>CM077818.1:82291386-87091386 GCA_039764185.1 Tamarix austromongolica | reverse complement strand
ATTATTATTTAATATTGGCTAATTTGTTCTTTCGGGAGTCTGGCGGTCATTTTTCCTACTCCACACTCTATAGTCTATACCGGAAATTCCACACAAAGACGTGTAGGAGATGGCCATTGTAGAAAACAAACACACCAATGCCCAATCTTTACCACTCATTATGCCACGTCATCGATCCTAAGGTGGTGTATCCAACGGCTTTAATCCTCCTACCTAAACTCCACCTTCCCGTCCGAGCCCTAGCCCAATTTCTCTTCCTTTTACCAATATCGGGGTTTATCTTCACAGAGAGAGAAAGAAACAGCGATAGAGAGATCAGAATCCTCCTCTTGGTTTCCTACCGCAGCTGCTCCAAACTTAGGGTTTTAGTAATCACTAAACGGATTGGTTAATCATACATATCCTCAATCAATCTCAAAAGTTGAGCTAGGGTTTCCATACATTTCGGTCTTCGGCTGATTTCGCTTCCATAATAGTCTTTCATTTCAGAAAAAAATAAGCTTGAACTTTTATTTCTTCCCTCACTTTGAATCGATAATTTTCCATATATGATATATTTATATAGGTTTTCCTTGCTTTAATTTTGATGGACGAGATCTGGGAAAGAGCGGTAGAGACGGCGCTCGACGGCCAGACTGATATTGCCTCTGTAAGAGACCTAACTCTGGACGGC
This sequence comes from Tamarix austromongolica, assembly GCA_039764185.1. NCBI lineage: Eukaryota > Viridiplantae > Streptophyta > Magnoliopsida > Caryophyllales > Tamaricaceae > Tamarix > Tamarix austromongolica. The sequence goes on along the minus strand of CM077818.1, from coordinate 87,090,713 downwards.
GCTGTCAAGTGTGTTCAGGGTCGTTTGCCACCACCTAGCCTTCTAGAGAAGTTCCAGAACCTTCAGCACCTTTCCATCGCCAACATCGGCGTTTCATCTCTCGAGCAGTTCCCTCGTTTGAGAAACTTACAGAAACTCGTTCTCTCTGACAACCGGATTGCCGGAGGCCTCGAACAATTGGTTGAAGCTGATCTAGAGTCGCTAAGAGACCTCGATTTGTCGAACAACCGCATTCAGCACTTAGAAGATCTTGCTCCTCTGGCGCAGTTGAGGCTTGTCTCACTTGATTTGTATGAGTGTCCAGTTACTAGGATTAAGGATTACAGGGTGAAGGTTTTTGCTTTGATTAAATCGTTAAGGTATTTGGACAAGATGGATGCAGAGGAGAATGAGACGCCGGAGTCGGATGATGAGGAAGAGGAAGAGGACGAGCAGGACGATCCGGGAAGTGGGGAGGTTGATGGTGAGGATCATTCTTCTAGGATGGTGAATGGGCATGGTAGTGATGGTGTAGGAATTGTGTATGTTGATGAGGATGAGGAGAGTGATGCAGATGAGGAGGAGACCGAGATTTCTAGGCAGAGAGATAATGGGTCATCATCACATCAGCAGTCAAACGGACTTAGGGCTGCAGCTACTAGTAATGGGGTTGGAGATGAGGATGATGATGGCGAGGATGGAGAAGACGAGGAGAATGAGTCCGGGGAGGAGATTGATGAGGAGGAGGAGGAAGAAGAAGAAGAAGATGTTGCTGAGGTTCATCAGATCGATTCTAGTGATGATGAGGGGGATGTAGATGAAGATGATGAAGACGATGAGGAGGAAGATGACGAAGATGAAGTTGAGGAAGTTGACAACGAAGATGGGGATTTTTCTGTGCTTCCAAGTACAGGAAGGTTGACTAGTACAGAAGGGGAGATCGATGGTCATGAGCAGGGAGAGGATGATGGTGATGATGATGATGGGGAGACTGGCGAGGAGGAACAGGGAGTTGAAGGAGAGGAGGGGGACACTGAAGATGAAGAGGAGGGCGAGGAAGAGGTACAATCCCTTTTCACCATGTTATGGTCTATTTACCAATATGTTCAGTTTGTTTATATCATATAATTGGTTATTTTGAGACTATATCTGGTGGAACTGCAGATCGTTTCTTATATTGGTTTTATGCAGGCATTTCCAACATTTGACAGCTACCTACCAATTTGATGTTTTAACTGTTTTTTTTTATCGAAGCTCAAAGAACCCTGATATATATATTTTTTTTCACATTTTGCATGCTTAATATATTTAGTGATAAATATGCTGTTTAGTGTTGATTTGCTCATTTTTGTTTCTTTCTAACATCTGCATCAAACCTTTCATCAAAGGAATACAATGTTTACTGTTTTTGTTTACATAAATAAATCTGTGATTATGCCCGTTAACAATGCTTGCATACAAATTTATTGATATCTGGTGGATATGCGTTTCTTGTGATATATTGCATGCTATAGTGATCCCTATTGCTGATATTCGTTTTTGAACACATGCAGTAGGATAACCAGGATATTGAGGATGCTTGTTTTGAAAATACTGGCCACTGATTTACATTACATTTTCTCTTTGCATTTAAGACTTGTATTGTGTGATGCTTATTTTATAAAATATATTTTAGCTTTTCAAGTATAATAGAAGTTTCTGTGTGTTTTAGTTTATCCATAGCTGAGTAACATCCTTGTGCATGGTTGCTTTTGTGGAATTTTTGTATGTTATATTGTTCAATGCTCTGTGTTGGGTGTATGACGTGTGGCCATTGCCATGCTTGTTGGATCAACTGTGGCTTTATCTGGTGGTTCTTTTTTTGGTTGCAAATTTTCTGTTTTATGATTTATCTGGATGTATGGGGTTTTAAGTAGTCTCTGTCTAGTATTGATGCTCAAAAAGCATCCTCTCTGGTAGTATGATGCATGCAGTTGATAAAGCTTTGAATCATGTTGCAATTTGCATTGCATTTTTATGACGTTCTTGTGCTTCACAGTATTTCATGCCCCTCTAGACTCTGATTGGATAGGATGCAATGGAGTGTAAAGCAATGTGTTGGAGTGCTTTTCCTGGTAGTATATCACTGAATAGGTATTTTGGAGTGCTTTTCCTTCAAGCATAATGTTGAGAGCAAACTTGAGTGTAATAGCTAATAGATTAATATTGTTGTGTATTCACCTAATTTCAGTGGTGGTAGTTTATGATGCCTTGGGCCATGATGTGCAGTTATATAATTTCAATGGTGGTAGTTTATTATATCTTGGGCCATGAGGTGCAGTTACATGATTAAGATGATGATAGTAAAGGATTTTGGGGGGTGGGGTGGGTTGGTCACCTGGAGGTGTACCAGCCTGCTAAATTGCCTTTTGTCCCTTTGTGAAATGTAATTTAATATCAAAATTTATTCTTTAGTTTGTTACAATGGTAATTATTATTATTATTATTATTGTGCCGTTGGCTGCATTTTTTTTTCTCTTACCTGAAAATTGACTTCAGTGATTCATGGATGAATTGAGCGCGTACTATGGATTTTCATAGTTGGTGACTGACTGCTATAAACTATATGATTGGCAATGGCAGGAAGAAGAGCATGGATACCTGGTTCAACCTGTCGGACAGACTGCAGTTGTTGCAGGTGGAAGTGATATGGAACCTGTGCATGAGGAAGATGATGGTGAAGATGAGGATGAAGATGAAGATGGCAATCTTGAAGAAGTACAGATGCCAGTGCCGTCATCTTCTTCACACCCAAAGAGGAAGAGAGATGATGGTGTTGAAGATGATGATGATGATGGTGTTGAAGATGGAGTTGATGATGAGGAAGATGGAGACGATGAATATAGGAGGTCTCCAAAGAGGCATCACTGAAGTGAAGAAGATAAATACTGCTGAAGGGAACGTTGATGCGTTTGAAAGTTGGAACAGAGTTCTAAACTTTTAGCGGTTGGAAATTTTAAATGCCTTTTTTTTCCCCTTGAGCGGACAGTATTTTGCGAGGGAATATCATCAGTTCAGTTGTTGGATTCAAGCAAAGGAAAGAGGGATGTTCAAAAAGCGGTTAGTGTGTTTCTTCCCGCTTTTGCTTCAATGAAATAGCCGTTAAGTAGTTGATATTTTAATGGCAGTTAAAAACTAACGTTTCAATGTGCTCTGCTTCCCTCCAACAGTGTATATATTAGTATTTTCCGTATCATGTGAGAGAAAAAGGAAGAAAAGGAGGGAAACATCAGGGAAGTGATATTGGTAGGTGCTTGGTTCCCTGCTGCTTGTTTACCACCAGTATTGTTTTTAGCCTTTTAGGCCTGAAATTGCGCTGTTTAGTCAGTCCTGTTGTTCGATGAGCCTTTAGGTTCATCCCTTTTATGCTGCCACTATACTGGACTCGTATGTTCTGGGCCCTTTTGGTCCATATGAATTAGGCTCGATGTTTCTGCTTATTGTTGCTTTCTCTTTCGCTGGGCAATAATATGGTCCGCTCTTGAATATGATGCCACACGGCCCTCGAGTCTGCTTCAGGGTTGTGGCTGTATTATATATATGAAACAATTTGAGGGCTGAAAAGGGGGGGAAAAGTAGAAGAGGAGACTGCAACGTCTGCAATTTAGGGCCGGGTCCGGATGGTTTCCTGTTGTTATGTCTTTACATCGGGCTGGTCTCTCCTCCTTTTCCCCACTTTCATAAACTTGGTATTGGGCTGCTGGTGAATGGACCTTTAAATCCGGGCCGATAATGCTGCGCTCAAAAGCTTTTATTAATATTGTTAAGAGTTTGTCTCGTTATATTAGTCGATCCATGATAACTCGGATCGTTTGGGTAAAATAGTATGTGATAAATATAAATTATTTATATATGAATATAGTTGAAATAAAAATAATGTTTTAACTTTTAAAAATAAAATAATGTAATGTAAAACGATAATACTAGACACTAGATTAATTGGTAGGACATATAACTAATAAATGGTATTTTTGTAATAAAGATAAATAATGGGCTCCAACGTGAACTAGGCAACAACATACCCGGTCATATTATTTTGGTAAAAATGAAACTATACAGCAACATGAACTTCTCTTTTACTTTTTCTTTAAATCCTTTAGGTTCTATTGTGTTCTAAAAAATTTAAAATATTTTCTTTTATTTTTTTTAAAAGAAAACTAAGGAGTTAATTAAAAGTAATTGTATTCTTTAGTTATTTTTTATTTTACTATGTTAAATAAACCAAACATAAAAAGTTATTTTTTTCTTTATTTTTTTTAAAACGTTCCATGAATCAAATTGGGTATTAGGTTTTTGCATGATTAGAGTCTACAAATCAATAGATAAACACAATATGCATATGTTTTAATTTTTTATATTGAATTTCTGGTAGAGATTTGGTTCAAAAAATAATAGAAAACAAACAAAGACGTCGGACTCGAGTGGCGACCGAAGTCTAATAAAGCATGACCCGGGCGACGCCCTTCAAGTCACATATCTGGTGTGTTCAACAGTTCAATGCCGCCTCCGCCACATATTTGTTGCGTTCGGTGTGTTTCTCCATCGTGCGATGTGTGCGTTCGAAGCCTTCCTCTATCGCACGGTCTATGCATCCACTGCCTTCCTTTGTTGTGTGTTTTGCACGTCCACTGCTCATCCCTTTACAAAAACGTATTTCATTAAAAGAAAAAAAGGACAAAAGCATACGAAATCTTGGCTCTTCATATATATTTTGCTTTGTTTTTGTTAGATTCGTGGTCTTTGTTAAAATATATCAATTGAGAAAGAGCACATAGATGATTGATAAAAGAGAGAGTTGAGAGAAGCGAGATAAAATGACGCAGAAAATGAGTAGGGATATAAACGGGGCGGATTCAGGTCGGGTGTACTATACCCGTATCCGTACCCGATAAGAAAATTCATACCCAAATTTGTACCCGTACCCAAACGGGTATCTGTTAGCACATCCATATCCGTATTCATTGGATATCCATTACCCGACGGATTATTTGTTTACTCGTTAATGAATATTATCCAACGGATAAATCCATTACTCGATGGATAAACTCATTTATAGTTAAGTTAAATGATAATTTTAACCTTAATTCATATTATATTTATTTCAAAATTAAGGGTAAAAGAGTAATTATATATCGGGTAAACGGATACGAATATGGATACGGGTATAGTTACAGGTATGGGTATAGATATCCCATATCCGTACCCGAACCCGACGGATATTTTAATCCATCATCCATATCCGTATCCGTACCCGTTTATTCGTATCCGTTTAAATATCCGTCGGATTTCGGGTAAAACCCGTCCCGTTTACATCTCTAAAAATGAGGGGGGAAAATGGAAGAAACAGAAAAAAAGCAGCTTATAAAAGGTGTCGGCTAATAAATTATTAGGCGTAGAACTAATAATCTCCCTTAAAAACTTCAAATTCATATGAAGTTGATGGAACCAACTATTTGTTTAACCTTTTTTTTAAAGTTCTTTTTTAGGTTAATATAATTTTTATTAAATATTATATCTAAAGAAATTAATATTTGTCCTACCTCACACTTCTTTACTGATAGAAGATAGGATCGAATCATATCTAAATCTATCTGGCTTGAAAAATTAAACAACTAATATAACATTTTTTCAGGATTAAATATTTGATCTGGTCAATAAAAAGTTAAACAAATTAGATATTTAATCCAACAAATATAAATCATGTTTAACTCGATAAATTGTATACTTATATATATATCATAATCTACTATTAGACTTTATTTATTTATTTATTGTTGGAACATTTTATATTTTCTGATTTTTATTTTTTTGTAGATTTAATTATTATTAGATATTTGAAAGTATTAGTTGAATATTATATAATTTAAGATGAGGATAATAATATTATTATTATTATAGATTTTTAATAAGGAAGCTCGATATTTTTGACACGAAAGTCTTCTTCTTGTTCATCTCCTATCAATATTGAGATCAATCCAAAGTTGTGCCAGCATTCTAGGAGCCTTCCAAACAAGCGTTAAAATTAAAATTGACACAGAATTCAGGATGGGCCAAAGTGAAGGAGGAGAGATAAGTCAAAGGAACAAGAACAATGGTACGGGGGACCACCACCGGCAGTACACCAGTTTCCAGCCTTCCCTCCCTCTTTATAGCTGTCACGAGACGAGGATAAGGTTGCACTATCTATCTCGTAAGTATCATGCAAGGTGCATTTTTGATCTCACAAAGTTTCTCCTCTTCTCTCTAACCCATAAATACCTGCAAATAACCATCTCATTCCCATAGCACCCGCGACATCTCCCGCACGCCTTAAACCACCGGCCCAGTTAAAATCCCATAACCAAGAACTTTGAAGCCATAACATTCAGGAAGGGGGAGGAGGGGGGGGGGGGGGGAACATCGTTTGCATCAAACGATAATTGCCTAAATCCCAGCTTAACTTTGATCAAAATGATCCTGCTATCTCCTCCACCGTCAGCTTATCTTACTCCACGCAGACATCGAACATGTGACTTCAAATATAAATCTAGCCCACCGCCGCCGCTTCTCAGTAAGATCGTTTCCATGGCAAAAGACACTAGCGACGGTAGCGAAAGTGGCAACGGAATTCTTGAGAAAGCGGCGATAGCAGCCGGGTTAGTATCGACTCCGGTGATCGGATGGTCACTCTACACTCTCAAAACCACCGGCTGTGGTCTTCCGCCGGGGCCTGGAGGCTCAATTGGTGCGCTTGAAGGGGTAAGCTATTTGGTGGTAGTCGGTATTGTGGGATGGTCGCTGTATACTAAGACTAAGACCGGATCTGGTCTGCCTAATGGGCCGTTTGGGTTGCTGGGTGCAGTCGAAGGCTTTTCTTATTTAACTTTGCTTGCTATTATTGTTGTATTTGGATTGCAGTTTGTTCAGGATGGATCGATCCCCGGCCCATTGCCAGGAGATCAATGTTTTGGTTAGTGAAGTGCTGCATTTTTTGTTTTTATTTTTTATTTTCAAAAGAAGATGGATTATACCCTTAGTCGGATTGAACCCTAGTCATCTAGGGGGCGCTCTAGCGCCGATACTCCGTGTGCCAGGCAAACCATATTGGTCTTTATAACCACCTATACTAATGTAATTTTGTTAATGACAAACCAACTTTGGCATAGTTGGGTGAAGAGTTTCGGTCCTAAACTATATATTTCAATCATAACTTTTTGACATTTATATTAATTTTAATAAATATGCTCTTCATTCCAAGCAGAACAACCAATATCAACAACTTTTCTAAAAGAGAAGATGAAGAAAATTAAACAAACATATCGACCGTAGCTTGTTGCCCCTCGTTCATATATAGGAACCAATGATATATAAAGCTCAATGTAGATGTGTTATAAGAAAGAATATATATATATATATATATATATATATATATATATATATATATATATTATTTATTTTAAATAGTTTATATAGAAAATTATAATGAGAAGCATATACAAGTAGTTTTGAACTATTTCTATTTATATTAACATGTTTTATTTATATTAAACAATTTATATAGTCAATTCTGACAAACATATACATACCTAATTTTGAACTATTTTGATGTATATTAGCACATTTTACTTATATTAAATAGTTTATATAGTAAATCATGATGGAAACACAATTGTTTTTGAACTATCTCAACAAATAAAGGATCGCATAATAAAAAATAAAGTAATTATTTAATGTTACCATAAATGCTATTTGCTAGATAGAACCTAACAAAATGAAGGTTCGATTTGGTAAGTAAATTATTCTAAATTTTTTTTTTAATTTTTAGCTGATGTTGCCACTCATTTATTTATTTATTTATTTTGTAAAGCTTGAGACTCTATTTGTCATTTATTATAATTTACTATGCCGAATAAATAAACTATTATTAATATATATTAGAAAATATCAATATACCTTAATATATTTCAACACTAAATTTACCAACTAAAGGTGCATGTTTGATATACTTTTCTCTACATTGCAAAGAAGTAATTCTAACTGGCAGCATATGCATTTGCACAATGGTATAATTATCATCGATCAATATAGTATGTTTTCGTAGCAAGTAAGGGTGCAGACCATGTGGTGGAATGAACTGATGACCCGATTCACTCCTTCGACTAAAAAAGAACAATTTTTTTGGATAATTGACCCAGCAACATAATAAGTCGTGATGACCCAGCCACCCACCATTGCTAGACAAGTAACTAAGAAGCCAATCATCCCATGATATGTCTTACTGCACTATCTCTCTCCCCACAACAAGTATCTTGATTAGTTCAAACAAGCGCTTATCTCCATGACTCTTATCCGACCAATGCCAACCCCCAATAAACAAGGGTAAGGGTATCATAACAATAACCTAGTCCCCTAGTATCAAACATCACAAAGGTCATCACCCTCTATAAATAGAGGATTGCTTGTCTCATTGAGGTTCATTGAATCAACTATGACTCAAGCTCTAACACACTATTTTATATTTTGCTATTTAAGCACTTTACATACCCCTACTTATGCATTTATTGCAGGACCTTAATCGTTCTACCGTCATTAGCCAAACTACACATATAGTCTTACGACTAAGTTACTCTGACTATTTTCACTCATTCCTTTATCATTATCTTTACCCAAGTCTGATGCTACATACTTTTCCATTGGAGTGCTTTTAGGCTAAAACCAAAGCCACTTTCCCCATAACACACTTATTTTTAGAAATCATTGCTTCATATGTGATGCATATGCTAAATAAGTTGGTACATACTTAATGGAAGATGGTGGCTTATGCGATAATTGACTACCAAAAGTTAAAAAGAGAGAATGGATGAAAAGTAGGATAGTATTTGATCTAGGTAGATCCAAAGACCACAGACTCACGACTACCACTTAAGGTTTCAATAAATGAGATAGAAATTGTGATATTTTACACTCAAAACAAATATTTCATTCAATTTTGAAAAGAGGGAATAGGGGAGATCAATAATTCTAATTTAAATTCAAGCGAGTAGTGTGTTCCATTGTATTGAGGCTACCCATATTTATAATGGCAGCCATAGTTACAAAAACTCCATTATACCCTTCCTCTTACCTTCCTAGTTACATTCCAACCATTATTTAATATCTAATTATTTAATATAAGTGAAGAACTAGTTGGAAGGATTTCTTACTATAGATTGTTGATTTTTGTTAGCGTGTCTTAGTGCCCCATCCAAGTCCTATATCTTACTTTATTTAGCTATGAGGACTGATAAAGGATATATATACTTATGGATTAGGTGTTTTTATTGATAGGGTGTTGTGTTACCTTCATGTACTAGTGAAACCAAGATACCTTTGTGTTCTTGAGTTGATAGTTGGTAAGATACTATGTTTCCTTGTGTGCTGGTATGATCAGAGTACCTTAGTGTCTTTGGGTTGATATGATCTCCCCTCGAGTAAATAAAAATAAAGATAATTATGATTAGATTATTGGATTGGTCTGTATCAGCCTTTGTGTATACCCATGGTTTGGTAGCAGCCTTTGTGCCTATCTGTGGTTCGGTAGTAGCCTTCATACCTATATGTGATGTTGTGGATTTTTATTGGCCTTATGTTTGAGAGCCTACCTGTGATGTTTTGGGATTTGCTGGTTTTGATAATGAGATATGTGATTGTTGTTATTGTTATTATTTGGGTTATGTTGGTTCTAATTATACTTCAAAGAGCATCTCTTGGATGCTCGATTGGTAAGTTTTAGTTTGTTCCAAATGCCCGAGTAGAAACAATATATGGCCTTGGTTGTATGCAGTTATTTTATGTAGCTATCATATTTCAATTATCACATGTATAATTTGATGTGCTATACTATGTATTGTTGCAATACCTTATATGTGTTTCATGCTGGTTTTTCATGTTAGTTTAGTATATTGGGTTGCTCAGTACCGTTGTGGTGAAGGGTTCCTTTTGTGGGCCCTTGCATATTTAATGGACAATGTTTTTTTAGGTCAGCTTACAAGTTCAGCTGTAGGTTAATAGTATAGGTTAAGAGCTTAGGTCTATCCAATGTCCTTTTTGACATCTTTAATTCTAGTTTCTTTTGGACTCTTATATCCTCTTTTATTTTCTCTTTAAGATGTGTAACCGCTAGTGTGGGTTATTTTTGAAACAATGTATATTTGTTTGTTCTCTCTAATTTAAATCTTGTGACTGTGTTATTAATTTAAGTAGAGTAATGATTTTATCCCTAACACTTGGTATGAAAATGGTAGAAGAAACTAAACTTGTACCAAGTATGACGGCAACACCATTCATTTTTATTATTTTAGTTTTCATGCCTAACTCTTTAAACAAAATTTTTAAGTCATAAAAATGGGAGTGTTATAGTAGTAATATTAGATTGTGTTGAGTTACCCCTTTAGACAATGGTGCTATGGTGGAACTGTTATTAAAGGCCCTCAATGAAATTTTGGGAGGAGTTTTTAATAATATTTTTTTAGTTAAAACCTGTTATCAATAAATCCTTTTTCTCATAAAAAAAATCAAAATTTTACACTTTTAATATCATTTTTGTTATAACTATTATCTATCGGGCATTATCAAATCAATGTTCTATAGTAGTGACGGCACAATAATTTTATCTTTCAATCTTTGTTCTTTACTACACCCACTACCAACAAGTTCAAACTTCTTGACATCATAATATTCAATTTTCTTATGAGGAAGATATATTTCAATGGCCAATTTTATAGATACGAAATAGGAATAGAAAAGGATGGTTGAATGGACAAATAATAATATGCACCTGGGTGCAACATTTGGCTGACGTGGTGATAACACGTAAGCAACATCTAGGATGCAAATGTCTAATATAGAGGAATAGGTCTAATTTATTTATTTTTATTTTAGTCCGTATATGTCCATTTTTAGTTAGGTGTATATCTTTTTTTAGGTCGGTGTATATTCTCCTTTAGATCGATATGTATCACTGAATGTAGTTTTAGTTGATGTCTATCCTTCTTTCTCTGGGTTGATCATGTGTGTTTTTTTTGTTGGTGTATATATTTTATTGGGTCAGGGTATATCCTACAAGACTATAACATAAACTTCTTTAGGTTGTTCGTATGCGTTTATTCTAGTCGGTGTATATCTTCCTATACTTATTATTTATTACATTGCCATCTTCTTCCACGTCAATAAGCCATGCCACCGAGTGCACCTTGCATGGTGTACCTGGGTGCATAGCATATACGTATTTGAATGAATGATGGCAAATAAACAAATCATGCGGGATTATAAAATTGAATTATTGATTAACAATTCTTTCTTCTTCTTCTTCTTCTCTCTCTCTCTCTCTTTTTTAAAATTAAGATATCTCTTTGTATGATTATTTAAAAAAAAATTATGTTATAATATTTTTATAATTTTTTTACAAATAAATATTTATATTAATATATTTTTTACACAAAAAATTATGGTAAAATGCTGGTAAGATGTTTGGTATATTTTTTGGTAAAAGATAATGAAATAAATTTAAGTAAAAAAATTGTAAGATTTTTAGTAGAATAATTATCAAAGATATGTAAAATAATGGTGAAAAATTAATTTTTGTATAATAAAAATACAATATGATAACAAATAATGATGAATTATCAATGTAATAATGATAAAACATCAATGGTTATAAAGATTAAATAATACTAATAGTTCTGGTGTATTATTATTTTAATGGTAAATTATAGAGTTATTTATTGTAAAATATAAAAAAATTATAATAAATCATAAAAATAGTAATAAAATAAAATTATAATACTAGTAAAATATAATATAATAGTGGTAAAATATAAAAATAAATTTTAATGAAATGCGACGACTTTTTTATATATAAAAAAAAACTCAACTAACATCAATAAAAAGGTAACAATAAATAAATATAGTAATATCTTTGCAGAGAATAATAATTAAATATAAATACAACAATAATAAAATAGAAGTTTAGCATAATAGTTGTGAAAATAAGTATAACCAGAGAAAAGTCATCCACCGGAGATGGTAAGAGATCCATCCGCACCAGCACTCAAAAGCCCGGCCGGCGCTTGAAGAAGACGATAATACTGTAGTTACAATTCCCCCCCGGGGTGCTGTAGTTAGAAAATAAGTTTATGGATGCCCGCACGGGCATAGCCTAGTGGTCAAGGCATGGTACGTGATACAAGGAGGTCTTCGGTTCGATTCTGTCGGGGGACAAGCTGCAGTGTGGGAGTTTCATCCCTCCGTTTGTGAGGATGACTCCTTGTGGACGCCCCGACTTTGGACCTGCTATGTGCTTAGCATTGGGTCACCGTGATTTACCTCCCTCGTGATGGCTGTCAGACCGGCTGGCGGAGGCCCCTGGGGGCGTGGGGGATTACGCCTTTAGATACAAAGAAAATAAGTTTATGGACGTCCAAGTCCAACAGTTCGGCGCTCGTTTACGTACCCATCGCTTGTTTCTTTAGTCTCTGCCCCTCACGGTCCCACACGGCCACACTCACCTAGCCGGTGTCACTCCTTCCCGCCTTTCGGAAGGTAAGTTTCAGGCAGTCAGCATTTGTTGATTTTGAATGCTTGTTTTCTCTCCTTAGTCCTTACTCCCGGGTTCTCGAATTCCAGCGATAAGCATGATCATATTATGAACTTTTTCATCTTAGTTCACATGTCAATTTCCTGCTCAAATATTTGTATTTTTTGAATGTTCATTTATCCATTGGGGCGTGAGACCACGGTGTAATAGTGATTGCTCTTGACAGCATAATTTATGGTTCACTCATTTTCTTCTACTGGCATCATTCGTTTTTTCACGCTAAGAAAAGCCGATTTCGGCTTTTTTTAAGTATTAATTTCACTTTAGTTCGAGTATCGAATGCGAATCGAATCAAGAGAATCAAGAAGTCAAGAAGATAACGACTAGCCCCAGTAAATCGAAGAAGACAACTGAAATCAATAAAGAAGACGCAGCGCGTCAAAGAAAACAGAGAACGCGACCGCAGAATTCAAAACTAATTTTTGCTCCACTGTAACTACATTCAATGGAGAAATCTTACCTAAGGAGCTGATGTCATGTGGAAGAGAGGAAAATGCATGTTGGAGCCGAAAGAATGTGGTAAACAAAGGAAAGGCTATTATGAATATGATTTCAATTTTTTGTTGGACCGACAATGAATCAATTTCTATTTTATGTGATCATGAATTCTTTGTATATTTAGTTTCTAATGGACAGAGATTTGAGATCTTTTATTTGCTGGTAGTGTTGAATTAATGTGTTATAAAGAGGAATTAGTGATTAGTAAACCAATGTTTGGAGGGAGGGGGGGTGTTGGAAACATTATCGGGGGCTAGGGATTTGAAAAGTGCATGAACATGATGGTTTGACAAATGCATTCTTGTTATTTCCCTGTCGCCCACCCTTATGACAAGACTAATGTTTCGTACGTGCATTAGCATTGGGCTGTTACTTGAGTCTATATAGGATGATTCGAGGAGAAAAGGCTCAGAGATCCACATTGGTATCTCGCCAAATGGACTTGCCGGAGGTAATAAGGGAACATGCCCTCCGCTTCGTCCCTGCAAAAGCTCTTTACAGGTTTATATCAGTCTGCAGGGCCTGGAAGTCTTGGATATCAACTCCATTCTTTGCTCACAGCCAGTCAACTTGCTTCCGTTCTATGTCGGGTATCTTTGCTCAGCTGCCAAATAAACCGCCGTCATTCATCTCCTTTGATCCTATGGCTTATGGTGTCCCAGATCCAACGCTCCAGTTTTTGCCTGAACCAATAGATTTAAGATGCTCTTCCAATGGACTCCTCTGCTGCCAAGGTCGTGGTGATGAAAAGTCTTATTACATCTGCAATCCCACTAATAAGGAATGGAAAAGACTTCCGAAGCCTAAGGCTGATCATGGATCTCATCCTGCCCTTGTTCTCATCTTCGAACCATCACCTGTCGACTTTATGACTAATTACAAGGTTGTTTGTGCCTATCCGTCTACTGATTTGGAGGATGCTCTTAAGTTTGATATCTATTCCTCCCCTAACGACGCTTGGACCGACTCTCGAGACTTCATATATGTTGGTGACAAGGTTCAGCCAAATACAGGAATGTATGTGAATGGCGTTGTTTACTGGCGCCTCCGTGGAGTGTACTCCCAGCACGTTGCCTTTGATATTTCAACAGAAAGGTCGTGGTTGGTTCCTAGTCGACTTTATAGTCCAATTACAGGGTTCGGTGTGATGGATGGGAAATTATGTGCCTCAACTATGTGGCGGAAGGTGGTAACAGTCAAAGTACTAGTCAATAATACACGTACAGGTGGTACCTCACCAGCGGAGCGGTCATGGGAAGTAAAGCATCGTATTCTGGTTAACGATACTAATGCGGATCTGGGTCCTGAGGAGGATAATACTGATAGGTATAGCTATTCAACAGTCTTGCTTACCACGGACCCAGTGATCGTGTTTCAGAACAAGAAGAAGCTGTATTACTATGACATGAAGAAGAGAGAAACTAAAGAATTTTACACGGAGTATGACAGTAGCTGTGCTTGTGTTCCTTATGTGAACAGCCTCGTCAATGTCTAGATTTTTCGAGGTAATTTCTTGTGCATCACGATCAGGATATATTAGTAATGTACATTTGATGTTAGAAACTTGATTTCATCAGCTTTGGTAGTGTATATTGAATGTTCATGTGCTTAATTCCCGGATTGATATCGAGCTAGTTGTTTTGTGTATAAATACTAAGTGAGAGTAGATCTGAGATTGATTTGGAAGTACTTTATGCATTGACTAATTGAGTATTGGCTATATGATCAAAAATGGAGCTCGACTTCTCTTTGAGATTCTGAAAACCCATGCATATCCTCCAGGTGTACGTAGGAATTCTTATGATACATTTGTTGTATTGCTCATATATGTATACATTTATAACTCTTCAGCATGGATTAATTCAGAACAATGGATTGATTACAACGAACTATAAATTTAAATCCAGAAAGCAAAATTGAAAAAGAGGCCAAAATAATGGCTCAAATTCGTGGAGGAAAAATTAATTCCCAACATATTTCTTTTCAATGTGCAAAAGTTATTTTTAGTTTTTTTCTCCTTCCTTTTGCAAGTCTAAAAATATAAAACCACGCATATAAAAGTATGCATATTATGATACATATTTATATTTAGATACTGCTTTTTCCCTATGCAGGTTTTGGAATTTTTTAGCCAAACCTTAGATATAAGATAACAATCATACACAAGTTATAGAGAAGACATAAAAGCTCATATTTGCAACATGCATCAACATGATCACGAGCTCGCATCTCCTTGAAATCGACCCAGTTAAAATCCCCCGATATTTTCACATACAGACTTACAGTAAACTCAGGATGTGCTTGCATACACGATGACTCCATTAGAATATATTCATATTCGAGCCACCTCACCGAGTTCACAAAAATCCTCAATCAATCAAAAATTTCTGCTACTCTCCCTTGACGAGTCACTTGAGCTAGATAGTTTTAACCCGTATTCACTTGTGTTGCCACCAACAGATCCAAGTTCCATGGTTCCAAATGCAACATGCCTGAATTTCTTGAGGTCTGCACTGTATTGGTTGGTATCATAGTCAGAGCTTCCAGTATACACCTTGCTGTGACCTGGTTTTACACCTTCGTTTAAGTCATCCAACGATACGTCTCCTTCTAACGCTCGGACAATCTGGCCCATTGATAAAAAATGTAAACTTTTTCATTAATCACGCTGCAAGCACTACTCTAATTAATTATGAAGGCATAACTTGAATGTGTGTGGTACCTGGCTCATTCTGGGGCGTTTTTTAGCAGAATGACGAATGCAGGCTGCAGCACAAGCGACTAGGCGTGACATTTCATGTGGATTATAGTTTCGTTCCAAGCATGGATCTGCAATCTCATTATAATTCCCATCTTCTAGTGCTTTTGCTAGAAGGGGCCTAGCCTGTTAAATTTATAAGAATGAATGAATGAAAAAAAAAAAAAACACTTTCACTGAACATTGATTGCATGCTAGTTGCTACCCTACGGCATGAGTAGTAGTGCTAGCCTGGCAGCAGCTTATTTATACCGCAGCTTAGTTACTACAGTATGTGGTTTTTAATTTAATTGGTTAAGTTTGCAATAAAAAAAGAGCAATATATTAATTACATACGTATATTACATACCCAATCAACCAAGCTATCTTCCATGTATTGCATGTTAGGATCAACCGGTCGTCGTCCTGTTATAAGTTCCAAGAGCATAACGCCAAAAGAGAAAACATCTGATTTCTCTGTCAGCTTCCCACTCGCAGCGTACTCAGGAGCCAAATACCTGAAATCATTTCCATGTTAACTCGCCTTACATATACACACAACCTACCTAATTACCCACAGTCTTCTCATCTATAGGATATATGAAACAGACCAGGGTAGTACTGCACTTACCCAAAAGTTCCCATGACTCGAGTAGAGACATGAGTGTTTGTGTCGGTAGTAAGTTTAGCCAATCCAAAATCAGCAACCTGAAAAGAGGAGGGGGGGGGGGGGAAGACTTTAGGTTAGCCAGTACTCGAAGATGCGCATATAAACTGTCGATTTTTTTATACTGTGTTTACATCTAGGAATAGGAAGTAATGTATGGACCTGGGCTTCGAAGCTATAATCAATCAAAATATTGGAAGCTTTGATGTCGCGATGAATAATCCGAGGGTGGCCTGTATGCATAGTGTGATAACAGTCATATGAGAAAGATGCAATTAAACAAGTGTAAAGAAGATACACTTATCCCAAATCTAGGTGATTATGTCAAGGGATCGATGCATCATATAAGCATGAATAATTTTTGCATGAGTCAACCATTTCACATAAAAGACGTGGATCCCATCATAGATCCCATATTGACGTAAGGGTCATGCAAGAATTTGCCTAAAAGCAGAGATATGATCTGGATTTTACGTACAATCTTCGTGAAGATAAGCAAGTCCTTTTGCAGATCCCAATGCAACACGAAGCCTAGTTGAGAAGTCCAATGGCGGGTCACCCCTCTCTGTCACCCAACGAATCAATACGTGAATTTAGGAGGACACATGCGATTATTTTCCAATAATTTATTAAGGCCAATTAGTCATTGTTTGGTATTATTTTTACAAACTAGGAAACATATGTATCTATTTGGACTTACTGTGAAGGTGGTACTCGAGGGTGTTATTAGGAACGAACTCGTAAACCAACATCCTCTGTGCACCAGCAATGCAATAACCAACCAATGAAACAAGATGGCGATGATGTACACGACTGATGATCTCAACTTCAGACTGAAACTCTCTTTCACCCTGTCCGCTACCAGTTTTGAGACTCTTGACAGCAACTTCTTTTCCATTAGGTAATATTCCTTTATGTACGACACCGAAACCACCTTGTCCTAATACATTCGATTCATTAAATCCATTTGTTGCAGCTGCTAGTTCTTCATAAGTGAACATACTTTTACTGAATCCCAATTGTAACCCAGGTGATGGAGGCCCCATCATGGAACTCCCTTGTGGTCCTGAATATTCCCCACTGCTTCCCATCATATGAGGTGGTACTTGCTGTCCTGGCCATCCGGAGGGTGGTGGTGGAATCTTAACACCATGAACATGAGGAGGGTTAGACCTATATGGGTTGGCTGCTGTACTATTTTGCCAACTGTATGGAATCTTGGCTTGCTTTCTCTTCTTTCTCTTAGAGCATATGACACAAACAAGAAGCAGAAAGATGAGAATTACGCTGGCTGCAGTTACTCCTACTGCAATGGTGGTCCGATGACTAGAAGAATCGGACGATGAGCTGTCACCGCTATCACTGTATCCTCCTGAACTCGATGATGATCGAGGGGGTGAAAGTGCAACAGCGGGAGCGTTAGATGATTTAGGTGCAGCTGGGACTTCAACTGGAGATGGAGGTGTAAGGACTTGGCCCCCGCCCTTCGTAGGAGGTGAAGGGCTTGAAGAATTAGAACTTGAAGGAGGTGATGGGGGTGATTTGTCGGAGGAATCCCCAGCAGCAGGAGGCGAAGGTGAGGAGCTGGAAGAAGATGATTTCCCAGATGATGGTGATGGTGCAGATGGTGATGATGATGAGCCACTTGAAGGAGGAGAAGGAGAAGATGGTGGTGGTGGTGAAGATGGTGGTGGAGATGAAGGAGGCGGTGAATTTGGTGGAGATGGGGGTGATGATTTTGGAGATGGTGATGATGATGATCCTTCAGGAGTTGATTGAGGTGGCGATGGTGGAGACTTGGCAGGTGATGATGATGATGCAGCCTCAGATGAATCGTCACTACTCGCCATACTGCGCGCAAAAACCTCCTCTCTGTTTCTAATACTTCCGCATCAAACTGAGAGAGAAATTTCTGTATAAACTGACCTCCCTCCCCAAGCTATTAGCTCGCCTGAAACTCCTTCAAAAAGCCTCCATTAATAAAAAATATAAAAATAAAAAATCAACAGACAACGTTCATAATAATAATTGAATAAAATTAGCACCTTCTTAATACACAATTAGCACTCCACGCAGTTACATTGATAATCCTATAATAATTTGGTAATGAAAATCTCGGTATTAATTAATAACTTAAACGTGCATATATGGCTCAATGCAGATTATCTATGTAGCTATCTACGACCAAACAAAAGGGAAAAAAAATCTTAAAAAAAGGGGATTACTGCGTGATATTATAATTAAAGATCAGAGCACAAAGAAACAAATTAAGATGGAGATAAAGATAGGGATTGAGAGAGACCTGAATGGAGAGAGGCTGGAAAAAAATTGTCAAATGAAAGAGAATCAAGAAGTTGCTGAACAACGGTAAATTTCATCACAGCTACGAGGGTGGTACTGGTACGTACCTACCTACCTCCATTTTCTCAGGCTTGTCTGCTCCTAGCTAAATTTAAGAAGCTAAATCAATCTCTCTCCTTCCTTTTTGATCGTTATTATCATTTCTCCTAATTTTAGCAGTAATTTTAGTTGGCTGTGTAACACCCAAGGCACAAAGCCTTAAATTTAGGCAGGGGCTGTGTTTTCCTCATCGCTTAACGTATTTCTTATGTTGTAAAAACGGGATATGAATAAGTCAGCCAGACACTCGTCGTCTGGGCAAGAAATTTAGAAGCCATAGAATCCGGCGCAGAGCTAAAATTGGATGCATAAGCCACATTCTAAGACAGGAAGTTAGTTTATCCGCCGGCATTGGGTTTACTGGCTTAAGGAATAAAACATGCCTTAATATTTTTGGTTTACAACTTATTTCCCCTTAAATTCTATTTATCGTCTCATTCCCTTCGTATTTTTCCCCCTAATCCTGGAGCCAAATTGTTTTGTTATATGCTATCTCTTACGTCCGTATTAAAAGGTTTGGGTAGTATACGAGAATACACACAACAATCAATATCAAAACAATCAACCAAATAAAAGAACCCAAAATTCACCACAAATAATTCACCAAACAAAAATAATTATAGGCAGCAAGTATACTCAAATAAATCAGAAAAATAAAGCAATCAACACACATAATTTATATGTGGAAAACCCCTTCGATGTGAAGAGTAAAAACTACGGGACGTTTGAGGAGTCCGGCCTATTTCCTTCTCTTATTATGATAAATTGAGTGCAAAATAAACCCAAATCAAGTTTACAACAATTTATAACCCATCAACAAGTACATACATAAGAGATTAAGTAAGAAGAGATCAAAGGTGAAGAATATCACTAAAATTTAGAGGTTCGGTCCCGCTACCATAATAGACAAACCAAATCTCAAAACGATAATCCAAACGTTCAAAATTAGGCCTTTTATGTCTCCAACAAGCTGGTCAAGTTTCAGAAAAATCCAACGATGGAATCTCTAAAAATCGACAACTTTGTAGAAGTTGTCCCTAAAAAATCGCACAACACTCTTCTCTTAAACTCTCTGCCTTCCTCTTTTCTTTTGCTTCAAATTGTGTGTGTAATTTTTCTGAATACACATCCTCATATGCTGCCCTATTTTGTATAGTAATGATTTTTACCAAAGGCTTACTTAGGAAGCCAAAAATAATAAGCCCAAGGTGGACTTAATCTAAGATTAGTAAAATACTATCAAAAGTCCATTTATTATGACAAAATAAAATACACATTTTACTAACACATGTGGGTTGGACCCACAACAATCTCCCCCTCCAACCTAATGCGAGGAAGACACGATCCTTTCCATGATCACTTGACCTTCATCCCAGCAAACTTACCACAAACTTCAAGCTTGCTTCCAGGGATTAGCTTTGTTAACATATCCGCACCATTCTTATCAGTGTGGATTTTCTTCAGCTTCAAATGCTTCTCCTTGATCACATTCCACAACCAATGATATCTAGCATCAATATGCTTGGTGCGAGCATGATACATTACATTCTTACTCAAGTCAATAGCACTCTGACCATCACAGAATACTACATACTCACCTTACCTCAAACCCAAATCTCAAAGGAACCTCTTAAGCCATAACATATCTTTACTTACTTCCACGGTCGCAATATACTCTACCTCTGTTGTGGATGATGCTACACACTTTTGTAACTTGGATTGCCATGAAATGGATCCCCTTAAAAATGTAAACACATAACATGAGTTAGACTTTCTATTATCACGATCATCCGCTATGTCTGCATCAGTATAGCCTTCAAGTATACGTTTTCCACCTCCATAACACAAACTCATTTTGGAGGTGCCCTGCAAGTATTTGAAAATCCACTTCACAACTTCCCAGTGAGCCTTACTCGGATTGAATAAGTATCTGCTCACCAAACCAATAGCACGTGCAATATCAAGCCTGGTACACACCATAGCATACATCAAAGAACCAATAGAAAAAGAGTAAGGAATAGATGACATACTTTCTTACTCCTTCTCCATTGTAGGACAAGCTCTCTTACTTAGCTTGAAATGAGTAACTAGTGGTGTATTAACAAGCTTGGCATCTTTCATATTAAATCTTTCAAGCACCCATTCAATATACTTTTCTTGTGATAGCCACAAATTTTCAGCTTTCCAATCACGAGCAATCTCCATACCTAAGATTTGCTTTGTTAGACCCAAGTCTTTCATGTCAAATGACTTGGACAAGTCTTTCTTGAAATTTTGAATCATATTTGCATCTTGTCCAACTATCAGCATATCATTAACATATAGCAAAAGGATGATGAAGTTACCTCCAAGGAACTTTCTGAAATACACACAAGGATTAACAGAAGTCCATTTATAATCATTACTTGTCATAAATGAATCAAAATTTTGATACCATTGCCATGGTGCCTATTTAAGCCTATAAAGACTCTTCTTTAACTTAGAAACAAGTTTATCTTTCCCTTTCTCTTCAAATCCTTCAGGTTACTCCTTGTAGATTTCTTCATGCAAGTCACCATGTATGAAAGCAATTTTCACATCAAGTTGCTCTAATTCAAGATCAAGACTTGAAGCTAAACCTAGCACGATTATGATATATGTCATTTTGACCACCGAAGAGAAGATTTCATCAAAGATAGAAGAGAATAGAAAACAAGCATTAAATATAGAGGAAGGAAACACACCAAAAATGACCAAGAACGAATAAAGGAAAAAGGAGATTAAATGAGGGTTATGTGTGGGATATTAGATAAAACAAAAAGAACAAAAATAGACTACGAAAAGAGCCATGGAT
Source organism: Tamarix austromongolica (assembly GCA_039764185.1). Lineage (NCBI taxonomy): Eukaryota > Viridiplantae > Streptophyta > Magnoliopsida > Caryophyllales > Tamaricaceae > Tamarix > Tamarix austromongolica. Next base: position 87,068,947 of record CM077818.1, on the reverse strand, counting down.
AGTAGAAATAAATGCAACAAAAATGAAGCGATGAGGAAGGAAAAAGGAGTTTAAACTCTTGCCATTTATCAAGGAAATTCAAGGGAAATAGAGGCTAAAAAAAGATAAGTGTGAAAGGGAACTAAACTAAGGAAAAGAGAAATTACAACTAAATAATAAAAGATGATTATTAAGGCACAAATCGAGCAAACCATCAGCTATAGTAGAAACCTAAGTTTTAAACAATAGTAATGGTGGGAAAAAACAATTCATGGATCCTAAATAAGGCATAAAAAGCAAGGTCAACCTAATGTTAAGAGATGGAAGATGAAGTAGGGGTAGAAAAGAATAAGAAACACATTTAAACAAATAAAAACCAAGTGATGATAATGGGTTGAAATTAAAAAAAAAAGGTAGGTGGGGCTGATTGGAAGCCAAAAGTTAAGGGAAGAAAGAAGGATGAAAAAGCCATAAAACATAGGAGAGTATGGTTGGTAAATGGAGTATGAAATGCGATGAGTTCAACCAAACAAAAATGGGAGGAATAGGTGGCTAGAAGTGTGGTAAAGGGTCAAATTGATTAGCAATAGTACTTAAGGAGAGAAAGGTTAAAACGTGTGATTTGTATGATAAATGGAATGAAATAAAATATGAAAGATTGGGGAAAATATTAGGAATGGGATATCAGTTAATTGGGGTGATGATTTAATTTTAAGTCAATTGAACGAATTACATGATAATAGAGTGTAAAGAGAGGTCAAGTATGTAGGAATTTATGATAACAATTACGATTACTACACTTATAGCCAAGATTTGGGTTGAATGACTATAAATAGAATCTAAATTTGATTTTATTTATTTAGGGATATATTTATATCAAAATAATAGTTAGGGGATTAATTTACAATAAATTTTGGTATTTGAGTTATAAAGAAAGTCAAATAATGGGTATTTATTGGAAAAAAAATAGCAAATAAGTATTAAAAATTCTAAAAACTCATAGAAAGGTGTGGAATAATTATAGAAACCTAAATGCATAAAAATGAATGATATTAGATTTTGTTTGAAGCTGATGAATAAAAAACAAGAATAAACGTCAAAAATAGATAAGTTGTTAAAACACAATTTTCATCAAATGCACGAAGCAGATAATGAAGGGTTCAAATTATGATAGATAATTATGAAATATTTTTCTAAAATCAAATATATAAAAATATTTTCTCTTAGAATTAGTTTGATGTCCAATAGATTAAAAACAAATAAAATAAAATTATCGAATCGTTTAAATAAAAATTTTCATAATTCAATGATTTAAAAGGAAAGAATAAAATAAAAAGGACCAGAATGAGTGGATACTATTATAAATATTTTAGGAATGAAATAAAAATTTTGGAATAGATAACATAAGAAAAAATGATTAGATAAAAAACACAAAAAAATACAAATTTTCACAAATAAATAAAAAGAACAGCGAAGGTCTTGAAATTAATAAATATGGCATGTAATTCAATAATGTCAATTTTATAAATACATAACTATCTTAATCACATAAGGTAATTAGGATTTAGAAATACAAGGCATTACATCTTAGGCTAATGATCCCTTCCTAAGTTCTTTATTTCTCAAGATATCTTGACCAATACCTAAAGTTTTTCTTATGGCTATTGAATACAAGAGACTTAAAACATAGGATCTACAATTAACAAAAGATTGGGGATGTGGAATGAGATGTACGATCGACAAAAAAAATTAAGAGGATTTCATTGACACATAGCATGCCCAGTAATATGGTTTGACTGTGTTTGCTGAGACATCTCCCTTTACTCTTATTCTCAACTAAATATCAATTAACCTAACCAAAAGAATGAATCTTCATACTCATGAATTTTAGTGAAATACTAGCATACTTATGTGGATTTTAAAGCATCATCATCATTCCCTCCAAACCTAAATAGTATTTTTATACAATTATCATGGATTGTTTGTAGTGATGAGTAAATTCAGCAAGTGGGATGGAATCATTGTGTTGAGTTATAGAGAAAAAAAGGTCAGTAGGAGAGACATTATTTTAAGAATGTCTTTATGTTTTAACTCTCATCCTAATTCTTTGAGGGCCCCTATTTATTATAAATTATATAGGGTTAACTTATAAACCTACAAGTAAGGCTACCACTTTATGCTCTAAACTATTAAAGTAGGTAAGGGAAGTCCAAGTGCATGTTTGGATTAATAACTATATTATCTATAACATTTCGGATATAAATGATCGTGTATCTAGACAACTTAGTACATTAATTTGTGCAAGGTAAGTAGCTTATGTATTTAGTTTCTGTGAAAGCTTATAAGACTAGGTACGGGGAAAATATGCATTTCATAAGTATTGTATAGTGAATTCTAGGAAAACATATTAACATTATAGTTTTAGAAATAGTCCAACATGGTTTCAAAAGAGAAATGTCAAGGATCTAGATGACACCTTCTTCTCCCTCTTACTATTCTCCTTCCTTTTTCCTCTCATCATCATACTCCTCGTTGTCCTCTTCTTTCTTATCCAGAGTATTCTTATCTTTTTGTTTCTTATCATTCCCCTCTTTTTTCTCCTTCTACATCTCCTATTTCTCCTTACTCCTCTATAATACCCCACTTTCTAAAACCCTAATGTGTTTGATATATTCTTGGTTTGAAAATAAAATTATTCTATTTTCAACATATTTTTATATAAATTGGGCGAAGAATGGAAAATTGAAGGAAATGGAGCTTGAGTATAAATTAATGATGATTCTAAAAAGGTAATTAAAATGAATAATCAACTTTTCATGCAAGAAGGAGCCCAAACAAACAAAGAAGGAAGCAAAAGAATTAGAAACAACAATGCACGGTCAGTTAGAGCAAAGCCCGACTTTGTAGGCTACTTGTACTTAAATATAGAGCCCCTTAGGCCATTGCATGGTAAATTAGTACAGTGCATGATTGTGCTAATGACAATTATTTTCCTGATTATAAGATTATTTTTTATAATTCTGCTCTTGAGAAGAAAGACATCAAACTTTCCTCTCTTTTTCTAGCATAAAACCCTAATACTCTTTAGATCTAATTTAAGTTTATTATCTTGTAATCAATGAATTCTATAGTTCTTCATCAATTTCAAAATCAATCACTTTTTATTCTTCTTCATCCCTGTATCTTGATCTATTTTATGATGTTAAATATGATTATTGTTAGTGCCTTAAGGATTACATCGATAGATTTTGATGAGATCCAAGTGTGACAGCTTAAGGATGCTAAGTTTGAGGATTCAGATGAGGATTTAGAACTATTGAGTTGAGGGTTTCTAGATTCATGATTATGGTAGTATTTGCCATAGGGATCACTAGTGTGTACCTCAGAGTTGCGAGGATCTAAAGCCCCGGATTTTAGAGGAGGGTCACTATACTTCATATTTCGTCCACTCAGAAGGAGATTAGTTGTATAAAGGCCTAAAGAGGATCTATTGGTGGCCTTGCATGGAGCAAGAGGTAGCGGAGTTTGTTTTGAGGAGTTTGACCTGTTAAAAGGTCAAGATCGAGTACTGGAGACTTATAGGGTTAATCTAGCCTTTAGGTGTTCCAAGGTGAAAGTAGGACTCCATCTTGATGAATTTTGTGAGTGGGATACTAAGGACTCATAGAGGATGTGACACAATATGGGTTATCATCAACTGGTTGACTAAGTCAGTAGTGTTTGTGCCTATTAAGTCGACTTAGAGTATGGATCAACTAGATGATACTTATATGATGTTTGTGGTGAGTAGGCACAGTATATACACCGATAGTCTCTAATTGGGATTTGAGATTCCTTTCGCACTTATGGACATGAGATTGAGGATGAGTATTGTCTTCCACCCAAATACGGATGAACAAAATAAGAGGACAATTCAGGCACTCGAGAATATGTTTTGGGCTTGCGTTTTGGAATTCTAGGTTAGTTGGGAAGAGAGTTTACATTTGGTTAAGTTCTTATACAATAACAGTAATTATACTAGCATTGGGATGTCACCCTTTGAGGTGTTTTATGGATGTAAGTATTACTCTTATGTTAGAGCGACATCAGTGAGACCGTTGTATTTAGACCGGAGATTATTGAGGAGATGGCGTGGTAGGTTTGGTTTATCTAGGACATAATGAGAGCAAAATAGAAGAACTATGTAGATCAGAGGCTTCATAGTGATGGATATAAGCTGGAGGAGAGAGTTCTATTCATGGTTTCACCTACTAAAGAGGTGTATAGATCTGGTCAGAAGGGTAAGATGAGCCTGAGATATATTATTTCTTATGAGTTTGAATAGATAGGGTTGGTGATGTTGCATAACACCTAGTACTTCCTCCAAAGTTGGTCTAACTTTATAATATATCCTACATCTCTAAACTAAGGAAGTACATCGCAAATCCATCCCATGTGATTAGGCTTGATGATTCCTTGTCATATGAGGAGATACCCTTGCATATTGGTGATGGTAAAGTGTGCCAAACTTGGACAAGATTAGTTCCACTCGTGAATATTTTTTGAAGCCATCATAAAGCAGAGGAGGCAATCTATGAGACCAAGAAGGATATACACGAATCATATCTCGAGCTTTATTGCACAGATGGGTTAGGCTTCAATTTTTCTCTCTTTTAAGGGGGTATTCCTTGTTAGTATAGCATCAACGCTAGTAGAGTAACCATATAAATCACTTTTTTAACACCCTAAATTTTAACTACTAAAAATTTTATTTTACAATAAAAGCATATAATTAAAATATTGGGTGTTACCGTCATAATTAACATAAGTCTAGTTTACTGTACCATATTTACATAAATCATAAGACTAAAACATTCAGAATAAAATAGAGTAATTAGAAATGAGAGAAGCTTTGTAAATATAAATATGAGTTTGGAGGTAAAATCTGGGATATACTAACAAAATACAACAAAAATGGATACTATGAATTAAAGAGTCCGAAAGGTATCCTAGTAAAAACATCATCTTTAAAACAAAATATAGGAAAAGTCACTCCTCCCCACACAATGCGTCAAAGGTAGAAAAATCATCAAACTGTTCCTCATGGACCTACATAAAAGCATTAGGATCCTCTACTTGTGGGAATGAATATCACTCATAAAAAAGATGATCAGTATGCTACATGCTAAGTAAGGTAACAATACTATAGAGTAAGGGATATAGTTAAATGCATACATTCATAGCAGAAGATAAGTACACATACAAAATATATAAAGTATCACAAGGTAAGTACTGATCTAGGCCTCTTTATTAGATATAATCATTTTCATTCTTTTATTTATGTTAAGTTTAGGAATCCCACTATTTAAACTGGTGGAACGATATGAAGCACATCTTAGGGATAACACACCTCAAGCGCTATTATCGTATGGTGGAATGGACCCAACACTTCTTAAGGCAAAATACTCTTGAGCCACTATTCTTAAACTGATAGAACGATCTGAAGCACCTTTTAGGGAAAACACCTAAGCCACTCTTATCGTCCGATGGAATGGATCCAACACCTCGGTCATAAATCACGAACTCTTCTACTTTAAATTATTAATATATTATCTATTAGGTTACTTATCTCAAATCATATTCTTATCCATGGTGGGTATAGGGCCCTACTATTCTTAATCAGTTAGAATAGATTGAAGCACTTCTTAAGGACAAAAAAAAATCATGCATAAAACTTAGCAACCAAAAATCCTAGACTATGATAAGTATCCTTACAAAAATGACTCTAGTCTCTACGCATGCTAATATTATTGCTCCTCTTCCAGATCTCAAAAAAATCACCTAGTAAATAATAATAAAACACTATTAGGATTAACTGATGTACTTAAGGAAATGGAAGGGAAAAAGAACGGATAAAAGTGAAACTAACCACGAGGGTAACTTGTGTAACCAAAGAGAGGAGGAACTGTAAGGTTGTGCCGAGCCAAGGGGTGTTAGCAATGGCACAAGCTATCATTGCTATGAGGGGTGCAACAGTGGTGGAGGTTGTAACAAGAAGGGATGGTATTCAGTTGTTGGAGTTAAAAGGTGGTGGTGTGGTGTGGTTAGAGATGCCTAAAGAGAGGGGGTGGCTATGGTGGAAGGTGCTAAAGAGGGAAAGGGTGCATCAATGAAAGATATTATGGCCAAGGAAGAAAGAAAAAGTAGATTTGTGGTGGGTGTTATCCAAAGATGAAGGTGTGATTGCGGGAGAGTTTGCCAAGGGTGGAGGTGTGGCTGCCGTGAATGTGATTACAACCAAGGAATAGAAAAGGAAGGATAGTGGTTATGGGGTGGTTGGCCAAAGAGTAGAGTTGTGCGCCACTTATTTTAGCTAGTGGTTGGGGGTGAGGTTCGTCAAAAGTGATCAAAAGGGGTGAGGGTGCTTTGATGAGGGTAATCGATGGTGATTTTTGTGGTTATTTTTACCGTAGCAACAAGGGGGTGAAGGAGGAAGAAGATGGTGTTATTTATACAGGAAAAAAAAGGATAGAAAAGAGGTGGTTAGGGGCATTTATTATTGGATACACACAAACACACACATGCATGTGCACATAGATGAGAAAGGAGGGGTGTGATCGGCTGAAATAAAATCAACCCCAACCAATGATCCTAGGGACTGAGAGTTTGTTGGCTTATGGGAGTAGGGGATGGCTTGTCAAGTGATAGGAAGGTGATGGGGGTTTTCCAAGCATCATTTATGGATAATATTTTGTATAGGAAAAAAGAAGGAAAAAAGGGAAAAGAGGGGGAAAAGGTTGGCCAAAAAAAGAAAAGGGAAAAGAGAGAAAAGAAAAGGAGAGAATTAATAGGTTTGGTTTTTAATTAGGATAAGATTAATATAATCTAGGTTAGGATATTAGGGTAGTTTAATTATCAATCAAACATGATTATGTCAAAATTTTAGGGTCAGAGAGTTAGGGTAAGATGGAAATATTAATTTTTTGAGATTAGGATTAGGTTATGAAGTAAATCACTTAGAATTAGGTTCGGCTAAATTTTGGGGTATTACACCTTTCCTTACGTCCTTTTTCTCTTCTTCCCCAACCTTGGCTTTTACTTTGGGGACTAAGGCTCTTTTAAGGGAAAAGTGATGTAATACCCTAGATTTTAGCTAAACCTAATCCTAAATAATTAATATTGTAATCTAATTATAATCTTAAAAAATTAACCTCTCCTTAATCTATATTCTAGATTCTTAATATTTTAACCTAATCCTAACCCCAAAAAGTTGTTAAATAAATTATATCTATACCCTAACCTAAAATTATTTTAACCTAATTATAATTCTAAACCCAAACTTATTTTTCTCTTCCTCTTTTCCTTTTTCTTTTTTTTTATCCATTTCTTCTTTACTTTTTTCCTTTTTCTTTTCCTTCAACCAATTTCTTTTTCCCTTCTCTTGCTTCATTTTTCTTATTGCCTTTGAATTTTTTACTATCCTTACCATGCCTCTTCCCTCTTTCATTCCTACTCATACATCAAATCCCACTCCTACCACTCCTTATGATATCTGCTTGTTGTAACCTATGCCCGATCATGCCTCACTTATCCCCTTCTACCTCTACATGCATGTGTATATATATACAACACATTTATTGCCCAAAAAACCTCCTCCATATATTCTCTATTGAAAAGTTATGCCAACAAACCCATCCTTAATCTCCTCCTTTCCCTCTTCCTCATTGTCACCAAAATAGCCCACCAACACCTCCATCGCTAGCCCCTACCAATCACCACCCCCCTAAGCTTGAGCAAATTCCGCCTAAACCCCCCATTTTTCTTCCTTCCTTGAGCAACAATGATCCACACTAAAGCAACACCCCTAAATACAACAAAATATACCAATTCTACCCCTACTGCCAGTCAAAGTTGTCATTCCTACCCTCTTCCTTTGATAAGAATTGCAACAACACTCCCACCAACTTTGGCAAAGACCACCACAACCCACCACCTTCATTCATCTAAACTCACCGTAGCCTACCACACTCATTTGGCCTCCCTTACCCGTGCACACCACTTATTAATGGCACAAATTGTCATTACTCCACCTATCTCCTCAACACATCCCACTAATCCCCTCCCTTTTATTAAGCAAAGTTTTATCGAAACACTCACTTTAGTTAGGTTCAGTTTTCCTCCATTCTTTCATCCTCAATTCCTCTAGATTTTCCCTAATTGTGTTATTAAATCCTAATTATGTTTTGTTATTATTTCTTAGGTGATTTACCAAAAGTTCCAGGGGAGGCAGGATAAGATATACGTGCATAGAGGCTGGAACCTTTTTTTTATAAGGATACTAGTTGTAGTCTAGGGTTTATGTGCTAAGTGTTATGTTTAAATATTTGTAACATTATATTGATAAATTCTTTTTGTTAATGCTATTATATGATAATATGATGAGAAATAAGTGAGTTGAGAAGCATGTAATATTATTACGATAATATTTTACGTGGAAGACCCTAAGTGGCTCGATGTGATATATAGTTCTAATATAGGATTAGTTGTAATATGGATGATTTGGAAATAATGATATTGAAATATATAAGGTTTTCATAATATGAGATGTTTTGTTACTTGTAGGGGCATTTTGATCAATATGGGTTTAATATGAAAATTATGGTACTTTAATGTGTTAGATGATTTAAAATAGGCTAAGTGGATCATATGAAATGTTTAGAGTAGTCATGAACAATGTTAGCCCCCACAAAATAAGAAAATTGCCTAATTTATGAATAGTAATCCTAAAAAGGGGATGTTACTATCACATGTGTGAAACATTAGAGTTGGGCCATGAATTGGATATGTTGTTGATATTAGTATTTTAGGAATATATATTGAATTTTTTATTCATACAAGCCTTGTGGGAAAATTTATGTCGTACTTATGAAATTAGGGTTTTTAAGCCTTGTGAATAGTAAATTTTGAGATAGAGATATTATCACATGTGTAAGACATTAGAGTTAGGCTTTGAATTTTGGGCATGTTAATAATAATAATAATAATAATAATAATAATAATAATAATAATAATAATAATAATAATAATAATAATAATAATAATAATAATTGAGGAATAGATACTAATTTTGGTGGGTAAAAGAGCAATAGAGAATATGTAATGCCTAAAAAGTGAAATTAGGGTTCCTTAGAAAGTATATAGATTTTAACCCTTTAGAATGGCCTTGTTATCTATGTGATTATACTCTAATTACTTTAATTATGTTTCCTAACTATCAAATTAATCATGAATAATACATTAATTATTTAAATTGAAAGATCACGTGAGTCGGATCGGGGTGTTTTATGTGTTCGTTCCACCTAACAATAATAGTGACTCATATATGTTTTTTTCTTGAGAAGTGCATCAGCTCATTCCACCATTAAGAATAGTGGGGCCCCAAATTCAAAGTGAATGATAACATGACTTAATATAAGTAATTAATTGATAAGACATTAATTATTTAAAATGGAAGATTACACGAGTCAAGATCGAGATATTAGATCCGTTCTACTGGACGATAATAGTGACTCAGGAATATTGTCCCTAAGAGAGGTTTTTACCATTCCATCGATTTAAGAATAGTAGCTCGAGTGATTTTTTTCCTAAGAAATGTTGGGTTCATTCCACTGGATGATAATAGTTGCTTAGATGTGTTATTCCTGAGAGGTACTTTAGAAAGTTCCACCGGTTTAAAAATAGTTGGTCCCTGAACTAAACGTAAATAAAAGAATGAAATTTATTGTATATAATAATGAGGTCTAGATCAACAATAACCCTGTATTATTTTATGCATCTCGCATGTGTACTTATTTCTCACTGTGAATACATGTAATTATCTGTATCATTTACTCAACTATATTATCACCTTTCTTAGTACATAGTATACTGACCATCTTTTTTATGGATGTTACTCATTTCCACAAGTAGATGACCCTAATATCTATTTACAGATTAATGAGGACCCATTTGATGATTTGGTAACCTATGATGCTTTATATGGGGTGGAGTGATTTCTATGTTAGGGTTTTAGGGCATATCTGGTCTCTAAGCACATATGACCAAAGACTCCTCTTCCAATACCATCATAAAATTACTTATAATTCAAATATATAATAAGATTAGACTTAGGAAAATTAACCAAGGAAAACAATGGTAAAGAGATAGAGGAAAATGGAGATAACAGAACAAGTGGGAGAGCTCATGCAAGGACTGGTGCATGGTGGTACTAGGGTGGAGGGCTGACACCATGCCAAGGATAATATAAGGGTGGCACAATCATGCATGGGTTGGGAGTGAAGCATATATGGGTTGGTGCGCACGTAAAGGAAGGCACATATGTAATAGAGGCACATGGGTCGTGTGCCTTGCAACACCAAGCATGGAAAAATGGGGAGGGGAAAATATGCAATTTTGGGGAGCGATAATGGTTATAAGGTAAGGTTTAGGTGTGGTAGGGATGGAACCGATGTCTGGTTGTAGGTGACACAAGGAGGGAAGTGGCCGATGGTGGTGTTGGATTGACAAGCTCATGGAAGTGGATGGTGATTAGGTTGAGGGTGCAATGCAGGGGCTAGGGTTGGTGAGATAATGGCATGGATGAGAAGGGATGTGTAATAATATAGGAAAAGGAAGGAGAAGGTAAATGAGGGAAAGGAGTAAGGACTTAAATAACGGTGGTGAGAGGTGTGGTGTCGGTGGTAACAAAATAGAGTAGGGGATGGAGAAGAAAGGAAGAAGGTGTCAATTAGCTTCTTTGTAAAATAAGAATGGAAGAGAAAGAGAGGAGAAGGAAAGAGGGTGATGCGTGTGCACACCACCCACACGCAAACATTTAGAATTGCATGGGGTTGATGAGGGAAATGGAAGTTAACAAGTAAGGAGGGATTAGGGTTAGGCATGGCTTAGTCAAGTTGGTTCAAGGACAAAAGATATGGTGAAAGGGATGTTAATGTAGGTGCATAGGGTTTTCTAAGCTATAGAGTAGGGGTTATTTGTGAGTGGCAGGTTACATGCATGTTTGGAAGGGGAAGGAGATAATTGAAATGCCCCAAAAAAATTCTGATTTTATAAATTATATTTAAATGAGGTTTTATTATCAAAAATAAATTAAATAAATTATTTTTATTAAAATAAAAGAAAAATTAATTAGGGCAAATCAAGAAGAAATTTATAGGTATTTTAATTAGGGTGAAATTTTGGTATTTTAGCTAATTAAGGATTTTATTTTAGAAATTAATCAAATAAATTATTTTATTTAAAATAAGAAGGAGAAAATAGTTTCAAATTAATATGAATTTTATAAATAATTTAATTGAAGAAAATTAGAGTGATTTGCTAACTAAAATGGAATTTATGGAAAATCTTTTAAAAATCCTAATTTAGTCTAAAAAGGGATTTAAATATTATTTAATATAAATATTATTATTTTCAAATATCCCAAATATTTTAATTAATTTAAATACCCAAAATAATTATTTTTCTCTTTTCCTTTTTCCCTTTTTTTCCTTTTCTTTCTTCCTTTTTCTTTCTTTTTCTTTCTTCTTCTTTTCTTTTTCTTTTTCTTTTCCCCCGACTTGGGCCAGCCCAGTGGCCCAAGCCCGTCTTCTTTTTTTCCTTTCTCGCGGCCCAAACCCTCGTCCGTTTCTCCTTCAGCGCAGCCCGCCACGAAGCGTCGCGCTTCACTCCTGTTTCCGTCAAAACGCATCGTTCTATTTAAATGAAATTTCGCCCAGCCGACCGCCCGGTCTCCTTCTTTTTCTTTCTTTTCTTTCCTACCGAACCTCCCGGTTCCCTACCTCCTTCTTCTTCCTCCAGCCTTCGATCCTGCCTTCGCCGTCGACTGCAACTCGCCGTCGCCATCACCCTGGTTTTTCGCCGGCGATCTCGCCCGATTCAACTGACCGTTTTCTTCCCTTATCTTCCCCCTGATTCGGTGATCACACAGACCCATCCACCTCCCTTTTCTCGCGCGTTCTTCCCCTTTTTCCCTGCGCATATCCATTACCCCGTTTTGACTCCCACCGGCCAACCTCGCCCCCGTTGACCCTAACCCTACTTTCCTTACTCCCTATCCGACCCACAGAACCCTAGCCTCCCGTCTAACCCTATAAATACCTCCCATAATGGCGCTGTATCGAGCCTTTGATTTCTTACCCAGAAATCATCCCTTGTCGTCGCCGCCACTTTAGACGCATCGTCCTCCGCCTCCAGCAAATATCGACGCCCTTTCTGGCCATCAAACTCTTCCCTGCACCCTCCTCTAGCTAACCAAATGTCCCATATATCTCGATTCTTCCTGCACAAGTCTCCCCGACTGTGCGAACTTCCCTTCCCGATCAACCCTGATTTCTACCTCCACCACCCTTTGCGCCGCCCTTAGCCACCTCTTTCGCCGCTTACACCGCCTCTTTCACCTCCCATTCTCTTCTGCAGACCCTCCCCTACCTTCCCTACCTCTCTTTTCCTCTTTCTCTCTCTCCTCCTCTCTCTTTCTTCTTCTCCTCCATTTGGCCACCACCTGCCGCCGCCGTGCACCGCCACCTTTGGTTGCGCCACCACCTCTATTCTGTCCCCCTCCTTTTGGGCAACCCTAAACACCCCAACTCCTACCTTAATTCTCCCTATCTTTTTCCCAACATGCAACTTTTACCCTTTTCTTCTCTTTTTCCAGCCGCCGCCGCCGCCTCCGTGCACCACCGCCGGTGCCGCCTATCCCCACCAACCTAAGGTTGAACCCTAGACCCTCTCAACCCTTTTCCCTATTTTTATAACCCTTAAATTATTTTATTTCAATTATTTGCATGTAAATATTACTATTATTATTATTTTATTTTTTTTAATATGTATTATTATTATTATTAGTATTAATGTTTTTATTATTATTTATGTTGAGGGCTGAAGCCCTATTGTATTTTTAATTCGATATGATTATTATTCTTCTTATTATTTATGTTATTACTATTCTTAATATTAATATGTTATTATTATTATAATTATTATTTTTATTATTACTGTTTCGAATTACTATTATTATTACTCCATTATTAATATTACAACTACTTTACTATTAGTTTTGCTATTATTATTATTATTATCATCATCATCATCATCATCATCATCATCATCATCATTATTATTATTATTATTATTATTATTATTATCATCATCATCATCATCATCATCATCATCATCATCATCATCATCATCATCATCATCATCATCATCATCATCATTATTATTATTATTATTATTATTATTATTATTATTACCAAATTTATTTGTTTATTGTTCTATTAGTATTATTAGTATTATTTTGGAAAAGGGACCGAAGCATTTATTTCACCTTGTTTTTTTAATAATGTCCTTTTTATTATTAGTATTGTTACTATTATTATTATTATTATTCTTATTTATATTCTCATGGATATTATTTTTAGTATCATTATTATTATTAGAATAAAGTATTTAACCCTGCATTAATTATCAACTTTTATAATATTTCTATTATTTCTCTATCTTTAGTAAAGTTAGAATTTTGTTAATGTTATTTTATTAGTATGTTATTATTTGGTCAAAGCCCTAAGGAGGCGTAGGAGCGTGCTCCAAGACCGGTGTCGTTTCAGGTAAGGGGTGCTAAGGCCTTTTGTGTGCTTATATGCATTATGTGATTCGCATGTTGTGTATCCTATGTTTATCATTATTAATTATGTCATATGTGGTATGATGTGGAGTTAAAGTATGATTTCGTGTATTTGCATGGCATGTGTATTATTTATATATGATGATATGTGTTGTGACCCTGTAAGGCATGCATGTGAGGGTGTTGATGTGGTTTGTGTGGGAGAAAGGATGAAAAAGGAAGATGGGGAAAGAGGTTGACCAAGGGAGGTGAGTTGACTTAATTATTTTAGGGTTTCGTGTGGGAGAATCTGATTTATGATTCTATGGTTTTGTATGGGAGAATATAATTTATGGTTTTATATGGGGGAGTCTAATTTATGGTTTTGTATGGGAGAATCTAATTTATGGTTTTGTGTGGGAGAATATAATTTATGTTTTGCTTGGGAGAAATTAATTTATGATTTTATATGGTATAATCTAAGTTATGGTGTTGTATGGAGAATCTAATTCAGGGTTTGGTAAGGATAAATATTTGGTTGTGTATGGATTGAATTTAAGGTTCTGTATGGAGGAATCTAGGATTTTAATTGTATGGAAGGATCTAGGGTTGCATGGTTGAATTTAGGGTTTCATGTGGGATTTTAGGGTTTGCATGAAAAAGTTCGAAGGTTTTCATGGGGAGGTTAATGTCTGCATGGGCATGAAATTTACATGTGAAAAGTTGATTTGAGATGTAAGGAAGGTCATGTAAGTGTTGTTTGGGTGTTTGAACACTTGGGATGAAAAATAGTACGTAGGACATTATAAGGGTATGTAGGAGACTAAATTAGGGTTGGAGTGACTAACTATGGGTTGTTGTGATTAACTAGGGTTGGAGTGGATAATTGTGGGTTGTTGTGATTAACTACGGTTTGGAATGGCTAATTATGGTTGTTATGGTTAAATAGGATTTGGAGTGATTAACTATGGGTTGTTGTGGTTGATTAGGGTTTGGTGTGGCTCCTTAGGGCTTTTGTTGTATCATGTGTACTTGGTAATTAAAGTGTAATTATGATGATGGTATTTATGAGTTGAGGTATGTGGGGTGTTAAAATGATTTGGGTTGTGTGAGGTGGAGTAAGATAGGCCACTGAGGTCTAAATTAGGGTTTCGGGATAAAACCCTAGAGTGAGATGTGGAGTGGATTTGGAGGATATGTGTTAAAGGAGTGGTTCATGCATGTCTAGAGTTAAATTGTCCGAATAATATACTTAAGACATTAATCACGTAAAGTGGAAGATGTTGAACCAGGCCCAGACCGATCCACCGGCATAATAGTGGCCAGGTACTGCGGTAGCCTGGAGACCGATCCACCGGCATAATAGTGGTAGGGTATGTTACCCTAGTGACCGATCCACCGGCTAAAATAGTGGGGGATCCCGAGCTCAACGAACCAAACTATATATGTTGTTAATAAGTGAGAAGATACTAATTACTTATAGTGGAACACCGTGCGAGAAGGGGCCAGACCGATCCACCGGCATAATAGTGGTAGGGTATGTTACCCTAGTGACCAATCCACCGGCTATAATAGTGGTCAGGAGCCAGAGTGCCCTAGAGACCGATCCACCGGCAAAAAAAGTGGGGTTCCCGTACTCGTATGGACTTGATAAAGAGCATGGTGTGAAAATATTTTGATAAAGGACTAATGAAGTAATTAATCTAAATTATATTGGATCTTGGCATTTCCACCTGATCGTTCATTTTCTTTTATGTTATTGTGTTGGTGATTATGCCTTGTTATTGTTCTGCATGGATTATGTGCTTATGTGTTGGCCTTAGTGCTCGGTTACCTTACTCAGTACGTAGCGTACTGATCACCCGTTTCATGGGTGCTGCTCATTCCCACGAGTAGTGTGCCCTTCTGACTTTGTGCAGGTGGGCGAGACATCAGTCGGGGCTGTGTGTTGAGCATGTTTTGACTCAAGTTCGGGAGTGTCGTGACCATATTCATTCTTTATGCGATTTAATTCCTTTTGTTATTCTTTGGTATAGTATTTACCATTTTATGATTCATTACTCGATTGAGTATTTTAATTAAACATTTTATCGATTGTAAGTTTAATTCTCTTATGGAAATGAATTACAATTCTTGATGCGTACTCTAATTTTATTTTACAACCGTTTAATGCTTATTTAGAATTTGAATTGTATTGATTTATAATTGATTATTTCTTTTCTTTAACCTTATCACTTGGTACTGAAACGGTCGAAGAGAACCAGTTTGGTACTAAGTGTGGCGGTAACATCCCCAGAATTCACAGGTTTTAAGTATTTCTATTTTAATTACTTCCATTTAAAAAAAAAGTAGTGAATTTTGGGGTGTTACAATAATGATGTGTATGCATAGGGTGAAAGGGTGTGTATGGCCTAAAGGGGAAAGGAAAGGGAAGGGTTGGGTTATGCATGTTAGAAAAGAAGGAGGGGTAAAAAAAAGAGAGAGAGAAAAAAAGAGGGAAACAGGGGAAAAAGGAAAAAGAGGAAATTAAATGTTTGGGTTTAGGATTAGGATTAGGATTAAGTTTAAACTTTTGGAAACTTAGCTAAAAATTAATATATCAATTATATAGGGTTCGAGTTAAGCTAGAAAAAATATAAATGATTATGAATTAGAATTTGGACTATGTTAAAATATTAATTAATTAAGGTTAAGATTAAGTAAAATTTTAGGGTATCACATCACTAGCCTCTTAAAAGAGACTTCATCCCTGAAGTCAACAAGTCGAGGTTGGGGAAGAAGTGAAAAATGATGTAAGGAAGGGTGTCTCTGTGGTTAATTCAAATGGGGAGCTAATAGTATGCTACCAAGTACTACCCCCTTTAAAGAGAGAGAAACCCAAAACTTAACACACCTATGCTGAAGAGTTCAAGATGCATCTAGCACATATCCTTATCTTTCTCCCAAGTCACCTCCTCTACTCTATGGTAGCTTAAAATAATATTCATGAATGGAACTGAGCTCATCTAATTCCATCATACCTTAGTGTCAAGAATCTATAAGGGTCTCTCTTTATAAGATAACAAATTATCGATCTCAATCTCATTGGGTCTAATCACATGGGAAGTACCTATAATGTACTTCCTCAGCTGCGAGATGTGGAAGATGTTATGAACTCAGTCTAACTCTAGTAGAAGTGCTAAGCAGTATGCAAGCTTGCCAAATCTATCGAGAATATCATAAGGTCCAACGTACCTCATGCTCAACTTGTCCTTCCTACTACATCTCTACACCCCTTTGGTGGGTGAGACCCTCAACAACAATTTTCCCCTACCTTGAGACCATCACTATGACGCCTATAATCCTCATAGCTCTTCTATTGACTCTTAGTTGCCCATATCCTATCCTAAATCAACCAAATCTGCTAAATTCTCTCCTCCATCATCTTTGGTCCACATAGATTAGCCTCGCTACTACTGCTCCAACATAAAGGTGTCCAACACTTTTGTCCATATAATGCCTCAAAATGTGTTTCCTTATACTAGTGTAATAACTTTTGTTGTAAAAGAACTCTAACAAATGTAGATGATCCTCCCAACTACCTTAGAAATTCATAATGCGATCCCGTAAGATGTTCTTAAGTGTCTAGATTTTCCTTTTTAGTCTATTCGTCAAAAGTTGGGCGAAAGGAAGTACTCATTCTCAACTTCGTGCCCATAGCCTCCTAAAACTTCCCCTAAAAGTGCAAAAAAAATCTTAAATCTCTATCGAAGACTATATCAGTATGTGTATCATGCCTACTCACCACAAACCTCTTGTAAGCATCAACCAACTAATCCAGGTCAACTTCATTTATACAAATACTACTAATTTAGTAAGTTGTTGATGATGACCCAAATTGTCTCACACATGCTACAATTCATCAGTATTCCACTCACAAAATCCATGGATATGGAGTCCCACTTCCATCTCAAGACAACTTCATCGATGCAAAGACTACTGATTTAGTAAACTGTTGATGATGACCCAAATTACCTCGCACCTGCTACGAGTTATCAGTAGTCCACTCAAAAAATCCTTGGATATGGATTCCCACTTTCATCCTAGCACATCTAAATTTTGGACCAACTATACAATTCTACAGTGCTCTATCCTAACCTTCTAACAGACCAAACATCTCATCATGAGCGCTACTACTTGTCGCTTTATGCGAGGCTACCAATAAATTTACTCAAGGTCCTTGTTCAACTTATCCCCTCCTAGATGAAAAAAATAAGGAGTATAGTACCCTCCTCTAAACACTGGTACTTTAAATTACCACAACTCTAAGATACACATCAATCAACGACCCTTGTAATGAATGCTACAATTCTTATGAATCTGAAGACCCTCATCTCAATTGTCTTATTTTTATTTTTTTTGGTCAAATCCTCTTGAGCTTAGCATCTCTAGGATGGCCAGCTCAAATCTCATTATAGTGTCAGTGTAATCATCAAATAAATCATCTAAACCTCCAAATCACCCTAATAGATCAGTTCTATCCCGACTCACCAAGCTCCTCAGCCAACCAATTAGCCACCACACAAGAACTCAATGAGTTTTATGTCTTCCTACTTAAGGCATCTACAATGACATTATCTTACCTTCATCGTGGGTCAACTCATTATCATAGTCCTTCATCAACTCTAGGCATCTCCTCTGCCTCATATCCAACTCCTTCTAAGTAAATATATACTTAAGGCTTTTATGGTTGGTGAAGAATCTATACTGGATCCCGTACATATAGTGCCTCTAAATCTTCATTGTAAGGATGAATGCAACTAACTTTAAATCATGTTCCGAGTAGCTCTTCTTATGTTTCTTCAACTATCGGGAAGCATAGGTGACTACCTTACTATGCTACATCAACACAAAACCTAATATGTGCTCCATTGCGTCATTGTAGATTTCGAACCCATCTAATATTGCTAGTAAAGTTAAAACCAGTATTATAGTCAAATGTCACTCCAACTCTTAAAATGTGCCATCACATTTATCATCCTACTAAAATCAGGTATTCTTATTTAGAAGGTTTTTGAAGGGATGAGATACCTTTGAGAACATCTAAACAAATCATCTATAATACCAGACCAAACTTAGGAAATTACAAACCATAAGAATGCTAGTGGGTGCCTTCCACTATGTAATTACCACAATCTTTGTCGGATCTACAGTGACTCCAACTGCTGACACCACATGTCCTATAAAGACAACCTTCAAAAGTTAAAACTCATACTTTAAGAGTTTGGTATGTATCTTATGCTCTCTAAGGAGTGACAAAATGGTGCAAAGGTGTTGCTCATAATCCTCTCTAACTTGAGAGTGAACCAAAATATCGTCTATGAACACAACCTCCAATTGATATAGGAACTGCCAGAATATCCTTGTCATCAAATCCATAAATATAGTAGGCACATCGGTGAGCCCAAATGGCATCACCACATAGTGCACATACCGCATCTTAAAATTCATCGTTAGGATGTATGCATCTATAGTGCATAACTAATGATAACTTGACCTAAAGTCATTCTTCGAGAAGATCACAACACGCTAAAGCTGGTCAAGTAGAACATCAATCCTCAAAAGTGGATATCAATTCTTCACCATCAAATGGTTCAAACCCTAATAACTGATACATAGACAAAGGCTCACATCCTTCTTCTTCACAAACAAAATCAGTGTTCCCCATAGAGATACACTCAAACGGATGTACCCACAAGCCATAAACTCTTTATGCTGAGACTTCAACTCCTGCAACTATACTGGTTCCATTCAGTAAGTGGCCTTTAATGGTGAATTCTATCATGCGCACCGGGAGCACACTAGGTATTGCTTCTAGGAATACATCTAGGAAGTCTCAGGAAAGTAGAATATCTTCTAATGCTAACACATCCTTTTTTTAACTCCTGAGCACTACACAAATACATGGGATAACCTCTCTATACCAAAGAATACAACTTATGGCCATACATAGCCTTCTTCGTAGGCTTATTCTTGCATACCCTAAAAGAGAACATAGAGCCTTGAGGTCCCCTCAACAATAATCACTCTTGCGCATAGTCTATCACCACTTGGTATCTCCCTAATATACAAGGATGACATTGAAGTCTCATAAGTCCATCTCAACCAAATCCACAAGGAAGTATACCCATCCTATCTCTAAGGTCACGTCCAAGTAGAGTCGAGTGAAATCTAATCATTCCCTAAAAGGTAACATTACGGATATAGATACACTAGTAGATGGAGATAAGACAACTCTAACAATAAAAGTAGTAGATACAAATGACAATAATGCACTTGAATCAAAGAACACATACATCGGTAGTGAAAGGATTATAAACGTATAGTTACCACATCCAGTTATCAATCAACCTCTACCTAGCTTATGACATTTGAGTGCTTGCATGACTATCCTCCCTCGTATCCTCCATGATACCCACCAGCACCCTAGGTTTGTCCTCCTCCCTTAGGAAATGGGTGAGGTCCCTATCATATCTCCATAGCCTCCCTAGGTTGTATTGGCAGGGGCAAGTGCTCTCTCCTAAAACTACTATAGCGGCGGCTGATAGTTCTGCTGCTGATAAGCCTATTATTGAGGTAACAATGGTCCCCTCTATTGAAAATGATCACCTTATGGCTGGAATTATCCCCTCTAATGCTGACACTCAAATAATTGGTGCCCTAAATATCACAAGATTGACACTAGAAAACTACACCCCAATAGTTTTGTTTAGGATGATCTCTACAGCAAAAGTGTCAAACAAAGCACCTCGCTAATCTGGAATATTTGGTCTAACCACCCATCTAGCCTCTTGAATAGAAACTCAAAGGTCCACCTCCTCAAAATTGGAATGTGCCTCCAAAACCCTATGTCTTTAGCTTCCTCTTGCCAAGTATAGAAGCATGCTTCTATACAATGGAAGCAGTAACACACACCTGCTCATACAAGGTGGCCAAGTCCTAGAAAGCGATCGCACCCATCATTCTATGGATGTTAAACCAAGCCTCTTCTTAAACTGATATGCCACCATCAACTCACTAACCGCTATGCTCAATGTGAACATCAATAGTTCTATGAACCTAGTATCGTACTCTTGCATGCCATGCTCCCCTTGGTAAGCTACATGAACTCCTTAAGCGTAACCTGCTCAAGGCTCTTGGGTAAAACTTTGTGCGGATCGTTGTCTTAAAGTCCTCCCTAGACATTGATTCTCCCTACATGTGGTAGCCTACCCACCGATTGTCAGTGGCCCTCCATAGGAAGTAGGTTACAATGCTTGCCTTTTGAACTTACGGATAGTTAATTGACTCATATGTCTTATCCATGTCCAAAATACATCCCTTCAAGATAAATAGATCCTCCTCACCAACATAAAATGGTGGTTGATGTCTTGTAACCCTCTGAAGCCAATCATCTCTGATACCCTCCTATATGTAACGCGAAGGTGGTGGCGGTGACTGAGGCTAAGATGGCAGGGATAGACACCCAATGAACTAAATGAAAGCCACAAATGTCTCCTCTAGATGACCAATACGATCATCCAGAGCCATGGTGATTGAGCTACAAAAGAAAAAAAAAATAAAAACTTGTTAGGATAAAATATTCCTAGCTTACTAAAACATATTACACATAAACACATTCAGAGGACGCCTAAGCTACCCATTCTATATTCCTCACAAATTAATCTAGGTTTTTTAAAGAAGTAATATTTTAAAATATAAAATAGACTGATAAAATCAAATAAGAGATCTTTCAAAAAGTAGTTGTTTTAAAAAAAATGATAATCAAAACCAAAGCTTTGATACAAACTTGTAATTACAAAATTTACTACTAAAAAATTTATTTTAGCTAAAGTATAAAAAAAATAGTGGGTGTTACCATCGTACTAGATATAATTTTGGCTTATCATACTGTTCTTACATCGAATACAAGGCAAAATAGTTAAACACTTGAAACATGATAAAATAGATAATAAGAGAAATACATTAGTAAAGAGAAGAGTTTAAATATTAACTCTGAATACAATATTCAAAATACATAAAAGAGATACACCTAAAAAATAGTCCCAAAAGGTATCTAGATCAAACTAATATCTAGATAACATGAATCTACATCACAATTCCTAAAGATAAAATATTCACTTCTCCCTAAATAGAGCATCATATGCAGTAAAGTCATCCAAGGGGTTATCAATGACCTGCTTCAATTCAACTGAGCCCTCTGCTTATACAAATGAGCAGTACCTATAAAAAGTATGATTAGTATGCTACATAGTGAGTAAGGTGATAATACAATCATAACCAGGTTACACATAATGCATAAGGTTACACAGTAGGAAAAGCGAGCACAATAATATGATTTAGGATAATACTAATTCTAGAATCCCATTATTAGATACAATCATAAAATGTATTCTTATTTACATTGATTTCAATACCCAACTATTCTTAATCATGTGTAATAGACTGAAGGAACTCTTAAGGCCAAATGATCATGAGCCACTATTTTTGTCTAGTGGAACAAATCAAATATATATCAGGGTAACATGCTCTTAGCTACTATTCTTAAACTGTTGGAACAATCTAAATCACCTCTCAGGAAAAAAATTCTCCTTAGCCACTATGATCATCCAAAGAAATAAACACACCTTGGTCTTAACTCACGTAATATTACACTATAAGTGATTAATATCTTATGCATTATTGCTTACCTCAATATCATAATCTGGTTCACACAGAGCCTAGGAATCCCACTATTATTAATCTAGTAGAATGGTCTAAAGCACCTATCATGGAAAAATACACCTGAGCCACTATCATTGTCGGGTGGAATGGACACACAACACCTAGACCCTGGCTCAAATAATCATTCACTTTAAGTGATTAGTGTCATATTCGAGGTGGTAAATCTCAAGATCATCATGTAGACACACATGGAGGTATGTAATTTAAATAGTTCATCTTAACATAATTATTTTAAACTCATAAACACAACCACATGAATGTTGGTACATTCCTAAAGGAAAAAGGGTATATTCTCCTTAAGAAACCCTAATTTCATAAGTTAAGCATAACTTCTTCTCTAGTAATCATTTTATCACCAAATTTAACAATAATCCTTAAAATATTTTTATTAAAAACATATCCAAAAATCAAGTTCAAATCTCAATGTCTTACACAAGAAATAATAGTCTACCCTTAGTAAATGTTCATAAATCCCTACAAAACCCTAATTTCATAAATTAAGCATAACTTTTTCCATCTCATATAACCACCAAATTTAGTAAATGTTCCTAAAATGTTGATATTTATAACATATTCAAAAGTCTATGTCAAACTCAAATATTTTACACATGCAATAATGACCCCGCCTCTAGGGTTACGATTCCCAATTTAAGTCATTTTCTTATCTTATTGGACTTAGACTATTTATAATCACTCCAAATATTTCACATAATATATTTAACATATTTTAAAATAATTAACACATTGAAATACCAAATATTATATATTTCACCCATATTAACCAAATTACCTTTAAATATTCTCATAAAAACCTTACAAGTCATAATATGAATAATTGTTCAACCTCCTGCTCATATCCTCATAAAAATACATAATAAAACATATCTATACCTAATATAGCAATTTAGATATTGATTCATGCCGAACTTTGTGGTTGTAAAATAGGCTTAACCAACAATATGCACAAACACATGATTTAACAACTTTCTCACTTTTTCATCATATAATACAACATATCATAATAACATTATCCATATAAAAATGACAAATATGATATTACACACAAATATATACATTGCACATAAAATCCCTAGCTATGACATGTAACTTTACCAAAGGCGTCTCAAATCTCTAAGAATGTATGACCTAAGAATCCTCCCCAAATACTATTAGAAAATCACCTAAAAATCAAATATATAATAAGATTGTACTTATAAAAATTAATCAAGGAAAACTAAGGTAAATGAGAGGTAGGAAATGGAGATAACCAAACAAGTAGGATAGCTCATACAAGGAGTGGTACAAGGTGGTGCTAGGAGGGATGGCATGGTGGTGAGCTAAGGAGAAGACAATGGTGGCACTATCATGCATGTGTCAAGGGGAAAAATCACACACGAGTTAGGAGTGAAGCATACATGGGCTGGAATGGGTGTGTGAATGAGGGTGCATTTATGTTAGGGTACACATGTTGTGTGCCTTATAATAATGAATAGGGCAAAATGGATAGGGGAAAAATCACAATGTTGGGGGTGATGATGGTTGGCGAGCAAGTTGGTGGTGTGGTGGTGGTGGTCATTTGTAGACAACGTAAGGAGGGAAGTGGTCGATGCTAGTGCTGGGTTAATGGGCTCGTGGAATTGGATGACGGCTGAGTCAAGGGTGCAATGTAGAGGCTGGGGATGGTGAGGCAATGGCACAACTAAGAGGGTTCATATAATGGTAGAGGTAAAGGAAGGAGAAAAAAAGAATGTGGATTTGAAGGGAAAGGAGTAATGGATTGAGTAGTGGTGGTGACAAAACAGAGTAAGGGAAGGGAGAAGAAATGAGGAAGGCATTGGTTGGATTCTTTGGATGATAATAATGGAAAGAAAATAAAATATAATTGAATGCGGTGATGCACACATGCGCGCACACATATGTACATACATACAAGTGAATGGGTTTGGTGAGGGAAATGGAAGTCAATGGGTAAGGGTGGCTCAGGGTTAGGTGTGTCTTGGGTAGATGGGTGTAAGAGTACAAGTTGTGGTGCATGGGGTGATTTTGCATGAGTAGGGGAGTTGTGCAAGCTGTGGTCCAGCGGCTGGTTGTAGGTGGCAAGCTGGGGTCATGGTTGGGAAAGGGAATAAGACATCAACATGTGTGCATAGGGAGAAGGGAATGTATATATATCAAAAGGGAAAGAAAAAGGAGGAGTTGGGCCATGAAAGTTGGGAAGGAAGGAGAAAAGAAAGGAAAAAAGAAAAAGGGAAAAGAAAAGGGAAATAGGGGAAGAAAAGGAAAATGGAAAAAGAGGAAAATAAATTTTTAGGCTTAGGATTAGAATTAAGTATAAATTTAAAATTTAGGAAATTTAAATAAAAGTTAATCTATCAATTATTTGGGGTTATGGCTAGGTTAGAAAAAATATAAATGACCTATAATTAGAATTTGGATTAGTTTAAAATATTAATTAAATGAGATTAAGATTATGTGAAATTTTGGAGTATTGTAGAAGGCATTTAGAAGCATTTTTTTAGAGCCTTCAGTAATGATACATGTCTTTAGTTTAGGAATTTTTTAACTAAGTTAAGGTTATAAATTTCATGTCATCATGTTTTATGCTAGAATTCATTCTAGGCTTTATATTATTTTTATTTATTCATATCCAAGTATTAATTGGTAAAATGCATTATTTTATAAGTTTTGTAATTTTATAAAAAGTTTTTATATTTCATGTCTTGCTATGTTTTTCCATAAATTTCTAAAAGTGATAGTTTATTATGCTATATTTTTCTAGGATGAGTATATTAAATTATGTCTAGCTATGGTGATTGGTGTAATATGTTGAAATCTTAAAATCTAGGGGGTTTATGCCTTTGGAAAATCTTAGCCATATGGTCTTTATGATGTTAAGGATTGTTTTAATTTTTATAAATTATATTTTTAGGGCAAAAATAATGTAAATGGTGTTGTGAGCAAAATTGGTAAGATTTGGAGATTTGTAAAATTTGGTAATTTTTTTAGAAGTCTCGACCACAAGGGTAAAATTATATCTTTTGTAAGTTTTGAAGAAAATAAATATGTCATGGTGTTTCATTGAGGTTTTTACAATAAATTGAATATATAATCTATTAAGTTTTAGATGAAAATGAATCAAGTCATGAAAATATTAAAATAGGATATGTTTAGGTGATCTAAGAGCATTTTTGTCATTTTTTATTAAATCTAAAAATTTTGGTGTTGCATAAGTGTCATTAAGCTAAGATATGATAAGTATGATATATGAGTTGTTTTGGTAAATTATAAGCAACAAAGGTATGATTTTATGAAAATGGCTTAAATTAAAAATAGTTATTAAAAAGGTGACATTGGTATTTTATGTATGAAATTTTGGAGTTAGGCTATGATTTTTGGATATAGTATTTTTAATGAGATAATGTGCTTATATGTAAAATTTAGCAGGTTGGAGAGATTTATAGATGGAGTTGTGGTGTATATGTGAAAGTAGGGTTTTAGGAAGGGTATTATGGTACTTTTCCTTATGTATTATATTTTCTTCATTTAGTTATAACATGTTTAATTTTATTAACTTTGATACAATTCTACGTACTTTGAATAAATACAATTGTTGTAATAAATTCATGATAATCAGGGATCATTATATAGAGTTGATAAATAGTTTTCTCCTAGTAAGTCAATCATAATAAGAATGGAAGTTCAATAACATTAAGTATCTCAAGTGATGTAATTTTATGCATTAAATGTTGGTTAACGATTTAATAAAACACTACTACTTAAAGTTAAAGATCACATGAGATGTGATCAAAAGGATTCTAAGTATTGAATAATTTGATTATTGAAATTTATTACATGGTCCTAATGAAACCAAAAGACCCTAATATACTATATATAACTGATATGTTAGCTTATAAAGGATATGCATACTTAAGGATTAGAGGTCTAGTGGTGGCATAGGCATATTTTACCCTCGATGTGAGCGTATTAATGAGGTTGGCTACCTTTCTCCCCTCTTAGGGAAAAAGGAGATTAAATGTTATATATATAGGTAAAGTAGAATATATTTCTCTCATTTGTAGGAGAGAGAGGAGATGAGTGGTTATATTATAGTGTTTCCCTGATCTCAATATGAGTAAGTAATTATATTATGTGATCATATAATGATAAACTTAAAATACGGCTTTCTGTTGAATTGTCTTGTATCTTTGGCATATATGCACATGTTGTATATATATTATCATTATGTTGCTTGTGGCTTGCATGTCCTTTTCTATATATGTGTGTTATTACCTTTCTCAATAAGTAGGATACTAATCATCCTTTTCATAGGTGTTTTTCATTTCTATGAGCAATTATCTTCCTTTTTATAGGTCTATCTTGATTCAATGGTTTTGATATGATTACCTATAGTAAGTGGTTGTGGGTTGGAACAAACATATGATTATCTAGATATCTCTCTCTATATATATTTTTAGTCCTTCATTTTTTTTATCATGTATCTTCACTCTATATTTTGTAATCTCATAGAATTGTGGGATAAATGGCTTCCTACACTTGATCTCTAGGTATTAATTACTTTTTAGTGTTGCATCCAACATAGATGAGATATAAGAAGTACCTCTTCTATGTTTAATGCAACGCAACGTCCAATATTTTATTATTAATACTTCCACAAAAAAAAAATTAATAGTAAGTTTTGGTATATTACTGTAGCCACAAGGTAGTCAATTCTAACATCATCAACAATTATATCATCATAAACATTAGAGTCACCTTAAGTGGTAGCAATAGTAGTAGAATGGATAGTGGTAATCTCTGAAACTACTGGATACTAAGATAAATTAGACGGATGCAATAATTGAACCAACCTCTTAAGACTATCAATTTTAGTGTCATTGTCAAGTTGTATCTGATGTATATGGATGAGGCTTTGCTCAATCATCTAAAATCCTTTGAAAACTAGATCATTTACATGTTCAACAAGCGTGATGGGACCAACTGTAGATCTAGTACATGATGAATTAATGGCAGTCTAATCAACTTGAGTAAATTGGGTTGCATATCTAATAGTTTGATCTAAGGGAGCATTTGTGGTTGTTGATAATGTATTAGGGTTAAGTGAATATAAAACATGTATGCCTCTCTTTCTAGCTAGCTCTTGAGAGTCCTTCTCTTAACTGTGAGTGAAGCTAGCAAAAACCTTGGACAAGAACTAGAGTTCTACTAGTCCTACCTTGAACCCCCCATGAATTTGAGTGAGCACCTCCCATACTCATAATAACATGGGTTCCTTAATAGTAGGGAAACAACTATGAATCCAATGGGGGGTACCAGAAAGTTCCTTAATATGCGTGTAATAAACAAGTTGTATCTAACTGTTAACTGACGGTGGTGGCTCATATGGCATATATGAATGAAATATCCATCCCCAGGTACATCCTTTATCCTAGAAAGATATGATCAATTGTGTATGAGTCGTTGGCCATGAAACCTACCCCACAACCACTCCTTTGGAAGACAATGTTACATAAGAAAGTGTGCAACAATCTAATGAGTGGATGAAGGTATATGATAGTTGCATATTTTATGGAATTATTTGGTGTATCTTGACCTAGCTTTACTGTTTGTCATGATAATTTCCCCATTTTCCTTAATTTTTCTCTATTGGCCTAGTATTGTCGGCAAAGATAAAATCAAAGTAATTTGGGTTCATAACTAAGGACAATATGAAAAGCAAGCTTGGAGTTATGCAAATTTGGATGTACCATTATACAATACCCTAAAAGATAAGTGTAATACCCCAAAATCCTCATTTAGAAAATTATGACAAAATAGTGATTTATTAGTTAAATTAATTAAATATATTAATTTAATAAAATAATGGGAGTAATTAAGATAAAATAAGGAGGAAAATAATAAATAATTTAATTAGGGAAGATTAAGGTAATTTGTTAATTAAAATAGAATTTAGGAAAATTTACCCTAAATTTTCTAAATTAATGCAAAAAGAAATTTAATTATTATTTTACTAATTTTTTTATTTTTAAATATTCAAAAATACTAAAATATCCTAAAAATCCCAACCAACCTATTTTCCTTTTCCTTTTTCCCCCTTTTCCTTTTTCCTTCCTTTTTCCTTTTTCTTCTGTCTTTTTCTCTTTTCCCCTTTTTTCTTTTTCTCCTCTTCCTCCTCGGATTGGGCCACACCCGTCAACCCAACTCCCCCTCCCTCTCTTCTCTCCCTCGTGCAGCCTAGGCCACTCTTCCTTTTTTCCTTTGTCCCTCACCCACCCGGTCTCTCTCTTTTTCTTTCTTTTCTTTTTCCCCAACCGGCCGGTCAACCCCTTCTTCTTCTTCTTCTTCCCTTCTCCCTCCCTCGTGTTGAAGATCAGGCCTGCAATTCTACCATCGGACGACCTACCCATCGTACCACCCCGACCAACTTCCCCCCTCTCTCCCCTATCCCTTTCCTTTCCAATTCGAGCCAAATCACCCTACACCTACCTCCCTCGCGGGCCCCCTTCCCTTTCTTTTTCCCCCACCTATTATCTACACCCTGCAACTTTGCAGGCTTGTACCAGCTTGCCACACCCACTCCCTTATCCTCTTCCCCTTTGTCTTATTCCCCCTCCATTGGCCTATAAATACCCCAAACTAACCCCCCCTATTTGGCCTCATTTGCTATGCCTAGAATTACGTGCGTATTTCACCATCACCACTTCAAACAGCGTCTTAGCCACCGCAGCGCAACACCATTGCCTGAAACACCACCCAATCCCTTCCCTATGATACCCTCCACCAAACCAAGCCACTCACCACCCCTAAATCCCCTTACACAAGCTAACCCGATTGTGCAAAGTTAGTTACTCGACCTGTCCCTTTGTGCCCCATTGTCGCCCCTCTCGTCGTTGTGCGCCACCTCCTCTGCCATAATCACCACTTCCCCTACCACCCAATCAACCCAATAGAACCTCCTCTACCTTTCCCTACCCTTCTTTCTCCCTTTTTTCCCCCTCCTTCCTCCTCCCTCCTTCTCCACTACCCTGGGCCACCACAACCACCACCTACGCCACCACCCTTGCTGCGCCACCACCACCACTACAACCCTCTCAACCTAGAGCGTCCACCACCACTACAACCACCATCTTACCCCTTCTCTTCTAGCCCTAAAAGACCCACCTTCTCTAAATCACCACTTCCACCACTGCCGCTGCCGCCACCCAACTACCACCCTCACTAGGTTGTGCCCTAACCCTTCCAAGCCCTTAAGTATAATTTATTTAGTGTAATTATTATTCTAACCTTATTATTATTATTATTATTATCATTATCATCATCATTGTTATTATTATCATCATCATCATTATCATTCTTCTTATTATTATTATTATCATCATCATTATCATTATTATTATTAAAGTTACTATCATTATTATTACTAATATTGTTGATAATATATTTTCATTGACTAATATAACTACGTGAACCTATTTTGGCAATAGCATGATTAACCATTTATCCTTATTTTTACTACTAAAGTTACTATTATTATTATTATTATCCCTAATACTAGGTTATAATATAGGTAAGTAGGAAATAATGAAAATTTTAATAAGAGGAAATTTAGCCCTAGTATTTCCCCTCTTATAAGTGAACCAAGTCCGACCCCTAAGGAGGCGTAGGAGCATGCTCCAATCCTAGTGTAGTTTTAAGTAAGGATGTGGTTAAGGCCTAATATGTGTATTATGTCCATTGTATGTTATTTGTGTACCTTATGTGATTATGAATATATACTTGTAGCGCAGCACAGAGCTAAGGTAAGTGTATGTGTTCTCTTTATGGAATGCGTAAAATGATAATGTATCTTATGCTTTGTGGTGCTTATGTGATATGGCCCTTTAGAAAATACATTCTAGGAGGCTTTAAAAGATATGGTGTGGGGATGAAAATATTAGAGTGGTAAAAGAAGTGAGTTAACTAGAGGGGAGTAAGAATGAACTAAGTATCTCATGACTTATGGGTAGACAAATAAAAGGGTAATATGAATAAAATAAGATAGTGAAATGAATCTTGCATGGAATGGATGGTCTTTTCATGGGGATGATTTTTATATGGGAAAAAGTTGAGTTTAGGGTTAAGTAAGGTGATTGAAGTGTTTTTGGGGTGATAGAAGGTCATAGGTGGAAAATAGTACGTAGTTTGGTATAAGGATACATGGGGGGACTTGGCTAGGGTCTGGGAGGAAAACCCTAAGTGGAGGAGGTTGTGGAAGGGAGAGATAATGGAGAGGATTGGAGTATGGGATAAGAGTGGAAGAATGTCACATGGAGGGTGAATGTGTGTCATGTCGAAGAGGGAGTGGCAAGTGAGAGTGATGGAGAGACAACATATGAGAAGAGAAAGGTGCTACGGTTTGGGATAGCCAAATAGGGTTTCGTGGCCATGTATGCAAAATAGGAAGTGAAGTGGGATGCTTGGGGATGGATCGAGTGAGGTGATGAGTTGGGGGCAAGGAAAACATGGGTTGTGTGAGATAGAGGAAGGTTGGGCTATATAGGCCAGATTAAGGTTTCCCGAGGAAAGCCCTAGAGGGCGATAGTGAGTTGACTCAAAGATATGGAAAAGTGGGCCTCGATCCATGTACATAGGAGTTGGGTATTCATGGTAAGTAATGAAAAAGGGGAAAGGATGCCTGGATGTACTAGGAGGCATAGAGGTCCCAAGATATGGGACAGGCCTTTTAAGGAGACTAGGAGTAGAGGGGTTGTGTGAGCGGATAGTCCAAAGGACATGCATGTCTATGGTAAAAGTGTATATTGAATAAGACACGGATAAGATACTAACTATTTAAAGTGAAAGATTATTGAGCTAGGCCCGGACCAATCCATGAGCATAATAGTGGTCAGGTGTAGGGTGCTCTAGAGACCGATCCACAGGCAAATAATAGTGGCTAGGTGCATTTTACCCTGGATGTTTCCAATCCACCTGCTATAATAGTGAGAGATCCCTAGCTCAATAAACCATACCTTAAGTTATGATAAGACATGGGAAAGATAATAATTACTTATAGTGGAATACCATAAGAGTCAGGGTCAGACCGATCCACTGGCATAATAGTGGCTGGGAGCATTTTGCCCTGGATGTTTCTGATCCACTGGTTATAATAGTGGAGTTTGTGTACTCACATAGACTTATAAAGAGCATGGTGTGAAATGAGAATATTGACCAGAGATCTAATGATTAAGTTTAATTAGACTGAATCGCTACTTGTACTATCTATTTTTCATGTATGGCTTATCTGCATAGTTACCTACTTGTGTTATCTGTATTTTGTGTATGGCCTTAGCTGCATGGTTACCTTATTTGGTATATAATGTACCGATCACCTGTTTCATGGGTGTTGCTCATTCCCATGAGTAGATGTCCCTTCTGAGTTTGTGCAAGTAGGAGACACCGTATTCAATGCCTATGACACATTTGAGGCATCAAGCGGGGTTGCGTGTTGACCTTTTGGGACTTGGCATGGGGCCCAAGAGAGATGTAGTCCAGACTCTTCTTATTTCTATTTTTGGTTTATTGTGCCGTACTATTCCATCCCATTGGGGGCTTTGACTATGTAACATTTTTCAATTGTATTGACTTTTAATAACGCATTCTGATTTTCTTTATATGAATATTTCGAATTTCTAAGGTTCTCCATCTTAAGTATGTTTTAATGTTTGTGAAATTATTATTAGCTTTGCGGTTGGTGCAAGACTAGTCAGGGACCAGACTTGTGCTGATTACGGTGGTAGCACCCCCGTGCTTGTTTATGTTTTAATTAAACGAAAATTTTCAACTGAAATTTTGGGGGTGTTACAATAAGTTATGTGAAGAAATATAAAGAGAAGATAAAAAGGAGAGAGGAAATACGAGGGAGGCCATATTTATGGAATTGTGTTTCATAATACTTTGGTTTTCCTCCCACATGCTCTATTAATTCATCTCGTATGCAGAGTATTAGAGTAAAAATATGAGTACCCTGTATTTACTAATACAGATTGTATTTTTGCCAAATTTTGGATATAATTCATATGGCCTTATATCTATATATATATAACATATATTAGGCCAAATAGAACATCAAAAAGATTATCATCAGAACTTCAAATTCATTTTCATTATTTCTAAACCATTAGGTTTCTTTTGTTATATTTAGTTAGTTAATTATTGTAATTGAAGGATTGAGATCATATGGTGTATGTAGTTCAACGATATCCTAAGTTCTTTCTTTCCTTTATGTTTTTATTCATTTCATACTTATTATTTTTCTTAATGTAATTTGTGTTATTCATTTATTTAATCAATTTTGTGACTGTGTGTTGTTTAATTCAATCTTTCTTACTTTATTTATTTATTCTAATTAAAGCTATGAGTTTTATGTATTTAGATTCTACGTTTTTAAGTTTTATCAATATGTTGGGCTAGATTAGCATGGGGTAGGATGATTATTGAAATTTATAGGATTATTAATCGTGATATATGAATTAAACTTATCTATTATGTGTAGTTTAAGTTAGATTAATAAATTGAGTTTAATGATCATCAATCTAATATTAAGACTTTATTATCTAGCTTGATCATTTGGTTAATTTGAGTGTTAATCAAATAGTAGGATAGTATAGTTAATTAGTGATTGCTAATGAATCCGCAAGTAGCAAATAAGTTGTTTAATTTATAAAGAAAGATATTAATTTAATCTAAGATGATTTCTCAAGAAATTCAAGATACGAAGGTGAGAATTAAGATGATTTCTTGAGAATTAAGTGATATTACAATATAGTAGTTGTATTTCACATAATAAGCTTAGAAGGTTGGTGGTAAATTCATTTTAAAATCACTTTTATAAATACCCAAATAAATGTGTTTGTTGGTATGCATTTAATGTAATAAATGACAATCCAACAAACATTTTTTTACTATGCAGCACAACCAATTGATTAATTCCTCAAAACCAGTTGGATGGTGCCTAAATCCCCTTAAGAAAAATATTACATTCAGTAAAATAAATACACCTATTATAATGGACCAGTTGAATGGTGTTCATAAACCAATTGATTGGTTCAGAGACTAGTTTAATGGTTAAGAGTTTTGTGCTAAGTTCAAAACCAAGAAAGTTTTTACACCAACAAACCAACCAATTGGTATTGAAAAATTAGTTGACCAGTTAAGAAAATCTTAACCAATTACACAAAGATCAAGAGTAAGAAATAATTTGGACCAAGCAACTAGCCAATTGGTAGCTAAAAACTAGTAGACTTGTTTTAACAATCATTGGAGTAGTTGGGTTCTAAGTTAAGGCAAGGAATTCTAAGGCATTCCAACTAGTTAACTAGTTTTGTGAAACCAATTGACTAGTTAAGGAACTAATCCAATTAAGTCCATAATTGAGATCATCCTTGAAAAGTAGCATTTAAACTAGTTCGCTAGTACACTAGATTACCAGCTAATTTATTCTCTAATGTTCATTACCTATAAAACTGTTATTTTCTCTAAGAACTAGTTAGTTGGTTTGCTAAAAAACTAATCGAATAGTATTAGCAAAATTCTAATTCCAAGTCCTATACTTAGCAATTCATTTTCCATATTAAATAAACCTTAAATAATGTTATCAAGATCATAATCTTACGCATGATTGATAAGGGGTTGTAATATTAGATCGTAAGATCCTATGTAAATCGCAAAAAATATTATCCCATAAGACGTGTATGTTATATATATCATTCATACTTAAATAACACTAAATATGTCTAGTTGAGCTCTCATATACTCCAAATTAAATTATAACAACATACAAAGCTTCTCAAGTCACTAAAATAGTTTTATAAATAACAACATAAGAAACAAAACACACATACAAGGAGTCAAATTATGTTGAAATGATAAAGATATAAACACTCCTAAGCATCATAATACTTCTCATCATCTACATTCTCACTTCCATCTTCAATAATCCTGCTAGCAGTATAGATCCCTATTGTGTCATCCTCGTCATGTACACTTGTATCAAAATTATCGCCTTCATTGGAAGCACTAAATGTTTTAACAACTTAATTATCACGTATTTATTGGAATTTAATACTCTCATCAATAAAATAAAATAAAGAAATATATAACTATATAATACTTAAGCACTCCACAATCTAAATAGAAAATGAGAAAAGAAAACATAGATTTACCTTCTTCATTGGCACTTTAATCTTCACTCCTAAAATAGTCTCAACCATGTCTCCTTCTTGCTCTATTAAAAACATTTAATCATTTTCCATCAATAGGAAGATTAGGTCCATCTCTCCCTATAGTGTAATCATCATCATAAGATAATTGTAATACCCCCTAAATTTTGTGAGCCAATATTTTATTTCAAACGAGTTT
Organism: Tamarix austromongolica; assembly: GCA_039764185.1. NCBI lineage: Eukaryota > Viridiplantae > Streptophyta > Magnoliopsida > Caryophyllales > Tamaricaceae > Tamarix > Tamarix austromongolica. Next base: position 87,034,152 of record CM077818.1, on the reverse strand, counting down.
GAGGAAGTTAAAAGAATAAAATACAAGGGTGTTACACGACAAGCAATATTGAAAAGGTACTATTTATACCTAATCTATGTTTGGTGCAAAGCAAAAGTAACCTCGTACTTAGGGGTCGGATGTGAAAAGCATTTGATCTTACCACAATATAAGATTTGAAAAAGAGGGAATAGAAAAGATATAATGAATACAAAGGACATAAATTTTCAAAAAGAGAGAGAGAAATTATGAATAACAATTATCTTGATCAACCTAAATAACACTTATCCCAGGTAACATAACAAAAGCACTAAATCAATGAGTATCATCAAAACATATGTGTAGAGCTATAACTACCCATTGAATAGACAAGGGATCATAAAGCGAAACCAACTAGCACAATGCTATTGAGTAAACCAGTATACAAAACTAAGACATAAAGATTTAATGTAAGGTTGTAAATGACGTGTGTTAGCTCAATATTTGACTCATTTATTTAGTTAAATGATCCGAGCCCAAAAAGTTCAACCGACTCAACTATAACTTTAGCTCATGAGCTTGATTTGATTTAGCTATTTTGTTTAGTTAAATGAGTTCATCCTGAGCCTTATTTTATGCTCATTTATTAAGCAAGTCAACTCAAGTGCAAGTGTGTTCTCTGTAGCTCATTTATAACCCTAGTCACATGGAGCACATAAAAGGTATCAAGAGAGAAACATGGCATAAACACATTAAATAGCACGTGTCATAGTGAGAATGATAATCTTGTTATACCATAAGCACCACTAATATTACATTCTCATCACCCCATTATTATTAACCATATATAAATTCAATAAGTGATCACAATCATTCAAATTAATTAGTCAATTTGAGTTCAGGGACCTCATTATTCATAATTTGTGGAATGGTATCACCAATAAATAACTCTAGGGTATAACGTTCTTGGCCACTATTATTTTCTAATGGAATAGATTGATACAACCCTAAGGTATACCGCTCCTAGTCACTATTATTGTTTAGTGAAATGGACTGGTACAACCCCACAACAAAACACTCTCTGTCGATATTCTTGTCTAGTGGAATACACTGGTCCAACCCTAGGACATAATGCTCATGGTCATTATTTTCATCTAGTGAAACATAATGGTACAAACCAAGAGTATAACACATCTTACCACTATTCTAATAGGTAGCCTAGTAACAAATACAACCATAGGGTACAACACTCATGTCCACTAATCTATTCGGTGGAAGGAACATATACAATTAGTCCCAACTCATGTGGTCTTTCACTTTTATCATTAATGTATTATTAAACTACAAAGCCAACATAATCCATATGAATATAACCAAGTTCAAGGTGACTATCGAACTAATGATCAAGACCCACCAACCACTTATCAATTATTACTTTTATAAAATTATAATTATTCAAGTCATTCCTAAGGTCAACAATCAAACCAAAGTTAAAGAGTCACTCTAAGGTTAGCCTAAAAATCCACTAAGGTCATCATATATCCAATTATTCACATTTAGATACATTAGTTCATAAAGGACCAAAATGCCCTTAACACCAAATTACCATGATTTTATACGTTTAAAAGCTAAATTTATTTTAATTAACATTTATTTATGAAAAGGCTAAAATATTCTAATTTAAAATATTTTACCACGTATGTAAATTATAAGACATGATTAATGACTATTTTACCCTTACACATGATTAAATATACAAAACCCTAACATGTATTCTAACTCAATGTAACTCACATGTTTCCATACTTAACATCATGTATATATGCTAGACATACATGTTGGAATACTATTAGTACAGTACACTTAAAAGATAAATTTACCATTGGGACATACAAATAATAATAATAATAATAATCATGCGAAAATACATCTAAATATGCTTAATCTATCATGTTATACATATACATCATGCATAATTGACCCCAGGCATTAACCTATTCTAGCATATTTCGTACACATAATATTATATAAATTTTTTTTAACATACTCCATTATACATGATTTCCTGCTAGCATATTGAGTAATATAACTACAACATAATAATATATAAAGAAACCCTAACATACTATCATACAATTTCACATTTTAATAAAGTATATCGACTACCTGAATTCTAGGAAAGAATAGTAAAACACACAAAATAAAACACCATGCTAGACGTTACTAAAAAAAACTCATTCTTCACCTAAAATGAAAGCCCAACGAAACACATACATGTAAATCTAAACAATACTTAATCAAAGGCATTGAAAATAACTCATCAAACTACAACACTAACTGACCAGGGTTAAAATTGCCAATAGAAAAGTGTGGAGAACTCACATTAAGAGAAAAGATCAATGTGAGCTTCTCACACATAGAAGGAATCTCATATGCAAGGTGGGGTTAGCAACACAAAGATAGCAAGGCAAGGCACAAGCTTAGTATTACAAGGAACATGCTTAGCAATACAAGGTATAAGATCGGCAACACAAGGCACAAACTCAACAACATGCATGTAAGTGTAGTTACACGCAAAAAAGATGAGATGTTGAAGTTGCATGCAAGTAGTGGGTGCAAGAGTAGGAGAAAGATGTAACACCCCTAAAATTTACAGATGGAATTTTTTGTTTGTTGTGGAAAACCATGCACTAAAAATTGGGGGGTGCTACTGATGTAATCAGTATAATATTGACCCATGGCCAATCTCATACTAATCACAAGGCTAAAGGTACTAAAATTATTGACATGATTAATCAACAAAAACCATAATAGTTCAACATTCATAAATAAAACCAAAGTGCGCAAAGGTCATTATTAATATAGAACGAAAATAAAGTACAACCAACGCCCACTACGGGAAAATAAAAATGATAAGAAAACATAAAATGACAAGTCCAAAAAACACCCTCTCGAGCCCCACACCAAGTACACCAAATCATCACTCTGTCATACCCAAGGCATAATATGCATCAAAATCATTGAGGACAACATCTCCTACCTGTATAGATTTAGGAGGGGTCACTACTCGTGGGAATGATCAGTACCCATGAAATGGGTGATCAGTACGCTACTTATTAAGGTAACCATATGACTAAAACAGAGTATGATATGTAAAAGGTAGATAATGTATATAGTAAGTCAATCAGATTAATCACTATTATTAGACTTTAGGCCATTAATTCTGTCTTTTCACATCTCTTGAATTATATCCACGTGAGTACAGAAACCCCACTATTATAGCCGGTGGATTGGAATACACTCTAGGATAAAAACACTCCTAGCCGCTATTATTTGTCAGTAAATCAGTCTCCAGGATAAAATGCTCTTGGCCACTATTTTCACTGGTGGATTGGTCTAGCCCCGACTCATATGGTGTTCTATTATAAGTCATTAGTGTTTTCCCTGTAATTTTGCTATCATCCAAGGTTTGGTTTATTAAGCTTAAGATCCCCTACTATTATAGCCGGTGGATTGGATTACACTCCAGGGAAAAGCTCACCTGGCCACTATTATTCGTTAGTGGATCAATTTCTGGGGCAAAAATGCATCTGGCCACTATTCTCACTAGTGGATCGGTCTGGGCCCTACTTAATAGTCTTCTACTTTAAATGGTTAGTATTTTGTTCATATCTTATTCAATGAGTAATTCCCCACCAGACATGCATGCCCCCAATGGACTTCCTCGACTCATTATCACTCTTTCACCCCAGACTCTCTGAATAACCCTATCCCATAACTTGGGACCTTTACACTCCCCAAGACTCTAAGACCTCTTTTTTACCTCCCACTCTACTCATCATGAATCCAAAAGCTCCCACACATGTGAATGAAGGCCCACTTTCCCACTTCTCCATCTAAGCTCATCATCTCTTACTAGAGTTTCCCCTTAAAATCCTAATATAGCCTATGTGGCCTTAGCCTCTCCTTTTCCTATACAAACCATGCTCCCCTTGACTCCAACACCATACTCCATTCAATCCACTCCAAAAATTACAAGCCTACTCTCCAACTTCCATATGTGATGAAGAACCCTAGTTGGTCACCCCGAAACCCTAATATACCTCTTTTCTTCTACACCTTCCCTTCACACACAAACTCCACCCTACTTTTCAATCGACTCTCACCCTTCATATAGATCACACCTAATCACTACCCAAAATCCAACCAACCTCTATAAATTCTCTCATAACACCCCTATACTTAGGGTTTTCCCCCAAAAATCCTAGTTAGACTCCCATGCACCCTACCACCAACCCATGTATTATCTCCTTCCCAATTACTCCAATCACCCAAAATACTCTTTCTTTCCCACGTTTAACCGTCAAACTAACTTTTCCCATGAAAGCATTTTCTCTATGCAAACACTAAACACCCCATGCAAGACTCACTCTTTCCATGTAATATTTTACCCTAATTCTTTATTTTATTATTTCCTTCTTTTATTTTACCACCCACATGTCACAATACATTTAGGCATTTTTTCCACTTCTTCTTACTCACTCCACACTCTTATTTATTTTAGATCCCCACAACCATTTAATCCATCTAAGGCCTATAAGCATGCATGTCATACCATAACAACCATACATAAGAGCACGTCATAGATAACAAGTCATATCACCCATGCTACACATATTATAAATCATACACCACATACACTAGCTCCTTGCAAGCCAAGCTGCACTAAACACAATTTTAGTCCACATTCATATGTAAATACACAAACATATAATTACACCCATTGGCACATAAATCATAGCAAACCCAAACCTCAACCATATCCTTACCTAATAGGACACCAGGCTTGGAGCATGAATCCTACGCCTCCTTATAGGAAGGGTTGGTTCACAACCTATAAGAAATGGAACACTAATTATTTAGCCTTCTTCATACTCCTTTTTCCTTTTTCTTTTATTTCCCAAACTAAATATTAGTAGTAGTAATAATAATAATAACAAGGTTAATAATAGAAAAATATTTAAAATAGAATATAATAAATAAGTACAAGAGTTAAGAAATAGAATATAATAACAAGGTAAATAATAACACGATTTTAGTCCACATTCATATGTAAATACACAAACATATAATTACACCCATTGGCACATAAATCATAGCAAACCCAAACCTCAACCATATCCTTACCTAATAGGACACCAGACTTGGAGCATGAATCCTACGCCTCCTTATAGGAAGGGTTGGTTCACAACCTATAAGAAATGGAACACTAATTATTTAGCCTTCTTCATACTCCTTTTTCCTTTTTCTTTTATTTCCCAAACTAAATATTAGTAGTAGTAATAATAATAATAACAAGGTTAATAATAGAAAAATATTTAAAATAGAATATAATAAATAAGTACAAGAGTTAAGAGCATAACCAGGGAGGGAATAGCAGGAAAGGGTGGAGGTGGCAGCAGCGCATGCCAGTGGTGGTGGCAGTGATGGAAAAGAAGAGTTTTGGTGTTGGAAAATAGGAGGGAATCTAGGTTTTCTTGAGTGGTAGGGTTTCTAGGTCAGAGGGGATCGTCGTCATGGTGGTGGTGTCTCACGACGACAGCTCAGGCAGTGGTTGTGGTGGTGGTCGAGAGGGAAGGAGAGAAAAGGAGGAGAAAGGAGGGGAACAAATGGTGAAACGGTGGTGTGGGAAGGTAGGGGAAGGTTTTTTGGGCAAAAAGGGAGGTAGTGGTTGCTGCTGTGGTGGTGGCGGAGGGTTGCGTAGGTGGCGGAGATGGGTGTAAAAGGGCAGCTCGAGTTGCCCACTTTGCACAAGTGGGGAGAGAAGAGGTAGGGGAGTTAGGGGTAAGGGAAGGTCTCGTTCAGTGGTGGGTGGTGCAGGGAAGAGGAAGGGAGGGTGCAGTGATGGTGGCGCAACACAACGACAGCGGTGGTGGCAATTGAAGAGGTGGTGCAAGGAGAGTTAGGGGTGATTTTTGAATGGCAGGGGAAAAGGGAGGAATTGAGGCGTAGGGGGTATATATATGGAGATATGGTTGGGGTGTGGATAAAGGAAGGAAGAAGACAAGGGGTGGTTGGCTACAGGCTGTCATGCAGGCTAGCGCTTTACACAACCAAGGGATAGGGCAGGGATTTTGGCAGGGTTATAATGGGGTTAGGTGGGGTGTTGTGGTTGTAGGAGGGAGGGGACTAGTGTAGGGTAGTGCCAACTGCATGTCCTGTAAGTTAGGACAAGGAGAGGGTGAGGGGAGAAAGAGAAATGGGGCTACAAACCAACCATATCCGCAGCACTGATCGGAGGGGAGGTTGAAGATAGGGGCAGAAAGGGAAGAAAGAAAGTAAGAAAAAGAGGGAGAAAAGGGGAAAAGAGGGGTGATCGTGGGCGCTAGGCCGCGCAAGGGAAAAAAGAAAAAGAAAGGAGAGTGGGTCAGGAGAAGGAAAGGAAATGAGAGGAGGGGGAGAGAGAAATTGGGATGCGCTAGGTAGGTCCAGTCCAACGAGGGAGGGGGAAGAAAGAAAAAAATAAAAAAAGGAGGAAAAGGAGAAGAAAAAAGGAAAAAGAAAAGTAATGTGGTTGGGTGATTTGGGATTTTATTTTATCTTCTTTGGAATAATAAATAGTTAATTTTTTTATTACTTTAGAAATTATTATTATTATTTACTTAAAATTTATTTTAGTTTAGTAAATAATTCTAATCTCCTCTAATATGATCTCTACATTATTTTCCTTTTTTGCCATAATTATTATTATTATAATATCATTATTTTATTAAAAATGATATATTTAATTAAACATTACCTAATAATCCTTATTTTATTTGTAATTCCCAAAGTGAAGTTTTGAGGTATTACGAAGGATGGGGGTACTAGGCAGCAAAAGTGGTGGATGCTGAGGAAGTATTTGGCTAGGTGAGTTACTCTCGAAAGTGGTGGTGGTGCAACATAAGGATTAATGTTAATTGGGTGGAAGATTAGTTTTTAGGTGATGGTTGATTGCGAAGATAATGACATAGCTTGGGAAAGTTACATATAAATTGTAACACCCAAAAATTTACTATTTTTTTATACAAAAGAAATAAATTTAGAGCCTGTGAATTTCGGGAATGCTACTGCCACACTTAGTACTATACCGGTTCACTCCTACCGTTCCAGTACTAAGTGCTGAGGCTAAAAAAGATTATTTTTAAACATGAATTAATACTTAAACCAAGAGTTCATAAAAAGAAAAACTAGAAGAGTTATAGCATAGAAATCAGAGTACGCGTAAAAAGTTTACATAATCCAAAGTACGTAATCAAAGTTCCTTGGAAGGAATGATGTCTACAAACAATAGTAGTTTAGTTCTGGAAAATCTAATACAAAATGAAATAATGTACAGAAATAGAACAACATAAAGAGATAATCCGGCCACGCCACTCTCAATCTTCGAGCCAAGCACATGCTCAACACTCAGCCCCACCTGATGCCTCATGAATATCGAAGGCATCGAAGTAAGCATCACCTACCTGCAAAAAGTCAGAAGGGCCATCTACTCATGGGAATGAGAATCACCCATAAAAGGGGTGATCAGTACACTACGTACTGAGCAAGGTAACCATGCACTAAGGCCAACCCATAAAAGCACATAATCCCAGCAAAATAATAAAATAGCATACGATCACTTCAAATAAATAATGGAAGGCCAGATTATAGTCTGGATTAATTATTTAATTAATCTCCGATCAATACTCATTTCACATCATGCTTTTTATCAAGTCCATGCGAGTATGGGAACCCTGCTATTTTAGCCAATGGATTGGTTATTTATAGGGCAACACGCCCTAACCACTATTATAGCCCGTGGATAGGTCACATATAGGGCGGGACGCCCTAACCACTATTTCTTACCGGTAGATTGGTTTGACCCATACTTGCATGGTGTTTCAATGTAAGTACTTAGTGTCTTTTATATGTCTTATCAAACTCAGGGTTTGGTTTATTGAGCTCGGGATCCCCCACTATTATAGCAGGTGGAGCGGTCACTTATAGGGCAAAATACACCTAACCACTATTACAGTCGGTAGATCGGACACTTATAGGGCGGGATGCCCTAACCTCTATTTCTTACCAGTGGATCGATTTGAGCCCGGCTCAATAGTCTTCTGCTTTACATCTTATAGTATCTTATTCAATAGATTTCACCCTAGACATGCACTACTAACTCTCTCTACACTTATCCTCCCAATAGGGCCCGTCTATATCTTGAGACTTCTACACCTCCTAACTCGCCCCGACATCCTTTCCTTATTCCACTTACTCACACTAGATGTCCAACTCCAATGTATGTGGGTCAAGGCCCACTACCTTACATCTCCAAGTCCACTCACTACCTCACTCTAGGGTTTTCTCTAGAAACCCTAATTTGGGCCTATGTAGTCTATCCTTCTCTGCCTCACACAACCCAAACTGTTTTAATACCCCACACATCACAACCCTTAAGTTTGACCCTCAACATCTCACCTTACTCACCAAGTACTCGTGTGATCACGAAAATCCTAAGTAGCCACACCAAACCCTAACTAGCTACACCAAACCCTAGCTTCCTTATATCCATATGCCACCCCTTCATTTCTCATATTCCACTTCTTATTTTTCCATGCCAATCATGCTCATCGTCACTCCAATCATGCTCATCCTCACTTGACAATTTCCATCATCCTCTCGTACTCCACTCACCCTCATTTATTTCTTCTTTTACCACCTTCTCAGATTAGGATTTTCCCCCAAACCCTAGATCAGTCTCTTGTGTACCCTTATACTGTCCCACATACTATTTTTCACCCAAAGCCTCCAAACACCCAAACAACTCTTCCATTACCTTCCTTACATCCCAAGTCAACTTTTCATACGTAAATTTTACTCCTATGCAGACGCTAACCTTTCCATGCACACATTCGAACTTTTTCATGCAAAACCCTAGACTCCCATGCAAACCCTAGATTCTTCCATGCAAAACCCTATACTCTCCCGCAAGATTTTAGATTCTCCACTCTTTTATTTTATTTAAAATCCCCTTTTATTCATCCACTCATAGACCACGGAACACTTAGGTCAATTCCACCTATATTAGCCAACTTACATCCCTTCAGTCATCTCACTCTCCCATTTTTCTTTTTCATTGGTCCACCCACAATACCACATTAAACATCCTCACATGCATGTCTTAAAGGGTCATAACACCTTTCATCACATTCCACAACATATACATAGTAACACATGCCATATGAAAGCAGATAAGCATACCTCAACTCCAAGCCGCACTACACATGTAATAGTTATAACAATAAGCATAAGATACATAACACATCATGATACATGGCATACAAGCATATAAGGCACATAAACACATATAAGGCTTTGACTACACCCTTACCTAATACAACACTGGTCTTGGAGCATGCTTCTACGCCACCTTATGGTTTCGACCGGTCTCACCTATAAGAAGGAAAACTAAAGATTAGGTTTCCTCCTACTAAAAAGCTATTATTTCCTAATTCATTCTAAGATTAGGGTTTTAGATAAAATAATAATATAATAATAATAACACTAACTACATACTAATTTTAGTATTATTGTAAAAGATGATAATATAAGGTTTGAAGGTTTTACCCTAATAATAATAATAATACTAAAAATAATAATAATAATAATAATAACAATGATAATAATACTAATAATAATAATAATAATAATAATAATAGTATAATTCAAAATAAAAGGTGAAATAAGGGTTTCGACCCTTCACCAAATTAATACTAATATTAATACTACTAATGTTAATAATAAAAATAACAATAATAATAATAATAAATATGATAATTGTAATATGAAATAATAATAACAATAATAATAATAATAATAATAATAATAATATAAATTGAAAATAATGTAAAGTAGGGTTTCAACCCTACTTTGAAATAATACTAATACTACTACTAATAATAATAATAATAACACATAATAATAATAGTAATAATAATAATAATAATAATAATATAATAGAAATAAAAACAGATTAGGACTTCAGCCCTCAATAGCAATAATAATAATAATAACATTAGTAGTAGTAGTAGTAGTAGTAGTAGTAGTAGTAGTAGTAACTGAAAGAATGAAAATGTAATAAAATTAAATAATTAAAGCTTGTATAAATAGGGTAAAAGGGTTGAGAAGGTTTAGGGTACCACCTTGGGTTGGTGGTGACAGGCGGCACCGGCGGTGATGCACAGCGACGGCGACGGTGGCCAAAAAAAGAGAAGAAAAGAGAAATAGTTGAGTGCTGGAAAAATGAGAGGAAGAAAATGTAACACCCCAAAATTTACTAATTTTTTTTTAAAAACCTCTAAATTTAAAACCCGTAAATTCTGGGGATGTTACTGCCATACTTAGTACTAGACTGATTTACTCCTACTGTTCCAGTACTAAGTGCTAAGGTTAACAAAAGATTTTCATCAACTCATATCAATACATAAACCAAGGTTCATAAATACTCAAATCAGAGTACGCAATAATCTTTACATAATCCGAAGTACGAAAATAAAGCTCCAAGAAGAGAAATAATGTTTATAATCATTAAAGTTGATTTAGAATAACCAATACATAGAAAAGATGGTAGAAAGGAATAATAATATCATCAGAAAGAAACCGGCCACACAGCTCCAATATTCGAACCAACCCCATACCATCATTCGGCCCTTCTTGATGTCCCATGGACATCAATAGCATCAAAGAAAACATCTCCTACCTACAACACGTCAGATGGGCCTCCTACTCATGGGAATGAGCAACACCCATAATAAGGGTGATTAGTACGCTACGTACTAAGTAAGGTAACCGAGCACTAAGGCCAACACATAAGGTACATAAAATCATGCATGATAATATACAACATATGGACATTCCAACCAACACATAAAGGCCCAATTTAGTCCAGATTAGTAAATTATAATCTCTTTTCGATATTCATTTCACACCATGCTCTTTATCAATCCATGAGAGTACAGGAACCTACCACTATTTTAGCCGGTGGCTCGATCACTTATAGGGCATCATGCCCTAACCACTATTATAGCCGGTGGATCGATCACTTATAGGGTAAAACCCTAACCACTATTTCTTACCGGTGGATCGGTTTAGTTCCTACTCGCATAGTGTTCCACTGTAAGTAATTGGGATATTTTATGTGCCTTAGCAAAACTCTGGTTTGTGTTTATCAAGCTCGGGATCCCCCACTATTATAGCCGATGGGCTGGTCACTTATAGGGCATCCTGCCCTAACCACTATTATTCGCCGGTGGGTCGGTCACTTATAGGGTAAAAACCCTAATCACTATTCCTAACCGGTGGATCGGCTGGACCCGACTCAATAATCTTTCACTTTAAATGATTAATGTCTTAAGTATCTTATTCAGAAGCTTTCACCTAGACATGCATGACTAACTTCTACTGTTCTTATCCTCCAAAAGCCTCGTCCCACTTTATGAGACTCAAACACTCCTTAACTTGACCTTACATCCTCCCTCCTTATTTTAACTCACATTAGAACCCATCTCCCATATATGTGGGTTATGGCCCACTTTTATTCACCTCCAAGTACACACATTACCACACTTTAGGGTTTTCTCCATAAGACCCTAATTTAAGTCTATATGACCCATCCTACTCCACTTCTCATGACCTAAGACATTTTAACCCCCCATTTCTCACAACCCATAGATCCCATATTCATTATCATACTTTATTCACCAAGTGCACATGTGTTACCACCGAACCCTAGTTAGCCATATCAAACCCTAGTTAACCACACCAAACCCTAGTTAACCATTCCAAACCCTAGTTATCCATGACCAACTATAGTTAATCACTCCAAACCCTAACTTAGTCTTCTTCATAACCTTATAATGTCCCACGTACTATTTTTCACCCAAAGTGTTCAAAACCCCTTACGACACTTCTAATACCTTCCTTACACCCCATATCAACTTTCCATACGTAAATTTTTCTCTCATAAAAACTTTATATCCCCCATGCAAACGTTTGAACTTTTTCATGCAAAACCTTACGCTCACACGTGAAACCCTAAATTCCCATGCAAACCCTAGATTTCACTATTCATCTTTAGATTCCACCATGCATGGTCATATAACCCATAAGCCAACCCCACATCAGTCAACTCCCTATCATCATATTACAAAACCTATCATGCATATCTTATGGGTCACACCATATCACAATAAAACACAACTCATACACATAATACACATGCCATAATTTATTACACAAACTTACATCAACTCTACATCTTGTTGCATATATGACAGTTATACAAATACACATAAAATACATTATAGTTTATATCACATGGCATGCATGGCATATAAAACACATAAAACACAAACAACCTTAGTTACCCCTTACCTAAAATGACATCGGTCTTGGAGCACGTTGATATGACTTCTTAGGGTTTTGAATGGTCTCACCTATATGAGGGGAAAACTAGAATTAGATTCCCTCCTACCAAAAATATTATTATTAACTAACTTATTATAAGACTAGGTTTGTAATAAAATAACATCATTTTAGTAAAAATGGTAATAATAATACTAGAAATACTAATAATAGTATTAATATGATTCAAAACGGATGGTGGAATAAGAGTTTCAACCCTTCACCAAAATAATGTTAATAATATCATTAGGACATTATAAATAAAAATAGTAATAATAATAATAATAATGAAATAATAATCACAATTAAAAAATAATAATAATGGTAATGATAAAATAACTTACACTGAAAGTAATATAAGGTAGGGTTTTCGACCCTACTCCAAAATAGTAAAAGTACCATTAGTGATAGTAATAATAATAATAATGATACATATTACTTATAATAATAATGATGATGATGATGATAGTAATAATAATAATATTAATAATAAAAGTAGTAGTATTCACACTATATAAATAAGGTAGGGCTTCGGCCCCCCTAAATAGATAATAATAATAATAATAATAATAATAATAATAATAAAACTCATAATAATACTAATAATATTAATAATATGAAACTAATAATCTAAATAAATTAAATAGGGTCTCGACCCTGATAAGAAATAATAACTGTAATATTGAACCTAATTATTATTATTATTATTATTATTATTATTATTATTATTATTATTATTATCGAATAATAGGTTAAAAATTAAAATAAAATAAAATAATCTTAAATAAATAGGGGAGAAGGGCTGAGAGGGTTTAGGGTTCCACCTTAGGCCGGCGGAGATAGGTGACACCGGTGGAGATATGTAATACCCCGTATTTTTAAAATCCAGATTTATTAAGTTTAATGATTTTATTAGCGTAATTTGATGTAAATATTTAATTATTTTAATTTTGATTTGTTTTATGGATTTATCGACGATTTCGAATTCATATTTGAATTTAATTAATCGTTGCCGTTGCGAACCATTTTAGACAAATTCGTTCGCGACTATGATTTTATTATACTCTTTTAATTTCGATTTTCGGTTAAAAATATGTATTCCCGTTCTTCTCGTATTTTGATTTTTAATATTTTAGATTCATTTTCGATTATAACTTCGTCGTGTGATTACGACCTTATTTTTGGAGTTATATTTCGTTAACTAAATATATTATTTAAATTATAGAATTTCTGTTTAAATAGTTAAATTTATTTTAATGATTTTATCCGTAGAAAATATTTCCGACTTTAAATTTATTCGTTTTCGAAAATTGTTAATATCTTCGAGAAGTTTTAAATTAAAAAGATTTCGGAGTTTATTTATGAATTTCTTTCCGGAATTAATTTTCTTCCGTTTTACGATTTTTGGTTTACGGAAAACCGATTTCGGAAATTATTTAAATTAGTCTCGGTTTATTAGAATTTAATTTAAATATTTACTTTTATGCTTTTAAATATTATTTCGAGGTCTTATAATGTATTTCCGTAAATAAAATAAATTTTTACGTTCGATGGTAAATTCTTCCGAAAATGTTTCCGAAATTCTTTATATAGCTTTTTATTAATTTTAAACCTTCGGATCGTTTCGAAATGAAATTTCGTTAAATAAAATTTAGATAAAATCTTCCGATAAAAAATTTAAATATTTAGTATTTTATTTTTACTTGTATTCAAAAAAAAAAAAAAACTTGTCGGGAGACCCCGAGCCCCCCTCTCCCTTCTCCTCTATTTGCCCCGTGAGTCCCTGTTCCCCGACTCCCTCTCCCGCAACCCTAACCCTAGCCGACCTCCCTCGCCTCTCTCCTTCTCCCCAGCCCCTCCCTCCTTCGTCTGCCGAGCTCCGACTGCCACCGACCCGCGAGCAGCGCAGCAACCCACCGAAGTAGCAGCAACGGCATCGGTCGAACCAGCAGCAGCAGCGGCAGTACAGCAGCAGTGTGTAGGTCGTGCCGCCGCCGCCGGTCGCCGTCGATGCCTGCTGACCACCGGCGAGCCACCCCCGACCCCCGACGACGCCTCCCCAGCCTTCCCTTGCCCCGTTTTATCGGTTTTTGTTTGGTATAATTTCCGAAAAACCCTAACCCTTATTTTGATTAATTGGGTATGATTTAGCTTGTGATAAGCTAAATTAATTGTTTGATAATGTATATATGTGCTGTAAGATTGATTGGGATAGGTTAATTGTGTAGTTGTGTTGGAATTTTGGGAAAATTGGATTTTTAGCCGGGTTATGCCCGAATTTTTCTGATCTGTCCGTTTTTCCGATTTCGGACAAATTGATTATACAATATACTTTAAAATGTATCCAATTTCATTTTGGAACCGTCAATTTGAGAAATTTATGCAGGTTTTATCGAAATTTGATTCCTAGGTCAAATTCGGGGTGTAATGAAATTGGGTCGTATAATTGAGCCGTCCCGCTCAATTGATTTTATAATATTGTTTAAAATGTATTTAATTTTATATTGGATGTGTTGATTTGGGAAAATTGTACGTAATTGATCGGAATTGGATTTTTAGGCCAAAACTCCCGCGGGTTTAAATTGGATTATGTAATCGGGTTATTTTATTCAATTGACTATATAAATTACATTAGAAAATGTTTAATTACATTTCCAAACCGTCAATTGATATGTTTTGGCAAGAATTAATCGGATTTGCGTTTCGGGCTCAAAAACCCTAATTGGGCTAAATTGTGTATTTATTTTACTAGTTTTGAGCAATTGATTATTTGATATGTTATAAAATGTGTTTAATTACATTTCTAAACATTCAATTTGATTAAATTTATAGAATTTTAACGAGTTGTATTTTCGGGCCTAAAACCCTAAATTTCAAGTGAAATTATGAAGTCGATTGCTTGTATTGTTGTTTTTTCTAAAATTGAATGTATAGAAATAGTTGAAATGGTATTAATTGCTTTCTAATACCTTTAATTTGAATTAATTAAATGGAATTACTTGAGTTTGTGTTATGGGCTTTGAAACCCTAATTTTCGGGGATGATTTTATAAAATTGATTTTGCTATGTGTATTTTATCTAATCGAATTCTATCTTTGGGTTTTAAATCATTTAAATTCTGTTCTAACCTAATCGGGTTGGATTTGGTTCTATGTAAATGGTTAGATTACCTATTTAGTTGTAAAACCTAATAAATAAGTTATTTTCGATAAATTAACTTATGATCGATTATTCCTTCTCGGGCTTTCCAAATTAAGTTGAAATGTCCCGAGTGATATTTGTATTAATCCGTTTTGATTTAGTTTTAACCTTAAATCTTAATAAAGCTATGCTTTTAAGTTCTAAGTTTTAGACACGTTTTCTAAGAGAGATAATTTGTGTCGTTTGTGTGTATTTAATTAGAGTATGTGAATTATTGATTGATAGGATAGTTTCTAATTTAGTTTTTCGATTTCTATCGGATCTAGGAAAGCTTTCTCGTGGATCCACGAGCTAGGGATCTCTCTCCCTCTTACATCGCTTAGCTAGCTTCGGATCCAGGTAAGTCTCTACTTACCTCTAATTGTGGGTGTTTAGTAAGGACGAAGCTAATGGCATTGTGCTATGTGTGACATGGATGTGTTGAATGTTGTGTATGCCATGCTATGCCATGTATTATATGATTTGTGTATAACTTGCCTTATGTGTAGCGCAACTTGGAGATTGAGGTATGTTGTATGTGTTCCCATGATATGAGCATGACATGTATATGTGTGATGTTTATGATGTATTATGTTATGGCCCTCTAGGACATGCATAATAGGATAAATGGTAATACGAGTTGGGAACCATCATGGAAGTCTTGAAGTTTGTATGATGGTATTAATGTTCTAGGGCGGTACTAATGGTTCGCATGGTGGTATTCGGTTTGTATGGTGGTATTTATGATTTTATGGAGGTATTAATGTTGTATGGTGGTGTTAGGGTTTGTATGGTGGTTTTAATGTTCGTATGGTAGTATTAATGATTGCACAATGGTATTAATGGCTTATGGTGATATTAGGGTTTGCATGGTGGTATTATGGTTGGAATGGTGGTATTAGGGTTCGCATGGTGGTATTAGGGTTTGTATGGTGGTATTTATGATTTTATGGAGGTATTAATGTTGTATGGTGGTATTAGGGTTTGTATGGTGGTATTTGTGATTTCATGGTGGTATTAATGGCTTATGGCGGTATTAGGGTTTGCATGGTGGTATTATGGTTGTATGGTGGTATTAATGTTTTTATGGTGGTATTAGGGTCTGCATGGTGGCATTAGGGTTTTGCATGGGAGTTAATGATTGTATGGGATTTAGGGTTGTATGAAAAGTTCGAGAGGTTGTGTGGGATGTGTAACGTTTGCGTGGGAGTAAAATTTACGTATGATAGGTTGATTTGGGATGTAAGGAAGGTAATGCAAGTATGATTTGGGTGTTTAACAGTTTTGGACGGAGAATAGTACGCGGAGTATTATCAGGGTATGAAGGAGACAGAATTGGGGTTTGGAGTGATTAACTCTGGGTCGTTGTGATTAAGCAGGGTTGGAGTAGCTAATTGTGATTTGTCGAGGATAATTAAGGTTTGAGATGGCTAAGTATGGTTGTTATGGTAAAATAGGGTTAAGAGTGGTTAACCACGGTTTGGTGTGGACAATTAGGGTTGGTTATGGTTGCTTAGAGTTGTTTGGTGTTATCATGTGTATTTATTGACTAAAGTGTAGTTATGAATGTGGGATTTTATTTGTTGTGATGTGTACAGTATAAAGAGGATGATTTATGCATGTCAAGGGTGTTGTGTGATTCAATAAGACACGGATAAGACACTAATAACGTAAAGTGAA
Organism: Tamarix austromongolica; assembly: GCA_039764185.1. Taxonomy (NCBI): domain Eukaryota; kingdom Viridiplantae; phylum Streptophyta; class Magnoliopsida; order Caryophyllales; family Tamaricaceae; genus Tamarix; species Tamarix austromongolica. The sequence goes on along the minus strand of CM077818.1, from coordinate 87,016,851 downwards.
ATATTATTGAGCCGAGCCTAGTCCGATCCACCGGTTAGAATAGTGGTCAGAGGCGTTCTGCCCTGTGCGTTTCGTGTCGGTCCACCGGCTATAATAGTGGTCAGAGGCGTTCTGCCCTGTGCGTTTTGTTCCGGTCCACCGGCTATAATAGTGGTCAGAGGCGTTCTGCCCTGTGCGTTTCGTGCCGGTCCACCGGCTATAATAGTGGTCAGAGGCGTTCTGCCCTGTGCGTTTCGTTCCGGTCCACCGGCTATAATAGTGTTCAGAGGCGTTCTGCCCTGTGTGTTTACACCCGGCCCACCGGTTATAATAGTGGGGGATCTCGGCTCGATAGACCCAAGTAAATAAGTTAATCCATGGGAAAATACTAAGCACTTACAGCGAAACACCATGTGAGTCGGGGCCAGTCCGGTCCACCGGTCAGAATAGTGGTTAGAGGCGTTCTGCCCTGTATGTTTCGTTCCGGTCCACCGGCTATAATAGTGGTCAGAGGCGTTCTGCCCTGTGTGTTTACTTCCGGTCCACCGGCTATAATAGTAGGGTTCCCGCACTCACATGGACTATTAAAGAATATGTGTGGAATGAACATATTATTAATGAGAATAAAGAATAAGTCTAATTGGACTATGACCGGCTTTTATTATCTGTATTACTACATGCTGCTTACGTGAGTATGCCACGTATTGAGTTTTAATAGTATAGATTATTCCTACCTGAGGCGTATGAGCCACTTCATATTTCGGTTACCACGCTTATATGTTTAAATATAATGTTACATATGTTTTATATGTTACTCTAGTTGTATGATAAGATTCATGCCATGGGTTGTGAATATGCATGATATTGTATCAACGTGTTGTACCCAGATCTAATATACGCTTGATGATATCTCTCCTATAAGATAAGGTAGTGGAACTTACTCAGTATTGGACCCGTACTGATACTACCTTGGTTGAATGGGTCCTGTGATGATCCACCGATGGTGGGGAGCAGACCTCTTGTGCAGGTTGATACTGTGTTGGGGTGGAAGGCTTGACTTGAGTGAGTAGGCGATCCGGATATTGCTCCCTTGGGATCTGTTTCATTTAGCTATGTTTTGTACTACGCTTCTTGTTTGAAACCGTACTCTTAAGTTGTAATCTTAACGATATTTTAACGGTTGTTGACTCGTGGTTTTCGTGAATGGTCTATGTTAACTATGGACCTGTGTTTTGATGACTCTCACTTAACGATTGTTTAGTTTAGCCTTAGCACTTAGTATCGGAACGGTAGGAGTGAACCGGTCTGGTACTAAGTGTGGCGGTAATACCCCCAGGTTTATGGTTTTCATTCCTTCGCTTCCGCTAAACCTTCTGATTTAAACGAAATTTTTCAGAAGTGAAATTTGGGGGTGTTACATAGGTGGCACCGGCGGTGGTGCTTGGGGTGGCGGCGGTGGCTGGAAAAGGGGAAAGAAATGGAAAGAGTCGAGTTTTGAGAAAAAGAGATGGAGAATAAAGGTGGAGGTTGAGGTGTTGGTGGTAGTCTAGACTGAGGAGAGTAAAGTGAGGATGGTGGCGCAGCTAATGGCGGTGGCGCACGGCGTCAGTGGTGGTGGTTGAAATGAAAAGAAGAAAAGAAAGAGAGGAGGAGAGGGAGGAAGGGGAAAATAAGGGTAGGGAAAGGTAGAGGAGGGTTGGTAGCTACTTTTGGGTGGTGTAGAAGGCAGTGATAGCGGTGGATGTGGTGGTGGACGGTGGTGCGAAGGGTGGTAGGGCAAAGATTTGGCTGATTGAGGAAGGAACTTTGCACGGCTAGGGTGGTTCATGCAGGAAGAATTGAGGGAGAAGGGTGGCACATTTAGTTAGAGGGCAGTGCAGGGAAGACTTAGGTAGGTAGAGCAGGCGACGTAGTTGGCCGATGGCAGAGGAAAGGGCGTCTAAAGTTGCGGTGGTGCATAAGGGTGAATTTTTAGGGTTTCGAGAAAAGCTTTGGGATCAAACAAATGAGGGGTATTTATAGAGTTTGGAGGAGAGGATAGGGTTCTATGGTTCGGTAGGAGGGTAATGCAGGTAGGGTTAGGGTAGCTGGTAGTGCTAATTACTGGTACAAAATTCAAATCGTGGCAGCCAATTCTCGTAGGAAAAGGGGGATTTTGCGTGGAAGAAAAGGAAAGTGGGTTGGTTCATGTTGACCGGTAATTCAGGGGGAAGAGAAAGAGAGAAGAAACAGCTGGTCAAGACAAGCGTAGCCGGCAGCGCCATTTTCGAGGCTGACGGAATTGTAGGTCAATGGTAGAAGAGGAGGAAGGAAGAAGAAGGAGGTGGACCGGCCGACTAGGGGGAAAGAAAGAAAAGAAAAGGAAAGGGAGAATCGGGCCAACGATGGTTATAAAAAATTTTAAACGGAACACAGCGTTCCATGGAAATAGAGGAGAAGGAGCGAAGTTTTGCTCCTGGGCCGCGCCGAAAGGAAAAAAATAATGGAGGAAGAAATGGGGACAGGCCGCGAGCAAGCCCAAATGGAAGGAGAAGAAGAAAAGAAAGAAAAAGGAAAGGAAAAGGAAGAAAGAAAAAGAAAAAAGAAAAAAGGAAAAAAGAAAAATAGGTAGGTTGGGGTAAATTAAATTAATTTGAATATTTTGGGTATTAAAAATAATACTATTTTAATAAAAATAATATTTAATTTCCTGTTTAGGTTAATTTAGGATTTCTAAAAGATTTTTCTTAAATTCCTTTTTAATTAGCAAAACACCCAAATTTTTCCTTATAAAAATATTTATAAATTTCCTCTTAATTTGTCCTAATTAATTTCTTCATATTCTCATAAAAATAATTAATTTAATTAATTTCTCTAATAAATCCTTATTTACTTAAAATTCTCAAAACTAGTATTTTTTGGAGCATTTCAAAAAGAGGGTGGAAGTTGGGGTGTTTATGGTTACCTAGATGGAGAGGAGTAGAATGAGGGCGGCGGCGTACGCCAGCGGTGGTGGTGGCCGAGAGTGGAGGAAAGAGAAAAAGAGAGGAGGAGAGGGAGGAAAGGGAAAAGAAGGGTAGGGGAGATAGAGGGAAGTCTACAAAGCGGTTTGGGAGGTGTAGGAGGCGGTGGTTACAGCGAGAGTGGTGGCTAATGGTGGTGCGAAGGGCGGCAAAAGTGAAAGGAAGGGCTGATCGAGGAGGTGACTTTGCACGACCGGAGTGGCTCGTGCAGGGCAAATTGAGGGAGAAGGGATGTGTAGTTAGGTAAAGGGTGGTGTAGGGAGTGGTTCTACAGGTGGGTTATAATGGCAGTGTTGGACGACGAAGACGAGAGGAGGGGCATCTGAAATGGCGGCGGCACATGAGAAGAGATTTTTGGGTTTTGGGGAAAAAAGGCTCGAGCTCAGGCTGGTTAGGGGGTATTTATAAGCTAAAGGAGGGGATAAGGTCGAAGGGAAGACAGGAGGATAGGGCAGGTAGGTTAGGGTTCACCGACGGTGACGGTAGGATGGCGCACGACTGTGTCATGGCCTACGATTAACCAGGGAAAAGAGGAGATCGTAAGAGAATAGGGGAGGTGTGGTTGGGTCAAAGTGGCTGGCGAGTCAAAGGGAAGAAGAGAAGAGAGAAACAGATGGTCAATGGGGAGTGGCTGGCAGCGATAATTTTGGGTCGTTGTAAGTCGACAGTGGAGGGAAGAAGGAAGAAGAAGGAGAAGGAGGGGGTGTGTGTGGACCAACCGACTAGATTAAGAACGGGGTCAAAATGCGGCATAGTGGGCCATGCCGAAGGAGAAAAGAAAAGGAAAAGGTTTGGGCCGTGGGAAGACAGGCCCAATTCGGGGGAAAAGGGGAAGAAAAGGAGGAGGAGGAGGAGAAGAAGAAGGAAAAAAGAAAGAAAAAGGAAGAAAGAAAAGGAAAAAGGAAAAAGGGAAGAGAAAAATAAGTGGGTTGGATTATTTAGATTATTTTGGTAATTTAGGATATTTAAATAAAATAATATTTAATTCCCTTTTTAGGCTAATTTAGGATTTTTGAAAGATCTTTCCTAAATTTCATTTTAATTGACAAAATACCCAAAATTTTCTAATAAAAATATTTATTATTTTCTTCTTAATTTGCCCTAATTAATTTCCTTTTATTTTAATAAAAAAATTAATTAATTAATTTTCAAAATAAATCCTTAATTAGCTAAAATTCTTTAAATTAGGATTTTGAGGCATTTCATAAATTGGAAGGTTTGCATAGGGTACTAGGAAACAAGCATGGTGGGAGTTGAGGGTGTTGTATAGGAAAAATGGGGGTGGTACATGAGCCTGAAAGATAAAGAAAAAAAAGGCATGGAGAATGAGAAGGGATAAAGTGTTGGGTTACCTGGTAACAACCAACAAAAATGAAAAATGGATGATGGAGTAATTATAGAGCTGGGGTTGCGTGCATAAGGGAAAATGTGAGGGAGGTTGGGTAGGTGAGAATAGGGCTGGCAGGGAGTTGGTGCATAGAAAGGAAGAGGTAAGGGGATAGAAGAAAAATGAACACGCACGTCTGGCATATAAAACCATGGAAGGATAGGGAGTTGCAAGTGTTTGCATGAGCCAGGTAAGGCGCAAAGAGATAGTTGTGTAAGAAAAATAAAGAGAGACAAGGGTTGAGTGATAGTTTAGGATTAGAGTGGTTTAGGTTGGAGTTTTTGGTTAAGGAAACAAATTCAGGAAAAATAACCGGTTAACTTGAGGGAAAAAGAAAAGGAACAAGAAATGAAAATAATTGGGGCAAAACATATTTAAGAAATGGTTTGGGTTAAGGTTTAAGGGTTAAGGGTTAAAAATAAATAATTGAGCTCATTTTAGGATTAAGTTTGAATAAATGGATAAACACCCGATAATAAGGACTTATGAAATTTTGGGTGTTACAATAATTCTTCCAAGGCAATTGGGCCCTTTAGCCTAGACGATTACATTTATTATCGTATATTTAATTTCTAATTATACACGATAAAAGCCAAATCAATTAGCTTTTTTTAGTGCAAACTTTTTCCTTCTTTGTATGAATATTTTAAACAAAAAATTAAAAGGTTCAATAAGATGAACATTTATAAAATTAATGAAATTAACCTAAAAAGAAACTAATAGTTTACCATCTCAAAAGCACTCCAATTTTGCTCACAACTTAGGGAGCTACATGTTAGACATAAAATTCTTATGGCATTTTTTTTTATCTCAAGACATTTATTTCCATATGAGTCCCACTAGTCATCTATATACAAGTTTACGATTCTATGTTAGTTTATCTAGGGCTAATAAACTAATAATTGATATTTCCAAAAAGATACTGTAAAGAATAAAAATGGACTAACTTTAATAGATTTTTTTTGTTCTTTTCATCACAACAATAGATAAACTAAAAAGCCTTCTTACATTTTTAAACACATCCAATAGTAAATCAAATAATAAGTCTTTATTAAGAATCCACATCCATCATCTTCAAACAATTGTATAAGCCAATCTTGATATATATGACTATAATAGCTCTAAAATATAGCCTATACTGAAATTGTGGGTTGAGACAATATGTTGTGACTTGAAATGACCCCTTTAGGTAAGACTCCCATCTCTCATCTACAATTAATGGAATATGTCCATATCTACAAGAAAGACATAATCATATAATATCAACAAAAATGACTAAAACTAATGAACTTAATTATAATACAAATACAATTAAAAACTTACTTCCATTGAACATTGTTGAAATTTTCTTTGATTTGTTTTTTGTTTGATCCATAGCTTCATGTACAAACCCCATAGTAGGCATCTCATTATAATCCATAATGTGAAGCACTTTCACAAGTGGTAGGGATGCTTTTAAATGTGCGAGGACTCCTAAAATGATCATTTAAACTCGCTTTGTTTCAACTGATGAAGCAAACCTACCATATCTCCACTTGGTAGATGTAAACATGGTTAGTAATGGAACTTTTAACTTATTTAGACACCTCAAGGTAAAATATAAAGTTGTGAATCATGTTACACCAGGCCTAATCAACTCTCTTCTTTGGGTAATTTCTTTCATCCAACCGTGGAGTAATGCTTTTGGAGTAAATGCATGTTGTTACCCTTGTAGCCTTTATGATTGACACACTATAAACCTTAATAGTTTTCATCAAAACTCTATAACATCAGATTAATAAAATAAGCCACACATGATATGTAACATCCTAGAACACCAATCATGGATAGTTACTTAGAACACTTTTAGAATTGATGATTGACCTCACAAATCAATATAAGTATTTTTTTAGTGTATTTTTTTATCAGATCACATGCATCTAGGAAAACTTTCTAGGAGGTCGTCCATCCCTAAATTACTATAAATTAAGCATGTTTGACCGTAAATTTCTTTAAGGGTAATTTTTCCAAAAAAAAAAGGTTGTAACACCCTAAAATTTGTAACTGAAAATTTTCATTTATACGGAATCATAAAACAATATAAAAAGGTGTTATTGTCGTACTCAACATAATTTTGGCTTACCATACCATCCTTACATAGAATATAAGGCAAAACAATTAAACATTTAAAAATAATGAAGTAGAGAAAAGAGATAGTTTTCATAAGCTTAAATAAATGTTTGGAGGATTACCCCGAATACAAGACAAAGTACAATAAGGAATATATTGGAAACTTAAAGTCCCAAGAGGTATCCTAGTTCAAAGAGGTTAACTGGATAACTTGAACGACGACCCAAAATCTGAAGATAGATTCAACACTCTTCCCCAACAAGAGCATTAACGGTAGCATAGTCATCTAAGGGGTCTTTATAGACCTACACAAACTCAATTAGCTTATCTACTTGTGGGATCAAGAAACACCCACAAAAATAATGATCAATATGCTACATACTGATTAAGGTAATAATGCAATCAAGAAAGGTCACACAAATTCATAAGATCACAACAAGATAAAAACGTGCATATAGAATAACACAATGATCCCAACTTATTTATTTATTTCCAGACCTTACAATAATAATGATATGATCAATATCCATAATCTTATTCACATTAAGTTCAGGAACCCCACTATTTTCAACCGATGGAATGATATCATAAATATAACTTCAGGGCACAAAGCTCTCGAATACTATTCTTAACTAGTTGAACACTATCATAAATATAACCCATGTCATAAAGTCCCCGGATACTTTCTCAATCGGTGGAATGATATCATAATTACACCTCTAAGGCATAAAGCTCCTAGCCACTATTCTCAACTAATGGAATGAAAAGGTTTAACCGGTCATGATTCATATGGCCTTTCACTATAAATGATTAATATTTTATTCGTGATTATTTATTCCAAGGTTAATATAAACACAAGCACAAACACCCATGTAAGGTACAAGTCCTAACATATACTCCCAAGGACAACCATATTCCCTTAAGAACCCTAATTTCACAAATCTAGCATAACTACTCCCGTAGTATTCATTTTATTGCCAAATTCTATACCCATCCTTAAAATATTATTATTAATAGTATATCTAAAAATCATGGTTTAAATCTTATATCTTACACATGCGATAATAGCCTACATTAAGAATTACTATTCATATTTCCGATAAAACACTGATTATACCATTTAATCATAATTTCCATAAAACCCATATAGCCACCACATTTAATATACATTTTTAAAATATTATTATTGACACCATATATGAAAATCGCAGTCTATCTCCTATGTCTTGCACAAGAGATAATAACCTACATTTAGGGTTACTGTTTATATTTCCTATAAAACCCTAATTTTACCATTTAATCACAACTTTTCCCATAAAATCCATATGGCCGCCAAATTTAATATACTCCCAAAATATTATTATTGACATTATATAAGAAAATCGAGGTCCAACTCTCACATCTTACATATGTGATAATAGTCTTCCCTTAGGGTTACTACTCACCTTCCCTACCAAACCCTAATTTAACAATTCAATCATAATTTTTCTCTTGAGACTTATATGACTCCTAAATTTTATAGGTATGCCTAAAATTCCAACATCAAAATCATATCTATATTTTATGGCTAAATTCCAACATTTCATAAATATGATAATGATTTATGCCCCTAGTGTTTACCATTCACGCTTAAAGCCAATTTCCTCATTCATTAGACTTAAACCATTTACATGCACTCCAAAGATTCCATATAATACACTTAATATATTTTGAACAATTTAACACATTAAAATATCCAATATTCTATTTTTAAACTATGTTGATCAAAATGCCCTAAAACAATCAGAATATCCATTTCCCCACCAAAATCTCATAATACCCAATAAGAAGGATGTTTCAACCACACATACATATACCATCATAAAAATGCAGAGCCAAAATTATATATATATATATATATATATATTTCATATCTAAATTCATCTCAACCAACAAGATACATAAACTCGTGCTTTCATAACACCACATATCATATATTACCATTATCAAAATAATAATTCTCATCTAAATATTCCAAGTATGATACATGACAAATATACACATTGTCCATATAAAAGTCCTAATTGTGACATGTATCCTTACCGAAGCATCTCCAGTTTCTAAGCAAGTAAGTTATACACTTTCTACTCCACTACTATCGAGGTATACCCTAGAAGTTAAAATATAGAAAAAGTAGACTTAGGAAATTGAATATGAGAGAAACAAAGGCAAGAGAGAGGGAAAAAATAGAGATAACTAAACTGTGGGAGGCTTAGGTAGGGCGGTGCACTACGACGGTGAGGAGACAACCACGATGATGGTGTGGTTGCTAAGGTGGTGATGATGGTGGTGTATAAATATAGGGGTGATGGTAGGCAATAGAGGTAAAGGTGATGGCGGTGTTGGGATTGGTGAGAGTTGGTGGTAGGGAGTGGTGGTGATGATGGTGGCCAATGATAAAGGATGGTGTAGCCGGAGGAAAGGAAAAAAAGGAGGGAAAAGGAAGGTGGGGGTTGGTGTTCATGTTGGTTGACAACGATTGGATAATAGCATGGCCTACAAGCACTAGTTGAGGATAGAAGTGAGGCAAGGAAAGGAAAAAAAGGAGGGAAAAGGAAGGTGGGGGTTGGTGTTCGTGTTGGTTGACAACGATTGGATAATAGCATGGCCTACATGCACTAGTCGAGGATAGAAGTGAGGCAACCAATGGTTGCGCAAGGAGAGGAAAGAAAGACGAGGCTCAGTTGGGATGAGGGACAATAGTAGAGAGGTAGTTAGTGGTTGGATGAGGTTCGAAAATAACGACTGGGGAAGACAAGAAGAGGAAGGAAGTTCAAGTGATAGCGATTGGTATGGAATTGGATGGTGCCAAAAACAAGGTAGGACTGGTGCATCTTTAAGGGATAAGAAAAGAAAAGGAGGATGGGGGAAAAGAAGGGAGGTGATGCTTACATGTGTGTAGGTATGTGTGTGTGTGTGTGCATACATATATGCATGGATGGCTAGGAGGGGGAAGACAACAAGGAAGAAATTGGCATAGCTTAGGCATGTCAGGAAGGTAAGGAGAATGGAGGGGGTGCAAAAGTTGGTGTCGAATAAGATTGTGGGGTGGCATGGCAAGTATTGTAGGGGTTGTGTGGAGTGAGTGGTTGTAGAGTGCATAGTGGCATTACATGGTTGAGAATGCAAGGGGAGGATGACAAGTATGGGGCAGTTATGGCTTTGTTTGGGCTAGAAGAGGAAAGGAAAAGGGGAGAGGAAGAAGGAGATAGGATTATGAAGAGAAAGAAAAGAGATAGGAAGAAAAAAAACAAGGAAAGGTTGGGTTAGGCTGGGCATAGCCCGAGAAAGGGGGAAGAGAGAGAGAGGAAAGGGGAAAAAATAAGAGAAAAGAAAGAGGAAAAAGGAAATTTGTTGGGTTTAGAATTTAGATTTAGGTTTAGGTTTAAATCTTTAAAAAATTAATCTAAAATTTAATCTATAAATTTTATGGGAATGGAGTTAGGTTAAAATAAAATAAAATAATATGAAAATTAGAATTTAGATTAATTTGAAATATTGATAAATTGAGATTAATATTTTATAAAATTTTGGGGTACTACAAAGGTGTACCTTATTGATATAGTTAGTTGTATCAATCTTTTTAAATCTTCACTATCTAGCACTAATTTAGGGGTATTACATACACCTGCATTCAATAATGCAATGTCCTTGTTGCACCTCAACCACTGAATATTTTATTACAATCTATCCTAAAAATCATCCCACTAGGTGATTGACTAGATCATTTATAACATCTCGACACATCAGTGGCATGTAGTTACTTGGAGCGCTTTCAAAATTGATAAATAACCTTACATATCAACATGAGTATTTTTCAAGTGTGTTTTTTTATCCACTCCCACACATCCCGAGGAATTTTTTGGGTGGTCACCCATTCTTAAATTGCTCTAATTCAAACATGATCGCCTGAGAAGTTCTTTAAGGATACATTTCCCAAAAAGCAAGTATATTTTGTTGATATAAGTAATATTATCAATAACTTTTACCCTCCACTATCCACCACTTATATGAGGGTGTTACATTATGTCCAATATAACCTTTTTTTTTATCCATCAACATCTCTCCGACTACTTTATTGTTTGAAGTATTGTCTATCATAACTTGAACAACATTTTCTTCCCTAACCTTTTCCTCTACTAAATTGTTTGTAATATCCCAAATTTTAATTACAACTAATCCCAAATAATTAATATTATAACTTAATTCTAATCTTAGAAAATTTATATTTTACCTTACCCTAATCTTTATTCCAAACTCATGATATTCTAACATAATCCTAACCCCAAAAAAAATTATCGAATAAATTTTACTCTAACCTAAATTACCTTTTTTTTTACCTAAACCTAACTCTAACCCCCACCAATTTCTTTTCCCTTTTCCTTTCTTGTTCCCCTATTTTTCTCCCCAACTGGTTACTTTTCTTTCCCTTGTGTGCAGCTAATTTCCCCCTAACCATCCCCTACCAAGCCACTCCCTACCCCCATCATCTCCCACCTCCACCTCCCTATGCACTAGGGTCTTCATTGAAATTTTTCTTGTGCTCCCTCCCTCCCTCCCTATACATGTCTTTTATATATACATACATACATACATACATACATATATATATATATGACATAAATTAAATGCACTGAAGCTAACACATCTTCCCCCCTTCATTTTTTTTGTTGAAACCAAACACCACCTTCTCATTCTCTCCCTCCCTCTTGCTGTTGAAACAACCACAACTCCCTAACTTTGGCCTCTCTTACTGAAACCTCCCCTTAGCTTCACACACTCCCTCCAAAACCACCACCATACCACAGGCCAAACTCCTTAAAACTATCCTCTTTTCCTCCTCCCCTTGTATATCAGTTGAACCAACCGAAACATCACCCCTTTCGGCCAAGGCTATCAATCCCCTTCCCCTTGCTAACTCTTATTCCATCAAAAATTCACCCTTATCCTCGCCGCATCCTACCCCTTGGCTTTAGCAAACAACACCGAAACACCCCTATAGTAATGACACATATTGGTGTTGCTTGCCTCCTTCCATTCGACCTACCCACCGTTACTCCCCTCCATCCTTTGGCCCCTTTGGCCAATTCTCGCCCCTAGCAATGGAATATTGTGGTGTTTCCACACTCTTGGATTCAACACTTGTTTTCATTCCTCCCCACTTTGTTGTGCAAAGAATTCTCAAATCACTCATTTGGTTTGTTTTCGTTTTCCTCCATTATTTTACACTCCACTCCTTTAGCTTTTCCTTGGTCATGTTGTTAAATCCTAAGGGTGTTATATTATGGTTCCTTAGGTGATTTTTTGAAATTTCCAAAGGAGGAAAAATAGGATTTACTTCCATAGAGATAGGAGCCTTACTCTGTAAGGATACTCGTTGTATTCTAGGATTTTTTGTGCTAAGTGTTATGTATGATCGTGTGTGATACCATGATATTTTTATTATGTATTTAAACTTGTGATTTTTAATGCTATGATATGAGATTGTGATGTTATGTGATGGAAAAATAAGTAAGTTGAGAATTATGTGGTATTGTTTTAATAATATTGTAACACCCCGAGTCAACACGACCACGTGGGGGCTACCTTGGAGTGATTTCGGATTGATCAGCTGGCCCCACAAATCAACAAGAGTCCTTTTAGCACGCTTTGTCCTCACTCACGTACTTCCCGAGAAGTTTTTCAAAAAATTTCCGAAACTTCCTAGGAGGGTCACCTATCCTAAAATTGCTCCACGGCTAGCACGCTTAACTATGGAGTTCTTAGGATGAAATCACCAAAAGGATGGTATACCATGTTGATATAAGTAGCCAGATCAATCCTTATAACACTCCGCTCAAATTGGGGTATTACATTCACCCCCACTCAAAGAATGCAATGTCTTCGTTGCGCTTCAACCAATGACTATCTCAATACAATTTTATCCCAAGAATCGTCCCGCTAGGTGGCTAACTGGCTCATCCAAGTTCAGCCCACGGTCGCGGTTTCGCTCTGATACCATTTATAACACCCTGAGTCGATACGACCACGCGGGGGCTACCTTGGAGTGCTTTCGGATTGATCGGTTGGCCCCACAAATCAACACGAGTCCTTTTAGCACGCTTTGTCCTCACTCACGTACTTCCCGATAAGTTTTTCAAAAAATTTCCGAAACTTCCCAGGAGGGTCACCCATCCTAAAATTTCTCCACAGCTAGCACGCTTAATTATGGAGTTCTTAGGATGGAATTACCAAAAGGATGGTATACCATGTTGATATAAGTAGCCAGATCAATCCTTATAACACTCCGCTCAAATTGGGGTATTACAAATATTCTATGTGAAAAACCCTTAATGTGATATAGGGTTGTAATATGAGTTTAATAAGGTATTATAAGTGGTAAATGTGTATAATAAGGCATATTTTGATAAATGGAGGATTTGAAAATAATGTTAAAAAAAATTAATATTTACATGAAATAAGAGCTTTGGTTTTGATAAGGACATTTTGGTTAATATAGTTTTAGTATGGAAATCATAGTATTTTGATGTTTTATATTATTTAAAATATTACAAGGGGTTTATATGAAGTATCTATAGTAGTCATGAATGGTCTAAGCTTTAAAAAGTGAGGACATGGCTTGATTTGGGAATAGTAACCCTAGAACGGAATTGTTATTATCACATGTTTATAATGGTAGGGTTAGACCACAAAATTTAGATATGTTGTTAATATTATTTTTTTTGGAAATGTATGTTGAATACGGTAATTATAATGAGCCCTCCAGTAAAATCTAAGACGTACTTGTAAAATTAGGGTTTTATAAGTCTCACGAATAGTAACTCTCGATATAGGGTTATTATCGCATGCGTAAGACCTTAGATTTAGGCCTTGAAATTTGGTTATATTTAAAATAAAAATATGTGAAGAATATTTTCTAATTTTGGTGGATACAAGAGCATTAGAAAAATAGTTATGACTGAAATGTGAAAATTAAGGTTTTGGGGGAATATAAGGTCTTGACCCTTAAAAATGACCTTATGGTCTTTGTGATATGCTTTATCTACTTAAAATGTGTTTTTTGCCTATCAAATAAATTAGGAATCAGATATTAATCATTTAAAGTGAAAGATCATGTGAGTCGAGCTGAGGTATTTTATGATTTCGTTCAACAAGACAAAAATAGTGGCTCGGGAGCATTTTGTACTAAGAGGTGCATTAGTCCGTTTCACTAGATTAAAAATAATGGAGCCATATAATTAAGAATAATAATATTATTATTATTTGAGATAAGTAAATTAATGGATAATATATTAATGATTTAAAGCGGAAGGGTACGTGAGTTAGGACTGAGGTGTTGGATCAGTTTCACTGGACAATAATAGTGACTCAAGTGTGTTGTCTCTGAGGGGTGTTTTACACAATTCTGCTAGTTTAAGGATAGTATTTCAGGAGAATTTTTCTCTAAGAGGTGTTCGGTCCATTCTACCAGTTTAAGAATATTAGGGTCCCTAAACTCAACATAAATAAAAGAATGAAAATTATGATATCTAATAGTGAGGCATGCATCAGTAACTACCTTGTGGTATTTTATGTATGTCTCATGTGTACTTATCCTCTATTATAAATTCATTTATTTTCCTGTATCCCTGATCGACAGTATTATCACCTTACTCAGTATGTAGCGTACTAAATATCTTTTTTATAGGTACTTCTCATTCCCATAAGCAGATGACCCTGATTATTGTGTGCGGGTTAATGGGACCCACATGATAATTTTGTAGCTTACGATTCTCTATATGGGTTAGAGTGATGTTTTATATTAGAGCTTGGGCATAGAGTCATGTTATCCGGATGATAGTTTTTGCCTAAATGCCTTTTTATACTCTTAGCTCCATAATATCTCCTTTATCTATATTTTGTATTAATGTACTCAGAGTTAATCTCCAAAACTCATATTTATGTTAATAAAGCTTCTCTCATTTCTATTTACTCTATGTTACTTTTAATGCATTTTCCTTGTGATTGATGTAAGGATGGTATGATAAGCCAGACTTACATCGATAGCAGCCTGTTATTTTGGTTATATGCATCCACTATAAAATAAAAATTTTCAGCAGTAAAATTTAGGGTGCTACGACCCAATACAACCTTTTTCTTTTATCCATCAACATTTTTCCAACTACTTTATTGTTTGAAGCATTGTTTGTCACAACTTAAACGACCTTTTCTTCCCTAACCTTTTCCTCTACTATATCTAACATCTCAAAAACTTTATCATTAGTTTTACAGATGTCAAATATGTTGATAGATGATAAGAATACCATAACTCTATGGTTATTCACCAAAAAAATTACATATTAAGTGCTTTTTTCTATTACTCAATCCATCTGACATAATAGCACACATGATTCACTTCCATTCATGCTTATACTCCTTAAGCAAGGCCATCACATCATCCACCTCCTTATTTAAATATTTAACTCTAATTTCATGGTAACTTAGTGGTTTAAGTCATATCCCATACTTGGAAAACATTTCAACCGTAGGTGTAAAATTAGTATTACTCACAAAATTAAAGGAAACAACACTAGTACAAAAATTCTAAGCAAAATTGATAAGATTAGTACACAATCACAATCGTAAGCAAAATTGTGATTCTAAAAATTCTAAGAAATCTTAAAGGATCCCAAATGATTGTGATGTGATTTTATAACCAATCCAATTTCGTTACTAATCTAGATTGCGATTTTGATAACATTGACTTTAAAACCATTTTTAAAAGCAATTTTCATGATAATTCCTAAGTACTCATGGATCAAACACCTACATATGCTAAGCCTAATACTTAAGAAATAATATAACATTTAATCACTAAGCATTGAGGTATTGCTTAATCTTGATGTGGCAACAATTTAGACCTTAATTGAATTATTAATCCATTGAGTGCTAATTTTGATTTTTCTTTTATGTCGTTAACATTTTATGGTTGATTTATTTGTGAAACATTCTATAATGTTTTGAAAAACTTTATTTTTCTATTGTCTTTGCTTTCACTTGAGTGTTTGTTTTGAGTGTGTTCATCATCATTTAATCTTATACAAACCATGCACACTTAAACAACCACATTGAAAACCTAAATAAGGTTTCTTATCATCAAAACTAAGATATGTGACATACGAGGTCAACATAGCTCACCAACCATACCTCAATTATGTACATTTCCTGGGATGTTTTGAAAAAGAAAAAAAAACTTTTATAGGTTAAGGTCTTGCATGAAAAATATTTGGCTAATAAACACCTCATTGATGCCCCCTTCCCAAGATGACATCCCATGTTTGGAAGAGTAGTAACAAATGCATACCCCTTTTCAAGAAATTCATTAATTAGATAGTATATCAAGCTCCCAAGTCCATTTCTAGATTTATTGGTGGGTTGGCAGATCCTTGCTTCTTAATTATATTATGATTGATCCGCATCCTCTAAATTTATATACAAAGGCATGTGACTATACGAATGAGAATAGATCCTAGCAATGAGATGATTTCCGCCAATTTTTGTTGGCCTCGAAACTTATGGAAATTATTTCCACCTTCATTAATCATACCTATACCACAAAGGATGTTTTTAATTGGGGACTCACTTTGAGTGGGGAGCTCACTACAGCTTCGGCTCATAGTCTAGCTAAGAATGATCTTACACATTTTCCCAATACGAAAGAAGATCTTGAAGCTACATGTCCTTTAGAGGATCAAATGCTTTTCTATATGAGTCATCCATAATAAGCATCTCACTGATGCTAAATAGGATCAGAGAAACTTAACAGACAACATGTTGTGCGAGTCTTACCTACAACACGCCAAACACCTAATACATGTATTATATGATTGTCCCCTTAGTAGAAGTGTTTAGTTAAAGCTAGTATAGTGCAAATATTTGTAAAATATTTGCAAATGTGGCCTTCACGAGTGATTCTAGCATAACTTGGTCTAGACACATAGTTACTCCCTAGATGATACCCCGTGGACGATTCTATTTATTGTCACTTGTTGGAAGCTCTAATTCTTGTGTAATAAAAAGGTATTTATGGGGTAGGATACACATTCCACCCGTAAACCTTCTTAGATCTTACATTTTGTCCATGAAGAATTCCATACTTGGTAGTGTCTTAATGATATCTAAAAGAAGAAAGTTCATAGATGCACCCATTCCCTTAGTTGGGAGCCTCCATCGACTGACACGATCATACACAATATTGATGGGAGTGCTCTAGTCCATTTGGGCACACTACAATAGGGGAGTTGTGCAATATCACTTAGGTAGATGGTTGCTTGGTTTCTCCACTAATCTCAACAAATGGTCCATCCTTGTGGCTAAAATTTAGGATATTTATTATAGACTACAAGAAGTGAGTTGTAGACACTATGACAAGGCAATCGTGTGTTGTGACCCATTTTTAGCGAACCGACTACTAAAGTAGCTTTATTCACTTACTCACCCCATGCCCCAACCGAGAAGGCTTACATAAACATTATGAGGAAGTTTAGCTTGTGTGGGTGACTCGCTCTTATTGGGAAAAGAATAATGTGGTGAACAAAATGGCACGTCTTCACCATGGATTAGCTTATGGACTCCATACTTATGATCTGCCAACTCCTAGTATCAGGGATAAACCCCTCTCTGATATATAGGTGGTGTTAGCTACCGTAATATTAGCATTTAATTATTAAAAAAATCCCACTATATTCAATGGATTTTAATCCCTCTAATGAAAGTAAAATAATAATGATTTCCACTTTCATGTAATAGCTCTCTAACATTAATATATGTAATTATAGTACCAATCAATTTTTCTCTGTCATACTCTACTAGACAATTTACTCATTAATAACTTACAAATAATATCAAATATATATACATATATCGACTAAATACTATTCACATCTATACATATACATTATGTATATTCTCTCTCATTGTTACTTACCAACACAATGTAATAGTTTTTCAGCTTTTATCACAGTATATATTATAATAAATTCCACTTTCAAGTAATAAGTCTCTAACATTATTGTGTGTAATTACATTACCAATCAATTCTTTTGGTCATATTCTTCTAGATATTTTGCCCATTAAAAACATCCTAATAGTACCTTAAAAAATATATGATATTCATATTTACATAGGCACAATATTTATATTTTTGCTCATTGTTAATTACTAACACAACACAACAGTTTTCTAACTTTTATTATAATAATATTATAAAATATATAATAATAAATTTCACTTTTGGGTGTCAATTTACGTATTCTCTTTAGGATATATGTTACAAATATTGTTTGCGTCAATACCAAAAGTGGTATAATTGAATTACATTAGATGTAGACCATTTTTGTCCAACCACAAACATAATATTCATGGAAATGTCTAAAAAACTAAAAGAAAAGTCTTCTACTAAGAAACCAACAATGACATCAATTTAGGCATTACTCAACTAATTAAATCCTTCGAAAAAGAGTGAAACAATCAAAATGTGAGCCATCTATTCTTATGAAGTTCTCTATAGCAATAGAGAGACTATAAATCTATTGTAGATAGGGCTGTTGACGAACCGAATCAAGTCGAACCTTCTCTGGCTCGATTCGGTTCGTTAAATTTTTTGTATGGCTCGAGTTCAGCTCGAGCTCGAATCGAGTAAAGTATTTGAGGCTTGAGTTTGGCTCGAAAAAAGCTCGCGAGCTATTCGACTCGGTTTTGTTTAATGAAAACGAACCAAATCGGCTCGGTTCATTAGGCTTGGCTTGTGGCTCGATTTGGCTCGGTTCGTTTTAATTTTAAACAAGCCAAACCAGCTCGATTCATGGGTCGATTTGTTCGGCTCGTTTATTAGAAAATTTAGCCGATTAAACTTGTAACTTTCAACAAAAATTAAATATAAAATAAAGACCTGTTTGGCTTGATTATAAATACTAAAATAAGACCATAGACCATACAGTATCAAATCATTGATACAAAATATTCAATTATCGTGCCTTCAACCTTGCATGCTTTTACAAAATAAAATAATTCATATGTGTCCAAAATCATATTCTTCAATCCTTAATTCTAAATTCCAATATCTAGAATTATAGCAAATTTGCAACCTTTGTCTCATCCAATCCATCATAAGCACTTCTACTCCAAACCTCAAAATAAGGCACCAAAATCCACTAACCTTCATATCTACAAGGATAATTTTATGAATAAACAAACAAACTAGATTAGTAATAGTTATTTGAGAAAGACTTCAATCCCATAAGTTCTGATTAGATTATACCTTAAATTTGATCAAAAAATATACCATATTATGGAACATCTATGATCTTCATGCTCGGAGCATCTGTAGCCTGCTTATATTAAGAAAGCAACAATAATATATATATATATATATATATATATGAATGATTAGAATTTAATTCCTAAAATTTCAAGAGATCAAAAATTAATAATGAAAAAACATAAAGAAAACATAAAAAGATTATTACCTTCTTCTTTAGCCCTTTTTTTGTACGGATCCAATCACCTGCACAAAGAAGTACTTCAACCGTATCAGTAGATAGTGCTCCTCTATACGGATCAATAACCCTTGACCCGACACTAAAAGCAGCTTCTGAAGCAACTGTGGTGATATGTATGGACAGGATATCACGTGCCATTTGTGATAAGATACGAAACTTCAAAGTGTTTGCCTTCCATCACTCCAAGGCACTAAAAGAAGATTCGGAATCATCATCACAAATAAATACACTCTCCTCCAAGTATGTATCTAACTCTGATTTTGTAGGAAGTTGTGTGCCAGATTGCCTAATGAATTGCTTAAATCCCATCCTCCCTAAACCTGCACCTTTCTTTGCCCTAGTATTAACAGCATATGACCCTTCACCCATTTCAAATCCCACTAAAGATTTCTCCAAGTTACGTGTATACTCTCGAGCATAATCATCAAATATGACTCGTAAAGTATCACAAACTAGCCGAATATGCTTGTCAGCTTCATCATGACTAAAAAGATTGGGAAATGTATATTCGACCAAAGACAACTTACATCTAGGGTCTAAAACAGCTGCAATAGCCATTAAGAAATTACACTCACCCCAATATTTATCAAAATTTTCTTTCATGACTAAAGCCATCCCTTGAATAAATGGTTCTTCAGAACGAGCCTTCTCATCTAATACTGCTTTAATTCTCCATACCTCGGGAAGATACTGATTTACTGTTGGATACTCACTTCCAGAAATTATATTTGTTACCTCACTAAAAACCTCCAAAAATTCACATACTATTTCAGCTTGTCTCCATTCTTCAACAGAAGGGGCTCATTTATATGATGCATCTTGCTCTGCATATCTTGGAAACACATCCTTAAATTCTAATGCAGCAGATAATATAGCATGCACAGAATTCCAACGTGTGCAAACATCAAGAATCAACTTCTTTGCAGACAATTTTAGATATCTAGCAATCTCACTAAATTTCATCAAACGGCATCAGAATCAGATAAATATTTCACACTTGTGCGAATATTAGAGATAACATTACCGATCTCCTTATAACCATCTTGCACCAACAGATTCACAATATGAGCACATCATCGAACATGAAAGATTTTTTCAGCAAAAGAAAGCTTCTTCATCAAACTAAAATGATCTTTCAAATACCTTACACAAACATCATTTGCACGACAATTATCCACCGTAATAGTGCTCACTTTATCTTCAATTTCCCAATCCACCAAACAGCCACATAAAGCATTGTATATATTTAATCCACTACCAGGAGGAGGTAAGTGAAAAAAATTCAAAACATGCTTTTGGAGATTCCAATTACTATCAATTAAGTGGGCCATTACAACCATGTAATGAATTTTTTGGACATTAAATTTCCAAAGATATGTTGTTAGGCTAATCTTATTAGCATCTTTCAGAATATTTTTCACCTTCTTCTTTTCAAATTCAAACACAGTAAAACAAGCATCCTTAGCAGCATGACGAGTAATCCGCTGATATTTATCAGAGATGACCCAAAGAAATTCATTAAACCCTACATGTTCCATCATATTAAATGGATATTCATGCATGAGTATCATATGAGCACACTTTTCCATCACCATTTCATGATCATATCTAAATACAGGAGCAACACTAATACCGGTGGACTTAGAAAGAGACAATACCTGTAATACCCCGTATTTTTAAAATCCAGATTTTATTAAGTTTAATGATTTTATTAGCGTAATTTGATGTAAACAATTAATTATTTTAATTTCGATTCATTTTATGGATTTATCAACGATTTCGAATTCATAATTGAATGTAATTAATCATTTTCGGGAAGTAATATTTTATCGACGTTTTAATTAATTGAATGTAATATTTTCGGGAAGTTTAAATTAAAAATATTTTCGGAACTTATTTAAGAATTTCTTTTTGGAATTAATTTTCTTCCGTTCTACGCTTTTTAGTTTGCGGAAAACCGATTTCGGAAATTATTAAAATTAGTCTTGATTTATTAGAATTTGACTTAAATATTTTATTATAGGTTTTTAAATATTATTTCAGGGTCTTATAATGTATTTCCGTAAATAATATAAATTTTTACGTTCGATGGTAAATTCTTCCGAAAATGTTTCCGAAATTCTTTATATAGCTTTTTATAAATTTTAAGCCTTCGGATCCGTTCGAAATAAATTTTCGTTAAATAAATTTTATATAAAATCTTCCAATAATATTTTTATATGTTTAGTATTTTATTTTATGTGTATTTGTAAAAAAAAAAAAGAGAGAACCCCGTGCCCCGACCCCCCTCTCTTCCTTTTCCTTTTCCCTGCTTCTCTTTCCCGTCAGTCCCCTCTCCCGATCTGCCCCTGTTCGCAGCCCCCGAACCCTAGCCCTCACCTCCTCCCTTACTCCTCCACTCCAACCTCCTCGCTGGCCATGATCGGTTGCTGCCGTCGACCACCGTCGCAGCAGCTACCAGCAGCAGCAACAGCCGCAACCGACCACCACAACCGCAGCAGCTGAAGCCGCGCGGCAACGGCGGACAGCAGCAGCAGCCGCAGGCCGCACTGGTCACGCCACCGCCCGGCCACCAGCGAGCCTTGCTGACCACCGGCGAGCCACTGTCGTTCCCCGAGTAAGCTTCTCCGGCATTTTCTTGTCCCGATTTGTGTTGATTTCGTTGGTATAATTTTCGAAAAACCCTAACCCTTATTTTGATTAATTGGGTATGAATTAGCTTATAAAAAGCTAAATTGATTGTTTGGTTATGTATGTATGTGATGTAAGAATGATTTGGATAGGTTAATTGTATTGTTATGTCGAGATTTTGGAAAAATTGGATTTTTGGCCGGGTTATGCCCGAATTTTTCGGATCCGTCCGTTTTTGCGATTTCGGACAAATTGATTATACAATATATTTTAAAATGTATCCAATTTCATTTTGGAACCGTCAATTTGAGAAATTTATGCAGGTTTTTTCGAAATTTGATTCCTAGGTCAAATTCGGGGTGTAATGAAATTGGGTCGTATAATTGAGCCGTCCCGCTCAATTGATTTTATAATATTGTTTAAAATATATTTAATTTTATATTGGAAGTGTTGATTTGGGAAAATTGTACGTAATTGATCGGAATTGGATTTTTAGGTCAAAACTTCCGCGGGTTTAAATTGATTTGGGTAATCGGGTTATTTTATTCAATTGACTATATAAATTACATTAGAATATGTTTAATTACATTTTCGAACCGTCAATTGATATGTTTTGATAAGAATTGATCGGGTTTGTGTTCCGGGCTCGAAAACCCTAATTGTGCTAAATTATGTATTTCTTTTACTAGTTTTGAGCAATTGATTATTTGATATGTTATAAAATGTGTCTAATTGCATTTCTAAACATTCAATTTGATTAAATTTACAGAATTTTAACGAATTGTATTTTCGGGCCTAAAACCCTAAATTTCAAGTGAAATTATGAAACCGATTACTCGTATTGTTGTTTTTCTAAAATTGAATTTATAGAAATAGTTGAAATGGTATTAATTGCTTCTAAATACCTTTAATTTGAATTGATTAAATTGAATTACTTGAGTTTGTGTCGTGGGTATTAAAAACCCTAATTTTCGGGGATGATTTTATAAAATTGATTTTGCTATGTGTATTTTATCTAATCGAATTCTATCTTTGGATTTTAAATCATTTAAATTCTGCTTTAACCTAATCGGTTTGGATTTGGTTCTATGTAAATGGTTAGGTTACCTATTTAGTTGTAAAACCTAATAAATAAGTTATTTTCGATAAATTAGCTTATGATCGATTATTATTTCTCGGGCTTTCCAAATTAAGTTGAAATGTCCCAAGTGATATTTGTATTAATCCGTTTTGATTTAGTTTTAACCTTAAATCTTAATAAAGCTATGCTTTTAAGTTCTAAGTTTTGGACACGTTTTCTAAGAAAGATCATTTTTGTTGTTTGTATTTATTTAATTAGAATATGTGAATTATTGATTGATAGAATAGTTTCTAATTTAGTTTTCGATTTCTATCGGATCTAGGAAAGCTTTCTCGTGGATCCACGAGCTAGTGATCTCTCTTCCTCTTATCTCGCTTAGCTAGCTTCGGATCCAGGTAAGTCTCTACTTACCTCTACTTATGGGTAATTAGTAAGGACGAAGCTAATGGCCTTGTGCTATGTGTGACACGGATGTGTTGAATGTTGTGTATGCCATGCTATGCCATGTATTATATGATTTGTGGATACCTTATCTTATGTGTAGCGCAGCTTGGAGATTGAGGTATGTTGTATGTGCTTCTGTGACATGAGCATGACAGTTATATGTATGATGTTTATGATGTAATATGTTATGGCCCACTAGGACAAGCATGCTAGGATAAATGGTAATATGAGTTGGGAACCATCATGGGAGTCTTGAAGTTTGTATGGTGGGATTAGGGTTTGTATGGTGGCATAAATGTTCGTATGGTGGTACTAATGATTTCATAGTGGTATTAATGGCTTATGGTGGTATTCGGGTTTGTATGGTGGTATTGTGATTTTATGGAGGTATTAATGATTGTATGAGATTAGGGTTTGGAGTGATTAACTCTGGGACGTTGTGATTGAGCATGGATGGAGTAACTAATTATGACTATTGAGGATAATTAAGGTTTGGGATGGCTAAGTACGGTTGTTATGGTAAAGTAGGGATGAGAGTGGTTAACCACGGGTTGGTGTGGACAATTAGGGTTGGTTACGACTGCTTAGAGTTGTTTGGCGTTATCATATGTATTATTGATTTAAGTGTAGTTATGAATGTGGAATTTTATTGGTTGTGATGTGTAAAGCATAAAGAGAATGATTTATGCATATCCATGGTGAAAACCTTTTGAATAAGATATGTTAAGACATTAACTACTTACAGAGAAAGATGTTGAGCCGGACCCAGACCGATCCACCGGCAAATAATAGTGGCAGGGTATGTTACCCTCGTGACCAGTCCACCGGCTATAATAGTGGCAGGGCATGGCCCTCGTGACCGTTCCACCGGCTATAATAGTGGGGGATTCTGCGCTCAACAAACTAATCAGAGTGATAATAAGACCTGGGAAAGATACAAATATTTATAGTGGAACACCTTGTGAGTCGGGGCTAGACCGGTCCACCGGCAAATAATAGTGGCAGGGTATGATACCCTCGTGACTGGTCCACCGACTATAATAGTGGCACGGCATGGCCCTCGTGACCGTTCCATCGGCTATAATAGTGGGGTTCCCGCACTCACATGGACTATTAAAGAATATGTGTGGAATGAACATATTATTAATGAGACTAAAGAATAAGTCTAATTGGACCATGGTCGGCTTTTATTATATGTATTACCACATGTTGCTTATGTGCATAATGAGTCACTTTATATTTCGGTTATACCACGCTTATATGTTAAATGGGATGTTGCATATATTTTATATGTTACTATGAGTGTATGGCAAGATTCATGCTGTGGGTTGTGAGTATGTAGGATATTGTATTAACGTATTGTACTATAATTTAATACACACTTGATGATATCTCTCCTATAAGGTAGGGTAGTGAGACTTACTCAGTATTGGACCCGTACTGATACTACATTGGTTGAATGGGTCCTGTGATGATCCACCGATGGTGGGGAGCAGACCTCTTGTGCAGGTTTAAGATCGGATACTGTTTTGGGGTGGAAGGCCTGACTTGAGTGAGTAGGCAATCCGGATATTGATCCTTCGGGATTTGTTTTTGTTTAGCTGTATTTTGTATTACATTCCTGTTTTGAGAAACATATTCTAGGGTTGTAATCCTAAATCGTATTCTAACTTCTGTTTGACTTACCTCTTGTTAAGGATTTATTTTAAATGTTGTCTTGCGTTTTTGATACTTTGTACTAAAGGTTGATCGGATATAGCCTTAGCACTTAGTACTGGAACGGTAGGAGTGAACCGGTCTGGTACTAAGTGTGGCGGTAATACCCCCGAGTTTACGGTTTTATCCTTTGCTTCTGCTAAACCTTTTGATTTTAAACGAAATTTTTCAGTAGTAAATTTGGGGGTGTTACAATACCCTTTGTTTTTTTTATGGCCGGCTAGTACATCGCTCCAAATGCCTGATAAAATGACTGGTTACGCCCCTAGGAAGAATTGATAGATGTTTACGACAATGCTTGCATTGGCCCTTTTTGGTCCCATCTTTTAAAGTAACCACTTGAAACTCTTCCCAAACATATGAAGTTTCTTGCGAGCCTTCTTCGGTATTGCACACTCATCATCATCATTTTTATTTTCATTATTCACCTCCTGCTCCTCATTAATCTGCTCATCAAGCTCATTGGTCGGCTCAAAATCATTCTCCTCATCACGATCACTAATGTAAGTATCTCTGGGAACTTCAGATATATTAGGGTCATCTGCCATTTTTGGGCTTCTTGTTAATGTAGATGGCGATGATACAGGGGATGAAGATCCTTGTTTAGAAGAAAAATAAGAAGTTACCAAATTTGACATAATTACAAGTTTGAACTAAAAACAGCAAAAAAAACCACAAGGTAGCAGTAGGTAGCAACAAAAATAACACATAAAACTATGAATAATTAATAATCACCACCATGGTTTTTTATTTGTTTTTTTTAATCAAAATAAAACATCATTATAAAACAAAGAATATATGGGAAAAACTTAAAGTTCAAAATTCCAAGTTGAGTAAAAAGGAAAAACAAAAAGTTACATGTGCGATGTATTGATGTGTACAAATAAAAACAACTTGATAACAAATAAAATTGAGGAAAAAATATAAAATGCTAACCTCCAAAGTCATAATATAGAAATCATTTTTGATAAAATTCAACAAATATAACATATCTGACTTTTAAGTATAACGTAATAACAAAATTATTCATCATAACATCAAATAAGAAAGTAAAAGAAATTATTAGAAAAGATGATGCTAACAAAATGAAAAATTACAATAAAATAATAATGCTATTGCTCAATTTGAAAACATAAAATTAAACAAAATATTTATAAAATAATGTAGTAGAAAAGATGCTGCTAGCTAGTAGCTACTGACCAAGTGTTTTATTGATATTTTCAATTACAAGAGCTTGAAAACATCTCCAAACATCTCCAACCTGAAATATAACATATCATAAAGATTCAAACTCATATAAAATATAAAGAAGCTTCATAATAATTACATTCACCCCCATTCACCTTAATCCAAAAAAACTATAACTTGAGTCATTTCAAATGATCTACAATTTTCCTAGAAATTGATAAAAACCTACAGAAAGATAATATAATGACAAAAAGAAACTACAATTTCCTCCTAATTTAATTCTCTATTCATCTACTCTTGTCATTTCACAATCTTATAAGCTTCTTTCTCAAAATATTTTTTCCAACAATTGGAGCAATCAAGAAATTACAAGCTCAAACCATATAAACACAACAATTACCAAAATCTATATTGACATATTGTAAAACAGAATATATGATAAAGAAAAGAAATACAAAGCCTAAACCTTCATTTTTCAGGGGCCAACAATCATTATCAATTTATCATACACAAATAAGATCAAAGTTACATCGCAAAGAGTCAAAGATCATCATTTTCTATAATTGTACAATACCAACAATACAAGAGCCACAACAAACACAAAAAAAATTGTCAAACATCAATATAAAAAATGTGCAAGCTCAATTTGTTTATAATTCAGCACCTCGGCAGGTTACAAGCCAATAGGCCATGCCACAATATAAAAGCAATCATCATTCTTTGCAGATCCATAAAATTTAATACATGCAGCAAGCTACATGCCAACCACCAATACCATTACATATTCAGAATCAGAAATGAATAAAACATAGATTTATTCAACAAATTTAAAAATAAAAATCAATAATAAAATATACCTATGCAATATACCTCACAATACACATAAAACGGAGTTAGGTTATGTTTGTATATGGTCAGTTTTCAAGCGGGATTCGGGAATGTCGAATTTGTGACTGACTGACTGGGCGACCGGAGAAGACTGCAGTGGTGGTCCTGGTGGAGGGGAGACGCCGCGACCAATAGCGGTGAGAATAGAGGACGGTCAGCACTCGGCACATCGGTAGATCTAGAGGTTGTCACATGAGTTCGGAGAGGGAGAAGGAGACCCGGTGAGGAGGGCAGAGGGCTGGAGATCTGCAGATCCGGAGACTGGAGTGGAGGACTGGAGGGTGTCAATGGCGACTGGCCTAGCTCACTGAGCCTGCGGGAGCGGGACCTGCGTGCTCGACTGCCTGTGCCGTTGTGCTTGTGCCTGTGCGTCGTCACTTCGTCGGGAGTCTAGGGACGGGAAGAATTCAAAAAAAAAAGCACTGCTGTTGTTACTTGTTAGCCTGTTAACAGTGTTAAGTCAAACTTCAAAGAGTCTTAGAATTAGAATCGACGAAGACTCGAGTCACTCGACGACGAGCCCCCACCCCACCCCACCCCGCTCGCAGTCCGCTCCCCAGTCCCCACGGCCCACCCGTAGCAGACAGACTTGAGTGGACCGGGTCTGGGCGACTCAATTCATAAACTATAAGAATTATTTTTAGTAAAAAAAAATACTTATAAGAATTATTTTTGTTAAAAAAAATACATAAATTATGAGAATTATTTGTAAAAAAAATAATTGGTTCTTTTTAACTTTATTTTATATTTGTATATATTCTCAAAACTTATTTGATAAACTAGCAAACGAACCGAATTCGAGTCGGGTTCGAATCAAGCCGGTTTGCGAGCTAACGAGCCGAGTCAACCTAGGCTTGAGTTTGGCTCGTTAAATAAACGAACCTAAGATCGAGGCATGGATTTGATTTGTTTATCTAATCAAGCGAGCCGAGCCGAACTGTTAACGAGCCGAGCCGAGTCTAGCCGGCTCGCTTGCCGGCTTGATTTGTCAACAGCCCTAATTGTAGACATTTTGCACATGATTACAAGGTAATAGATGCACTCGTCTATCAATATGAGTTAAGTATTTTTTTTAATCCATCTTTATAAATTCCCCAATACGTAGGGCGCACACATCCATATTTGCATTCAAAGACTATACATTGAACAATATTGAGGAGCCTTTGTGAAGGGTCATATCTAATCCATCATATTTTTTTAGTCCTAATCCAAATAGGATGGAGTCCAAGACTACTACTCATATATATCTAAAAAAATTCAATAGCGTAAGAATTGGTGGATGAAAGCTTTCTAAGAAATATTTTCTATTTTAAATCATTCTTAGATTTTTTTTTCATTGTTCATAAGATTGAGACTAAATTTTTTACCGACAATATAACCACTTAACACTTTTGGTTGACCAAATAATCAAATATATGATAATTTAACTATTCTAACAATACTATACAAATATTATTAGGCAGGTAGCCAACAAGACAATTACACAAGAAAGGATATTAGAGAAAATTATAAGTATGCCTGGTGTATTTTGTATTAACCTTCACAATGATATATATTTTTACCCATTTATCCGAGATTAAATAAAATTTGACAAAACTAAAATATTAGTGACTTGACTTAGTAAGCATGTCATAGAAGCAAATGTTGTAGAAGTATTAATATCTAAATTATCAACTAGGTCATAAGATTCATGATTTCCTTTCAAATTCAATAGGAGAAAATTTCCACTAATTGTAAACTATGTCATGACTTTCAGCAAAAGCCAAGGGCAATGACTTTCTAATGTCAAAATATTATCGAGGAAACTTGTTTCCGATCATCGTCAACTATATGTGGTTATTTCAAAAGTCACAAATCCAAGGGCCTCGAAGGTATTCATATGCAATGATGACGGGGCATCACCAAACACAATCATAAATGTGGTTTACAAAGAAGTATTCAAAAATTTGTAATAATCAAAATAATTGGAAGAATAACAATATGTTTAACATCATACTAAGCGAGAACACTCATCCTACAAAAGATATGACATCATCAATCAAATATAGCCACGTTCATCGCACGAGTGAAAATCAAGTTTTACTTCACATAAGATAAAATGACATAAACAATAACCATGACAATTATAGTACACAAAAATTGTGATCCTATAAGGCATTTTCATATAGAGGTAATATGGGTGGAAAATATACATTACTTTTTACATATCATGTATGATATAAGTAAAAGTGAACCCATCTTTTTGCCTGTAATACTCATTTTTAATTGAATAAAAATCTAAAATAGATACTCTCTCGGTAGAATTTTACCTTTTCTAAATACCTTGTACAAGATACATAAAGTGTGAGGAAACCTTGTCACATTCCATTGACCCCATACCAAATGCCAAAGCTCAATCAGTTCTCGTTTTACATATTGGTTCCTTTTATTGGAAAAAAACTAATTTAATATCATGAATAAAAAAATTTAAAATCAAAGATCTTATCTATCAAACAATCTAAATAACAAATCATCAATGACGCGTATCAAAATCTTAAATAATTAGGATTTTACATGAATTATGATTGTACGTTTTATGAAATACTATAAAATAAAACAAGAGGATTAGTTTGACATATAAAGTTTATGAGCTCTATTATTGGTTAAAGAATCATTGTGAAAAACTGGAGAATAAATTGAAGAGAATGAGAATAAAAGTTCAAATAACATAAATGAAAATCAACAATAATTTAACACAATCTTCATGGTTCCTAACATTTATCTTCCATTTGGACTTTAGATTAGCTTAGGATGAGTTGATGTGAATTGAATTATTTGCCTTCACTTACTTCATTTGAAAATTTACCTAGCTATATAAGTCGTGAATTGATGTTAATGCTTACCATTTTTATCATAGCCATAATTAGAAGTAATTGGAGTTAAGGATATTAATTTCTTGCTTTTTATTTTTTTATTTTTTTGGGAACAATGTCCTATATTCACCCATACTAGGTTAATATTTTTCCAATAAAAATTTAAAACAGTCGTTTAGATTCATTAAAATAATCCTAACTTAGATAAATATTTAATATTTACCATAATTTAGTTCCATCCCAATCCAAATAAGGCTAAGAATAAGTTCTCCTCGCCGTATTTTTTGATATTATTATATCATATTAGTTTGGATTATATTGACAATTTTGTGATAAAAATGAAATAAATATATAGTTAATGGTAACAATTATAATAATGGTAGTAATAATAACATTAAAACATTAATTATGATATTAATGACAATAAAATAAAATTAATAACTTATTAAAAAGATTATTCATATTAGATTAAATTATATCATATAAATTAGTTTAGATATAGATCAAATTAAGGCATCATTTGATAAACCTCATTATCTATTCACTATCTAACAATATATACTTTAGGTTATTTATTTTCTCTTTATTTTTAGATCATTATAAATTCATTATTTATAACTTATTATTTTTTCATCATAAGTTGATCGCATCAATTTCAATTAAATAACTAAAAAAAATTATACTATTTACTTTTATTATAAAAATATCATTTATTAATTAACTCATTCAATCTCATCCATATATTTAAAAGCATCAATACACACTAATGTATTTTATTATAGACAAATTATTAAATTTTATTATTATTTAAATAATTTATATCTATTCATTATTATATTATATTATTGTATATTATTATTATAAATCAGATTTAGATCGTACAACTAACAAAAATAAGCCGAAGAGAACGGAGCTAGGTCGCTCACCCGAGCGGCGTACGCGTACAGAACACTTGCTCAGCGGGCTCGCTAGCCGCTACGTTTTAAGATGCGGCGCCTGTGCAAGGTCGTATAACGACCGGCATCCGGCTTCTTCATGTTCTCTCAGCTTTCTACCCCTTTCGTCATTCGGTCGAAACAATAGGGAAAATAAAATCCAAGGCGTCTCGTGCTGCCTCGCTTCTCAGAGTCCTAACGCTGTTTACCCTCCGTCTCCGAGTCCGAGCCGCGGTTTTGTAGCATAGAAAGAATCCTACATCTGCTGACGATCTTTCTCATCGTCGAAAATGGGGGATTACAACGATGCCTTGATGCGCAATCAAAACGCAGCCGTTCAGGCTCGAACGAAAGCTCAGGGTCGTGCTAACGTTCTTCAGCTGAAACTGGTACTGATATTAAATCCGTTCTTCTATTGTTTTCGTTGGCATGGGGTTTACTGTTCAATATTCGCTTTTTAGTTATCATTTTAAGCCCTAATTTTTAATTTCGTATTTGATTTAGGGTTGAAAAGCATTTCTGTGTTTGCCATGATTGTGCATCTCTTAGGATTTGTTTTCAAGCTTTTGTTTATAAGAATTTATATTATATATATGCGCGTGTTATCTCAAGGTTTAACTGTCATGAGCTTGCGCGCCGTGGATTTACGTTGATGGCTGCTGGTTCTATGTTGGATTCTCTTTTTATCTGAAACGATACCGCGGTTTGAATTAACTTTTGGATTCGGTCCCTATGCAGATTGGGCAAAGTCATCCTACTGGTCTGACGCCTAATTTACTGAAGCTCTTTGAGCCTCGACCTCCTTTAGAGTACAAACCACCGCCAGAGAAGGGAAAATGCCCACCATATCATGGTAACTTCTACTGTGCAAACATAATCCTGTAAATTTTGTAGGGTAATTTTCTAGCAGTTTAATTGTTCTTTGAGTGTTTCCTTTTTTTTCTTTTTTTTTTGTGAAGGAATGGCTCAATTTGTCGGTCACTTTGCTGAGCCAGGGGATACTGAGTATGCCCCGCCAGTACAGGAAGCTGAAACTCGGGTACACGCCTCTTTTTTGTGAATGTATCTTTTGAATTATGCTCTAGTGACCGGTTTATTGTTCTGGGACTGGGACATGTCTAGTTAAGTTAGCTAAACGGAGAAGTTACGCAGTTGAGGTGTGATACCATGCTTACTTAGTGTGCTGTAGTTGTGCTTTGTATTCGCTTTTGCAGAAGACTGAAATTGTTCATTAAATTTTTGTGACGCTTCAGATGTTTTCAATCTGGATTCGGTTTTATCATAGGGAGAAATATTTACTTCATTATGGTATTCTCGTTTGCCCTGTACTCATTCATGGCAGTTGGTAACCAGCTAGAAGAACGTCTTATTATGATGTAAAATATGTTGGATTATGCCTGATCATTGACAGCTGTGATATAAGTATGCGAGACTTGATAAGTAACTCATTGAGAAACCTTTAAATTTGCTCTTTCTGTGTAACTCTGAAAAGATTGTTATCGCTTCCATTCTTTAACAGACCCAAAAAAGGGCCAGAGTTCACCAGTTGCGATTGGAAAAGGGTGCAGCAAAGGCTGCTGAGGAGCTGGAGAAATGTAACAACATCGATTTTCTGTTTCTGTCTGTATTTTCCAACTCTGCTAGCTCTTTGTTTATTCTACATGTGTCTGGCAGATGACCCTCAGAATGATCCAAATGCAAGTGGGGATCCATACAAGACTTTGTTCGTGGCCAGACTGGTGAGTGATACCTGCAATTTCTGAATTCTGTTGTTTCTGGAACATATTGAATGCTCATGCCATTCCAAGCATAGTTGACTAATACATGCCTCGTGTGTGTGTGTACAGAGCTATGAGACTTCAGAGAGCAGATTGAAAAGGGAGTTTGAGACTTACGGACCGATAAAACGGGTAGGTATTTATAAACATCCCCTGGGGGGATCAGGTTATTGTCTCTATATTTGGGTTAAGCAGCTGACACCTATTCAACTTCCGCTGTACTCTCACATCCTCCTCATTGTTAAGATTGATGTTAACATTGAGGATTGAGCTAATTCTTGTAAGTTTAGGTTGTTATGTTTATATATGTATGATGTTCAACTTCCACGATACTCTTACACCCTCCTCATCAACGTTAAGATTGATGTTAACTTTGAGCTACTTCTTGTAAGTTTAGGTTGTAATGTTCATATTTTATATAATGACTTGTAGTTAATTAAACCTTCATCTCTAATATTATGTTAATAAATCCTTAACGTGGTAATGTAATGTGTATCAGCATATGAAAATGGGACTCTAATTTGTGTTTGCATAAGGAGTTTTCCACTATCAGGTGATCGGATGTTATAATTAAAATGTCATGGCTTGGTTGCACCTTTAACCAAAGCATATTGTTATAGTATTTGTGACTGAATTTGAAGCTAGAATGAAAAAACACAAAAGTAAGTCATTCCTTAGCTTTGATCCATTAATAACTTTCTTCTTACCCTTTATAGAAAATTATTGTTTGTGTTTTATTGTTTTTCCAGTATTTTTTAATTTAGAGATTTTGGGTGTGAAAGCATGTAGCTAGGTTCGTGTTGCATATTATACTTTTTGAACATGCTGGGACTGCATGGAGGATATATAGAAAGCTTTGTTCCTTTTATTTGCCAGGAAATCTATAATTTGAGCCTGTTGTATGGCAATGTTATCTGATGCCTGTCACTTTTGATCAAAATGGTAAAAAATCCAAGGGGGACACAGGTCCTTGCATGGTCCATAATACCTACCTTGTGATTTAGGGAGGTCATTTGTTTGCTTCTGCTACTTTGGAGCTACCTTAGATTTTAGTTATCATTTAGTTTGAAGGTCCCAAATAGTCAGAAGTACCAGTGAGGTAATGTTATGTTTGTCTTCTTTGCCCTTTTGTCTGTCCATTCAATCTCGCCTAGAGATAGTTCTTTGTTCCACACCACTGAAGCTGTAAAAGTAAGTTTGACTGTTTGAGCAGAGCTGATGCAATGGGTATTGGGACCTTACTTACAACTTTACAAGCTACCAATCAGAGACTGACTACTTCTATTCTTAGACAAGTATTTGGTAAAATTATATTGGGAGTATTCACATGTCCATCTTTTTGTTTAATTTCACTACATACTGTTGTTTTACTGAGCATTTCTTTTTCTTTCAAAGGCTGTCAAAACCTATCAGCACTTGTGAAAGAATCCTGGTATCTTTCTATTTTACTTGTA
Organism: Tamarix austromongolica; assembly: GCA_039764185.1. Lineage (NCBI taxonomy): Eukaryota > Viridiplantae > Streptophyta > Magnoliopsida > Caryophyllales > Tamaricaceae > Tamarix > Tamarix austromongolica. The sequence goes on along the minus strand of CM077818.1, from coordinate 86,982,829 downwards.
TCTATCCTTTATATTTCAAATTTCCCTGGTAAGGGGAATGTAATATCTTCAGTTTATTCAAAGTTACCTGGGTAAGGGGGTCTTAGTCTGCCCAAGGGTTTGTTATGTGGCCGTAGTCATCAGTATTCAACAACTAGCAGTGATGATGATGGTGCTTCTCGCATGTGGCGCTTTATGGCTCAAAGGTGTGCGCGGCTAGTTAGGCGTAGTGCCTGTCTGCCATGCCATTCAGGAAATTTCTTTTTCATAGGTTAACAATTTCTTCTGGAATTGTTGACCAAAATTGTTAACCAGGTGGCATAGGAAATCTGTTGTTTATCTTTTGTCAACCAAGGGTTTTGCAATATTGGTTTTGTAACTAGATTTGTTGCTTGCTTTGATGTTTCAGGTTAAAATGGTCTTTGACAAAGACACAAACAAACCAAAGGGTTATGCTTTCATAGAATATGCTCATACACGGGACATGAAAAGTAGGATTTGCTTTACCACCTTTTGCGGCATCAAATATATTGAATTTCAATTTTGAAGATTCCTTATTTTTCTATTTGCATGATCAGGTGCTTACAAGCAGGGTGATGGGAGGAAAATTGATGGGAGAAGGGTTCTTGTTGATGTGGAAAGAGGAAGAACTGTCCCTAATTGGAGACCCCGAAGGCTGGGTGGTGGACTTGGTACATCCAGGGTTGCAATTGAAGATGTAAACAGCAGGTACTTCAAGAAACCCTTGTAATAATTTTTATTATGCTAGTTCTTGTAAACAGAATGACACTTCCCCCCCCCCCCAAATTTAATTGAAGGAAACAATTGGACATTAATTGTTGTTCGTGTGACAGAAAGAGAGAAAATATTTTGTTCTGTCATCAGAATTGGGATTTTACATAGAATCGGATTGTAGAATTATAAGATTCTACCAAAACTATAAAAATGTGATCTTGTATAACTTACTTGTATGCCATATATTTTTATATTCAAAGTTAAATAATACTAAAAACTCAAATTTAAGCTTTCAAATAATCCTAGTTAAGATGTAACAAACTACAAACCTACAAATTGTCAATATTGTCAACAACACAAGCCACAAAAGAAAGTGCAGAGTACAATGATATGGTAATGATTAACATCAATCAATTATAGCAATCATAAATGTTATTGTCTACATCTTCACTTCCAAACTCTGTATCTCTACTAGTTGTACCGGTCCCCGTTGTTTCATTCTCGTCACGAATGTTTGTTTCAAAATCATCCAAGTTATCAACATCATTGGAAGCAACTCAAGTCCTTACAAAAGAAAGAGAAACTTAACTCTTGGACTTGGACTTCATCTAGATTAAGGAACAAAAGAAAGAGAAAAATTATAATTACATGAGGCTTGATAATTAATTCAAAAGTTTTATTTTTTTTAGAAGAACGCATGCTACTATTAGCTTCATTTTCATCTCCGTCACTTCTAGTCTCTCTAGTCTCTGTCATACCTCCTACTTGCTTTGTCAAAATCATTTAACCATGCTCCATCTGTAGGAAGGACATTTTCCTCTCTTTTAGTTATCCACTCGTCATCTAAAGGTAACTTGTCTAAGGCAATTGGACTCTCAATTATAGGTGCTTGTTTTTGTTGTTTTTGCCTCAATTTGAGATTCTACGTAACAAAAATGTTGTTGAATTTTTCCTTGATTTTATTTTTTGTTTGATTCAAATTTTCATTTATGAATTCCATAGCTAGCTTTTCATTAGAATCTAACATACGAAGCACTTTAACAAGGGATAGGGCTGATTTTAAACAAGTGACTACCCTTTTTGGCACACAGCTATCCAAATCACACGACTATCATAGAAATGAAATTAAGAACTTACTTTCTTTCAATGTTGTTGAATTTTTCCTTGATTTTATTTTTTGTTTGATTCATAGTTTCATTTATGAATCCCATAGCTAGCTTTTCATTAGAATCTACCATATGAAGCACTTTAACAAGTGGTAGGATTGCTTTTAAACAAGTGACAACCCTATGCCAAAACACACAAATATCTAAAGCAATCCTTTGAACCCGTTTTCCTTTAATTGCTGAAGCAAATCTATTAGATCTTCACTTGTTGGATGCAAATATGGCTAGTAATGGACCTTTAAGCTTATTTAGGCACCTCAAGGTCAGGTATGAAGATGCAAATGAGTCGCACCTGGTCTAATCAACTCCCTTCCTTGTGTTAACTGTTTCATCCAAGTATGGAGCAATGTTGATGTATGTGGTTATCCTCCTAGCCTTTGTAATTGTCACATCATGGATCTTAATCTTTTTTATCAAAATCTTCCAACATTAAATCAATACAATAAGCAACACATGGTGTCCAATACAACCTCTTTCTTTTCTCAATAAAATTCTTACCAGCTTCTTTGTAGTTTGAGGCATTATCAGTCACAACATGAAGTACATTTTCCTCTCCAACCTTTTTTACAACAGCGTCTAACATCACAAAAACTTCATTGTCAGTTGTTTTAGAAATGTCAAAGATGTCAAATGTGTCGGTGGATGATAAGAAGATAGCACCCCTTGGGTTGTTCACCAATAAATTGCATATAGAGCGCCTTTGCCTATTGCTCCATCCATAGACATAATAATGCAACCTCCTCATCCACTCTTTTTTATAGTCCTCAAGCATGGTTGCTACATTAGCTACTTTCTTATTTAAATATTTAACTTTTAGCTCATGAAAAGTTGGTGGTTTTAGTCCTATCTCATTCTTGCCTATTTTCTTAACCATAAACACAAAATCAGGATTGTTCACTGCATTAAAGGGAACAATACTAGTGTGGAAAAAACATGCAATTTGTTGGCAAATTTCCTCTCGTCCTTTTTGAACTTATTAAATGTGGTTTGCGTTGATGGTTTTTTGCTAACAAAAGAATTCATAGTGCCTTTTCCCTTTTGACCATAATCATGCCTAGACTCTTCTAAAGTATCAACCTCACCAATATCATTAAACTTCCTCCTCTTTCTTTCAGCTTCTTCTTCACTAGCTTACAAAATCTCTCTAAATTTTTGTTTAGCATCATCTAGAACTTGTAGGCAAGGTTCAACATTAATGTTAGTTCCAGCTAGAAGATATTTTAGCCTAAAAATGCCCCCAACCCCACAGTATTTACACCTCACTTTCTTCCCCCCATCATCCACTTCCCAACCCGGATCTGACGTATTATTGGAAGCATTTTTTCTTTTACTTTTTCTAGATCCAGAAATTGATATTGTTTAACCTTAAGAAAAAGAAGAAGAAAACTGCATTGGAATAATTATACAACATACATCAACTATACAAGTATACATTAATTCTATACAACGTTAACTATGCAAGCAGTCAAGCATACATCAATTATATTTGATTATACCCATGATTTTGACATATTGTATAAATTTAACTTTATAGAAGATCTAAACAGCAAATGATCTAAATAAATTATTCTATGCGACTATGCATCAATCTAGAATTCTGCAAATGAATTCTGAAATCAGATCTAAAATTCAGAATTATTCAAGCAAAAACTCCCAAATACAAGACTCGTTCAAAGGCTAGGCATGGAAGAAAATCTAAACAAAACAGAATCTGAATTTCAAACTTTTACATGATGAGATAATTGAAACTTACAATTTGAACCTAGCAGATTAGGTAAGAAGGATATGCATATAATTTATACCTAAGAAGGAAATTGCACTGCCCAAATTTGTTGCTGGAGGTCATGCTGCTGGAGCTGCCTTAATTTGCTGTTGGAGGTCGACGGTAGTGGTGCTGCTAACCTGCAACTGCTCAAGGTAGAGGACTGCAACTCCGTGCCACTGCTCGCTTATATCCGACTGGTAAGGCAGTAACCTGCGAGGTTGTGACCTGCGAAACAAGAGAGAAGAAAGGTGAGGTTGAGCACAAAGAAGTGAAGAAGGCAAAGAGCAACACAGGACAAAGTGACAGAAGTCCGAGGAGGGGAAAAGAAGACGAGCTAGGGACGATTAGAAACAATGCAAAAGAGAGGAGGGAGCCTGTTAGAAGTGAGAGCTCACGGGTGTTTAGTTATTTTTTAATGTTTTTTTGATTGAAAGATGAGGCAAAGCTAGAATTGGTGGAATCGCATGTGGAATTGTGATTCTGACTGATTCCACACTAATTCTACTCCTTGTCTGATTTTAAAAGCGATTCAGATCATTAGGCTAAGGTAGAATTGTACAATTCTATGAATTGAATCATGATTTTAATAACATTGCTAGATATAGTCTTGTATGTTTTGGAGTGCCAGCGTGATGTGTGCTGTAGGATTTTGGCCAGACTTCAGCTGTCAGTGGATGGGCTTCATTAGGGGCTTGATCTGTGATTACCATTTCTCAAATGGGTGGTTTTCCCATTTCGGTGGGGTGTAAGAACTTATTCATTTAGACATGTCTAGGCCAGTCATGTCTAACCATTTTGGAATGTTCAAGTGTGTGCATTTGTTGCTTCTGGGTTTTAGCATGAGCTTTGAAGCGACTTGTTTCGAGTGAGCTCTTCTGTTTCCAATTTTTTAGCTACTAAAAATGAGACTGATTACATTGGAACTTCCACAGATCCTTTCAAGTTCCAATGGCATGATTCATGCCTTGTAGCTGCTGTTGCAAATCTTTTTATTAGGTCCCAGGAGAAATATAGCTGTTTTAGACTTTATCTTCCTTGGTCTTTTCTTGGCTTGTTCTGAAGGTTGTGTTGTAACAGTTATCATGCCTGCCTCCTTCAACATATATGTAACTAATTGAGAACTGTTTAATTTGCCCTTGAAATAGTATGTTTGCCTTGTTTTCATTCTATTTCAGGGAGGTGCAATCAGGAAGTGTGTCTCAGTCTGCTGAGCCAAGGATACGGGATGATGGGTAAGGGTCTTGTTTCATCTTGCTTGCTATTTGTCTGCTGCAATTCTGCATGTGCTTGAAGCAAAATGTTCTATTTCTTTTTAAAAAAATTGGCCGGTGTGTGAGTTGGGAGGTGGTGGCTAGGAGCCTAGTAGCCCAGGAATTACCAGGATTGATATGTTAACAGCGAATGCAATTTTACATGAGCAGAATGGTTTAGAATATTATAGCGTGCTGTCTCGCCTTGGCAAGATTGGATGCTGAGATTTTTGTCTGCTCCGCCCTTGCACCCCAAGTTGCCTGGGAATCCCTTTTATTATATTTTTATCTTGTGGACGGTAAATCCTAGATGCAGTGGATTACAAAAATGAATACTTTGCAGGGACAGAGAGAAGTCTCGGGAAAGGGGCAGGGATAAAGAAAGGGAACGAGAGGTGTCTCGTGAGCAATCTCATGACAGGCCAAGGGAAAGGGAGGACAGGCACCATAGAGAACGTGAGAGAACTAAAGACAGAGATAGGGACAGAGATCGTGGTCGCGATCACCGTGATCGTGACCATGGCCGTTCTCGTGACCGGGACAGAGGTAGGGATCGTGGTCGTGATTATGAGAGAGAAAGGGACAGGAACCGCGACCGTGGCGATCGCCGACGGGAGAGGGGCAGAGATAGGGACTATGATATGGAGGATAAGGGTCATGACCGCGGGCGCTCCCGTGATGGGGAATATGACTACGATCAGATGGAGAGCAAATATGACAGGGACAGGCATGGTGAAAGGGAACAGGGTTCTGATGATCAAGGATGGTATGAGCAGGCTGACCGTGGGCACAAACATTCTGAGGCTGGACACGACCATTATTTAGAACAGAAGTATGATCAAGATGATGCCCAAGGAGACCTTGATTGTTATAATCACCGCCCTGATGGCCATGCTCAACTTGATCCAATGGAGGATGACTACAACTAGATCGAGCGGCTTAACTGCTACCTGGAATTCATGCCCCTCTTGGCTCAGTTTTCCGTAAGGCCAATGATAAAGGTGTTGAGACAATTTTGTCGCTTGATGACCCTGATTATGGTGACTTTGCTTTGCTTTATAGTTGCCTTTGACGTTCCTGTTTCAGTGGGTGGGATTCGTGCTTGTTGTAAAGGGTGCATGTTCTTTCTTTGTCGGCTTTGCCTCTTCCCCCCTTATTTTTACTATTTGCTTAGGTTCATTTGCTGGGAATGGTATTCGTCCGTCCAATGACTTTGTTTTAGTTTGATTGGCTTCTTTCTGTTAGGTGAGATCCTTTTATTTAGCATTGTGAATTGATGTCTTATATGTACCTTAAAATGTTCCTCTCCTTTGCCCTTCATCTCCCATTTTTTGTTTTTATAGCTTTATTACATAAAATCTTGCAACTTCTCCCCAGTGCGGATGCATAGCATAATATTGGCATGCTGAGAAGACGCATATTGGGAAAGTTGCAAAGCAGCCAAGATCATGTTTTTCCTAGTTTTGTTCATTTGAATGATTTGGTCTGATTTTATTGGATTTGATTATAATTATAATTATAATTATTGATCATAATTAAAAAATAAATATTAGTAATATTAACAATATTGATATAGTTATTATAATTAAATTAAATTGATAATAATATTAATATTATTATTATTCACTATGATTTATTGTTATTATTAGATAAATACTAATATTTTTAGTTACTATGATTTATATTATTAAAATTGTTATTAGTTATATAAAGTAATAATAATTTATTACTTAGTGATAATTTTGAGAAAATAAGTATTAAAGTTCTATTGGTCATAATCAGTAGTAGATATTAGGATTATGATTATTTATTAGTATTATTCTTATTAAATTTATTATTTATATTATTAAATTGATCTATATATCAAATATTTTTTATTAATAATTATTAAATTTATTATTATTATTAGGATATAATTATTAGTTATTATTTTTCATTATTAATTATGTATTGTTGTTATTACATAATTAATATTAACATTGTAGTATCCCAAATTAGTAGTAGATAGTAGAAATTTAAGGTATATATTTGTTTTGGAAAGTATATCTTTGGAGAATTCCATAATTAGGTTTTAAGTAGTATAAGAATGAGTGATTTTTTAGAAAGTTATAATTCTTTTTTAGAAAGTATGATTGAGACAAAACACTTTTTAAATAATTGGTATTGATGAGTAAGGTGAGTTGTTAATTCTAAAAGCACTCTAAGTAACTACATACGATCAATGTAAAGTTAATGTATAATGAATATTAATTCATACCATCATTGTTACTTATTATTATTTAATATTATTAAGTTAGTTGTTCCTATTATTAATTATCAATATTATTACTTATTATTATTATTTTTCATGAAATAAAATAAAATTATGGATGATTATTATCATTATTAATCTTTGCATTATTATTTTGAAGATATTGAATGAAAATTAAACTAACACACTCAATTCTAAAATAAACAAAAGAACATGATAATTGCAAAATTTTTGTCGAAATCAAAGAGAAAGTGCCTCTAAAAATTAGCCTAAGCACTAATATTTTCAGCAAGTGCAACCCCAAACCCTACATCCTTTCAGCTTCATTTAGTTGTTTTTCATTTTGATCCAAAACTACCATTCAAGAGTGACAGAGATAAGGACATAGGATGAGGTAGAATATGAAAATTGTTATCATCCTGACTTTGTTGCCACGAAACTTGCTAAAAATGCTACAATTTGGTTAGCGTTCTAATGGGAAGTGTCTACTTTTAGGACCAATAAGGTTTTGTTTAGGGTTAAGTGTTTTCCTCAAAATCAAATCAATCAAAGTTTTATGCATCGTGTGAGAATTGTGGATGGAAGTTGCAAGCACGATGTATTCATCATGATTTGAACAAGATGAAGGTCACATTCTACAATGGTCCGCATCAATGTCAAAATAATAAATTCAATTTGAATCATTTGCATTTTATCTCTTCTTTCATTGCTGCCAAAATTGAAGAGTTGGTGAGAGCGCAGATGCCCATCATTGTAAGGGTTATTATAGCACACATACCTTCAAATTTTTGGATATCAACTAAGTTATAAGAAGGTGTGGTTGGATAAAAGAAAGGTTCTACATACTTTACACAGAGAGTTTATCAAATATTTTCCTCTTCTTCTTAGATGACTCAATGAGCTAAAGAAAGCTGACCCTACTTATGTTGTGTATTAGGACACTACAACTACAGATGATCCTATTATTGAGGTATTTGTTAAAATGTTACAGGAATTTGGGTCATGCATTAAGGTGCTTAAATATTGACATCCTATGATATCTATTAATGTCATCCGCCTACATAATAAATATAAAAGTGTATTATTGATTGTTGTGGATTTTGCCACTAACAACCATATATTTCCATTTTCTTTTCCCATTGTTCAATCAGAGTGGTCAGAGTTGGAGGTGGTTTATGACTGTCATGTGACAATTTGTGATATATGATAAACAACTGTGTTGTTTTATATTGGTATAAAGGGACATTATGAGCCATGTAAAGTGAAGGTTGTTGTGAGCTTCATTCAACATATTGTTATTGTCTGTGCCACTTGAAATCAAATTTTTACAATGTAATGAGCAACAATAAATCTTTGATGCAACGTTTATAGGATACTGACACACAACATCATCAAATAAAATGGTAGCAAAGAATGAATGTTTTGAAAGAAAATAATAAAGAAACCTATGAGTGGATTATTAGATTGGATCATAATAGCTGGTCATTGGCTCACTACCCAGCTAAACACTTTGGAGTTATGAATACAATTTTTTTAGTCGTTGAATAGTGTGTTGAAAGGTGCAATATTTTTTATCTATCACATCTCTTGTTCATATGACTTTTTATTGAACTAATCAGTGGTTCGTTCATAAGAGAGAGAGAGAAGGTGACTTAAAAGTTGTTGTTGTTGTATTTTAGATAATTTCAATTCACTTATAAGTGACATTTTTCTAATATTCTCAAAATTATATACTTGTATGTGTGATTTTTAATATATATGTATAATTGATTTGTACTAAAAATATAATTAATTTACATTAGATATATAACTCATTTGTACTATAAATACATCTAATTTATACTAACAACTAATTTGCACTTGAAATAAGAAACCTGTAGAAATGAGGGTGTAGAAACTCAAAGAATAAAAAATAAGTAAAAACAATAAAATTAGACAATTCACAAAAAGTGATATTGTGCAAATATGTGAAATGAATAGCTGAAGGTCCGAAAGGGTTTAGATTGATACAAAATAATTTTAGAAAGCCAAATGTGTAAAACTATTAAACTTTGGAATTCATTCAAAGCTAAAATGAATTACGACGTATAAATTAACTAAAATTGTCTTGATGCAGAAGTAAAAAAACTTGCAACTTAGAGATTCAAAAGGAGCACACGAACCAAAATATGTTTGGGATAAATATTTAAGCTTATAATATTTTTATATGTGATGTTAAATTTTGGATAAGTCAAAATAAAAGAGAAACGACTTAGATCGAAAAATTGCTTGAATTGTTATTTTTCATAAGCAAATAAAATCTTTTCTCAAGTAAATAAATAATCAACGAAAAGTTCAAAAATGATGTGAAAATCATCAAAATGAAATAATATACTTGGGAATATGTGTATGAATGAGTTGCGAACTTGAAATATTTTAAAATAAGTGAAAATAATTAAATTAGAAAATTTAAACAAAATAAGACTTTTCACAAATGAGTAAAATAAACTACAGATCGTTGAAATTCATTTTGAATGACATGGGACATGAACTAATAAGCTTATAAATATTTTAGAAATGATTTACAAGTTTATAATAAATTAAAATAAATGAAAACGACGCAACATAAGAAATCGTATAAAAATGTAATTTTCTACGAACGAATAAAATGAATGACGGAAGACTAATTTAATATGAATCACATATAAAACCTTATTAGAAAATTTTAGAGTAAATTACAAGCCTAATTAATTAGTAATTAAATATTGTTATTATATTTATAAAATAAAGTATATTTTAATCAAAATCATCATATAATTTAGCATAAAAAAAATGCAATTTGAACTACGATAATATATATATATATATATATAAAGTATCTCTCTAATCTCGACCAAAAAAATGGCGATCGGTCATGTTATTTTAGACACTTCTGAGCTAGACGTACCATTTCGGTAATTCCAAAATCCATGCATGTTATTTTGATAGTTTGTCTCGATTTTAATTACTGAACCCCTCTTAAAAGTTCCGTCTTTGTACCTTGATATATTGTCCGTGTGCACTCACATGGAGCATTTAAGATTTTTTGCATGCTTTAAGCACATATTTCCCGCAATAGTATGGTATCGTTGATTTATTAGGATGGTACACCTAATGATTTTACTGTGATGTTGCTATAAGAGAATGGTATTTGTAGGCTGTAGGCTGCGATGGGGTTAAAACTTGTCATTAAAGTATCGAATAGGAGATTGGCTCAAACGCGGTACCAGATGATGGTTTAACCAGTTTAATTGTGGTTTAATCAAATTTTGTGTTATCCTAAAATATAATTTAGTTATGTAAAAATATGTACAGGCTTATAGTTCAAGGGATGGGGAATTAATAATACATTCAAAGTGCAAAAAGTCTTTTTGTGAAAGGGGTATGAATATTTTAGTAAACTAAAGAAATTGGGGTCAAAATTTATCAATATGGTCAAACTAGAGGGTCAAGTTAGAAGAGCCCAATGTGTTAAGTGGTCCAACGGTCAAGTAAGCTCGATTAGTGGAATCATCCTGATTTTATCCACATAGTTCAAAGAAATGATATTCTAGCATTTTTATATAGAACCGTGGGTGAATCAAATCATCAATAATTGAAATTTAAAACTCTTCAACCATAGAAGCACGGTTTCATAATGTCATACTAGATTTTAAAAGCACATCATGCATGCATTATTTTATGTTATTGTATAAAATAAAGTCATACCTACAAAGGTTGCAGGGCTATCCTAAAGAGCTTTTGAATTTATCAGTTGACCTTGCAGATTAACACAAATTCTTTCAACGTGCTTCCTAAAAAAAATAAGAAGGTCACACATACTAAAAATTACTCTACAACAAACATGTTTAACTATTGAGTTCTCATAACAGAATCATAAAAAAATGGTATACCATGTTAGCATAAGTAGCCATATGAATTTTAATACCACTCCATTCAATTTAGGGGTATTGCATTCATTCCCACTCAAAAAATACAATGTCCCCGTTGTGCCCCTACCACCAACCGTCTCCTTATAGGTTATTCCAAGAATCACCACGTTAGGTGACTAACTAACTCATCCAAGTTTAACCCGCGGTTTTGGTTTTGCTCTGATATCATTTATAACACCTTGAATCTATACGACCTTGCGGGATCCACGTGGTAGCCACCTAATAGAACCCCATGCCCACAAGGGTTGCGGGGTCTACCCTAGAGAACTTTCTAATTAATCGTATGACCCCACAGATCAACACGAGTCCTTTTAATATACTTTATCCTTATTATACCCTTCCTGATAAATTTTATTTAACTTTTTAGGAGGGTTATTCATCCTAAAAATTGATCCACATCAAGCGTACTTAACTGTGGAGTTCTTAGGATAAAATCATCAAAATGATAGTATACCATATCGACATAAGTAACCATATCAATCCTTATACCACTCCTCTCAATTTAAGGATACTACAAATATTGTCTAACTCATACAAACATTTTTCTAAACAAGGAGTATTCAAAATTTACTATATGTGACTACATCCAAAAAGGATTAATAGTAATTTCATAAATGATTTGATTAGAAATTTTGGTAAAAAAAAAATTAAAACCACAAGAACCTAAATATCTTTTTTGTTACCCTATGTATAGGTATTAGCTTCAGTAGGATGAGGTGTACAAATATCTCTTTGTAATTAAATAAACAAAGCAATGAAAGTTTCTCCTAAACCCAATATTTTTACTTTTATAATTCACGTGGTGATGGTAAAATTTGTGTAAGTGGCTAAGGCTTTGGGGGTATGCATCTAGCATACACAAGAGGACTCAGTTTGTAGACAATCATTGTCGTTTCATTCATGAACATGAATAGACAACATATCACCACTTATTCCTCCGATGCAAGGTAGTATAAAGCGTATGGTTTGCAACCCATCCACCCCCAAGGGTTAGATTTTAAGAAAATCAAACTCTGCACAATGTATTTTAGTACTCGCTGAGGATGAAGATTTTGAATGAGGGGTGAAATATGGGGACGTATGATTATTTGGGCCATTTGGAAGCACGAGAATGCTAATGTTCATGCTAATTGTGTAATATCAAAAGTGCATCATTGTTTCTCCTCAAACAATTTGGAGATGGATATTAGGTTGTAGTACAACATTTAATTCGATGTACTCCTAAAATCCTAATTATGTACCATGGGCTCGGCCAACACCTCCATTCATAAAATATAATATTGATGGATGTAATATGTTGAACGTATCGTTGAGTGGGGAACTATTGTCCAATCGAAAACTAATACAACGGCTATAACATCCTAACCGTGATCTTCCTTTGAGAATTGCTCATATTGTTAGGGAGTGTAGGCACCTTCTTTACATGAGCCCCCAATTTAGTGTATTGCTAATGGGGCTGCTCACAAGCTAGCTAGATTAGCTATGTTTACCATATTAAATGGTTTGTAGAATCATTCTTATCTATAAGAAATTTCCAATGAATTTGTAATGGGTGCATTCCTCTCCTTTCAGAGAGAGAAATAGGGGACAAATTGAGTACAATCTAAAAAATAACCTTTATGGCCTTCAATTTTTTATAGCGGTCTTTATTTAGGTATCCCTTTTATTTTGGTTTTTTCTCTTTAATTTCAGTTGGAGTGGATTAAAATATTTGAAAATAACCTTAAATGAAGGATAGATGGGAGTTATGGCATGCATGAATTATTTTGTTTTTTGACCTTTTTTCCTCTTTCAAACTATGAATATTTTTTTAACAAATAATAGTTACATAAAAAAAAGTGGGGTTCTTTGAATTTTTTTAATATTTTTAAAATTACATATATTAAAGGTTTGAGTGATTGTAGAACTAGTTTGTTATAGAGGTCCAAATATAAATAGTAAAAGTTGAGAAACCAGGATGTTGAGTCCAAATAGCCTCAAATCCAAGAAGTTGATTTACCTCTATACTACAAGGAGACAATCTTAATATAATAGGGTTATGATCATTATAAATCACAGGTAAATGAGTAACTTTAGAATCATGGAAAATACAGCACTATAGAACTAGTAGTAGTATACGCCCTATCAAGCCTTTCTTGAATATTGAATACTGCTTGTCTTTTATTTACCCAACTATAGATAGATCGGGCTCTAATAGCCTAAGTATTGTAAAACACAAAAGTTTAAAACACCTATGAAAAAATTACAACAACATCTATAATTAATACTAGAACCTTCCTATTTGTTATAAGATGTTGTTTCATTTAAAGTAATCAACTTGCCAATACAAACCCAAGGGTTGCTGATATAAGTAGCCATGCTCTTGAAGGAAACCCATATTTTTTTTCTTTTCCTCTATATTAATTTTTGGGGGGCATAAGCACCGACCAACAATGTTCCACTACAAGAAAGAATTTTGGTCAATGATACATAAGTTTATGTGATTATTAGAGTGATCACAAATTGAAGTCAAAATGCTATGAGACCAACACATTCATGTGCCTCCAAATTTTCCCTAGGGATGAATAATAGATTAGTTATGAAAATCCAACCTTGAAATGGTTTGGATATAAATGTCGTAGAAGCATTTAGTTTCTATGACAAAAATCCTAAAAGATTGCCATGCCATTTTTTATCCCGCAACTATTCCAAGAGGGATCATGGAATATGCAGGAGATTAAAGACAACCGCTAAAACCCTAGGATCATGACAAAAATATAAAGTAGAAAGGATGAATTTGGGGGGGGGTATAAGGGATAGTTAAGCCAATATCATCGTTGTAAGGTGTTTTTTTTTCTTTTGATATTATGCCAATCTAATATATGTCCTCGTCACTAACAATATTAAGAAAATGAATACCGTCTCTTGCTAGTTTTTCCAACCATGGACCATCTGAATTATGTGCTTATAAGAATCTTGAGTTGCCATGGAGTATGAGGAAGAAGAGCATGGGACAATGGATTAGATTAGAAGGACTGTTTGTAGAAGAAGGTTGGTTCATGTAAGATAATTTATCAAACGTCTGACTATTTAACATATGAATAGTAAATAGGATAAACTTTGTAGTAAAATTAGAGGAAGCGAAGGGAATATGATGGGGAATATGAATTAGATATACAAGGGGACTTGTTTTTAAAGTACTAGACTAAGGAAAATTACCACGCCTTATTTGGCATAGTAATATTAGCACTCTTAGTGCAAAGTAGATTATCAAGGTTTGATTTCCGTTAAGAGCATAAACAACCCTTTAAAATTATATTATATTTAAATTTATGATATACTACATATACATATACCCCTCCCCCCTCAAATTTCTCCTATCTAGAGCCCCCAATAAGTCGGGAATGACCCTCCTTAAAAGTATGAAAGGGGATATTTATTATGACATGCCTATAAACTTATAAGCTAACCCTCACCCTTAAGTCACTCCCAATTTTACCCCTCATTTTTAACATAATTTTATTTATCTTCTTATAGTCCTCTCTTCACATTCCTTTTTTTCACTACACATCATGATCAAAAATCTCTTTTATATTAAATAAATCTTAGTACCAATAGTCTTATATTTGTATTAGGCAAATTAGAGGTATGTAATCATTTTCTGTACAATTTTTTGGCAAAACAGACAACCCACGTCTATAAATCCACAACTACCTAAAGCCCCCATCCTGGACCTCTCAATCACTTGACCCAAATGTTTATCCTCCTTCTTAATGATCTGAGGTAACCTGTAAGTACTATGGTGTAATTGAAGACACTTTTGTGCTTTGTGTATCCATAATTACTACTATGATACCCTAAATTTTATAACTTTGATTTGTTGTATTATATTCCTATGGAAAATAATTAATCCTACCCTTTTGTGTGTTTATTGTGGGTTGGATAGGTTTCCTTAGCTTTTTTCTTGGTTTCAAGCTAGTTGTGTCACTAGTTGATCGGTCCAAGTGTTATATATCAATTGGTTGTGTGCGATTAATTTTTTGGTCACTTGTGAGATCGGTCAATTGATTTGTCAAAACCACCCAATTGGTCCATGTGTTACTTATCAACTAGTTGTGTGCGATTTATTTTTAGGTCTCTAGTAAGACCAATCAATTGATCTGTCAAGACCAATCGAATGGTCCTGACGAACCAGTAAGTTGGTTCATCACAATTCTATTTTTGCGATTTTATTTTTACTTCCAATCCTTACTTGATACTTTCCCAATCTTACGATCTTATCACATTTTTGTTGATAATTATATTTGTAGGTTTTATGATTTTTTTTTGGGTTGTAGAACCCCTTTTCATCAATGAATTCACACAAATCTCTTAAAAGGTACCTTTAGCTACGTTTAGCAATTTTTAGCCTTTTTTCACCTTTTTCCTATCTCCCATAGCCTGTCGTGTGAATTGTGACTACTAGGACCATATCCCCTTGCTATTTCCCTGATCTCCTATCCTTGATTTTTGGTGTGACTAATTCAATCCATTAGCCTCAACCTACCACCCATATTTTCTTTCTTCATTCAAGTGTTTTCTGACAAGCCTTCCCCTTGTGTCTATCATATTTTTTACCCCTCCATTGCCTTCTTAAGCCTTTATCTTTTTTTTTCATGATTATTACAACCTTTAACATTTTCTTTGTTTGGTTCCCACCTCTCTCTCTCCTTGTTTGAGTTTTAATTAATGTTCTGCGTCTCTCTTGTTCTTGTTGCCCAAAAAATTAACCCCTTTCCTTCTCTTTTCCTTATTAGTTCTCTTGTTTTCCTTCTATAATTCCCTTATCTAGCATCTAATAATTTTTAAATAAGTAAAGGAGGTTATATTTATGGTAAATTTAAGAATTTATCACCATATCCTTCCCTCTTTTTCCTTGGTGATTTTTGAAGGGTAACCTTTCTTTCTCTCTCATTTGAGTTTTTGTTTTGTTATTATTTGTGGTTGTTGTTATGGTTCTTGTTTTTGTATTATATATGTTTTCTTTTTTTGAAGGTAATCTAGGAGGATGTTGATATAGCATTAGAAATAAATTTTTGTAGATATTTGCTTAGCTTTGGATCTAAATAAATCCAACTCAACTCTTTATATAGTAGAATCTATGTGTGAGGATGTAATTTTCTTATGCTCGGTAAGCATGATAGGTTTATTTGTGGAAAAATAGGTTTTAGTGTAAGTATGTTCAAGAGCATGAAAATGTAAATGAATGAGTGGTTGTACCTTCTAAAATGTATATGAGAGCATGTTTCATGTGATATTACTAGGTATGTAGCTAATTATGGTTGAATGTATGAGCTTAGTATGATCCTCAGTGTTATGCATAATATATTAGAGTCTGATAGCATGTTTTACCATTTTGGTGAGCCTTGAGGCATGACGGTTGATTTGAATTCTAAGCATGATTTTATGTAATCAGTGTGTTAGCATACATTTTATAGGAGTTTTGACAATGTAAGAACATGCTAGGATTTACTTTTGTATGAATCACATGTTGTTTAATTGTTTTGCCAGGTAAGTCAATCAACTAGATGTGGGCAAAACTAATTAATTAGTCAACCACTCTGTCAGTTTTAACCAACCTATCAACTAGTTAAACTGGTTTTATTATTACTTTTGATATGTATTAGTCAACTAGATAAGGTATAAATCTATCAACTAGTCCTACCAGTCAACTTATTCTTCAAAACTAGTCAATTGGTTTGTAAATTATTTCATTTACTTTTCCTCTATACCAATCAACCGATTAAAGGATAAGTCAGTTAATTGATCTTACCATTCAACTCATTTTTCCAAACCAGACAATTAGTTTATCTATTTCATTTCCTTTTGTTGTTGTTGTTGTTGTTGTTCCCCAACCATCCAACTAGTTTGCAGGACTAGTCGACCAGTCCCCTAAGTCAATTTTGTTGATTTTCTTGTGGTTTACCCTAGTTTATGTATGTTGATCGTGTGGTATTACCTTATATTTAGTTGGCTTTTGCTGACATTAGTGCAAACTTTTGGCTTAGCTTGTAGTTCACTTGATAGTTGGCCTTGATTAATTGGAACTAAAATAAGTAAAGAGGGGTTTAATGGGTTTTTTTGAATTATTTGAGATGGGTTTTGTATTATGTCTAACCTAAGCCTTGGTGGCTAGTGAGTCTTAGTGTTCAATGAGTTTTGGTTTGATTGATTGGCTTGTGGTGTTGGATATTAGTATTATTTGAGGAATATTAACACTGACATTGAATAAGAAATTAATCATATAAAGTGAAATATTTGAGTTTGGAAATATATCTCGTGTCTCAATAAGTCACTGAGTGCATAGTTGAACCTTTGGGTCAGATCACTCATTTTTTATCATAGGGATCACAAACAGTATAGGGGTACAAGTACATATGGACTTGAGTACCGAGGTGTGTATACACAACTTAAGTTGTGTGAATTATTTGACATAATATTGAGAAGTTAGTTATTTGATTTATATACCCAACTCGATGTCATGTGACTTCTTTGATGTGATGCCAGTAAGTTAATTAGTGGTTTGGTTGTTAATTCATATCTAGTGATCCTTTTATTTGAATTATTAGATTGTATTCCTCTCAATAAATAATAATTGGATTGAAGTGAAATTGGATTAGATGAATCACCAAGTTCTCTCTTGAATATTTTGGATAAGGGTTTGCCTTAATAACTATCGGGTTGTGTTGGGATATTATTATGGTTGGTCCTTGTTAGTGTTTTGGTTGGTTATCTTCCTATGTGAAATTGTGAAAGTATGAATACTCTTTAATGGTGTGAGAGCATGTGAATATACTATTTTGAGTACGAATATTGTTGTTGTAGGATTATGTGCAACATAAGCATACTATCTCTTATGAGGTGTTGTGATGTACTCATTACGATGAAGTCATATTGATACTATCATTTAGACGAGTAAGTTTGTGACATGTAGTTGCTAAAGGACTTTGAAGAGAGGTGTCATGAGTGATCCCCATTTTTTGGCCATTGGGGCGGAGAGTTAAGACAAAGTAGTGTTCTGTTGTTGGGTTTTCTTTTGTTTTGGTTTTTCTTTGGATTCTTATGTCCCAAGTTGTATTTTAATTAGTGTTGTTGGAAGAAAATTGTATTATCCATAACTCATTGTTTACATCTCTCTCTTTTCCACTCCCATTATTTTACTGGGTTGTTGAATTGTTTTATCCTCAACACCTGGCATAAGAAATGTAATGAGACTAGATCTATGCTAAATGTGGCGGTAACAACTGTTATTTTATAATTACACTTCCACATAAAAATAATTTTTTTAAGTAATAAAAATGGGGGCTTTACAGCTCTAGAGTAAACAAATACATGATGTAGGCAATTTGCACATGCTACTAGTTACAACATGCTTGTTGCTACTAGTAATAACTATTTTTCCCCTAAAATTTTAAATAAAATTATTTTTAACTTAGGTCATTAGTATATGTGTGTGTGTGTGTGTGTGTTTCATAAAATTTTTGCTATAAGTAAACAACCATATTATTATATCTTAGATGTAGGAATAAAAATGCACACATTCTATAATATAAGTATACATCCTTTATTTATAAAACAACATATGATTAACATATGTGTTATAAATACACATATTATTGGAGGAAAAAAATATGCATCTTTACATGGCAAATGTACATCTTATTTTTACAAATGCGCATCTTATATTGATAAATCCACAAATATTAGAGGTAAAATATATATTTTATAGTGTTAAGTACATGCGATATATAAACCGATGCACATCTTATATCATACTTTATTTATAAAGCAGTAAGGAACAAATATAATGTTATAAATATAAGTTTTACTGAAAAGAATGTGCATCCTCCCAAGACATGTATCTTATAATTGTAAATGCACATCTTATATCAATAAATGCACATCTCATAAAAATATAATGCATATTTTTTAGAGGCAAGTACACAGGTTTTAGTAACATAAGCACTTATAATTGCACATTGTGCATTGTGTATCCTATTGATGTCATCATGGTGTTAGTAATTTTTATTTTAAATTGGGACATCGCTTAGAAAGATTATAAAAAAAAAACCATATAGGTTTATGGATTATGAATTGCATGGAATCGAACACAACAAAAATCAGGGAAAACATGGAAGAGATGAAGTTATTAGAAGTGTTGACAAGTGCCAACCCAATCAACTTTGCACAACAACCATAGGGTCGGCAATAGGGGAACGTGATTACATGAGGAGTTGAAATGGGATCAAGGGAATAATTTTTAGTCATAAAGGGGTTGTTAGGATTGAATACCAGTTGATGGAATAGAGTGTGATTCACTTATTACATACTTGAATGAAATCATATGATGATAGAATATAAAGAGAAGTTAAATGTGTAATATTTTTATGACAAAAATTATGATTAAATTATTTGTAACCAAGTTTTGGGTTGAATGAATGTAACCAGCATACAAATTTGTTTGGAATCTAGTCAAGGGTTGATTGGGACAGAAAGAGATAATTAGAAGTTTAATTACAATTATTTTTAAAAAAATAAATAATAAATTTGATAGATGGAATTTATAGACTATTTTCCTACGTAAAAATGTCATTTATTCCTCCTTAATTTTATAAGATTTAATATTTTCTCGAGTTTTTCTCTTTTGAATAGATTTTGTAGGAAAAGATAAAATTGAAGAAAATCAAAGGAGAAATCAACAAAAAGAAGAAATCAAGCAAAGAACACATCAAGAAACATTGAATCAAGGGGCGAAAAGTTGGAAATAGAGCAAATACACCAAGAGAAGTTGTGCTGAAATTTTAAGGTATGAATAGTGAAAGAGCCAAGAACACGGTACCCCAATGTTTCCTAAACACGGGCCGTGTTAAAATCTCAATCTTATATTCAGAATCCAGAATTTAGCAGAAAAGTCGGAGAAAAACACGGAGGTCCCATGTTTTTCTTAAATTTTGTAACCGCTCACGCGACCTATTTTATGATATAATCTCTATCAATTCAGGGTTTGAAAATCAGTTTTGAGGATTCGAAACAATTGAATGTGCTCTCTTTCTCTATTCCCTATATAAAATACATGTACTTCACAATTCCAACTTCCTTTATCTTTCTTGTATTCTATTGAACAATCAACGATCTGCAATTCAAGTGATAAGTCATTATCTATTCCTTTATCGATTGCAAGTTCTACATATTGATTGAATGCAAGTAAAGTTTCTATAATTGTTTTTTTTTATCTTGATGTTAGTGTGTTGTTACTATTATTAGATGTTGTTTGTATTAATTACAAGTTATTGCATGTAATAGTGTGATCTACAAGTATGTAGATGTTAGAGTAAATAAAGCAGGGTAGGATGATTTGAGGATGGAATTATGTTTCAAATATAACAACGTAATTTGAAGGCTTGATTCTAGATGAAATTTAATTGAATTAATGGATGGAATTGAATGATTTTGTATCATAGATTAAGAATTTAAACTAATTAGATTGATCACCTGTTTAGTTTAGAACTTAATCTCCGCTAAGACAACACAATTAACCCGTAATTGTTAATTAATGTGTCTAGATTAGAAAGAAGATTAATTGTTAATCTTATCTATTAATTTGTACAATTACATAATCCAAGCTTATGTGGTTATAATTGTAGTTGACTGCTTTCCATTCGTAATGCTGCCATTAATTAAATCTAGTGTTCGTAACCTAGGTTATTAAATGGTTAGGTGACAAATTGTGAGCTTATTCAATTTATTAGAATTGAGAGAAAGCAAAAAGATGAATTATTATGAGTTTCTAAAGGTCATCATTAAATTATTTAGAATCATCCTATTTCGGTAAGTATTTGATACCTTGGTTCCATAATCAATTCATTCCTATCCTCGTTCATCAATTAGAGAGAAAAGTTGTCTATAGTATAAAATTAGCAATAGAATTAATGAAATTGTGTAACCGGGGTTTTAACATCAATTACAAAATTAGTGATTAAACATCATTCCTTATAGGTTCGACTCCTTCTTACCATTTACTACGTAATTGGGAATTAGGATTTATGTATTAAATTTTTTATGCATATGACAACGCATCAAAATTGTAAAGAAAACCAAAAATAGGTATTATCAAAGAAAAAATAGCAAATGGACTCTTAAACTTATGAAAGTTTGTTTGAAGGTGTGAAATAATTTTGGAAATCCACAAATATTAAAACATTAGGTATTAAAGTTGGTTTGAAGCTCAATGGATGAGGAATAAGCAACAATGATAAAATCAAACAATCCATGAGAATACATTGTTTGCAATTGTACAAAACAAATAACGAAGGGTCGAATTTTTCACAAACAAGTGTGAAAAGATTTCAAATATATATATATATATATATTGGTCTTAGAATTGGTTTAAAGTTTGATGGATGACAAACGAGTAAAAATGTATATTTTTACTTATTTCTCTTGTGGATTGGTTTTGAAAAATTGGAGTGTTACATTCTTTCCGACAAATTCCCTCCATCTTTCTCCTCCTCCCGCATGCCACCAATTTTCCTTCTTCCTCCCTCCATTTTAGAACCATTTTTCATCATGGTTGGAAGTTTGGTTTCTTTAAACTTCGAGATGATAACTTACTTTCAAACCTTGATTATTTTTTCTCTTCTTCTCTTCTATATTTGCAACACTTTCTTTTCTCTTTATCCTCTTTAATTTCGTGGCTCATGCTCCCTTTTCCACCATATTTATAGCTTGGGTCCTTTCCAAATTCAATATAAGAGTTCATCCCCCTTCTCCTTTGATTCCAGCTACTTTGATTTAGTTTTTATGTGTTGTTTTTGTAATATTTTCATGGTTTCCCCTAGGTTGATAAAGGATTTTGGAAGAGTTGCTTTGGTCTTTAATATTTCTTTTCTTTTGATAAGCTATATCTTATATTGTAGGTAAAATTTTATTACTACGAATAAGTGATGTGTGCTTAGTCCAACAATGTTTGGTAGGGTAATCATAATAATGGAGTACAACATAATCATGCAAATATACACGATCAATCCAAGTAATAAGTGATAAGGGGATTTCCATCCCACAGGGAAAAGATGAATGAAATATGCTCACCAAAGTTAAGTGTTATATGAACCTACTTATGTAGCTAAAAGTTGGTAGGGTGATGATGAAAATATAAATAAGTAAATAAATGCCCAAGAAGTTACTAATACCAATGCAAGATAAATGGGAAGGAAATTAGAATATAGAGCCGTGAGAGGAGAATCGTTAATACCAAGTTCATGTACTCTATGACATTTCATAGCATGTCATGCTCAATGGATATTATTTCTTTTAGAATAACTGGGTTCCACTTGATGGTGAAACGTACTCTCAGGCCATCTCCATCATGGTGCATAGGCCTTAGCAATATCACGCAGTAAGGTTTGGAGGATTAATGACAAGGTTTCTTCACCTTCTGGTGCCAACCCTATCACCATTTGTCGTCGTAAGTTCTGTACATTATCATAGTTGATACAAAATTTAGACAAGTGCCTAATGTGTCCAGCATTCAACACTCCGACAAATATAGCTCGACAAAATAAAATATCATTTAACTCAACATTACTAAAATGTTAACAATTACAGCAACAAAGGTTTCCAAACTTTCATTTCACTAAGAAGTTTAGCCAACGCTAAACTCCTTCCAGCCAAACATAAAATAAAGAAGAAAAAGAAGGGAAGGAACTGGGTAGATCATGGTAATCCAACCCCTATCTAGCCTAATCACTCATTATTTATTTTTCCTCTCATGGCTGAGCTCTACTGGGACCCTTCTTCTTCTTCTTATTCTTCTTCTTCTTCTTCTTTTTCCCTTTATCTACTACTCTTCCATTGACATTGTTATCTCTCTCTATTGATGATGATGATTCGTCGATGATCCGTCATGCCTTTGCTTGATATCTTTATGGGGTATATATAATGTGCAATCATGAAGATAGAACAAATGTTATCTGATGCTACGATGGTTAGCTGTACCCAGGTGTTAGGCAAGTGTACCATGTGTTAGGTGACAGTACCCTGCAATGGTCCTCTAGTGAACACTGCCAACTTTAGAAAAATTGTGCATTCTTCTTTTATCGGCGTGTAGACATGTGATGGTGACCTAGGCGATCACTCCTACAATCTTGGCAGGGTACAAATATGCTTTAAGACTCTAGGTTGCCATCGTTCCTGCACATGACTTGAATGTAACTGAGTAAAATCATTAGTCCTATAATGTGTCATCAGAGTGGAAAGTGATGTCAACTCATAGGACATAAGAGCTATTTTCAGGTTAAACTCAAGTGAATCATGTGAGATCTCAGAGGGTGGAGAATTTATTAAGAAACACACCCTATTACTCCCTTATGTGGTAAAAAATCATAGGTATAATGATGCTCGCAGGGTCTTTTAATCAACTCAAATCCACTCATATCAATAAGCATGCCTTATTTTATGGATTTATGCTATGTTTGGTGGGTTGGGGGTTTCGATCCTTTTTTTTTAATCCTTGGGTTGTTTTGTTAAATTGAAGAACTTTGATGTTAAGCATGCTTTGAATTGAGTATGTTTTGATGCTCTAAAATATGTTTAGATATTTTATGAGTTTAGATGAGTTTGAATGTTCTTGAGTGTTTTTATTATTGAGGGGTCATAATAATTTTGTGGATTTTAATAAATTGGTTAATATCATGATAATCCTTGTAATTAGTATACATGCCTTGATATATAACATGCGCTAAAAAACATGTTTAGCGATATTTGATGTTAATCAAAAGTTTGAATGTTCTATCATGTTCCATAATATGTCATTGGCTAATTACCCTAGTGTGGTTTAATTTTAGATTAATCATATTTATGGCAAATATTTTTCACTAAAATAAATAATTAACCCAAAAATGACCAAATTAGCCTTAAAATGGTAAAATGTAGAATATGTAAATAGTGAGATTCAGACATTTGACCATTGACCATTTACTTTGATCACGTAAATAGTAAATTAGCATCAATAGTAATATTTGGTGAATAGTGATCCTTGACAGTAAAATGTTTTTAAATTTTTTAAGCTTTTCAGATAAAACAACATTTTTTGTTGTTCATGAATAGCAAAATTTTATATATTTGACATGAGGCCTTGTTTTGCCTTGGTTAGGTTAGTTTTATATGTAGTTTTTGCTGATTTTGGTACTAAGGCAATTTTAATTTTAATTTTTTTACTTTTTTTAACCTCATATGGGGTTATTTGAACCTATAAACTGGGCTTCAGAACCTTGAAATGTAGTTTGGCCATTGAATGACTAAAAAAATGAATAACGAGTTAGGTTAGACTTTAGGGCTTTACTGACTTAAATTTGACTTTAAGTTGGATTTCTCGTGCTTGCAAACAAGTTTTTTTCATGTCCTATAGCCCCTAATTTTGGGGTGTTTACATAAAGATTTTGAGGATCCTATGATCCATTATGATAATTTAGATAAACGGTTTTTAATATCTTAAATGTTCTTCAATATTTTGTGTTAACCATAGACACTTATGTGTGAAAATGAGTATTTTTGTGATGTGAGAGGTTATGGTAATCCTTTAAAATCGACAGATGTTACATGTTATTCTTTAAAATTGGTAGAGACCCTCTCATCTTGTTTAATATGCTTGTAAAATAGTATGAGTCTTCATTTGGTCATTATGGGAGGTATGCATACTTAATTATTAAGTTACATCTAGTGAGGTCACCATAACAAGAGACCGCTGGTGGTGGACATTGGATGTCCAAGTTGTCATGGCATTTGATGATAGATGAGAGTTAGAGGGGTCCTCCTTATAGCAACCCCTTAACATAAATAATCATGTATAGTGGAGCCGAGCTCCTATTTATTGATTCCTAATCACAATGACCACGTGTAACACCCCCAAAATTCACTCATAATTTTTTTTAAAGAATAAAGCGGAAGCTAGAAGAGAATTTGGGAAATGTTGCCACCACATCTAACACAAGATAAATGTCAACCACCTATCTCATGTTAGATGCAAGGCTAAAACCTGTCAAACAAATAAATCCGAATTTTTAAAATCTTATCAGAGTACGAGAAATTAAAAGTCAATTACAAGCCCTTGGAAATTTAAATGCATCACTTGTAACTTCTAAAGATGAATACAGTTAAACAAAACAAATCTCGAAGGATCAATATTCCGGATTGCCTACTCACTCAAGTCAAGCCTTCCACCCCAAAACAGTATCCAATCTTAAACCTGCACAAGAGGTCTGCTCCCCACCATCAGTGGATCATCACATGACCCATTCAACCAAGGTAGTATCAGTACGGGTCCAATACTGAGTAAGGTAACAGATGCGCTATGGCCAACATACAAAACACACAACACAGTATACATGGCATAATCACGTGAGCAACATGTAGTAAGAATAGATGGTAAAGGCTAGCTACAGCCCGGATAGACTTATTCTTTAGATTTTTGGTAAATATAGAGTCGATTCACATCATAGTCTTTATTAATTTAGGTGAGTGCGGAAACCCCTCTATTATAGCCAGTGGACCGGTCATGCAGGGCAAAACGCGCCGGCCACTATTATAGCCGGTGGACCGGTCATGTAGGGCAAAACACTCCTGGCCACTATTATTCGCCGGTGGACCGGTCTGGCCCCGACTCACATGATGTTTCACTGTAATTACTTTGTATCTTTCCCATGTCTTATCATTATTACGTTCGGTTTGTTGAGCACGGAATCCCCCACTATTATAGCCGGTGGACCGGAAATTATGCAGGGCAAAACGCGCCTGGCCACTATTATAGCCGGTAGACCGGTCATGTAGGGCACCCCGGCCCTAACCACTATTATTCGCCGGTGGACCGGTCTGGGTCCGACTCGACATCTTTCTCTTTAAGTGATTAGTGTCTTAACATATCTTATTTGAAAGTATTTTATCCTTGACATGCATGGCTAACTATATCCACACTTATCCTCCCAAGAGGGCCAGTCCCATATCTTGGGACTATTGCGCCCCTTATCACACCTCGATATCCATTTCCCTTTACGCTTACACATAATGAAAACCAACTCCTAAGGGTGTGGGTTAAGGCCCAACACCTCGTGACATCCACTCCACATGCTATCTCCCTCTAGGGTTGTCCCTTGGAAACCCTAATTGGACCTATGTATCCCGACTTTCTCTCACTTACACTACCATTACTCCATTTATCGTCTCATACCTCATCTCATTTAGATCTAATCCCAAATCATATCGCTTTACCCCTCGATTCCACATGTGACCGAAAAACCCTAGTTGGCCACTTCAACCCTAACACCTTTCTTCTCCCACAAGTAACCCCTCTCTTTTTCACCCAATATCTCTTCTCTCCCATGACACCCATAATTAGAGTCGGCAAAAGTTGACCCGACCCGCCCAACCCAACCCGACCCAACCGAAACCCGACCCGTTACGACCCGAAAAATTTAGTAACCCGACCCGACCCAGACCCGACCCAACACTGACCCAACCCGACACTGACCCGATAAAAATAAACCCGACCCGAACCCGACCCGACCCGATCTCAACCCACGACCCGTCATTGACCCGACCCGATGCCGACCCGACCTTCATTGACCCGACCCGACAATCACCCGATCTAACCCGACAATCACCCGATCTTACCCAACATTAACCTGATCAGATATCAAAATATATTATAATAATATTATTATTAAATTATACATATTTTATTATTCATTTAAAGCTTTTAAAAATATAATATTTTATAAATTGTACTTATTTTCATAATTTTACCTTAGATATTCTTATTTATTAATGATATCCTAATAAGATATATTATTAATAAATAAAAAACCAAAATAAAAAAGGCAAACATCCAGTTGTAAGCATGTAAAATAATTTTCAAAAAGTGTTACATTACATCCACTAATCCACCTATTTAAAGAAATTATTAATAGAAGAGTATAATAATGTCCTTTATCAGTTATCACTTATTACCCACAAAATCCAACAAATAATAACTATACCACGTATCAAAAAGAGTATCTCACGTTACAATCCTAAATTCAAAGTTTTAGTTATATTTTTTCTTTTAATATTATTAATTTACTTTAAATATAATTTAGTATTATACGTTCATCAATTTTAAATTTACAATATCCAATTATTTTTATTAATTATAATATTAATTATTTATATTCTACATTATTTAATTTTTAATTTATATCAATTTATATATAATAATTAATAATTTATGAAAATATATAAAATTATTATTTAATTTAAATTAAGTTTAAAATAACTTATTATAGTTTTTTTTACTATAATAATAATAATTAATAAAAATATTACAATAAAAATACATTGTATATTCTTGTTATACTCACCTTTATTTTATAAAATTATTTTTTTTAAGTAATCAAATATTTTAAGTAATCAATTAAATATAATATATGATAAACATCTAATATTTTTACTTGTAAAATTTCTAAATATTTAAAGTAATCATATATAATACTATTAAAACTTATGAATATCTTTATTATTTACCTTTATAAAAATAAAATACATATAATATTCTGATCCTATGATTATATTGTATCTAATATTTACAATGTAATAAATGATAATTATACATTGTATATTCTTATTATGCTCACCTAGTCACCTTTATTTTATAAAATTATCTTTTTTTAAGTAATCAAATATTTTAAGTAATAAAATAAATATAATATATGATAAACATCTAATATTTTTACTTGTAAAATTTCTAAATATTTAAAGTAATCAAATATAATACTATTAAAACTTATAAATATATATATTATTTTATTTACCTTTGTATAAATATAACACATATAATATTATTATTTCATTTATTTTTACTAGTAATGTTATGATTGTTTCTAATATATACAATGTAATAAATGATTATTATACATTGTATATTCTTGTTATACTCACCTTTATTTTATAAAATTATCTTTTCTTAAGTAATCAATTAAATATAATATATGATAAACATCTAATATTTTTACTTGTAAAATTTATAAATGTTTAAAGCAATCAAATATAATACAATTAAAACTTATAAATATATTTATTATTTACCTTTGTAAAAATAAAACACATATAATATTCTTAGTTCATTTATCTTTACCACTAATCTTATGATTGTATCTAATATTTACAATGTAATAAATGATAATTATACATTTTATATTCTTGTTATGCTCACCTTTATTTTATAAAATTATCTTTTTTTAAGTAATCAATTAAATATAATATATGATAAACATCTAATTTTTTACTTGTAAAATTTCTAAATATTTAAAGTAATGAAATATAATACTATTAAAACTTATGAATATCTTTATTATTTACCTTTGTAAAAATAAAACACATATAATATTCTTATTTCATTTATCTTTACTAGTAATCTTATTATTGTATCTAATATATACAATGTAATAAATGATAATTATACATTGTATAGTCTTGTTTTGATCATCTTTATTTTATAAAATTATCTTTTTTTAAGTAATTACATATTTTAAGTTATCAAATATATTATAATCAATGATAAATATCTTTGTTTGATTCAAAGCGCAATATTTTTTATTATTAAAATTTATAAATATCTTTACTATTTATTTGTGAAAATAAAGCGCATTTAATATTTTTAATTTTTTTATATGCAATATTAATCTTATGATTGTATGTCTCTAATATTTTATGATTTATGAAATGATAACTACTTGGACACGAATATGAGTAAACTGTAAACCCGTCAAAACTCGACCCGACCCGACCTATTAAGTTAACCCGTAACTAATTGAATCCAATCCGTCAAATTGTATGAAATGACCCCACCCATCAACTTAACTCGAAACAACTTGGACATAACTAACCCGTCATATTACATGAAATGACCTGAACGGGCCGAAGCCACCTACTCATATGAAATAGAAAATGATCTGAAATCAACCAGACCCTACCTGTTAAGTAAACCGGAAAAGTATCCGAATCCGAGTTTTCTTAACCCGAATAGCCGGACCCGACCCGACCAAACAGATTAACCTAAAATGACCCGAACCCGAAATAACACGATCCGAAACCGACCCGACCCGACAAATTGACCCGAAATGACCCGACCCGCAACCGACCCGACCCGACAAATTGACCCCAATGACCCGACCCGACCCGCAACCGACCCGACAAATCGAATGACCCGAAATGACCCGACCCGTAATGACCCGACCCGACCCGCAAAAGTCAAATGACCCGAAATGACCCGACCCGTTAATGACCCGACCCGCTATGACCCGACCCGAACCCGACCCGATTGCCACATATACCCATAATCACCCCTTATACCACAACTTCCACTCTTAACCCGTACTCCACTCTCCCTTAATTATTTTTACTTCCACATTTTCCGGATTACTACTTTCTCCCAAAACCCTAATCGGGTCCCTTATACATCCTTACACCAACCTACGTATTATTTTTCATCCCAAGTCTCCAAACACTCCACAACTCTCCCTTTAGCTTATTTACACCTTAATACAACTTTTCTCACATAACGATCATCCCCATGCAAGTTTTATCCAACCCATGCAAACTCTTGAAGTTCCCATGCAAACCCTAGAATTCACATGCATAATTCTCATCTCTTATTCATTTTGGTCAACCTCATACCCCCCTTTAGCAACTCACTTCCCATTTATTTCTTTTTGTCCTTTCATCTCCATGTCATAATAATAATCACCCTAGCATGCATGTCCTAGAGGGTTACATCATGTCACAACACATCATAATCACCACATATGGATATCACATTCATGTCATAAGAAAAACACATACCACATACCTTAACTCCAAGCTGCGCTACGCATAAAACGCGTTAAGGACAATCATGTGATACACAACAAGACATGATATATGTACAAAGCATCCAAGGCATGCAAGTCACATAACACGTAGGGACCTTAGCCACCTCCTTACCTAATACGACACCGGTCTTGGAGCACGTTCCTACGCCTCCTCCGAGTTTTGACTTGATTCGCCTATAAGAGGGAAAACTATAGATTAACTTCCCTCTAACCAAAACACCATCCTTTCTACCTCACCCTTATCACAACTTACCATTAGGGCTAACAATAATAATAATACCTTTATAAGTAAAAGTAGGGTTGCTATTCTTAAGGTAGCTAGTCATGCTACTACTAATCAAAGATAGGTCTTAATAGTTGCAACAATTTAAGGTAATTATAATAATACTTATATTATTAACGATAATAGTTTCAACGTTACTAATAATGGTAACAATAGTAGTGCTAGTAAGGTTAGTATTATACTAATACTACTAATAGTAATATTACTAATGATAATAGTAAGAATAATAATAATAATAATAATAATAATAATAATAATAATAATAATAATAGTAGTAGTAGTAGTAGTAGTAGTAGTAGTAGTAGTAGTAGTAGTAATAGTAATAATAATAATAATAGTAACAATAATACTAATACTAACAATACTAATAATAATGGTGTTAAAATAGGGATACTAAAGTTATAGGCCATTAAAATGACAATCATAGTCATAAATATTCTAAAGTTGGGTTAAATGGTAGAGATAATAATAATAGTAATAATAATAATAATAATAATAATAATAATAAGTATAATAAGTATAATACTAACAATACTACTAAAAATAATTAGCATTAGTATAAGAGGGTTTAGGGGCTGGGGAGTTCAGAGGACCACCTAGGGGTGCTGGTGGCACAGGTGGCGGCGTACGGCCCATGGCGGCGGTGGCCGCGGCAGCGATGGGGGAGAAGGGAGGTGGAGAAGTGGTGGAGGGAGGAGAAAGGAAGAGGAGAGGTTGGCAGGGTGGAAAGAAGGTTTGGGGAGGTTGAGGAAGCTCCCCTGGTGGTTTTAGAAGGTAGAGGGGGCGCTGGAAGTGGCGGCACCGGCGGTGGGCGGTGGTGAGAAGGGCGGCAGGGCTCGAAGCAAGGCTGATCGGGAAGAGTCTTTGCACGGCCTGCGTGGCTCGTGCAGAGCAAACCGAGGGGTGAGGGAGGCCTAGGTTGGGGGAGGGTGATGCAAGGGAGAGTTTCGTGGGTGGATCGGGCGGCGGCGACAGGGTGGCTGTCTGAAATAGGGATGGCGCAAGGTGGTTCTGGGCTGCGGTTTCGAAAGAGCCCGATGCTGGACTCTTGGGGGTATTTATAGGCTTGAAAATGGGGAAGTATCGAGAGAGGGGACTGAGGAAGGTAGGGCAGGTGGGAATTGGGCACGCCGGCCGGCGGTGGCAGGCCGACGCTGGTCTGCCATGGCAGACCTATTGGTTGGTCGGGAAAAAGGAAGGGGTGGGAGCAGGCCTGCGAGTGGTGTGGGGGTGGTCAACTTGTCGAGGGAGGACAGATGGAGAGTCAGGAAGAGAGGGAGAAGGTGTGCAGGTGGCGCAGGAGGCTGGTCGGCGCAGAAGGGGAGGGCGGCGATTTGTAGGTCGGCGCGGGGAAGGAGGAAAGGGAAAGGGGGCTGGACCGGTCGGTCCAGGGGAGAAAAGAAAAAGAAGGGGGCAACCGGCCGGGCGGTTCGGGCGAAGGAGAAACGGGGCGGGCCTGTTGCGCGAGAGGCCAGGGGTGATGTAGGCCGACGGGCTAGCCCAGTCGGGGGGGAGAAGGAAGAAAGGAGGAGGGGAAAAGAAAAGGGAAAATAAGGGAGAAAAAAGGGATTAAGGAAAATAATTAGGGAAGAAAATAATTAAAATGACTTATGGGATGAGTTATAGTATTTTTGGTAGATAATTAAAATTTTAGTAATTTAGCTTAATATATCTTATTATATTAGTTTAAAAAGGTAGCTTTTAGAAAAATATTGGTTTGAACCTTATTTAAATAAAATGAGTTGATAGAATAACAAATTATTTAGTTTATTCAATATTCACCTCTAACTTTTATATACTCAAAGTCCACAAAACAACTAAATAAACTTAAAAAGTAAAATCCTCAACATAATTAAATTAGATAAGTTTAAGAGCTAAATTATCCTAAATAAACGAGATTTATTAAATTATAGATTTTTTTTTCTTAAATACAAATATACATAAAATAAAATACTGAATATTTATAAATTATTATTGGAAGATTTTATCTAAAATTTATTAAACAAAAATTATTTCGAAACAATCCGAACGCTTAAAATTAATAAAAAGCTATATAAAGAATTTCAGAAACATTTTCGGAAGAATTTACCAACGAACATAAAAATTTATATTATTTATGGAAATATATTATAAGACCTCAAAAAATTATTTAAAAGTATATAAAAATATTTAAGTCAAATTCGAATAAACCGAGACTAATTTAAATAATTTCTGAAATTATTTTTCTGCAAATCAAAAAGTATAAAACAGAAAAAAAAATTAATTTCGGAAAGAAATTCTTAAATAAATCTGTTAAATTTAAAACTTCCCAAAAATATTAACTATTTTCGAAAACGGATAAATTTAGAGTCGGAAATATTTTCTACGGATAAAATCATTAAAATAAATTTAACTATTTAAACAGAAATTCTATAATTTAAATAATATGTTTCGTTAACGAAATATAACTCCAAAATAAAGTCGTAATCACACGACGAAGTTATAATCGAAAACGAATCTAAAATATAAAAATCAAAATACGCGAAAGAAAGGGAATACATACTTTTAACCGAAAATCGAAATCATAAGAATATAATAAAATCATTGTCGTGAACGAATTTATCTAGAATGGTTCGCAACGACAACGATTAATTAAATTCAAATATGAATTCGAAATCGTCGATAAATCCATAAAACAAATCAAAATTAAAATAATTAAATATTTGCATCAAATTACGCTAATAAAATCATTAGGCTTAATAAAATTAGGTTTCAAAAATACGGGGTATTACACCATGTTTTGAGATGGTTATGTTTATGATTTTCTTATCGTGATAGCTATGATTGTGATGATGAGCTATGTGTCTATTTGTAATGAGGCATGATATTCATATATGAGTATTGAAATGTGTTTAGTGCAATCGCTTGAAAATACTTCTACAGCCATAAGGCGAATTATATAGATTATTTGTTGAAATGCATGATAGAAATGATATAGGATTTGCTTGGTTCCAATATGCTTATTGAATCTCTTATGATTCCATGTTTTATCTAGTATACCCTCGTGGTATAATATGTTGTACATTATTGCTGCACTAGGTTGCTAGCTTGAAGCTTCCTGATGTGCTTAATTATCAAAATGTATCACGTATACTTCATTATCAACGTAATTTATTATTAATCAAGATTCCATTATCGGCATGGCATATTATAACGTGGTACGTGTTTTGTGTGAAGCATACGTATGTGTGATAATTAGGTCTTACTCAATATCTTCGTCGTACCAATATCACATAATTTTAGTATTATGTAGGGTTTTGTGCCTTGTTACGTGGGTTGAGAGTGTTGAGTTTTTGGTTGACTCAATAGGTATTTCAGTTTGGATCATCGGAGTTCCCCAATCTATTTTGTTTTAGCTCTTGTCGAGCTTTGTTAGGTTGTATTAATCATGTATTTTTTTTCTTCACATCTTGTATTAAACTCGGGTTGGGTGATGACCACACTTGATTATTAGGATATGAGTTGTTAGATTTGCACCCAACATAAGTTAGGTATTGGTCTTATCTCTCCTATGTTGGATGTGACGATAACACCCTACATTCCCTATTTAACTTCTGCAAAGTGTGTTGTAAAACAATAATTTATTAGTTATAAAAAATAGTAGTTACATTCAATTCTGTGTCTGGTTATAAGAAATTTACCATTGCCTTGACATTTATGATAAAGGAAAAGGAAAATAAATACAAATGGATGCTTGATAAGGTAAAGAGATCAATGGGGCCCTATTAATCAAATGTGTTGACCACTAATAGATGACCAATATTGAAAAAACAATACCCAAAATCTTTCCTAATGCAAGGCCCTACTTATGTTGATGTCACACTAGTTAAAATGTTATATCTCGTGCTACAAAATAGTTGGGAAGTGTAGCATTGAGATAAATTTTTTTGGCCAGATGGAGAAATATTGTACAAGCAACTACATTAGAGACAAATGAGAATAAGCTTCTACTTTTATACTACAAATGGGGCATATTTCCACATGTGATACAAAATGTGTACGATACCTAGTTAAATTACTATAAAGAGAGGTTTCTTTCTGTGTGGGTTAGAAAAAAAAATTACTTTAGCACTCATACGACTAACAAGTACAATTTTACTATCATAAATATCCACTGTCATGTAACATATTACTAAACAACCATTACTTATATTTTAAAATTATAACTATAAGGTGCAAAGTGAACATAGTAGGCTTAAGAAATATATATCATCATCTCATATGAGTTTCAACACGTTATGCCCAAAGACTGATACACTGATTTAACTCCAAATCAATGAGCTAAAGAAAGATTTGGAGCAATCATGGGTTATTATTCCATATTACCCTAGATATGGAATATTACTCAAGGAGCTCACATATGTGTATGTCGTAGAATGTTGGACTTGATTGGGGAGGAAATGAAGAGGTCTAATACAATTGGTTTCGACCCCCTAGGGTGTGTGTGTTACTTTAGGATGCCACACAATCTACCATGTGCAAATGATATTTCTTGGTACAAACAAGATCATCATCATATTCTTGAATTGCTACAATGCATCAATTTTGGAACGCTTTCACTTTTGTCAGACCAAGTGAAGAAATGCTTCTTCTTTTTTCAATGATTAATCTTTTGATCCATCCATGTGTCCCTTTGCATATAATACTATGTCTAAGGCAGAAATGATACTTAACTACTCACGTCCCATCTATGATACTATTCTCATTTGATTAATGAAATTATTGAATCTGCTACAAAAAGTTTGATTGAGTTAAATGTTCAACAAAGCAAAGGTCTCCCTACTAATATAAAAAGAAGGGAACCATCAAAGTGAGAGCACATAGAGCGTTCTTATTCATAATCACCTTGGGGATAAGGTTGACCAAACCTAAGACATGGTCGTTTATCTTCTAGTAGAGTCTGTTATTTTTCTAGTCAATTGGATAGAGGAAATAGTGGTGATGGGGGCATGGTATAGAAAGACTCGTGAAGCTATCTATGGTTTAATATAGTCATATGTTATTGAGGTAGTGATGCTCTTGTGGGTGGAATTCTGGTGTGATGTTGTGGACGATAAAAATTATAGATTTAGAGTGGTTACAATACAACTCTTATAGGGTTAATAATAATGGTTGAATGTAAGAGGGGAAACGTACAGATAATTAGTGGCTTGTTAAGGATTACATGAACATGCATTTCTAGATCCTATTATTGAGAACATGTAATGCTTGATCCATTGGAAGGGTTCAATTCTGATGACTTTGGATTTCTCTTCGTGACGACGTATAATGCAATATTTGTTTGCTTGAGTAATCAGGAATATATTACATATTTATCACATAAATCTCGACATGAAACCCAACATCTTGATTGGATAACTTAAACTTAAGTGTCAACAATTTGTTACACCATGTATTGGTACATCTCTTACTTCTTCTTTTCTTTATATTATATCACCCACACTCATGTTATGATTCTTTAGATGCTTGTAGATAGCCTTGATGGACAATTTAATGTTACCACCTCTATGTAATTGGTCGTACATGCATGTTAATCCAAGTGTTTTCAGATGGGATGAGTCATATCGTAATCACATTAAACTTTATTGGAATGAAATGGGTACGAGTGCCAACAAAGGGGTTACCTTTGGTTGATTTGTTGTAATATTATGACTTTTGGGTTTATGTAAAGTATTTTCTTGTAGAACTTTATGCAAGTGCTGATGAATTATTAGCCACGCATTTGTTATCTATATTATTTACGTTGATCAACGATAACAACATAGTAGTTTTGCATAGAAACATATATTAGCCAACAAAAAAATCCATAACATTCCATACAAATTTAAAATAAAAATACAAGAAAAAATGGTCTACTAACTATCCCCAAAATATCACCAAAAAGGGGGGGTTGGTCAACCTCCTATTCACTAGAGTCTACAGAAGAGTGTAAGCCCATCCATCATGAAACAAACCTTCTTCATCCTATCAAAAATAGTAGCTTTATCAATTATACCTTTTTTTCTTTTCTTTAAACCAATATCGGCACCCACATGAAATGCCCCAAAAATTTATAATTTTAAAAATTATAGTTAAATAAGGTTTTGTTAGAAAAATTAGTTAAATAAATTATTTTATTAAAATAAAAGGAAATTAATTATGACAAATTAAGAAGAAATTTATAAGTATTTTAATTAGGAGAAATTTGGGTATTTTAGCTAAATAAGGATTTTATTGTAG
Organism: Tamarix austromongolica; assembly: GCA_039764185.1. NCBI lineage: Eukaryota > Viridiplantae > Streptophyta > Magnoliopsida > Caryophyllales > Tamaricaceae > Tamarix > Tamarix austromongolica. Next base: position 86,946,278 of record CM077818.1, on the reverse strand, counting down.
AAATTAATTAAATAAATTATTTTATTTAAAATAAGAAGGATAAATAGTTTCAAATTAATATTAATTTTATAAATAATTTAATTGGAAAAATTAGAGTGTTTTGCTAATTAAAATGGAATTTATGGAAAATCTTTTAAAAATCCTAAATTAGCCTAAAAAGGGATTTAAATATTATTATTTTTAAATATCCCAAATACTCCAATTAATTTAATTAACCTAACCCATTATTTTTCCTTTTTCCCTTTTTCCTTTTCTTTCTTCCTTTTTCCTTCATTTGTATTTCTTTTTCTTCCTTTTCTTCTTTTTCTTTTTCCTCTCCTTTTCCCCGTTTGGGCCTGCCCCTCCCGCGGCCCAGTTTTTCCCCCTCCCTCCTTCATTCGGCGTGAACCAGCCCGCGTAGCCGGCGCCCCTTTCCTTCTCCCTTGATGTGCCACGTTTTGCTTCTTTTTACCCTGAAGTGTCGCGTTTTATTAAGTCGTTCCCCCTTACCGTGCCCGACCTGCCCAGTCCGCCTCTCTTTTCTTTTCTTTTTTTTCCCCGAACCGTCCGGTTCCCCCACCTTTCTTCTTCTTCTTCCTTCACACCTGCCCAGCCCCGCCGATCTCTGCACCTGCAACATCGCAGCCACCGGCTGAAAATCCCGCCGCCGATCTAGCCGCTTTGACCAGTCTATACTCTTCTCCCTCTCCCTGCTGACTCGCAACCTCATCAACTCAACCAAATCTCCCCCTTCTCATGCGATCCCGTCTTTTTTTTTCCTTACGCAACCCTTGCCTTGTTTTGACTCCCACCGGCCAACCTCACCGCGGTTAACCCTAACCCTACCTGCCTTACCCCGTAGTCAACCCACAAAACCCTAAACTCCCTTCTAAAATCTATAAATACCCCCATAATAGCCTGTATCAAGCTTTTGATTTCCTTACCCAGAATATTTCCCTTGTGCGCCGCCGCCCCTTTAGACGCCATTTCCGCCGCCTCCGGCCAACTATACCGCCATCTCTGGCCACCAAACTCATCCTTGCACCTCCCTCTAACTACCTAAACTACCCATCTCCCTTGATTCTTCTCGCACGAGCCACCATAACCGTGCGAAATCCCCTACCCATCAAACTAAAATTTTAACCCCCGCAACCTTCGAACCACCATCCGCCATCATATCCGCCACTTCTACTGCCTTCTGCACCACCCAAAAACTTTTACTAATTCTCCTCCACCGAACCATAACCTTCTTTCCCCTTTTGTCCTTCTCCTCCCCTATTTTTCTTCACTTCTTCCATTCGGCTGCCACCTATGTCGCCGCCCCTTGCCGCGCCACCACCCTCACTTTACTCCTCTCAGTCTAGGCTACCACCAGCACCTCAACCTCCACCCTTTATTCTCAAACCTTAACTTTTCCCCTTTTTACCCTCTTTTCCGGCCACCGCTGCCGCCACCGGTGCCACCCATCTCCGCCGACTCAAGGTGAAACCCTAGACCCTCTCAACCATTCTTTCCTATTTAGTGTAATTTATTCTGTTTTTATTCCAATTTTTAATATTTATTCGATTATAATTATTATTAATATCATCATCATTATTATTGTTATTAGATGTAATATTATTGATAAATTTTGTTGGAAGGGTTGAGATTATTCTTGAGTTAATTAGATTGTTAGTTTTGAATTTTAGGAATTTATTTGAATTATTATAAGTTTATTATCATTATTATTATTATTAGTAGTAGTAGTAGTATAATTATTTTATTATTTTAGTAATTATTTAAGGAGGGTCGAGACCTGCATTTTTAATTAGGTTTCGCACCCTTGTATATTTTTTTTACTATTATCACTATTATTATTATTATTATTATTATCATATTTTTAATATTATAAGTAATATATGTTATTAATATTATTATTACTATTATTGAATAGTACTTTCATTATTTGGAGGTAGGGTTGAAAACCCCACCTTGTAATTTTAAGCTTGTATTATTATTATTATTATTATTATCATTTCTATTAATATTATTATTATTACTAATATTTTGTTATTATTAAAATTATTATTATTATTATCTTTGGTAGCCTTATTTTTGGTGAAGGGTAGAAACCTTTATATCACCTTTTCGTTTTAAATTACATTAGTATTATTATTAGTATTTTATTAGTATTTTGTATAGTTAATTTTAGTATAGTATTATTTTAATTAAAAATCAAGTCTTAAGATAAGTTAGTAAATAATAGTATTTTTAGGAGGGAACCTCATTCTAGTATTTTACCCATAATAGGTGAGCCCAGTCAAAGCTCTCAAGTGGTATAGGAGCGTGCTCCAAGACCTGTGACATTTTTAGGTAAAGGGTGCTAAGGTCATTTGTGTAATATGTGATTTATATGCCGTGCATGCCATATGATATGATTTATTGTGTATTTTATATGTATATTGTATAACTATTATGAATGCAGCATGTTATGGAAGTCGAGGTATGTTTTGTGTAAATAATTGTGGCGTGAGAATTATGTGTATGAGAGTGTTATTATTATGGTATTATGTGGCCCTAAGACATGCATGATAGGGTTGTAAAATAATGAAGAGGAGTGTAACAATATGGTGTTAGAGTTTTGCATGGTGGTATTAATGTTGCATGGTGATATTAATGTTGCACGGTAGTCTTAATTCTGCATGGGAGTAGGGTCTACGTGGAGCTAGGGTTTTGCATGGGAGCTAAGGGTTTGCATGGGTATTAGGGTATGACGTGGTTAATAATGTTGGGGGTGGTTAACTAGGGTTGGAGTGGTTAACCCGAGTTGAAAAGTAAGCATGGTAGGAAGCAGACTTGCATGTCTTGGTTTGGATTTCCGAATAAGATACTTAAAATATTAATTATGTAAAGTGGAAGATGTTGAGCCAGGCTTAGACCGATCCACTGGCATAATAGTGGTAGGGTATGTTACCCTTGCAATCGATCCACTGGCTATAATAATGGCAGGGTATGTTACCCTCACGACCAATCCACCGACTATAATAGTGGGGGATCCCGAGCTCAACAAAACCAAACTCTACAGTTACTAAGACGTAAAAGACACCATTACTTACAGTGGAACACCGTAAGAGAAGGGGCCAGACCGATCCACCAGCTAAAATAGTGGCAGGGTATGTTACCTTCGTGACCAATCAACCGGCTAAAATAATGGGGTTCCCGTACTCATGTGGACTTGATAAAGAAAATGGCATGAATTGATTTTCGATAAAAGAGTTAATAAATAATTAATCTGGAATAAGTGGGCCTTTACGTATGGGCTTGATCATTTATAAGTTATATAATTTTCTTCATGACCTTATGTACTATATGCGTGGGTTTATAAGTGTAAGTTGAGTATTGTCTTACATGATTCTATATGCTTATGTGTCGGCCTTAGTACTCGGTTACCTTACTCGGTACGTAGCGTAATGATCACCCGTTTCATTGGTGTTGCTCATTCCCACGAACAGAAGGTCCATCTGACCTGTTGCAGGTAGAAGATGCTCGTTTTGATGCTATTGATGTCTATGGGACATCAGGTGGGCCCAAGTGATTGTGGGCTGGATCGGGTCCCGGGGTGGCGTGGCCGTTTTCCATTTGAGATTATTATTCGTGTTATTTTTTAATTATGTTTGAGCCTACATAAACAATTTTATTATTGTTGTTATTTTATCCTCTGAAAAACAATAGCTAGTATTTTGAATTATGTAAAGACTTTTGCGTACTCTGATTTCTGTATGTATGAAGTTTGACTATTTAATAATGTTATATGTAGTTTTTCTTAGCCTTAGCACTTGGTACTGGAACGGTAGGAGTGAACCTGCCCGGTACTAAGTGTGGCGGTAGCATCCCCAGAATTTACGGTTTTAATTTATAAGTATTATTTTAAAAAAATGTGTACATTTTGGGGGTGTTACACCACCCATCAATTTACTGTTTATTTTTACTTCCGTTTTAATGTGTGTGGTATCATGCAATCCTTCTTCAAATGCTACACAATGGACTACCGGGTAGGTTCGATGATGGAACCAAGAAATGGGATGAGATGAGGCGTCATGTTGATATGTACATCCACTCATATGGGTGTCGAAGTCTAGTCAATAATGTGGCCATACATTTTAGAATGACACGTCTTTGAAGTAATATGTTTTATACTTATCTATGCTTGTATCGCAACATAGTCTATCAGTTGGTATAATTTGAAGGATCTAGATGAGCTAGGGAGCCAAACTGAAGGAAAACTTGGTCTAACATGTATACTCCATAATATCCATGGAGTGTAATCTCCCTTGGTAGTTCGAATTAGGACATAGTGACATTGTATCTTTATCAAATGGTAAGAAATCAACTTACAAATTCATGTAAAATCCATGCCTAATATTATTCGCAGCATTCACTACAATTGAAAACTATGAACAAAGTATGCCACCTACCTACTGCACTCTTAGCATATCGAGTTGCCTATTGTACTGAATTAAGTCATCCATTAAATTAGGGGGGTCTAATAGGAAGTATCCTATCTCATTGCTCTGGCATCATTTGTTGGCTCATATGCATGAAAAAAACTTCGACAAAAGCAAGAAAAATACTCATAAATCCAATTCGATGCACGTTTATAATGCCCACAAAATAAATTAAACAGACAATTATACATACTTTTATAACTAATAATTAGTAATAAATGATTACCAACAATTATACATTATCCTAAGATTCTTATATAAAAATGTTCATGTCTTATCTCCAAGTGTTTGATATCCTAACCTTCCCATATCGACTCTTAATATCATTAATGATAATGAAGCATTATTGGTGGACTTGTTCACAAAAACTATGAAAGAAAGCAAGTACAACAAATAAAATCAAGCACAAGACTTATTGTCGGGAATCCACTTATTCGTAAACTTATAAAAAATATCATCCAACATAGCTAGTATACCCTTCAAAAAATTTGCTTTGATCATCACCTCGGATTCACTCCCACATAATGGCAAAAAGATTCACATCATCACTATCATTGCCAAAATGCTATCTAGTACATTATTACCCATGACAATTTATTGTACTATCCCGTTTTCTCAAATCCCAATTACTATATGTGATTTCTCTAGTAAGACATATTCGAAAAAATACATATCTTTCATTATCAAGTTTCATTTCGTTCGTGTTAATTTTTAAACATTTTGTCGATTATTTCTCTCATTTGCGAAAAACACGTTTATAGCAATTCTTTCAATTCTTGTGTTTTCACTATTTTCAACCTGTTCAAAATTTCAATCCAAGAATATTTTAAACATCATTCATTAGTTGATTCTATTCATTTATGTTTCACCATTTTCTTTCGAATTGTTAAATTCCGGAAAACTCCGTTTACACGATTAGACGATTTTAGCCCTTTCTATCATTTTTAGTCCGTTGGTCATTAAATGAGTTGTGAGACCAAATATTTTCATATATTTGGTTTTCCAAAAATATTACGCATCGATTCGTGATAATTTGAACCCCCCATTATTTGTTTTGTGCATTTGCGGAAAAAAGTGTTTCTGCGACTTATCTATTTTTTCCCTTTTTTCTCGTTTTCATCCGTCGAGCTTCAAACCAACTCTGATACTCAATAATTTTGTATATTCGAGTTTATAAGATTATTCCAAATATTTTCATTAATTTTTATGATTTTTAGAATTCAATTTATATTTTTCTCAATAAATGTCAATTAGCGGACTTTCTTGCAATTCAATTAATTAAAATAAATTGTAACTAATCTTCAAAATAATATTTCAAACCTAAATAGTCTCCTAACCAAACCAAATCATATTTGTAACTTGGTTACCTTTCTCCCAACCAAAAAGTGCAACTAGTACGATAATCATGATTTTATGACATTTCTCTTACACACTCAACCATAGCCTAACATCTTTCTTATACCCCCAATCCTAACACTCAAGTGAGGCTAAATTCAAACCAAAAACTTAATCCACACTCATCCATATTAGATCTCACTCTATTTTTGTCAAATCATGCATTCCAATTTCAAAACATACATAAAATCATGAATTTCAACATAGTGCAAAGTTGATTACTTTCCAACTTGCATCAACTCCTTCTCTCTTTCTAGTTGTCCTATTCCTTGGTTTTTATTTCTTTGAAAATATTGCATTGCATACCACGACTCCATATAAATTACATCCCTGAAGTCGAGCTCCTTCAAGCTTATTCACATCTAAACTTTTGCTTCCCAACCAGCTTTACAAAATCAGCAAAGCTGGTTTTTTTGTGACTTTTAACAGCTACCACACCTCGGTCTTGATTTATTTACCACATATTCTTGTTTTGTATTATTCCTTACATGTTATAATTCATCAATGAACCCTTATTACCAAGGAAATCATTCCCCTACCATCACCTTTTTCCTCCCCTATCTGCCTTACCAAGCAACCTTGGAGTTCTTGTTTCGGTTGTTAACTGTGTTGTAGCAGTGGTTTTGTGCCTATTCTCCCTTCATTTCTCATTGGTTTCCTTCCCATTAAACCTCCAAAACCTTGATCTATCATTCATTGCTAGTTGTTGGTTGTTTTTGTGGTGGTTTTCAAGCCTCCCCGTTTAAGAGGAATATTTTCTATTTCAATTCCCTTCTTTCCCATTTTCATATTTATTAATCTTAGTTTATCTAACTCTTTTATCTTTTATTCTTGAAGTTGATCAACTGGGTTTAGAGAAGGAACTGCTAGATTCCTTATTTTAGCTTTACTGAGGATCTTATAAATTTTTGTAACTAAACTAACCTTTAGAAGTAGGATTTTGTGCTAAATGTATTACATGTTCTTTTATGCATGATAAGCTTTATTTTAATTATAAGCATGAAATAATATATTGAAAACACTGTATGGTATGTGTATGTTTCTATTTTATGTGTATAAGCATGAAAATCTAATGAGAAGATGATTTGTGTGATTTTTTACATGTTCTTATGCCTGTTGGAAAGGTGATGAATATTCAATGAAGCAGTGATGAATGTTCGGTGGAGTTGTGCTGAATTTCCAGCATAATCATGATGAATGTGCCTATATATGAGTAGTTTAGCTCTCATTTTTGTTATTTAATATGAGTTTTGGTTATTTTAAATTTATCTAAGCATTCTATTGTATGTATAATAGTGTATAGAAGCTAGGTGATGAGTTTTGGATCATTTAGAGTTTAAATGATTTTTTTTAAGGTTTAAACCTATTCGACCATGGGTACATTGGGAAATACATATTACTTTTGAAAGTTTTAAGTGCACCATTGCCTTCATTGGGTCTTTTAAATAAATTTTGGTATACGGTATGTAAGGGTTTGGCGTTGTTAATAGTAAGTTATGAATTTTAGAAGTTTAATGTAATTTTAGGTGAATAAGGACATTTTGGCCATTATATGTAAGTTTTGGAAAATTTGAAACCTACGTGGATATTATATTAATAGAATAAGTTAAATGGATAAGTCTAACACTTAGGTGACATTTGATGAATGGACCTAGAGATATTCATTAAAATAACTGATTAAGCAATAAAAAAGAAAAAGAGAAATATACACTTGGGTACATTGAGTAATCTCATAATTTTATCTTGTGCCCTATTTATATTTCATCCTAATAAAATGATTGGTTAAGTACGATTCTTTTAGCATGAAATATTCATCTCTTAATATTAAGGTAAATTAGTTGTTGTTAAAGACACTTTAGTCAATTTATGTGCCTTTAGACTAGTTATTTGATTCTGCCTTATATGTGAACCATTGATTGACTTATATGTTGGTTATTGAACCTCACCTCGAATAATTGGAGTTAATGTATTTTGATATAAATATTTTATTAGGCCTTTCATGGTGTAGAACTTGAACTTTAATGCCTTAATAATCTTGTTTGGACTTTAATACCTCAATAATCTTCATTCGGCTTTAATGCTTCATGTATTCAATTGGGCCTTAATGGCATGTTAATGGGCCTCTGTGCTCTAGATGGTTTGGACCTTGATTCCTCCATAGATCAAGTGCATGGATAATATCGGAAGTTACTAAAATAATTGGCTTATTTTCATAAATATGATTAAGTGATATTTTGTGGGCCTTTGTTCTGGTTTGATCTAAATATCGGATAAGATATTAATCACTTCAAGTGAAAGATCTTGAGTTGGGGCTTACACCACTTAGGGTAGCTATCTGAGTCAATTTTGGTATTCACTTGGTACCATTATGGTATGTTCTACTCTATGATTCTCAGGTCCCTTACGAGGTCCGGGAGGCCCTATTCTACTCTATAAGTGTCTCAATATATTTTGGCTCTATAGGGGGTATGCATACTTAAGTGATTATATGTCTCATTAATTGGTGATCGGGTTATGTTTCTGGGTGGGTCAGCTAGGTTTAGTACCGTTCAAGTACTATATTAGTTATTATAGTTTCTTCAAGTCTCCGTCCTCAAGTTAATATAATGTATTAGTTGTGATCACGATAATAAAATATAATAATCAATGAACCCCATGTATCCATACATTTATATCATATTATTTTATGCTTAATGGTTGAGTTTTCTTCTTCTCAATTAAAATTTATGTGTAAACATGTTATCATCTTGTTATAGCATGCTCTATTGCTTTCTCTGCATGTTATATTGCTTTCTTTACATGGACCTCATACATAACAATATATCTTTCGGGTAGTTGTGTTACTTAGTACGAGATGTGTACTAATACTACACATTTGTAGGCGTTGTGTGACGGATATATGATGATGATCCTGTTGATTATGAGGAGGTTTCTCAGGCGAAGTGACTAGGGTTTATATCTCGAGGTTAGGGCGTAGAGTTATAGATATCTGAGGTCGCACATGTTATGTGTCTTATATTATGGGTATCTTTTTTGGACTCATCGTCTCTTTTATCCCCCTTATCTCTTTATATATATTGTATTATCCGGAATATGTACTATGTACTATGTTATTATGTTTAAATTATTAAATTCTTTTACTATTTACTTCTATTTCGGTAAGTTTTGATTTATTTGTGGTAACATTTTAGCCTTGAACTTGGTATGAGAAATGTATGAACTAGACTTGCGCTAAGTGCGATGGTAACACCCGCTATATTATGTTAATGCTTTAGCTTAAAAAAAAAATTTAGTAGTAAATTTCGGAGTGCTATACTTATATACATAATGTAAATCACGTAATGTAGGGTAATAGTTATCTTACCTAATGAAATATGAAAACTGTTTGTCTTTGAGTTCCACCTCTTGAAAAAATTAAAGATGAATGGAACATTATGACCGTTGAAGTGTGTCTCATATAGATGCTTCAAAACAATGGTCTCGATGCAATCAAAGGCAACACCCATGCCATCATCATCGTGTGGTAATCTTCTACGGCTTTATGTCCTTAACTAGATCCTCGCCATAGAGCATGGGTCATATAACAAAAATAAAATTAGAATAATTAATTACATGGTAAACAAATATTAACCAATATGTATAATAATAATTACCTACTATTTATTCCATATTATGTATGTTGCGTTACCCCTCAAAACTAGTAAGAAGATCAAGAATTAGTGGACTACCACATGTAGGTCTAGTAAACCGCTAATAGTTATTTGATGTTGATGAAGAAGCCAATTCCATTGCATGACCAGACATATGAGCACCAACAAAAGCTTCCTCCACGTGGGCGACGTAGTTCTCCTCATGTGGTGTGTGATGTGTATTTGAAGTATGATGCATTTTTCCTTGCCCCATAGCAACTCATGCTCTAATACTAGCACTGTCCTCTTCGTCATCTCAGTAGTAGTGCGAGTAACCTGCTTTACATCCTTACCTCCGCCTCTTATACCGACCATTCCCCAATTATAATAAAAATATCATTGATAAATATTATATTATACTAAATTAAAATATAATATTATACTAGAATAAATTATAAGGGGTTAGGTTCAAATGTTAGAGTTAATTATTAAGGGCTTAGGGTTTGGAGTTAATAGTTAAGGGTTTTAAGTTATTTGATAAGTGTTTGAGGGGGGATAGTTTGATGTTAATGGCGTGGGGTTTAGGGTAAGGGGTTGGTGTCTAGGGTAGGTTTAAAAGGGCGTTGAATTTGAGGTTCATGGTTTATAGTTAAGGGTTTAAGGCCAGAGGTTTACGGTTAATGGGTTAAAGGTTATGGTTAAGGGCTTGTGGTTTAAGAATTTTTGGTAGGGTTTAGTGTTAATGGTTTATGATTTAAGGGTCGTGGTTTAGTGTTTAAGGGCTTATGGTTTGGGTTTTAGGGTTAACGGTTCATGAAAGTGGCAGTTTGGATGGGTTGCTAATGTGTGGGTTGAAGTTAGGGTTGGATGTTCCACTCATTGGCAAGGCGCCCCTACGGTTCCATTACCTGCTAGGGTGAGAGAGTGATGATGTTGTTACTTGGCAACAAAGGCAAGCAACAGGGGCTTCACCCACTGGGAGAGGCTAGCCATATGTCTCTTACCTGCCAATTGGGCAAAGGTACATGTGTTTCACTTGTCGTATGTTCCTCCTCCACTTCAAATGACGAGCAACTTACCAAAAAAAAAAACTACTAAAAATTTCAATCTAAATATACAACAAAAATTTCAAGTAACCAACATACAAATTTTAAAAAATCAAATTCCAAATTTACCATAATTTTGAAAATAAACTATTTTAACTAGAAAATTAATAATGAGTACATCGTATATACACTAACCTTAATGTAAATATATCTCTAAAAAAATTAATTACCTTTAATTGATGGAAGAGGTAGGTTGAGGCGAGAGGAGAATAGTGACAAGAGGATTTGGAGTTATAGGAAGTAGAAATGGGAAGGGTAAAAAAAAGAAAGGGGGCATTTGGGGGTACGTGGGTGTGAATTAAGTATAATGGGTGTATAAGGATAATTCACATATTACAATTAATTGATTAAAAATAGAAGAGGAAAAGGAGTAGGAAAAATGGAGGGAAATTTGTGAGGGAAGGGTAAAATAGTCGTTTCATAGCCTTATTTTTTAAATATTTTGAAAACTTATGGACATTTAATGTTAGATTTGGACGAAGGATTATGTAGTACAAAACTCCTTAAATTCAAGGTTATCTAGTGGATTTTTGAAAATGGTGACTAAGGAGAGTTCACCTATTAAAATTAATAATTGATTAAAAAAAATAAGAGGGAAATGTGATTTGTGAGGGGAGGAATAAAATAGTTATTTCACATCTTCATTTTTTTAAAATGTTAAAAACCGACAGAGACTTTAAGTTAGATTTAAATAGAGAGTTATGATGTATATAACCCATAAGCTCAAGATTTATTTATTGCATTTTTAAAAATTCATAGTTATATTGTATATTTTTTCTAAACTTTGACATTTTTTTTTTTAAATTTGTAAAATTCAGAAACATAATCATATATCTAGAACTAATATTTATAAAATTATAAAAATAATTCCATGTATTAATAAGAATTATAAATTATATAAGCGATACCGTATTTCTAAATTAAAATTATAAATTTTAAAAATAATTCCATATACATAAATAAACTTTATAGAATTACAAAAAAAACTCCATCTATCTAAATAAAATTTATAAAATAAAAAAACCTAATTTTTCCTAAAACTATACATATTAGTATACTAATATTATTTTTTATTAATAATTAAGTAACATAAATTAATAATAGTACACTATAAAAAATTATAACATAAAAATATAATAAATATATTATTAATATTATTTATATTTATAATTATCTGTATCATTGTTATTGTAATAAAAAAATTTACACTTTTTTATATCACAATTTTATTTTATTTTATGTTGTTACTAGTTTTTATTACTTAATTATTAATAAAATATAAAATAAATATACTAATATATATATATATTTAAAAATTAATTTTTAGTTTGATTTTAAAATTTAAATACACCGCATTTTTTATTATTACGTGCCGCCGGAAAGCATAGGGAATTGATGAGACCGGACGATGAGACTATGGCAGGGAAGAACGGACAGAGTAAGCTACTATTGGTTAGTGATAAAAGTTGAATTTCCCGCCCAAAAGTATGACACAGATGGATGGGCGAGCAATAGAAAAATAGAAATAGGTTTTCCCGGCACAAATATCAGTGAGCGCACTATTTCCTCTCTTTTCCACTTTTTTGTGTACGATCTCACTCCACTCGCACCCAATTTTCCGGCAGCGACCGTCCATATTCTGTAAGTCTGCAGAAGTAAAAAATCCGCTTCTCTGCTGTTCTCCTCCTTCCTCCGTTCAATCGCTCGCTCACTACTGTGTCTGCATGTATCTCCTTTTCTGTTATCTTCCAGTTTATCATTTTTTCAAAAGTATTTCTGGTCATTTCTACGATTTTGTTCTTCGTTGGAATTCGTTTTCTTCATTTCAAAATTTGGAGATTTTGAGACCCTTCCTTGGTTTTCGACTTCATGTAATCATTTTCGGTCTTCTATTTTTCCATGTTCTGATAGTTATGGATATTTCCTCACTTTGTTCATGTTAAGTATCGTTTTATTTATTTATTTATTTTTAAATTTCTTAGTTTGGATGGAAATACCTCCCTGCTCTTCCTTCGTTAACGATTGTTGCTCGTTTCGTGTCCATTTTCTGCGGCAAATTTTCTTTAATATGCTATTTGAGAAACTACAGTTTGAACTATCACCCCCAAAGAAGCTGAAAACCCTAGTTTCATTTACTGTTTCCCCCTGTTTTGCTCCTGTAACAGTATTTGGTCGGAACAAACTAACGATGTTTGTGTTGCGGTTCGTGTGAAATATTTGGTGATATGCTTTGCTGCTCATGTTGCTTATACCAGAAAAAAATAGGGCTTGAAGATGATGGCCGAGAACGGGGCAAAGAACGACTCATCTGCTGATTCTCCTACTTCAGTTCTTGGAGAAGAGGTTCGGTTTCCTGAAACATAGTTACCCATTTATTCTTCAAAGCAGGGGATTTCCCCCTTTCCTTTCTTTCCCCGGGATATGATGTATTCGCAGGTTTTATTGCTCTCTTTAACGTTGAAATGTTCTCTCGTTTGGTATCGTACGGAAAATATTGACCTGATGAATAATTGCAAAATTTAGAATTATTTTCATATCATATGGTTTAAGGGCCGAGAAGCTGCATTTGCTCGAGCCGCTTACGATTCAGTTTGTTGGTTCCGGAACTTTTGGGTTTTAATGCGAGTTATTGTTGCCATTGTTGATTTTGTTTCATACCATGGCGTTAGCATGGCCTTTCATTGCTTGATACGGTGCATTCTGTAAACAATATCTGGTCGGATTGCTTGTTATTGAACAATGTAGCTCTACTACTTGAACTTTTAGCGGTGGACTTATGGTTTTCCTGGTCTTCTGCCTGCTTGACCTCAGGTTTAGTGTTTTATCGGAATTGGTGACAGATTAGCATTACTTCTCTATTGTCTTGGGTTTATGAAAAAAAATTGTTGGTTTTGTCCGTGGACTTGAGGCTTGCACCTTTTGGGTGTAGTGCTGTGGTTTTACAATTACAATGAGAAGGTTATGCATAAAATTGTCAATAAGGATTCCAAGACCTAACATTCTGTTTCTGGTTCGTGGTGTCTACTATTGAAGAAATAAAGTACCTGTGTGTTTCTTGTTATTTAACTTTTATACTGATGAATAATAAGATGTCTTGTTAAATTGAGCGTGTTCTAATATTCTCTGTATATTTTGCATTGTGAAGGATGGCAATGAAAACCTAAAAGTTGCAGTTGAGGATGAGATACTTGCTGCTAAAAATGGAGACTCTTCTCTTTTATCAAAAGCCATGGCTGAGGAGGAAGAAAAGTTGCTTGAAGCAAGATCCAAGGAAGAGGAAACAGAGGCAGAGAAAAAGCTTGATGTCACACCAAATATGGATGACCATCAGTTCAGCAAACTGGATGAGCTGTTGACACAAACACAGCTGTACTCGGAGTTCTTGCTGGAAAAGATGGATGACATTACTTTTGTAATCTCATATATCTTTTCTTTTTTAGTATTTGATTGCATCTCTTAACTTCTCATTCTGAGTATTTTTGTCTGAATTGCCAGAATGAAGCAGGAGAGGAAGAAGATCAAACTCAGAAAAGAAAAAAGAGAGGACGAGGGTCAAAAAGAAAAGCTTCTGCAGAGTATAATGATGTAATTTTTTTCTTCTATTTTTCTCTTCCCATAATGTTATTTTTAAAGGCTTGAGAATGATGGTCTACCTTGTTTCCTCTGTGAAACTACCCACATCTGTCTTTCTAGTGGTTCTTGTGTTCTCAGCTTTGTGGTGTTTTGTGGTTATTATTGTGTGTTGGTGTTATCTGTTCTCTATGACTATTTGTATGTTGGCAATTTAATTTGTTCCCTCTGCAACTATTCAAGGGAATGGAAGCCTTGAATACATCTTTGGTTATAGAGGCATGCAGTAAAGATAAATTCCTGTGCCTCTAAACAAGGTGATGATGGCAAATTAAATCGTTGTTTTACTATGAATTATGTTGGATGTTTAGATTGAAGACGGAAAGAAGTTACCACACATCTTCATGGCTGATATTTGGTCACTTTCTTATATATATGTGTTTATTAATCTTCAGCAATTTTTTCAGTAGCAATTACTCGTTGAAAACTGACCTTTTTTTAATAGTATAAATCAATGTTAAGTTGTAGATACATGTGACTGCATTTGCTTAGTCAGATTAGATTTTCTGATCTTGTATGCAGTGGATTACTGACTTAGGCAGTTAATTCATAAGATGTGTGTTGAATATTCTCTGGATTTAGATCTGATTGTTCAGCCTAGGACACTATCTCAGTCTGCACATCTGATACTAATTCCTAGTTCAATATGGATCCTTTTCTTTATGTTTCTATCAGTCTGTTGTTGGTAGATCTGTTTGCTAGATTGATATTTCCTGAAATTCGCTTATTGAGAGTTGAGTCCGATGTGATCTTACATATGCTTCAGAGGAAAGCAAAAAGAGCAGTTGCTGCAATGCTGTCAAGAGATCAAGAAGTTGCCGAATCTGAAGATGCTAACCTTACAGAACAGGAGAGAGTTGAAAAGGAGCAGGCTGATCTCATACCCTTGTTGACTGGTGGAAAGTTAAAGCCTTACCAAATCAAAGGGGTCAAGTGGCTGATTTCACTGTGGCAGAATGGGCTGAATGGCATCCTTGCAGATCAAATGGGGCTTGGAAAGACGATTCAAACAATTGGCTTCCTTGCACATCTGAAAGGGAAGGGTCTGGATGGGCCATACATGGTGATTGCTCCTCTTTCTACTCTTTCAAACTGGGTCAATGAGATAGCAAGGTAAAATTTTCATTTCTCTTCTTTGAAGGCAACTTGAGCCCTAATCTAGAGGTTAATCCTCCCTCTCTGACAGGAGTTAAAGTGCTTGCTACTTAATTACAGGTTTGCACCATCCATGAAGGCAATAATATATCATGGTGATCGGAAGGAAAGGAATGAGATAAGACTGAAGCACTTGCCACGGACAATTGGCCCCGACTTTCCAATAGTTGTTACTTCATATGAGATTGCTATGAATGATGCTAAGAAATGCTTGAGACACTACAGTTGGAAATATGTTGTGGTTGATGAGGTGATTTCAAGGAACATATAGTGCTAGTTTTGTTCCTTTAATTTTCCTCAAAATTAGGGCTATGGCTAGCTAAACAAGGGTGTTTGGTCTGATGATACTTGTTTCTCCTTCATGAAGGGCCATCGTTTGAAGAACTCACAATGCAAATTGCTGAAGGAATTGAAGCTTTTACCTATAGAGAACAAACTTTTATTGACCGGGACTCCTCTGCAAAACAACTTGGCTGAGCTGTGGTCATTGTTGAACTTCATCTTGCCTGACATATTTTCTTCTCATGCTGAATTTGAATCATGGTAGGGATGGCCTTTGTGTAGTAGTTTTCCTTTCAAGCAATGTCAAACATAACATACCATTGCTGCATCTGGTTTTAATGCATTGTTGTTAATTGCTTACCATGGATATGTTATAGTGTGTTTGTAAAGGGTTTGGTAACAATCATACTGATGAGTTGAACACAATGCATTTGTATATTTACTAAATGTTTTTGTGTTTGTGGCTATTCCACATATTCCTTTATGCTCATATTTTGTGGTTTCAATCGAAAGCTGGCTTCTGCGTCCTTGTATCCCTTTTTGGAGACGAACATAAAAATGGATGGTCCTATGGTTCCAACAGTAACATAAATTTATCTGATCCAAGCAAGACAAAATTATGGAGAAGCATTTCACCTGGTGCTCTTTTTAGCCTGAGTTCTCTGTTAAGTTCCATAGTTCTGAATGGATTCTTTAATTTCTGTTGTGTAGGCAAAATGCATCAAATATGATGATAGCTAGACTGTGAGGCTTTGGTGACAAATTTTCACTGTTTGGAACACACCTTGCAGGTTTGATTTGTCAGGAAAGTGTAGCAATGAAGATATGCAAGAAGAGTTGGAAGAGAAAAGGCGGGTTCAAGTATGCTGCTCAACCTTTATATTTGTCATCTGTGATGAAATACTATTCGGTTGTAGCGTTATGTACTGATTTATGGCCCTTTATAGGTGGTTGCCAAACTCCATGCTATATTGCGGCCGTTCCTCCTACGTAGAATGAAATCTGATGTTGAGCATATGCTTCCTCGTAAAAAGGAGATTATCTTGTATGCCACCATGACAGAGCACCAAAAGAGCATTCATGACCACTTGATAAATAAGACTTTGGAAACACATTTACTGGAAAAGGCTGACTCTGGTAAATAAAGTCACTTTCGATTTCTTGGTTGCATGATTAAGTTGTGTCGTGGTTGATTGAGTCACTACTTACTAGCGATTGAGATCAATAAATTTATTTACTGCTTTGGTATGTGAATTGGGTGCATGCTACATGTTTTATGTCTAGACCAGTGCTGTCAAGTTAGTATTAGTAAATTTAGACAAGCCAGTCTCTCATTCTCTGGCATTTAAGTTATCAAGTCTGTCCGATGCAGATGCAGATGGAAAAACATGTTTTATCTTCTTCAGACATCCATTAGGATTTGCATTGATATTTGGGCCAGCTCATGTGTTTCAATACAAGCTCTGTTTTGAGATGCTCAGAGTACTGAATGACTGGTTATATTATATAAAGGGAGTGTATGAATTTGTGTTCTTTTTGGTTTTTTGTACTCATGGATTGTATGTGAATTGGGTGATATATGAAGTAACCGCTTTGGATATGTTAGTGTTTAGCTTAACAAATAAAGTGCTTCTGTTATTCTCCTGATCAGGCAGCGCATGATAATCATGAGATTTTGACGTTTCATTTGATGTATTGTTGATTTTATGATGTTGATTAAAGAAGGATTAACAAGTTTCTATTCTTTGTGTTATATTTTCTATTCCTAGTCTAAAGAAACAAACTTGTTGAAGCAAGTCCACAAGTCTTTTTTTATGGTTTTTAGTGCCATCCTCTTGATTTCAGACACGAATGTCTTCTGTTTGTAGGTATGCTGTGGCGCCAGAGAGGTAAACTTAACAATCTAATGGTTCAGCTTCGAAAAGTTTGCAACCATCCAGACATTTTAGAATCAGTTTTTGATGGTTCATGTAAGTGCCTTCAGTTAGCACACTTGGTTTTTGCTGCTGTTATCATGTATGCTAATACATAATGGTCTACATGGCAGACTTCTATCCACCTTTGGAACAGATAGTAGAGCAATGTGGCAAATTCCGCTTGCTAGACAAGCTGTTGACACGTCTCTTTGAAAGGAAACATAAAGTATGAGTTTGCTCTGATGGACAGCATTGTAGCTTATGAAACACAGCATTATTCCATCTGCCACTTTGGCTGCTACCTAATGTTATATCTACCTGCTTTAGGTGCTGATATTTTCACAGTGGACCAAAATGTTGGATATAATGGATTACTACTTCAGCGAGAAAGGGTTTGATGTTTGCAGAATTGATGGTTCGGTGAAGCTTGATGAAAGGAGGCGACAGGTAGCTGCCAAGTTTTTGTGCTCCCCTTTTTTGCTTTCTCATCAAGCGCTGCATATGCATTTTGATATCTTCATGAAATGTCCACTTCTCTATGCATGTTCATGCTTACTCCCTTAATTTTATTTTAGTATTTGTTTCCATTGACATCTTGGATAATCATGTTTACTTTTGCTTTACATTATCTCTCTGATGTTTAATAAGCTTGTTTTGATGTTTTGGTCTGGATACATTTTCTAATGGGGCAATCTGCTTGTCTGTTTGCTCGATCTTGTTCTGGATGTCTGTGAATAGCTAAATAATGAATCGGATTATTTCTGTGTGAAACAGATTTATTTTTTCGTAAATTTCACTTCCCTTGTTTGCTTGATTGCCTATTGAATTTTTGCATCATTGCTTTTGGCATGTGGTGCTACACAATCAGGAAAATAGGGTTTTGGGTGGGTTGCGTAGGTGTGGATTGATGCAAGTAGAAAGAAAAGAGTTTGCTCCTTGATATAAATATCTGACATAGGTTTTAAACTATTGCAGATCAAGGAGTTCAATGATGCAGATAGCAACTGCAGAATATTTCTGCTCAGTACAAGGGCTGGTGGCTTGGGCATAAACTTAACCTCAGCTGATACATGTATAATTTATGACAGTGACTGGGTAAGGTTTTCTTCCTTTTGACTTGTTTGTTCCTTCTACTTGGCTGTTCCACGTCTTTCTAAATTTTATTTGTGTTCATTATGCTCTCCAGAATCCACAAATGGATTTGCAGGCTATGGATCGTTGTCACAGGATTGGTCAGACCAAGCCTGTCCATGTTTACAGGCTTGCAACTGCTCAGTCTGTGGATGTATGTCCTTGATGATGCTTTGTCTGGTGTAATTTGTACTGTGATGGTGGTGCCGCTGATCAGCCTTGTGGAGGCTTATCAATCGTGTTTTTAAATTTTTTGGTGGCAGGGTCGTATACTGAAGAGGGCTTTCAGTAAGCTGAAGCTTGAACATGTGGTTATCGCAAAAGGTCAGTTCCAGCAAGAAAGGGCCAAGTCGAACGCCACTGATCTCAACGAGGTAAGTAATGTTGCCGTGTCAGAGAAGTAGGATCTTGTTGTAATGTTCTATGTTGTACACTTATTCCAAGACCTAAAATGGCTTTCTATGTTGTATCATTATCCAAAAAAAGTTGCACTATATACAATGAAAAAACTGGCATAGAATATTCACCCTGCGTGAGAATCAATGCATTATTGTTGGGGTGGATTTTTATGTCCTGGCTTGAATGACCGTATCACGATCATCTCTAAGGTATCTGTTTTGTTGCAGGAGGAGCTGCTGGCACTGCTGCGTGACGATGAAGATTCCGAGGATAAGCGGATACAAACAGACATCAGCAATGAGGATTTGGAGAGGGTCCTAGATCGTAGTGACTTGGTTGTTTATCCAGCTGGCGGTGAAGAAGACGCCAATGATGCTGAGCACAAAGTGGCTCCCCTCAAAGGCCCCGGCTGGGAGGTTGTTGTAACCGCAGGTGGAGGCGTGTTGTCCACCCTTGCTGGTTGATTGCCTGTTATTATACATATGGGACCTAGACCCACAGTTCTCACTTTCCTTTAGTTTTGTGGTTGGGAAGTGGTTCAAGTTCAAATATTAGTTGGGCAAGGCAGAATTTTAGGATAAAATTTTGGCATAATGTTGTTTATGGTTGCCATCTGGACATGTGGACGTGGGAAGTAGGACCTGAGATTCCAAAAATTGAGCGTTGCCATGCTCTGCTTTCAATTTTGTATATTTCTTGAGAAATTGTTGAGAAAGGGAGCAGCTCATTTTGAAGATTTAATGTTATCGTATATGAAATGGCCCACTTGTTTTATCGGAAGTAGATTGGATCTGCCTCTATCGCTTTGTGTGGTATATTATTTGGAGGTTATTAAAGGTTCTTATTTTCATTAATCTGTTTGTGTAGACTTGTAATCAGCAGTAGGTGCACATAGATTCTAGTTTACTCGGGGGTTGGGTCGAGGTTGCTTTTTTCTCTTTGGCAGTGATTTATTCGGAGGCGATCTTCGTATTTCATGATTAGTTAAATTTGAGCGTAGTGTTGCAGATTACTGAAATGGGAAAATGGAGAATGGAGAATGGAGGATGGAGAAAATATGAAGTAAAAAAAATTTCTGTATTAATAAGTAAATTATTCTGTTAGTTTATACAATTTTTAATAAAGTAATAAAAATCGTTTTAAATTATATTTATATTTTGTATTATAAAACATTAAAGTATGTAATGTATATATAATTACATAAAGTGAGTAAAAAAACGTAGGTTTTAAATATTAAATGTTTTTTTATATTTAAAAATTTAATATAGAATGATTTAATTTTTAATATGAAGTATAAATTTTTAAATTATATAGTATACTTGTATATATTTTAAAAATATGAGGATGTAAAAATATATATAAAAAAATGCCACTGCAAAAGCAAATGATGTTTTAATAGGTAGATATTAACCGGTGGCTTAAAATCCATCAAAATATGAATAGTTGTTTTTTTATCCAAAGTTTTTGTTGCTAATTCCTTTGCTGTAAAAATCAACATATGATGTCCTTCAACTAACGTTGGCCATTGTAAACTTCAAGAAGCAGTATTATCATACAATAATGTAGAGACAATAAATTAGATATTATTTCATTTACTTCATTTTTTTATATTATAAAATATATAATGTTTTGGATTTTGTTTCATAATATAAGATATTTTATGAAAAATATTAAAATTAAATGTTTTATTTTAATTTTTAAGCTTAATATTATTATCTTTCTAAATAATTGAAAGAACATGATGGTTTATTACTAAAAAAATATGATTTGTTTTTTTTAATCTAAAATTTAATACTACTTAATAATCATCTTATCTCCGATCCTTCTTTTTCTTAATTCTAAAATTAATCATACTAATTTTAAAAGCAACACACATGGTGTAGGCATTACCGCAAGTTGCATTAGAACTAGACACTTGATGGCGGAGGCTTGAAAGGTTATCATAGCGTGAGTTTGTAACTTGTATTTGGTTTAGAATATAGAATGGATTAATACATGCAGCTATTTGGTGAAGTTTGAAGAGGGTCCTGCGTTAATTACCATGATCCATGTCTTTTGTTTTTTCTTTGATCTTCAAATTTTGTTAAAGCAGATGATCCAAGAAAAAACACATTATGTGTTTCTTGTTACATAGTCCGTGCTTTTCTTCGTGTTATGCTGCAACCTCAAAGTTGTTAATGATTGTCTGTACAATGATTTAAATCTTTGTCTGTACAATGATTTAAATCTTTGTTTTCAACCCTAATTAACGCCTACCTCTCTCTTCTCCAATTCTCACGTATCTTAGAATCCTAAGTAAGCTAATTTGCCAATTTGAGTGATTTTGTGACGATTGATCATTGATTCTCATTTTAATAATTATTTCTATGTGTAGTAAGATTATCCATTTTCCCAATTTTTGTTCTTGATTGTTCTATCTATATTAAATTTTGGAATCCCTAATTCTGTCATATTAGGTCCTGTGCATTCATACCGGTGAATTCTTAACAAACTTATATCGAAGCTTGGGTTTATGTTTGAATTGCAAGGATGGTGTCTATAAGATTTGATATTGAGAAGTTTGATCATTCCATAAACTTTGTCTTGTAGAAGTTGATGATAATGGCAATCCCAATTCATAATAGATCGGAGAATACATTATTTAGGACAACAAAGAAGCCTGCAACGATGACTAATAAGAAGTTTGAGGATATTGATTTGAAGACCCTATTTACCATATGGTTGTACTTATCTAATGAGGTCTTACGAAAGGTGGCTAGAGACAATTATATTTGTCCTGTGGTTAAAGTTAGAATTTTTATGCATAATAAAGTCGGTGACAAATCATTTGTTGGTGAAGAGTAGGTTGTATGATTTAAAATTAGGAGATGGAAAGTATTTAAAATATTATCTTGATGAATTAGACTATATTATTATGGACCTTGAAAATATAGATATCAAATTGGATGATGGAGATCTTGCTATTAAATTGTTGTACTCTTTACTTGTTGATTATAAATACTTTTGTGAGACGATATTGTATGGTAAGGATGGTTTGGTTCTTGAGGATATTAAGAATGTCCTACTACAATGGGAATTGATTGAAACATTGCAAGGTATTATAGCTAGGGGAGATCTTAGGAATGAGGTGGTGATAATAAAACTTCATATCAAAGTCTAAAAATAAATACAAAAATATTGTCTGCCACGGGTTTCGCAATAAGGGTTATATTAGAAAGTTTTGTCCTAATAAAAAATATGGAGATAAATCTGGTGATTCATTTGACTCAAAGGGCAATGTTGTTATTTTCCAAGATGACAGTGATGGAGGTGTGTTGATTGCCATCAATAAACAAACCATGATAACTAATAGATGGATTTTAGATTTTGGGTGCTCCTATCATATTTATCCTAACTGGATTTGGTTATGTACTTACAAGATGATTTGACATGGAGTAGTTCGGATGGGTAATAATGTTGCATGCAAAGTTGATGGCATCGAGGTTGTGAAAATGAGGATGCGTGATGATGTGGTTAAGACACTCTTTTATATTTGATATGGCCCAAAGATGACTAAGAACATGATTTCATTAAGTTTCTTAGATTGTAATGGATATCATTGTGTGATCAAGGATTATACGATGAGGATTACTAGAGGGGCTCTTATTGTGATAATAGGTAAGAAGGGTGGTATATTGTATGAGTTGATTTGTTCTACTTTTGAGGGTGCACTTGTAGTGACATCTGGACGTATGTTTAAGCCATATGTTACTATGTTTTGGCATATGCGAGTAGGACACATAAGTGTCAAAAGCACAACAAATATGCCTAATAGAGGGTTATTGGATGGACAGAGAACGACTACTATATAGTTTTGTGAGCATTGTATGTTTGGAAAGTAGAAACATGTTAGCTTTTTAGTAACTCATAGTACAAAGGCATCTTTTAATTACATCCATTCAAACTTGTAGAGTCTAACAAGGGTAGTTTCCAAGGGTGGATTGCGATATTTGACAATATTTATTGGCGACTTCTCTAGGAAGATATGTATCTATTCTATTAAAAATAGGAATGGCGTGTTTGGTATTTTGAAGCATTAGAAGACCCTACTAGAGAAATCAACTAGGATATAGGTCAAGTGTCTCCATATAGATAATGGTCTTAAGTTTGTAGAGTAGAGTTTCACTAATTGTTGTGAGAACCATGGGATTATTAGGTACTACACTTGTGTTGGAAGATTGCAACATAATGGGATCGTTGAGAGGATAAACAATATCTTATTAGAGAAGGCTCGATGTATGTTATCACATGCTGGATTGAGCAAGGAGTTTTGGGGTGAAGCAATTCACATGGTAGCATTTTTGGTGAATCAATCACCCAATCAATCCATTGAGTGGAAGACACTTGAAGAGGTTTGGTCCGAAAAACCTTATGATTATTTTAATTTGATTTTTTTTGGATGTTATGCCTATGCCTATGTGAATGATGGGAAGCTAGAGCCTAGTTCCATAAAGTGCATCTTTCTTGGTTATACATTAGTATTAAAGGGGTATAGTTTATGGGATTTGACTACATCTAAATTTCTGACTAGTATGGATGTAATATTTAATGAGTTTGTATTCCTTCATAAGATCGTCTCTTCTTGTAATATCCTAAAATTTTATCTAATCTTAGTCCTAAATAATTAATATTTTAACCCATTCCAAATTCTAATTTCGGTTCATTTATATTTTTTATCCTAACCCTAACCCGGACGATTGATATATTAAAATTTTAGATTAATGACCAAACTTTTAATTCTAAACTTAATCCTAGTCCTAATCCTAACATCAAAATTTTCTTTCCTTTTTTTCCCCTTTTCCTCTTTTTCTTTCTTTCCATTCCCCTGACTTGTGCCCAACCTGTCTACCTTCTTCTTCTCCTTTCCCCCTTCGGACCAAACACACTCCAACTTTCATGCACCCACATCACCCTCATCTTTCCCTTCTCAACCATGAAACCCTACACTACACCCACAACCTGCACCATATGCACACACACCTACTACACCATCCATGTAAAAACATGCCCGAGCCCTCACCCTTTTGGTTCCATCTCCCTCACCTCAACCCCATGCACATAGGTATATATATAGCTATGTGCATACCCTCCCTCTTCTCTACCTTTTACTTTCTTCTATCGAGAACCCAACTCGCCTAAGCCCCTCCTTCCTTTCCCCTGTTCCCCTACTTTGCTTTGTTGCTGCCTGTCAAGAACCCATGTAATATCTCGAGTCGATACGACCATGTGGGGATACTTTAGAGTGCTTTCAGATTGATTGACTGACTCCACAAATTAAAATGATTCATTTCAGTGCACTTTGTCCTCACTCACTCGCTTCCCAATAAATTTTTAATTTTTTTTAAAAAACTTCTTAGGAGGTTCACCCATCATAGAATTTGCTCCACGGCAAGCTTAACTATAGAGTTCTTAGGAAGAAGTTACCAAAAGGATGGTATACCATGGTGATATAAGTAGCTATATCAATTTTTATAATACTCCACTCAATTTGGGGGTATAACATTTACCCCACTCAAAGAACACAATGTCCTCGTTGCACCTCAACCACTAACTGTCTCATTATAGTTTATCTCAAGAATCATCCCGTTAGGTGACTGAATGATTCATCCAAGTTAAGATTGCGATTATTTTGATAGCATTTGTAACACTCCGAGCCGATACGAACATGTGGGGGATACCATATAGTGCTTTTGGATTGATCAATTGACCCTAAAGATCAACATAAGTCATTTTGGCACAATTTTTCCTCACTCATGTGCTTCTTAAGAAACTTTTAGAAAAATTTTGAAAATTTCTATGAGGGTGACCCATTCTAAAATTTGTTTCATGGAAAACACACTTAACTGTGGAGTTATTACGATAGAGTTACCAAAACAATGGTATACTATATTGATATAAGTAGCTATATCAATCCTCATAACGCTTCGCTCAATTTGGGGGTATTACAACCCAACCCACCGCCAACCCTTCTCTCTTCTCCTTTTTATTATCCCTTTCTCCCATTGGGAAACCAGCCAACCGTTCCCTCCTTTCCTGCTCTATTTTTTTTCACTGTAGCTCGTTGCTGCCTAGCACCACCATTTGACCTTCTTTATTCCTCCACCTTGCTCTATCTTCGTAGTCGCACCTCACTCAGCCACCATTCACCTCTTTGTTGTCACCTCTCACCCTAGCCAAGTGAAATACCCCAAAACCCTAATTTTAAGAATTGTAGCTAAATAAGGATTTATTAGGAAAATTAATTAAATTAATTATTTTATTAAAATAAAGGGGGAATTAATTAATGCAAAGCAAATAGAAAATAATAAATAAATTATTTAGGCAAAATTTGGATATTTTACTAATTAATATAGAAGTTAAGGAAATTTACCCAAAATAACCAAATTAAGCTAAGAAGGAATTTAATTATTATTATTATTTTAAATATTATTATTTTTAAATATTCAAGGCTATCCAATTACCCTAAACACCCCAACCAACATATTTTTCTCCTTTTTTTCTCCTTTTTTTTCCCTTTTTTTCTTTTTATTTCTTCCTCCCCTCCCTCCTTTTTTTTCTTTCTTCTTCCTTCCCCGAAATGGGCCCACCCGCCGGCCCAATTCCTTTCCCCTCTCTTCCTCCTTCGGCATGGCCCAAGCCCGCGCGACCACCCCTTTTACCCATCGTCGAGCCACTCGGCCGAGCCCCCCCCCCTTTTCTTTTTCTTTTCCTTCCCCTAGATAGCTCGGTCCACCCCTTTCCTTTTTCTTCTTCTTCCCACGCGACCTGCACCCCGACCTTGCAACCCTGCACCTGCCGGCAGCCACCTGCACCGTCCGACCATCCTCCCCTCCCTCTCCCGTTGCCTTTTTTCACAAATTCGACCCTATCCGACCCTTTTCCCCTCTCCCGAGCACCCTTCCCCTTTCCCTTTCCTTCTTCCCTTGACCTTGCCGCCCTGCCATGGCATCACCGCTTTGACTGCCACCACCGGCCGGCATGCCTGGCACTTGCACCCCTCTTGTCTTCTTCCTCTTGTCATTTCTCCCCCAATTTAGCCTATAAATATCCCCATAGGCAGCCATAATTGGGCCTTTGTTTTCGTAGCCCAGAAATCCCAATTGTGCGCCACCGTCCAAACAACTCCATATTTCGCCACCGTCGACAATCTCCGCCGCCAACGCCACCTACCAAAACCTTCCCTGTACCACCCTCTACAGAACTGAGTCACCCACCTCCCTTATCTTTCCCTGCACGAGCCACCCCGGCCGTGCAAAATCACCATCCCGATCAACCCACTTCGACCCCTTGCTGCTGTTGGCACCGCCGCCCGCTGCCAATTCCACCACCACTAACGCCATCTCTACCCTCCAAAACAACCAGGGGAGCCTCCTCTACCTCCCCACACCTCCCTTTCTCCCTGCCTCCCTCTCCTTCTCCCTCCTTTCTCCTCCTTCCACCACCTCCTATCCCCACATCCGCCATCGTCGTGCGCCGTCCCCGGTGCCACCACTGTCCCTAGGTGGTTCTCTAACCTTCCCAACCCTTAAACCCATTTTATACAGGTATTAGTTATTTTAATAATATTAATGGTATTATCTATAATAATAATATTATTATCATTATTAATATTAATAATAATATTATTAATGCCATTATTATTATTATTATTATTATTATTATTACTACTACTACTACTACTACTTAACCTAACTTTGGAAATATTTCTAACTAATGCTACTATTAATGGAGATCTACAATCTTAGTATTATTATGATTATCCTTCTTTTTGTTGTTATTATTATTATTATTATTATTATTATTATTACTACTACTACTACCATTATCATTATCATTATTTTCTTGCTAATATTGTTAATACTTACTTTATCCATTATCACTTTTATTTATTAATATAAATGTTTGGATCCTTATATTATTATTATAATTTTGGTTACTATTATTATTGTTACTGTTATCATCATCATCATCATCATTATCATCATCATCATTACTACTACTACTACTACTACTACTACTACTATACTACTACTACTACTACTACTACTACTACTACTACTACTACTACTACTACTACTACTACTATTATTTTTATTATTATTAATGTTATTGAAACCGAAATTGACATGTTACCATTTTGTTACTATAGAAAAAGAATACTCAACCTTAGTATTATTATTATTCAAATATTGCTAATATTATTCCTAATGCCCTTGTTACTAACATTATTACTATGGTATTATTATTAGTTATTACTACTATTATTGTTATTATTTTGTTATTATTATTGTGACAATAACATTCAAACCCTTATATTATTATTATTACAAATATAACTATTATCATTATTATCTTTAGCAATATTAGTACTTTGTTGGTATTACTATTATTATATTATTATTTTAACCCTAACACTATTATTAGCTTTAGCCTTAAAAATAATAGGGCTTCTATTTCTAGGAGCGTTAGTATTACTATTATTATTATTATCACTATTTTGCTATAACAAATATTAGTACCATTATTAGAAGAAATAAAGCTATTAGGTTTAATAATATAAATATAGCTATAAATATTAACATAAATATATTTTGACTAATAATAACTAGTAGGCTAACTTGAGGGTAAAAACTCTAGTTTTCACTTATAAAGCTGCCTTTAATAATAGTAACCCTTATCTTAGACTAAAATAAGAAATAATAGTATTTTTGGTAGGAGGGAAGCTAATCCTTAGTTTTTCCCTCTTATAGGTGAATGAAGCCAATACCCTAAGGAGGCGTAGGAGTGTGCTCCAAGCCCGACGTCGTTTTAGGTAAGGATGTAGCTAAGGCTCATGTGTGTTGTGTGACTTATATGCCTTGGATATTATGTATCATGCTATGTCGTGTATCGTATGATTGTCATTGACTTGTCTTATGTGTAGCGCAACTTGGAATTGAGGTATGTTTATGTGTTCCTTATGGCATGAGTATGATACGTATATATATGGTGATTATGATGTGATATGATATGATCCTCTAGGACATGCATGCTAGGATGATTGATAATGTGATATGGGAATGAAAAGATACAAAGAAAGAAAATGGGAAGTGAGTTTACCAAAGGGGATATGAGGTTGACCAAACTACTTCATGATCCATGAGAGGAAAGTAAAGAGGAAGGAATGGCCAAAATGAATGAGAGATGGAAACCATGCATGAGAATTCTAGGGTTTGTATGGGGACTTCGAGAGTTCGCATGGGGTGGATAAAATTTGCATGGGGTGATCTTTACGTGAGAAAAGTTGTTTTAGGGTGTAAATAAGCTAAGGGGAGAGTTGTGGAGTGGTTGGAGATTTGGGACCAAAAATAGTACGTAGGTTGGTGTAAGGGTGTATAAGGGACCCGATTAGGGTTTTGAGAGGAAGCATCAATCTGGGAAAAAATGTGGAAGTAAAAACAAATAAGGGAGAGAGGAGTACGAGTTAAGAGTGGGTGAGTATGGGTTCCATGGGAGAGAAGAGGTTTTGGGTGAAAAAGAGAGAGGTTACTTGTGGGAGAAGAAAGGTACTAGGGTTGAAGTGGCTAAGTAGGGTTTTTCACATGTGGAATCCAGGGGGTAAAGCGATATGATTTGGGATTGGATCTAAATGAGATAAGGTGTGGGGCGATAAATGAAGTAATGGTAATGTAAGTGAGAGAAAGTTGGGCCACATTGGTCCAATTAGGGTTTTCAAAGGAAAACCCTATAGGGTGATAGTAGGTGGAATTTGATGTCATGAGGTGTTGAGCCTTAACCCACACCCTTAGGAGTTGGTTTTCATTATGTGTAAGTGCAAGGGGGAAAGGATGTCGGGGCATGATAAGGGGCACATGAGTCTCAAGATATGGGACATACCCCCTTGAAAGGATAGAGGTAGAATGTTGGAGGCATGCATGTCAAGGGTGAAATGCTTATCGAATAAGACACGAATAAGATACTATCCATTTAAAGAGAAATATTGTTGAGCCGAGCCTAGACCAGTCCATCGGCGAATAATAGTGGCCAGAAGTCGGGGTGCCCTGCATGACCGGTCCACCAGCGAATAATAGTGGCCAAGCGAATTTTTCCCTACATGATCGTTCTATCAGCTATAATAGTGGGGGTTTCCATACTCAACAAACCAAACATAATGATGATAAGACATGGGAAAGACACGAAGTAATTACAGTGAAACACCATGTGAGTCTGGGCTAGACCGGTCCACCGAAGAATAATAGTGGCTAGGAGCATTTTGCCCTGCATGACCAGTCCACCGGCTATAATAGTAGGGTTCCCGCACTCGCATGGATTGATAAAGACTATGATGTGAATTGACTATATTTACCAGAGATCTAAAGAATAAGCTTATCTGGACTATAGCCGGCCTTCATCCTCTGTATTACTGTGAGCTGCCTATATGATCCTGTCATGTATGCTATGTTGTATGTTTTTGTATGTTTGGCCTTAGCGCATGGTTACCTTACCCAGTATGTAGCGTACTGATCACCCGTTTCATGGGTGCTACTCATTCCCACGAGCAGAAGACTCGTCTGAGTTTGTGCAGGTAGGGGACGACGTCTTCGATGCCTACGACACCTACGAGTAGAGCTGGCAATCGGACGGGTCGGGTCATTATCGGATCGGGTAACATGATAATCGGGTGATATCGGTTTCGGATAATTTCGGATCATTTTTTCGGGTCGGGCTGGGTCGGGTTTGATTCGGATCAACTCAGTATCGGATAATCTCGGATCATTCTAAGCTCTCGGGTCGGGTCTGGTTGAGATCGGATGGACTCGGATTCGGGTAAATTTGGGTTGTTCTAATTTCGGTTCGGGTTCGGATCGGTATCGGTTGAGTTTGAATTATTATATTTTCGGGTCAAATTTAGATTGGATTTAGGTCATTTCATATTTGAGTCATGCTTGTGTCATTTTCTTTCTTTCTTTTTATTCCAAGATATTATTAAAAGTTAATTATTTTGAGATCATTTATTTTAATTTATCTTATTCAATTAAAAGTGAATTATTATATTAATTGTTTTGGGGCCTTAGAATTTTTTGTCATTATTTTATCTTTGGAGATGTATCTGACGTTTCAAATTTAAAAGTTTTCAAATCGTATCACTTTTCTTTTTATGTTAAGGTATAACTTATAATTAAACTCCATTATTAGCTTGGTCATATTGAGTTCTAGTATTATTTTAAGTTTATATTATATTTATATCTTATACGCTCCTTACATGATATTAACTTATAATAGTCATTGATAATTGATAACAAATGAAGACTTCTAAGGTTGTACTTCTAATATTATTTTTAAAAGAGATTGATCACATCATATCAACATAATTTTAATAAATATAATAATAATAATAATAATAATAATAATACAAAAATAATGATAACAATAATAATAGTAATCAATGAATATCAATTATGGCAAAAATAATAATAACAACATATTAGTTTTTTTATTATATATTTTGATTAGATCATATTAAGCTAAATAAGATAAATATTAGATAAAATAAGTAATAATTACTATTATTGATAAAAGACCAACTAATATTGACTTCTTACTATTTAACACTGTTGATGTAATAAAAAATATTAATCTTCAATTTTTATAATGAATAACTAACATTCTCACTCCAAATTTTTCCTACTTTCCTATGATGTTGTAGGTGCTATATTATAAGGTATGGCCGTATAGATACTAACATATAGTGTTCAAGGCTGCATTGTTATTATCTTATGGTACTAAATGGAATAATGGAAGTGAACTAATATTTAAATGGCATAGTAGTGTTTTTCTTTTTTTTTATCTACTTTTATTTCTATTGGTATCAATGGATATTGTATTTGTATATACATAAGTGATATAAATTTTATGAAAGTATATTGTTTCTAGATTTTGATGTAAGTGCTAGTATGGATTAGTTGCACATCTACATTATTTCATGTTTTATGAAGTTTAAAAAATTTTGAGTTATGTGTTAATGTTAATTTTTGGGTAGTACCAAGTTGAATCTTTATAGGTTTATAATTTTTCAAATAATATAAGATTTCGGATAAATAATTGATCGGGTCGGGTCATTTCGGATTTATAGTTTTTCGGGTTATATCGGGTTTCGGGTGAATAGCGGGTCGGGTCGGGTTTATTTCGGGCTTATGATTTCTCGGGTTGTATCG
Organism: Tamarix austromongolica; assembly: GCA_039764185.1. Lineage (NCBI taxonomy): Eukaryota > Viridiplantae > Streptophyta > Magnoliopsida > Caryophyllales > Tamaricaceae > Tamarix > Tamarix austromongolica. The sequence goes on along the minus strand of CM077818.1, from coordinate 86,914,939 downwards.
GATATCGGATATGTATTGGATTGGGTCTGATAGGTTTCGGGCTTTTTATTACTCGGATAAAATCGGATCGGATTTCGGACGGATCGAGTCGGTATTCGTCGGATTTTTCGGGTCGGGTCAACTTTTGCCAGCTCTACCTACGAGGCATTGGGCGGGGCTGAGCGTTGAGTTTAGACCTGACCTGGGGATCGAGAGCGACTAAGCCAAACTCTGTTTTTATTTTAACTTGACCATGTATCGTTTTATTTTAGTTATGTGACATCTTACGGTATTTTATGTTTTTGAAAAACTCTAGCCACTTATTCCTTGGGTTGTAATTTTAAATCGCACTCTGATTTTTGTATAACTATGAGGGAGTCCTCTAATGGACTCTCATTGTTTTAGTAATGAATTTTTTTTGATGTTAACCTTGTTTAGCCTTAGCACTTAGTACTGGAACAGTAGGAGTGAACCGATCTGGTACTAAGTGTGGCAGTAATGCCCCTGATTTTACGGTTTTATTATTTCACTTCCGTTAAACATTTTTATTTAAATAAAATTTTTCAGTAGTAAATTTTGGGGGTGTTACACCAAGCCTCATTCTTCTTTCCCTCCTTTACCTATCCAGCCTATTTTTGCCTAGCACACCACCACTTCCAAGCCTTTCCTCCCTTCTCCTCCTACCTTTACCCTTGTTGTCGACCACAACCACCAACATTCTCCTTTCTTTTCTCTCCTTGCATTTTCGTCGACCCATCCACCTCTTTTCTACTGACCACCAAGCGCCATCAACCATTCCTTGTTGCCAACCACTATTGGTCCCAACACCACACTACCGCCCCCTTATGGCCAACCAGCACCGACCCTATCTCTGCCAAACCACCACCTAAACCGCTAACCATCATCACCACCTTAACTGCCACACATCACTACCCCAAGCCACCATGTAATACCCTAAAATTTTAAAACCTAGAATTCAATAATTAAATCTTATTTGAAATAATTTAATTATTTTGTGGACTTTTGATTTATAAAAATGATATGATTATTTAATAAATTAAAATAAATATTTTTTTGTTTTATCATACTCTTTTTATTTAAATAATTTTTCAAACCCATATTTTACTAAAATTATCCTCCTAAATCAATACCTTAAATTTTAAATAAATTAATATATTAAAATTATTTCTCCATCTAAATAATTTCTAACCCTAATTCCTAAAATTATTTTATTTTTCTATTCCCCCTTTTCCTTTTCCCCCTTTTCTTTCTTGACCGACCTACTCCTCCTTTCTCCCCTACTGGGCTGCTGGCCCTCTCCCCCTCTTCGCCCGTCCAACACCCCCTTCTTTTCCCCGGTTGGGCTAGCCCAACGTTCTTCTTTTTTTCTCCTCCTCCCTTACGCATGGGCCGACCTGCCTCTTCTTCTTCTTCTTTTTCTTCTTCTTCTTCTTCTTCTTCTTCTTCTTCTTCTTCTTCTTCTTCTTCTTCTTCTTCTTCTTCTTCTTCTTCTTCTTCTTCTTCTTCTTCTTCTTCTTCTTCTTCTTCTTCTCTTTACCATGCGATAGGTCAGCGAAGCGTGAGCGGGCGCAGAGAATCAAACGCCAAACACTTCAGCCTAAGGGGAATGAGCAACGACGAAATGACAAGATAAAGTGCCCCGGGAACCCCCATTTGGAAAGAAGGGTCGAAGGTTTTGGGCTCTTCTTCTTCTTCTTCTTCTTCCTTCTTCACTCTTCACCTATCAAACCAAACGCCCTCTTCTCCCCCATGCCTGCAACTCTCCCCCCTCTGCACCTGCACAACCTTCCCTCTCTCTCTTTCTCCCCCGTCCCTTTCCTTCCATTTCTAGCCCTACACACCCCCTATACAACCCCTCTAGCGTGCCTTCCCTTTCCTTTCTTCTCCCTCTCCCTACCACCCTGCAGACTATGTGCCTGGAACCTTGCACCCCCACCTAACTTGACCATTCTTTCTCTCCTTTCCTCTTCCTTTTCTTCTCCTTATTTCCTTCTTCTCTGCCCTATCTCATCCCCCCTCGAGCTTCTTCTCCTCCCCTATTTTTTCTTCGCGGCCCAACTAACCACCACACCAACTCCCTTACCTCCCCTACTTCCTCCCTACACCACCCAATAGCCACCACACACCCCTGCAACCCACCTTTCCCTTACCTTTTCTTTTCTTCTCCTTCTCGACCCCCACCTTGAACCATCATCTTGGGCCAATGTCTCCCCTCTTTCGCTGCTGCCGAAGCCACCCCTCAACCACCTGACACCACCCCTACACCCCCTTGCCTCAGCCTACCCGAGATCTCCCACTACAACCCCTCCTTTTTCCTCTTATTTTTTCCTTCCTTCCTTCTTCTTCTTGTCCCTTCCTTCATACCTTCTTTCCAGCCCTATCACTGCCATCTCCGCTACCCTGAGTTGCCACTCTTTGACCCCCTACCATCACCTACATTCTGCCACTCTCCCTGCACCCAGCCACTACCCTAACTCCTCTCTACCACTCCCTCAAATCCCTTACTCAAAACCTCCCCCCTCGTCCAAACACCTTACTTTCTACCATTTCCCCCCTTTTTTTCCATGCATGTAGCTCACACTTCCTATGCAACATGGGAATTATTGCATATTTAAGGTTCTTTCACCCAAATTTTGAGATATAATAAAGTTGGTAATAGTATGTATTTTATAATCATTTTTGATAAAATCTATTCTTTTAATTTTCAACTACTAATATGCTAATTTTTATATTATTTCTAGGTATAAATTTTACTAATAAAAGTTTAAACTTTTTAATTGAGGTACCGGTAAAGTTTAGTTACTGCTAGAAATAAGGTAACCATTATACCCTACTAAAATGTATGGATATACGTATGCTAGCACATTAGGGTTTTGGCATATGTTTGTGTGCATATTATGTGGTGTTAAGTATAACACCCCCAAAATTCACTACTGAAAAATTTCATTTTATTAGAAGGTTCAACGGAAGCAAGTAAAACAACTTGTGAATTTCGGGCATATTATCGCTGTGATCAGTACAAGCTTAGCCCCCGGCCGGTCTTATACTAACCATAAGGCTAAAGAAAAATTACCATCCATCACTACTCACAAATTCATAAAAGCATTGAAACGTTCATAATATGAAATCAGAGTATGTGTAAAGAGTTACAATCCAAAAGTATATAAGTAAAATTCCTCAAAGTAAAATAAAGCTACAATATGATAAAACGAGTCTGAATAAACATATACAAAATAAGGGGAACATAAAAGTGAATTCGGCCACGTCACTCTCGATCCCTAGGCTAAGTCCATACTCAACTCTCAGCCCCGCCTGATGCCTCGTAAGCATCAAAGGCATCGAAATCAGTACCACCAACATGCACAAACTCAGAGGGGCCTTTTGCTCGTGGGAATGAGCAGCACCCACAAAACGGGTGGTCAGTACGCTACAAACTGAGCAAGGTAACCATGCAGCCAAGACTATGCATACAAAACATGTAACACAAGCATGATCACACAAATAACATATAATCATTACGGATAAATAAAGGCCAGGTTATAGTCCAGATAAACTAATTCTTTAAATCTTTGATCAATACTCATTTCACATCATGCTTATTATCATTCCATTCGAGTGCAGGAGCCCCACTATTATAGCTGGTGGACCGAAAATATACAGGGCATAACGCTTCTGACCACTATTATTACCGATGGATCAGTCTCTAGGGCAAAGTGCTCTTGACCACTATTATTCACCGGTAGACCGGTCTGGCTCTAACTCTCATGGTGTTTCACTGTAAGTACATGGTATCTTTTCCATACCTAATCATAATTATGTTTGGTTTGTTGAGTATGGAATCCCCCATTATTATAGCTGGTGGACCGGAAACATACAGGGTAGAATGCTCCTGACCACTATTATTGCCGGTGGATTAGTCTCCAAGGCACTCCGACTCCTAGCCACTATTATTCGCTGGTGGATCGGTTTGGGCCCGACTCAACAATATTCCTCTTTAAATGGTTAGTATCTTATTCGTATCTTATTCAACAAGTTTCACCCTAGACATGCATGTCACACTCCATCTACTCTTATTCTCCCAAGAGGGCCTGTTCCATATTTTGAGACTTCTGCCCTCTTAACACACCCGAACATCCTCTCCTTCTTTCACTTACTCACATTGGAGGCCCAACTCCTAAGTATGTGGGTCAAGGACCACTATTTTATAGCATCCAGGTCCACTCACTATCTTACCTTAGGTTTTTCTTCTGAAACTCTAATTTGGGCCTATGTGGCCTATCCTTCTCTGCCTCACACAACCAAGGCTGTTTTAACATCCCACACATCACCTCCCTTGGATTCAACCTTCATCATTTCACTTCACTCCTCCAAATACACGTGTGACCACAAAACCCTAGGTGACCACACCAAACTCTAGCATCCTTCTTTTCCACCTGCCACCCCTCCATTTCTCACCTTCCACTTTGACTTTCCCATGATACCCATACTCTCCCTATACATGACATTCTTCCACCCTCATCTCATACTCCACTCACCCTCAATTATTTTTACTTTCACCACCATCTCAAATAAGGGTTTTCCTCCCAAACCCTAGCTAGGTCTCCTATGCATCCTGATACTAACCCACATACTATTTTTCATCCAAATCCTCCAATCACCCAAACAACTCTTCCTTTACCTAACTCACACCCTAAGACAACTTTTCACACGTAAAGTTCGCCCCTATGTAGACTCCATCCACCCTATGTAAACCCTTGAAGTTTTCATGCAAAACCCTAGAATTCCCATGCAAAGTTCACCCATTCTTTTCTTTTATTCATAGTCCCCTCTTACTTTCCCTTTCATGGATCATGAAATGTTTAGGTCAATCCCATATCCCTTGGTAAACTTACTTCCCTTTGACCAACTTATTTCCCCTTGGTAAACTTACTTCCCCATTTTCCTTTTTCATCCTTTCACCCCATATCATTACATTAAATATCCTAGCATGCATGTCCTAAAGGGCCACATCACATCACATCATAATCATAACATATACATATTATACACATGCCATAAGGAAAATAGAAGGGCATACCTCAACTCCAAACTGCGCTACACATAAAGAAGATATAATGATAACCATAAGATACGTAACATAACATGGTACATGACATACAAGGCATAAAAGACATATAACACACATAGAACCTTAGCTACATCCTTACCTAACATGACACCGGTCTTGGAGTACACTCCTACGCCTCCTTAGAGTTTTGACTGGGTTTACCTATAAGAGGGAAAAACTAAGGATTAATTTTCCTCCTACCAAAAATACTATTATTTCCTACTTTAGTTTAATATTAGGGTTACTATTATTAAAAGAAAATTTACAAGAAAAAATAGAGTTTTTATTCTCAAATTAGCCTATTAGGGTATTACTAGTCAAAATATGTTTATGTTAATATTTATAGCCATATTTATATTATCAAAGCTAATAGCTTTATTTCTTTTAATAATAGTACTAATACTAGTTGTAGCAAACATAGTGATATTAATAGTAATAATAATACTAATACTCATAGAAATAGAAAACCTAGTATTATTAAGGTTAAGGCCAATAATATGATTAGAAATAAAAATAATGATATAATAATAGTAATATTAACAAAAATAATAATATTGCTAAGGATAATACTAATAATAATAATATTCAAAATAATGATATTTATATGGGTAAGGTTTCGAATTCTTTTACAAAAGTAATAATAGTAATATACTAAGGCTAGAGCTAATAATAATGATAATAATAATAATAATAATAATAATAGTAACAGTAATAATGATATTAATGGTGATAGAAATAAGGATAATCATAATATTTATTAAAATAGGGTTCGAATTCTTTAAATAATATGGATAAATATCTCGAGGCTACATTTAATAATAATAATGGTAAGAATAATAGTCATGATATAATAATAATAATAATAATAATAATAATAATAATAATAATAACTATAGTAGCAACAATAATAATAATAATAAAAGTGTTAAGAATAATACTAATAATAGTAATAGTCAAATAGTAAATAATAATAATAGGGTTTGAATATTTATAATAACAACAAAGTGATAATGTGACAAAGTTAGCATTAATAATAATAATAATAATAATAATAATAATAATAATAATAATAATAATAATAATGATGATGATGATGATGATGATGATGATGATGATGATGATGATGATGATGATGATGATGATGATGATGATGATGATGATGATGATGATGATAATGATGATAATAATGATAATAAAAATAATGATAATCGAAATAATAATAAAAATAGGGTTTTGACCCCTTAATGATAATAATAGAATTAATATCTTGAGGGCGTAAATAATAATAATTATGATAAATAATAATAATAATAATAACAACAACAACAACAACAACAACAACAACAACATAACAATAACAATAATAATAATAGTAATAATAATAATAATATAAAAATAAATAAAAAGAATAATTTTTGTATAACTAGGGTTTAAGGATTGAGAGGGGTTAGGGTACCACCTAGGGTTGGTGGTGACCGACGGCACCGACGGTGGGGAAAGAGGAACAAAGGTGGAAAGTTGGGTGTTTAGGGTAGGAGAGGTGGAATGAGAGGGGGATTTGAGGCGGTGGAGGACGCCTAGGTGGAGAGGGTTGGAGTGGTGGTGGTGGCGCAGCCAAAGGAGGCGGCGGCGTGGTGGCCTAGAGTGGTGGAGAGGGAGGAAGGGAGGAGGAGAGGGAGGTAGGGGAAGGTCTATTGGTGATTTTGGAGGGTAGAGGGAGTGGTGGTTGCGGCAGATGGCAGCACAAAGGGTGGCGGTGGCTGGGTTAAGGTTGGTCGAATGACCAACTTTGCACAGCTGAGGTGGCTTGTGCAGGGAATATTGTGGGTGGTGAGGGGTGTAGCTCAATGGAGGGTGGTGTAGGGAGCATTTTGGGTGGTGGTTTGGGCGACGGTGATGGACGGCGGCGGCGCACAAGAGGTAAAGATTTCTGAGTTGAGAGAAAAAGATTGAATGTAGGGTGGATGACGGGGAACAATAGATGGGGAAGGGGGAAGGTCGGCGACACGCTTGCAGGTCGCCGGTCGATGGCCTATGGTAGGAGTAGGCCTGCCATTGTTGTAGGTCTGGCATGCTTGGGAAGGGGAAAAGGAAGGAGGAGAGGGTCATGCAAGAGGAGAGAGAGAGGTTGCGATTGGGTGGAGGAGAGAGAGGGAGTGATAGGGAAGGGGATAGGGGTGGTAGGCTGGCATGCGGCTGCGCAGAGGTTGCGTGCTTGCACTGGGAAGTTGAAGGGTTGGAATCGGGGAGAGAGAGGGTTGGGGGGAGAGAAGGAGAAGGGAATAAGAAGGGCGGGTCGGTCGGTTCAGGGAGAAAAGAAGAAAACCGGATCGGGCTGGCGGTTGGCGAGGGAGAGAAGGGGGAGTGGCAGGCCTTGGGCCATGTAGGAGGGAGGGAGAGGGGAGAAGGTTTGGGCCGCAGGGGTGGGTTGGCCCAGGTCTGGGAAAGAAGAGGAAAGAAAGAAAAAGAGAAAGGATAAGTAAATATGGCCATTTATAGTAGAGATAATGTTAATATGGGCCCTAGGGGCATTTTAGTAATTTTACTTGTACTTAGGGTGTGGCCTAAATAAGTGTGAATGGTAGGTGATAATGGGTATTAATAATGAATGATAATGGTTGGTGGTGTTAGATGATGCATGTGGACCATGTGTGACAATATTTTATGTGTTAAGCGTTATTTGGTAATTTAATAAGTAAGAAGGGTAGTTTGGTAATTTGGGCATGAGAAATGGGTAAATTGGTAATTTTAAGAATAAAGAGGGTAATTTGATAATTTAATAAGTAAGAAGGGTAGTTTGGTAATTTGAGCATGAGAAAGGGGTAACTTGAAAATTTTATGAATAAAGAGGGTAATTTGGTAATTTAATAAGTAAGAAGGGTATTTTGGTAATTTGGCATGATAAAGGAGTAATTTGGTAATTTAATAAGTTAGAAGAGTATTTTGGTGATTTGGCATGAGAAAGGAGTAATTTGGTAGTTTAATAAGTAAGAAGGGTATTTTGGTGATTTGGAATGAGAAATGGGTAATTTGGAAATCTTATGAATAAAAATGGTAAATTGGTAATTAAACCACTCAAAGGGGTATTTTGGTAATTTAACAACTAAAGAGGGTATTTTGGTAATTATACAAGTATGAATGGTAATTTGGTAATTTAACAAGTATGAAGGGTATTTTGGTAATTATACAAGTATAAAGGTTATTTTGGCAATTTATTTACTAAGATAAGAGGGGTAATTTGGTAATTTGGTAAGCGAGAAGGGTAAGTGGTAATTTCTCAACTAAGAAGGAAAATTTGGTAATTAATACCAAGTAAAAAAGGGTAACTTGGTAATTTTACAAACAAGAGGGGTATTTTAGTAATTTTATAAGTAAGAAGGGGCAAATAGGTAATTTGCATATAACATGACAATTGATCTAACGAACCTTCATAATAAGTCATAAGGGATATTAAATAGTAGAATAAGGGTTTATGGCTTTAGTATCCTTGTTTAAATATAATCATGTATATTATAAGGATAAGGATATTTCAGTAAATTGGTGAGTATCATAAGGATAATGTATGGTATAGGGTTGAATGGATAATTAAGGGTGTGTTATGATGTTAATTTCATAATCATGCAAGAGGAGCTTTAATTGTTAATTATGCATAGAAATATGTGTTGGATGTGCTAGAAGTACGTGTTAGGGTTTATGTGTGTAATGAACCTGTGGTGTGTAGAGTACTTGATTCCATGACCAGTAGTATAATTATAATAAAATAACCTATTATGGCAGGTGGATAAATAAAAATGAAAAATGAGATGTAAGTGGATGATAAGATGAAGTCTTAGCCTTAGGCGCATTTTGACCTAAGGTGCCTAAATATAAAAATTGGAACCTAGGGCCTTAGTGGACTATTTAAGTTAACATGGACAATAATATTAATAAAGATGACTTAATATTAACAGAAACAAATACAAATGAATAAGTTTGTGATTGATGTGTTTCTCGTGGTCACCTTAATTAAGACACTAATAATTACAGTGGAAGACCTCGAGATTGGGAATGGTGGCTCTTTATGGGTCGCTACCCTAAAGGCGTGGTTTAGCCTACGATTATTCTGGATTTTGCTAGTGTGCCTTAGTGCCCCAGCCAGGCCCTACATCTTACTACATTTAGTTCTACAAACCTACTTAGGGGGTATGCATACTTATGGATTGGGCGTCCTTGTTGGTAGGGTACTGTGTGTCCTTGTGCACTAGTGCGACCAGGGTAGCTTTGCGTCCCTAGGTTGATTGTTAGAGAGTACAGTGCTGCTTGTATGCGTTAATATGATTGGAGTACTTTTTTGTCTCCGGATTTGTGATCTCCCCCTCGAGTTAAATAAATGGAATTGGTGTGTTAATTAAATGGGAAGACACTAATCACTTATAATGGAACACAACATAGGTCGGGACTAGATGGATTATATCATTTGTATCGGTCCATCGGTTATAATAGTGGCTAGAAGCACTTTGCCCTGTAAGTTGTATATGTTTACCGATCCACCGGTTATAATGTGGCCATGTGCGTGTTGCCTTGGAGATTGTATGTGTTTACCGGTCCACCAGTTATAATAGTGGCTAGATGCATTTTACCCTAGAGTTTGATATCTTATGGTTGGTTCACCTGTTATAATAGTGGGTTCCCCGAACCTACATGGATGTAATTCGAGAGATGATATTGAATAATATTTAATTAATGGCTTAAGTTCAGATAATGTTGATATCACCATTATGATCTGTGGTTGGATTGATTATGGCCTTGGTGCCTCTCATGGGTCGAGTGTTAGTATGTGTTGATGGTGTGTGGTTGGACACTTGCAACTATACTACAAAGTGTTTCGCTTGGATGCTCTCATGGTAAGTGTTGGAAATGCTAAGTAAATGGGCTTTATGATAAATGATTCTTGTGGCACGAGTCCATCCTAGGTTGTTGTGTATATTTCTATGCATTGTGTATGCTATTGTCCTTACGTTTGAATAATGTGTTGCATGCGAGCCCTATCTTTTAGTTTTGCATAAAGGGTTACTCGGTATCGTAGTACTAAAGGGTTCCTTTCTTGGGCCCCTTCCTATTCAATAAGTAGTCCCTTGTTGGTTAGTTTGTAGGTGCTATTTGAGTTTCCTTTCGGGTTGAGAGCATAAGGATTATCTAGAAAGCTTTCATAATTTCTCTTTTAACCTTATTATTTCCTTGTGTAATGACTTAATTTTCTTGTAATCACTAATAGTGGGTTTTATCTTTTGTAATGTCTTTAATGCGCCACTCTAATTTAAATGTACTCTTAGATTTGTGTAAATTATATTATGTTCCTTTTAAGCTTTATCACTTGGTATTGGAACGGTAGAAGGAAACCGATCTGGTACTAAGTGTGGCGCGGTAGCATCCTCCAAATTTACTGTTTTTACTTTAGCTTAACTTTTAATAAAACGAAATTTTTCAGTAGTGGATTTTAGAAGTGTTACACGCTAAGCCGTGGTCATGCCCCTACACTTCCCATGACTCAACTGCATACTCCCTTCCTCAGCTCGTACAACATGCCCTCTCTTTAGAGCATAGTTATGCCCTCCTTCGTACACCACCCCTGCACAAGCCTCCTACTTTTTTGATTATCTCTATTTTTTCTCCCTATCATTTTCCATAGTTTCCGCCAGTCAATTTTCCTATGTCTAATTTTATTGTATTTTTTATCCTCTAGGTGATATTCGTGTGGCACTGGAGGAAGAATCATAAGTCTTATGTACTTAGAGACCGGATCCGTTTTGGTGAGGATACATGTCATATCTAGGCCTTTTTATGTGCAATATGTGTATTTGTATGTGATATAATGTTTATAATTGTTATATGGATAATGTTTTTATGATGATGATGTATATGTTGTATTATGTGATGTAAAAGTGAGAAAGCTGTGAAAGTAAGCGTTTTTGTATATTATGGGTTAGCATGAATCAGAATATGCGGAACCTATATATAATTTTAGTTATGTATTTTAGGATGATATTATTTATTTTTAGGATGATATTATTTTTAGGATGAGTATTTTAGCTATCTTAGGGGTAATTTGGTCAATATGGATTAAAAATAAAAGATTGGGTATTTTAATGTGATAATTGGTTAAAAATATGTTAAGTACGTTATGTGGAATGTTTGGAGTGAATATGAATGGTTTAAGTTCAATAAATGAGAAAAGTGGCATTAAGTGGGAATAATAATACTAGGGGTGGGGGTTATTATCACATGTGTGAAATGTTAGGTTTTGACCTTAATTTCCGGATATATTTTTGAAATTAAAATTTTAGGTATGCATATTAAAGTTGGTGTTTATATGAGTGTCATGGGAAAAGTCATGATTTATTTATGAAATTAGGGTTTTGTGGGGAAAGGTGAATAATAATACTAAAGGTAGGCTATTGTTGCATGTGTAACATGTTGAAGTTAAACCTTGATTTTTGGGTACATTTTCAATAGTAATATTTTAAGGATGCATATGAAATTTGTTGATAAAATGAGTACTAAGGGAGACGTTATAGTTGACTTATGAAACTTAGGGTTTCTTAAGAGGGAGGAGGCCTTTTCCTTGGGAAATGTATTAGTATTCATGTGGCTATATTTTATGTGTTTCAAATATTTATGTTAAGATGTATTATGTTCCTTCCATACCTACATGTGTGTATGCATGAGGATCTTGAGATATACCATCATAAATAAGATACTAATTACGTAAAGAGAAAGATTATGTAAGTCAAGGCTGAGGTGTTGTGTGTCCATTCCACTGAATAATAATAGTGGCTTAGGTGTGTTTTTCTTTACGAGGTGCTCCAACCATTTCACTAGTTTATGAATAGTGGGGTTTTTGGGCTCAATGTAAATCAAAATATGATCTTGAGATAATTAATAATGAATAAGATATTAATTACTTGAAGTGAAAGATTACATCATTCAAGACTCAGATGTTATGTTTGTTCCACCGGACAATAATAGTGGCCCAAGAGATTATTGCCTTAAGAGGTGCTTCAGATCACTCTACTGATTAAAGAATAGCGGTCAAGAGCGTATTGGCCTAATATATGTTGGGTCCGTTCCACTAGACGATAATAGTATCTCAAAAGCATTTTGTCCTGAGAGATGCTTCAGTCTGTTTCACCAAATTAAGAATAATGGGATCTCTGAACTTAATGTAAATAAAAATGTTGTTTATGATCATATTTAATAATGGAATTCTGGAATGAGTATTATTTTTCATCAAATTATGTTAATTATTGTACTTGTTTATGCTTCTATATGACTTATGTTTTCTGTGTAACATAGATATGATTGTATTATTACTTTACTCAGTACGTACTGTACTAATCATCATTTTCATTGATCTCATTCATTCGTATGAGCAGAGGACCCAATTGAGTTTGTGAAAGCCTTTGAAAATCCCTTAGATGACTATGCTGCATATGATGCATTACTTGGGGAAGAGTGTTGATGTTTGTTTTTGGGACTTGGGTCGTAGAGCCGGATTATCAGATTGACGTTTTAGCTATATACTTCTTGGGTAGCTCCCAATGTATCTCTTTTCTGTATTTTGTCTTTTTGTACTCAAAATAATCTTCTAAACTTTTGTTCAAATTTATAAAATCTATCTTGTTCTCTATTTTTTCATGTTTTAAATGTTTAATCGTTTTTTCTTGTATTCGATGTAAGGATAGCATGGTAGGTCAGAATTATGTCGAATACAGCGGTAACACCCAATTATGTTGTTTTATGCTTCTGCATAAACAAAATTTTTTAGTAGTAAATTTTGGGGTGTTACACTTCTACTGAGAGATTGTCTAAGGAGGCGGAGAAAGATAATCTTCATGGTGCTATGGGGTAGGTAGAGATGGAGATTGATTTGGATCAGACAAACTATTCTTATATATACCCACTATCCTTGAGGTGGTCGGATCTAGGCATTGCTCCAAGTAGATCACAGAGGGTTATTAAGCCTCCTATTAGATCTATCTTTGAGGAGTTAGAAAGTTTTGCTTTATCCTATGCAAAGACTGTGGATGATGTGCAAGAGCTAGTACCATACACAAATGCCATTGTAATTGCCTGCTAAGTGGATTGCTGTTATGGAAAGGAGATGCAATATCTATGGAATAATCAAACATTTGAACTTGTAAAGGTACATAGGAAGAATAAAATTGTTGATTTCAAGTGGGTGTAAGTTCAAACAGGGAATCCAAGAGTCGTGAGACCAAAATACAAGACTTGTTTAGTTACACGCGTGTTTATTTAGATACCTACTATAGAATATAATGAGACGTTTTCTCCTATTGTCAGACATACTTCCATTTGTACTCTACTTGCACTTGTGGCTATGTACGATATGGTGTTAGAGCAATTAGATATTAAAACAACTTTTCTACATGGTGAGCTTGAGGAAGAGATCTATATATGCTAACTAAATGGTTTCATTATTGAAGGTAAACATGACCACATGTGCTTATTAAAGAAGTCACTATATGGTTTTAAGTAGTTGTCTAGATAGTGGTATAAAAGGTTTGATAACTTTATGATTGTGCATGGGTTCTCTAGGAGTGACTACAATTGATGTGTATCCTTTAAGGAGGTGGACGATGGTTCTCTAGTGAATCTTTTGTTATATGTTGATTAAATGCTTGTGGCGGCCAAATATTTTTATGAAGTTACCAAGGTGAAAACAATGCTAAAGGTTAAGTTTTAGATGAATGATCTTAGAGATACAAAAGATGATGCATGGTATGGAGATCATACGAGACCACATACATAAGCGCCTTTACTTGTCTAAGAGAAATATGTGAACAAAGTTTTGGAGAGGTTTCCTATGGCAGATACCAAGTCAGTTAACACTCCTTTAGCTATTCATTTAAGATTGCCTACTTTAGATTGCATTAAATCTAAAGACGATGAGGAGTTTGTGGCCACAGTTTCCTACTCTAATGTTATAGGATGTGTGCTGTATGCTATGATTTTTACCATACTAGATGTTGCTCAAGTTGTAAGTAGGTATATGGCAAATCCTAGGAAAACTCATTGAGAAGTAGTGAAGTAGGTTCTGAGGTACTTGAAGGGTATAACATCAAATTGTTTGGAGTATGAGAAATTGACTAATACATTGATTAGGTTCGTTAACTCTGATTATGGTGGAGATCTTGATGATAGATGGTCATTCGGTAGTTATGTGTTTTGTCTTGGTGGTTCTACAGTTAGCAGGAGAACATCCTTGCAAGAGGTGATTATGTTGTTCATCGCCAAATATATGTACATGAATATGATTGAGGCTTTTCAGAAAGCTGTATGACTTGGAGGGTTAGTTCGTGAGCTTGGGTTTGATCATGATACTCTATTTGTTCAAAGCGATATTCAAAGTGCTATATGTTTGGCAAAGAATCAGAATTTTTTCCACTATCGAATGAAACACATTGACATTAGGTACCGCTTCATCTAAGGTACCATTGTTACAGACAAGGTTGTGTTGGAAAAGGATACTACTTTGGATAATTCAATGGATATGCTAATGAAATCATTAACCACGAACAAGTTCGAGTATTTCTTAGACTTATCTGGTGTTCATATGCCATAAGGCCCTTTGGGGCATGGGGTTTTTCGATGATTTTGTCTACTCTTGTTGCTAGTCACAAATGATATGGTAAGGTGGAGGATTGTGAGCTTATAACTAGTATTTGGTATAAGTATAGCATAAATGGGTACGTGTAGGCATTCAGGGAAGTTTGAATAAAAAATGTATTTTTTTTGGAGAATACACGGGGGGTCCATGTTAATTAACACAACCCAAGTTTTTTGATCTTTCTTCAGTTTGCATATTTCATTAAAGGCCAAGGGTTTAGGAAAAAGCATGCCTCATATTTTAAGTAACACGGTCTGTGTTTTTCTCTGCGTTACGCTATCGCCTCAAAGTTGTTATTGATGGTTTGTAGAACCTTTGTTTTGACCCTAATTAATGTTGACCTCTAACCTTAAGTGAGATAATTTGTCAATTTGAGTGATTTTGTGAGTATTGATCACTAATTCTCCTTATAATCATAATTTCTATGCATATTAAGATCATCTATTTCCTAATTCTTGTTATTAATTGTTTTTCGTCTATTAATTATTGAAACCCTTAATTTTATCAGATTAGGTCTGCGTTCATACTAGTGAATCTACGACACCTAACTTTCAACAATAAGGCTCTTCAACGGAGAATGAACTTGCATATTTTTATGTCCTGACCACATATTCTACTTTCAGAAACACACCGCTTAATAAGCTAGTAGGTAGCCAAATGAATGGTAATCAATCTATATATATTTGTCTCGGCAAAATAACAGTTAACATAGGTTACTATGCTCTCATCCCCGAGAAATCTACAAGGATAACTATGACTAGGGCTGTTCATGTTATCCGATATCTGCTTATCCGATCCGATATCCGAAGCGATCCGATCCGAAAAAACAAATATCCGATCCGATTTTTTTTTTCAAATCAAATATCCGATCCGGTCAACGAAAAGTCAAACAAATCAAATATCCGATCCGACAAATACAAATAATATCCGATCTGAAGAAAAAATATTTATATATTTTTTATAATTTTTTATTTTATATATAATTGTATATAAATAAATTTAGATGTGTCTGTGTATAATTTTTACTTACTTTATTTATTATTTGAGGCAAAATTTAATTTAATTAAAATTATATTTTTAATATAATCCCTTTTTAGATATTTATAAAAATAAAAATAAAAATACTCTGCATACCGATATACTCCATCCACTCCTTTCTTATTTTATTTTTAACATTGGATATTTGTTGAGTAAGTCGGATATTTGCTAAGCGAATCGGATATTTGTTCAGCATTCGCTTAACAAATCGGATAATATAAAATATATTTGTCATTTGGTAATTTTTTTTATATTTGAAATTGTATTCGAATAATATCGGATATATTTGATATCCGATGATATCCGATCCGAAAATTCAAATATCCGATCTTCCGGATATCCGAAGTTTCAAATCAAATATCAAATATCATTTTTAGATATCCGAAATTTCAAATATCCGACAATCAAATATCCGAAATATCGGATATTTGAACCGTGAACAGCCCTAACTATGACTATCCAAAATTCTAGGAAATCCTCGCGTCGAATAATAAAGCAAAGAGGAAGGGACCAAACTACATAGGAGACTAATTACAACTGAGGAGCCACGGGAAAAATCCAGTTATTGTTCATCAACAATTTTGAAAGGGCACCACATGTTTTGACATCAATTTGAAAAACAATGTCGTGTCTCGGAATCTCCTGGCAACTGCACTTTATTCTTTTAACCTTGATCTTGAGTCCCCACTTCTTTCATTCACTCAAAA
This sequence comes from Tamarix austromongolica, assembly GCA_039764185.1. Lineage (NCBI taxonomy): Eukaryota > Viridiplantae > Streptophyta > Magnoliopsida > Caryophyllales > Tamaricaceae > Tamarix > Tamarix austromongolica. Next base: position 86,898,420 of record CM077818.1, on the reverse strand, counting down.
ATGTACGTTGTGCTTCTTAGTACAATTACACCTGTAACTTTGTTGCTTTCCAAATCTATATCAACCAGGTGCTGTAGTAAAGGTTCTCATTCCATGCAAAGCATGTCCATCCACAGTCGTTAATATTTGTGGTATTGACATGCCACCAGAGATGACAATTTCTGTGAAAAGAAGAGAGAAATTTTTGATTAGCCATCGGGATTAGGATTTAAGGAATACGGTTATTTAGTCGATGTAAATTTCACCTATTCCTTCTCTGACAGACAGATTAGGCCTCATAACGTCCTTTGAGCTAATGAGAAATATGTCTCCAAGGTAAAGGTGATTGATTGGGACATAGATACAACAGAGCTCCTCTTCACCCTTGTAACTTCGGAGGGTAACAGTTGATGTGATGAAGGCTAGGGCATATTCACCAATACGTGGATGCTTGACAAGGGCAACTTCCTTGAAGGCTTGGGAGTTCTGATCTGAATTGATAATACATCTTCCTTTAAATCATGCTTGCTAAGGTCGATTAACAAGAATCAAGGGTGATCAATGAGTATGCTTACCTGGTGAAATTGCTGCACTGATCTGTTTTGAGGCAGAGTATATGTAGCTAACAAGGGGCATTTTCTTGATGATCCATTCTCCGATATTGAGAACAGATGCTCCTAACCATGACGACATGAACACACCAACCAAGAAGATGAAAGTGAGGGATGTCACAAAACCAAGACCTGAAAGCGAGACCAAGAGTTATCAAGTCTGGAACTTTGCCATGAAAGAAGCTGATTTTGCTGGCTGTGGATGCAAGGGAAAAAATAAGAGTCTGACGTGATACAGGAAGACAATTCAATCTTACTTCCCCTTAAAATTACAGAAAACATATGCTGCCTGCATGTAGTGAAATGGTGAGGGACCAAATAGCTTCCAAATAGAAGGGATGTGGTGGCTGAAATACCCCAGAATTAATTAATTTAGGAAATAAGTTAATAAATAAGGATTATTGGGGAATTTGTTTAATATACTACTCTTTATAAATTATGAAAGATTTTGTGGGCAAGCTAATAAGAATCTTAAGATAAATTACAAGGGTGCCTTTATACAAGTAATTATATGTATCTACATATATATATTTCTGGGCCTTAAAATAACCTAAAAGGAGGATAAATATTTTATTTAATTATTTAAATATTCTTACTCAAAGCACCTAAAGTCAATACTCTAAATATTTATACAAATAAAATAAAATAAATTAATTTCTCTTCCTTTTTCCTTTCCTTCCTTCTTCTTCTTTTTTTTTTCCTTTTCTCCCCCTTTCTCGCCCGTTGGGCCAGCGCCGGCCCAACACCCCTTCTCCTTCCCTCCTTTCCGCGGCCCAGCACCGCCCCCTTTGCCCTGGAAACAAAACGCGGCGTTTCGCCTCCCACCCCGCCGAAACGCTGCTCCCAACGAAGGAATGTAACCGTTGCCTGACGACGCAAACTCCGCGTTTTTACAAAATCTCGCCCAAAACGTGGCGTTTAAATAACTAGGGAGATAACCGCCGCGGTCCGGCCGGTTCCCCCTTCCCTTTTCTTTCTTTTCCCTGGACCGCCGGTCCAGCCCTTCCCTTCCTTCTTCTTCCTCACGACGCCACCGTCCCGCCTCTGCAACTCGCCAGCTCACCGGAAAACGCAGCGGCGAGCGTCCCATCCTCTCTGTCCTTCTCTCCCGTCATTTCACCCCTGACTGACCTCTCCTCTTGACATGACCCATCGGGCAGCCGTTTCCCCGCACGCAAGCCTAACCTTTCTTCCCCGACAGAGTACGGTCTGCACCGGCAGACCTGCGCCGGACAACTCACCGGACCTAACCCACCTAACCTCCCACGTGCAATTGTCGTTTTTCCCCTCGCTTAGGCCTATAAATTGAACCCTCCACTGCGAAGTTCGGGTTCGAAATTCTGGAACCCAGCCCGATTCTCCAGCTTCGCCGCCAACCTTCAGCCGCCCTATTCGCCGCCTCCGATCACTGCTACCACCTGCCCACGCCACCATCCTCTTCCTCGCACCACCCACTACGAAACCAAGCCCTCACTGCCTCCGTCCCTGCCCCGCACGAGCCACCCCAGTCGTGCGAAGGTACCACCCCGAAAAACGCCGCCGCCGCCTTGCGCCGCCCGTTGCCGCCACCTCCGCCGGACTCAACCCCTGCTCCACCCCCCAAATTGATCAGCAGGTCCTTCCCTGCCTAACCATACCCTCCATACCCACTGCTCCCCTCTCCACCGGTCTCCACCAATTCCGCCACCTTCCTCCTCCCTCGACCACCGCGTCCGCCACCGGCGCCACCGCACCACAGGTTGACTCCACCTCCTTTGACCCTAAGCCTTGACTAATGAGAATTAATGAATTAATATTGCTAATTATTACCTTTAGCCTTATCATGATTAGTATTAATATTATCTTTATTATTACTATTATTATTATTGTTATTATTATTATTATTATTATTATTATTATTATTTTCATTATTATTAGTACTACCATTGTTATTAGTATTTTTCCTCATTAGTAATATTATTTTTACTGTTATTATTATTATTATTATTATTATTAGTATTATTATTATTATTATTACCATTAGTAGTCTTATTGTAGCTATTATTATCATCATTATTATCATTACTATCAATACTATTATTAATATTATCATCCCTAACATTATTATCCTTGTAATTACTATAAACAGCATTACTATTATCCCTATTTTTATGGATAGTATTACTACTATTACTACTTTAGCTCCTGGTAACCATTAGTAAATTGGTACTCTCTTAGCACTAACAAAGAAGTTAGGGAAGGGTAAATTAAGGGAATAGCGCCTTGTTAGAGGAAGTTTAACCCCTAGCTTCCCTTTTTTTTTATATAGGCGAATCAAGTCGACACCCGGAGGAGACGTAGGAGCGTGCTCCAAGGCCGGTGTCGTGTTAAGTAAGGACGAAACTATGGCCTTGTTTCTATGTGTGATATAATGTGTGGGTGAGTGTTGAGTATGCCATGTTGATACATATCGTGTATGTGTTATGGACAACTTGTCTTAATGTTGAGTATGCCATGTTGATACATATCATGCATGTGTTACGAATAACTTGTTTGATGTAGCGCAGCACGGATCACGAGGTATGTTGCGTGTGTCTTATGTCTTTATGTGTATGCCATGTTCCATAATTATCCTTGATGCTGATAACGTGACTTGGTATGGCCCTCTAGGACATGCATGCTAGGGTTAGTAGCGTGGAACGATTACGAGAGAATGCGGAGATTGAACCCTAAGGGAAGTTTGCATGGGGGTTTTAGAGCTTGCATGGGTATGTCCCTTACGTTGAAAAAGAGGGATGAGGGAGTTAAGTGAGGGTTGGGAGAGTCCAAGGGATGGGTGAAAACTTGGGGGTAAATATTACATGGGCCAGGGTCAGGGCGCCCAAGAGCCTGATTAGGTTTGAACGGGAGTGGGTGGCTGAAGAGTACCATGGTGAAAGTAAATGAGGGAGGATGGAGTAAGGGTGGTGAGAGTACAAATACACCAACATATAGGACCAGTATGGGCTTTCTAGATGAGGAAGGAAGTTCGGGGATGAAGAGGGGGGGTTACTTGTTGAGGAAGTAACGTACTAGGGTCTGGGTCGGGCCACCTAGGCCAATTAGGGTTTCCCGGGGGGGACCCTAGAGAGTCAGGGTCGTACGGAGTTAATGTCATATGTGCTAAGAGGGTCTATAGCCTCGGGGATGGGTGTCAAGTGTAAGGGGAGGTATGGGTCCGATGTCGAGTAAAAAGGGGAGACATGGGTCCCAACATATGGGATGGTCCTTCTGGAGGGGAGTGGAAGCGCACTACCGGCATGCATGTCAAGGGCGTGGTGTGACCTAATAAGACATCAATAAGACATTAACTACGTAAAGCGAAAGACTGATGAGCCCGACCCAGTCCGGTCCACCGGTTAGAATAGTGGCCAGAGGCGTTTTGCCCTGGGTGATGATTTCCGGTCCACCGGCTATAATAGTGGCCAGAGGCGTTCTGCCCTGGGTGTGTATTTCCGGTCCACCGGCTATAATAGTGGGGGATTCGGGCTCGACAGATCCACACGAATGAGTAATCCACAGGAAAGATACTAATTACGTACAGTGAAACACCATGAAAGTGCGGGGCCAGTCCGGTCCACCGGTTAGAATAGTGGCCAGAGGCGTTTGCCCTGGGTGTTGATTTCCGGTCCACCGGCTATAATAGTGGCCAGAGGCGTTCTGCCCTGGGTGTATATTTCCGGTCCACCGGCTATAATAGTGGGGTCCCCGTACATACATGGATTAATGAAGAACGTGTGAAAATGAATTATCAACTAATGGGCCATAAGGGATAAAATACAAGTAAGGAATCAGTTACTCCTGCATGTTATTGTACATTATTGACGTGTTAGATATGTATCATTTGATGTATGTGTCGGCCTTAGTTCGTCTGTTACCTTACTCAGTACGTAGCGTACTGATCACCCGTTTCATGGGTGCTGCTCATTCCCACGAGCAGAGGACCCATCTGACCTTGTGCAGGTAGGAGACCACGTGTTCGATGCCTACGATACCTACGAGGCATCCGGTGGGGCCGAGTGATGAGTCTCTCCTGTTTGGGGCCGAGAGCGAGTTGGCCGGACCCCTTTAATTCTTTTTTTGATTACCGTCTACTTTATCTTGATGTATTTACGTTGTGTTGTGTTTTCAAAATGGGACTTTTAAAATTGTAATTTTAATGATACCCTATCGTGCTTGAACTCTGTCTTTATGAACATTGTGTAATGGTGCATTTATGGTTAATGTTTCACGTTTTATGACTTTTGGTTTAGCCTTAGCACTTAGTATCGGAACGGTGGGAGCGAACCGGTCTGATACTAAGTGTGGCGGTAATACCCCAAGTGCGTTTTTAATTGTTCGTTCCGCTAAAGCATTTGAACTAAACGAAATTTTTCAGTAGTAAATTTGGGGGTATTACAGTGGCACCCTAAGTCTAAAGAAAGAGAAATGGAACACAAATAGGGGCACAATTTTTTTATATTTTTGATTCACAACTTGTTGCCAAATCCTATAATATGATATTCTTGTTAAAATCCTGTATTTGATCTTGCAATTCTATGATCCTATGATCTAAAAGTTATTAAATAATTTCCGATCCTAGATAAACCCTTAAGGTAATATAATTGTAGTAGAATCTTACTATTTTATACAAGATCAACAGAATCTTACAATTTTATGTAGAATCTTACGATTTAACATAATAACTATAATTTTTATCTATTTACCTTAAAGTCCATTTTCTCTTTTTTTTTTACTATATTTCTTCTCTCACTCTAGTTATTTTGCTACATGGAACAATTTGAAGAAAACATGAGTGAGATATCACTAAGACAGTGAAGCCAATTATCAAAACAAAACACCTATGGAGTCCAAACTCATTGTAAAGAGTAAAATAAATATATTAAATTTTATGTGTATGCATGTAAATTAGATTGTTTTGATGTCTTGATTCATTTGAATTTTGACATCCAACATGATCGTTTTTGGGCTATCTTAAATGATTGAAGATACTATCCACTTCTTTTGATGTTTCCTTAGTAACCATCAACCTTCGTTGTTCTTTTTGTGATTTTTTGTAAGCTAACAACATACATTTTAAACACAATAAGTTATAGATTTTGTTTTTCTAAAACCTACATTATGGTTCTAACTCCATAATGAATTGTTGACGTTGTTAATTTTAATCTTTTCATTTTCATTCGATAGGTTGTGTCACTTGCTAGTTGTTACAACTTAGTTAGTGACTACATAAGAGCTTAAAAATATACTATTTAGCATTCTTTAACTTTAACTATGGTGTTGTGTAGCATACAAATATACTAGGGTCATATATTTATGTTATCGTAGGATTATAAGATCTTAAGATTTAATTTTGTGATCATATTCTGATTCTATCAACATTTCCTTAAACCTTGATGAACAAACACCACTAGAGGGGTAGTAAGGAGATATGAGGGCAATCGTTCAACTGATTCTGATTTACTGGAAGTCGTCTACGGAGGGAAAAAAAAAGGATATAGTACAACTATATTCGTGTAGCTAACTGACAAGAGCAACTTGGCATTGGGTGAATAAGATCCTTTAAATCATAGTGTGTAAGTTGAGGAGTTCTGACCGCAATAACTTTAGTATTCAACGAAGCTTGCTCGCAAGCATTTATGGAGAGGCAGGGGGGGGGGGAGAGAAAGAAGAATCAATCATCTAATTTAACTAGCACTCGTAAGTGAGAAGGTCTTGGTGGATGAGCCATCTCTGCTTCTCTTTCTACGATGTTCCAACACGAACAATGAGACAACTAGTTGCTATAGTAGAAAAGAATACCAGCAGGGATGCTTATTCACACGATTAGACAGAAGTGCAACAGGGTGCATCTCAATGGTTATGTAAGGGGGAGATAGATGGCTCCGAAATAACATTCTAAAGACATACGCGAGAACAATTATTTCCAGCAAATCGGTATACAGTTTGCCTGACGTGTTTGCTTTCACCAGTGAACCCAGATACGCGAATCCATGTTTCACACAGGAAAATAAAACAGGATGAACTTGAGCATAAGGAGTAGAAATCCGGATAGAATATACCGACCGAACATGTTTATCCCGAGGTGGGTGTAGACTGGAGAGAAGAATCCATCCACGAAATGTATAAACCACCATGTAACGTAAAATGTGATAGCTATTGGGAGCAAAATGACGCTGCAAAGCATATACAAGGTACAGAGAGTTAGGGCCCAATGTTGCTTAATGCAATCCCCTTACCCACCCACGTTCAAAAAAGAAAAAAAAAAGAGAGGCTGGTATTTGTATTAGTTACCTCAACAATGAAGATGAGAAATTATGGACTTGTCTGTAGATATTTATCAAAAATAGTTTTTTTTAAAATTAATTATTTTATTAACTTTTATTTTAAAAGTTTCTAAAATAAATAATTATTTCAGATAACTACTTGTAATAATTAGCTACAAACAAGGGTTATCGTCGTATAAACAACTTATGTGGACACCCTTCTGAACACATTACTTAAGTACTTGCATCATAATAGTAGATTATCCAGCCAGGAGGGAAAAGGAAAAAGAAAAGAAGGGGATACAAGTGGTACTCAGTATCTATCACTAACCGGAGTTTTGTCAATGCACTCCATAGTTTTAGCTAATGAGCAAAACATCAACTACACGTAAGAAAATATTTGCATCATACGTTCAAGTGTACAATTTACAGGACATGAAGGTTAGCCTTTAAGAAGCGAATATATGAACACTTGGGCAAATGAAAATGAGAGACCATGCAACTATCATATTGCAAACTTATTTTGTACGGACATGGAATGAGTAGTAGTTTAGGACTCACCATCCTGTCATAAACTTCTTCGAAGCCCAGCTACGTAGGACTTTATAAAATGCCTGCATACACCAACACAGACATTAGCACCAAAGGCTACAAAAAAGTTATGACGAAAGGAGAGAGAAAAATTGTATGCGACAAGTCGAAGCGATAATAACATTAGATGTATGGAGAGCTGATCTCAAGACCGTCATTTCCAGTTTAAAGAGGGGATCTGTAAAAACTATTGATACAAGTCATAAAACGTACGAGAAAGTAGAGCTCTGACCGTCGACAGACACCAAGTTAATTAACGTACGAGAACTACAGGCATTTGACAAAACAGGACAGTCATTAAGATATATACGAACATCCAAGATACTCTTTAGTAATTGACATAAGGAAACATCATTCTCGGTGAGTAAAAAAAGAACAGATGGTAATCATAAGGATCGTGAATAATATCATATCTCCCATTTGGCCCCCAGTCCTATAGCAGGCTGAAACTTGATGTCGTCTTAGGAACCAACCATGGCATAACCAGGGGCAGAATCCTGGAAATCATCCTTCTAAATTTCTACATGACCACTAAAGACCGTCAATATCCACATTTAATGTGGGCACTCTGCAAGCTTCAAAAAGTGTGTGTGTGTGTGGCTGGCATAGTGCTGGCTGACGATATATACTTGATGCTCAAGTCATTAACATTAACAAAAGTTGATATGCATAATGAAAAGAGGAGTTAACTTGGATAGTTTGGGTAACCACACCTGGGCGATTCGTTCGAGTGTTGGAGGATCAAAGTCCTTACAAAGAACTAGTGATTGATAGAAGAGGACAGAGCTAGCCTAAGAAGATTGGAGTAAACTCTTCTCAAAACGTGTGAGTGAGAGATGCTACGAATGCCAACGCTCCGAATGCCAACGCTCCGAATGCCAACGCTCATCCTCTATTTATAGAGAATAATGTCCCTAGCTAGGGAATGAGGGAAAATGGAGACGAGGCCATGATCCGACTCTGGTCACGAACATAACTTCGGTAGTGGCTTATATCTACGATTGACTGGTTTATTGTTGCCTATTGGTCCGGTCAGTATCTGTTGCAAAAAGTGTGAAGGTAGGTGCCGATCATGCAAAGTTAACATATAGTTGTCATTGTGGTCATCCTAGATCATGAAATTGGTGGAGGGCTGATGATGTGTCGTTGTGACATCCAAGATGCCTGGTTAAACTACGGGCGTAACCTTTGAGTGAGGCAGCTGCTTAGAAAGTCAACTCTTGAATTAAGACATGTATGGAGTAGCCCAAGATCAGTTGAGCCTACTGGGCCTTGGAATGGTCGCTTGAAACGAGCATCGACTTGTTGATAGCTGCTCTCTTGGGATCAATTCTCGATTGCGTCTTAGACCGACGGCTTGGACTAGGATAATGTTTTCATTATGCCTAACTGTCTGAATGGGCATTGATCATGCAGGCTGCCTTATATCTGCCAGTTTAACTTCTAAAACTAAAACCAAAAAAATGTCCATAGGTAAAGACCAGCTGCCCGTAGGCTATATAGCAACCTTTAACCCATGAGTTCTCGGCCAGGTCCAATTGTCGAAACAATAGTCCAATAATTAGTTTTAGTCTTGAACCTTCAAAACTAGAGTCGTAAATGAGTTGAATTCACTTGTGAATTGATTATTATTTATTAAATAAGCTTGATCTCAAGTTAAGGTAAAATTGATTCATTTGTTCAAGTGTTAGCTCATTTATAGACTCACTTAGAAACTCATTTAGATGCTTTTTAGGGGCTCATTTATATGTATCTCAACCTATATAAGTAATGTTTGTACATTCATTTACAATAATTAGATTCAACTAAGTATCATGCTACACATAGATGAGTCTAATATTGAGTTATAAAGCTGAATTGGCCTATTATAATCTAAAATCCTATAAACAATTTTTGCATATATGATTGTAGTTCATAATTGAGCTCATAATCAAATGAATTGGAGAAACTTGACTAAATAATTATTAGAGTTCGACTCGTTTGATAAAGCAGCCGAATTTGATTACTAATAGAGCTTTTTTAGTAAACTATATAGTTGAACAAAGAATAGTTTGGATTGACTTAAGGATATCAATTAGGCGAGAGTGAAACCTAACGGATTTTATCTGATATATGTATAAATGGGTACAGAGGTAGTAAAAATTTTTACGAATATGGATATAGATTTTTTTATATATAGGATTTACATAATAGATAGGATATTCAATTTGTTGTCATCCCTATCTCATTTTCGGCTCATCTCATTTACTACCATACCCAACATTATTAAACTGGCTTCCAACCTCCTTATGAATCAGAATATATTGGCCTTAGTTAATAATAGTGACGAGAGTGACATATGGTACGATGTAGTTAACATCCAAATCACGCTCAAGATTTCCTTTTCATTTTCATTATTCAAGGATAATAAGGCACGTCATGTAATTTTGTTCAGCACTCAATTGAAAGCCTAATCTTTAAGAGTTTATTTATACGATCCAGAAACGACCTATATAATCTAATCATCGCGTCGACGTAGAAAACAAGCAACTAATGAACAATCATTGCCTATAACTAATCGCATGAAATTTCGCATCTTATAATCGCTAGAACCTGATAAATAAAATTGGGATAGAGATGATTGGTATAATGAAGATGCACAGGGTGGTGAGGGAGGATGAAAGAAAATAAACCTCTTTGTGATGATGAAGAGAACCAGCAGGAGTGGTAGTAGAAGAAGAAGATGATGATGAAGCTTTCGAGGCTCCAGCATTTGCAGGAATTATAGGCGGTGCAGTCACAGGGATCAGTAATTCCAAATCTCCGCCCCCCTCTCTCGTCCCCATCTCATAAGCTCTCCGAGCGTTGAAAAGAGCAAAGGACCGACGCCGGATATTGTTGGTGGGGGATGGGTGCCGATAAGGCCGTTCTGTTACTTCTCCGACGGTGGGTGACCGGGCGTTCTATCTCTGTTCGCGCGGTTTATGAGACGGGTGCGTCGGCAAATGTGGGAACGTAAGCTTCCTCATGGCTTTTGGGGTAGCCAGTATATACTAAATTTGTTAAAATATATGAAGTTGTAAAAATGTGATTGGTAACCGACAAAATTTCTTAATCAAATTTGAGTAGAGTCAAATAAAAAAATAGATATAATTAAAAAGATAAATTTATAAGCAGAACCGATTAATATAAAAAAATTATAATCAATTTAACTGAAAAAAATAGAAGTCTAATTAAACCTAATATATAATTTTTTTTATATTTTTAACAAATTAATTTTAGGTTGTTTCTTAATTATTATAGCTATAAATAGTAATATAATTTAAAGCGGATAATGTAAGGATAAAAATAGCTTAAATATCATCTTAAGTTCCTCTCGGGTCTAAGTATAATTCTTGCTGTAGCATTGCTTAACGACCAAAGGACAGTCTCTCGACTAATCAACATCACCTCTCCTAGCAATACCAGTCGGCTGCATTTTTATCTCACAAACGTCGTCCATTTACTATGCAAGTATTATCCATTAACGAAGATGTACCCGAAAATCATACCTACCCCATGGCTCTTGTTTAGCTACTATAAATATAGTGAAGTTAGATTATAATTTTTTTAGGATAAGGTGGCTTAAATTAAGGTATTCTTTCTTTCTTTCTTTACTTTTTAAAAGTTTATTCATGAGCAAGTAAACCAAAAAGTTAATGATCAAAAAAGTTGTCTACCATTTAAAAAAAAAAAAAATTAAGTCAAGTTAAAAAATAGCATCCTAAAACCGTTGGAACGGCGGCACTTGGCTGCCAAGTCCTGTGATCCGAGTTTAATACGACGCAAGGAGATGGGAAATAGCTAGCTAGAACTTATGCTTTGTCTCTTTTCGTTAATAGTTTCGATTCATTACATAATATATTATCTATATATTCTATTTGTACTTTTGTAGATTGTATTCTATTTTCAATGAAATTAGATTTATATCAAAATTTCATAATTAGTTGTAATTTATTTCTTTTGAATTCTAAAGAATAAAATTATAACTAAAATAGAAAGTGCCAATTTTTTTTTTTTTTTTTTTTTTTTTTTTTTTTTTTTTTTTATAATAAAAATGGAAAGACCATTGTCACTTGGATAAAAAAATTAATACATAAAAATATTTTTTCATTTTATCCATTACGTATTTTTTTTGGGTCAGAATTTGATAATTTTTATATAATCTTTGAAGAAATTAAGTTGAATAAAATGGATAAATCACTCCATTTTAATTTTAATTATTATATTTGACTCACAGTTTGTTTAAATTAGTTGTAGCTATTAGTTTGTTCTCAAATTATATATATATATATATATATATATATATATATATATATATTTACGACTTATTATAGACAAAAAAACTTTATATATGATATAATTTTAAAAATGATTAAATTTTAAAAGTAACTCACTCAACTTTATTACAAATTCATTATTTACATACAAAATTTAAATTATTTCATTATTTAGATATTTTTATAAATAAAATTTGGATAAGATATTTATAATAATTTCCCTAATTTTATATATGAGATTATGTAAACACACTAGAAATTATTCAATGGAGATTTAATATAAATTTAAAACCCGTAAAAAATATTTTAATTATATTTTAGAATATCCAAATATTTTTTTTAAATTAAAGAAGTTTATAAATTTTTTCTTGAAATAAAATTACTACCATACGTCACTAGATGAAGGTTGAAATGAAACCCTCCACGGTATATTGATGCAACAATGCATGCTTGACCTAAACGCCAAGCCAGGCCACCAATAAGAATGGACAATTATGTCCTGGGATGAGAGCAGGCTTGTGGAAATATTCTTATAGAGCCCAAGATAATACTAACCTCCAGTTGGGTTATCTTCTAGAGGAAAAAAATTCCTTATCGTTTATGTTTTATTTTTCATTACTATCTATCCTACATAGCTGCTGCAAATTATTTTCTAAAATTCTCTATCCCTTTGTTGTTAAGACAAGTGTCATGGTAAAGAATCTACCAAATACTTTAAGTACCATCATAGTTACAAAGTAATACTTATAAATATGTATGCACTTGTGAATGTATAGAAGGCGCTGAGCAACATTTTGGGAAACATCTCTCTCTCTCTCTGATTTTTGGAATCCTTCTCCCTATTTAGCTTTCTTTTTCGGAGTTCATCACTCATCTATAAGTGATAGCCAACCCTGCATCATTTTGGTGTTTTCATTGAAAGTCCTTAATCCATGCTCACCTGATTCAAATCTATAGAGGATTCCTGGCAACAACTACAAGATAACTAGGTAACAAAGCATGAAGCCATTAATAAAATCAATCAAACTCTAAACACAAACTCCTAAACCCTTAATGAAATCCCAGTGAAGGTATTTCAACTCTTACCCATCTCCTCCAATAATCCTCCCTCTCTATTCATCTAAGCGCCTCAACCTACACCACTTGAACATACCCCCACCATAAACAACACCTTGACTATTATGATTTTTCCCAAAACACAATTTGATTCCTAGAACAAAAAAATCCTAAAATGTGATATTATCTTCTTTGATGGGTCTAATACCTTGGATTGGATTTTCCGGGCTTAGTGATACCTCCCTTACTTCAGTGTTCCGGATAAACAAGGACTGGATATCTTAACCTTCTATGTGACTGGACTTATATTAAGTTGGTTCAAAGGGATGTACAAAAACTACAAACTCTTATCTTGGTCAGCCTTCACTTAAGCAATCAAACACCAATTTGGCCCTTTTACTTACCAAAACCATCAAGCCACCCTTTCAAGCTAACCCAATATGGTAGCATCTTATACTACCAAATAACCTTTGAGAACATATGCAACTGAGTAATTGACCTCTCACCAGAAGCAATATTAAATTATTTTGTGTTTAGCTTAAAATCTTAAATCAAACGTAAAAAGGCTTATCCTAAATCCACTTTCAAAACTCAAGCTATAGCTACTGCTGAGTTCCCTTCACCCAATATAGTCATCAAAGGCCTAATTCAAATCCCCCTAAAACAAAACCACCCCTTTTAGTTCTCCCTCCCATTCCACTGTCCTAAAAATCCAACCCACGCCCAAAGCCTTCCAACTATCACATCCATCTTAAATCCTAAAAAGACCAAGGTTTCTGTTATCATTGCAATGAGCGATTCACACTTGGCCATCATTGCCGAACTCCACCTATTATGCTTCTTCTAAAATAGGATTCTTCATTGACGTTGCTGAAGAAAGAACCACAAAATAAAACTGTAACACCCCAAAAATCTACTACTGAAAAATTTTGTTTGAAGAAAAAATGTATTATCAAATAACTAGGTGTTACCACCGTAATTGACATAAGTTTGGTTTACCGTACCATCCATACATCAATCACAAGGCAAAACAATTAGAAAGTAAAGCATAATAAATAGAAATTTAGGGAACTTTCATAAATATTAGATAAAAGTTTGGAGGTTTACTCCAAACACAATAATCCAAAATATAAAAACGAGTACCATCGATATAAGAGTCTAAAATGGTATCCAGTCAGAAAAAATATCTGTATAACATGATTCTATGCCTAAAACCCTGATACAAAAATCACTCCTCCATATATAAGTCATCAAAGGCTGCAATCTTGTCCATTGAGTCAGCTTCGACCTGTACAAAGATATTCATGTCGTCTACTCATGGCAATGAGAAGTACCCATAAAACAGATGATCACTATATTACATATTGAGTAAGGTAATAGTACAGTCGAAATAGGATTACACATAAAACATGAGTTCACGTTAAAAGGTAAGCATACATGCGATAATATAAAATAGTGCCAGGTAGATACTGATTTCAAGTCTTGCTATATAGATATATCATAATCCAAATCTTTTATTTCCATTGAGTTCAGGTACCCTATTATTATTAAATTGGTGAATTGGTCTGAAGCACCTCTCAGGGACAACACACCTGGGCTACTATTATTATCCGGTGAAACAAATTAGACACCTCTTAGAATAAAAATACTCATGAGCCACTATTCTTAAACTGGTGGAACGGTTTGAAGCACCTTTCAAGGACAAAACACTTGAGCCACTATTATTATTAGGTGAAATGGACTCAACACCTCGATCTTGAATCATATAGTCTTTTACTTTAAATTATTAGTATCTTTTTCATTAATACTTTATCTCTTCATTGTATATTTATTCATTTTGATTATGAGGCCCCACTATTTTTAATTTGGTGGAATGGACTGAAGCATCTTTTAGAGACAACATACTTGAGCCACTATTATTATCCGGTGGAACAGACTCATATAAATACCTCAGCCCAACTCACGTGATCTCTCACTTTAAATGATTAGTATTGTTTTATTAGAGTTAATTGTATGTTCAAGATTATCATGTGGGACTCATATAGGTATGCATGACATATAATTGAATAACATAATAACAATTACATAATTATCCTCAAATGATCATAATATACTTAGGTAGATAAAAATGCTTATATTCTTCCAAAGCCTTATAAATCTCAATACTAATACATATAAATCTCTAATATTCATTCAGTAAACATATCCTCAAATATATATATAGATACTATATCCAACATTATTCCCCAAATACATACCTCCAAATTTTGTTACTAACAAGATATCATATCATAGAATTTTTATAAATACATTATTCCCATAACATGTCCAATATAAAAGCACATACACATACACATAAAGTCCTAACTACAACATGTATCCTTACCAGTAAGGATATCGGGCTCTATGTACGTAAATTGTAAACTTCCTCCTCTGAGATTGCAAAAAATCACCTACGAAAACAAGATAATACACAATTAGACTTGAAGACTATAATTGAGGAAAAAATTAAGGTAAAGAAGGATAAAAATGGAAATAAGTGGATTCAATGAGAAGCTTGAGTTGCATGAAAGTGTGGTGGAAGGTATGGTGGTGCTATGGTGAAATTTTGGTGGTGTTTAGGTGTAAAAAAGGGGGTGCACGGCAAAAAAGATGGGGCTGTAAGGGCATATGGTAGGTGGTACGCATTCAGGCCGTGAGCTGGAAACGTGCATTAACAGGTTGTGAGAAGAGGCATGGCTGTGCTCATGCAATGCATGCACATGTAATAATGAACAAGGATGCACGTACGTGCCAAGGCGGTGCATGAGCCATGTGAGTATGCACGAGCAAATTGTGTTAGCATGCACAAGTGTGTGATAAAGAAAAATAGTGGTGCATAGTCATGGGAGAGACCGTGCTCAAGTTGTTTGCCTCACAAAAACATGATAGACGCGTGAGAAAAGAAGGTGATGATGGCAGCGGTGGACGGCGATGACGAGGGGAAGTGATGGGATGGTCGTGGTGGTTGATTTACCAAGCCATGGTGGTTCTTGGTGGTTGTGGTGGTACGTGGTGACGGTTGTTGGTGTTCGATAAAGTCAAACAGGACAAGGGAAAGGAGAAGAAGAATAAGAAGAAAGAAAAAGGGTGGTGGCTCGGAGTGGTTATGTTTGACAAAAAGAGGGCAATAAATGAGGGACAGAGAGAGGAGAAATTAGAATATATATATACATACATGGTGGCGTGTAAGGTGAAGAATGGTAGAGGAATGGATGGATCGACAGAGGGTGATAGTGATGGGCATGGCAGAGGCACGAGGGGAGAGAAGTAGGGCATAAGGGAGTGGCAGGGAAAAATTAAGCTGAGATGAGGTGATATGATGGGTGAAAGTGATGGTGGTGTATTGCAGGTGATAAGTAAAATACACGCAAGGCAAGAGAAGGAGAAGAAGAAGTCAGTGCAAGAAGGAGGAAGGAAAAGGAAAAAGAAGAAAGAAAAGAAAATGGGGAAAAAGCTTAAGGTTAGTATTAGATTAAATTTTTATTAGCTAAATTAGGTAAGATTAAAGATATAAATCTACTTGAATTAAGGTAGGGTTAGAAAATATAATTTATCCGAGTCAAAGATTTTGATTAAGTTAAGATTTTAGAATTAAGGAATTCGGGTAAGGCTAAAATAAAATTTTATCGAGATTAGAATTGGATAAATGTATTAATTAAACGAGATTAGGTTTAGCAAAATTTTAGGGTATTATAAAAATAATTAGAATTGAGGGCAAAGATGACTTACAAAATTTCCTTCCATGTCTTGACTGATTATGACCATCCCGTCACTCTTCATGTAACAAACACCATCAATGGATAACCAATATCAGCGCTCGTCGATACTGGTAGCACCCATAATTACATACAACCACAAATTATAACCTACCTTAGCATGCATGTTGATCAAGTTGGAAGACTCTTCATCTCCATTGGCATTGGAGAGAAGCTACAAATAAGGTTTTGTCGATAAGTTGTGGTGATGATCAAAGAAGTTAAATTCCAAGCTGACTCGAATGTTTCATTACTCGTTGAGGCAAACATAGTATTAGACATCCAATGTCTTTATACCCTTGGGATAATAGCAATAAGCCACAAGAAGCTTGTGCAACTCACTTGCACAAGGAAGCCCCTCACCTTATCTGGGCGCCTTGACACTAAATTGCCCAACCTAATAACCCTCAAATAATTAAAACGGTTTCATTGCATGTAGGGGTGTGCACAAGTCCAAAACCAGATGGACTTGGACTTGATCAGAACTTGATTAGGGATCGAAATATTTCAAAGTTGGAACCAAATATTAGACTAATTGGTCTAAGATCCATTAGGACCATAATTGCAAAATTATGTATATTTTATATTAAAACTATGTATATTTTATATTAAAACTATGTAAATTTTGGGTAAAATATTAATAATAAATTGAAATATTAGATCAAAATAGGTTAAAGATAATTTTTTTACTTTAGAACCAAAACTCTGACTCGGATACCGGTTCAGTCTTTAACAGGAACAATCGGTTGGTCTGGTCCAAAATTTTGGTCCAGAATGAATGTTAAACACCATTAACCACACCTCTTCCCATACTGCTTACTTCCACATACAAATTAACTAGAGCCAAAAAAACTGAACTAACCTTCAAGACTTGGACCCCTACTATAGAGCGTCATAAACCAATATCCAGCTATTTTCAACAAACCTATGGGACTTCCCCGACAACATTTTATGGATCACCACATCAACTTTTAAGAAGGAGCTTAGGCCATCAATGTGACACCCTATCGATAAACTCACTTTTAGAAAGAGGAGAATGAGACACAAATTACCAAAATGCTTAATAATAAATTATTCAGCCCCCAGAAACCCATTTTCTTCCTTAATTCTTTTGGCTTGAAAAAAAGGATGGTACTTGGAGATTTTGTGTGAATTATCGAGCTCTAAATGTGATTGTTACCCTCATAGGTTAAATGTCATTGTTGATAATAAATGGGTCTTGAGAACTAATGTGTTTTCTTAAGTATGAATGTATTGTGATTGACATACACAAAGATCTAAACACACTTATTCAAATCATTTCTCTATAATGTGCAAATCTAAAAGAGAAATTGAGTTTCCTAGTACAAGAGAAGAATGCATGAACATAACCAAGACTTAATGGTTAAGAATCATATTTCTAAAGTCTTAGGTTCTATATAACCATTTAAGATGAGGAAGTTCACATTTTGATCAAAACTCTTTAAAACTATTTTAAAAACACTTGATTTGAATTCACTTCATTAGAGTTCATGGTCTATCTTAATTTCTAAATCTTTCAAAGTATTTTAAAACTTATTGGTTGGTTCTATTTAGAACCAATCGATGGGTCTCAAGACCGATCGACCGGTCCATTTTAATTAAAGAGCATGAAATGAGTTAAACTCAAATAGATCGATAGGTGCAGTGAACCAATCGATTGCTTTTGCCAAACAGATCGATTGATTGAAGAAAACTGATCTAGTGGTTTGACTAACCATTCTATAGGTTTCACTCCTATAGAAACCCATTCGTCTTTATTTAAACTCCTTAGCTGGTTTCACCAAACCAATATAATGGTTTCACCAAACCAATTAACTAGTTTGAATAAACTAACCGACTGGTGACATGAACACATCGAATGATTTTTACCAAACATGTCACTATTTATATATCTTCATAGGACCAACTGGACACTATGTAAAATTGATGGTTTGGTTTTAATAAACCGATTGACTGGTTTGTGTAACATTAACTTTCTATTTCAGGACTGAACATAATTAATTGACTAATTTGAACCATCGATTGCCTGATTGTATAATCGATTGGTGAGCATTAAATGTTGATTTTTTTTACCACTTGAGCTATACAACTTTTTAGAGATTTTGTGTCTAATAGCTATATGATGAGGGAGAGCCTTATAAATAAACCCTATGCATTTATTGTAATGAATTTTCAACTACATTAAGTTTCTATGCTCAAATAAACACCTTAAACACATGATATCCAACTATTATTTCTATGCTCAAATTCACATAACACATTAAGTTTCAACTAGGTTCTTACTTAGGGTTTATGAAAAATGGAGTATTACACCAATTGCCAGAATGAGGTGGTAAATCAATGCCTTGAAACATATATCTATTTAATTGCAAGTGACAATCCCTGATAATGGATTCAATACCTTATGTGGGTTGAACTGTGGCATCACACAAATTACCACAATTCCATTGGCATGTCCCCTTTTCAAGCCGTGTAAGGCAAGCCACCACCCACCATTATCAATTATGTTGACAATTCCATACCCACTTGACTCCTTGTATATTGGCCTCAAAGAATGAGAAACATTGATTGCATAACTCAAGTGCAACCTACTTAGGACTCGGGTTCACATGAATAATCAAGTAGATAAGCGTAGGTGGGATAAAGGATTTGTCGTCGAGGATTGGGTCTTCATTAAGTTGTAAGCTTACCTTTAATTTACTACAACTTATTATAGCTCCAACAAGCTAGCCATGAAATATTATGACCCTTATCAGATTACTGAACAAATTGGAGCAGTAGCATATCACCTCAACTTACCAACAAATGTTTGCATCCATCCTATGTTTCACATTTCAATCCTCAAACTCTGGCGATATCCAACGTCCACTGCCAACAATGCTTTATTATCCAACAACGAAGAACAACTCACCTACAATCCCTTGAAACATTTGGCCACTAGGAAACACAAGCACAATAAAAAATGCATTATGGAGGTGCTCATTCAATGGAATCACACTAGCCCTGAAACCACATGGGAGGATTACTATCAATTTCAATAAAGCTGCCCTAGGTTAAGGTTGCTTTCGAATAGGGAGACAATGATGCACCAGTGTAAGCTCAATCCAAGCCAAGCCTTCAAGAAGAATGGACAACCATGTCCTGGACTGATAGCGAGCTTGTGGAAATATTTTTGTAGGATCCAAACTGATGCTAACCTTTGACTACGTTATTTTTCAGAAGAAATAACATGTCTTGTCATTTCTGTTTTATTTGTCATTACTGTATGTAATACCTAGCTGTTGCAAATTATTCGATAAAATTTCCTATCCCGTATCTGTTAAGCCAGGTATCATGGTAAAAACTGTATACCATCATGGTTACCGAACGGTAGTTATAGATAAGTGGAGAAGGCATTAACATTTGGAAAATACATGCCTCTCTGATTTCTGGAATCTCTCTTCCCCTCAACTTTCTTTTCTCGAGTTCATCACTGCTCTACAAGTTATAGCCAATCCTGCACCACATATACTCAGCGGTTCCTTGATTTCGCCTCGCGCAACTTTGCAACTTCACGTTGTTTGGATATTCCTCAATCATCGGACGAAAGAAAAAACTAATTTCGAACTTCAATTATCCGCCAGCGTCCAATCAATTTTTTTCTTATTCCGCCGGGAAAGCTCCTGGGCGAGAAAAATTCCGGCGAAGTTATTGAAGAGCGATGATAACGAGGTCTAAGCTAGTGGAACAACTATTCAAAGATTACCAGATTCGTTCCCAGCGCAAGTGTCCTGCTCTCACTATTTTCTCTCCTAAACCCTTCCTCACCTCCTGGTACTGCCTCCTGTTCCTTTTATCTAATCTCTATCTTTTTCCTCTGTTTTATGCATGAATTCGATCTCATTTTCTTTTGCGGTTTCAAAATTCAGTGATTTTGTTAGCTTCTCGGAACAAGCTTCTGAATAGCTATCAATCAAGTGCTAGACTCGATCTACATCGATTAATTACTCAGGACAACAAAACCATGAACTATTTTATTTCAGTGACCAAATCCATATGTCATATGCAATCAAATTGTTTGGTCCAAAAGTTTTGAAGTGGCAAAAATGTCTAATCATTCATCACCGACAGTTGGTACAATCTGCGGCATATGAATATTCTTTCGCACACAAACTGAGGCTTAACATTCCATACAAGAAGTTTTGATAATATTCTGAGCTATGGATGCTGATTCTTTTTTTGCTCATTTCTCTAGTACTAGTACGATAGAGTAGACCTGCTTTCATATTTGTCTCGCTTTCATTGCTGCAAAGGGAGCACAAAGTTCACAGTTATACTTGGATGTAAATTGGACAAAATTCTCCTCACTATGTAGGTCTTCGCTTTGATGGCTGAGACCCTTTTTAAATGCAATATGATATTGAAGAGCATCTGCTTTGTTTTGGAGATTTTTTAATTCTTGCTGCTCAGCTGTTTCTGAAGTGATTATGTTCAGGAAATTGTCTTTGTTAGATCTCAGTCAGTAAGAGAAGAGAGAATTTAACAGTCCGTGCTGCTCCAACATTTAGGTTGAATTATCCATTTTCATCTAGGCCATTATTTGTTTATTTGTTGATAGTGTTTGGTAGGGTTGTTCGTAATATGGCTAAACCGTTAACTATTTTATGGTTTGGCTTGAATAATGGTTAAAAAGTTAAGGTTTGGTTATAAATAATTTAAAATGGTTATGGCTAGGGAAATAATAGTTCGGTTAATTAATCATTAGCCAATATTATATTTATAAGAAATATTAAGAACCTCTTAAGACTTTAACCTAAATAATTAAGATTTTAATCTTGAAGGTGGTATGTAGGGATTGAATTGGATGTTTATGCTTTGACAGAGGAGTAGAGGAATTATAAATTTAGAACTTATGTAAAAAAGTTTACACTCCTTAATACTCTAACAATAGTTCTCACATTTCCTATAATTTATTTGGAATTAAATCAAAACATGTTATTGCCATAAACATTTTTATATGTATTGCATCAAAACATCTTGTGCTTTCATCAATTTTTTTTCCCTCTCTTTTGGTAAGTTTTTTCACATACAATGTAAAATGTTTAACCATTAACCAAACCAAACTGTAGCATTACAATTTGGTTTGGTAATTTTGAAAAATAATTTAGTTAAGAAAAAAATTAACCATAAAGATATAGTTTAGTTTGGTTGAGGCGTCAAACTGCAATTAACCAAGTCATGTACACTTCTACCTGTTCGGTAGATATTTATTCTTTCCTAGTTAGTTGATGTTGCTAGAGCTCTATATGTAATTTTTTAGTTTATCATAAGGAAGTGGAAAAGAGGACGGAAAGTAAGAGAAAGAAAGAGGTTAATATTATGAAGTGATGAAAAAGGGGAAAAAAACTGGTTCTTTCTATTTCCTTCTTGCTGTTAATAATGTTGCATCTTTCACATATTGATAGAATTTACTAAGGAACAATAGTATCTGGAGCTTTTTTTCCTTTTCCTCTTGCTGAACACGGGATAGATTCCTTTGCTTCTACCTCTCTTTTCTTCTAGATTAATGGAAACAACTTGATCATCCTTATTGTCCTCCCTTTTTTCCTTTCACTTCCTCCCCCTCCCCTATTTGAACATCATTGCTGTGAGGTGCCTAGCCTTGGTACTCTGAGGTACTTGCTTCAATACCTATATTTCATGGTACATATGGAAAAAGGATGAAAGGCTTATGAAGCAAGTGTAGTTTACTTTTAATCAACTATTGAAGCTTGTAAAATATTTATTTTTTGAATTGAGCATACAACTTCAACTACAGTTTGAGATTTACGTATGGACCAATTTTAGCGTTCTTTCAATGATGGCCCCATCCTTCTCTCTTTTCCACTCTCTATTATTTGAAATTAGTACAACAGCAATTGCCATCCATAGTTCTAACTTGTCATTGATGCCTTCCCTAGTCCACCAACTAAAACAATATCATCTGCAAATAACATACTCCAAGCGACACCCACTTGGATCAATTTTGTATGTTCATCCAAGACTACTGTAAAAAGGTATTAAAGCTCATCCTGATAACTGATGTAGACTGGTATCAGCGGGGAAGCTTCTGCCTCTCGGTATCCTTGCTAAGCATCCTCATACGAGTGTTAATGCCTTCATACATATCACGAATTATCCTGATATAATTCATAGGAACTCGCTTGACCTCTAGGCACCACAAAAAATCCACCCACGACTCTCAGTCATACATTTTTTCTAAATCAATAAAACGACACAAAGATTCTTCTGCCTTTATCTATAATAATCCATTGATGCCGAAGAAGGTGAATAGCTTATGTAATCAATCTCCCAGACATGAAACTGAATTGGTTCTTTAAAACTTTGGTATCCCTTCTCATTCTCTTATCAATCACCAGCTCGCATAATTTCATAGTATGGCTGAGAACTTAATACCTCTGTAATTTTGCCTCTGTTTTTTTTAGAAGGGATCAAAGTGTTGGTTCTCCATTCATCTGGCATCTTAATCAAGGATAACATTCATAATCCACTTCCTCCATTAGGCACTTCCATAGGTCCACAGGTATGGATCAGGTCCCACAGCCTTCCCCAACTTATCTTGTGAGAAGCTTCCCTATTGGTTATAGACTATAACATTATTTTCTTTAAAAATAATGGCTGCATAAAATCAATAACTTGAAGATCAGACTTTTAATTTGACAACAAAAAAGTTATGGCTGTTAGGTTCAATCTAAATCATGTATCCCATAAATTATAAGGCCACATGGAACTAAAAGGGTGTTAAGGCATATAAATAGATTCCACTGCATATTTATAATCTTCATATTGTTTATCATTTTGGAAATTGGACCAAAGTATGCCTGTATTTATGCAATCTCTCCGAGATTAGATACTTATACCCTTCATATTTGCTTATCAATCGTCTGCCTTTAACATGCCTATAAGGTTATGCCATCTTAGTCGAGTTTCTCTCATCTTCCGGTGTCCACCATCTACCTAACAAAGTCATTCCTTATTCCATTATTACTCCTGTGACCTACATCTCTCTCAACATCTGTCACTGTCATTCTTATATTTCGTACGAATTGATGTTTTGCCTCCATCATTTTGCACCGTATATCACAGTGCATATGTCCCTATAATTTATTTCTTTAATTCAATGGCAACGGACAATCTCATAATCAAGCAAGTCTCTGAATTATCTATCATGTTTGAATTGATAAATGACATCCCTGTTACTCCTTTGAAACCATAATTGGTAATCTGATTGGTTTGCGTTCATTAATATTCACCTTTTTTTTTTTGGGTAAATAAGTGATTTGTATTTATTTACCAAATTATGAGAGTAGAAAATGGTCTCTATAGATATTCCTTCATCCTTAACAAAACAGATAAAATAGACTCTAGCTAAAAATGAGACAAAATAGTACTATCTAAGGTCTCTACGTGGGTCAGCAAACTATGCATAGCACTCTTTGGATTATTCAACAGTCTCATGCTCAGCTCAATAAGTATCCTCCTGATCACTTGTTGTGGGTGAAGTGACCTTGTGAAGACTATTGCATTTTGGTTGATCCATATGACATATTCTATCTGTTTCACGATAGTGGGCCTATAGTTTTTTAATACACATATTAAGGAGTATTAAAGTTTAGGATTGTTGGAACAAAAAGGCTATTTTACAAAAAAATAGGAGAGGAAGAGAGAGGCTCAATAAGCTGAATTATTTCATTGAACTAGTGAATGTTTTTTTTTTCTTTGCTTACATAAGAGCTGCTGTCCAGCACCATATTTATAGAGCACTAGAGACTATTCTAGAGATGTAACTGACCAAGTAACTTGAAAGATCAGTTCTGAAAATATGCCTAAGAATCTGGAAAGTCCATAACCTTTTATTTTCCATATTCCTAACCGTTGGACAGCAGAAAGTCTCAATTTCTAACAAGGATACATGATAGATAAATTGACTAAAATGCCTATATTGGAATTGAATAATTTAATTTTTATGGGATACTTTAATGAGATGGAAGAGTGTAAATTAGAAAATATAACAATAAATGTTTGTTGCTACTTGGAATAAGGTTTATATTGTTATATTATGAAACAAAAGTGAAAAAAATATATGATCTCTATTGTGAAACAGAGGGAGTGAATCACAGCATAGAAAGATTGCACACATCTTGCGGCCCTTCATTGTTTTCCTCTTTGCCAGTTGTGTCATCCATCTGAGAAGTCCCAATTCCTGAATTCCTTGATAAGGGAAAATTGATTCAAAGTCTCACACCATATGCTAAGGGCTAGTGCGCTCTGTTCAGACAAATGGGAAGCGCTTTCAGATTTGTATTCAGTGCATACTTAACAGATATCATCAGGTAGGATTCTCCAATTCATCAATCTATCCTTTGTAGGGGTGGTGGCTTGACACCCTAGCCACATGATCATCTTATACTTTGGTTGCCCCCCATAAGACTACACCAAATGAGCCCATGGCACCTTGTTTCCCTTCATATCAGTCCACTTGTAGACCTTCCCCAGTGCATACTTTTCTTCGCTGCAGCATGTATCTTCTTGCAGCACTGGTTGTAGCTTCTCTCTTAGGCCAAAAATCTTCATGATCAACCAGGATGGGTGGTTGTGAACTTGAAAGGCAAAAGTGCCCCCCCCCCCAAGGAGATAGTTTTGTGGACCCGTTTGTTTCACAAATCCTCATTCTGTTGTGTGAACTGCAGTATATAGTTCCCCATTTCAGCTTCTTTTCATAGCTGCAAGTTCTTGATGCCCAAACCTCCCTTTCTTCTTGGAGAACATATCCTTTGCCATCAGACAAGGCCTTCTTGCTAGTGCTAGTCACTCCTGGCCAGTAGAATCTACTGCATATATACCCTCAATCTGAGGGATGTCCTTCTAAGGAAATATAGTGACTTGTGAGTTGTGACTGGTAATATGCCATCCCAGAGATCACAGCTTGGAGCAGCTGCATTCTTCCAGCGTAGTTTAAGAATCCTGTGGCTCCTGACTTCATGTTAGCAACTATCTTGTCAATCAGGGGCAATGAGTTATGGATAAATTTCCACAACCAGGGGCACTCCTAAGTGTCCAAAAAGTCTTAAACCAATAGGGATACCTAGAGTTGTGGCAATCAAGCTGGTTGCTATCTGAGACTCCTCCAAAGTAGATGTTTCTTTGTTTGGATTTGGTCTCAGACCTGAGGTGTCCCCAAATTCCCGTACAAGCTTCATCATCATAGTAATTGACCTCATGTCTCCTTAGATCATTAGCAAAGCCAAGGTTGATGATCTCTAACTTCGTAAAGCTGGGGTGGCCATGGAAACCATGCTCCCCTTCCCTAGAAAAATGTCATCAATAATCAATGCAAATATTGCATGCTAACTACAAAGAGATAAGGTGATAAGAGGTAATCTTGTCTTAAGTTTTTCTTCCCTTTGAATGACTTAAATAGCACCCCATTTGCTCGGATGGAAAAGCTACAGTTGTGATGCATTGCATGAGGAGGTGGACAAAGTGACTAGGGAAGCCACGTCCATGTAGTATCTGTTCAGTAATTACCCACTCTACTGAGTGGATGCCTTCTTTATAAACCTTTATCTTGGCATGAACACTAGTATTCAGTTATCGAAAATGCTATCCTCTCCGATAATTTATTGAGAAACATCCTTTCCTATTTGATGTTCACCTATTGTAGCACAAGTATTCTTCCTTAGATTTTTTCCAGAAAAAACTTCATGGCTTCTCTGGCTAATTGAGGACTATCATCCATCTAATTGCATTTAATATTTTCCATGACAAACCTCCTCATTACCATATGCTCTACGTCTTTCAGTTTCAGAATCAGTTATATCTTCTTGATCAAACTGATTTTCATGGTGCTATATTTCCATGAGTGTCTTCATCTGCTTTTAACAATTATTATGGGAATATTTTGTTGAGCTTGCTCAGTTCTTATGGCAGCACTAGGGCTATCTTGCTGAATTGCAGCATCATGATCTCATAATTGTGGACTGTTTCTTTGCTCAAAGTGTTTCGTCAGAGTCTCAATTTCCTTGCATAAGGTTGTGGTGGCAAAATGAAGGAGTGCGGCTGAACGCTGAGATCCTTTTATGTCCACATATGCCTGCTGACTACATAGTTTTTAGTTATTACTTTTTGGTAGATGGATGTGTTAAATCCAATCAACGGATCAAACAAAGAACTTCTGAAATAAAAGCAAAGTCCAAATGCACAGCTCACGAAAAGAAAAATAAAATAAAATAAAATAAAATAATATATATATATATATATATATGAATTATCTTCTGCAATTCAGATGAGCCACTGCTTCCCTGTGATTGGTGGTAATGGAAAATGTGTATTGGCATGCCTCAATATAGTTGGCCTTTGATATTTATTTGATATTATCTTTTGATATAGCTTCATCATAATGACATAATTGCAGTAGCCTGAATACTTAATCTGCACAATAACACACACGATGTTATTTTGAATTGTTTCCTTGATAATTATAAACAAGAAATTTTTCCTGAACTGCATGCTTTGGTCTGCAGGAGGAGTAAACTTGAATGTCATGGATACAATCGTTACTGTTTTATAAAATTTGAATTCTGATGGCTATGCTGCTTTTGATGGAAGCTATTTTTCCTTTCTAATTTCTTGCATTGTGCTCGTCTTTTTCATGCCATTGTTGCCTTCTAATTTTTGCTATTGTACCCTCTTATAACAAGATTGGAAGGTCATTGCTGTAACTGTGATCCTTGAAGATTGTGCTTCCTATTTTACCTAATTATGGCTTGTGTACATTTGTTCTTGCTTGAATAATATGGTTTTCATTGTCATAGTCTACCTTTGAAGCTTGCTTAAAGTTTTTGGATGATGTCTAATGCTCAAATGATTGAAATTTTGCAGGCTTGATGTCATAGCAGCGATTTTGTTGGCTTGCTTGTTTGGCATTCTTGTAATATTCTCATATGTTGCTCTCTACTTTGGATATTTCTTGCTAGCTTTGGTCATTATATGCTTCGGGATCCTTCTTCATGTGCGCCTAAAATTATCTAGGCAGGCATTCAAGCAGAGGAAAGAGAGATTATTACCCTTATCAATGTGACCTCTATGATCAGGTGAAGTGCGTCTGCGTTTGACATGGCATCGAGTGCTGACTTTGTTTTGTGATTATGAGTTTTCTGTCACAATAAACCTACTAAAGGTCTGGGCTTCATCTTGAAGGATTTTCCGCCGCCTTAAGTGAGAAGTATGCTTCTTCCTTTTTTTTTCAGTCTCAATTAAAGGGTCCAGCAAATGTTGTTTGATGTAGTCATTTGTCATGTCTTTTGTGCCACTGGTGTAGAAAACAGAAGGATGTCTGGTGCATGGGGCTTCCTGGTTAGGGGGGCCTATATCCTTTTGTTTTCAATCTTCTTTAAAATTTACTCCGTTCTGGCCTGTAAGTGATGTTTCTTTCTCTAAATCTGAACAGATTTTAGTTCTTAGTTTTGACTATTGATGAAGCTTGGACAACCTGAGTAGTTTTAAATGACATCTTACAGAGAGAGCTTAGCCCAAATTGCAGAGCAACAGAATCAACAAATAACATTGACTTAGACCAGCTGCTAAAAAAATCTCTTACGAACATGTAGCTGTAGATTTATTATTATTTTTTGGTGTGTTGCAACATGGATATATTATCTTGTTCATCTTCATCTTGAGTGCAGAAGTGCACTTTGTTAAAGAATATGTTGGTCATTCTTTTCTCTCTGATAACGCAATGACCTGGGCCTATGAAGAATGAGTTATCATGAAGTGAAGAATGACTTTGGTTGGTTAATCAAATTTCAAATATAAATTGCCTGTCGCATCTCTTGATACCACCTATAAATTTTTGTATGAAGGCTGGATAAGAGAAGGGATGGACTGTTTGTAATCTTTCTTATAACTATAATTGCTACATACAAAGTTTCTTGAACTAGTTTCTTATCCTGATGGTTGTAGTCATCATTTTTTACACATTTCTTCTTCTTCTAGTTTTAAGGTCCTGTGGCTTGCTTAGGGAGAGACCTTTTTGTGATGCCTCATGGATGTTGTTTTTACCTGATAACTTACAATTTCTCATAACTTTTATCCAGGTACTGCCTGTCTCTTTCTTCGTCTCAGCCATAGAAGGTAGTGCTAAAGGCTTAGTTATATACGCTGGAGGTCCCCAAATTACTGTCTTCAATTCAGAAGCCTTTTGATTATGGAATTTTTCATTGATGGTGGAAGTCAATGAAGTGTGCTTCTGTTGACTCCATGTTACTATGTTTGCAAGAGTTTGAACCTGAGAATCAGTTGTGCTACATGGGGCCTCCTATATATAGATGGTTCAGAAAGTAGTTTGCTATATTTGTTAATAGTCATAACATTGTTAGAGTTTGTACTTTTTTGATTCCTAAGGAACATCCCTGTATAAGTTCTATGTGGCTCCATTGTTAGATTTTGTTATTTTTTTCGTCTCTTATATAGATAGTGATTCAGCACTTACACAGGACATGTGCTTGAGTACATCGTTATATGTGCAGCTGAAGTCAAATTCATAGGTCTAGCTGTCCTGTAATAAGCAGCCCCATCTCAATTCAGCCACCCAAAAAAAGAGTCTAACCCACAGAAGGGAGCCTCTCACTTTTTGTATTTCATAGGTAAGAAGGTACTAAATTGAATATACTTGCTGGAAGCCGAGATTCTCCAAGGCATCTTTCTTTAATAAACTTTTCATCAATCTTTTTGATGGCTGTGGG
This sequence comes from Tamarix austromongolica, assembly GCA_039764185.1. Lineage (NCBI taxonomy): Eukaryota > Viridiplantae > Streptophyta > Magnoliopsida > Caryophyllales > Tamaricaceae > Tamarix > Tamarix austromongolica. The sequence continues at coordinate 86,869,001 of CM077818.1, read as the reverse complement.
TTTTTGCAAGTTTAATCTCATTATGGATGTTTGTCTGAATATTTAAGTGTCAGACTATCTATTGACCAATTTCTCAATAGGGATTGGTGCCTGATGTTACATTCTGACTGCACTGGATACATCAATAAACATCGTGACTGTCAACATTCAGTAGGGATCGCTTGAATCTCAGTGGGCTGCAGCTGGAAGCAGGTGAAAAAGAAAGGTTAGCGCCTTTGACATGTTTCTAACATCCATTGGTATTGGGATATAAAGGTTTGATTTATCCTACCTATATGTTTTCAATTCCGTTTTGAAAGATTTCTTTAAGCATGTAAAGAAGGTTTAAAAGATGCAAAAGCTGTGTTGTGTGAAGTGTACATGATTAGTTGAATTAAAATAGAATGTCGATATGTTTTGTGTCTCCAAGGGTCACAGGCTAACATACAGCATTCGGTTTGGATTCTGTCTTCTGAGTTTTTTGCATTTTGTCAAACCTTGTAGCTTGTTTTATTGCAACAATTTGAAAATATTTAAGGTTAATTACATAATCAAACTAACTTTCACTACTACCCCTCATCGTTAGTTTTATGATTGCCCTCATAAATGAACTTCACTGGAAAGTGATTTAAAAAAAAAACATGTTTAATATCCTATAAATGAAAACTCTACAATCATATGGGGCTCTTTATGATAGAATAACTTACAAATAATGTGAAACGGAGGGTATATACTTTTTTTAATCCATCGGTACTGTTCTTTCGAGGGGAATGTTTAATCCAGGTAACTACGTTTTCCTAGTATTCTCTTTTTATTGGAGTATGTGTGGCATGACAATATGAAAAGTTAGATGAAAGAAGAAAAGTTGTTAAGAGCTTATTTTAAAAACTACTCTAATAAGCTCATGAAAAAAGAGTTCTTGACTTCAAAAGAGCTTGTCATCCAAATATTAGTGCGACCTTCTCGGCCGCAATGAGCTTGGTCATTCAAAGACATCTAAAATTAGTTAAACGAGTTTTTTCTTAAGTCAAATTAGCTGAAAGCTAGGTAAAATGGTTATCCAAATATACACCTGTTTTCTCTGAAGGGGATCCCTTAATTTGTATGCCTCCACCTTCCAAGAACATAGGATATTATGTTGTGCTGAACATTTCTTTGATAGTATTTGCATTACTTTTTCTTTTTATAAAAAAAATAAAGAATTCTTAGGAATCAAGTTAGCCCAGAATCAACAGTTATATGTTGGTTTGGAGATGCAAGCTGGTGCTACACTCCTTTATTGTATTTTTTTTTACCCTAGGGAGCGAATTTGTGTAAGTTCCTCTGTAGATTTATTCCCTAACTTTCATCTAAAATGACGGGTTATCAACTTGCTGCAGAAATACCCTAGGTTCTTCAACTTTTTATAGCTAATCGTGATTTATTTGGTTAGAAGAGTGTTGCTGTCTGAGAATGTAGGCCTTTTTGGGTGAAGTGTCTGAAGTCGAGGGAAATTCTTGGATACATTCATATAAAAAAATGTCAACTCTTATTTTCTGCTATTGGAAGAAGAATGGATATCCCTGGCTAAGTCGGTTATTTAACTTGTCTTACATCTGCAACATATTCATTGCCCACATACACTGAATCTGTCACCACTCGCCAGCCACTAGTGAGGTGGATTATAGATTGCCAATTCATGCATGTTAATCATGTTGCATGTTTAATCATCGAGGCAAATTGTTACTATTAGAAAGTAGATGCCCCATTGTTGATGAAACTTGGAGTTTTGTTCCTACATGATTCTTTGCTGCCATTTCATGAATCGGTCACTAGTAAGGTATGGTTGGACATCGATTGTCATTTGCCCACTTTGATTTTATTTATGTTTAATTACCAAGCCATAATGACTATCATCCTTAGGAATTTGATGCCCCATTGCTGATGAGTGATGATACATTGACCTTCTGCTGATAGCTTGCTACATAAACATTTGTGTGTATACGATGAATTTAAGCCTGCTGTCACATTTTAGGACCATATACGGTCCAATATTGTAGAGAAGGCCCGACATATCTGGATGAGTATTTGTCAGGTTAGAACTCCTTCCCAATAAGGTCTGAGATACCATCATTTTGTTCAATTCACCCTGGTGGGTGCTTAATTGTCGACATTAATTATCATCTTTGGAAGTAGATGCCCCGTGAGGCTATAGCTCCCAAACTACATGCTTCACTACTGTCAAACATTATGAACTAAAACGTTCGGTTTACCGGTTCATCGCCAAGCGCTCTATTATCACTAGTAACTAGACCGACCAAGTGTGGCCAGCAGTCCAATCCGATTCTTAATAGCACAGTTAAAGACTTGGGTCTATTTTCCGTCGATTTTTTCAAGTTGTTAATCTCACATCATAATAACATCATTAAAAAAGGAAAAGGTAATCGAAATATTGCTTTAACGTGATTTTAAAATTCACCCAAAAATGGTACCTGAAACTAGAAGAAATGTAACGGGATAAATCCAAAGTTTCGATGAAATATGTTTCCCCATCCTACAATTTGACAATCCAACCCATGGTATCTTCTGCAAGACCCATTGGTAGTCCGGTAAGTGTCGTATAGAGTTGTTGTGTTACACCACCTATCTCGCCTTCCTCGCCATACTTTGTCCAGCAAAATGCACGAACAAAATATGCTTCCCGCAACGTAATATGTTTATAGCACAGTCTGGTCTGTTGATTTCAAGTTCAGATTCCCTATCATTTGGGGTTTCAGTGTTTTATCAGAATTTAACCCCTTTTGGTTGTGGACTTTCCCCTTCCAATGGAAGGTTATAAGGAAATAACAAAGGAAAGAGCTCTAGGTATATTCGACAACAATGTTCAAAAAGGTAGGGTTAGGTACATGATGACGAAGACAGCCAAATGCTGTGTTCGACTTTAGAAGCCACGACCAACAACAAAGAAAAAAGAAATGAAAACGAGATGTGGCAAGACTTCGGTGAGTAATTTCTCTAGAAACCGGCCTTCATAATTTTTTTTACTGCTCTCAAACCCAAGTTCTGGCATCACCGACTAAGGAAAGACGAGAAGGTTAATTCTTGTCGATAAGGAGGGTTAAAAGAGAAAAAAATCATTTTTTTTATCACCATGATAATACGCTAGGGCTGGAGTATCCACCCACATGAAGTTCCTCACTCGCCTCCCCTGCTCTCTTCCTGAGACTGCTAAATGCTAATTCACGAGGTCAACACTTCAGCAACCATCATTTAGACAACCCTCTATCGTTATAATATTAATTTGCCTAATCTGCAAAATAACACGCAGGAGTACTTGGCCATTAGGTCATGTGAATAGCTCCCTCACATAAACAGTGTTATATATATAAGTAAAGCGAACACATTATATCATACATTTTACCAAGATACGTAATGCTGCCGAGAGGTGATAAAACCACAGCTGGGGTCAGTCGTGACACAACCTCAAGCTACAAACCTTTGTTTTTGAGTACAAATTGTCAACATGAGCAGAGCAGAAACAAGGGGAAAAGGGAGCAGATCGCAGGTAACGGAATCTAAAGACCTCCAACTCTCAAACAAATTCTCTCGGTATGCTTCATACGGGCTTTTTAAGTATGCAGTGCAAATGATACCATGGGAAAATTTGAAGGCGTTCTAGAAGAAAACGTTAAAGAACAGATACCAGATATAAATGCTTCGTCCCTTAAAGTTGAATAGGCTGAAAAATAATAATGGATGACAAACTTGATTCACATCCTCGGCACAAACACACAACATCATCTACTAGTTCAGATGGACTTTCAGTTTAAAACAAGAAAACAAGAATAGGAACATGGACAAATCTCTCGGAACAGCATAAGATGTCGAACAAATTATCTGCATTTTTTTTCCTGGTTCATCTTTGTACTAGTGAGTTGGCATAAATGTAAAAGCAATATCATAACAAATCATCTATATTATAATAGTAGAAAGAAAGGAGTTGATGAACATTTAGTGAGGTGACAAAATGATGAGAAAAATAACAAATTATCTTTCTGCATAGTTTCCAATGCTTTTCACTTCTCGAGTTCCAACTGGACTTGCGCGGTGCACATCGTTTTCAATGACCAAATTTAGCGGTGCTAGAACTCACTGGCATAATAATAAATAGAAATTAAGAGAGAAAAATAAATGTGCCAGAGGATTCATAAGAGCATGAGGAAATACATCTGAATTTGAAATAGTTTCCAACAGGGGATACATAAACCAGACAAGTGTACTCTGGAGCTGGAGCAATATCAAGGACAGGGCTACTCCCCCAAAGCAATGGTCTAATATAGAGAGAGCCTTTACCTAGAGGAGGAATCTGAAATAAAAACACATTACTGATGATGATGCAGAATTGTACACCCCACTGCCAGCTCAAGGTCCAGATAAGCAGAGACGTGGCAAGGAGTCAGCAGCAGTCAACCGCCAGAGACTTCTTCGTCCATTCCGTTATCAGCTATTTCAATTTCTTTTTTATTTGAAATCCTTTTAATCCCCAAATTGTTAAGAGTTTGTTAGAGGAAATCTAAACGAACTATATATTCTGGCTGTAAAGAAGAGGAGGGCAACGAATTAATCAATATCATCTTCCTGTCAAAATTTCTCTGGTTTCTTATTTCTCTCAGTTCGAAGGCTTTTCTTCTCTTAAGTTTTCCTACTGTTTGAATTGTTCTCCTTCGATTCCTTGCTGAATCCTGGGATTTTTTTTGCTGTTTCAGCATCATTGGTATCAAAGCTCGGCTCCTTCCTTGGTGACTGAGAATGGTAGACGGTACTCGATCCCAGACAACAATCAAAGACCTCGAAGAAAAGCTCCACCAACAAACGGCACAAATTGCTGCGATGGACACCAAATTCAATGAAATTGTTAACAATAAACTCACTGAAGTTGTTAATACGGTGAAGCAGATGTTGGCGGAGTCATTGGGAAGGAATGATCGAATAGGAATTCCAGTGGAGGCTTCCAGCAATCAGACCAATGGATCAACTCCTAATGGTCGACCCACTGCACATATTGCTTTGGCTCCGATGAATGCAGGTAATAACCAGTATACATGTGCTACCCATCTCTCAAAGATTGACTTCCCTAAGTTCTCTGGTGATGGAGTCAAGGAATGGGTTTACAAGTGTGAACAATTCTTTGCAATTGACAACACACCTGAAGACGTGAAGGTTAAGCTTGTTGTCATCCATTTAGAGGGTAAAGCTTTACATTGGCACCATACTTTTATGAAGTCACAGTTAACAATCACCTTACCTAGTTGGGGAGAATATGTGCGCATCCTCTGTGATCGATTTGGTGACCTGTATGACGACCCTATGTCAGAACTTAAGGAATTGCACCAAACAGGGTCAGTAGGTGCTTATCATGACATGTTTGATGCTATAATGACTCGGGTCAATCTACCTGAGGATTATCTTGTAAGCTGCTTCATCACAAGATTGAGGTTTGACATACAAATGCATGTACGTATGTTCCAACCCAAGAGTGTGAGGCAGGCTTATACCCTTGCAAAGTTGTACGAGGTAGCCCATCCTAACAAACCTTCCTCCTCAACCCGCAACCCACCCTTCACCACCACTACCCAGTCCACTTACAAAACAGACCAAATAACCATTTTCCCACAAACCACAACCCCTCCATTACTACCCAAACTGCTCTACAAAAACCTAACCCAAACTCTAAGGCTCTTACGGTGGCTGACATGAGTGAAAGAAGAGCTAAGGGCCTATGCTATTTCTGTGATGAACCTTTCACACCAGGACACCATCTTAAGCATAAGAGAACTCAGCTTTACTTCATGGAATTAGAAGAAGGGGTCAATGAAGAGGGAGAATCCCCAGAGGATGCTGAAAACAATCTGCCAACACCTTCTAATGAATTCCCTCAAATCTCTGTCAATGCACTATCAGGTATCGCGGGGTTCCAAACTATGGGAGTGACAAGGTACTATAACAGGAAACCCTTGTACATTCTCATTGACAGTGGCAACACCCACAACTTCTTGGATGCTAGAGTTGCTGGTAAACTGGGGTGTAAACTTGAACCATCAGAACCAATGTTGGTGGCAGTAGCAGATGGTAGTAAGCTCAAAGTTACAGCACAAGTTAAGAAATTCTCTTGGAAGCTTCAGAGCTCTAACTTCCAAGCAGATATGATGATCTTACCACTGGAATGTTGTGATATGGTTCTGGGCATCCAATGGCTAATTACATTGGGACCTATAGTGTGGGATTTCAGCAGATTAACCATGGAATTTTTTGCCCACAACAGGAGACATGTGCTTTGAGGGTCTACCGCAAAGGCATGTAAGGTGCAATCTGCTACTAAGGTTTTTAACCAAGAGGCCCAACTCTCAATGCTACATGTGTATCCTTCCACTAATGGTGGCCAATCGGTGATGTTGCATTCTCTAACCACCCATGCTCAAGGTGAAACACCTTTGTCATTCCCTCCATTGATAGATCTTCTTGCTCAGTTTGAGAACCTATTTGATGAACCTAAGAGTTTACCACCTTTGAGAGAAGGATTTGGCCATCAAATACCTCTGCTAGAAGGAACAAATCCTGTGAATAAAAGGCCATATAGGTATGCTATTCATCAGAAGGATATCATTGATACACTGATTAATGATATGTTGGAGCAGGGAGTCATTCAACATAGTGCCAGCCCTTATGCTTCACCTGTAGTTCTGGTCGGGAAGAAAGATGGTACTTGGATATTATGTGTGGACTATAGAGACCTGAACAAACATATAGTGAAGGATAGGTTTCCTATTCCGCTTGTGGAAGATTTGATGGATAAATTAGGGGGTTCAACAATTTACTCCAAGATAGATCTCCGGGCTGGTTATCATCAAGTAAGGATGCATCCTGCAGATGTTTTCAAAACTGCCTTCAAAACTCATAGTGGTCATTATGAGTACTTAGTGATGCCCTTTGGATTGATAAACGCACCATCCACTTTTCAACACCTAATGAACTCTGTTTTTCAGCCATTCCTAAGAAAGTTTGTGTTAGTGTTCTTTGATGATATACTTGTGTATAGCCCCAACATTGAGACTCATATTCAACACCTTTGTTTTGTATTTTTATTGATGAGACAACACCAGCTCTGTGCAAAAAGGAGTAAGTGTTTCTTTGCTGTACCTAAAGTGGAGTACTTGGGGCACATCATTTCAAAGGAAGGGATTGAGACTGACCCTGCCAAGATCTCAGCAGTGACTTAGTGGCCAATGCCTCAGTCCCCTAAACAACTACGGGGTTTCCTAGGCCTCACAGGGTACTATAGAAGGTTTGTAAAGGGATATGGTCAGATTGCCAAACCTTTAACACAGTTATTAAAGAAAGATAACTTCCACTGGGATGACAAGGCCACTACTGCTTTTCATCAATTGCAGCAAGCACTGGTTACTGCCCCTGTTTTGGCACTTCCTAATTTTTCCCTCACCTTTATTGTTGAAACAGATGCTTCATCTTATGGTATTGGAGTTGTCTTAATGCAAGACCATCATCCTTTAGCTTTCATCAGTAAAGCACTGGGCCCCAAACACCAGCAGCTCTCAGTGTATGAAAAAGAGCTCTTGGCCGTTATTTTTGCAGTCCAAAAATGGAGACATTACCTCATTGGCAGGCACTTTGTCATAAAAACAGATCAGAAAAGTCTTAAATACCTACTGGAGCAACGAATTTCAACTCAATCCCAGCAGGTATGGTTAGCCAAACTTATGGCTTTTGATTATGAAATCCAGTATAAACAAGGTGCTGAGAACGCTGCAGCTGATGCCCTCTCTAGAGTACAAGGCTCTGAGGTTTTGTTGCATGCTCTTCATACCATTCAGAGTGACTTGCTTGAACAGCTGCAACTAAGTTGGCAAGCAGATATGATAACTACACAAATCATCACTGAACTAGAGGCAGACCCCAGCTCTCACGCTCATTACACTTGGGACAAGATGAACCTTAGAAGACACCATAAGCTCGTTGTTGGCAATGACATTAACCTAAGAAGGAAGCTGCTGGATTGGATGCACAACTCACCTACTGGAGGCCATTCTGGAAGAGATGTCACCCTTAGAAGGCTCAAAAGTTTGTTCTATTGGAAGGGGATGCATAAGGATGTACAAGCATATGTCAGGGAGTGTGGCACTTGCCAAAGATGTAAGTACGATCCCTCAGCTTCACCAGGACTTCTTCAGCCCCTACCAGTTCCCTCTCTCGTTTGGACAGACATCTCAATGGATTTTGTTGAGGGCTTACCTATTTTATAGGGAAAGTCAGTGGTGATGGTTGTGGTGGATAGACTTAGCAAGGCTGCTCACTTTTTAGCTTTAGCACATCCTTACACTGCCTCTATGGTTGCTCAAGCCTTCATGGATCACATATTTAAGCTGCATGGATTACCAAACACTATAGTAAGTGATCGAGACTCCATTTTTCTTAGCCAATTTTGGCAAGAATTCTTTAAGTTACAGGGTGTTCAACTGCAATTCTCTACTGCTTATCACCCTCAAACATATGGGCAAACGGAAGTGGTTAACAGGTGCCTGGAAACATATCTGAGATGTATGAGCTGTGATACTCCCCATACGTGGTCCAAATGGTTATCTCTAGCAGAGTGGTGGTACAACACTTCTTTTCATTCCACAGTGCAAACTACCTCCTTCGAAATTGTATATGGACAACCACCCCCAATTCATTTGCCATACTTACCTGGAGAATCTAAAGTGGAACTAGTTGATAGGAGCCTGCAGAAGAGGGAAGAGATGGTCCAGTTGTTGAAATTTCATATTCAAAGGGCACAACATCGTATGAAACAATTGGCTGACAAGGGCAGAACTGACAGGCAGTTTAATGTAGGTGATTTCGTGTATGTCAAACTCCAGCCTTATAGACAGATTTCCTTGGTCTCCAGGCCTAATACCAAGCTGGCTCCTCGTTACTTTGGGCCATATAAAGTTACTGCAAAGGTTGGTGAAGTTGCTTATACTTTGGCTCTGCCTGATAATTACCAAATTCATCCTACTTTCCATGTTTCTCAGCTCAAGAAACATGTGGGTAATGCTGTCACCTCCACCACTATACCTTCATTCACTACTAATGTTGAAGTACACCCAGAGCCTAAGGCAATTCTTGATAGGGGGATGGTCAAACACAAGGGTAAGGCTGCTACCAAGGTTTTAGTCTAATGGAAGAATCGACCCATGGAAGATGCCAGCTGGGAGTTTCTCTACGAATTGCAGAAAAAATTTCCTGCTTTTCTGGCTTGAGGACAAGCCTGATTCTTAAGCAGGGAGGATTGATGCAGAATTGTACACCCCACTGCCAGCTCAAGGTCCAGATAAGCAGAGACGTGGCAAGGAGTCAGCAGCAGTCAACCGCCAGAGACTTCCTCGTCCATTCCGTTATCAACTATTTCAATTTCTTTTTTATTTGAAATCCTTTTAATCCCCAAATTGTTAAGAGTTTGTTAGAGGAAATCTAAACAAACTATATATGGCTGTAAAGAAGAGGAGGGCAACGAATTAATCAATATCATCTTCCTGTCAAAATTTCTCTGGTTTCTTATTTCTCTCAGTTCGAAGGCTTTTCTTCTCTTAAGTTTTCCTACTGTTTGAATTGTTCTCCTTCGATTCCTTGCTGAATCCTGGGATTTTTTTTGCTGTTTCAGCATCAGATGATCTGCAGCAGATATAAATATTACACAAAACATCAAAGTAGCATTTTACCCATCGTTCATTGGTCAAAACAATATCCTTTATAGCTTCAACAAACTGTTCAACAGTTGGTGCGGGCGTACATGTCCTCTCTGCACCATCCTCAACCGTAATGCATTTTCATTCGGGCGAAACAACATAATTTTACCATCTAGCTTTCTGTAGGCTTTCAAACCTTCAAATAACCCCCGCAGTTGCATCCACCAAAGCAGATAATTAATGAAAAAACTAATTTCAACTTCTTCTTTCTGCATCAAGAAATGGTGGCAATCCTCTCAACCAATTCCCTTCCATTCATACTTCTTCTTTTCGACCAAGAAGTCTCCAAGATCCTTGAAGCTCCATCAATAAGCCATCAAAAACCAACTTCAAGCCACAAACACACCTCCACTGAGATTGATTTCAGCTAGTGTAATAGCAATGGATGAAGAAGTGTCTATGAAGCATATGTTTGACACTCTTCAACAACTTGCAGCAAGTGTGCATGCCACTAACACACAACTATAACAACTCTCTTCCATTCAAAGCCAACTCTAAAGACTAAAGACGAGAGTAACCGACCAAGAGACCCTTCAACATATACACAACACCATGGAAGCCACCAATGATAGAGTAGAGGGCATGGTGAGAAGAGTAGTCCAAACACGAGGAGGCCACATCAATAACCGAATGGAGTATGAAGAAAGGATGAACAAGAATGGCTCCATTGATTTCAACCACAATCGACGAGCCCATGCAAATTATCAACAAAGGTATAATCATATTGAAGACAAAGGTCTTAAGCTCAACCTCTTTGATTTTTATGGTAAATTAGATGTTGAATTATTTTTTGAATGGTTGCATGAAATAGGAGTCATATTTGAATTTAGAGAGTATGAGCATAGGTGTAAGTTAGCAACTCTCAAATTTAAAAACTTTGCTAGGGTTTGGTTTGACAATCTTAAGAGGACTCGTGAAAGGTAAGAAAAGAGTAAAATCAAGCCATGAGATAAATTAAAAAAACACTTGAGGAAGAAATTTGTTCCTAAAGAGTATGAACAATAAATGTATATTAAATTGACTACTCTTAGGCAATGACTACTTAGTGTAAAGGAATACAATAGGAAATTTGAAAGACTATCACTCTTATATGACATGCAAGAGATAAAAGAACAAAAATGTGCTAAATACTTAGGTGGTCTTAATAACTTGATTAGAGAAAAAGTTAAAATGTTTTTCCATTATTTTCTTGATGATTTGACTAATTTAGCTTGAAAATGTGAAAGACAAACTAAATCTGCGAAGGCTTATGCTAAAACAAATGCTTCGGCTTCTACTTCAACCAAAAACTATTCAAATGCATCTACTTCAAAATATGGGACACATGTATCTTCAGCTAATGATAAGAAACTCAACACTTAACCGAGATGAAAAAGGTAAAAGTAAGGTAAATGAGATGTCCAATAAGAAATATTTTAAGTGTAAAGGATATGTTCATTTTGCTAGAGAATTTCCTAACCAAAGAGTTTTAACTTGGAATGAAGTTGCAAGTATAGAACCACGTGATGATCGTGATGACCTGGAGACTGAATCTAATGATGATACCTTGAGTATGTATGAAAAGGATGGCAAACCATTTTTTGTACTTCAAATTGTATTACAAATTCAACTTAATAATCCACCTACACAAAGGGATAAATTTTTTAAGACTAAGTGTATAATTGGTGATAAGGTTTGTAGAGTCATCATAGATAATAGTTCATGTACTAATTTTGCTAGTGAATTGATGGTTAAACAATTAGGTTTAGTGAATACTAATGATCCTAAACCATATTCATTACAATGGCTTAATAAGGAAAAAGGTGCTAAATTAGATAAGCAAACCCTAATTACTTTTCATATTAGTGACTATCATGATGAAGTATTATGTGATGTATGCTATGGATGTTTGTGATATTTTACTAGGAAGATTGTGGCAATATGATATAAATTCAATTCATGATGGTGTGACTAATGAATATATTGTGCTTAAAGGTAAAAAGAAGTATCAATTAAAACCATCTCAATGTGATCGTATGTAATTTATTAAGAATAAGAATAGTTTATTCTTATATGAAAAAGATATGATTAATTGCATTGAGGAAGAGGGTATTTTCTATGCTTTAGTAGTAAAAGAATATCAATTTGGGGAGAAAATTCTAACAATTCGAACCGTACTAGATTGCTTGATTAATATAATGATGTATTTTCTGATGACTTACCTCATGAACTACTGCCTATTAGAGGTATAGAGCATGATATAGATTTAATTTTTAGAATGTCTTTACCTAATAAACCTAAGCTAAGGAACTACAAAGACAAATATAATAACTAGTAGATAAAGGTTATGTGAAAGAAAGTATGAGTCCTTATTGTGAACCTGCCTTGTTAATTCCTAATTTTAACCTACTTTTTGAGGTAACTCATGATGCTAGCGGGGTAGGTATAGGAGGAGTTCTTTCATAAGAAAAAGACATATTGCATAATTTAGTTAAAAATTAAATGGATCTAAATTAAATTATTTGACATATGACAAGTAATTCTTTGCCATCATATGTAGTTTAGAGACATGGAGTCATTATTTGAGGCCTAAACCCTTTGTATTGTATTCTGATCATAAGAGTTTGAAATATTTATATGGTCAAAAGAAAATTAGTCCCAAACATGCAAAGTGGATAAACTTCTTATAATCATTTGTGTTCTCTATCAAAAATTAAGTATCGATACCCCCTAAGCATGCTCGTAGGTGAAACATAGAGTAGGAAAGGTACTGAAACCAACAAGGGATCCCTTGCCCAAAGACACATACCCGTAGGTGCATCATAAGACAAGTTACCCCTAGTTTCCTAGAGTTGGAGAGATAAATGCTCAAACTAATTCTTGTCCCATTAAATGATTGATTTTTTTAATTAGGAAGGTAATTCACATTATAGGCCAATATACATTATTTTAATCAATTCCTCTCATATACGAGGGTTACACATTTTTCCACTTACAAACACTATAAGAAAATTAACTTTTTTTCAACAAATATATAATAACAATATATTATCTGTTAGTAAAAATTTAACAATACTAATAGATATTAATAATTTAAGTATTTGCAAAAGAAAATAATACCATCGTGTATATCTATTATTATAGACCTATTAATACCAACATATATTTTTATTAACAAATATATTTGTTAAAAAAAATTTAGTTTGTGTGCTAAATTTTTACCCTTCCCTCCAAAATAGTTAAATTTACATTATTTTCCTTAATAATTTTAACCACCAAATTTATTTTCAAGAAGAAAGCAATAATTAAATTCAAAAAAATAAAAAATAAGTAAAAGGCTAAATAAGTGTTATAGCATCCATGTAAATCCAAAAGTATCATTGTTGATTATCAAAATTGCTCTTCCTCCAATGTTCGGTTGTGAGAGCAAAATTACCTACTCTTCCTTTGATGTTTGGCTATGAGAGCAAAGTGAACTATTCTTCCTTCAACTTTTGACGGTATTATTCATTTGACGTCCAACAACTCCTCCAACAATCAAGGCTTTAATGATCAATCCTCTATTCGTAAGTATTCTCCTAGTCCTCTTCCTCATCCATTTCTCTTAAATAAAATTAAGCAAAACTACTTAGAATTTCTCATATATCTTGACGAGTAGATCACGATTGTAGTCAATTAATCAACTAATTGAACAAATTATTGTACAAAGATAAACTAGGTCATGTAAATAGTTTTTAGTTAATGTGGTGTAGTTGGGTTTTGTTAGTTAGATGAATTAGCCGATTATGTTTTCTTTCATTACAAGTAATTTCATTTAAGAAAGTGAAATTAGGGCATGCAATTAGTTTCTAATGAATTTGGTTTAGACTTTATGCTTTGCTTCTATTTAATATCCAGTGGTACCAGCGATTCGAGCTTTGTCCAGTGGCAGTGGCAATCTTAGCTTTATCCAACAGCAACAATAGTTATCTTCGTCTAGTGCGAGCTATAATCAAGGCTTCATACAATGGTAGCCACTATCAAGACTTCAACACTCGCAAGTATTTTCTTTCTCGCAAGTATTTTATCTATCATTTATTTCCCTTTAATATTTACTTCTCTTATTATTTTTAATAATATTTGCAAAATTTTAAATTGAGAGTTCTTATATTAGTGTTATGTTATATTTGCAATATGTGCCTAGATTTTCTTTTATTTGTATTTTGTTGATTTTTATGTTCTTTGATTTTCTTTCTATTTTATTTTAGAAGCCATAGGGTAATAGCTTAAATTCGCAAGCGCATGGCCTTGTTATAACACGTCAAGGTCGTATCCCACAAAGACTTTAATTTTGAGTAAAGATCTTCACTATTTCAGCTATCTAGATAAATTAAATTTGGGGAGTAGAAAATGACTAACAAAATAAAATCAAGTAGTAAAGTTAATGGTAGTAAAAATATTATTAAAAGCCTAGGATTGGTTTGTATTCATAAATTGTTGGTTTATGAATAATTAATTTAATCATCAAATAATTACTTAAACTTGAAAGGGTGAAATAGCCTAAACTAACTAATAATCTATTTTAGGGTCTAATAGGCGTACCTAATCCAATTTAGGGATGGCAACGGGGCGGGTCGGGGACAGGGACGGGGACCCCATCCCCATCCCTGAACCCGATAAGGAAAAATATCCCCGAACCGGACCCGATCCCCGTTTAATTCTTAACGGGGAATCCCCGACCCGATCCCTGCGGGGATGCAATCCCCATACCCGCCCCGATCCCCGATAAGATCCCTTATAAACTCCCAAATCCCCGATACCCGTTACCAGGTCCCCGAGCCCCGATAAGATCCCCAATCGGGCCAATCCCCTATAAACTCCCAAATCTCCGATACCCGTTACCAGATTCCCGATCCCCGATAACCGCCCCAATCCTCGATACTTGTTAACCGTTCCCAATCTCCGATACCTGCGTCCTGTAAGCTGAAGAAAAAATAACTTAGAAAAATGAGGAATAATTTTAAACCATTCATAGCTCGATCCGCAAGCAACCATGAATACCTGTAACCTCAACGGCTCAACCTGTGCAGATTGCAGAATTCCTAAAAAAAATGTCCGCAATGATAATTTTGTAATTCTTATGCTGGGAAAAACAATCCTAATTCTAAAACATAAATCAATCAACTTGATTAATAATTAAAAATAAAAAATAACACAATAACTTTAGCTTATATAATCCATATTCCATAGACTATTCTAGAATAAAATAATAAAACCATAATGTATCCGTAGAAATTACAACGGATAACTCGCAAATTACAAATAAATAAACATACAAGTAACAAGTTTTGCGTGATAATTGATAAATGACAACACTTCAAGCAATGCCAAAAATAAATTAGGTTGAGACAATAGACATCTACATTCTTCCATCACAAATATTTTGCACCGCATCCGCAATTCCGCATATTGTCTTTATCAATCATTACATCATGTATTCCTGTATAAACAGTAGGCTATGCTCACAATCATTAAAGGAATAAAATAAATATCTAGGATTGTACATTTTCAGCAATATAATTAGTTTACAATTTAATAGACTTATATACTCATAATGGATTTAGAAATCCATAAATCACGTCAAATCGATCCCCGCAGTGTTGCTCTTATCAGTATACACCTCTGTTGCCTACAATTTGTATTGGAGGTTATACACACACACACACATATATAATAGACATATATATATATATATATATTACTTTATTCTTATATCTACATTGCTATGTAAAAAATATATGTAGACTCAAATGTATCAAAGATCATTATTTAGTCAAGCTCAACAAAAAAAAATCATTATATTTCCTGGTATAAATAACTCAGCCATAACAGCTAAACTAAAAGACATTCCATCCTTTTAGATTTTTTAAGGTTTTCGTAACAACCCATAATATTCCTAAAATCTCATACATCCATCCTCACTCAGCCCATAATGTACATGTATGTATGTATGTATATATATATATATATATATATATATATATATATATATATATATATTATATGATTTACATGATATAACCCACATATTTTTACATACAACAAGGCCAAGAAATAAATCAATTACCTCTATATCAGCATCAACATCATCATCAAATTTTTGACACTCCGAAGTAGCTGTAGAGTTTGAAAGAAAAAATAAATAGCAAAATAAGCAAATAATAATATTTACAATAAATAAAACTTACAGAAATAACTAAAAATATAGGATAATACCTTCAATTTCACTCCATAACCAATCTCGAGTACACATCAAAGCCTCTGTGGTGTTAGGATGAAGCCTACTTCGATGAGCACTTATAACCCTCCCACTAGTGCTAAACGTTGATTCAGAAGCAACAGTTGTCACAGGAATAGCCAACACATCCTTAGCAATATTTTACAAATTGGGATACTTGTAACCATCCATCTTCCACCAATATAAGATATCAAAATTAGCAACAGTCCTTGGTGTAAGAGGATCCTCCAAGTACCGATCTAACTCCAACTTTATAATTTCACTACTAGAATTGGACTCCATGAATCTTTCTAGTCTACCACCCTTAGGAATTGGAGGCTTCGTTGTGACCCTTGATGGACAACATGATATTGCTGAGATTTCTTCTTATATTCTTCAATTAGTTCACTTGCTATTTTTTTTCACATCATCAATCTTCTCCAAAGACGCATCACCATAGACAATAGGGTAATACAATTGAATGGTCTTTAACTTATACCTAGGATCCAAAATACTTCCAATCGCAAACAAGCAATTTATCTTATCCCAATACTTGTCAAATTTCTCTTTCATATTACTTGCCATACTTCTCACCCTAATCTCATTTGAATTGATCCATTCATCAATTTCCAACTTAATCTCACACATAGTAGGGAAGAATAAATTCATGGTGACATACTTAGTCCCTGAAAATAACTCCGTTTCATCATAAAAAATCTCTAATTTAGAAGCAATATCAGTTACATTTTGCCAATCTTCTTCGGTGGGAACTCTCTTATATAAAGGCTCACGCTGCTTCAAACGATAAAACACATCTTTATATTGAATTGCAGTGTTAAGCATTAAATATGTAGAGTTCCACCGAGTCTTACAATCAAGTTCTAGCTTCTTATTGCATTGAATTTTCAAATCCATCCTCTGAAACAAATTTTTCATCTCTTTTTGGAGTTGATGTCCAAAATGCAACACTGTAACGAACATTTTCAATAGTTTCTGTAATTAATTCTAATCCATCCTTCACAACTAGATTCAATATGTGTGCAGAACAACACATATGAAACAATCTGCCTTCTAAGATAAGTGAACTCGGATGAAGCTTTTCCAAAATGATATCAATCATAGCGTCATTGGAGGTGCAATTATCGATTGTCAAACTAGAACACTTACTATCCAGATTCCAATCAAATAAGCAACCAACAAGACAATTTGCAAGCACCTCGGCCGTATGCGGACATGGCACGTACAAAAATCTAATAAAAAAAACAAAGTTTAGTAATTAATTTAGTTTATGTGTAGATTTTTCTTGTAAAACAAATAGAGCTTACCTAACAAGCCGACTTTGAAGCTTCTATGAATCATCAATAAAGTGTGTTGTGATAGCCATGAATCCCCTTTTCTGATTACTTGAAGTCCACATATCGCTTGTCAATGCTATGCGGCTTGCATTTGTCTCCAACAACTTTATAGTTCTCTCTTTCTCAACATCAAACATTTTCAGGATGTCACTTTTGATTGTGTTCCGAGAAACTACTTTAAATAATGGTTGTAAAACATGAAGGAACCTTCGAAACCCTACATGTGTAACCATAGACAATGGGTACTCATGCAACACAATCATTTTACCAAACTCCTCCCTTGCATGATCTTGGTTAAACTGATATGTACTAAGTTTCGATGACCCGTCAATGGACTTTGTTGGATTTAAAAGACATTGTGTCATGATTGATTGCTTTTTGTGTACACATGTCTTTAAGTGATCATGTAGATGCTTAGTACCATTCTTACTCTCTCCTCCCAAATGCTTCTTACAATAGTTACAAATTGCTTTCCATTTCCCTCCAACTGATTTTCTTTCGAAATGATCCCATACAATTGATTTTCTTTTTCTTTTTTTGGCACTATCCATATCCATGATTTCAGTGTTTTCATCATCAAAATTCTGATTTGACACCTCCACATTAGCTTTAATATTCTCATCTTAACATGTTTATGCTCCACTTTCTCGAGTTGGAGCACTTTCCATAATACTATCAACCTCTTTTTCAATGTTTTCCATCTGTTTATTAAAAATAATAGATATTAATAACCCATACATCCCTATAGATTTAAAGAAAAATACATGATATATATTAACTTATATTGTAGAAAAACAAATCATTATGAAAGATTAGGAAAGATTGATGATTAGGAAAGATTATGAGAGATTGATGATTTGTGTTTTTCACTTGGTTAGTTGGTTTTTCTAATTTTCAAAATGATTTCAACCTATATTTTATGATTATTTGTTTAGGTTAAGCCTTTCAAGTGCAATAGTGCATCTATTTTCAAAGGTGTAGCTATTATTTTGCATATTATTGTTTTGCTGTTTTGCATATTATTATTTTGCTGTTTTGAAAGGTGTAGCTAAAATAATAATATCATGACTGTGAAAGAGTATCTCTTGGAGTCCATCATTGTTTGGATTTAATTTCCTTCCTGCATAGGTTATTTTTTCCATTTGTATGTTAAAGGAGCCGAGAGCCCGAGACAGATGATTTGTAAGGCCTTCCCAACTATTTCTTGAAAGCGGAGAAAGTCACCTACCATGATACCTACTTGTTGGCTTTTCTCGTGGGAATAACATTTTACAAATTAGTAGCTTCAAATTAATATGCTGATTATTCGTTCAATATACCGGCTGAAATTAATCTAATAAGTATGATCTAAAACAATACTACAATAGTGTATCTCAAGTAGGAATAATATTTGATAGACACGTTTTATTTATATTTTGAGTAATAATGTGTTTGGTAAGTAGTCAATAATTTTGGTCATTTTTTTATTTAATAAACAGTGATTGATAAATTTATTTAGTGACGGTATAAAGATAACAGCATAGGATGGTTTAAATATTTAATAAATAAATAAATAAAATTTATTGAATCTGCTCATAAAAAAAAGGAATAAGTTAGATAATATTATATAATGAAATTCTAAAAGTAATATATAAAACAAACGATACGAAATCCGTTGGAACCAATAATATAGATGATAATGAGGACCCTCGTACAACACTTAAAACCAGCATACTAACTTAGAAAATGGAATCAAGATCTGCTGAGTGCCAAGCAATTGGGATGCCTTTGATATTTGGACTAGAATTCACTCAAGTTTGTTGAGATAGCAAATCAGATGATGTTCAGTTCTCCCCTCGCGTATTCTCTTACACTCTAGTCGAAATATAAGAAAATATATTATTTTGAGGTCTCTTTCGTTACTATTTTAGCTGTATGAAGCCTGCATGGACCCACAAATGACTCCTCCCTCACTGAGATGAGTACAGTAAACAAAAATTTTGTAACAAGCATCAAAGTAGTTGAACAATAATTTGCCAAAAATATCACAGCCCCCAACAAACACAACATAACTGAGAAAGCAAATTAAAGAAAGGCAAAAGAAATTAAACAATCCATTTTGCTATCAGACTCCCCAACAACTCCATTTCCTACCTATTATGTGAGAAATGTTAAGGCTGTAGGTGTGTGTGTGTGGAGTTTGAATGAGTCCAAGTAGTTGGTTAAAAAGGTCCATGTCTTCAGCCAGATAATTTACTTTAGCCAGAAATGTTAATGCTGATTTTAGTTTGAATGATTTTACTTAATTACTTCTAATGTTATGTTAAATGCATATATGATGTATGTCAGGTGCCTGGTCAGAGGTCGATTCTCTTTTCCATCGGCCCATCCATCAATAAAAATAAAATTATTTTGACTCGGTTACGATGGCTCAGCTTCATTGCTTCAATTAATTGTGGACAAGTAAAGGCTCAAGTCAAAAATAAAATTAACATGTTCAATGGTTGCAAAAGCATTCC
The DNA here is from genome assembly GCA_039764185.1 of Tamarix austromongolica. NCBI lineage: Eukaryota > Viridiplantae > Streptophyta > Magnoliopsida > Caryophyllales > Tamaricaceae > Tamarix > Tamarix austromongolica. The sequence goes on along the minus strand of CM077818.1, from coordinate 86,849,152 downwards.
CGTATGCTCAATGATGTGCTGAATATGATTCAGCAAAAAATGGAATTGGAAGACCGGGAGTGAAGAAAGGGGTATGAACGGGGTAACAATCAGAAAGGAAAAGACGTCATCACCACAATTTAGGGACTTCACAATGCAATTGTTGTAGTTTGAGGCTTATTTAGAATGTGAGTAACAGCGAGGGGGTGAGGAAGTTTACAAGGAAAATGATAATGGGGAATTTTGAGTGATTATCCACCATGGAGGAGGACAATATGCTACCCCACGTACTGGCCAAGACAACTTACACTTGACAGCTAACAGTTATTAACCTCCACAATAACATTCACCCACCAGCATGCATATATATCTAAATGCTTTGACACCGCATAACCACTGTAAGGCCTCCAAACTGGCAGAGGGCCAGAGGCCAAATCCATCCTCTTACAAAAATTGTCTAACACAAGTAAACATTAGAGGGGCTGATGCTAAAATATCTAAACGTATTTAGAAGGTGAAGCTTAAGTAACTATGATGCCAACACAGAATTACAAAAGAAATAATCAAACAAAACAAAACCAGTAAACAACTTTCATGAGTCGCACTCACTAGAGATAAAAACTTAAAAATACAGAAGGCTCAAGTCAAGACTCACACTCACTGAGGATAAAATTAGGGATTGCAGTGGCGCTGTGGCGAACTGGCGTCTGTGGTCGCGGGAAAAGCTCCACTGCTCCACTGCTCCAGGCGCTGGGTTGGGCGAAAAACAACGGAGAGTCGGCACAGCACTCAACATTCGGGGTCGGGGACAAATTAGGTTAACTGGTTAGGTTACAGTCTTACAGACTTACAGGAAGAGCCGTCGAGCTGAGGAGGTTACTTACTGCTAGTGCTTGTTGTCTGCTGAGTTGTTGTAGAGTAGAGAGTTAGTGGGTCATGGACTCATGGGTCCGGAGTCTGCGGACTGCATGCATCGTGCGGGGTGCGGGAGAGTACCAAAGCAAAACGGGGAGGAACGACCGAGGAAGACCGACCGAAGTCACCGAACACGGGATTGGTTGACACTGAGGTTCGGCCCGCCCAATTTGGTAATTCGAAAAAAAAATGAATTCGGGGCGGGTTCGGGGACGGGGACCCCAAACCCATACCCGACCCGTCCCCGAATTAATCCCCGATAAAAATCCCCGACCCCGAACCCGATCCTTGAAATACTTCCCCGAACCTGAACCCGAACGGGAAATCCTCGACGGGGCCCCGAACCCGTGGGAAAAATTGCCATCCCTAATCCAATTTAATAACCTATTTTTAGGGCATTAAATCCATTACATTCTCTGCTAAATCAATAAAATTCCCAAGAGACTCGATCCTACTTTCATGGTTTGATTCTCGTGTTTAATTGTTAGATTTTTCGGTTATTAATCTTTACCTTTTAATTCTTCAATTAAATACCTATGTTGAGTGAAGTTGTTGATCAAACAACTTAGCCATAATTACAGAACTAACAATTAAATTTAAGAATTCAAGCAACCAATATAGAAATTTAGCTAATTCATCATTTATTAATAATTTAGACTAGATAAAATCCTAGAAAAGAAATCTACTCACTCACAATTGCTGTAAAATACAAGAAATAAAATACAGAAATATAAATAACATTAAACATAATAGATTAAAAAAGGGATAGAAAGATGAAATTGTAGATAAAAACTGGAATCTGATGTCAAGAGTGCGTATAAGATCTAAAACTAGAACTAAATCTAAGAATTAATGAGTTACATTAGTGGTGTTTTTGTATGCACACACACACACATATATATATATATATATAGAGAGAGAGAGAGATAATGTAGATCACTCCCATTCCTATCCTTTTCTTCAAATAAAAAAAAAAAGCTATTCCTTATGTGGGATGGGCCATGCATCTGATCGTGGAGTAACCATTGCACAACTGTGCCTGCCTTACACGACCAAACCATGCATAATTCTTGCTTTTGGCATTGTTCCGCACAATTGTGCCATCCTCACACAGCCAGACCGTGCATTATTTTTCCCTCAACATTTTTCTACATGGTTATGCCATCTTTGCACTGTCAGACGGTGCACTACTTTGTCTTAACATTGTTCCACATGGTTGTTTCATCCTTGCATAGCTAGACCATCTGTTACTTTGTCACTTGCAAAGAATTTAAGCACGATTGTGCCTTGTCTGGTGCATGGTTGTGCCTTGTATGGTGTACTAGATAAATTTTGAAAAAATGCTCATAAATTCTTTGTTCAAAGTCAAAATGATTTGATCTTGAATGAGTTGGAAACCTGATAAGAAGATCTATAATATTTTTTTCTTTTCACTTCTCCAAATTGAGATTTCATAAAAGGAAAAATTCTTCATCTTTTCAATCAAGTTTAATTGTCTCTAAAATTGATGAGGCCATATATATGTTAGGTTCATTACAATGCATGATTAAAGACTTCATATTGACTTGTCTTAGCTTTTTTTAATCCATTAAGTGCACATACAAAATAAAATACCAAAGGATGAAATATCCATGAATCTAATATAAAATCTAACAATATGCATAGAAAATCATCCAAATATTATTCATTTTACCAGTTGATTATAAGGTTGTTTGATTTATTTAATTATGTTGAAATTGATAATGTAGGAGTTGGTGTTATGGATGTATTTGAGGACAAGAGTTGGGTAAAATTAAAGAGAGTAGATGATGCATATAAGAGAGCCTTGGATGCATTCCTTGACTATGCTTTTGCAACCAAGGATTTTGATAGCAAGATTTCATGTCCATGTCATATATGTACTAATATGAAATGTTATGAAAGAAACATTGTGAGAAATCACCTTATCATTAATTAGATTGATAAAGACTATCAAAAGTGTATATGGAATTTTCTAAGGTGTCAAGGGTTGGTAACAATAACGATATATTTGGTGATGAACTTGGTATTCAATCCGGAGATGATATGATTGGGATGATAGATGATACCTTTGAATTTTAGAAACCAACTTGTGTCTCGATAGGCTTAATGATGAGACGCAATCAATTTTTAAAGTTGGTTGAAAATGCAGGATAACCATTGTGTCCTAAGTGTGAAGAATTTAGTAAACTTTCATTCATTGTTGAAATATATCATCTTAAATGCCTGTCTAGGATGGGTCATGTAGCATTTGATGATTTGGTAAAATTATTCAAAATAGATCTTCCTAAAGACTTAACATTGCCCAACTCTATTAAAAAGGCTCAAAGGATTATTAAGAAACTTGATCTTGATTACAAGATGATTGTATTTGCCCAAATGATTGTGTTCTTTTCTGGAAGGAAAAGGCCTTACTTGATAATTTCCCAAATTGTAATACTTTAAGATGGAGAACAACAGATGGCGAGACAATTATACAATTTGTGAATGGTAATAAGGTGCCAAGAAAGGTTTTGCATCACTTCCTATTAATTCCTAGGCTTAAGAGGCTCTTTATGTCATCAAAAACTTCCCATGTAATGAGATGGCATGAGGAGGGGCATCAGAAAAATGGTAAGTTGAGGCACCCAACAAATTTTTTTGCTCAGCAAAACATTAGTATAAATAATCCATACTTTGATATAGAACCTCAAAATGTTAGGTTGGGCTTGATTAGTGATGGGTTCAATCCATTTGGAAAGATGAGTACTCAATATATTGTATGGTTGGTTGTTATAATGAATTATAATATGCCATCGTGGTTATGTAGGAAGAAACCATATTTCATTCTTTCATTGCTCATACTTGGACCAAAGTATCTTGGAAATGATATTGATGTATTTATTGATCCTCTAACCGATGATCTTGAAGAGTTGTGGAAGGTAAGCATAGAAACTTATGATGCATCAAATGATGAGACCTTTGTACGATGTGCTTCTTTAACATGGATAGTAAATTACTTTCTAACATATGGAATTTTTTCTGGTTGGAAAACAAGAGGGATTCATGCATGCCCATGTTTCAATGTCGACACATGCTCCCTTTATTTTGAAAGAAGTAGAAAATTGTGTTATATGACCCGCCGATGTTTCCTAGATGATCATCACAAGTATCTTCATAATAAAAAAGGTTTTAATGGAGAAAGAGAAATGAGGTCTTCTTCTAGATCATGGTAGGGAAATAGTTTTTACCATAAATGGAAGACTCTCATGTAAAATTTGGAAAAGATCCCAAGACCCAAAAGGTTTTTTTCTTTCTAAAAAAAAAGAGGGGATGGGGTAATGCCTAGGAAGAAAGAAAGTATTTTTCTTTCATCTTCCTTATTGGGAGCATCTTGACATACATCACAATATAGATGTCATGCATGTTTAAAAGAATGTATCTGAGAGTTTGATCGGTAAACTTTTAGGAATTTATGGGAAAACAAAAGGTACTTTGCAATCTCTAGTGGATTTGGTAGATTTAAACATACGACACAACCTTCACCCAATAGATGATAGGTGTAAAACTTATTTACCTTATGCATGTTTCACCTTAAATAGTAAAGAAAATTAGGACTTCCTAAGTGTGCTATCTTTTATCAAAGTACTAGATGGGTACATATCAAACATTAGGAGGCGTGTTCAAAATGGTAAGATTTATAGCTTAAAAAATCATGATCATTATATCATTATGAAACACTTATTGCTGTTGGTAGATCCAAAAATGCAAAACAAGGATGTAAGTAGTGCATTTATTGAGTCAAGTAACTTTTTTAGAAACCATGTTCTAAAGTTGTAACAAGGTAAGAATTTGAGAGGTTGAAGCATCGTATTGTTCTCTTACTTTTTCATTTGGAGCGCATCTTCAATCCTTCATTAATTAATATCATGGTGCATCTATTCATATATTTGGCTCATGAGGTTGCAATGGTTGGTCTTGTGTCTTATCATTAGATGTATCCCCCCACAAAGGTAATTATAAAAATTACATCCATCCTTTGAAGAAAATTAAACTTGCAACTAGCTAATTTCATTAGAACTACTTTATATGTATGGGGACATTCAAATCATATGGTCATAGCAAAATTCATGTAGAAGCATCTATTTCCAAAGGATATATCTCCAAGGAAGATTTGACTTTTGGTTCAAGATATTTATATGGTGTTCAAACTAGGGAGAGTAGGTCTATGAGAAATAATGATGGTGATGGTGATGGTGATGAGTCACATGTTAGATATTTTCTATCCTTTGTAAAATGTCGTGTAATGATTAAAAAGAAAATCATTTGACCAAATTGTCCTCTAATTGAGCAAGCACATAGATATGTTTTGGCTAATTGCAATGAAGTTCAAGTTTTTGCCCAGTAAGTAATAATTTTCTATCTATTCAAAATTAAGCAAAATGTTTTCACATGTTCAAGTATCCTTAAGGCTTACTTAATATGTTTCAGGGAATACTTTGAACATTCTTTTAACATGTATCAACCCATGCCAAGAGAAATTAATGCAATCCATCGAAGAAATCTTTCCAAATGGTTTGAAGAAAATGTATGCAAGTGTGTGGGAGTTATGTGTTTTTATTCACAACTTGATTTTATTTTTGTTTGTATCATTTTGTTGCATGTTACTAGATTTTAAGGCATCTACTGATTGATGTTTGGGTATTTGTTGATTTGAGATGTCTAAGTTAATTTCGTAGTATGTGGATCAAAACATTGACAAAGGCCACTTGCAATGGTTATAGTTGGCATGTAAAATCTATTCACAAAAGAAGTGTGAATCAAAATGCATGTGTTCATGTGAATGTAAACATTGTATTATGGCATCCCAATTAAAATCATTGAGTTTAGTTGTCCACAAGGAAGGAGTGTTGTGTTGTTTCACTTTGATTGGGTTGATCTTAGTAAAGGTGTTAAGGAATATGAACTTGGATTTACTATTGTTAATCTTAAGGCAATATTGAAGACAGATGAACTTTTTGTCCTTGATATGAAGCTTTGCAAGTGTTTTACATGACATATTGGAAATGGATAGCTTACAATTTGATGTGTCATATTACCTCCCTTTTGAATAGTCGAACATTGTTAAATAAGGTGTAATAAGAGTCACAATCAATGATCCTCTAGAGGATTTAGTTCAAAGGAGTAATGATGATATGGGAGTTGATCATGATAGCAACGATGAAGAAGATGACACCTTATATGACTATTTTTATGACTATTGTTATTTTTTAATCAATGTTTTTGGTTATTTTTGACTAGGCATGATTATATTGAATAACTTGTATTGTAATTGTTATATTTACGTTAGATAGTGGCTTATATAATGCTTAAATAGGTCATGGCATGCACAAGGAAACCATCAAATTATAAAGCAATCATCCCAAAAGATCATTTACCTGTAAGTCTTTATGTAACATATCAACTTTTAACCTTTTTTTATTATTTTAATTGTGATATATTATGCTTGTGCCTTATCTTGTTGATACATAAAATATTGGGTTCAAGTTCAAATAATCTAGGCCTAGAAAACCATCCATCAAAACTACCATTGAGGCGTAGTCCAAGGTGCAATGAAGTGTCACTAATGACACCAAATATCATAGATGTGGCACCTAAACATCTTTTATTCTCATCATCGAATACTACTATGTCACATGAAGGGGGATGTTCAAAAAATCAAGTAGAGGTTGAAGTGAATGCTATTGGTAAATTTCATCCCAAGATAATTTAGCAAAATGATGTCACCATTTTCCTTTTATACCTATTTTTTATTTCTTTTTTATCCTATCTATTTTATTTAGGGATCTCAAAAAGGATGAAATGTAAGAAAACTTCTACGGAATCGATGTTAGTGCATGAAGTTTTTTGTTGATGTTTATAAAGTTTATTTCTATTTCTTGATTGGATACAATTATTTAATTTGAACTTTTGAGTTTTGTCTTAGTGGACCACCAAAGGAAAGAATGCTCTGCTCAAAGCAAAGGTTTAATGCATAGTCTAACACCGATTCATTGTTTTGATCATAAATATGATAATAGCAATAGTAATTTATTAGGGCCATTACAAGAAGCCACTCAAGGAAAATAATTTAAGTAAGCCACTATTTTATCAAATTTCACTGGTGTAACATTGCTTTTACTTATCAGTTTTAAATTCTTTTATGACTTCAAGGTGTAAGGTATAATTTCCATCTCCAAATACCTTACCGATCCCAAACTCCTAAAGAAGGCCAGAGAAGAAGGTGTATTCGAGCAATAATGTCAAAAAATGAGAAGAGTCATGGGAGTAACAAGATAAAGATCTTGAACCAACCTGTATTTGTTGATGTGAATGAACATCTTCAGCCAGTTGGAATTAAAGAGAGACAATTAACTAGTCTCATTCTTTGGCTTGTTAGGGACGCTAGGTGATTACTTCTTGATTTTTGGGATTTTAGGTCACTACCAAATGAGAAGAAGGATTCTATATAGGAGGAAATAAAGGTAGCTCTTCATTGATTTTTTTTAACCTACATTATAATAGAATCCATGTCAAAAGGGAGCTACTCATAACTAGGTTTTTCCCTTGCCAACCATGTATGGTACACAATTTCTTTCCCTTCTTCATTAAGAAATCATAAGCTAGGGTGGTCAAGTACTTCCTAACCATAACCTAGCCTCCTATTAAAAATTTCATCTTTGATTATACACATAGCTTTAATTAGGGTTGAGGTGTCATGCCTTAGTTTGAGATCTACCAAAGCCTGTTTCGCTAGGTGCACCTAGTTAATCCATTTAGCTTAGAGTGTATCCTATTTTTCTTACACATTCCAAAAATATTTGCTCATAATGGTTGAAATCTGATATGTCATAGCATTGATCCCAACCCCCACCTTCCTCCTTAGGTTAACAGATTTAAGACCAAGCTATTGGGGGATTTTTTTTCCTCCCTAAATGAATATCATGCAATGGCTAATAATCTTTTTAACAACCACTTTAGGTATAGTAAACATACTTAACCAGAAACTAATTATCCCTTACCTCACCAATTCAAGTTTCCCAGCATAGTAGAGACTTTTGTGTCCATTTTGTTAGTGCTTGTCACTGCACCAATGAACCCTGAATAGTTAGCAGGCCTGAGTTTGGAGGGGCTAAGGGAGACTCCTAGATATTTCAAAGGCAGATTCCTAACAACCATACCACTAATGTGTACTAGTTTTTTTTATATATATATCCACTTTCATACTAGCACAATACACCTCAAATTTGTTTAAATTAGTGTGTAGCCCTCAATATTATGCGGGTTTAATGCACCAAGGTGTTTGATAAATAAATAAAATATAGTTGTTATTTCCTTTGTTGAACTAGAGCATAGCATCCATGTTCTTCTTTGGATCTTAGTCTAGGAGGTGTTGTTATTTTGTTGATTTTGTTGCTGACAAGTAGTAGTTTAATGTACTTATTGACATCATTGCTCTAAATTAAAAGGAAGGATACCTTTTTACTTTAATTTGTTGCTATAGCTTCAATTGTTCATTTTTTAATCATGTTTGTAGAGTAAAAACTATATAAATATATTATATGTTTCATTTTAGGAATCGCATAACTTCCCTGAAGGAAGGGAACCTTATCTCTAGGCAATGGTGAATATGAGTGATGCTTGGAGAAGGAAAAAATCTAACTTGAAAGTGGCTTATTTTGATGGCCTTACCATTAACCAGAAAATAAGAAAAAAACTAGATTATATACCTAATGTTGTCTTTCAATTTTTATTATTTTAGGAACTAAGCTATATACATCATATTTATTTATTTGATATTTACTTTATATAGGAAAGAAGTAAAAAAGGTAAACTAAACCATTCTAATTTGAAGACACCCTATTATGCGGGGACAAAAAGTTTTGCATGTTTGCGTGCCGAAGAAAAGGTATACTATTTCAACTAATATATATATATATATATATCCTTTTTATTCATTGTTGTTGTTATTACCGATATCATGATCATCATGACGATCTATGTTTTATGTTGTGTTTTAATTAGGTCAAAAATGGAGGCAAAGAGCTTGACCTTGTTGATATATGGTTAAAATCACATGAACCAAAAAAGTGCCCTAAACTTGGACTATGTTGTAACAAAAGTCAGCTTATATTCTCTAAACTACATTTTGATTGATTATGCTACATTATGGAGTCTAATGAACATGTTTTTCTAGCCTTTGTTGGGTTTTTTTTAGAATAACTACATTAAGCCAACTCCCCTTATGTAACCACCTCAATACATTAAATAATTTTTTAAATATAAACATAAAAATAATTTTATCTTGTAACCATTATATGAAGGCATAATCAATAATATAAAGTATCTACAGTACACTATAAATAAACAAAGTTGCAATGATATTCAAGATTCCTAGCTTTGACTTGGACATCAAGTATGGGATGTCAAATGGGTATAACGACTTGTCCTTAAACAGAATCAACTATCTTGTTGAGTTGAAAGTATTCAAAAGAACTCAATCTACCATTTTTTTCCCTAACTTGATACTCTTGGTACTCTCTCTATTGACTTAGTAACAAAAAGACATTGATTTACCTACAAATATACTCTCTCCCAACATTAACATTTGATTCATCACTACAACATGAATTTTAAAGTTAAACACAAGAAAATATAAATAGAGATAAGATATTAGGACTTAGATGTATGTTTTAATTGATATAGTTTTCATAACCAAGCAACTTAAGCATTACTTTCATTTTAGAGTAATTGTCCATTCTTTTTAATAGATAAGTTTATAAAATAATACCATTTAACTTTGCTTAGTGTTGCATAAATTTTATATCTTTTTATATCAACTTAACCTCTTATCCCAAAAGATGCGACCTTAGGGTAAATTGGTTAAAAAATACAACAAAATTCTATGGCATTAGCTATAGTAGAAGCAGAAATAATAGTAATAAATCCCAACCCAACTCTATAAGGCATGGAAGAAAACACTACATCCCCAACCCACAAGCTCCCTAAAGTTTCTAGTAGTAGGAAGCATCCATAATTTTAAGCACAACCCTCCAAACAAAGCATAATGACTGCACTGTGTGGAAAATTAGAATCTAGTGCAACTCCTTGTTTCTATCAAGACAAGCAACAGACTTTCAATCCAAAAAATTATAATAACCCCATAATCCTTCCTACATGCTTCTTCAGGGTTACAGTAGCAAGAGTACCATCAAACCCTAGTGACATAGTTGTTCAACCAAGCAAGGAACTATGTGCCCCTGAAAATAGGTATATCTATAGACAAAAAAAATACAATATAAATAAGAATTTGATGAATTCAAACTTACTATAAACTTTTTTCATGAATTCAAAATGAGATAACTTTTTGTTTCATTTCAAATCACCTTATTTAATTTATCTTATACTTGTTTTTTTCAATGGAGATCGATTAATTAGTATCCATCAATTCTTTCATCATGAATGGAGATAAAGCAGAGAGAGAGAAAGAGGAGCCTAAAATAATGTCCCTCTATGTTTTTTTCTCATGATAATTGTTTATTAAAATTGTATAATTTTTATAATTAGGTGATGTTTTTTATGAAAAGTTTACTATTTTCTACTTTCTCTAGAATAGAAAATTTTCTCCCAAAGTCACCTATTCCCTCACATGTTCTATTATCTATCCTATTTTTTTAGTTAAATGAAAATACTTATGTAGCTTGCAATAGCAGGTTATTAATCATAGTGATCATGTGTGCATTAGATTATCAATTAAAATTTAAATTCAAAAAATTGAATGGGGTATATTGTATATATGGATGGTGGTTGGTGTTATACATGTATATGTTAGATTTTAATTCATGAGGCATTTTTGTGTTTTTAAAAAAAGTTTTTTTATTAGTGATCTTGTTGGTTAGCATGACAAAGGATTGTGTGATAAAATATATTTTTTAATTTAAAGTAGTGATAGCAGTTACTAAAAGGTATGTGCTTAATTAAATATTCTAGATTAGGAAAGGTTCTTATTAATGGAAATTTGATTATTAATATCATAGATTGTTTTTTTTTTTTTTTTGATAACTTGGTTATTTTTATTTTGGTATTAGTAAAATGAATATTAAAACTATTATTCTACAACAAACTATTGAAAATGAACTTACTCACCTTCTTGAAGGTTCCTCATAATAATATAGAAATGAATTTTTTAAGAAGGTAGTTGGTGAAGATACCTATTGCTATGCAAAAACTTTTGGCCTAGGGTTTCAATATCCTTTTTCTCAGAGGAAGAGATGTGCATTAGAGGAGGAAAGAGCTCAAAGAACAAAAACTAAAGATGAAGTTCAAAGCTTGAAGAAGAAACTCTATGAAAATGAGAAGAAAAAAAAAACAAAAATGAATATGATAAGAGGGTTGAATATATGATGGGATTAGTGCAAAATCTTTACAATAAATAGGTATCTTAGACCTTATTAATTTCTTCAAAAAAATGTCCAAACACTGGATATAAGAAAATTTAATATTATTTGTATATTTTAAAACTTCTCAGTGAATGTTTCCCTTTTTTTACATTTATTTTATTATAGGATTTGAATGTGGATTACAAGGAAGAAAAAGAGGAGGAGGAGGAAGAAGAAGAAGCTCATGATGACAAGGGTAAAAATGAGACAAAAAATGAATAAGGCAATAAAAAGATTGTTTGATTTAGTGTGACATTTATGTATTGATTTCAAACTTTTATTAACTCTCTTATTTATACTAATGTTATTTTTGTACAAAAATAAGTTTTAGGTGTTATTTAGACTAAAGTTTTAGGTGATTATTTAAACAATAGAATAACATTTGTTAGATATGAGTAATATTGTTGGGATGACATTTAATACATTATGATTGTGTATAATGTTTTTATATTTGCGAACAAGTATACTAGTTAGACATTATAAATATTCAAAATTTTAGTATACAAGTTTATTAACAACTAATAATAAGGATTTCGTTATTATTATGTGTTAGTATTACTATAAGAGACAACCTATAGTAAGGAAATAAAAGATAGCCTAATAACAACAACATATATATCTATTGGTTTTATAATCACTAACTGATAATAATAATTGTCAGAAAAAGTATTATCAATAGATAATATGTGTTAAAAAAATAGTATAACTAACATGAAAAATATGTCAGAAAAGACATTACCAACATAAAATATGTGTTAGAAAAGGTATTACCAACATATAATATATGTCAAAAAACGTATTACCAACAGAAAATAAGTGTTGGAAAAAAATATCAAAAAATAATATATGTTGGGAAAAGTATCACTAATTAAAAATAAGTATTTGAAAAAGTATTAACAATAGAAAATAAGTGTTGGAAAAAAAAGCTTTACCAATAGATTATAAATGTTGGAAAACCTTTTTGCCAATAAATATTTGTAGTCAATAAGATTTATATTGATATATATATATATATATATATATCTACTGGTATTATTAAGTTTTCAAATAGATAATTTATGTATGTTGTTAAGACTTTTACCAACAGAGTTTTTACTAATACTTATGTAACAAATATTTATCTATTGGTAACAAAATTTATCAATAAAAAATGGCTTTTATCAATGGATAAACCATTGTAGGTACAAACCAAAATTCTTGTAGTTGGACTAATGTAAAATTCTGTGTGATATCTCAATTACCTAACCAGTCATGCCAAATCCTTACTTAATTCCATTTATACATCATTTATCCATTATTAGGAGTCTAGGTCAAAACCTATGACTAAGGTCAAACCATGAATAAAAATCCAGGGATAGACCATAAAAAGACCATAAAGGTCCATACAAACTAGCTTACTGCTCCCCCAAAACTAGTGGACCGGTTTGGGTCACAACACTATACTCACAGACAAGCCAATTGACTAGTTTCATGGCTAACCAGCTGATGGTAAGACTAATGAGCTAGTCTCATCCCACACCAATTGACTAGTTCCCTGTAGAAACAAAAACACTAAAGTCCTATAGCTACTCAACTGGTGGCTCAAACCAATTGAGTGGTAAACTAGTCAAACGGTTTCTGCCAACCAATTGAGTGGTTACTTGCAATAACTAACACATAAGATTCTAGAACTAGTCAAAAAGTTGCATGAATCAGTCAAATGACTGGTGATAAACTAGATGACTGATATCCACTCAAACCAACTGACTTATTACTCAAGATCACAACTCCTGCATGTAATCCGAGGCTAAGTCATGCATGTCTACTCTATAGTAATCCATCATTTCACGCATACAAACCATTTTTCCACTTTAGATCACAGATCTAGCATGTTATACACTCAATCATAGTTGGATTCACACCACACATCAAGACTCATGCTTTAGCATTAAAAACCTCAAATAAAGGCTAAAAACTCTACAACATTATTCACACTACTTTAATCATATTATTAGCTTGGTAGAACTATTAATATGCTCATTTTTCATTTAAATCATGAAACCCTTATAGAAAACACTACTATTATGCTTGAAAATCCTATCATCATGCTCATCTACTCATGCTTACATATTTTCACCAAGACATGTTAAATATCACATTTTCTTACTAGTGATCATGATAATACTTAGCTCATGCTAACACATCCTTTTCACTCAATTAATTATAAAAGAGAAAGAATAATTTGTCTCAAATTTTAGCAAACAAACACTCAAAAGAAGAAAATGAAGGGCCTTCCTTCAACTAGGAGGTCCAAACTCTCCAACCAATTGAGTACCTTCGAGAAAAATAAGGCAACAACTTAAAAGGATTCATTAACACTTAAATAACCAAAATAAGTGTAAGACTTCCCTATAAAAATTAGAAAACCAAGGAATCTCAAATCCTCAATATTTCTTCAACCTAACAATTTCTTATTTAAGGTAAAACATGGAAGAGATAGGTAAGGTATTGAAGAGGGAAAGGAGAACAAAAGATGAGGGAAATGGAGGGTGAATAATCGATGATGTAGAGTAGAGGTGAGGTGAAGAAGTTTTCCACACTTTAAAAAAGAAGGGGGTAAGGCTAGTGATTTAGAGAAAAAGGGTTCCCGGGGGTTTAATAATCATGAAATACTTACCCCCAAACACTAGACCAATCATCATGGGTACAATTGAAGGAGAAATCTAAGTTGGAACCAAAATAACCTAGAATGATGCGTACAAGGTGTGATTTACTTATGAAGGTTAGTTTAAGCTATCAATAAGTGAGGAAAATAGACAAAAAGGATGAGGCAAGATCAAAACCTTGAAAGATGGATTTGCACCCAAATAGCATGGATAATCGTCTATTTGCAGAAAAGAGATGAGGGGAAGGAGAAGACAAAGAAACCATGAGGTAAACTAATAAATTTTGGTGGTTTTTCCCCCAAATCCAATTTGGTTCAATTAACATCCAATCAAGGGTGACTAAAATACTAAAATTGATTTTTGAACACCCCAAAGTATAACGACCAAGTTATAAGATCAAATGGAGGAGATTTGAACCAAATCCATAAACTAAGAGCACTCAAGTCGAACAAACCAATCTAAAAGAATCAATGAGATGGTTCTCATAGATAAAAACCCTAAGAGTGGAAGAATCAGTCGATTGGTATGATCTAAACTAGTTGACTAGTTTTTGAAGAAACTAATCCTCATCTAAAACAAACCTCTCCTTTAAAAACCTTTTAAAACCAAATCAAATCATGACTCTAATTCATATAAACACACCCAATTAATGAATAGCCACATCATATAAAATACATCAAAGAGGTTTATAGAGTGGTGTATTACAAAAAGTATCACCCATTTTTATGGTGCCAAGCACTGTACTTTTCTTTTTGAGATGAGGTAGTTAGTTGTGGTGTATTCAAGTGTGGGTACTCTACTCCTTAGTTGTTGCACTCATTATAACACGATGTTGAGTGTTTTCATGGTCATCATCCTAGTAAAATTGAGGTAGTTGTTGGTGCACTAAAACTTTAGATTAGGCCAGAATAAGCATAAATGATTATCAAAACAAAATAATTCCGTTCGGCGCTGGGCAATAGATGTAACATCAAAATGGGAACATGGGATGTGTAACAATGCCAAGGAATAGTTTAGGGTGAGAGAAAACTTACTTGTTATTTGTTCAAAAATGATATAATTTGATATGTGTAGTGTTTAAATTTTTACTGATATTTCTTTTGGCCTAATCGTACAACTTGTAGGCTCCCTGGCCTATTATGTTGGCAATCTTATAGGGTCCCTCCCAATGGGAACCCAACTTACTTGTGACTGGCTTCTGGGTGTTCTTGAAAATCTTTCTAAGCACCCATTCACCTTCCTTGAAATTTGTTGCCTAAATATTATTATTGAAATGTTTGGATACTTGTGTTGGTAATGTGACATTATAGTAAGTGTCAAATGCCTTTGTTCATCAATGATATCTAAGTTATGTAAAAATTCATGGTTACTTTGCCGCTCATCCACAAATGTCTTTCTAGCATCAGGGAGTCCCACTTTGATGGGACGTATCATCTCCATACCATATGCTAATATAAAAAGGGATTCCCCTATCGGCAAGTGGGCGGTGGTCCTATATGACCATAAGACTCTAGGTAGCTCATCAGCTTAGCTCCCTTTGGCTTGATTAAGTCTCTCTTTTTTCATAGCCATGATAATCTTGTTTGTTGATCCCATTTACACTTTGGGTCGAGGATATTGTGGGGTTGAGAAATGCAACTTGATACCCCATTCTTTTCAAGAATAAAATAAAAAATCATTGGAGATAAACTAGGAGTTGTTATCCATAATGATTTCCTTTGGTACCCCAAATCAGTATATGATGTTCTTCCAAATAAAAAATTTCACTTCTCTGCTATAGACGTGAGTGAAGGGTTAGGATTTAACCCATGTGGTAAAGTAATCAGTATGGACCATCATGTATTGGCATTGGTCTGGTACTATAGGCATCTTCCTCACCATATCCATTCTCCACTTTTTGAAGGGCCATGAAGTGTGGATGGGGTGCAGTTGTTCCATAGGCTGATGGATAGCTTGAGCAAATCTTTGTCATTTATCTGTCTTTCTAACATAATTTATATAATCTTCTCACATTCCTGGCTAGTTGTAGCCTATGGTGAGCACCTTGTTGCAAAGGCTTTGAGAGTCAGAGTGATTCCCACACTCCTCGTTATGTAACTCCTCAAGGACATACCAAGCCTATTCAGGGCTTAGGTGCCTCATTAGGGGTCCTAAGAGGGATCTTTTATATATTTTCCCATCACAAACAACAAATCTTGCTGCTTTGGTATGGATTCTCTAAACTTTGTTCTTATTTCTAGGGAATTATATATCCATGTAGTTGCAAAGAAAGGTATTTTTAAGTCTTCAAAATTACTTTTAGAGACTACTTGTCATCAAAAATAATATCATCATAAATTTACCTTTTTCTCTTAGTGTATCATCAAAATAAGGTTGATTAACCTACAAGGATAAAAAATGTAGAGTTCGTGTTGCAGGGATGCATTTGGAAAAGGAAATAGGCATCAAGAAGCTCATCATTTCTACAAATTCATAAATAGTGGCTAGTTAGATCCACAGGTCTTACCAAGCTAGAGACCTCAAGATGACCAACTAACTTATAATGGTAAATTCACAACAAGCATGTTTCAATGAGTGCATGATCACGTAAGTTCCTAAACTCAATAACGACCTTGTTGATGCATTGACAAGCCTAGGTTCGACAATCCAGATCAAGGGTCCCCAAACCATCCTGGTGGTGAATATGCAATAGCATGCCATATGGCCTGAGAAGAAGGAAGTCACCAAAATGGAAATTCAAGCAACATGGATGAACCCTCTCCGCGACTACATTGTCTACGAAGTGTGCTCAAGGAACCAAGACTCAAGTTTCAAGGTGTATAATAATGTCTTAGGTTATATATATGTGTGTGTTTCACATGTTAAGCACTCATGATTGATATTTTTTTTCCTATTCTAAACAAGTTTCAAAAGAACTTTGAATTGCCTTACACTTGTTTATGACAAACAAAAATTATTTAACAAATATTTTCAAATATACCAAGCCTTAAGGAAAATGATAAATGATTTGTTTGATTTTTAGAAACAAGTTTGAAATAACTTATACATTTCCTTACTTGTTTGAGCTCAAAAAATCACTCATAAATGGTTTGAAAGCTTTATAAAATGATAAACTCTTTAAAGGTTAAAATTTAGGCAATTTTGGTGTGGCAAACAACAGATGGACAATAGTTAATAGTGTTTAGTCGAATAGGATGCAGACAAAGAATTAACAGAATGAAGGGTTCCACAAGTATATTGGAGGGTGACACTAGGATGATTCTCAAACTACTAGATATCCCTGTGTGGTTGATCAAAGCTGGCCTTGTAGCAAAAATCTATCGATTGCTATTCAACCGTTGGAGCCTCTTTGGGTATAACAACTAGTTTTGAGTTTTTCCAACTTTTTTAGCCTATAAATAAAAGTTGTTGTGTTTAATTATCTAACAAGACGAACACTATGGATAATAAGAGGTTTTTTCATGCACGACATGATGGATAAGGTTTTATCACATTTCTTTTATATTATATAAAACTCTACAAGGAAAAACAACATATTTTATGAAGTTACTAAAATACACGGTTTAAGTTCAAAAACATAAGACCGCATTTTAATTTCCTTACTCTTAGCATTTGCCTAAAATTCCACCCAAAATATTCTATGAATAAGCATAGTTCGTGTTAGTAAACACAAGGCCTCCATGTTTATCACAAAATGCACATGTCAAGTAAAACACTTCTCTAGCACCTACACAAACCAAAACCATGTTATGATGTGCATCAAATACTTAGTCAAAGCTCACACATCACATTAGGTAGAAATCTACAAACCGTTGTAGGAGCCCCAGGTGCCTAAGAGGAGGTCATCATACTAAACACTAATAATTGTGTGCTCGATTACAATAGTGGTGGTGGTGGTAGAATGACTTGTAGAACTCAATTTAGGTATGTTGTGATTTGGATTCGTAGGGGACTATTCTCCTTTTCCAAATCCTAGATTCTCTTCAATTATTCTTCCATTTGTCAGGTTAAAAACTACTGTAAACCCCTAGTTTTTACCACCGCACTTAGTATAAGTCTGGTTACCTTTACTATTCTCATACCAAGTGCTAAGGCTAAAATTATTACTCTGCTTAGATCTAATAGATGATTACAAGAAACGAAATAGAGGAGATAAAATATAAGTATTGTGCTGCATAAAAAAAAATCAGAGATTTACAAAACTCAAAGAGAGAGAATACGGAAGGACACAAGTGTCCAAATACAAGCGAAATCAATATATTAAAAGACACCGGATAGCCCTAGGTTCTTAAATTAAACTACCAGCTTTGGCTAAACTCAGAAGCTGACATGTGAAGACCACTGCCCATTGAATAGGCACGGGCCCACAAAAAGAAACCTTCAGTACAACAGTACTAAGCAACCCTTTATACTAAACCAAAACAAAAAACCAACATAGAACACATGCAAGGAATCATAATAATACATGGTATAAAATATTGAATTGTATATGCATCAATTAACCATTCATATAATCATATATCACCAATAATAAATACTAATCATACTCATTCATCATAAATAAAGCAAAGCTTACCACTGGAACATCCAAGAGATGCTCTTTGCAGTATAATTAGAGACAACATCGCCCCCAAAAACAAGACAATTACCACAGGCCACATACCTCATTATCATTCCTAATAAATCTTATAACACATGTAGGCTCACAAGCATAGATAAATAACCACTCATCGCATCACAGGTAGGCATAAAGGCTACTACCAAAACATAGGTAGGCATAAAGGTTACTAGCAAGTAGGCACAAAGGTTTCTACCAACCAATCCAATATTATAATAATCCATAAATCATTTTCATTTTTATTTACTTGAGAGGAGATCACATCGAACTTGGAAACACTAAGATACTCTAGTTATACCGGAGCACTAAGGCATCATAGTATCCTACCGACTATCAACCCAATGATGCAAGGGTATCTTGGCCGCACTGGTACATGAAGATAAAATAGTAGCCTACCGTCAATGAAACATAATCCATAAGTATGTATACCCCTTATCAGTTCGTAGAACAAAATAGAGTAAGATATAAGGCCTAGATGGGGCACTAAGGCACACCAGCAAAAATCCATAATCAATTGTGGGTTGAACCACATCTTTAGGGTAGCGAACCCTAAAGAACCACCATTCCCAATATTAAGGTATTTCACTTTAAGTATTAGAATTTTATTAAGGTGACCACGAAATCGTATGCAATTTACATAGATCCAATTTTCATACTTTAACCATTTAACTCACTTCCAATTATTCTGATACAACTATAATCAAGATCATTACCAAGGTTAATCATAAAAATATACTAATGTCATTCTAGGCTCAATTATTTACTTTTGGGCGTATTAGGCCGAAAATGATCAAAATGCTCCTAAGGTCAAAATTACCACATTAACATCCTCTTCAATGACTAAATCTATATTATTTACTAAGTTGCCATAAAAAGGTAGAAACATAATAATTAAACCAATTTATTACACATATAAATTATCAGATAAGCAAAACAACCAATTTACTCTTATTCAAGGTTTTGCATATAAAATCCTAACATGCTTATCTAATAAATCTAAGGTCACATAATCTCATGCTTAGAAATATATAACACAAATTAAGCATGCTTGTCATGGTAAATATCATAATACGCAGAAATTGACCAAATTGCCCCTAGGGCTCACGTCCATGATTAATATTTCATAAATAGATTTAAGCATACTCATCCTATCCTTTTTCACACAAATTTCACACATAATCATGAAAGATCATTTTTACCATACTTTTGTTCCTAAAATATTTTACATATAATAACATACTATTTTTATGGATTTTTAAGATATAACACATAATCATAATTTAACAAATTATGCTTAACATGTTTCAACACAAAAGTCCTAATATGCTATCATGCGAAATTTAACATTTAGGAGAGCATAAAAGTTACCTGAGTTCCAGCAAAAATGCAAAAAAACAACGGTATTCTACTAAATACTATAAGATCCCGCTAAATAACTTTTGTACCTAAAAAAATATTAAAATACCAAATTAATGTTTTAACATATAAAATAATTATTACAATAACAAAATATTTATTTTTGTAAAATTATCAAAATATCCTTACATATACATAATAGTACAAAAATTATCTTAAAACCAATACAAACTCACGTTGCGCATGCAGTATGAGCCATGCGTACACGGCCGGGGGAAAGAAGAGAGGCAGGCTAGAGCCGGTCGGCTGGGGGAAAAGGTGATGAGGGGTTGGCGATGACTGGGTGATGAAAGTGGAGGGTGCTAATGGTAGAAGAAATCACAGGGGAGGAGAAGAAGAAGGGGAGGAAGGCTCGGTGGTGGCTACTGGGTGTTGTGGTGCTACGTGAGAAGGATAATGTAGGTTGGTTTGGTGCACGGAATGGATGGGATGGTTGGTTGGTTGGAGTGGTGGTTGTACGGTGGAAGATGCAGGGAGTAGGGAGTGACTTGCTACTATAGAGGGTGTCAAAGGGGGAGGGGCAACAATTATCATTGCCTAGGGATGAGATGCGGTAAGTTTTGCCACAAGGAGTCAGGGATTGGAAAGGTCTGCCTCAATGAAGGAGAAGAAAAGAAAGCCAGAGGCGACTGGGAATAAGAAGAAGAAGAAAAAGGAGGAGGAGGATGTGGTGGTGGATTGTGAGGGTGTGTGGCTAGAATGGCGAGGTTTAGGGTGACGTGATGATGGTTTATGGTTTTGGTTGAGGGTTAGAGTTGTGTGTTGCAATGTATTGCACAAAAAGGGGGTTGGGGAGGTTATGGGGTCAGTTGGAAGTGCAAAGAAATAAGGGTTTGAGTAAAAAAATGGTTGGGGAAGGTTGGGTGATGCATTTGTTATATGTATGTATGCAAAAAAAAAAGAGGAGAAGAGGGGGATGCACATGTATATAAGGGTAAGGTAGGAAGTTATAGGTGTGTATGTAGTTTCATGTAGGTGGAAGAGGAGTATGGTTCAGCAGAGGGTGAGGGATGAGGGGTATGGGTAAAGCATGAGAAAGGGAGGAAGATCAGGATAGTGTTTGGGGGAGGTATTTGGGGCATGCAAGGGTAGAATAGGAGGGTAAAATGGTAGGGTAGAAATTTAGTTATTTTATTTTAGATTTAGATTTAATTTGGTTAGGTTAGGATATCGGGTCTGAAAAGAATTAGGGAAAAATAATTTTAGTTTAGGATGGGTTAAATAGGGAAGAAAAGATAAGAATAATCGGAAAGAATGTTTAGGAAATTTATTGACATTACGACGCAAAGGTTATTGTAACACCCCCAAAATTCACTGCTGAAAAATTTTGTTTTATTAAAAGATAATTGCGGAAGCAGATAAATAAAACGTAAACTTTGGGAGTATTACCGCCACACTTAGTACCAGACCGATTCACTCATACCGTTCCAATACCAAGTGCTAAGGCTAAGAAAATGAAATACAACTTGAAAGAAATTCAACACACACAAATCAGAGTAGCGCATCAAATCGTTTACAAGGATAAAATCCACCAACGGTGGTTACAGTAACACATAACATTAAAACCAGGAATTTAAAGAGAAAGAGAAAACCCTAACGATACCGGATAACTCCTTACTCTCTTTCCCGTAGCCCACTTGAGTAGCACCTGAAAATACCTGCAAGGGCACTGCCCATTGAATAGGCAGGGGCCCCATAAAGGGAATCCCTTCAGTACTACGGTACTGAGTAACCCTTTAATACTACACTTAAAGACAGGCCCGCATACGGCACATAATGCAAGCTACACATATAAATAATGAGAGATGCATACATAACAATAACAAACATAATACTTTATAAGTCACGATCGATACTTTGGGCCTTAAGTCATGTCATAGTGTAAGATCAATACGTTCGGGCCTTAAGCCATTATTCCATCATCATTCAATCAATATCATATTTTATATCCATGTGAGTGCGAGAACCCCAATATTATAGCCGGTGGACCGGAAGTCAACACACAGGGCAGAACGCCTCTGGCCACTATTATTGCCGGTGGACCAGAAGGTAAACACACAGGGCAGAACGCACCTGACCACTATTATTTGTCGGTGGACCGGTCTGGCCCCGACTCACATGGTGTTCCACTATAAGTGATTAGTATTTTTCAATAATCTTATTCACATACATAACTGATTTTATTGAGCTCGGGACCCCCACTATTTTAGCCGGTGGACCGGAATATATATGAAATCATCATCCAGGGCACAACGCTCTTGGCCACTATTATAACCGGTGGACCGGTACTCATAATCACATACTAGGGCAACTCGCTCCTGGACCACTATTATATTCGGTGGACCAGTACTCAATATCACATACCAGGGCAACACGCTCCTGGACCACTATTATAACCGGTGGATCGGTACTCAATATCATAAACATCTGGGCCCGGCTCATTAATATTCCACTTTCAATAATAGTATCTTTCCTTTTCCTTAATCAGCACATCAATCATATTTATTTGCCTCGAATGGGAGATCAATAACCCGGGACACAAAGGTACACCGGTCGTACTGGTGCATATCAGCTACTCAGTACCCTTCAACCATGAACCCAAGGACGCAAAGGTACCCTGGTCGTACTGGTGCATATCACTAACTCAGTACCCTACCGACAAGGACACCTAATCCATAAGTATGCATACCCCCTAACTAGGTCCGTAGAGCTAGAAAGAGTAAGATATAGGGCCTGGCTGGGGCACAAAGGCACACCAGCAAATACCAGAATAATCGTGGACTAAACCACGTCCTTAGGGTAGCGACCCCTAAGGAGTCACCATTCCCGATCTCGAGGTCTTTCACTTTAAGTAATAGTGTATTAATTAAGGTGATCACGAAAAGCACGGTAATCAGATACTTATTCACTTTCAATCGTTCCGATATCATTATTCATTTCTTATTCAGATGATTATCCAGGATACCACAGAGAAACCATTAAGGCCATACTAATTATCAAATACTCTTACTTGGCTAATCAGCATTATTTAATCATATTAATGTTCCATAATCTCAAAGACGTGTGCCCTTTACTTATATAATTGTTAAGTATCCATTCCTTACTTAATAAATTACCATATTACCCTTAAGGTTGCATAATTACCAAATTACCCCTTGTCCACTTTAGATTACCAAATTGTCTCCTACACTTTTTAGATCACCATTCACCCCTCATAAGTACTACACTTATCATATTTCCCTTTTGGTTGGTTATATTACCAAATCGCCCTTCTCCTTTGTTATAATTACTAAATTGCCCTTGAGTTGGATAAATTACTAAATTACCCTCCTTCATTATCATGATTACTATTTTGCCCCTTTAGTTGGTTAAATAATTATCACTTTACCCTTTAATCGGCTAAATTACCAAATTGCCCCTTCAGTTGGATAAATTACCAAATTGCCCTTCTCCTTTATCATAATTACCAGTTTACCTCTCTCAATTATTTTAATTGCCATTTACCCTTTTCAATTATCATAAATTCCAAATTAACCTTCCTCATAATTAATTTACCCTTCTTCATAATTATAATTACCAATTTTACCCTTCTCCATATTTAAAATTACCATAATGCCTTTTAATTGGTTAATTTACCAAATTACCCTTCTATAGCATCATACTTATCCAATTGCCCTTCTACAATCATAATTTAATTGCTAAATTATCTTTTTTCATTATCATAATTATCACGTTACCCCTTACTCCCAAGTTTACCATAATATCCTTTTATTTACAAAATTACCATTTTACCCCTTACATCCAATTTTACCATAATATCCTTTTATTTATGAAAATTACCACCATACATCTTTTACTTTACAAATTACTATTTTACCCTTTCACATCCAAGATTACCATCTTTATCTTTCCTTACATAATTACCATTTTTCCCTTCTTTTCCAAATTACCATATTACCCCTTTACTTATAAATTACCACTTCACCATTCACTTATAAAATTTACCATATTACCCTTTACTTATGAAATTACGATTTTGCCCCTCTACCTCCAAAATTACCATATTAACCATTTTACTTATAAAGTTACCGAAATACCCTTTTCACTTATAAAATTTCCATTCAACCCCTTTATTCACCATTTTTATGAATTTACTAACACTACATAAAATAATGATATTAATACTTCGTTTTTATCCTCTAAGTCCACCAACTTGTCATTTTTCAACATAATACTCATTAGCAACTACATACATTAGATCACATACTTCATAAGCATAATTACTAAAATACCCTTAAACAATAACATCATTCATGCATTAGCAACATGATACATCATAAACAAGCATTTAACATTTCCATCCATAATCCAACTCCTTCCTTAATTAACATACCTACATATGGCGCAAAAGTTATCATGCTTTTTCTTTTTATCAAACAATATAAGAAACCATATACATATCATGCTAAGCACACAAAACATGCATAAAATCATACTAAACCCTTAATGTGCTAGCATACGTTTTTCCATATATTTAAGGGAGGATTAACGGTTACCTTAATCCCGCAAAATATCAAATCTTACCAAGCATAATTAGCAACTCAACACCTAAAAATAATATCCATCATTATTGTTAGAAATAAGAAGTTAAAAAGGATAAAACTTTATAAAACAAATTTATTTAATAATAATACACTTTAATTAAATATGGATATACCTCAAAAAAAATTCAAACAAATTCCAAAATAAGGGGGAGCTCACGCTGCATGGGCAGGGTGAGTTTCATGCAAAAACCATGGGGGAAAAGGGCTCAAAGAGGGTGAAGGGAGCAAAATCCATTATTTTCGGGTTAGGGCATTTAGGCTAGAAAAGAAGGTGGTTGGGGGAGGTTTCAAGGCAGGGGAATGGTGCAAAAGTGAAGAGGGGTTGTAGTTGGAGGCTAAGGGTGGTTTCACGACGGCTCAAGGCGGCGGATACGGCGGCGGAGAGCCGGCGAAGTTGGCTGCCAAGATGGGTCGAGGGAAGGGGTTGTGAAGGAAGGAAAAGGAGAGGGGAAAATGGAGGGGTGCAAGAGTTGGTTTCGGCCAACTAAGACATGGCGGTTGTAGAGGGGCTTGCAGGGTGTCGAACGGTGGGTTGGGTGGCGGCAGAGGTGGACGGACGGCGGTGGAAATGGCGGTTGCAGGTGGCTCGGTGGTAAGGGGAAAAACTGGGGAGAAAAAGGAAGAAGAGGAGAAGGGAGGAAGTGTAGGGCTCGAGGGGTGGCGTGGTGGTGCAGGGTGGTAGTAGGCGGTGGCAGAAGGCGGCGCAGGGGCTGGGCGAGGTGGTGCAGGCGGCGGTGGGCGACGGTGATAAAAAAAACGTGGAGGAGAATGGAGGGAGAAGGAAGGAGAGAAAAGGGAGCTCGGGGAAGGAGAAGGGCTCGAAAATGAGGGGAATGGAGGGCTGGGGAGATGGAGAAAAAGAAGAGGGAGAAGAGAGGGGCAGGGATGGCCGGCGATCGGCGCTGCAGGTGGCAAGGGAAGACGGGGAAGAAGAAGGAAAGAAACAGGGGCACGCGGCTAGGGATGCAGGGGTTGGTTGGGTTCGAATGAGGAAAGAAAATGACGGGGGAGAGAGGAAGAGAGAGGGCAGGGAGGTAGGTGGTGGCCGGGTTGCAGGCGGCGGCGTGCTCGTCGTGCGTAGGCTGTCGGGCATGGGAGAAGAAGGGAAGGAGAAGAAGAAAGGGACTGGCAGGCAGACCGGCGCAGGAAAAGAAAATAAGTCAGCCGGCCGGCCCAGGGGCAGAAGAAAGGAGGACGGGCGGGTGTGCCGTGCGAGGGGGAGAAAGGGCTGGGGGAAACGGGCCTGGCCCAAACGCACGGGGGAGGGCTGGCCTGGCGAGGCACCCCGAGGGAAAAGGAAAAAAAGAAAAGAAGAAAGAGGGAAAAGGGAAAAGGGAAAAGGGGGAATGGAAAAAAAATAGGAAAAGTAATTTAATTTAATTTATAAAATCATAAAATATAATATTCTTGGTAATTTATTTAATTTAATAATTTAATTTATTATAATCAAATATTTTAGTTTAAAAATGATAAAGTTGGTAAAATATTAGTTTGGAAAATTATTCAAATAAAATAATATGATAAATAGCAAAATATTTATTTTTAATTTATTAAATACTCTTATCCAAATTTACATACTCTAAAATCCATACAATAATTAAAATAAATAATCTTAAAGCAATTTTATTCCAAATAAAAGTAATTTATTAAAATATAAGTTTTCGAAAATTTTGGGGTATTACAGTTATTAATTAAATAATTAGGCTAAGGTTTAGGGTTTAGTTTTGAATAAAAGGCTAACACACGAAAGCAAAGGTTACAAAATTTTGAGATGTTACAACTACAATCGTCACTTAGTGGCATCCATGTTGGTTTTTGGCTGGTTCTTCTGAGGTGGGTTTCCCCCAAAGGGGATCGGTGTAGGGAATTCTCCATCTTTGAAGGGGGAGCGGGAAATGTCTATTATGGTTGAAAAAGTGTTGAATTCTTGTAGCCTATGAAAATCAAAATTAGTAGGAGCCCCTGGTGGGTGTCAAGTTGTAGACCTTCAAAATCTATAGTAAAAATATGGATTGAAATCAGGTGGGGCACTACCTATTTACCTAAAAAAAAAGAACCTTTCTAGCATCAGAAGAACATTTGTGTGGTGCTGGCTAAAGGACACTCTGACGCTCAAGTCGATAATATTAGACTCAAATAATGTTAAACAAAAAGAAAGAAAAGGGTCAAAGGGACTGAGTTGTAAATCCATGTAACCGTAGCCACTAACAATGAGGGGTGAGATAACTTGTGGAACTCGAGTTAGGTACAATGTTCTTTGGCTTTATAGGAGTCAATTTTCCTTTTTCCAAATCCTAGAACTACTTCACGTATACTTCCATTTGTTAGGTTAAGAACTATAATTGTCTCTCAGTGGCATATATGTTGGTTTCTAGCTCATTCGTCCTAGTTAGGTCGCCCCCGGAGGGGATCAATGCAGAGAATTCTCCATCTTTGAGGGGGAACAGGAAACTTCTGCCATGGTCAAAAAAGTTTTGAATGCTTGTAACCTATAAAAAACAAAAATCAATAGGACCTCATGGTAGACTGCAAGTTGTAGACCCTCAAAATCTATAATAGAAGTATGGATCAAATTTAGGTGGGGGAACTACCTATTTACCTCTGAGAATGATAAAAAAAATAACCTCTCAAGCATCAGAGGAATATTAATGTGGTGTCGGCTTAAGAACTTGTCGGTGCTCAAGTTGGTAACATTGTACTTGAATAACATGAAACAAAAAAATGGGGTCAAAGTGACTAAGCCATTGATCTATGTCAGCGTAGCCACCATCGGTGAGGGGTTCATGGTCCCTAATAGGAGGTGTTTGCAAAGGTGTCATCTGGGGCATAAAAAATAAGAGCATCACAGAGTTAGAACAAACTGCTTGAAGTGAATAATGATTGCTTGATAGATCATTTTAGCATTTATTTGATTTTATTATAATCCTAAGAGCCTTGAGGCTCCACTATTTATCAAATCCTAAGCTAGTAGCATTCCTTCATATATGAAGGATAAGCTCACATTAGAGGTAGGTAGTGGTAAGATTTTGAGGGGGAAATTAGGTCACATTTAAATGTAGTGTAGTTTGACTAGTTGTGAGTCAGTCTTGTTGATCATTGGATGTGTAATGTTTGCTTACAGTGTTGTGAGGTGAGTAGAGTCAATCAATGATGAGAGAGGATTCCCTACAGAACCTAGGGAATCCCAAAGTGTATGAAGTCTCTGAACTTTGGCATTCTAGGTTAGGCCAAATGATCAGATATTTCCTATGCAACTAACTTGTTATGGCTATTGCTCATTCAAACGAGGAGGTGTCACCTGTTGTTTCATGGATATTCATTGATATCGATGATTTTGATGTGATACCTATGATGAGTGTTATTATTGGGTTTGGGAGTAGTGGTATGGTTATCCAAACCTCTCATTTGGACTTTTAGTCTTCTATTTCTCCTTATTCATGTCTCTCTCTTTTTTCTATTTTGTATAATTGTATCATCTGAGATCAAGTGTTTCCTTGTACCTGATTACTAGGTACAAGTTACTTTTACCCTTACACTCGATGTGGATTGGCTATAGGAAGTACTTTTTCTATATTGAATGAAATGGCAACACCCTACGTTTTCATTTTTTGCTTCTGCAAAACCTTTTTAAAAGAAAATTTTCAACTTATGAAAATGAAGTGCTACAATAGGGAGTAGTGTGGATGGTGAATAAAGTACAAGAGTCATCTTAAGGGAATGAAGAGGTGTCGAATTAGGATTTGTGGCTACTAGATCTGAGTCAAAATGGATTTGACCATGCTAACTCGACCTTAGATGTGGTTAGTCATGATGGGAGACTTGATATAAATGAATTTTTGGGAGGACTAAGTCAAGATGAGTCCTTTCAAAGGACTTGTTCAAGGTGAGTTTTGAATATGATTTGGCCAAGATCAGTCCTAGTGCAGGACTTGGTCAAGATGAATCCTAAAGAGGACTTGGCTGGGACAAGCCCTAATGGAGGAGTAAACCAAAATGAGTGTTAAATGATGACAATATGATTTCTTGAGAACTAGAAAATTTGAATCTTAATGGAGGACCAGGTTAGGATGAATCATAAGAAAGACTTGGCCAAAATGAGTCCAAGTAAATGACTTAACTAGTTTGAATTTTACTAGAGGAATAGGCCGAGATTAGTCTTAAGAATAACTTGACCTAGAATAGTCCTAGTAAATGACTTGGTTAGGATAAGCATGATAAAAGGAACTAACATTGTCTTGTTTGGTATGCTAGAGTACGTAGCTTGTGGCTTTTTCAATTTTCATTTTTCATTTTTCAAGGAGTGGCATTAAGTACCCTGCCGGAGATAGATATACAAGTCGCGTGCTGTGGGCGCGGACGTCAGTGCCAATTCTAGAGTAGGCATAGCAGTTCATTGGATTTGGAACAAAAGTGTGTGCCAACCACTAACTAGGGTGTCCTAATAAGAGAGATCCATCTCGGTATATGAGATTTTTCCCCATGAATGGAGGATAAGTTTTTTAATTGAGTGAAATATTATAACAGGAGTGGGATAAAAGTATTTGCCCATGCTTTGTTGTGTGTTGTGAGACAAACGTTTCTTTTTATACATAAGAGTTCTCTTGAGGATGGACAAACTCGTATTTCGATAGTAGAGAACTGGAATCCCAGAACATAGAAGCATACTCGCCCAAGTCCTCTCTATTACAAATTTACCCACTCCTGCTACTACTTAGCTTGTTCCACTAAACTAAAGTATTTACCATCATTTGTATTCGTTGACGGAACTCCAACCTTAGGCTGACTCCATCATAAGATCATCAAATTCATCACCCTATGATAGTTCACAGTAGTCCACCGACTATCTACAAATATTTAGAATGATATTTTTATAAGATACTCATACGCCGTATGGACTCATAGATTAACTTATAAATAATAGTTTAATGTTACTAACTTAGGTGTATACTGTATTCATTTATTGTGATTGTAATATATATCATACATACGAAAAATAACAACAAATATTGAGAATAAAAATATTTAATAACATGTAAATTAAAACCTTATAACTACTTTTTAACTATTTAAAATAAAATAAGTTGTAAGCAGAGAAGGTACAAATATAGTACCGTCAATATTTTGTAATGTTTAAGGACGGGGCTAGTATTTTAGGCTTTTATGAGAAGATTGAAAGGAAACCCGAGTCAAAATATAAAAAGGATGAAAGAAAAACAAAGATTTAGCAAAGGCCAACTTGCAGCAGTATCATTTGGAGTCAAACAAGATGGTAACCCTTTTTTTTTCCTTGATTTAATGGTTCATGATCAGATTTGTAATTCATACCAGTTCATAAGATAGGAATCCAATATATATATATATATGAAACATCATAAGTGCCCTGAAAAAAAAATGGTGATAAAGTATCATGGAACAAAAATACAAGTTTTATTTAATGATACGGTTAGGTATAGTATTTCCTAATTCATTGATTCCCATAACTAAGGATTTGATGGTTTTTTCCATTTGATTAATGATCTGATTATCGACCATGTCGTCAGGACACTTGCTTCACTAGTTCCACTTTCAAACTAGTTGTCGTAATCGAGTTATTTTTTTTTTTTATGATGCAGAATGATTGTAATTGTGTAGCTCTTAATCTTTTACTGCCATTTAAATATAAATTGGGACGAGTAATAGAAGCAATTTTTAAAAGGATTCATAATAAATTGGAGCCTTGGCATATTTTACCGAATTATTTGGGTTGGGTCGTCACCTTCTGATCGATGAGACCGATATATACTATTGGCGATTCCCCTAGCTTCTAATATTCTCTCCATCAAAGGCATCGGAACGGTCCCGCATCTTCAAAAGGGCTACGTTACCAAATAGCTCTCCTCGTGGTTATACGTCTCATATGATCAATTTTATAAAATTACCCTCTATATGATGGAAATAGATTTCAATCCCATAACCTCACACCATATAAAAAAAAAATACATAAATCCATGCAGAAAAACACTTGCGAGAATGGCGCTGTTAAGTAACTCCAAATACATGATCCCTAGCACTACCGACCCACATTAAGCTTTTCCCCAAAGCAAGCCACACTCCTAGTAAATGCAAAAATAAAGCAACCCAAAGCATTTACAGAATTTTCATGATCACAAGCACGTAGTCATTTACATATATGCACCCAATAGCAACAAAGCCTATTAAACAGGACAAAGGAGAACTCAACCTTACAATAACTCAGGTTAAGCACAATATTGACCAAAAAAGTATCAATCGCACCTTCAGGAGATACCAGATGGTTGAGAAGAAACTACACGCCCGCATATTTAGCAGATAATTTTCAAACTACAGCCAAAAAAATGTCCACCGGACTGAAATCACTCCTTTATGATCTCTGCCTCAGCGTAGCTCGCCTTTTCGGCCTCTTGATACCCTTCTTTGGCTTATCCAATTTTGGCTCAACAGGACCATTGTTGCCCTGCGCGGACACATTTGCAGCTTCTTCCTGGAACCAAGAATAAACTAAATATTTACAAACCTCGTCAAAGCAGTAGTATTCATAGTCCCACAAATTGTTATTAAACAGTGTTGCTTAACTCATCATTTTATTTAAAAAAGGGATTAAGAACCTCGTGTAGGGCATCCAACCACACTCGTTTAGATCATATAGGCTCTATAAATAGAAGCATACCCAGGGTAATGTTTCAATCTCCCCCAAAGTTTTTACCCAATAAAAATAGAGGCAAAATAATAATCACCATAATTCTATTTCCTGAATTTACGTCAGTACATATAGTAATTTCTTTCACAAACACTTTACGTACCATCGTGCGCTTAGCTGCTTCATTTTTATTACGAGAATCTAGCTCACTTGATTCACCATCTCTTAAAGCATCTTCCTTCAATCCTATCTCTGCATTGTGAACAAGATTTGCTTCAGGTTCATTGTCCGAAGTGCCGGTGCCAGCGAGGTTAGGAGGCAAATCTGAAGGACATACATCTCCAAGCTGATGTTCCGCATCATTTGACTGATTCACCTCCACACTGAGGAACATAACAAAAGACAAATCTTAACATAATGACCAAAGATTATGAATCCAGCAAAGTAGAGACAGTCCCGCCCACATACATGATAGTAATACAGGTAAAAGGAGAGAACAGAGAGAGAGAGAGAGAGAAAACAAAACAATAACACCATAGAATCTTTAATGAAAGCATTTATTTAATAGGGCATAACTGTACCAACTAGGAGTGGCAGCCCCAGGTGTATCGTTTTCTTGTCTCCTCTTCTTGTAACTCAGGACTCCCTCTGCACCATCATCATCCCCACCAGATACAAGCAACTTCTCAACCATTCTTTTCCTCCGAGCAGGAATTTTAGAAGTACGCATGGAATTTTCACTGGCATCCAATCTGATTTCAGCTCCCGTAACATTCAGTTCTTTGTCATTATACTCCCATGGCACTTCATGGATTACCTTCGTCTCTCCAGAAACAGTGGTGGTCCTAGGCCATCCCAAAATGTCATTATTTGCAGCCTTTCCATTTTCTACCAACTCCGCTTCCTGCTCCAATCTGATTTCATCTTCCTTTCCAAGATAATTTGTCTCAACAAAACTCAGCCTCTCAACATCAAAATTAGACAAAGAAGGCCTCTCTTCATGCCTGGAAGGAAGCCCGTCAGAAGAATTCTTAAATAATGAAGTACATCGCTGGTAAAGCCTTGAAAAGGCAGAAGAGCTCAAAGGTGAAGCACTATCAGAGCCTTCCTTATTAGTCACATGTATGACACCATGATTGCTCGGAGCTTCTGGAGCACCTTGACATTGTTGCAAGTATATGTTAGCAGACACATTGCCATTAATCACTGGGGAGCACTGTTGGATCTCAGGGACCATAATCTTGTCTGAAGGAATTTTCAGGTTTTCCAATTTCTCAAGGTGTTCTATCTGAGAATGTATCCCTTCTCTATCAGCATGCAACAACTCTCTCTGCTCCTTCAACTTCTGCCTTTGTATCTTAAGTTGTTCAATCAGAGTGCTCAACTCTGCCCATTCCCTATCCCTCTGCTCATGATCCAAATTGATCTGTAACCTCTCAGCTTCAAGCCTCTTCATTTCCAACATCACATGATCTTGTTCCCTCATCACAGTTTCCTTCAGTGCATTGATTTTCTGAAGCTCTTTCATCTTCTCTTCCTCAAAAACTCTTTCCTTCTCTCTTAAGTAGCTTTCAATCTCTTCACGCCTTTTGCTTACACAATCTTCCAATTCACTCTTTCGCACCTCAATATCCAACAAGATATCAGAACGTTCTTGCTCAATTCTTGAAATCAAATCAGAACGTTCTCTCTGTATGTCACTCAAGAAGGCTTCACGATCATGACTAAGAGAGTCACAATCACGTTTGTATTGATCACGCATGGCGGCCTTCTCCATGTTTAAACTATCACGTTCATCTTTGAGGAACTTTGAAATGACTGACCTCTCTTCAGCAAGGCGTTCCTGTTCCCTACGCAGTTCGTCTCTTTTCTCGTCAATCAATTCCCACTCACTCTCAAATTTGGCCTTCTCATGCTTCAGCTTCTCAGAATCGGCCTCAAGTTCCTGCTTTTGGGCTCTTATCAAATCAATCTCTTCTTTCAATTTTGTTTCAAGAACAAGCAATTCGCTCGTCTCAGTTTTCATGACCTCCAGATTTGTTTCTGCATTGCTAATTTGTTTCTGTTTCTCCTCAAGAATACACAAAGTTTTTTGCAGGTCAAGCTTTGTCTGGTCGATCTCCTCCTGTTCTCTTTGCAAAAGAAGGCGTTTTGCCTCTATGTCTTCCTTAGCTTTGATGAGACTCTTCTCCTTCTCCTCAAGTGAACTTATCCTCTCTGCCACATCTTTTCCCTTATCTTCCACTGCCCTACACTGCACATCTAACTCCAACTTCCTCTCAAGAAGGAGGTCCTCCCACTGTTTCAAATCCAACTCTTTCAACTCCCAAGCTCTTCTTTTCACCTGAATTTCCTCTTCTACCTTCTTGTAGTTCATGGCCATCTCAGATTCAAACTCTGCCTTCTTTGCTTTCAATGCACTTTCCTGCTCAGCCATCAGACTGTTGACTCTATCCTGCACGATCAATCCGAGCAAATACTTACTGAATATGCAAGCATAGAATGCCCCAAGAGGTGTATTGGTTGTGTGGGATCTCAAGACTAGAGTAAACATAGATTTGACGATTCAAGATTTTAACGGGACAAAAAGGGCATACATGTTCCTTGCTTGAATTTTTCTCCAAAGAAATAAGCAGCTCTTGTTCTTTCCTGTTCAGCATAGCTTCCTTCTCAATTGCAGCCTGCCATTACACATAGATCTCCCAACATAAATATTTATAACCAAGAATGGGAAAAACATAAAACAGCACTAAGCTTCCCAAGAGAGATAAGAAAGAGAAGAATGCAACCACCTTCTCTCTTTCAGAAAGGGACGACATTTTTAACTCCAGCTTTGATTTTTCATCCATCAAGGCCCTGCGCTCAGCATTGATATTTTCTTTCAAGCCTTCCAGCTCCTTTTCAACCCTATGCAGTTCTTGAGATTTGCTAAGAATTTCAGCTTCCCTTTGATTTAACATGGCTTGTCCATCAATAAGTCGATCCTGTGATTCATTCAGTATCCTCTGTCTTTCAATCAGGGATTGTCTTTCAAGCACAATCTCTTTCTCCTTCGCATCACAACTAAAACAAAGGATAACAGAAATGCAGTTATATTTTGTGATGGATTGTGAAGAAATGCATCTGTGGAAGGAAGTTAGTAACTCACTCGGACTTGAAAGATATCATACGCCTACGCAAATCATCCTCACGAGATTCAACCTCTTGAAGCTTCCTTTCTGCAGCTCTGTTATACCGGTTCACTTCAGCTTGCGAAGATTCCACTGCATGTAGCTTTGCCTCTGCCTCAAGATACTTCTTCTGAGCATCTTCAATCATTCTACGTGCTTCATCCATTTTACTCTCAGCTGCAAACTTATCCTCAGCACGCTCAGCACGCATTTCATGTAACGCTTTCTCAATCTACAAGACCCAAGGGGCAATCCAAGACTCTTGAACAGGTGATAGATAGGAGAAAAAAATAAACCAAAACAGAAATGTTTTACAATATTAAGCATGGACCAGACACACACACATACATATATAGATATAACTTACATTTTTTACACATTCCTTCTCTATTCCTAGATCCTTTCTCAAGTTATCTTCGTGTTTCCTGGCTTCAGCTAAAGCAGAAGCTAACGTAGCCTGTTCACGCTTATGAGTAATTTCAGATGCTTCAGATGCCGATTTAACTTCCTCAAGCTTGGCAGCCCATTCCTTCCTTTCCAATATGAGGAGGCCCATGTTATGTTGAATGTCATAGATCTGCAACAAATGTATTTCTGACTTGTGAGGCCATTAGCAAAGCAGCACATCAAAATCATCCAACTTACTTGTTAACTTTTCCCAAAGCCAAACCACTCCACTTGAAATGGAAATAAACCATATAAATCATATAATCACAACATAAGATGACTGTTGGCAGCAAAAAATGGAGACAATGGGTCAGGAAAATGTCTTGCCCACTCAACAGTGAAACAAAAGGTAAACAAAGACTCCAAATCCAGCCAGACTACACCAGGACATTTAGTTCCAAACAAATAAGCTAAGTAATCTTTTGACGATAAATGAAGGCATATATTTTATGGTTTGGAGAGTGGAATGCGAACCTCCAGAAATAAAGTCTGAATTGTTAAGGCAAACATGCACACATAATAGTTCACTAAATGTAACACTCCAAAACCCAAGATGCAACTACTTTCTCACCCTGATGTCATATTCATCTTTCAGAATCTGTCTAGTTGTGATCCACACATGGTATAGGGTGAGCAAAAAAAAAAAGGAGGAATCATTAAATCAGACAGAGAAATCAATACACTCAAGTATCAATGTCAATTCATTCATTCAACAACAAAGACAATAGCAGACACTACGGCCAGCGAACGTACTTCAAAACCAGAAAAACAAATCCTTAAAATTATTTTTTAATAAAGAAAAAGAAAAACTCAAGATCTGACTAAAACAGCCTAGTTCTTATTCTTCCAGGGATAATTATTCCTGAACGATAACACTAAATCATAACCGAAAACAACATGAAATCATTATAACTATTAAAATATCCTTATAGTAGAAAATAATTCCAAAAATTTGGGCATGCATCCTACAGGATCAGATTGCATAATTCTCCCCTGGTACCTTAGAACTTCACCTTAAGCTTTGAGAAAATGAAGGTTCAAAACACTCAAGATAACACCATAGATTGTAAGAGAGTCCAGGCAGAAAGATGGTAAGAACACGAAAAATATAGATTGGAATGCCAATTAAAATGCCTATCGACTCAAGCCCAGAAATATCTTAAGAACACAACTGTTCAAATAATTCAAACTGACAGTGTCGCCTTCTTGAACATCTAATTCCTCAAGCAAGCATGAAGCACGTCTTGTCTTTGTCACTTGATTACATTACTGTTCAACCTACATCACACATGTTGTGCAGCTTCATTACATATGTAAGGCTCTAGAACTTTAACATATTCAACATCTAGCACAAAAATCTCTTCACAGACACTTCGCTGTTAACTTCCAACTGAATAGTAAATTGTACACTTCTTATCTTGAAAAGCTCATTTAGCAACCCTTCAATCACGTATTATTTTAACACAGTTTGTGTACTCGGACACATTGTTTGTTCTTCTTGAAGTGTATGAGAATATTGATTACACACATACAAGTGTCCACAGTACAGTCATCATAATTGCATTGGCTAGCATCCTTCTTACTACAAAACTGAATTTGTGCATGAACTTACATCTTAAACCTTGTACTATTCTCTAAATTGACATAAGTATAAATGGTTTAGAACGCTAGACGTGACAGGATGGTACTTATCAAGATCATAGATTAACAAATACCTATGATTGAAATCATAAGATACTTTTCAAACATGCGCAGAGCTCCACTAATTGATATTACAGGTAAGAAGATGGATCATCGCTGAAACACCTTTCAACATCAGGCACTTTCAGCCTTGACAGAAAAGACAAATCAATGTTGAACCACTTGAATTCAGATTCAAGGTAATGAAACTAGCTATTCTTTCCTTTATTTTATTTGCCAAGATTTTTTCTTTTGACTGACATTTGTTTAATCTCACTGATTTTTTAATATTCAGTCAAACCTGCAGGAAAAAAAAGACAAACAAAAAATATGTTTGACTGCCTCATTCCAAACATGCTTCATCACACTTCTCTCTTTCTGCTTAGATACGGTTATTTGACTATTTCCTTCAACTTTTGTCATTGAAACTGCAGTAACAAAGGAGATTAGTAGAAAGTGAAGGCTGCAAAATGCAAATACAAGGAGTTTTGATGTAAGGTTGAGAGAGGTGAAGGAGAATTTGAGAGGGAAATCAGAAAATCACTCGGGATTAATAATATTCATTCATTCGTATCCAAATAACAACCCTAAGACCCATTTATATAGAGTAAGGGCCATAAAATAACGATAGTAAAATTACTAATCACTAGCTAAGATGAGATCGACATAATATAATTACTAAGGTAAATAAGATAATTACTAAGGTAAGATAGTAAAGAATAAAAGATAAGATAGGAATCTAATTTTTATTCCTACGTTTATACTTATTCCTATAGAAATCCTTTTTATCCACATCAAGTTTTTAAAACTGGCCCGGACCGTCCAGTGAACCAGTCACATCAACGGTCCAGATATTAGATCAGACCAGTTATGCTACTAAACCAGTAAAAGCTAGACGAACCAATCAATTTTACAGCAAAGCAGTCAACAGGCCAGTTTTTGCAAAACTGGAGAGATTTTGAAAAATACCTAAAAAGACAAATTTACCTCATTTTTAATATGTATTTTTTTCCTTTATAAGGGTAATTCTTTACAAATAACCAAACTAAATAGTTGCAAAACAGGAACTGTCCATTGTTTGACCACCACAACACCACCAATGCAATGACATATCAGTGAGTGACTTTGACTTTCATTTTTGCATTCTATTTCCACCATCTTAAAATCTTTATCATCCTTCAAACTCCAGACTGCTGCTATCAATGTCGTTCAACTCTCAAAAGAAAAGGGGAAAAAACATTGCCTAAGACAGAGAAAGACTTCTGCCAAATGAAGTTCATTCCCATCCCTTACGAAGAAGAAGAAGAAAGGAGGAGAAGCTTTTGCTGCAGAGTAAATTAGATGCAATGGCAAGGGAGAGAATGAGATGGGAAGGGTAGAACTGTGAATTGATTTTGACAGCAAAGGAAAGAAAATGCACAGTAGTCAAATAATGGCTTAAATTACTTGTACCGGAAATTGGAATATGTAAAATCGAGGTTAAGTATAATTTCTAACCAACTATATTAAAAAATTCAACTTAATTTTATTTTGTTTAAATTTTAAACTTAATGTAATTTTTTATTATTTATTTAACCTTTGTGAACCACTGGTTTGAACCAGCGAACCACTAAGCCAGTGACAG
Source organism: Tamarix austromongolica (assembly GCA_039764185.1). Classification (NCBI taxonomy): domain Eukaryota; kingdom Viridiplantae; phylum Streptophyta; class Magnoliopsida; order Caryophyllales; family Tamaricaceae; genus Tamarix; species Tamarix austromongolica. Next base: position 86,810,924 of record CM077818.1, on the reverse strand, counting down.
GACCGGTTCAATAACTAGTTCGGTTTTTAAAACTATGGAATACAATGACAGCAGGTGACATACAACTTGCAGTAAATGACATACAACAGGCGAGATTGAAGGCAAGGGTTCAAACCAGTAAATGAGGAGCAAAGGAAAGGGCTAGCAAACTAGCAACAACTGAGGGTGTTGAAGGGAAACATCGTGATTGGGGAGGGGGGGCTAGCGCAATTGTGTTAGTTCAAGAGGCTAGGGTTGTGCAGCTAGGTGGTCAATTATTGCATGAAGGTGCCACAAGGGTGGTGGATGATAAAATCAAGGTGATGCAGCATGGTTCCAAGATGGTGATCACACAAAGCTTGTGGAGCATAGCTGGTGCCTGCAACATTCATGTGAGCCTCTTCGAACGACTCAGTCAAGCTGGAGGCGAGGGACGGAGTTCTAGTGATGGGAAAACAATAGATTTAGGGGTTGTATTATTGTATAGGTGGATGATATATGTGAGTACTACAGATTGTGATGACAGTGTGGTTGTTGATTATGGTGGTGGATTTGAGAGTTGGTGTTGTGCAGCAGCGACAGGCTTGGTCAGCAGTAACGCTAATATGTTAATTTATATGTAAGGTCAAGTTTGTAGCAGCAGATTGTGGAGAACAAAGTTCAGGTCTGATGTCAAATTGATGTAGGATTGGAAACAACGAGACGAAAATTTATCAATGTCCATTCATCCACTCAAGTACGACCAAAAAAAAGGTTGCAAAAGGCCAAAGTGTTACAAAATGGAAAAACAAATTCAAAAAAAACAAAAGATCATAAGAGATATTAACAGGAAAATTATAAGATCTATACTTTCAGTACTATTTATTCCTAAACGAAGAGTAATAAATCCTACCCAAATGCATAACAAATATTTAATCCCTTTAATATAAAATAATTCTCTAAAGTTGGATGTGTGTCCTCATAGCCCATATAGCATCAGCACTCCTCCCATAAGTATAAGATACAATAATAAACATCTATGTTGGTGGCCTGATAGCCCATAACCTAACTCATACTTGCTCATAAGAATCCTGATCACTTGCTAAAGAATCAGAATATACATAAATCGCACAGCAATTATATCACGGCAAATTGTCCTTGCTGTTCTCCAATATCTGGTTCTCTATCTATTCCAACTGGAAAAGGTTATAGAGTATAATCATAACCCAAAAAAAAAAAAAAAAAGAGTTGTAGAAGTATCTCTAAGTCACTTTTCAATAATTGTTCGGTATACACCACATATTATTACGGAAAACGGTAAGAAGACACCTTGGATACTAAAATGGAGCAATTTAACAACTAAAAACACCAACAAAAAAGTGCATTTGTAATTAACTTTTCACTTAAACTCCTGGAAGAAAAAATTATTTTCTTAACAAGTTACCCCAGTATCTCTTTAGCAGAAACTAATATTATAACCAAATTGGAGTTGTGCAATCACATACAAAATGTATGTGGATCCCAATTTTCCATGCAGAGTTAGCAAATCATAAATGAATACTCTCTTCTACCCAAATTGATCATCAAATGACACCATGTTATAGTGTCAAACTTTTCCCTTATAACTTCTCTGTGTTCTCTTTTGTCCAAATAGCACCCACTGGTATTCTACCCATAATCCAATGACATAAGTAATTACCAAAGAGCTGATAGTGACCAAAAAGAAATAAAAATATTGAAAAGATAGTGAACCACCCAAGTGAGCCCTGGCAATGATTCCTAGATTAACATCCCTAAAAAGCTACAGGCCAATGCATTCTACAATCATCACCAAACTCTCCTCTCATGCAGAATAGTATACCAAAATACAGCAAGAAGCCTTTATGGGATTTGCATCTTGGGCATCTTTGCTTTCCCATCTGAAGAATTGGAAGGTTACCCACCCTGCTCTCCTTGTGAAGATTTAGCATTTTCTCTTATCAACAAGAAACTTAGATATACAAGAGCAGAGTAACACCAAGAAAACTTTTCTATTGTTAAATACAATAAACATACAAAAGGTCTTTTGTACTGGATAAAAATGAAGCCAAAAAACAAATTCTAATCTTCCAGACAAAGACTGAATCCAGAATTTGGGTCAACCGATATGTGACAATTAAAAAATTTCACAAATTTACGACCAATCCGATATATTGGACATAAAAAAATGTTGGCAATAAATCATAATATATCAGCTATAAATCAAAGATTCATTGGAAAATCCTAAATCTGCTAAAAAAGCACGCATAATAATTTCTTGTAATTCATTTACTATATATATCTTCAATCAAGTGACAATTGGATTATAATAAAATATTGTTATTTATTAATTTCCCATCTACAACTGAATAACATGTCTTATTTTTTCCAAGACAAATGTTGGCAATAAATCATAATATATCAGCTATAAATCAAAGATTCAATGGAAAATCCTAAATCTACTAAAAAAAGCACGCATAATAATTTCTTGTAATTCATTTACTATATATATCTTCGATCAAGTGACAATTGGATTATAATAAAATATTGTTATTTATTGAATTCCCATCTACAACTGAATAACATGTCTTATTTTTTCCAAGACAAATGTATGGTTATTAGGACAATTTAACATATGATAACTCATTCAAATGCTTCTATTGTAATGTAGAACACTAGTTCATTGAATACCTATATTTAAATGATCAATAAATAAGAATCAAAGCATATTTTGAAATAAAAATAAAAATTTACGCCATGATGACTAGTGCCAGAGGCCCAGAGCCATATTTTTAGTTCCATGGTGTCACTATAATACTATTATTATAAGTATCAACAATTAATTAATTAATTATATTGAAGTTTAAAAATGCTAGAAAATTTAAATCATTTTTTCACTATAATTTGCCAATATTTTCATATGCTTTGAGTTTAATAACTAACAACAAATCTTATAAATGCCGTCAAAATAAAATATTTTTTTATCAAATTTTAACTTCATTTGATGGATCATTCCTGATAAAATCATAGATAAAATTTTTAATTTGACCCTTGTAGTTTCCATCAAAAAATAATAGTTAAGTTACATACAATTAAATAACGAATCCACTATAACGTAACGGCCGCTATTTCGTGGTTTTTGGGTCAATCGTGACTTGAAATTACCGATATACTACAATTATAAAATTTCACATTTATCAGTCGCCAATAAATCGAAAAATATTGCCGGTAAATTGACAATTTATTGATAATCCTTAAATTATTTTTTTCTATTTCATTTACTATGTATATCATTGATAACACTTAAATCCATTAAAAAAAGCATACATGATAATTTTTTCTTATTCATTTACTATGTGTATCTTAAACCAAGTTACTATAGAACAATAATAATGAATTGTTATTTGTTACATTTACATGTTCTACTAAATAACATGTCTTTTTTTATTCTAAGACAAATTTAAGGTTATTAGGACAATTTAGCATAGAATGACTTAAATGCTTTAATATAATATAAAACACTAGTTTATTGAATAATTATATTCAAATAATTAATAAATAATAATTAGAGTACATGGTGAAATAAATAATAAAAAAAAGGTCCCGATAACTACGGCATATAATTTATCGCTCATGATGCTCTAATACCATGACACCGCAACTGTAATATTATTGCTTGCTAATTAATGACTAGAATAATTAGTTTAGATTTAAATTTCATAACTAAAAACAAAAGCAAATTATCAAACACAAAAAAAAAATTAATAATACAATATTTAAAATATTTTGAATTATCAAATCAACATATTCAATATAATTTTACTTTTCTACATAACTATATTAATAATTGAGATATCCTTGTTTGATCATAATATAATATACAATATTTATAAAAAAAAATTAAAATTACCAAACTAACATATTTAATAAAATATAATATACGATATTTAAAAAAAATAAATTACAAAATTAACATATTCAATAAAATCTACTTTTAATTTACCAGGTATTAATACTAACAATTGAGATATCAATATTTATTTAAGTAAATAACTACAAATTAATACCAATTAAAGGGGTAAAAGAAAGTAATATTAATAAATAAATTAAAAAAGTAATGTAATTTTGTAAGAAATTTATTGTAACACTAATAATATTTGTAAATAGTGTGCTTTTTGTGAAGAAAAAGGAAAATGAACCTCATAGACATATTTTTCTCGTTAGTTGTGATAAGATGCGAGATCATGACCATTAATGGGTAAAAAAATTATATGAGCTTGTGGGGAACTAAACCCCTGTTCTTCTATCTAAAATTAAATGGGTGCACCACTACACCAAGTTGAACTACTATGGATAACTATTAGTATATCAATCAGAATTGGATGGTGTCCCGAGACACCATGCAATAGGTCTAGCTCCACTTTTGGTGATGGTCACGACACATAATTTATTGTTCACGACGCTTTGCAATCGCAACCGCTATTTCAGTACATGATCATGGGTGTAATCCTTTCACTATGTCATGGATTTGAATATTGAAACAAAGAGTTCAAAACCAAACCATGGAAAACAAAAGCACAGCAAGCGGCCTAATTAGACGTACCCCAGGTTAGAGCTTGAATCCTTGATAAGGCTAAGAAGAACAAACTTATATCTATAAGCTTATACCCAGAATCTAAATGGAAATATGGCATTTATTAGTCCATATCAATAAAGCTAGATACCACAGGAATAATCATCACTAAGCCAATAGACATGCAACAACCAAAGGACCTCGTGAATCTTCATTAGTGTCTAAGCACAACATAAATGAGTAAATGCTAATCCTACGTTTAAAATCCTTGAGCACGACCAAAAGACTTCATTCATGATTAAATGCTAAATTGCTAATCCTACATTTAAAAGCCACAAGCCTCCTTTGTCAAAATTACTAAATCGTCCTAGTAGTTGGTTGTTCTGGAGACCGAGATATTAATATCATCATTTCGTTACCAAAATTGAGAGGAAAAGGAAGCCCTCCAATACATTCATCCCAGCATGAGTGGAAACGATGGCCATAAGATTTTAGCTCAAGAGTGTATTTGGAGTATTAACATAGAAAATGAGGTTTCTATTAAGCTTTGATTAAGATTTTCCTTGATAACAGTTCAGAGTTTCTTTCCAATCTCATAGAGGATTCTGATGCTTCCTACGTTTAATCTGCATGGTAATTCATCATCCTTTTACCCCCATTTGCTTATATTTAGATGGAAACAAATGGAATGAAAGAGGCGCCGTAGAGCCCTTAAAAAGCTCGGCTTCATTTAGTCAGATCAAAAACTAGGACCAAGCAGAATTCTTAGTTTCTTATCTTAACAGAGGGCCCTATTTTTATAAATGAGTTAGCTCCAACACAAATAAATCACTCAGTTTTCAACTCCAACACTTGTATAGCTCAAACTAAATACAAGTTAAAGCGACAAAGGCGATGGAGACAACTGAAAATCAAAAGTTTTTGCTCCTGTCTGTTTTCCTCTTTTTCCATCTGATTCTTCATCCACTCTGTTCATAAACCCTCAACAACATTGCAAATGTGATAAAAGAATAACTGGAAGAAATAACAGAATTACTCGTAATTCAGATTATGAATTTACACCCACTACTCTAGATGCATCAAACAAAGTAGGCAAGAGTATATAAGCATATACCACAACCACAATCTACAAAGAACTGGAGCTCAATGGGTATCATTCAGGCATAACAGATTAAGTGAGAACCCACACCAAAATCGTTAAGCATACGATGCCACAGAATTCCCCTGATAATTATCGTATTTCACTCAAGAAACCCAACGAGACCCCCCCCCCCCAATCTGTGACTCGAAAGAATGACAATTAATTATAACAGCACGACATCTAACAAGATTTCGTCCGATCAAAGAATAAATTAATACTCTCTACACCATCAAAGATGAGCACTAATTCCTCTTAAACTAAACAGCAAATATCTCTGATTCGGAAACCAAAATCAATATCAAGCTAAAAGCAAGGAAAAAATGCTATGCAGGAATTAAAAAATAGCAAAAAAGACAAAGAAAACGGCAAACCTCAGCTTCAAGTTTGGCAATATAGGCAATAAGAGCAGCTTTATCTCTCCTCTTAATTGACTCTTCATCGAAACCAGCTTCCTTCAATCGTCTCCAGATCGATTCATTCGACAAGGGGGTTCTAATCGAAGAGGAATGAGTTAAAGAAGAAGTATCTAGAACCCTAGAACCCGGCGTAAGTGGTAGTGCCCTTAAACCTCCAATCGGAGGAGTCATCGTCAACCGGTCCATCGATTGCGGACTCGCCATAGATAATAGTCTCCAATATTATCTGTCCTCTTCCACCACTTACAAAACCCTAGAGAGAAAAGATTCTTCTTTCCCAAAACTCTTGTAATAGTCAAATGCTGGTCGCGCTGCTTTTTGGAACGAATGTGCTCGATTTCTGCGGAATTGGACCGATGATCTGAAGAGGGAAGGGAGAGAGAGAGAAAGCGGGAGCTGCGTTTCTTTTTACTATAGTAATTCGCCTTTTTCTCGCTTTTCTGCGCGCGTGTGAGCGCACCGATTCTTCAGCGAGTTGAAATAGGTGGGACTGAGTTGGGAGGTTTCACTTCTGTGGAGTGTGGACTGGTGCAGTGGTGCAAGACGGTATCGTTATGGGAATTATTACTGTTGACTTGACTGAATTCAAAAATTGAAACTTTTACCCAGGAAAAAAAAAATGATGCGTTAAGGCCGCGTAGTGCGGTTTTTTTTTTTTTTTTTTTTTTTTGAGCAGGCACGTAGTGCGTTAGAACAACAGTGAGGAGCGGCGCTTTAAAATTGATAATGTTTGAAATCTAATTTTTATTTGATATTATCTGAAATAATAGTAAATAATATATTTAAAATAATAATAATGTTTAGTAAATACATATTATTTATATATAAAAATTTATAAAATAATAATGGTGTTTATAAATGTATTTTATTTGAATTAAAATAATATAGTCAAAATTTTGGATATAACTTACTTTAATAAGATATATTTTTAAAATATTATTTTATATGTTTATAGATTTAATTTTAATAAAATGTGTTGATTAAAAATAATAATTATTAATATCCATGTTTAATCATTTTTAATTATTAAAATTCATTAATGAGTAATATTCATTATATAATTATTAATATTTATTAATAGTTAATATTCATTATGTTGCTATTAAAAAATATCAATAATTAATATTTATTATATAAATATTAATTATTGATAATTAATATTAAAATTGTAGAAATGTGGTGGATGGGTATAATTAGTAAGAGTATAAAAAAATTATAAGATAGTTTTAGTATTTAATAAAATATAGTGGGACATATTGATAAAGTAATAATATGTAGTAGATAGTGTACGTAATATGATTGTAAAAATAATATGAAAAGCAAAGTAATAATAACCTAATCATATTAAAAATTAATGTTTAGCAAACAGGGCTAAAATGCATGTTTTCCTCGTTATATTTCTCGAGTTTATTGGATCATATCATATTAGTTTAAATCATATTGGCATAATATAATGATAATATATATATATGATAGTAATAATGACGCTCCCGAGCCATTATTATCCCCGGTGAAATGTGATACATATATATATGTATATGGAAAATAAATTACCTTGACCCTACACACGTGCTCTTTCATTTTAAGTAATTAGTATCTTATTCAATATTGGTTCTCAGACATAAGACACAGTCAAAACAGATATACATATAGCATAGGTCTAAGTCCTTAAACCCTTTCAAACCCTAATCACACTCCCTTTAGTACTCATTCTCCCGTGTTAATTGGTCTACACAACTTATATTATATCATCTCCTAAACCCAATCATTAGTATTATACCCAAAATGCACAACCTTATTCCCATGAGTTTGCTTTAATAATCTCATCCCAATATGTTAATCACAGAAATATCCCAGACCCAGATTCCATAGAATTGTCATAACACTTCCCATGAAATTGTCATGATTATTAATTCCAATAGATAAGCTCTAAGTCTTAAGCATGAAATAATGGTATTATCATTACAAGATAGCTTGCCCCAAATTAGTCATTAAATCATTTAAATACCTTAAATAACAATAATACTTCCATAAACTCCTCATGCTATTAATATCATATTTTAACCTCCTAACACAAATTTTTCTTATTATCCCATAATGACCAAGTTACCCTTTAAGCACAAATAAAAACCCTTATTTTATAAAATCCTATACCTTCCACACTTATTATTCTTCCAAGTCCCCCATTTATCATCATACATTATGAGAACCCTTAAGTCCATTTATCATAACTCATTCAGCCCATATTTCATACCATAAGATATATTTTTATAAATATGACATTATCATCATTCAACCCATAAATATGACACTATAAGATATATTTCCATAAATATGACACTATCATCATTCAACCCATATTTCATACCCTCAACAAATAATAATAGTACCTCCTACCCATTCTTACTTTCTTTCAATAACATAACATCTTTAAGCCCTTATTTTATACCTTAAGAAATAATTCCACAAATATGACATTATCATAACAAGTCATAACATAATGGTACATCTTACCAATTCTTACTTTATTTCAACATAACATTCATATTATTACAAAATATCAATATCAACATATTTTACATCATATATCAACAATATCATAAAAAACACACATAGCCATACAAGCAGATAACATCAAAAATTCTAAATATCGAATAGTATCCCTACCAACTAGAACATCAGGCTCTAAGCATGCAAATACTAGACTGCCTCCTCCGAAGCTACTGGAATACCACCTATAAAAATAATAAAATTTACGGTTAGGCTCAAAGAGTTAAATTGAAGGAGAAATCAAGGTAAAGAGGGTAAAAATAGGTATAACCATAGTCAAATGGGAGCTTAAGATGTGTGGATGTGTAGAGGAATGTGTGGTGGAACTATGGTTAAATTTTGGTGGTGTTTGGATGAGGTTTGGGGATGAAAATAGGGGTACACGGCCAAATAAATGGGGTTGCATGGCTTTGCAGTAGGCGGTGCAGCTTCTGGTCGAGAGAAAACAAGGTGTATGGTCGTGCAGCAATAGGCCGAGAGGAAAAATTATGCAAGGTCAGACGGTGAAGCGGTTGCACGACTATACAGAGGGGGATTTAAGCGTTGCATGGCTATGCAGTAGGGGGTGCACCGGTCGTGCACTCTACAATGCTGCAACGCACGGGAGGAGGAAGAAGGGAAAAGAGGTGGCAATCGGCGGCAATGGTAAGGGGGAGGTCGAGGCGACCTTGGTGGTCGGTCCGCTGGCCAAAAGGCAGCAAGTGGTGGCCGAGGTGGTGCTTGGTGGTGGAAATGGTGGTACGCAACCAAAAACAGGGAAAGAAGGGAGGAGAAGAAGAAGAAGAAGAAGAAGAAGAAGAAGAAGAAGAAGAAGAAGAAGAAGAAGAAGAAGAAGAAGAAGAAGAAGAAGAAGAAGAAGAAGAAGAAGAAGAAGAAGAAGAAGAAGAAGAAGAAGAAGAAGAAGAAGAAGAAGAAGAAGAAGAAGAAGAAGAAGAAGAAGAAGAAGAAGAAGAAGAAGAAGAAGAAGAAGAAGAAGAAGAAGAAGAAGAAGAAGAAGAAGAAGAAGAAGAAGAAGAAGAAGAAGAAGAAGAAGAAGAAGAAGAGAGGAGAGAAGGAGGAAAAGAGAATGAAGAGGGAGCTCAGTAATGGCTCTTTAACACAAATATGAGCAAAGTGAGGCAAAACCAAAGAGAAATAAGGAGAGTGAGATGTATATACATATACATACATGTGTGTGTGTGTGGTGTGAGTCAGGAATGAAGATAAGAATAGGGGCTGGCGTGCAATGGTAATGATGGTGATTGTACAGCTGTAAAGTGATGGTGATGGTAATGGTTGTAGAGGATGGTTAGGGTAAAGTAGTAACTACAAGTTGAGGGTGGTGATGGTTGATGTATATGTTACGTAAGAAGGGAAAATGGCAAGGGAAGATGAGTGTGTGTGGAGTGTGCGTAAAGGGTGCAGTTGAGCAGGGATAATGGTGCAAAAGGAGGGAAAAAAGAATAATTGAGGTAAGGTGGTGGGTTATAGATGCTGAAAGGTGATGGTGCAAGTTGCGTAAATTCAAAAGTTGCAGCTCAAGGCTAGAAGGAGGAAGATAAGAAAGAAAAGAAAAGGAGAAAGAAAAAGAAAAAGAAAAAGAGAAGGGTTAGGAGATTAGTTTAGGGTAATTTTAGATTAACTTAAGGTAATTAGGATTCGTGAAAATTTTAGCAAATTTTGATTTTGGTTTACGAATTATGGTTTATCAAAGTTAAGGTTTCAAAATTAGTTAAAGTTTCGAGATTAAGGAATTAGGTTAAGGCTAACATGTGATTTATTAAGATTAGAATTAAATTAGGGTGCTAATGATGCGGGACTAGACTAAGCAAATTTTCAGGGTATTATAGTGTTGCCCTGAGAAGGTGATGTTTTTAGATCCGTTCCACCGGTTTGAGGATAGTGGGGTTCCTACACTCAGCGTATATAAAAAATGAAAATGGAATATACTTAATAAAGGAATCTTGATCATATTCTATCTTATAAGATATTTCAATTATTTGGTTATTCCTTTATTACTTAATGTGAAAGCATGTGTTATTTATATCCCTACTTCGATAGTATTGTTCCCTTGCTCATTACGTAGCGTACTAACCACCCATTTTATAAGTGCTGCTCATTCCCACTAGTAGAAGGCCCTGAATCTTATGTGTAGGTCTTAGAAGACTAGTTAGATGATTGTGCTACATATGACACCTTATATGGGGATGAGTGACTTCATCTATGTTAAGGTCGGGTGAAGAGTAATTGTTATCCAGTTTATGTATTTAGTTGGATACCCTTTTTGGACTCTTGATTCATAGTATCTTCCCTTATGTATTTTGTATCGTTAAACTCGGAGTTAGGCTCCAAACTTAGTATTGTGCTATAAATGTTATTTTGTTTCTAATTTCCCTGTGTTACTTTAAATGTTTTAGTCTTGTAATTGATGTATGGATGATTGCATAAGCTAGAATTAGGTTGATCACGGTGGTAACCCCTAATATTTAACTTAATTACTTCTACTGCAAAACGAAATTTTTTAGTAGTAAAATTTGAAGTGTTAGAATAAACCCTTTATTACCCATTTAGTAGTGTGGGGTAACTAATTGATATGACTTTTGTTGGTAGTACGCCACTTATGATGTCCTTTTGGATCCCGTTAGTGATGGGGGGGACCCACCGATTAGTCTATCATTTCTAGACCTAGTTATGAGGGACATTTTATATGACATTTTAATAGTTACACACAACGGTCACAATCCCTCTGAAGCTTCTTGATATGGATTGTTACCATTTTGATTGAATTGATTGTCGGATCCTACTAACATTTCTATATTGTTTGATCAAGAAATCATTGATTGATTAATCATCTCATCTGGGTTTTAAGTTATTTGCTATAAGCAATGGTTATTCATTATCAATAGTGTTCTCAATTTATTTATACTTATTTTTAAAAGTATAATTGCTTATTTTTATCTATGTACCTTTATGATCGTTGGAGACATATATTTTTCACTAAATCATTTTATGACTTAGTCTTTGTTTTGGTTAGTGGACTAGTTACTTACTGAGTTGTGGTTTTGCTCATTACTTTACTAACATTTCAGACGACAAGCACGAGGCTTAGTTAGGAAGATCGAGATTGAGAGTTTAGTCTTGGAATTGGTTGTACGAGTCTATCATTTAATTGATTATTAAATGGTCTTTTAGTCTGTTAGACTTTGTCATGTTTGTTCTTTTTGCTAAGCATAATTGTAGCCATTTGTCTATATATTTTTTTGTTAGCATTGAATAAATTTAGGGAACAATTCATAAGCTCATAATAAAGTTTGGGTATTCTATTTTGATTCTTTGTAATTGTCTGTCTTAGCCTTGCTAGCTATATGGGTTCTCTCATAATGATAGTGACATGTAAAATCTTTTAAATATGGAGTGGTTTGAGATCTTAATCAACTACTTAAACAAAACTTTATTTTTAATACTTAGTAAATATTATATAATTTAAAATTTATTTTTAAAAACCAAACAAGTTTTTCAAATCAAATTAAGGAACATTATAATTTCAATACCTCACGAGTATATATAGTGGGGTTAAAAAACACTATAGCATTATGGATAATACTATTTGAGTTCCATGAATAAGTGGAAAAAACTATTGGTAACCCATGGTCATGGGTTTTAGAAGGAGAACTCGTTTAATAGGTTTCTGTGTCTACTTTTTTTGTTGATTTTAAGTTATCAAAAATTAAAAAAGTGAGAAGAAATAATAAAAATTAAAAAATAAGGAACTAAAATAAATGATTTAATAGCTTGTTTAATATATGTATATTTGTTATCTTGTTCATGTGGTAGTTATATGCATTCACAAATTCTATCCTAAAACCAATTATATGGTGCATGGTATGAGTATGACTAGTGGTATTTTTAATTTTCCATTTTAAACTACATTATCTTTTGTTTGGATTATCAAAAAAAGATATTGTAACATAATTTTGTGATATTTTTTTTTTTTATAAATGGACACCAATATCAATATGCTTTTGATGAAAAAAATCATGCGCTTTTAGTTAACTATGTATGTGCTAAAGTGTTGCTATTATTTTTGAATTAATGTTCATTTGTTTTATTTTTATTTTTATTTTTATTGTGCTTATATATTATAATTATTGTGTAATATTTCATATGTTTGTGCTTATATTTTTACCAAATTTGTATTGATGTTCACTGTAGTACTTCAACATTACATGGTCACACTTCATCATTATTGTACATATATTTTAGCTTAGTTGTGCTTATGTTCTATCATTTTGTGCTTATGTGTTTGCCATTTTTATGTTGTGTTCACCATACTTGTACTTTACCATTATTATGATATATTTCATAATTACTAAACTTATTTGTTCATTGTTGTTGTGCTCATGTTGTACCACATCTGTACTGACATTTCACTATTTTTCTAGTAATATTCACTATTATTGTATTATGTCTCATCATTATTATATTTATATTTCACTGGTTTTTCATTATGTTTTACACCAATGAAATGACCGAAACTTTATAATAAAAATGATGAAATATAAGTATCGTAATGGTGAACTATGAATATAATAAACAAAAATACAATCACAGTGAAAATTAATAGTAAAATGGTGAAATATAAATATGGCGAGCATTAATTCTATAATATTGAAATTTCAATGTATATAATAGTGAAACATAAATAAATAAATTTTTCTAAGCCACAATTATAACAATATGGGTTTCTATTTGTAAATATATTTTTTTTGAAAATATAGTGATATAATTTTTTTTAGATGCCTAACTCAAGATACACTATTAAAAAAAACTATAGATTTCATGGCATGCACTGTGTAGGAGGTTACACCATGGATATATTGATACAAATTGATTATTGTCATTTCCTTTTTCATTCGGTTCTTTAACATTTGTATGACCTAAAATGTATATCGGTAGTATTATAATAAAAATACAAGTTTCAACTTGCTCATAAAATTATAATTTAATCGGTGATAGTCAGCTAGTTAATTATAAATATGGAATTGATCTTATGATAGTTATTATCTTTATAGTATTGATAAGTGATTAAGGCCTTGTTCTCCTTGGCAAAGTTTTGGAGCGTACAACATTAAATCAGATCATCATCAATAAAATTAAATAAAATCAATACAAAAAATCATATCACATTAATATAATAATTAATAATGATAATGATGTAAAAATTAGAAGATTCTTAATAGTATTAATAATAATATAATTATTTATTTACTTCTCAAGATAAATACTAATGTTAATAATAAATTATTTAATAATATAAACAAATAGTAATAACAACAATTAATGTAATAAAAAAATAATCGATAGCGATAACATGAATTAATATTAATATTAATTTCATAATTATAATATTAATAATTAATTATAAAAGTAATAATAATAATCAAGTAAAATACTCTTAACAACAGTAGAAACAACAACGGTAATGACAATAATAATAATTATATTAAAAATATAAATAATATCAAATAAATAATAAAATAATATTCGTTTTCAATCATAATATTAATTATTAATTAAATATATTTCATATATATATATATATATATATATCAATTTGAAGATATAAATAGCAATAAGATTAATTTAATAATGATATTTAATATTAAAATCATAATAATAATTAATTTAATGTTGTCAATAATAATGATAGTTCATTATGATAAAAATTAAAAATATTATTAATTCATAATAATAACTAATAATTAATAACAATACTACTGCTAATAATGATTAAAAATAACAATGATTAGGATAACAATATAAATATCAATGATAATTAACATAAAAAATCATTAATAATATCTTGTAATGATAATAAAAATAGATAATATCCTAGTACTATTTAATTAATAATGTAAATAATAATTGAAAATATTAATATATATTAATATTTATTATAATAATAATAATTCATAATAATTAATAATATGGTTAATATTTGATAATGATGATGATAATAATTAATTGAACATAATAATAATAATAATAATAATAATAATAATAATAATTAATACTATTAGTTTGATTATATTCATTATAATAATTAATATAAATAATTCTAATTATTAATAATTATCAATCATATGGATATTAATTTAATAGCATTGAAATACATTTATATGACAATAAATATTTATGAAATAACAAATATTAATAATAATACTTTATTTATTTATATACATGATTAGTATTATTCTCAATAATAGTCATAACTATAATCATAAATATAGTAAAATCAGATTAGATCATATTAGCAAATATAAACTAAAAAGAAGTGTCCATTCTCTTCATTTAAATTTTATTAAACTAGTCTAGACTAAACTATGCCATTATTATTAATTTATTTTTATTGCAAACATATTTAATTTTTTAATTAATATGTTGTTGTTGTTAATTTTTATCATTAGTTTTATATAAGTTTTTACTATAACCAAAAGTTTGTTATCAACTCATTTGAGATTGTTTGATATGATTTAAAAATAAGGTAATGATAACGTATCCTTCCTACACTATCTCTAGCTAATGTTTTGATTTGAGCCTTAGAATCTATTCTACTCAACTTATTTTTATGATTTATTACATCGTATTAGCAAAGCTTTAATAATATTTAAAAAAATATAATTAGTGATAATAATTGAAATGATGATAATACTGACAATAATATTAATCATGACATTAATAATAGAAAAAAAATAGTAACTCAGTGAAAATTTAAATTAGATCAAATTATATTAGATCGGCAAAAAAAATATTGAATATAACATATCCTTGGTTTCTATAAATATTAAGAAAGTAGATTATATGATCAATTATCAATTATGACTTTGTCCATTTTATAATACATGATTTGTAATTTATTTTTTTTTACTTCATAATATAAGTCATTTTACAAAAATGATAAAATATTTAATGTTATGTTACTAAATTTATCTTTTTTATCTATCCTAAATTTTCTACCTTGTCGTTGCATTTCATAATAATAAAATGCTAAAGTTTCGATCTGAATATTATTTATTATTAAATTTGAAACATTTTCATGTGTGTTGAAAAATTATATGATATCTATTGTGAAACAAATGAAGTATATGTTTAGGTTAATGTCAACTAGACTAAGGTTTATGACCCCTATTTTGAACAATGTGTAATTAGACCCATCACAAACTATTTTTTATCATTTCCATTCTCATGTTATGCCATACATTATAAATATGATCTTTTTTTTTGTTAAAACATACTTTTTTTTATGAAACATTCTCTAGTGTAAGTCGGAGCATAGTTTTCCCTTTCATGTTATTTGTACAAAAATTTCTTAAACTACTAGAACATTAGTTAAACAAGATAAAACTAGCCAAAAAACTAGCTCTAATATTTCCCAACCAAACAAAAACTTAGTTGGCCTCTTGGTAGATGTGGTGAACTTGAGATTCAACAAATACCTAGTATTGGAGGCCGACAAATAAGATTAATTTTCCAATGAAATATCATTCCACAAATATAATAGCGATGATGCATCAAATTCAGTGATTTACTTTTGATGCATAGAGCGTTTTGCATCTATGTTATTGTAATCATGCTCACTCAATGCCCTTATTTTTAGATGTTGCAACTACATTTATAGGGATGGAGTCATTTAATAGTACCATATTTTGATTGTGCCATGCATTCAATATTTTTTGGAGGAAGATAATGTTTAATGGGAAGTTCCATATATTATGACACCCCACATGTAAAAATTTAGTTTATTTTAAAACTTGATCCAGTGATTTTGAAACCCTATTATTTTTATATTCTTGGATCAAACATACTCTTTATAGGTTGTGGAAGTGTTTTCATGTTTTTTAGGATATTAATCCAATTTATTAGCAAGATTTTAACTAAAGAGGTTTTTTAATTAAAAATCTTACTTGCCCTCCCTTGTGTCAACTCTTTTTCGCTCTCCACTCCTTCTCTCCTCTAATTTGTGTAAGTAACACCATCAATTAACTATTGATTGCGTCCTTCTCCATCTCTCCTTATCCTTTGGTTTCATTGTACACTCAAGTCCTTCACCATATCTTACCTCCATCATTTCACCCAACCTCATTCAAGTTATTCACAATTAAGATTCCCCCTTTCCTTTCTTTAATTTCAAACCATACGTCCCCATGTGAATAAAAAAAACTAATTCACTATTCCTCATGTTTACAAAGTGTTAACAAGATGAGGCATACTCTCCTCTGCACCATTTTCACATTTCTTTTTGAGCTTGTGTTAGTTCCTATTTTTCTCCTTGATTTTCCCTAATAATTATACTTTTTAAAACCTTTATTTTATCTCTCTACTAATTACTCTCAAGTAGTTGAGGATTAAGATTTAGAAAATAAATAAAATTCTTGGTTTCACCTCCATTTAAGCTTATCCACTCAGGTGAAGGGTTTGACATATTTTCTTTATTCTATTCTATTTTCTATTTTTTTATTTCTTGTTTGATTGATTTTTTTTTGCGAAGTTGGATTATGTATTTTCTTTGGTTAAGGTAATCAAGGCGTGGTAGTGAAAGAGGAAGTGCAAGCCTAAGAGCTTCTTTCTTTTTATTTGCTTCAGAGCTTTAATTTTCAACAAATTCAGCTATACCTTCTAAATGTAAAATTTTATGTGTTATCTTCCAAGATTATTTATGTATTTGAATCCTGATATATGATATAGATGTGTCATGTGGTGTCTAAGTGACACATAAGAGATCCAATTTGGTTCATGCTACAAAGTGGTGTCTAATTAAGATTAGATCAACCAAAAATTAAGAGTAGAAATTGGAGAGATTTAAGAATATGAAATTGATTCTTGGTAACTCATTGAATCAATACTTTCATGAACCACCTAAGGTTTAAACTCTTAGGAGAAATCTTAGAAGATTTTTTCTAGACTTCAAACTCTTACACTAGAGTTGAAGGTTGAGGACTCTTGATTTTGAGAGAAGAAATGTGCAGCCAAAAACAAGTTGATCTCTCTTTCATTCTTTCCTTTTCAATTATAGATGGAGTGCAGGATTAAAGGTTACAATTTATCTAACTAATACAAGTGACTTGAGCTAAAACAAATAAAATAAACTACCTAATATACCACCTTATGTCACTTGGCCATGAGGTGTTTTTCCATGCTGATTTCAAAATGGTTGAGCTCTTCTTCATGTGTCTTACTCCTATAGCTGCCACTTGATTTATAAGGAAAGAGGCAATGATCATTTTAATTTTTCAAGAGAAAAAAAGGAGTAAATAATGTCTTCTAACCTTCCTTCTTCTTCCCAAAAATATGCATTGTTCTTCCCAAATATTGAAAAGGACTTGTCATATGGCTTGAGAGGGAGTTATGGTTTGTTTTATGTGGATATTGTAGGTTTAGATTGTGTTGTATTTTTGGAGCTAAAACAATAAAAGAAAATGATCTAAAAAGGGTGAGAAAAATGTGGCTAAAAAGGTGGAAATTTTATTATGTGGAGGTGATAAAAGTCGACAAGGTTTGCATGACTTACATGGTTTTCTTATCTTACATGACTATTTTTATTAGTAGTGATTAATTTATCCAAGTAAGTAGAGTTTTGTGACTCTTAAACTTGAGAAAATTAAGGGTAAGAATGTGATCATTAGATGAGGATGCTCCCGCATCACTAAGTGTTATTAAGGTTTTAATCTCTTAGCATAAGTTAGAGCTATATTTTTTTTGATGGTTTTGAGTATGTTATGATATTCATTAAATGTTTAGATTTATATACATGTTGTATATGTGTTTAGTTTGGCAATAAAGCATGAAATGAGTTTAAAGTCGTGTTAGGCTAATTGTAATCTTTTTGGAAGGTTGGTAGTTTTGTGTGACATGATGTATGACTTTGAATTTTGATATGAGATATAGGGATATGTTTGATGATAGCCATGTATGATCTATGTTAAGTTTGTAGCATGAGATAAGTGCGAATGTATATTTGAAGTGCTCGAAGTAAGCCTCTGATTTGGGTTCCTTTCCAGTGGAACTTATCCTTGGTCCTTTATGATTTTTAAGTCTTTAATATCAACTCTTGAATAGTCCACTAGTTAAGGTATTAGTTAGTCGATTGGTTAGACCAATTACAAGTTGATTAGTTTGTCTATGGTGTTAATTTTTCTATAGATCTATTTATTATATTAGTCCACACTAGTTTGCATCACTAGTTGAATGGTTTGATTAAGATTGTTGTGGTTTTTTTCTAAGTTAGCCTTTAGGGCCGATTTCTTGCCTAACCATTGACCTTATTAAATTAATGCATAAAAAGAAGATAAGTGATTAAGAGTGAGAGTTTAATTTGTGTGATAAGTGTGTTAACCTTTGAATACTATATCCTTGATTAAAGTGAATTTTTTTGTTGAGTTATATTAACCTTCTATATTAGGTCAATTGGTGGCTATATATAGTATATATATTTAGCCTCGGGATGGCCTTCCACATAGAGTTATGCGTTGTATGCCTCACTTGTCGGTGATATTTGACGATTTTACCTTTTTGTGCTAATTAAGTCCACGTGCTTACTTTATTTAGATCTATAAACTTCTAAGAAGGTATTTGTACTTAAGAATTTGTGTGACCGAGGTAGTTGAGTTGTACTGAATATCTACATTGATTTAGGTGGTGGTTGTATATAGCTTACCATTATCCGATTTGTTTGAGCTATCTATATAAGGCCTACTAGTGGTTGTAGATAGTCCATCTTTGTATGAGCTTTTTGTGGTAACATGGTGATTATTATTATGGTATAATTTAAAGTAGTCAAGTGTGGGTTAAGTGATGCATTATATATGCCTTCAATCTTTTTAGTGTTAAGCATGCCTTGTATTATATCACATGTTCTTCCACTTTTATACCATGTCATATGTGTTATATGCGGAATCTATGCAGGAGAAATTATTTATTGATGCATGTGAGATCCAAATTGGATATTGATAGGATTTTGGTGCTATAAAATGAAGAACCATTGAAAACAAGAAGAAGAGATGGGGGAGAATATAAGTGATAAAAATTATTATTGGTAAATCCTTAAATTAATACTTGAAAGAACCACCTAAGGTATACAACTCTTAGGATAATTATTGTAAGATTTTGCAAATAACCTTCAAACTCGTACACTTGAGAAAGAAGAGAGGCTCTCAATTTTGAGATGAAAATGTGTAGTTGAGATTAAAAGTTATGACTTGACCAACTAATACATATTATTAGAGCCTAAATAAGGAAAAAATTCAAGCTAAGTTCCAGCCCATATATTTTGGTTACGGGGGAGGATACTTAAGTTGATTTTTTGAATCCTTTTGCCCCAACATCACATGTTACAATCTACAACATCCATAATAAGTAAAAAAGAAAGAGATATAGCCTTCTTTTAACATTGTAAGTAACAAAAAGAATTAAGGAATGTCTTCTAGCCTTCCTTACTTTTTCCCAAATCTATATTATTCTTCCCAAGTGCTGAAAATGACTTATCATCTAAGTGAAAGGGACTTGTGGCTGAATTTTTCGACTTCCTAGGGCTTTTGATAAAGGTAAATTTTTTAGGTTGATTGAGGTAAAAAAAATTGAGGAAAATAGGGCTTAAAAGGAGGGGAAAAGGGCTTGAAAAATTAAAGCTTATGGCCACATGTTTCCAGTTTTGGAAGAAAACGAGAAAAGGAAATTTGCATGGATAAGGTTTGATAGATAATTAATTTATCAAAGTAAGAAGGGTTTTGTGGCTCTCAAACTTAGGGATATTAATGACTAGATTATGGTCTTTAATTGTAGATACTCCTACATTACTCTCTTTATCTTGAAAAGCAATCTCCTTGTCTTCAAAAAGGCTCATCGTGACAGTAAGGAAGTAGATCTCTCACATTAAATTTGTTTAATATATCTCTTATATCTCCAGGTAGCTATAGTCTATATACATTATCACCATCCTTCTCAATAACTTTGTATGGACTATCACTTCTTAGCATGATTTTATTCTTCCTTTTAGAAGGAAATTGTTTATTCATAGGTGAAGCCAAACTAGATCTCCTAGCCCATACAATTATTGTTTCCACGATTTTTTTATCTTATTCATATTCATTTCATTCACCCTCTTGATTTTGGATCTCACTTGTTCATGTAGTTTCTTCATATCTTTAGCCCTCTATTGTGCTTCTAAGTTGGCGTGGGCTTCAATAAGAAGAGGTAAGAGATCAATGGAGTAGCAAGATTTATCCCATATACTAATTCAAAGGGTGAGCATCCTATAACATAGATTGGTGAATAGCTATAGGAAAACTTGGCCTATGAAAGCTTGGTGTCCTAATCCTTCAAGGATTTGTGAACTAAAATTCTAAGGAGTGTTGTCAGGGTTTTATTGGTGAACTCGGTTTATTCATTAGTTTGTGGACCAACTAACCTCTGTAAGTTTTCCAGAAGTAGCTAAGGAGCTTGGTATCCCTTTTTAAGATAATGGATTTAAGAATACCATGTAGTCTAGCTATGTCCTTGAAGAATAGATTGACTATATAAGAGGAATCATCTATTTTGTGGCATGCAACGAAGTGAGTCATCTTAGAGCATCGATCCACCATCACCATTATAACATCATTTTACCTTCATGTTCTAGGCAATTCTACAATGAAGTCCATACTACCATGATCTCATGTTTGATGTGTGATAAGCAAAGGAGTACAGAGTCCTTGGTGGAAGTAAATCTTGGAATTTTAACAAGTGACACATCTAGCTATTATACTTTATAAATATCTAACAAGCTTGGGGGTAATAAAAATGCTCATTAAGCACTTCTACAGTCTTATTGATGTTGAAGTGTCCAACTAGTTATCCTCCATGCACTTACCTCATGAGTAATTCTTTAATAGAGCATTTGGGAATCCAAAGCTTGTTGTTCTTGAAGAAAAACCCTTATTGAATGATGAACGATCCCTCATTATTATCTTGGTATTTGAAGTAGCATCCAAAGTTTTCATCTTCCTCATAGAGTTCTCTAATTCTCCCAAACCCCAATACTTTGTTATCTAACAAAGAGAGCATACAATATGTCCTAGAGAGTTCTCATAGAGTTCTCTACTACATTCGTTTTGCTACTTTTGTGTTTGGATACAAAGAAAAATGATTGTAAACATTCTACCAATCTTTCATGCCTTGGATTAAGCCTATGTTAGCCATTGTTGTACTTCAATGATTCATGATCACATATAGCACAAATTTGTGTAGTCTCAAGTACTGTGACAAATCATCAAGGGATATCACTAAAGTATAGAATTCCTTATCATAAGTGCTACAATTCACCCTACATCCTCTAACATTTTCCCTAAATAAGCCAATCGACTTTCCTTATTGTATTAAAAAACATCAATTCCCACTCCAATAGATTCACACTCAACTTCAAAAAACTTGTTGAAGTTAGGTAATGTCAGGATGGGCACCTCACTTAATTTCTCTTTAATTATTTCAAAGGCATGTTGGGCCACCTTAGTCCACTTGAAATCTACCTTCTTCATGAATTTGGTTATCGGTGTCAATAGGGTACTAAATCCCCTAATGAACCTCCTATAAAATAATGCTAAAGAAATAAAAAATCTCACTTGTTAGGCTAGTAAGCGTAGGTCATGTTTTTTATTGCTTCTACTTTGAACTTGTCTATGGTTAATCCTTCTTAAAACACTAAAAAATCAAGAAATGTAACCCTAGGCACAAATAACTCGTATTTTTCTAGCTTAGAATACAACTTGTGATCCTTAAGTGCTAGAAATATAAGTTTGAGATGATTTACATGTTTTTCTTCACTAGAGTTATATACAAGGATATCATCATAGTAAACTACTACAAATTTACTAATGAATGGCCTAAGTACTTCATTCATAAGTCTCATGAAGGTAATAGGAGTATTTGATAAACCAAAGGGCATAACCATCCACTCATATAATCCTCCATTGGTTTTAAATGCAGTTTTGGTAGTAGCAACTTCTTAGGTTGATTTTAGGGGGAAAAAAGCATGACCATATAAACAATAAAGCATATCACCAAGTCTAAGTATAAGATGCCTATACTTGATAGTAATGTTGTTGATAGCTCTAATATCAACACACATTATCATGGTGCCATCTTTTTATGGCACAAGCTAAGTGGGAAGGGTACAAGGGTTAAGGGAGTCCCTTATTAAACCCTTGGATAACAGTTCATCTACTTGCCTTTGTAAATATAAGGATTACACCTATAAGAAACCTTATTAGGGAGTGTAACATCAGGTACACAGTCTATTTGGTGCTCTATGCTTCTAGTAGGGGATAATACATGGGGTAGATCATTAGGGAATATATCATCAAACTCTTCTGACAATTCCCTAACCCATGTCTCATTACAAATCCTCTCTTCATTATCTTCTAATAAAAATAACAAGCAGATTACCTTAACCTTTACTAAGTCCTTATCTAGATAATTTTCACCTATGAGTAAAACTTTTTACAACTCATTTCAACATAACTAGGTCGAGTAGATGAAAGTGTGAGAACAATCTTATTCTTGGAAAAATTCAAGTAATAAGTGTTATTCCTTCCTCCATGAAATATACTTCTATCAAATTGCCAAGGCAATCCAAAAATAAAATAAAACGACAAGAATCCATTGGAACCACACCACACACCACCTCATCTTGATAGTTATTTCCATTGGAGAATGGCACCTTCACTTACTTTGTCACCTCTACCATGCTACCATCATTAATACATTGTAGCTTATATGGCTTATCACATTTTGAAGTAGGAATACCGAGCTTCTCTACTAAGGAGCAAGATGCAATATTAGCACAACTCCTACCATCCACAATAAGAGAATATATTTTCCAATTATGGTGCATTTGCTTTGGAAAATATTCTCTCTTTGTGAATCATTCCATTAGGCCTTTTTAGTACGCAACACCCTCCTGATCATCAAGGACTCTCCAACATCTGGTGGTGTAAACTCTTTTTTCCCATCCATGTCTATGGTTATTTCCTCCTCTTCACTATCTTCTTATTGGTTGGAATCCTCCAAATCCATTATGTTAATTACTCTTTTGTTAGGAAAATCATTTTGATAGAGTCCCAAACCCTAAAAATTCAAACACCTAACACTCTTGGACTTGTTCTCAACTCCCACTCCCTTTTCTCCTCACATCTTTTTTTCAAAGGTGTGGAAGGATCTTTGAATAGTGGAGGAACCTTCCTTGATGTGCTAACACCCTTGTTCATATCTTCATACCTCACAAACCTCTTCTCTTCTTTTTTTATACCTTGATAGATAGGAGAAAATTTTCCTCCAAGGTATAGTATCTATGCATCTCCATTATCCTAGTTATGTCTTGTCTAAGACCTCCTAGAGATTGAGACATAGTATACTCTTCTAGCTTATCCAAATCAAGCCTCATGGAGAGTTTTTTGAACTCTCTAATGTACTTTTTTGCATTTAATGACCCTTGTTTCAAAGAGTACATTTTTGTGTACACGTCTTGAGGAAAAAAAGGAGGAAGGAATCTCTCCTTCTTCAACTTCTTCATTTTCATCCAATACTTAACCTACGATTTTTTCTTTTTTATTCTCTTTTAAAATACACTTTCTCACCATAAAGAAGCATGTACCTTGATTTTAATAACCTCCACCTTAAAGGATTTGGTGTTGGTATATCCTTTAGGTTTAAGCAATCTACTACACCTCAACTCCCATTCTAGAAAGTCTTTGGGATTGTGGTTGCCTCCAAACTTCAGAATATTGACCCTAAAGTGCTCTCATTTTTTATTACTTATCCTCTTCATTTCCATAGAGGAATAAATTGAGGTTTAGTCTTCACCACCTCCACCATTCTCAAATTCAAAGCCCTCGTTTGGCTATTGAAGTGGGTGTAGTCTTCTCTTGTAATATCCTAAAAAATTTCTTAGCCTAATCTCATATCATTAACACCCTAATTTGATTCTAATCCCAAGAAATCTTGTTTTAGCTTTAACTCAATTTCTTAATCCTGAAACTTTAACCAAATCCAAAACCTTGACTTAGATAAATCATAATTTGTAAACTAAAATAAAAACCTACTAAATATTATTGTTAATCTTAACCATTTTGGCTAATCTAAAACTACCTAAACTAATTCCCCAACCCTTTCTTTTTTAATTTTTCTTTTAGTTTCTTTCTTCTCCTTTCTCCCGTCAAAGCAAGTCAAAATATTTGAATTTTTTTTGCAAATTGCACCCTCCCTGCTTACACCATCACCTCTTGTAGACATCCATCACCCAACTTCCTTTATTCTTTTTCTTCTTCTCCTTCTGCTTCTCTTTTCCCTGCCAATCTGCACACCATGCACACACCTTGCCACTCTTCTTCTTCTTCCTCTTATCTTTACACAATCCACACACAACCATCCCCATCACCTGCCATTATTCCCAACACTTAACCATCTTTTCCCCCACTACCACCCTGTGTCGCATGCCTCCCTCTTTTGTCTCTTTGTTCTTTTTCTGAATTCACTCCACACATGTCTACACACACACACACACACACTACACACTCTCCCTTCTTTCTCTTTGTTTAGCCTCCACTCTATCATTTATGTGTCAAAAATCCATTGCCCGAGCTCCCTATTCTTTCTCCTTCCTTCCTTCTCTTTTATTCTTCTTCTTCTTCCTCCTTCTTTCCTTTATTTTTGGCCTGTGAATCACCCATTCCACTACTTTGCACCACCTCGGCCACCACTTACAACCTATTGGTCGATGGACCGACCATCAATAACCTTCTCTAACATTATCGTCGGCCATTGCCGCAGACCACCGCCTATTCTCCCTTCCTCTTTCTCTAGTCTATCGCATTTTTACAAAGCGCACGACCTGCGCACATCTTCAAGCATGGTTGTGAAACACTAAAATTTTCTATTGCACGCTTGTGCAACCCATAATAGCCTACTCATGCACCATCGCATGCCCACGTATGGCCCAAACGCATGCTTGTGTGTATCTATTCAACTTGTGACCTATTTGCCCGATGATCGAGCACAGCCGTGCCACTTTGCATCGCCTGATAGTGAGCGATTCTTCCTTTCGGCCTAGGCGTGCACAATCTACAATACAACTGTGCAACCCCCATTTTTCTACCGTGCACCTCTATTTTCACCCCCAAATCTTGTCTAAATGCCACTAAATTTTTACCATAGCACCACCACACATTCTGTTGCACATCCACACATACCATGCTTCCATTTGACTATGGTTATTTCAACTTTTACCCTCTTTACCCTAATTTATCCTTCGGTTATTCTCTTCAAGCCTAACTATGTTTTTTTGTTGTTTTCGTAGATGGTTTTCTAGTAGCCTTGGGGGAGGAAGTTTAAGATTCATATGCTTAGAGCCCGGTGTCCTAGTTGGTAAGGATATTATTCAATGTTTAGGGTTTTTATGTTTTTTGTTCGTATGATTATGTGTGTTTTTCATGATATTGTTGATATATGATGTAACATGTGCTGATTATGATATTTTGAGATGATATGAATAACATGTTGAAAGGAAGTAAGAATGGGTGAGATGTACCATTACGATTTTCTTGTGATGATGCCATAATTGTGGAAATATATCTTATAACATGAAATATGGGCTAAATGAGCTTTGATAAGTGGACATAAGTACTTTTAAGAGGTAGGATGATAATTGGTGGATTTGGAAAATAGTGTGTGTAGAAGTTACAAGATTTTATAAAATAAAGGCTATTGTTTGTGCTTAAAGGTAATTTAGTTATTATAGGGTAATAAGGCAATTTTCGTATTTTATGTGTTAGGTGGATTATGATATGATAGTTATATTATGAATAATGCTTGGAAGTATTATTGTTATTTTAGGATCCTTAAATGAACTAATGGTTAATTTGGGCATAATAATCTTATAATGAAAGTATCATTATTTCATGTGTAAAATCTAGAGGTTATTTAGATTCTGAATACACTGTTAATGTTTAACCTTATATGGTTATCTATTGGAATTGGTAATCATGTAAATTTCATGGGAGGTACTATAACAAATATATGGAATTAGGGTTTTGGAGATTTCTATGAGCGATTCATTAGGATAGGATTATTAATGTATGTTATAGGTATGATAATAATGATGATATTCGAGAGTGACTTATCATAAAATATGGATGAATAATCAATATAGGATAATGATTGCTAAAGGGAGTGTAATTATGGTTTAAAAGGACTTAAGGACTTAGACTTATGCTATATGTATATCTCCTTTAATGTGTTTGTAGCTTGAGAAATAATATTGAATAAGACACTAATAACTTAAAGTAAAAGAGCATGTGAAAAGGGATGGGGTAATCTATTTTTATTTATATATATGTATTCCCGTTCCACTAGGAAAAATAATAGCTCGGGAGTGTTTTGCCCCGAGAAGGTGCTATTTTTAATATTTATTCCACTAAAAAGAATAGTTGCTCGGAAGTGTTTTGCTCCGAGAAGGTGTTTCAGTCCGTTCTACTAGATTAAGAATAGTGGGGCTCCTAATCATTGTGAAATAAAAATATAACAGTATAACCTATGAAAAAGATACTAATGATTTAAAGTAGAAGAGTACGTGAGTCAGGACCAAGGTATTGTTTTAATATGTATGTCCCGTTCCATTGGAGAGAATAGTGGCTCGGGAGCATTTTGCCCCAAGAAGGTTATGTTTTCATATCTATTCCACCAGATGATAATATTGGCTTAGATGTGTTGTCCTTGAGAAGGTGCTTCAGAAATTTCTACCGATTTAAGAATAGTCTGGTTCCTTCACTCATAGTATGTAAAAGAATAAAAATAGATTATAATTCAATAAGAGATTTGAATCATTTTCTGTCCTATGAGATGTTTTGTTTATTTGTTTATACACTCGTTATTTGGTGTGAAAGCATGTGCTAATTGTATCCCTATTTTGATAGTATTGTTCCCTTACTTAGTACGTAGTGTACTGACCCCCCCCCCCCCCCAATTTTATGGGTGCTGCTCATTTCCACGAGTAGGAGACCCTGATTCTTATGTGCATGCCTCAAAAGATTAGCTAGATGATTATGCTGCCTATGATGCCTTATGTGGGGATGAGTGACTTTACCTATATTAGGGTTTGGGTGAAGAGTAATTGTTATCCTATAGATGTATTTAACTGGATACCTTTTTGGACTCTTGATCCATGATGTCCCTTCTTTTGTATTTTGTATCATGCTTCGGAGTTAAACTCCAAACTCATTATTGTATATAAATGTTTCTTTTGTTTATAATTTCCTTGTGTTACTTTAAATGTTTTAGCCTTGTGATTGATGTAAGGATGGCTGCATAAGCCAAACTTATGTTAATTATAATAGTAACCCCCAATATTTTACATATTTACTTCCGTTGTAAAATAAAAAATTTTAGTAGTAAAAAAATCAGAGTGTTACATCTCTGATGATTTTGGTTCACATTAGGAGCTAATGTTTCCAAGATATCAAGTGCTATTCTCATATCATTTTGAACAGACTTAATGGCTCGTGTGGTTGAGATCTATGACTCGATTTTCTTTGGGATGATTATGCCTCAGTTCTTCCTTATGCATTTTTTTTCTCTCAATTTTATATCATATGTCATTGGGATAAGTTGCTACTACACTTTATTACTAGAGATGAGTTACTTTTAGCCTTTTATCTAACATAGAATTGGTATCGGTAGATATCCAGTCCATGTTGGATGTGACAATAACACCTTATTTTCTTATTTAGCTTTTGTAAGACCTTTTAAAGATTAAAATTTTTGGGTCGTGAAAATTGGGGTGTTACATAAGCCACATGACAATTATTCTTGTATACACAAAATCCCTACACTTAATTCCTTAATTATGCATATCCCTCATAGGTTTTGTGAATGCCTATATAAAAGAAGTGTATCCTTTGACTTGAAGATCCAACTATGTACTAAGGGCTTATTTTGAGACATAAGATTCCTTCCTAACTCAAATTGTATTTCACTTTAAATGATAAGTGTTTTATCTAATGTTGTATTAGTATTTAATCATGGACCACAAGATCCATACATAACACCCAAGTCAAGTCTTCAAACCACCTCGATCACTCAATGTCAAATGCAACACCTATCTATGAAAGGTTTTGACCACTTAAAGTTAAATGAACAACTAATCATAAAATGTATTGACTATTCAGGGTTAAATCAACAACTAGCCATAAAAGGCGTACGGTTAGGCAATAAGCCACAATTTAATTTTAGTTTAATCCTTTAGATTCAATTATTTAAAAATCAATGTAAGGTTAAATATCAAGTATGTGGTCAATGGTTAGCACTAAAGTCAATAGGTCAAATTATATTTAATTATTCAACACTTAGACATATAAATCCACTTATCATAAAATCCATCAAAACATACCAAACACATTTTTAACAAAAAATTTTAGGTATATACCACAAAATAAGGCCATACACCATTTTTTAAAAATACTAATTTTAAAATACTACTCATAAAACGTGGATGATGTAAAAATATATCAAGAAACCTTTTGGTAAAAATTGTTAAAATGTTTGTTACCAAAAATTATTATTCATGCTTAAATTTTGTTGAAATACTATACAAAAAAGCTACTATTTTTAAATAAGATTAATATTTAAGATAACATAACAATATCAAAATATATAGATTTTTATAAAATACCATTTATGTTTTTTATCATTAAAATTTATAAAATTCAAATAAAATAACATACACTTATAAAAATTCATGAAAATTTAACTAAAGCATATTTATATCAAATAAAACATATTACAACCCAAACTTTATTGATGAAAAATTAGATAAAGATGTGAAAGGATCATTTTGCCCTTAAACCCTTAAAAACACAAAAATGCCATAAAATGCAACAAACAAATGATTAAACCACCAAAATTTCAAACACACATCATACATAACTTTTAACACATATGTAGTTTTACCAAAATACCCTCCAAGCATACTCAAAACTTAAATCTAGCCAACCAAGGCCTAAACATGCTTAAATTACGGTTATAACAATTTAGAATAAAAAATATTGCAAAATAAGATCAAGAACATGTAAATAGACATTTTTACCCCTAAAGGACCCTAAACCATGATTTAGCTTTAAAACCTAACATACTTTGAAATAATTCACCAAAATTTGCACACCTAGCAAAAAAATCTTGATAAACTAAATGGTCTGATAAAAATTAGAAAAACACAAATAACATGTTAATTTATCAATCTGCCTTAATCATGCTTCAAACTTCAACTAAAACAAACATAACCCCAACATTCTCAAACCTAAACATGTTATGTATCACAATCAACATAAAACACCTAATAAATACACTAGAAATGTATACAATAGGGTACCAAATATCTCCCAAGTTAATAACTTGAAGAATAAGAAGAACAAAACTTGTTCTTTCAACCCAAAAAAAAAAAGCACCACAAATTCTACCTACTTTAGTATAGTTATATTTACCTAATATCTAACACTCAAGAAGATGCATAACCTCCCTCCTCGAAGCTCGATACCTTATCTTGAAGCCCATGAAAAAAAATCAACATAAAAACCATTAATGTAATACCCCATATTTTTGTGAATTTGTTGAATGAGAAATGATGGCATTTTTTTATGTTTGATTTTTATTTGGAACAATAATTAAGTTTTGAGAAAAGTTGGATTTAAATAAGCTATGAAAATTTTAAAACTTGGGTTTAGGTGGACTAATCAATTAGTTTTATGAACCAATCAATTGATTTGTCATTCTAGTCAAATGGTTTTTCTCAACTAAATTGATCATCTGATTGGAGAACCGATTGATTGGTTTATAGAATAGTCGACTTGTAGGCTAAACCAATCGACTAGTTTGTCGAGCTATGTGTATTTTCAAAACTCAATTTTTTAGAAAAATTATTTATACCAAAATGAAACATTAATGATCCCATTACAAATTGCTCATAAAGATTATTAGCCTTCCTTATCATGCATTTGACCTAAAATTCTACCTAAAACTAATATGAGAGGCTCATTTGAGACAATTGAGGAGGAATATGACCTTAGATTTATCTTCTTCCACCTCTCTCCTCTACACACTTTTGGAATTGTTTGGCATACCTGATTTCACTTAGTTGGGATATTCCTCCCCTGCTAATTTCCCATTTCCCCCTCTTATGTTTGGCATTTCTAGGCTAAATAGACTTGCATCTCTCTAGAATTACCATTTCAACTCTAGAAGAAAGGTTAGCCTATCTTGGATAAAATATGCCCATTCAACTCAAATTTGAAGGGTAGAAATTAGGATTTTTGATCTGTACCAAACTATACTTGTAATTGTATTTATTTGTTGGCTATAAATATCCCTAATCGCCCTTTCTATTTACCTTTCTTTCAACCACCGAAATAGTCTAACTCCCTTTGAACATGCTACCTTTCCCTCAAAATTCATGGCTTAATTGGGTTCCTTTCACTCTTCAGATCCTTTCTCTATCTCCTTATTGTTTATTTTTAAGTAAGGGATGGTTAAATTTAGGAGGAAGTTAAGACACTTGTTTTTAGTAGAAATTCTTCTCTATTTTTCTCTTAGGTATGGTAAGTCATTTTCTTCTTCTAATTCAATCTCTAATTTACAAAAATATGTATTGAAAATTCTAAAGATTTGACCCTATTTTTAAGGTTTTAAAAGTTGAGACCTTTTACATGTTGAGTTTTCTTATTTGAGGAAAGTTTTGCTTGCATCAAGTAATTTATTCTTACCTCTAAAATGTGATTTATTTAAGCATGTGTGCTATGAAATCTTTATGTCCTGATTTTATAGGTTGGTATGAGTATTTGGTATTCATATTTGGTACTAGATGATTAAACTATAAAAAATTGAGATGAATGCATGATTTTTAGGGAAAATCAGATTGTGATGATTAATTGTGAAATATACAACTTTTTTAAGCTAGAAAGTGTTAATGTGATGTTAGTTCATATTTCAATTTGGTATGGTAGGGATTTATAAGTATGATCTACATGGAAATGCTTATTTTGTGTTGTTTGAGGGCAAACTGATCGATTGGTCCTTATAATAGTAGACCATTCAACCCAACCCATTGACTGGTATGTTTATGGTGACCTTAGTCTTATTCTCTACTTAAACCCCTCTACTGGTTTGGGAGAATCGATCGACTGGTCTTTGAACAATCAGATGGTTTGCTCAACCGATTGACTAGTTGGTACTATTGAGAGACTGGTTAGGCTAAACTAATTGATTGGTTTGACCAGACTGTGTGATCTTGATTTCTCAATGTGGATATGCTTTGAGATTGTGCTTAACACTATTATATGACTATTTAATGGGTAAAATGCATCTATTGATCTGGATTAGCAACCTAATGGATGGATTAACTAAATCATGACGCATGATATGCTCAATAGGCATTATAAGAGTCTTGATGGATAAACTCAAGTAGTTATTTGATGGCCCTAAAAGGGACATGAAATCCAAAAAATTATCTTGAGTGGATTAAGCTCTTGAAATCAATTATTGTTGAACAAACATTAATGTAAACTCCACACCTAGATGGGAATAACAAGGGTTAATATAGAATGCGCATATGGATGTCTTGTTTGTGTAGGTCATGTGTAATCATTCAACCTTGAGAATAATATTCTAATCACATAAAGTGAAAGATAATCGAGTTGTGTATGCATCTAGGTTACCCGATACTCAATTAGCTATAGGGGTTAGTCTGTCTTCAAGAGTTATTGGTGCCTTTGGGTTTTGCCTTCGGATGGGATTCTAGTATATCCCAGTTCCTTATCCAATCTAGAAACTGATGATGTATTAGGGGGTATTGATACTAAAGGGTTTGGTTACCTAAGTAATTTTTGGCTTCGGCCTGGACTTATATCCATTGGTGGTTACTTGACTTCGTCCTGGACTTTATGTCTCATGGTTTGGATAGACTTCCATGATATGTGAGACCATAGGGTGGTGCACAATCTATCACTTGATGGTAATGATAATAATGGGAATGAGTATTTGGATAATGATGGGAATAAGTTTTTCGAATAAAACTGTGGATAAAGAGGAAAATAGAGTAGAAGAGAATAAATGGTAATGTGAAAGATGGCATATAGTGAACTTGAATACCTAGATGAATGTAACCTTACTATTAATTAAATCATTCTACTTGCAGCATGTCTACATACATCCATGATGTAGTAGTAGGGCGTAAAGCATGATTAGTCACATGTGGTACGAACTTTTGATGCCTAATGTGAGCAAGATAGAACCTACATCCTGTTTGTATGAAGTATGCATGAAACTGTTCCTATGTCTTATATGCATGAGTATCTTGTACATTGGTGGCTCCATTGAGGAGGGAACTTGTCTTACTTAGTATGAAGTGTATTGGCATGCCCATTTACTTTGTCACCTGCTTATTCCCACGAGCAGAGGACCATGTGTTGGTTTTCGAGGTAGGTATGTAGGTGGCTAATCTTGTGTGGGGCATGGATTTTGAGAATATGGACATCTAGAGACTCTGAGAGGTCCTTGATAGACTAGAGTTTAGGGTTTCACTGTATTTTATTTTTCTGTAATTTCAACCATGTACTATAGTTAATTTTTCTTCCTCGCATATTCAAATATTTTGAACTATTGAGGTCTTGTACATAGAAGTTTTCCTTTCTATATTATCTAACTAGTGTTAGCGCACTCTAGGGTTGTTTGGTTTTGGTTTCTCAGTATTGTGTCTAGCATAGGATGGGCAGTTGCTGCTTATCATGTATCAGGTACAGCAATAACACCCCATTTCCCTAAGTGTTTAATAACTTTCCACTTTAATAAGGTTTTCAAAACAAAAATTTTCAGTAGTGAAAAACGGGGGTGTTACAATTAAAATTATAAAAAAACACCATGAAAGAGAATAATATAGGGAACAATAGATGAAAAATATATTCTTACTTTAAGAGTATGAAATTTAATTTTAATGAAGGAGAATGTTTTTTCTTCAATTACCTCAAATTTTAACCCTAATTTTCTTGATGAAAACACAAAAGGGCTAACATTTAAGGTTTAAGAAGTTAAATAAAAAAAAAAAACTTGAAGAAAAATCAAAGGTGGAAGGTAGAATGAAAGAAGGAGGTTTTTGGGAGCTAAAAGAGAGAGAAGAAAATGAAGAAGAAAATGTAAAAAGTTTTAATGATATTTAGTTAGTTATTATTTGATATTTAGGTGTTAAATGAGTATAATAACAAAAATGAGAAAAAAAAGGTGATGGGGGAGGGGTGGTATGGTTGACAAGTCCTATAAGCAAGGAAGTTTTTTTTTTCTTTTTTAAAGGTAGATTAGGACGATAAGGATAAGTTAGATGTGTTAACATAAAATTTGAGTTTCAAGCACTAATTATTCCTAAAATTGATAAATTTTATCTAAGAAGTATTAAATATATTAGTGAACCATTTAATATAATTTTAGCTTATATATGATAAAATATAACTATCATTAAACTTCCATATACGTCAAATAAAACCATAAATATTGTTTTTTCATTAAAATATATTTTTATTATTTTTAAAATGTCTAAGAGAATCAACAAAAATCAAGGAATA
Source organism: Tamarix austromongolica (assembly GCA_039764185.1). Classification (NCBI taxonomy): domain Eukaryota; kingdom Viridiplantae; phylum Streptophyta; class Magnoliopsida; order Caryophyllales; family Tamaricaceae; genus Tamarix; species Tamarix austromongolica. Next base: position 86,776,607 of record CM077818.1, on the reverse strand, counting down.
CAAAAATTAACAAATTAGAAAGGCCCATAAAAGGTTTGATGGCCAAAAGTGGCTTGGAACTCTTACAAAACTCAAAGACGTAATAAGGGTTGAGAGTTTTTGAATGAAACATTTTAAAAAAATAAAAAGGGTTTAAAGGATGTAATAAACTTTAATTTATATTTTTTATAGTTATAATATTAAAAATATATTAGAAAAGTGAGGTATTATGTCACTATCCTCCTTAAAAGTGATTTTGTCCTCAAAGTTAGAAAAAATAGACGATGAGTAGGGGAAGAGTACAGAAACATGCACACAAAAGCTCTAAGACATGTAATGGGGTACTACCCCTTTAAAAGAAACCTTAGGTAACTCACCTAATCAAAAAACATTGGACACAAACTTTACTCCTCCTCCTTTACCTCTTAAGCAACCTCCTTTACTTCGTGGCGAGTATAGAGTACCTTCATCTGTGTAACCACCCTTGACTATGTCATATCTTTCAATCAAGAATCCAAACTTTTATCTCCATGTAAATCAATGAATCGTCAAGCTATATTTTTTCAAGCTATAACAAGTGTAATGGATCTATGGTGTACTTTATCAGATAGGAAACATGGAATACATCATGAGATCGGGTAAACTCAATTGGCTATGCAACATAGTAGGAAGCTTCCCTAATCCTATCAAGGATCTCATAAGGTTCAATGTACCTTAGGCTAAGCTTTTTCCTATAATTGAATCTAGTGTTTGAAATTTTGGATAAAAATCAACTCAGTGTAGTGGCTAGTAGGTGGTCCAACTAGTTGAACCGATTTGACTTTGGGTTATTTAAAAATTCCTTTAATTTAAAAATTAACTAGTATGACTTAGTCCAATCCTAGTTCAACCGATCTAACCAAGTTACTTCCTTTGAATTTCTTTTTTCTTCTTGGCTTAAACGATTGTGTTTTGAGGTGTAATGGGTAGAACTAGTCTAATCATTTCTTCTTAGTATTTTTTTAATTAGTATGAATATTTTAAAACTAAATAATTTTTTACTCATGGACCTTATTATATTTGGTTGGACCATTCGGTATGATTTGGTTTTTATTCACTGAACGAAGCTCATTACACCCTATGTTGGTTAAGTCCTCTGCAAAACTTTGTAACCCATCTCAAAATCCTTACTATGTTGCCTCAAATCAACATAACTTCTCTCTCGATCTTGAGATTCCATATTCTTATCTTATATCAACCTTATCTACTCATTAATCTCCTCAATCATCTATAGCCCCAAAACAATAGTCTTACTAATTTACTCCACAATAGATTATGGCACTTACATGTGTATAATGCCTCAAATGGTGTCATCTTGATGCAGGTATGATGAATGTTGGTGTACAAAAACTCGATCAAGTTTACTACCTTGGAAGTTGAGTGCACAAAATCAAAGCATGCACAATGAGTATCAATTTCCCATAATGTTTGACCATCTTTAGTAGTGTGGAAACTTGTACTGATCTTTAACTTTATGCTTATAAAATCCTACAACTCCCTCCAAGAATGAAAGAGGAATATGGAGTCCTATGTCCAATAGAGTACCATGCAAATCACCATATGTCTCATATAAGCTTGAGGTAGCTTATCCATACTCCATGTAAATCTCATTAGAATAAATATAATAAACTTGGTTAGTCTATCATCAACAACCTAAATCGTGTCAAATCCACTCCTGGTTCTTGGCAAACAGATGGCAAAGTCCATGGAAATGGAGTCCCACTTCCACTAAGGTATCCCTAACAACTGCACTTGTCCTATCATCCTCTTGTGCTCCCTGGTCAAACACCTCACGTACTATACAGGGCCATAGATATATGCTTCAAATATCCTTATACAAATTATATATTTATAGATGGATAAATTAAGGAGGATAACTCCTTGAGTATACTCCTCTTCATATCACTATAGTTGTGTGGTACGCACCATCTACCCATGAATCTAATGTTGTTGTCATTGTGATGTGAAACCTCTTAGTTGAGTGCTCTATAATCCTATGTTTAATCCTATCAAGATAGATGTCCCCAACCTATGCATATTGAATATCATAAAATATTGAATGTGTAATGGTGAGAGTGTTTGACCAAGCTTCGAGACTCCCCCCCCCCACACAATTAGTTTAACGTCCAAATTGATGAACGGATATTTTTATATATTTTATACCCTTTTACTTTAATTTTTTGGTTATTTATGTAAATAATATGTGAGTTGATTTATATAATTTTTAATTATTTGCTTAATTTATAATAATATCATGAATTTCATTAATTTAGAGCTTAAAGTTAATTTTCATATGATTTTGACAAGTTACCATATTGTGACTATAACTTTCATGCACAAACTCGGATTTAGGTGATTAAAATTTTGGTGAAAAGATAAAAACGAGACCTAAAACTTTTTTTATAGTGTTTTTCCTAAATATGATCATAAATAGGCCATAAATTAATTTGAAGTTGTAGTTGAAATATTTAAAACTTGCTTGGAAAGTTTTATGGGACTTTAAGCCTTCTAATTTTTTTCCTTTCTTTTCTTTCACTTTCACAGGCCTACGGGTGAATAATTCATCTTATGCACAAAAAAATATGTAGAAGAATAAGATAAAAGAATAAAGACAAAAGAAAGAAAAGGATATGTGTTTGACTTGTTAATCAAATTTTTTTATAATATTTTACAATAAAAAAAAGGACCTCTAGTGTATGTGTGTATATATAAACCTATGAAGAGAAATATTGGGCAGGATAGAAGAAACGGATCAAGTAGTATTAGAGGGATAAAACCAAAGAAAAAAATTAGATAGAAGAGGCACAAGTCCCATTAATTGCAGAGAGAAAAAAAAATAAAGAATAGGCTACAACACAACACCAAAGTCTGAGAAGAAAAATTTCGATGCTGCCGACTATCCGTGTAGTATAATATTATTTTCTTGGTTCTTATTTTAAATATGAAGTAGTATTATTTTATATTCAAATATTTTTAGGTTAAATATTTTATGGATAATTTGTATTCTTTAATTAATTTAAATATTTTTATTTTAATTAATAGCATGATCTAATTTTCTTTTACTACGGATATGGTGAAATTCTATTCTTTATATTGATAAATTAATTGATTGCTTGATTATTAATTTAATTTATGTGTTTTATGATATTATTCTATATTATGCTTAATTAATAAACTGATCACCTTTAAGTAGAATTTAACAAGTTCAGAAAAGATGTGAGAGCTAATTCTCTACTTTGGGTCAAATAACATAAATATGAATTGATTAGTCTATGAGAATAGTTATATAATCTCTAAAACAATATATTCCAACTTAAATCATGAGAAAAAACTTTAGCCTTACTCTCTTGTGTTGTGATCATAGCTAACATGCAATTTAAACATCTTTTTGCACAATCATAGTATAGGTGAGAAGGGTATCATTTTACACCATGTATTGAGAGAGTTCACCTAAATCTAGCTAGCACACAGATAATATAATAAAATATTATAAATCATACAAGAATAACTAATAAATAAAGAAAATTTATAGGGTTTTAAAAAAATAAAATAATAAAAGAAATATAGGTGAATGCAAATATGACAACGATGTGAGGAAATTAATTTCCACCACTAGATTATGTCAAGATAAAGCACCTAATTTCTATGTCACCTATTAGTCATAAGAAATAGATCAACTAATTTGCAAGCCACTGGTGAGTTAATATACCTTATATTACTTTCTTAAAGTAATTAAAATGAACCAATGCCAATATTAAATTAGAAAAATTTCTAGTTGTATAGTTGCACTAGCAACTCCTATATTTAACAAGTCTCAATACATTAAGCACATGTGAAATGATGTCAATCTAAGTACCTAAACCAGTACCGCTAAAATATCTAGAATTATTCCCCACCTTTGACTCATAGACATCTAAATATTTTACTACTCTAGTTAGAATTACAAAACTATTAAGTGACTTATAACCTAACCTAGTTGTAGTTTATGCACATGAATAATTACATGTTCATATAACCAACTATCAATCATATAATCCTACATAATATCACTATGAGGAAACTATAACGATTCATGCATCATATACGTCACACTTGATAGAATTACATATATAAACACTAATAATGAAAGTAGAGTAAAAGAATAGTCTCATGAAAATTAGGAAAACATATAAAATATCAAACCATAGTCTAAAGTTTCAATCTAATCCCTAAAAACAAATAATTTATCCACTCATCATATGTAAAGTAATTACACAATGCATTTAATAAAATAGGAAAAAAAATGCCAAAAATTGTAGCAATAACGAGAGAAATAAGATGCGTGAACAACCCCCAATTAACCGCCAGTTGATGAATTTATCTTCTTTCTCAAGCAAACATACCTTATGCTCTACTTGAATGTTGGCTTGAATTGGATGATTCTGTTTGTGAATTGGGACATTATATCAACAAATAAAGGGTTTTTGAAAATGAATTTGATGATTTTGTGGATAAATTGAAGAAATAAAATCACAATTTGAAATAATTATGAAGGTGGTTGAATTTAGATAAACATGGAACCCTAAATTGCAAATCATATGATGGAAGCTAAATTGATGGAAGTGAATCACAAATTATGGGTACATGGTGTTTAAATTAAATGAGTTATGGATAAATTGAAAGATTAAAAACATGAACTTGTGGAATAAATGGAGGTGGGATGGGAGGGGGTTGAAGATGAAGATGGAGATTTATAGTAATTGAATCTCAAATTGGAGGCTATGAATTCATTATCATCTTCAAGGGTTGAGTTATAGATATTTATACAGGTGTTAAAAAGGTTAGAAATCATGCATTATCTAGGCGCAAAGATAAGAAAGAAATTGAAAAATATTTGGAAATTTTTTATATCAAGGTTGAAATTGCCATGGTTGTTCCAATGGCTCCGAATGACATCTGGTATAAGAGAGTTCATCCACCACCCCTGGGTAAATTTCATCATTTCTTGACCCTAGGTAAATTTCAACATTTTTTAATCAATGACTTTGGCTTTAGCTACAATTTTGACTATGCTTTAGTCTGATTTAGAAAAAAAGTGATAATCATGAAAGTTTTATCTCTTGATCTTATATTTCCAAATAAACTTAAATCATCTCACTCTTAGCTCCGATGAAAAAGTTATGCTCAAAATAGCAAAGGCTGTTTTTGTAATTTCATGTGAAAGTTTCGGTTAACATTTTTACTTGTAGAACTCTTCAAAACACTTCATTTTTTCTCCTTCAATGATTGATTCCAAATAAGTACCTATGGTTTAAGAGAGGTTAAATTAAAATTCTTAAAAGAAAATTAATGGAAAGTGTGAGGATTAATAGTATAGAAATAGGGCATAAAATACATTTATCATTATGGTATGCCAATTCAAGGTTTTAATCTTAAACCAACTCCAACTACCTTCTCTAGTGCATGTTTAGCTCTCACTATGTAAAAATGTACTTCAGAATCTGGTGTTTGGTGTATAATCTACAATTGGTGCTGTACAAATAGTGCTTATAGATATTGATAGCAATGACCACTACAAACAATAATACATTGTAGGTTTATTAGTCCTACTCATGTTGCCTCAACTTTCAAGAACCATAAGCTACAACCCTGCCATACTATATTAGAAGAAAACCTAGTATGTACTTCAAAACATCACCATATACCTCAAAACCCTCCTTCTCATATGACAGAGTAAATACTAGAGTTATAGTAAGATATCACATCCACTCCCTAAATGCCTGATCACAACAATAGTCCCACTAAAACTTTGTAGCCTTCTTCAACAGGTTCATAAATAGATGTGTAACCCATGGTAAGCCTTGAAAAAATCTCATTCAGTACATTGTTAAACCTAAGAAATTGTAGGCCTCCAAAACTCTAGTTAGTGTGCTCTAATTTTATACTACTTTGATCTTTATCGTATCAAAGATGACACCACTAGTTGTAGCAATATGAACTAGAAAAGTGACATCCGTTGGAAAAAACTCGCACTTAGGAAGTTTAACATAAAGTTGATTCAGCCCACATAATGCCAAAATGATCCTTCGATTTTACTTGTGCTCCTCGAGAAGATTAAGATGTTGTTAATGACAACTGCTATGAGTTGTGCTAGACACAATCGAAAAATATTATTCATCAAATCCATGAACATCACAAGTGTATTGGTGAGTCCAAAAGCTATCACCGTAAACTCAAAGAGGACATATTGCATCCAAAAGGCCATCGTTAGTATATTTAACTCCACAACTTGTAAATTATGGTATAAAAATCCTAAATCTACCTTGAAGAAAACTCTAGTACCCCAAAAAATCATTAATACGATATAAATGATGTTGATTCCTTGATGTCAACTGGTTTAGTCCCCTACAGTCAATGTAGAGTCTCAAGTTGTCATCCTTCTTTCTCACAAATAAGGACAGTCCTCCCTAGGGTGATATGTTTGAATGCATATAACCATGTGTAAAAAACTTCTCCAGTTAGGTCTTCATCTCCCTCATCTCAATCGAATCCATCCAATAAGGCACCATAGAAATCTGTCGAGCTTCTAAAATCAATGCTATCATGAAGTCCACCTCTCTGATAGGCGATAATATAAACAACCCCTCATAAAACACTTGTGGAAACTCTAGAGTAATGGGAATTCCCTTCAAGGCCATGATGTTTGAATTTAGATCTAAAATACTGCATAATAACATCATATATCCCTCTTGAACAAATGAATCAAGCATAAGGGTTGATGCCACATTCATTGTGGTCCTAGGCTTCCATCTTTAATAAGAGACCTTAGCACCCGCAAGACTCCTCAACACAACATGCTCCTATGTGAAATCCAGCACCAGTAGTTATTTCTCCATAATGTCCATACCTAAACTAACATTGAAATCCCAAAGGTCATTCCCTATAAGATCTATGGAGAACTGTACTCCCTTTATAAATAATGTCGCATCGTAGAATATGCAATAGAGTTGATGCAGGAGAAAACACTCAAGACTTGGCATTCATCATTATGGAACCAATTATTCTTTATTTAGGAAGGATCTCCCAAAAAATTGAAGACAAAGGGATGGTTATTTTGCTAGTTATAGATAAAACGTACCATTCAAGCTACTAGGCATATACGTGCATGTGCATGGCATGAATGGAGGGAATGTCTACGTGTATAGGGGGAATAAAGGGCAGCTTGGATGTGGATATTAGTTGGTTTAATTAATTAATGGATTAAGTAGTCGAATTAAAGGTTAGATAGAGAATAAAGTAGCATAAATCTATCTTTTGAAGAATATTTTATCTTCTAATATCTTTTAGCTAGTTGATGGAAATATCTTGTATTAAATAATCAATGGTCTTAGTTATATAAGCAATAGAAAACACGTTGATGGAGGAGAATGGAAGTTGAAGGAAAATTGCAAGTATTGCTTATTGAATTCTATGTTAGTTCATCTCAATTTTAATCGAATATGTGTGAACGATTAATCTTAAAACCCTTAATATTTTTGTCTATGTGAATTAGAGATTAAGTAATATCTTTCCAAACTCCATAACCCACGCCATTCCAGCCTTAATCATCATCCAAATTCATCCAAAAATGAAACTAACCCTAACCCTAACCTTAATTTATAACACAAACCCTGACCCTAATCCTAATTTTCAAAACCAAACCTAAACCCTAACCCTAACCCACGAAACCTTCTATCTTCAAACTCTAATGGCCGAATCATCATCATCATCTCATCATTGTTGAATCATCACCATAATAATCTCATCATTGTCGAATCATCATCACCGTTGAACCATAATCTTCATTATTCCACTATATTTGAATCATCACCTTCTTAATTCCTCATCATAAAGTCTTAATCCTAATATTCCAACCCAATTTGAGTCCTAACATCACCAAAATTCTAATCTATATTCACACACACATCAAGAGTCTCCAACAAGCAACATGATAGATGCATCAATCATACATGCAGACAACGTATCAGTCGTAGCTATAAAAGTGGTAGGCATGAAGGAATGTGTAGTAATTGTATCAAATAATATATAAGCTAGTATGGAAGAGATTAGAAATGAACCACTAATGATGGTAAACTACCAATCAGCCTCAACATGGCCTATAACATTTATGAATTTGCCTGAATATCCTCCCTTACCTTCAATAACTTCTAAATTGTGACCACCCCTAGTATGAGCAAATGGGCGAGGTCTATGGTCCTTACCCCAGATTTTGAACATTCAACAATGCTCTCTTCTACAATTATGGCTGCATTTACTATGAAGTATCAAAGACCCTCTATGTATACCAACACTCAAACTCCATGCCACCCATCTTGCTATAAAACCTATAGTGGATCAAACTGCCATTGCAATCATTGCTAGGGTGATTTACCCCACATCTCAAATAATGGTAGACAAGTTGTCAGTACCCTAAATATCTGAATTGTGGAGAACTCTAATGTAGTATACTGTATCACCCGACACTCGCTACTCTAAGTTTCAAGCCTCTTCCTTCCTATTAACACTACCCATTACTCTTACATGAGCTTTATGGTAGAACATGAGTGACTGTACAAGCTAGGTAGGTCATAGAAGGTGATATTGTTCATAACCCTTTGAACTGCAAAAGAAAATCCTCACTCAAAGTAGAAGATGGTTATATATCATCTAGCTTTAATTTCTTGTGCAAAGCACAACAAATCCATGAAGTAAGCATAATACTCACTCACTGTCATGTTACTCTAGGATGGCTACATAAAATCCTCAAGCTTATCCCTCTTCAAGGTATTAGGACAAAAACACCTACAAAGGAATTCCTTAAAGCCATCCCCAGATAGAGCTAGAGCTCTTTACTCCTAATGAATCATCCACTAGCTGTTTAACAAAGAATAGAGGTGATACACTGCTATATTGACCCTCCTATGCTTGGAGCAGTCAATAACCTCAAAAGTATGGTCAAAATCTCAAATACATGCCTATGGAGGAACAAGACCATACTATACTACATAGATATGAGCGTGATGGTCTATGAATATTTTGATCTTTTCCTCACCATGTCCCCTCACATATTGTTGCAACTGAGGTGGTGGTGTTGGAGGTTGTTGAGCCTGTTGCTACTCATGTTACTCAACATACTAAGCAAAGTGTTTTAGCATCATGAAAGTGTCTTGAGCTACAAAATAGAAACCATGTTTGGAAAACATCCTACCTTATTGTTGTAGAGAATCAAACACTTGGTCACATCAATACACTTAAGATAACCTAAACTTCCTATTAATGCTCAACTCACAAAGGTAATCTAGTTTTCACTAGTTAAAATTTTATTGAAAATAGAAATGGAAAAGGGAAAACTTTTAGGATTTTGGAAACTAAAGCTCAGATACCAATTTGTAACACTCTAAATTTTAGGAATTGATAAATTTTATTTTAATTACAGAAGTTAACATAAATACACATGTGTTATCACCATGCTAAGTATAATTCTGACATTCTCTCCATTCTTATACGAAATGCAAGTTTAAATAATAAATTTAAATTAATAGAAATAAAATAGACCAACTGAAACATAAAAGATATATATATATATATATATATATATATATATATATATATACAAAGATGGGATTATACACACAGTTTAAAAGAAGATGAAACTCATGAAGAATCAAGCCACCAAAAACAAGGAAGAGGAGAAGGGTACAAAATAGGTAAAGAATATATGTATACAAATACAAAAATAATACCACAAGGTGTTGGATACCCTTATTCTAAACTCACCCTACTTAAGAAGTGAAAAATCCATGTCATCTACAAAGATGCCCTCCTCTAAGACCTGTATAACATATTAAAAAGAAATTATAGTGTTAATATAATATATATATTAAGTAAACATAACCTACTCAAGTGGTAGCGTGCTTACACATAACATATACAATGCCAATGCCATGCTGATCATGGCAATAACAAGGGACAAAAATATGATGATCATGGTATAATAAATAGAAAGGGACATGCTAGCACATGATTCATGTTCAACCATTGAAATATATATAATGATATACAAACACAAATAATAACATGATATCAATAAACTAACACACATTAACATGTGAGGTACGTTGCTTATTCGATAAATTACTTTCATTATCTAAGAGGAAAAAAATACTAAAATCATCATTAAATGGAGAATCTTATCTTAAGCATTCTATAAGGTTTATTTATCCTTAAATACCAACACCCCTATAGGTCCTATAGGCTACCTATATAGTAGAAAGAGGTATTGCTATACTCGGTAGAAGTATCACAAACTATTGATTAGGGAAGGCATTCAATACTGACCTTACTTTGGAGGTCATCTCGAGGCTACTAACTAAATCCAAACTCAATATTATACTTTAATTATTAATAAATTTAAGACATATTAATTATCGACAATAAAAAAGCAAACTCGCACGCTAGTTTTTATTTATTTATTTATTTATTATGATAACCACTATGTACATAAATAGGAATCATCAAATAAGATTGGTAATCAATATGACAAAAGCTCAAAGAAGTTATTACCAAAAATTACTCTTCACATTAATTACTATACATGATGGTCAAAGTCAATGATTATGGTCAATAGTGAACCAGAGTCCCGTAAGATATTTATAGTTAGGCCTTTAGATAATATTTACCATATTAACTATAATCTTAATTAAATTTAGGTAATCAACTATTCATACTATTTATTATTGTTCATTGCTCTTCACTTATTTATGCCAAACACTTAGAAAATAGAAAATAAATACTAAAAAATTACCAAAATTTATGTAAGTTTAATATAAGCATTCTTAACATAGTTATAACACTTCAAAATTTAGAAATTTGAAATTTAAGATCAAGAACATGTAAAAGGACATTTTTACCCATAAAGGGCACTAAACCATAGTCTAAATCTAAATCCTAACATACTTGAAATTACTTTACCAAATTTTGAATACTTAGCAACTTGATCATGATAAACACAATGACATGCAATAAAATAAGGAAACATGTAGCTAACATATAAATTTACCAAACTACCCCTAAACATGCTTAAAATTTCAACTAAAACAAACATAACCCTATCATGATCAAACCTAATCATGTTATATATAAAAATTTACCTAAAACACCTAATAAAATACACTAGAAAAATATGTAATAATTTAAACAGAAATTGAGCATCAAACATCCCCAAAACCAACAATGTGAAGAAAAAGAAAAAAAACACTTGTTCTTTAACCAAAACAACCAAGTCATCACAATTTATACCTACTTTAGTCTAGCAATATTTACCTAATATCCAGCCCTAAAAAATCCATAAATGGTCCCTCCTCCAAACTTGATACTTCCTCTTGAAGCCCTTTACTAAAATGAACACAAAAACTATTAAAATCATCAAAAATGCCAAAAAAGAGAAGAAAAACATATTATTCCTGTAAGAGTGAATGAACTTGAAATTTAAGGAAGAGAGGAGAAGGTAATGGGTTTTCTTCAATCACTTCAAACTTTAACTGTAATTTGTGTAATGAACAAACAAAAGGTCTAAACCTCAAAGTTTAAGAACTTAAACAAAGAAAACTTAAAGAAAAATCAAAGGAGGAAGATGGAGGGAGAAAGGGAGCTTTCTAGGAGATAAAATATAGAAAAGAAGTTGAATAAGACAAGGTAGAAAGTTGGAATGATGTTTAGTTAGTTATCATTAGATATTTAGGGGTTAAATGAGTATAATAAGGAAAATAAACTAAAATAAAAATAAAGGAGGGGAGGTCTAGTCAATAGGTACTATAGACCAAGGTTTTTTTTAACACTTTAATAAAGGTAGATAAGAAGGATAATGATGGATTAGAGGTGTTAGGATAAAATTTAGAGTAGAGAAATTATTCTTTAGGGACCATTTATACCTAAAATTGGCAAAATTTATCTAAAATATTTATGATTTTTTTATATCTCATATACACTATAATCTAAATATTCAAAAGTTTCATAAATTTTAAATAGCTAAAATTCTCATTTCAAAACTTAAACGCAAAACATATTGAATAAAACAGTGAATATTAATTTTTCATCAAAATCTTCGTTTATCATTTTGAAAATAACTAGGAGTTTTAAGAAAAACTATGGAATCCAAAGTTAGCAAATCATAAGGGTCTTTTTTGATTCCCAAAAGTGGCTAATAATTCTTAAGGAACTCAAAACCATAAGAAATATTAATAATTTTGGATTAAAACATTTTAAAATTATAACTAGTGTTTAAGGAATGTAAAACACTTTTATTTAAATTGATTTTTCATAGTTATAATATTAAATACATTTTAGAAAAGTAGGGTATTAGTTTCTACTCTAGAATTATGTGATCCATTAAAGTATTGTTTAGCCCCACCCTAAAATTAGAAATTATTAGCATAATTCAAGTAATTCTCAATAGTCATTTCTCTCTTGACTTTGTTAAAGCAATCATAAAGAAAAATGATCAAATATCAAATAAAAACAACCTCCATCTTTTCACAACCAGGGGAAAATGGAGAGAGAAAAAAACTTACTTTTTTTTATTTATGAAGAAGAGCTTCATCACAAGAAAAGAAAGAATATTAGAGTGTAAGAATTAGGAATAAACAGGAGCAAGCGTTTGACATCAAACAATGAACCAAAGAATGAATCATCAAGTTGAGTTGTTAGTTGTGTGGGCTCAATGAATTTTTGTTGCATTTTTCATTGTTTGTCATAGACTTGATGATTTCGTATATTGGGTATCTACCATATTATATAAGTGATTTCACCTTAATTTATTTTGTTGTTTAAATAAAATTTCAATTATTATATTTTGTGATAGTATATAGCAAAATATAAAGGTTATGTTCTTAAACTAAACTTGGTTTTAATTCGTTATAATAATAGTTGTTGATTCCTTCAAACACACACACACACACACACGCACACGCACACGCACACACACACACATATATATATATATATATATATATATATATATATATATATATATAAATCAAACTAGGAAGTTGTCGGTAATTTACACCATGCAACTAGTTGCCATATCAGTATTTTTTTATTTAGGTTTTTAAAATTAAATTATTTTTTAATTTTAACTACTAAATTCTATATAAAAATATTCTTGATATTATTTTCTATAAATAGATATTCATGTTAATATACGTCACACACAAAAAAATTATGGCAAAAAATAAGTATAACATGATGAAAAATTATTATATGCAATTGATGAAAGATCATTAGACACCAAAAATTATCACACACATGATGAAAGATTACCACACATGATGGTGGGTGATCATCTCATACAGTGATAGAATATCATACATAATGGTAAAATATCATCTAATAGTGAAATAATAAGTGAAAGATCATCATACATGTTTGATACAAGATCATCAGACAATTGGAGAAAAATCATCACATACACATAGTGATGAATGATTATCACACACAATGTTAAAACATCATCACCCACAATGGTGAAGGATCTTCACATACACTATAATATTAACTTGTTTAGAATTTTGTGCCTATTTATGTATAATATTATCAAAAATATTATTGTGTTTTTTTATCTATCTTAATTAAATATAATATAATTTTAAAAAATATTTGAAATATATAGCATGACAACGGGTCACATAGTGTTCCACTGGACAATTGGTCGCATGGTATATGTATTTGAAGTTGACTAGGACTAATCTATCTCCCACGATCATATGATTTAGTAAGACCATTGAGAAAGGGAAAGACGACGGTGGTAAAACCTCAAATTAAGTTATTGTGGAATCAAGTATATCATGCCGTAAGGAATAATACAAATACATATGAACTTAGAATCATAATTAGAATTAGAGTATTGTGCTCTTTATAAAACACAAAAATAGTTTCACGACTGTTGTTAGAATTAGCATTTATATTTTTACTCTTGTTGATATCATCACGAAATGCTCCCTAAATTAGACATAGATAATGCCAATATCTTGTATTTAATTCCAAATATGTAGCTTTTAGTTTATATGGTGTAAAGTTCTTAGGGAAAAAAATACAAAAGATAGAGAACAAGAACCATGTTTCCCAACAAGGTTGGGTTGCATTCTAATATGTTTCTGTGAATCTGTTACCGAAATTCATACCATAAGCTTAGAAACACCTTGCAAGATATTCCCAGTATGATATGGACAACTATGGTACACAAACAAAGATAGTTCATTTCTTTCTTTCTTTCTTTCTTTCTTTCTTTCTAAAATCTTGTGATCCCCCTTTATTTAAAATTTTTAAAACTGATTTTCTTTAGTTTGATATTTTTTTAATAAAAAATTATACCAAATTGTTAATCCTTTTTTTTAATAAATAGAAATTTATATTGATATACTTTTGTTGGAAAAAAATATTATTATGTAAAACATCTTAGAGCATCTTCAATGGGGATAAAAAAAAGTCTCCCAATCTCAAATTTGAGGAAAGGGTTGTAAGTATTAAAAAAATACATTAAATTTGAGGTTATCTCAAAATTTTAAGGTGTCCAAAGTGTCAAAGCCAAGGCTTATTCAGTACACTTTTTAGATTGATTTTTACTATTAAAACGTATATGAGGTACTTTATTTATTTATTTTAAAAAATTATTCGTTATTAATTAAATTATTTGTAAAATTATATTGAATGAAATTTGATTATTTAAGATTATTAATTGATATTTATAGATTAATATAAATCAAAAGTTAAATATTATAAAATATAAATCATTAATGCTATGATTAATAAAAGTGATTGGGTGATGTAAATTAGAGGCAGTAAAATATAGATTGAATAATTAAATTTGAGGTAAATTGATAAAAATAGGAGAGATAAAAGAGAAAATAATTAGATAGTACAATTGGGTACCTCAAATTTGACGTAGAAATGTGGATGCTGTATTGATAGCTGTATTGATTATATTCCCGGTATATTTAACAACTATTTAATATATGTTCAATACATATTTAATGAGTATTCAATAACTATTTAATATATGTTCAACATATAAATAAACTAACCGCCGAACATGCACTTTCAACTATATGAACCTATTTTAATATGTGAACCTAATTTAATGATTCACTAAATTTGTATGGATTAGTTGTTGAACCTGCTTATTCAACTTAAATTAAATGTTATTAGTCTATGACAAAAATAAATGTCGGACATAAATAAATGATTCGTTGATCTGGTATGAATTAAGCGTCCAACCTGAAAAAATCTGAACTTGAGTCAATTATTTCTTATGGAAATTACCACAGACGGGATCAATAAATAAATGTGTGTGTTTGTGTTTGTGTTCAACACCTTCCTTCTCATTTGAACATGCATGAAGACACATGTCATCCTCGGTATTGCTTCTTCGGAGGCTGTCTTAATTATTTTCCGCTGCAGTGACGTTTATCGGTAGGCATTTGGTTTCAGACGGAACATGCAGGTGCTCATAGTATACTGCTGCTTGGAAATATCCAAGGAGTAGGGTTTCGCCTCTGATTTTTCTACGACAAAAGGTCGCATTTATTACTCTTCCATTTGGTTCATAGAAAGTCTTCAAGAAAAGAAAAAAAAAATTTTGTGTTTGATTTACTGAGATAATAAAATAGAAAAAGAAGATGGTATAAAATTAATAAAGATTAACTATATAATTTAAAAAAAAAAAATTGGAGGAAAGTATTTTAATTTTAATTTTTTTTCCTTTAAACTTTCTTAGAATCAAATAGTACCTACCGGAACGGATCAAATGCCCTCAATGACAATGAAGACAATTTGAGCACTTGTATTTGGGTTCATCATATAGCTCATAACTTCATATATATTTATAATTGGATTTGTTTGAGTTCAGTAATTAAAATTAATATTTATGTTTATGCCTTTCATTTGACAGCCTCTTGCCCAATTCATGGTCATGTTGCATTCTCATGTAAGTCTATGTTTGAGACAGTAATCATATTAAGACTCCGATTGGCAATGCCCGTCTCGATTAATTTTCCATTAAGGTTAATTATTTTATAAAGTTAATTGGAGAAAAATAATAACATATATTTATATTTAGAGTTATTGAAGATGTTTATCATATAGGTTCATCAATAAAATGTTGTCCGACACATTTAAAAAGGAAAATAGTTAAGTTCATCATATAGTTTATATATATTTATTATTAGATTCACTGAGTTTCAATAATTAAAGTATTTGTGTTCATCTCATAAAATCTTAATAATTAATTAGTATTAATAATTTTAATTAATAATTATTAATGTTATTAATAAAAAATTATTAATAATTATAAGAATGTGGTGAGTATATATAATTAATTAGGATAAAAGTATATGATAGTTTACATATTTAATAAAAAATAGTGGAACCTACTTACGAAGAAATAATATACAGTATATAATATAGATAGTATAGTTATAAAAATAATATGTAAAATAAACGGTCCAAATTAATAATATCAAATAATATAAAAATAAGATACTTACTTAATAGACATTTAATGAGTTTGATTCACCAAAAATTTAAAGTACCGCATCTTCCCCTCAAATTTTCCCCCTCATGTATTTGATCGAATGAAGAGATTTCTAATTATACAGATGTCCCTTCTTCAACATTTTAATCCTAGGAGCACGTTTCCTTGTGAGATTTCCGATTCATCATATACTATCAAGTATCAAGTATCAATATTTAGACTCAATATTTGTGGGCAAAGAAGATCTTGAAATTATCAATTGCCAATAGTGACAATGAACAATAATTTTCTAACCACAACATCTCATTTCAGAGTTATTATTTCCTCCAAAAACACTAACAAGGTTGTATTATAAACTAGTATAGCACATTTGATATTATAGAAATTGTGTTTCTTGTTTATGCCTTTCTAATTTTATTGAAGTTCATTTATTTGTTTTACTCCACAATATTAATATTAGATACCTCTAATGTTTGTAATGATAAGATCATCAGATCTATGGTTTGTGGTATATCTGTATTGTCTGCCCTCCGATGAGTATAATATCGAAAATGGCAACACTATTTAATTTAAAGGAAAGCTTTTAGATTTGGTCATTTCATGAGTTATAAAATAAATTAAGTTTATAATTAACTATCTTTATTTTTTATTTGCATATTGGTCATTTCGCTGATATAATATAATTATTAAAATTTATTTGCATATTGGCATCCATTAAATAAGACTGAGCATATGTTTGACAAATATCTCATTATCTACATTATTATTTCATACATACTTCAAATCATTTGTTTTATATATTATTTTCACAACCTCATTATTTATATTATCTACTACATTATTACTTCATGAGTATACCCATTATTTTTTTATTACTAAATATCTAAACTATACTATACTAATCTTAATTATATAAGTAAATAATCAATACAAATAATTATAATTATAATTATTAAAAGAAAATGCACTAGGAAACCTCGAGTTTAGAAAAAAAATATACAAAACAACCCTAAATTTTTAAAAAGTCACCAGATAACTCTAAATTTTAAATATTACGCACTACCTAACCCTCCATTACTTTTGGTTGTCAACTCCTAAGTTTGAAAGTTAACAATTCAAAAAAATAGGAGAGGAAGTGATCATAATACCCTTTCTTTCTATTTTATCATTTTTCATCTTTTTCTCATCCTTTTTTCCCCTCTAATCTAAAGTCAAAATACCTAAAATACCCTAGAATATATTAGACCCTTTTTCTTATGCTAAATTGCCAAAAAAAAGAGACAAAAAAAATTCAAGAGTACTTGACTCTATTTTTCTTCCCTCTTCCCCTAACCAAACTAACCCCTCCCAAAAAAAACTCCCAAAATTACCAAAAAAATAAATGCATATCAATATTTTTCTTCCCTCTTCCCCCAACCAAACTAAACCCTCCCAAAGCATGTAGCTAATGTCTTTGATGGTTATGCCTTTTGAATTATGCATATCCTCAGCAAGCATTGTTTATTAAAAACCCAAACATGTCAATCATAAAACAATATGTTGTAATTCATTTAAATCAATTTCGTAAGTGCATCAAATGCTTGAGCACTCATTCCCAACGAATGTCCAAGTAGCTAGAAGAAAAATACCACAAATTTCTCAATAATAGAAACATAAGTTTGAGATGGTAAAGATACGAAGTTTTTCAACAAGATTCACCAAAGAAAACTAAAAGAAAAAAAACTTGATTGGCAACATAGACCAAATTCACAAGAAAATTGCAAAGTAACATTACAAATGTGAAAACCAAACCTTAAGAAGTGCATAGCCCAAATGTTTCGACCAAATGAATAACGGATTTGAGATGAAAATGAACAACTAACCAAACCCAATGAAAATCTTGACAAGCATCAATGGCCACTAATCATCTCAAATAAATAGAACTTAATTTTTTTCACCTTGGAAAATAAAGATTAAGAATCAAACATAGTGTAGACTCAAGTAGAAATTGCCACAACTAACATGAGGATGAATATCCCATAACTTTGAAATTAGAAAACCATATTAAGAACATAATTTTTGAAGGCAATGTTGAAAAAATATATGAGAATCTCAAACAAAATAAAAAAATAAACTTCATTGAGTTTTCATATCTAAACTAGACTAGAGTAACGATGGAGACACCATAAGAATTGGAGCCAAAGTGCCCATATCCGAGACACTCAATACATAAAATCAATTGCTTGATCTTTGATCTTATAGCCATGGTAAAAAAAAAAACCAAGAAATCACCAAAAAGTTTTAAATTAATAGAGGGATATCCCAGACCAAACAAATCTAACCTAATCGATTCAACCATCAAAGCTCAAAAGGCATTCCTATTTTTGATCTCTTGGATTCGAATTCAATGTGCTTGATAGTATGTTGAAATGCTCACGTTTGAAAAAATAAACACCATATAAGCTAGATCCAAAACCTTAGAGCTATAGCCTTACTTATTTGGGGCAAACAAAACATACACAAAAACTTCAATTGGAACTAGAAGCACGAACCATCACAAAAACAAAGAACTCAATGTCTAGTGAGTTGAGGAGAGAGAAACCTAACCAAAAAAATCACAACAATGAGATTTCCAAAACATAAAACAAACAAAAGTTAAAGTCAGGAAGAGACAAAGACTATAAGGAGTTTTAATTAAAAGGATTTCTAGTATTTTTCTTTTATTTAATTAATTTATATTTAAGTTTTTTATTTCTTAATAATAGGTAAAGGAAAGGAGGGACAATTTAACAGGGAGGATAAAATAAGAAAATAGGAATTTCATATAAAACTTGACATTGTTATTGCCTTAAAGTAACAAAGGGTTATCGAGTGCATAACTATCAAAACTTAGGGTTACCTGGCTACTTCTTAGAAAACTAGGGTTGATTTGTATATTTCATCCAAATTAAAGGTTGTTTGATGTAGTTTGCAAATATTAAAAATAATACTAATTATAATTATAATTAATTAATCAATGTAAAAAATGTTAATCATAATCTTATATAGCCGATTAATTAGGATAGTATTTATTATAACTATATATTAATAAATAATGAAAATATTATTAATCATTTTTATAATTAATTTATCAATATAAATAATATTAATAATACATAACATGTTTATAAAATTAATATCAATCATAATTATAAATGATAATTCAAATTATAATTTAAAACAAGTAATTAATAATACTATTATTTTTTTATAATTATTAAGTATACCTAATAAAAATATTATTAGTCTTAACTGTAATTAAATAATAAAAATGAATAGTTATAATTATAATTAATTAATAATATTGTTGTTAATTTTAATGGTAAGTTAACAAATATGAAAAACAATATTAACCATGATTATAATTAAATAATCAATGAAAAAAATACTTTATGTGTTGATGCATATATGGTTATAATAGGCATACAAGTCATTGGATTAGGCAAACGAGCACATTAGTATGCTATGTGATGAGTAAGCCAACTTCTTGCTGCACATATGGTCATAATAGGCGTACAAGTCATAATATCGCACATTCTTATACTAATGTAGTAATGCAAACTCATGTGCTTACTATCATGATATTCTCAATACGGTACCTTATACATGCACATGGAAGTAGATGACTCCAGGCTCAATGATAGGCATGGGATTCATAGAAACATCATGCTTCACACCAAATGTAGGAAGTTCATGGTCCGTCATGCTTACCATAAAATGTAAGAATCATGGATATCAATATATGCACATGTGAAGTGACATACCAAGGATGCAGGCTACTTAAGTAAACTTTAAGATTCATTCCATTTAATTACTCATTGGATTCTAATCACAATGTTATATAGTCATTTACTTTTGAGAATTGGACTAGATTATGCAATCCTTTATAACTTAAGTCGTGTATAATATTAATGAAATAATTGTATCAAGATCAAGCATATAATTAATATCAAGGTAATTTAATACACCTCTAAGACTCATGTTGATGATTATCTCTTTAAAATTGTGGGTACATATTTACACTCATAAAAGAATCTCAAGCAAGCACTTAAATCCTCCATCATGGAACTTAACCATGATAGCACCCCAAGTATTAGTAACCATATGAAATAAATATAAATGAATACTGCTCTTAGTCATAGACTAAGGTAGCAACTAACTCATTACATCATTAGGCATCCAAATCCTTAAGTGTTGACACCCCTTAAGTACCTCATAAGTGTAATATAGAGTAGGAGAGGTACTATAACCAACAAGGGTTCCCCTTCCATAACTTCGAGAGTTGGAGAAATTTAGGCTCTAATGATTTCTTTCTCTTTATGTAATTTATATTCCATATTATAAACCATATCAAGGGTCACCACCATGATATCCAAATATCACCACATAACCATATCATAATTCTCAATATTTCCCAATAAGGCATTAGAAATGATATCATCATTACTTAGCCATTTTAATCCATCATTTACGTTTATTAATTCATGTCAATCAGTTGATTTCTAATATCTAATAAACATTTCATGATACAATATCAAGTTCCAAACCCTTACAAGGTTGAAAATTATCAAACAAAACATTTTAGTTGAAATCGGTCAATCGGTGATCGATTTTGGTATTAACAAACCCTAGCATCCCTATTAAAATCAATCAATCGGTTTACCTAATCGATTGACTATTCTAGAGACTAGTCAATCGATTCGGCCAAACTAGTCAATGGATTCAAGCTGGGACCAAATCAAAAAATATTACAAAGACAAACAAATCAATTAGTTTGGCTAAACTAGTAAATCGATATGTGTAAAATAGTTTGTACGTGCATTTTCTCACAAAAATTTAGGCCTCAAACATCAGCCATGCCACATGCATATCATTAAACACTTGCAAAACTAAGATTAACCATACTCAACTTAATCATGCTACATTTCTAATTAATCATCAAGATACATGCATAAACTCACATTATTCCCAAAATAATAAAATTTAAGGCATGGTTCACAATAAGATCTACTATTATCATACATGTTCACATACAGAAATCATAATTCCAAAGAAGTGCACCAACCAACATGCTCAGTCACTCCACGATACAAGGCAAGAATGACTTATTGTAGGTGAAGCTAAGTAAAAATCACAACAAGTAGGGAAAAATCTATGTTGAAAATGTCCAAATCTTACACATCTTAAAAAGAGGATATTAAAACTCAATAAAACTCGTTAAAATCTTTAAAAAAATATAAACATAACAAGAGATTAGAAAAATTAACCTTTACCAAATGAGGACATTAAGGTAAGGATTGAATCCCTCAATATTTTCCTAGATATAACCCTATCTTGCTTAAGAGTAAAATAATAAAGAGATAATGGAAAGATTAAGAGAGGTGTAGAAAATAAGAAGTAGAGATCAAGAAGATGAAGATGAAAGAAACACAAGAGAGGGGAAAGTAGAAATCTTCTTAGGTGGTTGAGAGAAAATGAGGAAAATCAAGGCTACGGTTGCTAGTATACCCCTTATATGATGGGAAAAGGAGGATAGGTATATATCACCAAATCCTAACTCTCCCGCTCGACTTTAGATTATCTAGGTGAATATCATAAGAACAAAGCCGACTTCCTCCATGGCTTAAGTGATGATAGTTAAGGATCCAAAGGGTAGTGCACCATAGAAAATTGGAGATATAAGAAATGAAAATGGATAAAAAGGAGAGGGAAACAAGATTAGAAATTTTGTTGAGGTTATAGGGATGAGATAGTTCATTATGTGTTTACATAGAAGAGAGATAATGAAGGATGATGAAGACAATGGTGGTAAGGTCATCAATCACTTTTTCATAAATTTTGCCTTCCAAATCCATTTTAAGTAGGAAAAATATTGGATTGGTGGACACAAATAATTAATGATGATTTAGAAACATTTTAGAGCTTTCTTACCAAAATCAAGATTATTAGAATAATTTTCTCATCTAAAATTGAATTTGAAATTTCCTCAAGTCAGGCAAACTAGTCCACCAGTTGATTAGTGTCTCAAAACCACCCGACCAGTTACCTAAAACTAAAACCAATCTAAAATTGATGGACCAATTGATTGTTTCATACTACCAGTCGACTGGTGCACCACAAAAGTAATTTCTTCATTCTTTTTTTTTTTAACTTTTTTAAAATCCTTTATAATTAAAACCTGAAATATATTTCTAAAATAAGATCAAATACAATCAAATTATCATCAAACACATGAATTTCCACACATATTAGGCCTGATTTTTAGGGTGTAACAATATCAGATATAGGTTACCAAACATACAAGAATAAATATTATACACTAATAGTACATTTATCAAAACGAAAAATTAGTTTATAAGCTAGCTTTTAGACTATTTTTTAAAATCTTGGTTTGACATGTAGTTTTTAAGCTAGTTTTTGAAAAGAAAAAAAAGTTATTTCAAGTAGCTTATAGCTTATAAGCTTTAAGCTAGATTGTCAAGTATACTCTAAACAAGACTACATCTAGTAAGAAAACAAACCATAAAATAGTAATGTAATCTCTATATGTAAATAGGCACACTAAATTTAGTTTAAGGAAATAATATGACAACTACATTAAATTCAAAACTCAAATAGTATAATTTACGAATATTAGATAATAAAACAATGCTAGAAGGGTAAAGATACTATTATTTATAGATTAATATATTATTAGTCAAATATAAATATCTTATTACATGTATATATATGACAAATAACCTCTAAGATGCTAACATAGATTAAAAAAATAAAATAAAAAATATCTTACAATACTTATATTATATGCAGGGGCAAAGCCAGGCATGCAGGTTCATGGTATCCCCATTGTTTATCATATATGTCACAATAGTTGAATACATTATTATTATTTTTCATTTCAATATTTTCATATGGGTCATAAATTTCATTAATTATGAAATACATCAAATAAATTTTTTTAATTGTAAAAAAAATTATCGATTTCTCATTTAATTCCATAAATCATTTTTTAAAATAACAAATAAAATAAATCATTCAATTGAAATGATTATCTTAAATGTTATCTTCTTAAACTAAAACTAATGTAATTTATCAAAAATTATAATGATGATGATAATAATAATAATCATAATAACATAACAACATAAAATATTAGAATTATAAAATCAGTATATCATGCAAGAGTTTAGTTTAACTTTTTTATATGATAAATTGATAATTGAAATATGCATATTCAATTATAACAATATAAAATATTTATAAATATTTCAAATTACTCATCTTATTTAAAAAAAGTTCACTTTTAATTTTCTTGGTAGCATTATTAATAATTGAAGTAGCTATTCTAAATAACCAAGACTATGCAAGCTCATAAATATACAAAATAATCACCTAAATAAATAATGAAAATCTTGACCAATACCTAATAACAATACATAATAGTAATCACCTATATTTCTTCATTTGTTAAAAAAGGGTAGCAAGTATATCCACTTATTAAGCAACTCTCTTATTGTCTTATTTATCAAAAAGGAGGTAACTATGAGAATGAAACCCATGCCCACAATATTAGAATCCAATGGGCGCACCGTTTCAGCAAATAAGGTGGTGTGAACATTTACTACAATTATTTATCTTATACTTTTCTATGGTGTTCCATAACACCATAGCATTGGCGTAGCTTCGCCACTCATTATATGAAGTCAAATATAAAGATACTATTATGAAGAACCATATCCAAATATAAAGATACTCATGGGAATCCGGAGTTAATTTGTCGCTTGAAGTACCTTTTAAAGTCCTTGGATACTAACATTTTGAAATAAATACATCAAACTCCATGATCGAGCTGACCAGTTCTCCATTTTTCACCCCACACCCCACCTAAAAAATCTTGTACTTCCCTGAATTCATCAACTAGCATCTTCTTTCTACTACATAATCTGAAGCATGGATCACAAAGTAATGGAAAATATATCAAACCAATAGAATCACATCACTCGGCCTTATGACCCAAGCAAACGGAAAATAGTTTGAAGCAGAAATATGACTCAGAAGTAAGGAATATTAGATTAGTTCAATTCACAACATCAACCATGTACTTGTCTTTATAAAGGCGTGGAACAGGAACAGCAAGACTTGACTGTGCAAGCCGCCGCACTTGATGAGTAGGGAGCCTAGGAAAGAAGAGCCCGCCAACTTTTTCTAAAATATTTAACTTCTCCGTGGACATAAAGTAGCGTGTTTTAATGTACGCTCTTCTTTCTATTGGTTGGCCTAGCTAATATGTACCAGTAGAAGGCTTAACTAAGTAATATAAATGTCATTACACTTCCAGTAATTTGGTGCTTCAGTGTCTACATGCTGTACATGGCGGTTTCTTCTTGATGATAACCAGTTAACCAATCATTCAGTTTGTATTTAGGTGCCTCACTCTGACGATATTCATCTATCCAACCTTTTATCAGCTTTATCTCAGATTTCCTCTGTTGGATCAGCCAGTCCGGGTCATTGTCTGTCGAAGCTCTTAAATCCAAGTGATGAGCACCTGCAATTGTCGAGAAAAGAAAATAGGTTGCAATGTTTCAATAGCAGCAAACGAGACTTGAGATGCATTTAACCATACAATGGCTTTGACATTAGAAATAGAAGAAAAATAATAGTGTTTAGAGGTAAGCACTAATGATTCTAACCAAATATGTCAGAAATCGTGGATTATGAAGTCCTGGAGAGACTACAGTTGACTGCTGAGATCGGAGGTTCATTTTCCAACATCAAACATGCACTGCTTCCACATGAAGATGACGGTCGCTCAAGAATTCAGAACATAAGGGAATTTTCCATTCTTTTCATCTTAGGACGGGTTATTTTGATATTAAGACTTTCTTTGACTTCATTCATGCAGACAACCCACCCTTCCCAAAATAACAACAGCAATTATAATAATAACCAACTCAAGGCAATTGGCTATAATTGTACCAAAGCTACATTGAAGAGCCAGGCAGCAAATGGCATTAAATTGATGGTGCAGACACTTGTTCGAGTACATGGGAACTAAAGAAGCCGTGACATAGTCTGCCTGGCATAACAAGCTTGTATTGCTGATAAAACAATCCTCAGAGATTAATGAGTTTATGGATATTATTTGCTTCTTTTATACTTTGTATCATGCTGACGGCTGATCTTTGCATGGTCAGCATCTTAGCAATGATACATGTCAATCAGAAGTGGAAGAAAGGTTTCCTAAGTACTACCTACATTTGGACCAGAGGGTGGTCTTTTGGGTATCACAGAGTCACAGTGGCCCAGATACGACGTACAAATATCAATTTACCATACATAAGTTGGGAAAGTACTATAATGTAACTTAATGTTTCTGGACTCTTGCCCTACTTTTATGAATAATGCACCAATGTAAATTATGCAATGGCCCTATGTAGGCCTTGTGCTGTAAAAGCTTCTTTAATATAAACAAAATTTCCTATTTACTGGAGAAAACACAATTCTCATGTGACTTATTCTGGTTTTCTCCAGTAAATAGGAAAAAAGAAAGAAGAACATAAAGTAATTAAAGGATTACCTTCTTCAGTAACTAGAGAAACTATAGAGTCGGATACGTTCTGCAGAACACTGCAAGAGATTTTATAAATATGTTTCAGAACTAAGAATCACTTTCCAACCATCAAACCTCATACCAAATTTATACTCACCTGCCACCACTCCAGGGATCCAGCAGACCGTTCGCAAAAATTACATTCCTCGCAGAGAGCTTGAAGGTGGTCTTGAAATCCTTCAAAATGATGGTGTTGCATCAGCCTTTAGAGTAACAAAATGATTTAACTGTCATATTATCATGAATGTAATATTCATTGCAACCATAGGAGAAACCTCTATGTTCCTAGAAGACCGCTTTCAATTTGTTTTATGTGTATGTTTGTTGCGAGTATTTGTTTCATTACTCAAGACACGAGATATGTAAAGCTTTACTCCAGAAGCAGCTATTTATATGCCAGATTCATGTAAACAGAGACTCCTCCACTGAATACAAGTACCAAAATATGCAAAACCTTAAGGAATAAGCAGACATAGATATCACTCCACTTACATGTCCACCAAATTCAGTGGTTATCCATCTAGGCCTTGGTTGTGCTCCAAAAGATTCCCGGCACCATTGTTCAGTAGCAGTGTAATTGTAATTGTAAGTGTGAAACATGCTGTTATCTTCACTGCTAGACATTGGCATGATCATCTCAGTGCATGCCTGCGTTGATTAGATGGGAAATGAGATCGAAGCATGTTTAGTTATCGAGTCTCAAAGCAGCAAATGGCAGGTCAGAGTAAAGTATATTCTTCTTAAAAGAAAGAAATAAGTTATTCTTGGAGGCATTCATAAGATTTGCACACCTGCCAGTTCCAGCCACTCATTCCATGAGGATCATCATCCAGTTCGAAGCAGCTGCTGGATCCAGTGTAATTGTAATAAACACTTACACCCTCAAATATTCTCTCTAGAACACCAGTCCCATCAGGAGCACTATCAATCTTTTTACAGACCTGAAATCAACGCCTGAATTATTACCTTATCAAATATCAATATCAAGGTCAAGAACTTGTGTAGTAAAAATACTCTTATTCTTCCTGTGTAACTAGTTCATGAGCTTGTGCAAGACATGGATATTTCTCAATAAACATAAGTATTGTGTCTCAGAATATAGTGAGTATTATTACAGTTGTATTGTTACTAAAAGATGAACAAACAATAACAAAAAACAATATAATATATGAAGAAAAAGCTGAAAAAAGTGGTAAAAGAAAGCATACACATTAAATTATGAGAAACAAAGATTTCATTTTCTAGCTTTTAACAAACAAGATACATAAGATTGAATTCCACATGATTGAGCACTCAAATTTTCAAATTAATTGTGAGTTGGAGATGAGGGAAGTTGAAAGCATTGTAATTGTACAAGCAGTCCTCATTCTATCTCATTTCAATTAATAATTTCAATCAAATGAATCCAAAAGCAAATACATCAAACTCACCAGTTTGCACAAAGTAAATAAATTTAAGTCTTTAATTTCTAAAAATCTTCAAAAAGTGGATAATGTTTACGGACATCTGGATACTCTGTAGTCAACAATGGAAGAAAGGTAATAAGTAATTTTGACCAAATTTGTAATATTGAAACAAGTATAACACGTGGACGATGTGGAATGTGGAGATTAAATAAGAAAATCAATTTTCAGAAGGTGATAGTGTAAGTAACAACTAATTAGGGTAGGCCTATGTAAAAGAGATAATTTTCGATTAATGTTCAAGAGATGAAGAATAGGGCTATATGTATAACTAAAAGAGTACTGTATCAGAATATATATAGATAATTGTTTAAAAGAAAGTAAAATCTTACAAAATTTTGTTTTCTCGTCTTATTATACAGGTAAGACGGGAGAGAGTGAAACAAAAGAACTTACTCGTTTATGCATACCATAAGATACGAACTATACAGTTAGCAAATCTTTTAGACAAATCTCTTTGCCTTTAGTAACAAAATTGTCTTAAACTGTCTTGGAGATCCATCAGAGTGCCCCACACAGTCCCTACCAACACAGACAAATGGAGCATGACTCCATGGAAACTTCACATTCCAATTATGCATCTTCAATCATATGTCAAATCACTGGATTTCATTCATTATTTAGGTATTACTGCAAATTGTCCTGTATCATCCATAACTTTAGGGCAGCAAGACAGATAAGCATTCTCAGAGTTGCATATAAGGTAGGACACCTGAAAATTGGTCGTTCATTCTATTCTTAATGGGGCATAAATGAAAACAAGCAACACAAAATCCAAATCAGAAAGTATATTAAGTGGACTCTCATCAGTTGAGAATCTGCTAACCTCTTTAACTGGGTTTCCAGGCAAGGGCATTAAGAAATTTGAAGGGTAAGGATAGTTGACCATTGCTAGATAACTATAAGCAGATTCCAACCAGTTTGAAAGTTCATTAGTACTCTTCAGTTCCCTGTCACAATCATGCATGCGTATAAAAATCCAAAACTATACATCAGAAGGGGGGGAGCAAAGGAAAAACCCAATTAAGTCAAAGCAATTGATGTAGCTATCCTCTAAACTCTGTACCTGCAGATGCAGAAGGTTTTGGTTAGATCAGTAAGCCCATTGGGTTTCTGACCCTCAGATGCAAGAACATTCCAGGACTCCTTTATTGTATCAAAGCAACTGGTGCTTTCCCGCTATTGAGAATACATTCAGAGTCATGAAGCAACACAATTTATAGAAAACAATGTGACACAATAGAAAGAGAATGAAAGCAGTAAATACTTTGAAATTGCGGGAGACTAGATCATAAAATGTTTCGGGAGGCACGATGTCTTCAAATTGAAGAATAGGCGCTGAAGAAGCAAGTGCTCCAATAGCAACATGAGGATATTTGAGCCTCATCCATGCAGCTAGCACTGTTACATTAATATAATCAATTCAGGAACTTCATTTCATCAGCTTGAAAAGAAATCTATTCTGAAAGAAACTTAAACAAAATGTCAAAGTTTAAGTAAACCAAATAAGCACAAGATAAAAGACTAGCATCATACTTCCACCATAAGATCCACCAAACAAGACAACAGGACTAGCCTCAGCAGAGTAATTTTGCTTCAATTCTCTAAGCAGCACAGCAAAATCTGCAAGGGCTTGCTCTGCTGTGAGATAAGCTAGCGTACTAGCATTTTTATATGATTCCTCTTGGCTTCCGAAAGGCATGGATTTTCCATAGTATCGATGCTGTTAAACAAATTTCAACTCCAGTTAGCTATCAAAATAGAAGGGAACTGACATCATTGATGATAATATAAGCCTTAAATATAATTTCCCATGATTTTGTATTCCTTGCATGGAGAGGTGTGTTATAAGATTGAAATGGAATGGAGAATCGTGGAAACAATACTACTGCTTTTGCTGCCAAAAGTCTTGATTTTTTCATTCTGTTTTCTGTTCAATGGACAGTTGAAGAAAGAGAGGGATGTATGTCCCTTTCCCTTTTTTCCCATCATGTCAAATAGAGCAACAGGCACACCCTCTCCTTCCCTTCATACTTCCTGTACCTAGCCTTCACTCTTACACCTTGTTTGGATTGAAATTAAGCTAGGTAAAGTTAAATGAGGCAGGTGAATGGGTCACCTTAACGAAGTTGAAAGTTAGAGATATTGTTTGGAAAATCACTAGGTTAACCAAAGTGAATTTAGGATAACCATCGTCCCACAAACCAGACTGGAATGACTAGTTAATAGGAAATGAACCAATGGTCTAACTGGTCTGGTTACTCCATGGAACAAGTTAAGCAAGGGGCCAGGTAAAAAGCCTGGGAAAAACTGGTCCTATACTAATTTAATAATTTACGAACTATGTATGCATATAAACCAATAAAAGATCCGTTGAAATGTATGAAACCGGTGTTAAAACAAATAAAAATAGGTAACCAAAGAATTACTTATAATTTTATATTAGTTACACTAGTATAAGCCACTAGCCATTGAACCAGTGGTAAGACCGAGGGCCTGTTCTCCTCAGCTTATTTTTACATATACGTCAGAAATTTTTTGATAATAATAAAAGAAATATAAAATTAGTAATAAAAATGATTGTAATAATAGCTATACTAGTAATAATAATAAAAGAAAAAATAATAATTATGATATAATAGTAAAATAGAAATAATAACTCATTGAAAATTCTCCATTAGACCAGATCAGATAAGTTAAAATCAGATCAACAATAATAAATTCTAGAGAACAGGCCCTCAACTGGTCCAGTTTTTAAACATGTGAGCACAACTTTGGAGTGAGGTTAAATTTCTCGACAATTTCTCTTTAACATAGTTTAACCATCAATTTAGACAATAGTAAAAACGAGTTGAAAGTAGGCCAACAGGTTGAAGTAGGTTCATGATTCATCCCAAAATAAATTACCGTACAGGATGAACTTTAAATTTCACCAAACCATAACCTTTAATCCAAACAGGCCAGTCCTTCCCCTCCATCCCAATCCCTAATTTTCCTCTACTATGGGGTCTAATAATTTGGGGATAATTATGATATTCTAAGGTCAGACTTCCTATAGAAGGTGATTAACAATTAGTATGCAACAAAAGTGAACTATTCAGTTAATATTCAACTATACAAACAATCAGACAAATTCGATACACAGAAAACCTCGCAAAAACAACAAATGACCGCTTCAAAACAAGAAAAACAAAAGCAATTCATAATACTTTCCATAAATTGGAAGAGAAAAAATAATTATTAATTCAATGAAACAAATAATCTAACTTTTGGGACAAAAAGAAAGAGAAAAAAGAGAAGGAAAAGGATAAAATGACAATCTTACTTCAGGAAATAAGACCATTGCGCCAAAAGAGGGAGCTATTTCCCAAACAAAACCAGTGTTCTCAGCAAACCATTCAATATCACCTTCATTCCCACAATACATAAAAATAGGGCCCATATGTTCAGCACCAGACCAATGTTCGGTACTAATGAGGTACCGTTGCTGATACTTCTGGGCCGATTCACCATCGGAAAAGCTGAAATGATCAATACGTTGACTGAAGAATTTGGTGTCGTAATTGTACTTCTGAAAATTGCTCGGTTTTGCGAATTTTCCAAGAAATCGAGGAACCGGAGACTGTATTGACTGGGTGGGGAGTGAGGCAGAGATAAGCAGGAAGAGAGGTATGAGAAGGTAGAACATGGAGGAGGAGCTTGGTGGCGATGGTAGCATTTTTTTTACTCCTCGTGGTAAATTGGCTACCGGTGACGGGTAAGTGATGGCAAGTGGAGGAACCAGAAGGGGAGGACGTCTTGGTTCCTAAGACTCTGGAGACGTATCCAAACAAGAATTGTGATAGTAAAAGAAGGATTGCTGTGATCGGTGATCAGTGATCAGTTTTAACGAGAAGTATCTTAGAGTGGCAGTTACGTCAATGGCGAAAGTCACATTAACCTACCCTAAGGATATTGCCATTTGTTCACATTTCAATGTAATAATATCATCTACCTACCGACGCTCTTGCTTTGGTTTTACCGACGTACTAGATATTTACCCGTGTGAGACATAGATTTTTAGAATATAATTATAATTAATATTTTAGTCATTAATCATTTAATGAGAAGTAATATTAAGTAATAAGATTACTAAAAGAAAGTATATGTAATAATATAAAATCAATATAAAGTAAGAATACAAATATATAATAAAAAAAATTCAAATAATTTATTAAATATGACATTTGTTGTTGAATTAAACCTATGGATATTATCATTGTATATTAAAATTTTCAGACCTCTACAATTTATGATTCTAAAAATCACGTCATACAATTGTCTATGACTAAATATGGATTTTTTCACAAAAAAAAATTACTAAAAATTTAACCTTAACTTTTGTTAATTGTCATTGCATAAGTTACAATCAATAGAACTTGTCTTTGATTGAACTTGAATGACAATCTCTAATCAAATGGAGTTAATGAAAATGTTGGCAACACTATTTAGTGACCCGCATTACTTCTACCTAAGTTTCTTGCTTCCAAAATGTGAGTTACAAGTCTTGTAATTACCATTCTATTATCGCTGCATAACCCAAGTGAACAATCGATATTCTTTAATAAAATTACAAGTGTACTGATCTTTAAAGTCAATATGTGGTTCCACACCAAAGCACTTAATTCCATTCAAGAATTTAGGAGTATGTTGGTCTTGCAAAAACCAATTATTTGAATCAAATATGCATGTCGTATTCAAACTTACGTACGTTTTCTCGTTGGTTGAGTTGATTGAGAGCATATATTCATTTATAGATCATAATATCAAGAGATTGTGCTAATATAGTTCTTCCTTGAAAATAAGCATCATCAATGATACTACTGATACAATCGGTGCAATTAAATCGTTAAAATATTTTATTAAAATATCATCCAGAAGTTTGATCGTTGCATGACTATCATTAGGACCTCCAACTGTTCCATCTCTAATGCTTGCAATCCATTTTGAAAATTACTTCAAGTCATGGCATTCATCAACAAAGCTAAGTTTTTGCAATCTCATATTATTTGTCAACCATAAGACCTTATAATATATCCATATGTACTAATAGTTGATAGTTGCATAAGCAACATCTTGTCAACTAACTTTAGGAATCACACATAATATTTGTCGAAAATCTCCACCAATAACAAAAGTCTTACCTCCAAATGGCTTATCAAGGTTGAATTCATTGATGACCTATAACATATCTCTCAATATTTTATCCAAAGAATCAAATCAATATATGTGTATCACTAGACCTTCATCTCATATGATCAATTTACACCTTACAATAAAATATGCCATTGCAATACCCTAAATTTTTGCTAAACCTAATCTCGGGTAATTAATATCAAAACTTAATTCTAACATTAAAATTTTAATATTTCTACCTTACCCTAACTCCTTAATCTTAATTCTTAACTTAACCCTAATATTTATTCCAGATTCTTAATACTTTCACCTAATCCTAACCCCATAAATTTTTTAGATAAATTATACCAATACCCTAACCTAAATTATTTTAACCTAAATCTAATTATATACTCACAATTATTTTGTTTCCCCTCTCCTTTCTTTTCTTTCTTTTTCCCTACCCAGTTGATTTATTTTTCTTTCTTTTCTCCCTTTCTTCCTAAGTGAAATATTCCCCAACCATACCCTCTACTATGCTCTCTATCAAAGACACCCATACCCAACACCATCAGCACACCATTACCCATACCCTGCGCTAATGGATTTTGCCCCGATCGCACTTGTCTCCTTCCCTTTCTATTGTGTGTATGTGTATATATACAACACATTTAATGTCCCAAACAACCTCCCATCTCCTTCCATTCTATCAAAAAAAAAAAACTATGCCACCAACTGAAGCTTCTCCCTCTTTCCATTCCTCCTCCTTATCGTCGCCAAATACACCACAAACCCTCCACTAGCAGCCTTTATCATGCCTCCTCCATTAGCACTAGCCACTTCCACCGAAACCACACCACAACAACTAGCCAAACTCATCAAAACACTCTTTGTAGCTTCGGCAAAACTCATCAAAATCCCAACCCCCTTCAACAAAAACAACCAAACATGCCCCACAACCAAGAAACGTAACTCACTACCAAACCACACTCCTTTGAATCAACCAAAATTGGCATTCCCTCCCTCTAACCACTAGCCAAACCCACAGTTTCCCCCTCTTCTTGCTTTATCCAAAACAACCGAAGCCTCCTTCCATTCAGCCTCCTCCTGTAACACCCCCAACATTCACTACTGAAATTTTTATTTTATCAAAAGAAAATAGCGAAAGCAAATAAAAAAAACTATAAATTTCAAGGATATTATCGCCACATTTAGTACCAGACTAGTTTACTCCTACCGTTCCAGTACCAAGTGCTAAGGCTAAAAGAATAAAATACAATTTACTTGAAACTCAAACCATATTTAAATCAGAGTAGCGCAAATGGTTTCGTTACAATAATAGAATCCACCAATGGTGGTTGCAAGAACAGATATTACATTTAAACCAAGAATTAAAAGGTGAAAGAGATACCCTAAGGACTTTTCGAATAATCTTACTCTCGTACCTAAGCCCTCTTGAGTAGCACCTGTAAGGGACACTGCCCATTGAATAAGCAGGGGCCCACGAATGGAACCCTTTAGTACTATGGTACCGAGTAACTTTTTAAACCACACTGAAAGGTAGGCCTATATGCAACACACCATGCATATACAATATGAGATGATAACATACAGACTAATACATCATTTAACATCGCATATACAACAAGAGAAGTATAACAATGTCCACATACTTAGCAATTCCATCAAGAGAGACAGATACCAAGACTGAACTTATATTATAACAGTATATCGTAATAATGATAGTACTATTTTAGTCTCAAGCCATTAATGAATATTATTACTCAAACATCATCTATCGAATTATATCCATGTGAGTGCGGAAACTCCACTATTATAACCGGTGGTTCGCAAACATACAGGGCAGAACGCTCCTGAACGCTATTATTCACCGTGGATCCATCTCTAGGGTAGAAGGCTCCTAACCACTATTATCGTCGGTGAATCATTCTGGCTTTGACTCATATGGTATTCCACTATAAGTGATTAGTACTTTCCATGATTTATTCACATCCAAGATTTGGTTTATTGAGCTCGAGACCCCCATTATTATAGCCAGTGGATTGGAATACATATATACATCTTCTAGCGTAAAGCACTCCTGGGCCACTATTATAACCGGTGGATAGGTACACATATACATTTTCCAAGACAAAATGCTCCTAGGCCACTATTATATCTAATGGACCGGTACTTATAATATAATCCATCTGGGCCTGAATCAATTGTATTTTATTTTCATGATTAGTGTTTTTCCTTTTTATTAGCACAATAGTTCCATTTATTTGCCTTGAAGGGGAGATCAAGATCCCAAAGACACGAATGTACACCAATCATAGTGGCGCATATAATCTACTCAATACCCTTTAACCATCAACATAGGGACACAAGGTACCCGAGTTGCACTGGTACATACAAGCTACACAGTACCCTAACGATAAGGACACCTAATCTATAAGGTAGGCTAACCTTGGTAGCTAATCAAGGATTGGGTAACCCACACCTATACATATCTTAATCATCATTTACTTTAAGTGATTAGCGTGTTATTTTCCAAGGTTATGTGATCTCACAAGGCACATTTAACATCCAAGTAACACACCCACGTACTTATTCCATCTTAACCATTTTTTACCCTCTAACCATGTGGTGGGATTTCTATTAGTGTCTAACTAATATTAATCAATCCATCATGATAATCCATTGTAGGCCAAGAATCCAGATTATATTACCCTTCTGAAGTCATAACATACTTGTTTAGGTTTTTATTCTAAAGCATTTCCAAGCATTTATTGAGAATGCCATGAATTATGATCCAGTTAATTCATCCATTATGTTAATCAATCGATGCCAAAAAGTGTATTTCCGTCATTAAAGAATAACATAGTAGCATTAGGCGTAGTCTCAAATCATATTAAGTCCAAAAGATTAGAATCATACTCTCTAGCTGAACTAGTCAATTGGTTTGGGTTAATCAGTTGATTGGTTTCGGTTAACCAGTCAACAATTTAACTAATTGATTAATTGGTTTGGGCCAACCAGTCGATCAGTTTGTACAGGTAAACCCTAAGGTTTCCTCAAACCAATATACTGGTTTGGTCAGACCAGTCGACTATTCTAAGATCAATCAATCAGTTATAACAAACCAATTAATGGATTTAAGCAGAGAGAAACCAATGTCACCACAAACCAACTAGTCGATTAGTTTTGGCTAACTAGCTGACTGTTGTGAGGACCAATCGATTGATTTGGCTTAACCAATTGATCAATTTGATCCTAGATAGCACATTACATTCACTTTTCAAGCAAATCACTCTAAAATCTTACCACATCTAAACCATAACATGTCATAGAAAAATACCAATATTTAACAAGCTCATAAACTAAATCATGCTTCACTTTAAAGCAAATCGACCCTATTTTATCTAAAATCTTACATATTTTTCAAGATTCTCAATTAATTCAACATGCATCAATTAGAAGCCAAACTCTCATGGAGGTATATAAAGTTAACATCTTGCATAGTACATCATATCGTATGCTTATTCAAGCCACATTTCAGAGGTAAGAATGACTTACTTGATACTCAACAAAGTTTTCCACTAAAGAGGAAAACCTCAAGATGAAAGATTTTAACTTCCAAAACCTTTAAAAACAACAAACCAGAACTCAGAAATAATTGAATAACTTTCACAAATCCATAACCTCAAATTAGAAAAGAAAATGGACTTACCACACCCGAGAGAAAGATATAGAATGATTCAGCTGAAAACAAGTCAACTTCCTTCTAAATCTAAATCTTTCTTGCTTAAGGATTAAACAAGAGGGAGATAGAGAAATGATTAAAAGAGTGAAAGGAATTCAAATGAAATATCAAAGTGGAGAGGAAATAACACTAGTGCTAGAGGATTGAGATATTTTAGAGGCTAAAAGAAATGTGAGAAGAAGGGGTGATTAGGGTTATTTATAGCCATCAAATTGGTTAAGGAATGAGTGAGGTTATGCAACACGTCAAAACCCCTAATTTTACCATTCAAATTCAAGATGAATGGAAGGATGGAATAATTTGAATTCTATCTTAGATCTCAAATGATGATTTTTTAGAGAATGTAGGTTGAGTTCATCCATAAAATATTGAACACGAGAAGGGAAATGGAAGATCGGTGTGGGAAAGAATCTCCTGGCCGAGAAGTGGTAGTCTGGAATCGAAGCATACTTCCAAAGGTGTGCAGAGAAGAGAGGAAGAAGAAGACAAGAGTGGGGTCATCGTCCCCCTGAACCATCAAAATTGAGCCCTCAAATTTGTTTGAGGGAGCAACTAAAGCTAAATAAATAACAAAAAGGGTTTAGAATCACTCAAGAATAATTCGGAGTTGGATTATCAAAGTTCCATTTTGATGCAAGAAATTTCTCAAAAAATATTGAGCTTTGAAAATTACTCATCCCAATCAACCAGCCGATCGATTTGGCTAATCAGACAACTATTCTACAGAATAGTCTATCGGTCTAGTCGAAAAAAACTCCTTAGCTGAAACAAAGAATGAGTCGATCGATTCATAGAATATTTTATGCAGCCTAAAAACTTATTTTATTCAAACTTTCAAACTTTACTCAAAACCATATTTACCTCAAACCCAATTATAGTTCCAAATCAAGATCATACATTATCATATTTTATTAAACACCATAATTTTTCATTATACAAATCTTACAAAAATAATGGGTATTATAGCTTGTGAATCGACAATTCCAATGCTAGACTAGACTTTCTTCTTCTTTTCTCTTCTTTTTAAGTCATACCAACAAGTTGTAGCCATACAATCTTATATCATGATGACAACATAGGATATTATGGCATAAGATACATAAGAATTAATTTGAAAGACCCACTAACTTAAGTTGGTAGATAGTATAGTAACGATACATGGCGCAAACAGATAAATCAATTAAGGTGTTATCTCTAATAAAACTTGAGAAGTTTTTAAGTACACCAATTGATATGGGTTTTACATCCTTTTTCTATCACACTATTATGCAATAGTCATGTGGTTGTTGTTGTTATGCAATTCGCAGAGGGCCAACGAGTTGTGAGCTAGGGTTATGAAAGGGTAAATCTTTTTTTTTTCTTTCAATCTACAAGTTATTTAATAAATAAATATATTTATTATATCTTATAATTAATTATCCTAATTGACTTGAAGTAAAACTTTAGTTAGTAAATTTAAATTTTTACCATTCAAGATCATCTATTAACAAATCCGTTTATTAGGAAAATCCCATCATAGGCTATTTATTTATTTATCATCATCGTTGTCGTCATCATCATCATTGTCATTGTCACCCATCATCATCATTATTATTAATTAAAATTACTAGGTATTATAGTTAGCCCCAAGTGGTAAAGACCTTGTTTGTTGAAGGGTCATCTCTACCTTCATAGGTAAAATCACCAAGCCTATGGGGGTATACGTACTTAAGGAATTAGACACATAGCTTTGGTGAGTGGATATTTTTTTTTGCAATGGCTTCCTTGATAGGTGTTTTGAAAGAACGAGTTATGTAGCCATAGCATTCATTACACGAGTGAGGTTGTAATCCCTCTCAAATTTAATTATATCTCTTATTTGAGATGCACACAACTAGATGGGTGATATGGGAGTATATCATAATTCTCTTTATAATGAGGAATTAGAATTTCTAATAATGGAACCAATCATCTTAGACATATATGGTAATATTTCAAATGAAAATACGTTAAAATGTTCTTGCAGGTATGTTACATATTTATAAGGAGAAGACTCTTAAGACTTGAATACATCTAAGATTTTTTTTTCATGTACAAGACATTATTATTCAAACTATGGCATACATAGAGAACAAAATCACACCATTATGTAAGACCTCACTATTGTGGAAATTGTTGTAAACCCTAGGTTATTATCATATGTACATTAAGGTTTCTTAGCTCTTTATTTCATGTATGTATATAGCCGGTTAATTTTTGTAATGTTAATTTCATTTATTTAAATGACATAAACTACGAGGAAGGTTAGTGTTTTAGTTAGCTAAAGTAGTTTGGTAAAGGAAGAATAATGCTTATGGCTAGGTTGTTATTCATCCAACAGTTAGTTTAGGTTGAACTATTTCTCGTAGGTTGTTATAGGCTCCAACGGCTACATACCTGACTAACCTACATGGTTATTTATTTATTTTAGCTTACTAAATAGTTTATACATAACCTCAACTACTCCTCGTACACACAACATCTATTACAAGTGAAGTATAATTTAAGCTAATTTTGGCTAGTTATCTTTATGAGATAACAAGTTCTTCATAAGAATTATTACTTCCTACCGAGAAGCCTTTGAATGTGTTTGGGAGAGAATTAAAATATTAACCTCCATTATTGAAGTATCAAAAATCTTGGTTGAAGATTTAGTACCCTCTTTTGTTTGTTCCAACCCCAAACCAAACTTCCACTATTAAACCTAACCATTGTTGAAGATTCATTCACTCTTCCTCTTTACAATAACCAAACCAAGAACCTTTCTCTAATCCATCAAAACCAATAAATGTCATAGAAGATCCACATCAGATGGTTGTGTGGTTTCCTTAACTAGTTTGTCTTAGAAGCAAGTGAATTACTTTTGATTGTATGTTATTTCTTTGGTATGAAGTATTATGTACACTACAGTTATACATGGGAAATTATGTGAACAACCCTTTTATATTTATATTTTCATTGATAATGCATGCTAGTACATTAGTTATCTTGGGTTTATGCATAACTTGATGTTGTTGCATGTGAATTGTTAATTATGTATGCTTTTACACATTTGTTTGGTGTGTGATTGTATGAGCATGCTATTTGCTCTGGGTTATGTTTGTTTACTGAGTAATTTTGTATTGAATATATTAGTTTTTAGTGGGAGTGACATTGGTGACCTAGATATTGTTGGAGCTTGATTTAGAATCAGAGAGTAGGGTTTTTGGTATATTGTCTTATGTTGGAAGTTTCTAGTTTTGGTTTTAATCGGTTTAATTAGATTGTGTAACTTTGTATTGGTTTTTGTATTCTATAAAGAGTTTTTCTTTTCATGGTATTTTAAGTTCTTTTTTTCAAAGTTTTTCATACCTAACATTGCATTAGCCATGGGTTAGGTGCATGCATTCACATCTCATCATGATAGATGTAGCGGTAACATCCATCATTTTTTAGTTTTTGCTTATGTATTTTACTTTCAAAAAAAATTTAAATTGAGGATTTGAGGAAAATGGAGGTGATATAGTTTATATGTGGATTTTCTCTCAGAAGAAGATAACAGAGACAAAAATTAGGTTAAAAAGTTAATTATTTGGTCCAATTGCCCCTCTAACTCGGCCAAAGGGTTGTAGAAGACCCTAGAGCATTTAGGGTTTGGATTATTGAATCTATGAGTTCTATTGGACTAAAGTAATAACAACTTTTGCAGATTAGATGGAATAAGAAACTCCTACTATATCTTTTCAGTTGGAATAAATTGCATGAGTGATGTTAGTTAGGAGAGTTACATGGTAGTGTTACCCATATTATCTTCATTGGTTGATTATTAATCAAGTTTATTTCCTTTACATCTTCAAATGATACAAATGATGATGGAAATTGTTTAATTTAGCTTGACATCACTGCATAATAAGTTAAGGTATACTAAGGATGATAATGAATGATAATGATTTGAAGAAGTTAGTAGAGTAAATATATTTATCACTATTTTTTTATATTTGCTAAAATTTTAATAATTTATTAATTAATTTTTTGTTATTTTTATTGCATGCATAAATTTTTTTTATTTGGAACAATTTTAATTTTATATTATTTTTGTTACATTTGCTAAAATTAGAACAATTTACATATTACGTTTGTGTTATTTTTTTATTGCATGCATAAATTTTTTATTGTCTATTGCCTCTATTTAGGTTCCAATTGTATTTTTTTTCATCATTTAAGTGATAAATGATAATAAAAAAAATGGTTAGGATACCTTGACTTCAAGAGGGAATTTTTTTTCAATCTTTGATATATATGGTTAGACTTGAGATTACTTCCATTTCATTGATAATGATACACCTTTATCTTTATAATAATGTATTTTTCTTGGAACATCCCATATACCGAAAGCAATAAAGGTCTTGCTTACACAACTAAGACAATTAAAAAATGAGCAACATGAATTATTATTAAAAAGGAAGAAGAAAGAAGAAAATGCATTGCTTGATTGTGAATTATATTCCTTTGAAACAAGCAACAACATATGTTAGAAATTTGAATGTAATCCTTGCATCTCTTCTTGATAAACCATTCATTTGTCCTACCAATTGAGTTATAAGTTTGGACCAAAAATATTGCAAGGGTGGTGATACCATTAGGCATATAGGTACCAAAAACTTAATGTAGTTGGAGACAAGTAACTCTGGTGCAGCAGAGAATATTGATAATATTAGCATTGGGAATATTGTTAGTTGTACCACTTCAATTGATAGCTCAATCCTAGAAAGAAAGAGCTTCAAGGTATGCATAGGCAAAAAATACAAGAAATCAAGTGGTCTAGCATTGATGAAGGAGTTTCAAAAAGTTGTTTGGTTTTGAAGGTGTCATAGTTGGTTGCAAGTGTTAGGGAGATTGCAACCATGACCTGAATGTTAGGATCATTAATTTCATTAGCACACCTCAAACTATGAGTACCAATGATTTTGTCGGGATTCCAATTAACCCACTTTGCCAAATCATAACATGAAAAATAATCCATTCCATAGCTATCCCCTTTAAATTATACATATTGTTTGCTTTAAAGAATAAAAGATTGTAAAACTTCTGTGGAGGGATAATTTTTTGTTTCACGCATGCATTAGTATAAATTTGTAATGATGGTTGTTCCAAGTATCATTTTATGTTTGAACCTCTAGACTTTTCATGCTCTTATTTTTTTTTTGTCAATTGATTCAACTAAAATTGTTACTTTATTTGATATATGGGTATCTATTGCGCTAACTAGCTATATAGGGATATGATTGATATCATATAAACATGTTCATTCTTATTCTAATTGGGTTATGTTATTACTTGGCGGAATTATTTTCAAGGTTTTATCATCTTCTTTGATGATACTTGAGGCCACTTAGTGTTACTTTGGATTTTGCAATGTATAATCTTTGATAAAGTGTCTGCTAATATCTGGATGAATAAATGGTACTAAATTGTAATTAAATTAAACTAAGAGATATGAAAAAAATGCAACAGTTAGAGAAAAAATAATATGTGTAATATTAAGATGATTACTAATAAAAAAATTTTACTATAATGTTCATTATATAATATGAAAATATATATATTACATAATTTCCAATTAAAATAGTAAAATATTGTACACCACACGTGTATATACTTAGTTAAATGGTATAGAAATCGCAAACATTGGAATAAAGTTAAAGTGACATCGCATATTGTATAGATGAAAAATAGAATTTAGATCATAAAGTATCGAGTCCTTAATCATAAAATGTACATTAATTGAAGCTTAAAACTATTAATCTTGACTATTCTTCGAATTTGATACCGTGATCGGTGGTACTTTCCTTACTCTAAATTCTTGCATTTTTTTTTTCAAAATTATAATTATACATGTCTTATCCCTTATTAAGCCAACATTTTATTCTCCATCTATAATCACATTTATAAATGCCTTCATTAGATTCTTTCTACTTTCTTTGCAAGAGGGTATACAACTAGCACTACTATGGGAATAGGATTTGATGACGTCAATAAGCCAACTATTATCTTCACACCTATATTAAAAATGTGAATTATAATGCATTCAAGTTTTGACAATAATTGTAAATGAAAGTTATTGTTAAAAATGTTGTGTTTTGATCGTTAATAACGGTTTTGAGTTAAACTATTATTAAAATTTCCATCTTTAATAAGGGTTTTATTCAAAACTATTATTAAAAAGTTTTAGAATGTAATTTTTATAACTCCTAAAGCGTCTTTTATTCCTTTCTCATTCTTTGTTCAATCATTTTTAACCTAAACTCTAGTAGATTCTCTCCATCATCTGATATGTCTATCAACTCTCCTTCTTCCTCAATCTCTCACCCACATTGTATAATCTTCTTCATCTAGTAATATCCTCCTCATCTTCTTCTTCGTTGTGTAATCATCTTTTCTTCTTTTTCCAGCATTGATGACAACATCTGGTTTCAAATAAAAAATGAGATTGTTTTGAGCTTGTTATTTTTCAAGTTCATTTGAGGTTTCTTCATATTTGTGGCCTAGTGTTGCCTCCCTTCTCTTCTTTTTTTTTTTTGTTCTTTTGGTTCATATATGTGAATTCTTGTTCCCAATGTTGAGTTGTTGGTGTGGTGGTTGGTATAAGTTTGTGTCCATCGATTTGTGCACATCTGAGCCTTGAACTCCATGGGTGTTCAAGATTTTTTTAATTTAGCCAGTATGGATTCATTTTTTTTTCAAGTAGGCTTTGTTCGTTCTGGTTGTTCTGTTTAGATATCATTTTTGTTTGTGTATCTCAATTTATTTGGGTATGCTTTAATAGGAATTCATTTCTTTCATTTATATTATTTTCTTTCTTTCTTGCTCGTTTGAAAGTGGTCCTTTGTTGCTTTAGGTTGGATCTAAATTGCTTTGTTTGTAT
This sequence comes from Tamarix austromongolica, assembly GCA_039764185.1. Classification (NCBI taxonomy): domain Eukaryota; kingdom Viridiplantae; phylum Streptophyta; class Magnoliopsida; order Caryophyllales; family Tamaricaceae; genus Tamarix; species Tamarix austromongolica. Next base: position 86,733,110 of record CM077818.1, on the reverse strand, counting down.
GATTCATGGTTTGAATGTTTTTCCTCTTTGGTTTGGCTTCCCTAGGTTCTTTCATGGTCCCAAACTAATTTAGTCAATGCTAAAATTTTCATATTTTGAAATTTGTAAATGGATTCAATTCATATGAGAATCATAGTAATTTGTGTGTAGGTGTTTCGGTCTCTTGATTTGATTGTTGTGTCCTCTTGGCTGCTTTTTCTTACCTAATATGAAGGTTTGAAGTCATGAATTTGATTTGGATGAGATCTGCAGTAATTTGGGTATAGGTGTTTTGGTCCCTTGTTTTGACGGTTGTATTCGCTTAGGAGTTTTTGTTATCTTACATGATTTGGAGGTTTGAAGTCGTAAATTTGGGCTACCATGAAGCTTATGGTTTATAGTTCCATTAAAAATTATAAGGGTTCAACTCCCTCAAGCTTATTTAGATTAATTGTCATTGTAAAACTGTTGTGGAAAAAATAAGTTTAGGAAAACTTTTTTTTATATGACGGTTCTATTAAGAAATTGTTATTAAAAATACTTTTATTAACGGGTATCAGGCATAATCATTGTTACAAGACTGAATTATGCCATTATGAGTGTGTTTTGGGAGTTTTTATGACGATTTTGAAAATATTATTAAATCTTTAATAACAGGTGATTCGATAAAGTTACGAAAAAGTCCTTTTTTGTGGTAGTGCAGCAAGCTAGCAACTTCTCCAGATAAGTGCATAATCTTCTTAATTTTGCACGATACGCCAAGCGGGTTTGAACATTAGTACACCAAAAACTGGAACAAAAAATCACTAAATGACTAAAAACCAAAGCCCATATAGCCCATTATTATCATGCATGCATGCATGAACAATCAAGCACACGTAAATTGTAACTGCAACGCAACACTACTATAGTATTAGTACCAGCTGATCGAGTCATTTCCTTTTCTTGTGTACGTTTGGTTTGGCACGTGAGTTAGTCTTGTGATTGACTAGCAAGATTAAGGTAATGGTCAGTTGGAAGATCAGGATCAGGCTTTTCAATTCCGTCGACATTCCTAAGCCAATAAGATTTCCCTGCAGGCAAAGGCGCTGGCCGATGAAGAACATCAGCAATGACCCAGTCATGGCCTTCTGGGAAGTATATTCCATTACGCGGATGGGGAACCCAAGCTGCTGCCTTCTCAACATTCCTCGTCTTCTTATTGCTTCCTCCTCCTCCTTTTCCTTCTCTTCCATAGTCAGACGTGCCCTCATGATCGGTTGAGCTTGCAGCAACCCTGGCACTCATGTATCGTTGGCCTGTGGACACACCTTCCCTGCATCAAGTACTTTTAAAAGTTATTAGTTATTGGAAGTAACTTTTTATGGATAAAATAAAATATCATTAGCTTCTGAATTCCAAACGGGGTTTATACATATATGACTACGCCTACATGAGTACATATAGATGTAGTAGTAATTATCACCTCATCAGTGCCTTCTTAAGATTAGTTCTGAGGGCAAGCGTCCTCGGCATAATTATATCTCGGAGAAGCGGAAAGCGCATTTGTTTGTCTCAAACGTGGGAGTTGTATTCTGCGGGTTAATTCCTTACTGATCGTGTGTCGATAAAACTAGCTAGATTTCTCAATTTATAATACTTTCACGATCGAGTCATGCAAGGCTACCGTGTGTACTGAAAATCCGAAAGAATCTATTCCCACGTTTTCATTTGGTGAAGGACGTTGTAGCAACAATTTTGTTTTATTATTATTATTATTATATATATATAAAAAAAGGCATCTAAAGCAAATCTAAAGTGAAAGTCACTTCCCTCTTTTTATAGGTATATATGTAACCTTTTGTTATCATAACCTGTGGTTTAAAATCCATGTTCGTCATGACAGACCACCATAAAGGGATACCCACTCTCTGAAGATATATATAAAGAGTGGACATAAGTTTTGTTTGGTCGTCATGTGATCTTATTTTAGTTACGAGGAATTGGTACATAATAGATATCTTCGTATGGTTGATAGGGATGGAATGTGATGTACCGTATGTATGCTGATATGCTATTAATATATTATTACTACGTATATGCACACGCATATTACATTATTAGCTAGCTCCTTATTTATATACGTGGAAATGAGTCATGTGGACCAGCGTGGTGCACGACGGCTCGAGTCATGGAGTCCGGCGTGCGGCGTGATCCATGCATCATATCAGATGAAGAGAACAAGCCTGTAAGAGTTCCTAACAAATTTTAGATATTAAATTAGTCTTTATTTGCTGTAAGGGTCGCAATTACCGTAAAAATGACGAGAGAGAGACTTATGTCGGACCCCTGTGGAACCCAGCAAACGTAGGCTACGACCGATTCACATTACCAAGTGTTTTGATTTATCTTTGATTGGATTTCATCATCAATGCGTGTATCCCGATGTATATTCTCGTGTAAATCTATAAGATAGCAGAGGCAATCAGCCTAATCAATTTGGCTTCAAATCCAAACCTGAAATCTTAATGTCCTCGCAGATCTACCAGAAGATGGCAAGATATCTGTTATTATCATCTGAACCGAAACCCTGTCAACCTTCATTCAAACCGAACCAACAACTACTGCAATTGGGAAAAACTGGTCTACCCTATATATCAGATTGAAAATGTTAGGATACAACACTATCACACCCCACCGATAAGCCAATTACAAAATGAAACTGTTCATCACACGAAAACAGCCGCAGCACAGCAGCATCCGCCAGACGTGCTAGGCAGTATTAACTTGTTGCGGCTTAGTCGCTCTGCTACCATTATGGGGACAAGCTAGTCACTTACTGAGCAATTACTGGCCTGGGCGAGACCCCTTGGCCAATTGGCCTCTTGGTGGGTGAGACCCCTTGGCCAATTGGCTTCCTAGGAGGTGAAGCCTCCACAAGCTGTCTTCCAATCCCAACAAGGAGCGGTGCCCTCTTCACCCTTTCCCCATATATTGTTGGCAGTAGTAAACGAAAAGTCCAGCTTAGAATTTTTGGGGCAAACATCTTATAAAGAAGAAATGTATCGTACCAACTTGGAAATTTCACATAAGGATCGCCCCGGCATGCTCCATCAACTATAAGCTTAGCAAATTCGTCTAGCTGCGCTCCATTTGATGCCTGTATCTAATCAGCAGCAGCAACCAGGTAGAAATCAGTGTATGAATAGTCTGGATGTATAGTACTCAAAGGAGGACTAACTCACATCGCGTTCTTCTTTCCATTGTGTCTCTGTAGCACCTTCCTCGAATTTAAATTTGCCTCTCATTACTTCAGCTCCTACCCAACCATGTGTTGCAATTGTTATGCCGACCTCATCTTTCAATTCAAGCCTCAATGTCTCGTAAAAGTTCACCAACGCAGACTTTGCAGCCTGATTGATCATGGTATATAATTCATGAATCAATGCAAGAGTAATGAAAGCCATGCATATGTGATTTCATTTCCCTGCATCAATCTGTCACAGCGTTTTTTGATGCATCAATCCTTTTCTATGATAAAATATATATTACTTTTTGCATACTTACAGAGTACAAGCTCATTCTTGGCAACGGTATCCAATTCTCTACTGATGCAATGGCAATGATCCGACCTCTGCTTTGTCGAAGGTAAGGAAGGGCCACGTAGGTTGGGTAAACATTGCCCCAAAAATTTATGTCCTTAACAAAGACATTTCAAAGAGTGGTTATTATTTGCCTGTATATCTTACCCATAAAACATTCCTTCAAATTCAGAAATCGCTATCATGACTATTTTTAACCCAGTCCTATAAGACTGCCGCTAACTCAATGCAAGGGGTTTGTAGGACAAATCTTCATTGTAGTGTCGTTCGCCAATTAGCTAAACTTTCTGAGTTTCACTAGACAAACACATAACCACATCAGAATTCTGAGCACGTTGCTTAACATGTGTTTCCATTGTTTCACTTCCATATCAGAAGTAAATCATAATCTATTTCCTTGTGCACACATGCACACTGCCCAAGTATAAAGACATTTATCTCCCACACAACTCAAACCAAGCCAACTGGCCATGGCGGAAGAATCATATACATTAGACTTGTGACAGTTTTTTATGAAAGATACCTTGATAATCTACAGCGTCAGTAGGGACCAATTATATGATCGTTTTGGATTCATGTGGATGTAGGATTTGAGGAGGAAGATAATTTATAAATGATCTTATTGAATCATAATTAATCAGTCTATTCAGAAGAGAGACTATTAGACTCTAGGGATTTGCAGGATAAACGGATTTTCTGAAATGGATTTACAACTTCCATGTCTGGCTAGAATAAAGCGAAGAACTCGTTGAGCTTGATCACTCAATTGAGCAGACCCGACTGCCATTTTTCATTACATATGTCTGCCAAACTTCAATAAAGCATGTCCACATAGAAAATCAAGAAGGCCATTAATTGCCTGAATAGTTTCAAATATAAGGCCAACATAATCAGTTTGTTAATAATCACCACACATATCATGAGACGCTTATGCCTTACCTTGAGGCAGAAAAGGCATTTCATAGCTTGTTCAGATATTGAACCTTTGCTACATATGAAGTGTCTCGTTTCAAGAGTTTGTAAAAGTCTTTAGCTTTCTTACCTGTTTGGCCGTCCCTCATTTTCTACTTGTTTGGTTTTCTTGGGTTTGATTTAATTTGACCGCAGTTAGGTCCAAACAAAAGCAATGATATCTCTTCCTTATCAAGCAAAACATAGAAGGATCTTAAAGGACAAGCAGGGTTGAAGCACGTATAAAAAAGGCATTTGGTCCCTTACCAGCAAATGAGGAAACACGGATGTGTCAGTGGCTTCCTCAAAGTAGAATGTATGCATCAAACTAGTTGCATTGACCAAATGATCCACTGCAGATAATTTCAATCACAAATTTCATATCAGCACTGAACTTTCTACTAATCAAAAGTTAGCTTACGGAATTAACATATGTTATCTACAAGGCATACATATACATCTGGATTTTTATTAGAGAATGGAGGATTTTTGACCATTCACCTTATCATTCAGCCAAGTCATAAAATGGTGAATGAAATGTTGGCCCCTTCTTTGGAGTGGATTGAGAAATTAAGCAATAATTGGACTCAAATGCACATAAAATATATAAAAATTGCTCCGTTCTCTGCTGTAGCTTATGCAATTTAAGGATAATCAGACTAACTTATTTGCATTAAGGATTTTCTTGCTATAATTTTTCACTCCTCGGTGGAAACTACATAAGCAGATAACTTTTCTGATTAATTCTGAAAAACAATTTTCAGCGATAAGGATTACTAACCAAATTAAGGCTATGTTTAGTTCAACTGAAAAGCTAGTTGCAAGCCTAAGTGCTAGCCAAAGTTAAGTTTGGGTTAGCATGCAGGTGCAGATAAAGAGATGAAAAATCTCAAGTTGACCCACCATAGGAATTTCCACAAAACCATTGGCACACGATATCAAGTGACTCACCAGCATTAGGGCATGGTCACTTCACCTTATTTTCATGCCAGATTAGAAGCCAAGAAAAATAAGATCTTGCCTTAAATGATAATGATAATAATAATCATAAAAACACAGCAAAAAATTTCTAGGATCAAATCATCAAAAATCAAACAAAGATAATGTACCTTATACTAAAGTATTATTTTTTCTCTCCATTTTAATCGCTAAGGAAAGGGACACACTACTTTGACTCATATTATCATTTTCCGACCAAATTATTTTTATAGAATATTTTCCACTTTTCCCATCTATTCTCAAATTGTGAAGAACTATATGAGTAGTCTTTTAATATTCACTCAACCACCAATAGTATCATCATTTTCTTCCAGCACCACACAACCATCACATCTAAATAACTCAACCACACAACCAAACCCAAAAGCCAAAATTATACATGACTGCAAATGCAAAATTACCACTACAAGCAGTTGTTAATTCAATTAATCTTTGTTCCAACATTTTTGAATTTTATCATAAACGAATAAAATGGTATCGTGTTTGAAAGTATAGGTAATAAGCATCGATGAATTTGTCACAAAGGAATACACATTATCATTTTTGAAAGTTCAAAAAATAAATAATTACTCAAAAATATTCCTTCCATGATGCAAACAAAAAGCACAGGTTCCTTCATGAATTTTTTTTTCTCCACAAAAAAAACACTAGTCCTTTAAACTTTCAAATACCATAATGTTCAATCTTTTCTACACCATTTGAATTGCTTATCCAAGATCTATGCATGATTCTTGGTTTGATTAGATACATTAGACTCGAATGTTAAGAGCTAAGCATGTGAATGATGGCATGTGGAAGGTTATCATATTAAGGGTTCTAAAAACCATTTAGGAGGCATCATCACATGATATGTTGAGTAAGAGAGCGACTCTGAGGGTCTTTAAGTCCATAAGCAAGGTGAGTTGTGGGTGTTTCAAGAGTACGCATAGCTCTTAGGGGTATTCTTTTAGATACAAGGGCATGAGTTGGATATAAACTTGAGTGATATTACTCTCTCATTGTGAGGATGAAAACTCTCATAAGATGCAAACAAGGAAGCCTTTTCTTCTTCTTGGATTTCCCTTTTTTTTTCCCTCTTTCCCACCAAGTTCTATTACCTGTGTGGCAGGCAAGGCAACTTCAAAGGCTGGGTCAAGAAGAAGCTTCTTTAATTCTATGGATACCAAAGAGAGCAGAACTATATCACTCAGAAAAAAATAAGTGGTTCTGTTTTTTCTGGAAAATGAATACTCATGGCCCAACAGGCAGTCAAATGGGATGGAGCTAAAATGATGATGCAACAATACACCATTTATGGAAGGAAATGTACAAGCACCCATTTCAAACAATGTACAAGAGGTCATCACAAATTCACAATGACTGTATATGTCAAGATGGGTTTATGCAGTTGATTTTTCTCATTCCATATTCTTTGGGGGCTGGCTAGCATGGAAGGATATTATTACACACGTGTGGGGAAAGTGGAAAGGAGGGATGTCCCCAGTCAATGGCAATGCTGGGTGGGAACAGAATGCAAAAGTACCCAAAAGTACACAAATGGCGGAGATAAGAGATGATCTACTTCAGTGTTTAGCTTATTACATGCCGCAGGAGTAACTTAAAAGAAGGGAATTCAGTGAGCATTACCGCATCCATAGATATTCACAGCATCAGAGATGAATCTCCGACATTCGTCTTCTTTGACAACATCTGCAGCCACAATCATGACATGTTTTGCACCCATCCATTTAGCATTCTTACTAATCCCTCTCAACCGGTCTTCTCTTCGTGCAACTAGCACAAGGATTGCCCTCCTCTTTGCATACTCATAAGCAATGTGCTAAAACAAATTAAATAAATATGTAAGAATTAGAATAAAAAGCAAGAAATTAACCAAAGGGGAAGAGAAATCTAGGTGTATATGGAGTGTTACACCTGTACCACCATGATCACTTGAACTCATGCTTTTCCATTAAAGTAAAAAATAATACTAAATGAGAAGACTACATAGATATAGATAGGTAAAAGGCCACCAGGGAACTGTTTAAATAGATAGTCCTAAAATAATACGAATAATTCATTAGCACAAAACTAATCCTAAACCAAAATTGACGACAACTCTTGAAACTAAAATGCAGGGAAGTACACGGGAACCTGTCCAACACCAGTTCTTTTATTTTACTTAACATAAATTTCCAATTGGATTTCATATTTCTTTTGATTTTGTTTTTCTTGAAGTTCTTATTAATTTGAAAATAATAATAAAATTATGATATGAAATTTCACATTTTTTAACATATGTGTAGACAAGAGTATATTCAATGAACACACTTATAATAGATCTTTGTGTTGGTGACATTTCAAAAGCATAAATATCAAAAAATTAACATTTCAACACAGTGATTCAAATCAAGGATAGACAATTATGGAGCAAGGGAACATCGATTCCATTGTCTCACCAATTGGATCAATTTAAATTTATTTTGAGTAAACAAAAATAAAAGGGAGGTTGGAGGCCTTCAATGCCAAAATGTTTTCTTTTAAGCTATTAGGGTCATGTTTAAGAAAAGAAGTAAATAAATAAATAAATAAATAAAGAAGCTTATGTTCAGTGTCCGAAATACTTACAAGATATGATGTAATGTTTAAGAATTTAGTAGTCTTTGAATATCTTGGTAGTTGGTACCCAAATATAAATTCAACATATATCCATCCTAGTTTCTACTAGGGGTGTGCAAAACTGGATATCCATATTTGTTCAGATATTTTTTCCGGATATTCATTCGGGATTTTTTTTTAGACCGGATATCCGAATCCTGGATATTCGAAAAATACAAATTGAATATGGACTATATTTGGATATGTTCAATATTCGTATGAAAATACTATTTCATCAATTTTAATAACTTTTGTGTCAATATTTTTAAAAATAAAGAGTGTATACAAGTTAATATTCATATTTATATTATATAAGTGTCATATTTTATCTTAAAAAAAGTATTAAAATATAATTATAAAGGTTTAAAATATAAAAATAAATAAAATTAAAAAACTTAAAACTACAAAAACACAATATTATGATATATTATTGAAATAATTAACAAAAATATCAAATAATTTTCTAGATCAAATAATCTAGTCAAAAACCAAATATCTTAAATGTTGGATATCTTTTTGATTAAAACCATATTAGATACTTTAAACATCGGATCGAATTGTTTGAATACTATATCAGAATTTAGGATCCTAGATTTTTTGCACGGCCCAAGTTTCTACAAACTTGACACATGACCACTCATAAGTCCACTTCATGAAGGCCACTAATCATTTCCTGCTGGAGTGTTGAAATGAGCATGAAACCATCAAATAAGCCATAAAACATAAACAGTTTCTGCAAGTGAAAATTTTCCCTTAATGGTTTCCACTGCAAAAACTGTTCTGAGTCTTAAATACTCAATCCTATTCTCTCCATTTACACTATCATTATGATCCTACTATTTGTCCTTTTTATAATTTCTTTCTAACAAACAATAACTGTGTGGCTCCTTGTCAATAGAAATATACAGCTTATGGCTGATTTAGAATCATTTTATTATTCTATTGCCATGTTTAGCCAATTGTTCTTTCTATATATGGAATTTAATTTACTCCAAAAGTTATGCAACAGACTAGAATATCCTTATTAACTAGGGATGTTCAAATGAGTTCATGGATCAACCCAACCCATGCTGACTTCAACCCACGTAACCCATGAACTCATGTACCGAAACCCACAGTGGTTTGGTGATGAATCCCTTCAACCCAATGCATCACAATTTGTGAGTTTTACATGTTGACCCACAAATCTGTTAAATAGATTGTAATATATATATATATAAATATATATATATATATATATAAGAGGGTTTTATTTGAATTAATTTGAAAAGTCATGATTGTTGAATTGGTGCCTTTTCATTTGAATTAATTTGAAAAGTCATGTTTGTTGACTTGGTGCCTTTTCATTTGAATTAATTTGAAAAGTCATGATTGTTGACTTGGTGTCTTTTCATTTGAATTAATTTGAAGAGTCATGATTGTTGATTTGGTGTCTTTTCAAAGAGACTTCATTAACTCTATAAATAGCCCCCACCATCAACCGAAAAGAAAAATTTGGAAATTCAGATTTTTCAGAAATTCCAATAGTTCTCTCTCTCTCTACTTTTTCGATTCATATATTCCTAGTTGAGTACAAGCATAACGTTGCGTTCGTTGGAATCCTATTAGATTAGAGTGCTACATCTGATAGGAACGAAAATCCGTTCTATCCTGGAAGACAATTGTTCACAACCTTGAGCACCGTGTGAGGGAGCAAAATCGTCTTAAGGACACATCGTGAATTCGGTGGGCTCGGACAAAATTTTTCTGGTATTTTTATTATATTTCTATACTATACACCCAACAATCTTAAGACGATTTTTGTTTATTTATTTTATATTTCCTTTATTTGTTATAGTATAGAAAGTGGTATTTATTTGATAAATAATTATACTAGTTTTCTTCTACTCCTTTGTTATTTGTTGAACTTCTGTTTTTGTAACAGAAATGGCTTCATCTGCAAACATTATTGCAAGTTCCACAAATCCTGTGGGTGTTGGTGAAAAACCACCAAAGCTCAATGGGTCGGATTTTAAGAGTTGGCAACAAAAGATGCTTTTCTATCTGACTACATTAAATTTGGCAAAGTATCTCAATGAGAGTCCTCCAAAGGTTGATGAAAAAGAGATTGATGTAGTCAAAGTGGTTGCAATAGATGCATGGAATCATTCCGACTTTCTTTGCAAGAATTATATTCTAAATGGTTTGGATGACACATTATATAATGTGTATTCTGGTACTAAAACGGCAAAGGAACTGTGGGATTCTTTAGATACCAAGTATAAGACAGAGGACGTCGGAATAAAGAAATTTATTGTTGGTCGTTTTCTCGATTATAAAATGGTGGATAACAAGTCGGTAATATCCCAAGTGGAAGAGATTCAAGTTATTATTCATGACATTCATGCCGAGGGTATGTCCCTAAGTGAGTCTTTTCAGGTAGCAGCGGTAATTGAAAAATTACCACCATATTGGAAAGATTTTAAGAACTACCTCAAGCATAAGCGTAAGGAAATGAAACTTGAGGATCTCATAGTCCGTCTAAGAATTGAGGAAGACAACCGCAAGTCCGGAGGCTCAAATCTAATGGCATCAAGAGCCAATGTGGTGGAAAACGGATCAAAGAAGAGCAAGAAAAGGAAGCACAATGGAGATAGTTATAATACAGGATCTAATGTCTCCAAGAAATTCAAGGGAAAGTGCTATGAATGTGGTAAGCAAGGGCACCGTGCAAAGGATTGTCGCAATCCGAAAAAGTCTAAGAAAAGTAATGCTCAAGCGAATGTCACAGAGATAGACAACTTATCTGAAGATCTTGATGTTATCAATCTATCCGCAGTAGTGTCACAATGCAACCTTATAGGCAATGCTAAGGAATGGTGGGTAGACACCGGAGCCACTCGTCACATATGTGGTAACAAGTGGATGTTTTCTGAGTATCAACCTATAGAAGATGATGAAGAACAACTCTTCATGGGAAATGCTTCATCTTCTAAGGTCATTGGTCGTGGAAAGGTGATACTGAAGTTGACAAGCGGAAAAAACCTTACTTTGAATGATGTGTTCCATGTACCGGATATCCGGAAGAATTTAATTTCAGGATCCCTACTAAGTAGGAATGGTTTTAAGTTGATCTTTGTATCCGATCAATTTATACTTATTAAGAATGAGATGTTTGTAGGAAAGGGCTATCTCAGTGATGGGCTCTTTAAGATGAATGTAATGACTATTGTACCCAAAGTTAATAATAATAAGAGTGTGTCTTCTTCTTACATGACTGAGTCATTTAATATTTGGCATGAACGATTAGGACATGTTAATTATGATACCATTCAAAGGTTAATTAATTTAGAGTGTTTTCCTAAATGTGAGTTTAATCCTAATAATAAATGTGAAATATGTGTTGAGGCCAAGATGGCAAGGAAACCCTTTCATTCTATTGAAAGGAACACCGAACCTCTAGATTTAATTCACACTGATGTGTGTGATTTAAAATTTGTGCAAACTAGAGGTGATAAAAAGTATTTTATTACTTTCATAGATGATAGCACCCGTTATTGCTATGTGTATTTGCTACGAAGCAAAGATGAAGCAATTGATATGTTTAAACACTTCAAAGCAGAAGTTGAGAATCAACTTGGTAGAAAGATTAAGGCTATAAGAAGCGACAGAGGAGGTGAATACGAATACCCTTTTGAACAAGTTTGTTTAGAAAATGGTATTATTCACCAAAATACTGCTCCTTATACGCCTCAATCTAATGGAATTGCAGAACGCAAGAATAGAACTTTGAAGGACATGATGAATGCCATGTTGATTAGTTCTGGTTTACCGCAAAACTTGTGGGGGGAAGCCTTATTAACTGCAAATTATATTCTGAATAAGATGCCTCATAAGAAAACCCACAATATTCCATATGAGTTATGGAAAGGTCACAAGCCTAACTATAAATACTTAAAGGTGTGGGGGGTGCTTAGCAAAAGTAGCAATTCCCAAACCTAAAAGGACTAAGTTAGGACCGAAAACCATTGATTGTGTATTTATTGGTTATGCACATAACAGTAGTGCATATCGTTTCCTTGTCCACAAATCAAAGGTTCCTGATATTGATGCCAACACTATTATAGAATCAAGGGATGCTATATTCTTTGAAAATATTTTTCCCTACAAAATGAATAATGAATCAGTTTCACTAAAGAGGCTAAGAGAGTCTATTGGTGATGAGAATAAAGGAGTAAATTCAGATAAACCTAGACGAAGTAAGAGAGCTAGGATCTCTAAATCATTTGGACCTGATTATCTAACATATTTGTTAGAAAATGAGCCTCAAACATTTAAAGAAGCTATATCCTCTCCTGAATCTTCTTATTGGAAAGAAGAAATAAATAGTGAAATTGAATCCATCATGCAAAATCACACATGGGAAGTAGTGGACTTGCCTCCTGGGAATAAACCCCTAGGATGTAAGTGGATCTTTAAGAAGAAATTAAAGGCCGATGGTTCAATTGACAAATACAAGGCAAGTCTTGTAGTTAAAGGATACAAGCAAAAGGAAGATGTTGATTTTTTCGACACATATTCACCAGTTACAAGAATTACGTCTATACGTATGCTATTAGCAATAGCAGCTGTAAAGGGTCTTGAAGTACATCAAATGGATGTAAAAACAGCATTCTTGAATGGTGAATTAGAGGAAGAGATCTATATGGAACAACCCGAGGGGTTCATTGCTCCCGGTCAAGAGAAAAAGGTTTGTCGGCTTATTAAATCTCTCTATGGATTAAAACAGGCACCTAAGCAATGGCATGAGAAATTTGACAGTGTAATGTTGTCAAATGGATTCAGGATAAATGAGTCTGACAAATGTGTTTATGTCAAAGACACTCAGAAAGGCTACGTTATAGTGTGTCTATACGTAGATGATATGCTCATAATGGGTAATAATAATGATATTATTAACTCTACAAAATGGATGCTCACCCGAAGTTTTGATATGAAAGACATGGGTCTTGCAGATGTTATATTAGGAATTAAGATTTCTAGAACATCTGATGGATTAATATTGTCTCAATCTCATTATGTTGAAAAAATACTTGATCGATTCAAGGTATACAATATTAACCCAGCTAAGACACCATTGGAGTTGAATATTCATTTGATGAAAAATACGGGTGCCAGTTTTTCACAATTAGAATATTCACGTATAATAGGCAGTATTATGTATCTCATGAACTGCACGAGACCGGATATTGCTAATGCAGTTAACAGGCTTAGTCGCTATACCAGTAACCCTAATAGGGAACATTGGAAAGCGATCATTCGAGTTCTAGGATATCTAAAGCACACCAAGAACTTTGGATTACACTACAAGAGATATCCAGCAGTGGTAGAAGGCTACACTGATGCGAATTGGATATCGGATTCTAGGAACTCTAAGTCTACTAGTGGATATGTGTTCACTCTTGAAAGTGGTGCAATATCTTGGAAATCATCTAAACAAACATGTATCGCGAGGTCAACAATGGAGTCTGAATTTATTGCTTTAGATAAAGCCGGGGAAGAAGCTGAATGGCTTAGAGACTTCCTAGAAGATATCCCATGTTGGGAAAAACCTGTGCCACCCATACGTATCCATTGTGATAGCCAGTCTGCAATTGGTAGGGCACGGAGTAAGATGTATAATGGTAAGTCTAGATATATTCGTCGTAGACATAATACCATTAGAAGGTTGCTTTCTAGTGGAATTATCTCAATTGATTATGTGAGGTCAAAGGATAATATTGCGGATCCGCTTACTAAGGCATTAACTAGAAAGCAAGTAGAAATTTCATCAAGGGGAATGGGCCTAAAGCCTATGGATATATAGAGTCGTCATGGTGGCAACCCAACCTAGTTGACTGGAGATCCCAAGATCTAGGTTCAATGGGAAAACTGAACTATGGATGACTCGGTGTTGCACTGAGGAATATAATTTTTATCTACTCATTCCTATGATGAAACAGTGCAAAGAAAGGATAAGGTTAAGCTATGGTTTTAATGATCCCTATAACTTAACATGTTTAAGTAAAATATATAAAGGATATAATAATTAGGAGATCATCTATGTGAGTGGGAAGGGGCCGCTTCTGTGAGAATTTTGAAGGCTGAATTCTCTAACACACTCACAGAACCAGGAGGTGTTCATGGCCGAAACGAACACAAACGTGAGAACCAACTATGCTTGAAGGAAACTGTGTGTTTTCTATTGTCTCGGTTTACACTAGACGGCTGACTGTTCAAGGCAGATCTGTCCACTGATTGGCCAGTAAATCCGATAGAAATTCACTATGGAAAGTTCAAGTATCAAACTACTTATCCAGATGCAGTTTTCTTCACTTGTGCTCAGTTAGAGCAATTATGGAATGAAAGTTAATTTTATCTTTCATACAGGGAATGGACGCATTCTACGAAAAGATATTATTACATTGTGGTAGGGTAATGTGAGAGATACTAATTTAAGCATAATTTGTTCATGCTTGTGATATATTACAATCTAGTGGGGGATTGTTAAATAGATTGTAATATATATATATATATATATATATATATAAGAGGGTTTTATTTGAATTAATTTGAAAAGTCATGATTGTTGAATTGGTGCCTTTTCATTTGAATTAATTTGAAAAGTCATGTTTGTTGACTTGGTGCCTTTTCATTTGAATTAATTTGAAAAGTCATGATTGTTGACTTGGTGTCTTTTCATTTGAATTAATTTGAAGAGTCATGATTGTTGATTTGGTGTCTTTTCAAAGAGACTTCATTAACTCTATAAATAGCCCCCACCATCAACCGAAAAGAAAAATTTGGAAATTCAGATTTTTCAGAAATTCCAATAGTTCTCTCTCTCTCTACTTTTTCGATTCATATATTCCTAGTTGAGTACAAGCATAACGTTGCGTTCGTTGGAATCCTATTAGATTAGAGTGCTACATCTGATAGAAACGAAAATCCGTTCTATCTTGGAAGACGATTGTTCACAACCTTGAGCACCGTGTGAGGGAGCAAAATCGTCTTAATGACACATCGTGAATTCGGTGGGCTCGGACAAAATTTTTCTGATATTTTTATTATATTTCTATACTATATACCCAACAAAATCACCATGGATATATATATAAACCACACTACCAACAAAAAAAATATCAAATTCAGTGCTTGGGAAGAAAACTCAGAAGATGAGCATGTCTTTTGCATTATGATGAAGGACCCCAAGCATATTAACATCAAGCTTCAAATAGTATATGAGGGTGCTAGACATCAAAACAATTCATGCAGCAATTTTCACTACTTTGCAAATACTCGTCCCATCCATTATCACTAAACAGAGAAAAAAATGTAACCGACCTTTTGTTCCTTGGCCATCCTCTTTTCTTCCCTCATAAAGCTTCACAAAAACCAATCAAAGATCAAACTACTATTCAGCAGTAACTGCTACATTAGTTCAAGAACATTGCCAAAGATGACAGAACCAATAATGACACACCATCAGTCCTCATATGATTCAATATCACCAATCAGTCCTAAAACCAATGGACAACAATGCAATATTATATATGAATTTTATCTTATCAGAAATTATCTACCCTCCCTGTCTTCCTGTGACTCCACATTTCTAGATCTGATCAATGGAGAAGAACACATCCCAAAAATAATTAAAAAGGGTTAAATAGTAATCAAAAATGGTCCACGCACAATATATGTCATGACATATATTGTGCTTGAATGTGATGCCTAACAGTAATCTAAGACTAACAACTCAGCTGAATCAGTTCAAGTGATTGCTGACCAAAATTTCCTAAGATGGGAACCAAGATAATTTCATTCCGGAGAGGGGGCGACAAAGAGAGATGTGAATCATGATGGTGGTGGTGTGGTCAGCTAGTTGGGTGGTCGTATGCAAATTATCACCAATCCATCCTAACCCACCTTAACCAATGCTCAACCGATTCTTAATCCCTCATCTATCACAGGTTTGACCCATTCTAACCAATATAAAATTCTAACCTCATACATCTAATCCACAAATTTATTTCACAGGCTGCAGCCATAAACCATGGATACCTGAACCCATTCAACGACCTGTTGTAATTTTCATCTCCCCTTTCCTTATTTAATGAAAGTTGGACTTCGCTCCTACCATTCAAATCATTGTAGTTCCTATAGATGATAACCAAATTGCTTTTTATGGATAACTTTGCCATTGCAAAAAATCAAACAGAGGGGAAAAAATAAAATGAAAAACTCAAGTCCAAAGAAGGTGAATCTTCTTCGCTTGTCTTACTCAAGAGAACAAGTATATTTCATGTATTTGACTATTTGGGTACCCCTGCTAATTGCTACAACATCCTTAGATTTCTATTTTCTTAAAAAATGACTGGCTTGTGAGGGTAGTGAGCTAATCAATCAGGCAAATTCTTGCATGAGTGGGCTCATGGTGAGCCTCCCTCATACTCCCTCACATAGAAAGAATATGCGGGCCTTATAGTGAAAATTGCTCACCCGATCTATTGATCACTTGACTTTTGGGACTTTTAAGTGGCTAAACTCTCCTCTTACCAAGCAGGAGGGTTCATGTTTAGCCTCAACGAAGATTTTGACATACCCTCTTCCTACTGGCCTATAAAAGATTTTAACGCATTTGTAACAATTTATACAATTTTACTTACTCATTTCACCTTTGGTTTAATAACTATCAAGTCTAGAATCAGGTAGGGACAATCAGTGGCGGAGCTAGGGCTTTGCAATAGTGTCACGAGACACCATACAATTCCAGATTAAGTATATTTTGATATGGCCATATATCACAAAGATCAATTTGGTGTAGTGGAGGATACCATGGGAATTATGCCATAATAGGTGGGATGGAGGTTAAGGGATCAAATCTCTATGACATCCTAGTTTTTACATCAATTGAGAGCTATAAAATTAAAACAATCATTATGGTAGCATAAGGATTCAAACCCACAACCACCAAGACATACCTTATCCACCTCAACCATTCATCCAAATATTAATTATTGATCTTTTTTCACTTATAAGTATTATATATCCTAAATTGTAGTAATCCTTCTTCTTTACTCATAATCAATGTCTTGTTTATTTGGCTCTAATTATGTTACTAGCAATTACAATAATACAACTAGCTAATTTTTTTTATTTATAATGTTATTAATAATACATTTTAAAATTATATGATTAATTAATAAACAAATAATATTTTAGTGAGATTTTTTAAATAATAATAATTCAATATCATTAATCATGAAAAATTATAAATCAAAAGCAAAGTTTGGTTGAACAAAAAGGGATGTTATATTATTTTGAATAGTAAATTCATTATAAATAATAAAAATTATTATTATTATAATAGAGGGACAGCCACTAAGGACAATAATGATACGCATATAGTATGAGATTATGCGTTAAAGTTCATATATCCCTAAATTATATTGCTAAGCAGATAGGCGCAAATCCACATGCAATCGTATTTAAGTAGCGTAGAATTTGATTATACATACCAGATGAAATGAATTAAATTAATGCTTGAAAGAAATGAATTAAAACGCACATATAGGGGTTGGGTTACCTCTCCAATTCCAGAGGATGCTCCAGTAATAACGACTACTTTTTCTTCCATATCTTGGCTTACAAAGAAGCCGTAAACCCATTCACATGCATTGATAAACAATAAAGCTGGCCATGCCAATGCCAGCATCACTGCACTTGCTGGTGGCACCACCAAATTCAGACATGAGTTTACAATATCCATATGTACTTTTCCGCGCGTGGTCGGCCGGCAGATCTTAACTATTTAGATATATTCCGCTATAGTGCTCACTATTAGATCAGGTAATCAATAACAAGTTGATAATCGAGAAAAGTGAGAGATGAAATAGAAATGCATCAAGAGAGGAGGTTTTTTTGAGCTTTGAGGGCGTTTTGCTCCGCTTATCCTGCCTGCAGCACTTAGTTTTCGATTCCACGCTACATTTTTCATGCAATGGCAGTTTCGGGCACGTGTCTGTTACTTAGTATGCCGTTGTGACGGATGGAATTAGAGGTGCTCCCATCTGCCACCATTTGGACCGCCTGGTTTTTGGCTGCTTGTTGACGGGCTTCCTTAAACCTTACCTGCTGGATTCCACGGGTATACTGTATAGGACAGGAGATGGAAAAGAATAAAAAAATATTAAAGTTTTTAAGTTATGAAATATATTTGAGTATATTTTAGAAAAATAATAATGCAAAAACGGGAGAAGAGAAATATCTTCGAGACAACGACGGCGAGTCAATGAAGCAGTCGGTGCATCAGTACTGTTGGATTTTATCCAACATATTGGATTTATACGTGAACTATAAGAATTGCGGGTCATCGTATATATTAAACCTATATATTAGTGATCATATTTATGTATATGTTATTGGGCTTAATGTATCTAATTAGATGTGGAACCATGTGTAGAGACCGTGAGAGTCTTAGATTGTTGATGGACAAAACTAGGATGACCCAATAGATAACAGGTCAGTTATCTATATATATATGGTCATGGTCCCTAGGTCACACGTATTTCACTCCAATTAATTCCCATCAGTCATTGGCAATTAGTGAGCACATGCGTGATCTAGAAGATCATAGTACCAACCGTTCGGGTTTGATACCAGATTCAACGGTACTTGATAATTCTATCATTATGGATTCAGGTACGCTTCCGCAATATATTTTATATTAATCTTGATAGATTAGCATTCGATCATGTCAGATCTATATATATGGATTGTATTAATCTATCAAGTACACCTTCCTCAAATAATGATAAAAATTCACCCAATGTGCACAATGGGCAAAGTGTTTCACGGATATTGAACCATAAGATAAATTACACCACAAATCCCATTTTTAACTATGCTAGTGTTAGGGTAAGGGTTAGAGCGGTCATTAATTTTACCCGCACAAAAGTAATTAGAGCTGTCATTAATTTTACCTGCACAAAAGTAATCTGATGTAAGAAATTTAAATCCTGTCTAAAATTAATTCAAATATAAGTAATTCAACGTGATTATAATTCATAAGCTGCTATCAATCCAATCAATTATCAATCAGACCCGATTCGATAAAATTAAATTTAATATTAACCGGTTATAATAATAAAAAATACATATGTCTTTTATATATTTAAAGATTTTAAAAATATATTATTATTTAAATATTAATTTTTTTTCTTACTTTTATTATGAATTTACTTATTCATCAATGATATTCTAATTTTACCTATTTTTGGCGTAAAACACAACATTAAAAAATTATAATAATAAACAAATATCAATTAATAATGCATTATTAATCATATACTTATATGAAGTTAAACCTAATGTATGTCTATGAAGTTAATGAGTTAAATTAATTTTGGTGATTAATGTTCGATTTGACCCAAATCTAAAGTGACTCAATCCAAGATTAATTTATCTAGAACCCAATCTGACTTATCCAAATCTAAAAAGACTTAATTCGTCAAGTTAACCAAACTTAACCCGTCAAGTTAACTCAAATATAAAATCACCCGAATACCTGCTTGCTCAGCTCAAATCCGATCCAATAGGAATGTAAACAGGATGAGTTTAGGATGGGTACACCATACCCGTACCCTAAGAAAATACAAACCAAAATTTATACTCATACCTCGAACGGGTATCCACTAACAGATCCATATCTGTTACCTGACAGATAATCCGTTTACCCATTAATAGATATTATCTAGTAGATAAATCTATTGCCTGACTAATAAACTTTTTTAGAGTTAGGCTAAATAATAATTTTAACCTTAATTTATACTATATTTATTTTAAAATTAAGGATGAAAGTGTAATTGTATATCTAATAAATGGATAAGGGTATAGGTATAGATATCTCATACCTGTATTTGTATTTGAACCCGACGTGTTTTTTTTTCTATCATCCATATCTATTTATCTATATCCATTTAAGTATCCGACAGATAAAACTCATTAGGTTTTTGGTAAAATTAGTCTCATTACATTTCTAGACCCAACCTAACCTAACCTAATAAGTTAATCCTAAATAATCCGAACCTGATCTGACTCGATTTCAAACTATCTCAATCCAAACTCAACATGACATGATAAATTAATCGATACAACTAGGGATGGCAACGGGGCGGGTCTGGGACGGGGACCCCATCCCCATCCCCGAACCCGATAAGGAAAATTATCCCCGAACCCGACCCGATCCCCGTTATTTTTTTATCGGGGATTCCCTGACCCGATCCCCGCGGGGATCAAATCCCCATACCCGACCCGATCCCCGATCTATTTTCCATCCCCGATTTATTCCCCATTCTTAAAACCCGACCCGATCCCCGAAACCCGACTTTATACCCGATCCCCGATCTCATCCCCGATCCTCAAACTATTTTTTTATATTATATTTTTAATTTATATTCTATAAAAAAATTATATATATTATATATATATATAATTATATAAAAATATATAAAAAAAATTTCGGGGTGGGTTCGGGGATGGGGACCCCAAACCCGTCCCCGCCCCGTCCCCGAAAAAATCCCCGTTAAGAATCTCCGAACCCTAACCCGATCCCCGAATTCTCTCCCCGAACCCGAACGGGGAATCCCCGACGGGGCCCCGAACCCGCGGGGAAAATTGTCATCCCTAGATACAACTCAGATCTACAACGATCCAAACCTGAACCTAATCTGACCCAAATAATAAAACAACTCGAAATGACCCGACCCAATTTACAACCAACCAATAAAAAAATGATCCCTTAATAATTCAAACCGCTATAATCCAATCCAAACCCAACCCGTCCAACTCAATTGTTACCTATTGTAATGATACACCTTAATGAAACTTGTTGTGTTGGCAGATATAGTGTAAGTTTCTGACTTGTCGATAATATGATATGAGATGTATTTATTGTGAATACTGGTGTATCAACAATCCTTGCCCCTTGAGAGACTTAGGGACATCATACTATTTGTGTTATCTGTCGAATTCCGAGATATAGGATGGTAGAGGCTCCAGGAGGAAGGTATCTATTAGAGAGTGTTATTTGATTTAGTTTGTTTGATATATTTCATGACGCTATTAATATAAATAATGATTTTATCATGAGTGTAAAAAAATACATATGACTACCGTCACCAATCAATTATTTCCTCTCTTTTTTTTTATAATTGAGAGGAAGGATTACACAATAAATAGAACGACAAAAGCAAAGAGAACAAACTAAAGAAATAAACTCCCTTCTGAACCCCCGAATCACAAGAAGACTTGCACATTGTAAACCACCTCATAGATTATGTAAGGAAACTCCTCTATTACATTCTTGATCCAAAAGCCAATCCTTGATTTGATGAGCATAACCATCCATCTTATGCATACTTGATGACTTTCAAACACTATCTTATTCCTAAATTCCCATATAGTTCTCGTTATTGTGAAGAATGTTGCGTTCCAAATTTCCCCCCTCATTCTCCTTCTTTTACCTCCTAGCAAAGAAATAGTGTTATCCTCAGTAGATCTCGACATCACCCATGTGCATCCAAGCCAGTCGCAAATCTCATACCAGATGTTCCCTATCAAGGTACAATGCAGGAAAATATAGTTGACCGATTCTTGCTCAAACTTACAAAAAGGGCATCCTGACTCATTTATATTAATAATATGAAGCCTAACAAGTCTATCTCTTTTATTGGGTCTCTGTTGAACGACGAACCAAGTAATAAGTTTGATCCTCATGGGTCCTATGCCAATCCAAATCATGATGAAGGTGCTACTTCTTGAATCATCCCTATATAATATATGATAAGAGGTTTGACCGAAGGATCTAACATAAAAGACTCCATTATCATCATAGGCCCGACTAATCGTATCATTCGTATCATTACTCAAGTAAAATTGCTTGATCAGACTTTCCAGCTGTTCCACCTGACTTTCCTCCCAAGAAAATAGGCATCGCCTAAAGTTTCCAGAGCCACTATACCCCATCCCAAAAGCCCATTTCTACTACCTTTTTTTTCTGTTGACCTGAAACTATAAAAATTCTTGGAAATAAGCTTTTCAAAGAACCCTGCCCCATCCAGTTATTATGCTAAAACATGACACTTCTACCATTACCGAGAACAATCTTTAGTTCTAAATTAATGATGGGGTTCATCCGTCCAATTTTAACAATTTCCACCCTACCCTCTCCTTCGATCTAGAATCTATAAACTTCTGAAATGGTTACCGGAGTAAATGGAGGAAATAATCCTTTTCCATGATTCCCCCTCTATGGTATAGAACCTCCACCACCATTTTAATAATAGTGCATTATTCCTCATGATTAAGTCACCAACACCCAAGCCACCTAAGGTTTTAAGTCTCTGGATCACATTCCATCTAACTAGCGGTAGCTTCTTCCTATCCCCACTACCACTCCAAAAAAAATTCATTTGTCCTTAACCACCTCTTTTGGAATTCTTAATAAACTCGTGTAGTACATAGGCAAGTTGTTCAAGACACTTTTTATCAGTACCAATCTCCTTGCTCTTGAAAGGACTTTTTTCTTCCACCTAGCCAATCTCTGTTTAATCTTGTCAATCTTTTGTTTCCAAACCTAATTGTTCCTCGTATTAGCCCCCAACGGGAGGCCAAGGTAATTAATTGGCAGAAATCTGATCTTACAATTCATAATCTCTGTAGCCTCCTTCTGGAACTTTGCATCCACTCTAAGGCCTATGAGCTCAAATTTTATAAAGTTAACACTCAATGCTAACATCAAATAGAAACAGTCTAGCAATCTTCTCCAATTAATGATATTCTCAGGAGATGCTCCACAAAAAATCATAGTGTCATCTGCGAATTGAAGATGGGTAACTTCACATTTATCTCTCCCCACTCTTAAGCCTTGGATCAGACCTTTATCCACACCTCTTCTAATAAGTTGATTATACACCTCTACCGCTAATACAAACAAAAGGGGGAAATGGGATCCTCTTGCTTGAGACCCCTTCTCATCTTGAAGGGAGTGGAAGGTGACCCATTAACAAGAACTAAAATACTGGCAGTTGATATACACTCCTTCATCCATCCTCTTCATACATTCCCAAAGCCCATAATCCTCAAAATACTATCCACGAACTCCCATATGTTGCTGTCATACGCCTTTTGAAAGTCTAGCTTAATCATCACACCTCTCGATCCCTTATTCTTCTTAGATCACTAAACAATCTCATTGGCTACCAGGGCACCATCAAGAATGCTTCTACCTTCGATGAAAGATAATTGAGAATCATTAACCAAGTTATCAACAACCCGTTTCAATCTATGAGCCAGAATCTTCAAGATCATCTTATAAATACACCCTATTAAAATGATAGGTCTAAACTGACTAACCTCCTCCACCTCATCCACTTTGGGGATTAAAATAATCAAAGTGTTATTGAGGGCATGTGGTATCCTACTCGAACAGAAGAACTCTGGGACAGAATCAGTGAACTCCTCCCCAATGAGACCCCACATCTTTTGAATGAAACCCATATGATACCTATTATACCTTAGAGCTTTAAGAGGATCACATGCCCAAACCGCCTTCTGAACTTCCTCCCTTTGAGGTATGCAAACCAACATCATGACAAAATGCATGCCATCCATCACAAAGTAACAACAATAACAACTGTGATGGCTTCAATTGAAGAATTAGGAAAAATAAATGCTCAAGTTGTAGCAATAATTAATTAGACGATATCAGTACAACATTTCAGCTGGGTGCCTAAGATGTGTGCGCTTCTAAATATATTAATTTTTATTCATTTTGTTTTGTTTTATGCATCTTCATATGGACACTCTTTATAGTCTAATGTTAGCTATTTACCACTAGGTGATAATGTATATACTATGAATTAGAATAATAGATTAACATTTTATGTAACAAAATGTGCTATATTATTGTTATTATCATAGATGAACTAACATATCATAATACTCCATATGTTATATAATACAAAAGGTATGAGGTTTATAATTTTGCTTCATCTTGTATGGTATTTTACAAAGCATATCAAAAAATAAATGAAGTTTCAATTCTAACCTTATAATATTATCTTTTACCAAAAAAAATATGGAGTATTAATATGGAGACATATTAATAATAATATATGACTTTGTCTTTAGATTTTAACACTTATTAATATATGTATAAAAATATAACACTTCTTTTATTATGAGGGAGTGAGTAACATAATCCAACATATCTTCATTGATTAAACAATTTTTTTTTACCATAAAGTAACAATAAGCCAAATATTATTTTATTCACCATAGATTTCAATTGTTATAAGTTGGTCCCTCTACTTTTTTCCCTAAATTACTTATTGAACTTTCTATTTTTCTAATTATGATCCATGAATTATCAATTTATAATGGTTAAATTTATGATATGTCAGTTTAAAATTTTAATTAAGGTATTGAGCATTATAATCAACATGCCCTTAAAATAAAATACATTATAGCCTAATCAATATCTAATAAAAAAACTAAAAGTAATAAATAAATTTAATCAACATATGATATCAACTTCTAAATCTCACAATATCCACCCTTTATTTTATTCTCTTCCATAGCTCTTATTATTGAAACACATAAATTACTTGAAATAGTAGTCACGACTATCAAATGGATGAACATATTAACAATTAAGAATTACAAACAAGAGAGTGATACCATTTTATTTCTTTACTTTTGGAATGCCTTCAATAGAATTCAAATTCAAATTTGAAATCATAGAAAATGAGCAATAAATATTTCCTAAATTGTGCTAAAAAATTATTTTACACATAAAAAATTGATTCTATATTTAAAAAAGTATGATTAATGATACCAAAACTAGATTGAATTATCACATAACAAAATTAAAAATTTAGACAAAATAATGAAAGGCAAGATGATGTCCAAACTTGCTAGGTATGCAAGAGTCTGCATAATTAAAGGATCTAAAAGTCTTTTCTTTCAGCCTTTTTCATTATCCGTGTCCACCCATCTTTCAATAAAATAAGTATCTAGTATTTTTATATTGTTGATAAGTTAGTGTACTTTAAAAAATGTGAAGAGCTAAAATAAGAAGAAATTGGGCTTAGGAAGCCATATCCATGGATTTGGAAGGCCTGACTAAGAGACAACATGAATTTGGTAAATAAAAAAATGATAAATGAATGTTACATTAAACCTTAAATGCAAGAGGAATTGTCTCTGATATCATTACAATCCACTCTCCTCACCTTTTAGAAAGGGTTTATGAGGGCCTAATAATGTTATACCTAGACAAGTATTTAAAAGTTTACACTCTTGGCAAATAAAACCAGCTCAGACATGTCTATAAAGAAACAACCCTCCCACTAAGTGCAATATTTGAAAAAAATCAAAATTATTAGTATACTTTTTTTTATTTACTGATTAGATTATTATTTATTCAAAAAATGTTGATTTAAGTATTATAGTTAAAATTTATAAATAAATAATTTATATACTTAACCATTAAAATATTTAAGTTGGAATCACTAAAGGACAACTATAAAAGTTAGTAATTGATGTAGGCAGTGTCACTTGACAGAAGATGTTGGTTGTGACTAGTGTGGAGAGGATGAAAGCCTCATTCATGTGGTGTGTGATTGTTCTTTCGGTCATGAATAGTGGTCTTTTTTATTGATCAGCACGACCAAGTTGGGTTTTTCAACATGGAGTTACAGGATTGATTGGCTTCCAATTTCTCAAATATCAAAGTTCTCTGGTCGGGTAAGCCACCTTAGGCATCCACCTTTGATCTTAGCATTTGGAAGATCTTACAAGTTTGTAACAAAAGAATCTTTTGTGATCAACTTTTTTTAGCTCAAAGAATAGTAGAGGTTGTGTGGCATATGGATAGGGAGGAACAAAAGGTTTAGGATCAACTTAAATGCCTTAGTTCCCCAACTGTCAATAAAGGATTTGTGGGGGTTGGTTGGCCTATTCCTCTAGATAAATTTATCAAATCAAACTTTAACGGTAGTGCAATTGGTAACCCGGGTATGATTGCTTCGGGTGGTGTAGCTCATGATTATTATAGGAATTGATGCTTAGGTTTCTCGGTGAATGTTGGGTATTAGAGATTCTAGTGGTTGAGATTTTGGTTATTTATCATGGCCTCCCTCAGGATAAAGAACAGGGATTATTTTGTGTCTGTATTTTGGGCAATTCACTGGTTGTTGTGAAGCTTATTAATTGAGGTGATTTGAGGTACCACTCGCAAATTCACATTCTATAAGAATGCTGTAGATCGACGAAAGATTTTTTTTTCCTGCTATATCACTCATGATTTCAAAGAATGTAATTATGTGGTCGATAGGTTAGCTCACTTAGGTCATGACCACTCTTTTGGCCTATAGATTACTGATACCCTTCCCTCAATTATTTATCATGAACTAATTTTTGATATATTAGGTGGTACTATCCAAAGACTTTGTTTTGAGCATGTGGTCTGATGTTATTAGATTCTCATCCTCCTTTCTAATCCAAAAAAAATAGTGATTAAATTAGGAAATAAATTAATAAAGTGACTAACTTAAAATAATTAGAAATCTGTGTTGACCAAACTAATATTTCACTCAAATAACAACTTAATCATCGTAAAGTAATATACTAACTAAAATATTATGATAATCAACCATAAATTAACATAGTATACCATAATGGCATTTCTTAACATAACATGCATAAATTCACAAAAATAAACATCTAATATAATAATGTAGTCAATATGCAATGAAATAATACATAATGGAGAACCTAGTTCAAAATAAATGCATTTCATATGTTAACTATGTTCAAATTAGGTAATTAATTAAATTTCATAATAAAGGATGGTGGAACATGGATCATTATTGGAAAAAGGTAGAAAAGCAATGAAACTATCAATTAATTTTTTTAAGGGGAACTATCAATTACTTTGAGCCCCCTGAGACCATTTGTATTAAAGGTTCCTAACAAAAATAGGAACCCAAAGAACCCCTAACCCACCAATTTTGAGGTTTCATGTTCCTAAAAAAATGAAAAATCATTGGGCTTCGGTTCTACAACAAGAACCAATTCTAAAAAAATAGACAAAAGAGACATGGGGAAAGTGTGGATGGGGAGGTTGTTTTGTGGGGATGGGAAAAAGTTTATAGAAATAGGGGAAGGAAAAATGAATCATAGGGATAGAAATGATAGTAGTATGATTTTATGTGATATTTTGGTGTTTATAAACTCTTGAATTGGTAAAAATAGTAGTAATTCATGAATTAAATTTTATATTTATCTACTAGTTATTTATACATATTATTTGATACGTAGGAAAATCTACAATGATCAAAAAATCTAGTAAGAAGTGTGAGTATCTATATATGTATTAAATACATATGGTACCTGTTCAATTCACCTATGTGAATCCATAACACCCCCGTGAATATTTACTAGTTATATTTTGTTATACATTTTAGATATACCACCTTATTTTAAAGTATTGTTAGAAAAAATCTAGTCGGAAAAATTCTGAATGAATGGAAAAAGAATGTCTTATGTATAACACTATCCCTCAATTTAACATATATCTCAAAAATGACACATCCCCATCTTATTGATGCATATTGCTAAACAAATTGAGTCATGCTAAGTGTTGATGATGGAATTGGGTGAAGTTCTAACAAAATATAAAATGAAGAAGAGAGGATTAATAGAATGAAGGTGACTTAATCTTGAAATCTCTCCATGATTAAGCACTTACACAAACCAATTAAGGTTTTAACTCTTGATATAAATTATATAAGATTTTGAAAGATAAAATAAGACAATGCACAAAGCCTTGAGTAGGGAGGTAATTTTCAAAAATCATGCAAAATTGCTAATGGAAAATTTCCTCATTTACTCCTTTATAAAGAGTATAAGGCTAAGGAAAACTTATAAATTACACAACTAACCCTTAGAGGGTTGACTTGGTTACATTGTAACCATAGAACACATTAATACAAGCTAAACTAAATTTGTATAACTCAACCAAACCTAATCGGCTATGGGAGATGATTTTTTTTTCAGTATCATGAAGCCTCATTGTCACAACATATCTGAAAAACTAGCCTTACAACTTATTGCAAGTATTTAGGAAGCATAAATTACAATTTAGTAAAGACTAACAACACACTCTAACAATGTTTAACTAAAAGAAGCAAGTAACATGTTGACTCATTGACTATTTGGGGGTTGTTTCTATGTTTTTAAAAGAGGGTTGGTTCTCCCTTAAATTAGTTATAATATAAGGTATTGAAAACCTCATGTAGATCTATTAGCAAGCCAAAATCTACCTTTTTTCCTCCCTTTTTAGTTGGTATATGATCCTCCTACAACTGTGGTCATGTCCTACGCTTTAAGCCCACTCTTTTGCACTTTTCTCCCCATACTCTAATATTCAACACTTTTTGTTCCCTTTTCTTTTTTTTTCTAGACCAAAACCTCTCTCCCTCTCATTAATTCTTAGCTAAATTCTTAGTAGCTCTTAGAAATCTTCTCTTCCTATTCCATAAGAAAAACTACTAAGTGTTTCCTCCTTATTCTCTTCTTTTTATCTTCTTCTCTCTAATTTTATTCTATTTTAATCTCTAAATGTTTTGCTAAATATTTTTCTCCAATTTTTGTTAGGTGAGTAAGAATTTTAGGTATTATGGTGGTCTTGTAATTTGGCCTTCTCTACTTGAAGATCTTGTATTAGATAAATTTGGATAGACCTTATAGGTATAGAATAATGAGCTGTGTGCTATGTGTTTTGGTTATTTCAAACATGACACCATGAGTAAATCTATGATTAAGATCATGAATTTGGCCTTAGGAGCATAATAGGTTTTGGTTGATTTTTCCTTGAAAATTTATGAGTTGATTATAGCATGATTCCTGAGTATGTTAGATGATAAAGTCCTAAAATGTGTTGCTTGTATGTTATATTTAATTTCTGGAAGTTTCCCTAAGGCATGAGTATGTGTAGATATGTTTGGATTAAGTTTGAAAGCATGAGGTTCTCGAATGTATATTATCTAGTGGAACTAGTCGATTGGCGAGGGACAAACTAATTGACTCGATTGGTTTTAACCTGATAGTCATTTGGTTAACTAGAATATGTGAGTGTTTTTCCTCAACATGTGCCAGTAAGCTAGAGATTTTCTATTCCACATTGTTTTCCTATGGTTTGTCTTCAAAATCAGCCAACTAGTTTGTGGGACTAATGGATTAGTTTGCTTGGGACTTTTGGTGGCACTTTCAAGGGTTAGATTCTTATTTGGCCTTTGAATTTCTTGAATAATGTTTAAAATGGGAATAATTTATTTAAGCATGGATATATGATATAAATTAAATTGTTGGCCTTAAATAAGATATCCATGATTAAAGTAGAAGATAGCGGAATTCTATGTTAATTTTTTTTAGTGGATTAAATAGTGATTTTAATTCACTATTATTTGAGTTGTGTTGGCTATCTATATTTGGTAAGCTTGCAATTTTTAGCCCATTTTTTACTTTATGCTGGTTATCTATATTGGGTCAACTAGGGATAAAATAATCTACCTTTATATAAGACGTGTTATCTATTTATATTGGATTAGTTGATGGTTTTTATCCACCTTTCTTTGAGCTGTGTTGGTTATCAATATTGGGTTAGTTGATATCAAATAGTTTACCTATATTAATTGTTGACTTTTGATGATTATTTATGCTAGATTAACTAGTGGCAGATAATATACTTATTTAAGTATGAGATTATTGTGGTTATGGTATCAATTAAGAGATGAGTATGTATTATGGGAATATGAGTATAAATAGGGTCTTTATTTAATATTGTTCTGAATAATATATGATATCATGTTTAAGTGGATTCTATGTTTTTTCTACTTTAAATACCATACCCTATTTATTGCATGGTATATATATAGTGGAGACATTGTTTACTTAATACACCGACGTAATGAAACTTGACTTTACATATGATCTGTTGCAAGCACTGGATGAGGATGATGTTGATTTATTTGATGGTGTACCTAGGGAGGAGTGATTATATAGGTCGGGTGCTTAGAGTAAAAGATATTTGTTGGGGACTTTGGAATCTTTTGTGAAGATATATTAGACTCTTCTATCATGTTTCTCCTTTTATTATATTTTTAGGAGTTAATCTCCACAATAATCATCTTATTTTTATATTATATTTACTTTTTCTTATTGAATCTATTTTGTGACTTAAATTTCATTTTTCTAATTTCATTCTTACACAAACATCCACTTATAGCTTACAAATTTTGTGTCTTCTGGTGTAAAGACCACATGTCCTAAAGCTTCATATTTGTGAAGGAAGTTTTAGTTCTACTTGGACTGCATCTTTCCAATTTAGCTAATATTGTATTTGTTGGCATCCATTTATCATCCTTGGATCAATATCATCTTTATTTGACATCATTTAACATGCAATTGACTATGAAAATACTTCATCTACTATAGTATCATTTCTATCAAAATGTTCTCTAGTGGAAACATAATTTATTGATATTTCATGATTATTGGTTTTTCCATCATCATGCACCTCTTTCGAGGTGTTATCCTCATACTTTTAAATGTCATTGCATTTTCCTTGAATGGGAGGAATAATTATGATATCATTTTTTAAGTTGTCTTTCTTTCTCATCCTTCTTGGTATCAAATCTTTTGAACCAAGTGTTATACCGCATTTTTAACATAGTTTAATTCACAAGAGTCTTATATGAAGCTTCAGTAAGAACTAAAACTTTTGTAGGATCATTCATTGCTAAAATGTTTGACTCTGACACTTTTTTGATGTTATTGAATGCAATAGACAATTGATTAGCTATGCCTTGTAAACACATAATTTTTTGCACTTCTTGCTTATATATGTTTGATTGTGGTTCAATAAGAGATAAATTTGTTGTATGCCATATAATATCTATGATTCTACTTTGCTCTTATTTCCACCTTAAATCTAGTAATATTATTTCATTAAAATGATAATCAATAACCCATGTTGTGAACATATCCCTAGTAATTGGTTTGATGTATTTAAAAATTGACGGGTATTCAAAACTAATATAAATTCTTAGTCTTCTTTGTGGACTAGTTTTCATTCTTTATGGTGGAGCAATAGGAACATAATCAATATAATACTGTTAGATGTGATACATTTGGTTATTTTCCATATACTAATTTTAATGGGAAGTATTTATGATAAGCAATCGGTCTTAACTGAATCAAAGCTACCGCATGTAATATGACATGTCCTTAAGTTGATGAGGGTAGTTTGGATCTCACCAGCAATGGTCGAGCAATCAATTATAATTTTTTAATGAATGATTTAGTAAGACTATTTTGTGTACGAACATAAGCTATAGGATGCTTCACATTAATCCCAATTGACACACAATAGTCATTAAATACTTGTAATGTAAATTCACTAATGTTGTCAAGTCTTATATTTTTTATTATATAATCTAAACACTAAGCTCTTAATCAAATAATTTGATCTATGAGTCTAGTGAATACCACGCTTATACTAGATAATAAATTTACATAAGACTAACGTGTTGATGCATCAATCAACACGATTAAATATCGAAATGGCTCACATGGAGGGAAAATTAGTCTACAAATATATCCTTATATTCTTTATAAAAATTTTGGATATTTAGTGACAATCTTATTCATGGAATGCCTTGTAATCAACTTATCGAGTGAACGTACATCACATGATAGATCACAAGACTTCAGCATCTTAATGTTCATTAATGAGTGTTTGATTGAACTTTTAATAATTTTTCACATCATCCTTATGCCTGGGCGACCCAAATAGCCATGATATAGAGTGAATGTTGTTTTGAATTCTAACTTTTCATTAGAAACCATATTTATTTCAATTAGACTTATATCAGTATAATATAATCTTGAAAAATATGCTAGAATTTTAGGAAGAGTACATTTCTTGCTTGATTCATGCATTGTAATGTACAAATACTCTTTCCCATTTCCATTCATGGTTTCCATATGATACGCATGTCTATAAAACTTAATAAATTCCTTTGAGATTTGCTTGAATATAGTGTGT
Source organism: Tamarix austromongolica (assembly GCA_039764185.1). Taxonomy (NCBI): domain Eukaryota; kingdom Viridiplantae; phylum Streptophyta; class Magnoliopsida; order Caryophyllales; family Tamaricaceae; genus Tamarix; species Tamarix austromongolica. The sequence goes on along the minus strand of CM077818.1, from coordinate 86,700,773 downwards.
TGTTAATTACTAATTCTATCTCCTTAGGGAGCAACATGAATGCTCTTTCAGAGCCTTCTATTAGCTTTGCAATACCAAATATGGTGTCTATATTACCATCAAAATATTATACTTGAGAAAAATATTATTTGTGTAACACTCTAATTTTTGATCTTAAAACTTTCATTTTTTAGAGTTAATCACGGAAGCTAAAATAAGAAAAACGAAGGGTGTTATCATCACACTTGGTACAAGTATGGTTTCCTCTACCATTATCATACTAAGAGCAAAGACCAAAATCATTACTCTACTTACAATTAATAACATGATTACGAGAAACAAAATATAGAAGATAACAAATAAGTATCGTGTTATATAAAAGCAACATTAGTGATTACAAAACTTAATCGAGAGAAAGAATAGGAGTACACAAGCATCCAAATACAACCAAAATCAAATATACCAACGATACTGGATATCCCTAGGCTCTTAAACCGAACTACTAACTTTTGGCTGAACTCGGAAGCTGACCTGCAAATATCACTGCCCATTGAATAGTCAGAAGTCCATAAAAGAAACCCTTTAGTACAATGTTACTAAGTAACCCTTTATACTAAACTAAAATAAAACTTGACATGGAACACATATAAGGCATCAAAATAAAACATGGTATAAAATATCAAAATGTACATACATCAATAGAAATACAATTATCATTCATATAACCACATACCACTAAGCCTCTACACTATTGGTATTCATTCTTCTCAAACAAACTAAAACTTACCTATGAATCATCTAATGCTCTTTGAAGTATAATTAGGAACAACATCAATCCAAAATGAAAAAAATAACAACATATCACATATCTCATTATCAATACAAATAAATATCATAACACGGGTAGATTAACAGGCATAATCCAATAATAATTCATAGTATCACAGGTAGACACAAAGGCAGCTATTGAAATAAATATAGACACAAAGGATGTTACTAACAAATCTATATTCCAATAATAATTTAAATTCAATAATAATCATTTTAATTTTATTTATGTTGAGTTCAGGAATCCCACTATTCTTAAACCTGATGAAAAAACATCACAAGATTTTGAAGATTGACTTACGAATCATGATAGAAGGATGTAAAGGAAAATTTTGAAAATAATTATGTACCTTAAAATATCGATATTATTGAAATCTTGTTAAACCAAGAGTCCAACACATCTTTTAAATATCAAATCTGAGCTTTCTACACAAATTTATGATTGTTTTTCACATGTGTGTCAGATTGAATTTTTACATGCGAATGGATAAATTGTCATAATTAACATTATAGACTTCATTATCTTTTCTTATTTATTAGTTAGGTTTTTATTTACTTATTTTATTGTTATGTTATGATATAATTTAGTTAATTTATTTCCTTAATCATTAAGAAATTAAATAGATTTTTTCTTTTATCTTATGATATATTTTATCTTTTTAAGATTTTATTAGGATTTAATTGTTATTATTATTATCATAGGATTAAGTAGGTTACTATTCATATAAATAGTATAATGAATAGTGATTTAAATAATAGTTATTATCTTATTTAGATTTATTTTATCTTATTATTCAGGAGGTTACATGAGGAGGTGAATATTATCCTATAGATATCCCATGTAAGCAGGATAGTGGAATTGAGTCATTAAATTGAGTCTTCTCTCGTTGAAACCCTATGTGAGTTTTTTTTATTCTATGTTTATGTTATATGTGTGAGTCATAAACTAGATATCTCTCTAAATTATCTTATTTATTTGAGTGATAATTTAGAAATCTTTTATACATTTCCTTTATGGGCTTGTAGAGAGTTATCTAGTTAAGTTTATTGCGTGTTTCTTTATTAGATATCCTTTGAGAGTTATTTATGTGAGGCTTTCAAAGCTAGTTTGAAGAATTAATTTGTGTGATCCTTCATTCATGTCCTTATTTTAGAATTCATCATTCATATATCATTATAAAATTACATAAAATAGGTTATTTTTTAAGCCGATCATTCTGTTGCGCATCAAAACTAGTAGAACTATTTGAAACACCTCTCGGGATAAAACACACCTAAGACACTATTTTTAAACCAGTAGAATGGTCTAAAGTACCTCTTAGGGACAACGCACCGGAGCCACTATTATCGTCCGATGGAGTAGACCCAACACCTCGATCCTAACTCATTTACTCTTCCACTTTAAATCATTAATATCGTAATTATTAGGTTACTTATCTCAAATCGTATTTTATTTCATGTTGAGTTTAGGATCCAAATATTCTTAATCCGATGGAACAGACTGACACCTCTTAGGGAAAAATGCTCATGAGCCACTCTTATTGTTTGGTGGAATAGACCCATAAAACACCTCAACCCAACTCACACGACCTTTCACTTTAAATGATTAAAACCTTATTCAGTGTTGATAATACAAGGTCATATTACAAGACTCATTCAATTTGTAGGTCTTAAAATTGATAAACATGTAAACCCAACCATATAAGTATCGAGGTCGATCTAAGATCAATATTTCACATTTTGGCGCATAAGGTCAAAAGTGGCCAAAATGCCCTTATGGTCAAAATTACCACATTAACATCCTCTTTAATTACCAGATCCATTTTACTTATAAATTTGTCATAAAAAGGCTAAAACATAATAATAAAATTATTTATCAAGCAAAATAAATTATCAAATAAGCCAAATAACTATTATGCCCTTATTTAAGATTTTACATATAAAACCCTAGCATGTGTACCTAATATATCCATGATCACATAATCTCATGTTTAACAACATATAATACACATTAGACATGATTGTGAGAGGAAAAATTACAATACACATAAAATGACCAAATTGCCTTAAGGGCACACATCCATAATTAGTATTTCCTAAACTTATCTAAACATGCTTATCCTATCATTTTACACCCACATGTCATACATTATTATAAATATCAGTTTGCCAAAATTTTGTACTTTAAATATTTTAAATATGATATCATGCTCTTTTACCAATTTCTAGAATACAATAAATAACATATAATCATAGCATAACTAATCATGCATGACATACTTCAGACACAAAAAATCTTAATGTACTATCATGTAAAATTTACCATTTTTGGAGAGTATAAAAGTTACCTAAATTATAGCAAAAATACAAAATAGTGGTATCCTACTAAATACTATAAGGTCCCACTAATTAATTTCCATACCTAAAAATAATACCATAATTACCAAATTAATATTTAACAAATAAAATGATAATTATAATAATAAAATATTTATTTTATAAAATTACCAAAATACTCTTATATTTAAAATTAGATAACAAAAATTGTATGGCAAAATCCTCATGTTGTGCATGCAGCTTGAGCTATGTACAAAGAAAATGGGGCTGGTGGGTGAGAGATTGTTTTGTTTGGATAAGGAGGAAAGACGAGACAAGGGTAGTGGAAATGGTGGTGAGGGTTGGTGATGTCGGTGGTCGACGATGGAAGGTGGTAGTGGTGGCGTTGGGCTCGGAGGTGAGTGCATGGAAAATGGAAGGGTTATGACAGGGAAGGAGATGATAGTGGATGGTGGTGATGGCTTGAGGTAGAGGTGATGGTGTGACGAGGGTTGCGGGATAGTGGTGTAGGGGTTGGAGTTGCTATGGAGGGAGCGATCGAAGGTGGTGGTAGCAATGGAGGGGATAAAAGGTGGGTGATAGGCTAAGTTTGGATGCCTCAAAAGGGTGGGGGTACAATGGTAAAAATTGTCATTATCCAAGGGGGTGAAGCGGGAGAAGGTGGAAAATGGATGGGGTAGGGAACGAAAAAAATTCACATAGAAGGAGAAGAAGAAAAACAGGTGTGGCAGGGTAGAAATAAGAAGAAAAGGAGGTCGATGGCTGTGAGGTTGGTTGAGTGATGATGGAGGTTGTGGTGGTGCAAGGTGGCGACGCATGACGTGGAGATGGTGGTAGTGGTTTCTGCCAAACTAAATGAAGCCGAGAAGGGCATGGGGGTAGTGTTTGAATAATACACACACACAAATGTATTTATTTCAATTGTGTGTTTAGTATGATTAAATTTTCTAGTCTTATTTTATTTCAATGCACTATTTAAATTTATTTTCTAGATGTATTTTAATTTAATGCAAGTATGTTTGTGCTTGTAATGTATTGGAATAAATCTACCAAACATTATTGTGTTCACATATATTTCATTTATCTTTATCTAATATTTTATTATAAAATATGATGGCATCATTAATGTGTTCACACGGGCTCTTTTTTCTCATCATTGACTCATAAATGAATTATTATTACTTGTGCATACTATATTTGTCTCTATATAATGCATCGTCATAAAAGAATATATGGGGTTATCTTTTCCATATATTTCATGATCAATATTCATATCACCATTATTAAAAAAAAATATTCCCCAACATAATGATGTAGGCTTCACACAAGATCTAATCCTAATTTTTAGCACCCAATGAATTAAGTCAAACAACCAATATTGAATATGATGCACGACAAAAAAATGTAGCCTTCACATGGAGTTTGGTCCTACTTTTCCAACATTAAATATAAGAATCTAACATAATAATGAAGTCATATAATATTCCAAATTGAGTGGAGTATTATAAAAATTGATATAACTACTTATATCAACATGGTATACTATCATTTTGATGATTCACTCCTAAGAATTCCACAATCAAGTGTGATCATTATGGAACAAGTTTTAGGATAGAAAACCCTCCTAGAAAGTTTTGGGAATTTTTTGAAAATTTTATAGGAAGTCTGTGAGTGATGATAAAGTACACTAAAATAACTTGTGTTGATTTGTGAGTTCAGGCGATCAATCAAAAATCACTTTAGGGCATACAATAAAATCATGGTTGTAGATGCGCTTACCGTTGCTGTGTCGTGGTATCATAATGTTGCGTCCAATAGATTATATGACACGGTCATCGGGGCATAATTTTTTTTCACATTATGCATTAAATCTTATTTATTCATCATTTAATTACTTGCACACCAATATATTAATTTTATACATTATATTATAAGTCTTTAAATGACTCATTATATGTTAAATGATCCTAATAACACTACATTACCTTGTTATGAGAAATAAGACGTGTTTTTCATTTGGTATTGAATATCACACTCACCTCTTCTTTAACTGTTCTATCATTATGTCTCTTTGGAAGGATGTTAGGGCTTGGTATGGCAAAATGATCTACAACTACTTCCCTCTATAGTATAATTTGAGCTCTTAGAAAAAGGAAAAGATATTCCAAACTTCCAAGTTCATAACTTTTGTTCAATGCTAAGTCTTCTCTGTTGCTATTTACCTATTATGGAGATTGAAGAGTAAGGAATGAAGGTGCTTTTGATTCTAAAGATATAGACACTAATGGATTAGTTATATATATTAAAAAGTGTGCATAATGATTTATTTAGATAACATTTTTGTAAACCTCAGGTTCTAAATCATAACTTTTAATTAGGTAGAGCACCTATTTTGTGGTATGCTTACTTCATTTTTTATCTTCCTTAGTGGGGATACCATTATGTGGCATGCCTACCTTATTTTTTATTCTCCTAGGTATGCCCAGATTATTTGTACAAATCACAGGTTGATTTTGAAATATATTTGCAACCATTTACCTAATGAACAATACATGTTATTTAGTGGTAGATGAGAAGTTAATGAATAACAATACTTGATTACAACTCAGTAGTCACTTAGTATAAGGTATATATAATAAATGAATAATAAGAAATTATTACAACATAAAATATTACATAAAATGTTCCACAATGGCTACCACCGAACAGAATGTTGTAGAGGATCTTCATAATCATCTTGTTGGTTTGAATTATAATGAGCACTATAGTCATTGTGAACATCTCATATATTAAGTGTTCCAAAATTAAAAAATGATAATTGAAATTGTTTATATTGTGTTAAAGAATAAGAACTATCATCTTGTGGTGGTGCTACGCTAGGTTGAGATTAAGACAGATGCTTTGTTTTTTTATTCTGATTTGAATGATAGTAATAGTAATTTGGATATGAATTATGTGGTCTTGATAATGATATCCCAATGTTTCCATATCTGTTATAACTAGAGGAGGAATATTGATAATCATAATATAGATTTTATACTTGATATCTCTCTGTCTCTAACTAACAATATGTGTTGCAACCATAACATCCATACATGAGATTAGGAGGCATAGATTCGAAAGGTTAATAGGCACCATGCTCAAAATAAAATTGATAGAATCTTTAACTAGAGTAAGCTAAGTGGTGACGACTAGTACTTCTGTGACCTCTTGTACCACGACCATGAGTTGGTTGATCATCCCCATCTCCATAAAAAGTAGAATTGCTTTGTACATATGATCCAATGTTGTCATATCCATGTGTCGCCCCTCCTCCATTACCACCACCACTACCACTACCATCATCGTCACTCATACTCATATGAGAATTGTGAGATGCACCACTAGGTTCATTTTTAGCTTGGGAGTGATCAACACCTCTATATTGGATTGAAGGATCTTCTCAAGTTCTAGTGCTTGAAAGCTATTACTACCTCCTTGAAATTCGTTATCATCATCATCCAAGCCATTCTAGGAAGATGTTTGATTATTTTCATCTCTAGTATCAAGCAAATGATCCTCTAGTTCTTCTAACCAAGGATCCAAAACATCATCTACATGAAATATATAATCCAAATTAATAGGATTATGTCCAATTTCTTTAACAATTTGATGAGAGGCAGCAGCACTTAAGAATTTCATTACAATCCTTTTAAGATGTGGAGTAGAATCCCTATATATATTCCACCATTTAACTGTAATTATAAGATTTTATAATTATTATAAAGTTATAAGTTATATTCATCAAATATTAAGATGATATATAACCTTAAGTACCCAAATTGGTGAATTTAATGGCTTTTTGTGTTGTAATGTCACTAAAATCTTCTTGTCTGAGACTATATATCTCCAACTATATATTAAAGCTAAACAAAGAAGTTATCATCATTATTCTATCCAATAAAATGTATTATAAGTTAAGTTTACCTCATTGAGAGCTTGAATATGATTATCAATGTTTGGCTCGAGCCTTTGTATCACTTTTATCGACATTCTTATCACTTCTCAGTCCTCTTTAGTATCATTTGCTTAACTTTTGTATGCACATTGAGGGTTGAGAAAATATAATTTTCAAACTCACATGTAAATGAAATGACAATTTAGTAAAATATTTTGCATCGACATATACTTTGCTAAATAAAATAGAAATAAATAAATAAAATTACCTACAACATGCAAATTGTGGTGAAGCTAAAAGTTCCATTTATTATCAATGATATTTCAATAACATTCCTAATATCGATAATTCTTTTGTATGACCAAATTTTTGCTCTCCATTGCTTCATAGAGAAATTCTATCGTTGGTTTATCATCTCAATCCATTATTCTTAGAAACTTCATAAGAGGCTCTTACACCTTAAGAATATCATTGACCTTAGTCTAAAATTTTCTTCTTTCATTTGTGAGTTGGAGAATAATATCATGAAATTTGGTCACATGATCATCATTTATTTGAGAATATTTGGCACGCTTCCACTATTCTAACTCCCAAATATTTCTAAGACTATGCTTATACCTAATAATACTATCCAATGCAATAAAGTTAATAGCAAATCTAGTTATGTTGGGTTAAAGAAGCCGGTGATCATTTATGAATTGTAACATTATGGCCACCATTTTATCATATCTATATATGAATTGGGTGATGTGTTGATCCATTTCAAGCACCTTATGAATGTTACTCTTCTTTAAAATATCAGTCAATACAAAATCTTTGCAATGAGTAGCACAACCTATCCAATATAGATGTGGAAACTCTTGCATCATTTCTTTCCTCCCAACTTGATTGCAGCTTCGTTATTTGTCATGACTTGTACAGCTATCTCGAGAACAACTTCCTCAACCACTTTTTTCATTAGTCTAAAGTAATAATCTGCATCTTTAGATGAAACACAGGTGGCATCAACAGGTTTATAAAAAACTATCTCACATTTTGAGTAAATCAAAAAGTTAATTAGGTGCCTTTTACTTGGCCTTGTCCATCCATCACATATAATGGTAACTCCCTATTTCTTCCATTGCGGTGACAAAGAACTAGTCCATTCCTTTAATGACTAATATTTTTCATTTAGATATACCTCTGAAAGCTCACAAGTATAAGGTGGTGGCCAACAATCTCTGTAACACCCCAAAATTCACTAAATTTTTTTTTAAGCGGAAGCAATTAAAATAGAAATACTTAAAACCTGTGAATTCTGGGAATGTTACTACCGCCACACTTAGTACCAAACCGGTTCTCTCCGACCGTTTCAGTACCAAGTGCTAAGGCTAAAGAAAATAGTAATCCATCAATTATAAATCAAGACAACTAAACTCCGAAAGCATTAAATGGTTGTAAAACAAAATCAGAGTACGCATAAAGAATTATTATTCAAATTAAAAAGAGAAATAGCTTACAACCGATAAAAGATTAACAAAAATAATTAGAATTACATAAAGACCGAAATATGGCCACAACTCTCTCGAACTTGAGCCAACCACAAACTCAACACACAACCCCGATTGATGTCTTGCCCACCTGCACAAAGTCAGAAGGGCATACTACTCCTGGAAATGAGCAGCACCCATGAAAATGGTGATCAGTACGCTATGTACTAAGTAAGGTAACCGAGCACTAAGGCCAACACATAAACACATAAATCATGTAGAACATAAAAGGGCATACTCATAAATGCATATGATCAACCAGGTAAAAGTACAAAGGCCCATGAATAATCCAATTCAATTACTTAATTAATCTCTGATCAAGAGTCGATTCACACCATACTTTTTATCAAATCCATGCGAGTACAAAGGCCCCCACTATTATAGCCGGTGGATCGGAGGCACATAGGGTATCACACCCTAACTACTATTATAGCCGGTGGATTAGAGACAAATAGGACTACGCGTCCTAACCACTATTCCTAACCGGTGGATCGGTTGGCTCCGGCTCGCATGGTGTTCCACTGTAAGTAATTAGTATCTTTTAAGCATTTCAGCAAAACTCGGGTTTGTGTTTGTTGAGCTCGGGAACCCCCACTATTATAACCGGTGGATCGGTCACACATAGGACATCATGTCCTAACCACTATTATAACCGGTGGATCGGTCGCACATAGGGTAAAAACCCTAACCACTATTCCGAACCGGTGGATCGATTGGTCCCGTCTCAACGATCTTCCTCTTTAGATAATTAATGTTTTAAGTATCTTATTCAGAAGCTTTCACCGTGGACATGCATGAATCATCACACATCACAAATCATAAAATTCCACCATCATCATACTTTATTCACCAATTACATATGTACTACCACCAAACCCTAGATTCAAATCACATAAAACCGAAGATTCATCCTTACCATACAATTGATTAAATTCTCCCATTCATAACCACAAATTAGATTTTCCCATACAAGACCACAAGTTAGATTCTCCCACATAAAATCACAAATTAGAACCTCCCAAGCAAAGCCATAAATTGGATTCCCCCAAACAAATCATAAAATTAGATTCTCCCAATCAAATCATAAATTAGATTCTCCCATATAATATCATATATTATATTCTCCGCATAAAACCATAAATTATATTCTTCCATCTAAAACCATACATTAGATTATTCCTTATAAAACCATAAAATTAGGTCAACTCACTTCCATTAGTCAACTTCTTTCCCCATTCTCCTTTTTCATCTTTTCCCCCACACAACCACATCAACATCCTCACAAAACTAAAGACTCATCCTTACCAAACCCTAAATTCAAACCATACCAACCCAAAGATTCAAATCATATAAAACCCAAAGATTTTTCCTCATACTACAATTTAATTAGATTCTCCCCTTTCATAACCACAAATTAGATTCTCCCATACAAGATCATAAGTTAGATTCTTCCACATAAAATCATATATTAGAACCTCCCAAGAAAAATCATAAATTGGATTCCCCCAAACAAATCATAAATTAGATTTTCCCAATCAAATCATAAATTAGATTCTCCCCTATAATATCATAAATTACATTCTCCCAAATAACATCATGAATTAGATTCTCCCAAACAAATTATAAATTAATTCTCCCAATCAAATCGTAACTTAAATTCTCCCATATAATATCATAAATTACATTCTCCCAAATAACATCATAAACTAGATTCTCCCAAACAAACCATAATTTAATTCTCCCAATCAATCATAAATTAAATTCTCCCATATAATATCATAAATTAAATTCTCCCAAATAGCATCATAAACTAGATTATTCCTTATAAAACCATAAAATTTAGGTCAACTCACTTCCCTTAGTCAACTTCTTTCCCCATCCTACTTTTCATCCTTTATCCCATACAAACCACACCGTCATCCTCTCATGCATGTCTTACAGGGTTACAACACATATTGTCATATACATATAGTACACATGCCATACAAAAACATACTTCAACTCCATGTCATACCACATATAAAATAATTAATGATAATAAATATAGGATACATAGCATGCGAAGCACATAATGCACATAAGCACATAAAAGGCCTTAGCACCCCTTACCTAAAACGACACCGGTCTTGGAGCACGCTCCTACGCCTCCTTAGGACTTTGACTGGTTTTACCTATTATGAGAGAAAAGCTAAAATTAGACTCCCTCCTATCAAAAATACTATTAAAACTAACTTAATATAAGACTAGGCTTTTGATAAAATAATAATAATAAAAATACCAAAAGTAATATCAATATTATTATTAACAAGAATAATAGAAATAGTAGCAATAATAATGAAAAGACACTATTCAAAAATAAAGTGAAATAAGGGCTTCAGACTCTTCACCAAAATAATACTAAAATATTATTTGTAAATTAAATAACCAAATTTAGTGATAATAATAATAATAATAATAGTAGTAGTAAAATTATTAACAAAATTAATGTTAAAATATTTGTATTAACAATAATGGAAATTTGAAATAGGAAATAATAATAATAATTATACTTATAACATTTTAATAATAATAAATATAGAAATAATGAGAAGAATAATAATAAAATCGAATTAAAATACAATAAGCTTCAGCCCTCAACATAAATAATAATAAAAACATTAATACTAATAATTATAATAATAATTCATATTAAAAATATAAATATTAAGAATAATAATAATAGTATTTATATGCAATTAATTGAAATAAAATAATTTAAGGGTTATAAAAATAGGAAAAATAGCTGAGAGGGTCTAGGGTTCAACCAAATGTTGGTGGGGATAGGTGGCACCGGCGGTGGCACACGGCGGCGGCGGCGATGGCCGGAAAAAGAAAAGAAAGAGGGGAAAGTTGCATGCTGGGAATAAGATAGGGAGAATTAAGATGGGAGCTGGGGTGTTTTGAGTTTCCCAGAAGGAGAGGGACAGAATGAAGGTGGTGGAGCAGCCAAAGGTGGCGGCGCACGGCGGCGATGGTGGTGGCCGAATGGAGGAGAAGGAGAAAGAGAGAGGAGGAGAGGGAGAAAGAGAAAAATAAAGGTATGGGGAGATAGATGAGGGTCTGAAGAAGATTTTGGAGGTGAAAGAAGAGGCAGAAACGGCAGAAGAGGTGGCTAAGGGCGGCGCAAAGGGTGGCAGAGCTGGAAAAAAAGGTTGTTTGGGAAGGCAACTTTGCACAGCTCGTTCGGCTTGTGAAGAAAGAATCGACGGGTGAGGTAGATTTGGTTAGCTAGAGGGCGGTTCAAGGATGACACGGGTAGCCAGAAAGGGCGGCTAAGTTGGCCGGAGGCGGAGGGAGATGCGTCTGAAGTAGAGGTGGTGGCAAGGTCGGGATTCTGGGTTATGAAAACAAAAGTCTCGATACAGGTTATTATGAGGGATATTTATAGGCTTTAGAAGGGAGGATAGGGTTATGTGGGTCGGCTAGTAGCTAGGGAAGGTAGGATTCCGGTCGTCGGAGGCGACGTTGGTTGGTGGGTTTATTTTTTGGGGGAAGGGGTGGTGCGCAGGAGAGAGAGAGAGAGAGGAAAATTGCGCGATAAGGGGAGATGGTTGGCTATATGTGGTCGCTGAATCAATGGGAAGAGAAAGGGAGGGTGAAAGTCGATCAAAAATGGCGAGATGGCCGGCGAAAAACTCGGGGCGGCGGCGAGTTGCAGGTAGGTGGCGGCAGTGTCGGGACTGGGGAAAAGAAGAAGAAGGTAGAGGCCGGGCGATTGAGGGAAGAAAGAAAAGAAAAGGAAGGGGACCGACCGGTTTGACGCGAGGGAGGCTGACTTAAATGGGACGACGCATTTGGGGAAGGAAAGAGGTTAAAACGCAGTGTTGCGAGGGACAGTGGTAGGAGGACGTGCGGCACAGGCTGGGCCAAAGGAAGAAGAAGAGGAAGATTGGGCCGCCGAGCTGGCTCAGTTCGGGGAGAAGAAGGATAAGAAAAAGAAAAGAAGAAAAAAAAGAAAAAGAAAAGGGAAAAGGGAAAAGGAAAATTAAAAATAGTGGGTTGGCTCAATTAAATTAATTAGAATATTTGAGATATTTAAAAATGATAATATTTAAATAAAATAACATTTAAATCCCTTTTTAGGCTAAATTATGATTTTTAAAAGATTTTCCACAAATTCCTTTTTAATTAGCAAAACACTCTAATTTTCTCCAATTAAATTAGTTATAATATTAATATTAATTTGAAACTATTTTCTCCTTCTTATTTTAAATAAAATAATTTATTTAATAAATTTTCAAAATAAAATGCTTAATTAGCTAAAATCCCCAAATTCTCTTCTAATAAAAATACTTATAAATGTCTTCCTTATTTTTCCTAATTAATTCGATTTAAAAATAATTTATTTAAATAATTTTTTTATAATAAATATCATTTAATTTAGTTTATAAAATTAGAAATTTTTGGGGCATTTCAATCTCCTACTTCACAAATAACTATCATCAACAACTTCATAAATGGAGACTCTATTGCATTAAATCATACTTTATTATGATTAATCCAGTTTCCCCATGCCTTTCTCAACTTTCCTTTAATACTTCTATACTCCTTTGTACCCATATTGATTTTGGTATGTTTCTTCTTTTGATGTTCTATTTCTAAAGAAATATTCGTAGTTGCTAATATTTCGGCAGGAGTCAGAGAAAGTGTATGTCCGTATGAACCCTAGAATTCTCTTACATTTACGTTAGATGAGTGACCCATTGGTTAATAAGGCTATTGATGATTGCTTCCACCTTCATGATAATAATCACAATGCTTGACCCTAATTTTTTATTCATATTCTAAATCTGTTTCAAATCTGCTCCTCCTTACATTCGCTTAGACATCTTCATCACCTAGTGTCATTCTTGTAATTTCTACTTCAATGATAATATCCTTTTTTTCACCTCAATCTTTTTTATTTATTATAATGTTTGTTCCATATTTCTTCGTACATCAATTGATACTTGATCACATTTTGTAATATTTCCTTTAACATGACCTAAATATTGTTTTCGTAGTATAATTCCTCCATTAATAACTTTACCACAAAATATATACTTAAGTTTCTGTTGACTTCCATCCATAAACTCTCAACAATTCCATGCAGTATCTCTAACTGTACCATGACCACTAGTATTATCATTACCACTTGTTTAACAAGACATGTTTAGTGTTTATGAAATATGTATATAATATATCTGAAAAATATATAAGGCTAATGTAATTAGTTAAATGATCTATTAAAGTAATTGTTTATAGAATTATAGGTGGTGAGTTTTTAATATGACACACTCAAATTGTTATGTACATATGTTAAATAAAGAATACACTGCACATAATAAATCTAGTTCTTCTCAGCATTAAATAAACACTACTACTATTATCCACTTTCAAATTACTAAATCTAGCTAATCTATAATATTAAATTTACTGGCAATAAATTATCATTATGTTATATTAATACAAGTTTATGAAAAATTAAAACTATAACAATTATTTATTATCCATACTTTAATCTTAATCATGTAATGATTTAATTAATATTAAAATTACTTAACTAATCATACAGAATTACTAATTACAAACTATTATTATGGTACATGTACATATATTAACAATAAATTAAAATTATAACAGTTCTAAGTATTAATTTATACATATACTAATTTAATTAATTACTAACATAATAATAAGTTAAGTAGAATAGTTAGCTAATTAATAAAAAAATAGACAGTAATGTAATTTAAGTTACTTAGAGATATTGAGAGATTTATATTTTAGAGATTGACATACTTCCACTCTTCTAGAGGCTCAAGTTTGGACTCCTTTCATCGAGTTTATCTGGTGCGACTTGTGTGACTTGCCACTTGCATTTCTTCAATTCCAGTCCAAGGTTCCAAGCTGTGTTGTGATGAGTGGAGAGCCATGTCTTTGTCTCTTTGGTTCGTCTTCAACTCTTCGGTTTTAGTCCAGATGGTGAGTAATGTTGACAACGGTCGAACACAACAAGGAGCTAGCGAGAGAAGAAATACTACTTGGAGCCAAGAGCAAACAATGAAGCTTGGAGGTGGTTGATGCCGACTGCCAGAGAAGTTTTGCTGCCACTGACAGTAGCCCACTGCCATATTTGTTGGTATTTTTTTACTTTTTATCTCTAATTTATTTTCTATGCCGATATATATATAACCATTTTCACTTTATTAAAATATTTACTACTATTTGTTAATTATTGTCTGGATTCTTCATAATCTACTTGATTTATCATCTGCTTCTTTTTCAGTTTAATTTTACTTTCTACTACACATAAATTTCGGTGGTCATTGGTGAGTATTGCTTTCGGTGGTGAGTGGGTGGTGGTAAGTGCAGGGACACAGGGTAGGGCACAAGCCACAAAGCCACCGAATGAATCTTGGTAGAAAACTTTAGAGGTGTTTCAATAGTTTTTAGAGTACCGATATTTCGGTAAAATATTGGTGATATTGGTGTAATTTTTTTATTTTCAGTCATGGCTAACTTGGAATCCGCAATATTGCAGTTGAAAGGCAATTTCTAAGATGTGATTTCATTGTATGCTTCAGGGTAGCCCTGTGATCCTTGTGGAATTAGGTGGCTATCAAGTAATCCTCATGCGGTCATATCAATTTAGAGTGTTGCAAATGTTATAAAAAAAAATGTGACTATGAATTGAACTTGGATGGGCAAACTAGTTACTTAGTGGGACAATTCTTTGGATAGATTGTAATAAGATAGTCTGTGGTCAAGGTGCAACAAAGAGGTTGCATTCTTTGAGAGGAGGTGAATTTATTATTCTAAATTGAGCAGAGTATTATAAGAGATTGCTATGACTACTTATATCAACATAATATATTATCATTTTAAAGATTTCATCCTAAAAACTCATAGTTAAGCATGAAACAACTTTTAGGATGGGTGACCCTCCTGAAAAGTTAAATTATTTTTTCTGAGAATTTTATAGGAAGTGTGTGAGTGAGGACAAAGTGTGCTAAATGAACTCATGTTGATCCGTGAGACTAGTCGATTAATCCGAAAGTACTCTAGGGTAGCTCTGCAATCCTTGTGGGCTCGGGTGGCTACCAAGTAACCCCTGCTTGGTCATATCGACTTGCAATGTTACAAGTCATCACATAGGCTACGTTCCATAATCTAGTGAATTGACTCTATATAAACTTTGATACTTCTTACAAGACAACACCATCTATTACCATTCTTATTAGCTATCCAAAACTCAGACAATACTACACAATATGTCTTCAAATTCTTCATCCTCCTCTTCATCAAAATGATTATGAAATAAATCCACGAGAAGTAGAGCTAGATCAAATTAATAAATGAAAATATTAATTGACAAAAAGCAATGAAGAAAAATATTAATGATTGTCTACCCAACAATATACGTTATCTACCCCAAAATATAGAGTTACTAAGATAGTTTAAATATTCAAATCCAACACAAAAGAAGAATAAATAAACATACTTATTTTTATGTTGACTATTTTTTTTGAGAATCATACTTACATAGAGGTTCAATTCCATCGTAGGTTTCAAATGAGGAGACATATATTTCTACGTCTATTTGAAGCTCTTGGTAATCACAATCTATACTTTGCATAGATAGTTGACGGTTGTGGGAGGCATATTTTATCACATATACAGAATTGCACAAGTGCCATGCGAATGTTGGCATACAGAATATCAGTTGATGCTTGTGATGAATATGTGTGAGTTGGGGAGTCCACGAAAAAATAATGCGTTATCAAATTTGCCGAGAGTGTAATCACAAGTTTTGGACAAGAATACTTGAGAAGGACAAACTAGGTTGACCTTTAGCGGTTGCTTCATGTCAATGAAAAATGTGGCTTCCCTAGTATGATCCATATTATTGATTGCATACATTGGTAATGAAGACTTGTCCAGTAGCTTTGTAAGGTCAGTATGTTAGAGGGCCTGGGAAGGCAATTGTTGTTCTTGAAGTTATTGCTTCATATGATCTACTAATATGACAAACATATTTTAGTACTCTTGGTGAATGTAATGATCTTAACTTCCTTGATAATTCTCTTGTATTTGACAACATCTACAATGGTTATGGTCTACTAGTAGCATTGACCATTAATAGTGACAATTATAATTTGGACTATTATCTCATTGAGGGTATCTACTCGCCATGGGTTATGTTCATGTAATCTATATTACGTTCACAAGGTGGGGAAAACAAACTATTTGTGCAGCATTAGGAGTCAATAAGGAAGGATGTTAAATGTGAATTTGGAGTTTTGCAAGTATGTTTTGTGGTTATAAAAGGCCCAACACTATTTTAGGATTTACAAACCTTGAGTAATATTATACATGTTTACATCATATTACATAATATGATTGCTCAAGATGAGTGTGAAACATACCTGCTTGTTGCTAATATGTCACAATTCGATCAGAGCGACATGGAAGAGCCATATTTTTGTGATTGTATTGTCCAACATACCAATATATTTAGAACATGATGAAATTTTGAGATAGAGACAAACCTTATCAATTGTCAATGGATTTGATCGAGTATATCTAACAATATTTTGGTCTAAGCAATAATTAATGTCTACATGTTGTTATTTTTATTGGCAGGTATTATATATCAATTTTTATTCTAGTGATGTACTTTTGGATGAGTTGTATTATTTTTTACCTATTTCATATCTTATTTCATCCTTTGATTGTACTGTATTTGAAGATGTTCTTTAAATTTTATGAACATCTCATACAATTTTTATTTTATTTTTTAATTTTACGTTCTTTAAAGTAGTTGTTATTAAAGGAAATAGGATAATAGAAATTTCAATGTATAAATATTCGCTGGGAAACATAAACTATATAGCTTTAAGGGTACTTTGGAAATTTTTAAAATTCAAATATATTTTAACTAATGGTTTAAAAAGCAATACATAAAAAAATATCAATTTAAAAAATAACATTAGTAATAAAATATCAATTTCAAAAATAACATAAAAAATAATATTATTTTTTGAAATTTATAATGGTAATAGTAATATTATTAATTCCAAAAATAGCATTAATAGTGATATCAGTTTTGAAATAAAAAAAAACCTTGAAATTTCAAAATAAGATAATTTTTAAAATTAATAATAATATTAATTTTAATATTCAAAATAAAAATGATGAAAATAGTAACATTTTGGAACTAATATATTATTTTTTTAATTTTAAAAAATAGTAATAAAATTTCAATAATTATAATAAATTAAATATTTTTATTTTATTTTAAATCAAAAATTATACTTAAATAAAAAATATAACTCAAAAAATAATTATAGTATAAAAATTGATGGGGTATATAATGATATGATTATATATTATATTATTATATTGGAGAGTAAAAATGTAGAGATCAAATTGGATAGATGATAAATAATAATATTATAATATAATTAAATGTATTGGAGAAGTTGATGGATGAAATAATGGGAAGAACGAATGCACCTGGTCTACAGACTACGGCTCATTAGGAGACCAAGGTAAAACTTCACCATTGATGGGTCACAAGTGGAGTTCGGCACTTAAACAACTTGTTATAGCTATAATATTTATCATTTCATCTTCTACTCTTCGCCCAAACGACTTGAAACACCTTTTCTTGTGTTTATTTGGCATATTAGAGAAAGAGAAAAAAAAGAAAAAAAAAACCATAAGGAAGCTCAAACTTAAGATTCGAAGATGAAAAAATAGTTTCTAAATTTCTTTTCTTACGTGCTTCCAATTTTTTGCAAAAGGATGAGATTTTCCCCCCAGTCTCATGCATTATCATTGGATAAAAAGGTAACCATTTTCTTCTAATCTTTACTCTCTTTTGCTCATTTTGCTCCAATCTAGCTCGGAGGATATTGATTTTTTTGATAGATATGGTTTGGTTTACTGTAATATGTCCCGATTTGAATGACTTAGATTTTCTTTCACATGGCTTAACATATGTATACTCTATTTAGATATACTATCATCAGCCTAGATATAGGCTTCTTTTTCCTTTGTATTTTCCAAAAAAATGATCTATTGTCATGGTATTTTTTTAGGTTTTGAAACAAAAGAAGAAAAAGGCAATTTTAAAAAAAAAATTGTTTTGGTTTCTGATATAGAGGTTTTCGTTTTTTTCTTGGCAACCATAAAACATACTTCTAAGAATTTTTTCGATAGAGTATATATGCAGTTTATTATATTTTCCTAAAAAAAAATTATTTCTTATTTTTATGTTAAAAATATACCTACTAGAAGCTTGAGTAGGACTTTTTTTTTGTTAGAGCCCTCATTTTGATAACAAAGTAAATTTTTATAAAAACTTTTGATGTTTGTAAACTCTATGATCGATAAAATTAGCAATTGTTGCACGATGCTACTAGTAGTACAAAACATTGGAGAAAGAATTCCTAAAATAATTTTTTTTAAAGAAGCCTTCACCTTCCTATTGGTAGTGTGAGGTGTTGTGCATTGAGTTCCTCTTCCTCGTGCTCTATTCAGATGATTCTTACTTCATCTCCCACCTACCTAGTCCTAATTTTTCCAATCTAAGAAGCTCTTTCTTCCCATTTTTGTCTTAACCCTCTCGAGAACTTCGCATACTAATGAGGTTTAATAATGTAGAAGGAAAAATGATTTATGACTTATTTGAAGTTACTTATTTATGATAATTACTTATTTTAAAAAAAATTAGACTAATTTTTTTAAACTATTTTGTTTTAAATAAGTAATTATCATAAATAACTAATTTTGATAAGTAACTTTAAACATAGACTTAGTTATTTTGCATCGCTATGTCCTGTGTTTAGCCTGCATCGGTTCAAAGCCCATCAACGCCGAAAACTTTGAGGATAATTCAAGAGAGGAATTAGGTACCGAGAAGGATGATGGAATTTGACAATGTTCGGATGAACCATCCAATGGGTCAAAAGTAGAGAGATACAAAGTTTTTAAGAAGTATTTAGGAGATAACAATCGAAATATAATTTTTTTTATATAAGATGTATATTTATAATTAAAAATAGTGTATTTTTTTTTTAATATAAGATGTGCATTCATAACATATACTACTACCGTAAGGTATGCATTTGTTGATATAATATATTTATTCATCTTTATACATTGTGCATTTTAAAGTCTCAAACATTCTTCTTAAAATGCTTTTTTGTGAATATAATATGTGTATTTATCATTAAAAGATGTAAATTTTATTTTAATGAGATGTGCATTTATCAATATATAACATGTATTTATAGCTATAAGATGTACATTTGTCATATAAAGATGTATATTCTTTCAAATAATACATGTATTAATAGCATATGTATTTGTCCTTTATTATTTTATAAATAAATGACGTATAATTTTATTCGAAAGATATGTATTTTATTAGATAAAATATATAATCTTGTGAGAGATAATGTATACTTATATTTTAAACGTGTGAATTTTTTTAAAAGAAATTTTAATGGATTTATACAAATATCACTATACCTACCATATTTTTAGGAGATATTGTATTTATGTGCCAAAGACATGTAATTTTTATCCTCCTTCTTTATTATATTTAAAATAAACTTTAATTAAATTAATCGATGCGGTCCAAAATACTACGCCTTTTGCTAATAGTATTAGGATGTAAATTGCGTTAAAAATTGTAGTAATTCATGAGTTGATTTCATATATATTCACTAGCTATTTATCCATATAGGAGAAATTTACAGATATCATAAAATTCGAGAAAAAAGTGAATATATATATATATATATATAGACACACACACACACATTAAATACATATGCCATTTTGTGTATGTTTGGGTGAACAATTTAGGGCCAAACAATTCATTTTCAACTGCACCTTTTCAAAATTTATACTATTTTTAATAAATTTATTTGTTAAATAAAGTTAAATAATCAATAATAATAAACATCACCTCTCCAAACATACACTTAGCAAAGTGAATATTCACTCGAGTATGATTACATATTGAGTTTACCTAAGTGAAATAATTTATCCATAACATGTAGTTATATATATATATATGTATGTATATTGTTTCATTATTTTAGATTAGACTATCTTCAATTTAAATTATATAAAAATAAAATAATTATATTAAATTGATTTTGACATTTTTTTTTCATGAATAGACACCTATTTTAATATATTTTTGACATAAAAGAATAGCATATAAAATTTTATCTTCTTGAATTTAAAATTTATTGAACCATTAACATGGGTCTAAAATTAAATTGATTATTTAGTAGATTTTAGAATACCTTTAAGTAAGTGATCTTAGGAACCATTATTACTTAAACCTTAGGGTAGGGTTGTTGATGAGTTGAATATCTCTAAATTTTAATTCAACTTGCTTAGTTTTTTTAATGGTCGAGTTTGATTAGAGTTTAAAATATATTAAAAAAGTCTAATTTAAAATAAATTGAGTGTTATTTGATTATACTCCACTCATTTAATATAAATAAACTAAATCGATTAATTTATTATGACTTAATTCAATTGAAAGTTACGCAAGTTAGTTCTACTTATTTAAATATCTTACTTGATTAATAACTTATTTAACTATTCACTTATTTATTAAATATTAAAATATTAAAATCTTTTATAAACAAACATATAAATAAACTTATAGCTATATCTACAAATGGATCTATAAATGATTCAACGAGCTAGCCGAGTCATATAATTAGTTCAAACCTAATTCGTTCATTACATAATCTAAAAATAAGACTCATATTCTATTTATTTACTTATATAATTGATTCCAGTTCGTTCCGAATGCTTTTTAAACGGCTGTTCCTTCTATCGAGCCACAACTGTTTATTGGTTTTGAGCGGTGAGTTATGACCAGCTTTAATTCTCTTCCCTTCCCCAAGTTCATGTTTAACCGCATAATTCACACTGCAGTCTCGAGTAATCCGCCTGACATTATCTAAGGGTCCTTTCAACCAGCATTCGCCGGTTATTGTTTCCGTTCTCCGAAGTCCGAACCCCGCCTCTCGCAATCACATGGCGGTTAACCCACGACACAATGTGACCGAAAATCCTTTTTATGGGTCGGAATTTAGAAATCATGTTGCTAGCAACGGAAGCATCAAACCCTTCACTATCAATTTCCGTAACTCCAACAAAAAGCTCCTTACGGAGTGCCGGCGGACATATCAATCATTATCGGTGAGTTGTAAATACCCTTTATTCTGTGTTTTCAAATTTTTCATGCTGAAATACTTGACTTTTCGTCCCTAGTCTCATTAAATTAACGAAGGGAGCAGCTTGCATTGTTCGAAAATGTGTCCAGTAATTTTCACGATGAAGATAAGAAATTTTGCTTTGAGCTGTTTGTTTTTAATTCCTGTTGGAAAGATCGAACAACTTGTCTTTTTGGTTGCACGAAGCGGGATTCAATTCGTGGTCAGGAGGATCTGATCGAAAATTTGATCTTTTTGTAGTGCTGCTTTAATTTATTGTCGTAGTTTCAGGGAATTTAATTCATTCCATTTTTCTCGAAGACTTCCCAGATATACATCTAAAGAACTGATGCAAAACATTTTTCCTGGAAATATTGGCTGGGAAATCAAGTCGGGGATATGTATTTCCAGGACTAGAGATGTGAATTTCTAGGACTAGTTAGTGATTTTTGAGTTATACGTCCCTCCAAATTTATGCAGAATGGGAATTTGGATGAAGGACAAGAGGAGTAGGGAGATTTTGATGAAAAAGAAGCTGGGATTTCATCTCACTCCTTCACTCTGGTCTCATCACATCCTACTTATTTACTCCATTCAGGTATTGCCATTTAAAAAGTAACAAGTTTTGTAATAGAGCCAAATTTTGTTAATTTTTTTGAGAGGTATGGCAATGGAATTTGACTGACCTCATTTTTGAGCTGAATTCTCCATACGGCGCCACAGGGCAATTACAACTGAATGTTGAAGAGCCATCTATACAATTAAATAGCAGTGCTGCTATAGCTTATCGGCCGTTATTTAGCGATTTTTGGATCGGTTGCAATGCAAAATTACCGCTACGCTATTGTTTTAAAAAATTCACATTTTATTGGCCGATAAATCATTGATAAATCAGTATGGCTGATAAATCAGAAAATATCGGGATTTATTGAGAATTCTTAAATCTACTGAAAAAAAAAACATGCATGGTAATTTCTTCTTATTCATTTACTATATATATCTTGGAATAATTTAGTATTGCTATTTATTACCTTCACATGTACTTCTAAATAACCTGTATTTTTTTTATTCTAAAGCAAATTTAGGGTTATTAAGACAATTTAAAATCGAATGATTCACTTAAATGCTTCTAATAATATAAAATATTAGTTTATTGAATATTTATATTCAAATGATCATTAAATAATAATTAGAGTATATAGTAAAATAAAAATAAAAATTCACGCCGTGACGACTACGACACATAATTTATCGTTCACAATGCTCTGATACTGCGATACCTCTATCACGATTGTGATTTTATTGCCTAGAGCCATTGCCTTTACATCTTTTCATAATTAAAAAAAGAGCTTTTTGCTTTTCATTTTGAAATAGCTGCAAGTTAGACAAGGCTATGTACATGCGAACCAAGGTTGTTAGAATCACAATTCTACCTATAATCGGTAAAGGTCATCAGAATCAAATTGTAGAATAGGAAACCACAAAATAATGACCGCGATATAATTAAAGTTAAAAAGCACCAACAAACTCATTATTAAGCTCATTTGATCACTACCAATTAAAAAATAACACAAATTATCAAATTATATGCATTGGAATAAAGTTAGATGCATAATAAAGGAGTTAAAGAAAAGAAAATGAAAAGGATACTTATAAACTAAATAGAAATTAATAAATAAATAACATTACAAAATTTAATATATTTGATTTATCCTGCATATAGAATTTGCACTATTTCATTAGTATTGTTTTTAAACAATAGGCTTTGTTGTCATATTAATATCTTACTTGTGTTTCCTTCGCATTGGTTGGTGGTCAGTATGTATAAAATAATAGGGGTTGAGGTTTAGAGTTAGGGAATAAATATAGTGGGTCTACTCCTTCTGTTTCATAATATAAGGCCTGTAACATTTTAACACACATATTAAGAAGTAATAAATTTTAGAAACTTTGCCATCTAAATTGACTAATATGCCCTTTCATTAATTGTGCTCCTCTAATTAGGTCTCCAACTTTATTTTTAATTGCCAATGAAACTAAAGGGGATAAATGAGTAATAATTTTTTTAAATACTTTGTACTTTTTGTAATAGGCATAAATTTAAAAAGTTACTGGCCACTAGGAGATCCTACATAGGATTGTAAGTATAGATTTTATTACTTCAGGGATTTTTTAAACTTTTGGATCGAAGAGTCCTCACTCCTCAGGAGTTTAACAACAAACCACTAGGAGAGACTATAGCGATGGTGACATTCACACTAATGAGTTAATGTTGTATTTTTCTTTCTTCGACAAACATTTAGTGTATTAGCCATTGGATGGTTTGTTTGAACTACTTCTAATCAGTTTAGGATGTGATTTTTTTTATAGCCAATCAATAGTTACCCCCTTGCAATGTTGCTATTTGTTTTTTCATTATACCATGCACCTATTGAATAGGAATATGAACTGTGTGTTCGTCTGATATGGGTAGGGGGTAATAGGGTTGGAAAACATAACCTTGAGTTTCATGTCTTTTAAATAGTTGATTTGGAAATGATTTTTTATTTTTTATTTTTAAAGAAATACCTATTTTAGTCTGAACAAAGACCTAAAATGGATATTTCCCACATCATTTTTCTTGCATGTTAAACAGACTACATAAGACACATAGAGAACGGGAGTATCTTTTCCCATTTTGTTACCTCCATATCAAACAGGCCAAAAAAAGTATATTTAGCCTCGCTCTTGTGACCGATGGAAACATGATTTGTTATGAACTAATCTTGCATGCTTCTTCTGCCAAGAGTTATGTAAAAATGTCATGGATTATGAGGGGACATTTACAAACTTTCAGTAATGTGAGGACTATGTATCTTGGTACTATATGTTGCACTTCTCTTAAACCATTGATTGCAGCCTTTATTACAACAGGTACACTTAGCAGTGAATGACAATTTCTCTTTCACTTGAGTAAATTTTCCGATTTCTGTTCATCTTATATTGAACCCTTTCTAGGTTTGTTTGTGCAGCTGGATAGCACCTTGCTGATAGGGTTGCATCTGTTGCAGATGCCTTAAAGATTCTAGATTAAGGTTGAAATTTAAAACTTTCAATGGGGGAAGCTGTCTTTACACTGTTTCATGTGGGGTGTACTTGGTGGATGAGTTGAAAGAGGTTCTGTATGCAATTGTATGCAATCCCTAGGCCTGTAGACAAGATCTACCGCTTAATAGGCCCCCGGGCACCTGCTGGCTGCTGGTGACCTCTAGTTATTTGCCATCTTTTGTAGATTGTGTGCCAATGGCTGATTTAACTTGTTAGCTTGGTGTTGAATATCTCCCCACCTACTGTCAGATATTTTAAGAAACTGAACTCATTATGGACTGTGGACCTGTGGTACTCAATGTAGCTTGAAACTTGGTCCAAATATACTTGAACACTCGTTGCATTATGAGGATATGCAAGCGTTATGAAGTTAGCAGGCTTGCTCTACCTATTCAAAAGCTGGCTTATCTCTTCTTCCCGAGGATTTAGTTAATCCATGCTCACAAAGAGATGAAAATTTTCTTAGTACAGACAACAGAGCTAGATTGCACTTTTATCCTCTTCCTTTGGAATGCAGAGGATAGACTTACAGGTAAGGGCCTTGAAGATTGCACCTTGAGTGTCCAACTGAGCTCACATGATGAGACTTTTGAGACCCTCATCAATTTTAATAGCTTTCCCTTTGTTAGGAGAGTTCTCTGCTTACAGTTTTGTGAAGATTGCCAACTGGGGGTGGGGTGTTGCCTGTAAGTTACAAAAAAAACCTGTGTTTTACTTCCTGCCAGTTGTCTGATTTTCACCCATCCCTTTTCTTCCACGGAACGGTTTAGTTGTGTGACATCTGTTTAGTTAGCTGTTTGTGTTGGGAACCATTTTTTCCTATCGGTATTTGTTAATCATCTCCTTGCTAGATGATGTTTGTGGTTTTAAATAAATGAAAAAGGTTAAATATGTACACTAAAGTGTCAATATACATCATTTCTTTTACTAGTCTTCTTCTTCTTCTTCTTCTTCTTCTTCATGTCTATTCCTTATGAATACCTCATCCTGTCCTAACCCTAATCCTACACTTCAACCCCATTGTCCCTTTGAAGTCTTTTTAGAAGGATTTTGTAGAAATCCAACTTTATCAGCTTTGAAATCCTGATTTTCAGTATCCCACTCATCCCTTTCTAAATAACCAACTTTATCAGCTTTGAAATCCTGATTTTCAGTATCCCACTCATCCCTTTCTAAAATAAGAACAACCTTGACTGAATACTTCACCCAATCTGCAATTTTTTTTAAAAAAAAAACTCTTAGATTAAATAACTGAATTCCCTATATTTCATTGAAAATCACTTTTGTAGGTAAATTCAACAAAAGTCAACTCCACATCAGCTGTGGTCAACATTGCATCAGATGATTAAAATAAAAGTTAAATTTTGCTTTAAACCTAGTGAAACTGACCAGGCTTGAACCAGAGACAGAATTAGCCTAAACTTCTTATTCACCATATTGTCCTTGATTAACAATGCTTTAATCAAAGTTTCAAAATTTCTCCTATTCCTACCACATTTTCAAATATATCTTGAAACAGATGAGTAGGCTGGATATTACATGAACAGCCTGGACTAATACTATTCTGAACCTTTAGTCCAAAGCAACATTTTCCACCACAAATTGATTGTGGCATCAGGCAGACTCTGCTTTGGAAGGGGATGTCAAATCTTCAGACTCTCTTGGCATTCTTTGTTGTTCAGTATATCAGTGAGAGGCTGGTCATCAATTGGTCTGCTTTAAATGTGTCAGATACTTAGGTTTTGTTGTTTGTTTGGGCAGCAGTAATTGTGTATTTATTAAATGTTACTGTTGATTCAGATCTATGAGAAAGGACTAAGATTGATGGAACACACGGTAAGAATAAGCTGTTGTGGAGGGTTTTTCTCAAGCTGATTGTTCTCTGTTTCATCTGTCAACTGTAGTACCACAGTTGCTGTATTTCTCTATCGTCCATAAGGCACCGGAGGAGAAGAGATACTTGCGCTGCATTAGTGGATGGCAGGCTTGCAACGGTTGCAAATGTCCATCCCCAATCTGAAATCTTGGTAATTTGAATTTTGTTTGCTATTTTCACTAACTGCAGGATATTTTCTACAATATATTTTGATTGCTAGTAAAGTGCTTTGTCTATAGAATATTGATATCAATAGGTATGGGAAATGGATTAATGATGCAAACTCAGGTCCTCAAAACATACAAAGCTATGCCAGCATGGGTAGAAAATAAACGAAATGCTTTAGATTCTTACAATCATCAATATAGGTGAGAAGTTATCTATGTATCAAAAATTATATCCACTCTCACATTTGTTTTGGTTTGGCAGCAATTGTAGTAGAGATGGAAACATAGATGAAAAAGGAATAAAGTAGACTGAGGCCTAAACTTATATGAAGTAAAAGCATGGCAATGGAAGGATTATCTAATGCCAAAAGTGGTTATATGCTGAGCACTTTAGCTTAGCCTCATATTCTTATACTTCTATCACGCATGATGCATCTTTAGGTTACCAAAAAATAAAGGAGAATATTAGAGGTTTATGTGCTTGCATTGTGTTACCGCTTGAGGGGTTTGTCATATGTATGGGTCTCATTTTATGTTTATTAAGAATTATCAAGATTGGCATTGAACTTTGACTTGGGCTATGATGGAAATTCGTCAACAATAGTCCAATGCTCCACTAGCCCACATAAGAAACATAATTTTCTAAAAGGAATTTGAGTTCACCTAGTGTCCTAAATGACAAATAGTGCTAATTAAACTTAATTATTAAATACTAGATCACTAACTAATACTTAGGCATACGAGAAGCGCAAAATGAAGTATCCCTACGTGATGCGAAGCTTCCTTCCTTCCTTCATAGTAGTTGCACACGTGAGCTACAAGTATGTGTCCATAGTAAGGTAGAGAATTTACTGCATCATTTTTGGAGAAAGTTGAGTCTCAAATCGAACTTGGAGACAAGATAGTACGAATATGATTAACCGTACTAGACCATCTTTATTTCTTGAATACACGCAATGATGCAGGAGCATGTCCTACAAGTCCTACAAGTTGGCCAGAAGTTAATGAAGTCATTGAACCTATTTGAAGAGGCTTGAATGAAGAATTGGATCAAAGGTGTACACATGGGCTTAATTGGATCAGAAGAGGACATGAAAGTCATTTTGAAAAGTTTAATGATGCCATGTGCCATGCATATAAGGGGGCTCATTATTAACACCATAAGGACAGTTTTCATATGTTTTAATTAGTCATTATTTAATTAGTTTACTTAAGGATTAAGGAATCTTGTTAGAAAAATAGTAAATATTAGATTTGATTCTATCTTTAAGTAGTGTGTTTTATGTTCTAGTTTAACATGAATGTGACATGACTTTTATTAGATTCTGTGTGTTTTTTCTTTAGTTTTTAGTTGATCTTTGGTGCGGAAGATTCAACATGAATCAAGTATTAATAACCTCATGTAATCATGTCGGTTTGACATGAGTTGAATGAAAATTAAGAGTTGAATCGTCAATTGAATTCCATGCAACTTCTTCTCCGCTTTTATCAATTCTATGTGAGAGACAAATCTAGAAACCCGCTATATTTTTACTTTATAGACTAATGTAGAGTTCTATCCTTTAAATCCACCATCATCCATTGCATACTTTTAGCCATATACATGTTCATCCACAACCACCAGCATTCATCACATAAAATAACAAATTTTATCTTCTTTTTCTTTTGAAACCCTAACCCTAGCCTATTGCAATGTCCACTAACCCCATTGTTAAGCCACATTTTCCTTCATTAGTCCAGACCTTAAACCATGCCATTAAACCCCTAATTAACCCCATCCAAATCTCTGTTACCATCCACACTAAAATCAAACCCTAAAACCCTAACCCTAATTAGCATTTTCTTCCTTGTTTTTCCTTTGTATTGATTCAATATTCTCAATGATTGTTCTAAATTGTTCAACTTTGGGTGTGTGTTTCCTCAATGCATCACATAAGGGCGAATAATATTCAAGATCAATCACGTGTTTAGGATGTTGTTTACCACTTTCCTTCTTAGACCGCCCATTCCTAGGTTTAAGAAGATCTAATTTGAATAGTTAATGAATAAAACATTTAATTATTGCTATAGCTGATTTTGCAATGAACTTGAGTGCATTTTTTGGTCAAGCGTATGCCTTATGGAATGATCTCTACCAAAGCAGTTATCTATCATCATCCTAGCAAATATAGCAATGTGGTAATGAAAGCTTTTCCTTTAAACTCATAGTGAAAGGAGAGGGCTATGACGAAACTTTCATTTAGTTAAAATGATCTATGTATATATACTTCTAACATCTCTTTCCTGGGGCATTGAAGTCTTTTGTTTTTAATTTCTTTCTTTTTTTGATCATGGATTATAATTGCTCGACTTTTAATTGAGTTGTTACCCTTGCAGGCATATGACCTTGTTCAGGGCTCACTTGTAAGTTCTGATCTCTTTTATTTTGCTCTTTCTTAATTTCTTAGAAAGATAAAGTTTGCATAAACAATTGAATTTCTATGCCCTTATGTTGATAGTTCTCTTGAAATGTCTTAATTTAGGTCTAGCTATCTATCATATGACTAGTTGAATAAACTGATGCATGCATTTTTTATTTCTTTTAAGTTATGTTCCATTAGGAAAGGGAGGGAAAAAGAAAAAAAACATGAATCATTATAATGACTTTACTTGAATTGATTTATTAATAATGTGAGCTCTTTGTTCATAAGAAGTTATCTTATTAGTGTACCATTTATTTTTCTCTTCCATATCATATATATATTGCTAAGACAAGAGACTAAGGCTTTGTTTGGCCATTAGATCATTATTGTTTAGGAACCTTCAAAACCATCCTTGTTTTATATGTTCTTTTTCATGACATACTATAAAGTGTTTTTAAACAAATAAAAATATTCAAGTATATACCCAAATATGTGAATATAGTTTATTTAATTTCATCTTCACATTATTTCCCAAACTCATTTGCTGATATGATGAGGTGCACAAATGATAAAAGTATATTTAAAAGCACAGACATTTTGGGTATATCCCATAGAGAAATATATGTTATTGAATTTTCTATAAATGTACAAAATTTTAAAATTTGTTCTCATTAAGGCATACATGTTTTAAAAAATCTCTGTAAAGGCACAAATGTTTAAAGCTTTGTTTCCATTAAGGCAAAACATTTTAAAATTTAAAATGTAAGGTAATGGAGTATCGGGAGACCTGTAAGGCTGAAATTGCCTTAAATTTAAAATGTTTATGCCATAATTGGAACAAAGTTTGAGCTTTTGTACCTTTACAAGAAATTCATAGACGTTTATGACTTTAAATGTACTTTTGTCGATGTGTGAGCTATTGCTTTTCCTTGGATAGGTTTAGTTGGACAAGATATATTAGCAAGCACTTCATTGACTCCTAGTCAATTTTTACTTCATTAAAGTATATATCAAGGTCTTCTTGTTTTGTACTAGTGCAACAAAAGTGCCTCTTACATTCCTTTTCCTTTTTATGAAACTTAATACATATATATTGTATTTCATATATTATAGATCTCAACCCCTTTCATACATCAACCATTTTTATTAAAAAAATTACCACCTAGACTTTTCCCAAAGCATGATAGGAAAGTTGCAAGAGACAAAGCTTCGGTGTTTGGGCGTGTTAGGGATGTCACCTAGACGTCTTTGTGAGAAGATTTTGCTAAGAGGGTGTGAGAGATGGAGATGTAGACTCAATAAGAGTTGGGGGCAGGTAATCATGCAGACTTTGGTCTTATTACGGTGGGTATCAGGATATATGTCGTATAGGAAAATCATGGTGGTAGACCTTAAGGAGAATCCCTTTTCCCCAAGCATAGGTGTTTTATCATGATTGTACCTACCTTTTAGGTTTTTTGGTGCTATAGTTTAGATTTGTTAGTGTTCCTTTTGTTTATTACATTTTCTACATGTGATTATGTGTTGTCTGGTTGTGGTGACTTTGTGCCTCATGTTGTGTCGTTAGTAGTTGCCTGTGCTTATAGTGTTATCATTTATGTGTCTTTCTATTTCAGTGTTTATTTATTTTGTTGTTGTTATTATTATTATTAGCATTTCATTGTTCTTATTAATTATTATTATTATCATCATCACTACTTGTTGGATTATTAAAGTTCCAAACCTTTAGTAATCATAATTTAAATATTGTTTTTATTTTCTTTCTTTTACACCCATTAATGTTCCATTCAAATAGTTTTGGTGGGTCTATTAGATACAATCCAAAAATAGCTTCATGCTAGTTGACGTGAGGCTTAGTATACCCAGGCTCCCTCGGCTGTGTACTTTACCAAATGCGACACTTGTATTAGGTAGTTGTTGTTGGACTGCGGGGTGGTTGAAGTTGTCTCATACACATGATGGTATTGCAGTGCTAGAGGAAATGGCGGTTGTGGTTTTTGGGGATAGTTTTCTTATGGGCACTTCCTTCGTAAGTTTAAATTCCGAGAAGTTAGATCTTAGGATGTTCCTTGGAAGAAACCTTCCAATTTTTAATTTTTTTTATGCATGTGTCTATACACTTTCTAAGAAGTATGAAGACATCCTCAACATGTTTGGTTTGGTTTATTACCTAGGAAGTATATGAAATTACATTGATATCATTTACTAATAAACAATATTATCTTTTCTACTTATTTTTCTTTTTGTTTGCATTAATAGCAAATTTATTTACTACTATAAAAAATGATTATAACGAACAACAATAGAATATTATATAAATATAGCTGTAACTTAACTAACTTCACCATCAAAACTAATTGTAAAAATTTAATAAATCCACCGGCATAAACTAAAGCAATGAAATAGTTATAATATAATAATAAATAAAAATTACTTCTTGTCAAATTATAATGATAAATGTGATTCAAATATTTTATACATTAATAAATAAACTCGTTGATAATTCTCTTCCATGCCAAAGTAGTCAATTTCTACAAGATCTGAAATAATGGTTTTTTTTGGTAAGTAACACTATGTATATATATAATACCAAAAAATGGCAGTAAGAGTACATCAAAACTAAGATCTCAAATATATTGAATCATGAACTCATCCTATCTACCATGCCTAACATATTTTGATAGGATTTGCATGTACTGAAACCAATGATACGGATAGCTATGTCCTTCACAGTGTGATTCCTAATTTGGGTCCAGGGGAGACTAGTATGCTGAAAAATTCGTCTGTTTCATTTTCCCCAAATGTGGTAAATTACAGCAGCTAGCAAGGCTCGAAAAAAAGCTGTACGAACACTCAGTCCTCGACCTTTCTTGCTAAGCCAATGTGTAATCTCATGCCAATTGGTAGATCTTTGAAAACATCCAGTAGCTGCAATCAAAGTAGACCACAAGATATGGGAATAAGCACAATTAAAAAAGAGGTGTTCTAATGTTTTGATGTCACCGTCACATAGGGAGCGAGCTGTAGATATTTGGGAATCCATCCTAACTGCTTGGGCTTTAGTGAACAATCTACTTGAATTGCAAGCCACAGAATAAACTGGTATCTTGGAATAGAGAATTTATTCTAGACCAAACCATACCAAGGAACTTTGCTATGATGTGGTCCTAGCTGGTGATATACTGAGAGATGCAGTATTTGCCATGATATGTACATTTTTCCTTCCCTTGCTCAGTGGTGAAGAGATTGGATAAGTATGGTCTGAGTGATAAAATTTTCTTAAAAATCCATGAAGCAGCAGTAGGGGAAGGCATAGTCCAAAAATCTCGCCCTTTAATATAATAAGCATGAATCCAACGAATCCACAACACCTCCTTGTACTTTATTATATTCCATAGGTGTTTACCTATTGCAGCTGTGTTCCACCAATGGAGGTTCAGAAATCCAAGGCCTCCCTCTTGCTTTGGATTGCATACTTTATCCCACTCAACCAGGCTTTTGCATGAATACTCCGGACCAGACCATAAAAAGGACCGGCACCTGGTGTTTATCTCCTGCAGTACTTGCTGAGGTAGCATGAATAAGAGACTCCAATATGCTTGGATCCCACAGAGTACAGAATTTACCAATTGAAGGCAACCAACATAACTAAGGAAATGATTCTGCCATTGTTTCAATCTATCTGTGATCTTATCGATTAATGTCAAATAATGTTGTTTCCTCAAAATGGTACCAAGAAGAGGAACACCCAGGTATTTGACTGGGAAATGACCTTCCAGAATGAGTAAAGCTGAATAAAAAGAGCCTATCATATGTCTACCAATCTTGCCTCCATAGAAGATATGACTTTTAAGGGAATTAAGTTGAAGCCCTGATTGCTGAGAGAAATGGTTGAAGGTGTCCAGTGGAGCCAAAATAGAATTAGGATCACCTTTACAGAACAGCAATAAATCATCCGCAAACATGAGATCAATGAGTTTAATCTTCTTGCATTTAGGATGAGGCTTGAAATGTGGGTTGTGCCATAATCCAAGTAGAGCTTTATGAAGATATTCTATCACAATGACAAAAAAGATAAGGAGATAATGGATTTCCTTGTCGAACTCCTCTTGTAGCTTTAAAAGGGGTCTGCAAAGAGCCATTGACCTTCAGAGAATAACTAACTGTTGAGACACATGTCATAATAAGAGTGATGAAGTGAGGTGGAAAGGCTAGAGAATTGAGCATATTCTCAAGGAAAGACCACTTGACAATGTCATAAGCCTTTCTCATTTCCACCTTCAACATACATCGAGGTGAAAGGTGCTTTTGGTTGTATCCTTTGACTAGCTCAGTAGCTAAGAGAATATTATCACTAATGGATCTGCCTTTGATGAAACCAGATTGTGTCTCACCAATCAAGATGTTCATGACAGACTGTAACCTGGTTGTTAAGACTTTAGCAATGATCTTATAAAAGTTGTTACAAGAGGCAATGGGTCCAAAGTCTAGGTTTTGTAGCATTTGGAATTTTTGGTATAATATTTAGGGTAGTAACATTCAAACCAGGGGGTAAGATACCTGTAACAAAGAAATATTTGGTTGCAATCCAGATATCTTGCCCAATCACCTTCCAACAGCTCTTGAAGATGCGTGGATTGAAGCTATCTGGTCCTGGGGATTTGTCACTGTCCATAAAGAAGGTTGCATCTCTCACCTCTTGCAAAGTAACTGGTTGCAATAGAAACTGATGCTGTATACAATTGAGTTTTGGTCCTCTGTTCACAACATCCTGCAGTAAGGTGCCTGAATTGGAAGTCTGGCAGCCTCGGATATCTTGAAAAAAACTAGTCAAAATAGACTTGACTGTGATGGGATCATGATGTAGAATTCCATATGAGTCTTGGACTGCTCCAATATGGTTCTGAATTCTTCTGCCCTTCACCATAGCGTGGAAATAATGAGTATTGTTGTCCCCTAGATGTAACCATGTTATTCTTGATTTTTGCCTAAGGAAGCTTTCCTCATATTTAGCTAAATGGAGGTAGTGCTTAAGCTGCATCTGTTCTCGAGCAATTAGATCCTGATTTAAGGGATCTTGAGCTAGGACCATTTGAGTCTGAATTAAAGTGGCTCGTGCATTCTTGGTGTGATCAGATATGCCCCCATATTTTGTCTTGTTTAGCTCCTTTAAATGAGACTTGAGAATTCTCAGTTTGGCCATGATCAAAGTAAGAGGATTTTGAGAGTGAAGTGTTCGAGATTACACATGAGTAACAATGGGAAGGAAGTCAGCATCTAAAGTCCACATGTTATGAAATCTAAAAGGCTGAGGTCTATAGTTCAATCTGAAATAATTTTGTTCACAACTTTCTTAATCTCTTTTGGAGTTTGACCTTCAACCTTCTTTACCTCAAATAAGACATCTGTTCTTCTATTATCCACCTCACCTTATATTCATGTTTAAAGTATATAGTGATGAGATAGACATACAATAAAATATAGGCCGAGATGTCTCAAATTTTGATGCTGCCGATTTGATATCCTAGCGATATGTGACAGAAAAAAAATCACACATATATAGCTGATTTGATATTTACCGATACATTACTGATATTTGCAGATTTTTTTGTAAAAAATAAAGAGAATTCACGCTGCAACAACCACAACATATAAAATATCATCCATGATATCCCGATATCGCAATGCCGCGATTGCAACCGCAATCGTGATCATAACCGTGGTTTTATTGTGTGGAGACATAACAATATGCTCTTGAGCAAAATTGTACGTTTCATTTGTGATTCCATTTGTTTATGAACTTCCAATGTCTCTGCTTTTTTACTCTTGATGCTACTTGAAAGCATGCCAACCGGGGAACCAACTTTAATGAGTAGGGATTATGTTTCATTTTACTCATTTTGTTGTTGATGGTTATTGATCTCATCCACAATATCAGCGGCACATTGAGCACCTTCTGCAGCCGCTCAATCATTTCCATAATCAACAAAAATAGTCATAATGAGGAAATGACTTGTTATTTCACCCGTCAACATTTAGATGACTCTAATAAAACATAAAACAAAAATTAATAAATTACTACATATAGTGTCAGACAAAAGTGTATTTAAAGATTTAAACATTTATGGTTTGTTCTTATAAAGGGTTAAGTTTTTAGACTTTAATCGCAAAGGAAAAATTTAAGACATTAACATTTAGACTTTATTTTCATTAAGGTATAAACGTTTAAATTTTGTTCTCATTAAGGCATAAATAGAAATTACCAGAATTGCCTAAAATTTAAATTTTTTTAAACATTACACCTCAATGGGAATAAAGTTTAAAAATTATACCTTTATGAGAAATTCAAAAATGTGTGTGTCTTTATGAGGAACTCAAATACTTTTGTGCCTTTATGTTTTTAAATATAATTTTTTCTATAGTGTTCTATAGAAATATTATTAAATAATTACATATCACATATAGATATATATTACCTTCACCCACTTAGCAAATGTAACATCATCCACCAATATACATTTTCTCCTCTCATCCTATCCAAACCTAAAAATTTAACTCTTGAATCAATATGGGTCCTAGCCTCCTAGCCTTCATTTGTCACCCTGATTTTTTTTCCTTTATAAGCTTCTCCAACTGATATTGATAACCTGACTTAAAATGACCATTTTTAGCCTTTCAACATCCTTCAAGTACAAGATACACCAACCTTTCAACAAGGGCAACATTCTCTTGTTGGCTCCATCTAACCCAAGATCTTCCAATGGCATTTGATTCCGTGATAGTGCTTTGTTTTCAATACTAAAAATAATGATAAATAATAACTGTATAACAACAATCTAATATAAAATATAATGCAAACTCATCATTTACATACCATTATATAAATAGTAATGAGAAATTAAATGTGTTATTATCTCACACAAATACATAAGGATCATTATCAATAAAAATGACATTAAAGACAATATTTCATCCCAAAACAAGCAAATCAGATCCCTACTTTTACTAAGTTTGCCTAGATTTCTTTCACTATTGAAACTTTTCACAAGCTAAACCATTTTAAAGTTATTTCAAGTGTTGCTAGTCTCAAGATGCGGATGCATATGGAAAACAAATTGGTTCATGCTAGATTAAGTTTCCATTGAAATGAAAAAAGAGAATAGGAGAGGAAAAGAGAAGGAATATGATCAATAGGCACCTCCTATGATCATATACTCACAATCACCATCCAGGTATTCAACTCTTGGAATAAAGAAGGTAAGATTTGAGGATAAAATTCAGTCAAACTCTTCACTCAAATTTGAAGGATCATCTCACCAAAGAAGGAAACTATGGGCAGCTAAATCTATTCCTTCATTCATGTGACTCTAACCCTTATAGAGTGTGTTAGGTCCTAGTTGGTTACAGACAAACTTAACTAGACACAAGTGGACTGACTTGGTTACTATCAAACTAACTAGTTACCTAAAAGAAGTGAAACTTATTAGTTTAAATGTAACCAAGAGTGCAATCAACCATGGACCTTTTGGCTTGTCAAAATCAAGTGCAATCAGCCCTTCCCATACTTACAAGCTGATTTTAATTAACCCTACAAGTTATGTAAAAGCTAAGTTATCAGATCTGACTGCTACAACTACAGTAAAAGTAACTCTGCTGAAAAATATGAAAAACACATTCCCCAAAGCTGATTGCTACTGTCCTTCCCGCCTCCTTTGTTTTCAGTGCCCAATCAGCCCAAAAAGCTGTCCAAGATTCTGTCTTAATCTGCCTTGCTGGTATTGTCAAAATTCAATGCCCAACAGTCTTTTACAAGAAGTGGCCTCCACATGCTGACTAGGCAAGCTGGAATGGAAGTTGCTGTTGTTGCATTCTTGCTATCAATATAATTAATTGAGTTAACTAATCTAAATAGAGGATCAAAATAAAGAAGAAAGGAAAATAAAATATAAAGCCGCAAATATATTGAGTGTTGTTGTCTTAAATATAGGCCCATTTATTTATTCTCTTTCCTTTTGTGCCCAACTTTCAAGTTGTGGAGCTAATTGATGATAAAATGATATGTATCTATAATCAAATCTTATGACTAAATTTGAACCAATAATTTAACATCAATTACACAAAATCCAAATCAAAGAATCATACTCACAAACCAACCAACATTATTAAAATTAAAACAATTTTAACACAACAAACTCTTGTTGTTCTCCAAACACTCTATGTATAATGTCCACAATTTGGTCCACTACACACTTGACCCAAAATATCAAATAAACGATCCGATGTTTTTATCAAATCAAATAATGGGTCTGATCAATAAAAAATTAAATAAATTGCATATTGGATCCAACAAATACAAGTATTATCCGATTTGATAAATTCTATGTATGTATGTATGTATGTATATGTATTTATGTATGTGTATGTATATGTATCTGTGTGTGTATGTGTATGTATATGTATATATGTATATATATACACTCTAAAAATTGTTTATTTTTCATAATATTTTATTGTATATAATCAAATATATATATTTATGTGTGTATAATTTGAAAAGAGAGTAATTATTGTAAGTAAATTTTATACTTTTTAATTATTATTTTCATTAAATATTTATATATTATCTAAAATTTGGAATTACTAATTGAATATTATATAGTTTAAGTCTCAAATCAAATCATTTGGTCAAATTGGTTCAAACTAGATTTGTTTATTATCAATTAAATTTTTATTTGATATTTCACATTTAAGGCCTGCTTGAAACTTGAAAGGTTTGGATATTCGACGGATTATTTTTTATTCGATCTGAAGTTCTGGATATTTGATATGTTGGATATTCAAAGTTTTTTTTTTTTTTTTTTTTTTTTCCAAATATCCAATCTTTTGTGTATTCGAAGCTTTTTGTCGGATATCTAATCCACAAATACCTCTAGTATTACTCCTATGATTATACCGACTCTTTTTCGACAACTATCCTGTCACTACTTTGTCTAGGAGTCCTGCGCTGCAATAAAGATTCCCTTCATACATAGCGTTTCAATGGATTACTTGGTAGTTTTAGTGGCGAGTGTTGTTGTACCATTTAGCTTAAGAAGCTAGTCTTTGGTCCTAGGCTAGAGGGGTTAGACTTAGTTATCTGCGAGCAGTGTTATGGGGGTGGAGATATTGGATGATTTGGTGGTAGGTGTTGGTGGCTTTGGTGGGTTTTTGTTAGCTGGATATATGTAGTGGGTTTTTGTTGGATATTACATCGAGTGAGGAACTATGGTTTCTTCTACCTGACATTTATGCTTGCTCATTTTTTTTATACACCTTCGTTGGTATTACTATACAACATATCTTGTTTTCCGGGTTGTTCATCTAAGCAATAGACTTTGGTGATGAGGGTGGGTTTATTAGTGGAGATTTGGGGATGCCAACGTTAGAAATGACCAGTGGAGGTGGTAGTGTGTATGATAATTTGGGCCCAGTGATGACCAGCTAGCACTTTATCAAATTCCAAGACTTGGAACTTACAATGGGACACAAGCCCCACACAAGAGCCATAATGGGTAAAAAGCATCCGCAATCAACAAAAAAAAAGTGAAAGAACATCAACTTAAACATGCAAGAAGCACAACTGATACAAAGAACAACACAATCTGTAGAATTTTAGGCACAAAACTAATCAAAAGTCACAGATCTAATTGGGCATATCTATTATGCAAAAATATAGAAATTTCTGTCATGAGACCGTGGTTTATTGTGAGACGTCGTGGCTGCTGCTGCTCAATCCTTTGGTGGCTTTGTAGGTGGTGAAAATAAGAGATGAATTTGATTGAATCCTGATGATATTCTATGGGGATGCAAGTTGAAAAGCTCTTTACAGCAGAGTAAGAATTGTTTTCGAGTTGATGAATTGGTTAAGATTCGTGCTTGACTTTTTGCTAAAGTTAAGGGTAGTTGAAGATGATTATGAAATTTTAAACTCTTGAACTAAACTTCAGGAGGTGGCTTTCTCTATGTATGGGTAGTTCATGATTTGACTGGATTTAGTTTCTCCTTTTGACTTTTTCACATCCCTTGTGCCAAAAGATAAGGATTTTCTTGGAAGTTCCACTTCCCTGAAAATGATGCCTAAGTTGTTTGACTACGTCGACAATGGTGTTTCTAGATATATAGATGTGTGAAATAAGAGGACTATATAAATTTGTCTATTTAAATTGTTAACAAGCTAATTTTCATAATTTTTATAAGTACCAAAGGCATCTTTAAAAAACTTGACAGAAGGTAATTACACAAAAGGGAAAAAAAACATATTAATGCCAGTGATAATGCAATATCCATTGAGGTATCCACCTATACTCCCTCTGTTTTTGAGTTAGTGTTGTTTTAGGAATTTGATTTTTGTTACAAATAAGTAGGGCTGTAAACGAGCCGAGCCGAGCCGAATACCCCAGGTTTGGGTTCGGCTCATTTAACTAAACGAGCCTAAAATGTTGTTTGGGCTCGGCTCGTTTAACTAAATGAACGAGCCGAACCGAGCCGAGCTCACGAGCCAAAGCCAAAAAATGAACCGAGCCGAGCCTCATTTTGAGGCTCGTTTAATTAAACGAACGAGCCGAGCCGAGCTTTTAACGAGCCGAGTCGAGTCGAATACCGAACTGGCTCAGCTCATTTACAGCCCTACAAATAAGTGTCGTTTCACATGTTTTAGGTAAATTTTGAATTTTTTTCCCTAATTTACATTTTAGTATTAATTATTCCATAATCTTTTATGTATCCATCTCTTTATCTTTCCAACAATAATTATCATTTCTAATGTTATTTTAATTTGGTTAATTTAGTCATTTGGATTCTTTTTTTAATTCTTATGTCAAAAGCTAAAACGATACTTATATAAAACCATAGAGTATTTATTCCCTCTCTTTTAAATATAAGTCATTTTAGCAATTTAGTTTTATTTATGAATATTAGTCATTCTGCATTTTTAATGTGAATTTTGACTGATTTTTCCTGTTTTACTCTTTAACCCTATTTGATCCATATTCCTATATTAAGGGCATGTTCTCTTTAGATAATTTTTAACAATAATAAAAAAGTATAAAATTAGTGATAATAATTATAATAATGATAGTAATGATAGTAATGATAACAATAGTGATAGCACTAGTAAGGAAACTATTAATAGCAAAATAATAATAATAATAATAATAATAATTACTACTCAATTCAGATTAGATAAAAGATTAGATCATACTCTATCAGCATATTTATGCTGAGGAGAACATGCCCTAAATAAAAACAAATGATAGCCGATGGGATTTTTTTAATAGCTTTAATAAAAGAGTTATGAAAAGAAAAGAATATGGACATTTGTAAACAGAAACAACAGAATCTGAAATATTCCCTTAAACAAATAAATTTGTCCGTATGGAGTGGACAATCTTCCTAATACAATAAATTTTCCCACTAGACTCCCCCTATTGGACTGCCATTCTACAATTATAAGACCGATAGAACTTGTGAATAACTGACTCTAATACTAATGCAAAGACGCATGAGTGACTGACGCTAATAACTCAACGGTAATGCAAAGACACGCAGATAACAGTAGTTACAGGACTTCCTGAAACTTCACTAATTTAGTTACCAAATAGGAGGAAACTGGCTAGTTTGATCCTAACTAAGACAAATCAGCTCATTTATGCTTGTGATGGTGAAATTTTGAAATTATGAGCTTAGGACATCCTTCCCGTGCTCTTACATCTGAATTGGAGGTGTTTTACAATAAAAGAGGCAAAACTAATACCTATAACATCATTAGCTAACAAAAGTAAACCTAGCCATTTTGGTGGCAGACCTTAAGGACAATAATCATGCTGGGATTGTACTTTAATTGTCATAAAACTCTGCCACAATCTGATGCATATGCCAATACAAATTGGGTCAAGTTACGAAGGTGGTTATCAATGGGGGATAACTAAATAAGAAAACAGAGAAGAGGGTGAAGAAAATGGGTTAAATATGATCTTTGGTACCTCCTTGGATCATATACTAACAAGAACCACCAAAGGTTTCATTACTTAGGATAAATCTTGTGAGATTTTAGGATTCAAACTTCAAACTCATGCACTAGAGTTGAAGTTGATTGATTTCTGCTGAGAGAAATAAGATAGCCAAATTTTGAGTTTTTTTTTTTTTCATTTAAGTGTGAGCCCAACACTTATAGGAGAGTGTTGGGTCTCATTTAGTTGTAATACAACTCAACAAAAAAAGGATTGGTTTGGTTAACTAATCAAACTAGTTAGTTGTCAAAGAGACTAACTTTAACTAGTTTAATCCTATCCAAAACTAAAGTTGACTTTGTACTAGCTGAAATAGAGAAATCATAATTGTTTGGGACCTTCCCAATGTCTTACATCTGACTGGGGAGGCTCCTTATAAGTTGATAAGCTAAGCTAAGCTAAAAACATCATTAAAAGTAAAAAATAAAAGTAGCTTTTATGCTAAAGACTAAAAACATTATTAAAAGCATAAAGCAGAAAGTAACTTTTCTACTGCAAACCTAAAGTTCCATCATAGCCTGAGCATAGGTTTATTTTCTTCCAAAAAAGGTTTGCTCCCTCTGATGATTGTAGCTGTTGCTGCTGCTAGTGCCTACATCTGCCCAGAAAAGTGCAGTTGTGGCTGCTATTGTGGGACTTGAACTGTAGTGTAGCCTATCCTTGGTTGGGTAGTGCCTACATATTCCTCATGCTCCTGACGTCATCCATCGGACATGCTAGTTTGGGGTCGTTTCTTTTGTTGAAATACTTGCATTTGATGTCTCAGAACCTCCTTGGCTGCTTGTTACATTCCCAGCTCGTGCTCCACAAAGATCAGTCCTACAGGACCCAAACCATGCACAAAAATAGACCACAATGAAGTGGTTTCTGGTGTTGTTTGCAAATTGTGGGCTGAATTTGCCTTGTTCCCTGTTTTGTGAAGCTCAAATCAAGTCCCAAAGCCCCTAAAAACAAATACCACTTGCCACATTTTTTATGATATGGTCCTACTTGCACGAACTTGAGCTTGAATAAGGATCCTAGATATGTACTTAAGACAACAATGAAATCATCATAATTTTGATAACAAAAATTGAAAATGATGGTGAATGCTCCCGCATTACAACTACACAATTTACATTGACAGGGATGACACAACTTTTTGGCACTAATTGCATTTTGGTGTGTATGCTAGTTTTCTGAATTTTGATACAACTCAAATGGTGTTTTCATGGAATACTCTCGCTCTCTTGGTTCCTTGTGTATATTTTCTTTGAGTGTGACTTTTGAGGTTGGATTGTTGTGCTTGAAGTGCATACTTTCTTGTTTTTATCTTGGCATTTTTTGGGATCTTATCATTGATGTCTATTTTAGGTGCGATCGAGTTCTCTTGCAACGAAGTCAGATACCCCAACAGCTGTTCTTGTGCATGGTATCTTAGGTAGTAAGAAGAATTGGGGTGAGCACTCTTTTTATTGGTCCTCTTTTAATAATTTAATTGCTCGCTGGCATACACACAGGCACAAACTTGGTTTAGCAATTATGCTGAGGAAGAGTCACACAATATGTAACCTAATATCATTAAGAACTCATTCATGGTGTCAAAGTTCTAAAACATATGAAGAATATTGCAAATTAGCCATAAACATATACAAATGCACGTAACCAACATCACTATGATTATTGGTGTTATACCATGTTAATTTTTTTTCGGTGAATTGTTAAGTTTGTGCTGGAAAATGCCTGTGGTGGTCAGATAATGACAGAATGCTTTATTGAGTTGTTAAAAGGAGCTTTTTTTTTAAAAAAAAAAAGGTAGTTAAAAGGAAAACTCTTATTGTTTCCATGACAAGTAATTCATCCCTGATTCTCGTTTGTGGATTGTCAAACATTATGCTGCTATAGTGATTTTTATTTATTTATTTAGCACTCAAAAAATGGAATTGATAATGTACTAATTTTTTAATTACACGCTTCTATATTATATGTAAAATCAATCTCTAATATCATATACATATTTATTATTTTGAATATCAGGATCCTTTGCTCGTAGGTTGGCCCACAGCTTCCCAACGTGGCAGGTAACCTTATTATATTGGCATCTTGTGAGGATTTCCATGATGTTTTATTATCAATTGACTGCATTCCAAGTCAATTCTATTAACCAGTAGCCAGCCTGTCTGATAATGTTTTAGGTTTATTTGTTAATGTGTTATGGAAAACAATTTGGCATGAAGGGAACAAATGGCTTTGAACACTGACTGGCAGAGGCTAGGTGGTCAAGCCTAATTCAAATTCGAATTTAAGAGGATATGCTAATATGTAGAATATAAAACTGTTAAACTGCATCTTCGACCTTTCAATAATGAGATATGGAGATCCCAAGCTGAATTGATTTTCTCTAATGCATGCATTTCAAGTTAACAAGATCTTGTGTGTGGGCCCATTGCTTGGATTCCTATTGCTGGAATTCTTTGCTTGCTGCATTGCTATGCCAGCTTCTGCCAGGGGCTCTGCCTTGTTGCATATGCACCATCTCTGGGACAATGAGAAGATTCAGTGATGATTTAATCTTGATAGCTACGATTTGATTTTGGCAGTGCTGGTAGATGTCGTAACCAGTGTTTGAAAAAGCGCGCCTGCGGCGCAAGGCAATGGGGGGGGGGGTTTCTGGTGCTAGGCGAGGCTAGGCAAGTGAGGCGCATATAAGGCGCGCAGAGGCTATGAGGCGCACGCCTCAGCATAAAATCAAGCAGAAACTTGGGAGCTCAATAGACACATAGCGAGGATGGACTTAGGGAAGAGGGATAAAAAACATTTTTAGCAGAAAAAAAAATTACATGCAGACTGCGGGGACTTAGGAGAGTTAAATAGTCATTTGTTGGAAAAAGGTAAGTCTATTTATAGTCTTGATTGCAGTAAAAATATTCTGCAATTAATATGGGAATTGGGGAGAACAAGAGTTATTTTGAAAAAGTTAAAAACAAGCTGCAGAGACTGTAAAGTCTGCTATCACCAATTTAAAGCAAGAAATAGTTATTTTGGTATATTTGCATATAT
Source organism: Tamarix austromongolica (assembly GCA_039764185.1). Classification (NCBI taxonomy): domain Eukaryota; kingdom Viridiplantae; phylum Streptophyta; class Magnoliopsida; order Caryophyllales; family Tamaricaceae; genus Tamarix; species Tamarix austromongolica. Next base: position 86,656,274 of record CM077818.1, on the reverse strand, counting down.
TTTTTGCAGATATAGGGGAAAACAGATAGGGCATTGGGAAAACCAAAGGTATATCTGCATATATTTTTTGCAGATATAAGGGAAAACAAAAGATATAGGGAAAAAGAAAGGTCCCCCGTTGTCCTATATATTTTTTGCAGAAACTTTTTCTTCCTAATGTAAAAAACAAACAAGCAAACAACAACAACAACAAAGGGAAAAACAATGTACCACTACATCTGAAAAAAAAAAAATAGAGAGAGCATCAAGGAAAATTGGAAAAACAAAAGTATATATGCCAAAAAAAAACAAAAAACTAGGCGCCTCACATTGCCCAGGTGTGCGCCTTCGCCTTGCGCCTAGCGCCTAGGCTCCAGGACCCCTAGCGCCTCGGTGCACCTTAAGCCTTTTCAAACACTCGTCGTAACACCAAAAAAGGGTTGCAGCTGCTGTTAGTGTACTATGTGACTATGCATTAGAGAAGTATCTCTTATATGCATGGTCTGACTTAAGAACACTAAGAGCCACCTTTAAGTTCATCCAGTCAAAGTGATAAGTTGAAGTAATAGGAGATGATAGAAAAGGAAAATCAAACAAGCACTCTTGTGCAGATGCCTTTAGAATTTGATAATTATTCCTTTTGTTTTCCCATTAAATTGCTTCAAGATGATTAAGATGAGTCCTTGAAATCCTCAAGTTTTGGTTCTATTTCCCTTCATGTTCATTTTGAGTCTTTTTCTTGAGATCTAAATACTATGCACAATGAGATTATAAGTCATATTTTGAATTGTATGGACAATAAAATTCGTGATGATTGTTGTAAAAATAATGGTTTAATTGAAGATAACTATGTCATTGTATGCTTTTAGATTTATCTAGTGATTTAGGTATTAGTATCGTCTTAAATGTGAATGATCTATCACCTTACAAGGTACCTTTGAGCCTTTTGCCTTACCTTGTGGCATGTTGAGGGAACATAGGCAAGCTTGCATCCATCCATGATGCGATCTACACTCCACCATATTGTATGGTCTGTAATCTAAGCCCAGAGCTCTGATATACCTCTTTTCTTAGGCCCCATAGAGAGTTAATATCTATTTACTATTATTTTTTTGTTATTTTCATTTTTCAATTAGGATTAGGCTTATCTTTTAATTATTTTAAGTCTATCTTTTATAGGGCTTAAGGACACCCTCCCTTACAAATAGGCTCATATGTAAGTCAATAATTTCAGAGTTGAGTTGAATAATAATATTTGTGAGGTTCCTTTGAAACCTAAAGCTAGTGTGGTCTTGCATCTTTCCTTGACATTGAGTTTGTTGCTTCTTCCTAGAGAGGTGTTCTTTGCTCCTTAGTCTAGCAAAAGTGGGAGGATTGATTGATAGTTTATATGGCCTAAGGACACCCTCTCCTCTTATGCTAACTTTTGGTGGGGAGCCTACCACCAACTCTCAGTGCAATTGTGCAGCGTGGGTAGTAACGTCGGCATCACAATGTTTGCCCGGGACTAGGAAAGGCCTAGTGCAAAGCTAGCTCGCATGGGAATGCGGTGATATCTATGATCCCACATTGGTCAAACATGGAATTGATTAATAGTTTATATGGCCCAGGGGCACCCTCCTCTTTTAGGCTAGCTTTTAGGGATGAGTTCTACCCAAGGGCTATTACAGTCCTCGTCTTCTTTCTACTTGAATTCTTTCACTTGATTATCTCCATCTTTTTTTTTGATAATTAAGAAATTTATTACTTTTGAAAATGAGGAATTACAACCAAGGACATCAGCAAACCATACAATCTACCAAACCAGCCCACTTTTGGAATTTAGCCTTATAATGTGGGTGCACTAACCGTCTAGCTACAGCCATGACAATAGCTCGACTAATACTGGCAACATCCCTACTTCGGTTCTAAAAAATTCTCAAGTTTCTCTCATACCAAACATTAGCAATATAAGATGAAAAAAGAGCTCCCAGGATTTGCTTTTTCTGACTATTTTGCCTAGACCTTTTCAACAAAGTCTAAACCTCCTGTTGCCAACCTTAGACGATATCCCTTCTTCCTGTAATTCTTCGAATTTTCCTCCATATTTCAGTTGTAATGGGGCAATGGATAAACAAATGGTCTCGAGTTTCAAGACCATGCTGACAAAACACGCACTGATCCGATACACCCATGCCAATCTCCAGAAGCCTAGCTTTAGTCATCAACCTATCTCTAAAAGCCAGCCATAAAAGAAAAATGTATCTTGGCAAGTTGAGCGAGTGCCACACAAGCTTGGACCACCTTTGGTTAGCCTGTCTAGGTCTCGCAGCACAGCTTTGATACTATACTCAAGGTAACCATTCAACCATCTAAACTGCAGAAAGCTTTGTAATTGAGATCGTACAAGAAGGATTCTCTGAAAGAGCCATGAAGTATAAGTAGTGGGATTGTACTCCCACACACTTGTATTCTTGAGGTATATCGCATGAATCCATTTCACCCATAATGAATCCTTCTTAGTAGCAATATTCCATAGTAGCTTTTCTAAGGCACACTGATTCCAAATCCCCAGGTTAAATAAACTAAGACCACCCTCCGCCTTAGGGAGACAAATCTGCTCCCAAAAAACCAAGGCTCTTCTTCTAATATGCACCTTCCCAGACCATAGAAAATTCCTACAGAGACTCACAAAATGATGGAGAACCTTTCTTGGCAATAGTATCACTTGGCTAAAATATGACTTAAAGCCGAACAATACCAACTTGATAAGCTGCAACCTCCCCGCATAAGATAGATAAATAGTGCTCCAGTGTCTAAGACAAGCCGTTGCCTTTTCTAATATAGGCTGGAGCAGACTAGCAGAAACTCTGGAAGATGTTAAAGGCAAACCAAGGTAAGTAATGGGGAAAGCACCTTCCTGGAAGCCCAGTAGATCAACAATTGACCTTTCAACATCAGGCGACATACCACCAAAATAGATAGTACACTTTTGAGGATTTAAGACCAAACCAGAGAGCCCAGAGAAATGACTGATCACATCCATAAGACACTTCACACTTTGCAAATTACCATGGCAGAACAAGATAATGTCATCCGCAAAACTCATATTGATAATCTTCAAAGCTCTGTATCTAAGGTGGCCTTTGAATAAAGTGTTTGTCCATAAATGTTTAAGACATCTGGTCAAATAGTCCATAACAAGAACAAATAAATTAGGGGAGAGAGGATCTCCCTGCCTCAAACCTCTCTTAGCCTGAAAAGGCGGAGTCAACGCACTATTATAGTAGAGAAAAGGCCATTGTGTTCAAGCAGGCGGTAATCAACTTTACAAACTGATAGGGAAACACATAAAGAAGCAAAATATTCTTTACGAAACTCCAGTTGACCATATCATAGGCTTTTTGGAGGTTCAACTTTAACATGCATCTCGGAGATACCCCTTCCTCATCAACTCATGAGCCAACAACACATTCTCACCAATACTTCTATCCTTTAAAAAAGCATATTGAACAAAATCAATGATTGAGGGCATGATTCCTTGAATCCTCTGAGTAAGTATCTTCAAAATGATCTTATAGAGCATGGTACAACATGCAATAGGCCTGCAATCAGTGACCTTTTGCAGATTTAGCTTTTTTGGCACGAGGGTTAGAGAAGTAATATTTACCTTTCTAGGCAAGAAGCCTGTAGTAAAGAATTCTCTAATAGCCATGAATAAATCATCACCAATAATATCCCAACTTTTCTTGAAGAACCCAGCTGTATAACCATCCACACCTGGGCCCTTAGTGTCACCAACTGAAAACTCAGCTGCTTTGACCTCCTCTTTGGAAAAAGGAGCATTCAGAGCTAACTGCTGATTACTTGTCAAAGAGCAGTCCACTACAGATGGGTTAAGAACCCCAACAGAATGAGAATCAGTGTCTAAAAGCTGCTTATAATAGTTAATGAAGGCATCCTGAATTTCCTGGGCACCCTTTACCTCCCTGCCATTCTCTCCTAGCAGAAAACTAATGGTTTTCCACTTTTGCCTCTCCTTCACTCTTGCATAGAAGAACTTATGATTTGAATCCCCACAATGCAGCCATTGAATACAAGCTTTTTGCCTAAGGAACATTTCCTCGTAATGCAATAAACAATCATACCTGCTCTTAAGAATCTTCAACTGATCTTTGAGCCTGGAGTCTGAAGGGTTACACATTGATTTCTTCTGAAGAACAACCACTTCCTCTCTCACAGCAACAACCTTCTAAGAAATATAGCCATATTTGTCCTGATTTAAGTGCTTGAGGTCCTTCTTGAGGGCTTTCAACCTAGACATAAATCTGAGCTGGAAATTGCCTTGCAAACGTTGTTGCCAAGCTGAGAGCACCAAAGGTAAAAAAGCATCATCTTCTGTCCGAAAGTGGAAAAAATGAAAAGGCTTCTTACCCTGGACAGCAGACACCTGAAGATTAACAACCACAGGCCTGTGATCCGACAATAAAGGGCTAAGAAACTCAGGCACAGAAGAAAGAAAAGACACCGAACATTCCAGATTAACGAGAGCTCTGTCTAATTTACACATGACTTCAGCATCACCCCCTTGTTTACTTGACCAAGTATAGAAGGAGCCTTGCCCCTGTAAATCAGTCAACCCCAAATCTAAACAGCAATCCTGGAGGTTTTTCATATTAGTGGCATTTGGCAGGTCACCTTGAAACTTTTCACTATAGGATAGAACCACATTGAAATCCCCCATAAGAATCCAAGGAGAACCAAGAATTCTATGCTGCTTCAACCAACCCCATAGCCTCCTCCTCTCAACACCACTATTCAAAGCATAAATGAAACCCACATGAAAGGAAAAATTCCCAAGTGATTTACTTCACAAAGAATGGCTTGATCACACATGCTAATGGCTGAAATGTTCCACACACAAGGGTCCCAAGTGACCCAAATCCTCCCATTCAGGGGTTGAGAATAGTTAGTTAAGATATCCCATCCTCTCTTGGCTTTTAGTTAAGACCCTACTGCACTTATTCTCTTTTACTCTTGTCTCCAAAAAACAAACTAAGGATAAAGCATTACTCCTACAAAAATGACTGACTTCCTTATGCTTGGAAGCCTTATTCAAGTCATGGACATTCCACGAACTAATCATGCCCACTAGGATCAGTGTGTTGAGCACCTCTCTTAGCATACTGCTTCTGCATAGAACCTGAACCCCCAATTGGGCAATCTTGGATTACCTTACCAGATTGATTCCTCGTTATAATTCTCACCTCGGGGGATAGGACAGGGTCAGTACTAACCCCAGGATGAACAGGCCCCTGCAAAATTTTTTGCGAATCTTTGTAAATCCCTCCCTGAGGCCGTTGGATACTAGTGCTAGCCCCAGCTACAGAGGCAGAGTTACCAGTGGTAGTCACACAAGGCACATCAGCAACACTGCCCACCCTGCCATCATCAATAACAGGATCATTCTCCTTACCTTTCCTGTGGTCCCTAACAACCACCCAATCTCCTCCACTATCCTTAGGAGTCTTGTTAATAGCCCCTTGTTTCTTACAATTGGGAGCATCATGACTAAACATATCACAAAAGTAGCAGTAAAATAGCTTCCAATCATACTTACTTTTCTGAGCAAGCTCACCTCCCTCAGGATCAACAATAACCATAGAGTCCAGGAGCGGTTTTTTGATATCAATCTCAACTAGCACCCTAGGTAAAGACACACGTTCCCTGGAAACAGTAATGGCATCAGTGCACAGAGGCTTTTCCACTGCACTTGTTATTCTGCTCAATGAATATTTGCCCCAATACTCAAGAGGCAAGTCAGGGAATTTAATCTATAGAGGAACAACCTGCATCTCATTCTTGTCAATCTTCATATTCCTATGCCAAAGCTTCAACACAAGAGGCTTACTAAAGAATGTCCAATGCTGTCCAAGAATAAAAGTTGCATCTTCCATACTTTTGAACTTAAACAAAAAAAACCCTGAAGCATGTAGCATCACTTGAGGCAAGGGGACCTCTTTCCAATGAGCATGTACATACCCACAAATCTGATTATATGTTGGAGAATCACAAAACACATATCCCACCAAAGTATTAGCCCATAACTTTGCCTCAGAATCAACCTCCTTATCCAATTTGACCCTCATCAAATCATTATCCATGGATGGAGAACAAAAGACAACTTTTCACCCTGATTTGGATTCCAGTTCCCTGCCAAAATATCCCTCCTAGAAGGAGCACTAGAAGGGGAAGGATCTTCCAGCCTATCCCAAACAGATTTCTTCTCACCAATAGTAGTAGTGATCGGATGGTTAGTGTATTCCACTTGCACACCCTTGCCCTTTCTATGAATTGATTGATTCGGATACCCCAAAACCCCATCAGCCTGATTCGCCACTGATTGGAGAACTGCAGAGCTAGTGTTTGGGTGAGTTTTGATCAATGTAGGGTCATCCACACCAGCAGAGGCAATATCCACATCAAACAAATCATTCTCCAAATTCACCGGCATCAAATCACCTTTACGATTAATTTCCAAAGGTACCTGAGATGCCTGTTGTTGTGAAACCACGCACCCGCAGGACTAGAAGCCATCGAACACCCCTGTTTACCAGAAAGGGAAGAAGGGGACTTCTTCTTCCTAGCCATGGTGATGGAAACCGGTTAGGGTTTCGCAAAGGATCGAAGATTTAATCGAGCGCAACGTTCGATTTTCGCCGGCACAGCCTAAGGAAAACTTTCCAAAGGAAGAACCAAAGTTCCAGAAGCACAATTGATTCAATGGCAACTGAAATTAGAAGGTGAATGATCAAGATCGATCAAGATGAGAACGAGACAGAACCAGAGAAGAAGCGAAAGAGAGAATCGCCAAGAGAGAGAAGAAGTCGAGAGAGATCGAGAAAAATATCGACTGAACTTTTTTCTGTCAAAAACGTGCGTATTACATAGTATCCAGCCTATTTATATGTACATAGAAACCGTATATGATACAACAATACATACGAACGACACAGCCTGTTATGGACGGCGATACAGATCTGTTTGGGCCAAAATAATAAGGTGTCGAACAGCCCAAAACCAAACAACACCAAAACGTGGAGTGTCGACCAACCCCAAATACAGCCATCATAAAAATGACCCAATAATACAATTAAGCTTAAGGCTTAATTTCCCATCAGCTAAAACAACTATAGCTAATCATGGTCATTAAGGATTGATTAATCCACAATCCAGCTAGTCCAATTTTAAGGACCGGGTGGCGGATTATACAACCGTCCTAATTCCCATTAGCCCATTCCGACCGGCGAATGCATCATATGGGATTACAAAATATTTAATAAAAATTTACATAATCTGTACACTCCAAACATATTCTGAACTGCCCAGCAAATATGTCCAAGTCCACAGAATCCATATGCTGCAATATTCTCCTATTAATTCAACAAATAAGACAAACAATTGTAAGTAATTAATTCACAACAAATTTCAAAATTACTTAAATATAAATTCATAGGATTCACATCATTCCCCTCTTCTTGGAAAGGTTTCGCCTCTGAAACCTGAACAAGTCCCAGAAATGGACTAAGGTCTGCCACATTGAAAGAATTACTCACATTTCCAAATTTAACAGGTAAATCAATTTTATAAGCATTATCATTAATTTTCTCTAATACAGTAAATGGTCCATCCCCTCTAGGATCCAATTTTGACTTTCTAAAATTTGGAAACCTTTCTTTCCTTAAATGAACCCAAACTAAATCTCCAGGTTTAAAAATCATTTTTCTCCTTCTTTTATTAGCATGTTCAGCCATCTGTTGTACCTTCTTATTAATTTGTTGTCTTACAGTCTCATGTAATTTTTTTATACTTTCAGCTCTAGACTCAGCATCAAAATTTTGCAAGTCAGTATGAGGTAAATGACTCAAATCTAATGGAGTTAATGGATTAAAACCATACACAATCTCAAATGGAGTTTTATTAGTTGTAGAATATAAAGTCCTATTATAAGCAAATTCCACTTGAGGTAAAACATACTCCCATTGTTTAAGATTCTGTCCAAGGACAGCCCTCAACATGTTTCCCAAAGTTCTATTAACCACCTCAGTTTGACCATCAGTTTGAGGGTGACAAGTTGTAGAAAATAATAATTTAGTCCCTAATTTACCCCACAAAACTTTCCAAAAATGGCTTAAAAACTTAACATCCCTATCCGAAACTATAGTCTTAGGAATTCCATGTAACTTAACCACATTAGAAAAAAATAATTCAGCCACTGCTACAGCATCATTTGTTTTATTACAAGGTATAAAATGAGCAATTTTACTGAATCTATCTACTACAACCATTATTGAATCTTTAACTCTATTAGTCCTAGGTAATCCTAAAACAAAATCCAAAGATACATCAACCCAAGGATGATTAGATACAGGCAAGGGGGTATATAATCCAAAAGGTTTTGAAGTAGTTTTTGCCTGTCTACATTTAATACAATTAACACAATGTTTCAAAACATCCTTTTTCATGTGTGGCCAATAAAAATGTTCAATTAAAACATCTAAAGTTTTCTGAATTCCTAAATGTGCCATTAATCCACCACTATGTGCCTCTTGAATTAATAATTCTCTATAAGAGCATGCAGGAACACATAATCTATTTTCCCTAAACAAGTATCCTTCATTAATAAAATATTTTCCTTGAGAAGAAATTTCACACCTTTTATATATTTCTTTAAAATCATTATCCTCTAGATATAATAGCTTAATACTGGAAAATCCTAATAAAGTAGTATCAGCAGCATTCAATAAAGCATATCTCCTAGATAAAGCATCTGCAACTATGTTATCACTACCTTTCTTATATTTAATTATGTAAGGAAAACTTTCAATGAATTCTATCCATCTACCTTGTCTCCTATTTAACTTTGACCGACTCTTTAAATACTTAATAGCCTCCTGATCTGTATTAACTACAAATTCTCTATGCCACAAATAATGTTGCCATACCTCCAAAGCCCTTACTAAAGCATACAGTTCCTTTTCATAGGTAGAATAATTCAATGTACTACCATTTAATTTTTCACTAAAATAAGCCACTGGTTTTCCTTCTTGAGAAAGTACAGCCCCTATTCCTAACCCTGAAGCATCACAATCTAATTCAAACATTTTTTCAAAGTCAGGAAGACTCAAAACAGGTGCTTGGGTTAATTTATTCTTAAGTGTCTCAAAAGATTGCTGTTGTTCTAATCCCCAAATAAACCCATTATCCTTCTTTGTTATGGCAGTCAAAGGAGCAGCTATAGTACTAAAGTTTCTCACAAATCTTCTATAAAAAGAACACAGTCCATGAAAACTTCTTACTTCAGTTACACTTTTTGGCACACATAACAGTCCTTAAAAACCATCAAGTATACATTAGCATTTCTTTTTATTGCCTTTCCTACATCCTTACCTTTAGCATAAAATCCAAAAGTTCCTTTCATGTCCTTTGTACTAAGATCATTTTCCAAATTAGACTTAGATAACTCCTTATAATCAGATTTAATTTTGGTTTGATCCTCAAATATTTCCTTTGGAGTCATAGGTGCTAAAACAATCTTCCTATCATCCTTCTGTACTGTATATCTATTCTTATAACCATCATGTACTACCCTCCTATCATATTGCCAAGGCCTACCCAACAACAAGTGAGCAGCATGCATAGGAACTATATCACATAAAACAGAATCCTCATATTTTCCTAATTTTAAATTCACTAAAACCTGTTGACTAACCTTAACATCTCCCAACTCATTAAGCCATTGCAATCTATATGGTTTTGGATGTTTAGTAGTGGTTAATCCTAATTTAGATACCAATAGAGTACTAGCAGCATTAATACAACTACCACTATCTACAGCTATGTTAAAACACTTATCATCAATTAAACATCGAGTATGGAATATATTTTCCCTTTGTATAGCATTGGAGTCAGGTAATTTATTACTATTTAAAGCTCTTCTAACCACAAAAAGATCCCTACTCACTGGTAGTTCTATTTCATCTTCTAGGTCACTATCATCCTTTCCAACTACATTAACCCCTTCTTCTTCTTCTTCAGATTCAGATTCAGATTCTACTTCCCCAGATTCTCTAATCAAAATATTTCTCTTGTTAGGGCATTCAGAAGCTATATGACCTAAACCTCCACATCTAAAACATTTAATATCCCTAGTCCTGTTTGACCCATTTACAGGATTTGTCATCACATTCCTGCCCCTTTCAGGTTTCTGTCCTGTCTTAACTTCATTGTTTCTTCCCTTAAACTCTACCTTACTATTATTCTTTCAGTTTTCAGAAGTATTTCCCCCAAAATTTCTCCTCATAGTAGCCTTAAACCCAATCCCAGGGGGTTTATATTGCCTAGATTTCTTCAATTGAATCTCTATCTTAGTAGCTATATTCACCATTTCAGTTAATGTTCCACAAGGATACAGTTCTACCTTATCAGCTATCTCTGAATTTAACCCACTCAGAAACCTAGCCATAGTAGCATCATCATCCTCAATAACTCCTGTCTTAATAATCAAAACTTCTAACTCTTTATAATAGTCATCTACTGATCTCACTCCCTGACTAATAGTTTGCAACCTTTTATGCAACTCTCTATAATAGTAACTTGGTACAAATCTCTTTCTCATTAAAGTCTTAAACTCTGCCCAAGTCTGTATAGCAGGTTCCCCACACCTACGTCTAGTTAACACCAAATTATGATACCAAGAAGACGCATACTCAGTAAATTCTACTACAGCCACTTTAATCTTCTTTTCCTCAGAGTAATTGTGACACTCAAATACCAGTTCTATTTTCCGTTCCCATTCAAAATAGTAATCAGGGTCAATCCTTCCATTGAATCCTGGTATGCTAAGCTTAAGATTATTTAAATTCCTATCTATGAATTCTAATTCCCTATCCTGCCTATTGTTCTGTCTAGGCATCCTATCACTATTGTGGGATATTTGATCTTCTAATTCCTCTAGATTAGCTATAGGTGGAATTCTAGTCCTAGGATCCATTGGAGCCCTTCCTAAAACTCCTGCTTGATTAGTTTCAATTCTGTTATGTTGCAACTCATTAAGTCTTACTTCCTGTTCCCCTAATCTTTGTTTTAGATTAGCAGATAAAACAGCAAATTGTGCAGTCATTTGTTCTTGAAAAGTCCTAAGGGTTTCTAGAAGGTCATTACTAGACACAGATTGATTCACTGACTGGCCATTATTAGACATGATGAATTTCAACAGTAATTAACAATCAACACAGCAATAATTTTAATCACAGAAGCAACTGATCCAAAATTCTCAGCTAACAGACACACAATATGCCACAAGAAATATAGTCGCACAAATATTAACAGTAATAGCAACAGTAAAAATTTACCCAGAATGGCTCACTGCCTATGATAATTGACAAAACTATTTCAACAATACGAAATAAGTAAGAGGGAACGATATTACCGCGTCTGCTTAAGCAATTAGTTCAATTATTGAGGGTGCCCCTCTTCTTGGAGGTCTATCCCCTTTCTTGAAACCAAGATAGTTCGCCGGTTGTAATTTTCAACCTATATACTTAACAATAAACAGATAATTTGTCGAAGATTGGAAATTAAGTATAGCAGATAGTAGTATTAACAAAGGAATTTACAAATCAAAGTTACCAACAACAGTTGGTCGCACTGTCAGTCAAGATTCAGATTCTTGACCAAACCCTAGGTCGATTAGGGTTTTCTTCTTCAGACTTTCAAAATAGTGGACCAAAAATGCTTTAATCGCCGGTTTGAAAGCGACAAGAATCGATACTGAGTTCGTCGCTGCAAAATCCTAAAATTTCACACCTCAAACTAGGGTTAGCGAAATACAGAAATCGAATCAACAAAATGAAGAAAATTTAATCAGTAATACAGAAACTACGAGCACTCTAGAAAATCGAGGCTCTGATACCAAATGATGGAAATCGGTTAGGGTTTCGCAAAGGATCGAAGATTTAATCGAGCGCAACGTTCGATTTTCGCCGGCACAGCCTAAGGAAAACTTTCCAAAGGAAGAACCAAAGTTCCAGAAGCACAATTGATTCAATGGCAACTGAAATTAGAAGGTGAATGATCAAGATCGATCAAGATGAGAACGAGACAGAACCAGAGAAGAAGCGAAAGAGAGAATCGCCAAGAGAGAGAAGAAGTCGAGAGAGATCGAGAAAAATATCGACTGAACTTTTTTCTGTCAAAAACGTGCGTATTACTTAGTATCCAGCCTATTTATATGTACACAGAAACCGTATATGATACAACAATACATACGAACGACACAGCCTGTTATGGACGGCGATACAGATCTGTTTGGGCCAAAATAATAAGGTGTCGAACAGCCCAAAACCAAACAACACCAAAACGTGGAGTGTCGACCAACCCCAAATACAGCCATCATAAAAATGACCCAATAATACAATTAAGCTTAAGGCTTAATTTCCCATCAGCTAAAACAACTATAGCTAATCATGGTCATTAAGGATTGATTAATCCACAATCCAGCTAGTCCAATTTTAAGGACCGGGTGGCGGATTATACAACCGTCCTAATTCCCATTAGCCCATTCCGACCGGCGAATGCATCATATGGGATTACAAAATATTTAATAAAAATTTACATAATCTGTACACTCCAAACATATTCTGAACTGCCCAGCAAATATGTCCAAGTCCACAGAATCCATATGCTGCAATATTCTCCTATTAATTCAACAAATAAGACAAACAATTGTAAGTAATTAATTCACAACAAATTTCAAAATTACTTAAATATAAATTCATAGGATTCACATCACATGGGCATGCCTCACTCAAACCCTAGGAGAGAGGAGAGAGGAGACAAGCCGAGAGAACACCCTTGTTTTTATTGATTATCTCCATCTTACTCTTGCATTGCATGAAGCTTTTTGTCATTATAACTCGCCATAGTTGAGTTATTTTTTTTGGTGAGGGAGAATGATGTAGGATGATGAATGTTGCTCAGTAAATTGTTGATTTTTATTCTTTTCTGATAGATTTGATGCTTTTGTTTTTATGTATTCAGGTGACTAATAGGATGGTATATGGTTTAGGGTTTGCTTTTGTCATTTAGGATTTGTTGCTATTTCTTTGTAGCTATTTGTCTTATATAGAGCCCTAGAGCAAGCAATTTCTTTCATTCTTGAATAGAGGAATTGACATTGAGAATGGTCTTGAGTTAAGTTGAATGATATTTTTTCCCAATTGCCTCACTATTTTCATAGCCCTACATGAACATTTTTAGCGCTATATTAAATTGCCTTTCTTCATATGCTAGTCAAGGGGACTAACCTTTCTTCATCCTAGCATTTGCCATTAGCATATCTCTGGTCATGTGTGCATAGAATTCAGAAGATATATTAAAAGATCAGATGACTAAGTTGTAAGGCATCCTGCAACATGTAATTGACGTTGAGTACAAGATATATAGGTTATTATGTGATCGGGATTTATTTGAATTCTTAGAAGTGGCATACAGATGAGTGATTTAACTCTATGGTGATGTTCCACATTCAATTGTCAACTATGAGCTTGACTTTATCTGTAACAGATAACAAAATTACATCTCTTGCAATTCCACATGACAAACTACTTTCTTACTGTGCCATGCTTTGAAAATTTTATCTTCTGAAAGAAATACTCCTGTTTTGATTTATTTGTCGTTTAAGCTATTTGCACAGGAATTAAGAAAATCTATTGAATCTACTATTATCTACTAATTTACCATTATTATAGAATAAAATGTTTCATTCTTTTTTGGCACTTATTTTCACTCTCTTTCCCGTCAACGGCCTACCTCACACTCCATTTATTCAATTGAAAATTCTTCACTTTTGATGGGGCCATTAATTACCATATAAAACTTCTGCATATTTCCAAAACAATAGCCAAACTTTAGCAGATTCCCAAAACATCAGTTGGTTACACTACCCATGACATTGGTTATTTGGGAACAAAATGCGAATATCATAATGTCACATATATAAAAAACAGAGGGAGTACAATGTAACTTGTCTTTTTAATTACTCTCTCTCTCTCTCTCTCTCTTTTGTCTGGATAATTTTTCTTGCAACACAGTAGCCACTGTGTTGCCTCACAATTGAACGTATCAGCGAAATCATGTGGATTAAGGAACCAGTTTATAGCTGAAATTTCTTTGCTGTATGCTGTTTGTCTTCGTCAGAATGCTATCATTGCTTCTGGAATGAAATGTAACTATGTAGTTTTGGGGATTATTAAGAACTCTGTCTTATGGCTTTGATGATGCAGTTTCTCTTAGTCGACTTACGTTGCCATGGTGAGTCTGCAGTATTAAAGAAGAGGTCACCTCATACAGTGGCTGCTGCTGCTCTTGATATCTTGCAGCTGGTGAGCTACCACTTATCTGGTGTTAATACTTTAATGTTGTTTCTGGAATCTGTGGAAAGCCAAAGTTCTCCGACCACCTTTGCTCCACTTGCTATGCATTTTGTGTTTTCCTGAGATATTTTTAATCTCTTTATCCAGATTAGACACTCTTGCAGCACCATGCTATTTCAGCATTGCTTTGTTTGAATTTTTAAAAGCATTTTTCACAGGATATTGATCTTTCATTGGAGGTTTATTTGGCTGTCAAACAATACGATAGCATTGACTCTACTGAAGATGGATAGATCATGTCGTGTTAATATTAAGTCAGAAGTGGGCTGAACTACTCTAGCGAAGTAACATAAGCCAATAAGGTGGGAAATTGTACACCCTGAGTCATCTTTGGGATATTATATCATGCCACAGATAAAGTAATTGATGCCAGTTCAACAACAGTGGTGCTTGCTTTGTATAAAGAAGCATATAAGCTAAATAATCTGTGGGACATTCAGCTGCGAAATACCTATATGAAGTATAATGAATTAAGAACGGCTAGAACAGGGTCCTAATGCACTGCTCATGCAGAACCTTAAATATATTTTTCTTTGTGTTTGCTTGTAGCTCCTTGCTATGCCTTTTAGGTGTGTGTGTATATATATATATATATGAATCACTTAAAGCAGCTGTATTATACTTTCTTGAATAATCTCAGCTAACAAGAAAAGACATTGACCCAGTTAGTATAAATGCTGCTATATTGAACTACAAAGGTGACACGTGTGCATGAATCTTTCTCTCATTTTAGTCAGTGGTACTTATGTTGTTTTATTTTATTTTATTATTATTTTTTTGCTAAATCAATTCTGATAAGATCATCCAAAGCACAAGTATAATGCTAACCGGTTCATCTCAAGATATTTCTGTTTCTGTTTTTTACCTGGTGAATCTACTATCTTTTTGTATGGTTTACTATTCAGTCATTGTCTTCCTTAAGTAGCCGTCCATCTTCCTTTATACCTGGTCATGAACATTGTCATGACAGAGGGATACCTGCTGTTTTGCTCTCTTCAATATTAAACAGTCATTACTGCTCCAATATCTTCCTATTTTATTCTAAAGACTGTTTTTCCTCCCATTGTCATGCAATATTTTCTGCGTAGCAACCTTCATACTTTTGACTGAATTCTGATATGATTGCTCTCTCTTTTTCAATAACTTATGGCTAAGTAGTCATTTTAACCCTAGCCTTGCCAGTTTTCTGAATTTGTACATCTTCTGCTAGCTATGTAATAGGTTGATTCTTTAAAATAGACCAATTCCTTAGTATTTTCCTCTCCATTTTTCACGTTTGTAGTGTGCTTCTAGTGCAACTTTGATATTTTCTTATGAAGACAAGAGAATGTATCTTTTCGCTTTTAAAGCCCCTTCTATGTATAGGATTAGTGGTATGTCGTCAAATTTTTGTGTTTAGCTTTATGAGTTTGTGATGCTTAGCTGATGTTCTATAGATCATTCATGTGTCCTTGTGGTTGCAGGTTTCTCAGCTGAAAATAACACCTCGGGTTTTAGTTGGGCATAGTTTTGGTGGAAAAGGTTAATCAATTCTTTTGACTGAAGCGTATACTTAATTGTTAGGCCTGGATAACTTGCATAAGCTTATTTTGGGGTGGCAAAATGCAGTTGTCTTGAGCATGGTCGAACAAGCAGCCAAGCCTCTTGCTCGTCCTGTCAAGGTAAGTTTGATAGTATTTAGTTCCTGTTTTACTGCTCATAACAGCTAAAGTTCAGTTTTGATTTTACTTTATTATTTCCCTTTCTGATTGCTGATATCTATTCTGAGAGTAAGATTCTTTCTGACATTCTGAGAGTGTCTTGTTCTTTGCCCTAAAAGAGTATGACAAGTTGTAATGATGTTACTAGTTGATTGTCTTATTGATGGACATTACATCTAGCATGTTCTACTGATCTCTCACTCTCAAATACAAGAATATCTAATAATCTTTTTATATGTATGAAGGTCTGGGTCTTAGATGCTACTCCAGGAAAAGTGAAACCTGGTTTACATGGAGAGGATCATCCAGTTGAATTGATATCTTCGCTTCGAAAAATGCCTCGGGAGGTTTGTTGACATCTAATATTGCTCTGATGTATATGGCCTCTTTCTTCTGTGAGAAGTTTGTGAGGGCCATGGAGGCCCGTTTTACTAAGAGAGCATTATCCTACAGAACTTTTATTTGTTTCTTCTGTGGGTTTCCCTATTTGCTCCCATGTCTATGTATGTTCCTCATAAACGTTTCCACTTCAAAGGTAGTATGGGTACATAAAATCCGGGGCCCATGAGGCATGTTTCACTTGGAGAGGATCATCCTGAAACACTGATATGCTGTTTTCTTCGGGTTCTCCTATTGGCGCCAACTAGTATTCCATTATGTTCATGATAACTGTGCCACTTCAGAGGAACTACAGAGTTCCCTGGAAAATCTTGCGCTCGAAGACATATTGTCCAAGATTTTGACCTTGACGAGACATATATTTATCTTGCTAGCTATATATGTACCATAACAGTGCTGCCAACATGAGATGAAATACTAATACTGGCACAGGTACTACTGTCATATGGTTTGCCTATACTTGGCCTTGGTTATGACCATGCTGTTTCTATCATTTTGATTTAATATACATCTTTCTGGTAAGAATTCATTTAATGGTTTACTAGTGTTTGATCTCGAGGCACTGAATTTTATGATCCATCTAGAGCTAGTTATATTGTGGTTGGCTTCATCATGTAATGTATTTTTCTTTTCTTAAAGACTTGCAATTATGGTTCTTTGCTTGATGGAGATGAATGTTGAATTGGTTAATTTCCTTCTCAGACAATGTCATACAAAAGTAGTAATGTCAGTGCTACAGAAGTCGCGTAGTTAATACCACGTCTAGAAAGCACATGTATATTTTTTGTCACTACAGAAAGAAATCAATAAAATTTCTAGGATTGCAAGAAGTTCTTGTATCTGCAATTCGCTTGAATAGATTTTTAGATATGTTTTGCAATAAAATTTTTGATATGTGCAGGCATAATCTTTTTTATGATTTTACTGGAGTACTGAGCACTATGCATTTTAAATGATGAGCTGTATATTAATATTTTTGATTTCTCTCATTCCTTGAAGCAAGGTCCCGTCAAAACGTGTTATTATGGATGCTCTCCTGCAAGATGGTTTCTCTAAAGACGTGGCTCAGGTACATCATATGAAACATGACATGCTCACTTGTACACAAACACGCTCATAAGAATATTTATACATGCATGTTCATGCAAAGAACATGTGATTCATTTAGGCTTTGTTTGGTAATTAGATGTGATAAAATGAAATAAAGTGATGCATATTAAATTTCCTGGACTTGTACTTTGATATATATTTTTATTTGGTGGATATTAGTTTATTGTAAATTGTGAGAAAACTAGTGATGCATACTAGTGGAGTTTGAACTTGGAACCTTGAAGTTCTACATCTCTTGGTCCTTATCTCATGTAGGCAAGCGTCTTTAAAATGGAATTTCAAGATCAACTAACTACCCTGTGTTGTAAAGTACCACAAGAAAAGTTCCAAGCTTAAAATATGCACCTATTTTGTGTAGACATTAAAGATTATCATGTTCTTCCATAATTTATTTATGCTGCTTGAGATTCTCTAACATGGAGCTCTAATATTTTCTTCTTTTTTTTTTTCAATTTTTTGTTCCCTTAGTGGGTGGTGACTAATCTTCAGCAAGTCCATCATCCTGGCTCATCATCACTATGCTTCTCATGGGTATTTGACCTTGATGGCATTGCTCTGATGTTCCATTCTTATGAAAAAACAAATCTATGGTAATTTCTTCTTGTCTGTCTATTAGACTGTGTGCTTCATAGTTGTTTCTATACTGCTAAGTTTGGTTCGGCACATTTTTAAAGAGTCAATCATAATTATTTTCCCATGGCAAACGTCCTTTTTTTGTAACTTTGGTTTTTCTCCCACCCATACCCACCACTTTTTTAGAATTGTGGGAGGTGTGAAGTGTGAAATGATCCTCATATCCATTGGGTTTGAAACCATCCTATGGTTGTAGCTAGGTGGGAGCATATTTGTCTTTTTTCTTCCTTCCCTCCAGTGGTGGACACATATACACCATATCATATGACATATGACACATATCCATATAAAAATACATTCACATAAGTATATGAAAGTCCACGTAATAATAGCATCCACGTAATTTGCTTCTATTGGACGAGCCCTTGTATCGTTATGTCTTCTCTGTTACGTTTGGTGCAAGAAATGAATGGATGGTCTTAACATTACCCTGCCTAACCTTTTTACTGTCCTCAATCAAAAAACCAGGGAACTGCTAAGAAATGGCATCAAATAAGCCTAAGGTTTTAGACACTTGTCTTTATCAGTTTGTTGTTTTGAGTTTTCCTAGTCCAATGAGTGTCAAATTCTGCTGCAATATAATATTTACTGGTACTCTAGACATCACCTCAACAACGTTATTTCCTACTCAAAGTTGGTATTGAATTTTAAAATCATGCCCCTGTAATTTCATCATCCAATGCTGAAGTGGTTGTGCAATGAACAACATATTTTTGAGAGATAAGGTCACCATTTTCGATCCACGATTACAATTGCGATAATATCCTTTTCATAGATTGGTTTCATCCTTGCATTTTATCCCAAATCTCAGTTGTATTATTCTTGCATTAGAACTGACCCTCATCCTTAGTTGGAAGCATCTACATCTGATATAATTGGCAAATCAAAACTAAGTGATGTTAGTAATGGAACATTTTTCATTGCCCTTTTAAGTGCACTAAATGCATCCTTCACTTATGCATTCATATCAAATTTTCCCTCTTTCGGTTGTTTTCTTAAGGGCTAAGATATCCTTCACATCCTTATATAGCTTTCGATAACCTGTAAGTTCAAGGAATCCCTAAGCTCTTTCAAGACTTGGGCACCGAGCAATCCAACATTGCTTGGATTAGGGTTGTCCCCTACTACTACCACCTTCAGAATCTTTTGTTGGCAAGCAAAATAACATCTTCTACAATTTGTATAAATCTTGTGCGTAGCTTATATTCCAATAGTTGCGACAAGATGTCCAGCTTGAGCTTGTTAATAGCGACTATAAACCAGGTTGTCATTAAAAAAAAATAATACTAATTGACGCAAGCAGGACAAATATATCTCATATGCAATTAAATAGCGGTCGCGGTCGCGTTTGCGATCGCGGTCGCGGTGTCGCAGTATCGGAGCATCGCGAACGATAAATTATGCGTCGCGGTCGTCGCGGCGTGAATTTTTATTTTTATTTCACCATATACACTAATTATCATTTATTGATCATTTGAATATAAATATTCAATAAACTAGTATTTTATATCATATAAGAAGTATTAGAGTGAGTCATTATATGCTAAATTTTTCTAATAACCCTAAAATTACCTTAGAATGAAAAAAGGCATGTTATTTAATAGTAAATGTGAAGATAATAAATAGTAATACTTTATTATAATTTAATAGTAACTTGATCTAAGATATATATAGTAAATAAATAAATAAAAATTATCATGCATACTTTTTTCAGTAGAATTAAGAATTCTCAGTAAATCGCCGATTTATCGGGGATTTACCCCGATTTATCGGTGATATTTTCCGATTTATCAGGATTTATCGGCAATACCGATTTATCGGCCGATTTATGTGAAATTTTAAAACCGTAGCGTATCGGTAATTTCGCGTCGCGGCTGACCCAAAAACCGCTAAATAGCGGCCGCTACGCTATAGCGGGACCGCTATTTAATTGGATGCTCATATTTCAATGCCTTAAAATTTGTCTGGGCATTAGTGAGTTCAAATGGCATCATGTAAAACTCATAATGGCCATTATGAGTTCTAACTTATGAGAAGTGTCTTATGAATGCCTCTGGTCCAACTCTAATTTGATGATATACTAGCTTAAGGTCAAGTTTAGAAAAGTTGGTTTCTCCTGGTAGTTCATCAGAAAGTTATCAATCACGGGTATTGGAAATTTATTGGGTGCAATCTTTGAGTTTAGCTCAATAATCAACACAAAAATGCCCAACTTCCATCCTTCTTTTTTTCCTTTAATAGCACAAGACTAAAAAAAGGACCTGCACTCGACCCCCGAGTCCAACTCTAATTTGATGATATACTAGCTTAAGGTTAAGTTTAGAAAAGATGATTACTCCTGGAAGTTCATCAAGAAGTTATCAATCATGGGTATTGGAAATTTATTGGGTGTAATCTTTTAGTTTGTCTCAATAATCAACACAAAAGTGCCCAACTTCCATCCATTTTTTCCCCCATTAATAGCACAAGACTGAAAAATGGACCTGCACTCCCCCAAGTCCTACTTCTACATCCCATCCATTGGCCTCTCAATCATTTTCTTTTGAACTTGAGGTTACTTATAAGATACCACTGACGTTATTATATCACCTTTGATTTAATCAATAATTAACAGAAAATTAAAGGTCAAAATAGCCAAATAATACAAAACTTCATTAAAACATGAACCTTAATGTAGTTTAACTGCCAATTTGGTGGTAAATAAAGTTTGGGTGAACCTTGGTTAAACGATCATACCAATTGATTATTGTTAACTTGAGGATGAATACTCAACTAATCTTGTACCTTATTGGCTCTAGTCCTACTAGATAAAAGCCCATAACGCCTATGAAAATCTACTCTAGTACATGAAGGGTACTAATCTTGGTGTCCCTTTTGAAGCGTAACTAGAACCATCAAATACTATGATAATTATTTAAGTATGCATATCTCCTATAGTATTAGAAATTCTTATAGAGAAGAAAATAGTCTCCCGCCCTTGTAAGGAAATGGGATCACAAAATTAAAAAACACCGGAATGGTACAATGACTAAACCTAACTGGTACAACCATCTCGAATGATACAAGCCTTGGCGTATTTCTTTGATTAGTGTTTTATTTAATAATTTAGCTAAACATAAATTAAGGCCCACATAATAACACCTAATCACTTCCATCATAATTAAAACATTTTCTTATTATAAGATCTATTATTAACGAAAACTTGACAAAGGATCAAAGCCTATCAACCATATAGCACAAAGGATCGATACTATGCATTGATTCACAAAAGCCTACAATTATTTATGCCATGGAAGGCCCGATTTTATTCACCAACACAAAGGCCCACGCTAATTATGGATGATAATTTTATGCCAACAATAACATTAAAACAAGGTAAATATAATTATTTTAAAGGCGATTAAATGAAATCAAAACCCTAATCCACAAATACTTTATGATAATACCCCCAAATAGCTTCAATAATCCACCAAAATTGATATTACACCCGAGTAAGCCCTTAAGATTATTGTGAAGCCAAACAATGACTAAAGGAAACTATTTTACTTATGAAATGACAAAAATACCCGTAGGATTACTAATCTCATTCAATCCATTTTATGATCTGAATCAAGCTAATGATGATATCGATTCACACTTAATCAATTTGTTATCTAGGTTAGCCCATTATTTTCTCAAATTTATACCCAAAGGATACACTTATGACACTTTAACTTATTTTCTCAGCAACTTACACTTATAATACCCAAAATTTCAGAACTAATGTAAAAGGACAAAAATGCCCTTAAATACCTCAAAATTTCCAAAAATCATGATAAATCCTAAACAACTCTACAACCTAAAATATTATATATCAAACTACTTAAGTAAAAGATCTAGTGAACACAATGAAACACTGACGTGTTATTAAAACCTGTTGTAAAGACCAAATTACCCCTGTTGCTTAGACTAGCCATAAAACCCTGATTCCACTTCTTACCCATATCAAATCATATCCACGCAAGCTTATATATACTAATATACATATAATAACATGCTTAAATAAAACTAAACTAATTAAAATCATGGAATTAAGACCATAGGCCAAGAGCGCCATTTAGGCTAAAAATGTCATTTCTCATCTAAGTTTCATGATAATCAAGATTATGCTTTAATACATGAATATACATATGATATCATGCTTAGTAAAAATAGAACACAACTTAAGCATAACATATCATCCTGGTCAAAAACCCTAAACAATGTAAAGATGGCATACTTCACAATAACCCATACAAGGCATACTTTATATAAAATCATAAGAATAACATGATTTCATGCTTAAATCTTAAAACATATTCACATGATTTTCTTAGGCTAAAAATTATGACTTGCTTAAATTTGAGATGAACAACACTTGGCACATAATCCTATTTCTAGAGAGTAGATTAATTACCTAGCTTCTAACCTCCAAAGCAAAAAAGAAAACCCTGGACTAACACCACCCAAGAGACTCGATCACCTCGACAAAAATATAAGATAAATATAATCTCAAGAAGATATTAACAAAAATTAAAGAAAGAAGGGGAAAAATGGAAACAGAGAGAGAGAGAGAGAGAGAGAGAGAGCCAAACCCTTGCCTTACAAAAATGCAAATTTGAGCAAAGATAACCAAGAATTACCTCCATCTTTCACTAGGGTACAGTTAAAATAGTTGTTTAAGAGCTAAACTAAAGAAATCTAGGAGCAAAAGAGAACAAAAGAAGAGAAGAAAAAACAGACAAGGTTGGCAGAAATCATCAACAGCAAAACACAAGGTTTGGGAGGCAAAAACAATGGCAAAACACCAAGGAAACAAAAGGGAAGGGAAGGATAATGAAGGATAAGGGTTGGAGGTTGAAAGGAAAAACGAAAACAAGAACATGAAGAGAACAAGCACACAACAGTAGAAAATGAGAGAACATGAAGGAAAAAGAGAAAATACTTGGCAATTTTGTAGAGAATGGAAAATGCAATGAAAGCAAAATAATTATGGGCATATGGAGGGAAATGGTGGTTGAAAATTAGCAAGGAGGAGAGAGTGCAAGCAATAAAACCGTGGCCGTGATTGCAGTTACGGTGCCATTGTACCAAGGTGTCACAAATGATATTTTATATATTACGATGTGATTTTTTTTTTACAATATATATTAGCAAATATCAGTAAATAGTGGTAAACATTGGTCATTAACCAATATATTGCCAATAAATACATGAAATTTTAAAACTATCATGTATAGTCAATTTTGCATATCAGCTGACCTAAAATCTTATAAATATCGGTTGATATTGCATATCATGATCGATATTTAATTATATGAGTGAGATTGCTTCTACCACACTTGAATGAAGAGAATGGAGCGTGAAAGAAAGTTGTGTAAGAAATTATGACAAAAAGCACGTGGTTAGTGTACTATGAACCAAACTTTGGTTGATTGAATAAAGTGAAAACCAAAAAATCTGGTTGGCTTCATCACAAGCTGGTCAAAATCCAATGAGAGGATTAGGGGGTTGATCACAGTTAATTTGAAGTAATTAAATTGTTTAAAAAGATAAATAATGGATTTGTTAGGAGAAAAATCAAGCCTATAAATTATGAAAAATTAGGGAAATGTACAAAACAATTTTAGAAGCCTAAATATAAAAAAATATTTTATATCAGGATAGATTTGAAGCCCAAATGAATTAAAACAAACGAAATGATTTTAGAATAAGGAAGGTTAGAATATTTTAGAATGATTAATGAGACTAATTGCCGAGGATAATTAGGGTTAGAAAAATGGGTTATTACAGTCATAAATATCAATGATTTTGAACATCTCCACATATCCATTTCAAAATCTATATCATAAAGCATATTACATTTTTGGAGGCTTAGTAAGTGGGTAAATTTGGTTTTCACTTATGAATGATGTCATCTTGTACTTCTTTTACCATTCATCTTTACCTTTTTAATCTACTTGAATTGTCAAACCAAGCAACAAAAGTGGACGGAGGGATTGAGGATATACAAATAGCTGTATATCATTTTGATTGAGTGGTGCTGAACAAACCTTTAGCTGATGAGTTGAAAATTTAAATGTAGAGGATTTAGCCTGTAAATGGCCAATGCCTCTTAACCCTAGCTAAGTTGATTTATGAAATTTGATGTGAGTTGTTTTGCTGACATTTTTCTGTGGATGATTAGAAATATCTAGAAATAGAAAATTCCGCAAATAAATTATGGAGTACTAAATTTGCTTATAGTGATCTGTAGGCAAGCGGACATAGCAGATGTTTCATACAGGAAAGCTAACATGAGTATCCTTAATAAATAGTTCAGAAGAAGAAATGAGACTGTACTCGTGTTTAATGGAGCTACATTCTCTTCTAGAGTTATATGATTTCAACTATAGCAAGAATGCAAGTGCCTTCCCAAGATTTTTCTTCCTCAAACTGTAAAACATTTTTCCATCCTATATGGCCATGAGGAAAGATGTATCAGTTTCTGGAAGTGGAGTCCTTTTTCTTCTTTTTTTCCTTTGTATTAGATATGCATATGTTGCTGGACTCCTGTTGCGTCATTTCCCATATCAATTATGCTTATTCTCCATTTGGTACTTGAAGGAAAATTGTGGAGGATGTTCCTAGAGGAGTACACATCAACTTTCTAAAAGCAGAGAGGAGCTTGCACAGGTGGGCTCTTGATGATATCCAGCGGATTCATGCTGCTGAAGAGTTGGCAATTGATGAGGGAGCTGGTGTTAAAATGCATGTTCTTGAAGATGCTGGCCATTGGGCAAGTTTATTTCCTTTCCTAACTGCTTACTTTTCGTATTGCTTGGTGTCATCCATATTCTCAATGTGCTTTTCGTTCATGAACAGTGCATATTCAGAAATTTCCTAGGCTTTCGTTTAGGATAGCTTGTGACTATCTTGCAAATTATTGTAAGCAATGAGAATAATAGTTAACTGCCTCGTGAAGACTGTCATGTGTTGCAGCATAATGTATCTCTTTCCCCCGCGTATTCTTCTCAATGCTGTTTCTTTGCTTCACGCTCTGAAGTATGTCTTTTTGTTCTTTCTGATGTGTAGAAATATGATCTAGAAAATCCAAATCGACACACCCAACCCCTCCCCTGGTGGCTCTTTTTTTTCTTACTAGTAATACTCCCTCCCGTTTAAAATATATGTTGTTTTAACCAAAAGCAAAAATTGATTCAAATTATTTGTCGTTTTGTATTTCCAATGTATTGATCAACTTGTTCTGAAACTGCCCTCACTCATTAAAGTATTTTATTGCCGAAATATTATTTAATAAGGACATGTAAAACAAATTATGCACGTTATTAATGTAAAACTCCAAAACGACGTATAAAGTGAACAAAAGGGAGTATTACGAGACTACCAATTGAGAGCTGTTTTGTCAGTAGCTTTTCCTTGAAATTAATTACATGTCGACAGAGTTGATTGGGTATTGTTTAAAAATAAATAAATTAATTAATTAGTAAAATCTCGTCTATCGAAATGTGTATTCCAGTTGCTAGATGTGTATTTGCTTCTGATTGCATAATGTTCGCGTTATTCCTTTACATATCCCTCGTTCTCTTTCAGGATTGCGTCTGTTGCTTATGCTTGACAATATCATTGACAGGTACATGCTGATAACCCTGATGGGTTATTCAGGATTCTCTCAACTTCCTTCCAAGCGTGATGCTGATGAACAGACATCCTTTATTCTTTCATATTCCATGCGTTGCTCTTCAAAAAATTGCAATTTCATGTATTATACCAGTTATTAAGTTCAATTTTTTAATTCTTATCATTTATACTACACTCCATCGATTTTTAAGTACTTGTCAACTGGCGTCACATATTTTAAGAATAAACTTTGACGATATCTATATATATAGATTTAGGTTATGGTATAAATTAGTATGTGATAATTATATTTTAATACAAATATGATAATTATATATTTATCTTGTAATATATTATAATTTGAAGGAAAAAAATGGTCAAAGTTTATCTTGGAAATATGCGACGCAACTATTTAAAAACAGATGGAATATTGAAGACAATACTATATCTAGGGTTTCATGTTAAAATCATACGAGCATGTCAAAGGGTCAATTAAAGGAGTAATGCAAGTCTAACATAATAGGTTGCATAAACATTCCATTGCCACGTCTCATGGAAATAATGCCAAATCTAAAATAAACACGTAATCACATGCAGTACATTTTTTCTAAATAATAGAGTGATGGAGGGAATAAGAAAAAGGACAGATGCGAGAATATTGATGACGTAAATTTAATATAATGCGTTGTACAAATATTCAACTGTCACATACGATCGAAATAATGTACGGCTGAGATAAATTTTTGTTGATTGAGACATTACAATGACATTTGATAATAACTCACATATATTAAATATTATACAATACCCTAAATGGTTAAATAAAACATTAAATGAAAATGAGATAGCATAATCTAACTTTCGAGTGCAGCAAGCTAAATCAAATGCGGAACTAAAAGATGCATTTTGCTTGCATTCCATGCGCCTCCAATTTATAGAACCCGTTGCATGTTTATGATGCCCAGTCGCCCTTTTTTTTTTCTTAATTTGATAACCCCATTTAACAGCACCAAGCCAAGTTTTGCCCAGTAGCACCCCCAATGTTCATTTCCTGAGAGAAGCAACAACAAAACAGCAACGCAACCCCGTCCTTTTTACTTCATGGACCACGCCGAAGTCTATGGCAAGTTACAGCTGCTATGAACCAGACAACCGATAAAGTGCTCAGCTACCACCTTGTAAGTTGTATCCCCTCTCAAACCTTACCGCATATAAAGTCTCCATAGTAAAATTGTCCCCATGGCCCTTTATAACTCTACTACACCACAAATCTCATTTGCACTCCATGGAAAACAGAAATCAAAAACCAGAACACTGAAATACCTAATATGCATTTAGGACAAAGCCAGTGATCAGAGCACATTGTGACCCAAAACTTAAATTTCAATATATGATGAATGATTTGGAGATATATATACAATCATCTTAATAATTCTTAAATGTCAAAAATCTTCAACAAAAGCTCTAATACCAACCTATAACATTCTTATTTTTCACTACAGAAAAATTTCGTTAAAACATTTGCAGGAGAAGAAGAAGAATTGATACATTTACGATTGCTTATTTAATAAAATCTTTTGCATTTGTTCTATAAACTTTAATTTTTACTAGAATAATATATTTAATTAATTAAAGTCTTCAATACTACATTTATTTAAACACTAATTTTCTATTAATTATAGATGTGATATGCTGATTTTTTATTATGTTTATGTTTATTTAAAAATTTGTAGATCCCTTTTCGATACCATAGCTTAGTTTTGATCTCACTCTTCCTTTACCTTATCTAAAACATCCCTATGACACCCCACTATTTACCAAAGAAAAAACAATAAGAAAACCTCTTTGATACTCCCTTATCCATACTCCTACCAAATTATTTTGTTGATGATAACATGTTCAAACGAGTGATAGTTTTGCATGGAGACGAGGATGAGGATGGGAAGAAAGACGAAAAACGTCAAATTGATAACAAAAATTATTAGAAAATGGGGATGTTAGGAGTCGGAAATAAATATATAATCAATTTAGCTATTTGATTAATGATATAAACATGACTATTTATGATTAAGCATATTCCAAAATTAATAAATTGTGACTATTTATAGCATTAACTACTCCCTCTGTATATATATATAAAAGTCATTTTATTGTCAAATGTTTGTATAAAAAAAAAAGTCACTTTAGAAACTATTATCATTTCTACCTTTCTATTATTATTGTCAACCACAAAACTGATACTACCTACTACAAAACCCAAAGTGCATTTATTAGCAATTAACAACATGCTTTCAAGAACAATACCGCTAACTTTTCCAAATATCCATATTTGCCTCTTACTATCTAATAACAAAGAAGATAAAGAAATGAGATGGCAAGTGATTTTTTGTTCTATTCTCTCTTAGTTTAGGCTTTTCTTGGTTCGAAGAAGAAGATGAATAGATCAAATTTTGATAGTTTTTTCAATGAGTTTGCAGGTTCTTTAAATTCACTGTTGTTCTAATTTCTTTTCATCTCATATGTATTTCCTTTACACTAAGAAAGATGTTTAACTTGAACTTGTTTCCCCAGGAACAAGAAACAATTGATGCTACGCTGGTTTTTTTTTTGTTTTTTCAACATGCGTTGTATTCTTTTATATACATACATACATATATATATATATATATATATATATATATATATATATAGAGAGAGAGAGAGAGAGAGAGAGAGAGAGAGAGAGAGAGAGAGAGAGAGTCAATTTTGTGTTAGAAATCTAAGTTTCATATTGTATAAATTCAACAACATACATGTTCTAAATCTTAAAAAAAAAATTATCATAGGGTGGAAGACATTAAGATATGAAGATGAAATTGATGAAGATAATTCGCAATCAAAGGAGGGGAGAGAATCGAAATAACAATTAAGGGATTAGGGTTTTTCGAAACAATTTTTGTATATCTCGCAACTTTTTCTTCATGTTTGGTCGTACTGTCCCCGAAATGTCGCAATCCATGTTCAGTATCAGTCTCTGAATATTATTATTATTATTATTTTGGTAAGGTATCTGAGCATAATAATTGATCTTACTGGGTTTAAGTTGTAAGCCTTGATTGGGCTCATTTCTTAGCCACGGATCGGTAGATTAG
Organism: Tamarix austromongolica; assembly: GCA_039764185.1. Taxonomy (NCBI): domain Eukaryota; kingdom Viridiplantae; phylum Streptophyta; class Magnoliopsida; order Caryophyllales; family Tamaricaceae; genus Tamarix; species Tamarix austromongolica. The sequence goes on along the minus strand of CM077818.1, from coordinate 86,627,210 downwards.
ATTGATCTGCAATAACAAATTGGGCTTGACTGATTACAACTTCGAACCCAAAATATATAACAATACCGGTACGAGCTCCAATTCCTCCAAGAACAAGTACAAAAAAGATGGATCTGCCTTCATGCAAATCTTCTTCCAACATTTTAATGGACGACTCCAATTACAATTACATGTCAAACAAACTGTCTTGCATCGCCAGCTTAAGCATGCCAAAGAAGTCAGCCGTCCAAAAAATCATCGCATCTGCTAGTCTGAAACTTGATTATCTGCAGCAGGAAATTTACGAAACCGAGCAAAGCATCTTGTAGAAGACGTTTCATTTTGACTTGAAGGCATTGACCTCTTCCGCCTCCCTGAGAATCCCTGCCTGATTATTGAATCTGACAAATGTCCTGTCTCTATATGTCCTTTAGCACCATTATTTGCCTCCAAATAACTGCAATACGAGGTAGAAAGAATAATGAGAAGCACAAAAACTTCAAACCTACCACATCTGCGAGGCAATCGCACAGAACAAATAATCCTACGTACACCCATCATCCGAAAACTAGTCCACAATACAATGCAACTCATCCTGAGATTCTTCCTACTCATCTAGCGACAAAAGATTGAAACGTCATCCGTTAGTAATGATAAGAAAGACGGTTCCAAAGTTCAGTTACTCTGTCATATGCTCAGTGTTTACATGTTTCATTGATTTTTAGAGGAAAGGAAAAAGAATTCAGGACATCCACCAGGGGAAACAATAGCTAATGATGCTATACTACAACAGAATTTCATACAAAAACATATAATTGACATTTGAAACGTATATAGGTGAAAATAAAAGTGGCTATTAATCCGATCAGTTCGTGCTTCACGTGCCAACCAAAATCACTCTATAAAGACTGAACATAACAGATAAATCATCTATAAACGGGCATCAATATTTATATAATACACATGAGGCTACATGCCTCAAATGCCGTGTAGCCTCAAATGCCAATACAAACGCTCATTAATAATGGTAACGAAAATGATCCGTAGAGTAAAAGACTTCCTAGGGTACAAGTCTTGGTCCCAATCTCACCTTATAGAACCCTAGAAAACTGCACTAGAACTCCCTGACACAGCATATCCCTATAACTTCTTCAAATTACTAATTCAATTATATTTATTTACCATCCAACCATTTCATTTAACCCAAACGTGGCCTTTAGAGCACAACAGAGGTGAAAGCCCTGCCAGTCAAATCAGTGTCTCAATGGTATCATATATTCAATTTGTCACAGAAAGTTCTTGCTAGAACCATCACTTAAGAAATCCACTTTAAGGTCCATAAGATGATTTTTCAGCAACAGTTTCAAATGCATTTTATAGCCACGCTTCTCATGAGCCAAATTGAAGGAAAAACATAATATGGAGAAAAAGACACATCCTTTAACAGGGGATGAGACTTTCGTCAACAGAAGGAGAAAATAAAAAAGAATAAAGAGATGCAAAGATCCGACCAGAAAACCTTACTTCCATTCCCAGAGGAGTGGACGGATCATTGAGAAAGTCGATTCTTCTAAATCCTATGAGAAATAATCTATAATAAATAATAGTAAGTGGATGCTCACAACTTCTACAAACGTTTTAATGTGGATGCCATATAGAGTAGAGGGTCGCCTTTGCATGCCATGGGACTGAAAGAGATGAGCAAAAACATGACTTAGGAAATATGTATAACTTACATTTGAACTTTGAATTGGTTTGCATGATACCAATCACATCTTCCATTACATACACAGTCCTTACCCATCCCCATGCCAACCCCAACCCAAGGGAAAGAATGGACAAGGTGGTTCTGGGCTTATCTTGTTTAAATGTATACAAGTCTGTGATGCAGATAAGAAAGATTTTACAGTAAGAAGAATTTTTCGTAGGAATAAAAAATAAATTCTTCCAATCTTTTATTTTTTTTTCTATCTTACTAGTTAGATATGATTTATCTTATTAGTTAGATAGGATATATCTCACCATATTTAGATATTGTTTATCTTTTAAGACCCTTAAGCTATATAAAAGGTCTTTGGCTTGTTAATGCATAAAATTCTCAAAATAATTTCTTCTCAATTTCCCAATAGTCTTTCCAATTTCTTTCTTAAGTTCTCAATCTCTTCTTTAATTATTTTAACCTTACATCAGTTTGGTATCAAATTACTAATTTCATTCCCCGCAACTTGTGCTGCCACTAATCTACTACAAAATACAACTAAAATTCAATTCAATTGCAGCCTCTGCCTTCAATTGCACAAATCAAACAGAAAACCCTGAATTGCAAAACCCTAACCTTTGGTTCCCTCAAATTAACCACAATCACACTCAATTTGAAGCAACTGACGCCATACAACCATACAATTAAATATCGGTCCCGATACGCAATATCAGCCGATACTTATCGGATTTTGGGCCAGCCGATACGCGACGGATTTAGAATTTCACATATTTATCAGCGATATATCAGTTATCGACCGATATTCTACCGATATTTACTGATATTTGCCGATATTTACTGGTATTTGCTAATATTTATTGTAAAAAAAATAATAATAAATCACGTCGTGACAACCACAGCATATAAAATATCGTTCGCGACGCTCTGATACTGCGATACCGCAACCGCGATTTTATTGCTTGCATACAACATGCAATTCAACCCCTACATACCCCAATTCACCCAATTTAAGCCCCAATTTGCTACAATCGCAAGAATCGTATCCCTAGTTCGTCACTTGGGAAAAATCAAATAAATTGGAGCAATTAAGAGTCTAGATACATCAATTAAACTTCAAATCCAAGTGAAAGAGGGAGAGCTGAGTGTGCAAGACAGAGAGAAACACATTAGGTTAGTAAAAATTGCCTGATTTCATTGCAAATTTACCCAAAAGTCACAAACTGGTTGAGTGCTAGTCAATGATGGTCACTGGATTCATCGGCTACCCTACGCTCGCTGGTCATCGAAGCCTCAACCACACTTGCTGGCATCCAACACCACCATCGCAGACCACCACTGGTCAATACTCTTCCTGCTAGCTAGGGTTGCATTGTGCGCGGACGAACAACAATTTTTTTTTTAAACTATTTGTTTTATGTAATAAAAAAAAAGTTGCAATTCTATTTTTAATGGTCAAATTTAGTAATCTTAATCTTGCAGTCAAACTCGGAGGTTAAACAAAAGCTTTAACCAAGGTGATGTCCTCACTTAATACTTGACTTTTGCTTGAATTATTTGGTTTATTTAGTATATTTGCTTAGGTCCTTATTTTTACAATAATAAAAAATCAAGATACTTGCTTATTTAATTTAGTCCTTTAATTAATATTTTTATCATTATAATGTCCATAGGGTAGGTTTATCTTCTTCATTATCTGACATAATTTATTGCCTAATTTTTTTTAAGCATCTATCTTTCCTTTTTGTGTCTTATCATTAAAAAAATTATCTTCTTTTAGGACCGAGTGCTATCATATGAAAGTCTTTGTCACAAAGGCCTAAACTGCCGAAATATTTTAGAGTACTTAAGTGCACCTTTGTTCCACCTTCTTACGAGAAAGACTACATAGTAGAAAAGGAATAGTAGATCACCACACAAATGCTACCGTACATGTGTAGTGATTCCTCATATATCCCCACAAAAATTTACAAATATATTTTTTTTAGTTTAAAAAAATATATATACCAATCTAACCCTTTCAGGTTGATCAATTAGAACAATTGGTTCTTCGGTTAGCAAAATGTGGAAAGAATAATGGAAAAATGTCCCATGGATGAATATGACCCTCAATCAGTTAGACAACACATAATGCCTCCATCCAAGTTAGTCGAATCAAATCATAGCATCCTTAGCTCCCTTAAGCAAGGCTTCTTGTTAAGTTCCTCCAAATCATAGGACTTTTAGATTTTAAGGCCACCCAAACCCATCTGATTTCAATGATTCAGATGAGGAAGCTTTCGAGGATGGCATAAAATTGCCTCACTATAGGAATCGTAGACAACCTAATTGCCCTAATAGGGAATTTTATTCTAGATACGAGGACGATATTACTAGAAAGGTCAAAATTGATGTAAACTTTTACAATGGAACTCTTGACCCAAATCTTTTCCCTAATTGGTTAGAAGAAATTGAGGATTACTTTGAATTCTATCACATGACATGAGTGACATAGAGAGAGTTTGTATCACTAAGAGGAAGTTCTATGGAGTTGCTCAGTGGTATAGGAAAATGGTTCAAACCCAAATAGATTGTTTAGGAGAGTTACCTCTTCATCAATTGGTTGTCATGAAAGAAAAGCTGAAGGAAAAATATCTCCCTATCTTTCATAGAAATCAACTTCTAAAGCAAATATATATGAATAATCTTTAACAATTTTCCTCTAGTGTCTCTGAATATACCCATAAATTTGAGGATTATTTTGTTTGGTGTGACTACCCTAAACCCACTAACATCATCCTATTTTGATATATTAATGGCCTTGAGTCTATTAGGAAAGATGTTAAGCTTCATGGCCCTACTCGTGTAGAAGAAGATTTCAAGCTGGCTCTTGAATTTGAGAAGCATCTTAAACGCTCCTGCACTCTATATCCATCATCTCATTCGAATGATTCTTGTCAAAATAGGTCTCTCACTCTTGCATCCTCTAAAGTTACCTCTAAGAGTGTTTCCTAATTTAATAATTTTAGTTTTACTCCAGGTAGTTGATCCAACATTGTTCAATCAAATGCTAATTCCATCTGGTGTCATAGTTGTCATAGGAGAGAGCATATTGCATCTCGTTATCCCCATCATGAGGATTTAGAAGAGGACGATCCCCAACATTATAGCCTTGTTAGGAGTGTTGACCCTCCACTAGGCGAGCACTGTAATGTGGTTCGATGTGTTCTCTCACAGGGTACTCATCCTAAAGAGTGGAAGTGAACTTCCTTCTTTTGCACTTTAGGTGTAATACAAAATTTACTTAGTTATAGATGGCGGTAGTAGTATCTCAAGGTGTCGAATAAAAGCTAAACCTTAAGGTTGAGACTCATCATAATCCTTTCACAATAGCTTGGGTCAATAAGACCACTCTTTCTATTGACCAAAGATGTCTAATTCTCCTCTATTTATGGCCACATTATAAGGAAGAAATCTATTTTGATATGCTTCCCATGGATGTAGCCCACCTTCTCTTAAGCAGACCTTGGATTTATGATCATTCAGTTAAGATTGATCATAGGCCTAATACTCATTATTTCTTCTTTTAAGGAAAGCATATCATTCTTACTCTAGCAAAGCATTTGATCCTTCACCTCCTAAATCCGGTTATACCTCTTAGGAAAATGTAAAGACTAGAATTAAAATCATCACTGCTAATGCATTCAATCAAAAAGGTAGATAAAACAACTTCATGTTGGCCATATTTGCTCAAGAGGTCTCTCCAACTTCTACTTTACCAATTCCTACTGAGGTTCAAAGGTTATTGGGTGAATTTTCCAATGTAATCCTGAAGAATTACCTAAGGAGCTACCACCTATGAAAGACATTCAACATGCCATTCATCTTTATCCTGGATTCCAATTGCCTTGCCTTTCTCATTATAGGATGAATTCCTGAGAGCATATTGAATTAAATAGACAAGTTGAGGAACTCCTTTGTAAGGGATTTGTGAAACATAGCATGAGCCCATGTCCAGTACCCGCCTTATTAACTCCTAAGAAAGACGGATCTTGGAGAATGTACGTCGATAGTAGAGCTATAAAAAAATTATTATTTAGGTTTCCTATCACTAGACTAGAGGACATATTAGACACTCTAGTTGGCTCTAGTTGCTACTCTAATATTGATTGACGAAGCAAGTACCACCAGATTCGTATTAGACTAGGAGATGAGTGGAAAACAACTTTAAAACACAAGATGGACTCTTTGAGTCATCAGTAAAGCTTTTTGGGTTATCAAATGCCCCTAGCACACTCATGAGGTTTATGACCCATAATTTACAACTATTCATAGGAAAATTTCTCGTAGTCTACTTCGATGACATTCTGGTCTATACTAAGTCCAAAGGTGAACACCTAAATCACCTTTGACAACTCTTCGCTACCTTTTGAGAAGCTAAGCTCTATACTAACCTTAAGAAATACTCCTTTTGGTCTCATGTTCTTTTCCTGAACTTTATTGTTTCCGTTCAGGGAATTTCTACTGATGTTGAGAAAGTTAGAATCATTAAAGAGTGGCCCGAACAAAAATTTATTTTGGAAGTGCGTAGTTTTCATGATTAGTATCTTTTTATTACCAATTCATCCTTAATTTTAGTGATGGTCCATCATGGTCCCGTCCCTGTCACAGATTATTTAAAGAAGGGCACATGTTAGTGGACCTCTAAAGCCTCTATAGACTTTCAAGAAATTAAGGAATGTATGGCTAAGGCCCTATTCTTAGGCATCTTGACTTTAGTAAGGCCTTTGAGGTTCATTGTGATGCTTGTGAGACAAGCATAGGGGGAGTATTAGGCCAACAGGGTCATCCCATAGCATTCTTTAGGGAGAAGCTCAACACATCTAAATAGAAGTACACGATCCATCTTAAGGAGTTGCATGTTGTGGTTAGGTCCCTCCATCATTGGCAGCACAGACGGAGCCAATTAAGAGCCTATGGGGTCACTTAACCCCATGGATTTTTTTAAATTATGTATTATATATACAGTACACAAGATAAAATATCAAAAAATGCTTCTGGAGTATTGTAGCTATTGCTTGGAAAGTTAGATAGGGACTCAAATGAAGAAAGGGGTCACGAGTTCAAACTCTAGTGATTACATTTTTTCATCTTTTTTTTCCCTCACACTTGTCCCCAACCCTAGCCCTCACAACCTCATGCACGCCTCATTGCCTCACCCCTCCTTCTCATCAATAGCCTGCTCTCGGGCTCTATGACTCCATCGCTTCGACTCCCCCTGCCCTCCAAGCTCCAACTTCATCTTCAATCATCAACACTATTCGTCCCACTGCCACATTGCTCTGCTGGCCACCAGCTTATTCCACCTTGCCCGCCGCCATCCACTCCAGAAGTCCGACACCTACGTTGCAGCCTTGCACTGCGGTTTGACCTAAGAGTTGTTGCACTGCACCACCATCGTCTACCAATGCTCACCTCACCACAACCACCATCCGCCAAGTGTTGACGCCAACAACCAACCCTAACTCAGCAACAAAGGCCATAATAGCTCAACACAACATCCAACGCTAGCAGAGTAAGTTTTCTTTTGTATTTAATTTAAATTTCACCTAATTTTTGTTGATTGAATTAGTTTGTTTTTCTATTTCTGATTTTATTATGAATTTTTCACATTGGAAATTTCTTCTTGTTTTCATGTCTATTGTAAAGTAATCTTGAATTAGGATTACATGAATTCATTGATTATTGTGTATTTTTTAATTAGGTTATGTTAATTTTGAATTAGTATAGTATGAATTAGTTTAGTTATATGAACTAGTTTATTATTGCGTAATTTTAATTTCGTTGAGTATTTGTTCACTATATTGTGTATTGTTGTATTGACAATTGTAGGTTTTATTTTTTCAAATTAGCATGTGGAAATATCTTCAAGAGCATCCTTAAAATCAAAGAAGGGCCTTATGGGAACCATTATAATCCAGTTCTTACTCCTGTAATTCATGAACAAGCTTTTCGTATCTTCATCAACCTCAAGGCTCACAACACAACTAGGTGGATTTAAATTCTTTAGAGCTTGATCCAGGTTTGAGGAAAAAAAATTCAAATTTCCATCCAAATCAACAAGATGAGGCTAGAAGAGCTTATATTCATCTTGGTCTTTTCCTGCCTCATGCACAAAATTTTCCAATTAAGCTTATTGCCGGAAAAAATTGAAGATTTGTTGCATATTAGTTTGATCAATATAAATGGTTGGAATATAGTATAGTAAAATATGTTACTTTTTGCTTACCATATTGCTTGTTCAAATATGAATTTGAAGCCGGTGGTGATCATTTTTTGGGGCAAGGTTTTGGGGTTGAAACAAAAAAGGTAGGCTTGAAGTTTATGTTAGTACTTGTGATGGTCCTCATAACAAAGTTGTGAAAAAAATATGATAATTTAATGAATCAAAAGCATGGCATTCAAGCTGCTTTGTCAAAACAATCCGAAATAGTAAAATCTAAGTATCATATTTGTTTAGAAGCATCAGCCATTACTATTAGATATCTTCTTTGACAAGGACTAGTATTTCAAGGAAATGATGAATTAGGTGGCTCAAAAAACTGAAGTAAATTTTATAAGCTCCTAAAAATTTTACAAGAAGTTAATCCATCTATGGCTCATTTTATGTTGAAAAATGCTCCGAGAAATAGCCAAATGAATTTCTTTTCATGTTCAAAAAGATATTGCTTCTACTTGTGCAATTGAAATAAGTAATGAGATTATTAAGGAGCTAGGAGATGATATTTTTGGCACATTAATTGATGAATCTGGTGATATATCTGGGAAAGAATAAATGACTGTTGTTATACGTTATGTGGATTGTAAGGGTTTTGTGATGGAAAGATTAATTGGCATTACACATGTAGCTGATACAACAACCGTGTCACTCAACGCAACACTTGAGGCAATGTTAGTGAAATATAAGTTATGCTTATCAAGAATACGATGACAGGGCTATGATGGAGCAAGCAATATGAGATGAGAATATAGTGGTTTGAAAACTTTGATTCACAATGAAAATAATTCAGCTTATTATGTTCATTATTTTTGCACATCGGCTTCAATTGCCACTCGTTGCAGTTACAAGGTCTCATGAAGATGTTGATTGGTTGTTTTTCATTGTTCACGGTGTTGTTAATGTAATTGGACCATCTAACAAACGTCGAGATACGCTTCGAGATAAACATGCTCTCAAAGTAGAAGCATCATTTAATCTAGGTGAGATGGAACGTGGGTGTAGATTGAATCAAGAATTAGCCCTTTTAAGGGTCAGAGATACTCATTGGGGGTCGCATCTTAAGTCTCTTTTAAGTTTGATTAAACTATTTTCTCTGGTTGTTGAAGTACTTGATTTTTTGAAAAAAGGATTTAAAAAGTAGACAAAAAGGTGGAGTTAGAGCTTTCAAAGATCTATTAATGTCCTTTGAATATGTTTTCATGCTACATTTGATTAAAAGGGTTCTAGATATCATGACTAATTTGTCTCAGATATTGTAGAAATATGATCCAGACATTGTGAATGCCATGAGATTTGTTCAAATTGCTAAACAACTCCTCCAAACCATGAAGGATGAAGGATGGGAAGATCTTATTATTTAAGTTTTTTATTTTGCCACAATAAGAATATTGTGATACCAAATATGGATGATAGGTATGTTAAGGAAAATAAGTCACAACGGTTGACTCCATTTCTTACAAATATGCATCATAACAAGTTTGATTGCTTCTACGGCATATTAGACTTGCAATTAAGGGAGCTTAAATCACGTTTTGATGTGATACGCGCTATATTGTCGTCTTGTGTAGCATGCTTGAATCCATCAGAGTTATTTTCTGCTTTCGCCATAGGTGATTGGGTTAATAAAGTTTTATCTCGAGGAGTTTTATGATGATGATCTTGTAATACTGGACAATCAACTTGAAAATTATATTTTAGATATTTGATCAGATGATAGATTTTCTAAATTAAAAGAACTTGATGATCTCTCAAGGAAGCTAGTGGAAACAAAGAAGCACACTATGTATCCTTTGGTTTATATACTTGTGAAGCTTGCTTTAATTTTGTTGGTAGCTACCACAATTGTAGAAAGAGCTTTTTTCAACAATGAATTTTATCAAAAACATGTTGTGAAATCGTATGTGTGATGAATGGATACAAAATTGTCTGATGTCATATATAGAAAAATATATATCCAATGTCATTAATAATGATACATGTTGTAAAATCTTATGTGTGATGAATGGGTACAAAATTGTCAAATGTCATATATAGAAAAATATACATCTGATACCATTAATAATGATACTATCATAGCTCACTTTCAAAATATGAAACCTCGACGAATACAATTGTAAACGAAATCTATGTATGATTATGGACGATATTAAATATAGTATTATACTATTATGAATTTTATTGTTATTTTATATTTAGATATATACTTGTTATTTGTTGGGACCCCATAAACTTTAAATCCTGACTTCATCCCTGATTGGCAGTATTACCTTTTATCCCAACACTTTGTAGTCTACTCTCATCATCTAGCATTAGAATACTTGAACTCAAAGCAAGAACTCCCCAAAATGTATGCTAAATGGCTTGAGTTCCAAGGAGAGTATACATTTGTCTTAAAACATCGCTCCGGTGGAGAAAATAGGGTAGCCGATGCTCTTAGTAGGATAGGTATTATCCAACAACAATGGAGTATTAAGGCTACTAACTTTGATAAAATAAAGGATGATGACTCTTCTTACCCTGATTTTGGTCATATTTACCAAGAAGTCTCTAATGGACATCATAAGTAATTCATTGACTATGTGATTTATGATGGATATCTTTTTAGAACTTCTAGATTGTGTAATTCCCAATCCTCCTATAGAGGCTTTCTTATTTGGGACTTACATGCTAATGATCTTGCTGGTCACTTTGGTATGGATTGTACTATTACCTTGGTACATGATAGATTTTACTGGCCGTCTTCGCAATAAAATTTTAAGTGAGCCATATCCTAGTGTCATACCTATTAGTTAGCTAAAACTAGAAAACAAAACATTGGTTTATATACTCTCGTACCTGTTTCCCATGAGTCATAGAAGGATATTAGCATGGATTTTATTCTAGGTATCCCTAAGACATTTAGATGACAAGATTCGATTCTTGTCATGGTTAATAGGTTCTCTAAGATGGCTTATTTCATACAGTGTAGTAAGAATTCTAATGTTGCTCATGTCGCTAGATTGATTTTTCGTGAGTATTCAAATTACATGGTATTCCTTCTATAGTGTATAATAGAGATTATAGATTTATCTATTGATTTCAGATGACACTTTGGGCCCTCGGTAAAACCCATTTGAAGTTCTCTACTGCCCATCATCCACACATTGATGGCCAAAGAGAGGTAGTAAATTGAGGTTTAGGTAACCTTCTTCGTTGTCCAACCGGCCTCATGCTTGGAATTTAGTATACCCACAACTAAGTTTGCCTATAATCATGCGTCTAATACATCCACGGGAAATAATCTTTTTGAAATTGTTTATGGTTATACCCCTCGTACTCCTGTTGACTTTGTCCCCCTATCCCACATGCACATGTGTCTGCACATATCCATTCATTGCACGATGAGATTAGACGTAAGATTATGTTGAGTAACGTGGATTACAAACTTTTTATTGATGGGCGTTGTAAAAATAAGGGTTTTAAGGAAGGTGACTTTGTCATGGTAAGCGTGTCCTGAACGTTTTCCAAAAGGATGTTTTAAAAAAATACATGCACGAGCCATGGACCCATATGAGATTTTGAAAAAACAAGGACGGAATGCTTATTTGCTTAATTTACTAGATACTTTGGCAATTAGTGTTGTTTTCAATGTGAGTGATTTGTCACCCTACAAAGGCAACTTTGAGCCTTCTGTTTTGCCATCTAGTATGCTTGTAGGTTTGAAAGAGCCAACGTTGCCATCTATTCTATTACCCAAATAATATGTTGATGTTGAGTATGTTACTTCTTCTCGAAGAGGTTTTCATCGTTTTTGGGTCACCTAAAAGAATCATCCAGACTGTCACGCTACTTTGATCCATGAAAACAATTTTCACAACATGGCACCAACATTACTAGAGGATTTTCTTCGATCTTACTCGCTAGAGTCGAGTTCTTTCCAGTGGGAGAGAATAATGTAGATAGAAAAGATTTGTATAGGAAAAAGTATTTCTATATGAATAAAAAAAAAATCTTCTTATTTTTATCTTTTCCTATCTTATTAATTAGATATGATTTATCTTAATAGTTAGATATTATTAGTTAGTTAGATATGATATATCTTATTTATTAGTTAGATATGATATATCTCATATATTATTTATCTTTTAAGACCCTTAGGAACTAATATATCTCATATATTATTTATCTTTTAAGATCCTTAGGCTCTATAAAGGGTCTAAAGCTTGTCATTATTATTAGTATCATTGAATGAATAAAATGATTTCCTCTCAATTTCCCAATTCTCTTCCCAGTTTGTTTTCTAAGGTCTCAATCTCTTCTTCAATTACTTCAACCTTTACATCTCTATACATCATGAGAGGAGTGATCGGGCAAATTGCATTATTTCTATAAAGTGAAAAGCTTTCAGCACTGTTTTCTAATTAACGGGTGTGGCCATAAACTTAAGCTACATCAAACAGGTAAGCCATCAACTAAGGGCAGTTCTATTTATGTTACCCTGAGTACACACAAAAGGTAATTGCAGAATTAGCATTGTGTGAGAATGTTATGTGGCCCATGCGAGGATTTTGCCGGAGACACCAAGTTGGCATTCTCAGGGGGATTTGCTCCAACTGGGACTTCCTTTCTGCTTGAAAGTCATGATGATTAAAGGATGGAATAAGGAAGTTGAAGCAACTAAGTAGTGAGGGATGGATTTATGAGAGGGTTAAGGCTTGGCAGCAAGAAAGAGAGAGAGGTTTAGGTTGCTAGGGAAATAATTAGATTAGTCAATTATCCAGCCTGTTTTATTTTCAGTATCTGACAGACCCTATTTATAGTGTTACAAGACTAGTGTGGCTATAAATATCATCTCCTACTAGAGACAAGCTTTGGAGACCAGATGACATTTAAATCTCTGGAAATATCTAGCGCTGCTAACATAACTTTCTAGGTAATTATTTCCTACAAAAGATAAATATTTCCAAATATCCAGCTAACAAAGATTGTGTCAATCACTTGCTTCCTTAAAAATAATAAGCTAGTAATAATAATAATTACTTCTTAAAATAAAATAAGCTACCTTAATGATATTAGTTACTTAGCTCATAAGATGGCTTGCGGACTGGGAGACCCATAACATTATAGTCCTTCCGGAAAACAAGCTTGCCCTCAAGTTCAAGGTGAGGATAAATGCGCATGGAATTTGCTACCAAAATCCAAGAGAGTCCTTTTGAAGTGCCCTTCAAAACTATTAGTAATTGCCACCTTCTTTGGTTAAGGCATGATTACACCCTCCATTGATGCTAAAATGAGATTTGCTCCACTTCAAGCTCTAAGGAATGGTGCATCCCCAATTATGTATCCATGGCTCTTCTATAATCACATCTAGATCATCTCATGGGACTACATATAAGTTGACCAAAAAGTCTTGGTCCCTCACTAAGCCAAAACTATCTCACAAAATCCATGAGATTGCACCCAACTACCTTCTTCTAGAGACCTTTATGTCCAACCAATGTAGGATCCTCAACTTAAGGGCATTTACAGCCGTTGAACTAACAATATATGAGGGCTGGAGACGTGCACAATGACTACCATAGAACGTTCCTCAACTTGAAAAAAAGATGGTGGTAACACGCCTGGCTCTAGGAAGTCTACCGCCTTCTCTGATGATTTCTCTTCTTCCTCTAATGAAATTTGACTTAGGCAAGGATGCTTGAGCCAAAAATCGCTCCCAGCAGCAATCACAGAGTTGCTATTTTCCAACCAAAGGCATCAAAACCTGGATTCTTCTTGGTTGAAGTATATAAGTGATTGAATTAGAAAGTTAGAAGATGTCTGATATTGCAGGCAAGAGTTCTTGCTCCATACTAAGACTAAATATATGGTAGGATTGGGTTTTCCTCCACTCTATAACTAGTGAAGCTATGAAAACTCCACATGATAGTCAAACAGAGCTCCATGAACTACTGGGCAGAGACCATGAACTCTGTGAAGACTAGATCTGTGAGCTAACTTGCCTCAGTAAATGATAAGGGGACCATTTATGCCACCATCAACTCATATACACTGAGGCCTGCCCAACAGTCAAGGGGCTGCCGTGAAATCTTTAACTGATGACTTTCTGGATCTTATAAAAAAGTCCAAATGAAAATTGATATCAAGTGATTTGGCATCGTCTTTCTTTGATAGCATTGATGCTAAGACACCATCAGCATGCCTGACCGACCAAGAAATCCAGGCCAGAAAATTAAGTGATGCCAGGAAAGATCATGGAGGTTTGCTGGCTGTTTGCAGCAGGCCGAAGAGGCGTAAAGGCCTTACTGGTGGCCTTGGGCTACTGCCAGAGTTCTCCCAGCTCTGGAAGCTGCCGCGAAGGCGGTCAACGGGCTAGCAGGGTGAGGCAACCACTGCACTGGCAATAGGGCACTAAGTAGTTGGCAGCTAACAGTAGTTGCCATTTGCCAGTCAATATTTGCCTCAGTTGTCATTTTTCTCCAACATTTGGGTGCTTATCTGGGTTCTTTTGAGAATTGATAGAATTTTGCGCGTGTTTTGATCCTTGCAACCAATAAGGATTCTATCCTGATAGCTGTGAAAAGAGGATAACCTACTATCAGAGCTAGTACAGGTTTCTCTGTTGCCACCGGTGTCTCCTTGAGACTAGAGTCTTATTTGCTAAAATAAGTACTCACTAATGTGTACCGATACCAATGTTAAATTACATGTAAAACTTAGTATCCCTTCCTAATTATGTGCTATTATTTTGTAATGCTACCCACATTCAGCATGGCAGTGAGCAAAATTGCATATGAGATGCTAGTAACCTCAAGAGATATTGGGGCATGAAACTAACATTGTGCACTAATACTATCATTATATCAAGTGCACGAGAAACAATTCTATTGCATCAGAAAATAAAATGTGATAACTTGAACAGTAGATGACTAGGATAATCTACATCAATGATAAGCCTACTGCACAACAATCTTAGGCATCCCACTCATACACAGAGTACCATTACTATTTCTTCCCCATCATCCCATGACTTAACTGGAAGACCAGGTCAAAAATCAAACACCATAGATTAAAAATAACACAAAATAAAAACAAAAAATATAAAGTACTGATCAAATGCACCATAGCCAAGATGAGACCACAAACATATTCCAGTAAGAACTTACCGCTCACGCAGCACTTGAAATGCCTCTTTTGTTGCATAAGGAAGCCCTGTTTTTGGGTCCCGATACCTACAAGGAAAAAAGTATAGAAACACTAAGATGCTATAATAGCTGCCACTCAGAAACTAAAATCTTCCCATGATACATCACATAAAGAACTATCTCGTTTTTATAAGCATCTGCCTCCAAAGCAAAGAGGATAGAAAATTAGAAAGTTCTCAATTCCCTATGCAAACGTTAACTATGATGCCATGATGTTTCTTTGCAACAGCAAAAAAATGTCTATCACAATCAGCCTCATCATTCTTGTGCCTCCTCCTAAAAGTTCCAAGCCAGGTTTATGCTGACTGAGAAAATGATAACAGTGTCAGAAAGAGAGAGGATGGGTTTAAGGATCATCTCCTCACCAAGGCTATGCAGAAACTAAAGAAAATATGAGTGGAGATGGGAGAATTAGTCTCTAGAGACACTGTCAGGTAAAGAAATACTGATGACATTGATTTAAGAGCCCAACAACTTTTAGCATAAGGTGAAAAAAAAAAAAAAACTTCATCAGAGTTATAGGTTAAGGGGGAAGTACACCTCTAAATCCATCTACAGGGAAATAAATGTAACCTCATGTGTTGCCAAAGTAATTTTATGGACTGTATAAAAGAGCCAAAGCAAGTTTCAAGAGAAACATAATTTATATGTCTGCATATTTTTCCCCAATCAGCATAAATGATACAATTATCAATACACAGACATATATTAGCAACACACTATAGAAGTGGATACAGCATAACATAAAATGACATACTTAGCCGGCAGCCCAGTGACCACACAAACTTCTTTCTGGGGATCTGCAAGATAAGATTCAGTAGGAAAGTAATATTGTACATTCAAAAATTCTAACCACTAAAACGCAAAGACATGAGAGCTTATTTCTTCAGAAGAAAGGTAGAATGAAAATCCATCATAAAATAAGGCATTTCCCATGTCAAATGAAATATGAAGACAACACACAATGACACAAAGATCCCAGTCTGTAAATGTTATGATACCCATACAGTAATAATAGTATAGTTTGCTTTCTTACCATAAACAGTATTTTCATTTCAGAACCATCCTCATTTTTTTCCATGACAAAGCTCAAGCAAATGATCCAGGAAAAAGTTGCTCTTTAAAAAAAATGAAAAAGGGAAGTCTTCCTAATTATTCTCCTCATTTGTTCCTCTTCACTCTTAACTACCTTAAGTCTATCAAAACAGAGGGTTTTCAATGATGGCTGCACCAAAGAGTTTACTACAGGCCATAGACAGAAGATCCTAACATCTCAATTGGCATCGATAAGCCACAAATTGAATCAATCATAACTACCAGCACTGATTTCACACACTTGACCCAATCTTTCATTGGAATTAACTACAACATATAGCTGAAAATGGAATGCTCACTACTATCAATTATGAGCAGTATAATGTAAGCTGTCTTTGGGAGCTCGTGGTATTGAGGGATACACTAGTGAGTTTTAGAAACTAGCAGCTAGGTGTGACTTCAAATAGAATCCAGTTTGGTTAAAGATTTATTAGTGGTCTTCATGAGGATATCCAGTATGAGGTCAAGGACAGAAGTTTCTGTTCTATCTATCATGTTGCTTCTTTAGCTCCTGATGCAGAGAAGTCATTCCTAAAGGCTTGTAATAAACGACATAGTTTGCCCAAGTTTTGTTTGTTGGAGGGCAAATTATGTCAACTCTTAAGATAAAGTGCTTTGATTGTAACAAAATTATGAACTATACCGAATGAGAAGCTCCAGCACATATCATTTTGGTTGACTCTAATAATAGCCTAAAAAGGAGTGAAAGTGTAGCCTCATTTCAAAAAGTTGATAGATCCATCCAGAGATAGGAGGAGAACAAATTATTTACCCTTACACATATGCTACAAATGAAGATCAACTAATGGGTTGCATATCTTTGTTCACTTTTGCCTCTAAGTTCATGGTCAAGTTTTGCTCTAGAGGAGGAGAATGATACGTCATATTTTCCACCAAACTGCAGCCTGCAGTTATAGCCCAAGTCCTCTTTGAAGAAATAGAAGGAAGGCCCTTTTTTTGTACTTTTTGTAGGCATAGGAAGAATGGAGGCTTTAACTAGTATTTTTTGCTATTATCTTTTATATCTTATCATTATTTATTTATTTATTTTTAGATTCAGGAAACCAAGTGTAGAGTCTTTTTTTTCTTTATATATATGCCTATGTATATGTATTATTAGAGTTTTTAAAGTTGAGGACAATTAGATCTGTATGAGAAGATTCCAGTAGTGCTTGCCCTACAAAGCCACAAACTATGGATGAATTTCTCAAAAGCAAAAAAAAAAAAATCTTTATATCTATCTATATATATAAAAACATAACAAATGCTGTAAGTAGAAATCAACAATTTTCCCAACCAAATACAGTTACTAATTCTGTATTTTGTTTATTTAAAGATAATGTTGCCAGATATAATGTTGCATTGTAACAACTAAGTCTGGCTGCTTCTATTTTTTAAATATACTCCTTATATTTGCACTAGAAGTGTGAATAATTAATATAATATGATGACTGCTATTGAATTTGATGCTTAATTTTGCACTGGAACCATGAACATGATTGAAATTTGAAGCCAATGTTAATGGTCAGCCAAGCCAAAGTCCATTCTTCTGATTCAGTCACTGTAGCAAACTGATAGGCCATTAATCAAGAGGACCTATGTGAGACACAGAGTCACCAGAGAAGGGGAATGAGCTGGGCTGGACCGCATATATTTCTCAATTTATTTCTGTTAGTTATTTCCCTTAGTGTAGCTGTCAATTTCTGTTATTGGGCAGTGTGCCAATTCAGTTAGGGAGTTTGTTAGCTACTGAGTCATGTGGTGAGAAGAGGTCAGTGCGGTAGGGGATATATAGCAGGGACTGGTATGTGGAGAGGGGGGATGTATGGTGTGTGGTGATATCGGGAGGCACCAGGGTCTCTAATCCCTGGAGTATCACCAAACCAGTAATCCAAAAATTCTCCGATCATTCTCTACTCTTCTCTGCTAATAATTGCATAGATAGCCTAATTGATAGGGTCTGATCTACCAAAAACAAATGGTCTTGGGAATTAAACATGTTAATTACTGCAGCTGCCCTACCCGATCTCCTTGTTTTTAGAAGAAAAATAACCATGTGGGCCCGTTCCATACAGGCCATTCTAATTGCTGCATACATAGGCTCCGCCAATGTTTTATGCATTCTCGACTGCAAGTTTTTGGCTACAGATGAAATGTACATTTTCTATTAATTGATTCAAGTTTTATTGTCTTCCAAGTGTGGGTCTTCTTCAAGTTCTATTGATTCAAATTTTGTTTTGACTTTTCAACTTTAGATAAAGGTACATTTTCTGTTAAATACTTCAAGTATTAATGTCTGTCAAGTCTGGTGTGCTTCAAGTTCTATTATTTGATTCAAAATTTGTTAATCGACTCAGGTCTCAGTTCTATTGAGTTCAGAGTTTTTCAGCTAGTGATAAAAAACTATATTTTGATTCAAGTCCTATTGTCTATTAAGTCTAGGGCCACTTCAAGTACTATTGATTCAAATTTTGTCAATAATTCAAGTTTCAGCTATACGGAAGTTTTTCAGCCTCAAAAATACTTTCTGTTGATTGATTCAAGTTCTATATTCTAAAAAGCTCGAGTCTGCTTAAATTTCTATTGATTCAAATTTTGTTGATTGATCAAGTCTCACAGACTGTTTGTATAATTGTATTGTTGTAATTTTCAATTGAAATTTATTGTATTTCAAATAAGAATAAGATTAATGTGTTGTTGTA
Organism: Tamarix austromongolica; assembly: GCA_039764185.1. NCBI lineage: Eukaryota > Viridiplantae > Streptophyta > Magnoliopsida > Caryophyllales > Tamaricaceae > Tamarix > Tamarix austromongolica. The sequence goes on along the minus strand of CM077818.1, from coordinate 86,608,274 downwards.
ATTCTATATAAGTTGTTTGTATAATACTCTTTTTGCTATCATTTATCACTTGAAACAGTGACAAGTATTTTGGGAAAAAAGTATAGCTTTGTGTTTTTAATTATTTATTTACTCGTGTACTTTTTCATTTTATTTTTTGAAGAGAACAATAATTTCAAGCACCTGCTTGGAAAAGTTGACAGTTGTTGATGAGAAACATTTTCAGCAATCATTTTTTCACATTTTCGTGAAGAATGCACGTATATCTCTACAAAGTTGTATAACTTGATCTTATATATCCTATTTGTTGAAACTTAGAAATGATATCTATATTACTCCCTCATTGATGCATTTTATTTATTTTATAAATGCCAATATTTCATTCAATCACTATTATTCTGTTTTGTTGCTAATATAATTTAAATAAGTGTAAATATACTAACTATATAACTATAAAATTTACTCACTATATTTTGAGGACCTACATACACTTACTTGTACCTTAAAAGTCATGAATTTATCCTAAGAAGTAAGAATGGCATTAAACCAATCTGATCTTTGAAATCCAAACATAGATAATCTCCTCTGATTGTCTCTGCATCAACATAAGTCAAGGTCAGTTACTTTCTCATATCAGTCCTTTTTTCCAAATATACCAATTTTGAGCCACGGTCAATTGTACAAAGTTGTTTTAAGAGTTACAAATCATATGGGTTTAAAAGAGTTGATATATGACAAGTACGGCAGCAAAAGTAGTTCAACAACCACATCACATACAAGAAATATTCTAACATTTTAATTCTGCAGGCGTTTTGTTGCCATTTTCGCTAAACAATATATAGTCTTTTACTTTCTATTATCCATTAAAACATATAAATATTTTTTCCCTTAACAACAATTTTACCATATTCTAAGTGTAAATTATAATTTTTAAAATAAAAAAAATCCAGACATCGTACAAGTGAAAAACTAGCTAGTTGTATCAATTTCCTCAAAAATGATAGCACATGCATAGGATGAGGATTCCATCCTAATAATTACTCTACATATTATAAATTACTAAATGATGGCCTAAGGTGCCTATATCTCTATAACTTTGTGACAAGTATGTCAAGAAGCATATCCACATAGGCCATAGTCTTCTTTCCGAAGATTCAACCGTGGGCTTCACTAAAATTAGCTAGTATATAGGAAAAACTTTACATCTTACTCATTAGTGTCAGGGAAAAAAATAGTCCATCACATAAACCCATTTTCTCACAGAAAATCAAGCAATGGAGTTATATAATATTAGGCTTCGTATGGATTAAGGACTTTCAAGAGGAATTTTATTTCAAAAAGGATTTATAAACTTCTTTAACTTAAATAGATCCTAAAATAGAATTAGAAGTTTTAAAATCTATGTTAAATTTCCACAAAGTCTTATGGGTAAAAATAAGAAAAGTACTATAAATTCTCTATTCAAAATTTATTTATAAAAATATGCAAACAAAAAAAATTTCCAATTTTCTATCTAAACAATGGATTTGTAACTTTAGAATTTTAAAAGTGAATCACTTTTGAAATTCTATTATTTTCAAAATCCCATCTCTTGTAAAATTCTCCAACCAAATGAAGCCTTAGTGTTTACTCCATTAGTAAATGATCAACACAAGTTGTATCGTGGGGAAAGAATTGAATGACAGAAGATCGTTCATTAAATGAAAGATATGACTCAGATATGTGTAAATGTTAAAAAACCCAATGCATAAGAGGTTGCATTTCACTACACAATCCATATAAGCATTGACTAAAAACTCATAACAATCAAATGAAAGGCGATATAGGTATTGTTGTACATTTTTGGAATTAAAAACACTAACAGAATGAAGAAAAGCATTCATAAGCATACAAAATCAAATACTACTTACAAGGAATGGCCTTTGTAGGAATCTGTGAATCAAATGACAACCCTTTACTGAATTCTAAGCATGTCTGACCTGCAAAAAAAGCCACCTACCAGTTCAAAGTCAAAATAACTGATGATGTTCAAGTAAGCATTCATTAAAGCAGCAAAGAAAAATCCAAGCAACTAAAAAATGAATTCCGAATATAGAATCCTTAAACAATTCACTGATGAATACAAATGAAAGAAGGGAAAAAAATTATATAGCAACAAAAGAAAGCATGCCATTTTTCGATGAATATCGTATTTGTGGGCCTGTGAATACTGCCTTATGCACAACAGCTTTCTTCTTAACTTCTTCTTCCCTTGCTAATACACGTTCCAAGTTCCGCAGGTTCATTATTTCTGCAAGTCACAAGTTGAGAACCCAAATCAAAAGAGCAATAGCTGAGAAGCAATCAGAATAGAAGCACTCAAGTCAGATGTCAGAATGACATATAATGAACCTGTCTGAGCAGCATCAAGAAGCATCTCTTCTTGGGTCATTCTCTTCTCCTCACCTTCTTTTTTCCTTTTCACAGGCTGACAAACAATGTAAAGTGAAAAACACAGTATCAGAAATCATCCTTCTGCAGATCCAGGGTATCAAATGAAATAGAAAAACCTACTGCAAAACATCATTCACCAAACAATTGACAAGAGGATTCTCTGTCCACTGTATAATAGAAGTTCTGAATACAGAAAGCCTTTTTAGTAAATCATTCAATACAAATTATAAACAGAAGTCCCAAATCTTGCACAATATCAGGTTCCCACGCAAGGGAAATACATTTTCAGATGTGGGGCAGATGTCTAATCCATGTGGAAATTGAAGAAGCTGATGCATATGGAAAACAAATTGGGTCATACTTGGATGTGGTGGTTTAGGGCCGATTCCACTGATTTAAAAACAAGAGAAAGAAGAGAGGAAATGAGGATAATATGATCAATAGGCACCTCCTAAGATCATACACTTACAATCATCATCCAAGTTATTCAACACTTTATTTTAAGAAGGCAAGATTCTGAGATAGTTCAACAAAGTTCTTCACTTGTGGACTCAATCTCAACAAAGAGAGAAAACATGGAAGCCAAATCTCGTGTCTTCATTCATGAATGATCCCAATACTAATACGAGGGTGTGAGGTTTTCATTTAGTTACAATCTAACTCAACTAGATGCAAAAAGGACTGATTTGGTTACAAACAAACTAGGATTTACTTAAAGAGACTAACTTAGCCAATTTAAACCTAACCAAAACAAATCTGGTTTTTATGGCTAAAAATAAATAGCCTTGCATCTGATTTGACATGTCCCTGACAAGTGACCATGCTAAACAAGTACCTTAACCCATCATTACTTGGTAAAACTTCTTGTGGCTGGTGTGTAAGCCCATGATGGTGTTTTATGGCTGTAATTTAATCCAAACAGGTTGTAGGACGCCACCTCATGTCCTCACACTATCACAGCCTGACTTGAGAGTTTCTTACAAGTCATTAAACTAATCAATTAGCCAGGACAACCAAACGTAAACCTAGGCCATCGTAGCTGCTGTAAGGTCTGATTTAGGTACAATAATGACTGAACTAAAGTTTTCTTTTCTTCCGAAAATCCCTGTTGTTGTTGTACTTGTTGGTGCTGTCCTTTTGGCCTTGAATTTCTGCGTCAAACAGCCTCCAAAGCTGCCCAAAAATGCTGCCATAGCTGCTGCTCGTAAGGCATAATCTTAAAATTTCCTTGGCTGATTTGTTAATGAGCCACTTTGAAGTTGCAAAAAGGTGGTGGCTTGAATGCTGGCTTGCATGGCTCCTCAAAATCATCCATTAAATTTGTCTAAGTAAGAAGAGTTTTGGGATCATCAAACTTAAAAAAATTAATGACCAAAACAGTATAAAATGCTTGGGATGCCCTTACATCACTTGGGACTTGATTCTTTAATTGAAATACTTGCATTTGATGTCTTGAAACCCTCCATATCTGCTGCTGCATGCCTCATTTCGAGCTTCATAAAAATCAGTCCTAATGGACCCTAAACCATGAACGTGCCTAAGATATGGTTCATCTGGAACCATTTTAGATGGTATGAGACCTGGTTGTTTGGTTTAGTGGATTTGACATGAAGTGGTGGTGTTTGGTGGTGGCTTTGGAACTGCTGGGATGCTTAAGGACCCTTCTTGACAAAATGATGTTGAATTCTTCCCTACTTGAAAGAATTTGACCTTTAAAAAAAACCCTTGATGTGTAATTAGGACAAAAACCAAATCATCATAATTTTTAATAACAAAATTTTAAAAGAAGATGATGCGTCCTGCATCAAACCCTCTAGCTGCATGCTGGTTTTTCCTCCATGGCTTTTTAATATATATTATTGTTTCCTTCTTCGGTGCCTAGATATGATAATTGTTCATATTATACAGCTTAGATTGAAACCCAACTTCTATATAGGCTCACTTTGTATTAAAATTTTCTTCACACCTCATTAAGTCATTGACTAACCTGTAGTTGTAGCCCAAGCCTGCAACTCAAGCTTTGGAAAAAAGGAAAAATAAATAAATAAATTGTATCAGCATGGATACACTTCATTCCACACTTGTTACACATTTAGGAGAAAAAGGTTTTTTATTAATTATTTACTAATATTTATGTTTTTATAGAGTAATTATTAAATTGAGAAAATAAGTTTAGGTCTTTTCTCATATGCATAACCGGTATTATTTTTGATCTTGAGACTTGACTGAATTCAATTTTTGTGACTAAACCTGTGCACGGTGCAGCCTACATCACATTCCAACCACATGACAAGCTCAAAGCATTTCACACCAAAGCAAGGGCTACAGGTCAGTCATTGTCTAGGTCTATCTGGTTATAGCATTAATCAACAATAAACCAGATACTTTAAAATTGAGTTCATAGGATCAAGTAAGCACACATACCAAATGTCGGATAACAAGCTTAAGATACCACCATCAATGCCCTACAACACTAAAGCACGAAGTGTCCTAAAAATTATCATTCCAATATGTCAACTGACACTGGCTGCTCATGTAACTACTGATTCCATGACCGAGACCAGCCAAGCTTGACAGTAAAAATTGTATGGAAGAGATATCTAGGGAGAGGCCAACAGATTGTACAGGGTATGACGGCTCACAGTCACTCATATAAAAGTAATGTACCACAATAACAGAAGCTATCATTACTGCAGACACATGAAGCAGCATAGTGCTCATGCAATTATATTTTAGTTATATTGTTCTGAATTAAGTCTCCTCTATATTTATTGAAACATCAATGCACGCTTTGCTCCCCCTTGCCCCCACCACTTCAAAAAATCATGCAGATTATTCTTTATAAAGTTACTAAATTCTGAGTTTGTGCTTCATATTTTATGCATCAACTGAAAAGACATTTGAAGTCTCAACTGTATTAATGCTTCTAATTTTCAAAATGTGCAAAAATTCATCTTGAGGCATCAGAAGTTTAAAGACATAACATAAGCAAACAGAGTCAGAAGGAGGCATTATGTGGCAGCTCACTTAGCATATGCTAACAGTATTACCCTTTAACTTTACACTATCAACACCATTTAATATCACTACTTGCAATAAAATCACACGGCAGGAACTTGTCCTTTCATTTCTTCGTGTATATATGTGTGTAAGCATTTCAGCTTAACTTGGTATGCCTCACGTGATTATAATCAGCATTCAAATCATCTTCTGAGTTTGATGTCAAGGTTCTTGCATAATGGATCACATAAAATACAAATAATAAAACAAGAATAAATAATAAAAACAAAAATAACAAAAATAACGAAAAATAACGAAAATAACGAAAATAAAGAAAATAATATTGACGCAGCGAGCCTGGTTCGCTAATACCATTTTTAGCCAACACACAAGCACAGTTTATATGGGAAATGAAAAGAACAGAGCTCCAACTTTGCAGATTCTTCTTCACTATAGAGTAGTTAGATCAGTGACTACGCCAAGGCTTATTACTAGGAGATCTCCAATTATTACAGAATGCATCAAAATGAAGCAAGCCATATTTCTGTTACTCTCAAATGCATGGAAACTCTAATGGACCAGTGTTTTCCATTGTGGAAATGTTGTCCCTTCCCTGTTCCCCCCAAGTGCACACAAAAACAGTTTAACATATTTTGAAATTAACATTTCCCCATTTCCCGCGGCCCTATTTCTGTGTCCATTCACATACAACACTACTAAACGGAACCAAGTAAAACGCATTTCCCATGTCACAGATCTACAAAATTCAGAGAATACCATCAGTAGGCACAAAGACAAGGTAGTAAATATTATATCACGTTCCATTAAATCTACCTTACAACACAGTAAACCAGAACATAAACTGACCTTAGTCGTAGCCTGCAAAGCTGCACGTATAGCATCTCTTTCAGCCTGCCTAACAATCACTGAAGTCCTAGTAGATTTCCTCACTGCTTTCTCTCCTTCTGCATCATCAGGTACATCAAGATTCTCAGGAGGGGAAGATGTTACAGAAGGTTTCTCTATTTTCGAAAGATCCCTCTTGTTCTTTTTTGTTGGTGGCTTTCCTGGAAAGATTAATCGTTTTTTTGGTGGTACTCTGCAGCAGAAGTCCATCACTGATTACAATTTCCCTTAAAAGTAGAAATAAACAAACTTTAAAAGTGAAGAGAGACCTTTCAATAGCATCATTTTCTTCTGGTGCCTCAGGCTCAGACTCCTGATACCAGCAGAATTGTCAAATTAGGTGAATAGAAGCAATGCAACCATGCAAACATGAATAATAATAAAAATAACAACAACAACAACCACCACTGCTAAAGTAAAGATTTTGGGGTGACTTGAATAGAGACATTCTGTAAGCTTTTGGATCCCTTTTGTTCTATATTCACTTTTGTTCTACATCTGAGTAGCCTTCTGACTACAGTCTACAAGGAACATTTTCATATTCAAATGATAAATTAAAATTCTGCCAGGTCATTATCACGTGCAGATCACCTACAGCACCAGTTTGTTACTTTATACAAGTGATGAACATGTCAGAAATGTTTCAACTTCCAAACAAGATTTTATCAAAAAAAAATGAAAAAAAAAACAAAAAGAAAAAGAAAAGACACATGGACTTCAGATCATATTATACAAGTTTCAGCAAGCTAATATTAACGCCATTTTACATGAAATCTTCCTCTCATTGTAAGCTCAGCTTCAGCTGGACACGCCATCACTGGTATAATCCTCATCCCTGCACTTCGTAAGCACTAGGTGCCAGATGGTCAGCAACGGTTGCACTGATTTTCATGGACCATATTATTATACCCAATCTCATCTTTCACATTCTTCTCTGCATAATCCATGTTATCGATAGAACTGAGAATTCAATAAGGGTTTGAATGTCACTGATTGATTTCAGGTCTAATGAGTGTGGCTTCTTCACTTGGGTGAGATGGTGTCTAAGAAAATCTCTTGATAGGAAGTGGTTGAGGAATTAGAGCATCTACCTCTACTTGGAAAATTCAATCAAGAGTTTAGCATCCAAGAAAAAGAAGGTGACACAAAGGCTGAAACTAATTTTACTTGCACAAGTTGTTACCAAACTCATTTCATAATGTTTGTTATTCTTCTCTACTTTCTTTGTCACTTACAAGTTTCTAACTATTTCTACTGTCAAATCCTACAAAAATAATAGGAAAAGATGTGTCCTCTCTGTTATTTCTTGCACATAGGTCCCGATGTTGTCAGCTATAACTTGGTATCGATGAGCCCATTTGACAAGACAACCATCTTGTTAAATCTATAAATGAGAATGAAAGATTTTGAAAGTCACAATGACCAGTGAGAATAATGACAATCCTCAAAGAATAGATGACAGAACAGGACAGGTTTAGTAAACAGTGTTTGAAAAGGAGTGCCCATGCTCAAGGCGCCAAGGGGTTTGGGGCATTTTTATCCTAGATGAGGAAAAATTGGCAAGGCACAACTAAGACGCGCAAGGCTCTAAGGCACCCATCTTACTATAATTTAGTACTTTTAGGTTTTAGTTTCATTCAAAAAATTCTGCATTTGATACCGTAATTAATTCTCCTATTGGGGTGGAAAGGGCGATATAATTTTGACTGTGAAAGGAAAGAAATATATTTAACATAGAAGGAAAAAAACTCTGAGTAGCTGTTTTTATAATTTAGACTGCATTTTCATAATTAAGGTAACTAAATCTCATGTTGGAAAGGAAAGGGAGAGGGAAAAGGTCATGGGGAGACTAATAGACATAATTTTGAGGGGAAAAGATCATATTATTAGGAAGATCAAAAGTTGTACTAGACAAGGTAATTTTGGCACCTCACTTAGGTGTGCGGCATCACCTTGCATCTGGCGCCTAAGCTCCAGCACCCATATCATCTAGGTGCACCTTAGGCCTTTACAAAAACTGTTACTTTTTCAGTGGTGAGCTCTGACCATGAACTCCTTAGTCCTCTAGATGTTCTGTATCAGAATACTGGTTAGGTAGAACCAATGGCAAGACAGTTACTGTGGCAGAGATGAGCATGAAAGAAATGGATATCTTTAGACATGAAAGGACAACGTTGGTTATTACTTTTCAACGCAGCAGTTAGATATGGTGCTGATCGAAAGATGAGAGAACACCTATATTGCTACAGGCACGTCAACGGGATGCCTACATGAAGCTTTTGGTGAGGAAGACCAAAGTACAGCAGTGAAATATATACTTCCCTCCAAAGCCAATAGCACAAAAAGTGACGGAATGTGATGCATTCATATAGTGATCTCCGCCATTAGCATTATGTTTGGTTTGATTGTTTGTTTAAGTAACAAATCTTAATTGACGTAGTGACAACAACTATTTGAAAACCTCGATGCCCAGAGGCTTCATTAACTAATCTTCATACATTCTATGCCCACAAAAGTGTGAGCATCCATCCTTACCCCATCAAAGAAGACATAGAAGAGACACTAGTCATCATTTGTGTTTCCTCTGCTTGATGGCTGACTCTCATGAACTCATCATCTAAGCAATATATTATAGATTAGTGATGTCTATTGTCTAGGGCGCTTTGCAGACAGAGACGATAATTGTCTGACATGCTCTCTACTCAATGTACATGGAGCCTGTGGAAGAAGCACCATTTATACCATTTCCAAAAATTTATATTGCTCAAGTGTGATATATCATTAAGTTTACATACGCATCTCTTCAGGTCCTGGCTACAAAATGTATAGGAAGTTCTTCAACTGAAGTCTATCCAGATTATGCCCTTTTTTACTCCTTTCGTGGGAGGTAAGGGGTGTTAAGGTTCATTTTCTTTACCTACGTGATAGATGATCTGACAAGACCATGAAAAGCAAATTAGAATGCATCATCAGTCTTTGTTCTACTCACCTCCTCATTAAAGTCACTATCAAACTCATCAGCAACTTCACCCTCCTCCTCGTATTCATCATCATTCTCTTCCTGTAAAAATAAAATAAAATAAAATAAATAGACAACTTCGAATGAAATGCTACATGACCATGCTATAGATATCAACTAATTAGTGGAAAGCAAGAACACAAATCACGCTGACGTATATTGAAGTAATTTACCTCATTCAACGCTTCCTGATTCCAGAAAAGATCATCCTCTTCAAGCTCTTCATCAAGCAGTTTGTTCATCCTAATTCAAGGAGAACTGAACAAAGTTAGGGAAATTTTGATTGGGATTTGAAATGAAGCTTTGGTAAGAATTGTTTGCAGTACCGTTTTCCTCTAGTTGCTCGAGACGTACGATCGAGAAAGACCACCGGAGTCTCCTCTCGAGAAGTTCCCGGTTCCATGATTGCCTTAACTTGTTGTTTTGATCTCGTCCTCCAGCTAACGGTACTTTCACTCTGATCTCTGCTTCAGTTGCACAGAGGGCAATATTATATCCAAAATCAGTATCAGAACCATGAACCAGAAAAGAAACCAGTTGATATGGATGCAAGATAGGTTAGGGATGGCTGTGAAAAGGGATGTTGGTTCAAAGGCGGTGAATGAATGAGACCAGAGAAAAAGGTTGGGGCCGAGATTAGTGGTCAGAGTTGTACGGAGGCGCAGGGTTTGCGAGCGGTGGTGTTAGCGGACGCTGGAGTATCGGCGGCAAATGCTGGTGGTCGGAAACGGTTTCTCTAGCCGAACCGGTAATTGTGGTTAGTGGACAGGGACAGCGACCCTGGAGCTGCACGTGGAGGTCCGCGGTGCAGGAACCGGGCGAACTTCAATTTTTTTTTTTTCCTCACGTTCAATCCGAAGGGATACTAACTTGTCCTTTGTCTAGGTTTACTTCAATAACTATGGCAGGAATGATAAATGCTTGCGGTCAGCAGCGTCGGGAATACACGGGGTCATCGCAGGCAAATTTGATTGTGCGAGGAAATGTATTACGATATATTAAGGTAGTGTTATACATTCAAACATAAAAAATAAATTAAAAATTATATATATATATATATATATATATTGTATTGATAATTAATTAATACAAACTAATAATAATATAAAATAAAATAAATGTGACATAAAAAGCATAATAAATTTATTATTTGTATTATTTCTCTTATCATCATCATTTTTATTGTTACTATTATAATAATTTTTCCTTATCTTTTTGTGCCACAATTTTCTTTTTCTTTTATATTTTTATTAATTTGTATTACCTAATTATTGATAAAAAAAAATTAATTTAATGTATTAATATATTTATTTTTAGATTACTTTGATTTGTAGTTTGGATTTTGAGTTTGGGTAGAGAGCACTTTTTATTTAGGTAGTGATATATTTAGGTTGTAATGTGATACAGGTGGGTATATCATTTAATGAAAAATATATTTACAGTTCGGAGTGAATTGGAGTAAGAATAAACTTTAAAATTTAACCTACATGAAAAAAATTAAGGTAAATAAGAATAAATATTTTTAAAATATTATTTGAATGAATATTAATCCAATCTAGATGAAGCATGATGAATGTTATTTTAATTATATTTAGACTGAGGTGGAATGAAGATGAAAAAATAAAATAAATAACACTTATACCATTTTTTTTAAATTAAGGAGGCATTAGAAGTAAGGGTATTTATGTCCAATTAGATATAAATATTACTTATATTTTTACTTTTACCTATATTATCCTCCAAAAATGAGGTGAATGAAGAGGAAAACTTAACATCGATTAACCTAGATGAATATATTAAAAATCATTCATGAATGAGATGAACGGAAGTGAATGAGATATTCATCCCAATTCATCATAATCCAAACGACACATTAGGAAAATATTGCTTTCTATTATGAACATCGTTAGTATGCCCACTAATTGTGGGTATAATGGTATATCTCAAAGATCAAGTTACTATAATTGTTTTTTCCGCCTTTTTGTTAAACATGTCAATTTTTATTAAGAAGTGATTCGACACAAAAGGATTTTTTTTAGCGGATGTGTTACAGTTCAATACTACCTTTTTTTGTAAAGATGAATAAAGTAATTGTATTTTCTCTCTAGTTACTATGGTGACAAAGAGTCAAATTATCATTATATTGATTCCTTTTTCTACTTCTTCTTTCAAGTGTAGAGTAACCCCATGGGGTTTTAGGGTTTTTCTCTACCCATGGGGATATCTAAAAGGTTCATAAATGTTCATCTTACTACAAGATGTTTACCTAGCGAATGCTTAGATTCAGCTCTACCCAAACTTTTCTAGTTTACTCAAATATTCCCCACCTGTTCAATTGTTATTGGGCAGTTTTTAGTTATCAAACGGACCTCCCTGAAAGGTAGTTTTAATGTGGCCTAACTCCCCTCTTTTGTAATCAATTTTGCTATAGCATCTGCTACTCTATCTAATTATCCACCTTTTCCAGGTGTTATTTATATGTTATGTATGATCGTGCCTAAGGGCATATCGGTTGAAGTAGATTTTTCTTTTTGATCAACCAAAACCTTATCCCAAACTATATAAGCTAATTCCAAAGCATACAACTTTCTTGATGCAGATGATGATATCTCTACAAATGGATCTTATATTTATCGTATAATAAAGTACCACAGGAGTGGATACATGGGAATCTAAATCTGCTGAATCATTCGTGTTAGGCTCTTCTACATCCTAGGTATTCTCGCTCTGTCATCTGGCTTGTGTTATTCATGCCAAGTGAATGGCTATGAAATTAAGTTAATACTCCTACATATATATCTTATGGATAACGTAAGACACGTCTATTTTTCCTTGGGGGAATTTTTAGAATTACCACTTCTTAACTTTCAATTAACCTCTAACCATTAAATGAAGTATGAATAACATGCCATCCTCTCTTCTAAATTTGAAAGAAGGGGCACTTCCAGTTATGTTGGTGCTTACAAAAAATTATCTTCTCCATATTACTATATCTCTAGAGTAGATAATTTGATATGAGAAACTACCGAACTCAATCACTTGATGTTTTCACTCTTCAGTTTTCTATTGAGGTCTATCTTATAAAGGTACTCAAATTGGATTAGTAATCAATTTCTAGGTTTCGTCATAAAAATGAATTAGTTATTTCCAATTACGTAAATCAATAGTTCAAACCGTGCTCAAAGGTAGGGAATGCCCCATTTTTATAGGAACTTATCTACCGGAAACAATGGTATCTCCAATTATAACCTCTTTGGGATGTAAAATACAAGTTATTTGAAAGACCAAGATAAGAAACACATAATCACTTGTGTAAGCAAAATAATCTCTTGAAATGGCAAAATAATTATTTGAGCAGGTGAGATAATTAATGCATTACAAGTTGTATATAATTAATTTTTTTATTAAGATAATCACCTAGGGAATGCAACATAAAAGTGTTATTAATTACAATTTGATTTATAAGACATATCCCGGATAACCAAAAGATGAAGTACATAATCACTTGTGTTGGTGAGATAACCACTTGAGTGAATGAGATAGTCACTTCACTCGAGTGGGTGATATAATAACATATGAATTATATGTGTTTTGTAATTCTAAATAGATATTTTTGTACCAATATAATTTCATCAACGAGATAACTACTTTAACGAGTGAGATAATTACCTATAAATTCTAACATCATATGAATTATAGGTGTTTTGCAATTCTAAATGGAGATTTTAGTATCAATCTAATTTCATCAATGAGATAATCATTTGAGCGAACAAAGTAATCACCTATGAATTATATATGTTTTGTAATTATAAACATATATTTTAGTACCATTCTAATTTCACCAACAATATTAAGTCCCCTGCATTACTATTATATTAGGTTCAAATAATAATAAAAAAATAACAAATTATTTACTTTTTTGGGTCTTCACTTTGAGAATAAAAAAGAAAATCAACCCATATCCAAATTACGTGTTTTTTTTCTAAGGAAACCCACATTTATTTATTTATTTATTAGCATACAAGTTTACAAGATGAGGCTCGAGAAGGCCTGCAACATCTTCAACTAACAACTTAGAGAGGAAATGCAGCATACATATAAAAAAATGATAAGTACAAGATAACATACATAGTAGCCATATTGGCAAGGTGGTCAGTGACAAAGCTTGCTTCCCTGAAAACATGTCAAGCCAGTGGATTAGTGAAGCCAATTAAAAGCACCCTTTGATCCATGATTAAATTGCAAGTGGGATGAATAAGTGATATATTAATATTATAAAGCAAATGAAGCAGAGATATGGTATCAAATTCTTTGATGAGAAGTTTAATTCCTAAGTTCCTTACTAAATGTAAGCCATCGTGAATTCCCTATGCTTTTGTGATTAAGCTAGGTGTGTATCTAATATTATGTACGAAGTCAACGATCCACTGCTCTCGATAATCACATAAGAGACAACTTGTACTGTCTTATTGATTCTTCTAACTAACTAAACCATCTATATTTAATATGATAACTCCCCGTGGAGGTGGTTTCCATTTGGTGGCTATAATTTCCTTATATTTACTTTATTCAAATGCTTATCCTTAAGGAAGAACCACTCACATGCCTTATGTTTAGTGAAGTTGAGAATATCCCAGCCTAGTTGATCTTGAAATATGGCTAGATTCAGTTGAATCCATATAGCAAAAATTCCTTATGTGAAGATAATGCTCCATGAGATATTCTAAGGCTGTTTTGCGTTAGACAAGCTATTTGTTTTGCACCATACCACAAAGTTGTCAACATCGTGTACATCTATAAGATTTGTTGTATGAATACTACACCAAATAGATTGAGCGATAGGAAATTCGATGAATTTGCGTATGTATGTCTCAATTGCATTGTTTCATAAAGGACATCATCCATCTTGGATAATATGGCATTGCTTGGATAAGTATCCATATTCCATATCTAGGTCCATTCTCTCAGGGGCATAACTTGTTGCTGGAGGAGGATGAATTTGTATGTTGAATTGGTTGTGAATAGTCCATCAAATGTGAACTATTGAGAAAAATGGCCTTTGCTGATCTCTCACTCGTTGTGTTTGTTGGACTGCCTAAGTGGGTCCGTCAACTAACCTAATGAAAGCAAAGATAGGATTATTAAAACAATAAGAAATTTTAATTCTTATATTACTAGCACAATTCTAATAAAATGTAATTTGAAGATTTCAAGCATAAAAAATGAAGATTTATGGAAGGAAAAAAATTGGAGACTTTTATTGAGTATAAAGATTGGAGGTGAAATAGAGAGCTTGCACCCTTTTATTACAAATGCTCGATAGAGAGTTTTTTATACCCTCCCTTATTCCTGGGCATAACACTCAACCATCATTAGCAAATTGACTAAATACAAATTTCTACCTATCATCAATCATATTCAGGAGAAGTGTGCAATTTACAACCTAATGATTGGCTCTATGATTTGACCCTTTAAAACTTAATAATTAGATATATGAATTTACCCTTGTCAACTTAAAGGTTGTCATGCTTATGAGTACCAAATCCCTTATATTAAGAGATTTCCTTACCACTCCTTAACATCCCTTTTTTGTTCACATCTTTTCCCTCGGTCTTAGACACTAGGTTATCCTAGCCAAATGATCCCATCAATTAGTATTTTTCCATCTCCCTTGATTAGTCGTTACCCTTGGTTGATTCCCCTTGACCAATGCCACTAGTTGTCTCCTTTAGGCCTTTGGTTGAGGACTTCTAGTTGATGCCCTTTAACCTTTGCCATTTATTGCTAGTTGTCGGCCCTTTGGTTGATGTCCTAGGTAATGCCTTTGGTTGACAGCCCTTTTCAATTAGCTTGCACCACTTTGTCTAATACCACTTTGGTTGACGACGCTTGCATTTAGTTGATGTTACTTTGGCCATTACCATTTGTCATTAATGCCCCTAGCCGACAGATATATATCTCATCTTTGTTCCTTTTTATCAAGGAACCCAATAAACTTCTATGAAGTAATATTGTACTAGGAACTTTGGTGCCAAGAAAAATGTGTTTTTGTGATATGGTTCTTTATTGCAGTCGTCAACTCAAAGGAGGCCTTATCAAAGCACCACATGTCTTCCCTTCATAAATTAGATACAAGGAGGACTTCTTCATTATATTGTAGTGGGTCATAGATCATGCTCGTGAGACTCAGGCTATTGCACCATGCATCCTCCCATAATAATAAGGACTAACTCATCCCCAGATTCCATCTAAGTCCTTTCTTCTGCTATAGCCAAAAGTATCAAATGCCCTTCCACTTAGAGATTGAGGCTTTAATTCAAAAATAATCATGATTATTGTATCAATACAATAAGGCATGCTACCATAGTTTACCATGACTAGTGTGGAATAGCCTCCAAGTAAGCCCGATTAAATGTGGCAAGTTGTTCTTTTAAGTTGATTGTAGACCTAAGCCACTTTGACATTTAGGGTTGGCAACATGTAATCCCCCAAAATTTTAGAAAACCAATAATTTAATAAATAACTTTTATTGGAAATAAATTAGCTTTTAAAATTATTTTATGGATCTTTGAGTATATAAATTTGGACAGAAATATTTAGTAAATTAAAATAGATATTTTGTTATTTTATCATGCTATTTTTATTTAAATAATTTTTCAAACTAATATTTTACTAACCTTATCCTTTTTAAATTAATATATTAAATTATAATGAATTAAATTATTAAATTAAATAATTTATCAAGAATATTACATTTTATGATTTTATAAATTAATTTATTTTATTTCCCCTATTTTCTCATTTCCTTTTTCTTTTCCTTCTCCTTTTTCTCCTTTTTTCTTCTTCCTTCTCTTTTCTTTTTTCTCCTCCTTGGGCCGCCCGCACCGGTCTGCATCTCCCCCTCCCCTGCGCGCTTGGGCCAGGCCCGTTCTCCCCTCAGCTCCTCCTTCTCCCACGCACGACACACCAAGCCCGTCCCTCCTTTCCTTTTTTCCCCCTGGATCGGCCGGCCTACCTTTTTTCTTTACCTGCGCCGGTCCACTCGCCCAACCCTTCTTCTTCCCTCTTCTTCTACCTCTACCCGGATTTGCTCACGTCGTCAATGCCCGATCCTGCAACTGCCACGCCGACCTGCTGCCATCGACAGCTCTCTCTCTCTCTCTCCCCCATCCCTTTCTTTCCTTTTCGGACCCAAACCATCCCTGTACCACAGCCCGCATGCCTCTCTTCCTTTCCCTCTTCTCCCCTTTCCTCTCCCTACCAACCGACCACCCCTGCCACCCTACTACAGCCCGTCCGGCCACCTGCCCCCTTTCTTCTCCCTCTTCTTTTTCTTCATTTCTCCAGCCTCCTTTCTTCCCCATATTTTCGAGCCCCCTTCTCCTTCCCCGAGCTCCCTCTTCTCTCTTTCCTTCTCCCCCCATTTTTCCCCGATTTTTTATCGCCGCCACTTAAACCACCGCACCCAGCCCCTGCGTCGCCTTCTACCACTGCCTTGCGCCACCACGAGGCCCCCAAGCCACCCTCGAGCCCTACAGCTCCTCCCTTCTCCCCTCTTCTTTTTCTCTCCACTTTTCTCCCTTATCACCAAGCCACCTGCAACCGCCCCGTACGCCGCCGTCCAGCCACCTCTGCCGCCACCCAAACCACCATTTGACACCCTACAACCTCCTCTACCACCACCATGCCTTAGTTGGTTGAAAACAGCCCTTGCACCCCGCCATTTTTCCCTCCTCTTTTCCTTCCTTCTCAGCCTCTCCACCTCAACCCACCTTGGCAGCCATCTTCGCCGCCCTGCTGTCACCGCCTCCGTCGTCGGGAAACCATCCTTAGCCTCCCCCTACACCCCCTCTTCACTCCTACACCATTCCCTTACCTTGAAACCTCCCCCATCTATCTTCTTTTCTAGCGTAAAGACCCTAACCCAAAAATAACAAACTTTGCCTCCCTTAACCCCCTCTTCGAGCATTTCCTTATTATTTTTGCATGCAGCTCATACTGCATATGCAGGATGAGTTGCTGCAATTATTAGCCATTTTTATTAAAAAATTTAAGGTAAAATAATATGTAAGTTAATTATTCCATTAAGTAAATTTTACAAGGTCTTATGCTTTGATTTTCTTACTTCTAATATAATAATTATTGATATTATTTTTAGGTGTTGATTTTGCTATTTAAATTTTGAATCTTTAACCGGGATACCGGTAAGGTTTGATTTTTGCGGGATCTAAGGAAATCGTTAATCCTCCCTTAAACGCATGGAAAAACATATGCTAGCACATTAGGGATTTTAGTATGATTTTATGCATGTTTTGTGATGTCTAGCACGATATATATGGTTGCTTATATTGATTGATAAAAAGAAAATAAAATAAAATTATGATAGCTTTTGTGCCATGTGTAGAGATGATACTTAAGAAATGAGTTTGATATTTGATGGAATAATATGTTGCTATGATGTATTATATTGCTAATGCATGAATAATATTATTGTCTAAGAGTATTTTAGTAATATGCTTATGTAAGCATGTGATCTAATATATGTAGTTGCTAATGAGTATTGTGTTGAATAATGACAAGTTGGTGGAGTTAGATGATAAGAATTAAGTACTAATATTATTATTTTATGTAGTGATGGTAAATTCATAAAAATGGTGAATAAAGGGGTTGGGTGGTAATTTTATAAGTGAAAAGGGTATTTTGGTAATTTTTTAAGCAAAAAGGGTATTTTGGTAATTTCAAAGAAAGGGGGGAAATGATAATTTTATAAGTAAAAGGATAAAATTGTAAGTTGTGAGAAATAAGGGTATTATGGTAATTTTGAAGGAAAATGGCAATATGGTAATTTTACAAGTGAAAAGGGGGTATTGTGGCAATTATGGAAGTTAGGGGTGTTATGGTAATTTTATGAGTAAAGGAAAAGATGGTAATTTTTCAAGTAAAGGGGAATTATGGTAAATTTGGAGGTAGAGGGGCAAACTAGTAATTTCATAAGTAAATGATAATATGGTAATTTTATAAGTGAATGGCGAAATGGTAATTTTATAAGTAAGGGGTATTATGGTAATTTTGCAAGCAAAAGGGTAATATGGTAAAATTGGATATAAGGGGCAAAATGATAATTTTTATAAATAAAAGGATATTATGGTAATTTGAAAGTAAGGGGTAGAAGGGTAATTTTGTAAATAAAAAGATGTTTATGGCAAACTTAGGAGTAAGGGGTAACTTGGTAATTATGATAACGACGAAAGATAATTTGGTAATTAAATTATGATTATAGAAGGACAATTGGATAATTATGATACTAGAGAAGGGTAATTTGGTAAATTAACCAATTAAAGGGCATTATGGTAATTTTAATAATGGAGAAGGGTAATATGGTAATTATAAAAATGAAGAAGGGTAGATTAATAATTATAAATATGGAGAAGGGTGAATTGGTAATTGTAATCATGAAGACAAGTAAATTAATAATTGTAATTATGAAGAAGGGTAATTTGGGATTTATGATAATTGAAAAGGGTAAAATGGTAATTATAATAATTAAGAAGGGTAAAATGGCAATGATAATAATTGAGAAGGGTAATTTGGTAATTTTGATAATGGATAAGGGCGATTTGGTAATTTATCCAACTAAAGGAGTAATTTGGTAATTATGATAACGGAGAGGGGTAATTTGGTAATTTGACCGACTAAAGGGTAAGTTAGTAATTATTTAACCTACTAAAGGGGCAAATTGGTAATCATGATAGCAAAGATGGGTAATTTAGTAATTTATCCAATTCAAGGGCAAGTTGTCAATTGTAATAAAAGAAAAGGGTAAAATGGTAATCTAACCAACCAAATGGGAGATATGTTAAGTGTAGCAATTATGAGGGGTGAATGGTAACCTAAACCGGATAAAGGGTAATTTGGTAATTATGCAACCTAAAGGGTAACATGGTAATTGTCAAGTAAGGAAGGGGTGACTTAGCAATTATATAAGTAAGGGGTAAATAAGTAATTTGTACCTAACATGTCGTGTGATTGTAGAATTTCATAATATGATTCAAATAATGTTGATTAGCAAGGTAAGAGTATTTTGATAATTAGTAAGTATCACGAGAACGAAACCTAATTCGAAATTAGATGAGATTATGATGGCCTTAATGGTTTCTCTGTGATATCTTAGATAACCATCTGAATAAGAAACGACTAATAATATCATAACGATTGAAAGTGAATAAGTATCTGATTATTGTGATTTTCGTGATCACTTAATTAAGACACTAATACTTAAAGTGAAAGACCTCGAGATCGGGAATGGTGACTCTTTAGGGGTCGCTACCCTAAAGACGTGGTTTAGTCCATGATTATTCTGGTATTTGCTGGTGTGCCTTTGTGCCCCAATCAGGCCCTATATCTTACTATATCTAGCTCTACGGACCTACTTGGGGGGTATGCATACTTATAGATTAGGTATCATTGTCGGTAGGGTACTGAGTAGCTTTATGCACCAGTACGACCAAGGTACCTTTGCGTCCTTGGGTTCGTGGTTGAAGGGTACTGAGTAGCTTGTATGCACCGGTACGACCGGTGTACCTTAGTGTCCCTGGTTATTGATCTCCCGTCCGAGGCAAATAAATAAACTTGTTGTGCCGATTAAATAAAGGAAATATACTGATAATGAAAGTGGAATATTAAATAGCCGGGCCCATTTGACTTATGATAATGAGTACCGATCCACCGGTTATAATAGTGGCTCAAGAGCATGTTGCCCTGGCAAGTGATTATGAGTACCGGTCCACCGGATATAATAGTGGCCCAGGAGCGTTGTGCCCTGGATGATGATTTTATATATATTCCGGTCCACCGGCTAAAATAGTGGGGGTTCTGAGCTCAATAAAACTAGTTATGTATGTGAATAAAGTTATGGAAAAGTACTAATCACTTATAGTGGAACACCATGTGAGTCGGGGCCAGACCGGTCCACCGGCAAATAATAGTGGCCAAGAGCGTTTTGCTCTGGAGACTGATCCACCGGCATAAAATAGTGGTTAGGTGCGTTCTGCCCTATAAGTGACCGATCCACCGGCTATAATAGTAGGGTTCTCGCACTCACATGAATATAAAATATGAGATTGATTGAATGATGACGGAATAATGTCTTAAGGCCCGAATGTATTGATTTTACACTATGACATGGCTTAAGGCCCAAAGGTATCAATCGTGACTTATAACTTGTTATATATGTGATTGTTATGTATGCACCTCTTATTACATATGTATATAGTTGCACTATGTGTTGCATTGCGGGCCTGTTTTTAAGTGTGGTATTAAAGGGTTACTCAGTACCATAGTACTGAAGGGTTCCCTTCGTGGGGCCCCTGCCTATTCAATGGGCGGTGTCCCTTGCAGGTCTTTTCAGGTGCTACTCAAGTGGGCAACGAGAAAGAGAGTAAGGAATTATCCGGTATTGTTAAGGTTTTTCTCTTTTTCTTTTAAATTCTTGGTTTTTAATGTTATGTTGTTACTGTAACCACCATTGGTGGATTTTATTCTTATAAATGATTTGATACGCTACTCTGATTTATGTATGTTGAATTTCTTTCAAATTGTATTTCATTTTTTCTTAGCCTTAACACTTGGTACTGGAACAGTATAAGTGAACCGGTCTGGTACTAAGTGTGGCGGTAATATCCCCGAAATTCACCGTTTAATATTTTGGCTTCTACAATTTTCTCTTAATAAAATGAAATTTTTCAGTAGTGAATTTTGGGGGTGTTACACAACCAAATCCCATGAAACATGATGTATTTATTGCTAGGAGTGTGAAGAACCCTAAATCAAGCACTTAATGTGCTGGTCAATAACCACAATAAGCTTTTTGGGTAATAAGTCGAGTATCATGGAGCACATATGAAAAGCTTTCAACGCTATCTTACTTAGCACAACTCTACCTGCCAGGGACAAAGAGTGTAATGTCCAAATACTTAGCCTTTTTTTCAACTTGTTTAGGAGAAATCTAAATTGTCGGAAGGTCATTTGATGAGACATAGTTGGATATCCCAAATAGATCCCAAGTTCCTAAGTCAATGAAGAATATAAGCGTTGTGAGTATTGAACTTAGTTCGCATGCAAGATGTTAAGGGAAAAGAATAATTTAGATTTGTCAAAGCTGGTTTGTTAAATAGATAGAGCACAAAAAAAACTATAAAGAAATCAAAAGTGTTATTAATGTTCTTGTCATTGGCACAACTAAACATTATAATGTTATTTGTATAAGATAAGTGTGAAAATGTCTACTTTCGTTCAAACAATAAGTAGGGGGTCCTAGCATTTTGCTGAACATTCTATTTTTGTTTAGTATAGTCTAGGTTGATCCACTAACTTGACACAGGTCTGATCTTATTTGACCATTTGGATTGATCCAAAAAGCAGTTAATATTTTATTATAAGTCACTTGATTGGAATTAGGTAGTTGATAAAGCATCACTTCTTTGGAAATAGTTGAAAGTAAGTGTTTTTTCCTTTGTTTCTAATTACACATTATCCCTAAAAGATATTACTGCTAGATAAATAAAAAATAACTTTATTTATTATTAATGGATAATATTATAATTTAAGTGTTGTTTTCCTAGTAGCATAATAGTGAACCAAATATAAATTATTATTACTTTCAAATAATCAAAGATGCATAACAAACATAAAAGATTATTATGCCCATGGAAGTATTTTCCTACAACTTAGAAAGTAATTTCTTTGTACTAAATCACCCTTATACATGGATTTAGGAAAATATGATTCTTTTGGTATTTCAAACATTTTAGTCCAATATTGGTTATCTTGAATCATCTAATCTTTGGTCCTAAGTTTGAAAACTTTTTGCCCTTCGAATTAAAAATTGCGAGTCAATTTTGGAGCGGTAAACCCCCTACATTTACTCACATGTTAATCAATATGGTGTCACAAATTTACTAAGGTATGTACACAATTTAAACTTAGTTGAATTTGAACAAAATAAGGGTAATATAGGGGAAACAAGTACGTAGAGCTTTCGATGACAACATTCACTACTCACCATATATGGGGGAAACACTATGCTCTACCCACTATAAGTAGTGGCAAGAATGTGTGTTTTTCACCATGGGTAGTGATGTGTGTTTCTCAGATAGAGTTGTGATATGATTTTGTGTAGCTCATGGTGAGCAGATTGAATATCCTATGTTGCTGTATATATCGTCGCATATTTACCAAAATAAACAAGCCATACATAGTTAGCTTTGAACTACATGTAAGATAAGTGGTTCAAACCTTGTCTTCTTTTTCTTTTCTTTTTTCTTATAGTAGCTAAGGAAAGAAAATAATAATAATAATAATAATAATAACCTATATCAAGTAGTAATAAATCAAAGTAGTTACTTTAAAAAATATATTATATGGTATATACTTATCACTTTTACCATTGTCTTATTTCTACTCTAACCAGAACTTCCATATTTATGATCGGGTTGTGTAAATTGTGTTATATGGAATATTATGGGTGTTCATGGATCAAATATTTGATTAGAAAAAAAAAATTGGATATTGTGATGCTTGTGTGTGCCAACATGAATAGGTTTACGTCACTGTCCCTAGGTCCTAAGGCACGGGTATTGTGTTGTCTTCATATGATAGTATGACCAGATGTACACTAATGTCCTAGGTTGATATTATCTCCCATTGAGTAAGATAAATAATAAGGAAGTAACTTTTTTTATGGCATTGGTATGTCTTTGATTGTTTATTATTTGCCTCTGTGCCCTGCCTTTAGTATTTGGAATTGATTTTGTTGGTTGGTCGGTAGAGCCTTAGCGCACTACCTTATTGGTCATGGGCTATGATATTGTTATTGTGTGGTTTGTAGATGGATTTGAAATTGTTAAGTATGTTGATTGTTGAACATGAGTCTTTGATGTCATATATATTATTGCATGTTATCGTATCCTATTATCGCATGCATTTTTGTGCTTTGAACATAATTTTGTGATTATGTGCAATGTAAATATGTTGTCTTATGAAATATTGTGATTTAATTTGAAAATGGTTATATATGGGTCATGGAATGTTACAAAACATATAAGTGTGGTGAGGATCGTTGAGGTCCTTAGGGGGACATTCCATTATTGAAATGGGTTTTTAGGTCTAAGAGTTAAAAGGAAACCGGTGCCATATCTTTGGGTGCTAACTTTTGTGTAGTTGGTTTTTATTTGGACTCTTATGTCACTTATATTATTTTGATTATCATTATTGTACGGAGATTTTTATCTGTATAATTTCTCTATATTACTGTCTCTTCTTTTTATTGCTTTGCTTTTGGATCCAATTTGGTTTAAGCCATAGAATTTGGCTTAAGGAAGGTAATAAAACCAAACTTATATTAAATATAGCGATAACACCGAATATTTTGATCTTACACTTCCACAAAAAAAATTAAGTACTAAATTTGAAAATATTACAAAAACGAAGCTAACTGCTCCCTTGGATAAATCATGATTGATGCAACACCATAAAGGAATCGGTATTGTGGCATACTTAGTGAGACCCATCTCTTGTGTACACCCAAGCATAAGTAAATTCTTATAGGTCATGCACACGAATATACAATCCAGACCACATACATTAATCCAATTTGGTTAAGTAGGATTCCTCTTACATGACAGCTAATAAGGCCAACATCCAATTCTCTTTCACATTATCCATATTATCCATATACTAGTACGAAAAAGCCTTTTTATAATGGATGAGACACCTAATCGATGGCAATTTTCATTTGTTGTCAAATTGAGTGCCATAATCTCTTTAACAACATTATTAACAACATCATTATATATTACTTCTCTTTAGGCTCTTCATTAAATATTTGACATTAAATGCCCATAAACAACAGTGAAATACTATGAATAGTCGTCGTTAGAAGTCCTATGTAACAACATTTTTAACCACCATGCTATTTATAAATACACAATCTTCAAATGCTTAGAATCACCTATAGGTTACAATGTAACAAAAAAAAAAATCCAACTTTAGCATTTACATAATCAATATCAACAATCCCAGATACTAATGTTGAATAGCAAACAATTTTGACAAAATCAAAAATCAAACTACAAATTTCCAACTAGACTCTCCCACCATTACCGTAGAAGTTGCATGTTTATGTTCACAAAATACCTACATATTTTTTACATTATATTTTGTCAAAGCCAGTAATCATATTTCAATATAATAATTATATCCTTCACCATATACCTCATATCTCAATGTCAAAGCCAATAATGTCCATACATCACAAGTAGGACTCAAAGGCACAATACTAATAAAATCCACAATATCATAGGTAGGGCTCAAAGACACAATATCAAATAAAAGTAGGCACCAAGGCTACTATAGAACCACAGGTAGGAACCAAAGCTATTACCCAACCACAGATAAGTACTAAGGCCACTATCAAATCACAGGTAGGTATGAAGGCTACTACCAGACCATAAGTAGGTACAAATGTTACTACTGACCAGTCCAATATTTATTTCAATCTATTAGCTATCATTTTCATTTTTATTTACTCGAGGGAAAATTATATCAAACCTAAAGACACTAAGGTACTCTAGTAAGACCGGAAAACTCAGGTAACACAGTATCTTACCGACTATAAACCTAAGGACATTAAGATACCCTAGTTGTATTAGCGCATGACGGTAGTACAATACCCTACCGATAAGAACACCTAATCCATAAGTATGCATATTCTTTATAAGTTACCCCATAAAAAAATAGACCGAGGCATACCAACAAAAAATCATAATCAACTGTGGGCTAAACCACGTCTTTAAGGTAGATACCTCTAAAGAGCCACCATTCCAATCTCGAGGTATTTCACTTTAAACATTAGTATTTTATTAAGGTGACTACAAGATTGCATAATACCAAATAGGTCAAACTTCCATACTTAATCATTTTTGCTCAGTTTCAATAACTCAAGACAATCATAACCAAAGAAAAACTCCAAGGTAAATATTATAAATCTACCAAGGACATCCTAGGTACAATTATTCATATTTAGGCGCTTTAGGTTGAAAATTATTAAAATGCCGTTGAAGCCAAAATCACCATATTATCATCCATTTTAACTACTAATTCCATTTTATTTTGTTAACTCATTATAAAAAGTTAAAACACAATAATTAAATTATATAAGATGCAAATAAATTACCAAAAATGTCAAATCCTTATATATGATTTTGCATGTAAAACCCTAACATGCATTTCTAAAATATCAAATCACATATTTCCATGCTCAACAACACATATTAGGCATGCTTATCGTAATAATTATTATGATACACTTAAAATGACCAAAATATCCTAGGACTTATAATAATAATAATCATGCTAAAACACATGTTTCTAAAATATTAAAATACATACCTTCATACTTAATAATAATTAAGATATATTAGTCATTCATATTAGAATAAATATTGCAATACTTTTAAAAAACCAAATTGCTTAGGGAACACAATAGTAATAATTATGTTAAAAAAGTGTCTAAGTATGATTATGATTAACTTATCATACTAGACATACATAACATATATAATATATTTCCAACATTAAATCCATTTTAGCATGCTTTCATACACATATTAATTTACACAATTTAACATGCTCTTCCATATTAGCATTTTTAGGTCAATAATTTTAACGGAGCAAACATGGTTAATAAAATTTACATATCAAAACCCTAATTTGCTATTATGCCAAATCTCACATTTTAAAAGAGTATAAGAATTACCTATTTCCAGCAAAATTACAAATAATAAGCAACCTAATAAAATTTATTGCACTCCGCTAATCAAAATTTTATATCTAAAAATAATACTGCATTAACTATATTAATATTTAACTAATAAAATAATTATTTTTATTTAAATATATATTAAATTTAAAGTTACCAAAATGCCCCTAATGTTGTAAATAGGGAAAAAAATTAATGGAAATCTCACACCGCATCAACAATGCGACTTTGCTGCCCGATTAGTGACGCGGTCTTGGCCTCCTAGATCTTGAGTTATGGAATACATGTGCACTGGGAAAGCTGCTTTGGAACCTTGCTGCTAAGAAGGATACTCTTTGGGTTAAGTGGGTGCATACCATTTACCTTAAGCGTCATTCTTTGTGGGATTTTATTCCCATTGCTTATACATCTTGGATCTTTCAGAAAATTCTACAAACTCGATCTCTTTTACAAGCTTATGACCAGAATTGTGTGGCTCATAATATTGACTCTTTTAGTATTAGAGAGGCTTATGCCTTTAATCGCATCAGATATGAGAGGTAGAGAAGGGCGAGACTAGTTTGGAATTCTCTTTCTGTACCAAGGCTTCAGTTTCCAGCTTGGCTTGCTCTCAGGAACAAGATTCTCACCAAAGATAGACTGTTGGAGTTTGGTCTGGTTGTGGATGCAATGTGTGGGTTTTTCCAGTAGCACTTGGAGACTCGGGATCATCTTTTCCTTTTCTGTCCTTTCACTTCCATGTTTTGGCGCAAGATCTGGGCTGCTGCAGGTAGAAGTGATGATATTCATAGCTGGGATCAAGAAGTTAAGGCTTTATTGACGAGATCTAGACAGAACCCTCTCAAAAAGCAAGTGTTGGAGGCTTTGTTTATTTCATACACTGATACTATTTGGCATGAGAGAAATCTTAGATTGTCTGAGAATTGTTCTCGACAAAACTCCACTATTTTACGAGCAATTATTATAAATGTATCTAGGAGAATGGTACACCCATGCATGCATGATAAATATGTTAGGTGGTTGTCACTACTTGATAGTATTGTATATTAAGGTTTGGTTGTAATTCTTCCATTTCGATAGTAATAAAGCTTCTTACTTATTGAAAAAAAAACAATGCGACTTTGGGGCGAGGGTGGTCTAGTCAAAGGAGATGATGGTTGGCATGGTGGTGGCTAGAGAGGAGAGTGGTTTTGGTGTTGAGGGGTACAACTAAAGAGAAAATGGGGCACAATAGTGAGGCGAGGAAGGTTGGTAGTGGCAAAAGGTTATCAAGGCAAGGCTGGTAAAGGCAAATTCCTTAAAAATATATATCATTTTAAAAGTTGCATTTTTAAGGAAACTTTAAGGGGTATCAACAATTCAACTCAACTCGATGCAACTTTATGCTAAACAATCTTCTATTATCATCATCAACAAAAGGTCATTTCCCATTTTATGCATCTCATATATATATATATATATTCTCATTTTTCTAATTTTGATCTTTTAAACAAAGAAAAAATGCATATATGCAACCCCAAATCCCCCCTACTTGATATAAACATGTTACCTAATGTGATAAAAAAGTAAAGGTGAGAGTGGAACTGACAAACCAAAGATCAATCAAAGGGTGGTGGTGGAGGAGGATTGTCTTAATTTCAAACCGCCTCCTCTCACACTTAGACAACAACCTCCCTCCATTGGACTCTACCACCAATATATAGCGATGTAAATGGGGTGGATTTTATTCAAAATTTGATGGATATTTAAACAGATACAAATATAGAGGATGGAAGAAATTATTAGTCAAGTTTTGGTACAGATGAGAGTAACGGATATATAATCATCCTTTTACCCTTAATTTTGAAATAAATATAGTATAATATTAAGGTTAAAATTGTCATTGGGATTAACTCTATATGGGCTTATCTGTCGGATAATGGATTTGTTTGTTAGATAATATTTATTAATAGACAAACTGATTATCCATCAGGTAATGAATATCTGAAGGATAAGGATATGGATGTGTTAGTGGACACCTATCCGGGTACATGTTTGGATTTAGGTACGAATTTTATTATCGGACAAAGATACAAGTATAGGAATACCCACCCCATCCCTAGAGTACACACATAGATTCAGGAAAAAAAATCCATGATTTTCAACACACCATATAAACTATAGAAAAAGAGAAGAATCTAATAAAACAAAAGCGAAAATTTGGGTTCCCTCCCACGAAGTGTTTGTTTAAAGGCACAAGATCAATTACTTTAGTTCTACGCATTGGCAGCCTTTATTATTCTTATATTGGTGTAACATGGTATTAGGCAATAAATCAAGAGGAGGATGGTCTAAATTTTTTGAACACTATTGTCATCATATGACTTCAATCTTTGAGCATTAACCATAAATTTTCCTTTTTCGAGGTGCATTACCTCCACAACATCGATTAAGATACACCCTCATCATTGTGAATAGACCAAACTACCTAGAATTTAGCTTTCTAGTGAAAGAGTCACAAAATGGAGTTGTATAGAAGCCCTTTTTACCCTTCAAAAAACTAATGCCCCAAAATATACTTATCGTATAGACATTTCGTGCAATCTTTATAAAGTTCTGCTTTCTCATATGCCTCTAGATGAAACTCATCTATCTCATTCAATTGAAACTTCCTATTCTCATATGCATAACTCAAGTTAATTTTTACGAATTTAAAAGCCCTATGTTCAAGTTCGACTAGAATCTGACATGTCTTTTATAAAACAACCTATAAGGCAACATGCCAATTAAAGTCATTAATGTGGTCCTATATGCCCATAGTGTATCATATAACTTAATAACCCAATTTTTTCTATATGCAGTATAGTCTTTTCCAAAATGTGCTTAATCTCCCAATTAGATACCTCCACTGGACCACAAGTCTGGGGATGGTAAGGAGTAACTACTTTGTGGGTAACAATGTACTTCCCTAAGAGGGTTATTGAACAAATTTATTGCAAAAGTGTTCCCCATGTCACTATTGATTTTCTTAGACATACTAAAATGCATAAAAATATCAATTTTTTGAAAAAAGTTTATGAAAAACTTGGCATCATTAATAGGTAAGGCCACATCTTTAATCCACTTGGACACTAAATCCACAACTACTAAAATTTACCCATTACCATAGGAGCAAAGAAATGACCCCATGAAGTTTATGGCCCATACATCAAACAACTTGCAAACTAAGATATTTGTTATGAGCATTTTATGTTTTATGGTGATGTTCCCCATCCTTTGGTGTTTTTCATATGTTGATACAAATCCATGAGTTCCTTTATAGATAGTAGGTTAATAAAAACCCACATTGTAAGACCTTGGTTGCAGTCTTAGTAGGTCCAAAGTGATCTCCAGTCTCCCTACTATGATAGTGTTCTATTATATAATTAATCTATTCATCATTAGCACACCACCTACTCATTTGATCAACATAAATCCTAAATAGGTAAGGATAATCCCAAAATTATTACCTAACCTTTGCCATAATTTTTTCCTTTTTATGATATAAGATAGTAGTAGGTAACATGCTACTTACCAAGGAATTATCTACATCAGCATACCATATTTTGAATGTGTTATGAGTGCTCATTTGGAAACTCCTCACTTATTAGCTTCGCTGACTATCAATTACTGAAGAGTGTAGTCTGAACAAGTCATCGGCAACACTATTCTCATTCCCTTTTTTTTCTTTAATTTCCAAGTCATATTCATGGAGTAACATAATCCATTGGATTATGTTGGCCTTGGAATCCTTCTTGGCAAATAAATACTTAAGTGTAGAAGGATGGGTATATACAACCTCATATCATAGAAATAGTTGCCATGCACCGCTGGAAGGTAATAGGGGCATTACATAGAACAAATCTCATTCTCCAATATGTAAAAGTACCAAAAGGACACGTAAATGTATTATTTTCCCTATCTATGGGTGCTATAGAGATTTGGACATACCCTGAATATCTATCTAAAAAGTAGTTAAACTCATATCCCACCAATCTTTGAATCATTTGGTTAATAAAGGGAATTGGGAAATAGTCTTTATTACCGGCATCATTCAAGCATCCATAGCCTATATAAACATGCCAACTAGTGACTGCTCTATTAGGAATTAACTCATTTTTATCATTTTGCACCATTGACATAGCACCCTTCCTGGAAATTACTTACACGGGACTAGCCCATGAACTATTAGTTATGGGGCATATTACCCTAGCATCCAACAATTTGATTACTTCCCTTTTAACCACTTCTTGCATGACAGGGTTGAGTCTCATTTGTGGTTGCACTATCAGCTTGTTATTTTCTTCCATAAGAATTTTGTGCATGCAAGTTAATGGGCCAGTCCCTTTCAAATCAACAACGGTCCACCCTAAAGCTCTCTTGCAGGCTCTTAGTACTCTCACCAATTTATTTTCCATCTACCTAATTAAAGAAGATAAAATAATTACTAGAAGAGAAGTAGAACCATATAAGAAAACATATTTCAAATGTTAAGGGAGAGGGTTGAGCTTAAGTTGAGGAGTCTCCTCAATAGAGGGCCTTAGTTTCTTATTTTATCTATCTCTATTCCTCTAAGTGGTGGCCTTGAAAAATCTAGGATATGAAGAGGAGTCTGTAAAAAATTAGATCGTTTCCACAAGCTTTTCAACTTGCTCCTACTCATCAAGTCCACTAGTGAGACATTCTTCCAATGGGTCATTTTGTTCTCTTTACCTGAAAATACTTACTAACATACTCGTCAATAGCATCAATATGCCAAAAAGTATATTCTTCATGAGGATATTTCATATTAGCAAACACATTAAAAGTAATATGATCATCATTAATCCTCAAATATAGTTTACCTTCATGAACATCAATTAATGTTATAATTGTGGCTAAAAATGGTCTCCTTAGAATTAGAAGTACCTCACGGTCCTCTACCATGTTTAGAATAATGGATTCCATTAGAAATATAAACTTTTTAACCTTAACTAACACATCTTTTATTATAACCCATGGATACTTGACCGAATGATCTTCTAGGTGAAGAGATATAGTGGTGCCCTTTGGCTCAACAAGTTTATTTTTTTTTTTAAAAAAAAGGACATGAGGTTAATACTTGCACCAAGATCACAAAGAAACTTATCGAAATTTAAACTACCAATATTGCAATGAGTAGTAAAATTCCCTAGATCTTTTACTTAGATGGTAGTTTATTTTGGAGCACTGTAGAAGACTCCTCGTTTAATCATATCATCTCACAATCTTTTAGCATGACTGGGAATCTAAGTCAAAGCATTAGCAAATGGAATTTTGATATGTAATTTCTTAAAGACTTCAAGAAACTTAAATAAATTAAGTGTTCAATTTTTATTGCTTCAACCAATGAGGAAAAGGAATGTGAGGTTGATAAGGTTTTATCTCGTTTTTATAACCCTCACTGGATGCAAGTTCCTTGATTGCCTTTTCATAAGAATTAGATATCTC
This sequence comes from Tamarix austromongolica, assembly GCA_039764185.1. Taxonomy (NCBI): domain Eukaryota; kingdom Viridiplantae; phylum Streptophyta; class Magnoliopsida; order Caryophyllales; family Tamaricaceae; genus Tamarix; species Tamarix austromongolica. The sequence goes on along the minus strand of CM077818.1, from coordinate 86,576,634 downwards.
AATGGGTTCATCTTTAGTTGTCTTTTCCTTACCCTTCTCTTCCGTAATCAGGGTTGGCACATCAAGAATCTCATTATCACACTTTAACGTAATTACCTTATCATCTTCTCTTGGGTTATTTTTCATATTTCTAGGAAACATCTTTGAGTTTCTTCTTGTGAACATATTCTCCAATTATCCTACATGTTTCTCTGAGTTATTGATCGATGTCCCCTAATTATTTATCAATTCTTCCTAATTCTAAGTTATCATAAATTTAGACATCATATCTTCTAAGCTTGACTTATACTCTTGAGCTTAAACTAGTGCTTGATATCCTAGGGTTGGTCTCATCCGATTTTGAGTTTACACCTAGTTTTGATTTATATTAGAGAAATTTAGGCGATTCCTTCAACTAGGATTATAGTGTTAGAGTGGGGATTATTGCTTAACCTACACAAATTTGACACATATTTATCTTACTTAGATGTTTTACAGAAAGGATTATCCACTTGACATTTAATACTAGTATAAGATCCTCCAAATAAGTCACAAATAATGATGGGGACCTGCACATTAGCGACACTTAAATTAGCAACTTCCTTGGATAACACATCCAACTAGGTAGAAAGAGTAGTCAAAACATCTATAGAGTGAATGTTTGCACTCTTTATAGGCAACCTATCGGCCCACCACTAATAAATATTGGCATATATCTCTTCAATAATGGTAAAGGATTATTTAGGGATCTTGTTCATAATTTCCCCACTTGCGAGTACATCAACTATAGAATGGATAATGTAAGACAAACCATTATAAAAAGTTTGATCCTATAGCCAAGTTAGTAAATTGTGGTGAGGATGCTTCCTAAGCAATTCTTTGAATCTTTCTCAAGCTTCATATAAATATTCCCAATCATACTACATAAAAGTAATTATATTATTCCTCATTTTTGTAGTTTTATAAGGTGGTAAAAATTTCATAATAAATTTCCTAACTATCTCATCCCATGTAGTAATGGACCCCACGGGTAAAGAATGTAACCAATTATTAGTTTTATCCCTAATAGAAAAGGGAAAAAGTCTAAGTCTTTTGGTAGAATTAGAGACATCATTCTATTTACATACAATACAAATCTCTAAGAGGTTAGCTATATGTGCATTAGGATCATCATTAGACAACCCTTCAAATTGCACCGCAATTTAGATCATTTGGATAATGACAGACTTGATATCTAGATTGTTTACTTGAAATTTAGTCTCCATACGATAAAAAATGTACCATCAATGTTTGGGGTAGCATATTATCAAAGCGAACTACCCACAGGGACTTGTACAGGCGGATGGTTAGCATCTTGTTGTGGTGGTGGAGAATTGTAGCCAAGTAAAATGAATTCATTTAGTGATCAAACTTGTCTAAGAAGTAAATCTTGCCGATTCTCTACATTTTTAATTTGAAATTCTTATAAATTAAACCTACATAACCAATTATGAGTCCTTTTGATCTCAATATCAAATGACACCAGTCCACTCCCACTAGTGCAGATCATACACTAGAATATTACACTTAGTCAAAAAGCCACTCGATTTAAGATTAGATAGAAACAAAAATAAAGCAAACAAAAAAATAATTAAATTAAAAAAATTCTAGGGAATAAAAAAATCTTTTGCATCCTGATGTCACACATTGCTTAGTCCCTGACAACGTCGCCAAAAACTCAATTTATTTTATCCACAAGTGCATATAATTAGAGCAGTACTCATGGTATCATCCCTAGAATGATGATAACTTTCCCTATGTTTATATTACCTTCAAATTTATTGGCGGAATAATTCTAAAAAAACATTAAAAATGGAAAATAAGAGGACATAAAAAGAAAACACAAATGCTAGTAGTCAATTGGAGTTTATCTATATTAAAGTAATGACTAAGGTTCCAATTAATTTTTTTTTACTTAAATCATGTTGAATAATTCTACAAGTCCTGAACCAAAATTTGTACTCGGTGTGTCAATAGGAATAATTATTATTACACTCTCTCAAGCCATAACGACTTACTGCTAATCATATATCCAACTATCTCTAGCATGAATTCATATACTTGATAATGTAATAAAATCAACTATATACTCTTTTTTGATGTAGAGATTAAAATTAATATCTTCAACATTTTAGATCCTAATCTATAAATTTGTTATATAGAGCCAAAATTGAATAACTTCTTCATCTAAATTCCAATTCTTTTGCACTTGCATCATTCTTAAGCACCCATTTGGTTCCTTTTTAGCTCTAAAAAATTTATTTTTTCTATATTTGATCTTGATTCTCTCCAAATACCTACCAAATTGATCACAAATATTAAACAAGAACAAATAGACCAATACATACACCAGAGTACACAAATTCACACTAAATAAGAAGAAAGCATAACCAAAATTTGCATCATAATTCATATGTATCAGTTCCAATGGTGCTCACCTTAATCGATGTACCGAGACCATTGAGCACAAAATCAAGCACATTTATTGGCTTTTTAGTATCTCTAAGCCTATGATCCTATTGTGTGATCCTTGACTGATGTAATGAGGCCACCAATGTTGAGGGGTTTATTGATCTATTTGGTATGATCAACCATTGGTGTCTAGATGAAACCCTACTTTGGTTAGTTACCACCAAAGTATAAAAGAAATTTGAAGTTTGGGTAGCTTGAGAATCACAAAATGCACCAAAATTGGCATAAATATAGAAATATAGAGCAAAACATAAAAGCAAAAAATGTAAGGAAAAATTTTGAGGAATAAGTTGTATATTAGAGTAATGAACATAATACATTAGAGAGTCAACTTACAAGTCTTTTAAAAAAAAATTTACTAGTCTTTAAGACTAAGAATTTATTCACTTGTTGGACTCAACAACTTGCTCACCCTATTTGCTTTTTATTCATCTTTTTCAATCTCATTAACCCCTTCAAAAATATACCTATTCTTCAAGTCTTAACCATGATAGAATTATCCATTAGGCTTCTAAAGTAAGTCATGTTCAACTTCAACCAATGCTTTAAATCGGCCATACACAACCGAGGCACCATATGCATACCACAGAGATAGAATGTGTTCTTAATAAGTTACAAACTCCCTTCTCTTCAAGTAATTATCCAAAAATTCACAAGAGTGTCTCAAATTGTCATCATCAATGGCCCTATTGATGCAGGTATTTACATCCTTCTAGACTAACTCAACTACTTTATTGGCCTCTAACACCACCATCATTTCTTTTAGTTAGCATATGTCAACATTAAATTTTCTTTTCTACTTAGATACCTCTGAGTATGGCTGTTAAGTTTCATTCATCTACTTCCCTAAGACCTTCTGCATCTTAGGAAACTTAATGGCATACCCTAATATTTTGGTTATTGGCATCTTTATTCAGTTTGCTAAGGGTTATAACTTCATTCTAAAGCAATGTGTTGGCCTCAAACAAATATTTCATCTTCTTGAGATCAACAATCCAAGTCCTTTTTTCTAAGGATAGGTGATATGTACATTTCTTCTCCTTTAGCAGACTATCTTCTAGACTAGGAACTAGAGTTTTTAACAACTCTATCTTGGTCCAAGCTGATGTCTTTTATTTTTAAAGGTTATCTTCCAAGCTAACAAACTTGGCCTTCAAAAATTCACTATCAGCTTAGATAGATTTCAAGGTGCTTATCTCAGCCTCCAAGTCAACCACTTTAGCTTCCAATGATTCCTTCTCAACTTTTAGTGATGAGTTGCTAAACTAAAGATCTTGATATTTCTTCTCTAGCCGGCGAAATTGATTTACACTTTGTTGAATTTTATCAAATCTCAATTTACACATTTATAGTTGCAATAAACATCACAAACATCGTTGTTAGTATTTACAAAAGGTTAGCCCATATACAACACATACAAGTCATGATCTATTTAGAAGGAAATATTTAGGTTAGCCCTTAGTAGAGTGGACGACTTAAGGGATGTAACACCCTATTTCTCGAAAACCTAATATATATATATATATATATATTCATTTATGAGGTTTAGTTTTTAATATTTTAAATTTGTTTTTAAATATAACTTAAGTGTGTGATTACAACTTTATTTTGGAGTTATAATTTATTAACAAAAAATAAATTATTTTATATTATAAAATCCCTTTAAAGTGGTAAAATTATTTAAATAATTTTTATCTAAGGAAAATATTTCCATCTTTGAATTTATTTATCTTTAGAAAGTCATTAAGATCTATAGAAAACTTTAAATTAATTTTTTTTTTGTGATTTAGTTATGATTTTATTTTCAAAATAATTTTCTTCCATTTTTTCATTTTGGTTTACGGATGACATTTTTAGAAATATGTTAATTGTTATTAGTTGCTTAAAATTTTATAAAAAGAATATTTATTTTCTAGGATCTTTACCCAATAATTTTTATTAAACAAAATTAAGATAAAATCTCCCTTCATCATATTTTATGTATTTGTAAAAGTAAATTGTTGGCAATGAACCCCTCTATTTTTATTTATTCTTCTCTCACGCCCATCTAGTCTACCCATTTTTCTTATTTCTTTCTTTCTCTTTCTCTTTTTTATTTTATGTGAAAGCCCAACCCCAAACTCTTCAACCCTACTATTACTTATCTATCTTTGATCGTTAACCTCCACGCCACTAGCCATAATAGTTGGCCGCCACCACGATGTCACTCTATAACTAGGCACTCTAGTTCATCATCACTACTACCGATGAAACTTAACAACTAGGAAGAGAAACGAAAAAAATAGCTAATAGTGGCACACCAGCAATAGGGACCATTGACCACTATGAGCCCAGTTAACCATCGACGAGCGATGCTTGACCTCCAACAAAGCTTCATCACCTTTAACCCACTCTATTTTAGTTGGTTTCCTTTGGTATATTTCTATCAAACACTATCTTCTAAATTCAATTGAATTTGTATAAATTGGGTTTAATTAAGCTAAATTAGTTATTTAATTAAATATGTATGTGTTGTGTGATTGATATAGACGCGTTAATTGTGTGGTATATACTTATTTTTCAAAATTTTAGATTTTTAGACCAATTTTGTTTGGATTCATCCGAATGAGTTATTTTATATAAAATAATTATACAATATATTTTAAAATATATTTAATTTCATGTTGGTAGTGTTAATTTGAGATTTTTTGATAAACCAATTGGAATTGAATATTTTAGTCGGAACTCTTACAAATTTAAATTAAATTGATCCATGAGTTAACTTATGAAATTAATAATACACTTTGTGTTAGAATATATTTAACCTCGGTTTTCAAACTATTAATTTAAATATTTGAGCAAGAATTAACCAACTTTACATTTTAAGCTCAAAAACCCAAATTATGTTTAATCAGTAATTCCATTTATTATTTTTAATAAACTAATTATACAGTATGATATAAAACAAGTATAATTGCATTTATAACATTCAATTTAAATAAACTAATAAGATTTAACCGAATTGTACGTTTGGGCCGAAAACCTAAAATATCAAAATAAAATTATGAAATTTGTCATTGGTATACTTGTTTCTTCGTAAATTGATTTTATAGAATGTTTGAAATGAAATTAATTTAGGTTAACTGATTTGAATTGTTTGAAAATGTATTTTTGGCTTTGAAACCCTAATTTATGGGGATGGCTTGATGAAATTTAGCCTTATTTGATTCTTTCACATCTTAATCAATTACATTTGATTTAAAATCAATTAAATTGAGTTTCTAACTTATTGTTTTAGATCAATTCTCGAAAATTGATTGATTTGATGCTTTAGGTTGTAAACCCTAATTTTTAATGTTATTTTTGATAAAATTTACTTGTTTTCTATTAATTTTCTCTGTTGATTAGTTCCTAACCTAGTATTTATGTTTTCCATCCATGATCTTGGATGAAATTTATGGATATGCAATGTTAGTTAACCATCATTCATTTCTTTATTTTTTAAGCTTGGGATAATAGGTAAACTCACTTAAACATCTAGTAGATAGAAATTTATGTGTTAGCATCATTCTTTCCTCTTTTTTAATAATAAAAAGATGCATCTTAGTATTAAAGTGTAATTGTAATAGTTGAGCAATAATACGTGTAGGTCCTAAATCGTGTTTGGTGTAGTGAGTTATAGTGAGTATCATATATGTGGAATATTTGAAAAGTGAGTTATAGCTCTTTGTGGCATGTTTACGTGATGGTTGTTATGTAGTGTCAACATTTATTTTTTGAGAGATTTTCTAATAATTCAAGTGGAAGACTCATGTTGGGATTTAGGCGAGTAACTTCAGGATGGACTCTAAAATGGGGTCATTTATATATGTGGTTGTGCTAAAACATTATCCTATAGTGATACTTCTTTCTACTATATGAGTAACTCATGGGGTCCTATAAGGGGGTATGCACACTTAAGGACGGAGTATTTCTCAGTAGTTTCAAGATAAATCCTCAGTTGTAATGTTTTGGATTGATGTCTTGGCCATTACTGTGTCAACTTTAGTATTTTTCCCTCTAAGATAAAATGTGGATTGTGGTGAATTATATGAAAACATAAATACGGAACATAATAACAATGAAACTTGTATGGACAATTTCTATTTTATTTTCATGGGGTTCCTAAAATCAACCATTTTTACATAAATTGTATAGTTTTGTCTACACTAGAGTGTCTAAAGATGATTCATGTGGTAGGATGCACTATTTCCTCTAATTATTACTTTGATCACATGTTACCTTAATTGTTTTGTGTTTTCTTGTGGCCTTCCATGTTCTTATGTAATATCATGTTCTTGTGTGAATCCTTCTATTATCTATGATTTACTAGGTATATCATGTAATGAAACTCCATGTGAGCATGTAATGTAAAATTAAACTGCAGTTCATGAATTTCATTATCTTCTATGATATTCTCTCATGTTGCATATTTATACTGCAACAACATATTTTTCTATAAGTTCACACTTGGTTAAGATTGTATGTTTTTCTATAATATATGCATTAATATCAGGTCATGTTCTCGTACTAATCTTGTTATTTGACATATTTGGTTCTTCAATTTTCCATCATATTATATTATAGCATTTCATTCATATTTTATCAATTATGCCATGTATGTTAATCTTTTTGGGCATGTTAGCGTTATGTGTTGAGTGTGGTTTACTTAGTTGACCATCATATTGATACTAAATTTGGGTAAGCATTTATGCGCAAGTACTATATCTTGAGTTTTATTGTGAGTTTAACTTGGGCTAAGAGTTAGAACTACTTGGAGCTTTTGTCCCTCAAAGACTTATGTATTTATTTGTACATGTCTTGGAAGTTAAGTTATTATATTCAAACTTTATTCAATGTTGTAAATGACCATTTATATTTTTATTGTTAGTTAAGATAATGAAATCTAAGTTTATCTCACTTATTTATTTATATATTAGTGATGATTTTTCACGATCTTTTATTGGCTTTATTGACATAGTTTTGGTTTAGTATCTATTTCATGCTTTGGCTGGACATGGTTTTAGCCTTGAATATAAATGAGGGACATATGTATTATGTTATGTTTGGCGGTAGCACTCCTCGTTTGTTGTGTTTGCTTTCACATTATTTGTTTTTAAATAAAAGTTTATATGAGTGAAAAATAGGGGTGTTACAAGGGCAGCAATTACCTCTTTATCTCAGTCAAGTATTATCAACTTAACACTCTCAAGTCTGACATTGTATTCTAGGTGACAATAAAAGAAAGAGTAATCATTGAGCATCATTAAGGTGTATCCTTTATGTTCAATACAAACTTTAGAACCCCTTTTGTGAGACACACTTCTTTGAGGGAAAGCCTTTAACTTATTTTCTCGAGCATCAAGACCCTCTAAGCCACATGCTTCCTGTGTTGGGTTGCCAAAACTAGTATTGGCTTGCTCTTACACTTTAAGCGATGGAATAGGTTTGTCCTCAATATGTGTTTTACCCTCTCTCCCCTTAGTCTTAAGACAATCCATTATAGAATCAATTATTGTATCCTCGATTTTCTCCAAAGTTACTATGCTTTTGTTGGCTAGTGTTGTGACCACTTCAAGTAATGATTTTTAAGTAATGGGTTTGGACACCCTAAATGAAGGGTTAAACACATCTTTATTTTTGCTTTGCATTTCCTTTGGAAATAGCCTAGAAGGAACGCATTTCTTTTCAAAGGTTGTCAATCTCTTGGCAACAATCTTCTTAGAAGATGATTTTGGAGCTTCCCTGGTTAGAACCTTATGGATATATTTATAATGATTTTTCTCTTATCAAGATGAAAAAATCTCAGAAGAACCAAGGACAATATGAAGAAAGGGGGAATCAAGTATCACAAGTGGGTTAAAGTCATAATTTATGGCTATGTTGGTAGTTTGGTCCGGCACGGACTAGGACCTCAAAAGTGAAGAATACATCATAATATGCATGCGGTCCCCTATATCCAATGAGGTAGGTAATATCTTCAGTGATTCCCCCTATCTAGGTTTGGGTTAGGGCAACAACCAAGGGTTGAGCAATAATAGAGCTAATGAATGGAACGTCAAGGCTGATACCACTAAACTTACTAGTTTTGCTTTCTTCTTCTCACGATCAATCTTATCAATTCCTTATGCTTCATGAACAGATAATGGTATAAATTTCACTTAAGATGTGTTTATATATGGGCCACTATAGTAAGGAATTTTTTTAAAGATAGTTGAAAAATATACTTTCTATTTGCATGCTTTAACCTTAGTAACTAAGGCACCAGAGGTAGGAACCCTGGGGGGATTGTGGTCCTTCTAATGCCCCCAAACAAGTTGGAGGTAACAACATTTTATTGATCCTTCCACTCATCTCATTTTGCAGATAAAATAATGAAGCTTAATTAGTTGACAAACTTACAAAATTAACAAATAAACAATAGTGATGGGATTGGAGGAAATTACTCATCACTATAAAAAATAAGCCCAATCTTTTTTAGGCTAACTAGGTCACTCACAACCTCTCTAATATTAACCATCTAGCCATCCTGCACTAAATTCTTAAAAATGTTAATGTTATCTTCTAGATTCAATGAGTGGGGAGGCACCTCTTGAACATCATATAAAATTTGGTCTAATTTGGGCAGATTCTACTCCACATCCCTTTGAAAAAAAAGTATTGAGGCTTCCTCACGGATGACTTAAATTCTTTTTATAAAATTATGATTGCCCTTTATATGAATGGAATAGAAGCATGATATAGAAGGGTGGCTTAGAAATTTGAAAAAGTGTCTAAATAACTCTATAGTCGATCAAATATCCACCAAATAACACCCATATAAGAACCCGAACACCATCCTCCTTGCATTAGAGACAAATTGGGTGTGGCTTTGATGAAAAATATGAAGTACTTCCCTAATAAAAGGGTGTAGCGGTAGACACACCCCAACGTGTATAATTTATATACCTATTCAGTGGATAACATTACCTGATAGAGAGGGTTGGATTATTACTGAATGTGAAATTGGTTAAGTTGGACATTATTAATGTTCCTCAAGGGAAGAGTGTTAGATTCTTGGGATTGTAAATCACCCATATGAAGTGGAATGGGGAAATTTAAAGAGGATAGAGTTGCTGACAAGTTCATGTGAATTAAGGATGAAGAGTTCAAAGTTGAAAGTGCAACCATGGCATTTGAATAATGAGAATTGTAGGCATAAGGGGAACGAGCAAGATACATAAGATAGAGAACTCTCAAACATTTAGGGTACTTACTAGGTCTCTTAAGATAATTAGTGTTTGACACACCAATGATGTGAGCCCCACAGGTTTGTTTTATGCTCCTTTACATGCTCTAATTGGTCCTAACTGGCCTTAAGCTCCTAACCCATAAAGCTTTACTTCTGGGCTAGCATGTCTTGCAATATAATGATACTTTTGGTATTCCCCATTGCCCTTGCCCTAGTTTTACCTCCTTATTTAAGGGGTATTGCAATCATTTTAGACATGATAAACCATTATACATCATTTCTATTTTTTCTCTTATCTCTCTCCTCATAATTTCACCCTCAATACCCTAATTGTGTTGATCCTTACATTAATCCTTATGAACCTTGGTTTATAAAGCCCACAAAACAAAAAATTGATTAAAATTTATGACCATGAATTCAAAAAATATAGTAGAACATACCTCTACTTTTAATTACATTATATATTCATTGATTGCAAAAAAAAAAAAAACATTTGGAATAAAATGAAAAAAATGATCCTATGGCAACTGGTCAAGTCTTTGAGAAGCACGACATTGGATAGAAACTAGTCATTCATTCCTTTATTGGCTCTATGTAAACAAAAGCCAATATGTTGGGGGAGAAAAGGATTAAAAGGGTAAAACCTTTGTTAAATTTAGGATAAATTGGCAAGCAATTAATAACATTATGTAAATCACAACATTTATAAATTGGAAAGCAATTAATAACATTATACAAATCACATCATCTTCATATATTGTATATGAATGAGGTAAAAAAATATCTTCCTCTGTGTCATACTAAAATTAATCCTAATAAAGGATGAGAAAGGATGAGTAAAGAATGGAAAGGTAAATGAGATTTGATTTTCAAAGAAACAAACGAGGAGGAAGTGTGGTATTTATAATATAAAATTTATCATTATTTGAAATGAGATGTATAATTGAAGAAGATTTGAAAGTTTAGCTTCCAACAGGAAAGATATAAAATTCATCATATTTTGGTGGTTAAAAGGGTGGTTGTTATTCACAATTGCCGATATGTGTGTGTGTGTGTGTGAACTAGTGAATTCTACATAAATCACCATGGTTGTGCCATCTCATCTCAAGAGCAATAAAATTAAAGGAAAATGGTGTGTGTTCTTACAACAACGATGCTAAGTTTGTTGGACAAATATCACCCTGGTACACCATTGGCCTAGTGCAATTTTGTACCAAAGTATGTAGCAACAACAAACAACTTTTATTTTCTCCTTATAATACTCGTGCTAGAAATTTTCTTTTTTATCGTTCTTCTATATATAATATACAAAGGCAATTTGTATATAATTGAAACAATATCTTCATCAAATCTCATTAACATAGCGCTTTTTTATATCTGTGGCATTAGGTCATTTTCTTATCTAACATTGGTGTTTACAATTACACCAAATACATACATGTGTTAATCACATTATTCAAATAGATCTATTATTTAAGGATACACAAAGCTATGTCGGTTAGGTATTATCCATATTAGTCATGTTACTCAGACCACCACATAACGTCACATCATTTGATGGCATTTTAAGATCATACCAAACTATTCATGAATACCACTTGAGGTGGTCATACCAATAATTTTATTAGTATCGGGTTATATTTCTCCAAATTCCATAGTGTTACACTAAACTTAAAGCATATTAATTTGTTGACTTCACAAGTCAAACAATGTAATTATCCTTTTTTTTATGATAATAAATGAATCTTGAGAACTAATGTGTTTAGTTCAGTGTGCATGTACTATGTCTGACATAAAAAGAAATATAAATGCACCTACTTAAAGCATTTCTCTAAATGTGAAAATTTAAAAGAGCAATAAAGCTTTTAAGTACAAGAGAACAATGCAAAAGAGATAATCAAGACTTGAGATTAAGAATCATATTTCTAAAGTCTTAAGTTCCACATAAAGAGTTAAGTTAAGCAAGTTCACATTTTAATCAAAAATATTTAAAAATATTTTTAAGGCACTTATTTTGAATTTACATCATAAGAATTCATCATTGATCTTGATTTCTAAATCTTTCAATGTGTTTTAAAATTTTGGTTGTTTCCAATTTGAACCAATCGACTGGGCTTAAGACTGATAGACTAGTTAAGTTTAATTGAGAGGCTAAAATGAGTTAAACTCATATGGATCGACCGGCGTAGCTAACTGATCAAATGGTTTTTCCAAACTAATTGACAGGTTTGAGAAATTGATCGACTAGGTAAACTAACCTATCCATGGGTTTCAGCCCTTTAGAAACACATTAGGTTATGTTTAAACTCATCGATTGTTTTTGCTAAACCCATCGACTAGTTTATAACAACCTATCAATTGGTTTGAAAAACTAGTCCATGGGTTTCACTTCTACAGAAACCTAGTCATCTTTGGTTAAATTCATTGACTAATTTTTCTAAGCCAATCGACTAGTTGTAGTATATAGGTTTCACTCTTGTAGAAACTCATTTGTCTCTAGCTAAAATCATTGATTGGTTTCGCCAAACCAATCAATTAATTTGACCAACTAGTATATGGGTTTCACTCCTATATAAACTCATTCGTCTCTAGTTAAACTCATTGACTAGTTTTATCAAACAAATTGAATGGTTTGAGTAAATCGACCAACTAGTAACATGAGAATATTGACTAGTGTTACTAAACTATGTCACTATTCATATATGTTCATAGGACCAACTAAGTACTACACACAATGATCGACTGGTTTTAATAAATCAACCAACTAGTTAGTGTAATAGTAAATTTTCATTACAAGTCTGAACATAATCAGTCAACTGGTTGAAACCACCGATTGACTGACCATACAATTGGTCAACTAGTTCAACCAGACGGATCGACTAGTGAGTATTAAGTGCTAATTTTATGCCCGTTGAGCGATACAAATTTTTAAAAATTTTGTGCCTAATGACTATGCAATGAGGGCGAGTCATGTAAATAAGGTCCCTCTACATTTATTGCAACAAATTTTCACCTATATTTATTATGCGAATTAACAAATAATCGTAAATCACTCAATTGCCCATTAAATCTCTCTCAACTTACAAAATTTAGAGTTTTCATCAAAAAGTGTTCAATGCTCACTTCTCTTAGCTAGAATTGTTATTTAACTATAACATCTCTTATTAAATCTAGCTAGATTACATCTAATCCAAAGTTATACACTTTTATATATTGTATACTTGGTGAGAACCAACTGTAATCACAACCACCTTACAAAGTTTATTTCAAAGGGGTTAGTGGGTGTTTGAATATCATTATTGAGAGATTATTGTGGAGAGTCTAGAGAAGATAAATAGGTTACGTTGTAAATCATCTCTTAGAGGGCCATTGAGATTGTAAGGCTCATAAACAAAGAGAAGAATGATCGTCAATAAAACACATCACTATTTTAAAATATAAAAGGAAGAACCTTTTAGCATTGGATATAGAGATTAATTCAATCTTAAACCACTCTGCATTGAGAGTATTTTTCTTGTAATCTCCATTATGCTAAACACTATTCACCCCTATAGGGTAATTTAAATTGGTATCAAAGCTTGGGCATCTCTCATAAGATTTAAGAATCCAAGGTGAAAAAGCTCTGCAATTTGAATGGATTCTATTGGCCTAAATGAATGTATTTCCACCATAAAATCACCATTATTCAATGGTAAAAAATTTGCTTATTGGAAGAGCATAGTGATGTTCTTCATCAAGTCACAAGACTATAACATGTGGTTAATAGTCGCTAAAGGGCCAATCAAAATCATTAAGGAGCTCAACAATGAATTAGTGGAAAAGACGAGGAATGAGCTCACAAATGTAGAAAAAAGAAAGATCACTCTCAATGATAAAAAGCCATCATGATTCTTCAATGTAGGCTTGACAAAAGGGAGTATCACTGCATTCAATCATGCTCTATTGCAAAAGAAATTTCATTCAATCATGCTCTATTGCAAAAAAAAATTCGAGATAACCTCATTCTCACCATGAAGGGACAAAGCAAGTGAACGATCAAAGTATCACTCTTCATACAAGAGAGTATGGACTCTTTAGTATGAAATAAGGTGAAAGTATCAACAACCTAAGCAACTAATTTACTTCCATTGTCAACAACCTCAAGGCCTCAAGGAAAGAAATCACCGAAGAAGAGCAAGTAAGAAATATGTTGTAAGGTCTTATAAAAGAATGGAGTCCCAAGGTAACCTCCATCAAAGAAGCAAGAAACCTAACAAAGATGACTATTGAAGAGCTCTTTAGGAATTTCATGGTTTATCCATCAAAGTAGGAGGATGGAATGGATGAAATAAAGAAGAAGCCTTTAGATCTAAAAGCTTATACTTCCTCTAGGCAACAGGCTATGGTGGAAATATGCCAGAAAAAGAAAAGTGATGAAAGCAAAGAGGAATCTCCTATAAACGATGAAAAAGAAAAGTGATGAAGGTAAAGAGGAATCTCCCATGAGTACTAAAGTATAGGATAATGGAAATGGAAACTAAATTCCATATAAAAGATTGTGTAACTAAAGTGCTTTTCAAATCTAAATATTATATCCGGTTCTCTACAATAACTTAAATAAATGTCTTTGGCTTCAACTTTTACTGATCTCCATTATCTATATCAATGTATATTTTACTATCATTTGACTTTTAATAGCTCAAACAACTTTATATAGAAACATTTACACAAGTAGTAACACCAAGTCTAATCACCAAGTCTTTATGGGTACTAAAGTAGAATTAACCTCATAACAAACCATATTAATTATGTTTATTTAATGTCATTAATCATTATATTTGTCATATAGGCAAATTATGGTATGCACCTAGGTGTACCTTGCATGGTGCACCCAACTAATATAATGGTGATACATAAGCAACGATTAAAATGCGAAAGTCCAACATGGTAGTGTATGTTTTATAAAGTAGTGCTTGATATATATCATAATATGAGTTGACATTTATCATTCTCTAACTCAATATGTATCTTTCTTTGGATTGATGTTTATCCCTCTCCACCTCGATGTGTATATTCTCCTCATGATTGATATTTATTTTACTTTAGGTTCTTCTCTGAGTTGATTTTTTGTCCATCATAATGTGTATTCTATTATTAGTTGATGAGTATCATTCTTTAGACCCATGCACACTCAATTTCTATTGAACTTAATCATAACATTAATATTTCCATCGAAATTTAAATCCACAACTAGTTGTACGAGTATAAACATGTTGTCCGCTATGTTATAATATGTTTTGATCATAATTTTTATATCACTGTCTCATATTGTATTCTATTTCTCGTATTATCGTAATTTACATATCTAAAGGGCCTAACATGGCTTATGTATTTATGTGCATCTATTTATGCCAATTAAGATGCTAGGGATCTATCTATGTACTTTCTTCATGGTTTATTAGGTTTCACGGCCCCTGGAGAATCAAAAGGGATTACTGGAAGCAACAGTACGAGCCATTTGTGGGATCAATTTCGATCGATGGGCCAGGTTCTTGACAAATTCCACGGTAACTTCTGCGTTTCCTTTCTTATCTTTCTCGTTATCATCATCGGCTTAATCTGGTTGAACTCGAATTGGAATCTCGCTAACCATTAGTCTAATCATAGCTGAGATTTTACTCTCTGTTGGTATTACTCTTTCTCTCACTTTGGCAATTACTTCGTTATTTTCATGAGCGTGGTTGCAGAAATGTTTTCTCATTTCAGGTGTTAATACTATTGTTGTTTCAGTATGTGGCTTTCGTTGACACGCACTGTTATGGGTTTGTTGGTAAGGCTGAATCAAGCTGAGCTTGGGAACGTTTTGTTCTACTTTTGGTAGTTATCTGGTTAGTTGACCTTTTTAGATCATTCGTTTGTTGAAGACCGTGACCTGACGGCGTTGATCGCTTTGCTCATCTAATTAGCCCCGACATTTGGTGTATGCTGGATAATGGCTGCTTGGAATATGAAAATTCAATTACATAAGGCGGGAAGATAATTCCTTGGAAGCGAATAATGTGTTTACTGAGTTCACTAACCAAGATATACCGAGAATCATACTAATCGGATGTCTTTATTTTATTTATATATATCACACGATTGCATCTTTATTCTTTACCACCCTAATGTTTGGATAAATCAAATAACTTGAGATTATCTTGAAGCCTATGTTTTCATCCCGCTTCTACTTTTTCAAAATGCTTCTTTTTCAGATCGTTTTTGAAAGAACCCTTTTGAAACGACCCTGGAATAGCTCACAAGCAGGTAGAAGTGAGGTTGCATACATCTGGTGCAGTTAGGAATTCGGATGAGCTCGAATCTGCAACTCGTTCTGGCAGGATCGATCACAATAGCATGAAAGATCAATCAAGCAGGGGTGAGATTATGACAGAAAATTACAGAGATGAAGATGAGACGGGAATATGTATATTGTCATTGATTTCTCCTCTCCCAATACCGAATGGCTGCATATACCAGCCTATCATATGGAATCTCTAACTGAATGGTAAATGCTAAAATAACAGAATGAGACATAGCTCCTCTAGAGTTGGTTTTCTTTCTTCCCCCAAACGCACCGTATCAACATCAAACACTCATACTCTTCCAATGGGGGGATTCAAATTGGCTCGTCCTGTTACTGTTGTTGTATCTTGAAGCTTATGTAATGTTCTCTTTGCTTTTGGATTTTTGTTTTTTTTTTATCGTTTCCCACTCTTTCTTGAGTTATTTTCTTTCATGTACCTACTATTTTTCCCATACTATGTGCTTACATTTTAAAATATAAACCAAAGCATCAGAAACAATCAACAGTCGGTCAAAAATCAATCAAAGATAGGAGGAGAGAGAGAGAAGTAGAGAGAAACTAAGGAAAGAGGGATGCACGAATAGATGCTGAGCTGCAGCACCTATCTGAAATGATTATATCTAGGGAAGTGGAGAAAGTGGTTGGACTGATGAAGGGAAGGAGGGAGCATTGCCTTGTTGACGATCAGACAGGCATGGAGAGACACTTTGTTATAAAGTTTTGCTTCTTGACTCGGTGAGTACACGATGCGTTAAACACTGGGAAAACGGATATTATATTTATCAAACCTTGATTTCAGCAGTTCTTTCTCTTTTTTCCTTTTGGTTATGTTTTTTTTTTCTTTTTTTTTTTCTTATGCCCATTTCACACAGAAGAATCCAGTACTCAACTCACATTTTGTGCAGGCAAGCAATGGAGGCAGAAACAAGTCAGAAAGATAACAGAAAAAGTATATAATCACTTCAAAACTCATACTGGAGGGGCTAATCTGACATTTGAAGATCTGTATATCGCTGTCCTGCTTGTATACAAGTAAGAACATGCAGAAGGTTTTTATGTTCTGTTAGTCCTGATTCCTGAATGGTTGTTCCTATTTGATTTAGGACTTTTATCTCCCACAAACTCTGACTAGTGTGGCCGTTTCTTTTATTTAGGTGTAAAATATTCTTCAAGCAGCTTCACCGAATTCCTTTACCAACTTTATTCACTTGAATGCATGCAATAAAATCACAATCGTGATTGTGGATGTGTTGTCATGGTATCAATATATTATGTATCGCAATCGTCACAGCATATTTTTTATTTATTTCACAATATACTCTAATTTTAATTTATTAATCATTTAAATATAATTATCTAATAAACTAGCGTTCTAGTCATAATATATTAAATTATCCTAATAACACTATCTTTATCTTGGAATGAAAAACAGGACATGTCATTTAGTGGTAGGTGGAAGTTAATGAATAACAATACATTATTACAAATTTACAATCCAATACCAATAGTCACTTGGTCCAATGTATGTACAGTAAATGAATAGTAAAAAAATATTTTGCATGTGTTTTTAGTAGATTTAGGGCTTCACTATAAATCGCCGATATTTTCCAGCATTTGATATATCGGAGATAAATTTGGAAATTTTTTTATCCATAGTGTTTCTGTTATTTCGCATATTGGCTGATCCAAATTCCTCTAACTAGGCGATGGCGCTATTTAATTGCATGCTTGGATGGAGTGTTATGAATTGCTTGATTGCTAGTGAAAGAATCATAGAAATATCTTGCATCTTTTGAGAAAAACAAATTGGATGATTTTTGAGAAAAGGCATGCTGAATTTTTAATGCTCGGATTCCTGTACTAATTTTTGTTTATTCTTTGGTCTAATAAACTTGATTTGCTGACTTGTTGCAGTGACATTAATAAATATTTGCCCGGTCCTCACTTTGATCCTCCATCAAAAGAACAAGTCAAGGGCATGATGCAGGTACTCTCTTAGTAGAAATCTATGCTATACAATAAATTTCTATGTTATATTTAGATATTTGATACTAAGA
The DNA here is from genome assembly GCA_039764185.1 of Tamarix austromongolica. Lineage (NCBI taxonomy): Eukaryota > Viridiplantae > Streptophyta > Magnoliopsida > Caryophyllales > Tamaricaceae > Tamarix > Tamarix austromongolica. The sequence goes on along the minus strand of CM077818.1, from coordinate 86,558,513 downwards.
TTGCTAGCATCTTCTAGAACTAGCTATGGAAACTTGTTAAAAAAAAAAGCTTCCCCATGTTGGGGACCTTCATTATATTCGTATAGAGATATATTGCATTCGTCCTTATATTTGTATAGAGATACATTGCTTTGTGCTTTATACTAAAATTAACAGACCATCTACATATGCTAATCAACTGCTTGCATTTGTTATGACCATATGATGCTTAAACTTCTAGCCTTGCCGTAGCATCTTCAGTGATCTAGACAAGAACTTAGAGGAATTCTTGTCTTTCAATTTATTATGTTTTCTTGTTCCTTTGTTTTATTTGTTTGTCTTTCAACATTTTGAAAGGAACAAATTTATTGTTTTTTATACTTACTAATACCTATTAGTGTAATATTCTTCACACATAACTCGGAGTTTGGCGTGCTGGTCTTTTTAAGTCGATTAGATTTTTGATTTAGGTCATTTTATGTTGTTTTGAGAGTATATAAACCGCTAAGACATTTCATGATTCTTTGGCGAAATATCATCCAATCTAATCATTTTCCTATCAACTTAAACCGGTCCTCATAAACCTTTTAGGTTTGGTTTTAGATTAACTGAGGAGATTAATATTTGAATATCATACCCCATGTTGTCTATGCTCCCATCCATCATAGTAAAAGGCACCCCCATCAGATCCTTGTTGCCTCTATGGTAAGTAAATAAGGTTGTGAATATTTTGGAATGAACATAGCTTGTTCAAAACTCGGGTGGTTATTCTACATTTGTTAGGAAAATTGTTGCAAGCATAGCAGGATTCATATTATGTTTGGATCGTGTTTATGCTTCTTAGTGTCAATTGACTCAATTTTTTTAAGCTTCCTTTGGTATCCTTTTACGTGACATGTAAATTCAGGAAGAAGGGTATTAACATGTTCATTCTTCTTTGTAGGATTGTGATATTAATCTTGACGGAGAGCTTGATCATGAAGAATTTACCATGTTTATGCAGAAGCTTACTGCTGACACATTTACTATCGTTAGTAAAGGACTAATCATTAGTATGGTGGTTGCACCTACAGTGGCTATGGCAACAAAAAGAGCAACAGAAGGTGTCCCTGGTGTTGGGAAGGTAGTGAAGAGATTACCTACTTCAATATATGCATCACTTGTCACGCTTGCTGTTGTTATGCTCCAAAACACTAGTCCTGAGATCGAGTAGAATCAGAAGTTTTATGTGGTTGTGCCTATCTTCTAAGATTTTATGGTTGTATATGTTGTTATATTTTGTAGTTCAAGAATAGCTTATGGAAGACTCTTTTCTTGTATGGCTTCATCATCAATCGATGAATGAATGTGAGTGCTATAATAATTCCTAGACTTGGAACCATAATCTGTTTTAGTTCTGTCTAGCGGTGATTATAGAAGGAGAGTTGGAAATAGTGATGTTACTTTTTGGCTTACTCTTGGATATGAGTTTGACTAAATAATGATGCCATAAGCAATCTCCTTTTGTTCTTTAGATTCACTTGCTTCCTCTTTATCTCTGCTTTCTTCCTCCTCTCACTTGCATACTTCTCGACCTTTTCAAAAGCAAAGCTATTTTTCACTGTAACTTCTCCCTTATTTAGTGAAAAATAAAACCAATAAAGACAAGCCTTAACATTGAACATCCTAATCTATTACTATATAGAAAAACATCTTTAGTTAAATTCCTTTGCTTTAGTTAACAAATTCAGGTGGAGTGCACAAGGATATCCTTCTTTCGTGTGAGGAATGTGCAAAGTCTTCCATGTCGCAGCATGATGAACATGCTAGCCTATCACACCTTAGCATGAAGCATGCAACACTACTATTAGTTTTCTAGTATAAAAACAAAGAAGGTATTACAAACATATCTAGATAAACCAACTAATAAACCAAGATACATAACCAAAATAGAGATGTTGTGGATTCCACTATCCTAAATCATAAGTTAAAATATCCCTCTACAATGCAAAAGGGGTTGTAGGTCTCCAGCTCTCAAGTTAACACTTCTCTCTACTAAATTAGTGCACTCTAATTGGTAAGTAGGAGCTACTTCGTTGAAAGTTTCAGGAAGTTAAAAAATAATGAAAATTCAATAAAGCTAAGAGATGAAGATGTAGTGTAGAATAGAAATTAAGTGATAGAGAGCTAAGATGTTGAATGAGGGTGAGTAGGGATTTTGTAATGGATATGTCCCCTACCAAGCTTTTACTAGGAGTTTTATCTAGTTGTGGATTTAGCTAGCCAATTGAGGAGTAGTTGTTGAGCATTAAAACAATATGGAATTGTACATAAAACCATCAAAACATTGGGTACAAAACTAGCAGAATGTTTAGACATTAAAACTAATAATTTAGTCAATACTAAATGAAATACCCCAAATTTTCCTACCCTTAATTTTTGGGTGTTGAGCCTCTTTATCCTTCCTTAACCTCATATCATCTATTAATCACCTTACCTTAACCTTTGAAGCATTTATTCCATTTCAAAACCATCCTAAACTCTTGCCTTCTCAATCCTTAGTTGGTTACCTATACTAAAGCCTAAATATGCCCAGAACCTGCTCGCACCCACCTACTTCCTTGCACTCAATCACACTCATCATTCAAATGTTTTACACTCCACATCATTCTATTTTTCACATCAAACATGTTATTGAAAACCCTAATGATTGTGCTTTACCCTAAGTACCCACTCACATTTTTCATTTTCACACAACCACATATCACACACATCCACTCCTTTTCCTCTTCCTTTTCTATCAATCTTCCAAACTTGATATGTGCTCCTCCTCTTCAGTTTTTTGAACTTTTTCTTTGCCAAGCCAACTTCGAATCCCTCTTCTTCCTTATCCCCCTAGACTACCTCTTTTTTCTTTTTGTTGTACATGTCTTTTCTAGCCTTCCTCTATAACATAAATTTTCACAACCATTTTTTGTATTTTACAAAATAATTTTTAGAAGAAAAATAGGAAATGTAGAGTGTTACCGACATACCTAATATGAAGAAGGTGTAATCAATATATAATCTATGCCATGTGCAAGACTAAAGTAGTCTTATACTCTAAGGATTTGTGTGAATGACACTGAATCTAATATTGGTATGAGAACTACTAACAACAAATCAAAGTACCAGAGATTCAAGAAGTAAAGACAATGTGATAGCCAATAGTGGTTTACTCCTATGGAGAGTTTGAAATATTGCTGTGCTATTAAAGTTTTAAAGCAAATAACGACATGAAATTAAATATAATTGTAAAATTGAGAGGCGCTGCTTATCTTAATCCTAATCTAGAACACATTATGTCAAGAATGCTTCCATTAGGGCTTTGGACCTGATAGACATTCAGTGTCATCTACCCATAAATTACTACACAAAAGTATGGATAGTATGAAAAACATTATTTTCCTCATATAATAGCTTGTCATATCTATTGATAATAAACAAATGCAAATAGGCATAAATCACATATTATGAATCACACAAAGCATGGCAATATCAACAAAATACTAGCATCTTGAAACAAAACCATAGGATATATATGCCCAAATCACACAACGCCATAGCTCAAATACTTAAGCATTTAATCATAACACAACTCTCCAAGGTCCAAAGATTTAAGTGTTTAACGATAACACAGCGTACCATGATTCAAAGACTCAAGTTTTTAATGATAACACACCTTACTATGGTCCAAAGAATCATGGGTTTATGTAACACCCCGTTTCCAAAAAAAACCCAATAATTATAACTGGTAATTATGTGTATTAGTTATAATAATTATTATAGCATTTTTGTACTAAAAATATTATTAATATGTGTAATATTATTACGACTTATTAGTTATAAAATTTAATTAGGCTAAAATATGCTAGAGGGTGTGTATTAAAATTTTAAATCTAGGTTTGGGTTGTAACTGGTATCCATTTCGTCAAATAAACCTATTTCGGTGACCGGATACTTTTTCTCCAAATACTTTACCTAATTTTGTACCTAAATAAATTATCCCTACCCTATTTTATTTTTTTTCTACCTCACCCTACTCTCCCTCTACCCCGGCACACCATACCCCTCGCGCCACCCTCATACCATACCCCTACCCCATCAATTCCTAGCTCCTATAGTTGTGGGTTGGGGTTTGAAAATTTACCTGATTGCAACCCCCTCCTTTTCCTCTCTATGTGTGTGTATATATATATATATATACATATACCCCATTAATGCACTGAAAAACTAGCTCATTATTTTTCAAAGTTTTTGTCAAAAAAATCACCCCAAACACCCCACCTTACTGTCGCCAAAACCGCCCAAAAATACCCCCAAAAACTCTCCTTTGGCAACCATTGCTGCACCTTATCCACCATTAGGGCTGTAAACGAGCCGAGCCGAGCCGAATACCCCCAGGTTTAGGTTCGGCTCATTTAACTAAACGAGCCTAAAATGGTGTTTGGGCTCAACTCGTTTAACTAAACGAACGAGCCGAACCGAGCTTTTAACGAGCCGAACCGAGCCGAGCTCACGAGCCAAAGCCAAAATATGAACTGAGCCGAGCTTTTTCCTGTTTGAGCTTGGCTCGTTTAATAAACGAGCCGAACCCGAGCATCATTCTGAGGCTCGTTTAATTAAACGGACGAGTCGAACCGAGCTTTTAACGAGCCGAGCTGAGCCGAATACCGAACTAGCTCAGCTCATTTACAGCCCTATCCACCACCATCGGAAAAACCTTCCATTCCCTCACCCTTAGCTGCAGCAAAACTCACCAAAACACCACTCCTAGATGCAGCAAAACCACTCATTCCTACCCCCAAGTTGCAACAAAATCTACCGTACAACAATCCCAAGCCCATTGGCAAAACTCACCAAAAATCACCCCCTATCCTTCGGCAAAAACAACCGAATCACAACCTTAGCTTTGGAAAAAATTGCCGAAGCCTAAACCCCCCTTCCAACAGCCCAAACCATTGTATAACCCCCCCCCCCCAATTTCATCCCTCCTTGCCATTGCCCATTCCTTAGCAACGGAATTTGTGTCGTCGTTAACCTTCTTGGTCGGCGAGACAGTCCTTTGAATCTAGTTTGGTTTTTCCCATTATTTTTCCTTTCAATTAACTTAAACCTTCATTAATTATATTATTAATTCTAAATATATTATGTTAATTATTATGAGGTGAGATTTAAGAAGTTTCGGAAGAAGCGGATTAGGATAAGTATGCTTAGAGACTGGATCTTTATTTATAAGGATACAAGTTGATGTTTCAGGTGTTGTGTTAAATATTTGTATGATTATGTGTGTTATCATTTTATTTTTATTATACCATTAAAATGCATGTTTTTGATGATATGATATATTAATATGAATTATATGATAGGAAGGAAGTGATAATAACGAAATATATGCTAATACGATGATATTACGCTAGGATGTATTTTTATGGATGAGTACAAATTGTGGGAGAGTAGTATGGGATTAATAAGTTATTATAAGTGGGAAATAATTATATTTATGATGTTTGTTGATAAAAGGAGGATTTGGAAATAATGATGTTGAGGATATGAGATTTTTGTAAAATAACTATCGGCTATTTTTAAGGGCGTTTTTGTCAATATAGGATAATATGGAAATTTTGGTATTTTAACGTGTAAGATAGATTAAAATATTCTAATAATATCATGTGAAGTATTTGGGAATGATTATGAAGGTCATAAGTTCTTCGGATGAGAAAATAGCTTAATTTAGGAATAATAGCTTTACAACAGAAATGTTATTATCACATGTGTAAAATGTTAAAGTTAGGCCACAAATTTCGGATATGTTGTTAATATAAGTATTTTGAGAATTTATATTTAATTTGGTAACTATATGAGCCTTATGGAATAAGTTATGGCTTACCTATGAAATTAGGGTTTTTGAAGCCTTATGAATAGTAACTTTTGAGACATAACTATTATCCATGTGTAAGATGTGGGGGTTAGAACTTGAAATTTGAGTATGTTAATTATACTATTATTTGAGGAAAAAATACTAAAGTTGGTGGATAAATGATCAATATGGGGAAAGTTATGCTTAAATTGTGAATTTAGGGTTTGGGGGGGAAATGAGCATGTTAATCTTTGAGAACGGTCTTATTATCTGTATATTGATGCCTTTGCTTGCCTTAATTATGTTGTAATCATAAATAAATCATGAATAATATATTAATCATTTAAAGTGAAAGATCACATGAGTCAGCATCGGTTGTATATGTCCGTTCCATTGGATGAGAGCATTAGCAGAGCGCGTTTTGTCTCGGATTGTATATTATTAACCGTTCCACCAGTAAGAATAGTGACCAAGAGCATTTCACACTGGGATGGGATAACCGTTCCACTGGTTGAGAATAGTGGGGTCCCTGAAATCAATTTAAAATAAATCCCAAGAACGATTATAATCATTGATAAGACAATAATCATGTAAAGTGGAATACCACGTGAGTTATGACCGGTTGTATACGTCCATTCTATCGGACGAGAAAATTATTTGGGAGTGTTCTACCCCAAGAATGTATATTATTAACCATTCCACTGGTAAGAATAGTAGCCAGATGATTTTTTTGGGATTGTATATTATTAACAGTTCCACTGGTAAGAATAGTAGCTAGGAGGATAGTAGGATCCCTAAACTCAACGTAAATAAAAGAATGGATCACAATATATTCTAATAATATAATTCCGGACCAATAATTACCTTGTGTTGATTTTTGTATCTTGTATGTATACTACTTTCCATTGTGAATGTGTGTAATGATATGTTTTACTGGTTTTGATTGTATTGTTACTTTACTCAATACGTAACATACTGATCATCATTTTCATGATTGTTGCTTATTCCCATGAGTATATTTGTCATGTTTTGTACGTGATTGATGATTATTAGCTTGATGTGCTTGCCTTGGGTAAGCGCTAAAAGATTCAGTAAAGAATATGGTTATCCGGATATCTCTATCTCTCTTTAGACTCTTAGTCCTTTATTTTTACTATTTATTTCCTTCTCTCTATTTCATATCCTGTATCACATTAGAATCAAGTACTTCTCATACCTGATTCTTAGATATAAGTTTACTTTTGCCTTGCACCCTACATAGATTGGGCATAGGGAGTGCCTCTTCTATGTTGGATGCAGCATGACACCCCTACGTTTTGTGTTTTTATCTTTCGCTATTAACTCTTTTAAAAAAAAAATTTAGCTTCAAAATTTGAGAGTGTTACAGTTTAACAATAACACACAATGTACTAAGGCTCAAAGACTCAAGTATTTAATGATAGCATACAACATACCGATGATTAAAGGTTCAAACATTTAACTATAACACAAAATGAGTGTTTCATATGCTAACACCAAACATAGCGTATATCACCCCATTGGTGTTTACAGACTACACCAAACTTTAAGTATTTATAGATGACACTAAACTTTCACATAAGTGTTTATAGGCAATACTAAACTAAGCTTATAATTGCACTAATTAAAACATTACAATGGAACAACTTTATAACTCAAAAATGCCACTTTAGGGCCAAAAGGCAAAAATATTAGATACATTTGGGTCTAAAATGACAAAATAAGTCTGTATGCCATATTTAGAAAAAAAACACTATTCTTGGAAAAAAGTTAAAGTCAATAGTAGATGATAAAATTTCTTATATTGATTAGTGAGTAATTAGTGGCGAACACTTTGAATGCCCATGAAGAACATAAAGAACATTCAACCTCATTTTTACTAAAATTTCTCAAAATTTAATAAATCATAACTTAGGTTATGTTAATCTAAATGACAGCATATTATGTATCAAATTTATCCTAAAATTCAAATAATCAACTTAAAATTCTTGTAAAAAAAACTCTAATGAACAAAAGCAAATGCAACCCGACACTATGCTTCTCATGCTGGTAAAAATATATTTGTGTACGTGAGGCAAAACAATCATAAATACTTTGATACTAAACATTTTTTAGATCCAAAAGTTGCATTGGAAATTAGAAATATAAAGATTTCATATGCATAAATCCATTCATTCAATTAATTCAGGTTTTTGTGACAAGTTACCCCTAATTTGGAGACTTGAAATCACCTTATTTCATGATTTCATTAATCAACTATGTGTTAAATCTTTCAAGAAATAATATATAACACTTTTAATAATTAAAAAAACTTATAAATATGGTATACATGAATCTACAACCATATATAACCTTATATGACCCATGTTACAAAAATAACAATATTAACTTTCTAGATTAGCATAAAACACCAATATTTGTTACAACACATATGGTAATAGCACAAATTGTGTTTTAGCACAAGAAAACTATATTTTACCTTATATTATAAGTTAAGTAAATAAAATCCAATAAAACTAGTTCTTACCTTAAATGATAAGTTAAGTAAATACCAAAACCATAAACATAGAAGAAAAAACTATAAGATTAAAATAATAAACCATAAGAGAAGAAGAAAAATAAAGAAAAGGAGTTAGATTAAACCAAGTTTTAGTTGTATTGTCTGTTTACAAACTTTAAAGGGTATTTAAGGATGGGTTCTATGATGAATTAAAGGGAACAAAATGGAGGAGGAAATAGAGGGTTTGGTGTGGCTTGAATAGGAGAAAATGAAGTTAGATGTAATAAGGAAGGAAGGATATATTGCTTCAAGTGGATATGCATGACTTGTTTCAACAATTGAGGGGGAACTTGAGGAGAAGATGGCATGAAATGACTATCAATTCTTGGGCAGCTAATCATGAAAGGGGGATACATAAAAGGAGGTGCACATTGGAGAGTTGAGGTGACAAGATAAGGTGTCATAATATAGCATATTCTTTTGGAATCTTATGATTTAAGTGAGGAATCATATTGCTACAAACAACGCTGATTAGAAGAGATGTGTGGTTCCACTTTTATGGTGTATTGAAGGGTTAGAATTAGACCTAAGATATATTTGAGTGTCTAGGATTGAATCATAAAAAATAGGGTAGGATTTTTATAACACCCCGAAATTTCATAACCCTTATTTTTTTAGCGTTTAGCCATTAATTTAAAACCTAACCTTTAAATCTTATCTTAATTATTTTGTTTACAATTAATTTACAAAACTAAATAAATTTATCCTAAATTATTTTCCCCCTATTATTAAACTCACCTTAAATTGATAAAAAAAAATTGTAGTTTATTTTCCTAATCGGGTACCCAAACCTTGGATAAATTAATTTTTACCTTAATCCTAAATCTAAACATAATCCTAAATTCATTTTATTTTCCCCTTTTTATTTCCTTCTTTTCCTTGTCTCCTTTTCTCCACCCTTTTTTCTTTTCTTTATTTAATTTTCTTTTTCTCCTTCCCATTATACGCACAACCCCCAGCCCTATCTCCTTTCCCCATTCAACTAAACACGGCCTTATGTAACCTTATCTATCGCCTTTCTTCCTTCCTTTTTTTGCCCATGCACCCTTACATCCCCTTACCCTTTGTCAGCTATTTCTATTAGCCACACTAACCCCATATAACCTCTCCAAAAAGCCTTACACATGTACCACTCCTCACCCGCCCCTTCACACACCTAGCCTAGCTTTTTTCTTGTCATCTTCTCCCTTCTCCTCTTCCCTTCATTTCCCTCGTCAACTTCCTTAACTATTATGGGCATGCATATATGCATGTATTCCCCTCCTCCACCTTTATCTTCTCCCTTTTCCTTTGCTTTCCTTCTGTCGATAACCTAGCCAAGCCCTTTCCTCTTTAATACTTATTACTCTATTTTTCATCACTGCCCATTGCCACCAACACCACTACTAACCTACCTTCTCCTCCTTCTTTCTTTCCTTCCTACCATTTCCCCTACTATCGACCTTAACCACTAACCGCTCCCTTCACTTCCTTTCTTTTCTCTTCTCTCCTTTCCCTAGCTGTTGGCCTCTCCATCTTTCTACTACTAGCTACTAAACACCACTAGCCACTCCCTATAGAAAAATGACACTGATCCCAACACTACACTACCACCATCCTTTCCACTAATCATCACCAAATCTATCTCCACCACACCACCACATTAACCACCATCCATCACCACCACCTTAATAGTTGATCCTAGCACCACACTACCACTACCTTTTCTACCGCCACCACACTGCCACTATGCCTTTTACTATGCACCACCCTTACGCAAGTCTTCCACCTTTTCAATCATCTCTATTTTTCATCTCTCTCCATTATCTTATTTTTCCATAGTTAATTTTCTAAGCCTAATATTGTGTATTATGACTTCTATGTGATATTTTGATGGTACTGAAGGAGGAATTGTGGGCCTTACGTGCTAAGAGATGAAAGCACTTCAATAAGGATAAATGGCATAGTTAGGGCTTTCATGTGCAATATGTGTATATATGTTTGTGATATCATGTTGAAATTTGTGTATGAAAAATATTATTATGATAATGATTTTATAAGCTATATGGTATTGTATGTTGAAAAAGTGAGAAAGTTATGAAAGCATGAGTTTGTGTATATTATTGGTTAGTATGAATTAGGATTTATAGTATCTAAATATACTTGTGGTTATATATTTTTAGGATGATTTATATTGGAGGTCGAAAAATCATTCATATGGGGACTCATAAGATATTTGTAGAAATATAGGTATTTTAGCTATCCCGGTAGCATTTTGGTTAATATAGGTTAAAAATAGAATATTGAGTATTTTAATATTATAATTTGTTCAAAATAGGTTAGATATGTGGAACATTTGGAGTGAATATGCATGGTTTAAGATTGATAAATAAGAAAAGTAGATTTAAGCAAGAATAACAACCCTAGGGACAGAATTATTATCATATGCATGAAATGTTGGAATTTAGCCTTAACTATTGGATATGTTGTTTATATTGTCATTTTAGGTATGCATATTAAATTTCGTGGTTGTATGAATTTCATGGAAAAAGTTATGATTTAATTGTAAAATTAGGTTTTGGGGAAAAGATGAATAGTATCACAAAATGGTAGGCTATTACCATCTATGTAAGACATTAAGGTTAAACCTTAATTTTTGGGTATGCTGTTAGTAATAGTATTTTAAGGATGAGTATTGAATCTGGTGCTAAAACGAGCACTAAGGAAGGTGCCAAAATGAACAGTAAGGAATAAGTTATGCTTGACTTATGAAGCTAGGGCTTAATAGGGGGAATATAACTTGTCCTTGGGAGGTATATTAGATCATGTGCCTTGCATGCTTATATATTTTTGAATGTTGACCTTGAAATAAATAACCATCAATAAGATATTAATTATTTATAGTGAAAGGTCATATGATTCAGGATAGGTTGTACTTGTCCATTCCACAAGATGAGAATAGTGGCTAGAAGTATTTTTGCCCTCGAGTTGTATGTATCCATTCTATCAAATAAGAATAATGGCCAAGAGCTTCATACTCTGGGGTACTATATTATTAATACCATTCCACCAGTTGAGAACAGTGAGATCCCTGAGCTCAAATTTAAACAAATCATCTAAATGATTGTAGTTATTGATAAGATATTAATTATTTTAAGTGAAATCATGTAAGCTATGATCGATTGTACCTGTCCGTTCCATCGGACGAGAATAGTGGGTGGGAGCTTTGTGTACCAATGTTGTATATTATTGCTATCGCTCCATTGATTAAGAATAGCGGGGTCTTTGAACTCAATATGAATAAGATTATAGATATTGATTTTGCCATTATTATCGTAATACCTAGATTTAATAAGTAAGTTAGTATCACCCTATGTTAATCTAAATGTACTTTAACCTTTTTGTTATACCTTTTGTATTTGTGTAGCATTTCTATGATTGTATTGTTACCTACTTAGTATGTAGGGTATTGGCCATCTTTTTCACGTGTTGCTTATTCTCACAAGTAGATCTGCCTTATTTTATAGGTGATTGTTGATTATTAATTTAATGTGCTCACCTTCGATGAGTGTATAATCGAAATAGTAAAAAATATGATTATCCACATATTTCCATCTCTCTATGGACTCTAAGTTCTAAATTTTCATTGTATGTATCTGCTTCTCTCTTTTTTGTATCTTGTATTATGGTGGAATTAGTGCTTCCCACACCTGATTCTTAGGTACAATGTTACTTTGCCTGAAACATAACATAAACTAGGTATAAAGAGTGTATCTTCAATGTTAGATGTGGCATAACACCCCTACATTTTTGAGTTTTAGCCTCCATAATTAACTCTTCAAAACAAAAATTTTAAGTCATGAAATTTGGAGGTGTTACAATTTTAGTACACAAGATTGAATTTCAAACGCTTATTTGGCCCAAAAATGAAAATTTTAATAGGAAAAAAAAATAATACAAATAAAATATTTTTAATTCATTTTTATATTAGAAACATAAAAATATGTATATCTTTAAATTTTCATAACTTTTTTGATTAACAAAGGACTAATTTATGGCTTAAAATGCGAATAACCGTAAAATAAGATGTAAATAATACATTTATTATTATTATTATTATTTTGAACATGAATAGGGGAATAATAATAAAATAAATAATTAAAAAATATATATATTAAAATTATTTGGGAGAAATTAGGTAGCAAAAAGTGTATTAGAAGTCTCATGGGACTTAAAAGTCAAAACCGCAAAAAAGATCAAGAAGGTGAGATCGAAAACTTTCTAAAATGTAACTAGGTTTTCAAAACCACAAGGAACATTACAAAACATGTAAAAAGACTAACCTTTTGTTCAAATATGGTGTTTGATGCTTGTTTTGGCATGTTAATCTTGGTATATTTGTAACGTGGATCATCTAATGTTATTTATGCTTGGCGATTTGCATATGTTTTGTTTATAAGTTATTTTAATTATTAAAATTCACATGTGGTCAAATTCTATGCATTTTTTATGCAAATAATAAATCATATATCCATGTTATAAAAATAACAACATTAACATATCAAAATAAGCATAAAATACCATATTTCATTAAAACACATAAAATCATAAACGTTGTTTATATTATCCTCTCACACAACCTTTTAATTTGTATGCCACCATCTCATGTAGTCACCCTCGAGTTGTGTTAGCTCCTTATGAAAATTTTCCATGAGTTGCATTCTTACCTTAGACGAACCCCTTAGAGCCACACCATTTTCTCTTTTTGTATGTTTAATTGCCCTTGCAACTAACTAATTCTCTTCACCGCCTCCATCTTTCTCCATCTTGGATCTCTTCTTAAATTTTCGCTCATTTCCTTTGCTAACTTTTTATACTTTTTAACCTTTTTTTTCTTGTTTTCTTAGGTGACCGTAAAGTGTAGGTGGAGGGTACCTAGTAGCATTTGTTTTTGCTAAGATACCCATGTAGACTTTGGTGAGGATACACATCTATACCTTAGGGATATTTTTTGAATGTACAAATTATATTAAATATGTGATAACATGTTTTATTTTGTAATACCATGTTTGGATTAACTTGGCTTAGATTCATGTGTACTTTGTGATTCAATGATTCCATGTGACATTCCATGTTTTGGGTTATGCTAGGATTTGCCTTACATTCTCATTCATGATGTTGTAATTTATTATTTCTAATAAATGTGTAGTTACGTGCATTTAAATTATGATAAAGTATTCTGAAATAAGTAGGGTTTGAATTTTAGGTGTTTTGGCATAGGGTTGATTTGGCCATAAGGGTTTCATTTTTGTCCTTTAGGTTGATTTAAATTAGTTAGATGCATAAATGGAATGTTGATAATGTACGTGAGATTATGTATGAATGTGGTAAGTTTCAGAAAAAGTTAGAATTTAGGAGATTTGGGGTTACTTAGGGTTACAACGCAGTTGGGTCAAGTTTGTGAGTTTTTGCATAATATAAGTATTTCATTCTATTCACTAAGTTTTTTTTACATTAAATTTGACATATAATATGATATAAATTGATTAAATATGGATTAAGATATGTTTTTTGCAAGCTTTGAGGTGTTTAGGTAAAAACAAGGGTAATTTGGTCATTTTAGGTTATATCTAGTAATTTAAAGTTTTAGCTATGTTATTTGGGTTAAATTATAATAAGTGTGACGTGGGAAGGGATTGGGCTAGTTTTAAGTATCATAAGTAGTAATCCAATGTGAATTTGAGTTAAATGGAAATGGTAACCATAAGAGTATAGCCGATTGGTATTTTATGTGTGAAATTTTAGAATTTAATCATGATTTTTAGGTATGGTACTCATTACAATCTAATGGAGTCATGTTTAATTTGGTTAATAAAAGATTATTACTGATGGAGTTACGTGAACAAGTTTTCATCGCTTGAGGCCGTGTTCACCTAAATTCATAAGCATACAAATGTCATAGTAGCAAGACAATGTCGTATCCTTAAGGACTTTGGTGTTAACTATCGATTTCCATTGTTTTTAACTATCTAAATGGATTAATTAAAAGAGCTGGGTGATAACTGTTGACAAATAAAATGACAAAAATTATGGAAACTATTGATTATGGATCAATAAATTATAAACAAGCTTGGGATCGAATTTCAGTTACAACTCTAATGTTATTTAATAAATCAATCTATCTTATATCATATTTCTCAATACATTAGGAATAATTAGCTAAATATAACCATTAATCTCTTTTGATAATTAAAATTCATACTCAATTAAATCTAATAACCTATTTTCATGGCTATAGACCTAATTAAATTCATTATGAGCAAACTAATTAATTAATTCATGAGAATCACTAATCTACTTTTATAAGTTATTAATTCACATTAAATTTCTAAGTATAATGTTAATTAAAATCTTTTAATTATAATTAATAACCTATTTAGATTAAACCAAATCAATTATTCTAGCCCTAATTAATTAAATTTTGGTGCTTGAATAACGCAATTTAAATAATTCCGACAACAATTCAATAAACAATAGAATGAAACTTAATTCAATCATAGAATAGATTATTACTCATACATAATTAAAATAATAAAACTTAAAAATGAAATAAAATACATAATAGTAGGAGAGAAAGAGAATAGTTCAATAAATAAGATCGTAGAGTCAAAGTTCAATGCGGTGCTTAAATTCCCCCGAATTGATTTTTACAAAATAAGAGAAAAATTTTAACTTAATGTTTTTTGCATAAAAGAGAGAAGTATATAGATATAAAGAGAGCAGAGAGGATGAATGAGAACCCTTAATAATGTAATGGGTCATACTAATATAGGTCTAGAAAAGACCCCCCAATGCAACCATCATTACTCTAGATATCATAGTGGAAAAACAAAAATTAACTCCCAACACGGTCATGTAGCTCAACACGGCCAGGCCATGTTGGAGTCATAAGCCAAATTTCATGGTATAGGCCTACACGACCATGTTGATTAATACTAGCAACCATGTTAGGTCCAGAAACTTCATTTTCACTACGTTTTCTTCTTCACTTCAACACTCCCATGCTGTTGGACACTAGGAGGCCATGCAGTTTCTTCTCATGCTTCTCTTAACTCCTATTTTGCTCTAATTCCTTTCTTAGATCCAACATTCCATACATAACACACTAATAAAGTAGTAACACACACCAAGGAGCTAGAGTAGGCTAAAATGTGAGGAAATCACACCAAATAACAAGCAAATGAGGGTATAATATGATTAAAATTTTGAAAGTACGTGAGTTTATCATAGGGATACATGTAAAGGGGTATCAAGCATGATTAAATCAATGAACAAGCTAAGAGTTGAAAGAGGTTAGAAAATGATCAAAAATTAAGATTAGGTTATTTGGCTAATGTAGGTAAAAAAAAGGTAATTTCCATCATCAATAAAAAAACTTGATGTACTTTATTTGCAAGTGCACAAAATCCAAGTAGTACTTAAGGTATCATCCTACAAGATCGGAGAGTGAGCATGATGATAGAGTTTTCCAAAAAAAAATCCAAACTTGCCAGATAATCCTATGAGTCTTAACCTAAAGTTTGTGCTTAAGGTGTTAGGAGGGATAATTATCATTACACTCTCTTAAGCCACAATGACATATTGCCAATTATATATCTAATTATTTCTAGCCTGAATTCATGTAAATGATAATGCAATAAAATCAACTATGTACCCCTTTTATGGATAGATCAAATTAAGGTCTCTTAACTTGTTAGATCTAAATCACTAATTGTGTTATGGAGATCTATGACCATTTCATCCCTCAATCTCAAGAGAAGTTATCTCTATCAAAATTTTACAAAAAATAACGCAATCTACATGATTACAAATTCAAATTAGGGCATATATGTATAAAATTCAATGCATCAGGATTGGAAAATTTTCCCTTTACCTTAGCGTATGAGCAATTAGTAGTTAACGAATCAATTGAAACATATGATAACAAAGTTAGGAATATGAATCATATTCACAATATAGATATATAAATAGTAGATGATAAAAAAGTACATTGGGAATTACATTTTGAATAGACTCTTATTAATCACCTTTACTTCAAATTACAATTACAATTGAAAGGTGAATCAAAGTTGGATGAAAATAGGGAAAAGGGATAGGAGAATGAATAACCTTATATCCCTATTTTGTGCCTCTAAAAATTATTCTCGTTGTAACTCCCAAAATTCCCTTATTATAGAGATACTTGTGCATTTTTTTTTATTGTCGCAAGTTGACACGACCATGGTTGTGAACACAACTCTACTGTGTCACTCTCGACTTTTTTTTTAACAATTTTGACAAATCTTGGTATTTCAACCATACTTTATTTATTATACCTCTGATTGATTTGATTTTGAATGCATTGGAAATATAACAAAGATGTATAAAACTCATCTATCAAAAATGTTTTCAAAATCAAAACTCATATTTATGTAAATTTCACTTCTTTTACACTTGCGTTATTACTAAGCACACTATTAGTTTATTTTTAGTTCCAAATACTTTTTTTTCTCCCTATTTGATCTTGATTCTCTCCAAATACCTACCAACTTGATTATGAGTAGTAAGCAATAACAAATAGACCTAGAAATACAATAGAGTACATGAATTCACCCCCCAAAAAAAAAGAAAAAGAAATAATAACCATAATTTGTATCATAATTCATACAAATCAAGGGCACTATGGTATTTTCATTTTTTTAATGCATTCCATTTTGCTTGATGTATTTCCTTATATTTTATCATTACTTCAGGTGATTATACCTTGCTTTATTTGAATGGCCATGATTCTTTCTAAGTATTTTAAATAATAACAATTGGAGGTATGAATTTAATAGTAATAAGTATTCCACATAACTAATGATAATCATTATCCCATAGGATAAGACAATAGTAAAATAAGTGAAAATGCTATGAAAATAAGTAAATTAAATGTTATATTGATATGTGTTAAGTGTGGATAATGATATAATAATATATTAATACTTAAAGTGAGAAACCACACGAGTCAGAACCAATGTGTTAGAATAAAATATCCTAGTTTTCTCAAAACCAGAGAGCCCCATATCTACTCTATACCATATAGTCCACCGACCTGAAAAAGGTTTATGTACTTATAAATTAGTAGTTTAATAGTGGCTATCTAGTGTGTTTTTCTGTAGTTTGATGCTTATCTCCCATTTACGGGGGGAAAAGGTTGTGGTTATAAACTTAGATGGATTCTTCCATGAGTACACAAATTAGTTGTTGTTGTTGTGTAGGTTTCCAATGACTATTTTTATAAATTTGATGCACTTCCTATGGAGGAGTTATTTTTATTGTAAGGGTATTGGATGTAAAGTTCGATTTGTCCAATATTAGCTTTTTGTTTGGATAACTAATGAACTCTTAGTTTTATAGGATCATTTGTGCTACATTTTTATTACTTTATACTCATATTTTCATATTGAAATTACATTCTTTATTTATAAAATACCCTTTATTCCATGTTTATCATGTTTGAATTTGTAAATATCTCTACTTATACTTGATTTGAGAATGGTGTTGCAAACTAAACTCAAATCAGGTATGATGGTAACTACCTACTATCTTATTTTAAATTCTACAGATAAAAAATTTTAATAGTAAATTTGAGGATGCTACACCAAATCAAAATAATAAAGGTCTTCATAGGATAAAACATTATTTAGGAGCAAACTATTACATAGGTCATGAGGTCATTAGTGAGCAAAATGGTTGGCCGTTAAGGAATAAACAATTAATGATTAATGGTATTGAGGACTTGGTGTTAATAGATAAGAATGTTAGTAACAGGAATATTAACCAATGTTTAGAGGCTAATGCTAATTAAGAAACATTAATCAAAGCTTCTAAAATCAATAACATAAACCCAAGTAATTCCCAAAAGGGAGATTGGATCAAATCATGTTACCTTAACCCATATCAATCTAAGTTTAGAGTAACCCAAAAAAACCAACGATCTACCACTTGATCTAAACTTTGAAAACTCTTTTTGAAAACATTACAAACTTTCCAAAATTTTTGTTATTGATTGAACTAAGTATTGAACCTAATAAATGAAAATAAGATAGAAATATCTCATATAAACAAATTACAGCCTATTATACCCTAGTTTCATGATTGCTTTATATAGTATGTCAACAAAAATTCTCTTAGGAGGTGGATAGCTCCCCATAATCATATAATATAAGTGAGTTTCATCAAGTGTGTACTACTCGCATTACCCAAAATTGGGTTGTGGAACTCACTAACTACTTCACATCTGTAAGGTTTTGCATAGCAAATTAGTTTCCTAAATACTCAAGTGGGGGTGAATTAAGTATTTGTGCTTTCTGCCAATTTCTAAACTTCAAAAGACACTACTATAAGCTTTATTACTTATCTAAGTAGTCTCAAAAAAAAGTTTGTGTTATAAAATTAAGTATCTAAAAATGATTGTGAAGTGTTCAGTTTCTTATGTTGCGGAGATTTGTTCCATAATGTAAATGAAATAAAAAGATCAACATCAGATATTACATGGCTCATCTACTTAATATATACTGCTCTCTAAAGTAGCATATATGGTCCTAAATAATTTTATCATTACTCACAATAAATAGAAATAGATATTACAACCCTTTATTGTATGATCCCTTACACACTCTTAAACGCACTATAAATTGGAACAAACTTCTAACTCTATAAGCCAATAAAATTACCTTCCTCAAGGTGCACATAAACTCAATAAATTTCCCATTTTTTCCCACTATGTGATTATTAACACAATACTACTCAATACAAATAACATATAATATTTAAACAAATAAAAAACTCTAATTGGGAACTAAGCAACATTACTATGAAACCGTGACAAAATACTATGTGCACTTTTTCTAGTAACTTATGAATTATCAAATGGTTTTTCTTTGCTCAAAACACACAATGATTATCTCTCTCTTAATTGTAAAAATGAGTTTGGTCAAATAAAAAATTTCCCCCATAAAATGATTCTTACTTGATAAGTAATTTACAACCAGTGACACATTTTTAGCTAAAAATCTATTAACTAAATTAACAAGCATAATTACCAAGGTAAATTGCCTTAGTTGTTACGTCGAAGTTCAACCTTGCCACATTTATGAAAGAGATATGCAAGCAGAACATATAAGAGAATAATATACCGCCTCTTTTTTCTAAAAATAATAATTAAATTATTATCAAATGATTTTCATTAAAACTTGTTTAAGATAATTAATATATCTAACACAAAAATGTGTAAGAAGATAATTTGGAAGATATCTTGAAAAAACATTTTGCATTCACTCTTTTTCCTACTAAAAATCATTTCCTACTTTTTCATATTACCTATCTAGTAAGGTTAGAAGGAACTCAACATGGAACTCAAGCTGAGTTACCTCAAATTATCCAAAACTTTAAAACACTTAGAAAAGCACAAATTTTTATAATGCTTCTTAAGTTATCTTAAGAGTACTTCATTACCTTTATACGAAGTCCTTAAGTCTATACCCTCTTCTAAACTTCATGCTCTTCAGTTCCTCTACTCTAATCCATTCTTCTGATATTCAATTTTTCTTATATTAAGCCACTTCATATCTGCAGCAATTTAGTATATAGAGGAGATAAGCCTATTTTTTTGTTAGTATCATAGCAAGGAACTCAAGAATGTCCAACCTCAAAATCTATAGTATAACTGCTAGAAAGCACAATACAATTGATAAACTCATGAAATTTATTCATGAATACAAATATAATAGGTGGCAATCATATGACCTCATTTTACCCATTGAAATATCAAATTGGGTGCGACTCCACTAAATTCGACCAAATTAGGTATCTATCATAAGCCTCCATACATGTGGGCACAACCTCATTTCAGTAGTAGTTTTAGAAATTAGTTTTTTATGAAATGCTTTTGTCATTGAATTCATAAAATTTCTCATTTACCTGACATCATCAAGAGAAATATAACACACTTGAATAGCTTACAAACATTGGTATGTTTCAAATGAGTTGTTGTATTATTACCATTATAAGCTTTATTATTAGCTAGATGGATAGCCACTCGCAAGTCACGCCAAAGAGATAACTAAGATACAAGCTTTGGTCATAGAGGAATGCTAGCAGGCATATTCCTCAACCATTGAGTTTCTTTTCCTACCTACTCTAGTGTAATAGATTTTGACTCTAGTATTCACCTCACTATACACGTCTGCTTGGAATATTTCCAAGACGCTACTATCCCTACCAAGGTAAACATATATCCATTAGTAGAGTATAGATCATTACTCTCTGAGATCCAATTAACATTACAATAGCTCTCCAAAACTAAAGGATGCTCATAATAAGATAATCAATTATGTATGGTACATGTAAGATACCTCAATTGAATAAGGGCATTTCAATGTTCCTAGTTTGAATTATGTGTATACTTGTTAAATATACTCAAAAAACACATCATGTTTGAAGTAGTTCATTAGATACACAACACTTTCAATAATTTTAGCCTACCATGAATAATCAACACTCTAATAAAAAAACTTTTTAGGGCCACACTTGGATCACATAGTGTTATCTCCGGTTCTTCATCAAAGTTGTCAAACTTTTTCAAGATTTTTCCAACATAGTGGGATTAACTAAGTCTAAAGCTAGAATTGATCTTTTCCACTTTCACATCAAGTATCACAACAACTTCACTAGGGTTTTTTGTCATTAAAAGTAGAATTAAGTATGATCTTAATTGAACCAACAACCTAAAAATGAATGAGTCGTCCATATATAATGAAATGATAACATATCTATCAAAATCATATTTCATATATGTGAATGAATTAGAATAACATGTATTAACATCATTAGGCAATATTATGATATTAAAATTTTTATGTCCATGCAAAGGCCATATAATGACTTTTCAAGTCTATGCACTTTGTGTTCTTGACTAGGTACCACAAAACCATTAGGTTTTTCCATATAACTTTCTTTGCGGAGACACCATGATTATCATAAGCTCCACTTTCAAGTATAAATATACAAGCAAGACTATTTGGAGCATTTAAAGAAAATGACATCTATATATGTATTTCAATAATATTTCAAAAATTCCGAGTAAAAGCAACATCAATAGCATTAGAGCTAATATAATTATTATAAAGTTGTTGCACACAAAATTTATTAAACACACCCGTATTTCTAAGAAATTCAAGATAAAAATTTTCACATCACACAGGGCATACTATCTAAATTCTTATGAGGTATCATAGAGAAAATAACATAATCTATTCCGAATACCCCGTCCACATGTACAACAAAACTAGTGAACATAACATTATCATCATATATAGATTCTACATATCACAATTTAATAATTTTAGCATACTCTTATAAAACATTAAGGAATCTAGGAGCTTTCATAAGTGTTGTATACAAGATAATTAAATTTTTTGAATATTATTTTAACAAAGGGTGATTAGCATAAGGAAAGAAATACTTGTTTCAATACCAAAAATGACATCAAATTTTCCGAAGTCATTCACATCAAATTATAATGACATACATTTTGGTCTCATATATCACTTGCACATTATGGCCACAAATTATTGATTGATCAACATAAAGATGTAATACCACACAATACAGTCAAATCAATTATGAATGAACACTAGAGTGAGAGTTTCATAGCATAACCACTAACAAAAATCCAATTAATATACGTTATCTATACACACCTTTAAAAATCCAAGCTAGGTGAAAAAATATTTACAAGAGGTAGTGTCTAACTATTTATGAAAATATATACTAAGAATACAAGCATGAATTTAGAGAAATTACCCCCAACATTAAATCACACATGTTGTAATATATTGGTGTAACTTTCATTATTTCCTTACCAATTTTTTGTTCTTTCTCTTTGCCATCATTCTATTTTAGTGTAAAAGGGCCTAAAAGGTTAATTTTGTTTTCTCCCATTAGAAAATAGCCACACCTATAAGGCTTCAAAAACATCATGTATTAGTCATCAAAAGCAAAATATCAAACTTGAGCCCATTATGACTTATCCACAACTTACACTTATCCTACCTAAATCAATTTCTTTTCTTTATATGAATATTGGAAATATATATGTAATAGCATAATGCATATAAAAATAATGTATTCAATTATGAAGTAAGCTACACCATATTATAATTTCTGTTATAAATTCATAATTCATGCTTAGTAAAAATTCTTCCCATAACTCATAAAGGATTTCATTAAAATTTATGAAATTTTTTTATTAGAAGTATATTGATATAGTAAGTAAAATGTACATTGCCTTGTATTATTCCATGACCTAAAATCTTTTTTATTTTCTATCAATATAATTTAGCTTGGTGTGACTTTCCTACCACCATTTAGTGATGATAATAGAGTCTAGAAGGTAGGGAAAGAGATTGAAGCAAGTAGACACCAACACACATACCACCCAAGGTTTAAAAGATATACAAAAGTCCTTAAATACGTAATGAAAAATATATACAACCCAAATGAAAGTAATTAAAATTATAACTCAATATGTAAATGCCAAATAAACATTAGTAGACAAATCAGTAGCCAGTCGATTAAAGCTAATACTAATTGTCAATGGAAACTAAGACTAATGGAAATATTAATAATGGTTGAAAGATCAATATAAAAGAAAAAATAATTTTCCATAGAAGATGTTAAATTCAAATGGTTGTTTAAAATTTTAAACCAAGCAAATGTCAATAATAAAATGATTAAGAAATTTAATAGTTGAATAATGAGGATAAAAACCACCAATAATAGCTTGACATTTAAAACATTTTAAAATAAAAAGATTCTAAACCATTAAAGAAAAATAATGGTATTTAGTAACAAAGTTAATAAATTTTATAATAAACTCAAACAAATGTCCCTCACTACTAAGCTATTTCAAAATATATCAAGTTAATCCGAGTATATGCCAACTACTTATGAGCATAAATAACACATCAACCAATTAATCTATTTTAAATATATTAATATAGTGTAAAATTGAATAAACATAAGAGAAATAGAGCCCACAACATATTTAGAGAGGAACCAAATATAACATTCATTTTTTTTTGAGAAATAAAGGATAATAATGAGAGAGCTAGAGCTAATCATGTTTTTAGATAAATCACAATGTACATATAAGCCACTGAAAAGTAGGAATATCTAACTTAAATTATTAGTTTTGTGGTATAAAACCGAAGTAAGCATCATAAACTTATCTGGATAAACCAACTAATGAACTGAGATATAAAACCAAAATAGCAACATCATTGATTCTACTATCCTAAGTCAAAAATACCCTATCTACGGTGTAAAATGATTGTGGGTCTCTGACTCCCATTGTTAACATCTCTCGCTCTCTCTCTCTCTACTAGATTATTGCACTCCAATTAGTAGGGTATGAGCTATTCTATTTAGTAGAGTAGGAGCTACTCAATTGAATCATAAAGTTGAGAAGTATTGAAAACTCCATAAAACTACTCAATTTTCTCCCGTTGAATCAAATTTATTATCGTATCCATTTTTCTTAATATTTTAATGGATAAAATTTATTATTGTTATGTCTATTGAGTATTTTAGAATTTAGTTGAAAGAAAAAAGGATAGATAAGTGAATTCTAAGAAAATTAGTTACGAAAAAACAAAAAAAAATAGTAAATTCTATTCTTAGTTGTTGTTACGTGTGTGTGTGTAGAGTATTAATGATTTTCAATAAAGAAAATATAATTGAAAGAATATAAACGATATAGGTGATTACATTCTGTTACATTCTATTCTTTTAATTGTGTAATAATTGAATATTATTATTAAATGATGATTGTGAAAATGATCATTTTTAGCCGAATATGTAATTGATTACTTTGTTTGTCTAAAGTCTTAAATGTTGAAACAAATAAAATATATATGTCAAAAATAATAAAATCTTACATTGAATATACGACTCATTAAGTGTGGGTATATATGTAGTGAATTTTACAAGGAAAAATAAAATATAGAAATTAGGAGGATAATTGTGAGAAAAAATGGTAAAATCTTAGAAAATTTAGTCTTGATATGTTATCATAAATTTAAGATATGGAGTGACTTTTATAAGGGAAAATAAAATCTAGGAATTAAACCACAAATAAAAGAATAGTCTAGGTGAACCAACAAGTAATATTCCATTATGTTTCTATAATATATATATTTATTTATGTTATAGAAGGGAGGGTAGAAATTTAAAGTACAATCACAGAACCATACTGCACAATTATGCAAAACAATTCCTCCCATCTTATGAAAGAAAAGCTCATTCGACACAGGTGTGGGTGGACAATTAGACACTTTCATCCCATGTGGGATATCTTGCCCCATATGTGCAAGCTTTTAGCAACCACATTACTTTCTATGTAATCATGGGTCACAAAAACATGTAGCAAATTCCCTCATCAAAGTCCTACATGCCTCGAGGATCTAAAGATGGGGGTGAGAAGGAGAGTACCTCTCATTAATAATATGCATCATAACTAATGAGTCACTAGCAATGTAAATTCGAGAAATACCACATTCCCTATCAAACAACAAACCATAATAAGCCACCAAGAGCTGTTCAACCAAAATAGAGTCATAACCAATATTGGTCGCAAATCCAAAACACCATCTTCTCAAAAAATCTCTAGCAATGCCATTGGCAGCAAGAGGCATGGGATTTCCTAAAGCACTGCCATCAACATTTATTTTAAAAACATTTTGATTGGGTGCCAACCACCTTAGACTTCACTAGCAGTGTTATTTATGCTCTTAGACACTTGAATCCAAGTAGAGTCTTCACTTTCCGTGAGATTGTTAATATAATAGGAAAAATGACATAGAGGAACCACCTTATATATGAACATACACTTATTCCTCAATTGCCATAACTTCCAAATACTAAGAGAGAAGAATATGACATAAGGGAAAAATCAAGATCAACTAATCGTTGCTTAATTATATTAGAATCCAACCATTCCTAAAGATACTTATTAAATAACTTACCCTGCTTCAAACATGTGAGAGAAGACATCCCAAATACCATCAAAGTAACTAGGGTGAAATTTGTTTGCATAAGCTCCACCACAAAAAGCTGATTAAGCTTGTGAAACAAAACTGCTACTACATCAGGTAGGATATATCTTTATATAATATATATTGGGATGAACAAGATGATAGAATAGATAATTGTGCTCCTATTGGCAAGAGAAAAAAATTGAGGTTCCTAGCTAAAAAATTTGTTTTGGACCTTTACAATCACACTAGCAAATAAACCTCTTAGTAATACGACCATTGTAAATCTCCACACCTATATATATACCAAATGAATTTTTTTGGGGGATACTAGCAAGAAACATAATATCTTAAGCAACCTACGTTGGAATATTATAAAATAACAAAATAGAAGACTTATCTAAACTAAAGTTCTATCCCTAAGCATGGTTAAACATGTTAAGAAACTCCATAATCATATTAATTAGCTCCATGGAAGCATATGAAAAGAGTACTATGTAGTTCTAAAAGAAAAGATGAGACAATTTGACACCTCCACAATAGAGAGAAATGGGATTCCAAGTCCCACAAGAAACTCAGTCATAAATAATGTGTGAGTTTCAGTCCATGGATCACCTCAACAAGTGCCTCACTAAGGTTGAAAATAGTCACTAACATCATTATTCCAACTAACTTAAATGGACAAAGTGAAAACACACCACATAATAAGACGGATAAGGTAATTGGATTCCCTAAGAACTTCCACCGTATCATAATTAAAATCCCATGGAAGTCTATCATAGGTTTTATCTAAATCCACTTTTACAGCCATAAAATTAGAGTGTCCCTTCTTTCCACATAAAGTATGCACCGCCTCTTAGGTAATAGTAATATTGAATATGTAAAACAAGTAGATAGTTACTTTAACTGGACTAATACTGTTTCTAGAATAGACTTCAAGTGTTAAACAACTTTTGTGATAATCTTAGAACCAACATTACACAAACTAATGAACCAAAAGTGCTTAACTTTGCTAGGGTGATCAATCTTCGGAATGAGATAAAGATGAATTTCACTAAGTGATGTAGGGAACTTGCATGTAATAAACATTTTAGTCACCAAGGAAACCAAAATAAAACTAACTACATTTCAAAAATGATGGTAGAAGATGGGTTGAAAGTCTTCTAAACCTAGACTTTGGAAGGGACCTATAGAGAAAGTAGCAACTCAAGCTTATTCTATACTGGCAAGCTAGTAGAGGGCTTGGACTTCATCTTCTATAAATGGTGGAAACCTAACTTGTGTACATTCTAAAGGAGAAGAACCCAATTTAGTAGAAAAAATATATTTGTAGAAGTCCACTACCAAATTTCATAGTACAACCGAGCTTCTAACCTTAAAACCTTCTTCATTCTACAATATATGTTTCATGATTCTTCTTATGTTGCTTAAAGTTGACATATAGAAATATTGAGTATTACGATTTTACAAAGCCACAGTGTTTGATTGAGACTTTTGGAACCACAAAAGTTGTTCCTAGAATAACACTTGATTATACTCATCCATAAGTAGATTCTCAAGCTTCACTAGCCTTGTGAAAAAGCTCTTATCATGAGCACGTTGGATCCCATACAATCTATTATGAAGCTATTACTTCTAAAGGAAGATATTGTGAAAAGATTCTCTACTCTAGTGCTGAATGCCCAAAGAGAACTTATCAAGCTTAATAGTTAATAGTGAAATCATTATTAACTTCCTAAAGTGAAGAAAGCATTGGGGGCTATGCTAAAACAAGTAAGTCATAATACATCAAAATGAAAATGTTTTTGCAAGGGATGATGATGACCATGGTCCTGCCGAAGAAGTAGGGGAAGATGATCTCCATGCATACAAGAAAGGTAAGTGACAAACACATTAAGAAAACAAACATGTCGATCACTAAAAGCAACCACTCTATTGATATGAGAACTAATACAACACCCACTCTCTTTACCATGTCATGTAAATTTCAAAACCACCAAGCCTATATTGTTTTGCTTACAATGATGGAGATTCTTGATAATAAAGGCATTGGTTTAAAGTAACTTTTATTACCCTTGTGACGATCATCAAGCAAGCTAATATCATTAAAATCACCCCCAAAAACTAGGAATAGATTCATATATTCAACAATATAACAAAGATCCTCCCATAACTCAACACAAAGAGAAACATGAGGAGAAACATAAATTATAGTAAAAAGAAAAGGAACATCATAAATAGTATGAACTTCAACATGAATAAGCTACCTATTGACTCTGATAACTAACATATGAACCTGGTTATTTTTTCATAGAAGCCAAACACCTATACAGAAAACCACAACCTCAACATAAACATCACCATGAAAGCCCAACTAATGGAGAATTTCATCAGCCCGATCACCATTGATCCAAGTGTCAACCGAAAATATTATAACATGATTAAAAAGATGGATAACTTTTTTATAAAAAAAAATGGAAAAGAGGCATTAACCACACCCTTGACATTTTAATAAAATATTTTATTATTGGCCTCCATTAGCATAAAAAATGAAAAATATAGATTTCATGAGAACAATTCCATAATATTATGCATAATAAGGTCATCAATTTTTCCCTAATTTTAATCATAATTTTGTGTTTTTCAATCCAATATTAATTTGCCATTTTTTTGTTAGATTCAATTCTATGAATTCACATTGATGTACTTTTTAATAAATTGGTATCATAGCTAGGTAGTGTAATTGGTTTGTATCAGGATGATGACAAGATTTGATATTGAGTGGGAAATTTGATTTAAGAAAATTAAAGATGATGGTGATTCTAATTTAGTACAGATTGAAGAAGGTATTGTTTGGGTAAATGAATAAGCTAGAGATGAAAACTAACGTGAAGCTTAATGAGATTGATCTAAAGGCCCCTTCAACCAAGTAATTGTGTTTGTTTAATGAGATCTTATGATAAGTAGCTAAAGATACAATTGAAACTATCCTGTGGTTGAAGTCAGAATCTTTGTATATGACAAAATCAGTGACAAATAATCTATTTTCAAAGAGTCGGTTATACGATATGAAATTAGATGACGATCACTCTATAAAATATCATCTTGATGAATTTGACTCTACAGTTATGGATTTGCAAAATATAAATGTCAAAGTATATGATGAGGATCTATTCATTACATTGTTGTGATCTTTGCTTACTAATTATAAATATTTTTGCAAGATTATATTGTATGGTGATGATGAGTTAGTTCTTGATGATGGTAAGACAACCATACTACAATGGGAGTTGACTAGACATCAATTGACAAGAGGATTTCCAAGGAACTCACATAGTCAGAGACTTGTAGCTAGAGGAGAACTTAAGAATAGGGTCATGGTGATAGGAAAGGGTTCAAATTGAAGTGTACAGATAGATACAAGAATTTTATCTTCCATGTGTGTCACAAGAAAAGTTAATTTAAGTAGTTTTATGTAATAAATGACCTAGTGATAGGTTTGGTGAGTCATCAACCACAAAGGATGATGCTCCTAATGCCCAATATGATAGTGATGTGATGTATTAACTGCTATTGATAAAAAAGAGAGGATAAGACGGTTAATAAGTGGATCATGGAATGTAGGTTCTCTTACGATATATATATCTCAACAAGAACTAGTTTTAGACTTACAACATGATTCTATGTGAAGTTCTCCTAATGGGTAATGATTGTGTTTACAAAGTTGATAGGATTGGGGTTATGAAGGTAAGGATGCATGATAGTGTGGATAGGACATTATCTAATGTTCGACATGACCTATAGATGACTAAGAAATTAATTTCATTGAGTTTCTTAGATTATAACTAATATCATTATGTGATCAAGGATAATACGATGAGGGTTACTAAAGGATCTCTTATTATGATGAAAGGAAAAAAGGCCAAGACATTGTATGAGTTGGTTAGTTTGACTTTTTAGAATGCAATTTTAGTGACATATGTAAGTATACATAACTCAGATGTTACTATACATTATCATATGCGATTGGGACATATAAGTATCAGACACATGAATGAGCTCTCCAAGAGAGCGTTGTTGGATGAAAGAGTATGATATCGATGGAATTATATGAGCATTGTGCATTTGGAAAGTAGAAGTAGGCTAGCTTTTCTGTATCTACACATAATACAAGGCCCATCTTGATTATATTCATTTATATTAGTAGGTACTTGTAAGGGTAGTTTCCAAAGGTGGTTTCTGGTACATGCTAGCTTTCATTAATGACTTCTTTAGGGAGGTATAGGTTTATTTTCTTAAAACTAAGAATAATTTTTTTGGTGTGTTCAAGCATTGGAATGCTCTGCTATAGAAGTAGTTTGGGAGACAAAGTAAGGTTTTCTAGATGGATAAAGGTATTCACTAAATGGAGTAGAGTTTCATTGATTACTATTAAGACCACATGATTGTAAGATATCATACATATATAGGAAAACTACACCATAATGGGGTTCCTAAGAGGATGAATAAGACCCTATTAGAGAAGAATTAATGTATGTTATTATAGATTAGATTAGGCTAGGAGTTTTAAGCTACAGTTATTCACATAATAGTGTGCATGGTGGACTTGTTGCCCAAACATTCCATTAAGTTGAAGGTATTAGAAGAAGTATGGTTAGGTAAAAATACTGATTATTTTGATTTATATATTTTTGGGTATCCTCCTTATGTAAATGATGGGAAGCTTGAACATAAAGCTAAGAAGTGCATATTTCTTGGTTACATATCCATAGTGAAAGGATACATGTTGTAGGACCTGATTATATCTAAATTTTTAACTAAGAATGATGTCACATTTAATGAGTTTATGTTCCTCCAAAAGATCAAGTCTACTCATAGATTACCTAAGGAGGCAAAGGAGGAGAATATGTGTGATGTTATAGGTTAGGTGGATTTTGATTTGAATCATACATACCCTTTTAATAGGCATGATATCTTGAGGTGGGTGGATTCAAGTAACAGGTAGAGCAAATGGACATTGCTCTAGTCTCCAAGTAGACTACGAAGGGTAATTAAGCCTTCTATCATATATGGCTTTGAAGAGTTAGTAGGTTATGGTTTATCTAGTGTTGAGACTATGGTTGTTATGTAGGAGCTAGTGTCTTAGTTAGATGCCCTTGTCAGTGTTGATTTGTCTAAGCGGTGTGCTACTATGGAGGGAGAGATGAAATCTCTATGGAAGAAAAAAAACTTGTGAAGGTACCCAAAAAGAATAGAATAGTTTATTCCAAGTGAGTGTGTAAGTTTAAACAAGGAACCTCACGACACGAGACACTCAGATATAAGGCTTATTTAGTTTTATATGAGTTCAATTAGATACACAATGTATATTATATCAAGGTGTTTTCTCCCATTTTTAGGCATACTTCCATTTATTTACTTTACTTGCACTCGTGTATATTCATAATTTGGAATTGGAGTAACTGGATGTTAAAACAATGTTCCTCCATGGTAAGCTTTAGGAGGAGATCTACATGTGCTAACTGAATGGGTTCATTATTAAAGGAAAATGAGGCCATGTGTGTTTGTTTAAGAAGTAATTGTATGGTCTAAAGTAGTCTCCTAGACAGTGGTATAAATACTTTGATCCAGTTATTACTAAGCATGGGTTCTATACAAGTGACTACTACGGGTTTATTTACATAAAGAAGGCTGGTAATAGCCCTTTGCTATCTCTTTTGTTGTATGTTGATGACATTCTTGTGGCAGAAAAGGATCCGTATGATGCTAATGAGGTGAAGATAATGCTAAAGAGTAAGTTTGATATAAGGATATTAAAATTAGAAAGAGGATAATTGGCATAGAAATTATATGAGATCGTATTTGAAAGTATCTTTACTTCTCACAAGAGGAATATATGAACAATATTTTGGAGATGTTTTATATTACAAATGCCAAATCGGTGAGTAACCCTTTGGCTAATCATTTTAGATTATCCACTTTGGACTTCCCAAGTCCAAAGATAAGGAAGAGTTTATGGTCATATTTCCCTACTCTAATGTTGTGGGGTGTGTAATGTATGCTATGGTCTGTACTAGGCTTGTTATCACTCAAGTTATGAGTGTTGTGAGTAGGTATATGGCGAATCATGGAAAATCTCACTAGCAAGTAGTGAAGTGGATTATGAAGTACTTGAAGGGTTAGTTATTAGCTTGCTTATAATATAGAAAGTTGACTAATGCATTGAGTACATTGTAAACTCTGATTATAGTGGAGGCCTTGATTATAAAAGGTACACTAATGGTAGCGTGTTTTGTTTTGGTGGTTAGTTAGTTAATTGGAGGTCATCTGTGTAAAAAATGGCAACCTTATCTACTATTGAGTTTGCATACATGGTTATAATTGAGGCTTTTTAGAGACTCGTGTGGCTTAGAGGGTTAGTTTGTGAGATTTTATTTGATTACGGTGCTCTTATTATTTGAATTAATAGTTAGAGTACTATTTATCTAGCAAATAATCATAATTCTTTCCACCATCGAATACAGTACTTTGATATTAGGTAACCATTCCTTCAAGGTATCGTTGCAAATGACAAGGTTATGTTGGAGAAAGTGAATGCATTGGAGAACCGAATGAATATGCTAATGAAGCCATTGTCTATGATAAATTCAATAATTTATTGGACTTGGTCGATGTTCATAGGCTATGAGGCACTTTGGGGGTCAGTTTTTTTTTTACAATGATCTTTTGTGTTCCCGTTTCTAGTTGTAAAAAAAATCGCTTCAAGGTGATGAATTGCTGACTTGTATTTCATGTATATCATAGTTTGGATTGGTATGTATGGGTGTTTGGAGGAGTTTGAAGGGAAATTGAGTTCAAAGAAGAAAAAACTCGAGGGTTTGTTATATAATACACTTTGTGTTTCTTTTGAAATCCTTGATCCTTTAGAATTTGAGCAAAAGAAAATGTTTTGAGAAAAACATAGGGCACTTGTACTTCCTAACAAGGACTATTATTTTCTGTTTTTATTATGTTGTGTTGGTTTCACTTATGTTGTTTTATACTATTATAAATAACTGCTATAAAATCCTGATTCTACCATCAAGCACTTTTATTTTCCTCTCATCATATTATCTTTTAGTTTGTGAGAAAATTGACAATCGTGATTGATTTTATAAGAATTCTTTCGTTATCCTTGTGATCACAAACACTATGCATAATAAGATATTATGTTTTCCTCAATCTAGCCTTGATTTTCTAATTTGTTGTTAGATTCAACCCTATAGGTTCACATCGGTATATGTTTTAACGCACACTTCAATTAAATAAAATAAATAAAATTAGATAGCAAATATGATTGGATTAGAGGAAAAATAAAAAAATTAAAACCTAATTGCTTGATTTTTATTTTGAGTAAGAAGAAGGGAACACACCTCAATGTAAGAAACATAAAAGATCACTACTCCTCAACGCGAGGAACACGCATCACTACTACACCTTAGTTAGTGGAGTGTGCAAGCATGTTGCTCCTTAACTAAAGTTTGGTTGGTGAAGTAACTAGAAAGAGACAATAAGGGCAATTCAATGCCATTTATTTATAAATAAAACTTGTTGTTTTTTGAATTGCTCATTTGAACAACGATTAGGAAATAGAAAATGTTGGTGAGATAGAAATTGACAGTAACATCAAATAATATATAAGTCATCTTGCTTATTTACTCTTTGTAAGCATAGATCATCTTCATAAAAATTATGCACAACATCAAGTGTCTAATGTAAGCAGCATACAATACTCAGAAAGTAGAAACATGAGGACTGCATGCCACTCATTAGGAGTAATGCATGCACTATATGCTACTCAACATTAGCACATAAGGAACCTATGTAGCTTTTAAAGAGCATCATGTGATTCATACATAACTTTTATCAAAAGTCATATACCAAGCCATAGTTTTGGTAGAATGATATTTATTCTTTACTCATTATTGTCATTATTTATTGTACTAGTTTAAATTATTTTCATAATTTATACATAAAAAATTTATGTGTTGACCTCATAGGTTAAAAAATATCATTATCCTTATTTTGATGATACTAAATGGATCTTGGAACTAATGTGTTTGCTTATGTGGCATGTATTATGATTGACATACAAATATATTTAACCACACTTACTCAAATAATCTATCTAAATGCGTAAATTTAAAAGAGAAATCAAAATTTCAAGTACAAGAGAATAAATTCATGAAGAAAACCAAGACTTAATGGTTAAGAATCATATTTCTTAAGTGAGGAGAATTGAAGAAAATCACATGCATGAAGAAAATCATGTTTCAAGTGATGGGAATTGAAGAAAACCCAGGAAGACATAGGGTCTTAGGTTAGGGGTTATGAAAACAAGTGTTTAGGGTCGATCCTGTGGACCCCAAAACATCCATGAGTAAGTGGTTCCACTAACACAAAAGTTAAATGAGGCATTTGAACAGATGACCACAATGGATAAAGAGTTGGAATCCATAAAATCTCAACAGTTTAAGCCATCCAATTTAGATTCACATCGCTTTACATATTTAATGTAAATAGCGTCAGAGATAGTTGTGAAGTAGATACACATTTTTCTTTGCTTCCCAAGGTAATCATATTTTACTATGAATTGATATATATACAATGCATCAAGTGTCAACTCAATAATTAACAATACTGATATACTTATCTTGTAGGGTTTTTATAAATGTGATTTGGTAGATAATGACCCCTAAATTCTTTTGGCAAAAAAAAGGGTACGCAAATTCTATGGTACCGAAATGTTGATGGTCTATGGGTTTATCTTAGCCGCAAATTGTGGACCAATATATATTGATATTCCAATAATTGGAGATGCACCCATGCCTTATTATAAAGAAGGCGATGAGACGACAACGGTGTTGGAAGCTCATAAAAGCTTCATGCCTTGGCCTACAGATATGATTCACCTTACAACTAAAGCGGTAACAACATCATCCATCCATGTTAACATAAACACATTGTTTATACTTTATATATATATATAAATTGCACTGTGTTTATTACTATGAATTAAGGGATTGGAAAATAAGAAGGCTTCTAAGTCAAAGGAAAAGTGAAATATTAGTGGAAGGAGCAAAACAAAAGAGGGCACCGAGAGAGGAAAGCAAGCTAGATCAAAAAATCGGTAGCCCCATAGAAGATCCCATCTTTAATGGATAACTAACCGATATAAGAACCCTAATCCCACCACTTGCATTGGTAAAGTTGTATTTTTACACCCAAAACTACATCGGTAGTGATCTAATTATAATTGATTATTTCGTCGAGTATGTTGGGAGGGATGATGCCACACACATGGTAGCGGTAGATGTTATTAGCGAAATTTATGTCAACAACAAGTGTGGTTGTATATGTTAAGTAAGTATTATTTCATATCATATATTTTAGCACTTTTGTTTATTTGTATAAATTTATGAGTTATTGCATATTAATAAATATATACTATTATTGTCATCCTTAGGTTGGCAACTAGCTAGGTTGCTGCAGAGGGGATGCTGTCATCTACTGTATTTATGTGTCTATACTACATATCTCATCATACTATAATCAACGAGGGTATACACATAAATTATGTAGCAGATCACATTGTGAGCAAGGGATAAAACAACAAGCTTTACCTCATCTCTTACCTCACCAATGAGCATTGAATTTTGTATGTTGTTCGTCTCGATCAAAACAAAGCATATGTTTTTAATTCCCTCCAAAATTGTCCTATTTCTTTTGTTGTCATTCATTTTGAAGTGGACTATTTAACTGACATATTAGTATACTTCTTACTTACATTAATTTATTAATGCATATATCCTCTCGTATAATTTTTAGACATATAAAGTTATAATATTGTGTACGGCCTTTATTTATTATATAGGGCATTATGGACGACGTATATGAGGAGAGGCGGGAATGGTGTTCTAGACCTAAAGAATCTTGTATATGAGTCTGTAATAGTAAGTAGGAAGATCGATATTTTGTATTTTATTTTAGTTCCAATTAATATCTAATATAACAACAAGCTAACTAAATTCATTTTAAAGTGTCCACAACAGTAACAAGGTAATGATTGTGGATACTATGTTTGCATATCAATGGATCATATACTCAAGAAAAAATATGTGAACATAGATCCAATCCATGTATGTTTTTTTTCCATATTTTTTCATTATATAGTTAATCTATGAAATATTTATTATTAAAATATATAATGAGTATACACGAGACCAGAAATACGAAGATGAAGAAATTGATGAAGTTAGAGAGAAATGGGCCAAATTCGTGCACTCACATACTCAGTATTAGATATCTATACATATATCTTAGGTTTTTATCTGTTATGTCTTATGCTCTTCTATAAAAATATATACAAAACTGAGATGCACTCATATATATATATATATATATATATATGCAAGACTTTGTATATTATAGAGTTTGGGAATTATAGATCTATGAATTTTGAGTTTTGGAGTGCGTAAATCTACTAAACTTTGTGGTATGCCTATGGAATTCCAAAGTTATTGGTAGCATTTTACATTATAAATTCGGTATATATTCAAGCATACATATGTGTATATGGATTAGAACCAATTGCACAATATATATAAAAAGTATAGTTTTAATAATGATTTTAGAGAAGATTGTTATTAAAACAATATTCAACAATAACTTTAATGAAAATTGTTATTAAGACAATATTCAACTACGGTTATAATAAATAGCCATTGCCAAAACCTTATTTAAAATAATGATTATAATGAATAAACATTAACAAAACCATACGTTTTAATAACGGTTATATTGTATGACCATTGATAAAATAGTGTGTTTTAATAATGGTTTTAGCTTATAACCGTTATTAAAACATGTGTAGTTCACCAAATTTTGGCACAATTTTTGATTTTTTTATGACGTTTTGATAACTGTTATCAAAACAACGTCTTTTAATAATAGTTTTATATGATAACCATTACTAAAAACATGCATAGTTCCCCAAATTTGGCACAAATTTTGATTTTTTGATAATGTTTTCATAGCTATTATTAAATATTTAATAACGGGTAATTCAATAATTGTTGGAAACCATTATTAAATCTGTTAACAAACTATTATTAAAAATCCTTTTTGGGGTAGTGAAAGTTTTAGGTTCTATATAAAGAATTGACTTTAGTAAGTTCACATTTTGGTTAAAACTCTTTAAAAACATTTTTAAAACACTTGATTTGAATTCACTTCATAATAATTCATGGTTGATCTTGATTTCTAAATCTTTCATAGTGTTTTAAAACTTATTATTTGCTTCTAATTAAAACCAGTCAATTGATCTCAGAACCGATTTACCAATTCCATTTAATTAAAGAGTATAAAATGAGTTAAACTCAGATAGATTGACTGACACAACAAATTAATCGACTCGTTTTGCCAAACTAATTAACTGGTTTGACCAATCAATCCATGTGTTCCACTTCTGTAAAAACCTATTCATCACCGTTTAAACTTTGTTTGGTTTTGGAAAACCGATCGATTAGTTTAACCAGCTAGTCCATATATTTTACTTTTGTAGAACCCCATTCAACTCTGCTTAAACTCATCATTTCATCAAACTGATTGACCGGTTTGAATAAGCTGACTGACTGGTGACATGAACACATTGACTAGTTTTACTTAACCATGTCACTGTTCATATATATTCATAGGACTAACCGGGCACTACGTAAAATCAATTGACTGATTTTAATAAAAAATTTGGCTAGTTTGCGTAACGATAACTTTCCATTTTCAGATATGAACATGATATGTCAACTAGTTCGAACCATCGATCAGCTATTTTGGCCAAGTCGATTGACTAGTGAGCATTAAATGTTGATTATTTGCCCGTTGGGTGATATAAATTTTTGAAGATTTTGTGTGTAATGGCCATACAACAAGTGGGACCCTTATCAATAAGGTCCCTTTGCATTTATTACAACAACGTTTCAACTATAATGATTGTGTAATTAATCATTTACTTTTAAAGCATTCAATTATTCATTCAAGCTGTCTTAACTTCAAATTGTAAGTTTTATTAAAAGTGTTCATTGCTCTATTCTTAGCTAGTATTGCTCTTAAAATATAATGTCTTTTATTATATGTAACTAGATTACTTCTCATCAAAAGTTCTATACTTCATATCTTATATTCTTGGTGAGAATCATTTGTAATCACAAATTACCTTACAAAATTTATTTTAAAAGGGTTAGTGAGTGTTTGCCTATCATTATTGAGCATTTATTGTGTAGAGTTTAGAGAAGATAAATATGCTAAGTTGCAAATAATCTCTTGGAGAATTATTGATATTGTAAGACCCATAAACCGAAAGAAGAACGACCATCAATAAAAATACGTTACTATTTTAAAAATCTAAAAAAGATAATCTTTTGGTAGTGGATGTAGAGAGTAATTTGTTCTTGAACTAATTTATATTGTGCATACAATTTTTTTATATATCATCTCCATTCTATTAAACCCCATTTACCCCATCTAGAGTTCTTTCATCATAGAAATAGACTAGTTTAATAGAATAATATAAAAAAAACTTATATTAGTACACAAATTTTATTTTTTATTTATAAATAAATAATACAAAAGGAAAAAATATAAAAGAAAATAAAATAATAACACAAAAAGTATAATAAATATATTATTGTTATCATCATCATCATGATTACTATTATCATTATAATAATTTTTTATACGTTTTTATGTCATAATTTTATTCTTTTGTTTTATTATTAGTTTATATTATTTAATTATAAAAAAATTGTAAATTTATTGGATTAATATAATATTTTTTAAATAAATTTTGATTTTGATTTTAAATTTGGATAAGAAACAGCAATTTTCTCCTGGTCCGGCAACCAGCCGAAACATGCCTCCGGTCTTCGGATTCCAGTACCTCGGTCCGTACGGCCAGAAATCACGATAACAGTTGGCTCGTCAAAAAAAGGAAAAAAAAAAAATGGTCCCTTAATGACCGAAGTTCTGTTCCATTTGTATTTCTACTTTTCTACTAGACAATTACTACGTTTTGCTCCTAAAGAACCTGAATTTCTCGTTACCGCTTTCTCTTGTTTCTCCGCCTCCCTGTGTTTTCTGCGGAGTGAATTTCAATTGGATGCTCAGCATATTAGCATGAGCGGTAAGCGGATCTGCTCGAAGTGCCAGTGCCACCGTTAGTTTCTTTGCTTCGCCAATCTTTGAAATCACCTAGTTGACCAAAGGCAGGTGAGTGGACTAAAGAATTTGATGCGACAAAGCTACTCAGGTGGATCACTGAATGCACGATAAGGAAAAATGACACACCAGCATGTTAATTTACCGCTGATTGAAGTCTATTGGTCTCTAGTTGACAAAGCTGACAAGAAATTCTCTAAAATCAGGGACTTGCCGTTGTACGAACGCCATAGGTAAACAACTATTTTCCTCATTTCATTTCATTAGGCTCTGCTATTTTTTATTTTTTTTTGTGTTTTCACTGTATATGACATAATAATTGAGGAAATTTTGTCATATTATGGTCGATTGCTCAACATTTTGGATATTATTATCTTTGAATAGTCCTACTGATTAAATTTCAATTAATGAACTTTGGAAAATTGACAAAAGAGGATGCGGTACCACATCACATTCAACAACAACACTCACCCAATCCAGCAGGGAATACATACATTATACATACCATAATTGGCTGCGCCTAGTGCACGCAGTTTCAACTCCAAGAGTATGTAGGCTAAAAGAGGATTGTTTCCAACATGACATGTAAACGACATATTTTGAAAGTAAAAATGTAATAGGGTGGTAAAAATTCGATATTGTAAAAGTTATGTAATAGTAGCAATTGTAGTGATGTTAAATAAATAGATAAAGCTAGGCAAACCAAGTAAACTATGAGCTGCAGTAGGGATTCCCAAATCCTCCAAATGTATCACATTCACAAATGTGCTATGGGATGCATCATGTTTGAACTCTTGGGATAGGAAGATAAAGTCAGCTAACAAGTTGATAAGATTAGGAGGATTAGTCCTCTTGTTGGCACAATTGCAGTTTCTTCTTTTGTATCACATTGATCAAGAATTGAGGAAGTAAGGAATTATGGAGGGAAAATTGCGTGCGATTGGTTGTAGTAGAGGAGGAAACAATTGGCATCCAAACAGGGAAACCGGCAGCTATGGAGGAGGGAGGGAGGGAGAGAGAGGGAGAGAGAGGGAGAGGGAGAGAGATTGTGAAGAGCTAGGGGATTAACAGTATTTGTTGATTCTCTTGAATTTTCTATTACCAATGGTTTAAAGCTTTATTTGTAGCTTAGTACAAGCAAATACACTTAACCCCGTAATTGTTACCACTAAAATAGATAAATATCCTGCACACCAAAAAGGATATTTATCAATCACTAACCTAGCTAAATAACATCTCTATATGATAATTCCTTTCTAGTAGCTAATATCTGAATATAATCTTTTTAATAATAAACCAACAAGTAAATACCTACTAAATAACTAAAGATACTAAAAGATATTAAATAATTAATAGAAGATTACTGGATTAATATTCTTCCAATTATTCTAAATAATAACATAAGGCACTAACTAATATTGGATAAATATTGTGCCAATTAGTCTAGAAGGGGTTCAGTCAGGCCTTTTGGTCCTCTCAAAAGTTGGACCCATAACATTACTCCTGTCGGAGTTAAAGCTTGTCCTTAGGCTTGAAGTGGGTTGTTTTCGTTGAAATTGAACCTTTGGAACCCATGTGTCACTTCCATTCCACTTGAAGCTTGGTGATGCTCTCTCAGAAGACATCCATCCTCTTCGCCCACCCTATATAAAGCAAGAGAGCTTTTGATGGAAGAGGAATCAACAAGTTGTTCGATTCTCAGAATTCGCTGATCTTAGACTCTCTAGCCGGTTGGATACATTCATCCTTTAGCTCGGCCAAGAACTTCTAGCTCCTTTTAAGGAACAACGTAGAGTTCAACCATTGTCTTGTTTCCCATCCTGCTTACCTTGATGTGGACTCGCTCACAAACTCAAGACAATTAAGCCACTCATGTTTAGCTAGGGACACCTTCAAGTTCTCCCACAGTGTAAGCTCCAAATGGAAAGCCTAGATCACCACTGAGCCTGCATAGCAAAAGGGGTTAGCATTCTTGACCTGCATTGGAAGCATTCGATGGGCAATTTTGGCCATCGTAGAAGAGATCTGCAGGTGATACAATGCCATGAGCTCATCAACAAGGGGGATGATCTCAACATGCACGTACTTAGGATTGGCTGCTTAGAGGGATAATTGAAGTCATTAGTCTCTACTTGATGATTCTCTCAAGGGTGTTCCACCCAAAAACTCATAAGCAAATAACACATTAAGCCTGATCTTCAAAACCTACGATGCTTTGAAGCTCAGTAAGGTGGGCTGTGTTTGGAAGACTACGATTCATTTTTGGGCGGCTTAAAATTAAGTGACTTACTTAAGTAGATATGGCAGAGCTACAAGCAAAAGATTTATGCTCTAGTTTTGATGCATCCTCACATAACTCATTTTTTCCTTGCTTTTTGATTTACAAGGAATTTGTAAGAACGAATCCAAATTACCATATAGGAGACTGTATTATCATAAAGGTGTACAATATCGAGAGATAGGTGATTTAAACCTAGGATATCCGGTACCCATTACCCTAGCTTCAACTATTAGACTATGACATCGTAGTTACTTCTAGAGGTTTTTACTTGATATTGTTGGGTCCATCTGAAGAAGAAAGTAAAACAGCAACAACTAATCTTGCTCTTTCTTTTGCTTAAAGACAAGCAGGTTTCTAAGGAGGGCCTTGGTGCTATTGACCTATAGTTAGGAGGCACAAACAGGGTTAGCATAGTGGATAAGCAGAATCGACCAAGCGTTAGGAGCAAGCAACAAGGAGAATGTGTGATAGTCAGCTGAGAAAGTGGAGAAATAGTAGTGGAGTCTTAGCTACTTTGTTCTAGAATCCATTAGTTAAAGTTATGTAATCTGCCCTAAACAATAAATTACGATTGTGGTTGTGATTGCAGTATTATAGCACCACCATTTTACATATCACGGTTGTGGCTTATTTTTTATTTTTATTTTTCACAATAAATATTGGCTAATATCATTAAATATCAGCTAATACATTGGCCAAAACATATTGTATCGGCTGGTATACATGTGATTTCATTTCTATGTGGACCAAAAATCTGATAAATATTGGCAAATGTTTTATTCCATGATCTGCCCCTGACTTGTATTTGAGAAGAATGGATGCCTTAATGTAAGCGAAGAAAAATCTTGATCCAACCAATTTTCACTCATGAGATTGTTACACCTGAATCACTCATTAATTACCCACCATGGGTAAGTGAGTCTAGAGTGAGAACTCATAAAAGCAAAACATTAATTTATTTTTTTGCCAGATCAGTTGCTGAAAATCCCTGTGGAGTCATGGACTTATTTTTTAACTCTTTTCAACTTAGATGCCTACTTTTAGCGCAAGATTGGTGAGTATTATTAATGTGCCTGAAAATATCAATGTGTTGTATCTCAATTGTAGAAGCTGCCCACTTGTCATGAACTATTTTCAGTTGTCAAGCTCAGACACTTTTATGCTTGTTTATGTGTATATTTTACAAGCTAAAAACTACCCAAATAAACTTTAAATCTAGCTTAGATGATCGACTGTTATTTTTTTTCACTTGCATTTTCCTTTTTCTTATTTCAGAGTTCCATTTGTTTGTTGGTATAAGAGCGTGTGTGAGTTTTCTCCCCAGTGAAATTCTTTGCAATCCTATTCATTATTCTATTTAATTGCATTATTTAGTGGTTAGGGGACAAAGGAGTTTGTAAACATGCTTTATCTCATACGTTTTCAAGATGAGATAAAAAATCATTTTGTAACTGTACTGATGGTGACGTAACTAACATATGGGGCTCTCACCTTCGCTGCTTTCAATTTATAAGATGTTGGAAGCCGATGGTCTAGGGCCAAATGGTTTCTTTAGACTTTTATTGTCTAGGAAGTTTCTGAATTTTACTTTGCTAATAGTATTTTAAGATATGAGGTTAGTATTTAGCTATATCTTTATTTAGTGAATATTTAGTTGATAAATATTGCCTTTTAGTCAAGGGGAATGTTTACCTTAATCAGATATAAATAAGGTCTTAGATTCCGGTCCTAAGACAAGGTGGTAAATTAGTCAAAAGAACTTATTCCTTCTCTCTCCCCCCTCTGCTCCCTCCGTCATCAACTCCCAAGCTACCTCACACTCTTATTCCGTTATTCGTCCTCAATTTGAGCCCAATTCCCCCTCATTGCATTTAATTTATAAACCTAATGAACTGAAGACTTAATTATCACTATGGGATACAAGAGGAGAATCAGCAGGAAAGCTCCTAAGAAGAACAAACGATCTAGGACCTGTCAGATAGAAGGTCCTGAACCATGGCTAGGTCCTCAGCTAAAGTACTTAACATGAGAAAGGGAAAAAAAAGAATGACTATGAGCAATATTTGTAATTCTAATCAAAATATTCTGAAAGATTTTATGGGCAAGGAAAATCATTGTATATAATGCATTTTAGTACATAGAAAGATGTATGGTTTTATACAAACAGGCTGCATCTGAGGACATAGACAGATGTATATTTGAAGGTTCAGATTCTTCCTCGTTTAGTATGGGTAACCTGATTAGGAATGATATTTTTGATGTTCAGAACAATGAAGCATCTGATTTAATTTTTTCTCGTCCTATGCTTAGAAGTGAAGAAAGACATATATCTCTTGGATGGATTCAACTAATGGAGCTCTTTTCAGAATCAATTGTTCAAGTTTTTCTACCTGACAAAATAATTCAACTTTATCATTCCCAATTCTTCCAATTGCTAAAGGAATATCAGGACGGTACTAAAATAATAAACATTATTGTTGGCAACAGGGGATGCTGAGAGCATTGTCATATATGATTCCGACAAATCTATTTCTGGGAAAATAAGATAATTGCTTAAAAGACACTCGTAAGTGTAGCCATTTTGTTTCTGTTGTGATCCTGCCTCTTATAGCTCTGTATATTTTTCATGAAGCAGGTATGATACCTATTTCTACAAAGTATTTAAGGTCTACACACAGTTATGGAAATTTCAGCAAGAAAATCGACAGAGGTTGGTTGAGGCTGGACTTAAGAGATGGGAGATTGGCGAGATCGCTTCAAGAATTGCACAAATTTATTTTGGACAATACATGCGCACGAGTGATGGAAGTTATTTATCAGAATCATATGTTTTCTATGAAGCAATATTAACAAGGGAGTATTTCAAGGAGGGTCTGCTCCAAGATCTTAATATTGCTAATAAGCAATTGAGGTTTCTTGCTAGATTCATCATGGTATGTCTATTGTTAGATCGGCAAGAAATGGTGCATCAATTGGTTAACCAATTAAAGATGACACTTGATGAATGCAAACGGAATTTCCAGGTAATTACTTTCATGATTCATTTTCCTTGAAATGTCTTTTATTCATTTTTTTTTTCTTTTCTTTTATTTTATCTATCAATTTATACTCAGGTTCTCTGCCCCATGATGCTATTAGTTGGATGTAGCTACGTGCCAGCGGAAAGGCATTTTATTTTTCTGTGCACTTTGTTAATTGTGCATTTTAATCTGCTGCTCATTTGTTGCAATGATTCTGCATTGAAGTTTGACTTTAACATTTTTCACAATGCCATGTCATATGGATGCTTACAATGCTAGTGGTGCCTATTCTGCTGCATGAATTTCGTAAGTGCATTCATATGTATGAATCCGAGTAGCCCACTACATTCATAATTATATACTTACATACCTATATGTATTCACATCATGTGATCCAAAACATGGTTGATGGTTTAGTTACAAAACTGGAGCCAATACTAATTTCATTCCTATACGAACCTAAGTCTTTTAATTCTTCGCTTTTATTTGCTTCTGGAATTAGCTCTCTTAGCACTCTTCATGCTCCATAACACCTCTTTCAGCCTGCTGGTTCTGAAAAAAAAAAATGAAAAATAGGTTATT
Source organism: Tamarix austromongolica (assembly GCA_039764185.1). Classification (NCBI taxonomy): domain Eukaryota; kingdom Viridiplantae; phylum Streptophyta; class Magnoliopsida; order Caryophyllales; family Tamaricaceae; genus Tamarix; species Tamarix austromongolica. The sequence continues at coordinate 86,513,848 of CM077818.1, read as the reverse complement.
CATGAAGTTTTTCTTGGTCATAAATTAATATACAAGCGGTCTCTACTCTCTACCTTTAGAAGCCCAACTTTGCAAATAAATGAAACATCTAAAACTCATACGATATACAGGTTAAAACATCTACAACTTGATCAGAAATTGCGTTCGGTTTTTGGTTCAAATGATACTAATAGTTCTTCGTGTGTGGTTGGTTCTCTAGCTAGGAAAGTTAGGAACCTTCATTGGAGGCTCTACATGGAGATTTAACTCCAATTGTCTTTGAGTCTACATTGCTTGATGTTGATATTACATCTGCTAGTATGCATGAACCTTTGATGATTTTAAATAAAGCTAATACTGATACTTTGAATGCCTAAACAACGGTGAACCCTAGTCTTGATATGGCAGTGAAAGTTGTAAAACCTTATTAATCGACCCCAGCTTTTGAAGTGAAAAAAATTGTTTGGGATCAATTGGAGCTATGCTCCCCTAGCAATGGACCTCCTAAAGGGATATTTTGGCTGGGTACCATAATACTAATCGAGGTGAACAATTATAATGTATCCCCCCTCCATGGATAAATGACTATTTTTGTAAAATTAGATAAGGGGGATGTTGATTTAGAAGCAAATCTGTGGGCTAATACCTTGGCGGGATATGTGTTTGGGGAATTTCCAACTTATAATTAGATTTGTGGTTATGTGCGTACACATTGGAGAGCTATTACTTTGCCACAAGGTTTGCTTCATGCTTCAGGTTATTTTCTTTTTAAGTTCAGTAGTAGGGAATATATGAATTTCATTCTTGGCCAGCGCTAGACCTTTTTTGATAGACCATTTGTGTTGAAAATTTGGCATAGGAAGATGAAGATTCATAAGACTGAGATGCAGGTTGTGCCTTTATGGATCAAATTCCCTGATTTGCCTCTTTGATTACTGGTCTAAGAATTTGTTGAGCAGAATTGCAAGTGCAGTGGGGGAAGCCACTCTGCACTGATGCCATAACTGTATCCAGGGATCAAGTATTTTTCCTAGAGTATTGGTTGAGATAGATGTAAAGAAACCTTTCTTGGATACCTTGGTTATTGTTGATCTGGAGGGGGAACAGATCATACAAAGATTTGAGTATGATTAGAAACCTTGCTACTGTCATTTTTGTGATATGTTTGATGCTCTTAGTTTTAAGAAACAAAATGCCAACATTAAGGCCCCCTTTAATGGATGAAAATGAGCTATCGTGAAGGGCTGGGAGATTGCTGGAGACAATGACTATGCTATGGCGGATACTGCTAGTGTCCGACCGAATGCAGATGACACTTTCAATTTTGTCAAAAAAGCAGGGACTAGCACCAATATCCTATAGACCTATCGAATGGAAGAAATTGTTTCTCAACAACCTCAAAATGGAACTCTTGAACTAGTGGGAGTTCCTGATAATATCCCCAGCAGCCTCAATTGGGGCCTTACAAAACAGTGAGGTTTACTGATTCTATTCTTATTGATGAGGGGAATGATAAATCAAGGGAGATTACTGATCTTGGTCTACTCTTTGAGGTTAAAAGTATGACTAGGAACAAATAAGCTAAGGCAGTACAGGAGCTCCCTCCGTCTAGTTCAAGGTCTATTCTAAAACAATATGCTAGGAGAGGTGCTCAACAAAATGATCCCAATGGACATGCTTAGTACTTGGAATATCCGAGGATTGAATAAGACTTCCAAGCATAAGGAAGTCAGTCATTTTTGTAGTACTCATTCTTTATCTTTAGTTTGTTTGATGGAGACTAAAGTTAAAGAGATTAAATGTTTTGGTGTTTTAAATAAAGTCAGGAGAGGCTGGAAAATTATAAATAACTACTCTCATTACCTTAATGGTAGAATTTGGGTCACTTAGGACCCTAGTGTTTAGTGCATTAAAGCCATTAACATATGTGGTCAAGCCATTCTTTGTGAAGTCAAGCACTTGTCTAGAAACTTTTTGTTTATTGTTGGTTTCATTTATGCTCTGAATAGTGATGTTGAGAGGAGAAGGCTTTGGAATTGGTTGAAACAATATATAATTCTTGAGATCCTTGGAATCTCATGAGGGATTTCAATTTTGTCCTTTTTTCTAGTGAAAAATTTCAAGGTATTTACCAAATGCTATCGATATGCAAGATTTTTAGGATTTCTGTTTGGATATGGGGTTTGCAGATTTACAAGGCCAGGGTTGTTTCTATAGTTGGTCTAGTAAAAGAGGAGGGCATGTTGAAGTCATGTGTAAATTGGATAGAGTATTGGTCAACTTGGAGTGGTTGGAATCTTTTTCTTCTTCAGTGGCCGAGTTTCTTAGCCCTTTGGTGTCGGATCATAGTCCAGTGATTGTCAATCTTTAATTGTCGGTTGTCCATAGGAAGAAGCCTTTTCGGGTTTTCCAATTTTGGGCAGAGGATGAATATTTTTTACCTTTAGTCTGCTCAACCTGGTGACAACAACTACAAGAAAAGTTTTTTGTAAGGATTTATGCTAGGCTGCAAGCTCTTAAGAAGGACCTCAAGCGGCTGAATCAGGACTAATATGGTTCCATTTAACAAGAAGTTTCTACTGTGAGAGAGGGGTGTGTGTTCTTCAAAAAGAAATACTTTGTGACCCTTCTAATAATAGGAATAGAGATTAGCTGAAGGTCCTTGAACAAAGGTATGACCATTTGCTGTATTGTGAGGAGATGTTCTTGAGACAAAAGGCCTGCATTCAATGGCTGAATTGCGGTTATTCATCATAAATTTTTCTATGCTCGAGTGAAGGAGAGGCATAAGAAGAAGGCCATAGCTTTCTTGGTTGATGAGGCTGGCAGGGTGGTGAGGGGTTCCCATGGAATTCATAAAGCTTTCATTGAATACTTTTGGCAACTCTTGGGCATGGAATCTCCCTCGATGAGCCAATTCAACCCAAATGTAGTGAACTGCTCTTTAACAAAAAGATCAACAAGCAGCCGTAAATGCTCTAGTATCAAAAGAGGAGGTTAAAGTAGTTGTTTTTTCTGTTGGTGACACTAAGGCCTAGGTGTAGATGGTTTTACCACTGGTTTCTTCTAGAACATAGTTGGAGATGATTTATTTATGGTTGTTTGAGAACTCTTTGCTATAATACCTAGAAAGGTAAATGTTACATCTTTAATCGGTAAACGGTTATTGATTTCATGCCTATTGCATGCTGTACTATGCTTTACAAGGTTATTTCAAAGATCCTAAAACACAGATTGCAAAATATTATGCCCTTAATAATTAATTTTGCTCAAATTGCTTTCATTAATGGAAGAAGTATTGGTGAGAATGTGTTATTAGCTCATGAGTGGGTGAATATGCTTGCAAATGGGTCTCACCGAGATGCATGTTAAAGATTTATGTAATGGTCAACTGAAGTTTTCTTCAAAACCTCTTGATGTTGTATGGGTTTTCCTATGTATTTGTAAAGTTGATCATGGCTTGTTTAGATACGGTGATGTTCTCCATTCTATGTAATGGTGTGTTAGCTTCTCCTTTTAAGGCTAAGAGAGGTTTGAGACTGGGAGATCTTCTCTCTTCTTATCTTTTTGTTCTTGTCATGGAATCTCAAACTTTTATGGGCTAATGAGGCTTTCAAAGGCCACCCTAGATGCAAACCATCGAAGATTGTTAACCTTAGTTTTGCATATGACATTTTACTCTTTTTCCATGGTGACTTGCATAGTGTAAAGTGTCTTATGAATGTGGTTCATCATTTTTCTAGGATATCTGGACTAATCCGATATCCCCATAAATGCACTGCTTTTTAGTTTGTGTGGTGCTAATTGTGAAAAGATCAATGGTTGATTTGTTAGGTTTCCAGAAGGGTACCTTCCTTATCACCTACCTTGGTTTACTGTTAACCTCATCCAAGATTTCTTCGTCTCTTGTCCAGCTTATTTTGGAAAAGGCAACGACAAGACTAAGACATTGGAGCACAATCTACCTATCTTATACTAGAAAGCTACAACTTATCAAGTCGGTGTTGTTCAGCCTGCAATTGTATTTCAGCCAGGTTATTCTTTTGTTAAAAAAGATTTTTCACCAGTTTGTGAGTCTTTGTAGCAACTTCTTGTGGTTAGAAAAGGTGCATATATGAAGAAGAGCCTTGGTCTTTTGGGAGCATCTTTGTTTCCCCGAGGAGGGGGTGTCTTGAGTTACTTAAACTGGGTGTTTATAATCAGTTTGCCTTGGAAAACTCCTTTGGAACATTGCTCTCAAGAAGGATTTCTTATAGGTTAGATGGATTCATGGGGTTTATATTAAGCACAATAGTGGCTTTTCCAAAAAATCCTTCTTTCGAGAATGGTATTACCGAGCTTTATACAATGCAGTTAGTGGTCATCTTGATTATAGTATCAAAATAGCTTATGAAGCTATGAGATCGAGGCAAGATAAATAGATAGTCCAAACTTGTGTGGTTGTCATTAAGAGATAAGCTGAGGACTAAAGCTAGGCTTGTGGAGGTTGGCATGGGTGTGAATGATTGGTGTGCGTTTTGTCAGCAACAAACTAAAATAAGGGACCACTTGTTCAACCTGTGCCTTTACACAATTGCAATTTGGAGGAAAATTAGAGAATTGACTGGAAGAATAGATAACATCCAAGGTTGGCAGCAGGAGATCTAAACTTTGGTGACTAGATGTAGACAAAATGGTCAGAAGAAGTAGGTTCTACTTTTGTGTCTTATATTGCTAATTTTTGGTATGATAGAAACTTGCGAATCTTTAAGAATCGTAGTAGAGATTTCCCTAGTCTTGTTCGGGTTACTGTCATGCCCGTAGTTAGAAGATTAGTACACCCGCAATTACTGACTAAAGTTTCATAAGTGGGTTAGTATGGATGACTGTATGGTTTGATGGTATTTATAATGTATGGTTGTAAATACTCATTTTCGTAAGTAATAAAATCACTACTTACTGAAAAAAATAACAAAAACCAATTGGCTGTTTTACACATGGAACAATTATAGTTTGACAATTAAGCATCAATACTACACTTGACGTTCTCACACACATGGAAAAGGGGAAAAAGAATCTTGATATTAATCAAGTTCGTCTAAACACAATACCCCGTTGTGTTCTAAAGCAGAAAAAATTCACATTGGAACCACCAGAGGTTAGAATCATAGATGGGAGATAGGATAACTCTTTTCCTAGTATTGTACTTTATGAATCCTCCAAACCAAGCCTCCTAGGATTAGAAGGTAATAAAGTTGAGAACAAGTTGTTGTATTTGCCTCCCCCTTTTCTTCTTCATTGCACCTTCATTTCTTGTCTCTGCAGCTCTCTGCTTCATGGTTTTCTCGCTAGAGTCTCCATCTCTCTTTAGACTTCCCCTAGTCTTGTTCTTCTTCTTCCTCAACATGTTCAGGGTTAAAGTTGTCTAAACTCACCAAAATATCAAGCCCCTAATCAATAATAACAAGCTATGTCCTCCGTTTAAGCTCTAACTCTTACCAGCCTATTATGCAAAGAGTCCTTTCATTGGACAAAGATGTTCATTGTCCCCATAAATGAATTTCTTGCTCAGATACCAAAGGTTACAAGACAGGTGGGGCAGCCATGGGTGATGATATGCTGTCAAGTCCTTGACAGAAGTCGTCTCTTTATGAAGAATGAGATGTCTCATTTCAACCCAAGAAAAAGCTCTCCTCAATTTTCCCTTAAAGCAGATGTCTCTATTTAACAAATGGGACACATATTTCAGACATATGTAGCAGCAATTTGGGACGAAAACTAAATACTGTCTTGCTCATATATTACCAAAATCTTGGCCTTTCACTATTTACTTTTTGATTCTTTCCTAACTCCTTGGTGTACACTCCTCCATTTGAAGCACCTTCTTCTACTGCCTTCTAGCCTCAATTACTTTTCCTCTTCACCGAGGAAACAACTGGCAAAAATTTTTGGAGCAACAAGCAAGAAAATATCAGGTTTTCAAAGACCAAATATTCCTCTCCTTTGTGCCTATTGTTGGCCATTTTTTTTCCCTAAAATCATCACTAATCTTGATTAAGGTTAGTTTTTTTGTACCTATTCTTGTTTGATTGTAGTTTTATTTGATGTTTTTGGTTGAATATAGGCTTTTTTGAAGGTGAAATACCAATCTCAAGAGGAGTTTCAGCCAGAGTGACTGAAATTCAAGTTGAGTTTTGGGCCTTTCGGCCACACAAACTGAAATTCAATCTAGTAGAGAGGAGATGATGAAGAGAGCTAAGAGCAATTTGGTCACTTCAGGCCGAAATCTGAGCTTTAAAATAAAAAAAAAATACATTTCTTCTATATAACACCACCCCTAACAAATGAGGTGTCTCAGTTTCTACCAAAGATCACCCCTAATAAATAATCACTATGTTTTATGGAAACAAATTCTTTTGACTATTTGTTGGAATGACAATGTCAAACTGTTAGTGCCTATTAAGGAGTTAATAAATCAGTTATTTTGATTTAGTGAGCCATATCATTTGCTGGTAGGTTGTCACATCTGGGCAGGAGGGGATTGCTCATTTTGATCAGATGTCAGTAGAGAGATTTTCATGGGAGTGGGGGATAGGTCGGGACTATGGCCATTTTTTTTTTACAGTCATTAGGGAACATTTATCAGTGGAGGGTTGAGGGCTAAGATGGTAACCTTCAATGGATACTTGGGTTGATCTTGAGTTTACATACTATCCACTTTCCTCAGTTTTAGGCATGTTTCCAAGGATCCACATGCTGAAAAGGTATTCATTTTATTTGGTTTTGTAAACCAAAAAGGTTCACAAGCATGTATCTTTTGACAAGGGAAGGTTGCTGAAGGAGGAAACATGCATTTTATAACAATAATCCCTTCCAAGATGATTGAGATATCCAAAAGGAGTCCTGCTGGGGGGCAGCGGATGTGGTGGCCAGGTGGGCTTGTTGAAGGTGGGACTGTTGTTATGTTTACAAAGGTAGAGAAAAGGTTTGAATGAAGATTGTTGCTGAAACTATTGTATTTCAGTGATTATTATGGACCATAAATTAATAAAAGGAATATGGATCATCTGAGTTAGCATAAGTTATTATGATTGTTATTATCCCATATTAATGGCTTGTTTGAAGCTATTTATTAAAAAGTAGTAATCTAAGATAATTACTTATTTTAGAATTTTTTAAGCTAATTTTTTTTTCAAAATAAATAGTTATCTTGGATAACTACTTTTGATAAGTAGCTTCAAACGAGCAATAAATCATTGCCAACAACAACTCGACATAATTTTCCCTCTGGCAGGGTCTTAATTCTGGAGATCCATTTGTTTTTATTCTCGCATCAACTAGCTAGGAACTAATGACTGTTTTCAGTAAACCCACTTAAAAACTACATAAAAATCTTTTTGTGTAAACTAGGCTTATATTAATCAATGCATGGGCTGTGGGACAGGGTGTACTTTCATTCCGGCTTTAGATTTTGGTTTTTTAGTTAAAACATTTTACTATGGATAAGATTTTGATGTTCTTGTTAATCATTTCTCCTTCTCGTTATAACCATTCACCACTACCTTTTCTTTCTAACTTTATGAATATCATCCTCATTCTTTAATTTTCTTTTATAAATGCCTCCACAGTTTACCACAATGAAAATGGTTATAACCTAAACACAAATAGACCTATGCTTAAAATTGGTTCTTTTTATCATAATATGGCAGATGTTGTGACGGTGAATTTTTATATTAGCTAAATTTCTGTATCTATTTTTCAGTGGCATAACGTCAAGTGTGATATTATCAATGTTCATCAGGTCATAATTGAGGTTCAAAATGAAATTATATCATTCTGTGCCATTGGCCTGACTAGGCAAATAAGATTGGGTGATGCTCTATTGATTATCATTCATGTTTCTAATGACCTGGGTTTGAGATGTATATTGTTATGTGAAGATACATATTTTATAGCTGGTTTATGTTTTAGAGTAAGGCCTGCTATGTAATGTCAGAGACTGAAAAAATGGTGTTCACGTATTATTGATTAAAAGGATAATGCTAGTTATATATATTCTAGGGAAGTATTTGTTAATCATACCTCTTAGTTTTTCCGTACTTAACCCAAAATCATACCTTTGAGTTATTTCCCAGGGAAGTATTTGGATATCATACCTCTTAGTTTCTCATACTTAATCCAAAATCAGAAGTGCCTGTTCTTGTTTAAGTTGCTTATCACTTGTAATGATTAACGTCCTTTTCATAATTTTTGTTTAATAATATTTTCTTCTATTTTATCTACTTGATAAGATGTACTATTCACAAATACTACCCTATGTGTGGCACCATATGCGCAAGCATGTTGTATCGTATGACTAGTTTCTAAGAAATACCTATACGTGGCATCTCATTTATACAAGTGATATCACTTCATCTATTAGGGAATGATTTTAGTTAGAAACCTTTCGTATTGTTCAAATCTAATAATTAGAGATTGTGAAAGTATTATTAAAATAGTGATACTGCGAAACCAATATTTGCTGCTATGGTAGTTTTTGAACAGGAAGCATCCTTTTCTGCTTTTAAGTTTGCATATGCAGTCATCATTAACACATTTATACATGGCACTTGCATATGTAATGATTGGTTTATGCTTCTCAAATGCCTGGGTTATCCTCTTTTTTGTCATGCATATTTAATTTTTATTGTCATTTGCATATATACCCGCCAAAGCTGACTTGACTTGCAATTCGATTTGGACCCAAAAATTTAAACTTGATTTCAACATGAAAATTCTGAAAAACCCGAAACATACCTGAATTTAGCCAACTTGATAATGACCCATACATGGGAAAAACCTGATTGAAATCAACTCATATTCGGACAAAAATTAGACAATGACTTGACCCGAAGTTACCTGACTTGAATTAATGCAACCTAATATGACCCGATTCGAACCTGATTGATAATTGGACATAATTCCAAATTTTATCCAAGTTAAACTTAAATTCGATTCACAAAGGTAACATTTTATCTTATTTAAATAGCTATATAAACATCAATAAACAATCTTATTAATAAATTTTTATGTAAAAATAGTACTATGTGACCCATTGACAACATATAAAGCAAAACTAGTAAGACTTTATTCTCCTGACTTTGTTTTATTATCATATTAGTATCGATCAGGTTAGCTCAAATAAATTATCTTTATTAATAAACATAAAAATTATAAATACAAATATAATAATTAGAATATATATTATTTTAGTGATAATAATAAAATTTATATTTGTATTTCTAATGAAAATAATGATTATTATATTTCTAAAGATTATAATAACAATAATAATAATAGTAATAATTAATTATTATAATTAACATGATAATTATGATTATTATAACATTTATAACAATCATTATAATTATGTATATGATAATATTTATAATTGTATTTTAACAATAATTATAATACTACCACTAATAATTTATTATTATTATTATTATTATTGCATATATTATGATAAAAATTACTATAATAAGCATAATAATGATAATAAATTGCAAAATTCAATATATTCATTATATTATATTAATAACAATTAACATCAATATAAATTTTGAATTGAATTAACTTGATCCAAACCTCTTATGACTCAGAGTTTGTAGACCTAAATCAACTTGATCCAAACCGGAGTTTATAGATCCGGATTAAACCTGAAGCTGAAGAAACCCAATGCATTAGCCCCAAACTCGACCTGATATTCTCAGACCCAAAATTACTTATTTAAATCACTGTTATCTAAATTGGACCTAAACCTAAAGGACACCAAATCTGAACCCGACCCAATTATATAGCAGTCCTGATTATAACCCGATCCAAAACCGACATGTATTGTATATCCAGTTCCATGCTTGTGCATACCTAATCTTATCGACATGTTTTTTATATGATACTAGCGTAGAAATTTTTTTGAATAGATATATTCTTTATTGGCGGATTATTTGGGGATGTTTCATTGGTGACCTATAGGTTTTATTTATTTATTTCTATTAACCTTTAATTTCCATACATGCATGAATTAGGCTGGTCTGTAAAGATATTTGATTAGCGTCATAAATGGACATGTCTTCAAGGTCTTCTGCTTTCCTAGGTTAGTAACATCTGCAATGTTTTTTCCAGGATGCTAATTTAAGAGAATGGAAGCTGGTGGTTCAGGAAATTGTTAAATTTCTGAAAGCAAACTCTGCATTTATGAACATCAGGCCCTTGAGATATAGCTTTGTTCTTGATGCTCCTGATAATCCACCTCATTTTGTGGCTCCTAATGCAAAGAGGAATCTGAGACTGCGAGATGCAATACTAAGTAGCTACCACCCTAATGAGGTTCATCTTACTTCTGTCTCTATTCAGATTATGTTCACTTCCCTCACCCCTTGATTGTTTTGTTAAATTTTTATGATTTTTACATTATTTCTGGTGGAAAGCGGGTTTGTCTATGTTCACAGTTTCATGTTTTTCTGTATGTCTCACTTCTTCTGTTTATGCATTTTTGATGGTGAATTTATCTGGTCCATTTTGTGTCTGTTGCATATATGTCTAATGCCGAACCAAGTAGCAATCTTTTAGTACTTTTCTTGTAGCCTTACCATTCATTAATGGATTTGAGAGACTGCCACTCTAAGGTTCAATGAGGTTTAAAAGGCCCATCTTGACATATCAAGGTCTTCTTTGTCATAGAAGTTCCATAAAAATCTAGGTTAACATCTAAGCAAGTTTTGGAATGTATGATGTAAGTGCAGGTTTCTTGAAAGGTTACACAGAAACAAGGAAGAGAATGCTGAAAAGGGACACAGAAGAATGACAATTCTTAGAAGCTACAAAATGATGATGTTAGGAAATGCCAACAAGAAATTATTTTATGTATATATTAATTAGAAGATGAGTACTTCAATTTTTACGCATTAAATTTATAATACTACTTCTAGCACTAGGAGCCATGACTCAACAAAAGAAAACAAGAAGTGTCCAACACTACAACTAGCAAATCACTAACAAGTTTCCAGCACAGTAGCCAACAAAACCTAATACCCTTGGCCATACACAGAAGAAAAAATTGTGACATACCAACCCTCTCGAAGACAGCCAACAGAGAAGACCACAATTGAGCAAGAAAGCAAAAGCCTACAAAACTCAGAACTAAGTATTAAACAAAAGAAACAGAAATAAATGATTGAGAGAGAGGCTGAAGAATACCACCACAGAAACACTCACACACCTCCTCTATTTGCCCAAAGAATACCACCACAGAGCTTGAAGGTTGCCATTGCAGTGATAAGTCTTCAATGTTGCCCAAAGAGTACCATCACAGCAACGATCAGAGGTGAAGGAAGACTAGAAACCTGGTTGTATTGTCGAAGTGGAGGCAGGGACCTGGTTGATTATCAAATCTGACTGTGCGAAGTTCTATTCTGTGCAAAAGTGGCGTTGCTTGATTGTTGTTGCCGATGAGAGCGGTTTCTGAGAGGTTGGCCAGTGAGAAGGATGGGAGTGATAGAGGCTCTGCAATGGTTCTGTTAGGAGGGGCTAATTTGAATTAGTAGCTGCTGGGAATAATTCGGTTAGGGATTTGAGAAGGGTGTTTTAGTCTGTTATGGTCTGTTAGTGGAATACTCTAGATGTCATTGTGAGCCTATAAATAGAAGTGTAGCAGAGAAAGGGGAGGGGGATGGAAGTGGGAAAATCAGTAGGGAGGTTCCAGGTCCTTGAAACCTGGTTGTATCCGTTTTGTTGATGTTTCTCAATCAAATACACCCTTCTAATCATCTTTTCTGCAATTAATTTCCTGAGAATCTTACTAGAACAGCTTGGTACCTAACAATTGGTATCAGAGCTCTATGATCCTAGATGGCTATGGCTAGAATAGATTCACAGCAAGGTGAAGAAGAACTAATTGCTGAAGAGGAAAAAAAATTGTGTGCAAGTCTGGATCGGTGTATTGCCAAATTAGACAGGTGGATAGAGATGATGAGATCTGGATGAGAAGGCCTTATCAAGTAAGAGAACAAAAGGGAATCAGAGGACAGATATTTACAGAGTGTACTGGAGCAAACTCACAGCCTTTGGGTGAAGAAAATTGACTGATGCTGGGAAAATTACTGGCAGTGACGAAGTCAGCAATGCATCGTTAAGAATAGAGAAACAACATGAAGAGGATAATCGGAGAACAACTTCCTGTGATGCAGTCCCAGTTGATTTTGAATTAGAGAACCTTCGGATTACATGAAAGAGATGAGGAGAGTGAAGGTTTCTGTGATAACAATGGAGGAGAAACTCAGCTGCTGTGAAGGAGGAAACTCTGTTACCATGGGAGAGACGTTGGAAGATCTGGCATCATCAGCGGCACAACTTCAGAGGAGGCTCAAAGGGGACAAAGCAGGGACCAATTGGGTTAGGCAATTGGGTCGAATCATGTGGTGCCACAAATTGGGCCAGATGCGTGCAGGCTATTCTAATTTTAAGTTAGCAATCACCTTGCCTTCTCACCTTAGGTACACCATGTCTTCAGAATCAACTCATGCAAGCATCCATAAGCAGCTTGGTGCTGCGGTTTTCATTCCTTACCTCCATGGGCCAGTGACACAGCTGCAAACTATGGTTCACGAGTGTCGCTTTGACCCAGGTCCACAGAAATCACTCATCATAGGCAGTACACAATGAATTTGAGGGCAAGGAGCCAAGCACATCATTTCTTGATAACCAGAAGAAAAATGGCTTTGATGGAATATCGAGGTATGTGAGTACTGCCCAACTTGTCCTTACCCTTCTAAGATCATCTTCGATGGTTGAGTTTATTGGGTTATATAAGCTTCATTTGAAAATGATGTTTGAGGACTGTGCATGGAAGTTGTTTGATGAAATTCTAAGAGAAGTGTGGCTGTACTGAATGCCAAATTTTCAGTTGAGATAGAATTTCTAGAGATCAATATTGTTGCTAAGACATCGAAGCGGGTTGTGTACTGCTATTATTGGGGATATAACAAGGTGGTGTAAATGCAGTGATTTATGTTATGATCGCACATGACTTCTGTCACCAGATGAAACCCATTAGGGAAACTCCTAGCAGTAACCCAGGACCATGCCTACTTGAGTTTTTCTGCCAAATTCCTAAGAACTTGTTGGATTAGCTAGAAGGTTGTCTATCTTCTATGTTTGAAGAATGGCGTGTAAATACAAGAGATGTACTGGATGAAGTTGAAATATGTGTATTTAATGATATATGTGGGTATCATGTTCTGCCTGTTATAAATGACACTAAATGCCCTCAGGAATTCATTAAGGTGGCTGACCTCATAATTCACATAAATAAGGGGATCATGTGGAGTAATGGGTGGTTGTGAAAGTAAGAGGATGGGACTTGTTCAATTTGGACAGAGGTTGACACCAAAACTGTAGTTACCATGTTTTGAAAGCAAGCATGAACATGGCTGTGGATCGAATATGCAGCTGCGTCTCCTTGTTCTGCCTCACTTTGAGGACAGGTTGATTCTTCAAGTGGCCTGTAATGTTAGGAGGGGCTAATTTGACTTAGTAGCTGCCGGGAATAATTCGGTTGGGGATTTGGGAAGGGTGTTTTAGTATGTTATGGTCTGTTAGTGGAATACTCTAGATGTCATTGTGAGCCTATAAATAGAAGTGTAGCAGAGAAAGGGGAGGGGAAAAGGAAGTGGGAAAATCAGTGGAGACGTTCCAGCTCCTCAAAACCTGGTTGTAACCATTTTTCTGTTTCTCAATCAAATATACCCTTCTAATCATCTTTTCTGCTCTTAATTTCCTGAGGATCTTACTAGAACATCTTGCTACCTAACAGGTTCCTGCTGTCTGTGCTGCCAGTGTCCATTTTTGAAGGATAAAATTAATGCTAAAATGTACTGTTGGCCATTTTTGATGCTCTTTTTCAAGAACAGTTTTAGGTGCGGCTTGTGCTTTGGTTTCCAAAATGTTTTTGAAATGTAAAATGGATCCTATGTAATGTCTCCACGCAGTGGAGCCTGAAACTACTGTTTTGGAGGCAAATTTCAGAAATAATATTGAAAAGTTCTCGATGTGTTCTCAAACTCGGTATGCATAACTGTGTAACAAATGAGTTGAGCACTTGGGCTGCAAAGTGATGGAAACTAGTCCACCTGTATTGATCTACAAAAGAATATACGGGCGTACCTGATGTGCATATATGTGGCTAGAAATATATATAGATATATTGCATAACAAAGTAGTTAATGACTGAAATTAGACCAATGTTCTATCAGGAAGACACTTCCATCAACACTTTCTCAACAAACAGAGATTATTTTTCAAAAGGTTCTTGTCAAGAAACTAGCTTATGTACATGCCAAACACAGGCACAGACAAGTCAGATAAATGTGTGGGAAGTTATCAAGTAAAACATAAGTTTGGATACTCTTAAGTCCCAGCCCTGTTTTGAGATGGCGGATCTGCTCGTCATCTGCTGTCATTTTGCAGAATACTTAGATTAAGATGCCGAAGCAGGAAGCATGAAGTCTAAGCATTAGAGATCAAGTATATAGTTATCATTCTTCTGATATGACAGATACAAAAAATGATAAGATACTAGTAATTGTGTTGCCACTGAAAAGTACCTGCAGGATAGCTTTTAAGTTTTTATCAGTAAATTGCCATTTCAGGATTCTGTGGGTTCCTATTTTCACATTGTTGTACTCTGTTGCACTGATTTCTTAATTAATGTTCTTTCATTGAATGATTGATTTAGGTCAAGTTTTCGGAGCTAAACCTTGACACTTACAGAATGCTCCAGTGTCTGGAGTGGGAACCTTCTGGTTCATTTTACAAGCCAGGGATGGCTGCTTCATCGGGCATTGCAGCTAGTCTTGTTCAGAATGGAATATCAAGAACTAGTTGCACTATCAGCTCGCAAGATATTACTGATCCCACTTTGCCTCCTAATCCGCGGAAAGCCATCTTATATCGTCCATCTGCATTACATTTCTTAGCAGTGAGTGCATGCTTGAATTGAATAATATTTCCATTTACTTATTTTTTGCATGCACGGTGTAAATGCTACTCTACAAATAGATAGTTGAAACCCGCTGGGGCTGTCCCTCACTCCCTTGTCTACGGCAGACTTCTTATGGTGCAACATCTTTTAGCAGTTTTCTGAATAAGATATTCTACTGAAGGATGTTAGCTGGTTGGTCAGAATTCAGAATGTTACTGTTATGGGCCACAAGCCTGTAGTCTTGTCATGCAAGGCTAGATGTTCATCCTAGCTTGCCAAGACACATCTTAGCTATATTTTCCTTTTTATATTATATTATCTCCATGTTATGTTATAGTTTGTGGAGCTACCTAAAAAAGTAGTTATAGAAAATAAAATTGCAAAAGTTATAGGTTAAAAGTTAACCAAATAAGATCCCCTCCCTCTTTTCTCTCTATATCTACTCCCTCCATATCAAAATATAGGTCACATTTGGCTTAGACACAAATTATAAAAACAATAAAAGTGAGGAAATAAGATTACCTCAAGTGACTAATATATTTTCACATAAATTTAATGTGAAATAAAGCATTTAATTCCCATGAGTATGTGACTTATACTTTGAAACAAATATGAAAAGCTAATGTGATTGATATTGGGAAGCAGGGGGATTTTTATTTATTTATTTTTTTATAGAATCTCCGAACATACACTTAATTTAACTATTTTAGTTTAACTTGTGGTAATACTCGACTTACAAGACAATAATATGTTATCTAGTAATAATTATCGTTTAGGAAAGTTATATCAATAGTTAGATTGAATAATTTAGGATACTATACTATGAGATCACTTTTTAGCTGTTGCCTATAATTCCTACTCAAAGCCCCCCGATTAATAAATGAATTAAGTTTGGAGAACTAACCAATAAGTTGATTTCTATCCACCTTAATCCTTTCTCGCTCACATCCTCTCTTTGCCTCCCACATCCTCTAATTACCCTCTTAACCCACCACTCCCTCTCACATCCATATCTCGCTATTTATTACCACTATTACTTGTTTCAAAGAATCCTCAAATGAGGCCCACATCAACATGGTATTTAGTGCTACACTAGATTTTACCTTCACAAAAGGTGGCTTGTTTGTTCAAAGAAAGAGGGGGGGGGGAGGGAGAAGCCCAAGCTAGACTTACAATAGTTCGCGGGTGAGCAAAGGCAGCATGTTAAATTAGGGAAAAAACTTAACTCCAATCTCAAGGAAACATTGATGTTAATACAAAAACATGTGTTTGGACATCACGTAGAACTCTGTTAAAGACAAGATCAAGAACCTATTAGAAAGTGAAGCAATTGATGCTATCCATGATTGCCAACACAACAATGCACTCTAAAATTTTGTTGACACCCTCATCCTTTCCGATTGTTGCTGGCCACCACTAACTTGGTTGCTGCCCATTGCCCACAAAATGCCATATGATAGCCTTCCAATGACCACACCATTTGCGGCCATCCTATACCAACAAATCATGATTTCTGAACCCCAGTAGTCGACTACTACCAACCCTCTGCCTCAGCTAACCACTACCGGCACCCTCCATGATTCACAATCACTATCGTTACCACCCCGACCTTAGTGCACCAAGCTTGTAATTGTATTTGCACACCGCATGGAACCTTGACAACCTTGCTCCACATCCCTAAAGCCCTAACAAACCCCTAGCTAGCTTTTTTTGGAGCTCCACCACCCATCCAACCCTTTATCACTTTAGCCGACTACCTCCCTACATGTTTCACAATCACCATTAATTACCACTCCCATTCCATAGTTTGCATTCACTGTCAACCCCACCCCTACTTTGATGCATGACTTGCAACTTGTTGGGCTTGAAACCCTAACAACCTCACTCTACATTCCTAAAGCCCTAGCAAATCTCTAACCATCCTATCACAAGTTAACCACTCTAACTACACACCCAACTACCGACGTCTACACCACTCAAGTTGCCCACCCATGTGACACCTCCTTAACCCTAGTTGCGGCCATTAGTAGCCCTACAAGCCCCCATGACACTATTTTAGCGCTACCTAACCTATTGGTCGTAGTTTGAGGGATGCCTTAGTCAATGGGGACCTTGTCAACATTAAACCAAAACATCGATAATAGTTTAATAAGTCATATGTACTCTATCTTTAGCCAAATCTGATCCCCAAATATGAATTCCTCGGTCATTGATACTATAGAAATCCTACACATTGGAAATGTCGCCCTTTCTCTTAGAATAAGCTTTGCAACAAGCTCTAAAGAGCCTCCAAACAACCTAATAACAAGTAAGGGCATCTAAACTTTGTTTGGTCCTTAAAACATTATATGAATCTCACAACCAAATCTTTGGTTGATAGTATGTTGAACAAGGTGGAGAGATGGAGATTGGTCACCTAAACATGTCATTATCACACCTTGCAATTGCATGGTTTATCTTTCTCCCTATGGTAGTACTTCTAAGGAGACTAGTACACATTTGAATATAGATAAGGTTACATATTCGAGCATGGAACAAAACGTCAGTTTAGATCGTAATGGAATAAAATATTGTTTGATCCTTGTATATCTTGGGAATTTTTGCTTGGTGATATGCAAATCAAATGTGTATTAAACAATATGATACGTTTCAGCCGATATTCTCAATATTTTATTGATTTTGCCTATATTTAACGATATGTGCCAATATTTACTAATTTTCATGGTGGCAAAAAAAATCATGTTGTGACAATCACAACGTATGATTTATCTTCCACGACATTGGCACTGTGATTGCAACCACAGCTACAATTTTATTGATGGATCAATTTGGAGTCCTTATTTTCTTTGATCAATATGCTTACATATTCCATTTTATTACCAATCACATGTTAAACGGTAGTTTTAGAGATGATAAGTTCATGATGAAGAAACATAATGGAGAAGCTTGTATGACTATGAAGTTGTATGCATTAGGATTCCAATTATGAAGCTTGTACTACTTTGTTCTATCCCTTCTTACATTGAATTACGCTTCTTGCTTCTTGGTTTAGTTAGTATGGGTCAAAGGCATATTTCTTCTAAAAAGGTGAGATTGCAGTCTACTTATGATATTGGTAATGGCCTTTAATGAGATTCCAAGAACATGTTGTAGGTGTTATGGCAAATTCTGATCTAATGTTAGAATTAGACTTTTGTAATGGTAACGTGACACAATATGATGGAGGGAAATTCTTGGTTAAATGGAAATGTTTCCTCCAAATCAAGCTGTGCATGAGCTTGAGGACAAACTCGATTTCATGGAGGTGTAATATTGCAGGCCACAGCCCATGCAGTCATGTTGAGAAAGGCCAAATCTTATCATTTCTTGTCAAGGCATACTGTAGCTATATTTCACTACTTACCATTTCTCCATTTGCCCATTGCTTGGCAATTCTTGCTTGGCAGGAGGCAACTCTAGCATTGTAATCCTTGTACAAAGGGCTCCTCGGCTATTAATTGATCTCAAGCTGGAGAATTAACAGAGAAGTTAGTTCCCTAGCAACCTTAATGCTCTCTCTCCCCCTCCCTTCTAGCATTCATTTTCCCTCATACATCTGTCTGCCACTTCCCCAAGGAAAGGAAGCAGCTGGTCTCCATCACCACTCCTCCCTTTGCCACATCCAACTCTAGTTATTTGTTACCTCTATTACTTTGTTCTGTCCTTAAATTAGCATAAGTTCCTTAGTATCAGATAATTTAGGGTCTGGATCCTCACACAGAATCCACAACAATTAGCATAAGATTAGGATTTGACAAAATACACGTGCTAATTGGATAAAGCCGGTTAAGGCTGTATAATGTATTATGCACAACTATATATATCTTGCAGATAATCATGGGAAGTAACCTAGGAATGGTGACAATTCAAAGGAATAAGGAATCTATTAGTACTTATCCATTATAATTGCCAACTACTTCACCTTTTTTTTCTTAATGTTCTTTTCAGTTTTATCCTCCGGTGCCTTTATTTTTCTAGTTTTGCATTCTCAAAATTCATCCTCTTTCTCGAAATTTTCCAAGTTTGTAATTGCTGGCCCTAATGGTGATAACTTAAGTAGAGAATTTACTACAACTAACAACGGCTTGCTATATTATCAACTTATCATTAATAGCAACTTACATTTTTATAAATTGATTGCTTTGCTAAATTTTGCAAAAAAAAAAGGGTACAATTATGTGGATAATTATTTATCTTTGGCTGCTAGAGTTTGATGCCTAATGACATTTTTCCAGAAGTTTAGTAGTTGAAGCAATCAACCTTAGAACCAAAGTTCTCTGGTATAAGGTGATGAAGTACATGGAGAGTTTGCATTGAAATGATTGAAATCCTTTGCCATGGACCCAGTTAGTCAGATGAGCCCTTGCAATTTGTCCTAGACTTCTAGTTTATTTTAACTTTCTTTTTCTATACTTTTGTTTATTTCTCGTCTTTTGATGTTGAAAATGTTCTTATTTCTCTGTTCTGAGTCATGATGGGAATTTTGTATTCAAAATTATCATCTGATTTGACTGTAACATAAATGGTGGCTTTATGTAAAGTTCTGTTATAGTTGGTTGGTGTGTCTGGCATTTTCTGTATGCAAATCTGTTTCCAGCTTTCCTTTCTTAAATACAAAAAATGAGCTACAAGGTTTCTTCTGGGGTCTAAAGCTTCTCTGTTGGATGGAGAATAAATAGTTTGAACATCAATGATTATGTGAAAATGTGAGGCCTAATAAATCTTTAATAAATAGTTTAACATCAATGATTATGTGCAAATGTGAGGCCTGATAAATATTTGTCCCCTAATATTTTTGTTATATGTCTAGCAATGCTAGGGAGCTGCAACTCGTATATTTATGTCATTTTGTGGAATGGAGAATTCGAAATTAATCATTATTGATTTGTAAGATCAATCTCTATTTTTACTGCAGTATCGTGTGCCTTATTTGAAAGATTCAGGAGCTATATCTTACGTGTAGAAGGATATACAATTGTTAGTGTGCATGAATTTTGTTGTATTTTTATTAAGTATTTGGAGGAAACTTCTATCATTTTGCAGTCATTTTAGGCTAATATCATTTCTCATTGAATCCAATTAGTTAATTACCCTTTATAAGAAATTCAATAATGTTTCCTTGGCTCATTAATTTCGGAAGTTCAAAACATAAGGGATGATGAGACTTTTGTCAGCTGTTTCCACATCGTCACATCTATCAGAAATTTATTATCATTATCACATTGTCAGGTTCTTGCAACGGTATGTGAGGAGCTACCTTCTGATGGAGTTCTCTTTATATATTTATCTGGTACAGGTTTGTTCCTTTGTTGTTTCCTCAAGAAACCTGTTTCCATCATAATAGAATATATATATATATATATATATATGCATATGCTTGAACTCTGGTCATTCAAATGATGCCCTAGCACAGATACCACTTGAACTAAGAAGTGGTGTTATACTAGAAAATATATTTAGCATGCTTATATATGGTCAAATTGCTTCAGGAAGAGGTAGGACAGCTTCAGGAAGCATGGTCAAAAGTTTTCAATCTCAGGCCCCATGCTCTGATGTGAACTGCAAGCTTGATAGTGAAAGCCCTCCATCTGGACCTTTTAGACATTTGTGCTTGGATAGTCATTTTGATTCCATACAAATTGGTTCTCGTGGAAATGAAGGTACACTCAAATCCCTCCCATGACATGATTTTTTTTCTTTTTTACAGACTGCTCAGTTGGAAGATAATGTTTTGTGTTAGGAGTCAGAATCTGTTATTGTTTTCTAGGATAAAAATAAGGAAAGAAAAAGAAGAGAGAAGAATAATTGAAGAAAGAAATACCAGAATCTGAAATATTCCTTAAATCAATTGGAGTTGTCCGTACGGAGTGGACAATCCTCCATAATACATTAATCTTCTAAATCAGATCTATCTCTTCACTCCTTACTAGCTACTGCTTATAATTAGTTAATAAGAAACTGCCCAAGACATGGAGCATGACTCAAGACTCATTGCACACATAATACACACAAATAACTTATTTCTATTCTGCATGTTAACTCCCCATAATTGTTTTTGATTAAATTTCCTAACAATTTGTATGCTTCTTCCGCCTAATATAAGTAAGCAAGGGAGGACTGTTGCTATCAATACTCCCCTCCCAGAAAAATGACTTGTCCTCTAGTCGAAACTCTGGAAATTGACCTGCAATGAGGTCATATTCTTCCCAGCTGGCTTCTTCAACTGGTCCCTTCCATTTGATGAAAACTTCCAGTATCTGTTAAGCAGAATGCCTGTCCCAGTGATGTGATAGGACCTGCTCTGGTATCAACTGATGTTCCCAGTCTGCAGATATTGGGAGTGCCACTGCCACTGGAGGAACTGCAGGAGATTGCCCTAAAGTGGGTCACAACTGTGAGACATGAAAGATAAGATGAATTTTCACATCTGCAGGTAGTTCCAGCTCGTATGCAACTGAATCAATGCGGTGGATGACTTATAGGTACCAAAGAACCAAGTGCTGTTTTGACAACAAATGTTGATGATATGGTTAAATATGTTGAAAAAACGGAATCACCCTCCTGGAATGAAAGTTCTCTACGATGAGAATCTGCATGGGATTTCATTTGGGACTGAGCTGTTAGCAGATTATCCTTGAGAATCTTTAACATGGCATCTCTTAAGAGAAGTTGTTCCTTTAATTCAGCCACTTGAGTCTCTTTGTGCATATGGATGGAGGGGGCGATAGTCGTGGCCATAGTTATTAAAATTTTGATTCGGTCCACGATCCTTGTAGAATCTTAAGTTAGTTGAATAGTTATAGAATCTTACGATCGTACAATAATTCTTACAATCATATAATAGAATCTTATGATCTTAGGTAAAATCCTACAATTCTACATAATAACTATATTTTTTTATCAATTTATCTCCAAATGTATTTCCCTTTTATTCCTTGTATATTTCTTTCTTAATCCTCTAATTCTCAAATCTATATTATTTTTACAACATTTCTTGAGAATGAGCCAAAGTAAAAAAAAAAAATACAGTTGAGATGCCACTAAGCTAATGAAATTGATCGTTGATGTAAAATGTTGACAAAGAATATGATCTCCAATATATTAAATTTTACAATATTATGAATTATTAAATTCTATTGAGTTAAAAATTAATATTTTTTAACGGTTATTTTAGCTTCATAATGCAAATATATTTCATTTTATTATTTATACAGTTTATATAGTAACTTAACGTGTGTGATTATAGTCAAAACTGCTTTTCTTATCCTTTTTTATTTATTTTTATTTTTTATCTTGATTCATCAAAATTTTATATGCTAACATTAACTTTTTGGGGGTCTTATTATCTTAAATGGTAAAAATAATGTTCTCTCATTGTCGCATTTACTATCATTCACTTTTTTCAATATTCGTGTTTTTTTTTGCTTAAATTTAAAAATATTGTATATTTTGAAAATAATGAGTTGTATCATTGCAACAACTTATAAGTAGCATAGATTGTTGAAGTTGTACATATTAGGAACTATATTAAGAAACCTAAATCACTAATGAATTATCAAATGAAATGTGAAAAACACAATAAGATTATGGGTAGAGGTAACATACAAGTTGTATATAACAGATAATGCTTCCAATTGTTTAATGAAAATATCAATGCCAATGATTCACAATCATAAGCAGATTTATGTTGATTAGAGAAGGAGAACCCCTTACTGTAATAGGTGGTGGGATGATCATTCTAGGTGAGAATTGCGCCCACATTTTCAGAGGATGCATCACACTACTGTAAAGGGCTGGCTGAAATTAGGAAGCTTCAAGACAACATTAGTAGTCAGTGCAGTCTTGAGGTTTTGAAATGCCAAATCAAACCATTTGAATGAAATTTTCTTGGTTAAGTTAGTTAATGTTTTAGCCATTAGATCATATCCCTTTACAAAGTGCTGATAGTACCTGGTTAATCCAAGAAATGCCTTTAACTCTTTAACATTCTTGGGTACAGGCCACCTTAGAATAGTTTGAACCTTCTTTGGGTCTACCCCAACACCTTTCATGCTAACCACGTGTCTCAAGAAGTGAATATGTTTTTGTCCAAACAAACATTTTTTGGCATTGGCATAGTATGAATTGGTTTGGAAAAGGTGAAGAGGGTGGGGCTGAAAATTAGAATGTAGTCAAAAAATACACGGACACATTTGTTAAAGGGTGAAAGAAATCATTCATGGCTGATTGGAAAGTGGAGGGAGAATATGTGAGATTGAAGGGCATAACTACAAATTCATAATGTCCTGAGTATGGATAGTTGGAGGGTCAACTTGTATTTGGTAGCAACTAGAACGAAGGTTAATTTTTGGAAAACACAATAGCTTCATGGATTTCATCTAAGAGCTCATCAATATTAGGAATTGGGTACTTATCTAGCATGGTTGATTAGTTGAGTGCTTTATAATCAACACAAAAGTGCCATAATATCTTCTTTTTTCTTCAGTTAAAGAACGAAACTGGCAAATGGGCTACAACTTGGTCTCATGAATCCTGATTTTAGGAGCTCACTGTTCTGCAATTCGATTTTTGATTTTTGGTAAAATGGGTATTGATAAGGTTAGATATTTGGAGGACCTAAACCTAATTTTAATGGGATGGAGTGCAAATGGGAGCAAAAAGGGGGTAGGATGTTGGTTCAGAAAAAATAGACTCATTCTCAAGAACACCATTATTAATAGTAGTTGGAGTTGAGGAGTTATTGTCATTGAAGTGTGAAGTTAAAGATAAATGGAGGAGAACCTCCCACAGAGAATCTCATGCTTTTTCTTTCTTATTCAATTATCTACCAGAGATTACATGGATATATATAAGCATACTACTAGGCTGCAACTCCTGAACTTTCTTCTATAAAATAGGAGATACTCATAAAAAAAAAATAAAGAGATATTTCCTAGATAAGAATCGACTAACTAGCTCCTAGATATTAGCATAGATATGGATAATACCTGACTAGTTTGATTTCCTACGAAGTGCACCTTAGAAATTGTTGGGAAACTAGGTGATTCTTTGTTTGCTTAAGGATCACCTTACAACTTGTATTGCTTCCGATATAAATAAAAAACTACAAACATCTTAATCCAATTTGCTTGCACTGTATTTAGAGAAGCCAACCACTTAATACCTAGTACCAAGTCATCATCTTTAATGGTAAACGGGTAGAAATCCTGGGTGACGCTTAATTCTAAAAACTAGAGTGATACGCCTCGACGTATATGAATACATTGTATGAAATCTCCATTTTCAATTTGGATCCCAAAAGGCAATCGATTTCTCCATTGGAATACTCAATTCAAGAACAAGGCCAGAAATAATAAAATTATACATTGAACCACCATCCACCAAAACAAGCACACTTTGGCCAAGCAGGAAGCCTCGAAGCTTTATGGTAGTAGTACTGCTAGCCCTAAGACAGCGTGCAAAGAGATTTAAGCATAATCCATTGGGTTGCTTTCCTTTGCACCGTCAACATTAGGTTGTTCATTGTTATTGTCGTCATCTTCTATGATTGATGAAGTCTCATATCGATTATTGATTCTAAATTTCTCATGGCATCTGAATCACAAACCCTTGGCAAATCAATTTTGCTGTTGAACATTTGTTATCCAATTAATTATGGGTAATGGAGTGCTAGTGTTAGGCATGGTGTTTTGAGAAGTGGTTTTGGAGGAATTTGGTTAATTCGATCCTTTAGGTATATGGGTTTGACCCAAATTTGCCTCAAATTCAAGTGCTAGGCTTGTAGCTTTATAAACTAACTTGGGCTTGTGTATTTGTACATCAGCCTTTAAATTTTCCTTCACTCCGCTTAGAAGGACCCCCGATAAACATTGTTTAGTCCAATTTTTCACGCGTGCTGCCCTTTTGTCAAATTCTTGTACATCATCCTGCCTGTAAGATGTGCATAAATGTTCATCCGGGTTCTGAAATTCTACAGGCCCGTAATTTTCTTGGGGAGCCTTCACCAGTTCTTCCCATTACATGATAGTGCACACACTATTGATCCAAGCGAACCGATCAAGCATATCCTTTTCTAAGTACATAGCGGGAATTTCAACTTTCATCTCCTCAAGCGTCTAATAGAAGCAGAAATACTTTGCTTTCAAAATATATCCTCTTGGATCACTGCCTTAAAATCTAGGAAATTCAATTTTGATGGAATGGATTCTTTATCCACCTAGGACTGTCAAAGTCATTCTCATCATCTGATGCAATAAATTTACCCTTGTCTCTAGTTTGAAGACTGGTCTCCCGTTGTTTCCACTTGTCTATGCTTTAAGTAAGGCCACCTCTGCTGCTAGTGTGTCTATGGTGTTAAATTTGTAAGTGATGGAAGACGATTGTTGAGCAACAATATCATTATGTGGGTTAGTGGGCAGTACCGGGGTTTCATTTTGCTGAGTAGAAGATCTGATATTTACCATGGTGGACTGATTGGCTCTGATGCCAATGTAGTAGGAGTCAGAATCTGTTATTGTTTTCTAGGATAAAAATGAGGAAAGAAAAAGAACAGAGAGAAGAACACTTGAAGAAAGAAATACCAGAATCTGAAATATTCAGTCGATCCCACAAAGCAGATGGTACAGAAGCAACTAATATAACAACTACTCTATACATATCAACCAAGTTTATGTAGAAAATAACTGTCCAAATTTTTTCTTCCACTCATTGGTTGAACAAAATGGATTGAAGATTCACACCATGGTAGTACTATTGTCTTCAAAGTAAGCATCACTCTGCTGTCCAAATCTCTAGCCATCTAACCTTTCTCCTCCAGGAGTTGAACTAGAAGGGGAAAAAACAACAACAAATATGTTTGTGGGTAAGAATGGGCAGGAATTAGTCTGAATGGAACCAAGCAATTCATCCTAGCCTTCAAAAATCACCTCCAAAAGCATTTAATGACTACCATTAGTATTACTATTAGAAACGAAAGAGAAAACCTAACATATATATTTCAAGAACAGCCACTACGTCAATTTATAGACACCACACATAATGATGAAACCAACAACATATATTCCTTTTTTGCCGTTTTATTCCCTTATTTTTTTTTCTTTTCGTGGAAATCCCTATCTTTAGTTTCTGTTCTGCTGAGTGCTGACTCCCAAGCTGCTCAAGTCTTATCTTCCTTCATTTCCATAGCCTGCCTCCTCTCCTATATGCCAACTAGTATGCATAGGATGTGATCACTGTAGTTTTTTATTTACCATGAACTGCAGTTGCTTCATTTGATCTCCGTCTCTCTCATCCTTTAGCTTCTGGTCACTGAATTGGATATTCTCCTATTCAAGCTCACTTTGGCGTCCTTCTTCCATTTAAATGTGTTTGAGATGTACTTATGAGGCATCTAATTTAAGAAATGATAAATCATTTTACAGGTACAAATTGCATTTACCCTTGTGACTTTCTTCCATTTACTCGAAGGCCTCTTTTCCTGGTTCTTGATAGTGAGAGCAGTGCGGCATTTAAGGTAAATCTCTTGACCATCCATGATTAATACTGGAATGATTGCCTGCACATGGTTTCTTTTTATCAGAATTAATTGTATGCTATATATTATTACAAGCTTTGAGAGAAAACTTACTAAATCATGTCAACGTGCTCGTGGTAAATGAAATTGCTAAAAGACTCTAGTGAGAGATGCAATTTGGCAACTCCCGTCCCCCCCCTTTTTGTCACTTTGTACACTAATAATGATATGCTCATTTCTCCTTTTTTTTTATGTTTTTAGTTTTAACTTCTTACTCTGAGAATTATGAGCTCTTGAATGTGAACTAGTAGAAAAAGATGCAGAGTATGTTTTGAACCTTGGATCCTTGATGCTTTTGCTGTATAGGCTAAAAATAGCATGGCACCTTTCCTCATTCAGTCAAATAATCTCAAACCAATGAACTATATTCTCTTTTAGAGTGACGATAAGTAAATGAGGGTAATTGATCCTCAAAATTTGCACCCCATGAATCAAGTTGAAAAATATTCCAAATTGAATTTTCTTACCTTAACTATTGGAAATTCAGAGCAGCAACATACACATAGGTTTGCTATTATTATATTTTTACTCCCTCAAAATAAAAGTCTTGTTTAATTTTTCATTCATATTATATTAAGAACTTATGTAATATTTTGTTCCATTGTTTTTCATATTTATCCTTAATTTAGAAATATGTAAAATTAATTTCAATCAATTCCTACCAATCAACTATATCAAATAATGCAAACACCTCATGATATGTAGTTAATGAATTAAGGGTATTATGACAAATTAAAATAAAAATAAGCCTATTAATATGGGATGAAGGGAGTATAATAGTAGGCTAATCTTCATCTTGCTTAATATAATATAAGATAAAGAATTATAGGTAAGCCTGTGTTAACTTATAAAAAGCTCTTGGTTTTTTGTTATAGCCCTAAATTGTCATGGGATGGTGATTAATGGATGCATGTATGTGTGTTAGTGAGGATGATGAAGATGCTTAAGAGGGGAGGAGGTGTAGATTGCTAGAGGGAGTGAGAGATCCGAGAGAAGGCTTAGCATATGTCCCTTGTGTTTCCAAATAAGTAAAAATTGTTAGTAAGGCATAATTATATAGGGAGTGGAGAAAAGTTGGTTCAATGAATGTTCGAGCAGTGTTTATGTAACCATTCTTATTTCTTTATTTTGAATAAAAAATTAGAGCCCCACTTCTTCCCTATTTACTACCTGTATAATTTTCTAGTTAATCTAAAAAAAATTAAAACCCCACAAAATTAATCTTTGGTTACAACACTTTTTCCTTAAAAAAAAATCCCACGTATTCTTAGATTATAGTTACTGCAAAAATAAACCTTATCTTTAATTTTAATATTTTTTTAGAAGAACTAAAAAAATAAAAAAAGTAAAAGCAGTTATCTTATAATTTGTTCCACATGTTTGACACTTTCCTAAACTACTGATGCTTAGTATCCACTTATTTAATTTAATATTCTTTTACTTGGCCTTTTGATTTACCTCTCTCTTTGGTTACAGTAATTTTGTCAGACTAACCCCAACATTGCCTTTGTAGTTATTTACATAAAATTGATTATCAAAAGGGAAAATTCTACATATTAATAATGATTTAGTTGCATAATTTTCGTAATTATAATTTACAATGCAACTCAAGTTGTTATTCCTTTCTTGTAAAGTGAGCGAAGATATCAAAATTTTAGTAAAAAGGAGGTGGTCCACATATATGCCCTATGCTACATATGTAAATAATTGTGTGGAGTGCTTTTACTTTTTTCCTTTTGATTATTCTAAAAAATATTGATTGGAAGATTTTTTTTGATTATTTTTTTATAACTAAAGTTTAGGAATAAGTGGATCATTTATTTTTTTAAGAAAAAAATGTAATGAAGATTTAGTGTGGGATATTTCAAGTATAATCGAAAAATTATACAAGTAGTTATGTATCTCTATTAAAAGAGAATAGATTTAACTTTTCCTAATTTTATAAGAATCAATTTTTTTTTTAGCCATAATAGTTACTTTTCTTGTTTTATTATCTCCTTATTAGGGAAAAAAATATGAAGGCAATTTGTTGGAAACGGAGTAGTGATGTGAACATTGTTATGTATGCATGTGAGTTCCTGCTAGACGGGATTAGGTATCCTGTCCGAAATCCATGGGTGGTATTGGTATTGTTGACCTATGGTTGAAGAATAACTCTAGGCTTATGAAATGGTTCAGGAGATTCTTGTGGATCTAGATCATATTTTCCTTTATGGAAGCATGTTTTTGTTAACAAATTTCAGCATCCTCATCGCAAAGTATTAGAATATTGGCAGACTCCTAGAGGTAAAGGCTCTTGGGAAACTCTTCGTGGTAATTTGTTGAGAAACTAGGCTGTTTTAGAGTGTTTTCATGAAGATATTCGGTAATAATTAGGGAATGACAAGAGCATCAAATTTCTGTTTGGCCGTTGGCTAGGAAATGAGTCCCTCAGGGTCTCTTTTCTAAGTTTTTCTTGTCTACACAGTAGGAGCATACTATTTTCAACATGGGAAGCTGGCAGGGAAATGAATGGAAATGGGACTTTCATTGGTGTTGCCAAACTTTTGAATGGGAAGAGAATCTCAAAGCGAGGTTCTTAAATGCGTTGAATTAGGTCATTTCTCAAAAAAGTAATGTAGACGTGATTGTGTTGAGATTCTAGGCATCGGGGATTTTTTCTTCTAAGTTGGGTTATACTATGCTTGCTTATAAATGCGAGATGCAAACTGCTTCCCTAGATTCTCACTTTTGGCTCGGATGCTTACCCTACAAAATTGAGTTGTTTGGCTGGTTGGCTATTAGGGCTGTAAATGAGTTAAGCCAACTTGCAAATTGTTCGGTTTGTTTAGTTAAACGAGTCAAACTTGAGCTTTACTTTGAGGATTGTTTATTAAACGAGTTGAACTCGAGCTCGAAAAAGTTCAGCTCGACTCTAGTAAAGCTTAAACTCGTAAACTTGGCTCGTTCATTTAGTTAAACAAGCCGAGCTCGAGCCAAGGGGTGTTAAGCTTTGCTCGGCTCATTTATAGCCCTACTGGTTATCATGGGTAGCATCAACACTAAGCAGAAACTAGCCTCATTCGGGGTTCTCAACCATAACAATATTCGATGCTCCTTCTGTAATGAAAGCCTGGAAGACACTTCTCACTTGTTTGTAGGCTATCATTTTGCAGTTGAGATTTGGTATTGGTGGTCTGCTATGTGGAATATGGTGTGGTGCCTTCCGGGGGATCTAATGCACTTTGTTTATTATGGTGTAGTGCCACTTTTTTATTAGTGATAGGTAATTTTTGGATGGCTGCTTTCTTTATCATCCTATGGTCTTTGCGGAAATCCTGGAACTTGATAAGTTTAGAGAGGGACTAGCTGGCTGGGAAATTGCTCTGGTATTACTTTCAATGATCGAATAATTTAGACTATCTGAGGGCCTGGTACCTCCAATTCAGCATTTTCCTCCCTCTACTCCCTGATTACATAGGTATATATAGTGACACTCACCCCCTCTTCTGGCACATAACTAACTAATATTCCTCCTTAACAGACTCCAACAGCTTCTTGTAGAATTACAGAATTAGAAATAACAGAATGGGCAAACGTGGAGCTCAGCCCCACTTATCCCCATGTGCCCCCGCTCGCTTATGTCTATTAGCCATTTTCTTCATCCTAGCATAAGTGTACTTAATTAGGGGTCTATCATAACTCTCGTGTGTTTTGGGGGGGGATTGAATATTGATAGGGTGACATAGATTAAGACTATGGTTCTTCTACGTATGGGATGGTAGGTTCATGGGTGGTTAGACTTCTTCCTATTTAGTGCAGATCAGTTCAGGCCTATGGGAGTCCTTAATAGATATCATGTAAGACAACACAGACAGGTGGAGGAGACAGTCCAGCAATGGTCACCACCAATGGAAGGCGGTATTAAATGGAACACTAATGCAACTCTAATCAGAGACTGATAAGAATGCCATAGGAGGATTGTTAAGGGATAGTAGCGACAACTTTTGCTGCATTTTCTCTGGCCCCTATCATTTGATAGAGATTAATGTCGCGGAGGTGTTCGCAATTTTTTTCATCCCCACTCATGCAATAAAGAGTGGTTCTCGACCTTGGAGTGTGTTATTGAATCTAATTTGTGGAATGCAGTTGCTTAGTGTCATCAAACAGAGGGCAGTCCTTGGGAGGCAACATTTATCTTAATTTTATTAGAAATTTATTGTCATTATACCCTAATGTGTTAATAGTTTACAAGGGCAGGGAGTCGAACATGGTCGCTGATAGTCTTGCAAAGTCAGGGCTTTCTAGATCTGAACCATTTGTTGCTTGGTTGTAATGTTGTTTTGGCTTTGGTTAGATTGGGTGGCAGTTTGCTACTGTCTCTCCTATTCCGTTTTTAAAATTTGATTTTCCATAAAAAAAAAAGGCACATGGGTTCCTGTATTTAAAGGGTTTTTATTTGAAAAGCAAGAATTGAGTTAAGGTAGTTTCAATTATTTAGTCTTCTTTTTTGGAAAAAATTAATTAGAAAAACTCCAAGGAGAGGGGAATCAGTTTGAAAGTTTTTGTAGGCTTTTTTTGGTGGAAATTTTTTTATGAAGTATCTATAGATTCTTGAGCTTGACTTCTTGTTGTTAGGAGTTCTTTAATGGGGAGATACAAGTTTAAGATCCACAAGAGGATATTGTAACATGGTAATCCAATCATGATTTGGTACGTAATATTATTATTTCCCTACACTAAGGACTTGCTGCTCAAGTACTTTCTGATACTATTCTCAAGATATCTAGCATAATATATTATCATATGTAGTATAATATATTATCATATAATACAATATCCTAATATATTAATAATGTCGGTAGGTATACCTTGTTCAGTGAGGTTACTGGCTTACCTTGCCCTACAAGGCTTCAAGGTTGTTGTGATTCACAATCTGTAACATTATGATATACCACTGGTCAGATTCACTTATGCTAGGCGTGGGAAGGTCAAGGCTGTGGAGATGGTTTAGTTGGAGCTACTGACGCTGGCTTCATTGTGACTTAGCCAGCCTGTTATGATTTGAGTCTGTTATTATTTTTTTTTCGATAAGTAAGAAATTTTATTACTTACGAAAAGGAGAAAGATTACAATCCAGATATCAACCTACCATACAGTCAACAAGACCAGCCCACTTATGGAATTTAACCTTATAGTGTGGGTGCATTAAACGTCTAGTTACAGCTAAGACAATAGCTTGACTGATACTATCAACATCCCTACTTCGGTTTTCAAAAACCCTCAAGTTTCTCTCATACAATACATTTGCAATATAAGATGAAAAAAGAGCTCCTAGGATCTGTTTTTTTTGTCTATTTTGTCTAGATCTTTTCAACAAGGACTGCACCTCCTGTTGCCACCCTTGAATAGGGTCCCTTCTGTCAGCACATCTTCAAATTTTCCTCCATATAGCCGTTGTAATAGGGCAGTGGACAAACAAATGGTCCTGGGTTTCTAGACCCTGTTGGCAGAACACACACTGCTCCGATACATCCATACCAATCTCCCGAAGTTTAGCTTTAGTCATCAGTCTATCCCTGAAAGCCAGCCAAAGAAGGAAACTGTACCTTGGCAAGTTAAGGGAGTTCCACACCAGCTGGGGCCACTTTTGGTTTTCCTGCCTAGGACGCACAGCATCATAAGCAGCTTTGATGCTATAATCAGTATAACCATTTGACCACCGCGAATGGAGAAAACTTTGTAGCTCAGAGCGTACAAGTAGGATTTTCTGAAACAGCCAAGAAGTATAAGTAGTGGGATTATACTCCCACACACTTATATTCTTAAGGTAAACAGCATGAATCCACTTCACCCACAGCGAATCCTTCTTAGTAGCGATATTCCAAAGAAGCTTACCCAAGGCACACTGATTCCAAATTTCTAGGTTGAGGAAACCAAGCCCACCCTCGGCCTTGGGGGTACAAATCTGTTCCCATGAAACCAGGGCTCGTCTTCCAACATGTATCTTTCCTGACCAAAGAAAGTTTCGACAGAGACTCATGAACTGATGGAGGATCTTTCTTGGTAGGAGGATCACCTAGCTGAAGTATAGTTGTATACTAAATAAAACATACTTGATAAGCTGTAGTCTCCCCGCATAAGATAGATAGATAGTACTCCAGTGTCTAAGCCGAGCTGTAGCCTTTTCCAACATAGGCTGGAGTAGACTAGCTGAGATTCTCGAAGAGGTTTGAGGAAGGCCAAGGTAGGTAATCGGAAGAGTACCTTCCTAGAACCCCAGAAGATCGATAATTGCTCTTTTAACATCAGACGACACGCCACCGAAATAGACAGTACATTTCTGAGGGTTTAGGATCAACCCCGAGATCCCAGAGAAATGATTAAGGACATCCTTAAGGCACTTGACACTAAGTAAATCACCATAGCAGAATAAAAGGATATCATCCGCGAAATTCAGATTGGTTATCTTCAAAGCTCTACATCTAGGATGGCCTTTGAAAGAATCATTTGTCCATAACTGTTTAAGACATCTGGTCAGGTAATCCATGACAAGGACAAATAAGTAGGGGGAGAGGGGATCTCCCTGCCTCAAACCTCTTTTCGCCTGAAAAGGCGGAGATAGCACGCCATTAAAGTATAGGGAGAAGGCCACAATATCCAAGCAAGCGGTAACCAGCTTTACAAACTGATAAGGAAAGCTATACAGAAGCAGAAGATTCCTCACAATGCTCCAATTGACCATGTCATAAGCTTTTTGGAGGTCTAACTTTAACATGCATCTAGGGGAGACTCCTTTTCGAGCATATTTCCTCATCAACTCATGAGCCAATAACATATTTTCACCGATACTTCTCCCCTTCAAGAAAGTAGATTGAGCAAGATCGATGATTGAGGGCAAGATACCTTGAAGTCTCTGCGTAAGAATCTTCGACATGATCTTATAAAGCATGGTGCAACAAGCAATAGGTCTAAAATCAGTGACCTTTTGCAGGTTAGGCTTTTTTGGGACCAGGGTAAGAGATGTAATATTTACCTTCCTAGACAGGAAGTCGGTGGTAAAGAATTCTCTAATAGCCATGAATAACTCATCTCCAATAATATCCCAACTCTTTTTGAAGAAACCCGCTGAGTAACCATCTACACCTAGAGCCTTAGTGTCACCAATAGAGAAAACAACTGCTCGGACCTCCTCTTTGGAAACAGGAGCATTTAGAGCCAACTGCTGCTCATAAGATAAAGAGAAATCCACAATAGATGGGTCAAGAACTCCGAAAGAAGGAGTAGCTGTGCCTAAAAGCTGCTTATAATAGTCACTGAAGGCCTTTTGAATTTCCTGAGCACCCCTTATCTCCCTGCCATTCTCTCCTATAAGAAAAGCAATAGTTTTTCGCTTTTGTCTCTCCTTCACCCTTGCATAGAAGAATTTGTGATTTGAATCCCCACAGTGGAGCCATTGAATACAGGCTTTTTGTTTGAGGAACATCTCCTCACAGTGAAGCAGATGAGCATACCTGCTCTCAAGGCTGTTCAGCTGGTCTCTGAGATGGGGGACGGGAGGGTTACAGAGAAGTTTCTTTTGAAGAATAGACACCTCCTCACGCATCGCAGCAACCTTCTGAGAGATACAACCATATTTTACCTTATTCAACTGTTTGAGGTTTATCTTGAGCATCTGGAGTCTCGAGCACACTTTGAGCAGGGGATTTCCTTGCAAAGGTTGATGCCAAGCAGAGCGCACTAGGGGTAAAAAGGCCTTATCTTCTGTCCGGAATTGGAAAAACCAAAATGGCTTCTTACCTTGAAAGGTAGAGACCCGAAGATTAACCACTACCAGGCTATGATCAGATACCAGGGGACTGAGGAACTCTGCCACAGAAGAGGGGAAAGATGCCAGCCATTCTATGTTAACCAGAGCCCTGTCCAATTTGCACTTGACTTCCTCAGCACACCCTCGTTTACTGGACCAAGTATAGAACGTTCCTTGCCCTTGCAAGTCAGATAATCCCAGCTCTAAACAACATTCCTGGAAATCTTTCATATCGGTGAAATTCGGCAGGTCACCTTGAAACTTCTCACTGTAAGAAAGGACCACATTGAAGTCCCCCATAAGAATCCAAGGGGAGCCAAGAATTCTGTGCTATTTTAACCAATTCCATAGCCTCCTTTCAATACCACTATTCAGAGCATAAACGAATCCCACATGGAAGGAATAATTCCCCATCAAGTGATTGACTTCACAAAGTATGGCTTGATCACACATGCTAATGGCTATGACCTTCCACACACAAGGGTCCCAAGTGACCCATATCCTCCCATTTTGGTGCTGGGAATAATTATGGATGAGATTCCAACCACTCCTTACTTTATTAAATACCCTACTACATTTGTTTTCTTTTACTCTAGTCTCGAGGAAACTAAGGATAATGTATTACTTCTGCAAAAGAGGCTGACTTCCTTGTGCTTGGAAGCCTTATTCAACCCATGGATGTTCCACGAACTAATCATGACCACTCGGATCAGATTGCTGCGCACCTCTCCTAGCATACTGTTTCTGCACGGATCTCGATATGCCAGCTGGGCAACTTGGAGTTTTCGTTTCAGGTCTGTTTCTTGAGATGACTCTCAGCTCAAGGGGGAGAGTAGGGTCCAAATAGACCTCAGGGGGGACAGGTTCCTGCAAACTCTGTTGTGTACCGAAGCTTGAACCATTCTGTGAGCCTAGGTCTCGAGGGTTAGCCCTGGCTGCAGGGGCAGGAAAATTTGAGGGATGCCCACAAACCACATCATCGCCGCCGCTTGCCTTGCCAGCATCATTTACAGGAGCACTCTCTTTACTTTTCTTGTGGTCTCTAACAATCACCCATTCCTCACCAAAATCCTTGGGGATCTTGTTGATAGCCCTATGATACTTACAATTGGAAGCAGCATGACCAAACCTGTCACAAAAATGGCAATAGATAGGTTTCCAATCATAATCAATTTTCTGAACTAGTTCCCCTCCCTCAGGATCAACAATCACCATAGAGTCCAGGAGTGGTTTTTTAATATCAATCTCCACAAGCACCCTTGGGAATGACACGTTCCCTGGAGACAGTGATAGCGTCTGTGCAGAGAGGCTTCCCCACTACACTGGCTATATGACTCAATGAAGATTTTCCCCAATACTCTAGAGGCAGGTTGGGGAATTTAATCTAAAGAGGAACAACCTGCATCTCATTCTTATCAATCTCCATCCTCCTATGCCAAAGCTTCAAGACAAGGGGTTTGTTGAAGAACGTCCAATGCTGCCCAAGGATGAAATTTGCATCTTCCATATATTTGAATTTAAATAAAAAGAATCCCGAAGCATGAAGGATTATTTGCGGCAAAGGAACCTCTTTCCAATCTGCTTGAACATACCCACAAATCTGGCTATAAGATGGAGCATCACCAAAAACATAACCAATCAGGGTGTTTGCCCATAATTCAGCTTCAGAATCCACCTCCTTCTTGTCCAGTTTAACCCTCAGTGAATCATTTTCCATGGCAGGTGGAACATAGGAGAGCTTTTCTCCCTTGCTAGGGTTTCGATTCCCTGCCAAAATATCCCTCTAGGAAGGAGTAGGGGAAGGGGAGATCTCTTCCCATACAATCAAATATCGGTACCGCAATTGCGTATCGACCGCAATTTCGCGGTTTTCGGGTCAGCCGCGACGCGAAATTCCGAAATTGCGGCCGATACAGAAAATCACACATTTATCGTTGCGATATTGGCGAAATTTCGGATATCGGCCGATATTTTACCGATATTGACCGATATTGGTCGATATTTACCGATATTGGCCGATATTCACCGATATTTGCCGATATTTGTTGTGTAAAATAATTAAAAATTCACGCCGCGACAACCGCGATATAGAAAATATCATTCGCGACACCCCGATACCGCGACACCGCTACTGCAACCGCAATCGCGACCGTAACCGCGGTTTTATTGTATGTCTCTTCCAGCCGATCCCAAACAGATTTCCTGTCATTCATGGCAGCAGGCGGAATTTTAGGGTTTTCAGTATGCGCACCCCTTCCTCTGCTTAGATTTGCTTGGTTCGAACAGCCCTTGTGCCCCGCAGATGGAGTCGCCACTGGCTCATGGGTAGGGGAGGCAGTGTTTAGGTTTGGGTTTCTTGGCAGAGGGTCCTCCATTTCAGTAGAGGCAATATCAACGTCGAACAGTTCATTCTCCAAGTTCTCTGACAACATATCTGCGGGAAGAGTAGGGAGATTTGGAGCCATCGAGCCCTGCGAAGACTGTTGTTGGGTCGTCGTCTCAGTCGCAGGGGCTGGTGCCTTCGAGACCTGCTTACCCGACATGGACGAAGGAGACTTCTTCTTCCTGGCCATGGCGTGCCTCACTCGGAAACCCTAGGAGAGAGGGGGGAGGAGACAGGCCTCACTCGGAAACGTTTTTTGAAAGAATCCAACGAGTCTGTTATTATTTCTATTGCTTAATCAGGTATTTTACATGTAGGGGAGGGGTATTATAGAGTGTTAATATTGAGTCTGTTAGTCAGTATGCCTTGCTGGAAGTCAGGTGGGTGGGGAGGGGCAATTCTGTTAAGATTGTTGGGAATTAAATAGGGGAGGGATGTCGGGAAGGAGGCATGGAGGAATTGGAAGAAGTGGGAGGAATCAGGTCCTCGAACGCCTGGCTTGTATCCATCTCTATCTCTCATTTCTCAATACACATTATCTTTTTCCCATCATCTGTGCTGTTACAATTGCTGCGATTACTGTTTTTGTTCTGTTCTGGTTTTATCACATTACCACCCTCCTGAAAAAATGAGATTGTCCTCACAAAGTAATATATATTAGCAAGGAACTTCCATGTAGCTTGATTTGGAGGAAACCCATTCCATGGGACCAACAATTCCTACCGGTGAATTACCAAACTCTACAAAATTTGTAGGAAAGCATATTCTAAGTGTCTTTGCGCTGTCTGAACATATTAAGAAAGAATTTGGATGGTACCCCATCTTAGACATCTAACTTCTCAAGCTAACCATCGCTCTTGCTAGCATTGGACATTGCGCCCTTCATCCCTAATTTAAATTGTGAACCAACTTTCTTGAATGCAGCCTGGTTGTTTGAAGTTTCTTTGCAGCTTCCTATGAGGTTTAAAATGAGCAGAATGTGGTCTGTTTTCGCTAAGGAGGGCGGGTTGTATGTTTCCATAGGGTTTCCACAGCTCGAGTGACCAAGGAACCCACATTGGTGGATCAGATGCAGCTGAGATTGAGTTTCCAGTGCCTTTTCAGACTACTACATGTAATACAGCAGCTGCTGTCAATGTCGGTTGTTGTTGCCTAGGTGATCATTGGTTGTCTAGGAACCTTTGATATGCTAAAAATAGACCTAATTATGCTGTTGCTGCTTGTGGGGCCCTTGTCGGAGCAGCTGTTGCCACACAGGTGTGGCAAGGTGCTTTGGTGGATTAAGTGTGCCACAAACAACTTTCACCTTTCAATGAACTAGGGAGTATTGGAATGAGGCCTAGTTTGCCATGGGATTGGTGGCAAGCAAGGAAGGTGCAACCTCTTTGACAGTCCGTGGATAGTTGCTGCTATGATTTTTGGTCTCTTGGTGGCTGTGGTTGAGGCTGACAGCTAGTAGAATGAGGGATGTATCCATCATTTACTTTGCTAGAAAGTTGTGATAGGCAGCTGGGTTGCTAAGCTGATCCCAGCCCATGGAGTTTGGGCCATGGTCAATGCTGTCTGCCTAGGGCATTCTTTATATATATGTGTGTGTGTGTGTGCGCGTGTGTGCGTGCGTGTTCAGGCTAGATATTGGATAAATAGTGTTCTATTCGCCCCCCTTTTTTGTCCAGACTTATGCACACCCCTAATTGCGGGTGTTGGGTGGTAAAGAGCAAAAGGTTGGGCAGTGTATTGGTGGTTGGTAAAGATTTGGAAGGTGACAGGGTTGGCGGTGGTATTTGCCACTGGTATGGTGGCAGAGAGTTTGGTGGTGGTGAAAGGGATGTTGGTGGAGATTTTTAGTGGTGGTGGCGGCAGCATAATTGTTAAGGGTGATATTGGTATTAGCTTTGGTGGCTGGTAGGATGATGAGGCGTGATGACTACAGCCAGATAATCTCCTGAAACTTGTTGATTAATTGATTTGTCCTCTGCTACTTCAATTTGGTGATGTCAGCCGTATCAGATGTTATAGGCCTGGATCTTGTCAAGGGGTGGCAAATAAATGAGTGTTAGCAAGGATGATGCTGCTGGTGAGGAGGGGAGGAGTGCCGATTGTCAGATGGAGAAAGAAATTTGAGAGAAGGCTTGTACAGAGAATTAACTATTTTACTTCATATTGTTGTAGGGGGTTCCTTTATTTGAGGAGATACAAGCCTACGCTAACCATAAGATGATAGTATTACATGGTAATCCAATTATTTGATCTAATCCATAACACTTGATATTATAATTAAATAATTATTTTTATAGACTACAGGCTCGTTCTTAATATGAGAATATGTTTTGTATAATATAATATTATAATAATAATATAGGTAGATATGTCTTGCAATCTATACTACTGGCCTGCCTTGCCTTATAAGGCTGATATGGGTCACATTCCATAACACTTTTGTCTCATTCATTTTTTTTTTCCTTGACCTCGTAACCTCTCATCCTTAACCAGTTTAGTGGCCTGCACAATGTACACAAACCCTTTTAAAAGTGTTGCAAGCTAATGCAGGGCGTTTTCCAAAGTAGTAGGTCCTAAATCCAGTCATTGCTTATCAGGCAACTGCTAATTTAAGCACGACTCCCTGTTGTGACTGCTTACATGGATGGTTCTACTCCCTAAATAGTTGATGAGTTGAATTGCTCCCCATCTAAATTAAGTATTTTACTCAGCCATGTCTGGCAGCAGAAATGATGATTGATGCTTTGTTTTTTGAATTGTATACTCCCACGTAATAGACACCACCTAGTCTTTGTAATTAAAATGATTTTTGTGCAGGCAAAGTGTAACACTCCCAAAATTCACTATTGAAAAATTCTATTTAAAAGAAAAATATACGAAAGCTAAAATAGAAAATAGAGAATGTTACCGCCACACTTAATACAAGATAAATGTCCATCATCTATCTCATGTTAGATGCAAGGTTAAAACCTATCTAACTAAAATTCAAATATCATCTATACCGAGATGATAAATTCTCACAAGGATATATCTAATGGTAGATGGGAAACAAATGTTTCCACCACACAAAATTATCACCTATCAAACTAGCAAAAAATTTGTGAAATAACCCCGTATTTTAAAAGCTTACCAAAGTAATGGGAAATTGATATTCAATTACAACAACATTAAAATTTCAATTCAACATTTGAAAATTCCAAAATAGGTACAGACAGTAAAGATAAATCCCTGATGGATAAAATTCCGGGTTGTCTACTCTCCCAAGCCCAAGTCTTCAACTCATCAATAACAATTGATCTCAAGCTTACATAAGGGGTTTGCTCTCCACCATCAGTGGATCGTCGTAGGACCCATTAAACTAAGGTAGTATCAGTATGAGTCCAATATTGAATTAATCATAACACCTAATTCATGGGAGGAAACATAACACACATAGGGCATATTAATCTTTACAATACTCATGCTCAAGTATACATGTGATATAAAACCATTCCACTTATACAATTTCACGAAGTATATAACATGTTATTAATTGCCCACTTAACAAGTATTAAGGAAAGTCATATGTAAAATGATA
Source organism: Tamarix austromongolica (assembly GCA_039764185.1). NCBI lineage: Eukaryota > Viridiplantae > Streptophyta > Magnoliopsida > Caryophyllales > Tamaricaceae > Tamarix > Tamarix austromongolica. The sequence goes on along the minus strand of CM077818.1, from coordinate 86,473,511 downwards.
AAAGTAAGACACACATGTGATAGCTAAAGTAAGGCATGTCCATATGTCTTAGTCATAATTATTAATGGCACACATGGGTAGATGTGGTAGTAGGAGAAGATATATGAGATATGTGATGACATACGATAAAACATATGATCATGGATTCATGCATATAAATACACGACTAGATGTGGCAACACATAGGGTACATGCATATAACAAATCATGAACGTATGCTAAGTAATACAACTACCCTAAAATAGCATTCTGCACATAAGGTCTGCATGCGATTTAAATAGTAAATCATACGATAACAGGGTATAAACAGGTGCCATATGGTAGTACTATTGTAAAGAAGACAACCAAGACATATGTATAGGATAATGAAATATAAAATCCATGAACGAACGAGAATAATCAATTATTATATTCCATTGTCGTAATTACATCCATTTGATTATTTTAACTTAAGGATGGAGACTCAAAGAAATCTTAACAACTACTCTAGTACTCGAATGGTACTAGCCCTAGCTGACCTGCCTAAAAGCATAACTAGACCACCAAATAACAGAACACCTAAATACTTAAGTATGCATACCCCCTATAATACCGAAATATATTGAGACACCTATAGAGTAGAAAAGGGCCGCTCCGAACCTCGTAAGGTACCCAAAATCAAAGAATAGAAAACACAAGAATGATACCAACTGAATATTAAATCTTAACTCGGATAGTCATCCCGAGTGGTACAAGTCTTGACTCAGGATCTTTTATTTTAAGGGTATGCTTGGGATGAGGGAAATGGATTAAGGGGGAATGATTAAGGGGGAAATTTATCTACCTTTCTTGTTTGGTATATAAGGGTAAATTATTCTAGGGAATATTTTCCTTATGTTTGGTTTGGGAGGAATAATTTATGTTAGAATAATATTTTCTTTTACTTTATTAGCATGAAAAATTAGTAATATTTTTATTAGATATAAAATATAAATAATTATTTATCACATAAATCAAAATTTAATATATTACATTTTTTAATTTAATTTTTATAAATCAAAATAACATATTACAATAATTAAAAAAAAAATCTATGAAAGAGACTAATCAAGATATATTATAACAATATTTGAAATAAGACATTTACAATTAATTCACATACTAAATATTCAATAGCTAAAAAGATAACAATTATCTATGAAAACATAATAAAAGTCTACAAACTTCATCTAATATCAAACGGCTATTTTATTGTTGTTCTCGAATTAAGAGGTACCGCCTCTGTCTGTTGCGATGGCTAAATAAGGAATCACTTCCAACTGGTGCTGTATCAATACGGAAATGAGAATGAAAATAATAATTATCAAAATATGTTTATGTATATTTTTAAAAACATAAAGATAAAAAAATAAATAAAAGTATTTTTGAGACTAAAATAATAAATAAAAAAAATGTTTTGTCACTATTTACACAAATAAAAAAGTATGGTTTGACTTTTTTTTATGAGTTTTTGGATTCGGTGTAAAAAAAAAAGAAAAAAAAGGTAGACCTCTTAAAATAAAATTAATTATGAGTTCGAAGTTTTGAACCACAAACAAAAAGCATCTTACCGAAAGGAAGAACATCCACGTGTTGGGAAAAATCCTGACCAAGAATAGCACGCGGGTCCGAGTCTTTGCCCAAACAAACGTGAATCGTGGGACTGGAGAAAATTTTGGACTACAGTATGAGAGAAAAAAATTACCCACCAGTACATTCGGGAAATAATTTTTCCTCACCCAAAAGTATAATTTTACTCCCAAATAAATTTCTTCTCATACCAAACATAAAAGAAAAGGGAAATAATTTCCCTTGTAATTTTTACACCAGCTTTACTCCCATACCAAACCTAACCTAAGTGATTAATGTTTTATTTAAGAATTTAACCAGGCATAAATGAAGCCCACATAACATTTCTTAAATTACTTACATCACACAGTGAAATTTCATTATTATATCCATTCCAAGTGGCATTAAAGCCGATCCAATCCAAGTGACATTAAAGCCAAATTATTCAATGGCATAAAAATCTAGCATAAGGCATCATATAATTTCAATTCATAATTGATCAATAATACGATTTTTCAAACCATCTATAATTGAGACACATTAGAAAATACTCTAAAATTACAAGCATTTCATAATTATCTGAACATGTTAACTACATAATCATGCTCAACCATTCACATACTCGAACACGAACAATAATCAAGAGGCATGATATCATGTGTTCGCATTTAAGTTATAATCTCATAGATACATAGAATTACCTCACAAAATATAGTATATGCTTGACATACTTAGATAACATAAAACATACTCATTACCTTCCACTTCAAGAAAACATACATTTTATGATTCCACCATAAGCAAATGTAAGTAATGACTTGCCTAAATTCAAATATAGCTTAGCAACTTGAGAAAGAGAAAGAGAGATCGAGAGCTTGACAATCCACGAGAATGTTTTCCTAGATTGCCAATAGAAATCATAGGACTAGTTTAGAAACTACCTTATCAGTCAATAATTCAAGTATTACAATTTAATCAATAAAGAGAGATAGATGGTCTTTCTTAGAAAACGTGTTTAAAACCTAAAATTTAATAGCATAGCCCCATTAAAATTTAAATTAAGTATTAACCAAATCGATTTCAACACATATCACTTAGGGCATTTCAACTTTATTTAGAAAACCAGGGAAAGGACAATAGAGGTTAAGTTAAATTTATCAAAAATGGCTTACTAATTAGGTTTTATAACCAAAAAGACAAACCAACCAGTTTCAGAGAGCCAATCCAAACCGAGATAAAAACATAATTCAAATGACTTTAAATCAAAGCTGGTAATCGGTTAGGCAAAAGAAGCATAACATGTCAATTTTATAGGGTTATCTCCAACAATTAGGGTTTCTAAGATCGAACTGCAAACCAACCAATTCACTTCGATTACCTCAAATTGATAGCATAAAAATACAAATAAACTAATTTTAGATAAATCTAGATAATCAATTTCAATATCATAATCTTATGAGTAGCCAATTTAAGATAATCGTTTTCCGAAAATTAGGGTTATAAAGCCCAAGATACAACTTTAGACAATCCAAATCACTTAATCCAAATTGAAGGTGTTACAATACAATTAAGGTTATTTTAACTATTTCTATAAATTCAATTTTTGAAAAACAACTATATAAAAGACCAATTTTATAATTTCTTTTGAAAGCTAGGGTTTTAGCTCAAAAATGAAATTCGATTGGAATTTATTAGTTTATTTAAATTGAATGTTTAGACATGCAATTAAACCTATTTTATAACATATTATATAATCAATTGATTAAAAACAATAAAAGAAATACCCAATTTAATAATTTTAGGTTTTGAGTCTAGAATGCTAATCCGGCCAATTCATGTTAAATAATTTAAATTGATGGTTCGGGATTGCAATTAAAGGTACTCTAATGTAAATTATATATCAATTGAATAAGATAACTCAATTACACAATCTAATTTAGATCCATTAGAATTTTGACCTAAAAATCAAATTCCGATTGATTTCACACAATTTTTCCAAATTAATACTTCCAACATAAAATTAAATACATTTCAAAGTATATTGTAAAATCAATTGAATGAAACAACTCAATTATGCAATTCAATTTTATTAAACACGGATTTTGACCTAGAAATCTAATTATGATTAATTCCGTACAAATTTCTTAAATTGATAGTTCCAATATGAAGTTAGATACATTTTACAGTACACTGCATAATCAATTTACCAAAATAGCTTAATTGGAAGAATCTACAAAATCCGAACATAACCTGGTCAAAATTTCGATTTACACAAATCAACCACATACACTACAATTACCACTCTAAATCAACCATATAACATATACATACATAATTAAACAACCAACTTAGCTTTTCATAATCTAATTAATGCAAAATTAATTGAATTTGAAGTTAGGGTTTCTGAAAATTACCAAACAAACATTGCAAATCAAAGCCGGTGAAGATTGAGCTAACTCTGCGGGAGGGTGAGGACTGAGCGCCAGTGGTTGGACGATCTTGCGGTGGACGGATATCGTTAGGGCGCTGCTACTATGTTGTGCTGTGTTGGCTACTGCTCGCATTGACAACAATGGTGTGTGGTGTTGGGGAGCTTGGCCGATTGTGGTGTTGGTGTGGTGCAACAATTGTGGCTGAAGTGCTGGTACGGCCGATAAAGGAGAAGGGAAGGAAAGAGTAGGGGTGTTAGGGTTTGGAAGCACGAAGGAAGTAGAGAGAGAAGAAGAAAGAAAAGAGGGAGAGAGAAGGAAAAGGAAAATGGGGGGATCGGTCACGAATTTTTTTTCTTTTTTACTAATACATATGCACAAATGAGAATACTAAACATCTAAAAGTATTAATGAATGATTTTTATCTAAAACTCATTTAATGAAAATCATTACGTAAAGATCCAAAAGGTATAAAATCAATATAAAAGCTATTTAAAGGATTCTGGAAAAGCTTTCGGAAGAAAATATAAATAAACGCAAAGATTTATATTATTTATGAAAATATATAATACAGTCTCAAAACATATTAAAATCTATCTAGAAAATATCTAAATCAATTTTAATAGACTGAGATTAATTTCAATACTTTATGAAATAGTCTTCCCCAAACCAAAAAGGATAAACGGAAGAAAATTAATTTTGGAAAGAAAATCATAAATAAGTTACGAATTTTTTTTTTAATTTAAAACTTTTCAAAGATCTTCACGACTTCGTAAAAACAAATAAATTCATAGATATAAATATTTTCTACGGATTAAAATTATTAAAATGATTTTACTATTTTAAAGGAAATTTTTTAATTTAAATAATTTATTTTTTTAATGAAATATAACTTCAAAATAAAACCGTAATCACATGACGAAGTTATAATTGAAAACGAATTTAAAATATTAAAAATCAAAACACGAGAAATAATAGGAATATATATTTTTAAACGGAAATCGAAATCTTATGAGTATAATTAAATTATGGTTGCGAATGAAATTATCTAGAATAATCTACAATAACAACGATTAATTAAATTCTAGTATGAATTCAAAATCGTCGATAAAACCATATACCAAATCAAAAATAAAAATAATTAAATATTTTTATCAAATTACACTAATAAAATCATTGTGTTTGAGAAAATTGAGTTTTAAAAATACAGGGTATTACACAAGGATGATTGATGGTGTCTGGTTGGAAGAGGTCTCGTGCTTTTTTAGTAGTTGGACTGATAAAAATTGGACTAGTAATTGCATATGCTAGTGTGTCAAAATGAAACCCTATCCTAAGGAAGAATGTCATGACCAGGGGTTGAGGAATTTTATGGCACTATCAATGATGATATCATTACGATAGGGTTTGGCTATCAAATTTGTTGTTAGCACCAAAATTCTGTTATGTTTGTATGAATTATACGCATGGCTCACTTTTGTGATGCTGGAAATTCTCCTACCAACTGATGCCCAACGTACAATGATCGATCTACTAGCTTTGGGAGGCCAGCTCAGAAATGACGATAAGCCGTAGACTGTAGTTGCTGACAGACAGAAATATTCATAATTCCCTAAGTAGTTGGTAAGGTTATTCATGTGATTTGATATTTGATGAACTTATCCGATATCGAAATCAATTTAGTCTGAAAAATCAAATAATCGATGTGGTCAATAACAAGACAAATAAATTGGATATCTAATCCGACAAATACAAATAATATTCAATCCGATATCGATGTTGTTATTCATGTGATTTGATATTTGATGAACTTATCCGATATCGAAATCAATTTAGTCTGAAAAATCAAATAATCGATGTGGTCAATAACAAGACAAATAAATTGGATATCTAATCCGACAAATACAAATAATATTCAATCCGATAAATTGTATACATATATACATAGATATTTTAAAAATTATGTAATTTTTATAATATGGTATTATATATATATATATATCACAATTCACTATTAGACTATTTATTATATTGTGGAATGGGAAGGTTCCAACAATGACGCAATATGAAAAATGAGAATAATGATGAAGTATTTTTTTCAATATGTATAATTTGCAAATATTGTTGTATGTCTTCATGAATTATTTTATTTTATGTTATTTATTGTTGGTAAATTTAATATTTAATATTTTTGTTAAAGACTTAACTATTATTAGATATTTGGAATTAATAGTTGAATATGACGTAATTTAAGACTCGGATTAAATCATTATCATATTATTAGCTTTTAATTTGCTACTTAGATCGAATCAACTCAAATCAGATCAATTCATCAATTATTTCCAATATTTTATTTTATTTTTTGATATGATCAAAAATTTTAGATATCCAACATATTATTTGTGTTCTGATATAAAATTTTTAGATATCCGATCATCCAGACATTGGATACTTTTTATCAAATATCCGCTTACTGGATATCCAAAATACCGGATATCTAATTTATGAACACTTCTAATAGTTAGAAGTTATAAAATAAGGTTACATATACTTGTTGTACATCTAGACATTAGGCTTTAAAGTTTTGTAGAGCAAGATATGTCTCTAAAATTAGTGGTCTACATATATTAGGAAAGCCATTGACATTGAAGGAAAGGTATTTAAAGTGTGGAATCCTTGCAAGAGATGATGATAAATTACAATCATTAATATTGTCATGGCCCTTAACGAATAGGCTGACCACATTGCTTGTACTTCCACACACACACGGGAATGTATATAGTGAGAACTCTCTTCTTTTATGAAAACTAAGGATTGTTTGGTATGTTGATTATAATGTCTTGAGGAAAACGCACTTCTAGGAACTCATTGACAGGAAAATTAAGATTTAATAAATTTATGTTTGGTTTATATTAAGAAGTAGGTGAGGAAATTAATTTACTTTTATTTTTAGTAATTACTTTTGGGATAAAAATATAAATAAAAAGTAAATGAAGTGCGATGTCCTAAGGTGCCACATAATAAGTAGTTTATTCATCAACTAAGTAAATAGAGGGGCCAAAAGGAAGTTGCACTTTTGACTTTCTTATCTGCTTCAAACCAAACAAGTTGAAATTTGATGCTTTCTTAAGTAACATATCCTATGCCAAACGATACCTAAGAACTTTAATTGTGGCCCTTAAATTAGTAATAGATGACTAAGATTGAAACATAAGTATATAGGTTTACAAAAATGCCATTGATCATTTTTCTGATATTCACAAAAACACCAGACAGGTCACTTTTTCTGAATACGATAATTTCTTTTGTGCTACTATCAATAGTTTCTTTAATTCCATACAATAGTTTCCTTAGCTACCATAGACCCTTTTTTTGGATACCACGACCTAGTACTTTGATTTGAACCCTTTATTTATGGTCTAGTTCTTACCTAGCAAGCTTCTTTTCATTGGATATGTACTATATATATATGTTACTAGGTAAAGATTACTACGTAACTTTCATTAATGATTCTTATATCAGATAATATGAATTTGCAGTAGGGTGTGTTGATCATGTGGAGTATATTTGTAGGCAGTTATAATCTAATTGGTGCATGTGTCACCAATATTAATGTTTATATTATATTAATATTCAAAACAGAAATAAGTAAGTTTCAGCAAGTTTTTAGTGTCAGAATGTTGTACTCTAGCATTTGTTGGAAATGGTTTGAAATGGGTGAATCTAGGCATTTCATCTCTTTCTTCTCATGGATACCAGTAGCAACAATCCAGTGGCCGAGCCTAAAGTGCAGAATAATATCATCTGAGATATTATTTCATATCTTTTAACTACTCATTTTAAAAGGCTAGTGTTGTATGAACAAATCGATGTATAGAACATATTTTGTCCCATTTTGCTATTCTCTTCATCCTATTCTCTTCATTTTGCTGAATTTTTCCTTATCTAATTCATGTGCCCCCCTCTTTATCTTCTGGTTCTTTCCCATCATTGTGTTTCTCTTTATCCTCTTTTCTCTCTTTAGTGGCAGACAATATGCTTAACTTTGGTGGTATTAACCATAGTTTTAAAAATTGGACAGAATTGACCAATAAATCAGTCTACTAGTAAGCATCCTGGGCTGTTTGTACAATCAGACCAGTAAAGAAATAAAGCAGTCAAAATTTGGTCAAACCACCAAAAATCATTGAAAACCAGTCACAAGACTCACAACAACCAGCTGAAAACCATCTTCAATGCTTCTTCGTCAAACTTCAACAATGTGCTATATCTTGGCTTCCTCCATCATCTATTTGTTGCTGATGCAGTAAGGCTATAAAGTCATCAATGACTGCTGTTTATTAACATATTTAACTCACAGATCATATTTATTCTTAAGCCAAAGAAAATTAAGAGAAAGTTGCATCATGTTCCAAAACCGGGGAGGGAAAGAGAGCAGGAGAGTGAGAGAGAGAGAAACAATGAAAGGTTAAGAGAGCAGGAGAAAGAGCAGGAGAAATGAAATAAAAGAACTCACATTGGAGCACCTGCGCATAATTGAACAATGAGACAATGAAAAAAAATGTTCTGGTGGGCTTGGGCTCTATTTTGAAGCAAAAAATGAGATGATGACAATTATCTTGAGGAACTTATACCAAAATAATTATCTCAATAAAAAAAATATATAGTTTGTGGGCTCTAGACAATCATATATGATAAAAAAAAAACTTGACTTAATCAAATTGGACTTAATTATATTTTGTTATCATATTATATTGGGGATAAATTATATTTCAGTATCTTAATATTTTGTCTAATATTTGTTAAGTATTCTTATATTTATTACTTAAGGATAATTCAATTATTTATTTTTATCATAAATTATCAAACTAGTTGTTCAATTACCGGTCTGGTTATTAAAACTATGATATTAACAACAATTAAACAAATATTTTCTTTTCCCCTCTTTTCTCTCTTTAATGGTTGGCCATTGATGATCATAGATGAACGAAGATGGAAGACCCGAGAGTGGTAATAGTGAGAGGTGACCATCAAGAGGCTAGGCTAAGATTAAGAGGGGTGGTTGCAGGGTCGAGGGCTGAAAAAAACATAAAAGTGTGGCTAGGTCGAGGTTGGAGGAGTTTCTTTTGTTTCTTTTTTATATTAAAGACTATTAAAGACTTAACTACTAAGCCTAAGCAGCTGAGTTTTGGCCCATTTTCTTTAGGATGAAACAGTTCAGGGATGGGCAGTGGTTTTCCTTGTGTTTCTGTCCCTAAAACGGTTGGGATGCAAAACAATGGCCAATAATGATCAAGATAATAATTGACTTATCGTGCCCCTATTAAACATTATAACATTTATTTGTTTCCTTTTTTGTTATCCTTTTTCTAAAAGTTGAATCTTTAATTATTTATTACCTCTTTTACATATATATATATCTTTTAAATCCTTAGATCTTATCTGTTTCATTCTTAGTCTGTTTGATGTTCAAAAATAGTAATTGCTCCGCTTGAATTTATTTTAATATAATCAGCTATTCTTTACTGTTACCATATTCTTTTGTTTTTATTGTTAGGGCTTGTTTGGTATGGGAGTAATAGGGGTGGAAAAAAATACCCCCCTATTTTATGTCTTTTGTATTAAGTATTTAATAATAATAAATATACTTTTAATAAAATACCCATTTTAGATCAAATTAAGATCTAAAATGGGCATTTGTTAGAACTAGAATATTTAATTTTAACTAAATTATACAAGATATATAAAATATGGGGGTAATTTTTCCACCTTTATTACCCCCTAACCAAACGAGCACTTATTTGTTTAGCAATTTCTTTACAACAAATCTTATAATTGTGATAGTTTTATTAAATAGCTTAAAAATAATGGCTCATCATAGTTTCTTTGATTAATATAAGTATTAATATTGCTAAATTTGAATAAAAATTACAAAGAACCGGTAGAGGGAAGAAAAACTTTATAGAGATGTGATATTATTTTTACCAAATAAGGTTGTACGAAAATGAGAAAAAAAAATGGAGAAATGATGATGGTGGAAACAGGGAAATGGTAATTTTTAGAAAATTAGGAAACGGGAATGTTGGTATAAAAATATCAATTTAAATAGGCTCAATCCTCTCTTTATTAATATGACCGACATTATTAACCACAAAACCACAAGATTTTTCTAGAGATGAAGTACTTGTCTTTTTAATTTATATCAAAACAGATCGATTGCTTTAAAAAAGAAATACTCACTTGTGCGGTAAGGGGATTGAGAGATTCAAAAGCTATAGATGAAAGAGACTAATAGAGAAACACCATTGTTTACTCGTCGTTGGTTGTTGCTAGCTTACTAGTGATTGTCATTGGCTCATTGTTACTGGGTCAAAGTCGAAGGTCTTCGGTGGTTGAAGGGGAGGGTTTGACTGTCGAAGGGAAGGGGAGAGAAGGAGAGGGGTAGCTTGGAGAACTAAGAGAAGTTGGGGTCGATTTTAGGTTAATGCCACAGCTAAGCATTAGCTAAGGGATTGATTAGCTAAGGGATTGTATGATTTTTTATTTTTTTTTAAGACTCAAAATGACCTGTTTTAACAAAAAATTTTACTTCATGGCAAAGAAATGGACCAGAACGCCATAACTAGTATCCCTTGCGGTGTATCCGTTTCTAGAACACCTCAAAAAAATGAAATGGTGCATTACATCCTTTTCCATGCAATGTATTGTATAGGTGAAAAATGGATTATATGGTTCTGGTTTGGGTTGGGCTAAAATCAGGTTATTTATATGATTGGAGTTAGGTTGGCTGGAGTCGATCATGTTTCGAGTTTAGGCTTGATTTGGGTCTGATTCGGGTTAAATATTGGGCTATATGATTATCGGATTGGTTTAGGGTCTACCTGATTAGGTTTCTTTGGGTTGGGTCTGATAAAGGTGAACACCGGTTTGGGTCGAGTGAATTCGATTTAAAATTCATATTAATATTGGTTGTTATTAAAAAAGTAGAATTTTATTATTTATTATTAATATTATTATAATTGTTATCATAATATATGTGATAATAATAACGAAATGTTATTATAATATATATTATGATGATAATAAACTATTATGATTATAGTTACTATCGTAAATATAGTTATAACTACTATTATAAGTATAATTATTATTATGATTTTTATAATAATTATAATTATAATAAATATTTTTATTATTAATATTTATAATTATTATTATCTTTAGAAATTTAATACTAATAATAATCATTATTGTTACTAGAAATATAAATTTGATTATTATGATTATAATACTATATATCATAATATTTATGTTTATATCAATAATAATTTTTATTGTAATTCTAATGATAATAATTAATTAGTATGATCTAATTTGGATATAATTGATTGGTGGTGATCTAATCTAAAAATAAAGTGAGAAGAACAATGTCTTACTATTTTAGTCTTATTTGTTGTTATATAGGTTGAGTATTATCGTCTTTTACACAATTTTAGTTTATTGATGTTTATATAGTAATCTATATGAAGTAAAATCCTGTGTATTTTTGGATCAAATTTAACTTTAATAATTCGGATCAAGTTCAGGAGTATGTCCAAGTTAGGGTCATTAGTCGAGTAATTTTGGGTTGAGTTTGCTTTGGTGCGGGTCATTATTGGGTTTATGATTGGGTATAGGTTGGGATTGTTTTTGTGTTGGGTCATTTCGGATTATGTCAGTTCAACTGTGTGTGCAATGCAGGAAATCACTCTCTTTTTGTAATCAGGTTTCCAGATCATTATTAGGTTACTAACTCTAGGTTAATTTTCAGGTCAATTGTGATAGGTTTTGGGTTGAAATCGAATTTAAATTTTTAGGTGAAAATTGGGTTTGGGTTTAGGTTATTTGGGTTGACCATTCGGATCGGGTCAACTTTGCTAGGTGAAAACATGTAACGTGCTTTGAAACAACTGGTTTGTACATTTTGCTCAATGTCACGGATAGCCTGCCATATCCATGGTTTAGATGCTCAAAGACTGGATTAACCCTCTGTTCTATGAAGGATGCTAATTAGTTTTGTCAACTGGAGCCCTGTTTGTACCACATCTTAGACTGATTTTACTAGTTGATCTGTTCCAGTGAATGAGCTGGTGCAATGCCAGATCAGGTTCTGGATGGTGAAACAAAAGACAATTCATGGATCACAATTGGAATTGAATTAAAATTCTACTGCAGCATTGTCATCTAGATTTTAGACTTAATCTTGATCTACATCATGCGCCTATGAGATGTTTCAAACCGCCAAATACGTATTGCAATTTTATCTAATTAATTAGCTTTCAATGGAAGTTGTGCCAAATTAATTCTATGTCCATGCTGTCTAACAGAGACCATAGTCTTTTTCGCATTCAGATTTTAAGTGGAGCGGAAAAAGGAGAGCCTGCTGCAATGCTTTTGTCCCCATGCAATTCACCTCCCACCACAGCCAGTGACTCATCTCGCCAGACAAGTGGAAGCCTGTTTACCATGTTTCTCACGTCTCCTATCCAAGCATTTTGTATGCTGCATGGACACACTGGCTCTGATATTGAAAAGGTAGGTCGGTATGGATGCAGTTTATGTTCTGCTTACTACGAGTTTCAGATTTGGTTAACGGAGATGCTAATAATTTAGGATTTGTATGACAATGCTGAGAAACTTCTGGCATCGTCACTAAAGAAGTGGGAAATGACACTGGCAACCGCGAGCACACTCAGTCCTGCCTGGGCTCAAATCTTATTCGATCCTTTTCTTAGAAGGCTTTTGCTGAGGTAAATTCTGATCTTCAGTTCAATGTCCAGAGATCTACATAACTGGCTATCTCTGAACCAACGGCTACCGCCTATATAAATTTGACCGCCCATATAAATTTGACCGCCCAAAAGCAGCTCTTATGTGACTGAATCAGCCGTTCTGGCTGGGACCCTTTTAACATAGTTCATGGTGGATGACCAAGTAATATTTATTTTCTTGTAGATTCATATTCTGCAGAGCAGTGCTAGCACTGTATGCTCCAACCTTCAATAAGGTAGAGTATATTCCCCAGTGCATGCCTAACCTTCCGGATGATGTCCTTCCTGCGACAGCTGCATGCCAATCAATAATCTGGCAAATGGCTAGTTTGTTTGGTGCATCAAGGTGCTTTATCTTCTCAGACGATATCGTGGCTGCCGAAAGCATACAAGATAATGTAGTAGGGGTCCCATCTTCATGATCTTTGTACTACCACCCTATCTCTTTTCGCTGTCCATTTTTTTTGGCCATTCTTATTATTTGCCAACTCGCTCTTGAGCTGTCCTGGCCTCGTCGACGAAATCAGCTTGACGTCAAACATTGCGTTACAAATGTGTTTGCAAACTATTTGTTTGTTGTATGTGGATGGTGTGAAATACTAGTTTGGTTCTCACGTTTTGCAACTTCAATTATTTTAGTTTTTGTAAAAATAAGATATTTATTTTAGTTCTTAAAGTTTGCAATTTTATTTATTTTGGACACTGTAAAGAAATCTTAGTTTTGATCCCTCAAAAATTATTTTATATTCAAATTAGTTTCTAATCTTATATTAGCTTAAACACTTGACCGATCATCAAATTGATATCATCATTAGTTTACTAATTTAGTGGCCAAATTACTTGTTTGGATTTATTGGACTCGTATTATAATTTAGGTCAAATAATATAAAATGTGTAAAAAATCAAATTATATATAATTTTAATTGACGTGTGACTAATTTTTTGATCAGTCTGCTGATTTTTACATAGTAATTTGTGATCGATTTTTATCACTTCTAGAGATCAATATTTGGAATCTAGTTGATGGCAACTATTTTGTTGGATTACTAGCCAGACCAGTAAGTTTAGTTTAATTTTTAAAACTATGACTATTACAAGCTAATTTTCATACTTTGTCTCTTAGTAAATAAACTACATTCTAATTGACAAATTATTTAATAATATAATTAATAATATATTATTAATTTTAAATTTAATTATATTCTAGTTGGATATAAGAATGAGAGGTTTGATTATTTATTTATTTATTGTCGGCACAAGAATTATTTTTCTTTGATTTGAAATTAAAAATAGATTAATAATTATAATACTAATTAATTAGGTGATTAGATATAATTTATTTTTTAGGAGTATAAAAGTTAATATGTTAATATAATGTTTAGTGATGAATTTGAGTATAATATAATCATACGGAACTAAAATGAGTGATTTATTTCTACATATATCAAAAAAAAATTATAGGAATGAAAATAAATATTTTAATTTTATGGAAACTAAAATACATAAAATAATAAATTATAGGAATTAAAATGATATTTAAATCCATATGGATGCACGATGAAATTACACAGACGCAAACCATTGTTTTTTTTTTTGATAAATCATAAGAAACAATATTAATAGTGTTTTTCCACACACATTATTGTGTACCGCTTCCATATCCTTCTAGAAAAGAACAAAATCAAAGCATGAAATTATTTATACAAAGTTCGTGATCCCAAATGGGAACGAGACACATTTCAATAGTGCGAGTTATAGATAAGTCACTCCTATACAAAATAAATTCTCCATCTAAACTCAAACTAAGGCAATGCCCGAAGACAAAGTTCTACACTTTATGACAGAGTTCTACACCTATAGGCATAATCCCCTGCTACCTAGCCGAATAATATGATCAGCGTCGGCCCAGCAGGATGTGTCCACACCGAAAACTCAGCCGGAGAGCACCGACAAGTCACAAAAATCAATCAAATATACAACTCCAAGTAACCTAACATCATCCACTCTAGCAACACAAGACAAAACTCTAACAAAGCTTTCTGGAAAAAAAAAGGCCCATAAAAACAATTATTATATCATGAACCCATGAGCACACAGCTAGGTGCTCCCCACATGTAAAAATAGAAAATTGGACATAAACATCATGCATATAATATATAATTACCATGACTATAGAACATAATTACAATGTAAATAAGATATAATCACCATTTATTTTGTGTTATCTACTCTTTTTTTGTTCTATTATATCCACAATGTGTTTTTCTAGCATAATATTCATGCTAATGAACATAATCACCATAAAAATAAGGTATGATCACCATTAAAATTAGACATATATCATAGAAATGAGACACAATCACCATAAGTCAACTTCATATGTCAAACCATCAGCAATAATGCTTATAAGTTTTGGTTCTTGATTACATGATAAAACCTTCAAATATAAAATATAATAAAGCTCTATTACTGTTTTGTTGTTTAAAATACTTACAAGCTTTAAATTCTCAACTAATAAACATGTATTCAATATATAAATTATGTTTTTATATAGTAAACAAGAAAAACCATATAATAAAGTTGCATGTGATTTTATGAGAGCGTTTAGTGAGGATCTAGTCATAGAATTGTGATTGTAATAATAATAATAATAATAATAATAATAATAATAATAATAATAATAATAATAATAATATATCATTATTATAATTATAATCAATGTCACTTGCACCGGTGATTATTAGCATTTTTTTTAAGAAAACAAAGTTGAATAATGTACCACAAAATACTTCTTTGTCGCATTTAGTTCCATTCTTCATAAAAAAAAGTCTATTATATTCTTCATCTATTCATCAATCAATTATAAATAATTAGTACACGTAAAACTACATTTAATGTTGTTTTTGGGCTTCACTACCATCTCATTTTCATTATCTGTGAAGATCAATTTAAAATAATTACTCCCTCCATTTATAAAATAAAGTATTTAAAACAATTTACACACTATTTTAAAAGGTAATAAATATACTCCTAATATAATAATTATATCGTTCATTAAAAAAAAAAATATGATAATTAATGTATAGAAGTAGAAAAAGAAAAAAATAGGGATAAAAACAAAAAAGTAATCACTAACTATTCTAAAACAACTTTAATTTTAAAACAAAAAAAATTTGAGCCAAAAATACTTCATTTCGAAAACAGTAAAAGATATATTTGTTTTTAGTAAAGGATAATATTCTGAGTTCGTATCAAAATTATGTCTCCTAACAAATAAATATTAAAGAAAGTTGACGAGAGATAAGATAATAATAATAATAATAATAATAATAATAATAATAATAATATTATTATTATTATTATTATTATTATTATTATTATTATTATTATTGGTTAATCGCGTTGCCCTGTAGCCATAGGCTGATATTCACATACATGTACAAATTTATCTTGCATCCTTTATATATATATATATATATATATATATATATTTATTTATTTAGAAATATGGGATAATTAAAAACAAGTCAAACAGGGTTGGTCCTAAACTCTTGTATCTGCGTACTATATTGTTACATAATACGGCAGGAATTTGGATCTTCATCGCTGAACCACTGGGGTGCATGGACATAGTGAATTATGTATGGGGTCTTCATCCCTCTGAGTTTTTGCTCTACCTCGTCCACTTCCCTAACGTCCGTCACTCTTATGATTTGTTGTGTGGTTTTTTCCTCCACTTTTGCCCCGTCTTTCTTGGACTCTTCTTCCTTTCCTTTCTTGGGCTCTTCTTCCTTTCCTTTCTTGCTCTCTTCTTCCTTTCCTTTCTTGCTCTCTTCCTTTTTATCCATTTGTTTTGTGCTTATGGTTTCCGCGTGCATGCCAACTTTCTTCCTTATGTACCGCACCAATTCGTCCCCCGTAATTGTTCCTTC
Organism: Tamarix austromongolica; assembly: GCA_039764185.1. Taxonomy (NCBI): domain Eukaryota; kingdom Viridiplantae; phylum Streptophyta; class Magnoliopsida; order Caryophyllales; family Tamaricaceae; genus Tamarix; species Tamarix austromongolica. The sequence continues at coordinate 86,456,753 of CM077818.1, read as the reverse complement.
AACCGTGATCTTCTGAGCTTTCATGTCAGCCTTCACGTTATAAATCCCTGTGCATATATATGCCGATCGAGTATACATGTAATTGGCAATTTTTGTTTATACAATTATGTCAGTGCTAATTAAACCCAGACGCCTAGGAGTAGGAAGAAATTTGATATATTTATATCTTATTTATCAACAGGAAGGAAGTACGTACGGACCCTCTATTCTTCAAGGTGGCAATTGCTGTATAACATAAATTAGCTTGCTTGCATGGGAGCTAGGGACTCTTGTGATAATTAATTAATGTTATCTTTACCTTTATGCTTGAGCAGCTTCCTCCGCAGGTCTGATTGACATTGCTCACAGTGCATGTGAACCTTCAGTGTGGTTTCGTGTACAACTACCTAATCAAATTTAACCACAAATTATTCATACAAAAAAAATTATAACTTTAGTTCTCCATGCCTTGGATAGGATCGTAAACTAGTAATATTAAGTAGAGAACCGAAATCGGGATTTTGAGAGGACTATCTTCGAAATTTCATGATAAAATAAATACCCATTTTGTTTTGTAATGAATGACGTATAACAATTATTATTATTATTATTATTATTATTGCTTTATGATATAAGTTTTATTTCAACTTTTAACAAACTGTATTTCATAACACTTAGATTGTTAAAATTTCAGTAAGGACATTTTAGCTTATTTATGTACGCACAATTTTATTCTGAACTTTCATACTGTTTAATATATGTGATAAAAACTACGGATCATCTATGGAAAAATAGAGTAAGTAATCAATATTCCTCTTGAACACAATATAGGTTATATATAAATGTTACAATAACAGACACCAATATAAATTTTGTGTATGTATCTATTTTTTTCTATGGTCCATGTATAGTTAGAAGGATTCATGGATTCTCTTCTCTGTGTTCAGTACAAAAACACGAAAATAATGAACTTACTTGTTTGGTCTCTTTGACGACCTTCGTCACGGTAACAGTCTCCTTGATATCAGTCTCCACTTTAATTTCCTCTACCTTTTTGCTAAACTTCTGCATTTTTTCCTTCATCTTCTTAGCCTCAAATACTCCAACCACCCTGACCTCATTCTTCTCAATATTTACATCCACTGTATGAATTCCTGCTTACATATGAAGTTTGATAAATATTCACTGATGCAGATCATTATGGAATTGGGCGGGGGGGGGGCATGTTATGCTTCCAATATTCAATAAATAATCATCTCTGTACTATATGATTAACAGTAATATGAATTTTCTCTAATGAACCGCTATCATAGATAAAATTCATGAAAGGAAAAGAAAAAATTACCTGCAGTTTTCAAAAGGGACCTCCTGATTTTTTTTGCGCATTCAGGGCAGTGTAGATTAATTCGGTAGGTGGCTGCTGTCACCATTTTTGAGCTTCCGAATTTTGCAATTGTATGCAGTTGACGATCACAAGGAGCAGACGATCATCAGAGCTAGGATAGCAGTAATATTGACTCGTACGTAAATGCTCTTGGGATGTGCTCTCCATTCGTTTTTCATTACTGCTGGTGAGTTTAATTCTTAGGCGTGTGGGAAATAAACAGAGTTGGCAGGAATTTGTATATCAGCGCGCGGTAGTTTACTTGTTTTAGGAGACTGTAACTGCATATAGATCACCCACTCAACAATCTATATTTTTATAATCCATAGGAAGACTCTTAAACAGTGGTACGGTCTACTCACTCGGCAGCTGACCGGTTCTTCTGTTTGCTTGTTTAAGCGTGCTTCTTTATTATTATTATAACAATAAGAAATATAAATTTATGTGCACACTTGGAGATAAAAGCCTATTATTTAATGCCCACTGATGAGGTGTTATTCTAGAAGTGGAAAATTGGGGTCTTAGTCCCAGTGATGTTAAGTCCGATTCACCTCATGCGGGTATTAATTTCTGTTATCTAGAATGAATTAATATGTTGTTGCTCCATCCTGTTGTTCTTTTCGCTTCATCTAGTTAAGAACAAGAGCGCTAATAGTCGATAATAAAAACATCTACCTATGTTAGGAACCTCTCCTCTAAAAACACTGGAGAATTCTTGCCACCAGAAGTAGATATACACAGCACAAATAACTGCCGACTCAGCTTATAACTTAGCTCATGGTTAGAGTTACTTATAAAAAATAGTTATCTAAAATAATTATTTATTTTAAAAACTTATAGATAGCACCAAACAAGCTATTATTTAATTGTTACATCTTATTATTAGTAGTATGATGCTTTATACTTATGGTTACTGAAACATCATAAGTATGATGTATTTAACACTATAAAATGTATATTTTATTTCTGAGATGCACATTTACAATTGTAAGATGTGTATTTATAATTATAAGATGTGTGTGCATTGTAAGGATGTGTATTCTTTCCAATAAGAAGTGTACTTATAATATGTATATTTGCCCCTTATTACTTTTATAAATGAATGATGTTATAAGATTTCATTTGTCGATATAAAATGCTTATTCACCAGCTTATATTGTATTTATCTATGTAAGATGTGCATTTGTCCTATAAAGATGTATATTTTTTCAATAAGAAGCGTCTTTATAATACACATATGTGTCCTTTATTGTTTTATATATAAATGATGTGTATTTATATCCGGAAGGTGTGTATTTTGTTGGATAAAATGCGTATACTTATAAGATATATATTTATATTTTGGATATGTGTTGGTTGATTTTTGTGAGTAATATATATCAATTTAGGTGCCTATTTATAGAAAAAAAATGCAAGAAAATTTTAATATAACTTTTTTAATGACCCACATTCAAAATGATTTCATTTAAAGTCTTAGTGAGAAAAAAAATAGTTACTACTAGTAGTAGTATGCTAGTGGTAACAAGTTGCAAATTGCCTAACTTAATGATTATGCTTGACAATCAGACATTTTCTTTATCTCAATTCACTTAAATGTTGAAAGCTAGAGTCTTCATTTTCTTAAGTATTAAAAAATATATTATTCACTTGTCTTGATGTTGTGTTTGTATTTATCTCTCTTGAGTTTTTAAAAAGCTAACAACCTGCGTTTACGCACAATAAGTTGTATGTTTTGTATACCCATAATTATGACTCTAATTTTGTAATGAATTATTGATGTTAATAGTTTCCAGTATTTTATTGTAATTTTTTACTTTTAATTTACCCTTTTTTTACTATTTTTTACTTAATGTATTTCCTAATTACATAATTACTTTGATAATTTATGATGCTTGTGAATTATGATAATTAATAACAAAATAAGAGCTTAATAATGTACTTTTAAAACTCATCAACTTCAAATATGACATTTTATAACATACGGGCATGCATATGTTTTTACATTTAGGGTTTCATAGAACCTTACGATTTGCAATCCAATTATGAGTCCCTTTGTATATCATTTTGACTCTCGCAACCTTATCCATTGGTTACCTAAATTCTTACTAGGCCTTAGATTAAATCTATCATTTCCTCCCTTTTAAGTTCTTAGGGTTCTTGAGAGACACTACCATTTTCTTTGTGTGTTTGTTCTTCTTGACCCTTCAAAGGCAAAAGTTTCATGGATACATACATACATACATAAGGGATATACCTGATGATAACCATCCTTTATGGTGAAAACTAAAAACCACCCTAATTTCTTAAGCTACTTACAATAGTTTTCTCTATCTATTAAGAGTATTTTCTAACACCTATTGTGTGTAGTTTTCTAACCTAAAATATACATATATAATATTTATAAAAATAACACCATTTTTTTCTTCTAACTCTCAAACCCTACAGTTTTTTAAAAGACTTAAATTAGTTTTCTCTACCCATTAGAGATAGTTTTCACCACTTATTGTGTACAATTTTCTAACATAAAATATAAATACCTAATATTTACAGAAATCGCTTTTCTTTCTAGTACTTAAATACTATAGTTTTCTAAGAGACTTATCACCGCTATAGAAAAACTCATACACAACGGTTAATAAAGTGGTACATGTGGCAGTCTATAATCACCACCTAACCAATTATTGTATATACTATATACAACAATGCTAAACACCACCATATAATTATTTAAATTTGGCTCAAAAATCATTAGTGCTGTATTTTATAAGGCAATTTAATAAAAAATACAGCCGTGTATATCAAATGTGCACGACGGTTATAAATCAAGCCCATTATTTATACTCTAAATAACACATAGTTAGATCATTGAGATGATGAATATACTTAAAACCTACTGTGTTACCACAAGTGAGATAGAGAATACACAACTGCTGGGACAAAGAACCACCACATATTGTGGCACAATAGAGAATACATGGCGGTTGGGGCACAGAACCATTATCTATTGTCTATCGCATTATAATACACGATTGTTTTATGTTCCAACCGTCGTGTATTCTCTGTGGTATGAGTATACACAGTGGGGTTTATGTATAACCCTCATCTATCCCTTCTCTTTTTTTTTTAAAGAATATTACTATCATTGCCCTACCACATTTTTTCCAAAAAAAAAACTACTTATGTTTCCATGATGCTTCCACTAGCATCATAAGTATTTGCCTCGTCCAAAGTAGAAAGCAACCAGAATAAATGATTATATAATTTCATCATGTACTTTGCATACAAAGTCTTATACAAAATTCTTTTTCATTCATATTTACACTCTATGAAAAAAAAATTAAAGCTACACATGATTCTACTCATAATCATCATAAAAACTTGTAATAAAATCTAAGCATTCTTTCCTAACTTCATTAATCTTGTTATTTTGTTCACAAGATAAGGTCATGATATTGATACATCAACAAAAGATGGAAAAGAACATGTTAGTATTAATTTATATAGATAAACATAATTAATATAAACTAAACAAAGTAAATGCATACTTCTTATTACCCTGTTTAATGTTTGCAAATGATTTTCTTCATAAATATTATGATGTAGTATCTACAACTTACACTATCTTGTTATCATGGAATTTAAAAGATAAAATATTAATTACATTATCTGACTAGTTTCGCATACTAAATGCTTAATATTAAATGACAATGATTCTTAAATGATATAAAAACTATAAACCTTAATTTTTTTTCCCTAAGATATAAGAGGGGTTGTGCCCTTTCCTTCTTTTGTGGCCCAAAATAATTCTTGAAGGACCTAATTGATGTAGTAACCATATATTAAAAAAAATTGTGTGTGTGTGTGATATTTTATTTAATATCATTATATAGATAAATATGTACCTTTCCACAATCGATTTTAGATTAGAACAAGGATTTCCATCAATTGAATCCATCTAATATGCAGTCCCTAAATATGACTGCAATGTCATTAGTATCCAATGCATGTCAAAGGAAAATGGAGCAAATGAAAGGGACTGTGAATCCATATTCATAACATTAGCCATATATGGAACACATTCCATATTATCATTTTCATTGGAGATCGTGTCTGATCATAGAAATTTATATACATCATACACATCTAAGACATCAGATAATAACTTATCTTTCAATAACCTATGACGATGAAAGAATAAATTTTTAGTATCAACATCACCATCCCGCTGATAATTAAAATAAGGAAAAATGTGAAAGGATTTAATTACCTCATATATGCAATTATATATTGACATTGTAACAATACATCTTGTAACAAATGTGGGGTTTCCTCTGCTCTAATACAGATATTCACATCTTCTAATTTTATGTGCAAATCAGTTGGAAGAAGAATCCTAATAGAATTGCTATCTAATGAAGGTGCCATGACCAAATACAACCTAAATTGAGGTGATAGGTCACGACGCAAAATTATTATTTTCATTCCCAAGTCTTTTTGTGCTTCCTCATACTCCATATCTTTTTTTTTCCGTCTTACCAATATTTTTTTGCGAGAATATGACTATCCTGAATAAGAAAGAGTGGATGGAATAATTATTACATTTTATATTATCGCTTAACTAACAAGAATATAATCTAAAATTTAAAAAGTTTGGATTACCTCATCCTTGATAATTATAAGGTTACTTGGCAATCCAATGAATTGCCCGACTAGTAAGCATAGTACGAGCATATCCTTTTCTTTGTGGTTATATGCCACATCAAATGGCACTGGCTCCATTAAATATGACTCGAAGACACTATGAATTGAGACCTAAACTTTATCAACCCTAAATGGTCGAGTATTAAGGGTTAAGTTGGACTTAATAAATAAAGTATCATTTGCTGCAATAGGTCCATCCTCTATGACTTGCAAGTCATAAGGATACTGACCCTACAATAATTAACAATTAAAAGATTCAAGTTATAGCAAAAACAAATACATTCAAGTACATAGAGTGTAGTGTAATATCTTACCTCATTAATTTTTGGAAAGGGTCTAGGGACACTAGATACGGAGGGTTGAACTAGACATTGTAAACTTAAGGACATACTATCCAACATTATAAGGATTACCTCTTGTGATTCCCTTAACATTATAATTTCTCTCTCCAACCATTTAGATTGGTTTTTGAAGGGTGAGAACTAAGGCGACATCCAAATACCTTGTATAGTTGAACCCATAATTATATGTCCTACATTGACCACCATGCTCTTGAGTGCCCAAAGCATGTGTCAAAAGGAAAATTTGACCTTCTTTATCAAAAGCACTGACCGAATAGTCCTTTCTCAAACCCGGCTATTTAAAGTAAAAAAATAGTTATGGATAAGGAACCATAATAAACCAAGTAAAGATAAATATTACATGCCTTACACTTTTCTCAACCATATATTGAGTTGGTTCATTAGTAGGCTTTCCATTCTTTACCTTAGTGTATATCCAAACATCAGCTTGCTCTAGAGGTACATATGGGGTCTAGGTTAGCATTGCTACCTCCATTAGTTGTTTCTCCTATTGTATCAAGTAAAAAAAAAATTTTAGTAATAGTATTAGATCATAAAAGAATGGCATCAAGTACAAATACATGGTAACAATATTAGATCATAAAAATACTTATTTCATACCATGGCATATCTAGTTGCCTTATTGCCTCTATGCCCTATATTGTGAGTGTAAATGCTTTTCTCTACATTATCTCTTTTTACATGCCACAAACAAAGTACATAGATGATTTTAGTTTGAATTGTAACCTAAGTACACTCTAGTTATATTAAAAAAGTTAATAATAATAAATTCGTACGTAATTCATATTTCTCTAAAGTCCTCCATAAATTGAACTCCCTCCATTAGTCTAGGGTGATCACATCACTATAGATATCTAAGGGTGTGGATATGATAGTATGATCAGTTGTATACATATGATTTCTGGCCATCCATGACTTTCAATCCGTCCAAGAATTTGTAGCTCGACTCATAACAGGTTTTTTTATGTTGTTCTCTAGCATTAAATCTTTGCTACAATCATAAAAATCTAATATTTAGTTTGCATATAAATAAATTATTATATGGTAATAACAAAAAAAAGATTCATATATATTAAATAGCATAGTGTCATCCCACACCCTATCTTTTAACTCTCTTGGGATATTCCTCCAACTACGATAAGTGATGGATGAGACCTAGAGTTACAATAATCCATGAATAAATCCTTATTCTTGCCCAATGAATACCTAGATTCATCAAAATCAATATTAAACACAATGCCCCTTTTTTTATTTCTAGTAATTTGTGTCAATCTAATTCTCCCCATTCTTTGTAATTTTCCAACCTCTTGAGCATGTATGTCATCTCCAAGTAGTGGATCCATACCTAGAACAATGGAAAAAATATATATATTAGAAAGAAATTAATATGTGATGTGATATAGTTAATATATAAAAAAATAAACCTTTATGAACAAAATAAAACAAGACAACACATAGGAATAAATTAAAATTTTCATCTATAACGCTTTAATCTACGACGTGTGCCCTTTGTATGCACAAACTCTGATTCAACATAGAAATCATCTCGCTTCTTCGTGATCATCTCATGTATAGAGATTATTAGTAATGTCATCATAGTTGGATGATAAAGGTAATTCGGTAGTTAAAACATTCTCCCCTTGTATGTCATCTTCCCATTTTTTTTGCATTCAATATAATGGGCAATCGTTTATCAGCTGAATCAGTAACATAGAATACATGTTTTGCTTGTGAGGATAATATAAATGGGTCATGCTTATGGCCAAGACTTAAAATATCCACCCTTGTAAATCCAACTTCCTTAGTACAAACCCCATTTTGATTGTGAAATCATCTGCACCCGAATAAAGGAAATCTAAAAGCAGTGTAATATAATATCCATATTCATTTTATGATCCTAATATGTCATCGATGCATAAACATGGTTTTGTCTATGGCACTTGATATATGTAAAGCTTATGATATTATGGTCACATTACTATTTTGCATATTTCTCTTGTCATTCTACTCCTTTATGTAGAAAGTACAACCATTAAAAATATATGAGTTGTATGACATCAATTCCCTATAAAGAGGGTGTGACAACCAATAAAAATCAATATCATATTCAAATGATTGAGATGATAACCACTCTAAAAAGGAACTATTGTGTCTATCTAATATCCATTTATTGCTCCTATATGGATTTGAATTCCTCAAATTATCCATGTGTTGATCCATATATGGATGAGCATTATTTATACTGTGAAGGACATAGAGGTGAGCTTGCTAAAACATTTGATCATCATCAATGATGACCATGTAAAATCATTTGCACCCTTTTCCTTGTTCCTCTATACCTGAATGTCATGGGTTAGGAAGGCATATCGTATTAATATTGGGTAAGAACTCACAACAAAATTATGCCACCTTCTCCACTAGATAAATCTCATCATTGTAACCTTCAGCTTGTTCAGATTCCTCACATATTCTTTTGCTAATTTCATATACCTTTCAAATGGATACATCTAATGCAAATGAATTGGCCGACATAATCTAACCTCCCTAACCAAGTGAAATATTAAATGAATTATGATTACAAAGAATGATGGAGGAAAATACATCTCAAGCTGGTATAATATAGTCACAATCTCGCTCTACAATTTGGCCAACCTTGTAGGGTTAATAACATTCTTATATAGTTCCTTGAAAAAGAAAAAAAAATCTAGTGACAACACTTCAAACTTGATTTGGTAAGATAGAATGTATAGCAATCAGAAATAAGTCTTGAATGAGAATATGATGATAATGAGATTTTATACCTGCTAAATTTAAATATTTTATCGAAACAAGTTTCTTGACATTTAATGAATATCCTTTAGAAACCTTCACTTCATGGAAACACTGACAAAAATAGATCTTTTTTTTTGGAAAGAGTATAACATGCATAAGGTAAAAAGAAAAAGAAAAAAGGAAGTTCTATTTCCCACCTTTTGTAGATGTAATCATATTCTTATACCCATGTCGACTAAGTCCAACAACATTAATACCATCCTATGTCTTTTTGGCACATTCCAAAGTGTGCCAATTAGACAATTATATATATTTTTATTAATATGCATCACATCAAGACAATGTCATACGTGCAACTTCTTCCAATATGGAAGGTCAAAGAAGATTAACCTCTTCTTCCACCCACTTGAAGGGACTATTTTCTTATTATTATTTTTTTCTAAAAGACACATCAAACCTTTTACTTTGTTAAATACTTCCCATGAGAGGATTCACAGATTTTGCTTCTTCAACTTTTCCATTAAAATCTTTTCTTTGCCTATAATAATGATGATTTGTAGGCAAGAATCTATGATGTCCAAGATAAGCAGTCTTTTTACTCTTCAGTAGCTTGAGAAAGTTTGTATTATCTTCACAAATAGGACATTCATAGTATCCATGTACACTAATAAAAAAGATTACCATAAGCAGAAAATTTATTTATGGTACAAAATAACATTTTTCTCATGCTAAAAGATTCTTGACTTCATGAATCAACTACGTCAACTTCATAATCATGCAAATACTTTAAATCCTTAATAAGGGGAGCCAAATAAACATCAATATCATTACCCAACTGAATTGGACTAGATATAAGTAGGGATAACATCATCAATTTTCTCTTCATTCATAATGATGGGGGAAGATTATAGATCACTAGAATAATGGGCCATAAACTATGGTTGGTATTTCCATTAAAAGGGTTCATTTCTTCTTAACAGAGTGCAACCTACAGGTTTCTCGCTTCACTACCAAAATTAGGGTATGGATAATTAATCATTTTTCATTGAGGAGAATATGCCAGATGTCTAAGCTTGTCATCAGAAATCCTTCCTTTCACATGCCATATAAGGTTCTCTACATTTTCCTCATTAAAAAACATGTGTTAGAATCATGGTATAATTAAAAAGTATCAAAACACCTTATTAGGAACCTTATCCCCTCTTGTATCATGACATTTGATGTTGATGACAACTATCTAATGATATATATTGATTATGATATAAAATGCAATCCTTAGGATAAGTATGAATCTTTTCATAATTCAAAATCATAGAACACATAATCTTATTATCTTCATAAGTACAAGGAGTAAACGCATTGTCCGCTGGAAGCATATCTTTCAAGAGCTCAAAAAGAGAAGTGAAGCTTTTATCGCTTCATCCATTACTCACCTTCAAATTGTATAGTCATAACATGGTGGATAATTTTATAAATTTAGTACAATCATTGTACAAAGGATTCTCTGAATCATTAACCAACTTTTCAAACATTTACAAATGATCACCAAAATGTTCTTCAACATTGTTGGTTAGGTCTTCCATATAAGAAAAATCATCTGCAACTTCAACATCATCATGGTCAACCACAATTGGTTCATTAATAAGTGGCTCTCCATTTTATATCCACCTAGAATAACTCTTATCAATTCCACGGATAATGAGATGATCTCATATCTCATTTACCCTAGTCCCTACCCACAAAGGATTTTTTGAATGTTCAATGACTAACTCAATAAATTCTTGAACACCATCTATATATTCTCTAGATAACCAACTTGTATATATCCACTTACAATCCATAATGATAAATAAGTATATTTTGGCCCCTAAAATAAAAAATAAATAAATAAATAGGGAATCTAATAATATTAGCTAAGTCAAGGAAAAAAACCCAGCAACATACCTAGAATACATATACATAACAACAACATTTGCACTAGTAACAATACATTTCTACAGAGTATTATCTATTTCATTTACATACTCCATGTTTCAAAATATATAGTTTGATAATGTATCTTCACAAAATATATCAACATAAAAACTAACAATATAGAGTATACAGATATACACCACAACATCATATATAGTATAATGAACAAAGAATAATGAAATACACAACATAGAGTTTCGAATAAGAAATAACACAGGCAAAATTTAGAAATAAAGATAAATTTATACACAACGCTTAAACTTCAAAAGAAAGTAAAAACAAATAATAATGAACATATTGTGAGCAAAGAGAGAGAAAGGCAATGGTAGTGGACTGTAGCAGAACAAAAATGAGCATGAACTCTGGCAGATGATTGTAGAGCTTCATTGCTTCAAATGACACTATCTGGATATCGAGAGGCAAAGTGAAAAAACTGAAAGTAGTTATAGGTTAAAAAATGACGAAGTAAAAAAAAACAAGGAGGGGGTATACACGATTGTTATAAGTTAAAATTATCGTGTATACCTAATAGTACATAATAGAATACACGATGGTTATAAGGTTAAACCATCGTGTATTCCCTTAATGATATTTACCTCTCTCATAGAGAGAATAAACGATAGTTATAATTTATAATCTCTGTGTATTCTCTTTTTCACTATTAGGTATATACAACGGTTTAAACTTATAGCCACCATGTGTACCCTTATCCATTATTTACTTCTCTCGTTAAAGGCACATAATGCTTTTATGAGTTAAAACCATCATGTATACATTCCGCTTAAATTGCTAAAATGCTCCTTCCATGTTGTTTCTTACTGGGCAATGGATTAGACGGTAGCTTAGTTTAAAACCACCTTATATTGGCTGCCCTATAATCCCATTCGTGTACTAGTGTATAGTAGATTTTGACACCTACTTAGAGTAGCTTTTACCATCTACTGTAGGTCAAACTTGAAATATAAATATACAATATTTATAAAAATGGCACTGTTTTATTTATTTATTTATTTATCTAACACTCAAATACTATATTTTTTTGAGCTACTTATAATAGTTTTCTCTACTTACTAAGATTAATTTTTACCACCTACTATGGATAGTTTATTCAGTGGAGAGAGTTAGTTCTCATTATATATATTATTATTATTTTTGTAGTAATTGGTTATAATTGAAAGGTAAAATAATGAAAGACATTAGACGCCTCTTCTTCCACCTTTATTCCTTTTCCTCAGTCTTCCTTCTCTTTCTCCCTCGTTCTTCTTCTGATCTATCTCTCTAGTTGTTGATGCATGGTGATTGCTAGGTTAACAATTTAATTTTTGATGCAAGAGCATCTCCATCATAACACTCAGTTTTAGCTAATTGTTGTCCTAAATTTAAATGACCCAAAACTCATCTAATTTAGGAAGATTTATACTTATCATATCAACACCTTAGCTCGTGCATGGAGCCATTAAAGCCATGTAATGTAACCCTATTCACCACCTTTATTGTGGCTTCCTTTTGAGCCCATGTACATAGCCAACCACCAACAATCCCTACACATATCAGCCAATGGGGACCATTTTGTTATCATCGAATGGAACAGAAAATCTAGGGAAGGGGCTGGTAGATGGCAATTCTATTTATGTAGGATGTAGAAGTAATTTGATGATAATGCCCTTCACTTAATTGTACTTTTGTTAGCATATGGTATAGGCTATGTTTCTAGCTTATATTTTGTAATTTAAATGATGTAATACCTAAATTAGTAGCTAATTACCTGTGCATCATCCCAAGATCATAAATAAAGTAAGGGATGGGGAGGGGGACGAATGATTGAGGGCTAATGGGGACATACCATGGCTTTTGGCCTGGTTATAATTAAACTAACTTAGTTAGCATTGTTAGATAACTAGCTAGTTTAAATTCTATCAAGTTTGTACCTATTTCGTTAAGGTATAGTTGAGTTGTAACTAAAGATCCTCACACCCCTTATAAGTGTGGACAATGGCTGAATAGACTCAATTTTTTGCTACAATTACCTCCCTTATTTTCCAAGAAAATACTTCCTAGCTAGTGCAGACTTGGGTTGAGTGTTGCTCCTCAAATCTTGTCTCTTTTATCTCAAACATTATAAAGGTTTGAGTGGTAGATTCAAGTATATGAAGTAAAATTTACTTAATTCAAATTTTTAGCCTCTCATCTCCCTCCTTATCTCCTTTTATTTTCGATGGTCTTAGTCCATGAGACCCTTGTTACCTAACTTAAACCCAATTTTATACCTAACATGCATCAATTTTTCTCTTTATATTCACATAACTCATTTATCTTATTCTCATCTCCATACACCTTAGCCTTTCTTATTCGTGTACACTAACTACAATTATTTATCTTTCAACAAAAACCTTGCATCTACATAATTTGCATCATCTACATGGATGATGTCACATAGTATTTTGTTGATTTCATCATTTCTTATAAAATTTTAAAATTAATTATCTTTAATTTGAACTATTAAATATATATATATATATATACTATTTTTTTTTTTCAAAAATCAATATTAATATACTTTAGATGTAAAAGATTAACACACATACGTATATGGATACACACACACATCTTATATGAATACATGTATTCTTCAATAAAATATAAATATTCTAAGATATAAAAACATATTTTTCAATATATAAATACACTTTTTTTATAATATAAATACGCATATTTCATAATATAAACATATATCTTCCCATATATGAATAACAATCTTTTCTTTATATAAATGAAAGAGAGAAAGACAAAAAATATAAATCTTACATGACACTAACACACATTCTATAGGTGTGTGGTGGAAAAAATGGTGGCGTTCTTTGTAAATGTCATTAATTTCATTTTAAATACCAATTGAAGCATACATATATTTTTCAACATTATAAACATATTTGAGAATATAAACATACATCTTTTAGCATAAAAATACATATATTTTATTTATGTGAGTGAAGATACAATCATTTTACAAAATACCCATATTCCTTAATAAAATAATAGGGGAGAAATTAACTATACTGGTGAACATAAAGTAATATATATACATAGTTAATTACTTGTGTCTTCAGAAGTGTCACTTCCACCATAGAATGTGGCATGAGCACCCTCTCATGTGTTAGGAATCCTCAACAAGCATCAACCAAAGGGTGTCATCCAAGGGAGCATCGGTTAGGAAAAACTACCAAAAGCTATCTAATGGGATTAGTTGTCAAGGAAAACCTAGTGGTAGGGACCGAGAAAGGATATGTGAGTGAAAAATGGATATCAAAGAGTAATTAAAAAATCCCTCAATATAACAGATTTGGTACCCCATTGCAACACACCTTAATAAGTTCCAGGACTTATGCATCTAGTTGAAGAACATAGAGATAGTATTCAGGGATGAAATTTAAGCTCTACTATTCCTACTTTCTCTATCGAATAGTTGGGAGATCCTTTGTGTGCCTCTCAGCAATTCTGCCTAGCCCAATAACTCACAATAACATTGGTGACAACATCACTTCTTGAAGAAGAGACAATAAGAGGTAGTGTAACCTGATCCTCAAGGTTTGAAGCACTTGTAGTGAGCTTAGGGAAACCTAAGGGTGGGATGCAAATGGGGAGGTCTAAGAGTATAACAAGGAACTTCTTCCCCTATAGGAAGCTCAGCCACTAAAAGAACAACTGTTAGGATTTGAAGAAGGATGGAAAAGGAAAAGGTAAGATATATGAGGAGATGAAAATCATTATTGATGATGAAATGATGATTATCTCAAAGTTCTTGAATGCTTGCACAAGCACCTCATCTATTAATGTCGACTAGGTAGTGGACACTAGTGCTTCCTACCACATTACCTCGCATAAGAAGTTATTCTTCTCCTACACATCCAGAAACTTCGGTGAGGTGTGGATGGGTAATGATGGTGTCTCAAATACATTCAATATAGGGAATATACAGCTATATACAAGCTTAGGTTATATCTTGCAACTCAAGTAAGTAAGGCATGTTACAAAATTGAGGATTAGCCTCATCTTAGTCGGGAATATTGATGATGAGGGCTACATAAATGAATTTATAAATGGTCTATGGAAGTTGACAAAGGGGTATATGGTAGTGGAAAGGGTGAGCAAGTGTTTCTCACTGTAGCAAACTCAGGAAAAGGTGTGTTTAACAACTAAGGTGAACTTTGTAGAAGATTATTATGATATATGGCATCACAAACTCAGACATATGATTAAGAAAGGGGTAAGTTCTCTCAATAGTTGAGCTGCTCTACCAAAGGTTTAAGGGGATAAGGTTGACCGATACACTCATTGTGTATTAAGCAAAAAAAAAACTAAACTCACTTTGTCAAAGAAGGTAACATATGGCCAATAGGAAAACTTGATTAGATCTTCTCAAGCGTATGTGGTCTGATGAAGGTGAAGTCATTATGTGGATCATCATACTTTATGACATTTATTGACGACTTCTCTAGAAAGTTGTGAGTATATCCTATGAAGAATAAGGAAAAAGTTTTGATCAACTTAAAAAAATTTCATGCTAAAGTAGAGTGTGAGACTGGTAAGAAGTTGAAGTGTATTTAGACAAACAACAGAGGTAAATACCTTATTCGGTTTGATGAATATTATAAGGCTCATGGAATTAATATGAGCAAAACATTCCTAAAACCCCTCAGCATAATAGAGTGATGAAATGGTTTAATCACACACTAATGGAAAGGGTAAGGTGCCTACTCTAGCATAATAAGATTCCTAGATCATTTTGGGGGGAAGTTTTACATACAACATGTCACCTCATCAACATATATTTATCAAATCCTCTCATTGGTGATGTGCCTAATAAAGCATAGCTTGACAAGGATGTATGCTACAGCCTCAGGAGGGTGTTTAGCTATCAGGTGTTTATTTATATACAATGGGATGAGAAGACAAAGGCAGACAAGAAGACTCATCAGTGTGTGCTCATCGGATATGGTGAAGAGAAGTTTGGCTAAACAATATATGACCGAACAGTTGAGGAGGTTATTTAAAGTAGGGACATTGTGTACTTTGAAAACCAAAACATCAAAGACTTTATTTAATATGGGAGGTTAGAGACTCACAAAGATGATCTTGTGGAATCTAATAATGATTTTGAAACATAAAACTTAACGAGAAAGGCTAATCCAAGAGGGATGGCCAAGGCACATTCTAACTTAGATGAGGAAATGCAAAGGTAGCAAGTGGCGGTAATGGAGATGAAAAATCGCGAGCCTAAGCAAATGCAATCCCAAGAGCACAACAGCTATGAAGCCTCATAGGTAGAAAAATAAATCCACTAGAAGACTAAGATCGACCAAAAAATACCCTGCAACAAACTATGTGTTACTCTAAGACGAATGAGAGCCTTTATACTATGATGAGGCCCTCAGTAGTGCCCACAAGGAAAAGTGGTTGGTTTCAATGAAGGAAGAGATGAACTCCTTTAAAAAAACAACACTTATAGGCTTGTAGAGAGGTTGAGGTGAGAAATGTCTTGAAGAACAAGTGGGTTTTCAATATCAAGTATAACGAGGGCCAAATTGGGTCAGGGCACAAGGTAAGGTTGGTGGTCAAAGAATTTAGCCAAGGATAAGGAATTGATTATGATGGGGTTTTCTATCGATGGTAAATATGGCATCCATCCCTATGATTTTAGGACTAGCTTCCAATCTAGATTTAGAGATGGAGCAACTTGACATCAAAACAATTTTCCTACATGGTAACCTGGCCTAAGGAAGGATGTATACATAGAAAAAATGGAGGGGTTCAAGGTTAAGGAAAAATAGGATATGATGTGAAATATAGTGAATAGAATCTATAGAATAAAACAAGCATTGATGTATTGGTAAATGAAGTTTGAGTCATTCATAGCCAAACAAGGTTACATGAAGACATCAGCAGACCACTGCATGTTCATGAAAAGGTTTGGGCCTGACAATTTCATCTTTCTACTTTTGTATATGGACAACAATGCTAATAGTGGACTAGGATCAACAAAAGATTTCAAAGTTGAAGAAAGATTTGGCTAAAAATTTTGAAATTAAAGACTTAGGGGTTATGCCAAGTAGATCCTGAGCATACACATCATACATGACCAAGGATAATGCATATGACACCCTGAGTTGATATAACCACTTAGGAGACACTTAATAGTCACTTCATATCACCTTAGACCCAAAAAGGTTGCAAGAGAATACTCTAGAGTGATTTTGGATTAATTTATTGACCCCCCCATATTAACACAAGCCCTAAAAAGACCCATCCTAAAAATTACTCAACAACAAGCACGCTTAATTGTAGAGTTGTAATACCCCCAAAATTTGAGCAAAAGATTTTATTTTAAAGACAATGAAAAAATGTTTATAAATGAAAAAATGGGGGATTTTACCACCATATCAACTATGAGAGAGGTATGATCATCACCTAGCCTATGCTTGATGCTAGGCAAAGTGGAACAACAATGAAATAATGCATGCTCCACTAATAATGCAACAATTCTATGATAACAATGAAGAAAATAGTAATATAGATGGAAGAGAGAGTTTACAAAATTCAAATACATGGATCAAACCCAAGAGTTTAAATAACTATAAAGAACCAAAAGCATCCCAACATAGTAGGTAAAATACATCTAACCAATTGATCTAACTCTTAAATAAACTATAACATAACTCTCAACCCTAAAAATTGTTAGCTATTGTCCCATGACGTTATTCTCAACATAGTTTATCTAAGAATTGTATCCCTATAAATTATCATCTGCTCACCAAACCAGAAGTCATATCATGACAGTGACCACACAAATATAGTATTAGCATGGTAAAGTATTGGTAAAATAAACTACCTAAACATGGTAACGGCTCGTGCTCCATATTGAATTCATATAATAGCATGGTGAGGCACGAACTAACATGGTGTAATACTTAGGTTCATGATAGTAATACACAAGGCATGTTTGCAAGGAAATAATGGAAGCATAATAACAAAGATCATGAATTAGAATCAAATAGTGGAAACCATATTATAAATCTTCCTTTAGTGACTATATATGTTTTGGTTATTAAGATAATCTGTTCAATCACACTGAGTTATCCACTATGAACATAAGTCATGGCAACATACACACACAATGGGATACCGAACCCACCACATGGGTTCAATATACATTAAATATGATTTCCTATGGGGTGACCACATCCACCACACATCGAATGTACCCACCTTGAGGGCTAACACATAATGGGATACTACACCCACCATATATGGTCAAAGTACATCAAGAGGGCTTGTACTAGGATACCTCACCTACCACACCTTGAACGTATTTGCTACAAGGGCTACAAAAGTTGAGATACCATATCCGCTTAAGCAATGGACAATACAAAGTGTCAGGGCTTGTATTGGGATATCTCACCCACCTGAACTAGACACCGATGTCGTGCTAGATTGCTATAATATAATGATATACCTCAAAATATGCACATCCCCCTTACCGACTAGTAGAGAAGAAAAATAGGTATTGGGTGAAAAGGTGAAAACATATGACAACCCACCCACTAACTCTCGACTAGCTACCTCAAGAGTCGAAGAAAAAGGATTGAATGAAATCTTAATCCATTATTATTAATTATCAAGTGAAATCACAAATCACAGTTTAACTCCATTAATAACCAATTTGGTGTTTCTAAGTGATAATATCAAATATATCACAAGGCATATAAGTCACCAATTAGGTGTTTAGAGGTGATACCAAACTTAACCACTTAAGACCCTTAACATCATCATTTTTATCCATATTAGATTTAGGCTAATCATGGTTGAAATTATGAATACAATTTTATAATAACATAGCAACATTAATATAGAAGGGCCAAAGAAAGAACATTAAGTATCAAGCAAACATGGTGAAAATAAACGAACCGATCGATCGGTCCCTGGGACCCATCGACTGGTTTGGTCATACCATACTTGAGAAAAAAATAAAACCAACAAATCAGTTAATTGGTTGGCTCCACTAATCATCTACTCTTAGGAAACCGATCAAGGGGTTTGACCAAACTAGTTGATGGGTCTAATTAGGGACTATACCATTCTAGTTATAAGGTAACTAATTAATGGATTTGGCAAACCAGATGATTGGTTCCCATGAGTTATTGATTCTAACATCTGGTTAATTGATCATGGGAACCAATCATCTGGTTAATTAAACCAATTGACTGCTTTCGCAACCAATGGATCAAAATTTACAAACTGAGTGATTATTCACACAAATAATCGATCAGTCCAATAAATCAAATAACTAGTACATGCAAAACAACATCCAAACTTGTAACCCACTTAACAGAATTTTACTCAAATTTACCATAGTAATTCTAAATTGCATCTATGTTATAAAACACATAAAAATATATACTACAAACAGAGAAACACATGAGTACATGGTATAATCAACACTTCATAAGATCTTGCTTTAGACCACCAAAAGTATGCACAATAACAAAGAATTTGAAACATGCTTAGACTTTAATGATGGAAACTTTACCACATGCTCAAATATAAGAATTCAATTAACTCATGTCGAACATAGAAATACACCAAGAACATGAAACCATAATAAACAACAAAAGGCCTTATTCATATCAGATATAATTGCCTTACCTCCAAGCAAATCTTATAGCATAGAATACTTCTAACTTGATGACTGTTTACCAAGACCTTGATTTGTAAGAGAATCAAGAAGCAAAATAATTAGAACTATTTTTCCAAGATTTAATAAGACAAAATCAAAAGAATAAGAAGAAATTTTCCTTAAACCAACATTTTCTCAAGACATAATTCCAAGGGGAAGAAATTTAAGATCTTCAGCCTTTCTCAAAACCTTAATCTTTCATTTCTTAAGGGAAACAAGGGAGATTTAAAGTTAGGATTAGGAGAATAGAGAAGAGACACAAATTTGACCAAATGATGAGGGACAGGAGCTAAGACTTTTTTTTTCTCTCAATAGATAAGGAAAGGAAGGAAAAATGAAGAATGCCTAACACCTATGAAATTTTCACAAAAGAAAAATGGAGAGAATGAGAAAGTTTAAATAATAGTGAGTGAATTGAATTAGGAATATAGTGCATAGGGTAGAGTGTTAGTCGACATACACAAGTGTGAGAGAGAGAAGTTTGACTTAATTAAGTGTGAACAACCAAGACCTTGATAAGAAAAAATCAAAAGAATAAGAAGAAATTTTCCTTAAACCAACATTTTCTCAAGACACAATTCCAAGAGGAAGAAATTTAAGATCTTCAGCCTTTCTCAAAACCTCAATCTTTCATTTATTAAGGGAAACAAGGGAGATTTAAAGTTAAGATTAGGAGAATAGAGACGAGACACAAATTTGACCAAATGATGAGGGACAAGAGCTAATAGTTTTTTTTGCTCTCAATAGATAATGAAAGGAAGGAAAAATGAAGAATGCCCAACACCTATGAAATTTTCACAAAAGAAAAATGGAGAGAATGAGAAAATTTAAATAATAGTGAGTGAATTGAATTAGGAATATAGTGCATAGGGGAGAGTGTTAGTCGACATACACAAGTGTGAGAGAGAGAAGTTTGACTTAATTAAGTATGAACAACCAAGGTATAAGGGAAATACATGATGGGGTAAAGAAGGTAAAGCGTGACTAGGGAGATGCATGGTAGGGGATTGATAAGTTTAGGAAGAGGTGTAGAAGCATAACATGCAACCATTATTTTCAAAAGAGAGAGGAAAGTGAAGGGGAAGAGATAAATGGTGAAAAATGCCTCAAAAGTGTTTTAGAAAATTTTTAGCTAAATGAAATCATAAAATGATCTAAATAATATAAAAAATAATTCCAAAGTACCAAAATATTCATATTAGCATAAATAGATTCTAATTAGAAGTTTTAACAAATATTTTCTAAAAATATTTAAACTTAGGATAATTAACACATAGTCATTACGTTTAGTAATATTAATAAAATACATCATCATGCATGAGATTTAAGGTAACGAATGAATACAAGTTCAATACCTAAACATGATTTCTAGCAACTAAACATTGCTAACATGATATTTACATAAAGAAACACATTTAATCAAAAGTCCTTAACTAGAAGCATGTATCCTTGCAAAAGAAATTCAAATTAAAATAAAATAAAGAATCTAAAACCACAAGGCAACTAGTCATTCAATTTAAGCAAATAATCAACTGATTTGTTAAAAAATAAAATTGTCAATTCCTGAGTGAACCGGTTGATTGGTTAGGGGAACCAGTCGATCGATGCACCTGAAACTCACCTTTTTATTCACTTTTTAAGGCATTTCCAAAATCTAAACTCTTTTATTTTATATCAATATAATTTTGAGTATACTTTGAAGGAATTTATGATGGGGTGTTATAGAATTTATTAGGAGGGAATCACTAAAATAATGGTATACCATGTTGATGTAAGTAATCATATAAAGCTATACAACTCTCCGCTTAATTTGGGGGTGTTGTATTCACTCCCAATAAAGGAAAATAATGTCCCTATTTCTCCTTGACCATTAACAATCTCATTACAGTTTATCCCAATAATCATCCCACTAGGTGACTTAGCGGCTCATCTAAGTTTAACTCATGGTTGCAGTTTCGCTTTGATAATATTTGTAACACACCGAGTCTATATGACCATATAGGGGGCTAATTAGTAGCTACCTAATAGTACCTTAGACCTACAAAAATTACAGGGGCTACCTTGGAGTACTTTTGAATTGATTGACTTACCATGTAAATAAACATGAGTCATTTCAATGCGCTTTATCCTCACTCACTAGATTCCTGAGATTATATATATATATATATATATATCAACTTTCAAACTTCCTTGTTGTGTCACGTATCCTAATAATTGCTTCATGGTAAGAACGCTTATCTATGGATTTATTAGGACCCAATCACTAAAAGGATAATATACCATGTTGATATAAATAGGCATATCAACTCTTATAATATTCTACTCAATTTGGGGGTATTACGGGGCAAGTGATGGCTATATCAAGAGGGGTATATAGAGAAGATACTCAAGATATTCAACATGGACCAAGAAAAGTCAATTGGTTTTCCCTTTTCTCCTTAATTCAAACTGAGCAAGGCATTATGTCTAATAGATAAAGATGGAAGGAATAAAATGAATGAGATTCTATATGCATTAGCCATTGGAAGTTTGATGCATGTAATGGTGTGTACAAGGCCAAACATTGAATTTTTCATTCGCATGGTTAGTCAGTTCATATACAATCTCGATAAAGATCATTAAAAGTTAGTAAAGTGGATATTAAGGTATCTATGAGGGATTTTCAAGATGAGATATTGTTTTGGTAGGGTTGAGCCTGTTTTGGTGGGCTATACCAAATAAGATATGGTAGGAGATGTAGATACAAGACAATCAACATCAACATTATTTTTTGCCTTCTATGAGAAAGCCTTCTCATAGGAGTCCAACTACAGAGGTGTGTCTTTGTTTACGACCAAGGTAAAATGCATAGCAATCACTGAGGGATGTAAGGAGATGTTATGGATGAAAAGTTTATTCGAGGAAATTGTCATAAAGTAGGAAAAGGTTGTGGTATTCAATTATTCACATAGTATGATCTATGCCAAAAGGAATGATAGCTTTCATTCAAGAACTAAGCATATCTATGTCAAGTATCACGAGATAAGAGATATACTTGAGGAGAGACAACTCTATCTAGAGAAAGTCCACACTGATGGGAATGGGCCAAACATACCTATAAAACATTTTCCCAAAAGTAAGCATAACCTATGTGGCACTAAAGTTAGATTAAGTAAGGTGCATAATCCTCTCAATAGAGAAGAAAGAAATTATTCCCATGTTTCAAAAGGGGGAGACTTGTTGGGGTTCCTCAATAGGCATCATTCAAAAGGCATCAACCAAGAGAAACTACCAAAGGCCAAATAATGTGATTAGTTGGCAATAATGACCTAGTGGTTAAGAACGAGGAAGGAGACATGAGTCAAAATAGATGTTAGAGAGTGGTTAGAAAATCATTTAATATAAGAGATTTGGTACTCATCAGTATGATAATCTATAACTTGATAGAGGTCAACTCATAAAGCCAATCATCAAGTTGTAACTTGTACATTTATCTAACTATGAGTGAATAGAATGATGTACAAGTTAAAAAAATCAATGATGGTTGAGTGTTCTGGCCAAGGATGATAGAGGGTATAAAGGCCCTCTCCCGACCCTTCATAAAGTATGCACAATCTCTCAATTTTCTTCAAATATCCATACTAAATAAAAGTATTTGGTTCTTTCCTACCATAAATTATCATTTTCTCTGTGCTTGCAATATAATTTAACATTCTATTATAATTGTATAGTTAATCAAGGAGATTAATGCCTAATTGGCCAATGAAGTTATTGTCCATTTGACAGAGGGAGATGTTTTTTCTCAACACTATGGACCTCCTATGTATGTTGCCTAGAGTTATAAATTTAATTCATGTTGCATGGAGTCCACTTGATAGGTGATGTGGGTCGTGGCTACAAGAAGCATGTTGCACATAACAATACTGTAATGCATGAATTGGTGGTAGAGGATCTAATCAAGGAGATAAATTAAGCTTATGCATTCTATTCATGATTCTAAAGAAGCATAATATTACATTTGAAATGAAGAATTGGTATATGGAGTTGATAATTATTAATGCACTCATATAAATTATTTTGTATTTGTGAATTTATTTTTTAGTTGAATTATCTAGAGGTAAAAAAAAATAACCCTTTCCTATGGGCAATTATTGGAGGCAAGAACTCTTCAAATTAATGAAAAGCTTTATGTTCATTTGCTGGAGTTTGAACGGGGCAGCAAAGGATAGGATTCCTACATGTTTGTTTTATTCGACACGTAAGGGGCATCATTTTTGTTGTCTCCAACAACACATATATGATGTCCTGTGATCCTATTCATTTATGGAGGACAAAACTGCTTGCGAGCTGGCCACCTAGTTAGCCCTTGTTTGGCGTTATTTACCAAAAGTAATTATCTAAGATCATTATTTATTTAGAAAACTCTTTAACCTAAAAAGTTGTTAACATAAATAATTATTTTTAATAAGTAGATACAATCAAACCTTTAATCACCATACGTGTCATTCTCATCGCTTGCAAAGGAGGGTTGCTTGTGTTGTGGGTGCTCCAACTTCAAGTAGGAGAAGGGCACAACACAGGATTAAGAGAGTCACCGTGAGTAAGAGTGTCAAGGGAGTAGTGAATCTTCTTATTTTTATTTGTCTTTTAACCAAATAATCCTAAAAGCTCATTTGATGCTCAACCTAAACTTCTTGAGTCTTTGCATGGTTATTGGGAAGCCCAACCTCACTATAGTCACCTAATGTGTTTGGGAGAATGATCTAATTTTTAAGTTATTTTTTAATTTTTATTATGAATGTTAGTATTTAAGTTATATTTTTATAAGAACTCTATCTCGGGGGTAGTTCATTTTTTTCTCTTTTTTTTTAAGACATAAACTGGCCTGATTTTTTTTTCCATTTCAGACATGAAGTTCCACATAAGATACCCATATGCCATATACATATAGAATTGCAAATGGAAGAAAGACTTGTACCCCTCGAGGCTAACTGTTAACAAATAAGAATTATTTTAGAGGATCATAAACAAATAAGGAAACATTAACTATAGAAATCTTTTGGATGACCTTGAATAAATTACAAAAGTTTAAGAGTTTGTTTGTAATTATTTATCATAAATAATTAGTTAAAATAATTATTTATTTTAGAAACTATTTAGACTGAGAGATTTTCAAAGTAAATAATTATCTTAGCTTTAAGGATAGGTTAAGAGATTATTTGGACTTACTTATCAAAAGTAATTATCTGATATAATTATTTATTTAAAAATAAATTAATCTATTTTTTAAAATAAGTAATTATTTTTAATAATTAGCTCCAAGTATAAAATAAATCAAGGAATCAGCCATTGAGATTTGAGGTTAATAGGCTTAGGTGTGCCAAGTAAAAGCTTTTATTAGGTGAATAAAAGTGAATGACTTTATTTATTATGCAGTTTCTTTTTTGGTCTAGTAGAAATGGCTTCAACTTTGATCATGTTGAGATGAAATAACTACAACAATTCGAATAGTTGCAATGTATGAGTTCGATTTCTCTTAGTAAATAAAAGTCATCGGTTGAGAAATCGACTTTATGTGGGTACTAACGGTTGCAAATACATGTTCGTTATGTTAAATAGATTGTAATATATATAAGAGAGGGTGGCGGTTGACTTGATTTCTTTTCATTTGAATTAATTTGAAAAGTCCTGATTGTTGTTTCTTTTCATTTGAATTAATTTGAAAAGTCATTATTGTTGACTTGGTTTTTTTTCATTTAAATTAATTTGAAAAGTCATGATTGTTGGTATATGATCCAAGGAACGCTTTGGTTTACGGGCTTGGTACCTGTTTGAAGGGACTTCATTAACTCTATAAATAACCCCCACCATCAATCGAAAAAATTAATTCGGAAATTCAGATTTTCTGGAAATTCCAATAGTTCTATCTTTTCTCTCTCTCTCTCTACTTTTTCGATTCCTATATTCCTAGTTGAGTACAAGCATAATGTTGCATTCGCTAGAATCCTATTAGTGCTGCATCTGATAGGAACAAAAATCCGTTCTATCTTAAAAGACGATTGTTCACAACCTTGAGAACCGTGTGAGGGAATAAAATCGTCTTAAGGACACATCGCAAATTCGGATGGCTCGGATAAATCATTTCGATATTCTATTATATTTTTATACTATATACCCAACACGTTATACTTCTAAAGTATATGTCATAATTTACCTCCGCCATATTGGCACATGATAAGGTTAGCGGTTGTGCTAAGTATATTAGGTAAATAAAACAAAATAGTATTCAATGGGCTTTTCCGGTCTCCACGTGGCTCTCATAAGTATAACATAATGCCCAATTGATTATATCCCAGTGGCTATCTTGTAGGAGGTTACTACGTGCAGTACAATGTCACGTTTTTTTGGTCCACCCAATTTTGTATTGTTAACTACTTTTGCATGGGCAGTTATGTATACTGAAACAAGTTGTTTTATGTAAATTGTAACTTTTTTTTATTTGGTAAGTTTTATATAAATTTAAGAACAGCTTTATACAATAAATAGAATAATTTTTTTTATAATGCGGTAAGTAAATACATATAAAATTTGACATAGTAACTTTTCAGACATAAATCCTTTTGCGTCATAATTTATTTTATTATATAAAAAAATTATATAAAATTACTTGCAAGATCTTACCGAACTAATTATTTTATTATAGAAAAAATTTTAAAAATAATATTTGATTGAACGTTAAACGTTTTAACGATTATTTTTTTAACTATTATATTTTAAAATTTATATTATTTTTAATAAATTTATTTTTAAAATATAATAAAATATTCAACAATGTAAACCAGCGGTTACCCCTCAAACGTAAACAAAACTAACTCGATACACGTTAAGATAATAATAATCCTACAATATTGTCGAAATCCTAAGTCGAAACAACCAAACCTACTCTCTGGACTCTGGGTCTGTGATTCACTGATTGCTGCCAGTACGGGAGTACATTTTCGCTTCTGCATCTAGCAGTTCGGTCAAAGTGGAATACGTGCTAGTCGATGCTGACACAAGGAAAGAGCCAAACAGCGCCTTGAGTCCCTAGTCCTTACCGTTTCTTTTACCACTCTCGACGGCCGACTGGCGACAGTTACTCGAATTCCTCTCCCTTATAATTTCTCTCTGTGTGTACGCGCCCCGCGGCTGCTTTACAGAGAAAAGAAAGAGGGAGATGGAGACAGCGAGGTTCGAAAGTTCTCTGAATGGTATCCAAAGAAATTCCGTTTCATCTCAGAGACATGTTACCTATAGGTACTCTCCCTATCTTAACTCCAACATATATCGTTGACTTTCTCCATTGTTATTTATGCTTATCTACGTCTCTTGGTATATTAGCTTTTGAATTTCTGGAGGAATTGAATTGTGAATATCAGTTGTTTTGCCCGATTGTGGTGTTTGTTACGGTGGAGTCGTGTTTTACCGCGACCCTAATTTTGGAATATTTCTAAAGAACTGTGGATTTTGGGGTTCGAATTGTTTGATCCATTTTTGTTCATTCGATCGCATCAATATTTTGATTGGGAGTTGGGATTTCGAAGATTTAAATACTCCTTTGTCAAATTTGAGTCTTGATTGTAAGAGAGATGTTGATCTGCACAATTTACTTGACATTTAGTGGTTCGTAGAGGAAAAGGATTTTAGGTTGCAATTACTAGTACTTCATAGTAAACGTTGAATTAATTGAAGTTATTTCGTATGGTTGTGCGCACTCTGGGTGCAATTTGACAAGTCCATTTGGCCTCATTTTCTGTCGAAGAGCCCTTTTCTGTATCCTGCCCACCCTGTCCTGTCTCCGTTCGTTACTCTCCTAATGCTTGCTAGTATAATCACTCAAGGGCTTTTTGTTTTCTTGCGTGCTCTGGTTAGGAGTATTTTTCTGAAGTTTACCTTGTTAAATTTTTCTTTGGATGTCATGATACATGAAAGAAATGGACCGGCACTCTGGCATTCCTAAGTTTTGTTGGTTCTGCAGCGCTGCTGATTACCATTTTAAAGTTGGGTAGTTTGCATATCTTTTGTTCTGTTTGACCCCAGATTTTTGAATAATAATGTAACTGAAAGCAGGGATAAGAAATAATATAAATCAGGTGGGAGAAAACTGATTTGTTAACAGCTGGAACAGCAATTTCACCATGTGATAGGTATAGCTTTGACCCCAAGCTTAGATACCTTGCTGGACTGCAAATATTGGCTACATTTTTACCCTCTTCAGCAATCTTGATAATAAAATCCATGTCTGTGTCTTTGGAACTGACTTTTAAATGTTGGATCAATAACAAGGAATCAATCTGTAGAATACCTGATAGTAATCTGGGTCTGTTTATCCACTTTAAAGGCCACAATACCGTCAAGGCTTCAACTTGTAGTGGGGAGATAGCAAAACCTACATCGACGTTCATTCATGTCCAGTATGAACCTGCGATTCCCTAAGCTCTTAGAACAGAACCGGATATGATTCCTATTACTGGAGCAGAAGGTGGAGAATACCTGGAGAAATCACAGGATTGGTGAGATACCTGGTTCATTCAACTTGTACTGGGGAGATAGCAAAGCCTACATCCACGTTTAGCCTTTGACAGGATTGATGGGGTTAGAGAACACTCCTGGTTGAAACCAATTTTGCCTTGCTTTTAGTGATTTGACTTGGGTTGTGGAAAGGGAAAGGCACCTATGAGTGGCCATGAGAAATAGTGCTCAACAAAACTGGTAGCTAGAGGTTTAAGGCTAAGTTTTGTGGTGCCATCAGTTTTGTGATGATTGTTGAGATTTATGATGACACTATGACATGCCTAATTAATTAGCAGATGAGTAACCTTATGATGGTTTCGTACAGGGTTCATGTATTGTGTCAGAATGAATTTAAATTTGTAAATAAGAAATCTATCCATGTATGGCTAAAATTCGAATTAGATGGAATGAAATAGTTTGAATGCAAACAATGGCAAGTTTTTGTGATGTGCCTAAGTTTCTTGGCACGAGAAAGGTGGGAAAAGAAACGGCCAAAATGGCATTGAGATTATGCTTCTATGTTTAATGTGTTGTTGAGAGTTTGTGCCTCTTAAGTTTGATAATAAATCCGAGTTTAGTATATGAGATGCAATTTGTGATTTTAGAAAAATGTCACTCGCTTGTAAAGACATGACTAGATAAAAACCTTTTTTTGAATTTTTGTCAGATGGAAGAGGAAGTTAGGTATATAACTGCATAAAAGCAGTGGCAAACAAAATGTACGTTAATAGAGAGTTGTTTGGAGAAATACCTTTGATCATTAGCATTCTGTCAATGATGAAGTTCAATGTTTCATTGTCTCTGCAAATGTGTTGAAAAGAGAAAAACCTTTCATAGTGCTCAAAACTCACAAAAAGCCTTTCATAGTTCATTTACTGTTACACCTAGAAATGGAGAGTTCATCAGTTAAGTCTCTTTTTAATTATTTGGGTTAATTTTAATGTATTTTTTAGTATTTTAACAGCAGACAAGCCTCCATTCTTTTCTTTTTTTTTAATACATCTATCAATGAGCCTCTTTTCTGATGTTCTTCTTTAATCGCCATTTTTCCCTCTTTCTACATCCTCTGTGGCTTTTAAAAAAATGAAAAAAAGAAAAAGAAAAAGGCGTATCATTCAATTTATATCTCTCTCACATCTCCTAAATCAAACTTAGAAATTTTAGTGCTGAACAAATATCATATACTTCAAAATGCTTGAGGTTTGTGAAGGAGAACAGAATAATAAAGCTCTAAAATCACTATGGCGAATAGTCGCTTATTTTATTACCCCCATTTATCATCCCTTCTTGCTCCAAATCATTACTAACTGCTTCCGTAACAAGTTTTAGGGCCTATTCTCTGTCATATTTTTGCTTATCTAATGTGATTTGAAAATTTCAATCTGTTATTATTATTTAATTATTGTTAGTGTCGCAATTAAATTTTTTTCTATTACTACGACTATTATTATTATTATCACTGAATTTATATAATTGTTGTTATTTTCAAAATTGAGGCTTATTTGGGTCATGAAAATAAGCTGAGCAAAACAAGTTCTTAGCTGTGTCAATTTGGGTCAGGTTGATTCCCGCATGCCTTCATGCTTGTGCATGAATCTTTTAGTGCCAGATAAAGTTTTCTCAGGACTATCTATGTGCAAGCCCTAGCATTGTCTCGAAACTCCCAAGTCATCATCTTGGACGAAGATGTTCTGCATGATAGACATAGGTCTGTTAGGTCTATTTTTTTTATCTTCTTTGATGATCTAAAGTTCACAATTACAGTTACCTTCCATTTTTTTTTTTTCTGAGATTGAATAAAATTGTATTATTCTTCTTTGATATGGCTAAGGCATTAAGGGTCTGAAAACTCTGGAATCTCTCCACTAGGCCATATGCAGATGAAAAGTTCAGGTGTTCTTACTATTGTGTTTGGGCATTGAGTGTTTGAGTTCAAATTTACATTGGCTTGGACAAAAGGATTCATGTGGGGAAGATTAATTTTTGGAAGACACTGGATAGGTGTAGACTACTAGTGCAACAACTCTGGCAACTGACATCCTTTCTAACACTATGTCTAGAGATAGCTAATAGCCTAATACAACTTAATACTCATCTTAACCAAACATGATGATTTAATTTGATTATTTGGTTGAATTTTGGGCTTTTTCCGGCATCCCTTTGCATTACCCTTTCTGTTAGTTTTCCCCTCTCACTCTCTCTTCCCAGGACTCTATTCTGGGAAAATGATCACATAGAAGCTGTCCAATCAAATGTGGTTATCTCTAACGTAGACAGACTATTGTAGCTGAATTTGTTTGAAGTAGGGTTTACTTTAATCAGGTGTACCTTGTTTACATCAGATGACAATAATGCTATGCAATCTATCTGGTATAGGCTTGGGCACTGCCATCATATGCCATTTATGACCCAGACTAGATTTCTAAATTGAATGCCGACCTGCAACTTGGATTGATTTATGACTCGGAAGTTATGGCCGACCTTGCAGCTGGGGACTTCAGGATGAGGGCACTGCCATCATATACCATTTATGACCCAGATTAGATTTCTAAATTGAATGCCAACCTGCAACTTGGATTGATTTATGACCCGTAAGTTATGGCTGACCTTACAGCTGAGGACTATAAATGAACACTGCCAAGTGCCCTCATCCTGTAGGTGATTCTTAATGGTACAAGCAAAAAGAAAATTAATTTCTTGGATGCACTAGTAGATGGTGATGTATTGCTCCAGTGAACTGAATGTTTGTCTTTGTTATCATCTGCTGATACAAGAATCCATGCTTATCTCAGCTGTCATTCATATGTTTATTGAATTGATGTTGGACAATAGCAATCTTAGTTCCATTTGGTTGTAAAAATATCAATTTTCATGTTTCTATGCAGCTGTGGTTCTTGCGGTTATGATCTAAATTTGTGCTCTTCAAATCGGAATACTGCTACCATCGGTTCTAAATATGGAAAATCCATTAAGCGAGGTATCATTTCATTTTTCCAGATCGATGAGAGCAGATTTAAGCTGGTCGAGAAGACTAACTGCGTACCTTATTTCATCTCAAAGCACTCTTGGGGTTTGTTCCGCTGGAAAACAAAGCTTCTATGCCGAAGATGTGGGAAACATGTAGGTGATGCTTACAATGATAAATCTTCCCCACATCCTCTCATAACGGATGGGTCAAACTCTAACCCAACGAATGAAGCCTCAGGTGTTAGAAAATTTGATATCAGAATTTGGGCATTACAACCTTCCGGTGATCAGTCAGGAACTCCTCTTCTCATATGATGTACATACAAAAGTCACATCGGGTATAAATCAGCATATACAGTACCGAAGAAAAATTGGCTTCTGTTGCTCCGTGTGTTATATGTGCTGAGGGAAACTTAGCATCGTTTGGAGTCTAGTTTGGGAATGACGAAAGCCATTTGCACTTCATCATTTTTGGGATGATTCTGTATTGGGTGATGTTATTATTTTTTTTCTCGGTAATCTGTACAGCTCTCAAGACTTGATTCAGAAATATGTATGAAATTAGAGTTGCTAGGAAGAGTTTTGGATGTGATCATGTGAATGAAAAATAAATGTGAGTACTATTATTATTATTGTTGTGGTCATCAAACAACCTGTTTTTCTCACCTTATTTTTATATTTAGTAATGATATAATAATAGTAACATTAAGATAATAGTAATTATTAATGATATAATAATATTTAGAATTATATTAGTATAAATAAAGTTATCTTATTGTTGCTATAATTATTATCATAGTTATTAAGACCACTTTTATTTTTAATATAATCATTAGAATATATATAATTATAATTATTGTAATTATTAACATTAGTATAAGAATAATATTAATATGATGATTATGACATTAGTAATAATTATTATTATGCATATAATTATAATAATTAGTATAATACTTCTTATTTCCATAAATATATTATTATTATCATCATCATCAAGAAATATAATCATTATGATTATTATATTTATGATGATAATAATAATAATTAGAACTAAAAGAATTATTCTCGATTATAAATATTATTATTATTATCATTATATTATAATGATTATAATAATTATTATTATTATCATAATTATAACTGCATTTATACTACAGTGGTTATTTTTATTGTCATTACTTTAATAAATAGTATTGTTGTTAATATTATTATCATCACTAACATTATTATTGTTATTATCATAATAAATATTGTTATTATGATAATAATGAGTTTAAATTTTATTTGAGCATATCATATTAGATTAATACTAATTAGACAAAACCCGATTAAATTAAAGCAAATTAAATCACAACATTTATAAGATGAAAATAAGGCCTACCACTCTTTGCTTTTATATTGTTCATCATCGAAACCTAGAAGTCCCGAAATGAGCATGACGAGGTGTACACCATATAATATTAAACCAAGTAGCAATGATATTTCAAAAAAAATCATACATTAAAATTATGATCATATTGATTTTTCTCAAACTATGAAAAAAAAAATTAGATATCTCATATTTTCTTATTTAATATACTACCCAAACTACTTTGTGGATAATAAAGAAGATGGTACCTCCAGGTCTATTCTTTCAAATGAATTGAGTCTCTATCATATAAAGCTATCCTAATATGTAACTAGTTGGGGA
Organism: Tamarix austromongolica; assembly: GCA_039764185.1. NCBI lineage: Eukaryota > Viridiplantae > Streptophyta > Magnoliopsida > Caryophyllales > Tamaricaceae > Tamarix > Tamarix austromongolica. The sequence goes on along the minus strand of CM077818.1, from coordinate 86,423,658 downwards.
CAATAACAGACAATTGTGTTTGTTTGTTTATTTTAATTGAATGGTATGCATGTTTACGCCTATTTTAATTATTTTTATAATACAAAGATTTAGGAACTAATTAGTTTGAGTATCTTAATATTATAGCCTTTTCAAAATAAAAACATATGCTTTCATTATCAATAGACGTTTGTATCGAATACAATTATAAAATTACTATTAGGTTTTATTTGAAAATTTAAAAAAAAAATTGGTTTAGTTTAAGGTTTATCTCAAACAAATCATTCATGTAGACAGCTAAAAATCATAATTGAACTTATTGAAGGCTGCTTGGGCAATCTATAGATGTGTGAGAAAAGAGTTTAAGTATACTTATCAGGCTTTAGAAGTTAAGAATCAAACTGACTAGGCTTAGCTGATGAACATGGATGTTTACACCCACTTCATGGAAACATTATCCGAATGATCATTTTAGGTTTCTAAATTATCAAAATAGCTAGTATATTAGGAAAAAAATTCAAAATGACCGATCAACATTATATAAAAGATAGAATTTTATTTTTGACTTTCTTATAACTAAAAGGGGAGCCCTTACTTTAAAATTTGTGCACCTTGAAGATGCCCTTAATTGAGGGAGAGCCTTCCATAAAATCCTAAAATGCAAATGCATTGTGACAAACCACATCTTCATTAAACCAAAAACATTGTTCTTTGTCAATCAAAGATGCTCTATGACTAGGGTTGTAAATTAGTCGAGCCAGTTCAGTATTCGACTCGGCTCGGCTCGTTAAAAGCTCGGTTCAGCTCATTCGTTTAGTTAAATAAGCCGAGTCTGAGCTCAAAAAAGTCAGGCTCGGTTCATTTTTTGGCTTAGGTTCGTGAGCTGAGTTCGGCTCGGCTCGTTCGTTTAGTTAAACGAGCCGAGCTCGAGCCTTATTTTAGGCTTGCTTAGTTAAATGAGCCGAACTTGAACCTTATTTTAGGCTTGTTTAAATAAGTCGAGCCCAAGCTCGAAAAAGTCAGGCTCGGTTCATTTTTTGGCTTAAGTTCGTAAGCTGAGTTCGGCTCGGCTCGGCTCGTTCGTTTAGTTAAACGAGTCGAGCTCGAGCCTTATTTTAGGCTTGTTTAGTTAAACGAGCCGAGCTCGAGCTTAGTGGTATTCGGCTCAGCTCATTTACAGCCCTATTTATGACTAGTCATGACTAGAAAATCCAAAAATCTCTTCTTAATTTGTGCCAATCAAATACATGTTGTGAAGAGATATGTCTAAAATGGCCCAAAAGCAAACTTAATGTTCAAATAATTGAGTGTGGTGTTATAGCGATTGGTTTCATTGGTTTAACCCATAGACATTATATATATAATCGATCATTTGTATGCCATGTCTAATCACTAAAATACTATGTCTAATCATTTACACTTTACATACGCTCAATTATTAGAAAACAATGCTCGGTCATTTACACAACTTATCAAATTACTAGAACATCACGTTTAATCATTAAGTCCGCTACACCCTATCATTTGGGCACCACACCCGACTGTTATAACGTTATGATCAATCACTTGTACAATATGACCGATCATTATTGGGTATAGAAACTTCTTTTGACTCGTCATCCTCATTTAAAAATTATATTTTTCCTTTTCATTTTCTCATTCTAGTTTTTTTAAAACATACACAAATGTATTTTATAATTTTAGATATATTTTTTTCTTATTCTCATTTACATAACGAATTACTAAGACACCACTTTCGATCGTTTTTTTTATCATTATTATTAATATATATTATTGTTGTTGTTGTTGGTATCATAGGTGTTACATCTACTAGTATAGTATTTTTGCAATATCATTGCTACTCTATCTACTTTTTACGATGACTAATAAATTTCTTAGGGCTACTTCCTACGATTTTATTAAGAAGGGTGTGGCAGCTCACAAGTTAGGTGGCCATGATACCGCATACCTCAAACGATTCCCATACTCTACCGATGAAGGAGACTGACGTTGCATAGATGTATTTTCAACGGACAGCGACCCGGCGACGGGCTCTGTCCTAGAAAAAAGCACTAGAATTCAACATCTAAATGACATAGTTATACGTAGAATCAACTATTAACGGCAGCGCAAAAGTCTATCGGATTGAATTTTTCGCCAATTATTGGCCGGCCTTTAATCAGGCACTTATACCACCCTACGTACCAAATTATAGTAATATAGACTCGACGTCAAAGACAACGAGCACCCACCATTATTTTTCCACGGTAATAAAAGGGCAAAAAAAGAAAGTAAGAAAAGATCCGAAGCTGCTTTTCCCAAAAGACGAACGCCCGTTTGCTTTGTGATGAATAAAGATTGGAAACCCTGACTGGAGAAATTGTCCTTTTTCGTGCACCTTCATTCGCAAGATTTATTCCATGCCGGTCCCACATGGACATGCATGGGTGCATATGGTCCCTTTAGTTAGCTACAGGGCAGATTCCTGTTATCTTTCCCACCCTCCTCCTCATCCTCAGCAAAGTGTCTTCCGATTCCCGCATAGTGGAGGACAGTTATTTGGAGGAGTCCGATCTTTTAACATGGCCAACATTTCATCTTTGTTTTGTTGAACAGCCATGTGCGTGTGGTGGAAAAGTTTCAGACTTTTTTCGTTAGTAAACAGCAGAGTACTTATGTAACTGAATCAGCTACAGGTCACTTCGTATGCGATATGGTCGTCTCAGAAGGAAACAAGGATGCATTTCAAACCCGAATTTGCGGGCAGCGACCGAGCCAGACTTTTATTTTTATGGCTTTTCCGTATAATAATAACGATACTTTTTTATTTTTTTTTGTTAGCTATAATAGATTCACTTAAATAAAATAATAATAATATAACATTTATTACCTTAATAATATTTTTATCTTGAGTTATGAATTTCCCAATAAAAGATATTAAGTTAAATTATTTAAAAAGTTTGCTAAAACACTGTTTATTTATCAATTAATCGCACAATTATTTGATCAATATATAAAGAACTTAATCAAATAAGTACACATAAAAAAAAAAGCTTGTAGGTCATGTGGTTTGTGTGACATTCATGATGGTAAAATAAATGACCAAAACTTGGTAGCGTCTATTTTTTAATTAAGTACATAAGGAGCCAAAAAATTAACAAAATGTGCAGTTAGGTTGGCTCGATCCCGCAACCTTTTGTGGGAAATTAAAGAAGCAATTATAAGGTGTCTCTTGTTGCGCCAAATTAAAACTAGTAATAATTGTACCTAGAAAAGTATATTTAATAGAATTTTCATGATGTCCGGTACGCCATGAACACTCCCTAGTTTGGCCCCTGTTTGGACCAATCTCTTGCCTGTACCCTAGGAGATACGGCAACTGATCATATGAATAGGTTTTAGATAAGGTTACGATTAGGTTTTAGAATCTCAATAAGTGATTTGGTTACGATTATATATTTATATATAATACTTCTATGTATGTGGAGGAAAGTCATTTAGAGATCAATTTTTATGTCTTTAATCACAAACAAATATCTAAGTTTTAAAGGGATGAGATCTTAATCTAGTGATTAAAAATGGAGTCTAGATACTAGAGTTTCAAGTTGGAATGCATATTCTATTATGTCAACTATTGACTCGGATATCTATGGTATTCGCCTTAAAAGGCTCTTTATTATAAATTTAAAAAAGGAGAAGAAAAAAAAAGGATACCAAATGAACTGCCCAAGAAAATGCTTTTCTCATATATGTATACATTTCTATATGTACAAAGACATGATCAAGTAGCAGGGGGGGAGGGGTTTAAAAATACCAATAACAAAATTAGGGGAGAAAGGAAATTACGTCACCACAAACACAAAAACAAGGTTTGGTCCGCGTCCTAAAATCAACGGCACGCTCATTTTTCTATCATCTATTGCGATAACGTCATACGGAGACGAGACCGGCAAACACAAAATTTCCAGAAATAGAAATTCACGAAAGAAGCAGCGGGGTTGGGTGGGGTGGGGGAGCGATCCAAACAGACCCCATTGATTTAGCTTATACAGGCGTCCCTCATCCTTTGCTTTCAAATCTTTGGCCTGGTTTGCCTTTTGAGCGTCTTGATCCACGGCGTCCTCAACTTGACTGCCCTTGCGGTGGCTTCCTGCACTTTACTTTCCACGCGAGTTGAGTTGGCCCTCTTACAACGTATGAGTCGGATTAATTTGGCGATCCGCCTTCTGAACGGACCGTGGCTTTTCGCGTGCTCCACCACCACGCGGTTATTCTTGTTACCTTCTTTGGTTGAGTTTTGTGTGCTCAGCCAATTGGAGGACGCATTGCAAGGATCTTGGGGGCCTCTTGATGCTCTGCTCTTATCCCATGAGACCAAACCATTTTCTTCAAACTTGATTGATATGAATGAATCTGGAAACAGACAAGTTTTGTAGTAATCGAATACATACATAGATGTGTTAGACGGGATTCGTTTTGACACTGGATAGTTACTGTTACTTGCATGTACATGCCTAGTGGTAGTATTGCTACATGGGTATCATCGTGTTCAGACGCTGGGAGAACAAAAATAGAAAAATTTGGAACTTGAGAAAAGAGGAAACAAGAAAGTACAAAAAAATATTAGATTTAATCTTATTTGAGTATCCAATGTTTTAGATTTAAATTCTTTTCTTTTCTCATCCGGTATTATAATATTTTAATAATTTGTAATCATTTTCACAGTCTATGTAAATAAATAAAAAAGGTAGAAAAAGGGCAAAAAAAAAACATAATGATTTTTTTTAATATGCAAATTGCTCTCACGTAAGTTTCGAAATTAAAAAAAAAGGTGTGAAAATAAGAAATGGGGGGAAAAATCAAAACGATGGATCAATAGTCTCCGAACAATACTATTCTTAAGAATAATTATCCCTCCATGAATACACCACAATTGTCAATTTTATGATATATTTTATATTCAGACACTTCAATATCTACACCGTCGGATCATTCTAGGTTTACTGATTCCGTCACGTAGCTTGTAGCCTTTTTTCTCCATAGATGCCTTCAAAAATAATCGGCTACCAAATACCAATAATACCAACTAGTAATTTATACACAGCTAAGCTAGCCTACCTAGCTCAACTACTATCTTTTCGGGGCGGAGACAGACATCTGAACTGACAAAAGGATGAGGGAGTCAGCCACCATCACCGCCACCATGTAGGGATCGATACGTTTCGGCATGGTGCCGCACACACTCACACAGTGTCGTCTGGATATACGTACCAAATGGGGATTTTTTATTTTTTTTTGGTGGGGGGGGGGGGGCAAGGAAGGGAAGGGGGGTCCCCTTGTTTCTGATTTCTCACCCAATTGATTGGGTAAATACTAATAATAGAGTAAAAGGGTGAGTAACTTCAAAGCAACACTCCAAAAGTTTTCACCCAACCTCGTTCTCATTAGCCTGCCCAGTCGGTACGTTCATTCAACCCTCGAATTATTGCCCATCCCCACTTTTTTTTCTTTCTTTTTTCAGGTACTAACCATTAACAACCTAATGTTTTATTAGTACAGTTGACTATTGACCTGACCTTGTTTCGGAGAATAATATGCCCAAATAATTTAAATTGAATTATACTTTAAGGCGTACATTTTTATTTTTATTTTTTGTTTTAAAAAAAATAATTGTAAATTGTGTTAGATAATAATGTATCAACAGTTTTAAAACGGGAAAGAAAATAAGATAAAAATTTAGATCATGTGAGTGGAAATAAGTTAAAGAGGTGACAAATAAGGAAATACTACTAGATTTCTCTAACGAATGTCCGACGCATATTAATGTCACCATACGTCTGAAGGAGATTTTGAGGACGTGCCTGTGACAATCCTTAATCGTTGACATATACTAATTACTAGTATTACTGTGGAGTGGAGAACTTGGTGCGATTTTCCTTTGAAATAATTCACAGAGATCCAACCCTCTACTTACTTACTCTCTGATTCTATCGAAATCGATTCCGAAATAAAAAAAATATCCGAAGAGGAAGTACTCATTAACGCTGAATAAAAGCAATCGGATGGATTAATTACCGTCTAAACTGGTGGAGGTATACCGATCGTCGTCCTCCTCCTCGTCGCCAGAGACGTCCCCTGGTTTCCGACAGCCGAGCTCGAGGCGGTGGAGGAGCGAACCGAAGGCAAAGATTTTTGGCTTCCGGAATGCGGTGCTGCTAGCAGCAGCTTTGACGGACCCGTGCCTCTTTTTAGACGCCGACGAGCCAGATGCAGCGGCGGCAGCGGCCAGTATGACGAGCCTCTCGTTCAAGCAACGAGGGCAGACGCCGATGAGAACTTCCTTCGGATGCAGATAGCAGCACGGAAGTTTATAATTCGGATTGCTATCCTCCTTCTTGCTGTGATGTTGGCAGTTGTCTTTCATTTTTTTCATAATTCGGGGTCACAGTGCAGAGAGGAGAGGCAGGAGGCAGGAGGCAGCGGCACGGGCCGGTTTTTTCAAAGAAGAGGAACCAGAACGAAAGGAAGAGATAAAATATAGCAGTAGTATAGTATAGTATGTTGTTGCGCTTTTCCAATGAGAAAATGACATCCTACTAAAGTTTTCCTCCCTCTCTCTCTCTTTTTTCCCCTCACTCTTTTATGCGATGTTCGAAACTTTTTAAATTCTCCCCATTTCCCCCCCCCCCCCTAGACATGGTAGCAGGCGAACGAGGGCAGAGAGGATGGGAAGGGGCACAAAACACATCACACCTCACCACTGGACAGAAATCGAACGCGCGTCATCAACGACCAGGTTATTTGACTCTACGCTAATCGAGTGCTACTCTTTTTCTTTAGATATAGTTTATTTGCCTCCTATTTTGGGTTAAGGTTAATGTCGCTAAAAGAACAAACGTTCCGGAGTCATGCAAACAGTAAAATAAAATAATAATAAAACACAGATTATTTAGGGAAATTTTTAGTTTTAGGTCGTTTTTATCAACTCTGCTATATAATAAATTTTCTTACGAATTAAGTTAAATTGAAGACAAATTAGATATTAAAACTTAACTAAAATAATATATCGTTCATGTTCACTAGTTAGGTATCAATGTACTTAGACGTAATACTATATCCAATACATTATGTTGATAACGATTAATACTACATGCTAACAAAAACAATATTATACTAGACAATACAATTGCACCCCTAAAATATATATTAAGGACATTGCTATATGAAGGTAAATATAATGATATTATTGTAAATAAATAAATAACTAGACAAAATATAATAATACATGTAGTATGAGTATCAAAAGATTCTAGAATATGTAAGAGTACAACTATCGGATAAAATAATTATATTTGCTAACTAACATTAGTACCATTATTTACATTACTAGGATATACACTAGTTTTTTTAATATTAAAAAAAAATAGTATCATTATCTAACATCAACTATACATATCTAAAAGATTTATGTCTTTGATATATGCTATTATAGATGGTACAATAGTGATCCTTATGACTATATAATGTTTTTTTTTTAATATTATTAATATAGGGGTGCATTAATTTGTTGTTCAATATTTTTTTTGGTCAAAATATCAATAATAACATTTATGATCGAAATATATATATGTGTGTGTGTGATTCTACAAATATTATGGAGTTATCAGTTAACAATCATTGTAAATCTCAGTGTGTTATAATTGAGAAAATAGAACAAGAAATGTATCTTTAAAAAATGGCATATTGTAACATCCCCTTTTTCTAAACCCTTATCACCTTAAGTGATTGGCCTTCGTTGGTCATTCTTAAGTATTCTAAAGTCAGTTTTTCAATCCATTCGTCAGAAATTCATTCTTTTATTCCCGATCATTGAATCACATAAACATTTATTTACACAAGTAGATAATTTTAGTCGTTTTGTCCATTTTAATTCGTTTGGGCTTTAAAACAATTCTAATACAAAATATTTTTATAAATTTGGATTCCAAAAATTATTCTTCACATTTTCCTAAACTTTCATATTTTTTTGGATTTATTTACTATTTTTTTCAATAAATACTTATTATTTTACTTTTGTTATAATTTAATTACCAAAATTAATTGTAACCAACCTTCCAACAATCCATTGGATCCTAGCTAGCCATCTTAACTAAACCAAACCAGATTTTTAAATTTAGTTGCTTCATTCAACCACAAATCTAGCCAAAAGCACATGATCATAATATTGTCATAAACCTACCTACTTCACCTACACCCATCACTTCTATCCTTCATTCAAGTGTTGAGCACGCCATGTCCACTCCCTCATCAATTTTTCAACTAATTCTACACCCCCATGCCTGCACACTTCATTTATTTCACTCATTTCACAACACACATATAATCCCCATTCTCTATCATATATTTTGCTACTACAAAAAATATGCTAAATTCATCATTAAAAGTCCCAAAATTTGTTGTAAAAATGCTATTACAATTAGGGTTGTTCATGTTATCCGATATCTGCTTATTTGATCCGATATCTGAAGCGATCCGATCCAAAAATGCAAATAACCGATCTGATTTTTTTCAATCAAATATTCGAGCCGATCAACGAAAAGTCAAACAAACCAAATATCCGATCTGACAAATACAAATAATATCCGATCCAAAGAAAAATATTTATACATTTTTTATAATTTTTTATTTTATATATACTTGTATATAAATAAATTTAGATGTGTGTGTGTATAATTTTTACTTATTTTATTTATTATTTGAGGCAAATTTTAATTTAATTGAAATTATATTTTTAATACAATCCCTTTTTAGATATTTATAAAAATAAAAATAAAAATACTCTACATGCCGATAGACTCCATCCCTTCCTTTCTTATTTTAGTTTTAACATTGGATATTTGTTGAGTAAGTCGGATATTTGCTGAGCGAATCGGATATTTGCTCAGCATTCGCTCAACAAATCAGATAATATCAAATATATTTGTCATTTGGTAGTTTTTTTATATTTGAAATTGTATTCAGATAATATCGGTTATATTTGATATCCAATCCAAAAATTTAAATATCCTATATTCCAGATATTTGAAGTTTCAAATCAAATATCAAATATCATTTTTAGATACCAAAATTTTAAATATCTGACAATCAAATAGCTGAAATATCTGATATTTGAACTGTAAACAGCCCTAATTATAATGACAGGTCATCAGTCACAGAATGATCGTCATAAATTCTTCTTAGTAAAAGGCATAAGTTTACAATGATGAAGAGCCGTCAATGAAAACCTCATATAGCAACGACGGTGTTGCCACTATAATACTACAACGGCAATTTTTAAAAAAAAAATTTGAAAAACACAAATTACTTATTATGATGACACGTAACCTACTACATCGACCCCCATCATCACTAAAAACCAAATTAAAAAAATCATTAATCTCTTGTGATAAAACCTAGCCTACTACAATGCCCCCATTATTACTGAAAGATAAATTATAAAAAATAAAAAAAAGTAGTATATTGTGATGACCCCTTCGCCCCTACATATTGCAATGATCCTTGTCATCACTGAAAGCTAAATTTAAAAAATAAGTTAGTATATTGTGACAACCCCCATAGTTATTGATAATTCAAATTAATTTTTTTTTATAAATTTATTATAATACGCCACCTTTTTAGGGTCTTTAGTGTATGTTAATTTATGCATTCAATTATGATATAAGTGTTTTTGATCATGGTTTAGAGGTATGCTTAAAGTTTGGTGTTGTTTTGGTTGGGCTTGGTTTGAATTTTGAGAGATAAATAATTTTCTCGAAAAACCAGTTGATAGGTTTGGAATTACCGATCGAATTCTTTGTTCTTATATTGGATTTTTTAAACCGGGCAAACCATTTGACTAGATTAGGGTACCAGTCAATTGGTTTGACCGAGCTGTTTGTTATTGAAGCTCCATTTGTACTACAAATCTTTCTCTAAAAATTTTCAAGTGTCGTGATTCTATTATAAGAAATTTTTTAATGATTTTTACGAATTATTTAAGTATTCCTAACATATTTTATTGATTTTCAACATATTTTTGGAGGGGTAAATTCTCATAAATTACTTTCATGACTCCAACTCCCATGTCTTCTTCTTCATTTTCTCTCTCTTTTGTGAGATTCTTGAGCGGGTAATTCATCCCTGAAATGTTTGAAGAATTAGCAACTTTGATTCCCTCTCTATATTATTTTTATTCCTTTCTTATGTTTGAAATTTCTGAAGTACAATGCCTTAAAAATTTTAGTTTTCACCATTTGATCTTAATAGAAAAAAGAGTTAGATTTGACCTCCAAATATGTGCAATTGGAGCTTTAATTCAAAATAGGGTTTGGGGGTATTGATTTATACACCCCATACCCTTCTTTTTACCACTAGGAACTCTAAGTGATTTTAAGCCCAAAGTCTTCATTTTCTCCCTTTTTCCCCAACCGTCAAACTTTCTTGCTTTTTCTTCATACTTAATTCCTCTCCTTAGCCTTCATTTCTTATCTTCCTTTCCTCTTCTAATCCTTTATTTAAGTCCTTACTTTAATCTAAGCAAGAGGGGGTTAGATTTAGGAAAAGAGTGAGTGATTAGCTTTTTAATCTTTGACTTTATTTGATTTTGTTTGTATGATTTTAAGGGTTTTACTAAGTTTTGATATTTCTTTCTTTAAAGGTGCTCTAGTGTTGCAAAGGGTTTGGATTTTCAAAGACTTTTGTTTTCTAAAAATGGTATGAGTAAACGATGTTTATGTTTTGTGTTTCAGTTAAATCATGAGTCTTAAAGATAAAAATGTGTTGAGCATGTAAATTTTGAATAAATAAAAGAGTTGGTAGGAAGCCTAACTTGAAGTCATATATGCATAAGCTTCATGGATATGATTTAGATTTCGTGGTTATCTTTGGTATTCTGAGCATCTTAAAGGCCATTAGTATGTGTACTATGATTTATGGATTGTTTGCATGATGGCCTAACATGAAAATCATATGATGTATAGATTATTTTCATGATGGCCTAACATGAAGAGAATATAATGTACAATTTCCTAGCTTTCTTATTAAGTTCATAAGGCGCAAGCCTATTTTTATTATGAGCATGATATTGGTATTTTGTATGTTAATCCTTGATTATTGCTTGTTAAGAACCTTGAGTGAGATATGATTAATGTTAGGATTGATTGAGTAAGAGTTATAGAGTATGATTTTGTGTAATAAGCTTGACGAGGGTTGTTTTCACCCCGACCAATCTATTGGTTTAACCAAATTAGTCAATTGGTTCATGGAATAGTCGATCGGTTGAGTCAACCAATCAAATGGTTGGTCTGTGACTTTAATGGTATTGGTCTCGGTTGGGTAATTGATCGATTCTTAGAATATTTTATTGGTTGGTACAATTGATTGACTAGTTGGTATGTGACACCTGTAGTCTTAGCCTTATCTTAGACCCATCGACTGGTTTGACCAAACAGATCAAATTGTTCTTAGAATATTTGATCGATGGGTTTAACCAGTCAGCTAGTTCACCGCCACTATGAAGGTTTGGAAATGACTAAGTAAACCAACTAATCAACACAACTAATCGATTGGTCCTTAGAAATCCATTGATCGGTCTCAATCATACTATGTTTCTTACCTATTTCTTTCAAAATGTGATACTTCGAGTTTCCTTATGCATGGATGATGAACTAAGATGGTAATATCTAAAATTTTACATTGATTGATAGATTTTTTTAATAAAAATATTAATCCTAGGTTGATCTAAACCTATCTTTTTTGGCTTTCTCTTGACTATGAAATGATTAGATGTTTAGATGGTTAAAAATAAAATTTTCCTATGGTTGGTATCTATGTAACAAATGATAATGATGGAAAATAGACTCCTAACAACTTATATCTTGGACTTAAAATGTAGAATCTTGTAATTTTAAATGACTTACAAAGAATAGAAGAAGATAAAATGGACATATATCATGGCCTTAAGTTGATCTCATATTGACCTCACTTTGACCTTATCTATAAACAACAACCTTCACATGAATATTTCAATAAATGGATAAATAAACATGAGTTAGGGTTGGACTTTAGTGGACCTTCAATTGAACCTTTATCTTAGGTTGTAGGGATCTACTTGGAATGTTCTTTGATGAATGGTAGGACTATGATTGAGTGATAGACTATGGTTAGACTTGAATTGTGAACAAAGAGAAATAAATGGAAATAAAATGTTGGCTTGGAAATTTATGGTTGATATTAACATGTTATAATTGTGCCTTTTAGTATAATTGATCAAGTATATTGGTAATCACTTTAAGATACCCTTAATGGGAACACTTGGATAATATGAAAACCTTACATGGTTGCTTTTAGATTGAAATGGTTTGTTACGTGGTATGATATTGTCTGTGGACCTTGACGTGTTCTAAAATCTTGATTCAATAAGATACTAATCACTTAAAGTGGAACAAGCATCATTATATGTCTGGATTATTCAATCCTTAAATAAGATATTAGAGGTTAGCCTGTCTTCCTACACTTTTGCCTTTAGGAGGGATCCTAGTTGAGCCCGAGATCCTCATTAATCCCGATGTATTTTCTATTCTAGAAACTGATGATGTATTAGGGATTATAGATACTAAAGTGTCTAGTCACCACTAGAGAGTTACTTTGGCATGAGCCAGACTTATGTTCACTAGGTTACTTTAGCTTCGGATGGACTTATGTTTGCCAGTTATCTTAGCTTTAGTCAAACTTTATGTCCATTTATTAGGTTTGACTTTTAAGGGTATTGAGAGAAATGGGGAATATTCCCACCTATTTCTCAATAAATTGGTATAAATGAGTTATATGTTCACCTCGAGCTAGATAACAACGGTAATGAATTGTAGAGATTCATTTAATTAGCCTTATTTTATTTTATGCTCAATCTTGATATGGTTATTTCATTGACATGATAATTGGTTTTACCTTATAAGTATTTAAGATCGCATGCCTCATTTAAGATATAAATTATTGTGTAATCCTATTTATTTCTCAATAAATGGGTATAGAGGAATAATATTATCACTTTCACTAAAAATAGTTACTGATGGTTGGTAGGTATACCATGTAACCCACGTTTACCTTCTTTAAATTTTCTATCAATCATGTGTTCCTCTAAATATATAATATAGCATACCTATTATTGTGTGTGTCTATATATATGTATACAAGATGTGCTACCATATGTTTCCCTTGAATGCTCAATTGTGGTATGATTCTACTATTCAGGAATGTTTCCATGAGTTATCGCATGATATATTTTAAGTATAATCATGATCCATGTACAATGAGAATCCATAGTTGAAGAGTCGTATATGTATATTTATTGCAAAGCTACACCCTATAATCTAAGTGATCCATGTTTCCTCAATAATATGATATGTATTATATAACTTGTATATCACTATGATTATGATCAAGCATATTTATAGACCCGCATATGTCTAGTATACCCTCGTGTGATGGTACAAGAATAATATAGTAGAAGTATTGCATGCACATTTTGGTATGTCATATCATGAGCTTGTTATGTGGGTCTTGTCTATACCTTATCTATATTAGCAATAGATTGATTTGCTAAGTATGTATTCATATTGAAGGGGTTGTTGTTGCAATCCCCTACTCAATCCCACAAGTAAGATATCTTGTGTAGGTTTTTAAGGAAGGACAGTGAATGGTCTATTCTCTTCTTTAGCTTAGGTTATTTAAGTATAGGTATTTCTGGTGACATTCTTCTGTATTCCTTTAGTGACTAAGGCATTATCCCTTAAAATTGATTTCCTTTGGTTAATGTTATATTATGGTATATCTTTTGTACGGATTTTAAGCTTACATATCCCTAGTTTGTAAAGCTTAATTTTTATATCTTTAAAAAATGACATATTGTAACATCCCCTTTTTTCTAAACCCTTATCACCTTGAGTGATTGGCCTCATTGGTCATTCTTAAATGTTCTAAATTCATTGTTTCAATATATTCATTAGAAATTCATTCTTTCATTCCCAATCATTGAATTATAGAAACATTCATTTACATAGGTAGAGAATTTTAGTCATTTTTTCCATTTTAATTCATTTGGGATTCAAACCAATTCTAATACAATTTTTTTTTATAAATTTAGATTCCTAGAACTATTCTTCACATTTTCCTAAACTTTCATATTTTTTGGATTTATTTACTATTTTTTAATAAATACTTATTATTTTACTTTTGTAATATTTAATTACCAAAATTAAGTGTAACCAACATTCCAACAATCCACTAGATCCTAGATAGCCATCCTAACTAAACCAAGTCAGATTTTTAAATTTAGTTTCTTCATTCAACCAAAAATCTAGCCAAAAGCACATGATCATAATATTTTGTCATAAGCCTACCTACTTCACCTACGCCCATCACTTATATCTTTTATTCAAGTGTTGATCATGCCATGTCCACTCCTTCATAAATTTTTCAACTAATTATACACCCCATGCCTTCACACTTCAATGATTTCACTCATTTCACAAAACACATGAAATCCCCATTCTCTATCAAATCTTTTGCTACCACAACAAATATACTAAAATCATCGTCGAAAGTCCCAAAATTTGTTGTAAAAATGATATTACAATGATGGGTCATCATAGAATGATCGTAATAAAGTCTTCGTAGTAAAAGACATGAAGAAGAGTCATTAGTGAAAACCTCATGTTGCAATGATGGTGTTGCCACTATAATACTACTATGACGGTAATTTAAACAAAAAATTGAAAAACACAAATTACCTCTTATGATGACACCTAACCTACTACATTGACCCCCATCATCAATAAAAAACCAAATTAAAAAAAATCATCAATATAGTATGACAAACCCTGGCCTACTACAATGCCCTGTTGTTACTGAAAGACAAATTTTTTTTTATTAAAAAAACTAGTCTATTGTGATGACCCCTTTGCCTCTACATATTGCAACAACTCTTGTCATAATTGAAAGCCAAATTCAAAAAATAAATTAGTCTACTATGACAACCCCCATCGTGATTGATAATTTTTTTAATAAATTTATTACAACACCCCACCTTTTTAGGGTATTTAATGTGTGTTAATTTACACATTCAATTATGATATAAGTGTTTTTTTATCATGGTTTAGAGGTATGCTTAAAGTTTTGTTTTGTTTTGGTCGGGCTTGGTTTGGATTTTAGGAGAAAATGGTTTTCTCGGAAAACCAACTGATGGGTTTGAAGTTACCGATCGAATTCTTTGCTCTTATATTGAATTTTGAAACCAAGCGAATTGATTGACTAGTTTAGAGTACCATAATTGGTTCAAATGAGCTATTTGTTCTTCAAGCTCGATTTGTATTGCCAATCTTTCTCCAAAAATTTTGGAATGTCGTGATTCTGTTCTGAGCAGTTTTTTTATGATTTTTACAAAGTATTTAAGCATTCCTAACCTATTTTATCGATTTTCAACATATTCATGGAGGTGTAAATTCTTAGAAATTATTAAAATACTTTCATTTTCTCTCTCTTTTGTGAAATTATTAAGTGGGTAATTCATCCCTGAAATGTTTGAAGATTTGGTGACTTTGATTCCCTCTCCATATTATTTGTATTCCCTTCTTACATTTGAAATTTCTGAGGCACATTACCTGAAAATTTGTAGTTTTTACCATTTGAGCTTATTGGAAAAAAGAGTCAACTTTGACCTCCAAAAATGTGCAATTAGAGCTTGAATTCAAACTAGGCTTTGGAGCTATTGGTTTATACACCCTATACTCTTCTTCTTTTTTCCTACCAGAAACTCTTAGTGATTTTAAGCCCAAAGTCATCATTTTCTCCCTTTTTTCCTAACCACTGAACTTTCCTACTTTTTCTTCATACTTGCTTTGCCTATCTTTCCTCTCCTTGGCCTTCATTTCTAATCTTCCTTTCCTCTTCGAATCCTTCCTCTAACTCCTTGTTTTGATCTAAGCAAGAGGGTTTGGATTTAGGAAAAGAGTGAGTAATTAGCTTTTTAATCTTTGATTTTATTCAATTTTATTGTATGATTGTAAGGGTTTTACTAAGTTTTGATACTGCTTTCTTTAAAGCAGCTTTGATGTTATAAAGGGTTAAGATTTTCAAAGACTTTTATTTATTTAGTGTGTTTGCTAGGGTTTTTTTTAGGTAAACATGTATTCCCTATTTTGTGGAAAATGGTATGAGTAAGTGAAGTTTATGTTTTTTGTTTCAGTAAAATCATGAGTCTTAAAGATAAAAATGTGTTTGAGCATGTAAATTTTGAATAAATAAAAGAGGTGGTAGGAAGCCTAACTTTAAGTCTTGTATGCATAAGCTTCATGGATATGATTTAGATTTCATGGTTATCTTTGGTATTCTGAGCATCTTTGGTGACATTAGTATGTGTAAGATGATTTATGGATTATTTGCATGATGGTCTAACATAAAGTTCATATGATATATAGATTATTCATGTGATGGCCTAACATAAAGAGAATATAATGTATGATATCCTTGCTCTTTTATTAAGTTCATAAGGTGTCGGCCTGATTTTATTATGCCATTGAGATTCTCAGCATGATTTTAGTATTTTATATGTTAATCCATTATTATTTCTTTTTAAGAACCTTGAGTGAGATATGATTGATGTTTGGATTGATTGAGTAAAAGTTGTAGAGTTTGAATTTGTGTAATAAGCCTGGTGAGGGTTTTTTTCACCCTGACAAATCTACTGGTTTAACCAAATTAGTTGATTGGTCCCTAGAACAGTCGATTGGTTAAGTCAACCAATCAAATGGTTGGCCTATGAGTTTAGTGGTATTGGTCTCAATTATAGTTGGATATTTAAAATGATTTGTTTGGGAAATCTAAGACAGAGTATCTACATTATCTATAGGGAAGATTGATAATAGAGGAAAATTATGATACTCTTTCTATATCAATGGTGGAAGAGGTTGAGTTTGTATCTGAGAGGCAGTGGCTAAGTGATCTTTAAAAAGTGAGTCTTACAGACCCATCTTGGAATTATTTAATCAACCTTGGCTCATTATTTCATTTAGGGGAAGGTTGAGGTTGGTTTATTTGTGGTGGTGCAACTTTTTCTAGGAGTTAATTGTTTGGAAGGGTGACATCCTTCCATCTGATTGGTCATGGGACAACCATGTAAGATCTGGTTGGATCAGTTTAACAAAGGGGAAACTCTCAAGCATAAGTGTTTGCATAAAAGAAGATCGTGATGGGTTCTAAAACATCTGAAATACATGAAAGAGGTAAATAGGTAGTAATAGAATACAAAAGAAATATCCAGATATCCACACTCATTTTCCCTAGCCCAAAGATAAGGTAGATCGTCTACTGGTTACCCTCAAATACCCGCATAGGGTCCTCGAATAATGGGATTGAGCATATGACCAAATAAATGGACACATTAGTACGCTATATATTAAGTAAGCTTAGGGTTATTGCATGCGCTATCATGATCATGGAATGCATCAAGATTTCATGTCATACTAAACTTATACAAAGCATGTGTCATCATACTTATCATCACAATGTCGATATCGTGGATAGCAACACAAAATCAAGCAAAGACAAGTTATTAATTCAAATTATTAGATGCTTCTAAGATCAATTTACTAATACCACTCATTAGATCCATATTCTAAGTTTACATTGTCCATTAGGTTATTTATTTATAATCCATTATTCCTTTCTAGTCAATGGCCTAAATAATATCCCAATGGTCTCCCAATACCATGGAAGTTATACCTAGGGGACATAAAGTTTGGCCGAATCCAAGAGAACCACCAATGGATATAATGTCCATCTAAAGCCAAGTAACCATCAACGCACATAAATATAATTGTATTATTTGATTATACAAAGTATAATTTCAATTTTAATTTTTAAAAATATTATAATTATTGTTATCATTATTATAACAAATATGATCACAAAATATCAATCTAAAATAAAATAAACATCAACCTAACGAAAAAAATATATATTAATAAAAACATATATAACATCAAAACAAAGAAAGGAAACATATCAACCAAAGCTTTAATAGGGCTAGGAAACATATCTTTCAATTTTAATATTTGAACATGTGAATTATTCAAAATTTCAATTTTTATTTTTTTTTAAATTTTTTATAGTTTAGGCTTTTTTATCTTTTAATCTTTAATTTTTCTAAACATCTTAAATTTTTTTATTTGCAAAGAAAAAAAATTTATTAAATTTTAATTAAATAATAGTATAATAATATAATAAAAATATTTTGTATTTAATTTATGTATTAATTTAGTATTAATATATGTAATTGTATGCATATGAATAGAATTGCTAAAATATTGTATTTATATAAAAATAATATTATTTTAATTTAAATCTTCATTAATTAGAACAAACACATGTTTGCGTTTTATTATAAATTTAAAAATATTTATTCCTTGATTAGAACAAACCTCAAACATTTTTTTTAATTGATAATTATCATCCTTAAGAGCATAAGGTAGATTTCCCTAAGTCTTGAAGTTTGAGTTATAGCATGTGAAATTCAAATACTTGTGTTTTGTCATGAAAAATATGGTTTAAACTTATTTAGAAGTTTTTTAAATTTATTTAATCATTGACATTTTCTAAGTGTTATATGTCAATACTAGTTGATTAGTTTTCTCCCCAACCAATTTACTTATTCGTGGACAAGTAGAGTTTTAAAGTGGCTTTTAAAGTTTATGTTTTTTACTAACTAGTACATTGGTTTCATACCTAATTAGTCCACTAGGTTTGAGTAATTAGTCTAGTTAATTGTTATCAAAACTTATTAATCTACAACTTAAAGCGAGCAATTGGTTTATTGTTTAATTAGTTCAATAGGTAAGAATTTTTTTTAAATGTTTTAGCTACAACTTACCACACTTGCCTCATTCTTAGTCAAATCAATCCACTGGTACCAAACCACTCTACTAGTTTTGAGAAGCAAGCTCACTATTTCTTCCAATGATCCTTTGATCAATTTTTCAACTTGTAAATTTTCTATATCATATGATAAAGCAGTCTAATTGATTCCCTAAAACCAGCCTACTAGTTCTCAAAAATAATCCATTAACCCCCCCCCCCAATGGCTATAATATTTACATTGATAATATTTGTGTCAGAGGAAAACAACTAACCAATCCATTAATTTCTACAAACTATTTTGCTAGTTATTCTATTTTTTTTATCTAAATCCTATTAGAAGTCCTATCATGCATTAAATGCACCCCAACAACCATAATCCATTTGGTTACATATAAAAGAGTTTAAGAACGTATTTTAAATCACTTTTCACAGCTTTGTAAAGCAATAACTCTCAAGTATTTTAACTTCCAAATTTTGATTTTTTGTTGAAAAGTACTTGTACTTGTTGCTCACCCAAAACTAGATTATTATTCATTATAATATTCATTAACTCTAGCTAGATTACTCCTCAAAACGTTCTTTTATTTTAACATCTTGTAATTATATGGAAATTTTGTAATAATCACAACTCTCTCAATAAAGTTAGTATCAAGAAGTTGTAAAACTCTAGCATCCTTAGAGTTGGCTAGGCCAAATTATTATTTTTCTTCTAGTAAGGTTATTGGAATAGTGGTCTTATAAACTTAGAGTGAAAAACACTATCAACAGCACACAGTGGAGATATTTAAAATCCAAAAGTTAAAATCTTTTGGTAGTAAATATAAAAAAGCATTATTGAGTTATCTTAAATCACTGTACATGGTGTGTCAAATTTTTAATTTTCTACTGTCCATTTATATAACCCTATTCGCCTCACTCTAGGATTCTTTCAATATTGATTTCCTTTTCAAATGCAATTATGTTCATCATATTTAATGATCACTTATTAGCGCTCTTATGTCATTTTTTTTCTTAAATTCATTTATTTTTTATAACAGTTTTTATATTCTATAAGAATTGATTTTTTAGTATTTTTACTAAAATCACATTTACTATCATCATATATATCAATTAAATTACAAAAAAATAGTGAAGATAATTAAAGATACTCTAACATCTTAAAAATCTTAAAAATAAATACCGATAAGTTTTTATATTTATTTACAAATCACAAAAATTATAATGATTTCAAACATATTAAAAAAATAGAAATTTTCCAAAACTTATGGCAATAAGTTCTAAATTTTATTAAGATTAAAAAATTAACTTGAGCTCAAAAGGCTTCAGAATGATGTAAAAAGATCCAAAACAATACTAAACCATATTATATAAAAATATTTTGAATGTTATGGAATTTTAAGAATAATATATCTCTTTTTTAACTTTGAGGGAAAAAATATAAGTTTTTTGGAATATTGTTAGCTTCCAAACCATCTAATTTTTTTGGGTATTTTTAAAATTTTGAGATATGGTTGATAGTTTTCACATTTTCTAATATTTATTTATCATTAAAAAAAATTAATACGCAGAATACTTTTAGTTATCTTTCCATTGATTTAATTTTTCCTTATAATTTAATAGATACATAAAATGATAAGAAATGTATTTTTTGAAAAGATATTAAATATT
This sequence comes from Tamarix austromongolica, assembly GCA_039764185.1. Classification (NCBI taxonomy): domain Eukaryota; kingdom Viridiplantae; phylum Streptophyta; class Magnoliopsida; order Caryophyllales; family Tamaricaceae; genus Tamarix; species Tamarix austromongolica. The sequence continues at coordinate 86,403,063 of CM077818.1, read as the reverse complement.
AAGTTATTATTCAAAATATTAAAATTACTAAAAATCCCAATGAATTTCATCAAATGCTAAAAAAAATTATACTAACAGTTTTACACAAATGATTCTAGGTAAACCTTCTCAAGGTTTAATTAGTGGTTGGGTAACTCCTAATTCGATTGCGCTGAAGGAATCTTCCGAGTGCTAGGTTTGAGCTCACTTAAGTGTATTATTATTATTACTAGTTACATGTACCTGTGCAATGCGCGGATGGTGTATTAATTATTTATATATTATTATATAAGAGATGAATAGTTTAATAATTTAATTAATACGCAGGAGATAAATAGTTGGTTGTATATGTTCAAGTAATTAATTAATAAAATACTTAATTAATACTTGATTAATATGTATTGTTCGACATATGTGCAGCAAATGAATAATTATATGCATTTGTTGCATGTATGATATGAATAGTTATGCTGTATTAATAATAGAAGATAAATAGTTATATGAATTTGTTGTTCGCATGAGATAAATAGTTGCATTCATATGTTCATTAGTTTGACAATTCAATTAATATGCAGGAGATGAATAGGTGGCTGCATATGTTCAAGTAATTAATTAGGAAAATACTTGATTAATATGTGTTGTTCGACATATGTGCAGTAGATGATTAGTTATATTCATATATTCAGTAGTTTTACAACTTAATTAATACGCAGGAGGTGAATAGTTGGCTGCATATTTTTAGATAATTAATTAAGAAAATTATTCATTATTATGTGTTGTTCGACATATGTGCAATAGATGAATATATCAATTAATACGTAGGAGATGAATATCATTTTGTTGTTATGCAGCATAGGAGATGAATAGTCTGACAAATCAATTAATACGCAAGAGTATTTCATTATTTATTTGACCTTATTAATTAGTAATAATATATGGCAGTGATAATATATGATTAATAATAATAGGTATAGTTTAGGCGGAAAAATTTGTCTGTATATTGTCTGCCAAACAACTCTGTTTTTATATAATAACCAATGTTGTCGTTCTATTATTTTTTTTAATAATAATTATATTATTAATCATTATTATCATAATAATTATCATTATTATATTATAAATTATGATAATAGTAATTATCAAAATTATATAAATAATTATATTAGTGTTAATTATATTAATAATTATAATTATTATAGTTATATTAATAATAAATAATAAAATTATTATTATAAACAATTATTATTATTATCATTATTATCATCATCATATTTGATTGATGTTGATCTAACCTTAAAAAAAAGAAAAAAAATAATACTTCATTAAAATTAGTTATATGTATTTGCTAGTTGCATTGTATTAATGGCACCAGATGCATATGTGTTGGTCGACTGGTTTATGCACTTTATTTGGTGTATTAATTATTTATCAATTATTTATATATTAATATGTAGAATATGAATAGTTTGACAATTTAATTAATACATAGGAAATTAATAGTTGATTGCATATGTTCAGGTAATTAATTAAAAAATATTTGATTACAAAATATTTGATTAATACTTTATTAAAATTAGTTGTTTGACATATGTATAATAAATGAATAGTTATATGCATTTGCTGCACATAGGAGATAAATAGTCGCATTGTATTAATGGATATATCATATATGCATGTGAAGCAAATGAATATGCACTTTGGTGTATTAATTATTTATATATTAATATGCAAGAGATGAATAGTCCGACAATTCAATTAATACGTAGGAAATGAATAGTTTTCTACATATGTTCAGATAATTAATTAAGAAAATATTTAATTAGAAAATATATAGTTAATACTTTATTAAAATTAAATTGTTTGACATATGTGTAGTAAATAAATAGTTATATTCATTTAATGCACATAGGAGATGAATAGTCGCATTACATTAATAAATAGTTATATTAATTATTCCATCTTATTAATTAACAATAACAATAATTAGCAATAATATATGGCAGTAGTAATTTATGATTAGTAATAATGGATATAGTTTAGGCGGAAAAATTTGTCTCTATATTGTCTGCTAGACAACTCTGTTTTTATATATATATAGATTAGTACTACTACTACTATAATAATTATTGATTATGATTATTAATGTAATTATTAAAATTATAATTGTTATCAACATAATCATTTATATAATTTTTACATTTATATTATTATAATTATTAAAATTAACTATGATAATAATAATTAATATAATTGTTTTCATCATTATTATTATAATTATTATTAAATGTAATTATTATTATTTTATAATTATTTTGACAATTATGATTATTAGTATTAGTATTATGATTATTAATACTAATAACTTTAAATTTATTATTTTTAATATAATTATTAATTAAATCAGAAATATAAATAAAGTTAATAATTATATTAATGAATCAATTATCATAATTAATATTATAAATATGATTTTTAATTTTTTAATGCAATTATTAATATTATTATAGTTATTAATATAAAACTTATTTTAATTATTATAATAAATTATTAATATTGTTATGAAGAGTTTATTATTATTATTATTATTATTTTATCTATCAATATGATGATGATGATAATAATAATAATAATAATAATAATAATTAATATGATTATATTTTTTGACTATTAACATATTTATATTAATAATTATAAGAATAATTAATAGTATTAATAATTAATTTAATAATTTTAATAAATAATATGATTAAATTAATAATTATTAGTATTGATATAATATTAGTGTTTTAATAAGAATAATTCAAATCATATCATATTCAAAAAATAAGTGAGAAACATAGGAGTTGAGTAATGTAATTAGATAATAAAGTATTTCAACTATATAAAAATGAATAAAAATAAAATGTTGCAAGATCTTACCTTTGTCTTGGAAATATTTATCTAAATATCACAATTCACTTCTTCTTTTAATTAACTTATTCTTCATCTTCCTACTTATTCATTACCTTCATTAATTATTATATAAATTCCAATCCTAATAATTATTAAACCTTACACTAGAAAACTTTCAAATGTTGTATCTATATTTTCTTAATAAATATTTCAAAGTTAATAAAATAGGTATAAAACTAATTGGATTATTTAATAATTTATTATACATCTTAATATTACCTTACATATTTTGGGTACAAAAATTAGAACATAATTATCAAATAGATTATTAATCTTTAACCTTTTATGGTAATACTTAAATATTACACTTTTTAGTAAATCAATTTACAACAATTTCCAATATATTTACACTATATAGTTATAATCTAATAAGCAGTTGCGTACTTTTTACTCTATAAAAAAATACTTGGAAGAGATCGTATACTAACCTATACTAATATTTTATTTCCTTTTCAAAAAAAAATTACATAGACTATTTTAGAAACTAATAAATTTATCTTAAATATTTTAATTAAACCATTTAGTAAAAGACAAAATAACAATAAATGATTAGAAGAAAAAAGAAAATAAAAAAATATGATTAAAATAAAAATTCAGAAGTGGAGAAATTAATATTTAACGAAAGTATGAGATTATTTTTCAACCTTAGTGTATATATTTTTGTCCCCTTTCTTTTTTAAAGAAACTGAAAGAGTATTTTTGTTTTCTCATAGAGGAAAAGGAGGTAAAAGTAAAGATCTAAATCAACGACCCATTAATGCACGCAAATTGAGGTCAAAGTCAAATACTGACCGACCGCGAATGAATGCAATATGTTCAATCGCTTGGGTACAAAACTCTGTAGCATGATAGAAATCTTCCCAACTTACCTTTCTCAATCCCTAGCCGGTCAAAGTTTGGTACTAAGGCATGATTTTGAAAACTTAATACCTGATATACATCTGATCTTAAGTAATAATATTATAATTTTTGACAAGTATAAATCATTTATATATAAATTTGTTTAAAATATTTTATTTGATAATTTGTCTGAAATAAAATATATTAATATATAACTACAATTTTTAACATGTGAGTGAAATTAGTAAAGTTAATTAAGAGAGAATATTTTTATAATAAAAGTAAATATTATTTTGATATTCAATTGAAATTGGTAAATTCTACTTATTAAGAAATACTAAATTATAAATAATGAGATTATAATAATTAAAAAATAATGAGGTAAAATAAATAACCTAAAATATATACAATTGGATAATCAGCAAGTAATTATATTTACCAAATGGTATCTACATAAGAAATGGCACTTATCTGGAAGGGGGGATATCATGAAAAGGTATGCCCTAAATATTTTTCTGAAAAAAGTAATCATAGATCAAAACGCCTTTTTAATTATTTCCAAGAGATCAAACTTTTGATCTCTTTAAAATTTTATGACAAAAATAAATTCTGTGTAAGATCTATTTATATAAAACCCACATTTCATAGAAAAATTATAAAAGGAATTATAATTTTTTTACCCAACTATAAAATTTAAATGTAGCTATTGCATTACGCGAATTTTTATATTATTTAAACATACGGAAAGACTTTATAGACGACACAAGCACATCTAAGAGGATACAACTCTACATTTTCTAAGCATGTAGCAAACGTAAAGACTTAAATTATACATACATCTACACGTACTACCTACAACCACAATGACCAAAAGTTTGAGCTAGAACGAGTGGAACTCTAAATCATTAACGCTCGGACACAGATCACTCGTATTATCAGGAAAAATGTGATCTTTTGAAATGAATACCAATAAAGATAAAGAGGGCGGGAAGAAGGTATGCCGTAGACTAAAATGCTGGATGAAGAAAGAAAGAGGCGGGGATACATAGATAAAGTTACGGGCCGTTTTACACTTGGGGGATGAACACCCGCCCACTTTTAACGCTCCAAGATGCCAAGATGTGAGTCATCATGCGTAAAACTCAGCAAGCTCGTTAGAGAATGCCTTCTTGATGACTTCTCTTTTAAGCTTCAGCGCTGCAGTCACCAGACCTGATTCTGGTGTCCATGGTTCTGAAAGCAACTTGATCTTTGCAGGTATCTCAAATTTCTCAAGCCGTGCCTTTTTTGCTTCCTGTATATATATATTATAAAAGAAAAAAAGTGGTGAACAATTTACAACAAGACAGAGTTCTTCCGGTGCACGGTACACTCAATTTTTTAGTAATGCTTTTACTCGATACTTCAAATTCTGGACTTGAAAGTGGGGTCAAGGCAACGGATACTTTGATATTGGCGGACCTTATGTCCTAATCCCATATAAGTGAAATAACCACGCTGAATCAAGACTAGCGCAAATGAATTTCCACAAAATCAAAACATATAATAAAAATTTTAAGTAGCAGTAAATCCTCTTTTTTTTTTTTTTTTTCTTTTTGGTAAGTAACTAATTTTATTATCTAAAATGAGCATTATGTACATCATTATATCTATATGCAAGATGCCATTCAAAATATGACACCATACCAACTCAAAAGGACATCCAAACTCTTAGATACTTATCTACTACTTCCAATGATCTATAAGTTTCAGAAAATTTCATGCTTTTGCATTCTTGACAAAACTACATCTTATGAAAGGCTATTGAATAATCTGCTTGCTTATGCCCTCAAGGATAGATTGGTTTTTTTGGAAAACAACTTCATTTCTATTGATCCAAATCATGTAAATGAGATCAGCAAAACAGTAAATCCAGTTTAATACACAGAGGAGGCATGGAACACACCCTTGCATTAGACATGTAAGCATGCTAAAATAAGATGGAAGCATCCTCTAATTTCGGCATATAATTCCCACTAACAGATTCCTATTTGATACACATACCTGCAGTAATGAACTTTGCACTTCCTTCACTGTTTCTGCCTTGTGACACAGCTCTGAGAACTCGCTGAAACTGATTCCTTTCTTTGAAGCCCAGTCCTTAACTGCAGCTTGTGAAGCCACCACTAGAGCAACACAGTAGCTATGGAAAGGATCAGCGTGCACCATAATGTTGTCAACATACTGGCTCACAATGAGAGCTGACTCTACCTGCAAGAGGTACACATTATTCGGAAACTTCAGCAAGAAATAGACCATTTAAAGAGCACTACAACCATACCTTTCCAGGAGAGATGTACTCTCCATGCTGAAGTTTAACTATATCCTTCTTACGATCAATTATCTCAAGGCAACCATCAGCATGGAATTGCCCAACATCACCAGTGTAGAACCACCTCATTCCTCTCTCATCAACCTGTGGCAGAATGTAAAATGTATGCTTGTTTTTGAAACATTTGAAATCACAATACTTCAAGCATCAACAAGTGAGAAGAATAAAAGGGTAAAAAAAAGGGAGACAAGAAATACCTTGTACACTTCACTAGTTTTAGCTTCATTCCTGAAATAACCTGCTGTAACATTTGAACCACCGATGACAATTTCACCTCGAGGCATTGGTTTGTCACTGATTGTATATCCTCCTTCAGGCCAATCAATCAACTGAAACACAAGTTAATGTGTGCATGAGATGCATTAATAATAGCCACATTGCTTCCAGAAAGCAAAGAGCTCTGTACATAGTCACATCCATTTACAATGGTACCAAATAATTTTCATCATCTTCAGCATTGACCATAGATCATATGGAAGTCAAGAAACCGATTATAGTATAGCCTGGAGGAGAAATTTTAATCCTCCAAAAAGATAAAGCAAATTCAAGGAAAAGGGTAATAAGATTTGAGGTTACAAACACAAACACCGAGCAACAGCAACACTGAAACATATACAAGTGAGGGAGAAAGAGATTGGCTCGAACATCCCGTAGAATAAATTTTTAATGTGTATACATGTGTGTGTTTTTGTTTTTCTTCCTCTTTTTTTCCTTACCTTAACAAATGAACAAGGAAGGGGCGGACCAACACGACCCACAGAAGTATCATCAAACTCAGAAAATGTACCACCGGCACAAGTCTCAGTGAGCCCATATCCTTGACCGATGGGGGCACTGAAAATGATAAACAAATATGCATTGTTCAGAATAGGATACATGTGCCGGATAAAGTAATGCCACATAACAGGACAGGAGAAATGCAATCCCCTATATCCATCTGAACCTGATAGATTTACGTTGTACAAAAATGTTAATCAAAATAGAATAGAATGTTTGACGCCACAAATTTTAAGTTCTCTTTCGGAAGGAGGGTACAACATAGCCCAACTATAATACTCTGATCAGTGGTCAATGTCACGGGCAACTAAAATATTATTTGAATATGTACTTTTCAAAAGGATTCTGATGAGCGGTGACTTATTGAATCAATTTTCTAGTGAAGCTATAGACAGCTATTCAGAGGTAATAGATGGCCTAGAACTATATATTGAGCCTGCCAATCAAAGGATGCTAAAATTTGGACTTCTCTTCCAACAGAAACAAATGGGCTCTGTTCCCACAGCAGTGGCAAGCAGTGATTTCCTATTCCTTTTTTAAAATCCGGACCATTCCTTGCACAACAGATGGTGTTTTCTCAAGGTATTAATACAGTTCATCCAGGAGAATAGGCATCCACCAGAAAATATAAGAGTTTATTATGCGAAACATTATAGCATGTTCGCATAAAAAGTGCAACAGAAAAAAAAAAAACCGATGTAGCTCTAAAGGATACAAAAGTAGAGACAAGAGGCACTGACCCAAGGCAAACATTGATGAATCTTTGAGTATCACCAGAAAGGGGAGCACCTCCGGATAGAATGAAACGGATGTGGCCACCTAGAATAGCCTTGACCTTTCTAAACACCAGAAAGTTCCATAAAGCTCTTTCAGGGGCCCATGCTCCAAACCAGCTACCGTTAATTGCAGACAAATGACGAGCATAAGCTAGGTCAAATAACTTCTTGGATATTCCCCCCTTTGCATCAACCTGAAAGAGAGAAATTCTTAGCTAGAAAGATACACCTGTACACTGAGAGTTCCTGATAATGCTTCAAAATCACATTAAATGCTGTCTTTAAATACAAGATTAAGGTCCCATTGTCTTTTCACTAGTCAGGGTGCTTTGTGTGATGTGTTTCAATACTTTCACTTCATATATCAGCATTATTTTCACAATACACCAAATGTCAACCTTCTTGCGAACACCATCACGAACACGATCTAGGATTGCTGGAACAGCAGCCATTATTGTTGGACTCAAAGCAGATACATCTCCTTTCGTACCACTCTTGATCTTATTTGATGTATCAGTAAGAGTTAATGGGGATCCATAGCCTATTCTTCCTCCAATAATAGGCACTATGTTCTGCAATATCAGAGAACCAAATACATTAGTTGATTAAAGAAGAATGCTATTGCAATCATCAGATTATCAATAAATACAAAAGACGCAGAAAAAATTCCTACCTCTGCTGCTAATTCAAGGATATGAGCCAGAGGCAAGTATGCCAAATAAACATCTTTAGAGCTAAGTTTAGGTACAGTCATCATTACAGCTGTAACTGTGGCAAGCACATTGCCATGTGTCATCATCACACCCTGTGCACATTGAAACAAGTTAGTTCCTACTCAATAACTGAATAAAACTCCATGTCACAAGCATAAGCACACAGAGAAAAAAAAAATACATCTTTGCATGTGTATGCACATACAGAAATGAAATAAGGCAAGCAACTAATGGCATTAGAGAAACAAAGGAAAAATGAAGTTAAGAAATTCTCCAAATTGATATTCAGCAGTAGTTTCATGAGAGCTCCATATACTTATTTATTCTATTTTTATAATATGGGAGTCAAGTGTGGATTTGGCTGATTTATAGAATGTTTGACTGGCTAGCTGAATTTCATATGCATTTTCTGTACACTTGTATTGCACCCAAGCAATAAATAAAAAAAATGCTCAGGCATGTCCACCAAAACATGGGTATGATACTTTGTGAATCAGTAGCCAATTTGTCAACTTGAAATAAGCTACTTATTGGCCAAGGACTCTATAGCAATATGGTTTTATTTGGAAAGAGCCTTTACAAAAACAAGTGCCAAAGTTGGAGACGAAAATACCAACAATATAAAAGAAACCAAGCCTCATCCTGTCAGATAACTTTAGCACTGTGCAGGGTATCTAATGTCCAGTATCTGAAATCTGAACCAATTCCAAAGTGGTCTTATTCCAAAAGCTAAGGTACCTGATCTGGAAAAGCTCAAGCAGTACCCAAAAAGTTGAATATCTAAATTTTTAAGAGAACTTAGTAACCAAATCAAATTTCAACCAGGTTACCCAGATGCAAAAATTAATTAAATAAAATCAATATCTTTTCTCATCATATGCCATGTTTGTTGTGTGCTTGATGGCTACCACCATTTCTGATACATCTCCATGTTCAAACCCACTCCTAATTATTATCACTTATTTATTTTGTGCTGAATGTCCTAAGATGCCCCACCCAAAGCAAGCCCAGACATTCAAGCAAAAACACTACTCCTAAGAGGGTCTCTGAAGGTATTAGAAATAAAATTCAGCATAAGGCTTGGTCATCACTGAGTGTAAGAAAAAACAAAACTAAACCTTTAACTTCCAGCCTTATACATACCTTAGGCAAGCCGGTACTTCCACTAGTATACATTATAACTGCAATATCAGCTGAAATGGGTAGATCAGGACCAGCAGGATTCTCTCGGCCGAGAGCTTCCAAAGCAGATAATGACATGATTATCCACCTGCCTTCAACCAGAGAGGCATTAGGGGAGAATTCATCATCCATGCATATGATACGTTTCACTGTGTCAAGCTGTCCACTTATGTCCACCAGCTTTTTCATCTCTTTTTGCCCACAAATAACAGTTGTAACCTCTGTCTGTGTGTGCAACAAATAACATTTTAGATATGCCAGTGAAGGAAAAAAAAAAGGCATGCACATTACAATACATTCAGTATGAGAGCCATAACTGAGTTAAAGGTCAAAATAGACACAGGATAAAAGTTGCAAAACCAAGCTGCAAGAACAAGGGAAAGGGAAAAAGAACATAGCGTATGATGGAAAATTATATAAACTCACATCAAATCTGATATAGGACAAGTGAATATCCTGAGTATAAACTATCAGCGACATTGATGGTTTCACTGAATTTTTTCCAGCACCATACCCAAGCACACATCAGGAAGACAGAAACCGATATGTGTAAATTGACAGATGACAGAGGAAGATACTAAGCACAACTTCTTTAGCTGAAATGATATAGAGCAAAACAATATGGCAATCAATAGCTAATAAAGAAGTTTCCAAGTGATGGAGAGCAAAAGTCAATATTGTTCAGCTAGATAAAAACTGTTTCAATATCTTTTTCCATATTTCTATCTCAGGTAATGTGAATCTTTTGGCAGAGAAGGCTGTGCTTGACCACTGTTCTCTCAGCAATAAAAGAAAATAAAAAACAAATAAATCTTTAAAAAAAAAAGGCAATTTGCAATTGTCAAGGAATTGGCAGGGCAAAGGCAGTAAATCTGGAATAATCTATTAGATAGCTGAATCATAAACATATTAAACATAAAGTTACAAATTGTGAGATAACACATAAAAAACAAAATGGAGTGAGATAAAAAAAAAAAAAAAAAACTATGAGGAAAGAGAGATGCAGACCTCATTTAGTGAATGACACAAAGCCTCCTCCCCAAGAGAAGCATATATGGTCACAACAGTAATGTTGCGCCTAAAACATCCCTGAGGAAAAAGAAAAGGAAAAGAAAAATCAAATAACTCTAAGTAGTGTAGTAGACATATAAATACACCTGGAGGTACATATTCCAAGCAATTAGTGTGACAAAGAACTAAGGATATAACAGGTGCTTTAATTTGAGATTTATATGTAAAATTATAAGCAGAGCTGCTATCACTAATTCAACTTCTAATAGGCTTATCATAATTTGTAATAATATATATTTAAAATGAGTATGGAGTTTGCATCAACATTAGCAATTTACAGAAGGATATGCAATTTCTCATGCAAATTATGTAGCAAAAAGGAAGAAAAATAATATCCCACTTATTCTTCTGCTTGTTGGAATGTGGCTGATATAGGTAAAAACATGAGGAGCTTCCCATTATTTACGAATAGACATTCAATTCCACCATTCACAATTATTTAAACCTTCAAACACACAATGTTGTCGAAAACATAACATTTGAACATTGCAAAAATCAGGGGAGGAAATGAGGATGACATTCTGACTCAATGTAATAACTGTTCGGGGCTATATGTATGTATGTATGAAGCAAAACATATAAAGATCAATGTCAATAATTCATGATTCTACATATTCAAAAGAGAAGTAAAAAAAAACAGAGATTCTTTTAATTTATGGACAAATCAATTTCGTAAGTTAATAATATACATTGTTTAGAACTTGGGAATTTCTAAAGATGAAAATATAAATATCTAAATCTTGTCAAGAAAAAAGAAACACTTTACATGTAACTAAAAAGAGGAGGAAAAGATTCGATATGAGGTAATAATAAGCACGAATAACCAAATCTTTTTGTTTATTTTTTCCCCTTACTACTAAGGATAAACAGCAGATAGATCAATTTTTCTTGGACAAATGTGAGAACCTATTTGTTTTACATGGTCAAGATAATGCATGTGCTAGATTCTGTTTAGGAATAAAATATTATCATATAGAAGAATATTTATTTAAATCCTCTTTTAAGATATTAAAATCTTTAAAACATCAATTGTTGAATATCAAGTACAGCCGGAGCCTATCTTTTCACCATGTTGTTATTGATGTGTTTTATCTGTAGTTCTTTCAAAATACCCTGCCTACCATTTATGGGTAATTATTGGACCTCTTCAAACCCTGTCAGTGGTGGAATAAGTACTAGATAAGGTGGTTGTCATGATAATGTATAGAAATAAGGAAATTATTCATTTTGGATAAATAAGATACACTGTCTTTATCAAAAGAACAAAAATAACTCTTGTGGGTTAAGTGCAATCGTTCAAGATATACATAGGCTTGGCTTGGGTAAGCAATTCACTTTCCAACTGCAGCTTTTCAACTACACATTTTCAAAATATATATTAATTTTAGAAAATTTACTTTTTAAATAAAGTAAAATTGCCCACAACTACAACCAAGCAACAACTTTTCTGAATCACGCCATGGTAATTTTTTCATATATATAGATAATATATGTAAAAAAGTGGATAATGTTTTACAGGTGTTTCCCTTTCTTTAAATATAAGAGACTTCACAGCTTAGACTATTTACAAATAAGGATAAATGTTATAAGTACCTGCAATGCTATTAGCCACTCCTCCCTTGTATCAGCAAATATAGCAGCACGTTCACCTCTAGAATGCCCAAGTTGTACTAGTCCGGAAGCAAAGTTACATACAGCTTCAAATGCTTTGCCATAGGTCAGCCACTCATACTCCCCCAAATGAAGTTTCTCAAAGGATCTCCCATCTGCAGTTGTCTCTGTCTCCTTGGAAATCAATTTTCTGGTTCCAAGGAGTGGCTTGTCTCGGTGCTGCTCGCATGAGTATTTGAAGAGTTCAGCTAGAGTTGAAATCCCTTCCCATACTGTTTCCACAGGTGACGAATACCGATGGTTCCGAATAGCATACCCAGGTTCCCCGCCAACATCAGCAGGAAGCCCTCTTCTTTTTCCACGCTTGGTATTGCGGATCCAAAGCGTACACACGAGGGGAACCAGGATCCCAGCAAAGTAAGGGTTCATCTTTCAAATGTACACCTAAACTAATGGCACTTGGGACCCAAATAACAGAGCGTCAATCCCCCTCAGCTGATATCCGTGATGTTTTTCATACCAAAGGAAAGAAAATGTGTACCTAACAAACCACAAGGAAAAGCATGTCAACACATCAAACCAAAATCTTGATGAAGTAGTCCCAATGACATAGACCTATTCAAGGCCTCTTTATATGTGCTGCACGCCTGTACCATCCAAGTTCAACAAATCTGACAGAGGGAACAATAGGATTTCTCACAACGACTACATGCCTCAGGTTCAAGTTCTGAATATACGGTGGACGCAGAAACAACTTAGAGGTGGCATGAAATGCTGGCCTTAGATTATAAGCCAATTTAACGGACATGCCTCTCTTACTCCATAGTCTTGTAAGTTGTGATATTTTAGCGTTTGTCATTGAAAGAGCTCATTGAAGGTAACCTATTGTTTATCAAATTTCAAGTAGTTCAATTTTATCTAGTTGGCAGTCGAAGTACACCAACCAATCGGGATTGCTAACACATCACTTAAGCACCAGCACCAGATAATAAATATGCTGCCCGAAAATTAAAAAAATGACGACACTAATCCTTTACTGGGAACTAGATTTTCATGGAGTTCAAATGTCGATAATTAAGACCACTATCCAAACAGCGAATTCTTGCTATTTTCGTTCCTTCGTAAGTGCATGACAGGTCAGATATAACAATCATCAAAGCATTGTAATTAACGCCAACTGAAATCCATATATTTTGATCTAGCCTCTTCAATTATGAATGACGAATCAGAGAACTTGAAAACAAAATAGAAGGAAAAGGAAAGAACCTGCGCGAATGTTAAAGACCGCAGGAGTGGCGGGCAGTGCTCTCGTTTTTCTTCTTCTTTGTGTGTCACGAATAGAGTGACGTATTCAGGAATGGAGAACGAGGGGAGATTGAGTTCGTCCGTGCGAGTAGCGATGCAGCTGCTAGACGAAATGTTTGCTTGTTATTTCCGCCCGGGACCCGGCTGAGAAATCTAATTCATCGACGTGTCTCACTTTATCTCAATTTTCACCTCTCTTTTTTTCATTTTTTTTAAGTGATGAACGCTATAATCGAAAACCGATTATGTGGCAAATATTTATTGATGCATAAATAGTAATTATTGAAATTTATAATCACCATATATATATATATATATAATTATTGCAGTAGCTAATATAATCACTGTATAGTTATATTTAATTATCATTTTAAAAGACACAATTATAATAAAAAATATATATAATAAATGCAGCAGCTAAACTATAAAAAAATTATATAAAAACTACAATAGTATACATATTTTTTTATCATTAGTACTAAAATATAACAACAATTATGTTGAAACATGACAAGTTTGTTTTCTAAAAAATAGCAACTAACATCAATGAAATATAACAACAATTATAGTATAATATAAATGCAATAATGGTGTAACATAGAGGCAACTATTGTGAAATATAAAGGTAATAATGTTGAAACATAAGCATAATAGTAGTGAAACATAACACAGTAGTAGTAAAATATAAAGATAATTATGGTAAAATATAATAAGTTAGTTTTTATAGGAAAATTACAACTAACATTGGTAAAATGCGGTAACAATTATCATGAAATTTAGAAGTAACGATAGTGAAACAAGAAGACAACAAGGATAAAACACAAGTATAAAAGTGGTGAAATACAAACACAATTATGGTAAAATCAATTATACTATTAAATATCATAACAAAAGTAGTAAAGCATAACTACAACTATGGTAAAATATATAACAATATTTCACATAATAATTTTTTGAGTTAGAAGTATATCAATATTAGTTTTTATTTGTAGAGAAAATTCTCAAGAATATGATGGTAATTTTTTCAATGATCCTAATTAAAAATAAATTGAGTTAAAAAAAGTACAAAAAACTAGTGATTATACCGTGAGAGCCCTGTATATAGTTACACGATATACTAATCGGTGTATGCAAGTGCATACACCTGAGTGTATATAATAATTTGAACACATGTAGTGCTAATATCATTCATGTGCATTGATATTAGTGTAATAATTGTAACACCCTCAAAAATAGGACTTAAAATTTCCATTTTAAAGAGTTAATTGCATAAACCAAAACACAAAACGTAAGGGTGTCACACCACATCTAATATAGAAATGACACTTTTTATACCTAGTCTATGTTAGGTGTAAGGTAAAAGTAACATTGTACCTAGGAATCAAGTGTGGAACTTGATACTACCACAATATAAGATAGGAAATAGAGAGAGAAGAAACGTGTATAATGAAAATAGAGGACTAAGGGTCTATAGAGAGATATAGATATCCAGATAACTATACCTTATACCAATTTAATCATGCACTCATCGAAGGTAAGCACATTAAAAGTAGTAATCAAAAATCACTTGCAAAATAAGGTGGATCTTCTCATGGGAATGACAATACTCGTGAAAAGGATGATCGGTATAATACGTACTAGGTAAGGTAACAATACAGTCATAGTAAGGTCACATAATGTCATAAGGTATAACAAAAAGGGATAAGCATACATATAAATTAACATATGGTTGTATCAATCTATTTATTGATTTTTGGTCTCACGATAAATACTATTCTTAACTAGTGGAACAGTATTATTAATATACAACCCCAAGGCATCAAGCTCCCAGCTACTATTCTCAATTGGTGGAACTGTATGAATAATACACAACCCCAAGGCATAAAGCTCCAAGTCACTACTCTCGTCCAGTGGAACGAATAGGTCCATCGAATACTGACTCATATGATATTTCACTTTAAGTGATTAGTATCTTATTAATGATTATGATCATTATAATGATTTATTTTAATTTGAGTTTAGGGACCTACTATTCTCAATCGGTGGAACGGTAGCAATAGTATATAAACCCAAGGAATAAATCTTTACACCCTTACCACTATTATCTTTCGATAGAATTGGCAAGTACAACCCTAATATAAAATGCTTCTGGCCACTATTTTCGTCTTGTAGAACGAACAAGTATAACCGGTCCTAACTCATACAGTCTTTCACTATAAATGATTAATATCTTATTCATAAGTATTTATCTCAAGGTCATCATACGAGCACATATATACACATACAAGGCACATGATTCATCTTAACATAATCATTTGAGACCCATAAAACACAACCCTAAGAATACCAATATATTTCCCCAAAGACAAAGCTATATTTCCCCTAAGAAATCCTAATTTCATAAGTCAAGCACAATTTCTCCCCCGATACTCATTTTATTACCAAACTCAATAACCATCCTTAAAATATTATTATTGAAAATGTAAAAAAAAATCAAAGTAAAACTCCAAAGTCTTACACATGCGATAATATCCTACCTTTAGTGTTACTATTTACCTTTCCCTACAAAACCCTAATTTCTCAAATAAATCATAACTTTTTCTATGAGACTCATATAATCACCATATTTAATATAAATCCCTCAAATGTCAATAATAACAACATACCCAGACATTAAGGTCAAACTCCAACATTTTACATATACGACAATGATCTAGCCTTTAGAGTTATTATTTCCACTTAAAGTCATTTTGATCATTTATTGGACTTAAACCATTCATATTTACTCCAAACATTTCACATAAAATGCTCAAAATAATTTTAAATAATTATCACATTAAAATAGCTAAGAGTTCATATTTAACCCTTATTGACCAAATTACCCCTAAGATAACCAAAATACCCATATTTTCACGGTCACCTTAAGAGTCCCAATATAAATAATTTGTCGACCTCTAATATATACAATCATTACATAGTTACATAACCCCAATTATATATATATATATATATATATATATATATATATATATATATATATATATATTACACATATCCCAATTCTTTCCAACCCACATTATACACAAACACATGCTTTTACAACTTTCAAACCTTTACCTTATATGATAAAACATATACATCATCATCACAACAACATTATCCATATAACAATTCCAAACATGATATCACATATAAATATAAAATCCCTGGTTATGACATGTATCATTAATGAAGCATCTTTTATCTTTAAGCACGTAAGACCTACAACTCCTCCTCCAATACCACTGAAATATCACTTAGAAGTCAAAATACAACAAGATTAGAATAGAAGGAATTAAATAAGGGAAAAAAAGTCAAAAGAGAGAGAGGAAAAATAAAGATAATTGAAAAAGTGGGAGGCTCGGGCAAGGGTGGTGTACGGTAGAGAGCACGACGGTGCTCCAAGGAAAATGCAAGATGGCATGGTCGAGGAAGGGGGTGTATGGGCTGAAGAGTAGTGAAATGCCCCGAAAATTCTAATTTTATTATTTATTATTAAATAAGATTTTATTTTAAAAATTAATTAAATAATTTACTTTTATTAAAATAAAAGGAAATTAATTAGGGCAAATCAAAAAGAAATTTATAAGTGTTTTAAATAGGAGGAATTTTGGTATTTTAAGCTAATTAAGGATTTTATTTTGGAAATTAATTAAATAAATTATTTTATTTAAAGTAAGAAGGATAAAATAGTTTCAAATTAATATAAACTTTATAAATAATTTAATTGGAGAAAATTAGAGTGTTTTGCTAATTAAAATGAAATTTAAGAAAATTCTTTCAAAAATCCCTAAATTAACCTAAAAAGAGAATTTAATTATTATTTTAATATTTATATTTTATTAAACATCCAAAATTACCCAAATTATATTAATTAAGCCAACCACCTTTTTTTCCTTTCCTTTTTCTTTTTTCTTTTCCCTTTGTCCCCCCTCTTTTCCTTTTCTTTCCTTTCCTTCTCTTCCTTTTTCTCCTTCTCCCCCGACCTGGGCCGGCCCTTTGGCCCAACTTCTCCCTCCCCCTGCACGGTCCAGCCTCCCGCGTCACTTCTTCCCTCTCCCGGCTGGTTCGGCCTCCCCTTTTCTTTCTTTCTTCTTTCCCCTAGACCGTCGGTCCAACCCACCGCATCATCTTCAACCTCCTAGCACCTGCAACTCCCGTAATCGGTGCTAGGAATCCTTCTACCAACCGCACCACCCACTCCAGCCATTCCTCCCCTCTCTTCCCCATTGACTTTCCTTCCATTTCGCCAGGACCATCCCTCCCCTCTCCTACGCGCCATCCCTCTCTCCTCGACAAAGCATGGCCTACACATGTAGACCTGCATTGGCCCATCCTCGCCGGCCGGAGACCTATAGCCCTTACCCCTCTACTCTCCCACTCCTCCTTGTCGTTTTCCCCTTCTGATCGGCCTATAAATAGCCCCGAAGGCTGCCATAATCAGGTTTGGATTTTGGCAGCCCAGAAAACCGACCCAGCAACCACCGCCTGTTTAGCCCTTTGTTCCTCCGTCGTCGACCGTCTTCGCCGCCCACTCCGGCCACCAAAACGCTCCCTACACCGCCCTCTACACAACCGAGCCACCATCCTTCTTTGCCTTGCCCTGCACGAGCCACCCCGACCGTGCGAAATTACCTTTGCGAACAGCCCCATTCGACCCCGTGCTGCCGGTTGCCACCGGTTCCGCTACCTGTAGCGCCGCCTCTACCCCCAAAACAACCAAGAGACCTTTCCCTAACTCCCCACACCTCCATTTCCTTCTACTTCCCTCTCCCTTAGCCTCCACATCCATCTCTCCACTCCCTCTTTCCTCCACCACCGCCGCCGCTGCCGGCTCCACCACCCAACTCAGGTTGTCTCCCAACTCCTTGACCCCTAAACTCTGTATATAAAAGTGTTAATGATTTTAATATTATTAACTATTATTATTAGTGTTATGATGATTATTATTATCATTATTACTACTACTACTACTACTACTACTACTACTACTACTATTATTATTATATCCTAACGTTTATTCCGGAGAATTTCTAATTAATGGTATTAATTAATACTAAAACCTTGTTGTGTTATTATTATTATTATTATTATTATTATTATTATTATTATCACTATTATTACCCTTATTATTATTATTATTGCCACTATTATTATCATCATCATTATTATCATTGTTGTTGTTGTTGTTGTTGTTACTACTACTACTACTACTACTACTACTACTATTATCGCTATTATTATTATTATTATGTTTATTATGTTTATTACTCTAACTATGATTATCATTGTTATTATCTCTATTATTATTATTATTATTATTATTATTATTATTAGTATTAGTATTATTATTATTATTAGTATTATTACTATTATTATTATTATCATTATCATTATCATTATTATTATTATTATCATGGTTATGGTGGTTGTTGTTGTTGTTGTTGTTGTTGTTGTTGTTATTACTACTACTACTACTATTACTATTACTACTACTATGATTTCGATTATTATTATCATCATTATTATCATTATTACCATTATCATTATTAGTATTAGTATTCTTATTATTATTAGTAGTAGCATTAATAATATTGTTATTAGTAATATTGAAACCCTTACTTTAATACTATTAGTATTACTAAGACTTACTTTGATTAGTAGTGATTCGATTAACTATCTTGAGAATAAGAATAACCCTACCTTTTAATTATAAACTATTATTATTAATATTAGCCTTAGTATTAGGCCATGATAGGGGTAAGATAGGAAATTATGGTAATTCCGGTAGGGGGAGATTAACCCATAGTATTTTCCTCTTATAGGTGAATCGAGTCAAAACCCCCAAGAGGCGTAGGAGTGTGCTCCAAGCCCGGCGACGATTTAGGTAAGGGTGTAGCTAAGGCCGCCTATGTGTTACATGTCTTACTTGCCTTGCCTTGGTTGTCCTATATAATTATATGTCATGTTTTATATGCAATTATCTTACCTGTTTTATGTGTAGCGCGGCTTGGAACCGAGGTATGTCCATGAGATCTCTTATGTTATGTATTAATGTGGATATGCTACAAGTTGTGATGTGATATGATGTAGCCCTTAGGACATGCATGCTAGGGTATTTGATGTGGTGATGTGGGTTGGGGGCATGAAAAAGAAAAATGGGAAAGAAAGATAACCAAGGGGGAGTAAGTTGGCTAATGGAGGTATAAGAGGAACTAGGGTTTGCATGGGATGGTTAGAGTCCGCATGGAGGCAAACTTTACGTATGGAAAGTTGCCTCGGGGCGTGAGGAAGGTAATAGAAGTATCGTTTGGGTGTTTGAGGGCTTCGGGCAAAAAATAATACGTGGGACAAAATAA
The DNA here is from genome assembly GCA_039764185.1 of Tamarix austromongolica. NCBI lineage: Eukaryota > Viridiplantae > Streptophyta > Magnoliopsida > Caryophyllales > Tamaricaceae > Tamarix > Tamarix austromongolica. Next base: position 86,383,088 of record CM077818.1, on the reverse strand, counting down.
GGGTGCGTAGGAGACTAGGCTAAAGTTAAAAGGAAACCCTAATTTGAGTAGGGAGAAGAAGAAAAAGAAAATAATAAAAATAAGTGAGAATGAGTGGGGCATGAAGTGATGGTGGAACCGAAGGGTCGTGATGTGTAGGGGTGATAAAATAGTCTGGGTTGTGCGAGGTAGAAAAGGATGGGCCACATAGGCCCAGGTTAGGGTTTCTGGAGAAAACCCTAGGAGAAGGCGGCGAGTGGACTTTGGGGTATAAGGTGGTGGGCTTTGACCCACACACTTAGGATTCGGGTTCCCGGTATAAGTAAGCGGGTTAAGGGAAGGATGTTGGAGTGAGTTAGGAGGTGCAGAGGTCTCAAGATATGGGACGGGCCCTCTTAGGAGGATAAGTATAGCTGGAGTTAACCATGCATGTCTAGGGCGGAATCTGTTGAATAAGATACGGTAAAATACTAATCATGTAAAGTGGATGATTATTGAGCCAGGTCCAGCCGATCCACCGGTTAGTAATAGTGGTTAGGGTTTTACCCTATAAGTGACTGATCCACCGGCGAATAATAGTGGTATGAACTTTATCCCGCAAGTGACGGGCCCACCGGCAATAATAGTGGGGTAACTCGAGCTCAATAAACACAAACCAGAGTTTGCTAAAGACACTTAAAAGATACTAATTACTTAAAGTGGAACACCATGTGAGTAGGAACTAGCCGATCCACCGGTAAGGAATAGTGGTGTGGACTATTATCCCACAAGTGACCGATCCACTGGCGAATAATAGTGGTGTGGACTTTGTTCCGCAAGTGACCGGCCCACCGGCTAAAATAGTAGGGTGTTCATGTACTTACATGGATTTGATAAAAGGCATGGTGTGCATCGACTTCCGATAAAAAGATTAATTAAATAATTAATCTGGAATAAGTATATAATTTATATGTAGCCTTGATCATTTATAAGTGGTAGAATTTCTTCATGACCTTATGTACTATATGTGTTGGTTTGAAAGTGTAAGTTGAGTATTATTTTGTATAATTCTATGTGCTTATGTGTTGGCCTTAGCTATACGGTTACCTTGCTCAGTACGTAGCATACTGACCACCCGTTTCATGGGTGCTGCTTATTCCCACGAGCAGAAGGCCATTTTGACTTAGTGCAGGTTGGTGATTCTATCTTCGATGCCTACGATGCTTATGAGGCATCGGGCGGAGCTGAGAGTTGAGCCTGGACCTAACTTGGGGGTCAAGAGTGACGTGGTCGGAGTCCATCCTCCATTTTTTTCCCTGTATTATTATATTTTGTTTTATCTCGCTATATGATGGCCTCTGACATTTGGTACTTTAAAACTATACTTTTGGGATGTACCTTTTGATTTCCGCACTCTGATTCTATATGCCTTGTTTTTATTAGTGACTCGTATTTGATGTTATTCTTTTTTAGCCTTAGCACTTAGTACCGGGACAGTAGGAGTGAACCGATCTGGTACTAAGTGTGGCGGTAATGCCCCCAAGTTTACGGTCTTATCTTTTCACTTCCGCTAAAACCTTTTAATTAAACGAAATTTTTTTTAGTAGTTAAGTTGGGGGTGTTACAAGTAGCGTGTGCAGGAGAGCACGATTGGGCATGCACGGGGTTAGGGGAAATGGTGCACAAGTGGCACAGGCTAGGAGTGAGGAAACAGGTTGGGCATGTAAGGGGTGCACGGTCATGCTAGGTTTCGCATAGGGCAAGCATGCCTCAACCAAAACCAAAATGAATAGGGCTAACAAAGAGGGAGAAAGGCATAGTTGTGGCAGTAATGGTTGTCGAGAAAAGTGGTGGTGATGGGGTAGTGTATTTGGGGTCGATGGTTGGCAATAGTAAGGAGTGGTTGGTGGTAGCAAAAGAGTCAACAACTCACATAGAAAATGGAGGGTTGATGGTGCACGTAAGGGAAAAAAAAGAAAAATAGGTAGGTTGGTGGTTGTGGTGAGGCACAATGATAGAGAGGGGAAGAAGAAAAACGGAAGGCTCGATAGTGGTGGTGCTGAGTAGAGATGACAATGATGGCTATGGTAGGGAGAAGGAGGAAAGGAAGGAAGGGGTTTGGCTAGGTTGTTTATCATCGATGGGGAATGGGAATGAGAGAAAGGAAGAGGAGAGGGTCGAGAAGGGGGTGTATACATATGTATATATAGAGACATGGGTTGGGGTGAGACACAAGAAAATAAATGATGGAGTTACGTTTAGGCGTGGGATGGACAGAGGTTTGGTGTGGTAGGTGTAATACCCTTAGTAGATACGACCACATGGGGCCCACTTTAGAATGCTTTTAGGTTGATCGTCTGGCCCCACAGATCAGTACGAGTCATTACAATATGTTTTGTCCTCACTCACGCGCTTTCTGAGAAATTTTTATAAAATTTTTTAAACTTTCCAAGAGGGTCACCCATCTTAAAAATTGTTCCACAGTTAACAAGCTTAATTATGGAGTTCTTAGGATAGAATTGTCATAGGATGGTATACCATGTTGATATGAGTAGCTAGATCAATCCTTATAACATTCCGATCAATTTGGGGATATTACATTCTCTTTTACATATTTATTAATATTGGTTAATCTAAATCTTTTTAATATTATATTCTTAAAGGTGACCAAGTGAGTTAAATAAAGAGTTTCTAGATTCCTTATTTTAACGTTGCTAAGAACCTTAGGAATTTTGGTAACTAAATTAACCTTTACGAATAGGATTTTGTGCTAGGTGTTTTATATGTTATTTTATGCATGATTAGATTTACTTTAATTATACACGCAAAATATTATCTTAGAAAATATTTTATGACATGTGTGTATTTCTATCTTATGTGCTTAAGCATGAAAATTTAATGAAAAGATGAATTTTATGATTTTTTACATATTCGTATATCTGTTGCAAATGTGATTAATATTTAGTAGAGTCGTGTTGAATGCTCAGTAGAATTGTGATGAATATTCAATATATTCATTATGAATATTCAATATATTCATTATGAATATACAAGGATTCAAGTTATTTAGCTACTGTCCTTGTTATTTTATGTGATTTTTGGTTGTTTTAAATTTATATAATTATTCCATTGTATTTATTATAGTGTATAGAAGCTAAGTTATGAATTTTAAATTATTTAGAGTTGAAATGAATTTATTTAAGGTTTAGACATATTCGACCATGGGTATATTGGGAATTATAGATTATTTTTGAAAGGTTTAAGTGTATCATTGTATTAATTGGGTCTCTTACATGAAATTTGGTACATAATATGTTAGGATTTGATATTATTTAGAGTGAATTATTAATTTTACAAGTTTAAGGTAATTTTAAGTGAATAAGGACAATTATAGCCATTACATGTAATTCTAAAAAATTTGAGACCTAAGTGAATATTATATTAATAAATAAGTTAAAATCTATAAGTTAACACTTGGGTGACATTTGAAGAGTAGACCTAGATACCCTAATTAAAATAGTTAATTAAGCAAGCAAAAGAAAAGAGAAAGAGACACTTTGGGTGCATTGAGTAATCTTAATATTTTATCTTAGTGTCCCATTTATATTTCATCCTAAGAAGCTGATTGGCTAGGTATCATTATACACCTTTCTTAATATTAAATTAATTAGCGAGCCTTAAAGATATTTTAGTCATTTTATGTGCCTTTAGACTAGTTATTAAATTTAGTATTACAAGTGAACCCTTGATTGACTTAAATGTTGGTTATTGTTCCTTATATCAAATAATTGAAGTTAATATACGTTAAGATCTAATTTTATTGTATGTTATGGCATAGAACTTGGGCTTTAATGCCTCAATAATCTGGCTCGGGCTTTAATGCCTTAATAATCTTGAGTCAAGACTTATACCACTCGGAGTAGCTATCTGAGTTAGGTTTGGTATTCACTTGATACCATTATGGTATTTTCTATTCTGTAATCTTGAGTATTATACAAGGTTTGGATATTCCCTCTTCTACTCTATAAGTATCTCGATATATTTCGGCCCTATAGGGAGTATGCATACTTAAATTGTAATACCCCCAAACCCTAATTTAGGAAATTATGATAAAATAGGGATTTATTAGTGAAATTAATTAAATATATTATTTTTAATAAAATAATGGAAGTAATTAATACACAAAAGGAGGGAAATAATAAAGAGTTTAATTGGGGAAGATTAGGGTAATTTGCTAATTAAAATAGGATTTAGGAGGATTTACTCAAAAAAAATCTAAATTAATATAAAAAGAAATTTAATTATTATTTCACTAATTTTTATGATTTCTAAATATTCAAAAATACAAAAATATATCCTAAACACCCCAACTATCCTATTTTCCTTTTTCTTTTTCTTTTTTTTCCTTTTTCCTTTTTTTTTCCTTTTTCCTTGCTTTTTCCTTTTTCTTCTTTCTTTTCTCCTTTCTTCTTTTCTTTTCTCCTCTTCTTTCCCTAGTTGGGCCTCGCCTTTGCAAACCAACTCCCCCCTCATCTCTTCTCTCCCTCGTATGGCCCAGCCTACCACTCTTCTCTTTTTTTTCCTTTATCCCCTCGCCCACCCGGTTTCTTTCTTTTCTTTCTTTTCTTTTCCCACGACCGGTCGGCCCAACCCCCTTCTTTTTCATCCTCCCTTCTCCCCGTCCTCCCGCTATAGGTCACACCTGCGACCTACCACCATACCGTATGACACATAGTTTTAAAAATCGGATCAATAATCAAACCGGTATCATAACCGGTTCACTAGTTTAGTGGTCAGACTAATGGTTTTGACTGGTCGAACTAGTAGTACATTTTAAGTTAAAAAATATGAAATATATAAAAAATTAAACTACACATGAATTTGACCGGCTTCCAACTGATTTTTTGACTGGTTTGCCGATTTTTACTGGTCTGACCCGTTTTTGATTGATTTTCACTGGTCCCGAGATCCTAAGAACCGGTACATGAAATCTAGTCGGTGACCCAACTGGCTTGCCGGTTCACCGGTCAAACCGGCCGGTTTGGTCCTGTTTTTAATACTAGGGTCTGACCTACTACTCCTCTCTCTCCCCCATCCTTTTCATTCCCATTTCGAGCCAAACCCCCTCACCTGCCTCCCTCGCCTGCTCCCCTTCCTTTCCTTTTTCTCCCCCACTTACTGCCTGCACGCTGCCATTTGCAGTCTCGTACCTGCCTGCCACCACCAGCCAATGAGCTCCTATCATGCCTACCCTCTTGTCCTCTTTCCCTTTGTCGTATTCTCCCTCCCTTAGCATATAAATACCCCATGACGACCCCCCATTTTCCCTCCTTTGCGATGCCCATAAATTCTAGGACATTTTGCCACCGCCATTTCAGACACCGACCTAGCCACCATTGTGCACCACCATCGCCCGAAACACTACCCAATCCCTTCCCTACATCACTCTCCACCAAACCAAGCCACTCACTGCTCCTAATTTCCCCTACACAAACCACCCAGATTATGCAAAGTTGGTAGCTCGAGCTGCCCTTTGCACCTCATCGGCGTCATCGCTGTCGTGCGCCGCCTCCTCCACCACAATCACCACCTCCCCTGCCACCCAATCACCCTAGAATAATCATCTCTACCTTCTCCTACCTTTCCTTCTCCCTTTCTCCCTCTCCATCCTCCTCCCTCCTTCTCCACCACCCTCGGCCATCACAACCACCACCACTTGCATCACCACCTTGTTGCTCCACCACCACCACTGCAACCCTCTCAGCCCAAAGATTCCATAACCCCACACCCACCATCTCACTCTGTAACACCCCAAATTGAGCGGAGTGTTATAAGGATTGATTTGGCTACTTATATCAACATGGTATACCATCCTTTTGGTGATTCCATCCTAAGAACTTCACAGTTAAGCGTGCTGGTCGTGGAGCAATTTTAAGATGGGTGACCTCCTGGGAAGTTTCAGAAAATTTCTGAAAATTTCTCGGGAAGTGCGTGAGTGAGGACAAAGCGTGCTGAAAGGACTCGTGTTGATCTGTGGGGCTAGCCGATCAATCCGAAAGCACTCTAAGGTAGCCCCCGTGTGGTCGTGTCGACTCGGGGTGTTACAAATGGTATCAGAGCGAAACCGCGATCGTGAGCTGAACTTGGATGAGCCAGTTAGCCACCTAGCGGGACGATTCTTGGGATGAGTTGTATTGAGACAGTCATTGGTTGAGGCGCAACGAGGACGTTGCGTTCTTTGAGTGGGGGTGAATGTAACACCCCAAATTGAGCGGAGTGTTATAAGGATTGATTTGGCTACTTATATCAACATGGTATACCATCCTTTTGGTGATTCCATCCTAAGAACTTCACAGTTAAGCGTGCTGGCCGTGGAGCAATTTTAAGATGGGTGACCTCTTGGGAAGTTTCAGAAAATTTCTGAAAATTTCTCGGGAAGTGCGTGAGTGAGGACAAAGCGTGCTGAAAGGACTCGTGTTGATCTGTGGGGCCAGCCGATCAATCCGAAAGCACTCCAAGGTAGCCCCCGTGTGGTCGTGTCGACTCGGGGTGTTACACACTCTCTCTCTCTTCCAGCCTTAAAAAGACCCACCTACCTCAAAACCACCACTTCCACCACCACCGGCGTCGCCGCCGCCATCCTCACTTGGTTGTGCCCTAACTCTTCCTAGCCCTTAAGTATAATTTATTTAGTATAATTATTATTCTAACTTTACTATTATTATTATTATTATTATGAAAAAGTTATTATCATGATTATTACTAATATTGTTACTAATATTCTAATTATTACTAATATTGTTACTAATATTCTACCATTGACTATTATGACCACCTAACCCTATTTTGGCTAATAATAGCATGGTTGACCATTTTAAGGGAAATACCCTTATTTTACTACTAAGGATATTATTATTATTATTATTATTATTATTATAACTGATAATATTACATAATAGAGGTAAGTAGGAGGGAAGTAAGTAGGAGATAATGAAATTAATAAAAGGGAAGTTAACCCTAGTGTTTTCCCTCTTATAGGTGAGCCAAGTCTAACCCTAAGGAGGCATAGGAGTGTGCTCTAAGCACGGTGTCGTTTTAGGTAAGAATGTAGTTAAGGCCTAATATGTGTATTATGTGTATTATATGTTATGTGTGATGATATATTTGTGTACCTTATGTGGTTATAAACTATGCACTTGTAGTGCAACTTGCTAAGCGTGGAGCTAAGGCAATTTGTATGTGTTCTCTTTATGGCATGTGTAATATGATAATGTTTCTTGTACTTTGTAGTGCTTATGTGATATGACCTTTTAGGACATGTAGGGCTGTAAATGAGCTGAGTTAGTTCGGTATTCAGCTCGGCTTGACTCGGCTAGTTAAAAGCTCGGTTTGGCTCATTCGTTTAGTTAAATGAGCCGAGTCTGAGCTCGAAAAAGCTCGGCTCGGTTCATTTTTTGGCTTTGGCTTGTGAGCTTGGCTCTACTCGGCTCGTTCATTTAGTTAAACAAGCCGAGCCCAAGCCTAGGGGTATTCGGCTCAGCTCGGCTCATTTACAACCCTAAGGACATGTATGCTAGGAGGCTTTAAATGATATTATGCGGTGGTGAAAGGATAAAAGGGGTAAAGGAAGTTAGTTAACTAGCGGAAAGTAAGAATGGTCTAAGTGTCTCATGACTTATGGTTGGACAAATAAAAGAATAATATCAATAAAATATGTGTAATACCTCGTATCTTTAAATTTAATTTTATTAAGCTTAAATATTTTATTAGCATAATTTTATGTAAACATTTAATTATTTTAATTTCGATTCGCTTTGTGGATTTATTGACTATTTTGACTTCATATTTGAATTTAATTAATTATTGTCAGTGCAGATCATTCTAGATAAATTCGTTCACAATTATAATTTTATTATATTCATATGATTTTGAGTTTCGGTTAAAAATCTGTATTTCCATTCTTCCTCGTATCTCAATTGTTGATATTTATTATTTTAGATTCATTTTTGATTGTAACTTCGTCGTGTGATTATAACTTTGTTTTGGTATTATATTTCGTTAGCGATATATATATATATATATTATTTAAATTATGAAATTTCCTTTCAAAATAGTCAGATTTATTTTAATAATTTTATCTGTAGAAAATATTTCTGATTTTGAATTTATTCATTTCCGAAGTCGTTAAGATCTTTGGAAAATTTTAAATTAAAAAGGGTCTTCGGAGCTTGTTTAGGAATTTCTTTCTGAAATTAATTTTCTTTCCTTTTACCCTTTTTAGTTTGCGGAAGACTAGTTTCAGAAATTATTTAAATTAGTCTCAGTTTATTAGAGTTTGATTTAAATATTTTTTCATATGCTTTTAAATATTTTCTTCGAGGTATTATAAGGTATTTTCGTAAATAATATAGATTTTTACGTTCTTTGGTAAATTCTTCCGAAAATGTTTCTGAAATTCTTTATATAGCTCTTATATTAATTTTAAGCCTTCAGATCCTTTCGAAATAATTTTTTGTTAAATAAATTTTAGATAAAATTTTCCAACAATATTTTTAGATGTTTAGTATTTATTTATATATGTGTATTTGTAGGGAAAAAAAACAAAACCAAACTAGTTCCCCGACCCCCTCTTATTTTCCTTTTCTCTATTCTTCTCTCCCTTTCCCTTTCTTGACCTATCCCTATTTTGAACCCAAACCCCAGCCTACCATCTCCTCCCTACTCCTCCACTCCAGGCGATTGCCGACCACAACCACCACCGCCAAAGCAGCGCAACCAACAGCCACAGCAACAACCACAACATGAGTTACAGCAGCAGCAGCTGCGTGCAGTGGCAGGGAGTGCAGGTCACGCCGCCGTCCGGCAGCGGCAAGCCTCGCTGGATGCCGGCGAATAGTCCTCGACCTCCGGCGCATCTCCTTCGGTCTTCACCCATCCCGATTTGTTAGTTTCATTTGGTATAAATTTTCGAAAACCCAAACCCTTATTTTAATTAATTGAGTATGAATTAGCTTATGATAAACTAAAATAATTGTTTGATTATGTATATATATATTGTATGATTGATTTAGAATGGTTAATTGTAGTGTATTTGGTTTATTTATGAAAATCGGATTTTTGGGCCGGGTTATGCCCAAATTTTTTGGATTCGTCCGATTAAGCTATTTTGGGTAAATTGATTTTATAATATGTTGTAAAATATATCTAATTTCATATTGGAATCTTCAATTTGAGAAATTTATGCGGAATCGATCGGAATTGCATTTTTAGGTCAAAATTCGTGTGTAATAAAATTAGGCCGCATAATTGAATTGTTTCACTCAATTGATTTTATAATATCGTTTGAAATGTATTTAATTTCATATCAGAAGTATTGATTTGGAAAAATTGTGTGAAATTGATCTAAATTGGATTTTTAGCTCAAAATTCTTGCGGGTCTAAATTGGATTGTGTAATTAGGTTGTTTTATTCTATTGATTATATATTTTACGTTAGAATACATTTAATTGCAATTGTGAACTGTCAATTTAAATATTTTAGCAAATTTTGACCAGATTTGCATTACAGGCTCAAAAATCCTAATTGTGTTGAATTGGGTATTTCTTTTATTTGTTTTGATCAATTGATTATAGAATATGTCTAACTGCATTTCCAAACATTCAATTTAGATAAATTAATAAAATTTAACCGAATTGCATTTTCGGGCCTAAAACCCTAGACTTCAAGTGAAATTATGAAATTGGTAATTGTTATAGTTATTTTTCTAAAATTGAATTTATAGAAATTGTTAAAATAGTATTAATTGCATTCTAACACCTTCAACCGGAATTAATAGATTTGAATTATCAGAGTTTGTGCCTTGGGATTTGAAACTCTAATTTTGAAAACCGATTGTCTTGAATTGGCTACTTGGAAGATTATTTCATTGAAATTGATTATCCAGGTTTATTTAAAATTATTTTAAAATTATGTTTTAAAACTATCAATTTGATGTAATAAAAGTTAATTAGTCGAGTCGTAGTCCGAGCATTAAAAACTCTAATTTTCAGAGATAGTTTTATGAAATTGATTATGATATGCTTCTTTTTCCTAATTGATTTTCGGCTTTGATTTAAAACCATTTGAATTGTATTCTTATGTTATCGGGTTGAATTGGTATTCTAAAAATCGTTGGTTTGCCTCTTTAGTTGTAAAACTTAATGAGTAAGTCATTTTTGATTAAATTAACTTATAATCTATTATTCTTTCCTTGGCTTTCCACATTAATTTGAAATGCCCCAAGTGATATGTGTTAAACCTAATTTGATTAATATTTAATCTTAAATCTTAATAGAGCAACGCTTGCGAGTCTTAGGTTTCATACACGTTTTCCAAGAAAAATTGTTTGTGTCTCATTGTGTTGATTTAATTATAATAATTAAATTATTGATCAATAAGATAGTTGCTAACCTAGTTCCGATTTCCATTGGTGATCTAGGAAAACTTTCTCATGGATCGTCAAGCTCTTGATAGCTCTCTCTCTTTTTCAATTTGTTTAGCTAGCTTCAGATTTAGGTAAGTCATTACTTACCTTTACTTATAACGGAATCTCGATGTATGTATGCTTGGAGTGGAAGGTGATGAGTATGCTTGATTATTTAATTATGTCAAGCATATGTTGTATTCTTGTATGGTAATTGTATGTATGAGTTATAATTTTAATACAAACACATGTTTATATGGCTCTTGAATATTGTATGTATTTGAGTATGTGAAGGGTTGAGTATAGATTGAAATTATATGATACCTTATGCCGTACCTTTATGTCATGGAATTACTTGGATATAACGCCACCTGAAATTATTTGGCCTTAATGCCACATGAATTGGATCAACTTTAATGCCCTTGGAATCGATCGGTTTTAACGCCATTTGGATTGGTTCAGCTTTAACGCCACTTGGATTGGTTCGACTTTAATGTCGTTTGGCTTTAATGCCACTTAAAATTGATATAATAATGGAAATTCATTGTGTTGATGGATATGAGCTAAGTGGTGTTATGTGGGTCTGATTTTATGATTGGTTAAATTCTTGAATAAAATATTAATCACTTAAAGTGAAAGATATTGAGTTGGGACTTATATTACTCGGGGTAGCTATCCAAGTTAGGTTTGGTATTCACACCATTCCGATGTTTTTCTATTATGTGATCCCGGGTGCCTTACTAGGTCCAGAGAGGCCCTCTTCTACTCTATAGGTGTCTCGATATATTTTGGCCCTATAGGGGGTATGCATACTTAAGTAATTAGGTGTCCTATTTATTGGTGGTCTGGTTACGTTTTTTGGCGAGCTAGCTAGGGCTAGTATCATTCGAGTACTAGATTAGTTGTTACTATCTCTTTGAGTCTCCATCCTCAAGATAATATAATTAAATGGTTGTGATCACGATAATAAAATATAATAATGAATTTTTCATGTTGGCTCGTGGACTTTATATTTCTGTTTCCTACACATGTCTCTTGGTTGTCTCCCTTACATTAGTGTTGCCATATGCTGCATTTTCGTATCCAATTATCATATAATCTATTATTAAAATCGCATATGGGCCTTATGTGCAGAATGATACCTTCTAGTGTAGTGTCCGTTACTTAGCATGTGATCATAATTTTCTTATACGCTTGTACCTTATGTATTATCATGTCTAGGCATGTATTATGAGCATGAGTGTGTGACCCCATGTTATATTATATGTATCATATGTATAATCAAGCATGAGTTATTATATGAGTAAAATGGTGTATGTATTGCATGTATAAATCGAGCATGAGTTATGATACAAGTAGAATGGTGTATGTATCACATGTGTAATTGGGCATGAGTTATTGTGTGAGTGGAATAGAATATGTATCACATGTATAATTAAGCATGAGTATTGTAAGATAAAGATTACCATATCTTACTTGTGTCACGTTTCCTTCCATGAGTTAGGTAGTCGTGATTTACTCAGTACTAGACCCATACTGATACTACCTTGGTTGAATGAGTCCTATGATGATCTACTGATGGTGGGGAGGAGACCTCTTGTGCAAGCTTGAGATCGGATATTGTTTTTGGGTTGAAGGCTTGGCTTGAGAGAGTAGGTAATCCAAAGTCTGATCAATCGGAGTTTGTATTTGTTTCTTGTATTTATTTTGGAAGTTTTCAAGTGTTGTATTAAAATTTCAAGGGAATTATAATTGGATTTTAATTTTCCATTACTTTGATAAGCTTTTAAAATCCAGGATTATTTTATAGGTTCCGCTAATTTATTCATCGATGATTTTATTCAGTGAAATTTTTCACTTCCCATCTGCATGTGGATATCTCACTGTGGGAGTTTATCCTCACTGCATAGATGTTGGTTGAATTTTGTTGGTCAGATTTTAGCCTTGCATCTAGCATGAGATAGATGATAGACATTTATCTTGTATTAGGTGTAGCGGTAACTTTCCCTAAATCCTATTTTAGCTTTCGCATTATTCTTCTAAACAAAATTTCTTAGGAGTGAAATTTGGGGATGTTACAATAAGAGGGTGAAATTAATCTTGCATGGGGAGTATAGGGCTTGCATGGGATGGATAGTCTTTTCATGGGGATGATATTTATGTGGAAAAAGTTGACTTGAGGTTAAGTAAGGTGAGGGAAGAGTTGTTGAGGTGATTAACGTCCATAGGTGAAAATAATAAGTAAGTTGGTATAAGGGTGCATGGGGGACTTGGCTAGGGTTTGGGAGGAAATCCCTAAGTGGAGGAGACTGTGGAAGGGAGAAATAATGGAAAAAATTGGAGTATGGGTTGAGAGTGGAAGGATGTCATATGGGGGTGAATGTGTGTCATGTGGAAAAGGGAATGGTAAGTGAGAGTGATGGAGGGACAACATATGAGAAAAGAGAGGTGCTAGGGTTTGGGGTGGCCAACTAGGATTTCATGGCCACACGTGCAAAATGGGAAGTAAAGTGGGATATTTGGGGATGGATCAAGCGAGGTGATGAATTGGGGGCAAGGAAAGCATAGGTTGTGTGAGATAGAGGAAGGTTGGGCTATATATACGAGATTAGGATTTTTCGGGGAAAACCCTAGAGAGCGATGGTGAGTTGACCTAGAGATGTGGAAAAGTGGACCTCAACTCACGCACATAGGAGTTGGTTATTCATGGTAAGTAAGGAAAGGGGGAAAGGACGTCTGGGTATACTAGGAGGTGTAGAAATCCCAAGATATAGGATGGGCTTTTCAAGAGAATAGGAGTAGATGGGTTTTGTGAGTCGGTAGTCCAAGGGGCATGCATATCTAGGGTGAAAGTATCTATTAAATAAAACACGGATATGACACTAACCATTTAAAGTGGAAGATCATTGAGTCGGGCCTAGACCTATCCACGGGCATAATAGTGGCCAGGTGCAGGGTGCCCTAGAGACTGATCCACCGGCGAATAATAGTGGCCAGGTGAGTGTTGTCCTGGATGTTTCCGATCCACCAGCTATAATAATGGGGGATCCCGAGCTCAATAAACCAAACCTTAATTTATGGTAAGACATAAGAAAGATACTAATTACTTACAGTGGAACACCATGAGAGTCGGGGCTAGACTGATTCACCTGCATAATAGTGGTCAGGAGCACTTTGCACTGGAGACCAATCCACCAGCGAATAATAATGGCCAGGAGTATACTATCCCGGATGTTTTCGATCCACCGGCTATAATAGTGGAGATCCCGTACTCGTGTGAACTTATAATACGAATGGTGTGAAATGGGAATATTGACTAGAGATCTAATGATTATGTTTAACCGGACTAAATCACTGCTTGTACTATATGTCTTTCATGTATGGCTTAACTGCATGGTTACCTTACTCAGTACATAGCGTACTGATCACCAATTTCATGGGTGTTGTTCATTCCCACGAGCAGAGGTCCCTTCTGAGTTGGTGTAGGTAGAAGACGTTGTGTTCCATGCCTATGAGGCATTCGAGGCGTTAGGCAAGGCTAAGTGTTGATCTTTTGGGACTTGGCATAAGTCCCAAGAGCAATGTAGTATGGACTCATCTTTATTCAGTTCTTGTCTTACTATTTGTATTATTCTCTCCCCTTGGAAGCTTTGACTATATAACCATTTCCAGTTTGTAATGACTTTTAATCATGCATTCTGATTTTCTCTTTATGAATCTTTCGGATTTCTACAGTTATATATCCTAAGTGATTTTAATGTCTTGAGAAATTATTTTATAACATTGTGGTTGGTATGAGGGTGGCCAGGGCCAGGCTTGTACTAATCACTGCGGTAACACCCCATGTTCTTGTATATGTTTTTAATCAAACAAAAAATTTCAACTATAATTTTTAGGGGTGTTTAGTGGTCTAGTTATATTTCTGGATGGGTCAACTAAGGCTAGTATTGTTCAATTACTATATTAGTTATTATTATTTCTTTGAGTCTCCATCCTCAATTTAATATAATATATTGGTTGTGATTACAATAATAAAATATAATAATTAATAAATCTCATATATCTGTATATTTTTTACATTATTTTATTTTTGACGATTGAGTTTTATCCTGCTCAATTGATATCTAGATGTAAGCGTGTTATTATATGTTATATTGCTTTCTTCGCATGGGTCTCGTACATAGTGCTATATGTTTAAGATTGTTATCTTACTTAGTACAAGATATGTACTAATACTATACATTTGTAAACATTGTGTCGCAAGTATATGATGATGATCCTGCTGACTTTGAGGAGGTTCCTCAAGTAGAGTAATATGATTTTATACCCTTAGGGTTAGGACGTAGATTTATATCTATCTAAGGTAGCACATGTTATATGTCCTAGATTCTGAATATCTCTTTTGGACTCTTCATCTCTTTTATTTCCCTTATCTCTTTTTATGTATTGTATTGTATTATATAGAGCATGTACTCTGTACTTTGTTGTTATGATAAATTATTAATGTATTTTACTATCTATATCTATTTCCATAATTTTTTATTTAATTTTCATAACATTTTAACCTTACACTTAGTACAAGAAGAGTATGGACTAAACTCACGCTAAGTGTAGCAGAAATACCCACTATATAATGTTAGCGCTTCTACTTAAATACAAAAATTTTTAGTAGCAATTTTTAGAGTGTTATAGCAGGGGCATAAGCTGGAAGTAGAGGTGCAAGGGCCTGGTATAAAAGAGTAGGTGGTGTAGGTTGTGGGCGGTGCAGCATGTTGCATGGCTAGAAAGGGGAAGATGGAGGCGACGTGGGTGCATGGGGGTTGGGTATGTTTGGTTTTGAAGGGGAACGGAGAAGGGGCATGGAAGCTAGTTGGGAACAAATCAACGCTCAAGGTGGAAAGAAGAAGTAATGGAAATAAAATTAAAGAAAAGGAAAATAAAGCGAAAAGGAAAAAAAAGGAAAGAAAAGAAATTTATTTATTTGGGTTTAAGATTAAGATTAGGTTTAAAATTTAGCGAATAAATATAAAATTTAGTCTATAAATTATCCAAAGTTAGGGTTAGGCTAAAAAAATATAGTGACCTAAAAATTAGAATTTAGATCGGGTTAAAATATTAATTAACCGAGATTAAAATAAGATAAATTTTTAAGGTATTACAATAATAGAGTAAGAAAGAATTATTGTTTTTCTTGTTGTATTTTTCATCTCTCTTTTCTTATCATCTCATCTCATGATTTATATTATGATAGAGTTAAAAAAAAAAAGTAACGTTAAATGATAATACTCAAACACTAAGTGAACATATCAATCTATATATATTATAATACCCCATATTACTAAAATGCGTATATTATCATCATCATCATCACAAGAAAAATAGTTCAAATTTGAATTTATTACATCACCTCACAAGTTTACAACTCTTGTTATGCTTTTAAAATATTTCATTTTAAAATTTTTAACTCTTCTTACAATTTGAAGTTTCGTAAGACTTTTGAACCATTTTTGGCCATCAAACTTCTGATAAATAATTTAAAATTTTCTATATTTGAACTCCAAAAATTTTACTCAGTCTCCTTAGCCTTTTCAAAATTTTAAATAGAAAATTTTGATAACATATATTATTTGTCGTCTTTTTACCCTTAATCATAGTTTAAGTCCCAAAACAAATATTTTAGCAATCACAAATTTGTGAAACTTTGAGAATGATGATTTTTAAATTATTTAAGCTAAAAATTAATTTAAATGAGTCATAATTATTTTTGACATTTTAAGATAAAATTTGCTAATTTTAGATATAATAGACTCTCAAAGCTCAATTTTATCTACACTAAATATATTTTAAATATCTCAAAAGTGTTCCTATAATTATAAAATATATTAATTAAATTTAGCACATTCAAATTTAGTCCTTGGATTGGTCAAACTAGACTAGGGTGTTCTCTTTTATTTTCTTTTTTTAGTGTTTCCCTTATTTTAATCATTTAATTCCTTATCTATCTAAACTTAGCCCAAATTATTCCTCACTTCATTTCTTCTACATTACTTTGACCCTTCTATCCCAAGAACAAAACTCATTGTCTTCTCCATTTATCTCCATTGTTGCACCTTATTTTCTTAATTTTAATTTTTAGCTCTTTACTATTTTCTCTAAATTATTTGGTGTTAAAAAATGAAATGATTAAATAAAAATGTTTTTAATCTCTTAATAAATTTTATAATCTTATTCTAAGGAATAGTAAGCCTTCTAAACTTGATTCTTGCTTTTATTTGACTTGTTTTACAGTTTAGAAGTGTTTTTAACTATTTTTGATGGTTTGTGTTTAAGGTATTCTAGAAAGTGAGGAAGTTGGATCCTAGTGATGAATTTGGTTAATCTTGGAGCTAGGATATATAGTTAAACTAAATTATATTAAGCATAGATAGAATCTTGAGTGTTAGCATGCTTTAGTGTGTCATTGTATTGACATTGGTAATTTTTGCCATCTTTGAGCCATTCAGCCATTCTATTGAATTTTGGGTTCTTGTGCACTTTTCTGAATTTTTATAACTACATTGGATTATTGGGTTTTTAGATGCACTTTCATACATTACTAGTCTTGATTTGGATTTGTATAGCTAAAGTTATGATTTAATGAAGTTTTAGCATGAAAAGGGGCATTGTTGTACATCTAATTGTGACCTAAGAATTTGATAATATTATTGGTGTTTTACTGTGTTCATAATGTATTCAATGAACAATATACAAAATTTCATGTGTTAGATCATTGCTAAGAGTTATGGTATTATTTAGGGTTTTTAGGATTTAGGGGCATAATAGTCACTTTACATAAAATTTGATTTTACTATTTAATCTTTGATGTTCTAATATGCTAATTATTTATTTATTTATTTATTTATTTATTTATTATTATTATTATTATTATTTAATTTCATAATTTTTATATCATTTTTACTATTTTATTCATAATTCATAAAATAATGGCATATTAGGATTAGTTTGGTTATCTTACATCTAAAGACTTTTAGAGGTATATGGAGCCAATGGATGTCCTTAACCATTTATTTGACCTTTAAAATAGTAATTTAATATGAATAGTAAATTGACATGAATAATGCATCTCAAACATAAATAATTTTTTGTTTTCAAATATAAGATTCATAGTAAATTTCTACACTTCCTGGCAACATGAACAATGATCTCTTATGAATAGTATTTTTTATTGAAAATGGTGTATGGGTTTGTTTTTAGGTGATGATTAGTATTATGTCTGAAAAATTAGTAATTTTCAAAGTGGATGATTTTATTCAGATTAGAGGAATCATTTTCCCTTGTAGTGAGCATCACATATGTATCCCAAAAGGTATAGGTTATACAATTACTCTTGGTTTGTCCTTTAAAGGTACATTTTATATAATACTAATGTCTTGCACATTATCTAGGCCTTTTATGAATTATAGGCGACTTAAAAGGCCTATATAAGGTATGCACACTTAAGGATAAGATGATCAAAATATAAAGGAGATTCATATGCCATATACACTTTGGAATAGTTATTCGATTCACTTATACCAGAGGAGATAGTTACCTTATGCCTTTGTAGCATAGGAGATCATGCTTAAATGAATCCTTTGATTTTGTAGTAAGAATCACTCCAAATGTCCTTGTAGCATTGGTGATAGGTTTCTCTTTCAAATACTAATTGAGACAAAAGTTACATGATGTCCATGAGACATAGAAGATAAATGACCCTTGTGTTATAATTACCAAATGTCCATGAGGCATAGAAGATAAATGGTTCCCATATATAAGATGTTAGATGTCCATAGGGCATAGGAGAGAGAAAATTTGAAAAAGTGTTATTTTAATATAGTTGAAATCCTGATAGCATGATAAATGCGGAAGTGGTGGATTACATGCCAACGTAAATAAGGGACATAACAACTAGAAGACCTCACATGTGTGTGAATTATATTATTTCATGTATTTAGTATCCTATTCTAAGTTTGAAAATGTTCATAAGTGTTTTATGTGATTTTAGGGTTTTGGAATGAATAGTTAGGAATAGTATCAATAGTTATAAATAGTTTATTTTGATGAATTTAACCATGAATCATGTGTTAGCTTGTTTTATTGTAACCCTTTGCTTTGTGTATGATCCTATGTGTCTTACATGTAGTATGTTATCTACTTTTAGTAGATTTAGTTTACTCAATACACTTGTCATACTAACTTTCTTTCTCTTTCAAGCATCTATGTATAGAATTCAGTGGAGGACGTCGTGGATTTTACAGAGTTTTTTTTAGGGTTGGGCTTAGAATAGGAATATCTGGTATACCGTATTGGTGTTTGTTTTTCTATATGGATATGGATATTTGTACTATATTTTTGTACCCAAACATCTCTATATCACTTTTATTATTTATTTTGAAGTTGATCTCCTTTTGCTAATACATTTGTGTTATATCTATTTCTTATGCTTCTTAGTTCTATTTCTCATATTCTTCCATCATTTTTATAATATTATATCAATTTTGGGTTTGGTGTTAGCTACACCTAATCTTAGGGATATGAGTTACTTTTAGCCTTATACCTCGCATATTTTGGGCATTAGTTGTACCTTCCTTATGTTAGATATAGTAATAATGCTAATTTATTTATGTTTAGCATTTCGCTTAAATAAAATTTCTAGGTTGTACATTTTAGGGTGTAATATATATGTATGTATGTATGCATATTACACCCATTTTCACAACTAGAAAAAATCATTTAAAAGAGAATTTGATGAAGCCAAAACAATACATATAAGGTGTTATGGTCATTGGTGATGGTAAAAGGATCAAGGTCCTTTATTGAATGTGTGGATAAGGGTTTTTTGATGACCTTAATGAAAGTCGATTATTCTCAAAGAGCTTGGCTATAAGGATGATGGTGCACAATGGACACTTAGAGAAACTAATTAATAATGATGATTTTGCTACCTTATGACACATGATGATCCTCCTATGTATAGAGGGTGGAGGGTGGAGGGTCGTAATATGCCGCTTGAGTTAGGGATAGACAATCATTGATGGAGGCCACTATTAAGAAATTAGAAGAGATTGAGTCTCTTTGGTGAAGTGGCAATTGATTATTCCTTGAATCGGTCATTTACCCTATTGCAAGCAATTTAACTATGAAGGAGAGTCAAATGATGGAATCCATAAATCTTTACAATAGGGATGATAATTTTCTCTGTATGGATAGGGCCTCGTTAAGGATTTCCTGACTAGATTTGGGTTTGGGTTTAGGTTCGGGGAATGATATTGAGAATTTTTTTAGTTTCAAGATAGGGATGGGTATAAGGTTCCCACCCCATACTAAAATGCAAAATAATGATTTGTTTGTGGAATAACAGGTGTTACGGTTCCAAAATGCAAAAGTTGATGTCATTATAAAGCATGATGATAATGTGATGTAGTTTGAACTTATTTTAGAGGATTCCAAATCGAGTAAAATGGCATGTTATTTTACATAATCCTCTTCTTCAAAGTGATGTACTTTTTAGTCAGGTAACTAATGCACCGATGATATATGCGGTACTAAGGATCTTCAATTTGTCCAACCTCTTGGGGTTGCTTTAGCTCAAACTTCTCTTCCAACTTATTTTTCAATACACCTTGAACATCAGAATTAATAAATTTGTATTGATTTGCCTCCAATTCTTTTAAATTTAATTGCTTCTTTACAAACATTTGATCAGAGTTGTTTTGATTTCCACCAAACCTTTGAGCCTAGATGAAATCTTGAATGGAAATGTCACAACATTCTTCAGCTTCTTAGTCATGTTCTTAAAAGGTTTCTTATTCTTCTTGAACTCGTTATTCTCTTCGGTTGCTCAAATAAAGGTACTTGATGCCCATGTTCGGCAATGTTCATATCTATGTCATAAGTTATGGTTGATAAATCAGAAAAAGTTCTGACCTTGGTACCTTGCAATATGTATGCAATACTCAAATGCATTCCTTCAAGAGGATTGACTAAGGCGATCATAATAGTCCAAGATCAGTGAGCACCAACACTTGTTGTATTCTTCTGCGTTTTCATTATCCTATTGTTTAGTGTTAGCAAGCTCCATTATACTTATAGTTTTACGAATATTATAAAAAAAAATGTTGAACTTCCTTTTTAACTCTTCCCAACTATTATTGGATTCACTTGGAAGTTTGGTATACATTGAAGGTGTTTCCCTTCAATGGTTACACAATTTGCTTGACCTACAGGTTTCCTTTAGTACCTACCTTGTTGTAGGTTTCGATGTAGTGTCGAATGTGATAGAGGGACTTATCTTTACCATTAAAATATTACAACTTGAAAGGCTTATAACCAATGGGCATTAACAAATAGTCAATCCTCTTTTTGTATAGATTTATATAAAAGAAACTACTATGAAACATGATGCTAAATTGAGCTCTCACCAAACCCCTTCAAATTCAAAGCTCCTATAGGAGTTGTGTTGGAATAGTCTCTTTCCTCCTACAGTTGTGGCTTCTCAATAAAGTCATTCTGGACCTTCATTTTAACTACCTTCTCATTTACTTTGTTGCAGGTAGCATCACCTTTTTCTTCAAGTTTTTAAAATCAGCACTATAATATGTTCATCCTTTTCTTTCATAGCTTGGGAAAGGATGCCAATTGTTTGGTTTAATTCTATAAGTTGTTCGTTAATAACTTTGGTTGTCTCTATAAGTGATTGAATATGTAGAGTTGTGTGATTTGTCATCTTGACTTGGTGGGACAAGCTTTGAAACAGCCCTAGTAGTGAGCAGTAGTATTGCACTGGTATAGGGACGGGAAGAAGGGTTGAAATATCATTCCTTGAAAAATTAGGAAACAGGGATGGAAGAAAATGACAATTATATATATAGTCAATTAATATATTTAGATTTATAGTCTAGTTATTTATTTATTTTTAATAAATGTATGTATTATTTTTTTAGTTAACAATAAATTTATATATTTTGTCTAGACTTTAATATATGTAGTCCAAAAAATAAGCTCAATCCAATAAAATTAAGAGAGGGGAAAAAACTAAAGACGCTACCTAAAGCGCACTAGATTTGAAACATTTCTCATTCTTCTCCTCCATACTTCTCCTTTATCTTCAAAATCAAGCTTGATTTTATTTATTTTTCATTTCCTTACAACTTTTCATCCTTAAACACACTAGGAATGAAAAACATCAAGTTTTGGGCATCCTTGTGCTCTTGTGGTGAGCAATATGCATTTTCCAATAGTGGGAACTTCATGCAACATATGTTTGCCACTTTCCATGATGTCCTTCACCTTATTTTGTGTTAGCAATTGATAGAGGTTGTTGTTAAGTGTTACTACTAAGAATTGTAGAGTTTTTGACAACACTCTTATTCTTGTTAGAAGTCATTAGGATGTGTTGTTGGAGATTAAGATAAAAGGTAGAGATGGTCCCACTAGGTGCACCAAATTTTTTACTGTCAAATTTTTATAAATTCAAAAATGAGGAGAAAAATAATAATTTATTAATTTAAGATTGAATGTGGATACAATCTTTAAAAAATAAACCCATTACAAGATTTGGTTCCTCTAATTCAATGGCATGAGATTGGTTAATGGTGTTGTTGACTATTACTTTTGTTTAGGGTGTAGAACCTGAACTCAACTCGTTCAAGGCTCATTTTGATTTTGGTAAGCTTGATTTAAACTTGTCGATGAAGGGTTAAATTTAGTGATGAAGATGGCACAATTTGAAACTATTTGATCTCTTCGATCGAGTTTCAATGACAAAGTTGCAATGCTTTAGTGCATTTAACTTTAGTGATCTTTAACTCTCCGATCTTCAATTCTTCAAGCTTTAATCCTTTAATCTTTGACTCTTCAATATTTTTTCTTTACTCTTTGATTCTTGATCTTCGGTGCTCTCTATCTTTGAATATTCAATATTTGGCTTTAAAGTGTTTAGGAACATTCTATCTCAGGAGTTCTTGATATGTGAACTTTGGTGTCTTTGAATAAGGAGGTCAGTCCTATATTTATAGAGAAGGACGACTCTTGGATATTGGCTGGGCTTATCAAATGGTGTTGCAGACTTGAGAGTCTAACTTCATTTGACTTAGTTTTGGACTCCTTATCCATTTTTAAAATTAAGTTATAACCTTAATTAATTTAATTAAGTCTAATTTAATTATTTTCACTCAATTCAATAAAATACAAATAATAAATTAAATTATTTTATATCAACTCATAAATCCCAAATAACTTAAGTAATAGTTATTAAGTTGACATCAATTAAGACTTCTACATGGCATTCATATATTGTTTTCATGGCAGTGGCTGATATATATAATATCATATCATGCAAAGCAACAATTACAAAAGTTTTGAGAATACATTTTTTGTACATCGATTTCACGTCCCGCTTTGTAATTATGTGATCCAAGTAGTTCCCTTCATGCAAAAAGAGTTTAGGCTATTTTCTCATCGTCTAACCCTTATTCAATCTAAAGTGATATTTTGATCTAACTTAAATATGTCTAGTTTAATCTTAGTCTGATTGTCACTAATTTGTTATCATCATCATCATCATCATCATCATCATCATCATCATCATCATCATCATCATCATTATAAATAATAAATTTGAAAATAACTAGTAATAATCAATAATATTATTCTATCATTGATATAGATAATTGATAATATATTATCAATATCATCATGATACTACTAATATGAATAGTATCCATCATAATTAGCAATAATATTTTATTAATATCGTTAAGATAATACAAATAAGAATCATAATACATACTAATAATTAATAATGAGTAATTAATAATATGTGAAAAATTATTCTTGATAGTAAGAAATGATGATAAAATTATATTAAAATAGTTATTATGAATTCTAATCCAATAATAATTAGTAATAAATAGTAGTCATCAATAGAGTTTTTTATTATATATATTGAAGATTGTAAATAGTTTTTTTAATTGTTAAAACGGTACTTATGATATTAATAATAATAATCAGCAATAAAGTTGCCATAATAACCATCCATAACAATAGATTTCCAAAGATGTTATATCACGGATGACATTGAAAAATATCCATAGATAGTGGTGTAAGATAATAGATAAAGATGATATCCATATCTAAACATTTACAACTAATTATGGATAAACGATTTTATAATGAAATGTCGTCACATATCCAAAACTAAACATAGATGATTAGATGAATTGAAATAAATATATAAAAATCTAAAAAAATATATAGATATAAATCCAACATTTGAAGGTATCAAGTTTATTGATCGTAAGCATCTTTTAATGAGTCATATAAATCACAGCCGATTTGATAACATAATTTTTTTACAAAATAATCTGTTTCCACCCCCATGGTTTTTTAACCGACCGACGAGGCCTTAAACGAGAGTCCGTAAAATGTGCACCAATCCTCACAAGAATCATCGTAAGAAAGAGAGACACTAGAATTGCGCACCCATGGTTTTTAGGGCAAGTTTTTTAACAAGTTTGCAGTTTGACGGTATACGTTTATGTGCAATAGAATCGGTACATGAATTGTGGTGCTTCGATTAAGAGCCTGTCAAGTGTCAAATAGCATACAATCAGAGCCTAGCGAATGAAGAAGCCAGAAGTACATAATAAGGTTTCATGCAACATATCACAAGCAGCAGCGTTCACTGTACAGAAAAAGCGGTGGCTAGCTCAGGCGACGAATAATCTTTTTGTTCAATGTTTTATCTTTGGTGTAAATGCAGTGGACCAACTACATAAAACTTCTCTCCACGCATCTAGTGATGTGCTTTCTATTGTGCTATATATAGTATCTTAAATCAATAAAATGGAGTGAAAAAAGGACAGCAGCTAGCGTTACAATTCAAAGAAAGTTTCACGACTCGGATAAATACCACTGCATGACCCCCTTAAGAACTCCCCACGCTCGAAGCCCCACCAGCCACCTGATTTTCTGGCTCCACTTGAACCGGTGGTGAGACTTCTTCAACAGACCTTCCTACAGTAGGGGAACTTTCACTTTGGTTTGGTACAGAAGCTGTAACTATTGCAGCTGCTGGTTGAAACTTGTTGATGTAATAGCTAAGAGAAGGCCCAGAATACTCAACCGTCTGCATCTGTGGTGGATTCTTACCAACCTGGAGTAGAATCGATGAAGCTGCAGCAACTGAGATTAAGGCAAGACCAGCAATGATCGCGGCTGTGTTTTCTGAACCATCGGCTGAAGTACCTGCAGTTCCTGAGCTGATAGCACTTTCCGCTACATAAACAGCAGGCTGAAAAACTTTCAAACATGTCATGGGTTGGAAATATATGATTTCATACTTCAAGTACACTACAACAATTTTGGATTAACATGATGCCAATGCCTAACTGGTTATTCTAAAAGAAAGCCCATGATCAACAACTACAAAGCTCTATTCGTTTAAGAATTCTAAAAAGAAATTGCATGTGGAAAATTTGATGGTTCGGAAGAGATTACTCGCATATATGATTTCAAAATTGGCTTCAGCAAATCATGTATTTACTTGACTTAATGGTATGGATGATCAAGTTTTGCTACTTGCTCTGATTTATAGCGATCCTAAATTGATGGCAAAAACATCATAAATCAACCCTACTTCACAACTGATATTGTCATACTGAAAAGTTATAACCGATTGAAGCACCTTAACTGACACCCTATGTTCAATCTCACATCCAGCCTCATCCTCACCCTTCATGTCAACAACATCTGTTTATGTCTAAATATGGAACTTCTAAAAGAATTCCATACATCCACGTGCAGCACATTCTTAGAATTCCTGCAAATTTTTTCGTCACAATATCTTCATGCCCTCCTCACTTATTCACTCAGCAATCACCAACCCCACCAACATCAAACAAAACCAGCACCATCATGCTATGCAATCCATATCATGTTAGTAGTTTAGCCAAATCTTTGATCGCTGCCAGCGTACCACTATATTGTGTGTTTTCAGCAGCTCTAAGGTTAATATAAACATTATCTGGAAAGTTGCCGAGATAATAAGTAGCAAATCTCAACATTAGGTAGGTAACACTAGGTGTAAATTCTGCCTCCAGCAGGTCTGGGAAAGTTCGGCTATTTTGAGGGCTAGTAGACAATTTCTAAAAGACTCATTGTCTCGCCAAGTATAATGTAATTAAGGATTTGAAGCGGAGACTTTACATATCCAGAACCTTAATTTTAATCACAAGACCAATTAATGCATCTTTGTTTAGTCAATCTCTATATTGTTCTACTTAATACCATCAAAATTTCAGCCATTGTGTTTCTCTGTAAAATTTCATCAGTAATTTTCATGTTTCACGTTGTGCTTCAACTTCAATCCTAACAAGTATGGGGACTGGCTAAATTGATCCATTGATGCCATTGCCTTTTAGTGACAACATATTGAGTGAAAATATAATTCCTTTGCACAACAGCACAAGTCTGTCATAACATTATTTTACTAAATTTGTGCCTCATCAAGGAAGAAAACAGGAACTCATGATACATAAATAACTCATGATAATGACCCGAAAGCCCTGACCTCGACGGAATATATGTTTGTCTGACCAGCTGTGTCCTTTTCCACATATCCGGTCCAGCCCCGTTTTTTGGGTGGATATGTCCCGACCACCTTTGTCTTATCTCCAGCTAACCAATCCCCACTGAGCTTCCCAACCTGTCGACAAGTTGCCAAATTAATTACAGGGATAGTGCAATATCACTAAGAGCTACAGCTTTGTGACATTGCATCAAAAAATATACGATAAGATTGGAAAATGAAACAATTAGTATGAACTCAAGATTGTGGATGCATATGCTTACACATGGAAGAGTTTATCAGCACAGTAAAGAGCATATAGATAGATCACAAATTGCATTGTACATGATTGAAAAAACATTGGAAAATGTCAAGACTACAAACATAACATTTGGCACAATAATCCAGTCAGAGTATATTATCAACCGACGCCAATGAAATCTTTGCTGGTCTTCTAACCCCTCAAACTCCTTCAAAACATAAAAAGCATATTATCAACCAACGCCAATTTGACCGAAGGAGCTAGCTTCATCTGTAGTCTACCAATACAAATATAAACCATATGTCAATTGTGGACTTCACGGTTTGAATTTTCCTTACTCAACAGTCAACATTATTCAAGAGAAGCTCTTTTCTCAGTTTCCAAACAACCTCAAGGGTTCTCCCTATCGAGGAAGAATCAACTAGATGAAACCATATAAATTAATGATTAAATTGCTATAATTGACAAATTTTTTTGAAGTAATCTACTTGAGTTGTTACATCTCAAGGAAGAAGTATCCTCACGCCTCACCATATAAACAATATGAACTTCAATCCAAACAGATCATCAAAATCAACCCGTAAAGACAATATTACATAAATCAAACGTAGTAAAAAATGAAGTCATGGTAATGAGTTTACATAGTAGTGAAAAAAGTACGCACTGAAAGCAACACTACGAAAACCCTTTATTTTCTCCTTCCTCTCCCCCCTTCTCTCTTCTCCAACGAAATCTACAGATGTTGCCACATCCAAATGATTGAAACGAAACGATCAAAATCCTTATTCCCATATATAGAGGATATCCCAATGGCCTTGGCTGAAACTAAAAATAACCATGCTGAGATGGAGGATGATCATGACCCACCTAGGGTTTCAAACAGTGAGATGGATGATGATGAAAATGGCTCAATGAAGGGTGTATCCTTCTGCATTTTGATTTCCAAGTATTCAAAGAAACTCTAGTACTCAAAGACAGATAAGTGGAATGAGATTAAAGCAATGGATGAGGACGAATGTGTGGATGATCCTATTCTCCTGGTGGCAAAATGGCCCCAAATACATTAGACAACGTAGATGTCTAATAAATCATCAAAACAGGCAAGCAGCCTTTGGAATTTGGAAGGCACATATGAGCTTAAAGACTTGGGATACAATTCTTTTCTTTTGAAACTAGAGAAACACTATGATTATGAGCACATTCTAACAGGAAATCCACGGGTTGTTCTCAATCAATATCTGACAGTTCAGAGGTGGACGCCAAAGTTTCATGTCTCCTCAGCTGCGGTCCTAGCCACCATGGCATGGGTTAGGATACAAGATAATTACCAAAGTCTTAGTAGCCTATATTAAGCCTATTTTGATGAGACTGATTAGCCCGGAACAAGGCAGCTTCCTTTCGGACCACAAACTAGAGATGATATTTTTGTTGCCCGGGAGGTCATCCATTCTAAGCATAGGATGAGAGATAAAAAAAAAGATAATATGGTGATCAAGGTTGATTTGGAGAAAGCTTATGACTGGTTATCATGACACTTTAGTAAGGTAAATGCTAGAAAATCCTCCATCCACTTTTCTCCGAATGTCTCAAGGCAGGTGGTTTGAGATATTGCCCTTTTTTCAGACATCTATTCGGTCTCCTGTTTGGGTAAATATTTGGGAATGCACTTTGACGAGGGTCGTAGAAAGAAAAGCTTCTATGCTCACATTGTCGATAAGACGAGGAAAATACTCTTCTCTTGGCGCCTGAACCTCTTCTCCTTGGCAGGGAGGACAATTCTCATCTTCTCCATTTCATCCTTGATCCCCTAATATATTATGCAAGCTGGTAAAGTGCATAAGGGTGTTGTGAAGGAGATTAATAAAATGATTGATAGTTTTTTTTTTGGGGTACTTTTAATAGCAACAAAAAATAATCATCTTATCTGCTGGTCTCAAATTTGTAAGAGGAAGGATAGGGGTGGACTAGGCCTCAAAAAGCTTGATGCTATGAATAAGGCATTTTTGATGAAGTTAGAATGGGAGCTGGAGTTAGATTCGACTAGTCTCTAGGCCAATATTCTAAGAGAAAAGTAATTGAAGAACTAATCCATATAGGAAGCTATACAATCTTTCCTTGCTTCCATACATGGCGTGCTATCCTCTCTGTGGCTGATAAGATGCACAAGGGTGTTAGATGGGTGTTACAATCTGGTCTTCAAACACATTTTTGGATCAACTAGTGGGTGGATTCTAGCCTGCTCATCGAATCGGTGATATGAGAAGTTCCCAAAGATGAGCTGAGATGATGTGTAAGGGATTACTATGTTGAAGGAGCTGGATGGAACTGGGAATTACTCAGCTACTAACTTCCTCTACATTGTCTAACAGAGATTGCATGAATTTTTCTTGGTTACTCCAATTCAGGTCTCGACTATATGATCTGAGGCAAAGCAGCAGATGGTTGTTTCTCTATGGATTCTGCTTATGAGCTTTAAGATGAAGATGACTCAACAAAATCTTTGACCTGGGCATTAATTTGGAAGTTGTGAGTCTGACAAAGAATTAGATCTTTCATCAGGCTGGTGGCACAAGATGCTGTTAACAAACTCACAAAGGATGTGTCTAGGCTTACCAGATGATGCCAACTATTCTCTTTGTGGGGATGCTGAGGAGAATTTGCCGCATACACTACAGGATTGTTCGACAAGCCAAGGCTGTATGAAACTGGCTCATTGATCCCTCAAGTTCCTCATCTTTTTTCACAGACACATTATTTGATTGGTTGTGGGACAACCTGAGACACGAATGCCAATTGGTTGATGAAACTCCTAGCTGGGCACAAAACTTTGCAGCAGTTTGCTGGTTATTGTGGCAATGGAGGAATAGAAAAATATTTAGGGCTTGTTTGGTATGGGAGTAATAGGGGTGAAAAAAATTCCCCCTATTTTGTATCTTTTATATTAAGTATTTAATAATAATAAATATATTTTAATAAAATACCCATTTGAGATCAAATTAAGATCTAAAATGGGTATTTATTAAAACAAAAATATTTACTTTTAACTAGATTATATAAGGTTTATAAAATATGAGAGTAATTTTCCCACCCCTATTACCCCCTAACCAGATGAGCACTTAAGGGTATACAGCTGAATCCTAACACAGCAGCAAAGTAGGCTAAGGAATTCATGTAAGACGAGGCAAAAGCATGGAGGAGGCTCAACAATATTAGCTCCTACCACTTGAGCTGGCAGACCTGCTATCTAGGGTGTCTCCACCACCTCAACGGGTTGTGAAGATAAATATAGACATCAGTGCTATCCAAAATCCTGGAAATATTTTTGCAGGGGTAGGGAGAGATTCCACAAGTATATAGCTAGGTTTTGCGGCAAATATGGGCTATGGATCTATCTTGAATAAAGAAATCTGGGTTGTTTCATACGGTTTAGTAGGTGCAAGAGACCACAGTTTTTTGGAACATCATGATATGCAGCAATTCAGCTACAGCTGTGAAACTTATGACCAAGGATGGCATGAGGCTCCATCCATGCCCGACTTTACTGGAAGCCTGTAAGAGTTTGATGAAGGAGTTCAACTCCTGCATTGTCCAACACCATTACCGGGAAACAAATAGGGTAGCGGACGAGCTTGCTCATATGGGGCATTCACTTGAGTTTGGTCATTTGGTGTCCAGCGCTTCGAAGAAACCCCTTCCCCCGTCTAAGACCAGTTTTTTTTTTTGGTCAGGTGGAGTTTGTTACAGGAGTGTGAATCATTACTTGTGTCCCTTGACTTTATGCCTTCCTATGTATCCACAACAACAACAACAACAAAACAAAAAAAAAGTGTGAAGCCTTTATGATTATACGTTATATATCAAATAATGAATCTTCCAAGGTTTGCCTCCATCACAAAAGATATGTAAAAATGTAAAGACTATTTTTCGAGAACTTTTTTTCTTCAATCAAAAAGCTTTGAATGTTACCTAGGGATTTTGAAAAATAGTTATATAAAAGTGAATGTTGGGGTGTCCTGGAAATTCAAATCGATGATGTATACGGCCAATAAAATTGCTACCGGCTATCAGCTAATACAATCCGATATATTCGCTAGCTAATTGTGAAATGTTTGTAATGTTTACTAGTTCAAACCAGTCTGCACTTCGGAATACGAAAATGAAACGACTGAGCCCGCTTCCGTATACGTGACGGCCGAAAAGAAAATAGATAATTTTTTTTTCTTTTTGAGCATGAATTTGAGATAATTCTAGTAAGGAAAAGAAAAAATGAAAAAAGAACGGTATAATCAGGACAGACAGCTTGAAAGAAAACTTCCCAATTGGTAATCTAAGACTAAGAGCATCCAAAGAAAATACAAATTTATGAAACACAACCCAAATTCTCAAAAACTGGAAGAAAGAAAAAGAAATAGATGTACCTCTTTGTCAGGAGCGCATTCCTCCTCATTACAATCTGCATCATCAGTAGAGGCCCGAATCCTGAAGTGGGTGTGTAAAACCTGACTCCTACGCCATTGTTTATTTGGCCTGAATGTAGAGAAAGTACAAGTATTTGCTGCAAACAGTACGGCCTGCGATGCAGAAGTCATCTTCTTTAGGAGTGAGGAACTCGACTCGCTGCAGGAGGAATCAAATAATTATGGTTATACGTATTCTATGCTTAAAAATAGTGAATTTGTGTTACTAGGGAAGGTTTTTAGGCAGTTGGCTCTTTTGTTGATTCTGGTAGGAGTTGTGTGGTTGTTCTTGCTCTCATCTGGCTCCGAGTGGCTTTGATTTAGAGGGTGCGTTGTAGTGTCGTCTCCTGTTTCCCTTTTCTTGTCATGGCTAGCTAACTACTCCCTCAACCTCAAGTAGTGTACCGGATACATTACGGCCGATTACATACGGTATGTCAGGCTGTTGGGTAATTCTTTTTATTTATTTTTTATTTTATTTATTTTTAATTAGAACGAATAAAAAATATAAAAAGATATAGAATTATACTTTTGAGAATTTTATCTACAATCAAGGACTAATATTTGTCACTTTTAACATACAAATTTATTATATAAAATATAGTTATATGCTATACTATAATTATAGTTGTATTATTTTTAGATATTTATAATTTTATTATCTATAATTAATTTACAACTTACTTTTACTTCGTAAATAAGTTCAGGCAATTTTAATTAAGTACTTAAAAAATATTATACCACATATCATTAAAAAAAACTTATACTATATATCATTAAGTAATTAAAAATTTTAATTATAATTTTATTATTTATAGTTATATTAATATATTATTTTAGTTATTAATAATAATATTTGATTATTATTACTTGTTACTGGTAACAGCATTTATTATTATTAGTATTAAGATAATATATAAGTAATAATTAATCAATAATTATACATAATATTTTTAGCTGATTATTAATTATTTGTAAATAGAATATTGTTAACTATACTATTATTAGTAATACTTATAATGTTAAATTATTATAATAATTATTATTATTATTAATTAAGGTTAATAATATATTTTTGTATTATTATTACAAAGATAATGTAATGATAATAATTAATTGATAACTACAAATAATATTTTTAATCATTTATTTTTTACTAAATAATTAGAATATTGTTAGTTATATTTTTATTATTCATAGTTATAATAATATATTATTAATAATTAATAATAATAATTTTTTATTACTAATTATTGATAATATTATATGTTTAATGTTGTTATTATATTATAAGGATAATATGTTAGTAATAATCAACCAATAATTATAAATAATATTATTGATTAATTATTAACTAATAAGTAATTAAAATTTGTAACTAATACATTTGTTATCAATAGTTATCATTAAATATTATTAGTTATTAATAATAATATTTTATTATTAATATTTATTCATAATGTTATGTTTTTAATATTATTATTATGTTATTATATTATCATTATCAAATTAATATATTAATAATAATCAACCATTTTAACATGCCATTTCTTAAAACTAATGTTTTTATAAATATCAATATTTATTTATGAGTTTTATCATTTAATTTTAATTAGATTATTTAATTTAAACCATGTTTCTTGTAAGTATTTGTTAAGGTTTTAATTCATTTTATGGTTTTATTGAAGGTTTCGAATTTATGTTGAAATTTATTTAAATCATGTGTTATTGCAGACTATTCTAAATAAATTCATTCACATCTACGATTTTATTAAATTCACATAATTTGATTTTCGTTTATAATATGTTTTTGTTACTGTTGTGCTTTTTATTTTTATATTTTTAATTTGTTTTTTAGTATAGCCTTGTCATGTAATTACGACTTTATTTTATAGTTATATGTCATTAATGAAAATAAATATTTTTTTTAAATTGAATTACAAAATCCCATTAAAGTGGTAAAATCATTTTAATAATTTTTATCCATAGAAAATATTTTTGTCTTTGAATTTATTTATTTTTACGAGGTCAATAAGATCTTCATAACATATAAGTAAAAATGGTTTCTGTAATTTATTTATGATTTTATTTATGAAGTTTATTTTCTTCTATTTTTCCATTTTGGTTTACGGAAAAAATTCGAAAATGTGTCAAATTATTTTTAGTCGTTTGATCTTCTATTAAAAGAATTTTTTTTGGATCTTTACCCGACGATTTTTACTAAATGAATTTTAGATAAAATCACCAATTTATTATATTTTAGATAGTTAAAAACAAAAAACAAAACAAAACCAAACCAAATCATGATCAAACCACCCCCTTCCCCATTTATTTTCTTCGCTTCTCTCTCTTTCTTTCCTCTTATCCCACGTTAGGACCCTGACCTCCCTACTCCCTTCCCTTTCTCCTTCATCGTTCAGCACCACCACCACACCATAGCTGTCGCTTGACAACACCACCTGCCATCCCCATCCTCATTGTCGAAGGTAGTAGTTGTAATACCCCGTTTTTAGGAACCCTAATTAAAACTAATAATTATGTGTGATTAGTTATAATTATTATTTTAGGAGGTTTAGTATTAAACGTGTTATTATTATTATTATTATTATTATTATTATTATTATTATTATTATTATTATTATTATTATTATTATTATTATTACGGTGGTTTAGATATAAAAATAATCAGGTTAAAAAGTTGATAGAAACCGATTATTTATTTTAATCCTAGTTTTTATCTGTAAATCTTATCCGAATTATTTTATTAATAGCCACGACCCGTAACCCAAAATAAATTCCTAAAATTTATTTTCGATTATCTTATATTTTTTCGTTTTATTAAACCCATTCCAATCCGAATTATTTTTCTACACGATACCGTAATTTATCCAAACTAAATTTAAATTAATATATATAATATCTTTCTCTCTCCCTATCTCCCTCTTTATTTGAATTTACTCAACCATCACCTTCCCGCATCTCTGCATTTATATGCACTATCACACGCTACACTCACTGCACACATACTCTCGCACACTCCACCCAAACATCCTTAACCCACTATTCATCCTAGCTCCCACTTTTGGCGCAGCCTTCCCCAAGCCCCAACCAAACAAGACCCTGTGCTATATACATGCACGCTACACTTAACACTCAAACAAGCAGCCCCCTCCTATTTTCTCTCTACCAACCCCTTCCCCCGTCGTAGAACCCACCTCCAACACCTCCTCTCCCTGCCTTTCCCGTCCACCGAGCAGCCCACCACCGCAGCCAACCATCTCCACCCCTCCTCCTCTTCTTTCTCCTTCTCCTGCAGCCCTTACTCCCTGACCAACCCCATTTCTTCTCCTCTCTTTCCCCACCATTTTCTTGCACTTCTCGACTACCCAGCAGTGCGCCACACCAGCCCTTCCCATCCTCCTCCCCTATCTCCTTTGTTTGGTTTTTCTTTCCCACCCAGCAGCCCTCAACCTCCCCTATGAAACCCATTGTCCAGCTCTCTGACCACCCCAGCCTTCTCCCTTCTCCCTGCCACTTCCACCGCGTCGAAACTCGTCACCCAACTCCCCACTCCCCGTCATCCAGCACAGCACCCAGCAGCCCGAGCAGCACCTCCAACCCCGCGACCCTTGCCCATCACCATCACCCCCGTCGCAGCCTTGCACTCCCCAATCCAACCAGCCGACCACCATCCCACCATTCCGTCGTCCAACTAGCAACCCCCACCATCGCCCGGCCTAGCCATCACCACCAGCTCCGCCGACCACCACCTCTGTCGCCCTCTCCTTCCCCCTACCTCGCAGCCCGGCCAACCCTCTCACCCAGCCAGCAGCCATGCATCCTTCCTTTCATGTGTGACTCACGTTGCATGTAGCGTGAGTTGCAAAGTGTCTTAAGAAAATTTGGTACCATATTAATTGTAAGGGTATTTTGGTAATTTTAGAAAAATAAATATTTTTATACTATGATTATTATTTTATCTGATAGATATTAATTCTGTATTTGTGGTATTATTTTTAGGTACGAAAGTTTAATTTGCAGGACCTAATAAATTTTAGTGGATACTGCTAATTTTACGTTTTTGCTGGAATTCAGGTAACCGTTATACCCTACTAAAATGTTAAATGTTGCGTGATAGCACATTAGGATTTTTGGTGTCTGGAATATGTTAAGCATGGTTTATTTTGATATAATTATGTATTAATTATTAGTATTATAAAAACGGATAAAACGAGCATGCTATCTGATATAAAATATTTTGGGTACAAGAGTATGATTTAAAATTGATTCAAATGACGGGAAAATATTTGGTATCATAATTATGTATATAATTATTAGTTTAGCATGTTCAGATATAATTGGGAATAATTATTAAGAATGTGTGCCCTAGGGGCAATTTAGTCATTTTTGTGTATTATGATATTTATCCTGAAAAATCATGTCTAACATGTATTATCTGTTGTTGATTTTACGATCATGTATTTTGTACGTTTCAAAAGTATATGATAGGGTTTCATATGCAGAAATCTGTGTAAGGGCAAAAAGGTCTTTTGACATAACTGATGATTTAAATTGTAAAATAAATAATTAGATTATTTGATTTTAGCCTTTTCACGACAAATTAATAAATAAAATAGATTTAGTATTTAAATGGTTGATAATCTGATAATTATTAGCCTCAGGGGTATTTTGGTCATTTTCAGCCTAGTGCGCCCAAATGTGAATAGTTGGACATAGGATGGCCTTAGACTTTTGGTAGGTTGACCTTAGTATTGACTTGGACTTTGTTTTATACCGTTGATCGTAGGGTTGACTTGGATAATTGGAAATAAAGGAAAAATGAATAAGTACTGAAATGAGAATAAATGTATAATGTGTGATATCTGTGATCACTTTATAAAAATACTAATACATAAAATAGAAGACCTCGAGTTTAGGAATGGTTTCTCTATAGGGGTAGCTGCCCTAGAGACAAGGTAGGAGTCCTCGATTTGTTTGGGTTTCTAGTGTGCTGGTTGTGCCCCAGTAAGACCCTAATCTACTCTATAGGTGACCTACGGGCCTTATAGGGGGTATCGATACTTAAGGATTAGGTGTCTGAGGTGAGGAGGGTATTGTGCGCCTTGTGCATCAGTATGACCAGAGTATTGTTATGCCTCTGGGTTGGATGGTTGGAGGGTACCGAGTTGCCATGTGCGCCGGTATGACTGGTGTACTGTTATGTCTCCGGGTTATTATTGTATCCCACTCGAGTAAATAAAAATGGAAATGATATGATTTGATTGGAATGATTATTATTGGATATTGGATTGGTTTGGTAGTGGTGGTTGTGCTTACCTATGGTTTTGGGTAGTAGTTGTTGGGCCTACATGTGGTTTAGGTGATAGCCTGCATGCCTACCTATGTGGATATTATGTCTATAAGTATGGCTGTGACGTTATATATATTATTATACTATATATGTAAATATACCGTTGATGTTATGTATTTTAATTTACTATACCTGTGAGATTATGGATTTTATTATCCTGTATCTATAAGTACACATGTGATGTTATGTATTTTATCATATTCTACCTGTAAGTATACATTTGATGTTGTGGATTTTGTTATAGCTGACCTGTGAATATACCTGTGATGTTATAAATTTGGTTGGGAGTTATGCTAAGACATGAGTCATGCTGTGGATGTTATAATTGTTATGTTGGAGTTTGGGTTCTAATTATTACTTCTGAGAGCGTCTCTGGCATGTTAGTCTAGTAAGCTTTCAGTTGTTTTAGACAAATGAGAATGAGTAGTATGTAGCTTTAATAGAATTCGATCATCTAAATGATTAATGTATATCAATCCTCGTATGAATACTTAAATGTCTTATACCTGTTAGTTGTATGCCTTGCATGTGTTCCATGCTAGTTTTTCATATTAGTTTGGTATAAAGGGTTATTCAGTACCGTAGTACTGAAGGGTTCCATTTTATGGTCCCCTACCTATTAAACGGGCAGTCTTTACCTTGCACGATCACTTTGAGGGTAGGGTCTGATGACTTCAAATAAAGGGTTGAGAGTTAGGACTATCCGGTGTTTGCCCAGACTTCTTTTGATCCGGATATTCCATGAACTCTTAAATCCCCTACTATTTCATTTTGTTATATTGCAACTCTTTGCCTGATCTTTTTGTATTTATCAGGACAATATAAATTGTAATGAAATTCTATCCTACCTTTGTTTTAATGTTATTTAAGTAAAGTAATATCTTAGCCTTAGCACTTAGTATAAGAACAATAGAGGATGCTAGACTTATACTGAGTGTGGCGGTAACACCCATTGATTTTGTAATTAACGCTTCCGCAAAACGAAAAAATTTAGCAGTCAAAATTGGGGGTGTTACAGTAGTAGCCAAGCGGAGCAGCAAAGATACAATGGCGATAGAAGCAGCAATCGAATACAGCATTGGCGTGCCACCGTCCGACCACCTCCATTGCACCCGACCACCAACAAGTGGTCCTCCCCCTCTGATGAAGTTCTATCGATCCTCAATCACTCCAATTCGTTGTGTTTTGTTTGGTATATTTTTCCTAAATCTTAACTCTTAATTTGATTAATTTTTGTGAATTAGCTTATTATAAGCTAACTTGGTTATCTAATTATGTATATACGTATTGTATAAGTGATTTGGAGTGGTTAATTGTAATATATGTGATCATAGCTAGTGGTTTCAGTCCACCTATGGGATTTGTGCTATAGGTCACACTAGTGGTCATAATTGGTGGTTGTATATAGTCCACCTTATGTAGATTTAAGATGGTTTCCAAGGTAGGGTCGTGTGGTGAATACCTTCCTTGTGATTTCGTTTGTGTTACGCAGGTAGTGCAATAATGAGGCACCTCTCTCTACTCTATAGGTGACCTACAAGCCCTATAGGGGGTATTAATACTTAAAGATTAGGGTGTCCTAAGTAGTTGTGTAGGCTATAGTCGTAGAGCTATAAGTCACAACGTTGCCATCGCCACAGAGCTATAGTTAACGTGTTATTGTGAGTTCCTTGGTTGTTGTGTCCTAAAAGTTAATAATATTATATTATGGATATAGAAAGT
This sequence comes from Tamarix austromongolica, assembly GCA_039764185.1. NCBI lineage: Eukaryota > Viridiplantae > Streptophyta > Magnoliopsida > Caryophyllales > Tamaricaceae > Tamarix > Tamarix austromongolica. The sequence continues at coordinate 86,345,249 of CM077818.1, read as the reverse complement.
ATTATATTTTTTATGTGAGAATTACTATATGTTGGAAATGAATAATGAAATGAGTGGAATAAGTAAAACAAGTGAATTATGATAGCATATACAAGGAAATTGGTAAGATTAAGATTTAGAATGTGTGATGTAATTTCTTTTTGATAGAATTAATTAATAAGTATTTATATGAATTAAAGTGGAATGATTTTATGGAAATCAATGAATAATGTAATTGGAATTAAATAGAGTGAGTAGTGGAATACAATCTTTTGTTGATGGCATAATTCCACTACAACATTATGCTCTTTTGTGGATTCATGCTAAATTAAGATTGTATGCTTTTCTATGGGATATGGATGGATATTGGGTCATGTTCTCCTACTACTTTTGTTAGTCAGCATATGTTGTTCTTATATATTTTTCATGATCTTATATGAGAGTATGTCTTTCATTTTTTATCAGTTATGGCAAGTATATGAATCTATGTGTGTATGTTATTGTTATAAGTTGGGTTGTTTATTTAGTACATCAGTGTACTGATGCTATACTTGTTTAGATGCCTATGTGTAGGTATTTTGACTTGAGTTATGATATGATTATTGGTTTGGGCTGAGAGTTAGAGCTACTCGGATTTTTATCCCTCAAAGACTCTTGTAGTTATTTTTAAATATTTTGGAAATAAAGTTGTTGTATTGAAAATTTAATTTGGTGCTGTAAATAGCCATTTATATTTTTATTATTAATGTTTGGTTAAGATTTTGGAATCCAGGTTTATATCATAGGTTTTTCGCTGATTAATCAACGATGATTATACAGGTTTTTCTGCTAACTTTATTAATCAGGATTTTAATTTAGTTTTTATTTTAAGATTTGTTAAACAAATTTTTGGCCTTGCACCTATTAGGAGATAGATATTAGACATTTATCTTATAGTAGGTAAAATACCCCAAAAACCTAATTTAAGAAATTATGGCCAAATAATGACTTATTAGAGAAATTAATTAAATAAATTATTTTATCAAAATAAGAAGAAGCATTTAAGGCAAAATCAAGAGGAAAATAATAAATAATTTAATTAGGAAAAATTATGGTGTTTTGCTAATTAAAATATAATTAAGGAAAATTCATTCAAAATATCCTAAATTAATCTAAAAAGGAAAATTTATTTATTATTTTACTAAATATTAATATTTTAAATATTCAAAAATACTAAAATATTCTAAATACCCCAACCCACCCATTTATTCTTTTTTCTATTAGAAATTTTGGGTTGTATGAGTGTTTTAAAGTTATAAATACTACAAGTATAATTCATAAAGTGCTTGGGTCAATTGTGGGTAACATAAGTATAATAGTAAAACAAATTACTTAATTTGAGGAGTAGTAACCAAAAGGTAGCATCAATATTATATGTATGAAACATGAGGGTTTAGCCTTACTTTTTGGATATGTTAATCTTAATGTTATTTTAAGAACTTGTGCTAAAATTTGTTTATTGGTGTGATGTAAGAGTGAAGTCATGACCCATTGGTGAATTAGAATTTTATGGGGCATTATGGTCTTCGTACCTTGGTTATGTTTCTTATTATGAGTATTATTTTTATATATTCATTATCATGATATATAGTGCCAATAACACATGGAATCAATTAGCATTGGCATAATTCTAAGTGTTATAATATATAATAATTATTAGAATGAATTTATAATTAAACACTATTGTATGTAATAAGTAATAAGCATTTGTCCTCGTGTTAAGACAATCATAATCAAAGTAGAAGATCACGTAAGTCAAAACCAGGTGTTTCATCTAATTATTTTCTTATTTTTGCTATAATTAGAGTGACACTAGATCTACTCTTTATTTTTTTTTCCAACGTCTTTTAAGTGGTATGCTATAATACACCAAAATTTTACAACCTTTGTTTTTGGACATTTAGTCTTTTATTCAAAACCTAACCCTTAAAAATTAGCTTAATTATTTTTATTAATCCTTGATCTATAGCGCATATAAATTCTTATGTAAATTTATCCTAACTATTTTTTCTTTTTATTAAACCCAGTTAAATCGATAAATATTTCTTGGGTTTATTCTTTTATAATCGGATACCCTAACCCCTAATAAGTAATTTTAACCTATTTTATTAATCCTAAATTTTAAAACTAATCCTAAATATTTAAGAAAATTTTAAAAATATTTCAAAAATAAAATCAAAAGTGTAAATTCTAAACCACAACCTTACGAGATAAAACCTAAGACTTAAAGATTAAATCTTAAATGCTCGAGTCATTATCTTCTCTTATCCTTAAAACTTGATTATTCTATTAAGTCTTACACCTGAGAAACTTGATTACTCTCTTAAGTTTTGCACTTGAAGGATAATTTGAGTGAGTGTGGTTTGTCATTCTCATAAGCATTGTAATACACACACACTTAGATAAAAAGCTAAACCCTTAAATGCATTTGTTATTATCAAAATAATGATTAATATATTGATTGACATATGAGGTCAACAATAATGTTTTTCTAGCTTAAATTTAGGTAAAATTAAAATTTGGTTAAGATAAGCTAGGTGTTTGGTCTAAATTTTGGACCTATGACATAAACCTGTGACCAATGCCTTTTTAAAATGGATGTTTGGTTATTTCTTTAATGGTTTCATGTAGGTATAGAATTTGTTGGTCGTGGTGAAGACGCAGGCGAGAAAGAGTTCATATGAAGAATATCAATAGCTTAAGGAACAATAATATTATATTTAAGGTTTACCAATTTAATATAGAAGGGGTGGTATTTAAAGATATTGCGACCTACTCTATTAACTACACGGGTGCTAGAATTAATGTGATGGTTCCCATTATAATTCTTAAGTGGAGACAAGTCCCTGCTGATAGGAAGGAGAATACACAAGTTGATATAATGGTATGAGTATTTATATACCATTAGATTACATATAACCTGTTTAAATCATATATATTAATAAAATTTATTGCTATAGAGTGGCTTTGATGTGCCATAGTTTTGTAAGAAGGTAGTACTTCAAAAGTGTGCTAAGTCATGGAAATATTCTAAGTATGATTTAGCAATACATCATATGATTACTAAAGATGGAACTTGCCTATTACAACCCTCATCAGACTATCAGTTTGTGATGACACTCGATACTTGGGTTGAGTTTTTAGAGTCTTGGAAATCAATAGAAACTAAGATATGTAGCAACTCATAATATATATAACTTCTTGTTATTAATAGAAAAATGGTTAAATTAGAAAACAAATTAGGCTAAAAAACTCTTGCCGTCATAAGAACTCATGCATTAGCAATGAGTTCATAAGAAAGGAGTTAGTAATGAAATTAATAGTTTAATCTAATTATTGTTACTTTTAAAATGTAATAATAAACTTAATGTTTAACTTGCTACTAAAGGAGAAAAAGACATAGCAAATAGTAGAAAAGAATGATGCTCCATATGTACCTCCTACATGAATGAATGTTTGGGCGAGGATTAGAGTTGAATGAAATATGAGAAAGGTTTCTAATGAGCTAACCCAAAAAATCTTTGATAAAACTGTATGGTTTTAGCAATTAAGGATTACTAAAAAAAATTATTTATATATCATTTCATTGATATAATGGAATGAAGTCCAAAAGACATGAGCAATAGACACATGTAGCTAAAACGATGTCATGACTCAAGAATTGGAGATTAAAAAGCATGGTGGATGAGTCACAAGGATGCCACATGGTGCCACCTTGAGCTGAGTTTTTGGACAAGTCCCTAGTTCTCACACTCTAAAAGAAGTGGTTAGGACTTTTAGGGACTAAGCAGCTATTTTAAGTGCAAGATAAGTAGAATTAATTGCAAAGCAAAATAAGATGAATGAGACAATTCAAAAGCTTATGAACGAAATGACATCCTCACTAGCGAAAATTGTAGTGTCTACTTTTATGAGCCCCACTAGACCTATTCTTGAAGTACCTAAGGTAATATATTTTACGTTTAATTTTTTATTTATTAAAATATCTATAGTTGAGACATATAAAATGAAACTCTTGAATATTATATGTAGGGTGAATATTCATGTGATCTTGAGTTAAAGAATGATGAGCCTATTGCCGCCCTAAAGTTACTAATGTTTTTGAGGAGGGATCATTGGAGCCCAATGCAATTCGAGTGTCTATCAATTATCACTTCAATGAATATGTATTTTTATTTAACTTTCTTGAAAACAATCATGATTTCTTATTTTTTGGAGGAAAAATTATTATGAAATACCCTAAAACCCTAATTTAAAAAATTATGATAAAATAAGGATTTATTAGGAAAATTAATTAAATATATTATTTTATTAACATAAGTGGAGTATTTAAGATAAAAATAAGAGGAAAATATTGAAGAATTTAATTAGGGGAAATTAGGATATTTTGCTAACTAAAATAGAATTTAGAAAAAAAATACCCCAAATATCCTAAATTAGTATAAAAAGGAATTTAATTATTATTTTACTAAATTTTATTATTTTTAAATATTAAAAAATACCAAAATATTCTAAATACCCCAACCAACCTATTTTTCCTTTTCCTTTCTCTTTTTCCTTTTATTTTTCCCCTTCTTCCTCGGTTTGAGCCTATGCCCCTCGCAGCCCAACTCCTCTCCCCCTCTTTATTCCCCACGTAGCCCATCCCACCAACCTTTTTTTCCCTCTACCTCACCCACTCGGTTCCCCTTCTTTTTCTTCTTTTCTTTTCTCCTAGACCGATCAGCCGACCTACCTCTTCTTCTTCCTCCCTTCTTCCTCCCACACATTCCAGGTTGAAACATGCAACCCTGCGCCGCCAACCAGCCAACCACCATACCGCCAGCCTACCTCTCTCCCTTCTCTCCCCATCCTTTTTCTTTCCTTTTTCCAGCCCTAACCAGCCATATACCTCCTCCCATGCATGCCCCCTCCCTTTCCTTTTTCTCATCCTCGACCAAGCATGCAACTACCATTTTACAGGCTTTTACTCGCTTGCCACTGCCGGGCGGTGAGCTCTGCCACACCTATCCCCTTTTCCTACTCCTCATTTGTCTTATCCTCCCTCCAATGGCCTATATATACCCACTAATCGATCCCATTCGACCTCTTTTTTACTGCCCAGAAAAATCAACCCTCCTTATGCCACCACTGCTTCAAACGTCATCCCTACCGCCTTTATCCAATGCTGTTGCCCAAAACACCACCCAAAAACTTCCTTGCATTACCCTCCACCGAACCATACCACTCACTACCCCTAGTTCCCCTTACACGAGCTGCCTCAACTATGCAAAGTTGGTCGCTCAATCTAATACTTTGCACCTATTGCCGCCCCTCTCGCCGCCATGCGCCACCATCTCTACTGCAACCACCACCTCTCTTGACACCCAAACCACTCAGCAAGGCCTCCCATACCTTCATTTCTCCCTGCCTCCCTCTCCTGCACCCTCCCTCCTTCTCCACCACCCTCGGCCACCACCACAACCACCACCACCTGCGTAGCCACCCTTACTATGCCGCCACCACCACTCCAACCCTCTCAACCTAGAGAATCCACGACCACCACAACCACCATCTCACTCTCCCTCTTCTAGCCTAAAAGCCACCTCTCCAACCCCCACTACCTTTTACACCGCTGGTGCCGGCGCCTAGCTATCACCACCATTAGGTTGTGCCCTAACCTTCCTAGCCTTTAAACATAATTAATGTAATTGTTATTTTATTTTATTAGTGTTATTATTATTATTATTATCATTATCATTCTTATTATTCATATTATTACTATTACTATTACTATTATTAGTATTGTTGTTGTTGGTGTTATCATTATCGTTGCTAGTATTATTATTATTATTATTATTATTATTCGAACCATTATTATCATTATGATTATTATTATTATCAGCATCAGTATTATTATCATCATCATCATTATTATTATCATCATTATCGTTACTACTACTACTACTACTCATATTAACATTATTATCATTATTATTATTTTTATTTTTATTATTACTATTATTATTATTATTATCATTATTAATACTGTTACTACTACTACTATTATTATTAGTAGTATTCGTATTATTATTATTATTATTATTATCATCATTATTATTAAAATTATTATCTTTATTAGACTAATATTGTTAATAACATCTTATTAGTGAACAAAATAACTACCTAAACCTATTTTGACTAATGATAGCATGATTAGCCACTTTAAGAGTTATACCCTTATTTTTACTAAGAAAGCTACTATTATTATTAATTATCTTAATACTAGGTTATGATAAAGATAAGTAGAAAATAATGATAATGTTGGTGAGAAGGAAGTTAAACCTAGTATTTCTCTCTTATAAGCGAGCCGAGTCTAAACCCTAAGGAGGTGTAGGAGCATGTTACAGTCCTGATATCGTTTTAGGTAAGGATATGATTAAGGCATAATGTGTGTGAAAAATGTGTTATGTGTGTTGATTCAATGTGTGTACTTTATATATTATGGATTATGTTGTTGTACCGCAGATTGTTAAGCATGGAGCTCAGGTAAGCTGCATGTGTGTTATGACATATGTAGTATGGTATTGTTACTTGTACTTGGATGTGCTTATGTAATATTACCCCTTATGACATGCATGAGAGAAAGCCCTAAATAGAGTGATGTGGTTGTGAGGGAAATGGAAAAGAGTGAGGAACGTGAGTTAACTAGAGATTGGTAAGGATGGCCTAAATATCTCATGACCTATAGGTGGACAAAAAGAGGAATAATAGGAATAAATTAAGGGAATGGACCAAAACATGCATGGGGTGTCTAGGATTTTCATGGGATGGTTAGCCTTTGCATAGGATGAATTTTACGTGGAAAAAGTTAACTAGAGGGTTAAGTGAGGTAAGGAAAAAAGTGTTGGGGTAATTGGAGTCCATATGTGAAAAATAATACGTGGGTTGGTGTAAGGACGCATGAGAGACTTGACTAGGATTTTGGGAGGAAACCCTAAGTGAGAGAAGTGTGTAAGGAAGAGAAAACTAATAGAAATGGTTAAAATGGGGGATAAAGAATGAGAGGGGTGTCACATGAAGGAAAGGTGAGCGGAGTGAGAAAAAGGTGTTCGGGTTTGAGGGGGTGACGTAAAAGAAAGGAGAAGTACTAGGGTTTTGGGGAGCGAACTAGGGTTTTTGTGATCATGTGTGGGAGTTGGATAGTGAGGTTGTGATGTCGGGTGTGGTTTGAGGGAAGTGATGGTTTTGGTACTAAGGAAGAGTATGGGTTGTGTAGGATGAAGGGAAGTGAGGCCACGTAGGCTAGCTTTAGGTTTCAAAGGAAACCCGTAGAGAGCAAAGAGGAGTTGAAATAGAGTTATGGGGGAGTGATGCCTTAAACCACGTGCATAAGATTTTTGGGTTCTCATGGTGAGTGGAAAAAGATGGGAAGGAAGTCTCGGGATCATAGGGTGTGTTGGATATATGTCATGTGGAAGAGGGGATGGTAAGTGAGAGTGATAAAGGGATAACATTATATGAGGAAATAGAGTTGCTAGGGTTTTAGGATGGACAACTAGGGTTTTGTGGACACGTGTGTAAAATGGAAAGTAAAGTGGGGTGATTGGGGACGAATCGAGTGAGGTGATGAATTGGGGGTAAAGGAGTATGAGTTGTGAGGGATAGAGGAAGGTTGGGCTATATAGGCCAGATTAGGGTTTTTGGAGGAAACCCCTAAAGAGTGATAGTGAGTTGACTTAGAGATATGGAAAGTGGGCCTCGACCCACGCATATAGGAGTTGGGTATTCATAGTAATGAGGAAAGGGGGTAAAGGATTCCTGGATGTGCTAGAGGGTGTAGAAGTCTCAAGATATGGGATAAGAGTTTTGGGAAGCCGAGAATAAAAGGGGTGAGCATTGGAAAACTAGTAGTTCATGCATGTCTAGTCAAGGTTGTGTATGGAATAAGATACGAATAAAAGATTAAAAATTTAAAGTGAAAGATTATCGAGCCGGGCCTAGTGAGGATATATTTTTTTTTTGGTCCACTAGCTATAATAGTGGTCAAGTGCGTTATGCCCTGTGGAGTAATTCCGGTCCATGGACTATAATAGTGGTTAGGTGCATTTTTTTCGTGGAGTATTTTAGGTCCACCAGCTATGATAATGGGGGATTCCGAGCTCGATAAACCAAACTTTACATGGTAAAAGATATGGAAATATACTAATTACTTACGGTAGAACACCACTTGAGTTGGGCCCAGTGAGGCTGATTTTTTAGTCCACTAGCTATAATAGTGGTCGGGTGCATTTTGTCTTGTGGAATGTTTTTGGTCCACCAACTATAATAGTGGGGTTACCGTACTCGCGCGGAATTAATATGAGAAATGTGTAAGATAAAAATATTAGTCTAAGCTGGTGGGATGATATGAACCCGAATTATGCTTTGTATGTCTTACTTGTCTATTTTCTTGGATGACCTTACCCATATGATTACCTTACTCAGTATGTAGCGTATTGATCACCTGTTTCTAGGGTGCTGCTCATTCCCATGAGTAGAGGGCCCTTATGAATTTATGTAGGTAGGAGGCACCGTGTTTGATGCCTATAACGTACTAGATGCATCAAGCGAGAATGTGTGATGACCATTGGACTTACTTGGGGCTGAGAGCGAGTGCCGACTAGGATTTCTACCATTTTTCTAGTTTTACTTTATCATTGTAACACTTTTTCCCTCGGGGGCTTTACCTTCTATCAGATTTTAATTCTGAATTAATGCTTCAAATTCATACTCTGATTTCCCTTTTATGAGTATTTCGAATTTCTACGTTCCTCTACCTTAAGTGTATTTAATGATTGTGAAAATTTATTCTTAGCTTTGTGGTTGGTACGAGACTGGCTGGGGGCCGGACTTGTACTAATCATGGCAGTAACACCCCGTGCTTGTATTTATTTTAATTAAATGAAAATTTTCAACTATGATTTTTGGGGGTGTTACACATTAGATGACCATGTCATCTTGTTGTTATCAGCGAATTGATAATATTATTTAATGGCAAGAATTAAATTAATTACTTAATTATATTGATTGATAACCTTTTTTTTATCCGTGTAACGAAGATGGTAACATAAGAGGAATTTAGTTCCTAATGACCAAAAAGAGAAGAAAATAGAGGAGGTGAGAGCAAATTTGTGTAGAAAGCATGATACAACTCCTATAAACTATTAAAATTTACCTAATGGGATGAGTTTATAATTTGATGAAATTGTGCACATGGAATATTTGAGCATCATATGTTAGCACAACTATCTTTCAAGACCAAAGATGTGGAGCTATGGATAGGAATATATGATGTAGTACATTTTTTGTAATGAACTTGGTTACAAGTCCATCATATAAAGACATGTATAAGGTGATTTAATTCAATAATGCTAAAATTGAATATACAGTTGTCTTTATCAACATTATTATTTTCACATTATTGCTAACACATAAATACCAAATTGCTAAAATTTAGGTTCTCAAAAGAAAAATTCTTAAATAAAGAGGGTGGGGAGGTATCCATCATGTATCACTTCTCATGTCCTCGACTTATATCCTATAGGAAAGATATGAAAAACCAAGTTTTATATGTGATCAATGTAATGAAAGAAACTCTGAATCACTCAATTTTTTTCCTATTTTTCTTTGATAATCATTGGGATTTGATACTTGACTTTTGCACTAGAGTTGGAAATGGTGCTATGATGTTTGCAGGACCTAGAAATGAGATTGTCACCAAGACATACACAATATCCAAAAGTTAACTTGCAACAAATGGGGCAAACCACCCATTTCACATCACTATAGGGAGTAAGTTGGGAGGGCTTGGAAGCATACATGGGAATGCTATGATCCAAGGTTCCTTTTATGTATCGTAAAAATGCATATGAGAGCATTGAAATGTGACTCCTAGGGATCATGCATATGCATGAATATATGTTAAACACCGTAACTTATGTTTGGGTAATTTAAAGTTAAATATTGTAGGATGCACGCCAAGATTCAATAACAAGATGGGTTTAATGCTAGAAAGCCTAAATAATTAGAGAGCTTGGGATGAGTATCAAAAGAATTGGAAGATGGGTTACAATTGGACATGCCCATACCCTCCAAGAATAAAGCAACATATTGTGACTAGGAAAGAAAAAAAATCTATTAGGGGTTTTGGTGATGATAATGCTTAGGAAATGATGTAGAGTGCCCATATCGGTCATGGAAAATTCATTTTTGAGGGACTTAATAATTTGATGCAGTAGTTTTGCGGATGAATCACTCAGGATAATGTCATAAAAATATAATAGAAGATATGCTTGCTATGCACCATTGTGATATACAAAAACAGAGGTGTCAATCTTACAATCATGAAAGTTGAAGGAGGGGGGAACAATCAAAGCGTTGGTACCATGCACGAGAGGCTTGCTTGAGATCATAGGCTTTATTAATAACTCCATATATGGTTGGAATAGTGAGAGTCAATGAAGCCCAACAATTGTTCATAGTAGATAATTTAACCAATGGTGCCATGACGAAAGGCAATTTTGACATCAAGTTAGTGGATGAACCATTGATGAGATAAGGCTAAGCTCAAAATAATTCAAATTGCATTAGGTTCAACCATTAGAATAAAATGTTTCATCGAAATCAACCCTAAGTTCTTGAGTAAATCCACACACAACCTAACGAGTTTTGTGATGAGCTAAGGTGCCATAAGAGTGGAATTTATGTCCAGACAACCATTTCTTACCTACAATATTAGTGTGGAGTGGACGTGGTATAAGATCCCAGGTGCCATAATTTTTTATCAAAACATTATTTTCATTTGCCATAGCACCATACCGTTAGGGATCCTCAAGGGCTTGTTTATAGGTTATGGGAATATAAGAGATGGACGCGGAATGAAGGTTGAAAGGGATTTGGGATTTGATAATACTAAATTTGATGTGTGTGATCGTGTGATGAGAAGGGGGAGGAGCGGCTTAATGGGTGGATGAATAGTGAGGAGAAGGGTCATGTACTCATGTATGAGAGGGGTGAATGGGCATTCATAAGAGGAGTAAGAACATGGAGGTGCACTAGTGTGGATTCTATTGCGTATTGGGGGAAGTTGTAAAAGGGTGCATGTGGGGTGTAGTGTGAGGAGAAAGGGAAGGTGGACTAATCGAATAGGACATAACGAAATCTAATGATGTGCTTTATGTCTAATTTGAGACATTGATATCTACCATGGTTAGTTGGGTAGCCGAGGAAGATGCGGGGTGTTGATTTTGGAGCTAACTTGTGGGGAGCAATGGCAGAAGTGTTAAGATAAAAAATACATTTAAAGACACGAAGTTAAGAAATGAATGGTCGTTGATAAAAAAGAAAGAAAGACGGAGAAAAAGAAAACAGAAATGGATGACTAGGGTATAAAAGAAATGATTAGATTTAGGTTAAAGGTAAATACTCTAATATCACGTAAGTTTGGTATATTCGCCAAGTTATTATATGTATTAATTGTCGAGAGAATAAATAATATTAGAGATAAAGTTGAAGTTGTTAGGGATGAAAAAATAACAGAAGAGGAGCTATTGATTAGGTGACATAGTAAATACTAAATTATATTAAGCATATATTCTATTACAAGAACATGATCTTACCTATACTATTATTAAGTGGAATGAAAATTCAGAGATAAGATTTTAAATTGTGAAACTTTCGAATCCTACTGCAACGAATCGATTTTAGATACTAAATTAAACCATATACCCTGCTTTGGGATGTTTTCCTCTACAAAAAATATCTATATATATATATAAAAATGAAGTTGTCTAGCAGACAATATACAGACAAATTTTCCCGTCTAAATTATATTCATTATTACTAATCATAAATTACTTCTGTCATATATTATTGCTAATTAACAAGATGGAATAATTAATATATCTATTCATTAATATAATGCAACTATTCATTTCCTATGTGCATTAAATGCATATAACTATTCATTTGCCGCACATTTATCGAACAACTAATTTTAATAAAATATTAACCAAATATTTTCTTAATTAATTATCTAAACATATGCAGAAAACTATGCAACTGTTTATATCCTATGTGTAGTAAATACATATAACTAATTTTAATGAAGTATTAATTAAGTATTTTCTTAATTAATTACCTAAATATATGCAGCCAACTATTCATCTCCTACGTATTAATTGAGTTGTCAAACTTTTCATCTTCTGCATATTAATAAATAAATAATATAAATAATTAATACACTATATAAAGTGCCATATATTATTGCTAATTAATAAGATGGAATAATTAATATAACTATTTATTAATATAATGTGACTATTTATCTCCTATGTGCATTCAATATATATAACTATTTATTTGGTGTACATATGTCGAACAACTAATTTTAATAAAGTATTAATTAAATATTTTCTAATCAAATATTTTCTTAATTAATTATCTGAACATATGTAGAAAACTATTCATTTCCTGTGTATTAATTGAATTGTTGCACATTTGAAAACTATTCATTAATATAATACAACTATTCATCTCTTATGTGCATTAAATGCATATAACTATTTATTTGCTGCACATTTATCGAACAACTAATTTTAATAAAATATTAATCAAATACTTTCTTAATTAATTATCTAAACATATGCAGAAAACTATTCAACTATTTATATCCTATGTGTAATAAATACATATAACTAATTTTAATGAAGTATTAATTAAGTATTTTCTTAATTAGTCACCTAAACATATGCAACCAACTATTCATCTCCTACGTATTAATTGAGTTGTCAAACTCTTCATCTTCTACATATTAATAAATAAATAATATAAATAATTAATACACTATATAAAGTGTCATATATTATTGCTAATTAATAAGATGGAATAATTAATATAACTATTTATTAATATAATGCGACTATTCATCTCCTATGTGCATTCAATATATATAACTATTTATTTGGTGTACATATGTCGAACAACTAATTTTAATAAAGTATTAATTAAATATTTTCTAATCAAATATTGTCTTAATTAATTATCTGAACATATATAGAAAATTATTCATTTTTTGTGTATTAATTAAATTGTTGGACTATTCTACATTTGAATATATAAATAATTAATACACCAAATAAAATGCATATTCATTTGATTTACATGTATATGTCCATTGATACAATGTGAATATTCATCTCTTATGTACAACAAATGTATATAATTATTTATTTATTATATCTATGTCAAACAACTAATTTTAATAAAGTATTAATCGAATATTTTCTTAATTAATTACTTGAACATATGCAGCCAACTATTCATTTTATGTGTATTAATTAAATTGTCAAACTATTCATATCCTACATATTAACATATAAATAATTGATAAATAATCAATACACCAAATGAAGTACATAAACCAGTCAAACAATACATATGCATCTGCTGCCATTAATATAATACAACTATTCTTATCCTACAGGCAGCAAATGCATATAACTAAATTTAATGAAGTAGTAATCAAGTATTTTCTTAATTAATTACCTAAATATATGCAATCAATTATTCATCTCCTGCGTATTAATTGAGTTTTCAAACTCTTCATCTACTACATATTAATAAATAAATAATATAAATAATTAATACATTATATAAAGTGCATAAACCAGTCAAACAACACATATGTATAGGTTCATATATATATTTATTTGATGTCATATAACTATTCATATGTTGCCATTATTATAATATAATTATTCATCTCCTGCGTATTAATTAAGTAATTATCTATAATTAAAACACCAAATGAAGTGGTTATATAAATTAATTACATATAACATTTCTACTTCTCACTTCCTCCCTTTATTAATTTTGATTTTGTCTCTAATTATATAATTAGAAGCCAGTTGAAAAATTAAAAAAACACTGCATAAGCTCAATAGGGAGTAAAGACAGAAGCATTCAAGTTTCAGAAATGACACCTATCTACATATATCTAAACCAAATTCACCCATCAGAAGATAATTAGTGCATAATGGTGTAGTGAGTTAATCTAATATTTTCTAATTATTCTTTGTTTACTAGATGTCATAGGTAAGATTGTGAAAATAAAACTTGAAGGCATACGTGAGAACCAAAATAAGAATTTGACCGAGTTAATGGATATTTTACTGGAGGACAATGAGTGAGTAGAAAGAAGAAATAATTTATCACATTATTGTTAACAGGTATAATAGTTGCATAAAAAATTAATTCCTTGCTTTCTAGGTGTGATTGTAAAAAAGAGAGGTTGGAATGTTGACTTTGGGATGATGAAGTTGGTCAACTTAAGAATTTTTTTTAAGAGTAATTGTATGGAGCCAGTGGTTGTTTTATGTTTAAAACAACTGATTTTAGCAGTATTTTTAATAGCAAATATTCACAACTAAATGTCATAAAAAAATTGCAACATCATTTGTTTGCAAAATTAATATTTTCCCCTATGTTACAGGTACAGTGAAAGTACATAATACTTTTCATATCAGTAAACTACTAATTATTTTATACAATGATAATAAATAAAAGTCACGGTCAATCAAAATCCCATGTTGAATCACTATTGAAAAAACTAATATTTGGCCACGGTTTGTTTTACGTTATAGTGTCAAGAGTTACACATCGTAATAGACTAAAATTATTGATATGTGACAATGAAAGAAAAGAAAGTACATCCACAACAAATGTTGTCTTCAATTAATTGTTCCAAAATATCTAGCTACATTATATATTTTCTTCTTCAGTTAATTGCTCCATATACTTCATATTTGTCATTTCTATATATAATGTATTACTTTATTATTTCATATTTCTCCTAATATCTTATCCTTTATATTAACTATGATTTCTTATAATAATTTTATTACTTCTTAAAATATTTTTTATTTTTATTATTTTAAAATTTATTATTACAATGTCTAAAATTCTACCCGTGCGTCGCACGGAAAAATGTAACTAGTTATATTAAATTACCTAATACCGAGTTATTTAACATCCTAGATACGAAGTGTTTCGCCAAACCGACTCCTAGATAGTAGATATAGCTCGGACAAAAGAAGCACAAGTAAGGATCCGCAACTCCTTAATTCAAACCAATCAGAATGCATAAAAGCAAACACACGGATCGATGATTCTTTCAAAATCGTCGCTCTTACCCACGAGGAAGCCGTGGAAGCCTTGAGATCCACGTCTCCACCGCTCCCTCTTTCATATAAAATAAGTCCCCTTCCCAGAAAAAGGACATTATTTCAAATTGGCAGTCGTACAGATACGCTTCCGTTTCAGATTCTCGCACCCGAAGAAGAGTCAAACCCTTAATTACTGTTCAGGTCAGATCTCTTTCCTCGTACCTTGGCCTCAATCGTTCCTTTTGATTCGATGGTGCATATATCCTAATCTTTCTGATTATTCTGAATATTGAATTGAATATATTGATTCTGAATTCTTGATTTGGATGAATTGCAGACCTTGTTCTTGTTACTTTGAAAAGCTTGCATTGAAATGGCTCGTACAAAGCAAACTGCTCGTAAATCCACCGGTGGCAAGGCTCCGAGGAAGCAACTTGCTACCAAGGTACGATATGAATGCCCTTTTCGTCGATTAGTTTTCTGTCAGAGCCAGATCGCATTATTTTTTACGATTCATTTTTTGTGCGGTTATGTTCGGCCTTTCGCAGGGTGTAGGATCAATTAGAATGTCGATATGTCAAAAAATATGCATTATCCATTTGATTTACTCATGTCTTTGTTCTGTCACCTGGATTGAGAGTTAATCCTCTGCCTGTTTCTGCTTTCTTCTTCGTGTAGGCTGCAAGGAAATCGGCTCCTACAACTGGAGGGGTCAAGAAGCCTCACCGTTACCGCCCTGGAACTGTAGCTCTTCGGTAATACTTCATATACTTAAACTGGCCTTCCTATCAACTTCAATGTTTCCTACTGCAGTAAACTTCTCTACTTCCTCGCCCAAACAATTAATAAATTGTTATTTAACAGTGAAATCCGTAAGTACCAGAAGAGTACAGAGCTTCTGATCCGCAAACTTCCATTCCAGCGTCTTGTTCGTGAAATCGCTCAAGACTTTAAGGTCATCAATGATTTCAGTTTCAATCAATCCGTTTTCCATCTGATTATACGATTTCTGATACTGATCTTTATACCGCTGTGTTATTTATTTATTGTTAATGCAGACTGATTTGAGGTTCCAAAGCCACGCAGTTCTTGCTCTTCAGGAGGCAGCAGAGGCTTATCTCGTTGGTTTGTTTGAGGACACTAACTTGTGTGCTATCCATGCCAAGAGGGTTACTATCATGCCAAAGGATATTCAACTTGCACGCAGGATTCGTGGCGAACGTGCTTAGATGTTTAGGCTGGTGGTTAGACTGGTTCGGTTATACAGGTTTATGGAATTAATTGTTTCGTATTAAATCAATTGCTCTTATACTAGTATTGTGGCTGTACATACAAAAATATTATGTAGCGCGTTTGAACTTTATGTTTGTGCTGAACAGTTGAATGTTTTATTCTAGACTTACCTCGAAGTATTGCATCGTTATAGTGCTTGGTTGAGTTGCTTACTTTTCCTTACAAAACTACCAAAATTGGTGATTGCAGTAAATTCGATTTGTCCCTCATTCAGAAAATGTACGAGTATCGAACTCCTTTTTAAAATCAAACTCCTCTTAATTATTGTACATCTAGCGTGTAAGTTTGCTCCTGTACCTACCATGAAAGTTCTTTGTGATTTGCCTGGGGCAAACATCTCCGAAGGTGCATGTACCTGGGGCAAATTTAATTTCTTTGAAGCAAGCAAACATTGGTTTTGCTTGTTACGGTATGTGTGTGTACAAATAGGAACATACTCATGTTAGAAGGTGCACGTTCTTGTCTGGTAATGCTATCGAGTAGCAATCGGTTTGAGGAAATGTATTACCACCAAAATGCAATAAGTGGAACTATTAGTAATGTCATTCGAGGTGTCTTAAAGTGTTAAACAGCTCCTGCTTATTACCTTTTCGTAGATGATCGAGGGCAGATTCTCGTGCATCTTTGTAGGCGCCTGTTCTTACGTGGAAATACTCTACTAGCAATGTAGCATTATAAAGACCCAAAACTTATGAGAAATCCAAGTACGTGAACTACAGTTTAAGGAAATGAATTATCACCAAAATTGTATGTAACTAATAGTAACATGTCGTTCTCGGCGTCATAAAGTTAAGTAGCTCAAGCGTTTGACCTTGAATATGATCTAGAGTCGATTCTCAGCTGGTGAGTGTATCCCTCCTGTTTCCCCTCCCTCTCCCGCTGCCTCTGCCTCTGCCCGTGTACCATGTCGAAGAAACAATGTCAAGTTAGGTGACTTATGCTCCTATGGAAATTGAGGACTTTTATATTAGGGAATGCACAACTCTATATATAATTAGAGTTAGGCACATGGTACCCTGAGTTTCGAAGGGATGGAAAAAATGGTTGAGACCCCATCTTCAAACAATATAACTAAAAAAATTGCATCCGTAAAAAACCAAACAAGTATTGAGCCAAAAACTAACGATTGTAAATGACCGATTAAGCCGCATTTGTTGTCTTTAATTTATCCTTTATTTAGAATTATTTGATATATTTCTAACTTTAAAAATAATAAATAAATACATACATATATATACAGCTATAGATAGATAGACAATAGATCTTTATTATTGTTGTACATTTATTTTATTACTACTACATAAAAAATTTTAATCAATTTAATTTTGGTTTATGTGATGATTTTTTATCATTGTATGTAAGCCTAACAAAATTCATTCGATTTGAATGATTCGATTAGAACAATTTGATTTAAAACTTGATTTGGACCAAATTTTTTTATTTCGATCTCAATTTGAAAATTTTAAACAACTCTGACCAATATGAAATTGATCAACCCGATAAAGATCCATATTGAAATAATTTAATTCAAAAGGAATTTGACCCAAATTTGGACAAATACATAATAATAACATGATCTATACTTATCTAACCCTAAATTAACCCATTAGAACCTAGTCCATATACAAATATACTTCCAAACTTGATTCAAATTAAAGTCAAATTTGATACACAAAGATAATATTTTACTTTATATAATACATAAAATTAATAAACTATCTTATTAATAAAATTTTATGCAAAAATAGTAATATGCAAACCATAAATACAAATGAGACAAAACTAGTAAGATTATGTTCACTTTATTTCAATATTATATCAGCATAGATTAGATTAGATCATAGAAACTTCTATCATCATCATCATCATAAAAAAAATATAATTGTAAATACAATAACTATAATATATATTATTATAATGACAATAACAAAATTTATATTTGTACTTCTTGTAATAATAATGATTATTATATTTCTAAAGATGACAATAATTAATTAATTAATTAGATATTAACAATAGTTATTATAATTAATATGATAACTATAATTATTATAACATTCATAAAAATAAATAGAATTATGAGTATAATTATATTTATAATTGAATTTACAACAATAGCTATACTACTACTACTACTACTAATGATACTTCATCATCATCATCATCGTCATCATCATCATTATTACTACTACATATTTTATGATAACAACTTGTTATATCATTACATATATTATGATTATAATAAAATTACTAACAATAACAATAAATTATAAAATTTGATTTATTCATTATATTAATTGATAATAACCAATGTCGATATAAATTTTGAACTAAATTAACCTGATCTAAAACTAATATGATCCCGAGTTTGTAGACCCAAATCATTTCGACCTTCATTCAATCCAATTTGGAGTTTATACACCTAAATCAAATGCGAACTGTGTATTTGATCTATATTCTTTTGATCTGAAATGACCAGACCCAACATGGACTCGATCTAAATTACTTTTACCGAAATTGGACCCAAACTCAAAGGATACCTGTACTCGATCTGATTGGGTAAGAGACCCAATTACATAAAAACTTTAATATTAATTCGACCTAAATCTTATTCGTATGACCCATTTGCCATCTCTAACTGTGTGTGGTGGTATTTTGCTATGTCGTTCGATGATCTTTCACCAATCTTATAATGATGTTTCACCAACTATTTGATCTAATGTGTAATGATTTATTAAATATAAATTTAATAGTGGTTAAGTTTAGAAATGATGCATAATGCCAAACAAAATAACCTTCCTACCCCTTAAGGGCTGACTTAGTTGCATAAACTAACTATCTAGTTCTAATATAACTTAACTAGTTAACTTCTGACTTAACTAAAAGGAAACAACCAGTTGCTAACATTATTTCCTAAGATGGGTTGTTTAAAAAATGCAAGAAAGGAAAGGGAAATACAACTCCCTAATTTAAGGGCCCGACTTAGGAGGCTTTACACAAACCCACAACAGTACAAGCCCCCACAAGACTACCAACTGAACATGCAAACTCTAGCTCTTATTCAGACACTATGTAGGAATATACCTCCCTAAATTTTAGGCCCAAACCTAAAGTCTTTTGCATGACACACAGTTGGACATTTAGCCACCTTAGTCTACTTTCTAGGCATAAAAAAGGACTAGCTACAATCTGTGTGTTAGTCCTTTATCCAATCGGTACATGGGTGCTGGATAATGCCCATGGAAGATTGAATAATTGCACCCTAAGATGATGCATGTGTGCTCACTAGTTCTAGCATTTTAGGTCTATTTTATGTTGCCTTGCTCTCCTTATTTCATGGCCCAAGTCAGCCATAAAATGAGGATTGTTGTTGGTTGCTTGTGGCTAGGAAAAAGATTTAAACAATGCGACAAAATAGATCTGATTGTTTTCAGCAGATTAAGCTCCCATAAGTAGTTGTTTTATGTGAGATTTACATGTGTGTGCACGGTATTTTATTCACCATAAATGTGGTTACATATCTCCTCCTTTTTGAGACCCATTGCTCCCCAAAAGGTAGATGTTGCAAGATGATTTTAATGGTTGGAATATGAGCTTTGAAAATGAGGAGCTAGGGGGTTGAATGGCTTGGCTTAATGACTCCCAAGTTGGTAGTTTTGTGGTTCATGCATGGCTTTGCGTGACTAGCCATTTGGTACTTGCATTTCAGGCCACTTTTGATAATTATTTTTGCTCCAAGTTAGAAGTATAATGTAGCTTCTTAACTTAGAGAAGTTAATTAGTGCCAAATGGCCTCCTTGATGTAATATTATCTCAACATTGTAATATGGCATTTTCTTGATGAAAATTTATGTTCAAACACCTTAAACTTTAGGCTTAAATAATACCTTAGGAATATGTTTAGGAAGTCACCAATATAATTATAATTTTGTCAGCCAAAATTAAAATGATGTGGATACTCCTGCATCAAGAAATAATCATTATCAAAAGCCAAAATGATGACCAATATTTGATAATGGTTTTTTACCATGATATTGTTATTAGAAGTATCAATCACATTATCGAAATTTTATGTTTTGGTAACTATTCTCTTTACAAACCATCATCAAAATTTAGATGAGGGTTTTAGTGTTTGTTAAAGATTCTCTTTAAAGGCCTTCATTAAATGTCCTTTTCTTTTAATAATTAGTCTTTTTCTTCCAACCTACCCACATTTATATATGTTAAAATCTAAAGCATGCAATATTTACCTAGACGTTCAAATTTTGAACTTGGAGTAATACCATACTAAATTCTAATCTGTCTCACTTATACATATTCAACCCAAATGCAAATAAAAATATATATTGATATAAGCATCTATTTTATATAATATAAAAAAAAGAGTCTCGAAAACAATAATATACAAAAACTATTGTTGGGCATACCACACAAGTTTTGATGAATCCCTAAATAAATACAATCAACCCTCTATTCCTTGTGATACTATAAGTTCCTATTTAAACTAGCCTTCTCATTATTATCACAAAATTCCATAGCCCTAAATTTACACACATCACTTTTTTTTTATGTTGCTAAACCTTCATTCAAATACATGCACAAGGACTACAAGACTGAATTAAACTAATTGAGAAATGAGTGATTGAATTCATAATTCATGGATGAGATATGTTCTCACTCTGGAGTTAAGTATCCATATGTCCCAACAATTCTAGTGGCTGAAACATCATCACCCCTTGTGCTAGCAAGCTTTGATAACCTAAACTCTAAAATTTGTTTTTGAAGAGTTAAATTAATTTGAGGCTTTATGAATCATCAAGTAGGATATAACACTCCATCAAGCAGGATGTAACTTGATTTTCATGAATCGATTAACATAATGAGTTTTAGTATTCTCATGGATGTATTCAAAAACTCTAACAACATTAAGTGAAATATGAACAAGACGTATACTTAGTTTCATCTATTGTAGTATGTAAATTATTCAAACAAGGACTATTTTTCTTATGATTCCAGCACAAAATAACTAACAACCACTTTTGTTTCTTTGTTCACAGATGAAAAGCTTGGATCATGCCACCGGCAAGGATTGTATGGGAAATGGTTAATTTTTCTTATTATTTGAATTATGCATTATAATTATATTATTAGATTATATCAAACATTATTGGTTTTTTTTTCAGCCATTGAATTTTATGGGAAGGTTAGTGACTGAAGTGCCAAAATATTTTAGAGCATCTAGTCTCTAAGTTTTATTAACATGCACTAAAATATGGTGGATAGATGTTAAAGCATGATATCATTACTGATCTTATCATAGAAATATCAAAAATAGGTTCCAATACCTTAGTTCTTAAACATGATGGATTGTTTACATTTTACAAAATTGCACAAAGATCACAAAACTTACTTATATAATGGTAGAAAATGATCCTACCTAAAATTATTGTGTGGGAAATTTAGTTTTGGGGCTTGCCTCTATAGCCTACTTCACCAATAATCCTTTTTTTTTTTCCTATTATTATGTTACTGTTATATATAAATCTCTTTAGGATTTTAGTATATAGATTGATTCATGGCACCTTTTTAGTATAATAAAAGATATGTAGCTAGATATCTAGGATTCAATAAAAAATTACCTCAAATTGGTGAAGAAATTAATAATGCACAAATAATCATTTTCCTTGTTCTCTCTATGTATGCTCTATACATACTAATTCTCCAGACGTCTAGAATTATCATATTCATGATTGCTACACAAATAAGTGTGGTGAATATGCCATTCTTGTTGGAGTTCATGGATCAACCCATGTTTATAATCTCATTTGCTAAAAAATGCACATAAATTTTACTTAATTCATGTTGTTTGGAAAAAACTAATAGAAAATATATTCTTATATTGTAGTTAGACCCAAACCAGCTAAAACTTCGCTTACTACACTCTTTAGCATGACAAATAAACCTTAATGTAATCCCACAATGTCTATCATTATTTTCACATTCATCACATATTAAGTATATGATTTTGGATCTCAAAAGAGATTCTTGTGTCTGAATCATATGGTATATCACCTATGTCACTGTCACCATTCAAATATACCCTATATTCTTGTTTGTAATGTATAAACTTGACCTCTTTGAATTAGATGTCATGATATTTTAATGAATTTAATCATAAACAAGAAAGTTTAATTGAAATAGTGCTATTATCTAATAAAAAGAATCAAGCCTAGTACATTCTGAGTCTTTCAACTAAGAAAGTATTCCATTGTAAAGAGACTCTCTCATGTTCATATATTAGGAAACTAACCACTTAAATCTAATTAAGTTTGAGGGGATGGATTGTTCTCTTATCACTCAAAGCTCTATGCAATTTCTTACTTGAGTGAAAGTCCATCAATTAATCACTTCTTTGTCCACTTATTTCCCACAATCCATCTTCTCTCATTTCAATTTTGATTTTGCACTCTCTCATCCCCAATTGCATTCTCTATCTCCTCCCCTATTATCTCCTCCTTCATCATCTTATCAATTAAGCAATAACATATATACATAAAAACAAGTGCTCTTATCTTTTCGTCCCTCACTACCCTAAAAAACTCAAGTACTTTAATAACCTAACATACACACATGCATGAAGGAATTTAGAAAAAAAAGCATGAAACTAAAAAGTCATCTAGATAAATACCTAGTTGCCAAAAAATGCAAGTAGAGAAAGTGAGAAGTAAAGAATGGAGCCTATAACTAGGAATTCAACGGCAGGATCACCATTAACCTAAACCTGAAATTAAAATTGAAATCAACTATAAAAAAACACTAAACTTTCAAAACACAAAACCTAAAAGAATAGGGAGACACCGATTATGAAAGAGAATAAAAGTACATACCAAAACATGTAGTAAAAAATGCAACCCTCCTACCTATTATACAACTCTCATCTGATTACAAATATACCGAGCTAATGCCTTTGATATACCAATGATGAAAATAAATAGTAGACAAAAATGAAGAATAGAGAAATAGGCTAAGAATTGACAATGTGAACACCAAGAATGGATTTAGTTGTGATACTCCATTTTTCTAACCCTAATCACCTTGCATAATTAGGACTCAATAATCATTCCTTAATATTCATAGTTCATATATTTAAACTATTCATGTAATATTCATTAATTTTTCCCCCTAAATCGGTCAATCACATAAAAACTTATTTACATGATTGGATAATTTTATTTGTTATCACCAGTTTAAATTCATTAAAGCTGCAAATTAATTTTGGTATCAAATATTTAAAAATATTTAAATTTCCAAAGCTATTACTTTTTCTTAATTGTTAAATGTATTTGGGATTTATTTGATATTTTCTTAATAAATTCCTAGTTAACTATATTATACATATTTAATTATTTTAAAAACTTAAAAGTCAACATTTGATCTTCCCTCTAGGTTTTTGAAAACCAACCTATCTTTGGAAATCATATCTTACCCTTTTAACTTGCCATATACCGTTATTTTTATCCAATTAAACTTTAATTACCCAAGTATCTCAACTAATGTCTTACATTTTCGCCATTTCTTTTATGCTTCAATCAAGTGTATTGAAAGGCAATTCCTCCACTTAACCTTTGCTATTGTGAGCCAAAATTGGCATCCTAGCCACTTATTCACACTTCAATAATGAGCATTTTCATTGCACACAAACTCTCCCAAAGTCTTGCTTTATCCTATTATTTTCCTTTATTTTTGGCTCTCGATTTTATATATATTCATAGTCTTTCTCCTACTTTTTTCCTACTTCTTTTATTTTATTCAACACTTCACATAACAAGCTTCATTAAGCATCATTTTCCCTTTTGTTCCTTGGTATTTCCCCCTTCTTTCCACCTATTTATTTACCATTGCTCTTTATTCTCCTCTTTTCTACTTATTCTAGATTTGTAAATTCTTAAATAAATTTAGTGTAGCTATTTAGTTCATTGCTTAAATTAAGTGTTGGGAGTTAAGTTTTAATGATAGGCAGAGGTAATCTTGATTATTCTTGGCACAAATTCAATATTCAAGACTTAGGGTGTTAATATATTCACTTTGATTCTTTCTTTATTTTATTTCATTATCTTGTTAATATTTGTCTTAACCTAATGTTCTTATTTTGTGAAGGCAATTAGGAATCTCCTTAGGTGGTGATTAGCATGGATTATTTTATTGATTATAAGCTTATAATTTAGGTAAAATAATATAACATTTAGAAATAGATTTTTGATGTACCATGTCTTTTGTTATTTAATTTCAAGGATGATGTTATTACTTAAGAAAAGAGAATGAGAAATTTTTCAATGTGCAGACAAGAAAGATTGTGCTTTGTTTAGATTTTTCGTGGAATAAGCCATTTTCATGAAATTTAATAATTTTACCCTGATTTCATGTCATGATATGCTTATGTAATGTATTGTTTTTAAGCAAGTTTTTGTAGGTATTATCATGTATTATAAGTGTGTTATGATATTCATGAAAATTGTTGAAGAAAATGATTTATGTGACCTATTGGAGCTCTTGGCCATTTAGTTTTCCTAAGGTTTTGGTTGTTTTAATTTGGTTTAAATATGATATAATATGTGTTTTAGCATATAGAAGCTTAGGTGTGAATTAGGGTTAATAAAGAAATTAACTTGGAATTAGTGTTTTATAGGAGACTCTTAGGTTTAGGGGCACTATGGTCCTTTGAGTTAGATTTTTTAAATTTGAGCATGCCATTGTGTTTATTAGGTTTTTTAATTAAACTATGATATATGATATGTTTTATTTTGAAGTTTTTTTAAGTAAGTTATGATTTTTAGAAGTTTTATGGTGAATTGCTATTATTGAGGGTATTTTAGTCATTTTAATTCATTTATGAAAACTTTGGTTTAAAATGTGTAATATGATGATAATGTCATCAATTAGATAGTTTTTGGTGAATGGAATTAGGGTTTCTAAGCTTAAAATATTAATTTAACTTAATGAAGATATTTTGGGTGTTTTGTAAAGTTTGGGAATTGGATAACCTAATATAAAAATTTAATATATTAATTTAGGAAAATAATTGGTTAAATGTGTACCCTCTATCACCATTAACATGGCATATGTCTCTTTATGGCCTTAAAATAAGATTAATGACTCTAATTGAGGGTATTTTAGTCATTTTAATTCAATTATGAAAACTTTGGTTTAAAATGTGTAATATGATGAGAATGTATCAATTGGATAGTTTTTGATGAATGGAACTAGGGTTTCTAAGCTTAAAATATTAATTTGACCTAATGAAGATACTTTAGGTGTTTTGCAAAGTTTGGGAATTGGAGAACCTAATATCAACATTTAATATATTAATTTAGGAAAATAATTGGTTAAATGTGTACCTTCTCTCACCATTAACCTGGCATATTTCTCTTTATGGCCTTAAAATAAGATTAATAACCCCAAGGGAATTTTGTTTATTTTATATATTAATTAGTTTAACTAAGTTATTTAGGCCTTAATATTAACTTTATGAATGATCTTTGACGTTTAACTATCCGTTATCTATTAGATTTTCATTAACCATTGACCATTGATCTCTAATAATTAGAATTTAATGAATTTTGAGATCTAAATTGTATCAATGCTTTATGACATGGAATATTATACCACTTTTTATGGTTGAACCTTTATGCCACTTGGAATAGTGTTGGGAGTTTGTGCCATATGGTTGGTCCTTGGTCCTTTGTGGATCAATTGTGTGGTTAATATGCAAGTTTAATAATAAAATGTGATTAAGTGTTTCTATGTAGACCTTGACATGTGTTGGCTAATTCCTTAAATAAAACACTAATTAATTAAATTGAAATAAATACTTGAATCGAAACTTGTGTCACTCTGGGTAGCTATTTGAGTTAGCTTCAGACATTTAGCGCAATTTTGGGTGTTTTTTTTTTATAAAAAAAATCATTTCTATGATCCTGGGTGCCTTAAGAGGTATAGAGAGACCCTATTTTTAATCTAAGGGAGCCTTAAGCTCTATAGAGGATATGTTTACAAAAATAATTAGGTGCCATAGTGTAATGCCTCATAATTACGTACATGTTTTATTAATTATTTTTAAGGAAAATAAATTTGAATGGAATCATGGAAGATTTCAAACTGGGAGACCAATTAACTAGCTTGACAAACCAATTATCAGGTTGATCTGTTTGTGTTTTGATTTTGAAAAGCTAATTGATTGGCATGCCAAAACAAATCATTTTATTGTACTAAAATTGCTTCTTTGTACTATTTTGGTTTTGAAACTTGATTTAGGGATTGTTAAACATTATGGGTTAAGTGTAACTTTAGGAATTTGGGGTATTATTTTGGATTTTTGAGATATTAATCTAATTGGATTCTTCAATATCAATTTTGGAGGCAAAATCTTGCTCTCCCATGTCACTTATTTCCTCTTATCTCTTGAGTTTTAAAAATAATTTTTTCCATGAGTTGGTTGTGCTCTTTGACCTTAATGATTAGAGTCTAAAGTTGGAGTTGAGTTGTGTGAATCATTTATACTGGCCTTAACCTTATGATGTAAGGTGTATGCTAGACATTTTTGTATCTTAAGCCTTCTGGCTTAGACCTATGAGTAGTTTTGTGTGGAGAGTACATTTAAGTATTTGGACATGTTCTAATTATGCTTTGGGTTTGGATGAGTTGGCCTTTTGAGCATTTTAGGACCATGTTGATCTTTGCTAAAATTAGATATTTAGTAAGCTTCCAAGCTTGATGCCACGTTTTAGCATGCTAAGCTTTTTTACTCTAAGTATGAGATGAAATCATGACTGTAATAGTGCGTCAAGGTTTGGCTCTTTTTATTTGGGGTTAGATTTGGTTTAATGTGCGTTAATTTAAATGGTTGATGGTTATTTGATGATGTTTGACCTTGGTTTGGAAGTGTAATTTGAATTTGATTTATAAAGGATTTGGAAATTTTTAAAAAAAGGAGTGGCTCATTGATGGTTTTTTGGCTCATTGATTGAATACACCCCATGGTCGGTCAATGTACATGGTGTTTTATTGATGTTCTACCTGATGAATAATCTATTAACTGACACACCTCAATGGTTCATATATTGCAGGGTTGAATTGATACTACTTTTTTTTAAGTCGACATTTTTGTCCAATGATTTGGGGACTTAATTTTAATGATGTGAATGGTTTCTAAGTTAGTAAAATTTTACCTCATCATCTTCCACTTTTTTTTTCTTTTTTGTATATTTTGAGTGGTTTACCCTCGTATCAAGGGACCCTTTTCCATAGAAGCCTTATGTCTCAATATCCATTTTGCCATTTCCTTTTGTGTGTTCTTGAATTATGAGGTGCAAGCCTTATAATTTATTGACATTCACCATTTTAGTTTGTAGAATGACATCAAAGTGATTTCTTCACCCAATGAGCCTCTGTGACTTGATTTTGGGATAGAGAAGTAGGGATTCAAATTACACATACCATTAACTCTCATTTCTATACAAAAAATGAACCTTTGACCTATGACCTCTTCTCCTTTTGTGTTGTGTTATTCAACCTCTGAAGATACACCCTAAGCCTTCTCCTTGTTTCCTCACCTTCTTTCCTCTAAGGTTTACTTTATGTATATCCTTTCTTTTATCCTTTACCTAGTCCTCCATTTTTTCCTTAAGCAAAGGGGGATTATATCTAGTAGAAGTTGAAGGATTCACATTGTCCTACCTTGCTCTATGTTTTGGAGATGTTAAGTATTTTTATTTATTCCGTTTGTTTTCTTAAGATTCATTTCTTCTTTTGGTTTTAAATGATTTAAGGAATTCTTTTTTGAGTTTTAATTGTGATTTTCAATGGTGTGTTGGAATATCAAAGGTAATGTGAGATTGTACTATGCTACTTTAGTAAATGATTTTTACCTTCTAATTGGAATGAGTTGGCATGAGGTTGTTGATGCATTAGATTTGATAGATATGTTAGAATGTGTGCGCTAGTTATTACATGAAGAATAATTTGGGTTGGTTTGAATATTTGGGATTATTTGGTGTATAAAGCATATTTTAGGAAATTTTATACTTAAATAATGATTTTGACTTATGAACACGATTTGTGTTGATTAATGGTTTTAAACCATGAAGACATGTTAGAAATATGCTATGTAATGATTTTAATGCACACTAATTCATGTAATCATATACTTAAATGGTGGAAGATTTTATAAGTGATTTTCAAAGTTAATGTTGTAGCATTAGTACCTCAGGTTGATAGATGTGCCTTACCTATCGATGTGTCTTAATGAGCTATCAACTTATGACAAAATTTAGTGGACTGATGATGCTTTATCAGTAATTGATAATTTCCTTTAGTCAATTGATTATGATTGTTCTAGGATGTGTTATGTGCTTAGTTGGTTGGATAGTAAGCCTTATCGATCGATGAACCATGCTCTTTCGTTGGTCAACTAATGCACTGTCTCGGTTGAATAATTATCTAATTTTCTATATAGCTATTATATTTGAAATTTGATTCTTGCTCATGGTTTGTGGGGACCAAATACTCTTCCTTAAGGCCCATTTAGCAGTGTTTTATCTTCTTGCCTGTTTGTTGACTTGGTTGAATATGGGTTTGACCTTGCTCTTAGGATCCACCTA
Source organism: Tamarix austromongolica (assembly GCA_039764185.1). Classification (NCBI taxonomy): domain Eukaryota; kingdom Viridiplantae; phylum Streptophyta; class Magnoliopsida; order Caryophyllales; family Tamaricaceae; genus Tamarix; species Tamarix austromongolica. The sequence continues at coordinate 86,316,097 of CM077818.1, read as the reverse complement.
GAATTTAGTTAGTTAATACAAATAAATATTAAGTGGAAACTAAATGGTGGATTTATCATGTGTATGTGAATGGATGATATGATTATAGATATGCCTTCATGCCATAATTGGTTTATTAATAATGGTTATCACTTTAATTATCCTTAATGGAAAATATGGAGCATTGTGAAACCTTTTATGGTTATGTTTGGATTATGTGGCATGATAAAATTTGGTATGGTTATGAATATGCCTTCAGGCATAATTGGTTAATTAATAATGATTATCACATTAATTACCCTCAATGGGAAATATGGAGCACTATAAAACCTTTTATGGTTATGTTTGGATTTTGTGGCATGATAACCTTTGATATGGTTATGGATATGCCTTAATGTCATAATTGGTTGATTAATAATGGTTATCACTTTAATTACCCTCAATGGGAAATATGGAGCATTGTGAAATGTTTTATGATTATGTTTGGATTATGTGACATGAGAACCTCTGGTGTGGTTATGGATATGCCTTCATGGAATAATTAGCTAACTAATAAAGGTTATCATCTTAATTATCCTTAATGGGAAATGTGGAGCATTGCAAAACCTTTTATGGTTATGTTTGGATTATGTGGCATAAAAAACTTTTGGTATGGATCGAACTCTTAATATAATACAATTCTAAACACTTAGGGGAAATAATTTAATTGAGCTTATATTTCTCTAACTCTCAGGGTAGCTAACTGGGGGATAGTTGTTGGCTTATGGTTTATCTATGGGTATGGGAATCTATGTTGGTTCTAGTACCTCTCTTACTCTTCTTACACCACTAGTGGTTAAGATTTCTATGACGGTATTAACAATTAAAAATTTTGGATACCTATGATGGTTAAGATTGCTCATTACCTTGAATTTTTCCAAATTAGTAGATAATGATGGTTACTTTCATATGGTTACTTGGAAACCCCGTGTATTGGTGTGCTATTAGAGATGATTCCTATGATGGAGAAAGTTCTTGCTTGAAAATTCTTATCAACTCTTGGAAATTATTATAAATCTACAAAGAAATAAACTATGTGATCATCAATCTAACGAGACAATAACTGGAATGAGTACTAGAGATGTATTAAATGACCGATATTATTTATATGCCTGATATGGGGATTTCATCGACATGATGTCTAATTTTCCCTTAAGATTATTTAAGAGTTAACATATGAGCTTAGTTATGAGTGCAATGCCCCAAATTTTAACCTAACCTTAATTTTAGGCCATAAATATTTTAACCTAACCTTACTCACAAATGATTCATATTTTAATCCCATCATAATTCTTTAATATTAAAATTTAAACCCAAATTTAATCCTAATCACACACTTATTGCTCCCCTTTTCTTTTTTACCTTCTCTTTTACCTTTTCCTTTCTTCTTATTTGGCCCCCGTCCCTCTCTCATGCGTGGCTTTCCTTTCTTAGCCATATTCTTCCCTATCGCCTAGCCTGCAGCTACCAAGCTTGCCTAAGCCCATCATCATCATTTCCTTCTTCCCTTAGCGAGTGTGTCGTGGGAATTTTTTTGCCAAAATCTTCCCCAATTCACTACCTTGTCGTACCCTTGTGCACCTTTGGCCATTCCTCGACTTCAAACAATGCATCCCTTCTCCTATAAATACCCTTATTTGATTTCTCCTTGTCTCAAGTTATTTCAACCACCAAAATCTCTCCTCTTTCTTTATTTTCTAAAAACTTTCCCTCACTTAACTCTAAGTAGCTTTAGTTATGCCCTAATGACCGTTGACACTATTGATGATTGACTCTGTCAAACATTGCAACTGCCGAGACAAACACTGCACAAGCTTTTATAACTCCACCCCAATTATTATTTGTTCTTTTCTCTTAATCCTTCTACCATGTTAGACTCAATCACCCAAGCCCTTTTGCTTTTTATCCCTTGGCCAATCTACGTGGTTACTTTATTTTTAGGTTACCTTACCGAGTGGGTTGAACTCACCATGTGAGTTAAGTTGTTGAGTTAGTCAACTCAATGAGCAGGTTAACTCACTGAGTAGGCATTTCTTCTCTTGTCTTGGCCATCTTGCTCAGAGTAAATCTTCAACCTTGTTCCCTTAGTCTTGACCAATCACTGCATTGTCGAGCGCATTATTTACTTTGTCATTCCTTTTGGCTAGTGCTTTCCATTTCTTTCTCTCTCCCATAATATCTTTCCCCTAGCCTTGTCTCTTCTTGATCAAACTTCTTTTACTTTAACTATGTGTTTTCTCTTGGCCTTAGGTGCTTCCTTGATAGCCTTGGAGATAGAGGCTTAGGTCTTTTTGCTTGTTTAGAGATCGATTCCATTTGGTAAGATACATGTAGTAGTCAGGGATTTTTATATGCTAGGTATTTTGTGTGTATTATCATGCTGCTATGATTATGTTGATAACTTCATGTTGTTCATGCTCTTATATGACAATGTGGTATAGTATTATGAAATCTGAGTAATATGCGAATAAGAGCTTATGTGGTATATCATGTGATAAGTTTTATCTTATAAACCTTGAGTGAGGCAGTATGATCTATAACATTTTAATGTGGTGCTATAAGTGGGAAATTAATATGGTTAGGTTTTATGGTGATGTAATAAATTGAGGGTTAAAAAATAATGATATCGGACTTATAGGGTTTTGTAAAAATTTGGGTCTCATGGCTATCATGAGGTTATATTGGTCATTTTCTACTAATGTGGAAAATAATCATTGAATGATAATATTTGAGGGTTTTATAAATTATTTCACAAGTATTATGATCAAATGATGGTTAAGGTACAAGTTATCTAAAATCAAAAATTAAGGTTTTTAGTAAAATAAGGGTAATTTGGTCAATATAGGTTAGTTATAAAATCTTTATTATTTTAGGCTTGGTATTGGGTTAAAACATGCTAAGTATATTATGTGAATTATTTGGTGTAAATATGGTCAATATATGTCTAATAAATTGAGAACATTATTAAATTGACGAATATTAACCTTAGAGGTAGGTTTGTTCTTACAGATATAATAGATTGAAGTTAGACATTTATTTTTTGGTATAATGTTAATAATATTATTTTAGGATGGTGTACTAAGTTTGGTGATAAAATGAGTCTTATGGGAGATCTTATGCTTGACTTGTGTAGCTAGGGTTTCTTAGGAGAATAATGAACTTTTTCCTTTGGTGATGTCTTGCTATCAAGTGGTTGTGATTTTAAATGTGCTGTGTATTTATATTAACTATTTTATGTACCTTGCATATTTATATTTATATGTGCATGTTGACATTGAGATAAATGACAACTAATAAGGAAATAATTACTTAAAGTGAAAGATCACAAGAGTCAAGACCATGGTGTTGTGTTCATTCCACTGAATGATAATAGTAGCTAGGTGCATTTTTCCTAGGATGTACATAATAAAATGCCACTAGTTAAAGAATAGTGACCTAGATTATGTTGCCCTAGGGGCTACTAAGCCGTTCCACTATATGATAATAGTGGCCATGTGTGTTTTGCTCTAGGAGTATCGTCAACCTATTCCATTGGATTAAAAATAGTGGGCTCTTGAACTCAACGTAAATAAGTAAATGGATTGTGATTATATCTAATAATGGAACTCTAATTTAGTTCTCCTCTTGTATCATATCATATTCAATCAATATGCATGCTTATTCTTTCATATGACCTCATGTATTTGTATGTCCTTGCTATGATTGTATTATTCCTTTACTGAATATTTAATGCAGTGATAATCTTTCTCATGGGTGATACTTATAATCACAATTAGATGACCTAGTTGACATTATGCAGGTTGATGATGACCACTTGGATGACTTCACTCCTTATGATGCTTTGCCCGGGGACGAGTGATCATATTATCTTAAGGTTGGACATAGATTCATGTTATTTGGTTATTAGTTTGTCTGGATACCTTTTCAGACTCTTATTTTCATTGGATCCCTTTTGATGTATTTTGATATTATACTCAGAGTTAATCTCCCACATCTTAACTAAGTTTATGAAAGCTTTTCTCATTTAGTGTTTATCATGCTTTAAGTTCAAACTTTTTTGCCTTGTATTTGACGTAAGCCTTGTGATAAGTATTGGTATGTATAAGCATTAGTGCCATATTATGAATGCCATGCTAGTATAATATGAAAGTTTTGGTATGTTAGTGTACAAGCATGTTGGACGCATGGTTGGTATAATCATATGCCATTTTTTTGTATTCGAGTGCATGGGTGAGTGTATCATGTTATATGTATTATGTGAAGCATAGTATGTGACCTTAGTAGGATAATGCATGGGTATGATTTATGTGTGCTAAGGTACAATAACTATACTTAGGAATCCCTATAAAGCATCATGTGTCATTACTTGAGTATGTATATGTATATCTAGAGTGACCATGCATGCCTTTCATGAGCTTTGATTCCTAAGTATCGCAATAAGCATTATTTTCCATGAAGTAATGCTATCCTTGATCATGATGTCTTTTACCTCTTATGGAAGGATAAAAGTGTCATATTTTGAATATTATGCGAGTCTTGAGTGAAATTGGTATATTGATATATAAGTACATTGGAATTATTAAATGACCTATTGCATTATGTGATCTTATATGCTTCATGTAGCTATATGTAGTGTAATGACATAGCCATTAGTTTGGTCATCTGCTCAATCCCACACACATGCGATGTTGTGTAAGTTAGAGAGGATGGCCTATGGCCGTCTAATTTTATCGTTCGTTATGGGGCACATGAGCGTAGATGTTTCGGTGGATTTCTCCTTTGTTGGTACTTGAAAGATCAAGACATTTCTCTTCTATTATATTTTTAGTTTTGTCCTCCTAATGTATTTTCCATGCTAGTTTTGGGTTTGGCATGGCCTTGGTTTGTAAACCTAAAATGCTTCTTATATATTATGCTATCTTATTTTCTCACTCTATCCTATTGTGTTTTTGTGTTTTACTAGTTTGGATACTTAACCTCATGTCTAGCATGAGGCAAATGATAGAATATCTATCTTGTATTATATATGGCTGTAACACCTTATTATTTTCGATGAGTGTTTTATATTTCTACTTTCACAAACTATTTAATATGAAATTTTTAGGTAGAAAAGGGGGGGGGGGTGTTACACATAGTTTATGATGGTCTGGTTACATTTTTGGGCGGTTCAACTAGTTATAATACCATTTACATACTTAAATAGTTTTTATGGATATTTGGTCAAGTTTGTCTTTTTTTTTTTCTATAATATTCCATTGGTGTGATCACTTAATGGGATATGATCATAGTTATTAAAATCCTAATTCGATCATACAATCTTAAAATACAAAAAATAAAAAATTATCTACAATCCTAGGTAAAATATTAAAGTAGAATAATTGTTCTAGAATCTTTTGATTCTAGGTAAAATCCTATAACCCTAGGTATAATATTATGATCCTAGGTAGAATTATAATATTCTATATTAATACTATAAGTTTTTTAATTTATCTTCAAATCTATTTTTCATCTTATTCCAACTATATTTACTCCCTAATCATCTAATTCTCAAATATATATTATTTTACAATATATATTGAAAATGAGCTGCTGCGAAGAAAGTTTAACCGAGATACCATTAAGACAATGAGTTTGATTTTTGAAGTAAAATGTTGATAAATGAATGTAATCTCCATCTAAATAGTAAAATAGCTATATGAAAATTTACATTATTATTAATTATTAACTTTTTTTCAACTCAAAATTAATATTTATTTATTTAATTTTTATGCTCATGTTGGCATCATGATATAAACAAGCATTAGGTTTAAGGTGGACATATGGTTTATATATAACCTATACTTTTTTTTTAAATCTTGATTCATCAAAAATTTATAAGCCAACATAGATCCTTCATGGGTTTTATCTTCTTAGATAATATAAATTACCATCCTCTTATTTTATTGTTGCCTTCATTATTATTTACCTTCTTCATTATTTGTGTGTTTTTATTAAGGTAAATAATACTGTACATTTTAAATGTAATGAGTTGTATGTTTCCTTTCCCCATAAAGTCATTGTAATGTCTACTTTTCATTTGATAACTTATTTATGATGTTTATGACTTAATATAGTTCCTAATACATACAACTACATTAAAATTTTGTGCTACTTCTAAGTTTCTATAACATAATTGGTGACTACATATGAAATGCCCCGAAAATTTCTAATTTTATAAATTATATTTAAATGAGGTTTTATTAGAAAAATTATTTAAATAAATTATTTTTAATAAAATAAAAGGATATTTAAATAGGGAAATTCAAGAAGAAATTTATAAGTATTTTTATTAGAAGAGAATTTGGGTATTTTAGCTAATTAAGCATTTTATTTTAAAATTTAATTAAATAAATTAATTTATTTAAAATAAGAAGGAAAAAATATTTTCAAATTAATATTAATTTTATAAGTAATTTAATTGGAGAAAAATAGAGTGTTTTGTTAATTAAAAAGGAATTTGTGGAAAATCTTTTAAAAATCCTAATTTAGAGTAAAAAGGGATTTAAATATTATTTTATTTAAATATTATCATTTTTAAATATCCCAAATATTCTAATTAATTTAATTGAGCCAACCCACTATTTTTATTTTTCCCTTTTTCCTTTTTCCTTTCCTTTTTCTTTTTCTTCTTCTTTTCTTTTTCTTTTCCTTCTTCTCCCCGAACTGGGCCAGCCCGGTTCCCTTCCTTTCTTCCTTCGGCCCAGCCCGTGCCGCGCGTCCTCCTTCCGCCGTCCCTCGTAGCACCGCGTTTTAATCTCTTGCCTTCCCCAAATGCGTCGTCCCATTTAATGACACCCTCCCTCGCGCCGACCGGCCCGGTCCGCCCCCTTTTTCTTTCTTTTCTTTCCTCGCGAACCGCCCGGCCCAGCCCTTTCTTCTTCTTCCTCCTTCGCACCTGCCAGCCTTCCCCGACGTTGCACCTGCAACGTTGCCGCCGCCGTCCAGCCGAGATTTCCGGCGCCGATCCCGCTCATTTGACCGGAATTTTCATTCCTTCCTCTTCCCATTTGTTTCGGAAACCGTTTGACCCGACCAAATCTCCCTCTTCTCGCGCCATCCTCTCTCTCTCTCTCCTGCGCACACCCATGGCCGTTTTGACTCCTACCGGCCGACCTCGCCGCCGTTGACCCTAACCCTACCTGCCTCACCACGTAGGCGACCCAAAGAACCCTACCCTATCTTATTTTCCCTATAAATACCCTCACAATCTACCCTGTTTCGAGTTTGGATTTCCCAACCCAGAATCCCGACCTTGCCACCGTTGCCACTTCAGACGCCTCGTCCTCCGTCTACGGCCAACTTCGCCGCCCGTTCTGGCCACCTGTGTTATCCTTACACCTCCCTCTAGCTAACCAAATCTACCTCAACCTTCGATTCTTCCTGCACAAGCCGCCCCAGCTGTGCGAAGTTCCCTTCCCGATCAACCTTGTTTTCTGCCCCGCCACCCTTCGCGCCACCCTTAGCCACCTCCTCCTCCGCTAAGGCCGCTTCTTTCACCTCCCAAACTGTGCTTCAAACCCTGCCCTACCTTCCCATACCTTTAGTTTCCTTTTTCTCGTTCTCCTCCCCTCTCTTTCTTCATCTCCTCCATTCGGCCACCACCACCGCCGCCGTGAGCCGCTACCTTTGGCTGCGCCACCACCTCTATTCTGTCCCTCTCCTTCTAGGGAACTCAAAACAACCCAGCTCCCATTTTAATTCTTCCTATCTTATTCCCAGCATGCAACTTTCCCCTCTTTCTTTCCTCTTTCCGGTCACCGCCGCCACCGCCGTGCGCCACCGCCGGTGCCGCCTATCCCCACCAACATTTGGTTGAACCCTAGACCCTCTCAGCTATTTTTCCTATTTTTTATAACCCTTAAATTATTTTATTTCAATTATTTACATATAAATACTATTATTATTATTCTTAATATTTATATTTTAATATGCATTATTATTATTATTATTAGTGTTAATATTTTATTATTATTTATGTAGAGGGCTGAAGCCTAATATATTTTTAATTCGATTTTATTATTATTCTCCTTATTAATTCTATATTTACTATTATTAATATTAAAATGTTATAAGCATAATAATAATTATTATTTTCTATTTCGAATTTCCCTTATTCTTATTCCATCATTATTAATACAAATATTTTAACATTAGTGTTGCTATTAATTTTACTATTATTATTATGATTATCATAATCATCATCATCATCATCATCATCATTATTATTATTATTATTATTATTATTATTATTATTATTATTATTATTACTTCTGAATTAGGTTATTTAATTTACAAATAATATTTTTAGTATTATTTTGGCAAAGGATCCGAATCCCTTATTTCACTTTATTTTTGAGTAATGCCTTTTTATTATTATTTCTACTATTTTTATTATTGTTATTAATATTAATATTGATATTATTTTTGTAATTTTGTTATTATTAGTTTATCAAAAGCCTAGTCTTATATTACGTTAGTTTTTAATATTATTTTTATAGGAGAGAGTCTAATTTTAGCTCTTATCTCATAATAGGTAAAACCAGTCCAAACCCTAAGGAGGCGTAGGAGCGTGCTCCAAGACCGGTTTCGTTTTAGGTAAGGAGTGCTAAGGCCTTTTATGTGCTTATGTGTATTATGTGTTTCGCATGTTATGTATCTAGTGTTTATTATTATTAAATATTTTATATGTGGTATGACTTGGAGTTGAAGTATATTGTGCATGGTATGTGTATTAATTATGTATGATGATATGTGTTGTGTATGTGAGGAAGTCGATGTGGTTTGTGTGAGAGGAAGGATGAAAAAGGAGGATGGGGAAAGAATTTGATTAAGGGAAGTGAGTTAACCAAATTTTATGGTTTTATAAGGAATAATCTAATGTATGATTTTATGTGTGGAAGAACAGAATTTATGGTTTGTTTGGGAGAATCTAATTTAGGAGACGGTAATTTATGATGTTATATGGGAGATTTGAATTTATGGTTTGTTTGGGAGAATTTAAATTAGGATGTTAATTGGGAGAAGGTAATTTATGAGGTTATATGGAATAATCACATTTATGGTTTGTTTGGGAGAATCTAATTTAGGAGACGGTAATTTATGATGTTATATGGGAGATTTGAATTTATGGTTTGTTTGGGAGAATTTAAATTAGGATGTTAATTGGGAGAAGGTAATTTATGAGGTTATATGGAATAATCACATTTATGGTTTGTCTGGGAGAATCTAATTTAGGATGTTATTTGGGAGACGGTAATTTATGATGTTATATGGGAGATTCGAATTTATGGTTTGTTTGGGAGAATTTAAATTAGGATGTTAATTGGGAGAAGGTAATTTATGAGGTTATATGGAATAATCACATTTATGGTTTGTCTGGGAGAATCTAATTTAGGATGTTATTTGGGAGACGGTAATTTATGATGTTATATGGGAGATTCGAATTTATGGTTTGTTTGGGAGAATTTAAATTAGGATGTTAATTGGGAGAAGGTAATTTATGAGGTTATATGGAATAATCGAATTTATGGTTGTTTTGGAGAATCTATTTTTTTTAATGTTATTTGGGAAAATGTAATTTATGATATTATATGGGGGAATTCAATTTATGATTTGCTTGGGGGAATTCAATTTATAGTTTTCCTTGGGAGATTCTAATTTATGATTTTATGAGGAAGAATCTTTATGGTTTGAATTTATGGTTTGGCATGGAAGAATCTTTATGGTTTGAATTTAGGGTTGGTATGGACAAATCTTTGGGTCTTATATGGTTTGAATTTAGGGTTTTGTATGACGGAATCATAGTTTGTATGGTGGTATTTATAGTTTTATGGTGGTATTAGGGTTTACATGGTGGTATTGACGATTGAATGGTGGTATTAGGGTTTGCATGGTTGAATTTAGGGTTTCACGTGGAATTTTAGGGTTTGCATGAAAACGGTTCAAAGGTTTGCAGGGGGAGATTAATGTCTGCATGGGTATGAAAATTACGTGTGGAAAGTTAATTTGGGATGTAAGGAAAGTAATGTAAGTGTTGTTTTGGTGTTTGAACGCTTGGGATGAAAAATAACACGTGGAGCAAATTAAGGGTACGGAGGAGACTGAATTATGGTTTGTTGTGGTTAATTAAGGTCTATGGTGGTTGATTAGGGTTTTTGTGTTACCATGTGTATGTGGTGATAAAGTGTAATTATGATGGTGGAATTTTATGATTTGTTATGTGTGATGATTTATGCATGTCTAGGGTGAAAGCCTTTGAATAAGATACTTAAGAAATTAATCACGTAAAGTGAAAGATGTTGAGCCGGGCCCAGACCGATCCACCGGCATAATAGTGGCAGGAAATATTTCCCTTGCGACTGATCCACCGGCTATAATAGTGGCAGGGTATGTTACCCTCGCGACCGATCCACCGGCTAAAATAGTGGCAGGGTATGTTACCCTCGCGACCGATCCACCGGCTAAAATAGTGGGGTTCCCGTACTCGTATGGACTTGATAAAAAGTATGGTGTAAAATGAGTTCTGATTAGAGATTAATTTAAAAACTAATCCAGTCTACAATCAGGCCTTATACTCTTACTTGGATGGTCGTAAGCACCTTATGTCATTGTGTTGGTAATTATGCCCTTTTATGTTCTGCATGATTTATGTGTTTGTGTGTTGGCCTTAGTGATCAAGTCACCTTACTTAGTACTGGACCCGTACTGATACTACCTTGGTTGATGGGTCCTGTGATGATCCACCGATGGTGGGGAGCAGACCTCTTGTGCAGGTTTAAGATCAGAGACTGTTTTGGGGTGGCAGGCTTGACTTGAGTGAGTAGGCAATCCGGAATTTGACCCATCGGGTTTTATCTTGTTTAAATGTATTTCTATTTGGAAGTTACAAGTGTTAATAAACGTTTATGCGTACTCTGATTTTGTTGTATGATCTTTCGAAATATTTTATGAATTGTTAATTTGAATTTAACGTAAATCTTTCCTTTAGCCTTAGCGCTTGGTACTGGAACGGTTGGAGAGAACCGGTCTGGTACTAAGTGTAGCGGTAACATTCCCAGAATTCACAGGTTTTAAGTATTTCTATTTTAATTGCTTCCGCTTTTCAAAAAAAAGTAGTGAGATTTGGGGTGTTACAAGTTGGTATCAGAGCGGTTGGTCCTTCGGCCACGCTTGTTTTCAAAAATAAATTTGGTTTTCGGACTTTGTATTTGATTTTGAAGTGTGTTTCGACCGCTTCTCTATTTGTTTTAAACTTTTTAAGCTGATACCACAAGTTGGTATCAGAGCTTTTGGTTGTTGAGAATTGGGTTTCGGTTAGAGATTCGGTTCTCACGATCCTAAATGTTTTAACTGAAAATGTATTTACCTTGTTTCAAGTAAATTTTAAAATCCGGATTAGCTTGTGAGGATCGTACGATGGGGTAGTGTAAGTGACCTTGTGGTTTTCTGCTGTGATTATGGTCTTGTAATTAGTTCGTCCTTAAGGGGGTAGTAACCCCACTAGGTTTACCCTAGTCCTACAGGTTTAGTGGATTGATAACCTTAAGGCGTACCTTGCTGGACCTAACTTTACTTGGTTTTGTTTTTGTAAACATCGTTTTATTTTCTTCGGAGTTACTTTTAACCTATTTATTGCGATCAATATTTTATGCAATCGTTTGTCAAGTTTACGCTACTTAGATTTTCCCTGAATTTCGGGGACGAAGTTCCTTTTTAAGGGGGTAGTAATGTAATACCCCGTATTTTTAAAATCCAGATTTATTAAGTTTAATGATTTTATTAACGTAATTTGATGTACATAATTAATTATCTTAATTTGGATTTGTCTTATGGATTTATCGACGATTCAATCGTTAATATTCTTAGAAAGTTTTAAATTTAGAAGACGTATTCAGGAATTTCTTCCAAAATCAGCTTTATTCTGTTCTATGCTTTTTGATTTACAGAAAAATAATTTCGGAAATGACTAAATTGGGCTCGGGGTGTTAGAGTTCAACTTAAATATTTTATTACATGCTTTAAATAAATTTTTGGAGTTCTTATGATATATTTCCATAAATAATACATATTTTTTTTGTGTTCATCGGTTATTCCTTCCGAGAGTGTTTCCAAAATTCTTAGATAACTCTTTTATTAATTCTGAGCCTTCGGATCTTTTCGAAATAGATTTTCAATAAATAATTTTTTGATTAAATTCTCCCAATATTAATATTTAATATTTAGTATTTAAATTGAACTTATACCCAGGTACAACAACCCATAATTCGTCTCTAAGGGGGTAGTTTTTTTTATATAAGTGTTGTTTTTTTTATATGGTGTCTCTATTTTCGTGGATTTAAATTTTCTTTAGTAAGTTTATTCCTAAGGGGGAATTTTATATAGTTATTAGTGTTAGTTTGGTCCATTAAATAAGTAGGGGGCCATGAAATATAATCAATTAGTATAACAATACTAATTAACCCACTATACTAAACTAACATGAAAAATATCACATGGGACATATAGAAGATATCACAAGAGAGCATGGTATAAAATACCAAAATACACATGCGCTGACTAAAATAAGATAACCATGCTAGATATACAAACATCAACAAGGCCACATTCTCCTTATACTAGTTTATTTAAAACATAAATGAAACTTATCAACTAAGCATCAAAGGGAATCTTTCTGAAGTAAAGATAACCAAAACCAAAATCAATCTAATTTCTATAACATTTACAATGATAGCTCAAAAATCTAACATCCATACTAATAAACTCCATAAAACCATAAGTGGGGCACAAAGGTAACTACAGACCACAAGTTAGGTACGAAAGATACTACCAAAGAATAGGTAGAAAATGAAGGTAACTGCTAAACTATAGGTAGGCACAAAGGTAACTACCAAACCATAAGTAGGTGCAAATGATACTATTGAACTATAGGTAGGCATGAAGGAAACTACCGACCACCAATATAACTTCATCTCAAACAAATATAATTACTTCCATTTTATTTACTAGAAGGAAGATTATATCAACCTGGAGATATTTAGGTACTCCGATCATACTTGTGCACAAAGGAAACACAATATCCTACCAACTATCAACCTAAGGACACTAAGGTACCCTGGTTATAGCGACACACAAAGAAATCATAATATCCTACCAATAAGGTTGCCTAATTTATAAGTATGAATGCCCTATAAGGAGTCCGTTGATCTAAATAAAGTAACATATAGGACTTGACTAGGGCACTAAGGCACACCAATAAAACTCCAAAATAACTGTAGGATAAACTATGTCTTTAGGGTAGCTACCCCTAAATAGCTCCCATTCCCGATCTTGAAGTCTTTCACTTTAAATGTTAATATTTTATTAAGGTGACCACATAATGAACACATAGATTCAATTTTCACATTTAACCATTTTTACTCATTTCTAATTATTCAAGACAACCATAATCGAAGTCAATACTAAGTTTAACCTAATAATCTACTAAGTTAATCTTATGATCAATTATTCACATTTAGGTGTGTTAGGTAAAAAATGATCAAAATGTCCTAAAGGCCATAATCACCACATTATTATCCATTTTAAATACCAATTTTATTTTATTTAATAATTTATCATCAAAATTATAAATTATAATAATTAAAATATTTTAGCAAACAAATAAATTACTAGATACAATTGATAACTATTTTGTCCTAATACATGATTTAATACGTAAAATCCTAACATGTATTCTCAAATCATTAAATCACATACTTTCATATTTAATAATAAATAATGCATATTAGGCATAATTATTGGAATAAATTAAGCACAATACATGCAAAAGACCAAAATACCCCTATGGCATACAATATTAATAATCATGCTAAAAATATGCCTAAGCATGCTCAACATATTATATTAGACATATATGTCATAAATAATTTGTTATTGACATCAAACCCATTCTAGCATGCCTTTGTACACATAATATGTTAATCAGCTTAATATGATCCATTTTACTAAATTTTATACTATCATTATTAGGTAAATAATTGCCACATAACAAACATACTTAATATAATTTATACATTAAAACCCTAATATACTATTATGTGATATTTAATATTTTAGTAAAGCAAATGGGTTACGTGATTTTTTAAAAAAGTTATAAAATATAAGTAACCTACTAAGAATCATTATGCTCCACCAATCAACCTCTTTACCTAAAAATAAAACAAACAATAATTATATTAATATCTAACCCATAAAATTTCAAATAATATTAAAATATCATTAAAATTACCAAAATACCCATAAATTGGTTGGAAAATAGGGCAAAATAAAAAAGAAGGGAAAACTCATGTTGCATGAGGTTGGGCAGCGTGACTTATATACTTAGAAAAATGGGGGTTTTTCGGGGTCAAACTAGAAGAGTGGGTTGGAGTGTGGGGTTGGGCGTTGGGAAAAGTGAGAGATGCGTTAAGGCCGAATGGGGACGTAATAGCTAAGGTAAGAGGAAGGGGCAACTTGGGTGCTATTATAAAGGTGGCGGTGGTTGTTGGTGATGGGGGATGATGGAGGAGGCTACAAAGGGGCATATGCTGCATGGGAGGGAGGTAGGGCAGAGAAGGGTGAATTCGGCACTAGGTAGTAATGGAGAAATACGGTGGTTTCGAGGGAGCAACGAGGAGTTTTAATGCAATAGGGAGCAAATTACGTGAGAGGAAGGCACTACATGGGAGGTGGCAGCATGGGATTTTGATTTAGCTAGGTAGAGAGTGTGTGGAGGAGAAACATTGAGGGTGTTGGAGCTTGGTGAGGTAGGGTGAAGCTTGGTGTTGATCAATGTGAAGAAGATAGATGACTATGGAGGGTTTTTCTGGAGCTAGGAAGGTGGAAGTTGGATGATAATGGTGGCAGAAATAGAAGGTTAGGTAGTTGGTGGCTGGGAAAAAGAAACTAAGGGAGAGGTTAGTGGTAGTGTTTTGAATGGAAAGGGATGATGAGGTTGAATGAATGGAGTAGGTGATGGTGGCACTGATTTTTTATAAAAAAAATGAAAAAACATGTTCTTTTTGACATCATACTCATGTTAACCATTATCTTTTCCTCAGTATTAAATCTCATTTCCTTCGTAGTGACCATTATGTTTGATGATCTTTCACCATGTCATACGATAATTTTTCATCAACTATTTCACCTAATGTGTGATGATCTTTCATTATCCATTTGATGATCTTTCACCACTATGTGTGATGGTATTTCACCACTTTGTTTGATAATCTTTCACCAATTATGTGTGATTGAATTTCACCACTATTTGTGATGATCTTTAACTACTGTGTGTGATGAATTCTCCCCATTATTTTATTAAATTTACTACTAAATTTCAACACTACCCTTGCAAAATTTTATCATTATTGTAACCATCATTCACTACTACTGTACTTATCTTTTACTATTGTTGTATATATCTTTCACCATTATTCTATTAAAATTTACCACTAAAATTACAACATTATTCTCATGATATTTTACCATTATTGTATATACCTTTCACTTTATTTTACCTATCATTCACCATTGTTATACATATTTTTTACCATGCTAAATTTTCATTGTTATTACATATAAACTAATCTTTTATCATTGCTACACATATCTTTTACTATTATCTACTGAAATCTCACAACTATTTTTATTTAAAGTTTTTTTATGATCTTTTACCATTCTTATACTAATATTTTATCATTTTTTATTTATAAAAAACATATCAATATGCAACTCTATTTATAAAGAATAGTTTGAGAAATATTATGGTATATATATATAAATATATATAGACATAAGAAAAAATAAACTAGTTATAAAAAATGTTTAGGTGACAACTAGTGATTTGTTGCCCATCATATCACAAGTTGTAAAGTATAATTTGTGATGCTCAATTGTAAAGTATATCCTACACCTAAAAGTGACCTGCAATATATACCAACTTAAAATATAGTAATAACTTTTTAATTTTAGATTATGAGATAAATGAATTTTTGTTCCTTTGTTTTGCTGAAGTTATGCATGTTGTAAATCCTATATTACTTCACAAAGAGAAAAATAATTATGACAAAAAGCTTAGTTAAATTATTTTTTGGTCGTTAATACGCTTTATTAATACCAAGAAAAGATTACGTGCATCAAAACTTGGTGACCCAATACTAGTAAGAGGGCACCCCATCTAGATTTTACAAATAACTTCTATATATTTTAGAATAAGGTTTATCATGTAAACATATAAACATTTCCTCGACCATATCCTACACTAGAACACTATGAAGATAAGTTCTAGTAGAAAAAATAGTATTCTTCCTCTTTCTCCATAACCTATAAATGACACCAGTATCCACTTGATGCAATATGATTCCACATCCCTTAGATCTTTTGGTCACTCAAATAATCCACAACATCAAATGATTATAATAAGATGACAAATATACAACTTTCAACCATTTCAGAACATTGTGTGTAGCACCCCAAAATTAATTGTTGAAAATTTTTATTTTTTCGAAGCATTAATAATAAAATATTGGGTGTTATGCTACATCCAATATAGAAGATGTGCTCCTTATACCCCATATTTATTAGGTGAAAGCCTAAAAAGTAAATCTATCTAAGATATTTGTTATAGGAATCACTTGATCCTACAATTATACAATATTACAAAAGAAAAAGGAAAACATATGTGATAAAAAATAAAGGACTAAAAGCGTGCGTGCGTGCACACACACACAAACAGAGATATTTAGATAACTATACAACTAAACCAACCCATAACCATTCACTAGAATAATCACAAGGAACCCATTGAGTCAACATATACCAACACACAAGGTGGTATAAGGAAATAATACACATCTATAGAAAAGGGAATGTATGGCACAAGTAACCTAATGGCAATATATATACTATACATATATAGATGCTCAAGATGTGAGATGATCCAAAAGACAACCATAATTAAAGTTTATCAATAAGTGATCATATGAATCTATTTACTTATTCACATTGAAATCAGGGAACCACTTATAATATAACCACTCCTCACTTCTTTTCCCCATAGATGGGATAAAGATAGTCAACATCACTGATATGTAACATTTAATCTCCCCTTTACCCTAAAAATGGAAGAAAGATAGTCAACCTCACAGATACATACACATCCAAAGTAAAACACTCCTAAGCTACTAGTAATCCTATATAAGTCAGTGGATCAATAAGATAGAGTAGACTAGTCTCCTTTGGTTCCTTTAAGACTAGAAAATATTTCAATAATCAAGTTATTTAACACTTGAAATTATTTTGGTCCTATCTTATGTGATCTTACACTATAAATAGTAGTGTTTTATTAAATCATTAACCCACACTTTACACATAATAATGCATCACTTGTATTACTTAATGTCATCAAATTTTTACTTTTATTACTATTGAATTACCATGAGAAAAGTTGCTTATTGATTTATTACAATGATCTTCGGTTATCATGAATTTATTATAATAATTGATAATATCTAACACTCACAATGTATCACTTATAATGTATTTAACATGATATATTCATATGGAGTAAAGGTAATACATAAGAACACTTATTAAGTGTGCAAAGGAATATTTTATAAGGTAAAATACCATAATACCTCTATAAAACCTTAATTTCACAAGTACACCACAAATCCATCTATAAGACTCTCCAACTCACCAAATTTAACAAAATAACCCAAAATATTATTAAAACCATCATACCCAAAAATCATATCCTAACTCCAATATTTCACACGTAAAATGCATAAGTTACTCTTTTTGGTTATTATTCCCAAATTAAGCCACTTCTTATAAAATCATACCTTATGCTATTCATAATTTATCATGATACTTCACAATTCATGATTATCATATTTTGGCACATATCATACTCATACAACACCAAAATTCTAGATTTAATCTTAAAGGACCAAAATTTGTTTAGCTTAACAAAACATCTCCAAATTTATTATTTTCATAATTTAATCCATAGTCATTTAAATCCTAACATATTATATATCAAATGTATTGTAGAAACCTCAAGGAGCAGAATAACATACTTTTTTACACGAAAAATCAAAAGGAGATAAAATTACCCTTAAGGACGAAACTTCACCCTAATAATTCACAAAATATTACAAGTATTCAAATCTTACTAATTTTACACACAACCCACCCTTATATTAATAACATCTTAAAAACATAATTTGCTAAAATTAAAACAATCTACAACTTCTCTAAGGCCATAAGGTCAAGACCTTTGTGAAGCATAAACCCCCAAATTTTACAACCTCAATATATTACACAAATCATCATACATAGAAATAATTTAATATACTCATCCATCTATTTAAAATTATAACATAATATACTATTATGCTTGGGATTTTATGACAAAGCCTAACAAGACACAAAACAGTCATTTCATATAAAATTATCAAATTCAAAAAATAATTACTTTACCCATTAATACATGAACACAAATTTAACATAAATCCTAACATGATTTCTAGCATAAAACATGAAAACATTAAAATTCTTAAAATTAACATATAACATCAATTACCCTAAACTAAATACATGTATCCTTATTGAAGACAACATCAGTCTCTATGTAAAAATATTCCTAAACACCTACTATCACTCGTTGATCACCTTAAATGAAAATATGAGAATTATATAAAATAACTATGGTAAGGGTTAAAATACAAGAGAAAGATTAAATGAGAGGAGAAACCCTCTAGGTTTTGAAAATGGGCTTGAGAATACTTGAGAAACTTTCACCAATATATAACCTTAACTCTCTTTTTCTTAAAAACAAGTACTAAATAATTAAACTTAATACTTTAGAAGTATGAAGATGAGAAAAAAAATGGAGAAAAAAAGGGTAGAGGGCTAGGCACTAAGGAGCAAGAACCACCAAGATGTTTCTCGAACCAGGGAAGAAGTTAGAGGAGAGATGAGAGAACAAAGTTGACGTATAGAAAATTTAGTAAGTGTAGAATGACCAACCAATGGGTATACATCCATTATGGTAGCAACAATTTGTAGGAGAGAGGGAGAAAATCCGATGTGAGGTTGATTGCAAGCAAGAGGGGGTGATGTGAATAATTGACATGGATGATAATGTGTAAGAGAGTTGGTGGAAGGTGATTGAGGTGATTATAAATAGATTTTTGGTTGAATGAGTAAGGAAAACATGTTATCTAATCATGAGGTGTAAGGAGGTTAGAATTTTGTATCCCTCATGACTAAAAAAAGTGAATAATAATTAAATATGATCTAGCTAGGTAAGGTAGAAAGTCTGATAAATAGTTATAATAAAAATATAATAAAATAACTTCTAAATATTGTGAAAAATTAGGGAAAAGAGAGGAATTTATTTATGAATCTAAATATATACAAATATTGGGCATATGGATTTATTTATGGCAAAAAAATTAAGAAGATCAAGAACAGTAGTAGTCGTCTAGCTTTGGTTGAATAGAAGAGGTTGGTGGTTGACTACCTGAGACCTAGGATGATAGGGTTTGGATTGATCTTGGCCGATCGACCATTAGTTGATTGAATAGAAAAATAAGGATTTTAAAGGGTAGGAAGGTAAAATGAGGGTTTGAGAGGTATACACAAGGCGTTTGAACTAATTTTAAGAGTTTAGGGAGGGATTAGGAGACTAATCGCCCAAGAATTTAGGATTATGAAAATTTAGGGTATGGCATTATGTTGCAAAGGATTCATTAGCTACATAACACATGTTGCAAAGGGGGTCATCAAGAACTTTCCATTGATGTAACTTTGACTTATTCAATACGGCTTGGTGACAGAACAATGACATAATGAGTTTAAGCTAATAAAAAATATATATCAAATTATTTCTCATTTTTTTTTTACAAATAGATATCCATATTGATATAATTTTGTTGTATATAAAATTACTATATAAAATATACATATACCATATATTTGCAATAGAAACATGTACATTCATCATTGTAAAAATTAATTAACATTCATTGTTTCAAATATTAGCATTCATAAGTTTGAATGATCATGATCATTAGTAAGCATGATCTGCAATACATTATACATGATAATATATACATGTTACATTTACTACAGTAAAGACCGACATTCATTGGTTTGAATACTATGATTCAATAGCTTGACTAATAATATTTATCAGTGAGTATGATAAATAATACACCATACATTTGTTATACAAACATGTTAGATTTATTAGCATAAAGACCAACATTCATCGTTTTAAAGACTAACATTGATTAGTTTGAATGATAATATTCATCATCGATTATAATATGAAATTCATCATATATTTGTAATATAAACATATTACATTTATCATTATAAAGACCAACATTCACCATTTCAAGGACCAAAATTCAACATTTTGAATGCTAATATTCATTGGTGAGTATGTGTAATACATCATATATTTTTAATACATACATGTTATATCCATCACTGTAAGGACTAATATTTATTGTTTCGATGGCTAATATTCATTAGTTTGAATACCAATATTCATTGGTGAGTATAATATGCAATGCATCATACTTGACTTTTGAATTGATGAATATTAGCCTTTAAACTAATGAATGTTGTACATGATAATTTTTTAGGCAGGAATACACATACATGTACGGGTGTCTATTTATAAAAAAAATATAATAAATAATTTGGTATATATTAATTTTTACTTCTATTTTTAATAGCTCAAATTATAGATAAATCTATTTTTAAGTTCTACCATAATTCATTATTATTATTATTATTATTATTATTATTATTATTATTATTATTATTTATTTTGAAGATTGAAAACACCGATAACAAAACGAGAAATAAAATGCAATAGCAGCTAATATTTACAAATTCACCATTGTCTTTTGTCATGGTTTGTTAGGTGAATCTTGCAACACGCCATATAAGAATTGGTCCTCAACTAGTCGAGCTGTATCTTATCATCAGTCATCTCCTTCAATTTGCCTGCCGGCAGGTCAACCACGACGTACACGATGTTTGAAAGATTAGTAAAATACTGATCGAAAGAGAATTCGAAATTCAGAACTTAAGTTACCCAGACTTGCTGATATCGGGCCATTAGTTCTACCAATCATAGGCAACAAAAGCTCCCTACGCACATTTCTCTCTTTTTGCATTAACGACTTGCTTGCAAGATTCTAAGTCTTATGGAAAGAGGAAACAAGGAAAAAACCATCGACCCACCAATGAGAAATCCACGTACACGTCCTTTTGAATTAAATTCGTCAAGTTTATTATTATTATTATTATAGTTTAAAGCTGCAGTTATCATATCAACATCGATCAATATTTTTTTTTTATATGTGGCAAGCATAAGAGTATTACCACCATTTGTCAACCGAAAATTATTAGTCAATATGAGACCATAGAACTACATGCCGTGATATCTATAATGCTTATCGAATATGGTCTGAAATTTCACACACACATATTCATATGTATAGTAGTACACGGTTGTAAAAACATCCAACTCGATCATACAATATATACCTCGCCAATCAATGATGTCCCTTGCCAAGGCATAATTTACGTAAGAATTACTCTCTTCCAAGTTCCAATATACTTGAAAATAAGTCACTTTAAGCATTTAATTTTATGCTTCTACTGTATCAAAAAGAAAATTATTCTATTATTTTACATACTTTTTAAAAAAAGTAATAAAAACATTCTTAAAATTACACTAACATTTTTTAATAAAAAACAAAAAAGCATTTAATGCATATATAATTAAAAAAAAGTAAGAGTAAAAATAAAAAATAGATTTTAATTTTCTAAAGTGACTTTTTTTTATGATAAAAAAATTTGATGACATAATAACTTCCTTTTCGATACGAAGAGAATACCTTTTTAGGATGATATTTAATCAAACCTAACCTTCAAACTACTATATCATTTACCTTTTTATTTTACAAAATAGAGAAAAGAAATTTAGGATAAATTTCATTTAGACACCTTCACATTTAACTTAATATTTTTCACGTATACCTTGTTTTAAATAAGTTTACTTACTACCATCATATTTGACTTTAATTTCACTTAGGTAACTAAATAATAAAAATAGCCACATTTATGATTTCATATTGTTACCCACTAGATATCTAAGTGAAAATAAATTCAAATGTTTCTAAGCTGGATTATATATAATAAAAGGTATCTAAAAATTATTAGCTCAAATCTTTGGATGACTAAATAAAATTTATCTAAAAATTTAAGTATAATTAATACAACTTAAAATTAGAAAAGAAGAAGAATAAATGTGGAAACTATGTTTTAGTTTTTCTAAAATTTGGAACGCTGGATGAGAGTCGCTGATAATGATATTCTAGCCATATCACATTTGTTACAGTAACTCCCCATGCCGCAGCATACGGAAACTGTGATGTACTTTGGGATTGTTTCCGAATAACGGTTCTTGCCGTTTGGCACAATTTGTCCAAGTAAGCAGTAGGTAATTCTACTTCTAGGTTATCAAAATAGGCAATAGTAGGGTGTTCCACATGCTTCTTTAATCGTTCAGAAAAGGAAAAGAAAAATACAGAAAGGACAAGTAAAGGAGACACATCCATAGATTAAACAGAGGAAAGAGATCGGCCCGGGGGGATGGGGGCGGGTGGGAACCAGAATCTGGTGTCTAGAATTCTGGCCTTAGCTGCTAATTAGTTATAGGGATGAAAAACGATGAGGTATGGATTGATTATCCTTTATTTATTATCTATATTTGATAATACAACCTATATCTATATTTGTAATCAAATTGGGTGAATATTTTGTTTGCCTTTTTATATTTCTATTTATATCCGTTTATATATTTATTAGGTCAATTTTATTGAATTTTGCATAAAACTCATCAAATTTAAAATAAAAATAATTTAATATTAGAATTATATACTTAGATTGTTAGAATTTAATTATATTTTTACTTTTAGTCTTAGAAAATATATTTAATATTATATAAATAATGGTAAAAATATAATTTTATATCGAATAAATAGATATGTATACGAAGTTGGATATGGAGGTCGTTTGGTATCAAGTAAGTAGAGGGGGAAGGTATAATGCAACACCCCGAGTCGACACAACCACGCAGGGGTTACTTTGGAATGCTTTCGGATTGATCGGCTGGCCCTACAGATCAACACGAGTCCTTTTAGCGCGCTTTGTCCTCACTCACGCACTTCTCGAGAAATTTTCAGAAAATTTCCAAAACTTCCCAGGAGGTCACACGGCCAGCACGCTTAACTGTGGAGTTCTTAGGACGGAATCACCAAAAAGATGGTATACCATGTTGATATAAGTAGCCAAATCAATCCTTATAACACTCCGCTCAATTTGGGGTATTGCATTCACCCCCACTCAAAGAACGCAACATCCTCGTTGCACCTTAACTAATGACTGTCTCAATACAGTTCATCCCAAGAATCGTTCCTCTAGGTGACTGACTGGCTCATCTAAGTTCAGTTCACGGTTGCGGTTTCACTCTGATATCATTTGTAACACCCCGAGTCGATACGACAATGCGGAGGCTACCTTGAAGCGCTCAGGATAGAATCACCAAAAGGATGGTATACCATGTTGATATAAGTAGCCAAATCAATCCTTATAACACTCCGCTCAATTTGGGGTATTGCATATAACTTCCTGGGAAATACAAAATACCTTATTGTTTGATTTAAGGGATGTAAAAACCATATGTTGAGGAAGTTACTTCCTAGGGTGAGGTTCAGTAAATAATACTTCATAAGTTATAAATTACTTAATTATCCTCAACTACTCATAATTTCTTTAATATTGATGAGGATTATCGAAGGGCATATATTATCAATTTGCTAATTTTGGATGTTTAAAATATTTCCGTCACATTTATTATTATTATTATTATTATTATTATTATTATTATTATTATTATTATCACCACCACCACCACCATCATCATCATCATCATCATCATCATTATTCAATAAGTATTTTTTTAGTATTGTATTAGAATTATTTCATCATTCTAGTTTATGCCATTACATTTATTAATTTTTTTACAATAAGTTTTGATACAAGAGCTACTTCAATTACTTGATGATATTTTTGTAATATTTTATTGTTGTCAGTTAAAATGTCATTACATTTTATTCAAAAGGAAAAAAAAATAGGTAGAAAAATAAATATTGATATTTATTAATAAAAGATATTAATGTAATTTTATATTTACTTCCTAAGTAATAAGAAAATAAACCAAACAAAATAACCAAGGAAGTCATCATATTTTTTAGGAGGTATATATACGCAACAAATACAAATAATTATTTCTTCCAGCGAACCACTTTTCAATATCTAACTTTCTTAGAAGTTGTATTTAATGTAGAAGTAACTGTAAGTATACCAAATGACCCCATGGATTTGATAGTCTTTTAATTATATCCATATTCAAACCTAACGAATATTTATCTCCTTTCTCTATATCGATATTTATATCCGTCTATCTATATCCATTTATACATCTAATAGAAAACCTATCATTTTTCGGATAAAATCTGTCCGATTGCCATCACTAATTAGTTATGGCTTTTTTGGGGTTTAACCGACTCTTACATTGTATTAACTTGGAACTTTGGGTATAAATACAATTATAAATTACACAAAAGGCGAAATAATTTAGAATATAACTACAGAAGTAATAAAAGAAAAGAAGAAAGAAATCAACAAGAGAAGAATTGAGACGTTTCAATTACAACGACAATCTAGTGCATCGATGAATGTGCATAATTAATTTGGCTCTCTACCCATTCTTCAGAAAAGAGAGCCCAAATAAGCAAAGTATACTCACACGCTTTATTCCAAAACCCAATACGTAAACACAAGAAGAATCACTCGGACGGCATATTAAACAACAATCTGCTACATTCCCCCCTAAAGGGTCTCTCAAAAGAAAAAATTAAAAATAGAATAAAAAATCGTGACATGCATTGTGAGTAAAAAAAAAAAGAAAGAAATGATAATATTACATTTGTATCCAAATACCTTCGCTAGGAATATGTTTATACACCACAAAGAGCATGTAATATCCCGGTGGTGCAAGATTTGCAGACGCAGGTGCTTTTACCTGAACTTGATACATGGGTAGAGGCATCCGCACCACATCGATTTTCTCAATACCGAGTTGCAGCATTCTTTGGCTTTGTGAGAACGAATGTGTGTTAAATGAGGGCGGAATCATTGCCACCTCAATTGCGGTACGATCAACCGTACCTCGGACGGCGAATCGCACGAGGAATACCTGTCCATATTCGAGCTTTACCTTATTAGAACCTGGGTAAAGGATCCGAGGACGAAGATTAGCGAGGCTTGAGTCCAAGTAAGGTGGCGAGAAAGCCTCAACGCTAAGCTCGGTTGGGTAGAGGACATTGGTGAAGTTGTAGTAAGCATGGGGATTGCTGCCCCCCACTAATATCCTACAATCCCTCAATAGAATGGCCGTCGAATGGTACATCCTGGGTATGGTCGTTGGGTTTTGAACCTCAAACCTCGAACCTAACGGGGCGTCAGGCTTATAGATGACGGGCGTAAGAACAGGACCTCGTCCGATTTCCCAACCAGCGGTACCGGCGGCAGCCCCATTGATAATCATTACGTTTCCATCCGGCATCATCACCATGTCACCCATGATCCTAGCCATAGGCATGGCCTCCATTACCCATTTAGGATTTGGTTCGTCGATATTCATACGGGCACACGTTTTTAGCGCTCCAAAGAACCGACCCTTTAATGCACTGCGAAACGACCCAAATGGAGCTCCTCCGCATACCAAGACTTCGTACCGCGGATCGCCTCCTTTCAGCGGTAGCAATACCGCCGATCCAGTACTCGGGTAGCTCCTTGGTTCTCCTCCCGGAATCACAGGGTATCTTTTAACCACGATGTTTTTGAAATAATCGAGCATGACGGCGCGATTGTTTGCAAACACAAACAAGTGACCATCCTTATAGAGAAAGACAAAAGGATAGAGATTATTCTCAGCTCTAGGGTCGTTAGTCTCGACCAGAAAAGGTAACCCGTGCAGGTTCTTATCTACGCTCTTAGGATAGAACTCATAGTTAGGCTGCGCCCTTCCTCCTATAATAATCATCCTGCCATCCGGCAGCACATGATTGGTGGCGTACCACCGAGAGCGCAAAAGCTGTGCCCCAATCTCCTGCCAGTCACACGCACGACCTCCACAGGGCTTGAAGATCCTCACTACTCGGTAGCCGTCACGAAATCCTCCGGTCTGGACCAGCTCGCCATCAGGAAGCACGCCGCCGGAGGAACACCAGACGTTGGTCTGGAGCATGAGGGGTCGGAAGGTGTTAGTGAGGACATCATACTCGACAGAGTGTGCGGTGCAGTCGACTTTGACGGATGGATCGAGTGGGCTGTTACGGCATTTTCCATTGGCAAGGGGAAGTTGTGAGACGCCGAAATCGGTGCGGTCGAATGTGATAACGCGATCATT
Source organism: Tamarix austromongolica (assembly GCA_039764185.1). Lineage (NCBI taxonomy): Eukaryota > Viridiplantae > Streptophyta > Magnoliopsida > Caryophyllales > Tamaricaceae > Tamarix > Tamarix austromongolica. The sequence continues at coordinate 86,289,441 of CM077818.1, read as the reverse complement.
GTGTAGGAGTTGCATGTGCATGGATGCGATGCCTATGCTCTTGAGTAAGAGGTGCCACTGTCCGCCACTGGGGGCGGCATGAGAGGAGGGAGGGTAGTAGGCAAGCTGGGTGACGAAAAGAAAGAAGAAATGAATGAGAGAATGGGACGGCGGCGGCCGCGGTGCCATTTTTTGAGAGTCTGGAGCAGTACACAAAATCTTATGATGGAGGTTGCAGACTAAGCTTAGAAGGTTGATGTTCCGGTTGTTTTAAATAGAGATATATGGAGCAGGAGGCTAGCTGGGGCCTGTGGGATGCGCATGCAATGGGAAACCCAAAAACCTTTGTTGCCTGTCGTCGTCTCTGCTCTTTAATTTGATTTTTCTTTAAAAATTTCTTTCTTGTACGTAACTGCATGCATATCACTTTGTTATTTTATTTTAACTGCATTTCTAGAACCTCGGCGGTGTATCTCTCTTTCTTTGATATCTATTTGACAACTAACACTTTAGCGACTCAACTGAATGATTGGTACAGTGCGCTCGCTCATCTATATAATGATGGAAATATTAATTTTGTTTGGTGTAAGGTCACTAGATTCTTAATGACATGACATACAGTGCAAACTGAAATATTTTGCCTCAGGAAGGCTTTTCTGTACTTTCTTTACCTGTTATTTATGTTGTATTCATCATCATCTTTCTCAAAACAACAATATCTCGTTAATGTTCCACCTTGGTGAAACAGAATCTAAACCACGTTATTTTGTAATATTCCGAGTCTAGGGCCGTTAATAAATTGAATCAGTTTGGTATTTTACTCGTTAAAAGTTTGATTCGACTTGTTCGTTTAGTTAAATGAGCTAAGTGCGAGCCTCACTTTTTCGAGCTTGGCTCAATTTGGCTCATTTGTTTAGTTAAACGAGTCGAGTCCGAGCCTAAAATAGTTAAACGAGCTAAGCTCGAGTCCATGGTTATTCAGCTCGGCTTAGCTCGTTTATAGCCCTACAACCCCTACCCGAGTCGATACGCCCACGTGACGCTACTTTGGAGTGATTTTGGATTGATCGGCTAACCCCACATATCAATACGGATCATTTCAGCGCGCTTTGTTCTTACTTACGCACTTTTCGAGAAATTTTCAGAAAATTTCACTCATCATAAAAATTGCTCCAAAGCCAGCACTGTAATACCCCGTATTTTTAAAATTTAATTTTACTAAGTTTAATTTTTTTATTAGCGTAATTTGATATAAATACTTAATTATTTTAATTTCAATTCGTTTTATGGATTTATCGACGATTTCGATTTCATAAATGAATTTAATTAATCATTGTCTTTACTCTTTACGGATCATTCTAGATAAATTCGTTCACGACCATGATTTTATTGTATTCATATGATTTTGATTTTTGGTTAAAAATATGTATTTTCGTTCTTTTTCGTATTTAGATTTTTAATATTTTAGATTCGTTTTCGATTATAACTTCATCGTGTGATTACGACTTTATTTTGGAGTTATATTTTTTTAACAAAATATATTATTTACATTATGAAATTTTCGTTTAAAATAGTTAAATTAATTTTAATAATTTTATTCATAGAAAATATTTCCGACTTTGAATTTATTTATTTCCGAAGTCGTTAAGATCTTCGGAAAGTTTTAAATCAAAAAGATCTTCGGAGCTTATTTATGAATTTCTTTCCGAAATTAATTTTCTTCTGCTTTACCCTTTTTGATTTGCAGAAGACCGGTTTCGAAAATTATTAAAATTAGTCTCGGTTTATTAGAATTTGACTTAAATATTTTCTTATATGCTTTTAAATAATTTTTTGAGGTCTTATAATGTATTTTTGTAAACAACATAAATTTTTACATTCATTGGTAAATTTTCTGAAAATATTTCCGAAATTCTTTATATAGCTTTTATATCAATTTTAAACCTTCAGATCCTTACAAAATAATTTTTCGTTAAATAAATTTTAAATAAAATCTTTCAATAATAATTTTAAATATTTAGTATTTTATTATATGTTTGTATTTAAAAAAAAAAACCTGACCGGTTCTCTTGACCCCCTCTTCCTTTTCCTTTCCTCTCTTCTTCTCTCCCTTCTCTTCTATTCCTCTTTCCCGTCGGGCTCCCTACCTCTGCACCCTAGGCCCAAACCCCAACCTACCATCTCCTCCCTGCTCCTCCACTCCAGCCACCTTGCCACCCATGACTGACCACCACCGGCGACGCAGCCAGCAGTCGCCACAACAACCGCAACAGCAGCCGCAACAACGTAGCAATAATTGTAGCAGCAACAGTCGCGTGCAGTGGCAGGGAGCGCAGGTCGCGTAGCCATTATGCCATGACGAGCTTCGCTGGCTGCTGACGAGTATTCCTTGTGTAATATACCCCAATTTGAGGGGGGAGTGCTATAAGAATTGATCTGGCTACTTATATCAACATGGTATACCATCCTTTTGGTGATTCCATCCTAAGAACTCCACAGTTAAGCGTGCTGGCCGTGGAGTAATTTTAGGATGGGTGACCTTCTGGGAAGTTTCGGAAATTTTCTGAAAATTTCTCGGAAAGTGCGTGAGTGAGGACAAAGCGTGCTGAAAGGACTCGTGTTGATCTGTGGGGCCAGCCGATCAATCCGAAAGCGCTCCAAGGTAGCCCCCGCGTGGTCGTATCGACTCGGGGTGTTACACCTTGACCTCCAATGAAGCTTCTCCAGTCTTCACCAGTCCTGGTTTGCTAGTTTCGTTTGGTATAAATTTTTAAAAACCTTAACAATTGTTTTGATTAATTGAGTATGAATTAGATTATGATAAGCTAAATTGATTATGTAATTATGTATATATATGTTGTACAATTGATTTATAGTGGTTAATTGTAGTGTATTTGGTTGATTTGTAAAAATTAAATTTTTGGTCAGGTTATGCCCGAACTTTGTGAATTCATCCGATTAAGCTATTTTGGGTAAATTGATTTTATGTTACGCTTTAAAATGTATCTAATTTCATGTTGGAACCGTCAATTTGAGAAATTTATGCGGAATTAATCGAAATTGGATTTCTAGGTCAAAATTCGCGTGTGATGAAATTGGATTGCATAATTTAGTAGTTTCACTCAATTGATTTCATAATATCGCTTGAAATGTATTTAATTTATATTGAAAGTGTTGATTTAGGAAAATTGTATGAAATTGATCGGAATTGGATTTTTAGGTCAAACTCTTGCGGGTCTAAATTGGATTGTGTAATTGGGTTATTTTATTCAATTAATTATATAATTTATATTAGAATATATTTAATTGTAATTCTGAACAGTCAATTTATATATTTTAGGAAGAATTGATTGGATTTGATTTTTGGGCTAAAAAACCCTAATTATGCTAAATTGGGTATTTCTTTTATTGGTTTTGAGCAATTGATTATATGATATGTTATAAAATATGTCTAATTGTATTTCTAAACATTCAATTTAAATAAATTAATAAAATTTAATCGAATTACATTTTTGGGCTTAAAACCCTAGATTTTAAGTGAAATTATGAAATTTGTCATTTGTATAGTTGTTTTTATAAAATTAACCCTTAAACCTTGGTATACTCATTTTATTAATAAGGATTACGCTGTAACCTAAATAGATTCCTAAACATCCTTCTCAATTATTTTTACCTCTTTTCTTTTTGCTAGGCCTATTCTAAACATAATTATTCTTACTCGATATATTTTTATACCCTAACCTATCCAAAATAAACCTAAAACTAAAATAAAATAAACCTATTTCTACCCTACCATTTTAAATGATAGTATTATGTTGGCATTTTGACATATGTTCAAATCAAGGCAAAAGATGTCTGGATTATATGCATGCACATTAAGTTGGTAGGTGAGCCATGTGTACACCATAAAATTAAACCTTATTTACACAAGAAAAATCCAATACATTCATGAAAAATATTAATATTAGCTATGAATTATATGGAAATTAGTAATTAATAACATCATAAAATTTAATATGGTTATTTTACTATTTAAGCAGAGTTTGAATTATTTTATTGTCATTCATTTAAAGAATTAGTTTCATTTTCCTAGCAAATAGTGATATCTTAATCATACTTCCTTCTCATCGACTCATGTTCAAGATGTGTAGCAAAATAATAATGGGTTGATGATTAGAGGGTTAGTGACTGAATATAGTATAAATAAAAAGGAAAATAAATTTTAAGATAAAATAGATGAACGTTGTGATTATTATGTAGAATTAACATATTCTATTGATGTTACAAAAGATTAGAACATTCAAACCGAAGCTATCGAAGGGAGGCTAAAAGAAAAGAAATCACTAGCTAGTTTAGCATAGACTATATGCACCAAGGGAAAGTGGCGGCCTATAGTTTAGGGACATTCAACTTTTTAACCTATATTTGTTAGGTAAGTAATTATGGGGTATCAAGAATAACCTTAAGTCATTAATTAGACATATTTGGATGGCCTTCTACTACCGTAAAATTGACTTGATGTGTGCCCATATGGGTTTATAGCCTATATTCGTTTGGAGAAGTATCTTGGGAGCTAGGAAGGTGGTTAAGTATCAAAGTTTGGATGGAAATTTGGATACCTAAACCTTTCATCTTTCGGGTCATCATGGCAACAAACCACTAGTATATCAATATTTTAGTTAATGACCTTATTCGGGATAATAAAGTGAGGTGGAATGAGGAACCGGTGTGGCAATTGTTTCTCCCATGCAATGTGGACTTTTTCCTCACTATCTACCTGCTTTCTTCCAACAAGGTAGACATTATGACCTAGTTCTTTAATCCTAATTGTGAACACACAATCAAACTAACATACCAATCCCTTCTCTAAATAGAATACGGCTATGAAGCTAGCTTGTCTTATTATGAGAAGTGCATCCTTTAGGGAAATAAATGGCACTTTAAGACTTTTCTAATAATTTGCACTTTTATTCAAATCTACGTACATGATATTCTTATTACCATAGAGAAGCTTATGGAAAAGGGAGCGAGCAACTTGAGGTTTTTCCCATCTTGTGGTAAGGCCAAAATGGATATCCATGCACTCTTGGAGTGCTCATAAACCTACCACAAATAGGTTTGGTTCCTATTCTTGATTAACTTGGGACCTAGACCTATAACTTGTAGTCTTGGTTTGAGTATGTTTGCAAACTAGATAATTGGCATGCTGCTTATATTTGCACCTTTGCATGAACAATCGAGTGGTATTAGAATGATGAGGAGTTCAATGTTATCATAAAAAATGGAATTGATCCGTGAGATTACAAGGAGCATATCCTTGGTTTACTTTGGGAAGGTGTAAAACCTAAGGAAGCAAGCAAAGTTGTTGATAAATGGAAGTCCTTAGAGAGGGTATACATTAAGATCAATATGGATGATGGGTTTACTGATTGAGATGGATGGAAAGTGGTGGTTATTGGATATAACCATATGGTGGAATTGTTAATGTTAACTAGATAAGGATTGCAAGGCTATCAATTCTCGAAAGAAGTGGAGGCGGAAGGAGTTCTCTTTGCCATATATTTGGGCGTCAAGTTTGGTTGGAAAAACATTATTGTCGAGTTAGATTGCTTAAGTATAGTGAAGAAGATCAGGGGAAGTAGTGTCCTTGGAAAAGAGATATCCTTTAGAGTGTTTCTTAGATGTGTATCTCATATAATGCTAACAATGTGGCACATGGTCTTTCCAAACTCTTCTTGAATAACTTAGTTGATATGTGGAAGACTTTTGTATCACTTTCCATTGTTATTCTCCATATACATGTCCTAAGTATGTAATATATGTGTGAAGTTTCCTTTCCTCAAAAAATTAAAAAAAACTTTTGTTCTAAATTCAATCATTTGGAAGATGGCCTCAATCCTGTAGAAATAATATTCACATAGATATCATTGAGTGATTTAATTTGTGAAAAAGAAAATAAAAAAGTATATAGGCTTGGGGTAAATTATATGATAAACTAGGGAGTACTTTACTCAATATGCCTGGTGTACAAAATATTAAATTTTCTACTATTTATCACAAAACTCATCTTTTTGATTTCTATTTAATATAAATATCTCACTTTTCTTCATCCTATACTCAATATTATCTCGTTGTCAGTTTTATTTAATATTCACTTATTAGGATATGAGAATTTTGATCCAAACTCAAAATACTATATTTTACCTAAAAATAAAAATCCTATAATCAATTAAGAACTACCAAATTTTAAATTGAACTTTATAATTAATGAAATGAGTTGATAATGAAGCTCATTAACAACAAGTAACATAATTTTACATGTATTCATTAATTTTAATTGTCTAAAGAGGAGAAGAAGAACCTAATGATTTTTTGTTTTGTACAAAGATTATAGTTAAATGTAGTCAATGGAGTATTTTGTGACTACTTAGTCAATTGAGTTTGTATAAAAATGTTCTAATAATAACCAGTCCAAGTGACCTTAAACAAAGATAGTGTAATACCCCATATTTTAAAATTCAATTTTATTATTATTTTATTGGCATAATTTGATATAAACATTTAATTATTTTAATTTCGATTCGTTTTATGGATTTATCGACGATTGCGACTTCATAATTGAATTTAATTAATCGTTGTCGTTGCGGATGATTTTAGATAAATTCGTTCACGACCATGATTTTATTATATTCATATGATTTCGATTTTTGGCCAAAAATATGTATTTCTGTTTTTCTCTCGTATTTTGATTTTTAATATTTTAGACTCGTTTTCGATTATAACTTTATCGTGTGATTACGACTTTGTTTTGGAGTTATATTTCGTTAACGATATATATATTATTTAAATTATAAAATTTCTATTTAAAATAGTCAAATTTATTTTAATAATTTTATCAGTGGAACATATTTCTGACATTGAATTTATTTGTTTCCGAAGTCATTAAGATCTTCGGAAAGTTTTAAATTAAAAAAGATTTTCAAAGCTTATTTATGGATTTCTTTCCAAAATTAATTCCTTCCGTTTTACCTTTTTTGGTTGCGGAAGATCAATTTCAAAAATTATTTAAATTAGTCTCGATTTATTAGAATTTAATTTAAATATTTACTTATATGCTTTTAAATATTATTTCGAGGTCTTATAATGTATTTCCATAAATAATATAAATTTTTAGGTTCATCGGTAAATTCTTCCGAAAATACTTCTGAAATTCTGTATATAGCTTTTATATCGATTCTAAGCCATCGGAACGTTACGAAATGATTTTTCGTTAAAAAAAATTTTTAGATAAAATTTTCCAACAATGTTTAGTGTGTATTTATGTGTGTATTTGAAAAAAAAAACAAAAAAACCCCAAACCGGTTCTCCCGCCCATCTCTTCTTTTCCTTTTCTTTCTTCTTCTCTCCCTTCTCTTCTCCTTCACTTTCCCGACCTGTCCCTGTTCTGCACCCAAAAACGCAGCCCTCATCTCCATCTTCTCCTTGCTTCTCCACGCTACCCGACCTCCAGCCATCGTTGGCCACAACCGCCGCGCAACAGCCACCGCAAATGCTGCAGCAACAACCACAACAAATGCCACAGAAGTGCAGCAGCAGCACAACAGCGGATGGAAGTAGTAGCAGCGAACGGGAGTGACAGCGCCGCCGCCGTCCGGTCACCGCCGACGTCTCCCGACCACCGGCGAGTTGTCCTTGCTCTCCGACAAAGCTTCTCCGACCTTCTCTTGTCCCGATTTGTTGGTTTTGTTTGGAAAACATTCTCGTGGATTGTCGAGCTTTTGATAGCTCTTTCTTTCTCAATTTGCTTAGCTAGCTTCGGAATTAGGTAAGTCATTACTTACCTTTACTTATGACGAATTCTCGATGTATGTCTGCTTGGAGTGGAAGGTGATGATGACGCTTATCGATTATTTAATTATGTCAAGCATATGCTATGTCCTATATGATAATTGTATGAATATATGAATTTGTAGCCTCAATGCAATGCGTGTTAATATGACGCTTGAATATTTTATGTGTGTAAGTGTGCGAAGGGATGAGTATGGATTGAAATTGTATGATGCCTTGTGTTGTATTTTATGCCATGGACTTATTCAGCTTTAATGCTCCTAAAATTATTCGACTTTAATGCCTTATGAATTGGATCAGCTTTAATGCATCTAGAATCGATCGGCTTTAATGCCACTTGAATATGTTCGGCTTTAACGCCATTTGGATTGGTTCGGCTTTAATGCCGCTTGAAATTTATCGGCTTTAATGCTGCTTGGCTTTCATGCCACTTAAAATTGATATAATAATGGATATTCATTGTATTGATGGATGTGAGCTAAGTGCTGTTATGTGGGCCTAATTTATGATTGGCTAAATCCTTGAATAAAATATTAATCACTTAAAGTAAAAGATCTTGAGTGGGACTTGTATCACTCGGGGTAGCTATCCGAGTTAGGTTTGGTATTCACTTGGTACCATTCCGGTGTTTTCTATTCTGTGATCCCGGGTGCCTTACGAAGTCCGGAGAGGCCCTCTTCTACTCTATAGGTGTCTCGATATATTTTGGCCTTATAGGGGGTATGCATACTTAAGTGATTAGGTGTCCTATTTATTGGTGGTCTGGTTACGTTTCTGGGCGGGCCAGCTAGGGCTAGTACCGTTCGAGTACTAGATTAGTTGTTACGATCTCTTCGAGTCTCCGTCCTCAAGATAATATAAACAAATGGTGGTGATCATAATAAAGGAATATAATCATAAATTATTCTCGTTGGCTCTTGGACTTTATATTTCTATTTCCTATACATGTCTCTTAACTCTATCTTACAATAGTGTTTCCATATGACAAATGTCTGTATTCAATTATCATATGATCTATTATTTAAATCACATGTGGGACTTGTGTGTAGAATGATACCTTATAGGGTAGTGTGTGATTCTTAGCATGTGATTATGATTTCTTGTACGCTTGTAGCTTATGTATTGTCATGTAATGTAAGCATGAGTCTGTGACCCCATGTTTTATGGTGTGTGTATCATATGTATAATCGAGCATGAATTATTGTATGAGTAGAATGACGTATGTATCGCATGTATAATTGAACATAAGTATTGTAAGATAAATGTTCCGTATCTTATATGTATTATGTTTCTTTCCATGAGTAGGGTAGTCTTGATTTACTCAGTACCGGACCTGCACTGATACTACCTTGATTGTTTGGGTCCTGTGATGATCCACTGATGGCGGGGAGCAGACCACTTATGCAGGTTCAATATTAAATGTGTTATTGTTGGGAGGAATATTTTCCTTGGATTTTGAGAGTAGGCTATCCGGTGATTCGATTTAATGAATAAAGTTGGCTCCACTGTTGGGATGCCCTTGGCTCTCTTCTCAAATTTTATCATATCCCAAATGTATTATTTTGGTGTATAAACCATTTATTTGATTTGTAATTAGTTGGTTTGTGATCTTGTGGGAGATGTATTTGGATTTAATATCCTTTATCTTTTTAAGTTTTAAAGTCCAAGATTATTTTACAGGTTTCCATTGATTTATTTAGAGATGATTTTATTCAGTGAAATTGTTCACTTTCCATCTGCATGTGGATATATCATTGTGGGAGTTTATCCTCACTGCATAGATGTTGGTTGAATTTTGTTGGAAAGGTTTTAGCCTTGCATCTAGCATGAGATAGATGGTAGACATTTATCTTGTGTTAGGTGTGGCGGTAACATTTCCCAAATTGCGTTTTAGCTTCCGCATTATTCTTTTAAATTCAAAATTTTCAGGAGTGAAATTTGGGGGTGTTACAGATAGCCACCACTCAATTTATATACACAAGTAATTAATATAATTATATCTATAATTATTGTTATTATAATCATATAATAATAATTATAATAATTGAAAAGATGAATACAAATATAACATAAGACGATCACCATTGTCACTAGAGATAATCACTACCTTTTAATAGTTTAGTCACTAAGTATACTTCAGATAATTACTAAACTATTAATAGGATAATCATCATCACCACTAAAGATAATAATCATTCTATTAATGATAATAATTTTTTTTATAATAATTACTAACTTTATCATTATAATTAATAATAGATTATTATTATTATTATTGTCACTATTTAATTACTCAAAATATCATCATTATTATAATAATAATTATTTTTATCATTATTATACTAATCACCACTTGACGATATGATAATTCTCATGCAAGCGATTATATAAAAACCACCGCTCTAAGACTTGATAATCACCATATTCGGTACAAGCATCATATGCAAATATGTTTTATAATTTCTTTTTCAATATATAAAGATAAAATTTGTATATTGCATATATGTTTATTAGTTGAGAAGTTGAACCTTGTAAGAATTTTTAACCATGAAAAGTAATAGAGATTAGTTATGTTTTTATATATGAATAATTTGTCATGTAATCAAGCACTAGAATTTATAAGTATTATTATAGCCACCTCGATACAAAGTTGGAATATAGTGATTATATTGTATTTTTATGTTATATGTCTTATATCAATGGTAATTATATTTTATTTATATGGTGATTATGCTCTTTAATGTGTATATTATGTTTGAGAAATGTAACATAAATGATAGAAAAAATAGGCAACACTTAGTAAATATATCAATAGTGAATTTCGTCCAATATCTATTATGATTATATCTTATATACATAATAATTATGTCAAACTTTTCATTTTATACAACAAGATCACCTAGCTACCTATTCCTGTATTCATGATATAACAATTGTAACCTTGGTGGGGCATTATAATAGTGCCACACATGAAAGCACACAAACACTCTGCATTGCTAAAGTTCAATTTCTCAATTAACTTTATTAATAATTTTCACATGTTATTTTATTTGCTATCTATTTATTTTTCATACTCAAGTGTTTCGCTTGAAGTTAGTATTGCTCATCATCATGATTCATAATGGATATCATATACTTATTTTACTATTATATTTGATTCATAACAAGTGTCAATTTTTGTTTTATCTCTATATATTAAAAATTAAAGACAAGTAGCTAAAATAACCCTAGTAATTGTTAAATATTTAATAATTATTTTTTTAGATAATACAAGAACTTAGGGAGAAACACTTAATGATGATAGATGATAAATTAGTAAAAATATTTAATATTTTACATTGAAATTATACAATGATAGACGGTAGTAAATATTTTGATGAAAATTAAAAGTACTAAAATAACACTTAATATGAAGGATAGTATATTTTTTTTCATCGATCATCTAGTGTATGTTTGACAAACATATATTATGTATATTAAATCTTCATATACACTTTACACCATTTATTTTTAATATTATTTTTAAAACCTAATTATCTATATTAACTACTATCAATTATTATTTCATGATAGGTGCCATCTAGTGTATGTTTGACAAACATATATTATGTATATTAAATCTTCATATACACTTTACACCATTTATTTTTAATATTATTTTTAAAACCTAATTATCTATATTAACTACTATCAATTATTATTTCATGATAGGTGCCATTAATCTTCATTAAATATTTCAATTATTATAAACTATTACCCTTATATCCTTATTAAATATACTCACCCACCACTATTTATTACATAATAAATATCCAACATCATTAATATATATAAATTCATTTTAGATCACATAAGTTGTCATATACCATTCACTACTATAGAATCATGATTTAATAATGATTATTTTAGGAATTTAATAACAGTTTTGAACCATTGTCAAATTATCTATTATTAAAGCTTTAATAACGAATACATAACCGTTATAAAAAACCCTAAAAATGAGTTAAAGATGATAAATTTTAAACTTTTAATAATAGTGTTTGGCCAAAACCGATATAAAATTATGGTTTTGATGATATTTTTTGACATAACCGTTATTGAAAACCATGGAAATTCATAAAAACTAAAATACAACAAATAATACACACATAAGTACAAAGAAGTGTGAGAGAGTAGGGTCCTCATAGTTCTTGATGGAAGTACACACCACACACTCCATGGTATTTTAGTTTTCAAAATGTCAAAAATAGTGCCACTATGTCGTATCTAGAACAAGATGGAGTAGAAATTCAAGACATAATATGAGCCAGAATATAAACAAACAATGAGACCAGAACAAAACATGTACAACCAACGGAGCCACTTAGATCCAGTCTTTGAACGGAGTCAAAAACAAAATGAAGGAGAAAGAGCAATGGATCGAACCAAAAAATTCATCCACAAACCTAAACAAAACTATGTATGAAACATATCTGAGATAATCGAACCAAATCCGAGAAAGATTTGAGAGAATGAAACTAAATATGAAACATATATGAGAGAACAATAACCATACCTCCATACCTCACAACAATCCTTCGCTAGTTTGTCTCAGTATTCCTCTTGTAGTACCGCAATATAATCTTCCCCAAAACATCTATGTACTATAAGTTGGTGCAGAAACCAACCAAAATAAATTGAAAGATGAGGAGGCAACAAGAGTAAAGATAAAATTAGCAAAACACTCACCGAAGTAAGATGGATGACTTTGAAGAGTAAGAGATGGAGGCATGCGGATCACGATGACGTCGCTCAAAGGTGAAGAACAAAGACGTCACGCAGGGACGAAGCACAGAGTGGCACACAGTGATGAAGCACGGCATCGATGTAGCTCAACAAAGGTGGAGTGATTCACAACTAAGATAAAGTTAGTCGTGACACCACACTGACAATTTGTCATCGGGAGACATGTGAGGAAAGGGGCTCATTTTGTGCGTATGTCTGAGAAAGTGATCGAGAACCGAAGAAGAAGGAGAATAATAGAGGCACAGGATTGAATAATTGTAGTGGTGGTAGATATAAGTTCTGGGAGCGTTATGGTTAAAAATAAGAGAGAAGACACAGAAAGGAATGAAGAGCCAAAGTCTATCCCATGCATCTCTCTAAAATAAAATCTTGGACGTTTAATTAGGAACAATTATCATTTTTTTTACCTTTCACACCACATTTTATTTTTTACACCCTTATTAACATTTTTATTTTAACCGTATCTATATACTGTTATTAAATATTATATTTGTGGTAGTTATTATTGCTTCAGTAACTTTTATTTATAAATAAAATATATTTATTAATTTAAACAAATTGTGATTTCAGCTATATTCTCACTTTAGATCGGATGGGGTCAAAAGAAATATGGTTACCAAATAAATACCTAATTAAGTGCCACCGTTTACGGAAATGGCATTTTAATGGTGGATATATTTATTACCTGACAACAGTATAAAAGTTGGTCCATTTATTATAGTGGACCCTAAGGCGCTTAGCGGAGATGATTTGACAAGCTTAAGAAACTAAAAGTCCATAAATCTTCTCTACTTCCATCTATCTAACATTCTGACCTAGTGACGGTCCAATACTAAGAAATGAAAAAGGTAATAAAAAGAAGAAATGCTACCCAAAAACAGAAGAAGAAATTAACATACCGAAACCGAGAAAACAGAGTTAATTATTACCACTTTTAAATTACATTACCTCCGATACACATATGTGTCATTTAGATTTTTATATATTTATTAAAAAATATATAAATTATTAATTATATCGGTATTAAACAAACCTTGTTAAATTATGTTTAGGATAGAAACCATTTAATGATTAGAGATAATTTAATAAAAGATGCTTATTGTTTGAATAAAAATTCTAAATTGACCCTTATTTAAACAATTTATTTTTTTGTTAAAATAACACTTATTACAAATTTAGGTAGTACTAAGTATTATTTTAGAAAAAGTTTTTTTTTTTACAAAAATAATCTTATTCTAGTTTTTTAATGCATAAGTTAAGTTATTTTTTCTAAGTTAACTCTACTAACTAAATATTTCATCGTATAAATATCAGTTAATGTTGTACATTCACTAAGGACACATTTGAGTACTTGCATATTATTTAATAAGCACGGGAAATATCTAGAGTAATAGTAGTACTTTTTTTAAGTAGGAGGTTGGCAGTACTTTGTGCTTGTACTATACTTCTTAGTCCACACGTTTTCTATCATATCAAATTAAAAAAAATATAAAATTAAGCAGAAAAAATAATATTTGAAAAATATAAATATTTATAGTTTTTTTATAAATATATAAATATTTATGCTTTACTCTCATTAGGGTATATAAATAGTATGAAAATAAAATAAATAAATTACAAATGTCTAAACCTTTTTTTCTATTAAGACGTAAATAAAAAAATTAATATGATTGTACAAAATTTTTAAACTTGAAACTATTATTTCTAAATGAAAATAAAATTTAAAAATTTATGTATTTATAAAAAATTAAAAAATATTTATAACTTTATAAGAAATACTTTTGCCTATGTAATGTACACTGAGAACATTACGTAGAATGAAGATAGAAAACTACACGCTCATACATGGAACATGTGGCTATTAGTCCTGCACGAGTAGTAGTGGCTGTTAGTATTGCACTAGTGGTTATTAGTATTGTATAGGTACGGGGATAAAATAAAAAATAAAAATTATTGTTTTATTTTTTAAATTATAAAATATATTTATTTACATATTAAAAAAATAAAAACATAAAAATAAAAATAGAAAAAAGTTAGGAGGATATTGAGGAAGGACCAAATAGAATTTCAGCAATTATTAATTAGGGATAGCAACGGGATGAGTTGGGGACGGAGATTCCACTCCCATCCTCTAACCTAATAAGGAAAATAATCTTTGAACCCGATCCGATCTTTATTTTTTATTATTATTGGAGATTCTCCAATCCGATGCCTGCAAAGATCAAATCTCTATATATGACTCGATCTCCGATTTATTTTATATTTTTAATTTATTCTCCATTCTTAAAATCCTAGTCGATCTGTGAAATTCGACTTTATACCCGAACCCCAATCTCATACCTGCTTCTCAAGTTGTTTTTTTAATATTATATTTTTAATTTATATTCTATAAATATTATATTTTTAATTTATATATATAATATTTTTGGGTGAGTTCGGAGATAGGAACCCTAAATTTATCTCCGAAAAAATTTTCGTTAAGAATCTTCAAACTCGAATACGAATCCAATTCTTGAATTTTTTCCTTAAATTTAAACTCAAACAAAAAATTTATGACGGAATCTCGAATCTGCGGAGAAAATTAACATCCCTATTATTAACTAGAAAAATATATGACGTACAGAATTATTATTTATGTGTGTTGCTCGCGCAGGAATAAAAAGGACGGAGAAAATAAAGAAAAAATATTTATTTATATATTAAAAAATATAGTCATAAAAAAAACATTTTAGAGATGGAGACCCCAGATAAAATAGAATTTCGGTGGTTATTGCCTATCAAAATAAAAGGAAAAAGAAGAGGAGGCCCGTGACACTGCATAAACAGACTCCCGCACACGGATTTGCATTCAACCAAATGGCACGGCCTAGCTTCTAGGCGGTAGGTTCTCTCTCTCTCTCACACACAAACAGAGATTTGCACCGGACGAGGCTCCAATCTCTAACGAACATGTTGACGGTACAGGACGATGATCACGGGACATGGAGTTTATCCCAAATCTAGGCTAGGCATGTGTTATCGATTGCATTATTTAAAAAAAGGGAAGTTTTGAAAACATGCTTAATTCCTTCTTCTCCTTCTTCTCCTTCTTCTTCTTATTATAATTATTATTATAAGAGAAACCGAACTCTTCATAAATTTTATTTGTAATATCAGAAAAATCTTGTGTTACATAAATCTGTGACTTTGCCTACCCGATCGAATAGAGAGAATACTTAACCGTACGCATACACTCCCACACACTTTATTCCACAAACCCCAACAAACAAATAAGAATAATACATTAAATAATACAATATAAATTACCCAAAAGAAAGAAAGAAAGGAAGGAAACAAAAAAAAAAAAAAAAACCAACACACACCCACGCCGACAACGTAATTAGAAAATTACTTCTCCAATTTTCCAACTCGCACCCAAATTCCCTCGCTGGGAATACCCTTGTACACCACAAAGAGCATATAATAACCCGGAGGCGAAAGATTAGGAGAACCGGGCGCTCTTACTCCGACTTGATACACAGGTTTGGGCTCTCCTACCACCCTTATTTCTTCCGCACTAAGTTCCAACAACCTCTGACTCTGCGCGAACGAATGTGTGTTGAACGAGGGAGAAACCATGGTAACCTTAATCTGACTCCGATCCACGTCTCCTTCGATGGAGAAACGGACTGTGAACGACCCCCCGTAGCGTAATTTTACCTCATTCGAAGCGGGGTAAAAAATCCTCGGCCGAAGAGCGGAGACGCTTTGATCGAGGTACGGCGGCGAGAATGCCTCTAGGCTCAGCTCCGTCGGGTAGAGGACGTCGGTGAAGTTGTAGTACGCATGCGGGTTGCTTCCCCCGACCAGCACCCTACCGTCCCTCACCAGAACGGCCGCGGAGTGGTACACGCGCGGTACGGTCGTCGGGTTCTGGACCTCGAACCTCGAACCCGACGGGGCACTAGGGTCGTAGATCACCGGCTTCAGGACGGGATCGCGCCCGGACTCCCACCCCGCGGTGCCCGATCCCGCCCCGTTGATGATGAGCACGTTTCCGTTCGGCAGCAGCAGCATGTCCCCCATCGCCCTAGCCGAAGGCATCGTTTCCAGCTCCCATTGCGGGTTCCGGTCGTTTATCTTGATACGAGCGCATGTTTTAAGTGCTTGCATAAACCGACCCTTCTGCGCCTCCTCAAACGATCCTCTCGGAGCTCCTCCACATACTAATACTTCGGCCTCCTGAGCCGCATCTCCGTCGAGATTCTTCAACGGCAGAAGCACGGCCGACCCGGTACTCGGGTAGCTCCTCGGATCCCCTCCCGGAACCACCGGATACGACCTCACCACGGTATCTTTCCGATAATTGAACAGCACCGCACGGTTGTTCGCAAATATAAACAGATTGCCGTCGACATTAAGAAAGACAAAAGGATAAAGGTTGTTCTCATCCTTAGGGTCATTAGTCTCCTCAAGAAAGCGCAACCCATAAAGCTTTCCATTCCCAGTCCCGCCACTCTTTTTCGGATAATACTCATAGTTAAACTGCTTCCTTCCGCCAATAATAATCATCCTACCGTCGGGCAAAGCTTGATTAGTAGCATACCACCGACGCCGCAATAACTGAGAACCAATCTCATTCCAATCACAGTACCTACCCTCGTCACACGGCTTAAATACCCTCACAACTTGTTCCCCGTCATTGAACCCACCTGTTTGGACCAACTGACCATTAGAAAGTACAGAACCAGAGGAACACCAGACGTCGGTAAGGACCATGAGCGGGCGGAAAGTGTTGGTGAGGACGTCGTACTCCACGGAATGTGCGGTACAGTCCTTTTTTAATGCAGTGTCGCGAGGGTCGTTGCGACATTTGCCGTGAGGAAGGGAGAGGTTTGAGCGACCGAAATCGGTGCGGTCGAAGGTTATGAGACGATCGTTGTGCAGGAGCTGCATGTGCATGGCGGAGATTCCTATGCTGTTTTGTAGCAGCTGCCAGGTTCCGCCATTGGTGGCTGCGTGGACGGCGGGGGAAGGGCAGTAGGCGAGGAAGAGGAAGAGGATTATAAGAGTTTGTGGCGGCGGCATTGTTCCGTCTCTTTATAACATTGGGAGGGAGAATTAATTTAAAGGCTGATAGCTAGCTAGGTAGGAGTAGAAATTGGCGTGCATGTGTTGTTGGACTTATATCGGAAGCGACTGGGTCAGGTCCAATGGCGTACCGTAGATTTACTCTGGAGACGGGGGTTCTAGTCTGCTCTTCCTCTTCTTCAGGGTCGATGAAGAGAAGCACCAAAACCGCCGCCGTCCGCTAAGAAAGCCGCGAAACTCGTCGCGTCGATATGCCAGCCGTCACCAGGCAAACTCCGAGATCACAGCTGCACATTGTTTGGAAATGCAAGTTAAATTACGGGCTGCCTCCATTAATTAATTGTAGCACAACTCTGAATCAATACCTGAAAGTAGTAATTAAGCCGGGCGAAGATTGAAGACAAAAAAAAAAAAAAAAATTACTCAGTTACCTACTTAGGAAAAAATTGAAAGGACCATATTATACATGTCGATCGAAAAATTTGAGTTGTTCTAGGGATGCATGGATGGATAAGATCGAAAATGCTCACCCAATCGATCTGAGCAGTTTGCTCTGATACGATTAATGGAAAATGCCGAGAGAGAGAGAGAATACATACTGCTTGCGGGGTGCGTGTTATGATCAATGCTTGCTTTGGTTGTTTGAGTATGACGCTTGCTGCTTTAACCTTTGCTCTGAGGTTCTTTATTTAAATTGGTGCCCGTGTGGCTGGGCGGTATGATATTTGCTCCTGAACGTGGGTTTTTATATTAATATTATTAAAGTTATTATATTGCTGTTTTATAAATACGCACATGTGAGTGTGGGGCTTTGTAAGGGGAAGGCGAAGGGGGGGGGGGGGGGGACCTCTGTCCCACTCTCTCTGTTTGTTTCTGTTATCTGAGTATCGTATTTATTGGTGCATCCGGAAGAAATGGGAACCGGATGCCCCCACAAATAGGGCCCAAATAATATTTCGATCCATCTTTTAGCGGGTTAGACGAACCAATAATAATTTATAAAGAGAATTATAAATTATCTACCATAAATAAGGTGTTATCATAATAAAAGAGTGACAAAAGAAATTTAAATTTAAAACCTTTTATATAATTAAAGTTATTTTGAAATGAAGAACAATATATATAAAATTATACATAAAAAAATGTCTTTAATTTTCATAAGAGAAAAAATGAATAATAGATGTTAACTATGATTTGGGAAAGTTATTTATGTCGGTCTGTTGCTAAGATCAAATCATGAAAAAATATTAACGACGGTTTACTTTATCGGCAAGGTAAATTTAATTACTAAGATTAATATAACAAAAATAAAGGTATGGGTCAAAGGTTGTGATCCGGGACCAAACTCTTTGCAAACCAAAATTTAATAATTAAATACATTGTTGTTTTTGTTGTTGTTGTTGTTTAAAAATGACAAATAAAATAAGAACTGCGAAATGACGGACCTGGTGAGTTGGTTGTTTGTTTGACTGAAATAGAGGAATCGGTTGAGATGAAAGGCAGAAAAAGTGGAGTTTATTTTATTTATTAAAAATGACAAATGAGGAGAAACTCGAAGGCAATTTTTATAGGCAGGGTAGGGTAACTTTTCAATTATGAAGACATATACAAAGGATATCGATCGATCATATTCGATAGACCCACCAGAAAAATAAAATATTTTCAGAATTTATTAGCATCATGAAAAAGGTAATAAATTGATTTTATAAATTAATTGTGAAATACTTAGATAATGTAATGAAAATAAAAATAATAATGGCAGTAACAATTGTGATAATAATAGAATAATAATAATTACAGTTTCTTTCAATTATGCATCTGCATATGATCTTAACGGAAAAAAAAAACATAGAATAGATAGCTCGAATGTCATGTAAGTGGGAACGCTCTTTGACACGTTTTATTTACATGCAGCAGGAAATGGGAAGACACGTACAAGAAACAGGAAACTTCACAGAAGAGGAGGGCAGTACGACCATTCGGGAAACAAAGGCATTTACTCGTCCATCCCGGCCACGTTGTTGTCGGTGGAGAGTTTTACAGCCAATCGGAAATGGGACGCTAATAGCCACACTCGGGTGTCTTACTTTAGCAGGATTAAATGATGACCACAGTGAAAGTTGTTGAAGAAACGATGCTGTTGCAAGGAATGATATCTTTGGTCCCAACGAAACAATGTATTCAACAGGCCTTCGCAGTTCGTAGTGGTATCATTTAAAAAGAAAACCTTCTTTTTTCAAATAAAAAAAAAGTAATAATATTGCCGGTGAAATTTTTACGACTCTTTTTGAAGCATAGATGACTTGCGTGCAGGTGTTCAAGAATAGGTTTGGATTTCTATCTCTGATCGAAATTTTGGCCCTGAATTAAAAAAAAAATATTAATCTTTAACCGATTTTAGTCTTGTTGGATCCGATTTTAATTCATCTGGTTTTTTAGTCTGATCCAAATCTTATTAATAATTTAAATAAAAAATATAAATTGTTAATATAAAAAAAAATACATAATTCATCAATTTCGATTCTAACCAATTTTAAACCGATAATTTCAGTCCGGTCATAATTCGGTCTTTGAGCCTAGCCTTAAAAAATCTTGGTCTTTAATTAGATTCGGTATGAATTAATCCGATCTGGTCCGATTTTAGACCCATACACATTTCTACCTTTGTGCACATATACATATGCATAAAACAAAGCTGTAAAAATAATTGTAAGCGTAACGATAATCTAAAACAAACACTATAATAATAGTAGCATATTACGACGACATCTTTTATGATGGTCAAAATCATTACAACTAACACGTATACTGCAATGAGTATATGGAAGATTTGACGAGTGAGAAAAATAAGACTACAACGATGCAACTACCAATTATATTTATTTTTCCATCATAATATTTGAAATTAATTTTTGAAAAAACTTCAATCCTTAATCGGATTTTGGTTCGATCTAATTTTGGACCGGTGTACACCCCTACCTATGTGTGCATATACATATATAAAACAAACTTGTAAAAATAATTATAAGCTTAACAATAATCTAAAACAAACACTACAATAATATTAGTCTATTACGATGATATCTTTATGACAACTAAAGTTGTCACAATAGACATGTCTACTGCAACGAGTGAATGGATGATTTGATGAATGGAAAAAATTAGGTTATCAAGACACGACTAGCAATTAAATTTATTTTTCCATCATGATATTTGAAATTCAATTTTTTTAAAAAAATCTAGAGTGACGATGGTGTCATCATAGTATCGTTAAAATATTTTCGTCCCACCTATCCTAGCAAAAAAAAGTTTGTAAAAGTGACGAGTCGTCATTGTAGGAAGGATAATTGTTGTAGGTTAAGGTCGGAAAATTTCCCTCTTCGGAAAATTATTGTAGGAACATTTTTGGCTAAGGTATATTACAACAATTAGTTGGCGTTATAGGGTATAGTGTTGCTACAGTATAGTAAACAAAAACGCTGTTATTCATTTAAATGAGGGTCTACTGTAGTGACCCTATCGTCGTAGTAGAGGGGGCGTTGTTGTAATAGAGGTGAGTTATATAAATGAAAAAAACCCTACTCATCATTATCGTCCTAGTTTGTCTCTCTCATTTTTTCATCATTGCCGCTTGTTTTCCCGGCCTTTCTCATCGATTTAGTAAGTAACAGGTATACTTCATATTTTTTGTTAATATTTTTTTTTATCAAAATCTTGTGTATTATTATTAATCTTTACTTTTAATTTCATTTTTTCCTATGTTTTGATGGATTTCCATGGTAGCCACCATTGCTGTCACCTTGCACCACCTTCTCCTCTTCTTATCTTAGTTTAATCTTTATAAATATATATGTTAGTGTTATATATGTGACTATTGTTAATTTTTTTTTTGTGAGATGTGATTATTGTTAAATATTATATGGGTTGTGGTGTTGGTAATATATGTTGATATATTTATTGAAGTATGTGATTGAGATATATATGTATATATATATATAGGCACACACGGACACGCATATTGTCAGAGTTTAAAAATTTATCTCCATAATTAAAAATTGATTAAAAATGAGAATTAATAAAATATTATTGGATTTTAAAAGATTATGATTAAATAATTAAACATTGATGTGTTGTAAATCAATATGAGAAAGTATTATTGATAGAGTGGAATAATAAGATAATATAAATGTAACTTATTAAATATTGTTAAATACTAAAAAAGTTATGATTAAATAATTAAGTGGTATAATAAGATAATAAAAATATAAAATAATAAAATATTAGTGGCATTAAATAATTTAATATTCAAATTTTAAACAATAAGAATGTAAAATTATAAGATATTGGTGGTCTTAAATTATTTTTTATATAATAATTTGAAAATTTATGATTCAATAATTAGAAGAGTGGAATAATAAGTTAATAAAAATGATAATTAGTAAAATATTATTGGAATTTAAAAATTTATGATTAAATAATTAGATATTATCCTAATTCATTAGATATTTTCTCCTTTAGTAAGTGATAAAATGTATCTCCTTCCCAACATATATTTTCTAGCCTACTTTTTAATGTCTCCCAACACAAATATTAGGTACCACGTGAAATGAATAAATGATAAGTTAGGTCACATGTTAGAGAGAGGTTTATATGCGAGACTATATAATTTTAGTTTGTATTATATTTTGTATATCTTGCCATATATTCAACTATGGTTATGGACGAGGGCTAGATATATGGATGAGTTTGGCTATAGGAATTTTTCACATCCTATGTTTATTGAGGGTGGATATTTTATGAGAGATTATAATCACATTTTAAGGAAGTTGATAGTGATTGATGATGAGTGAAGGTCTTGGCACGGCATATATACCATCGAGTATATATCCTAATTATCTAGATCATAGTTAAGAGTCTATTGAAGATGTGAGAGAATAATTGCTTCTACAAGTAGTATGGACTCAGTGGGTGATTGATCGCATCTGAGGTGGAACTAGGGTTTAATTTTAGCGAGGTATTTTATATTATAGTAGCTATATTTCTATATGTACGAATCTACTTTTATGTATTAAGGCCCATAATTATTATATAGTATTGTAAATCCATGTATCGTCTTGTTAAGCTATAAAATAATAAAATTTGTTGAACTTAAATAATTTCAAAGAAAATTTATAGTACTTACACTTCTTGTTCACTAAGCTAATGAAATAATTATATAAAACTAATCCATATTTCATTTTTTTTCTATAATTTTTTTTATGTTTATGCAAATTTAACTCCCCCTCGACGTCCTTTTAGTATTCTAGCTGAGTGCGAGTTAGGTAATGATTTTTTTTCTTTCTAGCATAATATTTTTTTTACTCATTTGGTTAACTAATGTCATGTATGTTGCAACTTTAGCACCTCCAAAACGGCAAAGTCAAAATCCATTAATATGCTTGAAGAGTTTAAGAAAAATGGTTACATGAAATTCCTCCTCCAGTAGTTTTCTCAATTTGATATGGCTTGGAGACTCATTAATCATAATGATACATCATTTTTGAGGCATGTAGGGAATGAGATTGGGAACAGGATCCCTAAATACTATTTTGATTGGGATCATGTACCATGGAGGACAAATATAAGGTTGTATTCTAGATTGAGGTAATAATTAAATTACATCTTTTGATTTATAATATTTTTGGTTTTTAGTTGACTAATTGGTAATTTTATTTTGTTTGTAGAATTTTTTTGACTTGGATGAATGGAAAGAGATCCTACACCGGCCGCAAGTATGGGAGATTGTTTGTAGATTGCTCTGTGACACCTATCAGACCAAAAAATGTCAGCTTAAGAATTGGGGAAAAAAACCTTGAGAAGAAACCAAATGACTTGGACAATAAGAATTTGAACAAGCTTCAGTAGTTTTGGGATACTCTTGAACAAAAAGTATTTTTATAATATTATATATAAATAAACTTAATATGTATTAATATTAATTAAGTGCTAATATTTCTTGATTTGTAGGCAAAGTCCAAAAGAAACACAAAAAATAAAAGCAAGCAACAACATCCTAGCTTCCATGGCTTGTCATCAATTTCTCAATTTTACTACAAGACGGTATTATATACCTACTTTATAATTTCATTCATTATTTATAATGTCATTCATAATTTTCAATTTATTATTATTATTATTATTATTATTATTATTATTATTATTATTATTATTATTATTATTATAACTATAGGCTGACTTTAGCACCAAGAAAATTTCAGGTGAGGTTGAAACTTTCAAACATATGCACTATAACGATGAAAATTGGGGTGAGTAAGGATGCTAGGTGGAAATATGTAAGTTTATAATTCTCTAAAGAAAATCATTTAATATTCTTTTATAAGCTATTTTTTTAATTTTTTTTACCATAGAGGCAAAACACCCTACACCACCTATGTCTTAGCTCTCATGTCATGCCTCTCCCAACTAAAGAAGAGACTAACATACAAGTCGCTGGCTTACATCCATGCAATAAATGATCGAGCCCACCTTACAATTGCCTTTGTTAATGAATCCCCCATTATATATATATATATATATATATATATATATATATAGAGAGAGAGAGAGAGAGAGAGATAATTTAGAACACGCATAAACTTTATAAAATGTGAGACAAAGCCAACACCGTGACCTATACCTGGAGGACTCGAAAATAAGATATCTAGACAGTAAAGAGTTGTACCAAAAATGAAAACATCTAAAGTTTAAGAATCAAAACATCCAAGTCAAGACCACGTAAGGACCGAACCTCCAACCCACAAGTACACCCAAGTCAAGAAAAACACCAAACCGACACCCAAACCAAACCCTATGTAGCTTTTATAAATAACTTCTATATCATTCAAAATTATCAATTCATTATAATATTTTCAGAAAATAACGAGAAGAGCTTTAGAAATAAATTTGACTACAAAAATATTATGTAATTTTGAGGCTTACAATGGGTCTAAGGGAGTAGATTAAAAGTATTGCATCATAATGCAGACGTCCAGAAATCACCACCTCACCATAACCACAGCCAATAATCAATCTAACCTCACCCGCATTGATTACCAAAAGCCAAAAACACTATTCCAGGGAGAACCATCCATAGCTCAGAGAGTAGTAGGAAGGCCACAGCACACCCAACTCTTCACTGTGTTTGTGGATAATTTGGCGAAAGGGGTACAGGAGGCAGAGGTGAAACATTTATTTGAGGAAGTTGGAGCCGTAAGGGATCTCTTTATCTGCAGGAAGGAAAGAAGGGCGACGAACCTGCATTTTGGATTCATAAGGTATGGGAGTGTGGCAGAGGCAGAGGAGGCGGTGAGGCGATTCAGCGATATGAAGATGCAAGGCATACGGTTGTATGTACGAAGAGCTTTGTTTGAGAGAGATGGTCTCGGCCAACGTAAGGGTCAGCAGAGAAAGAACAAGAAACCAGAGACGAGGCGGCAAGGCTACCAGCAAGGAGGATGGGTCATTGCTAGTCGGGATGGAAGGTCTTATGCAGCGGTGGTTAGAGGAAGGGAAGGGAGTCCACAGAAGGAGAAGAGGAGGGAGGTACGTATGCAGGTGGAGGAAGCTACGACACAATGGCTCAGCAGGAGCGTAGTGGTCGAATCTCTTCAGCCGCTGATCCTCGACCTAGCCATCCCAAAACTCATGCAGGAGTGGAGGAGCATATCCAAGGTGCGTGATTTAGGTAGATTTAAACTGCTAATTACGTTTGAAACTGTGGAGGACTGTGTAGAGGCATTGGAGGAAGGGAGCCTGTTGAGAGACACCTTCCCGATAGTGAGGTATGGGAGGGAGGTTGATGCTTGCGTCAAAAGGAGAACTTGGATAGAGATAAGAGGCTTGCCCGTGGTGGCGTGGAGAGAGGAGGTGGTGAGGATGATTGCAGAACCGTGGGGAAGGTGGGTTTGTTGGGAGGAACTCGAGGACTTTGGCCAATCCATGGAGGCGACCAGGGTCCTGGTTGATACAGTTCGAAAGGAGCAGGTAAAGGAGGAAGTGGAGATGAAGGTGGGCGACGACGTGGTGGTGGTAGTGGCTACGGAGATAGGCCAAGGGTACGTACCATGGCAGAATAGAAGGAAAGTAAGTAGGGAGAGGTGGTCGGAATCCTCTTCAACCGGAGAAGTTGATGGTGAAGAAGATGGCCGGCGATCAAGAACGGAACCAAAGGGCGATGGAGTGTACGCATGCAATCCTGGTTCTGCAAGCATGCAAGGCGCAGGAATCGAGAGAGCAGACTTGATGGGGTTGGAAGAAAAAATGACAGAGAAGGAGGGAGAAAGGGTGACAGGCGAAGAGTCTACTCGAGATCTGTTACTAAGGGGTGAGGCTGCAGAAGACGAGGAGGCCGAAAGTGGGAGCAGAGAGGAGAGAAGGCGAAACAGTGACGTAAGGGACAGAAGATTGGGTAACACGCAGCAGTTTAGTGTGGGGGAGGATGAGGCGGAAGGGAGGCAGCAGAGAGTGAATGCTGAGCGGCTTGTGGAAAACGAAGCATCGGGGAAAACAGGAATGGCTGTTGATCTCCCACCTAGGTGCGCGAGTGGACACACGACAAAGGGAAGAATTGATGAAGTTTCGGGAAAACAAAGTACGTGGGGAGAGGATATGCTAATAAGGACTATGAAGGAGCTCACGTCCGAAAAGGATCAAGACCAGGGAGTGTTTGGGATGCCGATTGAACCGGGTCTTGGCATTAAAAAAGGGAAGGAAGATGAAGCAACAATTGAGACGCCAAGGAGTAGTAGGTTGGGGATGAGTGAAGATGAGATAGAAAGGAGTTTGGAGGAGTTGCCTTATGCTATAAATTTGAGTGGGGAAGCTATGAAGGATTGGGGAAAAAACAACATCGGTGACCATGAAGGAGAAAAAGGGGGGGATGATAACGAATCCTCAAAAACCGTGGTTGTTTCAGTGGCTCATGATCTTGAAGAAGAAAGGCAGTTAATTAAGAGATGGAGAGACAAGGGGAGGGGGGAGGAAAGAAACGAAGGGTCACGACCCGGAAGATTTAGTGAAAGTGAGAATCTAGTAATAGGTGCTCCTCCAGGGTTCGAGGAGGTGGAGAGCGTCGGCATAACTGTTAGAGACACGCAGACTAAGGAGGACGAAGTACAGGATACAGAAATACGAAGATTGGGGGAGGAAGAGTTGGAAGAGGCAAGAAAGACGTGGCAGTTGGGAAAGACGGTTGGCTTATCATCCTCGGAGGAAGAAGTGTGTGTGGAGAAATTGGTAGGGTTGAGAAGAAGTCAGAGGAAGATTACGAGAAGGCAGATTTAAAGGAGAGTGGCCGATAGGGGTGTAAGTAATTTTATAATGATTATTATTAGCTGGAATGTAAGGGGGATTGGTGCGTTAGGGAAAATCTCTAGCATCCAAAACTTGATCGCAAAGGAGAGGCCCTGGGTCTGTGGATTGGTTGAAACGAAACATAGAGCTCTGGAGGAGTCATGGAAAAATAGGGTTTGGAAAAATGGGGTTATTGAATGGCGAGATACAGTAGCGGTGGGAAGAAGTGGAGGCCTTATAATTGGATGGGATTCTCAGTGGTTTGACGTTAGTAGGTCCACAAGCGGCAGTAGGTGGATCCTAGTGGAAGGCAAACTAGGGCCCAAGAGAGTGGATTGTGGGATAATCCTTGTTTATGGGCCAACTGACCCACGAGCAAGGAGAGCTTTGTGGGAGGAGCTGTGGGAGGTGGTGCGACAAATCCGAAGACCCTTAATAGTAATGGGGGATTTCAATGAGGTTAGAAGCCAAAGTGAACGCAAAGGAGGGCGGGTGGACCAGAGCAGTGTTAGTAATTTTAACGAATGGATTGATAAGTTGGGCCTTGTGGATTTGAAGCCTTCAAATTTGAAGTTCTCCTGGCAATGAGCAGATTCAGCTAGCTTACTGGATCGGTTTCTCATTAGTCCATCATGGGTCATAGAGTTGCCGGATATTCAATGCAGTGGGTTGGGACGATCGCTCTCAGATCATAATCCGATTAGGCTGAGTGTCAATTGTATAAGAGCTGGGCCGAGACCGTTTAGGTCCTGGGACATGTGGCTTACACATCCACAGTTCCGAGGCTTCGTTGGAGATTGCTGGTCGAAGTTAGAAGGGAGGTCTTGCCAGAGTAGACTCAAGGAGATGAAGGGCCTACTCAGGAAGTGGAATAAAGAGGTCTTTGGAGATTTTGAATCGAGAATTAGTCAGATCGAAGAAGAAGTAAAAAAGATCGATGGGCCTGAATCGGATGATTTGGATAATGAAGTGAGAATAGCAAGAAAAGCGGCATTGCAATCCCAACTGTGGAAGTGGCACAAAAGGAAAGAAGTCTATTGGATGCAGGTGGCTAGGGTTAGGGGCTTCAAAGAGGGGGACAGAAACACAAAATATTTTCACACAGTTGCAGCAATCAGAAAGAAGAAAGGGGTTATAAGGCGGCTAGTGGACAAAGGGAAGGTAATCGTAGAGCAGACAGATATGACAAAGGTTATTACAGATTACTTCAAAGAGATGTATCGACAAGCAGATCTACCAGAAGTCTCCCTTTCAGAGGATGGCTTCCAGAAGCTAACAAGGGAGGAATGTTTGGAGTTGGAAGCGATGCCCAGTAGGGAGGATGTTCGAAGAGCAGTATGGTCCTGTGAGCCCTCGAAAGCACCTGGGTATGATGGCTATCATCTGGGGTTTATCAGGAAGATGTGGGGTATTATTGGGGAGGAGTTTACCAAGTCAGTGCTGGGGTTCTTTCATTCAGGCAGACTACCGGTGACGTTAAATACGACATTGATAACGTTGATTCCGAAAGTGGATGATCCAGAGGAAGTAAGTCAGTACAGGCCCATCAGCTTGGTAGGGTCCATCTACAAAGTGATAGCAAAGATTATTGCCCTCAGGTTGAAACAGGTGGTAGATAAACTGGTGGGTGACTCACAGTCAGCTTTCATTGGAGGGAGGAATATAGTTGACGGAGCTCTAGTTGCAAATGAGGTGGTCCAGTGGGTCAAGGGTCAGAATAGGTCGAAAGGACAGATGGTCAAGTTAGATTTTCAGAAGGCATATGATAGCATGAAATGGGATTTTGTGGAAAGGGTACTGGATATTATGGGTTTTGGCCCCAGATTCAGAGGTTGGGTGAAGGAGTGCATATCCACGACGAGAGTCTCGATCCTTGTAAACGGGGTCCCCTCTACTCCGTTTCAAATGAGTAGGGGATTGCGACAAGGTGACCCCATCTCATCGTTCCTCTTTGTCTTAGCGGTCGAGGCGTTCAATCAACTCATAAAGAGAGGAGTAAAAGAAGGCCTTCTGCAAGGGATCAAGGTGGGAAGAGATAATGTGGAAGTTACCCACCTCCAGTTTGCAGATGACACGATGATATTCTGTGGAGACTCGGCAGGTAATATCAGAAATTGGAGACGATTGATTGATTGTTTCTACTTATTATCTGGTCTTCAAGTTAATTTTAACAAGTCAGTCCTTATTGGTTTGGGGGTAGATAAAGATGTTGAGCAAGAAGCGGCAGATATCATGGGTTGCAAAGTCGGGTCTCTCCCTATCACCTATCTCGGGTTTCCTCTAGGAGCAAACACAAAAAAGCAAGAAACGTGGAAACCTGTGATAGACAGGATAAGGCAGAAATTAACTGGGTGGAAGGCAAGAGTTCTTTCAAGAGCCGGAAGACTTGTACTCATCAAAAGTGTGTTGAACAGCTTACCAATGCACTATATGAGTCTTTTCAAAGTCCCTAAGGGGGTCGTCAAGGAGATCATAGGCATTCAGAGAAGATTCTTCTGGAGTGGGCAAGGGGACAGGAAAGGAATACCGTTAGTCAGATGGAGTGTGATACAGAAACCTAAAGATAGAGGAGGTTTAGGGGTGGGGGATATAGTACTAAGAAACAATGCCCTCCTCTTCAAATGGTGGTGGAGGTTCTACACAGTGGAAGGTGCAGCATGGAAGAGAGTTATATCCTCTATTCATTCCGGGGAAAACGCTGGATCCTTCGAGATTGATTCTTCAAGAAGAAGGTGGTCACCTTGGGCTGATATTGTTGTAACAGGGAAGAGAAATCCGATGTTGAGCTCAGCTTTGAGGATTACTATTGGGAACGGCAAAAGAGTCAGATTCTGGCAGGATGATTGGACGAGAAAAGGACCCTTGCAGAGAACCTTCCCTAGGCTATTCTTGATCTCAGAGCAGCAAGAGAAAAAGGTGATAGAGATGGGAGAGTGGGAGGGATCGACATGGGTATGGCATTTGAAGTGGCGGAGACAGCTCTTGTAACACCCCGAGTCAACACGACCACATGGGGGCTACCTTGGAGCGCTTTCGGATTGATTGGCTGGCCCCACAGATCAACACGAGTCCTTTCAGCGCGCTTTGTCCTCACTCACGCACTTTCCGAGAAATTTTCAGAAAATTTCCGAAACTTCCCAGGAGGTCACCCATCCTAAAATTGCTCCACAGCCAGCACGCTTAACTGTGGAGTTCTTAGGATGGAATCACCAAAAGGATGGTATACCATGTTGATATAAGTAGCCAGATCAATCCTTATAACACTTCCCTCAATTTGGGGTATTACAGCTCTTCAGATGGGAAGAAGACCGGGCAAGACAGATGCAGGAGATGATTGACCAGATTGTCATACGGAAGGAAGTGAATGATTCAGTGATATGGGAACATGAGGCCTCTGGGTTGTTTTCAGTGAGATCGGTCTGTCAGACACACTATCAGAGATATACAGAAAATGAGAGGATCACGGAAGTGGAGAATATCATGTGGAGGAGTCTAGCACCTCAGCGGTTCAAACTAATTGCGTGGTTCGGGGTCCAACAGAAACTCAACACGAAGGAAAGACTTGTCAGGTTGAACATTATGAACTCTGAAGAGTCCATATGCCCTATGTGTAACACTGAGCAGGAGACGATTAATCATCTTTTCCTACATTGCGAAGTGACAGGCAAGGTATGGTATGACATATGCGAGTGGATAGGGTATGATTGGGTGATACCCAAGTCTATGGAAGATAATGCTATAGCTTGGTTCGGAGTGGCCAATAAAGGATTGCGAAGGGAGATTTGGCAAGCGGCTTTCTTTGCAACCCTGGGGACGATTTGGGAGTCCAGAAACAGGAAAATTTTTGAAAACGTCGATGTCTGTAGAAGATGGATGATCATGCTCATTAAGATGCGTATAGGGTTCTGGATCAGGAACGGAAGGAAAGATTTTCCTTATCGGGAGGAGGAGGTGGTTCATAATATCCATGCGCTGTTAGATTAGTGTTTCTTGTGTCATTATGTCTAATGACTTCTGTAACATCAATTATCAAAAAAAAAAAAAATTGCATCATAATTTCCTTTAGGAACATCTTATAATTGAAAAAAGTATATCTCGGAGATGTATATATTAATTAGCTAGGTCAAATTTCATTTAGTTATCTTAATATTTGGACTAATCTCACTTAAGTATCATGTGTTTTAAATAATTTCCTATAGGTACTATATGATTTAGTTTTTTTTTCACTTTAGTGGCATATTATTAATGGATTTTATTTTTTTATGACCAAAATGATAACTTTTTTAACAGTTAATATTTAATAAATATGATACTTCGGAAAAAATCAAAATTTTATAATTTTCTAGATTTTCATTTTTTTAAGAATTTAATATTGTTTCTTTTTAAAAGTCCTATAAAATAAAAAATATTTAAAATATTCTACATTTTCTAATTCAATTTAAAAGAATATCTAATATTAGAAGATTTATTATTATTATTATTATTGTCGTCGTCGTCGTCCTCTTCGTTATATATATATACACACACACACACTAAAAATCTGATTAACATGATAAAAATGTTAAATATAAAATTAAAAACATATTATACTTAAATAAAATCATTTAAAAATAAAAATATCTAAATTAAATTAAGTTAAATGCTATTATAGTTAAGTAGAAGTTATCCTATCAAACATAGAATTCTGCCTTTTTCCGCTTCATACTTCGGCTATCGTCAATTACGCTCATTTTTCCATTTTCTTCAAGGCGGATTGTCGGATTGACGGTAACAAAAAGTATTGCACGTACAGTCTGTACTTTAAATGGGTCCAATCGTTTGACTATGCACAAGCAATAAAGACAGCAAGCCACGGGCTTGTAATCAAGAAATAAGGGGAAGGAAAAATTAAAATATGATAGCTACAGGCATGAAAACCTAATCGGTGAAAACTGTGCACCTTGTACACGCTCCACTTTTTGAGGGAAAAAAAGGGTCTAGACAACAGAAAACAACGATGGGATGACGATGAAGGGTGAAAAAACCCTTCTCGAGAGATATTTGGCGAGCCGCGTTTTTTGTTACTATTGGAACCATTTGGGAGTTCAGAAATAAAAGAGTGTTCGAAAATATAGAAGTTTGCAGGGGCTGGATGATTACGCTTATCCAGTTAAGAATAGGTTTTTGGGTCAAGTATGGGAGAAATGATTTTCCGTACAGATCGGATGAGTTGTTCAGTAATCTTCACGCCTTTGTAACATAGAATGCTCATTTTTAGGCCAGGGCTTTGCTTAGGAGTGATTTTAGGATCCCATGTATTTTGGATCGTATCTGCTCAATGACTTCCCTTATCTATCAAAAAAAAAAAAACCCTTCTCGATCGGTAAATAAATTAATTTTTGAATCCCATTGAATCTTCAAACTTTTGTTATAGAGATTTCCTGCCTATATCAAATTTCCATTTGGGCTCCCATTCGCTTATCATCAAATCCCCAACCTGATCCCTGAAACCCATTCCAATTCCTTAAGTTCCGAGCCATTCCCCAAAACTCGGCCTTATTTTTGAAACTTGATGTATTCTCCAACTTTTAATCAAGTAGGCATTCAGAGAGAGAATTCCAGATTGAGGATGTAGATAATCAAAAATTTGAGGATCGAAAACAGGATTTTGAAAATTTATAAAGATATGCAAGAAAAATAACTGTAATTTGATGGTAAACATATAATGGTGATAGAAAAAAAAAACAATTGCCTTTATTATAAAGCCATCTAACTAACCCAAATCAGATTATCAATCTAGTTACTTTCATTCAACAAAAAATCAGGTTAAAAGTACATAATCATATTTTTTATAATGTTTCTCTTCCATGGTCAATTATATCCTAATCTCTCTTACACCCTTCATTAATTTTCCACAAAAAGTACAAGCTATGCTTGTGTGTGTGCAACTTTTAGGTCCTGTAACTGCTTGGTCCTTTTCCTCTTATCTTTTCTTTGGTTTTAAAATCTTGAAGCTTCTACTGCATTTAGCAACCATTTTCTACTTTTTTCTTCCCTGGGTTTTTCTTCCTCTTTTACCCCTCCATTTTTAGCTCCCAGCCAACCTTGCATTGTTGGGGTATATTTCTTTTCAACTTCGACCACCCAATATCTATTGTTGTAGGGTCATCTTTTCTTGTTTCTTGCTAGATTTTGTTCCTTGCATGTTTTTTTTTTCAATTACTACCTTTTTCCATTGCTTTTTCTTGGGATTTATGTGGTGTTTTGACACCAAATTTTTTGGCTCCTAACCATCTATTTTTCCCCTATTGCTATATTACGTGGCCTTCTTCTTTACCTTTCCTTGTTTTTCCTTGCTTCATTTTGCTTAGTTTGGTCTTTTGCAACCTTGTTTTCATCTACCCTTTGTTTCTTGGTCATTCTTATCAAGTTCTCAACCTCCATATTAAAGAGTTCATCTCCTTATTTTCTCTAATTCTCTTTCCTTTTAGTTATTGTGTTTTTATTGTATCTAAGTTTTTTGTTTGTTTTTTCTTTTATGAAGGTGGCCAAGGAGCTCATTAAGTAGTGTTTGGATTTAGTTTGTTTGCTTGGAGCTTAGGAGCTAGGCAACATAACTAACCTTTGAGAAATATGATTTCGTGCTAAGTGTTCTAATATATTGCT
This sequence comes from Tamarix austromongolica, assembly GCA_039764185.1. Taxonomy (NCBI): domain Eukaryota; kingdom Viridiplantae; phylum Streptophyta; class Magnoliopsida; order Caryophyllales; family Tamaricaceae; genus Tamarix; species Tamarix austromongolica. The sequence goes on along the minus strand of CM077818.1, from coordinate 86,255,784 downwards.
ACATGAATGATTAGCTTTAGTTTGAATATAATCATGAAATAATTTATTGGATGCTCTTGGATGACATTATATTTTGTTATCATAGGTGTATAAGCATGAAGATTGGATGAGAAAATGATTTGCATAACTTTAACATATTTTAATGTTTGCTAGAACTTAGATGAATATATTTTTGGTGCACAGTGAATATTCTGCTGGTTATTAATGAACATGTAGTAGATTTGTAATGAAAATGCCTCAACCTGAATGATTTGGCTCTTAGCCTTGTTATTTTATACGGATGGTGGTTGTTTATATTATAATTAAGTATTCCATTATATGTATATTATGGTAGTGAAGACTAGGTGTGAACTTGGGTTCATTTAGAGTTGAAACGAATTTTTAGGCCATTGGGTTTAGCATTTGGCTAGCCATATTTTGAGTATTGTGGGCTATTTTTGTGAGTTTTGAGGGCACTATTGTGTTCATTGTGTCTCTTAAATAAAATTCAATATATAATTTTTTATGGTTTGGAGTTGTATGGAATTAATTATGAATTTTTAAAGTTTCGAGGTGATTTTATGCAAATAAGGTCATTTTAATCATTAAGCATTACTTCTGAAAATTTGGGATTAAAAAGCGGGTTATGATAAGAAATTGAGTCAATACGGATGAGTGTGACAATTGGATGATGTTAGATGAGTGGACTTATGGATTTTAATTAAAAACGATAATTTTGGCTTATAAAGGGTATTTTGGGTACATTCGGATTTGTAGTGCTTTGGGATTAGAAACCATGTTCAATATTTAATCCTACGAAAGTAATTGGTTAAGTTTGGGTCTTTAAGCATGACATATTCTTTTTCTATCCCTAAAGTGAATTTAATAGTCTTAAGGACTTTGTAGTCATTTTAATTAAAGATGATCATTTTGCTCAAAAAGGATATTTTAGGTACATTGTAAATTTGAGTGTTTTGGGCTTAGTATTCATGTTCAATGTTTCATCTTAAGAATATAATTGGTTAAGTATGAGTCTTTAAGCATGACATATACCTCTTCTAAACCTAAAATGACTTTTGTAGTTTTAATAAATTTTTGGTCATTTTATGTGTTGTTGGTTTATTTAAATTTTTTTGGCCTTATATGTGACCTCTTAAATTTTTGTTGACCTTTGGTTGACTTTTGGTAAAATGTTGACCCTTGTTTAACCATTAACTTGTGTTGATTGCTAACGAATATTTTTGAATAATTAGAACTTATTAATTTTGAGATCTAAATTAAAATTGGGGGGGGGGTTTGACATGAAACTTGATTTTAATACCACATATATATTTAAAAAGGGCCTTAAAGGCATGATACATGGGTTTTTATGGCATTTATATTGCTTTGGGCTATCATACCACTGGGTCGTTATTTTCTAATTGGTTTGGGCCTCAATTTCTGTATGGATCAAGTGCATGCATATCAAAATTTAATAAAGGAATTATAATGTGTTTAATTGAAGTTGTTGAGTGATATTATTTAGGCCTTGATTCTCGTGTGGATAAATCCTTCAATAAAAAGTTAACCACTTAAAGTGAAAACTATTGAGTTAGGACTTACATTGTTTAGGGTATCTATACAAGTTATACTTGGTACCATTCTAGTGTTTTTTTTCTTTTCATTTTCTTTTTGTGATCCCAAGTGTCTTATAAGGTCTAAATATGGGATCTTCTACTCTATAGGTGTATTGATATATCTCATTCCTATAGGGATGTGTATACTTTAGTGATTAAGTGTTATATTATTGGTGGTTTGGTTATGTTTTTGGGCAGGCTAGCTAGAGCTAGTATCATTTGCATATTAAATTAAATTTTATGGTTTCTTTGAGTTCCCTTTCTCAAGTTAGTGCAATCAGTTGATTATGATCATATTAATGGAATACAAGAATAAATGGTTCTCATTCAATTATGTACTTTCTATCTCATCATTTAATGTATGATTGCACTATTGCTTTCTTCATATTGTGCTACCATATGATGTATGTTCTTATTGTGTTATCACATGATCTACAATTTTAATCTCGACTTGCATGTAATATTTTATCTCATTATAATAATTATGCTACTTAATACAAGTTGTGTACTGATAATACACATTTTTAGGTGTTGTGTTGTAGGTTTTCGATGACAACCCTACTAATTTTGACCTCATTCTTGAGAATGAGCCATATGATTAGAGTTTTTGGGTGGAGAGATCTAGTTATTAGGGACATAAACATGTTGTGTACCCTTAGTGCCTCAGATTCATCTTTTGGATTCCTTATCCACATCTTTTCTCTTTTCTCTTTTGATGAATTACCTTAGAGTTAATCTTCATACTGTATTCTTATCTTATCTATTAAGATCTTCCATTGTTTAATCTATTTCCACTCCTTTTGATTTATTAATGTGAATGTTTTAACCTTGTATTTGGTATAAGAAAGCTATAGATTAGACTTATATTAAATGTGGCAGAAATATCGGCTATTTTATGTTAATGCTTACACTTGAAAATGAAAACTTTTAATGTTAAATTTTGGAGTGCTACATATTTGTTTACATCTCAAGATCACCATTAAACAACAACGTATAAAATGATGTTCTTAAGAACCAACCTAGTTTATTTTCATATTTCTAATGGTTCATGTGGTTAAAAAAAAATAGCTATTTTATATTATACTCTCCTTGAAATATCCTTATTGAAAATTTAATTTTAATGGTTCTCCTAGATAGCTTTTATGGTGATAATGTTTTTATAATTGCATTGGAACCACCATCAAATTCTATCAATGTAGCATATTTCTATACTATTAGATAACCCTTGCATTTAGGTTTCAACATAATCAAAATATCACTTCCTCTTCTTATCCCTGTTTAATTAACCCTATTTAAATTAAAACTATCTTAATAAAAACATCAAAAGTTGTGATTTTTTAGGTTGTCACATCACCTGATTAAGCTTTAGCAAATATACTGATCAAGATTAAGCACATCCATATCTATATACTGTAAAAAGAAGAAGAAAAAGGTACTATAATTTTAGTGAATTAATGAGATGGTGTTCTTTTATAGAGTACATCGCATGCATGGATGCATATCGACAAACACATTATTATAGTAGTTTGGTCGCACAATCAACCCAATCACTATTCTCTAATCTCATTCATAAAACAACAAAGCTATCTTGATTGTGGAAGTGGTAAAAAAACCATTCGGTCTAGTCTTATGCCATACAATCACAATATACAAAATGCTCCTTAAAATTTTTTTCCCATTGATTTCTTGAATTCAAGATTCTAATTCTTGTGTGTGAAATAATGAAACATCCTAATTGAAAACCATTAATGCACCAACAAGTGGTCTAATTTATCCTTATGAACAAAAGTATTGCAATGTCCATGTCAATCAATGCTATTATCCATTTTGGTAGCACACATACATGATTAATTATCAAATTACTACCAATGTTTGTCTAAAATCAATTACCAAAAGCTAGCATAGATGTGTCTTTGCTTAACCCCGATTGATGAGGTTGCCTTAGCAATACTTGTACTATGAGAGTATGTTTGATTGAACATTTTATACTCTAATGAATAGTTTTTAATAGCAAAATTTCATAATTTATATTATTTTTAGTAATTTTTTAGATATAGTAAAACAACTAACAACAACAACCAATAACTAACAACTACTATTCCCCCCAAACATACACTGAGTAGAACGTGTTTAACATTTCATGTCCAATTTACATCATATGCAAATAATTTAGTTGAAATTAGACCTTCTAGCTTTTATCAAATTACCTACTCAAGTGTCTGTAAGGTTTTATTTTAATTAATAGCCCATTATTTTACATATGAAATGGTAATATTACCCCTATGGTTACTACTATCATTTTAATCCAACTTTTATGGTCTAACCAAGCTAATGGTATATATATATAATGTTAATTTTTATTAACTCCAAAATTGAGTAATAATGTACAATAAGAAAGACTCTAAATTATACATGATTGCTTAAGCTATTTATGCACATAACTAGCTTAGAAAAAATAATAGCAAGAAGATAAAATTTTCACCTTATTCGGCATTTCCTTAACAATTTTTTTTTTTGAAAAAACTACTTAGCACACTACTTTTATGATGGAAAATCCTCTGATTATGTTCTGCCCTATATTATGTACTTTATCGTGGTCATCAATTAATGAATAAAGTGAGTTATACACTTTGGTCTTCGATCATTTCTATTCATATAGTACAACACCCTTTTGAACTCTGTCGGGTTATGAGTGCATCTCATGGATTGAACAATTTAAGCATAAATAGCTTGTACATAAGTGGATTTAAAGTGCAAATGATCCATGGTTTCATAGTTTGCATTATATAATACATAGGTAAGGTCTATTGCCATCTCCATTGTTTCCATTTGGTCCTTGGTAAAGAGTCTAACACGCATTACAAGCCATAAATGGAACCTTGGTCTTCATAAAGTAATCGGATTCCAAAATATTTTCCACCAACTTACCATCTCTACCCTTATTCTAATTAAATCATATAACTTTGAAGTACTATAAGTCACATTAGTATTGAGAATCTCACGAGCATCCACCTACATTAAGTTTTCAAAGAGTGGTTTGAGTTGAAATACTATAACAATTTTTTTTAATAAAGTATCTATTTACCCCTAACCCATAAGACATCTTTTATTTGTTTAATTTATGCAATAATTATAATATTTAATTTATAGAAACCCAAATTATATATTGATAATTATGTGTAATTATTTACAATGTTTATTTTAGGATATTCTATGTGAAATATATTATTTATATGTATATTATCATAGCACATTCTATGCATAAATTTAATTAGGTTAATATTTAGATAGAATTTGGGTTATTAGTTTTAACCATTGTTGGGATCTTGCCCCATATCCATTTTACCAAGGAATCATAATTCTTTTAACCAAATATTTTTTTTCAACATTCTCTATCTAGCTCCTTACCCTATTTTTTATGCCTAAATACCCCACTTCCACCTCCGATGTCACATCTTTCTCCTTTATACCATCATATCCTCCATATCAGCTCTGCCCATGTTCCCCTCACCATGTGTTTTTTTGACTTGCTTTATTTATGCCATTGTCCATTTAAGCACCACTCTTCTCTCTCTCTCTCTGATGTTTTGATTCAATCCAACCTACCATCTTCTTTTATCTTCTCCTTCTCCCTTCTCCCTATCTCTAGTTTTTTTTCCAAACCAATGTAACCATCAATGCTGCACTTCACCACCTCAAACCATTTCTTTTTTTTCCCTCATCGCCCTTTGTTTTAATTTTTGTTGAGGCATATGACTATACCTCTTTCACATGGCACACACACAACCCTCACACAAACCATCCACTTCTCTTATCATTTATTTCCTCACATGCTCATTTGCTTTTTTCCTTATTTTCTCCTCACACGCCTATGCTACCCACAACTTATATGTGTTGCATGTAAGATCGTGTATTCAATATTTTCCTTGCATGATCATGCTCAGCCTGTGCCATTTCTTTCTTTTCATGGTTAATTTCTAACCCTTTTTTCTCGAGTTGGTTTTAGTTAATTTTGGTTGTTGTTATGTTATATTAGATGCTAATATATGTGTTGTTGGGTGTTGATTGCTTAGCTAACCCTTTAGGTATCGTGGAGAAGATGATCTATGGTGTGTAGATTGGATTTAGGTAAATTCAATTTCTCATGAGATGGTAAAATTTATGTGCGATCATAGTAGGTTTTTTTAGGTGTAGAGTCATTTTTAGGTTTTATATTATGTAAATGTCAAGAAATGCATGTATAAATTGATAAACGATAGTGTATGCATGTATACAGTTTTGCTAGAGTTTTAACCTTGCAAAGATATTGCATTTATGTTATGTTAAGTGTTACATGGTTATAATTGCATGTGTATCTATAGTTGATATAAATAACATGAAATTATGCACGCATGATTAGGTTTAAAATACGATAATTACTATTCATATGTTCTAGGGTAGAAATTCTCCTTTATGTGCACCATGATGATAATTGCCATTTTAAATTTTGTATCATGATAACAAAAAATATATTTATGTATTGCATAGAATATATGACATGTTAGACACACATTATTAGAATTTTTATTCGTAAGTTGCTAAATACATGATAAAAGAAAGATGTAATCAATCACTAAATCTTAAAAATTACCTATGTGATAAAATATTGTATGTCACTATCCTTTTTTCTTTTCATGACAAATTCTCATAATAATAATATTGGTATAAAATTGGATAATAATGGTGAAATTAAGTTTTGAGGGCATTTCGGTCATTTTTGACCTAATACACCTAAAGTAAAGGATTGGATGTAGGATGGCCTTAGACTTGCGATAGGCTGACCTTAGTATTGACTTTGGTTTTAACATACACTGATGACCTTAGGGTTTACTCTAATTATTGGAAATAAAGGAAAAATAGTTAAGTATGAGAATGAAAATTATTATGCAATGCATGATATTTGTAATCACATCTTAAATCATTAATACTTAAAGTGGAATAACTAGAGTTTGGTAATAGTTTCTCTCTAAAATTAACTACTCTAGAGATGAGGTTTAGACCTCATTTGAGTTTGGATCTCTAGTGTATTGCTATTCTCTATTAAGGCCTTAATTTACTCTATAGGTATTCTAAGTGCCTTGTAGGGATTGAAATTTAAGGATTAGGTGACTGAGGTTGGAGGATACTGTGTTACATGTGTGCATCAATATAATCAGGTATACCATAGTGTCCTTGGATTCCAAAGTAATGGTATTATGTTGCCATTGTATAATAATTTGACCTGGTGTACATTTGTGTCCTTGAGTCGATTGTATCCCCCCTTGAGTAACAAAAAATGGAAGTAATTGTTATGTAAGAATAAGAATATGAGTATATTATTGTCGTTGTGGTTTAGTAATCACATCTATGCACTACTTAGCTTGATGGGATGGCTTGGTAGTTGCCTTAGTATCCTACCTTGGTATTTGGGATTGAACTAATTAGTTAGTTTTGGTCATGGATTTTGATATGGCTATTGTATACTTTGTGATGATATAGATTGTTTAAGTATGGTTGGATTATAATAATGAGATTTTAATGTTGTATATATATCATTCCACGATTATCATTTGTTGTTATGGCATTTGCTTTGTGCTTTGAGCATATTTTAGGATTATTGTGTCATTATACGCTATGTGAGCATATTAACTCTATTGAGGTATTGTGATTTACTTAGCATAATGAATTCATATTGATACTACATTTATATATGACTATGTGAAGATTATGGAGTCACACGAAGTGTATAAGAGTGACAAGGAATAGTGGAGTCATCAGGAAGAGTTCTCATTCTTAGAATAGGCTTATGAGTCTAAAAGTTAGGGCAAACTAGTGTTGTATCTTTGGGTGTTAGTTTTTATTGTAATTAGTTTTCGTTTGGATTCTTATGTCGCTTGTTATATTTTGATTTTTGTGGTTGTACAGAGACTATTTCTCCATAATTTTTATCTATATTATTGTCTTTTATTTCTTCTACTCTGTCTTGGATCTAACGTGTTTTGAGCCTTAGTACTTAACATAAGAAAGGCGAGGGAACTGACTTATGCTAAGTGTGGTGGTAACACCTATTATTTTAAGATTAATGCATCAACAATATAAAATTTTTATGCAGTAAATTGGGGGCGTTACAATTATCTACCCAATATAGCTCTGTTCTAGGCTTCTAGATGCATTAGACTCAGGCCTCTTTCCTTGTGAGGCTTATATTCCTATTTCCAAGCAATAGATTCTTTTTGGTGAGAGAATAGGATTTTAACCACCAAATGGATATGCAAAGAGCAATTATATCATAAATGATTTGTTTAGATAAGATTTATAACATACTCCAATAGGCCTAGATACCAAACAAGATAAATTTGATTAATTCCAGTCTCTTCACATAACTTAGGAACCTACTTTGCCATTGCTTTAACCTTCCTATAATGCTATCTAATAAAGTTTGGTATTCATTTTTATTTAGATATATACTAGGAAGGAACCCTAGACATTTTACTAGCAAAATCCCCTATGGTATATGCAAATTAGCATCCACTTGTCTTTTGATATTATCAGAAACATCACCTCCATAATGCATGAGGCTCTTTGATGTGTTAAGGTGAAGAAACAAAAACCTTGAGAAGATTGAGAAATTGTTAATCAATGCCTGGACTAAAGCTTATTCTCCTTGATATAAGAATACAATGACATTAGCAAAGAAGAGTGAGATCAATTTGACTCTCTTTTCTTGGGATGAGGCTTAAAACTAGGGCTATCTCAAATCTTCATTATAATTCTATTAAGATATTCCATGATTATGATAAAAAAAATGTTGCGAGAGAGGGATTCCCATTGCCTTAGTCCCTTATTAGCTTGGAAAGAAGGATGAAGCTCACCATGGAGAACAATTGAGTAGCTTACTGAGGACATACAATCCATGATGAGATGGACAAAATGCAAAGGAAAGTTTTGTACTAGTAGCATTTGTTTAATAAATCTCCTACTGATATAGTTGAGGGCTTTCTTCATATCAAGTTTGAGCATACATTTTGGGGAGAGATGTTTATTAGAGTAACCTTTCACCAGCTTGGATTTTGTTAAAATGTTATCTCCTATGTTTTGATCCTTAATAAATGTTGATCGTGAATCTCTTATCAAGAGACCAAGAATATGTTGAATCCTATTTTTTATGACATTTGCAAGGTTTTTGTAAATGGTATTGTAGCAAGAAATGTCTATGGTCCCTTATAACCTCAACATTAGGGAACTTAGGCAGCATAATGAGGGAAGTCACATTTATAGAGGATGGAACAGAACCTCAAACAAAGAATTCTCTTATGGTAATCCACAACAATTCCTCTATGATGTGTGAAGTGTATTTTAAAAAGAATGCATTGTATCCATTAGGACTTGGAGCTTTATTATTGTCCGTATTGAATAAAACATCTCAAATTCCTTATTTTGTGACTAGTTTCAAAAGGTCTTTACTTGATTTAGGGTCTAATTTAGGTATAAGGTTTATAATATCCTAAGAGAAAATGTAACACCCATATTTTTAGCACTTGAAAATTTCTTTAAAAAGAGTGGATTGTAAAAACTAAACCATTAATAACGTATAATTTTATTGCTGCACTTAATATAAAACCAGTTCCTCTATATTTCTTACAGCAAGTTCCAAGGTTAAAACATTTATCCGCTTAAATTAAGAAAAATAATTGATAAGAAGTAAATAAAGATTTCATTACAATATAAAACAATTTTGATAACAAAAGATAGGAAAAAAAATTACAACTGATAGGATTTAGAAAAACAAAAGAGGACATAAGAGTCCAAGGGTTATCTGGATCAAAATATACCAGAATAAATACTGGATAGTTATGCCTCTAAAATTCTAATGAAAATCATTAAAGTTGTTCCCTCAAAGTACTCTTAAAAGGCAAAAAACTAATCATTAAATATACAAGAGACCATAAAACGGAATCCATTAGTACAACTGTGCTGAGTAAACTACTACACAGTACTAAGCATGCAACTATCACATTGAGAACATAGAAAGTAACACAAAATATTAGGAAATAGCATGCCAAATAGTACATAACATAAACAATAAATATGTTCATACCATAACTCATATCATACCAGATGCCATATGTTCATCACATCACAATGAATCATATTGCTATTATTTTATTAATGCAGTTATACCAAGAGCGTCCCACAAAGGGAAAAATGACACATCATAATTAAAGCCATTTACAATAACTACCTCTATATCATTTATAACATGATAAGGTAAGTATTGAGATAATTATCAACTAATATACCAACTTTTAGTAGTGGACGAAAACAACTATTGAACCAACATATTAAAATAATGTAATACACGAAGGGAACTATGAAACTGACAAATCACAACAATCTAGTTTAATCCTTATACAACAATCATTTTCTTTTTTAATTACTCAAGGGGTCACAATGATAACCCATGGACATATAAAGTACACTGGTGTTATTGATGATCTAAACCAACAGAATATTCTCCCAACTTGTATAGAGAGACATGCAAGTGCTTTGGTCATACTTGTGCAATAATACAACACAATATCCTCCCATCCTAAGAGACCTAATTATTAATATTGATACCCCTATAGGGCCTGTAGGTTACCTATGGAGCATAATAGGGCCGTAGTTAAAATGTTGAGATATTCAATAAAACCACCAAACCAAATTGAGGGCTGTTACATTATCTCTAGGGTAGCTAACTCTATAGAAAAACTATTTCCAATTCTCAAGGTATTATTCTTTAAATATTAATATCTTAGTAAGGTGATCATAATATATCATATAATACAAAACGATTTCAATGTCATACTTAACTATTTTTTTTATTTTTAATTATTCAAGTTGACCATAAGGTCAACAATCAAAACTAAAATCAAAGTTAACACCAAGGTTAACGTAGGAATCCGTTAATATCATCCTAGTCCAATAATTATACTTTTAGGCATAATAAGTCATAAATAACCAAAATTCTTTTTATGCTATTTACTCAATAATTTCTCATTTTATTACCAATTGTTATTAGAATCAAGCAAAATTCTTGATATGAATAAATAAAATTAAACTAGGTCCATTAATATAAAATTATAATTGTGAAAATTTTCTAAAGTGAAAAATTAAGATTTTCCCTAAAATACAATTAATATCATTTAGCACCTTAAACCTTAATCATTCTTAGTTATTTAACCACAAAAAATCCTACTATAGTATGCTATCATACATATATTAAAAGACATAAATTTAACACACCTTTGCATAAAAATATGGGGTCATATACTTAGAGAAATTAATAATAATACATGGTGTGTGTATATTTTTCATAAGACTATAAGGAAGCATACATTACACTTAAACATAACATAGGAAAATCTAAATATGTTATCATATGATTTATACATATTTAGTAGGATAATTTGAGTTACCTCTTTCTAAGAACAAATTTCAAAATAAAAATAAAGAACTACGAAAAGAACTTCAACTCCTTAAAAAATGGATGTAAAAAAGGAGGAGACATAAGATGACAACTTCACAATTTAGCCAAAAACAAAACGTTCTTTACTTATTTAAAAATAAATAAAGGCTTTATAGAATGAAATATAGAAGTGAAAATAAGAGAATAAGGGGGGGAGAGAGAGAGAGAGAGGATGATGTGTCTCGGTTATAGGCTTAGCAAAACTTAATAACACTTAGCAAAAATAACTAAAATGAAAAGAGAGGTAAGAGTAAACAAGAGGAGAAAATGAGAGAAAGGTTAAATAAAAAAAACGGGGTATAAGTAGGGGATGGTAGAAAAAAATCTACAGTGAAAAGAGGGAAAAAGGTGCTGGTTCAATGCTTGAATGACAAAGTACATGGTGGTTAAGTGTGTAAAATGGTGTAGTGTATTTAGGTTGAATGAATTTATAAAAAACCAAGCAATCAACTAATGGATAGGGGAGGTGATAATTTGTAGATCCAATGTTATATTTAAGCATGGGGAATAGAAGTGAAGAAAGTTGGGTGCAAGAAAAAAACAAAAGGACACAAGAAGAGGACACAACTTTTATAGGTTGAAAGTGTAACAAAATGACTTTAGCTCAAATTTTGGTTGAATGAATAAGATAATTATCATACAAAATCTGATTATATAGAGAAGAAATTCCATGGGTGAATTGTAATTTTAGAATTTATATATTATTTTTAGTGGTGGAAAGATCAATAAAGATGATAAAATTAAGAAAACTAGAAAACAAGCTCATAAAATTACAAAAATTTATTTCAACCCTTAAAATAATATTTTGAACTCACATGTAAACTTTAATGAATTTAAAACAATATTTGATATATAAAATATTATCCTATTGGTGAATTCACAAGCTTACGAGATAATAATAAATACGATCAATATTGAACGGATGGCTGGGAAAGAACGCGCAGCACGCTGTCACGTACTGACTCTTTACCAAGTCTAGCTATGTGCGGCCTTGGTCTTTTATCACTGATTGAGAGACTAAGATTCAAGTGTATTCAACACTTAGGCTAGAGACGCCTTTTAGACCACCACACCAAACCTTCACACAAGAACTCAAGAGGAAACTTTTAGAAAGAGAAAGGGCGATTGTATTATAGAGAGAGAAGCTATGAAAATACAACTCTTGTTAGATGATCTCAAATGCTTCTACCCCCCTCTATTTATAGGATAGGATCTACCCCTTCAACTCCCCTAGGAATATTCTAGATACTGGCCTAATGGATTTCTCTAGAATGACCCAATAAGCCCTTTAGGGGTTCTAGAATGGTCCTTTAGGGTTTCTAGAGTCTCCTTTAGGGTTTCTAGAATTATCTATACATCTATACACAAATATAGAAGGATCTAGAGACATTCCCCTCTAGAACCTTATAGAACAATCTAGGAGAGTGTAGAACCCTATACATCTCTCCATACATCTAGATTATACAAGGATATTCTAGACTATTCCGGGACTGGTAGAACCTCAATGCCAACCTTACGATGCGGCTTGTAACAACATGCCTGACCCTCCTTATGATTCGCCTGCCTCGTTGATCATCTTGAATGGAAAAGAAGAAAACTACTGAGAACAAGTTAGTCCTCCCTTCGCATATGGTTTCATATTCGAAAGATGTTGATGGTGACTCTATTGATTCCAAAATTCCAGAACCCGTTCCTTGTGTGATTGAATCTTGATCCCCTTCACCGATTCCAATTGCTAATGATATTTCACCTAATGTGCCCTCTCCTTTTCAATCATTGGACCCTAATCTAGTGTAACCGAATTCTTTGCATGATAGTCCTGATCACCCTATCCCCTATGCGGACTCTCGTTCTTGGAAGGATATTCTCACCAATAACAGGCGTCTCGAATAGGGTATGACTTTGAAATTCATTCCTCCATCAATCATTGAAGGTACCCATAAAGACATTATTCAGGATTCTGAAATTACGAGGGAGGCAAAAAGATGTGGATAATTCCTGGGTTGGGATGGTGGCTGGAATTCAGCCAAGCCATTATCAAATGACACAATTTGTAAAAGACAGATGGAGCTTCCTACCTATTTTACTGAAAGTTTATTCACATGACCAGAGCTTCTTCATCTATAAATTTTCATCCTAGTCTAACATGTATCAAATCCTCAATCGTTTATATTGGAGTTTTGGTGTCAGGCCTATGCTATTGAGAAAATGGTCTCCTGAGGTCTCTATGTCTACAAAAGATTGGCGTATCATGCCACTATGGGTGCTCTTTCCTAGATTGCCATTGCATTTATGGTCTGATGATAGTTTAAGTTGAATGGCCGGTATGTTGGGTCACCCCATATGTGTTGATACTGTTACTACTTAGAGAGGCATAATTTCTTTCCCTAGAGTATTGATCAAAATTGACATTACCAAGCCTCTCCCTGATCATATCATTATCACCCTCCCTAATGGAAAAGAATTAAAACTGGTTGTTTCCTGTGAATGAAAGCCAAAATTCTACTCTTTATGTGATATACTTGGACATGATTCTAGATAATGTCAAGGGAAAATGAGACAAAGGCATATTCAAACCCAACATTAGATACCAAAGAAACATTATACACAGCCTGTGAATCACCCTGAGCTATCAAAACCTGAACAGAAAGATCTTCATCAGACATTAAGTCCCCTAGTGGTAGCAAAACCTGATATGAAAGGCCTCAAAACTAATCCTGTCACTGCATTTTTAACTAATAAAAAATAAACATTGTCTCTTGAACATCCTTAAGTACTCCCACTATCACTACCTCCTTCTCTTCATAATGATCAGTTGGCTATATGAAAGGCGTTGGTGAATTATAGGTTTGAAAAGCTTTTTCCTCATACTGATCTGTCTGAATCATTCACTCCTGGATCTTATACTACTAAGATAGACAAGATTGCATTTACTGTGGATAGGGGTGGAGAGGGTGGCAGTACCTCTTCATCATGGCATTTACCACTAGGAATATTAGAGGGTATAATAAAACCCTCAAGCATAAGGTTGTGAAAAACCTTATTTCTCTGCACAATATTGACATGTTGGGTTTGTTAGAAACTCAAGTAAAAAAAGACAAAGATGATTTTATTTTCTAAAATCTTGGCCTCCATTGGCATTAGATAAACAATTATGATCATCACCCAAATGGTTAAATTTGGTTACTTTGGGATGATTCAAGATATAATATTCAAATTTTTGATATGGCTGCTTAAGCCATTCATTGTTTAGCCACCTGTATCACTTCCTAAATTTTCTTTGCCATCATTATTATCTATGCCTATAACACAGGGGCCTAAAGAAGAGACCTTTGGAATTGGCTACTAAAATTCTCTAATCAATCCCTTCCCTAGATTAGCATAAGTGATTTTAATGTTGTTATCTCCTCCCAGGAAAAGATTGGTGGTGACATTGACCTTCAAGATGCACTTTATTTTTCTCAATACATGCAGACATGTGGTCTAGGAGAGTTACCTACATTTGGTTCTTATTTTACTTGGAAAAATAGACAAGACTATGAGTCCAGAATTTACTACAGGTTGGATAGGGGGTGGGTAATAGTGATTGGCTGGACTCCTTCCCTCAATCAACCATTAACACCTTTCACCATCCTATTTCTGACCACCATGCTTTAATTGTTTCTTTGAAGATAGGACAACCTGGTTTTGCAAAGCCTTTTAAGTTTTTCAACTACCCGATTGAGTAAGAGGGTTTTCTTGATTTGGTTAAAGCTGTATGGCAAATTAATGTGGGAACCCAGTCTTTCCAATGCATGACAAAGCTCAAGATGCTGAAATCTAAACTAAAAATTTTTAATTCCAGAATCTATGGTAATGTTACTTAAAAGGTTGCTCAAGCTTATCGTCTTTGGATGGAAACAAGTAATGCTTTATCTCGGCATGTAATCCCTCAAAACTTTAGAAAACCTATAATTTAATAAATAACTTTTATTTGAAATAAATTAGCTTTTAAAATTATATAGTTTAATTATTTTATGGACTTTTGAGTATATAAATTTGGATAGGAATAATTAATAAATTAAAAATAAATATTTTGTTATCTTATCATACTCTTTTTATTTAAATAATTTTTGAACTAATACTTTTCTAAATTTATCCTTTTTAAACCAATATATTAAATTATAATGAATTAAATTATTAAATTAAATAATTTATCAAGAATATTACATTTTATAATTTTATAAATTAATTTATTTTATTTTCCCTATTTTTCCGTTTCCCTTTTTGCCCCTTTTCCCTATTTCCTTTTTCTTCCTTCGAGCCGCCCAACCCAGCTTGCCTCCCTCGATGCGCGACTTGGCCATTGACCCATCTCCCCTCTCCCTTCCTTCCTTCCTCTCTTGTATGACCCACTCCTTCTTTCCTTCCTCTCCTCGCCCGCGCGTCATAGTCTAGCCCATCTTTTTTTTTCTTTCTTCCTTTCTCTCCCCTAGAGCGGGTCGGCCTAACCTCTTTTCTTTTCCTGTGCCAGTCCGCTCGCCCTCCTCTCTACTTCCTTTCTTTCTTATTCCATGCCAGACCAACGCACCTCCTTCTTCCATGCGCGAGCACGCCGGCCACCACCTGCAACTGCCATGCCCAACCACTACCTGCCTCCTTGCTACTCCCTCTCTCTCACCTGTCCCTTTCTTCCCTTTTTGGACCCAAACCATTCCTGTACCACAGCTCACATGCCCCTTTTATTTTCCCTCTTCTTCCCTGCCCCTCCTTGCCATCCGACACCTCCCTTCCACCTTACAATCTGCCACCGACCGGCCACTTGCCCCTACTCTTCTCCCTCTTCTTTTTCTTCACCTCTCCAGCCTCTCTCCTACCCTATTTTTTAGTCCCATCCTTTTCCGATCCCTCCTCTCCATTTTCTTCTCCTTTTATCATCTTTCCCTCTATTGTTGCACCACCGTCACCCTCTGCTGCTTACACCACCGCACCAACCCTCTATGCTGCCTTCTCCCACCACTTGCTACTGTTCTGCACCATCACACCACCCCCTCGAGCCACCCTACAGTTTCCTTCTTCCTCCCCTCCTCTTTTTCTCTCCTTTTCCCTCCCTTCTTGGTATCCACCCTGAAGCACCTCCTTCCTCTGCCTTCTCGCTGCCTCTTCAGCCACCCAAGCCACCAAGACACTCCCTACATCCTCCTCTACCACCCACACCCCCTTTTATCAAAACAAGTCTCCTTACCCTTTCATTTTCCTTCCCCCTTTTCCTTCCTTCTCAGCCATGCCTACCTCGACAACCCCCTTCACCACCTCACCTCTGCCGCCTCCCCTGCCCTTTGCTGCCAATAACTTATCCTCAACCACCACCTACACCCCCTCTTCACCCCTACACCCTTCCCTTACCCTAAATCCTCCCCCATCTACCCTTTTTCCTAGCCCCAAAACCTTAACCCGAAAATAACACTTCCTCCTCCTTTTCATACTATTTCGAGACCCTCTCCCTTATTTCTTTGCATGCATCTCATACTGCATAAGCAGTATGATTTTCTACATTTCTTGGTTTATTTGGTTAATGATTTTAAGGTATAATAATATTTTAAGTTAAGTATTTCATTAATTAAATTTTATAAAGTTTTATGCTTTATTTTTCATCTCTAATATGATAAGTTTTTATACTACTTTTAGGTGTTGATTTTTTTATCTAAAGCTTGAATCTTCAACGGGGAAACCGATAAGGTTCATTTTTATGGGAATTTAAGGTAATCGTTAAATCCCACTTAAACGTATGGATAAATATATGTTAGCACATTAGGATTTTTAATATGTTATTATGCTTGATATTTTTGGTTTAATATAATATATATATTTGGCTATATTGATTGATAAAAAGGAAATTATGCTAGTTTATATGCCATGTGTGGAAATGTTGCTTAAGGGAAGAGCATGATCATTAATGAAGGTGTTAAGTACTTATCTATGTCATATTATGTTATTGTGACCATTTATGCTTGAATAATATTATTGTGAGCCCTAGGGGCATTTTAGTAATATTTCTTGTGCAAGAATGTGGCCTAATATGTGTGGGTGCTAATAAGTATTATATTAAAATATAATAGTTGGTGGAGTTGGATATTGTTAATGGAGTATTAATATTATTATTCCATGTAGTAATGTTAATTTAATAAAAGTTGTGTAATAAGGGGGAAAGATGGTAATTTTGGAAGAAAAGGGTGAAATGATAACTTTATGTGTAAAAGGATAATTTGTAAGTTGTAAGAAAAAGGGGTATTATGGTAATTTTGGAGGTAAATGACAATATGGTAATTTTATAAGTAAATGGCAATATGGTAATTTTATAAGTAAAGGGAAAGATGGTAATTTTATAAGTAAAGGGCAAAATGGTAATTTTGATAGTAAGGGGTAAAATAGTAATTTTGTAAATAAAAGGATAAAGTGGTAATTATAGTAATGGAAAATGGTAATTTGGTAATTATAATTATGAAGAAGAGTAAATTAATAATTATAATTATGCAAAAAGGTAAATTAGTATTTATAAAAATGGAGGATGGTATTTATAATAATTGGGAAGGTTAAATTGGTATTTATAATAATGGCCAAGCGTAATTTGGTAATTATAATTGTGGAGAAGGATAAATTAATAATTATAATTATGGAGAAAGGTAAATTGGTATTTATAATAATGGAGGATCGTATTTATAATAATGGAGAAGGTTAAACTAGTATTTATAATAATGGAGAAGGGTAAATTGATGATTATAATTATGGAGAAGGGTAAATTGGTAATCATAATTATGGAGAAGGGTAAATTGGTATTTATAATAATGGAGAAGCATAAAATGGTAATTATAATAATTGAGAAGGGTAAAATGGTGATTGTGATAACGGAAAAGGGTAATTTGGTAAATTAACCAACAAAAGGGTAATTTGGTAATTATGATAATGGATAAGGGTAATTTGGTAATTATAATAATAGATAAGGGTAATCCAGTAATTATGAGATTGTAAAAGGGTAATTTAGTGATTTAACCAATTAAATGGCAAATTGGTAATTATGATAATGTAGAAGGATAATTTGGTAAATTATCCAACTAAAGGGCAATTTAGTAATTATAAGAAAGGAGAAGGGACATTCAGTAATCTAACCAACCAAATAGGAATTATGATAAGTATAACAATTATGAAGGGTGATTGGTGACCTAATAAGTATGGAAGATAACTTGGTAATCCAAACCGAGTAGGGATGTGGCTAAGAACAATAATGTGTGTGTTATATGCCTTGTGTGCTATGTGTTATGCCATATTGTGTACTTTATGCTTAATGATTAATCATGTGTAGCACAAATTCGAGTGGTGTATGCTTGTGTCACTTCCTTTTGGCATGTGGATGATGATTATATATGTTGTGTGTATGATGTTATACGATGTGACCCTCTAGGACGTGCATGCTAGGATGTTTAATAATGTGACATAGGGTGAAAGGATAAAAAGGAACAAAGGGGAGGTGAGTTGACTAAGGGGACATGATATTGAAATTAATATCTCATGATCCATGAGGGGAAAAATACAAGGAGATTATGATCAAAATGAATGAGTAATGCAACTCTTGTATGTGAGGTTTCTAGGGTTTGCATGGAATAATCCTTACGTAAGAAAGGTGTTAGGGTTTGAGTGACCAACTAGGGCTTTGTGGTCACATGTATGATTGGTGAGTAGAGTGATGGGATTTGGGTTGAAACTAAATGAGATGAGGTGTTGGACGATAAAAGAAAGGTTGGGCCACATATATCCAATTAGGGTTTCAAGGGAAAACCCAAGAGAGTAGTAGTAAGAGAATTTGAATGTCGTAAGGTGATGGGCCTCGACCCACACCCTTAGGAGTTAGGTTTTTCTTATGAGTAGATGTAAAGGGGAATGGATTTCGAGGTGTGATAAGAGGCACAAAGGTCTTAAGATAGGAGAATAGAAGTAGAGGTTGGTGGCATGTATGTCAAGGGTGAAATACTTTTGAATAAGATACAAATAAGACACTTATCACTTAAAGTGGAAGATTATTGAGCCGGGTCCAAACCGATCCACCTGTATAATAGTGGCCACGTGCCGGGGTGCTTTGGAGACCGATCCACTGGCATATAATAGTGGTTAGGTACGTTCTGCCCTATAAGTGACCGATCCATCAGCTATAAAAGTGGGGGATCCTGAGCTCAATAAACCAAATGTAATAACGATAAGATATGAGGAAGACACAAAGTTATTTCAGTGGAACACCATGAGAGTCGGGTTCAGACCGATCCACCGGCATAATAGTGGTCAGGAGAGTTTTTCCTTGGAGATCATCCACCAACATATAATAGTGGTTAGGTGCGCTCTGCCCTATAAGTGATCGATCCACCAGCCATAATAGTGGGGTTCCCACACTCGCATAGATATAAAATCCGAGAGATGATTGAATAATGATGGATTAATGGCTTAAGGCCTGAAAGTATTAGTTTTGCACTATGAAATGGCTTAAGGCCTGAAAGTATCG
Organism: Tamarix austromongolica; assembly: GCA_039764185.1. Taxonomy (NCBI): domain Eukaryota; kingdom Viridiplantae; phylum Streptophyta; class Magnoliopsida; order Caryophyllales; family Tamaricaceae; genus Tamarix; species Tamarix austromongolica. The sequence continues at coordinate 86,236,136 of CM077818.1, read as the reverse complement.
ATCATACATTACGACTTATAAATATCTGATTGAATGTCAAGTATGTGAATGTTATGTATGCACATCTTGTTATATATGAATATAGTGTTGTATCATGTGTTATATTGCGGGCCTTCTTTTAAGTGTGTTTTTAAAGGGTTACTCAATACTATAGTACTGAAGGGTTCCATTCGTGGGGCCCCTGCCTATTCAATAGGTAGTATCCCTTGTAGGTCTCTTTTCAGGTACTATTTAAGTGGGCAATGGGAAAGAGAGTAAGGAATTATCTGTAACTATTAGGGTTGTTCTCTTTCTCTTTTAAATTCCTGGTTTTAATGTAATTGTTGTTTTTGTAACCACCACTGGTGGATTTTATTCTTGTAAATGGTTTGTTACACTACTATGATTTAGATATGGTTTGTAAATTATGGTTTACTCTTCCAGCCTTAGCACTTAGTATTGGAACGATATAAGTAAATCGGTCTGGAACTAAGTATAGTGGTAATACCCACAAAATTTATAGTTTGTTATTTTACTTCCGCTAATATTTTAATAAAATAAAATTTTTGAGTAGTGAATTTTGGGGGTGTTACACAGCACCCCCTAGACCAATCCTACATTAAAAATGAACAAATAGCCAGATTTTATTGGGAAAAGAAAGCAAGGGAGGAAGAGAGATTTCTCCAACAAAAATCTCATATTCACTTTATCAAGGTAGGAGATGGTGACAATAAATTCTTCTATATTAGCCTTCAGGGCAGAAGATCCCATAATAGAATATCTCAGTTCACAAATGACTAATGAAAAATCCTTGTCTAGGTGGATGATATAAAGGCTGAAATTGTAAATTTCTTCAGAAATTTACTTGGCTCCTCTTCTGCATCTCTTAACTACCAAATTCTGCTCCTTACAACCAGGGTGCATTGTGAACTACTAAACACAGATAGTTTCTACTTCTCTACCATACAATTGAAGATATAAAAGATGCCACTTTCTCCATGGGTAACCTGAGTGCCCCTGGGCCAGATGGCTTTCATCCTTTCTTTTACAAGCAAACCTGGCCTATTATTGGAACCAATATTATCGATGCTGTCCAAGATTTCTGGTACTCTAAAAAAATTCTCAGGCAACTCAACAACATTGCTATCACTCTCATACCTAAAAATAATGGTGCCTCCACGATCAAAGATTTTAGACCTATAGCCTCCTACAAAGTTTTCTACAAAATTTTCTCAATGGTCTTAGCTAACAAACTCCAGAAGATTCTACTATATATCATTGGAGACTCTCAGGCTGCTTTTCTCAAAGGTAGAAACCTTGGTGATAATGTGCTTATGGCTGCTGAACTTATGAAAAACTACCAACACAAAAACATTTTTCCAAGGATGATGATCAAAGTGGATATCCAAAACGCTTTTGACACTCTTGAATGGCCATTCATTAAGCATTCTCTTCTGGCTTTTAGGTTTCCTTGCCATTTCACTGATTTGATTATGGAATGCATTTCCTCTGTTAGAGTTTCATTTAATATAAATGGATCCCTCACCTCTCCTTTCAAATGCAAAAGAGGCCTTAGGCAAGAGGATCCTTTATCTCCTTACCTTTTTAGTGTTATGGAATATTTTCATAGAGATCTTTCCCTTCTGCGGAATGACAGAAATTTCTTGGGTCATTTTGGCTACGACAAATTGAAAACCATTGATCTTTGCTTTGCTGATGATCTTCTCATCTTATCAAGAGGTGATACCTATTCTACTCTCCTTATAAATCAGAAATTAAATGACTTTGCCCTCTACTCTAGCCTGAAATCAAATCCAACCAAAAGCTCGGTTTACATAGCTAGTGTTTCCATGGCAACAAAGTCTCAAATTCTCCACATCTTGAATTGTGAGGCTGGCTCTTTTCCCTTCAGATACCTTGGTGTCCCCCTAAACTCCGCCCATTTGAGTATCACTCATTTTCAACCCCTTCTTGATTCCATCTCTGCCAGAATATTATCTTGGACCAACAAACACCTTAGCTATGCTGGTAGACTGCAACTCATCAAATTTGTTTTATTTAGAATTTAAAATTTTTGGTCTCAGCTTTTTATTCTTCCAAAGAAATTCATTTCTTGTGTTGAGACTATGTGTAAAACCTTCCTCTGGGCTGGTTTACCTTCTAGATCATTCAAAGCCCTAGTTTCTTGGAAGCAAGTATGTCTTCCCCTTAAAGAAGGTGGACTGGGCATTATTCACTCCACATATTGGAACATTGTAGCTGTGGGAAGAGATTATGACAGGCCATTCATAACAAAGAGATCCTTTGTATTAAGTGGATACATGAGTATTACATAAAAGATATGTCCATATATGACCTACAGACTCACTCAAATCAGTCTTGAATTTTCAGACGCATCATGCAGCTCAGGGATCCCCTTCTTCATCTATTCAACCACAATAGAGAGCTCTCTGAAGGATATTACATAATCTACACAGCGTATGATATGATTAGATGGAAAGAAGAAGTTAAACTATGGCACAATCAAGTTTGGAAACACCCTGTCCTACCTAGACATAAATTCATCTCCTGGTTGTTACATAGGCAAACAGTCCTTACAAGAGATAAATTGACAAAATGGAGTGTCACAACCAATTCCTCATGTGGAATTTGTGTAGCCGAACCAAAATATTTAAACCATCTCTTCATGTGTTGTACTTTCTCCCAAGAGCTTTGGAGACTAATGTGTAATTGGCTTGGCATTTCTCCCCTGTCAACTCGTAGAATCATTTTCAAAACTAGATTTCCCACAGGAACATTTTCAGGAGAGGTGAAAAAGATATAATGCATATGATGATTTCAAGAGTTATCTACAAGATTTGGAATGCTAGGAATCTAGATATTTTCCATGAAAAAATCCCTTTGATTAAGAATGTAGCCCATGAGATCATTCTTCAAATCTTCATTAGAATATCTTCTTTTAAGAACAAGTCCAAATGGATCGGCCTTTTGGACTCTATTGATAGATTCATGTAGAGTTTCCTTTTCTTTCTAAATATGTTCTTTTGGATGTACTTTCCTCTTGTTAATTAATAAAAAAATCTTATTACTTACCAACAAAAAAATAAATGAAAAAACTATTCCTAAAATCAAGAAAATTCTTATATCCTTCTATTTATGAATTTACAACCTAAATAAAAAAATTCATAATTTTATAGCACATTTGATAATATTTTTATCGAATATACGTTAGTTATATATTTTACATATAAAATTCAAAAGTGATAGCAAATAGAAATAAAATTAATGAAAAAAATTATCTTGATTTACATTTTTGTCCATTTATTAACCGAATAAAATTATGTAAGAATATTTTTCAATGTGTATTTTAAAAGTTTATATATATAAGTAGTATTTTATATGTAAAGTGTGCTTAGCCTCAAAGTCACAACTGCAACTGAATTGCCCAAAACGACAGTGAAGCCTTAAAATATCCTACAATATTTTATGTAATTTATTACACATCAAATAACATACTTACATATTATTACCCATAATTAGGGTTAGTTAGAAATGAAGTATTACGAAAATACATGTATGACCTATTTCATTACATTGTAGTGATTTGTAAAAGCTTATGAAAATTTGGACAATATCATCATGGGACTCATAGGTATTTCCATGAATGTCCTTATTGAGAGAATTGTATTTGCAGTCCTTCCCTCCTTCATTACATAATGAAAAAACTTGAATTACCATCACGGAGTTTAAGCTAAGGTATTATTGATTTATATTTTAGAAAGATTTCACTGGAAGAAGATAGATGATGCAATTGATTCAAAGCTTGATTTTCTCTTTTAATGAGGTTTTGTTTCAAAGGATCTTCATCAAGCTTTTGTTGAGCTAGAGTAAGTTTAACTTTGGCATTTTGAACTCTTAAGGATATACTTCCATATTTTTGTGCATTTGGATTCCTCAAATATGATTTTATGGATTTGATTCTTCATCCAACTTAATCTAAATGACTCCTTTTGCCTTGTTCATGCCATCATCTACCAAATAACCCAAAGAATTTAGGGCCTATATGAGGTTCCTATTTGATAGCAATCTTCACTATAGTATGGTATGCTATTAAATGGGGCATAAAATCTACCTTAGTAGCTCCATATCTATCAAACCATATAGGATAACCTAGGGCTCTATCAAGTTTTCAATATATCCAATTATCATGGTATTTTCTATTTATCCATGTATGAAAGAATCCTATGAAGGGGATGTCTTGAACTCATATGTTCTAAAGGCATTCTTTAAATTCCTCAACATCATGCTTATTTACAATATCTTGGATTTTTTTCCTACATAATTAATGATGTCATTGAAATACTTTAGTAATAACCAAGGATGATCTTGAATTTCCTGTTGAAAAAGCCATGACCACAATGCTCTTCTATCTTGAGCTAAATTATAGGCATAAATGGAAATTAAAAAGAAAAGTAATTTTTATATGAGAGTAGAAACTTTTACTTGGAGAACTTTGTAAACCATACCAAAAAATTAAACCTTCAATCTTTGGATTCCACCTTAATCAAATTCTCTCATTATGATGATATCTTCATCCATGAATGTTTAAATGACTTCAAAACATATACATTAGGTGTGACCTCATTTGTAGTGTATATTGATGCATAGATGATGATGGCCAACCTATTATTAGTAATTAGGGATTGACTGGTGTCCCCTCTTTTCCTATTGTGTTATCAACTTTTGTAACTAGATTATACACTATACTTTCTTCCTCCCATATCTAACCATCACCTATTCTCCCTTCACATCTTCCATTCTAAAATTACCATTTTTTTTCATGAAACATTGATTTGTGATATGGTTCAATTTATTGCAAACCAAGTAGAACTTAAGTTTTCATTCATACTCTACCCTTTGTTTTAATGCTTCCATATTTTGTACATTGATAATTACATAATCAAGGAGGGTTTTGTTCATTTCCACCTCAAGTAATACTCTTGCATAGTAGATTCTCTCTTTGGTTGCTGTGATGCCATCAGTTGTTATAGGTTTCCCTATACACTTTGTGATCTTGCTCATGTATGAAACATACCACATATGTAGTGGTAGATTAGGAATTGAATCAAAGTATAGATGAATTTGAACTCTAGTGAATTGAAGTGAAAACCTTGATGCCAACATTTCATCATTAATGGGTATCTCAGAATGCCCAAATACAATCATTGAAGGATTTCGAGGAAATCCAGCTTGATTTGAAATTGGAATATGCAGTTTCCTCTTTCATGTGAAAGTACTTGTGGCTTGTCAACATGATTCCATTGGGTCTACACATAATATGAGATTTGGGAATATGTTAGCTTAGAACTAAAGACATAACTAGCTAGGGTATGTTGCCATTGTTTGGCCTCATCTTTGGTCTCATGAATATCTAGAGTGACTATAATCCACTCTTCAGTAACATTAGGTGCATCATAATGAAGTTTTACCATGGTTTGAGGATTGTGATTAAGGAAAAGTTTTTCCTTCTATGAATTAGTGGTGGGAGGTTGTAGGGCTCCCTCAATGACATCACCTTTAGGTTTAATTTGGAAATTTTCACAACCACCTTAATCCCCTTCGATTGAATTAGGGTCTAATTGCTTTGCATTATGCTCTATTAACTCTATTTCACTAGATAAATCATGTGATTCCTCGATCTCATCTTGTTGTACTTCCTCCCCATCTTTAGATCCTTCCTTCTCTCTTAGGTCTTTTACTTCTTCCCAATTTTGTGTATAAATCGGGGGAGAAGAAGGAGACTCTCTAGACATCCTACCTATCTTCACTGAATTCTATACTATTTTTTTGCTAGAGTTTTCTTCACCGAATGCTGGTGTTAGCAACTATGACAAGCCTTGGGGAAGTGATGAGAGATTTAGAATCTGGGCACCAGGTTTTTATTGTGGTATTTATTATAAGTTCAAATCTAGATTACCTAATCAAATATTGATATTAGATCTTAACAAATCCCAAAATTATAAAATTTCTAAAATTCCCTTTGCATTTACATTTAAATAAAATCCATGTAAAACCATAATGTCCACTCATTAAATTAAACCTAACAGACACACTCATCACACTTAATTTATTTTCTCAACCACTTACACATATAATACCCAAAATTCCAAAATTAATGTAAAATGACAAAAATGCCCTCAAATACTCCCAAACACCTCAATTTTTAAAAAATATAAGTAACTATAATTTAATCCAAACCTTAGCATATTATCTATCAAACTTTAATTGAGTAAAAGATCTAATGAATGTAATGGTTACCCAAGATTTTATAAAACTCATTGAAATGATAAAAAAAAACCCTTGAGGTTGAGAACCCCATAGAAAACTCCCAGTTCCTAAACTTATCCAAATTAGACTAAACTTGCATGCAATCTTGTATACACAATTACATATATAATGAAGTGATTAATTTAGTTTAACCAAACTAAAAATAAAATAAAATATGGCCATAATATTGAAAGCTATGAAAAGTGGGATCATAGTTATTTCTCATTTGCACTTCATAATAATCAAGATTACACTTTAATACATGAATATAAATCTCATATCAAGCTTAGAAAAAAATATAACACAATCTAAGCATAATATATCCTCATGCTCAAAAACCCTAAATAACTTAAAATGTTATTTTTCATGAATAAATCATAAAAGACAAATTTTACATAAATTTATAAAAATAACATGATTTCATGCTTTATACCTAAAATTATTATCTTCCTTTTCTTAGACTGTATACTAAAATGATTAGAGGTAAAATAACTAACACTTAGCACATGATCTTATTTCTAAAGACTATATTTTATTATCTAGCTCCTAAACTCTGAAGCCAAAAAGAAAACCCAAAGTTAAGCTCCACCACCTATGAGGCTTCTTGATCACCTTCACAAAGAATATATCTTAAGATCATGATAAAATTAATAACAAAAATGAAAGAAATAAAGGAAAACTTTGAGAAAAAATTTAAACTTTTATCTTGCAAAAATATAAGATTTCATCCACTTTTCACTAAATCTTAATTCATGACACTTAGAATAAATGTTTAAGAGATAAAATAATGTAAATTCAAAGGTAAATCAATTAAAAAAAATAAGGAAGCCTCAGTTTGTTGAGAAATTATAGGGAAATAGAGGGGAAAATTAGGGAAAAACCACTAAGGGAAACTAAGGCAAATGAACTCTAAAAAGGGTTATGTGCCAAAGATAAAAGGTAAGGGAAAAAAAGAGAAAAATATGTAGAAATATATAATACCCTCAAATTTAGTACTAACAAATTTATTTTTTTTGAAAGAGTTAGTTACAAAAAAAATAGTGGGTGTTACCTCCACATCAAGCATAATTCTAACATACTTTACCATTCTTATACTAAGTGCTAAGGCTAAATCTTTGTCTACTTAAATGAATAGTATCATTATAAAAATTAGAGTGGAAAAAGGGTAAAAAAAAACTTAACATCATTCCAAATAAACTATTAGTCAGTGGTTGCAAAATCCAGTGAAAAGAAAGCATACGAGAATAATAGTGCAAAATCATCTGGATCAAAAGATGTTGGGTGAACCCCCAGAAAATCCTAACTTTTGAACCATACAAGAAGCCATCAGACCTTATTCTCAAAGTAGTTCTGCAAGGTAAATAATGCCCATTAAATAGGTAGGATACCATCAAATAGAACCTATCAGTACTACATTACTGAGTAACCTGGTGCATGCTGGTGTGTTAGTGCGAGTTTAGTCAAAAGTGTTCAGTAGGGTTAGTGTGATAAAGTAATTATAGCAAAACTAATGTAAGTATACACAGTATTCCCAAGTAGTAAAGACATAAGAGGATTTAGATCCCACAAGAACAAAGAAGAGTGAATTACGCTAGCTAAAGTTGAGTATCCTATGAATCAGTTGATGTAACTAAATGTCAATAAGGTGATGCTGAGATTATAAGAAATAATCAAGTGCTTAGAGAGTTAAGAAATTCAATGTAGGATAAACGTGAGGAAAATAAAAAGGTATAGTCATGAGAGTAGAGTTCTTAACTCTAAATGTGTGTACCTTATGACAATTCATAACATTTCAAGCTCAATGGATATTCATCCTCCTATCCTTATTAGGTTTCACTCAATGGTGAAACATGCTCTTAGGCCATCTCCATCACGGTGCATGGGCCTGAGCAATGTTGTGTAGTAAGAGTTGAAGGATTAATGACATGGTTTCTTCACCTCTCCATGCCAACCCTATCACCATTAGTCATCATAAGTTCTACACACTATCTAGTTGATGTAAGATTCAGATAGATACCTAATGTGGCCAACATTCAACACTTAGACAATTTCAACTTAACAAACTAAAATATCATTAAGCCCGTTAAGGCTAGAAATGTCAATATTATAACAACAAAGGCTATCAAATTTTCCTTTTCACTAGAATTTAGCCAATGATAAACTTATTCCAGCCAACAAACAATAAATAAGAGAAAAAGGGAAGGGACTTAGGAGACCACGATATTCCAACCCCTATCTGCCCTAGTCACTCCTTCTTTTTCCTCTCTTAATGAAGTTGTGCTGGGAATCTTCTAGTAATACCCTATTTTTAACTAGTTATAAATATGTTAATTAATTACATACATTAGAACATTTTATAGCCTCAAGATTGTTTGGGTGATTCGGTAGTATTGTGATTTTATGGCTAGGCGTACTTTGCATATAAAATACTATTTATATATGTGAAATTTTAAGTTAAAACTTGTAAAATATTCTTATAAAATTATATTTAGGTCTTAAATGTGTTTAAATTTAAATATAAAAATTTTGGTTTAATTTTATTTGTGTTTGTTATCCCTTTTGAATTTTATATGCAAAATATATAATTAAGGTATGCTAGCTAAATATCATATCAAATGTGTGTTAAAAATTATGAAAAATTATATTTAGATTTTAAAAGACTAAACGGTATGATTTGGAAAGTTTTATGATTTTATAAATAGTTTTGGTATTTATGTTAGTAATTACCTTATAAGCTTGTTAATTAACTGTAATTTCAATATTTTATATATCAAATATTGTTGTGAATTCACAAAATTTTCCATGTGAGTTTAAAATACTTTTTAAAGGGTTTTTACAAAGTGTCATAATTTTATGAGCTTAGTTTCTATTTTAATTAATTTTATCCTCTTTATTGATCTTTCTACCTCTAAAAATAATATATAAATCCTAAAATTACTGTTTATGAATGAAATTACTTCCCTACACTTCCATGATCATATTTTCTATCAATTTGATGATTTTCTTATTCATTCAATTAAAATTTGTGATAAAATTACTTTCACACACTTTCTACCTATGCTAGTTGTGTCACTTTAGCTTTTCTTGCACTCAACCTTCTTCACTTGCATTCCTCATGCTTAAAGATGACCTTGTACCTACCCAACATCACCTCCCCATCTCTTATTTGATTGATTGGTTTTCATAACTTCATTTAAACCTAAATACACTCCACTACCTTACACACTCAACCACCTTCTCCTTTATCAATCAAGTGTTGAACAAGCTACCTCTCCCCCCTCTTATGGCTGCATATTTTTGGTTCCTCCAGCCCCTAATTATACTCCATTTGTATTTCTTTGTTTTTATTTATCATTTCTCTCATTTTCTCCTCTTGGTTGCTCCCACCTTTCTCTTCATTTTGGTTATTTTTGCTAAGTATTCTTAAGCTTTGTTGAGCTTATAACCAAGGACCATCATCCTCTCTTTATCCTTATTCTATTTTTATCACTTCTAAATTTCCTTATATCTAGTATTTATTTATTTTTAAATAAGTAAAGAAGGTTAGATTTTTGGTTAAATTATGAAGTTGTCATCCTTTGTCTTCTCCTTTTATGTCTCCATCTCTCGAATGCCTTGATATTCTTTTTGAAATTCTTTGTGTTATTTTGTTATTTGTGCTTGGAAAGAGGTAACTCATATGCTACTACTAAATATATAAAAATCATGTGATAGCATGTTTAAAGTTTCTAATGTTATGCTTAAGTGTAATTTATGCTTTCTTATAATCTCATAAAAAAAGTATGCATGCATCATGTATTGTTATTAATTTCTCTAAGTGTGTGACCATGTATTTTTATGCAATAGTATGTTAAATTTAGGTATTTTAAATATATGTATGATAACATATTAAAATAGGGCTGCTTGTGTTAAAATAATTATGCATGATGGTGGTTTTATGTACTAAATGAGCTTCATTGTGTTTTAGGGGCAAAATGGTATTTTTGTCACTCCCGAAAATTTATAGAATTGTTGTTTTATATTAATATACCTATTTGAATTTTATTTAGTCATACCATGAATTTGTTTAGGTAATTATTTTAAGGTATAATAATATTTTAATTCAAGTATTTGATTAATTAAGTATTATAAAGTCTTATACTTTGATTTTTCTTATTTCTAATATAATAAATCTTGATATTATTATTAGGTATTGATTTTGCTAATCAAAGCTTGAACCTTTAACTAGAATACTGGTAAGGTTCATTTTACGGGAATTAAGGTAACCGTTAAATCTCACTTAAATGCATGGATTAACGTATGTTAGCACATTAGGATTTTTAATATGTTATTATGCTTAAAATATGTTGTTTAATATCATATATGTGGTTTCTTGTGTTGATTGATAAAAAGAAAGCATGTTAGATTATATGCTATGTATGGAATTATTATTTAAGGTAAGAGTTTGGTTATTAATGAGAATGTTAAGTATTATCCATGTTGTATTATGCTATTGTGATCTTTAATGCATGGTTAATATTTTTGTGAGCCCTAGGGGTATTTTAGTAACATATGTTGTGTAAGAATATGGGCTAATATGTGTGGGTGCTAATAAGTATTATATTAAATATAATAGTTGTGGATGAGGTATTAATATTAATATTTTATGTAGCGATGATGATTTAATATAAGTGGTGTGTTAAGGGGAAAAATAGTAATTTGCAAGTGAAAAGGGTAAATTAGTTATTTTGGAAGTAAGGGGTAAAATGGTAATTTTGGAGGCAAGGGCAAAATGGTAAATTATAAGTAAAATGGTAAATTAGTAATTTTGTAATTAAAGGGTAAATTGGTAATTTTTTAATTAAAGGGAAAAATGGTAATTTTGTAATTAAAGGATAAATTGGTAATTTTGTAATTCAAGGGTAAATTGGTAATTTTGTAATTAAAGGGTAATATAGTAATTTGGTAATTAAAAGGGAGAAATGACAATTTTATAATTAAAGGTAAAATGGTGATTTTGGATGTACAGGGCAGAATGGTAATTTTATAAGTCAAAAGGGGTGTTATGGTAATTTTTGAAAGTTAAGTAGTAAAATGGTAATTTTAAAAGTAAAGGGAAAAATGGTAATTTTGTAAATAAAAGGGGTAAAGTGGAAATTGAAAAGGAGTAACTTGGTAAGTAAGATAATAGAGAAGGACAATTTAGTAATTTAACTAACTAAAGGGTAATTTGGTAATTTAAACAACTATAGGGCAAATTGGTAATTATTTAACCAACTAAAGGGGCAATTTAGCAATTATAACAAAGGAGAAGGGCAATTCAGTAATCTAACCAACCAAATGGGAAATATAATAAATATAGCAATTATGAAGGGTGTTTAGTGGCCTAATAAATATGAGAGATACTTGATAACCCAAACCGAGTAGGGATGTGGCTAAGATCAACTATGTGTGGTTATGTGCCATGTGCTATGCCATATTGTGTACTTTATGTTTAATGATTAATCATTGGTAGCACAACATGGAGAGGATGTATGCTCATGTAACTTCTTTATGGCCTGTGGATGATGCTTATATGTGTTGTGTGTACGATATTATATGATGTGACTCTCTAAGACATGCATGCTAGGATGTTTAATAATATGATATAAGGTGAAATGATAACAAGGAACAAATGGGAAGTGAGTTGACTAAGGGGACATGAGATTGACCTTATTATGATACATGGGGGGAAAATAAGAGGAGATTATGATCAAAATAAATGAGTGATGCAACTCTTGCATGGGAGATTTCTAGGGTTTGTATGGATGATTATTACGTAAGAAAGGTGTTAGGGCTTGAGTGGCCAATTAGGGTTTTAATGTTAAATGTATAATTGGGATTCGAGTTGAATCTAAATGAGATGAGGTGTGGGATGATAAAAGAAAGGTTGGGCCACATAGGTCCAATTACGGTTTCAAGGGAAAACCTTAGAGGGTGGTAGTGAGAGAATTTGAATGTCATAAAGTGATGGGTCTCAACCCACACCCTTAGGAGTTGGGTCTTTGTTATGGGTAGACATAAGGAGGAATGGGTGTTGGGGTGTGATAAGAGGTGCAAAGTTCTCAAGATATGGGACGGGCCCTCTCGAGAGGATAGAAGTAGAGGTCGGTTACATGCATATCAAGGGTGAAATACTTTCGAATAAGATACAAATAAGACACTGATCACTTAAAGAGGAAGATTGTTGAGTCGGACCCAGACTGGTCCACTGACAAATAATAGTGGCCAGGAGCGTTTTACCCTACTTGACCGATCCACCGGCTATAATAGTGGGGGATTCCATGCTCAACAAACCAAACGTAATGATGCTAAGCCATGGGAAAATACCAATCATTTACTATGGAACATTATGTGAGTCAGGGCCAGACCGGTCCATCTGCGAATAATAGTGGCTAGAAGCGTTTTGCCCTGCATGATTGGTCCACCGGCGAATAATAGTGGGGCTCCCGCACTCATATGGATCTTTATAATAGAAGATGATTGATTAATGATGGAATAATGGCCTTAAGGCCCTAAAAGTATCGTTTGTTCCTTATGGCCTATTAATATCTGATTGATTTGTTAAGTATGTGAATTTATGAATGTGGACATTAAGTATTTATCTTCATTATGTATGTATGCAGTATTTTGTGTTACATTATGGGCCTGCTGTTAAGTGTGTTTTAAAGGGTTACACAGTACCGTAGTACTTAAGGGTTCCATTCGTGGGGCCTCTGCTTATTCAATGGGCAGTGTCCCTTGCAGGTCGTTTTCAGGTGCTATTTAAGTGGGCTCTCGGGAATGAGCGTAAGGTACTATTTGGTAAATCCTAGGGCTGTATTCTTTTGCCTTTAAAATTGATGGTTTCAATGTATTTGTTGATTCGTAACCACTATTAGTGGATACTATTTTTGTAAAGTGATATGTACACTTCTCTGATTTAATTATTGGTTGAGTTTCTCGTAAGTTGTATTTTTCCCTTTTAGCCTTAGCACTTGGTGCTGGAACAATAGGAGTGAACATGTTTGGTACTAAGTGTGGCAATAATATCCCCAGAATTTATAGTTTTGTTATTTCGCTTCCGCTAATTATTTTAATAAAATGAAATTTTTCAGTAGTGAATTTTGGGGGTGTTACAAAGTATATATGTGCCCGTATTTTGATGATTCAAATAGAAATTGGAATAATGAGTTGATATTTTGACCAAATGATAATGTTTTGTAATTTATGAAATTTAAATAAATATGGGATTATAACACCCCCAAAATTCACTACTGAAAAATTTCGTTCAATTAAAAAGAGTTAGAGGAAGCAGAATAATAAAACTGTGAATTCTGGGGATATTACAGCCACACATATTACCATACCGGTTCACTCCTACCGTTCCAGTACCAAGTGCTAAGGCTAAAAGTGTAAAAATACACATTACGAGAAACTCAAACCAATGATTAAATCAGAGTAGCGCATTAAAACATTTTATGAGAGTGTAATATACCACTGGTGGTTACAAATCAACAAATACGTTGAAACTTTAAATTTTAAAGGTGAAAGAGTACATCCCTAGGGTTTATCGGATAGGACCTTACACTATTTCCCGAGACCCACTTGAATAATACCGAATACGACCTGCAAGGGGTTCTGTCCATTAAATAGGCAGGGTCCCACAATGTAACCCTTCAGTACTATGGTACTGAGTAACCCTTTTAAAAACGCACTTAAAAATAAGTCCGCAATGTAACACATGATACACTACTGAATCCATACATAACGACAGGTATAAACATAACGTTCAGATGCACTCGCATATTCAACGAGTCAATCAAATATTAACGGTGTATACGTAAAATTCACTTTCGTCCATTCGCATACTTAACAAGTCAACCATATGTTAAAAGGCCATACAGAATAATAGATACTTTTAGGGCCTTAAGGCCATTAGTCCATCATTAATCAATCATCTCGGATTATAAATGTCCATGTGAGTGTGAGAACCCCACTATTATAGCTGGTGGACCGGAAATACATTAAGGGCTTCTGCTCCTGACCACTATTATTTGCCGGTGGGCCGGTCTCCAGGGTAGAACTCTCCTGACTACTATTATTCGCCGGTGGACCAGTCTAGCCCCGACTCACAAGGTGTTCCACTATAAGTGATTAGTATCTTTTCCATGTCTTATCGATTTTACATTTGGTTTTCTGAGCACGGAATCTCCCACTATTATAGCTGGTGGACCGGAAATACATACAGGGCAAAATGCTCCTGACCACTATTATTTGCCGGTACACCGTTCTCCAAGGCACCCCGGCTCCTGGCCACTATTATTTGCCGGTGGACCGGTCTGGGTCTGGGTCAACATCTTCCTCTTTAAGTGATTAGTGTCTTAACGTATCTTATTCAAAAGTATTTCACCCTTGACAAGCATGGCTAACTATATCCACACTTATCCTCCCAGGATGGCCTGTCCCATATCTTGAAACTTCTGCACCTCCTAACTCGCCTCGACATCCTTCCCTTAATCCACTCTATCACACCGGAAGTCTGACTCCTAAGAGTGTGGGTCAAGCCCACTCACCGCCTTACTCTAGGATTTTCTCCAAACACCCTAATCTGGGCCTATGTGGCCCATCCTTCTCTGCCTTACACATCCCAACTATTTCAACACCCTACACGTCATGAACCTTAGATCCAACCCTCACTTTCTGCCCCTCTCATTCTCATTTATTTTTATTATTTTCTTTTTCTTTTCTACCTTCTCACATTAGGGTTTTCTCCCAACCCTAGATTAGTCTCCTATGCACCCTTATATTGTTTCACGTACTATTTTTCGCCCGAAGCCCCCATACACCCAAACGACACTTTTGTTACCTTCCTCATGTCCCGAGGCAACTTTTCATACGTAAAGTTTGCCCCCATGCAGACTATAACCATCCCATGCAAACCCTAGCTACACCACTTTCAGTTAAGATAATAGCATATGAAACACGACATATAATTATATAGGACATCCAAGGCATGTAGGACACATAGCACACATTCGGCCTTAGCTACACTCTTACTCAGTTTAGGTTTCCGAACTATTTCCCACACTTGTTAGGCTACTAATCACCCTTCGTAATCGTTACGCTTAATACATTTTTCCATTTGGTTGGTTAGATTACCACTTTGACCTTTTTCCTTTATTATAATTAATAAATTGCCTTTGAGTTGGTCAAATTACCAAATTACCCCTGTTCAATATCTTAATTACCAAATTACTCCTTTAGTTGGTTAAATTACCAAATCGCCCTTCACATTTATCATATTTACCATTTTTCCCTTCTCCATTATTAAATTATCATTTTACCTTTCTCTTTCATTAAATTATTATTTTACCCTTCTTAAATATTATAATTACCAAATTACTCCTTTCCAATTTCCACTTTACCCAATTTATATACAAAATTACCATTTTACCCTTTTGTTATAAAATTACCAATTTTCCCCTTTATTACAAAATTACCAAATTGCCCTTTTATTATAAAATTACCAAATTACCAAATTGTCATTTTATTATAAAATTACCAATTTTCCCTTTTGTTACAAAATTACCAATTTGCCCTTTTATTACAAAATTACCAAATTTCCCTTTTATTACAAAATTACCAATTTACCCTTTTATTATAAAATTACCATTTTACCCTTTATTCAGAAAATTACCATATGCCCCTTTAATTACGAAATTACCATTTTATCCCCTTATTTCCAAAATGACCAATTTACCCCCTTACTTCCAAAATTACCATTTTATTCTTTTATTAACAAACTTACTATTTTACCCTTGCCTCCAAAATTACCATAATACCCTTTTTAATTAAAATTTACCATTATGCCCCTTAGCACACCACTTATATTAAATTATTATTATTACTACATAAAATATTAACTTTAATACCTCATTCACAACTCTTATAATTAATATAAAATTATTAGCACCCATATATATATTAGGCCATATTCTTGTACAAGATACATTACTAAAATACCCCTAAGGCTCACAAAATATAAACATGTATTATGGATCACAATAGCATAATATAACATGGTTAATACTTAACATTTTCATTAACAATCAAACTCTTATCCTAAATAATATTTCCATACATAGCAATAATCTATCATACTTTCTTTTCATCAATCAACACAAGAACCACATATGTCTTATTAAAAAACATAAACCAAGCATAATAATATATTAAAAACCCTAATGTGCTAACATACGTTAATCCATGCATTTAAGTGGGATTTAACGGTTACCTCGATTTCCGCAAAAACAAACCTTACCGGTATTCTGGTTAAAGGTTCAAGCTTTGATTATCAAAACCAATACCTAAAAACAATATCAAGACTTATTACATTAGTAATAATAAAAATCAAAGTATAAGGCTTGATAACACTTAATTAATAAAATAATTAACTTAAAATATTATTATACCTTAAAAATCATTAAACAACTAAATCAAGAAATGCTGAGACTCATGCTGCTCATGCAGCATGAGCTGCATGCAAAGAATTGGGGAGGAGGGGCTCGAAGGTGGTGAAAAGAGGGAATAATGGGCATTTTCGGGTTGGAGGTTTGGGGCTAAGAAAAAGATATTATGGGAAAGGATTTGGGGCAACAGAATGGTGCATAAGTGTAGAGGGGGTGTAGGTGGTGGTCGGGGATGGGTTGACGACGGCTAAGGGTGGCGGAGGCGGTGGCAGTGAGGTTGCGAAGTTGGTGGTCGAAGTGGGTGTTGAGACAAGGGCTGGTGAGGAAGGAAAATGGGGAGGGAAAATGAAGGCTTTCGTGTTACGGTTTCAGCCAAATGAGGATTGGGGGTGGTAGAGGGGGTTGTAGGGATTATTGTGGTGGCTCAGGTGGCGGCATAGGCAGCGGAACGACGGTGGATCGGGGCTACACAGGGTGGTTGCCGAGAAGGGAGGGAGAGAAGAGAAAAAGAGGAGAGGAGGGAGAAGGAGGCTGCGGGGTGGCTCAATGCGGGTTGTGATGGCTCGAGGGTGAGGTAGAGGGTGGTAAGAGGTGGTGCAGGTGGGGTTTAAGGTGACGATAGCGGCTGAGCTAGGCGGCGAAACAAAAACAGGGTGAGAGAGGGGATGAGAAGAAAGGAAAGAAGAGAGGGTCGAGGAAAGGCATTTAGGGATTGAAAAATAACAGAATGAGGCAGAGGAAGAATGAGAAAAAGAAGAAGGAGAGAGAGAGGAGGGGATAGGGTGCTCGAGGGGTGGCTGTAGGGTGGTAGGGAAATGACCATAGTAGGGAGAGGGAGAAGAAGAGGGATGGCAGGGAATGGGGAACGGAGAGATTGTGGGCTCGGTATGGTAGGAAAACGACGAGAAGGAAAGAGAGGGAGATAGGGGGAGGTCAGCGGGGGAGAGGGAGTTGCAGGTGGAATGGCAAGTTGGTCGGGAATTTCGCCGGGAAAAGAGGAAGAAGAAGAAGAAAGAAAGAAGAAGAAGGGGAGGGGCTGCGACGGGCGAGCAGACCGGCTGAAGGAAAGAAGAAGCGAGCCAGCCCGATCGAGGAAGAAAGGAAAGAAAGAAGAAAAAGAGGTCGCCGAGCTTGATGCAGGAGAAGGAGGGGAAGAGGAAGATAGGCCAGGGCCCAAGGCGTAGGAGAGGAAGGGCAGAAGCAGACCGGCGACGACCCAAAGAAAAGAAAAAGAAATAAAAGAGAAAAAGAAGAAAAGGAGACGGAAAAGGGGAAAAAGGAAAAAGAAAAGGGAAAATGAAATAAAATAATTTAAGGCTTATTTTACTAAAATTACCCTTTTTAACCCATATATTTTAATTGTCTTAAACTAAATTATTTAATCAATTTATTATCCAAAATTATTCTGTTTTAATATTTTATCAATTAAATTATTAATCTCATTTTCCTTTTTTTTCTACTTTTCCTTCTTTGGGCTGCCGGCCAGCCTTTCCCTCACCCCTGCGCATTGGGCTTGGCCCACTTCTATCCCCTCCTCCCTCCTTTCATTTTTCCCTTCCCTGGCCCGGGTCCTTCTTCTCCTTCTCCCGCGTGAGCCGGTCGCCTCCTCCTCCTTTATTTTCTTTCTTCCTCGACCGGGTCAGCTCCTTCTTTGCTTCTGCCGGTCTGTTCGCACGCCCAACACCCAGCCTCCCCGATCATCCTTCTTTCTTCTTCTTCTCTCTTTCTTCTTCCCCACTCCCTGCCATCGCCACTCCCTGCAACTCCCTCTCCCCCATTGACCTCCCTAACACACATACACACACACTCTCTCTCTCCTGCCATTCTCTGCCCTATACTAGCCCCACCATCCTTCTTCCCCTCTCCCTGCCGTTGCCACCTTCTTCTCCCTCTCCCTGCAACACCCATTTCCCTACCACCTATAGCCACCCCTTGAGCCCTTATCCTTTCCCTTCTCTTCCTCTCCTATTTATTCCTCCTTCCATGTTCACTCTGCATTTTTTTTGAGCCTTATGCCTTACCCGAGCCCCTCCTTTTCTCCCTTTCTTCTCCTTCCCTCTCTCCCCTGTTTTTGGTTTTTCCACCCATCTCCGTCGCTGTCGCCGCCTCAACCACCACCTGCACCACCTCTTGCCACCCTCTACCTCACCCTCGAGCCATCACAACCCCCATCAAGCCACCCCGTAGCCCCATTCTCCCTCCTCTCTTCTTTTTCTCTCCCTTCCATCCCTTCTCAGCAACCACCCTGCACCACCGTATTCCGCCACCTTCATGCCTCTTCTGCCGCGACCTAAGCCACCTAATTACTCCCTGCAACCCCCTCCACCATCCCCAATCCTCTTTTGGTCGAAACCGTCACCCGAAAGCCTCCATTTTCCCTCCCCATTTTCCTTCTCGACCTCCTTCCTCGGCCGCCACCTTCGCAGCCTTGCTGCCGCCGCCTCCGCCACCCTTAGCCACCTTCAACCCATCCCCGACCACCACTTACACCCCCTCTCCACCTCTGCATCCTTCCCTTACCTTAAATCCACCCCACATGCCTATTTTCCTAGCCTAAAAACCCTAACACGAAATTATCTATTTTTCTTCCTATTACCCTCCTTCGAGCCCCTCCTCCCCATTTATTGCATGCAGCTCATGCTGCATTAGCAACATGAGTTTTTGGATTTCTTGATCTATTTGTTAATAATTTTAAGGTATAATTATATTTTAATTTAATCATTTGATTAATTTAGTGTTATAAAGTTTTGTACTTTGATTTTATTACTTCTAATGCAATAAATCTTGGTATTATTGTTAGGTATTGGTTTTGATAATATAAGTTTGGACCTTTAACCGGGATATCGGTAAGGTTTGTTTTTGTGGGAATCGAGGTAACCATTAAATCCCACTTAAACGCATGGATTAACGTATGTTAGCACATTAGGATTTTTAATTTATTATTATGCTTGGTTGGTATTGTTTAATATGTTATATGTGGATATGGTGTTGGTTGATAAAAGGAAGCATGATAGGTTATATAATATGTATGGAAATAATATTTAAGGTAATAATTTGGTTGTTAAGGAAAATGTTAAGTTTTATCCATGCTGTTTTATGCTATTGTGATATTTAATACATGTTTAATATTTTGTGAGCCTTAGGAGATTTTATTAATGTATCTTGTACAAGAATATGGCTTCAAATATATATATTAATTATAAGAGATGTGGATGAAGTATTAAAGTTAATATTTTATGTAGTAATAATAATAATTTAATATAAGGGGTATGCTAAGGGTAAAAAGGTAATTCTTAATTAAAAAAGGTGTTATGGTAATTTTGGAGGCAAGAGTAAAATAGTAAATTAATTAATAAAAGGATAAAATGGTAATTTCGGAAGTAAGGGGTTAAAATAGTAATTTTTGTAATTAAAAGGGTAATTTTGTAATAAAAGGGGCAATTTGGTAATTTGTAATAAAAGGGGAAATTTGGTAAATTTGTAATAAAAGGGCAAATTTGTAATTTGGTAATAAAAGGGGCAATTTGGTAATTTGTAATAAAAGGGGAAATTTGGTAATTTGTAATAAAAGGGCAATTGGGTAATTTGTAATAAAAGGGCAATTTGGTAATTTTGTCATAAAATGACAATTTTGTAATTTTGTAATAAAAGGGGCAATTTGGTAATTTGTAATAAAAGAGAAATTTGGTAATTTTGTAATAAAGGGGCAATTTGGTAATTTTGTAAAAAAGGGGCAATTTTGTAATTTGTAATAAAAGGGTAA
This sequence comes from Tamarix austromongolica, assembly GCA_039764185.1. Classification (NCBI taxonomy): domain Eukaryota; kingdom Viridiplantae; phylum Streptophyta; class Magnoliopsida; order Caryophyllales; family Tamaricaceae; genus Tamarix; species Tamarix austromongolica. The sequence continues at coordinate 86,215,598 of CM077818.1, read as the reverse complement.
TTTGGTAATTTGTAATACAAGGGCAATTTCGTAATTTTGTAATAAAAGGGGCAATTTGGTAATTTGTAATAAAAGGGCAATTTTGTAATTTTGTAATAAAAGAGGCAAGTTGGTAATTTGTAATAAAAGGGCAATTTGGTAATTTTATAATAAAAGGGTCAAATTGTAATTTTATAATTAGAGGTAAGGTAGTAATTTTGTGATTAACGGGCATAATGATAATTTGAAAATTAAAAGAGGTAAGATAGTAATTTCATAATTAAGGATAAATGGAAATTTTATAAGTAAAAGGGCGATGTGGTAATTTTTGGGAGTTAAGGCGTAAAATGGTAAATTTGAAGGTAAAGGGGTAAAACGGTAATTTTGTAAATCAAAGGGGTAAAAGTGGAAATTGGAAAGGAGTAAATTGGTAATGATAATAATTGAGAAGGGTAAAACAATAATTTAAATAACTAAAGGGTAATTTGATAATTTAATAATGGAGAAGGGTAAAATGGTAAATATGATAAATGTGAGGGATAATTTGGTAATTAACCGACTAGAGGGTATTTTGGTAATTTTGATAATGGAGAAGGGTAGTTGGTAATTGATAATAGAGGATGGTAAGTTGGTAATTAACTAAATAAAGGGTTAATTTGGTAATTAACTAAATAAAGGATTAACTTGATAGTTAGGATAAGGAGGAAGGGTAGTTTGGTAATTTGACCAACTCAAGGATAATTTATTAATTATAATAAAGGAAAAAGGGCAAAGTGGTAATCTAACCAACTAAATGGAAAGTATATTAAGAGTAATAATTATTAAGGGGGATTAGTGACCTAATAAGTATGAGTAGTAACTTGGTAACCTAAATCGAATAAGGGGTAACTTGGTAATTTTATAACAAGGAGGGTAATATGGTAATTTGTCAAGTAAGGAAGGGATGACTTAATAATTTTATAAGTAAGGGGTAAATGAGTAGTTTGTATCTAATATGTCATTGTGATTGTGGAATTTGTGTTACGACTCAAATAACGCTGATTAGCGATGTAGGAGTATCTGATGATTAGTAAGTACCACGAGAACAAATTCTAATTCGAAATTAGATGAGATTAGGACGGCCTTAATGATTCTTCTGTGTTACCTTGGACGACCATTTGAATAAGAAATGCTTGATGATATCTAAACGAGTAAAAGTGAATAATTATCTGACTGTTGTGCTTTTTGTGATTACCGTTAATTAAGACACTAATACTTAAAGTGAAAGACCTCGAGATCGGGAATGGTGGCTCTTTAGGGGTCACTACCCTAAGGACGTGGTTTATTCCACAATTATCTGGTATTTGCTGGTGTGCCTTTGTGCCCCAGCCAGGCCCTATATCTACTTTATCTAGCTCTACGGACCTAGTTAGGGGGTATGCATACTTAAGGATTATGTGTCCTTGTTGGTAGGGTACTGAGTTAGCTTTTATGCACCAGTATGACTAAGGTACCTTTGTGTCCCTGGGTTGGCAGTTGAAGGGTACTGTGTAGCTTTTATGCACCAGTGCGACCGGTACCTTTGTGTCCCGGGTTCTTGATCTCCCTATTGAGGCAAATAAATGGAATTGTTGTGCTGAATAAAAAGGGAAAATACTAATCGTTAAAGTGAAAGATTAATGAACCGGGACTAGTTGAATTATATGATGAGTACCAATCTACCGGAAATAATAGTGGCCTAGGATGTTTTGGCCTGGATGATGTTCATGAGTATCGATCCATCAGATATAATGGTGGCCCAAGATGTTTTTACCCTAGATGATATATATATATGTATTCCGATCCACCGACCAGAATAGTGGGGGTCCCGAGCTCAATAAATTTGATTTGGATGTGAATAAGTTATGGAAAATACTGATCATTGAGATGATTGATTAATGATGGACTAAGGGCCTTAAGGTCGAAAAAGTATCGATTACTCATTATGGCCTATTAATACTTGGTTGACTTGTTAAGTAAGCGAATATACGGAAGTGAATGTTACGTATACGCTATTAATATATGATGGAATTGTTGGATGCGTGAATAAATGGATCCGAATATCATGTTTACACCTATGGTTATGTACGAATGCAGTAGTATTTCATGTGTTACATTGCGTGCCTGTTTTTAAGTGCGTTTTTAAAGGGTTACTCAATATCGTAGTACTGAAGGGTTCCCTTCGTGGGGTCCCTACCTATTTAATGGGCAATACCCCTTGTAGGTCATAATCAGGTGCTATTCAAGTGGGCTATCGGGAAAGAGCGTAAGGTACTATCCGGTAAATTCTAAGGTTTTGATTTGTCTCGTTTAAATTCAAGGTGTTTGTTATTTTGTAACCACCGTTGTTGGATTTTACTCTCGTAAATTGTTTACTACGCTTCTCTGATTTATACATGCTTAAGTTCCTTGTAAAATTGTATTTTACCTTTTTAGCCTTAGCACTTGGAACTGAAACGGTAGGAGTGAACCGGTCTGGTACTAAGTGTAGCGGTAATACCCTCAAAGTTCACGGCTATTTAATTTGCTACCGCTAATTTTCTTTTAATTAACGAAATTTTTTCAGTAGTAAATTTTGGGGGTGTTACATGAGCGGGGGGAGGTTGTGGTCCTTATACCTCTAAAATTGAAAAGTTCAGATCCTCGTATTATACTCAAGCCTAGTTATCATCATTTACATAGTTTTTTCAAGCAATATTTTTTTTTGTTATTACTTGAATAGAGGCACTATTTTTGTTGACAACATTAATTCACAATATGTTGGAATTGTGGCTTTGGCAAGAACAATTTGGTGTACAGATGCTACATTCATCATGAAAATGTACAAATATTGATAGAAATAATTAAATTCGAGATTTTATATTAGAGTATCGAGCTCCTTGGTTATGATTTTTGTTATTGCTATTGTTTGTTTACCCTTTATTCCTTTTATTGTGCTACCATCCGACAATCATCGAAGCACGTGTGGATTTGGCATTTTGTGTTTGCACCCTTTTTTATATTTTGCTTAATTTTCCGTTCAGTGCATACATGTATAAGACAATTGAATATTATAAGAGAATAGTGATACCATACAGAAAGATCACGATCCCATCTTATTATTCAAATTATTTTAAATCCATACATCACAATATATGCGTATATATAGCCTGATATAAGATATGTAAGAATGCTTGGTATCCGGTTACAAGAGATGCAGTAAGCGTGGGGCTGTTTTATTCATCGGGGGCACAAATTATTCTGCTCAGTGGCAGAAGTAACAATAACAATAATACTTGTGGTGATACCAATTGCAGGCAGCCTTTTCAGCTCCTAACTTGTAACAATACTTCTGACAGTAATCATAGCCATTGCTACAATACCCCTTCCTGTACCAGCTGCAGTCTTTTCCTTCGGCCATTGACATTTCTGCACAAGCAAGATAATCGAGTTTCATTTTTTACATATAATTCACATTGAAATTGAAAAATTAAAGTTTGATTTTGGTAAACACATAATATTGCAAAGACAGAGATTCCATTTAATTCTAATTGCGAAAATTTACTTACCTGTGCCGGCAATGACAGCAATAATGAGGCAAATCACAAGCAAGTTGAAGGCAGCACGACCCTTCATCATGGCCATTTTGTTTTCAATCTAGTTGTTCTACGTATTCACTTCTGCTTGGAAATGAAAGGCAACGGATGGGATTATATAGGCAGAGGAGTTCCGCGATTATGTGTCCGGGTCAACTTTAAGTTAATTAGAAGTATGCATCAAAAGAGAACTGGTAAATGATTACCGATGTTAGGAAAAAATCAATAGGATGGACTTTGTCATTATAATTGAATTCTTGTACTCACAGGGTAACGGGAATGAGGTGGATATATAAGAAATAATATTGCTGCGTGTATATATATGAAATGTATATTTTTTTCTTTCTTGGAAAAGAATATTTACATAACTTATGATATATAATACTTTCAAGCGGGTGTTAAAAGATTTGAACTAACTATTTATATCAATATAGTATACCATTATTTCGATGATTCTATCATAAGACCTCTACAATTAAACATGCTTGACATATAACAATTTTTATGATGAATGAGCCTCCTAAACACATGAGTTAGGACAAAGAACGATAAAAGAACTCGTATTAATCTATTAGGCCAACCGATCAATTTAAAAATACTTTAAGCTAGCCCCATGACCCTGTTGAGTAGGAAGTTCTGTCACATGGCTGTCAACTAGCGTTTATGTTGTCGTACTAACTCGAGATGTTACAAAAATATCCAAAAATAGATATTTTTTTATTAAAATATTTTCCTTTATTATAACTTGATTGATATACTAAGTAGAAAATGTAATAACTGAATACCTTTTCTAAACTCATTACTTCTATCATATAAAAAGAAAAGAAAAGATGTTTAGGTTAATCCGACTCAAGCAAGTTTATGGTTATTCATTCTCAATTAAGAATTTTATTTTTGAACACTACATTAAAGTTGTTATGGCTTTTTGTTGCTCTTTATAAGGGAGCTTTCTCCTACCTGGTCCTTTAGACTTAAAGTCTTTAACACCCAAAATCTCACCCTCAACTACTACTTGTAACCTCCCTGTTGTATATTAGTTTTTCTAATAAAATATTGAACTACCATATATTCTATGCTATAGTGTACAAATGATCAAATGCCTACAACCAAGAGGGAGGATTTGAACTTTAGCATTTTAATACCTAGGATTTCACCATCACTATTTGTTAATTAATTTGTCCAGTGAACTACATAACTAATGCATATTCTATGTTATAAAGAGAGTGCAAACGATGAAATATCTATAAACACTTTTACCATTGATTTTCGTTGAATATAGATTTTACTTTAACATTACTGAGGCATACATTAGTAACTAATGGAAGATTGCTTGTTAATTTACGCAATTATTTGGTGTGAAGTTCTAAAATTTGAGGTAATTTGATAATGAAATGGACACATTTAATTGTTGACACTCACTATATTTTTTTTTTACTAATTTGCATTTCCTATATATATCGTCCCCTTGAAATTATTTTCATTGACCAAATTAGTTCACTTTTAAATAATATAAACTTTTTTGGACGACAAACTCTTTGAGAACAAAAAAAAAATTAAGAGTACTTTCTATATCTATGTTTTATTTAATTTATAATTTTTTAATAACATTGCATTTTCAATTTTCACCTCTCAATCTTCAACAAACATTTTGGCTTTCAAGTATTTTTTTTAAATCAATCATATCAGACATGCTCTTCTTATGCACCCCTTTTTATCTCTTGTTGTCTATCCAAGTGATCAATAGAGTTGAAAATATTGTTAATTTAATAATTAAGAAAATGACATAAATGTAAAACTAACCAATATACTCCCTCTAATTCATTATTTTTACATTTTAGAAAGGCGCACATATATTAAGGAACTCTATAAATCTTATAATTTGCATCAATTAATGGTTCTTAGAAGATAAAAATTTAAGAATGAAATCATTAATGGTGATGCTTGGAATATAACTAGTGTGTTACAACTTATTTAATGAATATTCATGTGAAATTCTTGTATACATGAGTTCGATTTATGCGAAGAATCACCGACATAAATATGAGGATATGAATGAGATCCTTATATGAGCTAACATTTATTTGATTTAGTCCATAGTGATCGAGTCTAGATTCATACAAGTGTTTCTCAATATTAATTGCATGATGCGGGACCATTTGTGAAAGAGTTGCAAATTAGTTCTAAAAGACGAGTTTGCAAGTTAGTATTTTCAATCTCTAACTATTGGGAGAAGATAAGGGTAAATTAGGAAGAATACTAAAAGTATGTAGTGAAAACCTAAATTCACAAACAATTATTATTATTATTATTATTATTATTATTATTATTATTATTATTATTATTATTATTATTATTATATATTTTTTTTTTCTATTTCTTGCAAAAACAACACATCTTTTGGATAAGATGGATTAATGAAATAAATATAATTTAATCTAAAAACAATCCTATAAATTCCGGTGCTACTAGACTTAGGGGGAGGTCAATATGTATGTAGCCTCACAATTATGTTGGTGCTAATTGATTATAATGGATTATTTTCAATAACAATGTGAAAAAATGTGTTCATATAAATAAATATCTAGTCAGTTAATGAGTTTGAGAGATTATATAACAACAAAAATTGATCATGATACCAACTATAGTAAGATTTATAATTATAACAATTGTAATAACAAGTAACAATTAATAATACAATAATATTAAAGATAAACATTGTAAATATCAAATTAGGATACATAGTAATAATATAAATAACATGCACTTGACACTTAACACAAAACAAGTAGCACAAAACATCATACACTCTCATGGCCAAGTATTTACTAACTTCAATGATGTTGATCGTACCAACTTAATGGCCAAACCTTATCTCACAAAATAAACTACGTCATCTATTTCTTAAAAAATATAGTTTTTTTCATATGTATTTATTTTGTTTCAACAACAAAGTATATTTGGAAAAAGCCAAAAACTTTCATTTTTGACATAACTTTTATTCTAATACCCCGTATTTCTAAATTCAATTTTATTAAGCTTAATTATTTTATTAGCATAATTTGATGTAAACATTTAATTAATTTAATTTGATTCATTTTATGAATTTATCAACTATTTTGACTTCATATTTGAATTTAATTAATTCTTGTCATTGTGGATCATTCTAGATAAATTCGTTTACGACCATGATTTTATTATATTCATATGATTTCAATTTTTAGTTAAAAATATGTATTTCCATTCCTTCTCGTATTTTGATTTTTAATATTTTAGATTCATTTTCGATTATAAATTTGTTATGTGATTACGACTTTATTTTGGAGTTATCTTTCGTTAATGATATATATATTATATACTTTATAAAATTTTTGTTTAAAATAGTCAAATTTATTTTAATAATTTTATCCGTAGAAAATATTTCCGACTTTGAATTTATTTGTTTCCGAAGTCGCTAAGATTTTCGGAAAGTTTTAAATTAAAAAGATTTTTGGAGCTTATTTATGAATTTCTTTATGGAAATTAATTTTCTTCCATTTTACCCTTTTTGGTTGGCAGAAAATTATTTTTGGAAATTATTGAAATTAGTATTGGTTTATTAGAATTTTACTTAAATATTTTCATATATGCTTTTAAATAATTTTTTAAGGTCTTATAATGTATTTCCGTAAATAATATAAATTTTTATGTTCGTTGATAAATTCTTCTGAAAATACTTCGGAAATTCTTTATATAGCCCTTATATTAATTTTAAGCCTTCGAATACTTTTAAAATAATTTTTTCATTAAATAAACTTTAGATAAAATTTTCTAATAATATTTGTAGATGTTTAGTATTTATTTGTATATGTACATTTGCAAAAAAAAACCCGCCAGTTCCCCCGACCCCCTCTTTCTTTTCCTTTTCCTTTTCTCTTCTCTTTCCCTTTCCCGACCTGCTCCCTGTTCGCAGCCCCAACCTCAGCCCTCATCTCCTCCTTCGTCGACCGCCACTATTAGCCACCGCAACAAGCAACAACTGCGAGCAGCCGCAACAGTAGCAGCAACAGTGCAGGCCGCGCCGCCACCGCCCTATCACCGCCGCCGTCTCCCGACCACCGGTAAGTTGTCCTTACCCTTCGACAAAGTTCCTCCAACCTCCAACTGCTCCGATTAGTGTTGGTTTCGTTTGGTATAAATTTTTAAAAACCTTAACATTTGATTTGATTAATTGAGTATTAATTAGCTAATGAAAAGCTAAATTGATTGTTTGATTATGTATATATATGCCGTATGATTGATTTACAGTGGTTGATTGTAGTGTATTTAGATGATTTGTGAAAATCGGATATTTTGCCTAGTTATGTCCGAATTTTTTGGTTTCGTCCGATTTAGCTATTTTGGGTAAATTAATTTTACAATATATTGTGAAATGTATCTAATTTCATGTTGGAGCTGTCAATTTGAGAAATTTATGTGGAATTAATTGGAATTGAACTTCTATGTCAAAATTCATTTGTGATGAAATTGGGTTGCATAATTGAGTCTTTTTACTCAATTGATTTTATAATATTGTTTGAAATGTATTTAATTTTATATCGGAAGTGTTGATTTGGGAAAATTGTGTGAAATTGATCGGAATTGGATTTTTAGATCAAAACTTTTACAGGTTTAAATTGGATTGTGTAATCGGGTTGTTTTATTTAATTGATTATATAATTTATATTAGAATACATTTAATTACATATCCGAATCGTCAATTTAAATGTTTTAGCAATAATTGATTGGATTTGCGTTCTGGCTCAAAAATCCTAATTATGCTAAATCAGGTATTTCTTTTATTGGTTTTGAGCGATTGATTATATGATATGTTATAAAATATGTCTAATTTCATTTCTAAACATTCAATTTACATAAATTAATATAACTCAACTGAATTGCATTTTCAGGCCTAAAACCCTAGATTTCGAGTTAAATTATAAAATTGGTCATTTATATAGTTTTTTTTCTAAAATTAAAAATATAGAAATAGTTGAAATGATCCTATATGCATTCTAATACCTTTGATTGAAATTAATTGATTTGAATTATTCGAGTTTGTGTCTTGGGCTTTTAAACCCTAATTTTGAAAATGGATCGTCTTGAATTGATTAATCGGAAGATTATTTTTGTTGAAATTGATTATATAGATTTATTTAAAATTAGTTTAATATTACTCTTAAGCTATCAATTTGAGATAATAAAAGTTAATTAGTCGGTTTGTAGTGCGGGCATTAAAAACCCCGATTTTAGGAGATGATTTTATAAAATTATTTATGCTATGCTTCCGGATTTGATTTTAAATCATTTGAATTATGCTTTTATCTTATCGGGTTATATTTGGTTCCCTAAAAATGGTTGGTTTGCCTCTTTAGTTGTAAAACCTAATGAATAAGTCATTTAACCTAAAAATAGCTTATAATATATTATTCTTTCCCGACTTTCTAAATCAATTTGAAATGTTCCAAGTGATAAGGGTTAAATCCGATTTGGTTGATATTTAATTTTAAATATTAATGGAGCTACGCTTGCAAGTCATAGGTTTTGGATACGTTTTTCAAGAAATGTCGTTTGTGTCCATTTGTGTTGATTTTATTATAATATCTGAATTATTGAGCGATAAGATAGTTTCTAACCTAGTTCTGATTTTCATCCGTGATCTAGAAAAACTTTCTCATGGATTGTCAAGCTCTTGATAGCTCTCTCTTTCTCAATTTGCTTAGCTAGCTTCGGATTTAGGTAAGTCATTACTTACCTTACTTATGATGGAATATCGATGTATGTCTACTCGGAGTGGAAGGTGATGAAGATGCTTATCGATTGTTTAATTATATCAAGCACATGCTATGTTCTATATGGTAATTGTATGAAGGTATGAATTTATAGCCTCAATGCAACGCATGTTAGTATGATGCTTGAATATTATATATGCATAAGTGTGTGAAGGGTTGAGTATGGATTGAAATTGTATGATGTCTTGTGTTGTATTTTATGTCATGAAATTATTTGGTTTTAATGCTCTTAAAATTATTTGGCTTTAATGCCACATGAATTGGATCGACTTTAATGCCTCTAGAATCGATCGGCTTTAATGCCACTTGGATCGGATCGGCTTTAATGCCACTTGAAATTTATCAGCTTTAATTCTACTTGGCTTTAATGCCACTTGAAATTGATATAATAATGGAAATTCATTGTGTTGATGGATGTGAGTTAAGTGCTGTTATGTGGCCTTGATTTATGACTGGTTAAATCCTTGAATAAAATATTAATCACTTAAAGTAAAAGATCTCGAGTCAGGACTTCTATCACTCGGGGTAGCTATCTGAGTTAGGTTTGGTATTCACTTGGTATAATCCCAGTGTTTTTCTATTCTGTGATCCCGGGTGCCTTACGAGGTCCAGAGATGCCATTTTCTACTTTATAGGTGTTTCAATATATTTCGGCCCTATAGGGGGTATGCATACTTAAGTGATTAGGTGTCCTATTTATTGGTGGTCTGGTTATGTTTCTGGCCAGGTTAGCTAGGGCTAGTACTGTTCGACTACTAGAATAGTTGTGACGGTCTTTTTGAGTCTCCTTCCTCAAGATAATATAATTAAATGGTTGTGATCACAATAATGAAATATAATAATAAATTATTCTCTTTGGATCTTGGACTCTATATTTATGTTCCTACATATGTCTTTTGGTTCTCCCTTACAATAGCGTTACCATATGACGCGTGTCCGTATTCAATTATTACATGATCTATTATTTAGATCGTATGTGGGCCTTGTGTGGAGAATAATACCTTATAGGGTAGTGTGTTACTTAGCATATAATCACGATTTTCTTGTACACTTGTAACTTATGTAGTGTCATGTCTAGTCATGTATTATGAGCATGAGTCTGTGACCCCATGTTCTATTATATGTATCATATGTATAATCGAGCATGAGTTATTATATGAGTAAAATGGTACATGTATCGTATGTATAATCGAGCATGATTTATTATATGAGTAAAATGGTACATGTATCGCATGTATAATCGAGAATGAGTTATTATATGAGTAAAATGGTACATGTATCACATATATAAATCGAGCATGAGTTATTATACGAGTAGAATGGTGTATGTATCGCATGTGTAATTGAGCATGAATTATTGTATGAGTGGAATAGAATATGTATCACATGTATAATTAAGCATGAGTATTGTAGGTTAAATATTGTCATATCTTATGTGGATCATGTTTCCTTCCATGAGTTAAGTAGTTGTGATTTACTCAACACTAGACCTGTACTAATACTACCTTGGTTGTTTGGGTCCTATGATGATCCACTGATGGTGGGGAGCAGACCATTTGTGCAAGTTCAGTATTGAATGCCTTATTGTTGGAAGGAATGTTTTCTTTGGATTTTGAGAGTAGGCTATCCGGTGATTCGATTTGGTGAATAAAGTTGGCTCCACTATTGGGATGCCTCTTGGTTCTCTTTTCAGATTTTGTTATAACTCAAATGTATTATTTTGGTGTATAAATCATTCATTTAATTTGTATTTAGTTGGTTTGTGATTTTGTGGGAGATGTATTTGGATTTTATATCCCTTTTCTTTTTAAGTTTTAAAGTTCAAGATTATTTTATAGGTTTCCATTGATTTATTCGGTGATGATTTTATTTAGTGAAATTGTTCACTTGACATTTGTTTGTAGATATTTCCTTATGGGAGTTTGTCCTCAAGGCATAGATGTTGGTTGAATTTTGTTGGACAAGTTTTAGCCTCGCATTTAGCACGAGATAGATGGTAGACGTTTATCTCGTGTTAGGTGTGACGGCAACATTCCCCAAATTGTGTTTTAGCTTCCCTATTATTCTTCTTAAACAAAAAATTTTTCAGGAGTGAAATTTGGGGGTATTACATTTCTCTTTTCTATTTAATGTATTTATTGATATGTTACTTTCCAATAAAAAGTGTAGTTGAAATAATAAGAATAAGGAGTTCCTACCTCTTGTTTAAAGAGCCTGGAGTATAAAATTGGGTGGTAATTTTTTTCTCAGAATTTCCAAGAGATCATTTCTTTTGAAGTAGGATTTGAAGAAACTCAATAAGGCCAAGTATGGTTCTATTTCTTACAAAGTTAAAGCTGCTAAGGAGGAGGTAGATTCCATGCAAAAATTCATGTATTCCAACCCTGCTGATATTGTTCAAAGGGATCAACTTTGTATGAAGGAGAAATATTACCATCACTTGCTTTATTATGAGGAAATGTTTTTCAAACAGAAAGCTTGTGTTCAATGGCTCAATTGTGGGGATTCAAATCACAAGTATTTCTATGCTAAGGTAAAGGTAAGACAACAAAGGAAATCAGTGGTGATGTTGCTGGACTCAGAAAATAAGGACATCAGAGGGGCAACAAATATACAAGCTGCTTTCATTGCTTATTATGAACAACTTTTGGGGACTGAGCAAAGGATGATGGGAGTGTTGTATCATTCTATTATTGAATCTCAATTGTCATAGGCTCAATAAGCTGGCCTCACAGCACCTGTGTCCAAAGATGAAGTCAAAGAGGTTGTCTTCTCTATAGGAGACACTAAAGCCCCTGGGATTGATAGGTACTCTGTAGGCTTTTTCAAAATAAGTTGGCATATTGTTGCTAATGAACTTTTGTGGGCTGTAAGAGAATTTTTTTGCTTCTGGGTTCATGCCTAGGAAAGTGAATATCACTGCTTTAACTCTAGTTCCCAAGAAGCCAAATGCAAATAAGGTGGCTGATTTTAGACCCATAGCTTACTGTAATATGCTGTATAAAATCATTTCTAAAATTTTTGTTTAGAGATTGAAGAGTATTATGCCTACTATCATTGACTGTTCTCAGAATGCTTTCATCAAGGGTATAATAATTGGAAAGAATATTCTCTTAGCTCATGAATTAGTCAGGAAATACTCTACCAGGGGTATATCACCTAGGTGTATGCTTAAGATTGATCTTAAAAAATCATATGACATGGTGAATTGGAATTTCTTGCAGAATGTCTTACTCTTATATGGCTTTCCACATCATTTTGTAAAGTTGATTTTGGCATGTGTTACCTCTATTTCTTTCTCTATGAGTTTCAATGGGGTGCTTTCTTCCCCTTTTCCTGGGAGAAGAGGCTTAAGACAAGGAGATTCTCTATCCCCCTACCTATTTGTGTTGGTGATGGACTATTTCAGCAGATGCTTGAATAAGTTATGGGCTGATCCAAGATTCCATGGTCACCCTAGATGTAAATCCCTAAGGCTCATCAATCTAAATTTTGCTGATCATCTGCTGCTATTTTGCAAGGGTGAGCTGCAGAGTGTTATTTGTTTACAAGATGTTTTATCTCAATTTTCTGCTTTATCAGGTCTGTCTATCAATCCTTTGAAGTGCAGTGTCTTCTTTGGGGGTGTCAATGAGCATGTTCAAGTAGCCATTCTATCATATCTTGGCTTCCCTGCAGGATCTTTTCCTATAACCTATTTGGGTATGCCTTTGACTTCAGCAAGGATTTCTACAAGCCATATGCAACCCCTTTTGGATAAAATTACTACTAGATTGAGGCATTGGAATACACTATATCTGTCATATGCTGGTCATTTGTAGCTAATAAAATTAGTATTATTTAGTATCCAGCTTTATTTCAGCCAAATAATATTGCTTCCTAGGAAAGTGTTGCACTGTTTTATCAGTATGCGCAGGGGTTTTTTGTGGTCAGGAAAGGTCAGTGTAAGGAAGGTTGCCCTTGTATCTTGGGATAAGATTTGTTGCCTAACAAATGAAGAAGGTATAGGCTTACTGAATCTAGATATATTGAACAATTGTGCTTTGGGGAAGCTACATTGAAATATTGCAGCAAAGAAGGATACTTTATGGGTTAAATGGGTGCACACCATTTATCTTAGGCAGATGTCTGTGTGGGACTTTATTTCCTCAACTTACACTTCTTGGATTTTTCATAGAATACTGCATACTCGACATCTTTTACAGGAGTATGTCTATGCTTGTGTGGAAAGGAATGTCACTAATTTTAGCATTAAAGAAGCTTACCATTTTATTTGTACTAAACCAGAGAAGTAGAAGTGGGCAGTCCCGGTTTGGAGGCCTTTGATTATCCCAAGATTGATATTTCCAGCCTAGCTTGCATTTAGGAATATGTCACTAGCTAAAGAAAGATTAGGGGAGCTAGGTATGGATGTGGATCCAAGATGTGTTTTTTGTCAGCAGTATGTGGAAACTAGAGATCATTTATTTCTTTTTTGCCCTTTTACTTCCATGTTTTGGCAAAAGATCAGGGTGATTGCAGGGAGAAGTGATAGGATTATAGGCTGGGATCATGAAGTCAAAGCTTTAATCACAAGATCTCGATAGAACTCTAGAAAAAAACATATTTTAGGGGCTTTGTTTATTTATTATATTGCTACTATTTGGCATGAAAGGAACCTTGAATTGTTTCAAAATCAGGCTAGGCAAAACTCTATGCTTATAAGAGTTATTATTATGAATGTTTCTAGGAGAATAGTTCACCATAGTCTGCATGCTAATATGCTAGGTGGTTATCGCTACTTGATTGTATTGATTGTTCTGGTTGGTTGTAACTTCCATTTCGATAGCAATAAATCTTCTTACTTATCGAAAAAAATGTGTTTACTTTCCAATTTTTTATTAGTTTTGTAAAAAAAATGTATAAAATATGAATAAAAACTTTTAGAAATGGATAGAATAATTAGTTAGCCATCTCAACACATTAAATGAGTTGAGTCATGTAAAACTTCTACATTATGGGGTTCCTCTCAATATAGCTAACTTTTGTAGATATTCTCTAATTTAAATAAATATTATCTTATTTTATTTGGTTTAGTGAGAATTAATATGATCTTATTATTCTTATAATTATCATCATCATCTATCATTACATTTTATATTGCTATTATTTAATAATATTATTCACTAATAAATTTAGTAATAATTGATATGAATATTTAACAATAATATTAATGAAATTAATTGTATTAATAATTATTAAAATATTGAATGCAATTATCATAATTTATAATATACTTGCTAATTGAATAAATATTCGTAATTTTAAAAATTAATAATTTCACATGTCTAATAGTCATAGAATAAATAATTTTATTAGTCATAGTTATGAAATTATATGATTAAAGGTAATATTAACTATTCTTTGTAATTATTAATTATAATGTATAAATTAAATGATATATTACTTTTATATTATTGGAATAATTTTAAAAATTATAAATATTTAGTTTAATAAACAACAAAAAAACTAGTTAGCAATAATAATCAACATGAATAGTAGTTTTCAATAATAGCAAATAAAAAATATATTAATCAAAATAACATTAATCATCATTATAAATAAATAAATAAAACTTATTATTTATAAATACAAATAACCCATAATAATAGATAATAATTTGTTATTGATTATATTTCAAATTTATGATTATTATTATCTTCATTATTATGATAATATCAATAAGAACAACAATATTTATAAATAAACTACTTGATTAATAATAATATATGCAAATAATTATGTTAATTATTATTTGATAATGTTATAATTGTATTAATAAGGGTAAATTTAATCATTATTAAAAATACATAATGAATTAAAAAATTAGGAATAGTACATTATTATGATGAATTATTATCATATTTTATTAATACTATGAAAATCATAAAAATACTAATTACACTAATTATGATAATAATGGAAATAAAGAATAAAGATAGAAAATATATTATTATGAAAAAGACAAATAAATCATAATATTGAAAAAGTTTTAATAATGATAATTCATTAATTAATACTTTCAATTTTAATTTTTCTAAAATTATGATTTTAAAATAAAATAAAGTTAAACACTATAATTTTATTTATTATCGTAATCTTATCAAATTTATATTTATTTTCATTGATTTGATCCAATCTTATAAGCACCCTAAAAAATTATTGTTTTCCCTGAGGTTCGCTACGTGAACCTTAAATATCCACGGCTTCCTTGAATAACTGCTCTCGAGTCGACTATGTCGTTGTCCTCGTCAGAAAACTATAGTTCTCACCAAAAAAATTGTAAAGGGACTAATGAATGGCGCTGTGCAGGTTTTATGACTAACCTTTTTTAATACCTGAAGTAAAAGTGAGAAGCATTTTTCTAATTTCTGCCTACCACCCCCTGTCAATTCCGAGCTCTAAAAACATCATTATTTCTGTGGTTCCAACTTCCAATGCACGTACGCAGACTTAAAAAATAATAAAATTGACAAACCATGAAGATATTATAAGAGCATGACATCAAATTTAGTAAATCTTGACCCGTAACATTGATTTACTCATAAGATCCTTAAATATTTTCTCCAAAGCTGAATTCGTACTATAGCAGCATGAACTTGAAGCAGTCTGATCGATTACGCACACGAAAAACATTCAACAATGGACGATGTGTTTAATAAACAAACGTGCATGTTTTTAGCCGTAGTAGATAATATCAGTTAGTTTATGGTTATTATAATATTATGTTTTCTTATACTATAATTTTTATGGGGTATGTTTTCAATCTCAGGATATTATTTGACAGGTTGTAAAGAATATTAATCTATTATTATTTTCATCTAATATTGTTATTTGCAAGAATATTGTTGGGATTACATGGTATTCGGAAATTATTGTTTCCACGTGGTATTATTCTTATTTTTTGTAAATTATTTTATATAGTAAAAAGAAAATAAAAAGGAGACAATAATAATGTTATTAATATTACATGTTACATTTTATAATAAACAAAGAAAAGTAGCAAATGATCTTTATTGATAAGATTTAACTAACTATAAATATATTTATTTTGTTTACCTCTAGTAACTTTTGGGCAGTGAACTATTTGTAGGGAAGGACACTTAGTTTAGTAATTAGCTAATTAAACTTCAAAAAAAGGGCAAATAACTCCATAACCCTAATAACATGTAAAAGTATATGTTAGTATGCTACTTTGTAAAACAAGGCACACGAATAAAAAACAACAAAAGCTATAGTTCGTCACCTCATTGTTGACTTAGTCAATAGGTATCGAGCCATTTCTTAATTTGTTTCATCTACTCTAGTATTAACAAATCATAGTTCTTTTATTGATGTTAGTAGGATTTGCTTCCTAATTTACTTCATAATTTTGCATGGTACAATCTATCGTGTATAAGAATTCACCGAAGACATCTAGTGTACAAGAATTCACCTAAGACATCTAGTGTACAAGGCAATGACAAGATGAGGATTGCAAAGTTGCATAAAAGACAAAATTATAAGATATGAAGCTTGCTTACTTGATTATTCAATGTATTACATGAGTAGGTTTTGTTTAACTTTGATATTTTATGTAAACTTTATAATACCTTGTAACTTATAATTATAGATCGTTATGTGTATAATATATGTAATACCCTATTTTTAGGAACCCTAATTAAAATTAATAATTATATGTGATTAGTTATAATTATTATTTTAGGCTATTAAGTATTAAAATGTGTTATTATTATTCATATTATTACCATGATTTAGATATAAAAATAATCAGGTAAAAAAACTGATAGAAATTTAACTATTCATTTTAGTCCTAGTTTATATCCAAAAATCTTAGCTTAATTATTTTATTAATAACGTCAACCCGTAACCCAAAATAAATCTCTAAAATTTATTCCCAATTATTCTATATTTTTCCATTCCATTAAGCATATCCCAATCCAGATTATTTTTTTCGGATATTTTTTTCAATTCAGTACCCTAAGCTACCCAAACTAAACTTAAAATAAAATTTTAAAATACTATTTTCTACTCTATCTCCCCCAAATCTCTCTCCCTATCTCCCTCATTTCCTCACTTCACCCAAGCCATCACCTTATCTCGGCACCCTCTACATTTTTTTATATACATATGCACACTACACACTGCATTATATACATGCACATCCATGCATCACCCAAACAGCCCTCCTGTATTATACATACACATGCATAAACACTCATCGCAACCCCCGACCATACACGTTGTAGAACCTCGACCAGGCCACATGTAACACCCCAAAATTCACTACTTTTTTTTAAGCGGAAGAATTTAAATTAAAACTCGTGAATTCTGGGGATGTTACCACTACACTTAGTACCAAACCCGTTCTCTCCGACCGTTTCAGTACCAAGTGCTAAGGCTAAAGAAAAGAAATAATCAATTATAAATCAATACAATCCAAATTCCAATTAAGCATTAAACGGTTGTAAAACAAAAGTCAGAGTACACATAAAAAATTATTATTCAAATTAAAAAGAGAAATAGCTTACAACCGATAAAAGATTAACAAAAATAAATAGAATCACATAAAGACTGAAATATGGCCACAACTCTCTCAAACTTCGAGCCAAACATTCTCAACATTCAGCCCCGACTGATGTCTTGCCCACTTGCACAAAGTCAGAAGGGCATACTACTCGTGGGAATAAGCAGCACCCATGGAAAGGGTGATCAGTATGCTACGTACTGAGTAAGGTAACCGAGCACTAAGGCCAACACATAAGCACCTAAATAATACAGAACAATAATAGAGCATAAGACCAACATGATAACATAAATACACATGACCATCCAAGTAAAAGTGCAAAGGCCCATATATTATCCAATTCAATTACTTAATTAATCTTTGATCAGAACTCAATTCACACCATGTTTTTTTATCAAATCCATGCGAGTATAGGAACACCCCACTATTATAACCGGTGAGCCGCTCACACATGGAGCATCGTGCCCCAACCACTATTATTGCCAGTGGATCGGTCACAAATAGGGTCAAACCCTAACCACTATTATAACTGGTGGATCGGTTCGGTTCCTGCTCGCATAGTATTCCACTCTAAGTAATTAATGTCTTTTATTTGCCTTAGCAAAACTCTGGTTTATTTTCATTGAGATCGGGATTCCTCACTATTATAACCGGTGGGCCGGTCATATATAGGACATCATGTCCTAACCACTATTATAACCGGTGGATCGGTCACATATAGGGTAAAACCCTAACCACTATTATTACCGGTGGATCGGTCACACATAGGGTAAAACCCTAACCACTATTACTGACCGGTGGATCGGCTGGTCCCGTCTCAATATCTTCCACTTTAAGTGATTAATGTCTTAAGTATCTTATTCAAAAGATTTCGCCCTAGACATGCATGATTTATCACACATCACAAATCATAAATTCCAACATCATAATTACACTTTAATCAATAAATACTCATGATAACACAAAAACTCTAAGAAGCCACAACCAACCCTAATTGTCCACACCAAACTGTAGTTAACCACTCCAAACCCTATTTTACCATAACAACCATGATTAGCCATTCCAAACCTTAATTAACCACAACAAATCACAATTAGCTACTCCAACCCTATTTAATCACAACAACCTAGAGTTAATCACTCCAAACCCTAATTCAGTCTCCTCCATACCCTTATGATACTCCACGTACTATTTTCCGTCCAAAACAGTTCAAACACCCAAATAACACTTGCATTACATTCCTTACATCCCAAATCAACCTTTCATACGTAAATTTTGCTCCCATGCAAACTTTACACATCTCATGCAACCTTCCGAACTTTTCATACAAACCCTAAATCCCATGCAATCATTAACTCCCATGCAAAATCCTAACTCCACCATGCAAACCCTAATACCACCATACCACCATTAATACCACCATACAACCATTGATACCACCATGCAAACCCTAATACCACTATACAACCATTAATCCTTAATACCCTAAGATTCTGTTATACAAAACCCTAAATTCAATCCGCACAAAACTAAAGATTCATCCATACCAAACCCTAGATTCAAACCATGCAAAACCCAAAGATTCATCCAAACCAAACCTTAAATTCAAGCCATAAAGATTCATCCATACCAACCCTACATTCAATCCCTACAAAACCAAAGATTCATCCTTACCAAACCCTAAATTCAAACCATATAAACCCAGAGATTTATCCATACAAAACCTTACATTGAAACCATATAAAACCCAAAGATTCATCCATACCAATCCCTAAATTCAAACCATACAAAACCAAAGATTCATCCATACAAAACCCAAGGTTTCTCCCATACACAACATAGATTAGATTCTCCCATATGCAACCATAGATTAAATTTTTCCATACAAAATCATAAATTAAATTCTCCCATACAAAATCATAAATTAGATTCTCCCACATAAAACCATGCAAATTCATAAATTAGACTCTCCCACACAAAACTATAAATTAAACTCTCCTATACAAAACCATAGATTAAATTCTTTCACCCAAAACCATACAAGCCCATAAATTATATTCTCCCTCACGAAACCATAAATTAGATTCTCCCATATAAAACCATTATCTATATACTCCTACACGAAACCCTAAAATTCTCCATTTTATTCTTCCACTCATGAATCATTAAAATAATTAGGTCAACTCACCTCCCTTGGTCAACTTCTTTCCTCATCCTCCTTTTTCATCCTTTCTCCCACACAAACCACATCAACACCCTTACATGCATGTCTTACAGGGTCACAACACATATCATCACATATACATAATACATATGATATGCAAATACATAAAAAACATACTTCAACTCCACCTCATACCACATACGACATAATTAATAAATATAAACATAAGATACATAGCATGCGAAACACATAATGCATATAAACACACAAGAGGCCTTAGTAACACCCTTACCTGAAATGACACCGGTCTTGGAGCACGCTCCTACACCTCCTTTGGACTTTGATCAAGTAATAACATACTAATAAAAATAACATTAATAAAATTCTAACTTTGCTAAAGATATAGAAATAATAGAAATATTATAAAAGTTGATAATATCGAGTTAAATACTTTACCCTAATAATAATAATGATACTAAAATAATTATAGCAAAGATACTAAAAATAATATCAATGAGAATATAAACAACAATAATAATAAAAAGGATATTATTCAAAAACAAAGTAAAATAAGGCTTTGGCCCCTTTACTAAAATAGTACTAACAATAACATTAGTAAAATAAATAACCAAATTTAGTAAAAATGATAATAATGAAATAATAATAATAATAATAATAATAATAATAATAATAATAATAATAGCAAAGCTAATAGTAAAGTAGTTGTAATATTAATCATTAATTAATAATAATAGTAATTCAAAATAGTAAAAATAAAAATAATTATAATTATAATAATAATAACACATTAATATTAATAATAGTAATAACGGAAATGATAAGAGTAATAATGATAAAATTGAAAATAAAATACAATAGGGCTTCAGCCCTCAACATAATTAATGATAAAAACATTAATACTAATAATAATAGTAATAATACATATTAAAAATATAAATATTAATAATAATAGTATTTATATGCAAATAATTGAAATAAAATAATTTAAGGGTTATAAAAATAGGGAAAATGGCTGTGAGGGTCTAGGGTTCAACCTTAGGCTGGCGGGGATAGGCGGCACCGGTGGTGGTGCAAGGAGGCAATGGCGGCGATCGGAAAAAGAGAAGAAAAGAGGAAAAGTTGCATGCTGGGAAAAAGCAAAGGAGATTTAAGGTGGGAGTTAGGGTGTTTAGGGTTGCCCAAAAGGAGGGGGACAGAATGAAGGTGGTGGCGCAGCCAAAGGTAGCGGTGCACAGCGGCGATGGTGGTGACCGAATAGAGGAGAAGAAGAGAAAGAGAGGAGTAGAGGGAGAAAGAGGAAAAGAGTGGTAGGGGAAGGTTGAGGATGGTCTGCAGCACAATTTGGGAGGTGAAAGAAGCGGTGGAAACGGCGAAATAGGTGGTTAATGGTGGTTCGAAGGGCGGCGGAGGCAGAAAAAATAGGTTGGTCGAGAAGGCTACTTCGCACAGTCGGGATGGCTTGTGCAGGAAAAATTGAGGGGGTGGATGATCTGGTTAGCTAGAGGGCGGAACACGGAAGATTTTGGTGGCCAGAAAGGGCGTCGATATTGGCCAGAGGCGGCGGACGATGCGTTTAAAGTGGCGGCGGCGACAAGGGATGATTTCTGGGTAAGAAATCAAAGGCTCAATACAGGGCCATTATGGGAGGTATTTATAGGGTTAGAAGGGAGGCTAGGGTTCTGTGGGTTAGTGAGAGAGTTGGACAAGTAGGGTTATGGTCACCGGCGGCGTCCTGTGGTCGGTGGCAGCAAATCTCGGGCAGGGGAATGCGTAGGAGAGAGAGAGAGGATCGCTAGATAATAGGGAAAGTTGGGTTGGTCAATGCAATTGCTAAAATAGGTTGAAGAGAAAGGGAGGAAAAGATCGGTCAAATCGGGCGAGATAACCGGCAAAAAACCAGGGCGTGGCGGCGGCGACGTTGTAGGTGCTCGACGTCGGGGAATGGAGGAAGAAGAAAGAAGAAAGAAAGGTGGGGGATTGGCCGGTTAGAGAAAGAAAAGAAGGAAAAGAAAAGAGGGGAGACCGGGCCGATCGGCGCAGTGAGGGTGAGATAAATGAAACTCAGAGTTTAGGGCGGAGAAATACTAAAATGCAGCACTAAGAAGCGAGGCAGAAGAGGGCGGCTGCGCAGCGCAGGCTGGGCCAAAGGAAAGAAGAAGAAAAGAGGAACTGGGCTGCTGGGTTGGCCCAGTTCGACGAGGAGAAAAAGAAAAAGAAAAGAAGAAGAAAGGAAAAGGAAAAATGAAAAAAAGGAAAAGATAAAAATAATTAGGTTAGGGCCAACTAAATTAATTTGAATATTTAGAATATTTAAAAATAATAATATTTAAATAAAATCATATTTAAATTCCTTTTTAGGTTAAATTAGTATTTTTAAAATATTTTCCATAAATTTCATTTTAATTAGCAAAACACCCTAATTTTCTCCAATTAAATTATTTATAAAATTATTATTAATTTGAAACTATTTTCTCCTTCTTATTTTAAATAAAATAATTTATTTAATTAATTTTCAAAATAAAATCCTTAATTAGCTAAAATAGCAAAATTTCTCCTAATTAAAAATACTTATAAATTTATTCTTAATTTGCCCTAATTAATTTCCTTTTATTTTAATAAAAAAAATAATTTATTTAATTAATTTTTCTAATAAAATCTTATTTAAATATAATTTTTAAAATTAGAATTTTCGGGGCATTTCACCACACCTCGAGCCTGCCACCACTCCCTTACCAAACCAGCTCTAGCGGAGCTCCACCACCAAAACGAGCCCCAGCAACCAACCATCTCCATCTTGCACACTCCATAACTCCAACAAAAAAGCCCCTACTCCCCTCCTTTGCGCATTTTGTTCCCCGTTGCCTAACACCCTTCCTCGCCACTTCAAACCCTACCTACGCATGCAACTGCCCCCTATTGAACCCAGCTGAACAACTCAACCACCATTCTCATCCTCCTACATCGCCCAGCGCTGCCAACAACCACCATTTCTCCCTCTACACTTCTACCACCAAGACCGGTTGCCACCGACCGTGCAAGCCCCTACATCACCACCGCAACCACTAGCCTTTGCTCGTTGCCACCTCTCCCTCACTCACCTTTTAGCCAGCCAGCCAGCAACAATATCCCTCCTCCCCTATGTATGAGCCTTGGCTCACGTTGCACGCATACAATGTGAGTGAATTGGGTCTGGTTTCAAAATGTGGTACCCATTTTAAATGTAAGGGTATTTTGATAATTCTTAAAAAATAAATATATTATTATTATAATTATTATCTTATTTGATAGATATTGATTTGGTAATTGCGGTATTATCTTTAGGTACGAAATGTTGATTAGCGGGATCTGATAACTTTAGTAGGGTATCACTATTTTTACATTTTTTTTGAAATTCAGATACCCGTTATACCCTACTAAAATGATAAATATTTTGTGATGACACATTAGGATTTTTGGTGTTTTAAGCATGATTTATTACGATGTAATTATGTGTTTATTATTATTGTTATGAAAATTGGTAAAATGATATTGTTATCTCATATTAAAGATTTTGGGTACTAAAGTATGATGAAAATGATTCTAATGACTGAAAAACATTTTGTGTGATAAGTATGTATAATATAATTAGGCGAGTATTCTAAGATATAATTATGGAATAATAATTATGGTTGTGTGCCCTAGGGGTAATTTAATCATTTTTAGTGTATTATGATATTTATCCTAAAAATCATGTCTAATATGTATTATTTGTTGTTGATTATGTGATCATGTGTTTTGTCCGTTTTAAAAATGTATGATAGGATTTTGTATGCGGAAAGAGGTGTAGGGGCAAACTAATCTTTTGATATAGCTGATAATTTAAATTGCATAATAAATAATCTAATTATTTCATTTTAGCCTATTCATGATAGATTAATAAATAAAATGGATTTAGTATGTTAATGGATGATAACCTGATAAATATTGGTATTAGGGGCATTTTGGCCATTTCGACCTAATGTACCCAAATGTGAATAATTAGACATATGATGGCCTTAAACGTTTAATATGTTAACCTTAGTATTGAATTTGATCTTGTTTTGGACCATTAACATTGGGGTTGACTTGGATAATTGAAAATAAAGGAAAAATAGATGAGTATGAAAATGAGAATAATTGTGCAATATATGTTATTGGTGATCACCTTATAAATTACTAATATGTAAAGTGGAAGACCTCAAGTTTGAGAATGGATTCTCTCTAGGGGTATCTACTGTAGAGGTGAGGTAGGAGTCCTCGATTTGTTTAGTTTCTTTGTGTGCCAGTTGTGCCCCATTAAGGCCCTAGTCTACTCTATAGGTGACTTATGGGCCCTATAGGGGGTATCGATACTTAAGAATTGGATATCCAAGGTGAGGAGGGTATTGCATGCCTTATACATCAGTATGACCAAAGTGCTATTATGCCTCTGGCTTGGATGGTTGGAGGGTACCATAATGCCTTGTGCATCAGATTAAGTGATCATCTGTGAGCCATGGTTCTTTTTTGACCTAAATCTTTGATAAAATATTTATCAATTAAAGTAAAATATCTTGAGCTTGGACTTGTATCACTTTGGGTAGGTATTCAATTTAGGTTTGGTATTAACTTGGTATCATTCCAATATTTTCTATTCTATTATCTCGAGTGCCTTACGAGGTCTGGGAGACCCTCTTCTACTCTATATGTGTTTGATAGAAAAAGTCCACAAGTATAAGGATTCACTGTAGCTATCAAAGTATATCCCACAGGGACCAAGATTTAATTACCAAAATATATGTTTTTGATTAGCTAAACCAATGAGTAAGATAAAAGTGAATAGAATTATAAGATTAAATTAAAAAAATAAAATAAGCACTTAATCAAATGAAATTTAATATAATGAAGGCTAGGATTGGGTTTTCATCACAAATTTAGTACTCAATGATGAATTATTTTAGCTCTTGGTATTGGTTGAAGCTAAAAAGGGATAATTAGCCTAAATTAATATAAAGCCTTATTTGAGGCCTAAACATCATATCTAATTATGCTCAATTATCTACATTATGGAATTAAAATTAAATTAAATGCATTAAGCTTCTTTTTAATATAAAATAATCTCCAAGGAATCTAGCATATTTTCATGATTTGAATTCTCTACTTAATTTCTAGAGGTTCAATATTAATCTTCACTATTTGATCCTTTAATTAATTACCTATGATTTCTAATTTAGTGATGAAGTAATTAAATAAAGTTTAATTACAAGAAATTAAGTTTAAAGATTAAAACTTTCACCAATAGCGTATACTAGACCTGGCAAAGTTGACCCAACCTGATCGACCCAACCCGAATAACCCGACTTGAAACCCGATAGTAACCCGAAAAATAAAACCCGTTCATAACCCGAAAGCCCGAAACAACCCGATTCAATTTGGACCCGACCCGAATTTAGCTAACCCGATAAAGACCCGAACCTAAATTGACCCGAACCGAAGTGACCAAAATCAATGATAACCCGAACTGAGCACACCTCAAACCCGACCCAACCCGAACTCCAACCCGAACCCAAACCGACCCGAACTCTAATCCGAACCCGAACCGACCCGAACTTTAACTTTAACCCGAACTAACCCGAACTCTAACCCGAACCCGAACTGACCCGAAGCAGACTTGAATCGATAATTGATTATTCTTATTCATATATGATATTTTTAACTCCATACTCTTATTAATTTTTGAAACCATGTAAATAAATGCAAACATATATAAGCATAAATTTATATTTTTACTTCACTTTGTTTGATAATTTCCTACAACTTAAACTCTACACTTTGGACCATAATAATAATACACTCATTGTATTAATGATTCATGAGGACCTGACAATCAAATTCAGCATTTCATCATACACTCATTTAACAGGCTAACATGTAATCCTTGTAGATGGTTGAGTAATAATAGGGATACTAGTTATAGTAGATAAATATGGAAGTATTTAACTTGGTGAATTAATGGTACTAGGTCTATTTTCCATCCATAAACCTAAGGACAAAATTAATAAATCATATAAAACATTAAAACTCTACAATGTAAAATTCATACGATTTTACATATATTGCAAACATTAGGCAAAAAGATATACTTAGGTATTTTTATAATTTTTATGAATTCCAAGATTATGATCATCTCACTATCATGGTAGCTTTTGTAACCACAGAGCCATTTGCTAATCCATTTTGCACATCAATATTGAATTATACATAATTAAGTCATCACATCTTTCTTATTTTAATTCATAATGTAAGGTTTACTTATATGAAAAACAACATCTTCATTTTTACCAAGTTTTTGATATGATTTTTCCGCAAATAAGATCTCATTCAATAAGCATATTGTAAACATGCTAAACTAATAATTATATTCATAATTATCATACCAAACATTCTCCTATCATTATAATTATTTTTAAGTCATACTTTTATACTCGAAATATTTTATATCAGATAACATGCTCGTTTTTATCCGTTTTCATAATAATAATAATTGCCACATAATTATATTGAAATAAATCATGCTAAACATATTTCATACACCAAAACCCTAATGTATTATCACGCAATTTTTATCATTTTAGTAGAGTATAATGGTTACCTGAATTCCAGCAAAAACGTAAAATTAGCGGTATCCACCAAAATTTATTAGGTCCTGCAAATTAAACTTTCGTACCTAAAAATAATACCACAAATACAAAATTAATATCTATCAGATAAAATAATAATTATAGTATAAAAATATTTATTTTTCTAAAATTACTAAAATATCCTTACAATTAATATTGGTACCCAAAATTTTATTACAACACTACGCAACTCACGCTGCATGTAGCGTGAGTCACGCACGAGGGGAAGGGGCACGACTGACTGAGCGAGAGGGTCGGGCAAGGCTGCGAGGCAGGGGAAAGGAAAGGGCGGCAGAGGTGGTGGTTGGTCGGCTGTGTAGGGCGGCCGGAGGCTGGCAGGGCTGGAAAAATTTCGAACAAAACAGAGAGGGAGGGAAGGGGTAGATGGTTCGAAGGTGGTTGTTGCTGCAGGGGAAGGCTGGGCGATGGCGGAGCAAAGGGAAACACGGCTGGGCTAGGGGCTGCTGGATGAAGAAAAACCGAGGGAGGAAGCTGGTCGAGATTTGGCTCGAGGATGGAATTTCGGGCTGCCAGGTCAAGGGTGACGGTGGATGGCTGCTGGCTGGTTAGGGCGATGGGCTGGTGCACGGTGCAGGGGGCTCGGCTGAGGTGGTGGCGTTGGGATGGATGACGCTGGGCGACGAAAATGGAGGTGCAGGGGCTGGACGCAGGACGACGGTGCATGCACGGTCATGCGATGGGGGTGCTGTTTGGTGATCGAAAATGGAGGGGAGCAGAGAGGGAGCTGCGACGGTCGACGGGCAGAAGTTGTAGCTGTGAATCTGTGAAATGAAATGAAAGGGGGGGGGCTGTTTGTGCTGTGCCGTGTGCGTGTGTATAATATGCACTTATGCAGAGTGTCAGAGTGTGTAAGAGACTAAGTGATGGCGTGAGTATCTGTATATAAATGTACGGACCGAGATAGGAAAATCTTCCGAAGAAATATTCGGATAAGGCTTAGACTTTAGAGTAGAGTTTATTTATCTAGTTTTAATTTTAATTTAGGTAGATTAAAATATTAAATATAAAAAAATAGTTCGGAAAAAATTATTAGAATTTAGGTAAGTAAAATAGTCGGAAAGAGTAAAATAATCGAGAATAATTTTTAGGAAATTATTTTTGGTTACGGATCAAAAGATTATTAATAAAATAATTTAAAATAAGATTTACGGGTAAAACTAGGATTAAAATAAAGAATCGGTTTCTATCAACTTTTTAGCTTAATTATTTTTATATCTAAGTCGTCGAAATAATAATAATAATAATAATAATAATAATAATAATAATAATAATAATAATAATAATAATAATAATACGTTTAATACTAAACCTCTTAAGTTAATAATTTTAACTAATCACATGTAATTATAAATTTTAATTAGGGTTTCCTAAAAACGGGGTATTACAGTTAGTACAACAAACAATGGGCTAAAGAAGAATATTTCAACTATAATTATATGATATCTTCCCAAAAATTTTCAATGACATGTTAGATTCTACCTTGATAATTTTGTTATCAATAATGAAGTTACCATCTTTAAACCACACTCCATATGTACATTCATACATGTTAGACAACTTAATAATAACAGACAGAAAATTTCTAATGGTAGTGACGCGATGATAGAGAGGGGGTGATAAAAGGGGCGCGAGAGAGGAATATACAATCAACGGGAATGGGATAGCCGGATAGCAAAGGGCAGAGGGAGAGAAAGAGGGAGAGAAGAAAAAATATATATATATTGATACAGCGGGCCATAACTCCAGCCCAACAACAGCATCAACCCACGGTACCAGTCCAACAATTGCATCCAGCGGGAGAAAGAGAAGCCAGCCACACTACCTGAAGGATTTTATTCTCGACTAGATTATTCTAGAATAGGTATGGAGTATTATTGTTCTGTTATTCGACTATATATGGTATCTTTCCTTAACAGAAAGATACGGTAGTTATAGGGTTAAAAGGGTCATTAGCTATGTGCCGGAAATACTTATATAAGCAGTGGTCGAGATCAATGAGAAGGCACGAAGAATTTGGATTATTTAGCCCAAGGAGCCTCCTCTGCTCGAAAGAGGAACTTAGTCCCCTTCCTACTTAGTATCTTCCCTTACATTTTGGTGCTTTCATTGAGCCATGACCGATGGCATGATGACGCGCGCCAGACTCGTAGATGATCAACTCCAGCAGCTGCAGGACAACGCTGATGCTCACCAAATTGCCATTGATGAACTCAGCCACAAATATGACCGTCTCCAATTTTCAATCGATGAAGTACTCCGCCGCCTCAACCCCCCAGCCAACCCCAGCAGTTCCAACCCCACCACACCTCCACCAATAATTCACACCCCCACTCCCACTACGGACAATGTTGCCAATCCCAACGCGTATGGCCTCACCAATGAAACACGACCTATTGACCTTACCACTCGACCTCCCAATCAGCTCACTACCAGCCTTAGATGCGGTCTGGTGCTTACCCACTTTGATGGAACCAATCCCTTAGATTGGATTTTCCAAGCCGAACGGTATTTTGCTTACCATTCAATTCCCGAACAGGAACGCGTCGATTTTGCCAGCTTCTTCATGGTTGGACAAGCCCTGAGCTGGTTTCAATGGATGCACCGTCAGCATCAACTAACTTCCTGGAACTCCCTCGTACAAGCCATTGAACAACGGTTCGGCCCCTCTTCATATGCCAACCACCAAGCGGTCCTGTTTAAACTCACCCAGACCGGTACCGTCTCAGATTATCAAACTCAATTTGAAAATCTCTGCAACCGCGTCTCAGACATGACCCCCGAATCAATCCTCAATTGTTTTATCTCTGGCCTCAAACCCCCGATCCAAAAAGAATTAGCCGTACTAAAACCCACGACCATCTCAGATGCTCTGGGATTAGCCAAACTTATCGAAGAAAAATTATCAGACTCTAGAGCTCCCTTCAATCGCCAAACTCGTACAGAGCCCCCACCACAACCACATACACTCCTCCGCCTCATCCGCGACCCCCTCTGCTTCCCTTATCCGCTTCCCCATACCCTCCTCAACCCAATCACTCCCCAACCACCGGGGGCCGACGACTCTCCCCTGCCGAGCTACGACGAAGAAGGGAACAGGGCTTATGTTACAACTGCGATGAAAAATATAAACCCGGCCATCGCTGCAAGGCCCAGCAATTTTCCATAAGCCTAGATGAAGAAATCGACGAAGATGAGAATGAGGTCGAAGACTCAAATCCAGATCTCCCTGAACCCGAAATATCCCTGCAAGTGCTCACCGGGTCCATAAACCCACGGACTCTGCGCTTTACAGCCTCCATTAATGACGCACCAGTCGCAGCCTTGGTAGACTCCGGAAGTACGCACAACTACATCCACCCCCGGACCATCAGCTACCTCCACTTAACCGTTGAACGAGGGCCGGGTTTGACTGTGACCGTAGGGAACGGAGAGAAGCTGAAAACAGAAGGAATAGTGACCAACCTTCCAATCAATATTGAAGGCAACTCATTCTTGGTCGACGCCCACGTGTTGGCTTTCGCTGGTGCCGACCTCATTCTGGGCACACAATGGCTCGAAACTTTGGGCCCCGTGATAACGGACCACAAACACCTCACCATGGAGTTCACCCATCAGGGCCAAACCGTCCGTCTATCAGGACGCCAGCCACCTCCAGAAACAAGCCCAATTTCCCTGAACCAATTACGCCGCCTCCACAAAACATCAGCCCAAGCCTGCTACTACCATATCCATCTTATGGGCCCAGAAAAGCCCGACACCATTATACCCCAACAAGTCCAAGCCCTACTCCAGGAATACCAACCCATCTTTGAACCGCCCAAAACCTTACCCCCCCACCGCCCAACAAACCACCACATCAATCTCCAACCAAATTCACAACCTGTAAATATTCGGCCCTATCGTTACCCCCATTATCAAAAGGAAGAAATTGAAAACCAAATTAGAGACATGTTACAAGAAGGGCTCATTCGACCGTCCACTAGCCCGTTTTCCTCACCTATATTACTTGTTCGAAAAAAAGATGGAACCTGGAGATTTTGCGTGGACTACCGAGGTCTTAACCAAATTACCGTTAAAGACCGATACCCGATCCCCACGGTAGACGAATTATTAGATGAGCTCCATGGGGCAACTACTTTCTCCAAATTGGACCTCCGAAGTGGGTATTTCCAAATCCGTGTGCACCCTCCCGATATACCAAAAACCGCATTCCGAACCCATAATGGCCATTACGAATTTTTGGTCATGCCTTTCGGGTTAACCAACGCCCCCTCCACTTTCCAAGCCACCATGAACGATCTTTTCCGACCCTACCTACGAAAATTTGTCCTTGGTTTTTTTTGATGACATCTTAATCTATAGCTCCACTCCAACCCAACACCTTGACCATATCCGAATTGTTTTACAACTTTTACACTCCCAAAATTTTTTTGCCAAGTTATCCAAATGTTTATTTTTACAATCTAGTGTGGAATATTTGGGACACATTATTTCAGGGCAAGGAGTGCAGGCTGATCCAAGAAAAATTGAGGCCATTGTCCAATGGCCCACGCCCACTACACACAAGGCCGTTCGGGGATTTCTCGGCTTAACAGGCTACTATCGCCGGTTCGTTCGACACTATGCGGCCATTGCAAGCCCGTTAACAGATCTGC
The DNA here is from genome assembly GCA_039764185.1 of Tamarix austromongolica. Classification (NCBI taxonomy): domain Eukaryota; kingdom Viridiplantae; phylum Streptophyta; class Magnoliopsida; order Caryophyllales; family Tamaricaceae; genus Tamarix; species Tamarix austromongolica. The sequence continues at coordinate 86,184,115 of CM077818.1, read as the reverse complement.
TCAAAGCCACACCAAACAAATCCTTTCACTGGACCCCACAAGCCCAACAAGCTTTCGCCGACCTCAAACAAGCCATGACCACGGCACCAGTCCTATCTCTCCCGAACTTCGAGCTCCCTTTCATGGTGGAAACGGATGCTTCCTCCATAGCCATCGGCGCCGTCCTCTCACAAAAACACCACCCCATAGCCTTTTTCAGTAAGCGTCTCCCTCCTCGCCTACAAACAGCTTCCGCTTACACTCGAGAAATGTATGCCATCACTTCGGCAGTCCAAAAATGGCGACAGTACCTCTTAGGTACCTCCTTCACCATTGCTACCGATCACCAAAGCCTTAAACAACTTCTTAACCAAACCATACAAACACCCGAGCAACAGCGATGGCTTACCAAGCTGCTGGGATTCGAATTCGAGATCATCTACAAGACTGGAAGCTCTAATCGCGCGGCAGATGCCCTATCGAGATGGCCAGCCGAATCCACAGCCGCCGAATTACAAATCTTCTCTACCCCTATCACAGGTTTAATTCAATCCATAAGAACTTTAACTCTGGCAGATCCCCTACTCTGTGAAATTTGTTCTGAATTGCAGGAAGGGCGTGGCAATGCAGCAGGCTATACTCTTCATCAGGGCATTCTACTTCTCCGTGGACGAATAGTTGTACCCAACGACTCTACTCTCCGTCAACAAATCATCACAGCTTACCACAGTTCCCTTGTGGGGGGACACTCCGGAATCGCCAAGACCACCATTCGAATTGCTTCTAATTTCTACTGGGCCACATTAGCTCGAGACGTTCGTGATTTTGTCCGGAAGTGTGGTGTGTGCTTGCAGATCAAACCGGAAACAGCAGCTCCTAAGGGATTTCTACAACCGCTGCCCGTACCGGAACGAATCTGGGAAGACATTGCTATGGACTTCATCACCCAGCTTCCACCTTCAGCAGGGAAAGAAGTAATATGGGTGATAGTCGATCGTCTTTCGAAGTATGCCCATTTCTGTGCATTGCCCTCCGGAATTAACGCGGTACGTTTGGCTGATCAATTTGTCCATCACATAGTCCGTCTCCATGGGTTTCCTCGATCAATCGTTTCAGATCGTGATCCCTTATTTACTAGTCATTATTGGACTGAATTATGCCGCTCCCAAGGCATCTCCCTCAAAATGAGCTCCGCTTACCACCCTCAAACAGATGGTCAATCGGAAGTCCTTAATCGATGCCTTGAGACTTACTTAAGAGCTATGGCAGGGGATAATCCTAAAAAATGGGCCGCAATGCTTCCCTGGGCTGAGCTCTGGTACAACACCACCCACCATAGCGCCATTGAGATGACACCCTTTCAGGCTGTGTATGGCCGACCTCCCCCAGTGCTCTCCACCTACATACAAGGTACCACCGCCTTGGCTGCCCTTGATGCTGAATTGGGAGACCGAAGAGAACTACTTGCCTCCATCAAAGAAAATTTATTGCGGGCCCAGACAAGAATGCGGAACCAGGCTAATAAAAATCGTAGGGACAAGGAGTTCAAGGAAGGTGACTGGGTTTTCGTTAAGCTTCAGCCCTACAGGCAATCTTCGTTGGCTAACCGACCATCCAACAAGCTATCTAAACGATATTTCGGGCCATTCCAAATCATAAACCGTATTGGCCCAGTTGCTTACCGACTACAACTACCCTCTCATGCTAAGATCCACCCTGTATTCCATATCTCCCTGCTCAAATGGTGCCCCGACCCACAGACTGTTCCACCCGCGGATATGCCACCTTTATTTTCTGCTTCAGGACCACTTTTCCAACCAAAGACACTCCTTGCAACTCGAAGAATCAAAATCAACAAACGCTGGACTGATCAAGTCTTAATACAGTGGGAGCATTGTTCTCCAGAAGAGGCCACATGGGAGGACAGAGCCCAATTCGCCATCAGTTTTCCGCAATTCGACCTTGAGGACAAGGTCAGTCTCGCAGGGGAAGGCATTGATACAGCGGGCCATAACTCCAGCCCAACAACAGCATCAACCCACGGTACCAGTCCAACAATTGCATCCAGCGGGAGAAAGAGAAGCCAGCCACACTACCTGAAGGATTTTATTCTCGACTAGATTATTCTAGAATAGGTATGGAGTATTATTGTTCTGTTATTCGACTATATATGGTATCTTTCCTTAACAGAAAGATACGGTAGTTATAGGGTTAAAAGGGTCATTAGCTATGTGCCGGAAATACTTATATAAGCAGTGGTCGAGATCAATGAGAAGGCACGAAGAATTTGGATTATTTAGCCCAAGGAGCCTCCTCTGCTCGAAAGAGGAACTTAGTCCCCTTCCTACTTAGTATCTTCCCTTACATATATATATATATATATATATATATATATATATATATATATATTATATACATATATAATATGATATATAATTATATATCTTATTTTAAATTTAGTTCGGATAAATTAAAATATCAGATAGAAAAATAATTCGATTGGAGATATATTTAAATAAACAAAGAAGATAAAAATAATTGGAAATAATTTTTTGGAATTTATTTTTGGTTATAAGTCACGACTATTAATAAAATAATTCCGATCAAAGTAAACCGATCTAAGATAGATATAAATAAAATAAAAAGGTAAAAATAATCAAGAATAATTTTTAGAAAATAAATTTTAGGTTACAGATCAAAAGATTATTAATAAAATAATTTAAAATACGATTTATAGGTAAAACTATGATTAATTTAAATAACCTAATCTCTATCAAAATTTTAACCTAATTAAATTTATACTTAAACCGTTGAAATAATACGAAAAATAATAATACTTTTAAAATTAAACCCTCTAAAATAATAAGATTTAGGTGAAATATTAAAAAAATATAAAGTAACTAGAAAATTAGAAATATTCTAACTAATATCTTATTATAGTTTATATACAAATTAAGGGGGTTAGACAAATAAGAATTAAGTAAAACATTTAATAGGGGACAAAGTGTTAAAAAAAATATTTAGTATTTAATGTATAAAAAATAAAATGGGTTAAAAATGAAACTTTTAAATAAAATTTAATCATTGTAAGATTTTGAGTTTATTTTCTCATAGTATTTAAATGTAATAATTAGATATATAATGTTATTATTAATTATAATAATCATTTAATTTAAAGATAAAAATTATTTGTATTTCTAACCCTAATTAAATTTTGAGACTAAATTATATATGTAATTTATTCACAGCATGTTTAACATTTACATCTTTATACTTTACAACCTATAAAGTTATTGGATATTTTAAAGCTTTATTAACTTTACAACCAACTAGGGATAATATTAGCTAGGCATGATATTGAGCTAAAAGATCTGAAGGGAGTCAAGGATGAGTCATCATCATCAAGTTTGCAATGACAACAAATATAACACCTCACAATCCTCACTAAGAATATCAGATTAAGATTAATACTTCAAATAATCAAAGGCTTATAAGGAGTAGCTATTAACTAAAAATAGGTTGGTTGAGAAAGGTACGAATGGACCAATGTGTGAGATATGTGAACAAGTAACTTAGACTTTGGTGCATGAGATTAATGATTTCCCAATTACCCAAGTGTTTTATTTGGATGATGATAATCCATAGAAAAGTTGTATAATATAAAAAGACAATAAATTTGATTGAGTCTATTTCATAATCTAACACTTAGATGATGAGACGTTAGAAATGACGTGTACACTAATATGGGTTATTTGAAGGAATTGAAATAGGAGGAGATCAAATGACTCTGCATCGATTCAATGACCAAAGAATATTATTGAGGATACCATGCACTTGCTTCTAGAATAATTAACAAAGGAAGTGCATGATCCACCATGTTAGCAATTATAAGAACGAAGGAGATGGATGATATGCATGTTGAATTGTTGATGCAAATTGAACATGAACAATGCAGGAAAAGTAATATAGGAAATCATGAAAATTATAATTGTAATTTAAGATGTAAAAGGCGATATATTGTCACTTATTAGCTATGTTGTAACCATTATAAATATCTATCGACATATTTATAATATAGATAATTGTCTTAAGACATCAGACATACAATATAGAATTTAGTGTGCTATGACGGAGTATTGTTTTACTAAGTTAGGCATTGAGACAAATTCATTTGAAGTAGGGTAGGGTTTATAATCATAAGACAACATTGATATTTCATTTTTTACAAAGTTATTGATGATTGTGATTTTTATTTATCACATATTTATTTATTGTATATTAAAATCTATTGTTGAAAATGAAAAAAAGTGACAATGTCACACTGAGAAATTAAAAAACCACAGCAAAAGAAGCTAAAACCAAACTAATAATAATAGGATAAGGCCGTACTATTATGGCTAGGAAAAAACTCTCTTATTTTAAATTGTGATGGTGGTGTGTTCAAAGATTTTATTAGTATTCTAAAAATACTTAAAGTTAATTTTATAAAAATTAAAAGTAATTTTTTTTATTTTATACAAGTTTTAATTTTTATATTCAAACTCGTTATCGATCATGATTCATACTGTTATAAATAATACCTAATTTGAGTTTTTTGATTTGACCTAAAATCTATAGACCCGAAATAGACCCAAATTTGAAAAACTCGATAGATTTGACACTTAGTTGATCTGATTCACATCCGACCCATAAAGTGACCCGAACCCGAACCTGAACCCAAACCTAACCCGAATTCTATAGACCCGAGTCAAACCCGAAATAGACCCGAACCCGAGAAATCCGAAGAACCAAGCATTGACCCGACCCAAATCACACCCGACCCGTCAATTAACCCGAATCGAACCCGAACCCGACCCAAAGCAACATAACCCGAACCACACCCGAACCGAATTAGACTCGAACCCGAACCCGAACCCGACTCGATTGTATAGTAAATAAAAGTTGACCTGACCCATATCAACCCGACCCTAACCCGACCCAAATGACCCGTTTGCCACCTCTAGCGTATACTAATTCATGATTAATTACCAAAAAAGTTGGGTGCTTTCTCAATCCTGAAAAAAGAATATACTCACACATGATTAGGAATTAAGAAAACATCAAAAACATATGTAACTCAATCATAGGAATATATTAATTAAAGATAATAAAGAACGAACCAATATTTTAATTAAACTCTTCAAGTTAGGGAGTTGTAATCCAATCTTGCATAAGAAATCATTTGTGTTTCGTCAATACTTGAGTTCTAGATCTAGATACTATTTGGTGTCTAAAAGAAAGCTCCTACCAAGTTCCTATAAACCTTTAGCTAAAATACATTCATATAGGTCTTAAAAATCTGGAGAGTGATAAAGATGTTTCGTAAATTTCATAACTGAACCACATTTGTGGGACATGTTGTCTTGCTTAATTCATGTTTGTTTAGATAGTCTTTGGTATTCTGGATGCAATTTTTTTTCGATCTCAGATTGATGTGATTCAAGTTGAGTTTTAAAGCTACTAAAGAGACCTACAACTTTGGTCTTTTTATCTTTTTAATCATGATTGAAAGTTTCATTCTTTATACACATGCATCCATTTTCTTCTTGAACCATGCATTCTAACTCTCGTTGTGGCTCCAAAATCTTGTTTAACATCCAAAAATATCAAATATTTTAATATTAATCTAATACTTACACGTAAGAGTACAAACTAAAGTAGTATCCTTGATTTAAACATGAAATATGCATCAAATACCCATCAATTATACTTGAAACATACTAAGATAATACATATTTTACATCTTTATCAACTCTCCCAATCTTATACTTTTGCTTGTACTCAAGAAAATAATCAATAAGAATATTAGGAGTAGGGAAAGATAATGGAGTAGGGAACATGTCCACATCAATCCTATAACTAATATCCAACATATCACAAGATAAATACACTTCATCAGGAGTTAAAAATAATTTCCATAGCTTTTAACAAAATCAAATTTAAAATTTATTTCGATTAAAAGTGTAATAAGTAGAGGATAAAATTTCAATCCAATCCATAAGACAGAGTAAGAAAAAGTAATCCATGTAACTAGCTTCAATTTTGAAGTAGTAAAATTGAGACATTTAGGTAGTAAAATTGGTAGAACTCGTTTTAGGGAATGTGGACTCTCAATCTCTTAAGTGTTTAGGGTTAGAATTATGTTGTTCCAAATTCTTTCGAATGGATGTATTCAATCCATAGGCTTACATCTCATCTCAATGAGTTCATATTTTGACATATTTTATACCTTTTTAATATTAGTTTCTGGCATTTTATTTGCTAATATATAAGAATAATGATAATTTTATGCTTAAGTAATAATAATCTTATAAATTTTATCATTTGGGCGAAAATGATATAAAATAAATGAGTTAAAAATATAATATTATTTATAAGTTTTTCTAATGTTATTTTGTAGGTAAAAAAAAAGGGTTTTGGATCCTTTGGACAAAATAACCAAAGGACTGAAGGCCAAAGGACCAACGAACGAAGAACAAATCGGGGCAAATAAGGTCTAAGGCTTGGAGGTTGGAATAGAAATAAAAATAAAGAAGGCTGGGCGTCAGTAGGGGACACGAAAAGAGAGAGCCAATGTAGAAGATGTCACATGGTAGAAGAGAAGAGGAGGGGGATCGGTTGGCTGTAGAAAAGAGAAAAAGAGGAAGGGGAGGATGGTGTAGGGAGGTGAGAGAAGAGCTAGTTGGCACCGTATAAAATAAAGAAAGAAGAAAAGAAGTGGTGTGAAATGGGGAGTATGAAAAAAAAGAGCTTGTGAATAAGGCATAAGAAAAGAAAAAAAATAAAAGAGAGAATGAGAGAGCTGGCGACTGTAATTGAAGAAAGAGAGAAGGAGAGAGAGCCAATGAAGGAGAGATGAGGCAGTAGTAGAGGAAAACAAACATAAAGAAAAAAAATGCAGGGACGGAATTATATGTTGTCGGGAGAGATGAAGGAAAGACAAAAAATGATTAGAAGATTTATTTCAAATGAAATTTAGCAATTTTTATCTAAATAAATTGCTGAACTTTCATCCATAATTAAATTTAGTTATTTCTTTCTCTGTTTTTAATATATATTTTTGTGTAATTAATTTGATTATTATGACTTACTAATTATTTATTGCTGGGGAATAGATCGAAACCCTAGATTATGGTTTGAGATATGATATTATTTTTCATTGTTTCATGAGGTTGTTCTTTGAATTTATTTTAATTGCTATCATTTATATATATGATTCTATCAAATATAATTTTTTTATGGTGGATGCCTTGTTTTGGTTTTTTCATAGTGACAGTATGTAATATTATATGTGTGCTAGGTGGCCATATAAATATGCTAGAATTAATATGTATAAATTGCAGCTATATTAGATAGCAATTTCCTTAATAGCTTTGTGATTTTAACCGAAGTAGTGAAACGTTTAGATATGTGTGGGTCAAAAGAAAGAAATACAATTAGACATGATTATCATACTAGTATGGGTATTTAGAATGGCATCCTTCCACTTGTGCTTAATGTATTAAATCTACTTAAATATAGGAGCCGCTTGTTGCCACTATACTACTAATATTTAATAGGAATTAATATTGGCGATTTTTAGTATTTACTATTTTAGGGAAGAAATATAATGTGTATAGACCTGCTTTTGGCTTACAACTTGGACAGTTTCCTTCTCATGATTGAAATATGACTTAAATTTTTTTATTATATTTTAACCTAATCAAGTGGTAGATTTCAATTTCCTTATCACATTTATCATATTTACATTTATCTATTATTTGTATTATTTTATTTTATTTATTATTTTTATTATTCTCTATTTTAAAACCTTCATTATTGTTTTATTATTATTATTATTATTATTATTATTTACTCATGTGTGATATATAGTTTTTATTTATTAATTTATTTTCTTTATTTGTAAGCTAGTTAAATAGAGGTGAGTCATTTCAATCCCCGACATAGAATGATACCTTATTTACCAATACTATAACTGACTATACGATGGTTTAAATTGTGTGTCGACTACGACCACACCACATGTCAATTCTCCGCCACTTTAGAAACTAATGCATGCAAAAAATCATGAGGTCTTTTATTTGGCTGTAACGAGGCTAGGACGAAAAGAGTAGGATATATATTTGGGAATGTAGCTTAAATCTTATAAGTAGTAGAGCGATAAATGCTAAATATAAGATCTCAAAGCAAGATCAATAACATCCGCACAAGCTCCATCGTCTATCAAAGAAAATTTTCCAACTACTCCCTTTGATATATTATATTAAATTGTTTTTAACCACGCAAAATTATATACACCATAAAGATAATACTTGATTTTTAATATTTCTTCTTATTCTCTCTCTTTCTTCTCCCTTTTTTTTATTTATTAATTTTTATTTTTTTAAGTATAAAGAAAGAATGAGGAAACCAAACACCCCCTTTCACACCCCAAGCTTATACCACATTACTCACATAACCCAATGTATCAGAAATTATGCTCCCCTAGGTTAGACATGAGTAGAGATTACATTTGGAATTGGAGGTTACATATGTGGGGTAAATCAATAAGAATTAGGCTCATAAGCTCAAAAGGGATAATCACAAGGAAAAATATCATATGGTAGATTGTTTGGCTAATGTGGACTATGAACAAAAATACTTGTACTGCAATCACTTTTTAAGAATGCAAAAGTTATATGTGGCCTCGAAGAGATTCAATGCAAGTTCTCGTATCCTATACCATTGAAGAATATCACACAAGGGAAGAAAAATCCTTATTGGATATGTAATGCATCCAATATTAGGCTCAAGTTCTCACAGATTTTAAATTTCTCCTAAATTTAATTTCTTTTTTTCTCAATATGATAAAGTTTATGATGCTAGCCATATAAATGCTAACTATTATAAGACAAAGGAACATTCATATCTAGTTCTCCCCTATTGCTAACTTACAATCAAAAGCCTTTGAGAATTAGTTGAAATGTGGGTTAAAAAGTTTTTTAGACTCGACTAATGAGCATCTATATAGTTCAGTGATTGATAAAATCATTATTAGGATATCATTTCCCTATCCTTTTTTTTCTTTTTTTTTTGTTAAAGAGAAGAAGCAAAATAAAAGAAGAAACATATAATTCATTGCATAATGAACCTATACCCCAACCTTAAAATCTACATTGTCCCCAATGTGGTGTGATATAAATGAGTGTAAAGGTGCATGGAACATACGGACTCACTAATCAAAAGGAGGTGAAGTGCGGGCATCCTGGCGGTGCTACCACTCATGAAAAGATCGTATAAATGAAGGTATTAGAATTCAATTCATGTCTATCTAATTGCCTACAAAATCAAAATAAAACAAGATAAGGAAGAAGAACATAACGAAGATGGAGGAAAATTTAGGCTGCCTCCCGAAAAGCACTCGTTTTTGGTCATGAGGTCAACCCCTATTATGTTCAATTAATTCTCTAATGAAGGGAGATCAGAAAGGGTATAATTGACCAAAACTATTATATTAAAGCTTCATCTTAAAAATAAAAACAAATTAGTAGTGAATTTATGGGTGCCACAACTTAAATGAGCATATGTATGCCCTTATTTTGATGATTCAAATAGAAATTTGAATAATGAGCTGATATTTTGACCAAATGATAATGTTTTGTAGTTTATGAAATTTAAATAAATGTGGGTTACTCAAAATTTTTTTTTTAGGAAAATATTGCCCTCAATTTATAAAGCAAAATATAACATTCTCAAAGTAATGAAAAAATTGTTCCCTAATTCTTTCTTTTTCTCTTTTTTTTTAAGAAAATGTTGAGAGTTGGAATTTATATGTGTACAAGTATATTCTTCATAGTAATAATCAGTAATTCTAGTATATATGATCAAATAAGTTACTGAAAAATCGACAAGCCCTTAAAATCTCTAAAAAAGGGAGGCTGTGGTCCTTATACCACTAAAATTTAAAAGTTCAGATCCTCATATTATACTCAAGCCTAGTTATCATCATTCACATATTTTTTTCAAGCAATAATTTTTTGTTATTGCTTGAATAGAGGCACTCTTTTTGTTGACAAAATTAATTCACATTAGTTGGAATTGTGGCTTTGGCAAGAACAATTTGGTGTATAGATGCTGCATTCATCATGAAAATGTACAAATATTGATAGAAATAATTAAATTCGAGATTTTATATTAGAGTCTCGGGCTCCTTGATTAGAGCTGGCAATCGGGCGGGTCGGGTCATTATCGGATCGGATAATATGATAATCGGGTCATATCGGTTTCGGATAATTTCGGATCATTTTGTCGGGTCGGGCTGGGTCGGGTTTGATTCGGATCAACTCAGCATCGGATAATCTCGGATCATTCTAAGCTCTCGGGTCGGGTCTGGTTGAGATCGGATGGACTCGGATTCGGGTAAATTTGGGTTGTTCTAATTTCGGTTCGGGTTCGGATCGGGCTCGGTTGAGTTTGAATTATTATATTTTCGGGTCAAATTTAGATTGGATTTAGGTCATTTTATATTTGAGCCATGCTTGCGTCATTTTCTTTCTTTCTTTTTATTCCAAGATATTATTAAAAGTTAATTATTTTGAGATCATTTATTTTAATTTATCTTATTCAATTAAAAGTGAATTATTATATTAATTATTTTGGGGCCTTAGAATTTTTTGTCATTATTTTATCTTTGGAGATGTATCTGACGTTTCAAATTTAAAAGTTTTCAAATCGTATTACTTTTCTTTTTATGTTAAGGTATAACTTATAATTAAACTCCGTTATTAGCTTGGTCATATTGAGTTCTAGTATTATTTTAAGTTTATATTATATTTATACCTTATATCTTATACGCTCCTTACATGATATTAACTTATAATAGTCATTGATAATTGATAACAAATGAAGACTTCTAAGGTTGTACTTCTCATATTATTTTTAAAAGAGATTGATCACATCATATCAACATAATTTTAATAAATATAATAATAATAATAATAATAATAATAATAATAATAATAATAATAATAATAATAATAATAATAATAATAATAGTAATAGTAATAGTAATAGTAATACAAAAATAATGATAACAATAATAATAGTAATCAATGAATATCAATTATGGCAAAAATAATAATAACAATATATTAGTTTTTTTATTATATATTTTGATTAGATCATATCAAGCTAAATAAGATAAAAATTAGATAAAATAAGTAATAATGACTATTGTTGACAAAAGACCAACTAATATTGACTTCTTACTATTTAACACTGTTGATGTAATAAAAAATATTAATCTTCAATTTTTATAATGAATAACTAACATTCTCACTCCAAAATTTTCCTACTTTCCAATGATGTTGTAGGTGCTATATTATAAGGTATGACCGTATAGATATTAACATATAGTGTTCAAGGTTGCACTGTTATTATCGTATGGTACTAAATGGAATAATGGAAGTGAACTACTATTTAAATGGCATAGTAGTGTTTTTTTTATCTACTTTTATTTCTATTGGTATCAATGGATATTGTATTTGTATATACATAAGTGATATAAATTTTATGAAAGTATATTGTTTCTAGATTTTGATGTAAGTGCTAGTATGGATTAGTTGCACATCTACATTATTTCATGTTTTATGAAGTTTAAAAAATTTTGAGTTATGTGTTAATGTTAATTTTTGGGAAGTACCAAGTTGAATCTTTATAGGTTTATAATTTTTCAAATAATATAATATTTTGGATAAATAATGGATCGGGTCGGGTCATTTCGGATTTATAGTTTTTCGGGTTATATCGGGTTTCGGGTGAATAGCGGGTCGGGTCGGGTTTATTTCGGGCTTATGATTCCTCGGGTTGTATCGGATATCGGATATGTATCGGATCGGGTCGGATAGGTTTCGGGCTTTTTATTACTCGGATAAAATCGGATCGGATTTCGGATGGATCGAGTCGGTATTCGTCGGATTTTTCGGGTCGGGTCAACTTTTGCCAGCTCTATCCTTGATAATGATTTTTGTTATTGCTATTGTTTGTTTACTCTTTATTCCTTTTATTGTGCTACCATCCAACAATCATCGAAGCACGTGTGGATTTGGCATTTTGTGTTTGCACCCTTTTTTATATTTTGCTTAATTGTCCGTTCAGTGCATACATGTATAAGACAATTGAATATTATAAGAGAATAGTGATGCCACACACAAAGATCACGATCCCATCTTATTATTTAAATTATTTTAAATCCATACATCACAATATATACGTATATATAGCCTTTTATAAGGTATGTAAGAATGCTTGGTATCCGGTTACAAGAGATGCAGTAAGCGTGGGGTTGTTCTATTCGTCGGAGGGACAAATTAATCTGCTCAGTGGCAGAAGTAACAATAACAATAATACTTGTGGTGATACCAATTGCAGGCAGCCTTTTCAGCTCCTAACTTGTAACAAAACTTCTGACAGTAATCATAGCCATTGCTGCAATACCCCTTCCTGTACCAGCTGCAGTCTTTTCCTTCGGCCATTGACATTTCTGCACAAACAAGATAATCAAGTTTCATTTTTGACATATAATTCACATTGAAATTGAAAAATTAAAGTTTGATTTTGGTAAACACATAATATTGCAAAGACAGAGATTCCATTTAATTCTAATTGCGAAAATTTACTTACCTGTGCCGGCAATGACAGCAATAATGAGGCAAATCACAAGCAAGTTGAAGGCAGCACGACCCTTCATCATGGCCATTTTGTTTTCACTCTAGTTGTTCTACGTCTTCACTTCTGCTTGGAAATGAAAGGCAACGGATGGGAATATATAGGCAGAGGAGTTCCGCGATTATGTGTCCGGGTCAACTTTAAGTTAATTAGAAGTATGCATCGAAAGAGAACTGGTAAAAGATTACCGATGTTAGGAAAAAATCAATAGGATGGACTTTGTCGTTAGAATTGAATTCTTGTCCTCACAGGGTAACGGGAATGAGGTGGATAAGAAATAATATTGCTGCGTGTATATGAAATGTATTTTTTTTTCTTTCTTCGAAAAGAATATTTACACAACTTATGATATATAGTACTTCCAAGCCGAGTGTTAAAAGAATTGAAATAACTATTTATATCAATATAGTATATCATTGTTTCGACAATTCTATCCTAAGACCTCTACAATTAAACATGCTTGACATACAACAATTTTTATGATGAACGAGCCTCCTAAACACATGAGTTAGGACAAAAAACGATAAAAGAACTCGTATTAATCTATCAGGTCAACCGATTAATTTAAAAACAGTTTAAGGTGGCCCCATGACCCTTGTGAGCAAAGAGTTATGTCACATGGCTATCAACTAGCCTTTGTGTTGTCGTATTAACTTGAGCTATTACAAAAATATCAAAAATAGGTATTTTTTTATTAAAAATATTTTCCTTTATTATTACTTGATTAATATACTATGTTGAAAATGTAATAACCGAATACCTTTTCTAAACTCAGTACTTCAATCATATCTATAAAAAAAATATTTAGGTCAATCCGACTCAAGCAAGTTTATGGTTATTCATTCTCAATTAAGAATTTTATTTTTGAACACTCCATTAAAGTTGTTATGGCTTTTGGTTTCTCTTTATAGGGGAGCTTTCTCCTACCTGGTTCTTTGTAGAATCTATCAAAAAGATAAAAAAAAGTCATGGAGATAAAATATGGTGTAATCTACATTTGCTTTTATATGAAAATTTGATTGTTATTGTTTATTAATCAAACATGGTAATGAAAGGAAGTATATAATCGAACAAGCGCGAAACAAAAGGTTACAAAACCAATTGTAGGTTATATAAATACATACATAAATACATACATACATATATATAACAATTTATACAATACTAGAGAGATTTTAGACTTAAAGTCTTTAACACCCAAAATCTCACCCTTAACTACTACTTGTAACCTCCCCTGTTGTAAATTAGTTTTTCTAATAATCTATTGAACTGCCATATATTCTATGCTGTAGTGTACAAATGATCAAATGCCTACAATCAAGAGGGAGGATTCGAACTTAAGAATTTTAATACCAAGGATTTCACCATCACTATTTGTTAATTAATTGTCTAGTGAACTACATAACTAATGCATATTCTATGTTATAAAGAGAGTGCAGACAACCAAATATCTATAAACACTTTTACCATTGATTTTCTTTGAATATAGATTTTTCTTTAACATTACTGAGGCATACATTAGTAACTAATGGAAGATTTTTTGTTAATTTATGCAATTATTTTGTGCGAAGTTCTAAAATTTGAGGTAATTTGATAATGAAATGGACACATTTAATTGTTGACACTTACTATATTTTTTTTTACTAATTTGCATTTCCTATATATATAACGTCCCCTTGAAATTATTTTCATTGTAAGTTTGGATGACCAAATTAATTAACTTTTATATAATATGACCCCAAACAACACATTAGATCAAAAATGTTTTTGGACAACAAACTCTTTGAGAATAAAAAAAAAACTTTAAGAGTAGTTTCTACATTTATGTTTTATTTAATTTATACTTTTTTTAATAACATTGCATTTTCAAATTTCACTTCTCAATCTTCAAAAAACATTTTGGCTTTCAAGTATTTTTTTTAAATCAATCATATAAGACATGCTCTTCTTATGCGCTCCTTTTTATGTCTTGTTGTCCATCCAAGTGATCAATCGAGTTGAAAATATTATTAATTTAATAATTAAGAAAATGACATAAACGTAAAACTAACCAACATACTTCCTCTAATTCTTTATAAATCTTATAATTTGCATCAATTAATGGTTCTTAGAAGATAAAAATTTAAGACCGGAATCATTAATGGTGATGCTAGGAGTATAACTAAGGTGTTAGAACTTATTTAAAGAATATTCATGTGAAATTCTTGTAGACATGAGTTCAATTTGTGTGATGAATCACCGACATAAATATGAGGATATGAATGAGATCCTTATATGAGCTAACATTTATTTGATTTAGTTCATAGTGATCGAGCCTAGATTCATACAAGTGTTTCTCAATATTAAGTGCATGATGCGGGACCATTTGTGAAAGAGTTGCAAATTAGTTCTAAAAGAAGAGTTTGCAAGTTAGTATTTTCAATCTCTAACTATTGGGAGAAGATAAGGGTAAATTAGGAAAAATACTAAAAGTATGTAGTGAAAACCTAAATTCACAAACAATTTTGATTATTATATATATATTTTTATTTTCTATTTCTTGCAAAAAAAACACATCTTTTGGATAAGATGGATTAATGAAATAAATAAAATTTAATCTAAAAACAATCCTATAAATTCCGGTGCTACCAAACTTAGGGGGAGGTCAATATGTATGTAGCCTCACAATTATGTTGGTACTAATTCATTATAATGGATTATTTTCAATACCAATGTGAAAAAATGTGTTCATAAAAATAAATTAATAGATAGTTAGTTAATGAGTTTGAGAGATGATATAACAACAAAAATTGATAATGATACCAACTATAGTAAGATTTATAATTATAACAATTTTAATAACAAGTAAAAATTAATAATAAATAATATTAATGAAGAACATTGTAAATATCAAAAATAAGATACATAATAACAATACAAATAACATACACTTGACACTTAACACAAAACAAGTAGCACAAAACATCATACACTCTCATGGCCAGGTATTTACTAACTTCAATGATGTTGATCGTACCAACTTAATGGGCAAACCTTACCTCAAAAAATAAACTACTTCGTCTATTTCTCAAAAAGTATAGCTTTTTTCATATGTATTTATTTTGTTTCAACAACAAAGTATATTTGGAAAAAGTCAAAAACTTTCATTTTTGCCATAACTTTTCTCTTTTCTATTTAATGTATTTATTGATATGTTACTTTCCAATAAAAAGTGTAGTTAAAATAATATGAATAAATGTGTTTACTTTCCAAATTTTTATTAGTTTTGTAAAAAAAAATGTATAAAATATGAATAAAAACTTTTAGAAATGGATGGAATAATTAGTTAGCCATCTCAACACACATTAAATGAGTTGAGTCATGTAAAACTTCTACATTATGGGGTTGCTCTCAATATAGCTAACTTTTGTTGATATTCTCTAATTTAAATAAATCTTATCTTATCTTATTTGGTTTAGTAATAATTAACACGATCTTATTATTCTTATAATCATCATCATCAAAATCATCATCATCATCATCATCATCATCATCATCATCATCATCATCTATCATTATATTTTATATTATTATTATTTAATAAAATTATTCCCTATTAAATTTAGTAATAATTGATATGAATATTTAACAATAATATTAATGAAATTAATTGTACTAATAATTCTGAATATATCTAATGCAATAATCATAATTTATAATATACTTGATAATTGAATAAATATTCTTAATTATAATATTTTATAATTTAATACGTCTAATAGTCATAGAATAAATAATTTTATTAGTCATAGTTATGAAATTATATGTTTAAAAGTAATATTAACAATACTTTGCAATTATTAATTATAATGTTTAACTTAAATAATATATTACTTTTATATTACCGAGATTATTTAAATAAGTATAAATATTTAGTTTAATAAACAACAAAATAACTAGTTAGCAATAATAATCAACATGAATAGTAGTTCTCAACAATAGCATATAAAAAATATATTAATCAAAATTACATTAATCATCATTATAAATAAATAAGTAAAAATGATTATTTATAATTACAAAAAACCCATAATTATAAATTTATTATTATTATTATTATTATTATTATTATCTTCATTATTATGATAATATTAATAATAACAACAATATTTATAAATAAAATACTCTATTAATAATAATATGTGCAAATAATTATATTAATTATTATTTGGTAATGTTATAATCGTATTAATAAGGGTAAACTTAATCATTTTTAAAAATAAATAATGAATTAAAAAATTAGGAATAGTATATTATTATGATGAATTATTATCATATTTTATTAATACTATGAAAATAATAAAAATACTAATTACACTAATTATGATAGTAATGGAAATAAAGAATCAAGAAAGAAAAGATATTATTATGAAAAAAACAAATAAATAATAATATTGATAATTCATTAATTAATACTTTCAATTTTAATTTTTCTAAAATTATGATTTTAAAATAAAACAAAATTAAACACTATTATTTTATTTATTATCTTAATCTTATCAAATTTATATTTATTTTCATTGATTTGATCCAATATTATAAGCACCCTAAACATAAAATTATTGTTTTCCCTGAGGTTCGCTACGTGAACCTTAAATATCCACGGCTTCCTTGAATAACTGCTCTCGAGTCGACTATGTCGTTGTCTTCGTCAGAAAACTATAGTTCTGCTTACCACCCCCTGTCAATTCCGAGCTCTAAAAACATCATTATTTTTATGGTTCCAACTTCCAATGGACGTACGCAGACTTAAAAAATAATAAAATTGAGAAACCATGAAGATATTATAAGAGCATGACATCAAATTTAGTAAATCTTGACCCGTAACATTGATTTACTCATAAAGATCCTTAAATATTTTCTCCAAAGCTGAATTCGTAATATAGCAGCATGAAGTTGAAGCAGTCTGATCGATTACGCACACGAAAAACATTCAACAATGGACGATGTGTTTAATAAACAAACGTGCATGTTTTTAGCCGTAGTAGATAACATCAGTTAGTTTAAGGTTATTATAATATTATGTTTTCTTATACTATAATTTTTATGGGGTATGTTTTCAAACTCAGGATATTATTTGACAGGTTGTAAAGAATATTCATCTATTATTATTTCCATCTAATATTTTTATTTGCAAGATTATTGTTGGGATTACATGGTATTCGGAAATTATTGTTTCCACGTGGTATTATTATTATTTTTGTAAATTATTTTATATAGTAAAAAGAAAATAAAAAGGGGACAATAATAATGTTATTAATATTACATGTTACATTTTATAATAAACAAAGAAAAGTAGTAAATGATCTTTATTGATAAGATTTAACTAACAATAAATATGTTTATTTTGTTTACCTCTAGTAACTTTTGGGCAGCGAACTATTTGTACGGAAGGATACTTAGTTTAGTAATTAGCTAATTAAACTTCAAAAAAAGGGCAAATAACTCCATAACACTCGTAACATGTAAAAGTATATGTTAGTAGGCTACTTTGTAAAACAAGGCACACGAATAAAAAACAACAAAAGCTATAGTTTGTCACCTCATTGTTGACTTAGTCAATAGGTACCGAGCCATTTCTTAATTTGTTTCATCTATTCTAGTAATAACAAATCATAGTTCTTTTATTGATGTTAGTAGGATTTCCTTCCTAATTTACTTCATAATTTTGCATGGTACAATCTATTAATTTATTTGAAATCATATAATACATGCATACATGTTTCGGTGTTCTTGGTGTCTTAATTTTGGAAACTATTTACATGCAAGTCTACAATCTTAATCCTATGATAGACAAGAGCAGAACAATAATCAACAAGTATGTGTAAAAATCGTTGTAACTTCCCCTATTGTAAATTATTTTTTCTAATAAACTACGGAACTACTATATATTCAATGTTATAGAATATAAATGATCAAATGCCTATAATTGAGAGGGAGGATTAGAGCTTAAGAATTTTAATACCAATGATTTCACCCTCACTATTTGTTAATTTATTTTGCTTTAGAACTATAGAACTAATGTATACTCATTGATTTATAAAGAGTGTAGAAATGATCAAATATATACAAATTCTTTTACCACTGTTTTTTTATTTAGTATAGACTTGACATCAACATTAATGATGCATACATTTCTAACTAATGGAAGATTGTATGTTATTTATAGTATTTTTTTGTGTAAAGTACGAAAATTTTAGGTAATTTGATAATGAAATGGACACATTTAATTATTGATACTTAATGTATATATTCCACTCAAAATTATTTTCATTGTATTTTTAGATGTCCAAATTAGTTAAATTTTAAATAATATGACCATAAACAACACACTAGATCAAAACTTTGTTTGAATCACAAACTCATTGAGAATAATAAACTTATTAATGTAGGAGCATCTCAATCTCACTCTTCTATTATTAAAGGTTAAAAGTTAGCATACTTGGAAATGGTACCAACTGTTCTTGAAAATTCTAATGATAATCCTAATGCTACTAGTATTTTATTAAGTGATTTTTGTAGGTAGTATATATGTTTGCTAGAAGAAGAATTCACCAAAGACATCTCCTGTATAAGAATTCTCCGAAGACATCTAGTGTACAAGAATTCACCTAAGACATCTAGTGTACAAGACAATGACAAGATGAGGATTGCAAAGTTGCATAAAAGACAAAATTATAAGATATGAAGCTTGCTTAATTGATTATTCAATGTATTACATGAGTAGGTTTTGTTTAGCTTTGATATTTTATGTAAACTTTATAATATCTTGTAACTTATAATTTTAGATCATTATGTGAATAATATATGTAATACCCTATTTTTAGGAACCCTAATTAAAATTAATAATTATGTGTGATTAGTTATACTTATTATTTTAGGCTGTTAAGTATTAAAATGTGTTATTATTATTCATATTATTACAATGGTTTAGATATAAAAATAATCAGGTAAAAAAATGATAGAAATTTAACTATTCATTTTAGTCCTAGTTTATACCCAAAAATCTTAGCTTAATTATTTTATTAATAATGTCAACCCGTAACCCAAAATAAATCCCTAAAATTTATTCCCAATTATTCTATATTTTCCCATTCCATTAAACATATCCCAATCCAGATTATTTTTTTTGGATATTTGTTTCAATTTAGTACCCTAACCTACCCAAACTAAATCTAAAATAAAAATTTAAAATAACTATTTTCTACTCTACCTCCCCTAAATCTCTCTCTCTATCTCCCTCATTTCCTCACTTCACTTAACCCATCACCTTATCTCAGCACCCGCTACATTTTTTTATATACATATGCACACTATATGCCACATTATATACATGCACATCCATGCATCACCAAAACAACCCACCTGTATTATACATACACACGCAAAAACACTCATCGCAACCCCCGACCAAACCAGTTGTAGAACCATGACCATGCCAAACCTTGAGCCTGCCACCACTCCCTTACCAAACCAGCTTTAGCGTAGCTCCACCACCAAAACGAGCCCCAGCAACCAACCATCTTCTTCTTGCACACTCACTAACTCCAACAAAAAAGCCCCTACTCCCCTCCTCTGCACATTTTGTTCCCCATTGCCTAACACCCTTCCTCGCCACTTCTAACCCTACCCGCGCATGCAACTGTCCCCATTGAACCCCGCTCAACAACTCCACCACCATTCTCATCCTCCTACATCGCCTAGCCTTGCCTAGAACTACCCTTTCTCCCTCTACACTTCTGCCACCAAGACCGGTCGCCACTGACAGTGCAGGCCCCTACATCACCACTGCAACCACTAGCCTTTGCTCCCTACCACCTCTCCCTGGCTCACCTTTTAGCCAGCCAGCCAGCCAGCAACAATAGCCCCCTCCCCTATGTATGAGCCTTGGCTCACGTTGCACGCATACAATGTGGGTGAATTGGGTTTGGTTTTAAAATGTGGTACCTATTTTAAATGTAAGGGTATTTTAGTAATTCTTAAAAAATAAATATATTATTATTATAATTATTATTTTTTTTGATAGATATTGATTTGGTAATTGCGGTATTATCTTCAGATACAAATGTTGATTAGCAGGATTTGATAACTCTAGTAGGGTATCACTATATTTACATTTTTGTTGGAATTCAGATAACCGTTATACCCTACTAAAATGATAAATATTGTGTGATGGCACATTAGGATTTTTGGTGCTTTAAGCATGATTTATTACGATGTAATTATGTGTTTATTATTATTGTTATGAAAATTGGTAAAATGAGCTTGTTATCTTCGGGTACTAAAGTATGATTAAAATGATTCTAATGATTGAAAAACATTTTGTGTGATAAGTATGTATAAAATAATTGGGCGAGCATTCTTAGATATAATTATGGAATAATAATTATGGATGTGTGCCCTGGGGGTAATTTAATCATTTTTAGTGTATTATGATATTTATCCTAAAAATCATGTCTAATATGTATTATTTGTTGTTGATTATGTGATCATGTGTTTTGTACGTTTTAAAAGTGTATGATAGGATTTTGTATGCTGAAAGAGGTGTAGGGGCAAGCTAATCTTTTGATATAGCTGATAATTTAAATTGCATAATAAATAATCTAATTATTTCATTTTAGCTTGTTCATGACAGATTAATAAATAAAATGGATTTTGTATGTTAATGGATGATAACCTGATAATTATTGGTATTAGGGGCATTTTGGCCATTTCGACCTAATGTACCCAAATGTGAATAATTAGACATAGGATGACCTTAAACTTTTAATATGTTAACCTTAGTATTGAATTTGATCTTGTTTTGGACCATTAACCTTGGGGTTGACTTGAATAATTGAAAATAAAGGAAAAATAGATGAGTATGAAAATGAGAATATTTGTGCAATATATGTTATTGGTGATCACCATATAAATTACTAATATGTAAAGTGGAAGACCTACAACTTTGGTCTTTTTATCTTTTTAATCATGATTGAAAGTTTCATTCTTTATATACATGCATCCATTTTCTTCTTGAACCATGCATTCTAACTCTCGTTGTGGCTCCAAAATCTTGTTTAACTTCCAAAAATATCAAATATTTTAATATTAATCTAATACTTACACGTAAGAGTACAAACTAAAGTAGTGTCCTCGATCTAAATATGAAATATGCATCAAATACCCATCAATTATACTTGAAACATACTAAGATAATGCATATTTTTTATCTTTATCAACTGATCTCCCAATCTTATACTTTTGCTTGTACTCAAGAAAATAATCAATAAGAATAATAGGAGTAGGGAAAGATAATGGAGTAGGGAACACATCCACATCAATCCTATAACTAATATCCAACATATCACAAGATAAATAAACTTCATCAGGAGTTAAGAATAATTTCCATATCTTTTAAAAGTGTAATAAATAAAGGATAAAATTTCCTTCTAATCCATAATACAAAGTAAAAAAAAGTAATCCATGTAACTAGCTTCAATTTTTAAGTAGTAAAATTGAGACATTTAGGTAGTAAAATTGGTAGAACTCGTTTTAGGGAATGTGGAATCTCCATCTCTCAAGTGTTTAGGGGTAGAATTCTACTATTCCAAATTCTTTCGAATGGATGTATTCAATCCATAGGCTTACATCTTATCTCAATGAGTTCATATTTTGACATATTTTATACCTTTTTAATATTATTTTTTGGTATTTTATTTGCTAATATATAAGAATAATGATAATTTTATACTTAAGTAATAATAATCTTATAAATTTTATCATTTGAGTGAAAATGATATAAAATAAATGAGTTAAAAATATAATATTATTTATTAATTTTTCTAATGTTATTTTGTAGGTAAAAACAAAAGGGTTTTGGATCCTTTGGACAAAAAGCCCAAAGGATTGAAGGCCAAAGGACCAACGACTGAAGAACAAATCAGGGCAAATAAGGTCTAAGGCTTGGAGGTTGGAACAGAAATAAAAATAAAGAAGGCTGGGCGTCAGCAGAAGACACGAAAAGAGAGAGCCAGTCACTACTAGAAATGAGGGTTTTAACGACCAACAAATTTCGTCGTTAATGGCCAAATTTTGGTTGCTAAAGCTAATAACGACCAAAAAAATTGTTGGTCGTCAGTGGTCATTATTGCTCCCTCGTTAAAGGCTTTAACAACCAACTGAAATTTTTTTGTCGCTAAAGCAATAACGACTACATATTATATTGGTCGCTAATGCAATAGCAACGGCGTATAATTTTGGTCACTAAAGGTAATAACGACGAAACAAAGTGTTGGTCGCTGAAAGTAATAACGACAACGTATGACGTTGGTCGCTAAAAGTAATAGCGACAACGTATAATATTGGTCGTTAAAAATAATAACGACGAATAAAATACACTGTCGTAAATAATATTAACGACCACTTTTTTTTATCGTAATTAAAAAAGTATCACACCAATAACGATTAATTTTTCCGTCAATACTAAAATTCATTTATTATTTGCGACATAATTTATTGGTCGCAAATGACATAATTATATATTCAATAATATATATAATCAACATTTCAATATTCATCTATAACCCTGCACCTATATGAATATACATATATCCATTTCAATCTTTTGAAGACCTGTACATGTATGCGTACATATATCCATTTCAGTCTTCTCAAGACCTGCACCTGTATATGTGTATATATATCCATTTTGATCTTCTCAAATCCTGTACCTGCATACATATATATTCATTCTAACATATAGATATAATTTTCTAAATATCTTTTTATAATTAAACATTCAACTAAATATTCATACAAATAATTTGTATCAAATGTCCGATACAATTTTCGGCTATGATAAAATATAAATATATTACAAAAGAGCTACAATATGTCGTTGCATTATAAAAATATCACGATTAGCAGCCGCTTAAGAATTAAACATTCTTTCCGTCGGATACAATAGACTTGGTAAGTTTATCAAAATAAACTGGATCTGCAACAATAGAAATATAAAAATAATAATTAATATAAGTATCAAATAAACAATGACATATGATATCAAAATAAAAGAAAAACATTACGCCGAATAATAAACAATGACATTAATTCATGAAATCAGATATATAAAATGAAATCTCCAAATACAAGGAAAATAATGAAAATGGAAATAAATATGATTCAATAACAGTATTCTTATAACTATTATTTTAGGTTGATAGAAATTGAACTATTCATTTCAGTCCTAGTTTATACCCAAAAATCTTACTCTAATTATTTTATTAATAACCTCAACCCGTAACCCAAAATAAATCCCTAAAATTTATTCCCAATTATTCTATATTTTTTCATTCCATTAAACATATCCCAATCCAGATTTTTTTTTTTCGAATTATTTTTTTCAATTCAGTACCCTAATCTACCTAAACTAAATCTAAAATAAAAATTTAAAATAACTATTTTCTACTCTACCTCCCCCAAATCTCTCTCCCTATCTCCCTCATTTCCTCACTTCACTTAACCCATCACCTTATCTCACACCCCCTACATTTTTTTATATACATATGCACACTACACACTGCATTATATACATGCACATGCATGCATCACCCAAACAACCCTCCTGTATTTTACATACACACGCATAAACATTCATCGTAACCCCCGACCACACCCGTCGTAGCACCACATCCAGCCCACACCTCGAGCCTGCCACCACTCCTTTACCAAACCAACTCTAACGTAGCTCCACCACCGAAACGAGCCCCAGCAACCAACCATCTCCATCTTGCACACTCCCTAACTCCAACCAAACAACCCCTACTCCCCTCCTCTGCTCGTTTTGTTCCCCGTTGCCTAACCCCCTTCCTTGCCACTTCTAACTTTACCTGCGCATGCAACTGTCCTCATCGATCCCAGCTCAACAACTCCACCACCATTCTCATCCTCCTACATCACCCAGCCTTGCCTACAACACCCCTTTCTCCCTCTACACTTCTACCACCGAGACCAGCCGCCACTGAGTGTGCAAGCCCCTACATCACCACCGCAACCCCTGCCTTTGCTCACTACCACCTCTCCCTGGCTCACCTTTTACCCAGCCAGATAGCAAGAATTGCCCTCCTCTCCTATGTATGAGCCTTTGCTCACTTTACACGTATACAACGTGAGTGAATTGGGTTTGGTTTTAAAATGTAGTACCAATTTCAAATGTAAGGGTATTTTGGTAATTCTTAAAAATAAATATATTATTATTATAATTATTATCTTATTTGATAGATATTGATTGGGTAATTGCGGTATTATCTGTAGGTACGAAATGTTGATTAGCGGGATATGATCATTTTAGTAGGGTACTACTATTTTTACATTTTTGTTGGAATTCAGATAACCGTTATACCCTACTAAAATGATAAATATTGTGTGATTGCACATTAGGATTTTTGGTGTTTTAAGCATGATTTATTACGATGTAATTATGTGTTTATTATTATTATTATGAAAATTGGTAAAATGAGCTTGTTATCTGATATAAAATATTTCAGGTACAAAAATATGATTAAAATGATTCTAATGACTGAAAAACATTTTGTGTGATAAGTATGTATAAAATAATAGGGCGAGCATTCTTAGATATAATTATGGAATAATATTTATGGATTTGTGCCCTGGGGGTAATTTAATCATTTTTAGTGTATTGTGATATTTATCCTAAATATAATGTTTAATATGTATTATTTATTGTTGATTATGTGATCATGTGTTTTGTACGCTTTAAAATTGTATGATAGGATTTTGTATGCGGAAAGAGGTGTAAGGGCAAGCTAATCTTTTGATATAGCTGATAATTTAAATTGCTTAATAAATAATTAAATTATTTCATTTTAGCCTATTCATGATAGATTAATAGATAAAATGGATTTATTATGTTAATAGATGATAACCTAATAATTATTAGTATTAGGGGCATTTTGGCCATTTCGACCTAATGTACCCAAATGTGAATAATTAGACATAGGATGGCCTTAGACTTTTAATAGGTTAACCTTAGTATTGAATTTGATCTTGTTTTGGACCATTAACCTTGGGGTTGACTTGGATAATTAAAAATAAAGGAAAAATGGATAAGTATGAAAATGAGAATAATTGTGCAATATGTGTTATTTGTGATCACTTTATAAATTACTAATACGTAAAGTGGAAGACGCCAAGTTTGATAATGGTTTCTCTCTAGGGGTATCTACTGTAGAGGTAAGGTAGGAGTCCTCGATTTGTTTAGTTTTTTGGTGTGCTAGTTGTGCCCCAGTAAGGCCCTAGTCTATTCTATAGGTGACTTATGGGCCGTATAGGGGGTATCGATACTTACGAATTGGATGTCCGAGGTGAGGAGGGTACTACATGCCTTATACATCAGTATGACCAAAGTGCTATTATGCCTTTGGTTTGGATGGTTGGAGGGTACCATGTTGCCTTGTGCATCAGTATGATCGGTGCAATTTTATGTCTTCGGATTATTATTGTATCCCCCTCGAGTAAATAAAAATGGAAATAATATGATTAGATTGAAATGATTATTATTAGATATTGGATTGGTTTCAGTAGTAGCCTTCGTGCCTACCTGTGTTGGTATTATGTATGTGAGCGTACCTATGATGTTATGGATCTTATTATATCGTACTTGTAAGTATGCCTATGATGTTGTGGATTTTATTATATTATACCTGTAAGTATACCTGTGATGTTATGAATTTTATTATACTATACCTATAAGTATATGTGTGGCATTATGTATTTTATTATATTTTACCTATAAAAATGCATATGATGTTATGTATTTTATTATATTATACTTTTAATTATACATATGATGTTATGGATTTTATTATAGTATACTTGTGAACAGACCTATGATGTTATGAATTTGGTTGGAATTGATTCTGAGATATGAGTCATGTTGTAAATGTTATAATGGTTATATTGGAGTTTGGTAGGCTTTCAGTTGTTTTAGACAAAAGAAAATGAGTAGTATGTGACCTTGATAGAATTTCACTCTCTAAATGAGTACTATATATTAATCCTCATATGAATACTTAAATGTCTTGTACATGTTAGTTGTATGCCTTACATGTGTTCCATGCTAGTTTTTCATATTAGTTAGTATAAAGGGTTATTCAGTACCATAGAACTGACAGATTCCATTTTAGGGTTCTCTGCCTATTCAACGGGTGGTCTTTACATTGCAGGATTACTTTGAGGATAAGGTTTGATGACTTTAAATAGAGGGTTAAGAGTTAGGACTATCCAATGTTCACCCCGACTTCTTTTGATCCAAATATTTCATGGACTCTTAAGTCCCCTACTATTTCCCCTTGTTATATTGCAACTCTTTGCCTGATCTTTTTGTATTTATCAAGACAATGTAATTTGTAATGAATTTTCTACCATGCCTTCATTACAAATGTTATTTAAGTAAAGTAATGTTTTAGCCTTATCACTTAGTATAAGAATGGTAAAGGATGCCAGACTTATATTAAGTATGGCAATAACACCCATTAATTTTGTAATTAACGCTTCCGCAAACCGAAAATTTTTAGTAGTAAAAATGAGGGTGTTATAATATAGGCATGTATTGCATTAGCTTATCTCTTTATATAGCTATATATATCGGTTGGGTTGGGCTTGGTTAATAAAGAGGAACTAAGGCCTCATGTATCTATATATATACATGTATGTCGACTATACATAGAGAATGAATGAATCAATTCACATCAAGTTTACAATTTTTTGAAATTCTTCATTTCTCTTGAAGTGAACTTATCTTGAGAATTTAGGTATTTTTCTATAGAAAAAACTTTGTGATTTCTCTTTAGAATTATGTTGACCTTGGTGAAGATCAATCTCAAATTTGTGGAGTTTGTTGAAGACTACCTCTATATTAGAGCACTGCATCATCTTTGAGCATCATATCTACTTCAAGAAACATGACAAAAGATCCTACATTGTGAAAGAATATTTCCTCTATTATCTTCTGCATCAATTTTGGTTTCAAATCAAGGTCTTGGATTGAAAATTTTTGGAGGAGAATCAATCTTCAAAGTTGAGTCAAGCAAACACACCATTAACGGCTTTAGATTGAGGTTCTTGATCATTCTTGCTACAACTCTTTAGAGCTTGATTGTCTTTCTTTGAATTTTGTTTGCATTTTTATAATATGAACTGAGAATGGGTGATGATAGGTAATGTGTCAGAGTAATCTTGAAATAAAACTCAAGCGTTGCTAGCAAAGAACCAAGCCAAAAATAGGTGAATGCATGTTAAACTTTAAATGTGTAAGAAAGGAAATTGTGCATGTGTAGGCATTCTGTTATGTTTGTCTTGATGATAGTTATTCTTTATGATGTCCCACATGATTAGATTAGGTTTTAATTTTGAATAAGTACCTTCGAGGCTCAATTTAAGTGCATGAAAACCAATTATTCATTTACCGTAATAACAACTTGAATTCTTTCAAAGGAATTTTGTTAATTATGTGATTTCTATGTCTTAAAACCTAAGTCGTGTGTAGTCAATAATTTAGACAAATTGTTTGTGATTTTCATACACATAACACATTTAGAGTTGTATTTTGACTTGACTTTAGATACATTTCACGATAAAACATAGAAAACATGCATAATTGTTTGAAGTGCATCTAATGACATAGCAATTATTTTGAAGAAATTAACAAGAAACATGCAAGGAGTGATAATAAAATTTTGTTTATGATACCATTGATTTATTATAATTGTTTTTGATTCGTTAGATTTGAAATCTTCTACAAGAACCAACCAAGGGCCGACGAGGGAAATTATTTGATTCGGGTTTCCAATAGAAACCGTAGGAATTACTAACTATTTTGTTAAGTGTGTTAGCAAGTTGATTACAATAGAAGGGGATCCAAACTTCCAAGCCATTTTTTGGAAATCAAGAAGCTCTCAACTAACCTTTATGCAAACAATACTCAAATTAAATAATCTCTTGCAATGCAAACTCAATTGTAAATGATGGAGTCTCGATTTACCACGCGAGATTTGACTTAAAATGTATAAGAGCAAAGAGATTTATATGGAGACCGAATGGGGAGTGTAGAAAAACAAACCAATCTAACAAGAGGAATATATCCAAACTCACATGTAGAATATGGAGAAGATTCACAAGGAAGTGGAAGTAATTGAACATTCTATGACCATCAGCTAAGACACCACTATAGAGAAGATAAAGGTATAAAACTTGATCATCCTGATTTTGATGGTAAACGTGATGTTGAATTATTTTTTGAATGGTTATATGAGGTGGAGTCTAAATTTGAATTTGAGAATTATCATGATGAGAAAAAATGTAAACTAGCTACTCTTAAGTTTAAGAAGTTTGCTAGGATATGGTATGATAACTTGGAAGGGACTAGAGAAAGAGAAGGTAAAAATAAAGCCTTGGGATAAGCCTAATAAACATTTGAGAAAGAACTTTGTACATAAAAAATGTGAGAAAGATAATTACATTAGATTGAACACTCTTAGACAAGGATGCCTATGTATTAGAGAATATGTTACGGAGTTTGAAGGGGTGACACTTATATGTGATATCTATGAGAGAAATGAGTAAATGTGTGCTAGATTTCTAAGAGGTTTTAACATAATTATTCAAGATAAATTTGAAACTTGTGTATATGGTTCTCTTGATGATATGATTAAGCTATCTTTTTTATTTGAAAATCAAATCAAGTCCACTAAGCTTTATGCCAAGAAAAATACTTCTTCTATAAAGTTCATCTTGAACGCACAAGCTACAAAGTATGGGCTGGGTACACCACATACTAAAAATGTTGATAAGAAGTAAGGACCTACCTGAGAGGAGAAAGGCAAGGCCAAGATCAATGAGGTCTCTACAAATAAATGCTTTAAATGCCAATGATATGGACACTTTGCTAGAGAATGTCCCTATCAAATAGTGTTGTCCATATAAGAAATTGAAGCTATGGAGGCTTGTGGTGAAGACCCTGAATTCGAGCCAAGTGAATTAATTTCAAGTGAATCCAAGGATGAGTGAAATGCTTGTTATGTACTTAAAATATATTTTCAAATTCAAGCTAATGAGCAACCCAACCAATGAAAGAAGATATTCTAGACTAAGAATGGGAGACATGGTTGGTCAAGTTATCATTGATAGTGGATCGTGTACTAATGTAGCTAATGAGAGGATGGTAAAGGAGTTGGGATTAGAGACAAAACCACATTTAAAGCCTTATTATCTTTAATGGATCAACAAGGAAAAAGGAGTCAAGGAAACCAAACAAAACCTAATCTCATTTCAAATTGGTAATTACCATGATGATGTATTGTTATGTGATATTTTTTTCTATAGATGCTTGTAAAATCATATTAGATATACTATGGAAATATGATATATATGTGCTATTCATAATAGTATTACTAATGAGCATATCATGGAAAAAAGATAAGAAAAAGCACAAAATTAAATGTTCTAAGTGTGATAATGATAACATAGTAAAAAATAAAAAAGCTTATTTTTGCATGAAAAACTCTATGATAGAATGCATTAGAAAATAAGGTAGTTGTTATGCTTTGATTATCAAATAATCCCGAAAAGGGGAGAAAAATGAAAGTAATCCTCGATTCAATAAGCTTATTGATAAATATTATGATGTATTTTCTGATGACTTATCACCTGGATTATCCTCTAAAAGGGGAATGAAACAAGCTATAGACTTAATGCTTGGTATGTCTTTAATGAATCAGCCTACATATAGATGTAATCCAAAAGAATTTAAGGAATTGTAAAAAAAAAGATTTCATAAGAAAAATAATATGTGAGAGATAGCATGGGTCCATGTTGTGTATACACATTACTTATAAAAAAAAAGATGGTATGTGGCACATGTGTATTGTCTTTAGAGTTGTTAACATTATAGCTATAAAATATTGATTTCCTATGCCTAGATTAGATGATATGTTAGATGAATTATGTGGAGTAAAAGTATTCTCTAAAATTGATCTAAGGAGTGGATGTCATCAAATGACAATAATAGAAGGGGATGAATGGAAAACTACTTTTAAAATAAATTATTGTCTTTGATGAATGGATTGTGATGCTTATTGCTTTATGTAATGCACCTAGTTCCTTTATGAGACTAATGATTGAAGTTATTTACCCTTTTTTTGAAAAATTCATTGTATTATACTTAGATGATATACTTGTATATAGTCAAAATGAGCATGATCATCTTATCCAATTGAGGAGATTATTTGACAAACTAAGAGAAGCTAAACTCTATGGAATTTGTTTTTGTTAAAGTGTAACTTTATGCTTTCAAGTATTGTTTTCCTTTGCTATATTCTAAGTAGCAATGGTATAAAAGTGGATCCCACAAAGATTCAAGCTATTTAAGATTGGTCTATACTCAAAGATATTAATGAGATGAGGATTTTCCATAGGTGAGCAAGTTTTTATAGTAGATTCATTAAGGACTTCTCAACTATTATCGCGCCAATTATACATCTCATGAAGAAAGGTGGATTGAAATGGAGAGACGATGCAACCAAGGTAGTCAAGACTTTGAAAGACAAGCTATGTAACACACCATTATTATCCTTGCCTAAATTTGATAAACTGTTTAAAGTTACATGAGATGCTAGTGGGGTAGGGATAGGAGGTGTACACTCACAAGAAAAGCAGGCCATTGCATTTTTTATTAAAAAATTAAATGGGGTTAAATTTAATTACTCTATATATGATAAAGAATTCCATACCATCATAAGAAACCAAGAAACATGGATCCATTATTTGACACCTAAAAAATTTATTTTACATTCAGATCATGAAAGTTTAAAATATTTGCATGAAGAAAAAAAAGAAAAAAATTTCTAGACACGCGAAATGGCTTAGTTGTTTTAAAATCATTCATGTTTTTAGTCAAACAATTTGTTGGTAAAGAAGATGTGGTAGCAGATGCATTATCAATAAGATCTTTGATACTTGTCATGTTAGATGCTAAGTTATTATGTTTTGAAATGTTAAAAGAATTATATGCAAAAGATGAAGATTTCTTTGAGATTTGTGATCCATGTAAAAAGAATCATAGTCATGAAAATTATATGATTCAAGATGACTTTATTTTCAAATTTAATGAGTTGCGTATACCTCATTCTAATGTGTGTAATTTTGTAACTCCCCAAAATTTTAGAAAACCTATAATTTAATAAATAGATTTTATTTAAAATAAATTAGCTTTTAAAATTATTTAATTTAATTATTTTATGGATTTTTGAGTATATAAATTTGGATAGGAGTATTTAATAAATTAAAAATAAATATTTTATTATTTTATTATATTATTTTTATTTAAATAATTTTCCAAACTAATATTTTACTAAAATTATTCTTTTTAAACCAATATATTAAATTATATTAAATTAAATAATTAAATTAAATAATTTATCAAAAATATTACATTTTATTATTTTATAAATTAAATTAAATTATTTTCCCTATCTTCCCATTTCCCTTTTTCCCTTTTCCCCTTTTCCTTTTCTTTATCCCTTTTTCTCCTTTTTCTTCTTTCTTTCTTTTCCTTTTTCCCTCTTTCGGGTCGCCCGCACCAGGCCAACCCCTCCCCCCTGCGCACTTAGGCTGTTGGCCCGTTCTCCCTCTCCCCCGCCCACACCGGCTAGCCCAGATCTCCCTCCTTTTCTTTCTTTTCCTCTCCCCCTCCTACCTGGGTCGGCCCAACTATTTTTTTCTTCCCCTTATGCGCCGCTTGCTGCACCCCCTTCCCTTTCTTTCTTCTTCCTCTACACCCCATCCAACGTCCCCATCGACTTGTCTTCATCAGCCAGCTCTACCACCTAAGGCATACAGGCCACCACCCCGCTGCCACCACCTGCCACCACTGCAACTCTCTCTCTCTCTCTTTGCCCTGTCCCTTTTTTTTCACCATTTTAGGCCAACTAGCCATGCACTCCCCACCCGCATGGCTCTCCTTTTCCCTTCTTCCCCTCCCTCTCCCTGCCACCCTAAACACTGCCACCAACCAACCACCTATCCCCCATCCTCCCTCTTCTTTTTCTTCTCCTCTTCAACCCTTTCCTTGCCCCATTTTTCGAGCCCCATACCTTCCCTAACCTCCTTCATCTCCCTTTTCTTCTCCTTCCATTTTTACCTCGGTTTTGGCTCTGCTGCCTCCCTCCGCCGCTTCCTCTGCCTCACCAACCACCTAAACCATCTTCTACACCCTTCTACTCCCACCTTGCACCTCCACAACACCACCCAAGCCACCCTGCAGCTCCTTCTTCCTTCCCCATCTTTTTCTCCCTTCTCGGCAACACCCCTGCAACCCCTCCTTCCGCTGTCGTCCTGCCGCTTCTGCCACTACCCCAACAACCAGTCAACTCCCTACAACCTCCTCTACCACCCCCACACCTCTTTTTCCTTAAAACAACCCTTGAAACCCTTCATTTTCCTTATCTCTTTTCCTTCCTTCTTAGGCACGTCCACTCCGGTAGCCATATTTGCGGCCTCACCGCTACCGCCTCTGCCACCCTTGGCCACCAACAACCTACCCGACCACCACCTACACCCCCTCTTCACTCTTTCACCATTCCCTTGCCCTAAATCCTCCCCCATCTACCTTCTTTTTTATCCTAAAGACCCCAACCCGAAAACACCCCTTCCACCCTCTTCTTCATGCAACCTTCGACTCTTCCACCCTTATTTTTGCTTGCAGCTCATGCTGCATAAGCATTATGAGTTGCTGCATTTATTGGCCCATTTTTGTTAATAATTTTAAGGTATGATAATATTTAAGTTAATTATTTCATTTAGTAAATTTTATAAAGTCTTATACTTTAGTTTTTCTTATTTCTAATATAATAGATATTGATGTTATTTTTAGGTGTTAGTTTTGCTAATCAAATCTTGAATATTTAACTGGGATACCGGTAAGGTTTTTTTTCGTTAAACCCCATTTAAACGCATGGATAAACGTATGTTAGCACATTAGGATTTTTAATATGTTATTATGCTTGATATTTGTTGTTTAATATAATATATATATTTGCTTGTATTGATTGATAAAAAGGGAAAGTATGCTAGTTTATATGCCATGTGTGGAAATGTTGCTTAAGGGAAGAGTTTGATTATTAATGAAAGTGTTAAATACTTATCAGTGTTATATTATGTTATTATGACCATTTATGCATGAATAATATTATTGTGAGCCCTAGGGGCATTTTAGTAATATATCTTGTGTAAAAATGTGGCCTAATATGTGTGGGTGATGAGGAGGATTATGTGAAACATAATAATTGGTGGAATTTGGATGAGGAGAGTGGTGTATTAATATTAATATTCATGTAGTGATGATAACTTAATAAAAGTGGCATAATAAAAGGGCATTATGGTAATTTTAGAGATGAAGGGGAAAATGGTAAATTGTAAATAAAAGGGTATTATAGTAATTTTGGGAGTAAAAAAGGAAAATGGTAATTTTATAAGTAAAGGGGTATTATGGTAATTTTGGGAGTAAAGGGTAAAGTGGTAATTTTAGAAGTAAAGAGGGTAATATGGTAATTTTATAATTAAAGGGCAAAATGGTAATTTTATAAGTAAGGGGTAAAATGGTAACTTTATAAATAAAAGGACACTATGGTAATTTGGAAGTAAGGGGTATAAGGGTAATTTTGTAAATAAAAGGATATTATGGTAAACTTGGGAGTAAGGGGTAACTTGGTAATTATAATAACGGCGAAGGATAATTTGATAATTAAATTATGATTATAGAAGGGCAATTGGATACTTATAATAATAGAGAAGGGTAACTTGGTAAATTAATCAACAAAAGCATATTATGGTAATTTTAATAATGGAGAAGGGTAAATTAATAATTATAATCATGGAGAAGAGTAAAATGGTAATTATAACAATTTGAAAAGGGGTAAAATGGCAATTATAATAATTGAGAAGGGTAAAATGGTAAATATGATAATGATGAAGGGTAATTTGGAAATATATCCAACTAAAGGGGCAATTCGGTAATTATGATAATGGAGAAGGGCAATTTCAATTTGGTAATTTAATCGACTAAAGGGTAAAATGGTAATTATTTAACCAACTGAAGGGGCAAATTGATAACCATGATAAAAAAAAAGAAGTGTAATTTGGTAATTTATTCAACTTAAGGGCAAATTAGTAATTATAACAAAGGAGAAGGGCAATTCGGTAATCTAACCAACCAAATGGAAAATAAGATAAGTGTAACAATTATGAAGGGGTGAATGGTGACCTAAAAAGCGTAGGAGATAACTTGGTAACTTGATCTGAGCAAGGAGTAATTTGGTAATTATGTGACTTGAAGGATAATATCGTAAATTGGCAAGTAAGGAAGGGATGGCTTAATAACTATATAAGTAAGGGGTAAATTAGTAATTCATATCTAAAATGTTGATGGGACACTAGAGATTCGTGATAAGACTCAAGTAACACTTAATAAAAGGGTAAGAGTATTTGACGATTAGTAAGTATCATGAGCATAAATCCTGA
Source organism: Tamarix austromongolica (assembly GCA_039764185.1). Classification (NCBI taxonomy): domain Eukaryota; kingdom Viridiplantae; phylum Streptophyta; class Magnoliopsida; order Caryophyllales; family Tamaricaceae; genus Tamarix; species Tamarix austromongolica. The sequence continues at coordinate 86,148,778 of CM077818.1, read as the reverse complement.
ATTAGAAATGGATGAGATTATGATGGCCTTAATGATTTCTCTATGTAATCTCGAATAACCATATGAATAATAAATGCCTAATGATATTAGAATGATTGAAATTGAATAAGCATCTAATTGTTGTGCTTTTTGTGATCACTCAGATTAATACACTAATACTTAAAGTGAAAGACTTTGAGATCGGGAATGGTGGCTCTTTAGGGGTCACTACCCTAAAGATGTGGTTTAGCCCATGATTATTCTGGTATTTGTTGGTGTGCCTTTGTGCCCTAGCCAATCCCTATATCTTACTCTATCTAGCTCTACAGACGTATTTAGGGGGTATGCATACTTATAGATTAGGTATCCTTGTCGGTAGGGTACTGAGTAGCTTTATGCACCAGTACGACCAGGGTACCTTTGCGTCCCTAGGTTGATGGTTGAAGGGTACTGAGTAGCTTATATGTACCAGTATGACCGGTGTACCTTTGTGTCTCGGGTTCTTGATCTCCCTTCCGAGGAAAATAAATAGAATTGTTGTGCCGATTAAAGAAAGAAAAAATACTAGTCACGAAAGTGAAAGATTAATGAGCCAGACCCAGTTGAATTATAATATTGAGTACCGATCTACTGGTTATAATAGTGGCCTAGGAGCATGTCACCCTGTGTGTGTTGTCCTGGAAGATGATTATGAGTACTGATCCATCAGATATAATAGTGGCCCAGGAGAGTGTTTCCCTGGATGATGTTGATATATATTCTGATCCACCGACAATAATAGTGGGGGTCCCGAGCTCAATAAAACCAGTCATGGATGTGAATAATGTTATGGAAAAATACTAATCACTTATAGTGAAACACCATGTGAGTCGGGGCCAAATTGGTCCATCGGCGAATAATAGTGGCCAAGAGCATTTTGCCTTGCATGATTGGTCCACCGGCAAATAATCATGGCCAAGAGCGTTTTGCCCTGCTTGACCGGTCCACCGGCTATAATAGTGGGGTTCCCTCACTCACATGGATATAAAATCTAAGAGATGATTGAATAATGATGGACTAATGGCTTAAGGCCCGAATGTATTGATTTTGCACTATGACATAGCTTAAGGCCCGAAAGTATCGATTGTACATTATGACCTATTAATATCTAATTGAATGTTAAGTATGTGAATGTTATGTATGCACATCTTGTTATATAAGAATATAGTGTTGTATCATGTGTTATATTACATGCCTGCTTTTAAGTGTACTTTTAAAGGGTTACTCAGTACCATAGTACTGAAGGGTTTCATTCGTGGGGCTCCTACCTATTCAATGGGCAGTGTCCTTTGCAGGTCTCTTTTCAAGTACTATTCAAGTGGGCAATGGGAAAGAGAGTAAGGAATTATCCGAAACTATTAGAGTTTTTCTCTTTCTCTTTTAAATTCCTGGTTTTAATGTAATTATTGTTTTTATAACCAACACTAGTGGATTTTATTCTTGTAAATGGTTTGTTACGCTACTCTGATTTAGATATGGTTTGTAAATTGTGGTTTACTCTTCCAGCCTTAGTACTTAGTACTGGAACTGTATGAGTAAACTAGTCTGGTACTAAGTGTGGCAGTAATATCCCCAAAATTCACAGTTTGTTATTTTACTTCCGCTAACTTTTTAATAATTTTTTTTTCAGTAGTGAATTTTGGAGGTGTTACAGATTTACGAGATAAAGAAGTACATAAGGGGGTATAATTGGTCATTTTGATGGTCATAAAACTATGAAAATATGACAATAGAATTTCTATTGATCATGTATGATAAAAATAGTATAAGTTATTATTGGGAGATGTGTGATTTGTCATAAGAGTAAGAGTTCCTTCCATAAGGGTTTGTATACTCATTTACCAGTTCCTAGTCAATCATGAAAGGGGGTTAGTATGGAATTTATCCTAGGGTTACTAAGGACATAAAGGGAAAATGATTCTATTATGGTAGTGGCTAATAGGTTTTGTAAATGGTGCATTTTATTCCTTGTAATAAAACTAATGATGCAACTCATTTAGAGGATTTAAATTTCATGAAAGTACTAAGGTTGCATGGTATTCCCAAAAGTATAGTGGTGGATAGAGATATAAACTTTTTAAGCTACTTTTTGAAGATGCTTTAGTATATGTTAGACACTAAGTTGTTGCTTATTATATTTCATCATCTCTTAATGAAAGGTCAAACCAAATTTCCTAATAAAACCTTGGGAAAATTACCACGATGATTAGTTAATAAGATTACAACAAATTGGGATATAAAACTTGCACATGCTAAATTTGCATATAATAAGAGTCCTTCTAGTTTAACTGATTGAAGTCCATTTGAAGTTGTATATAAAATTAATCTTTATTTACCTATTGATATGTTCTCATTAAAGAAAGGTGATATTAATAGCTTTGATGCTAAAGAAAGTGTTGAATTCTTTATGAAAATTCATGAGCAAATTAAGAACAACATTGATAAATCTAATGTTAAATACCAAACTCAAGCTAAGAAAAACCAAATTACACAAGTGTTTTCACAAGGAAATTTTATTTGGTTAAGAAAATAATTATTTCCAAACTTAAGAAAAAATAAAATAATGCCAAGAGTCGATGAGCCATTTAAAATGTTAAAAAATTTAGAAATAATGCTTATGACTTGGTATTACTTGAATCTTATGTGGGAGTTTCTAAAACTCTCAACATTAGTGATTTATCTTCTTACTATAATGATGCTAATTTAAGAGCAAATGATTTTTAACAAATGCAGAAGCATCTCAATCTCACTCTTCTATTATTGAAGGTTAAGTGTTAGCATACTTGGAAATGGTACCAATTGTTCTTAAAAAATCTAATGATAACCCTAATGCTACTAATATTTTATGAAGTGATTCTTGTAGGTATTATATATTTTTAAGAAGAAGAAGAATTTACCAAAGACATATAGTGTACAAGATAAGGATTGAAAAATTACATAAAAGACAAATCTACACAAAGCTTGATTACTTTATTATTCAATGTATTATATGAGTAGGGTTTTATTTAGCTTTGATGATTTATATAATCTTTGTAATGTCTTATAATTTGTAGTTGTAGATCATTATGTGTATAATATAAACATTAGTTCATTAGTTTAGTTCTTTGTTTAGCTAGCTAGACTAATTGCACTAAGCTTGGTTAATAAAGAGGAACTAAGGCCTCATGTATATACACACACACACATACATACATGTTTGTTGATGTAACACCCCCAAATTTCACTCCTAAAAAAATTTCATTTAAAAGAATAATGCAGAAGCTAAAATAAAATTTGGAAAATGTTACTACCACACCTAGCACAAGATAAATGTCTACCATCTATCTCATGCTAGATGCAAGGCTAAAACCTATCCAACAAAAATTCAAACAACATCTATGCTATAAGGATAAACTCCCATGAGAAGATATCCATAGCATATGGCAAGTGAAAAATTTCACTAAATAAAATCATCACCGAATAAATCAATGGAAACCTATGAGATAATCCTAGATTTTAAAAGCTTATCAAAGTAATGGAAAATTAAAATTCAATTACAACTCCCTTGAAATTTTAATACAACTCGTGAAATTTTTTAAAAGTAAATATAGATAAATAAAGATAAATCATAAGGGATTAACTTCGGATTGCCTACTCTGTCAAGCCAATCCTTCAACCCAACTATAATATCTGATCTCAAACCTATACAAGAGGTATGCTCTCCAGCAATAGTGGATCGTCGTAAGATCCGCTCAACCAATGTAGTATCAATATGGGTCTAATACTGAGTAAATCACGACTACCTAACTTATGGAAGGAAACATGATACACATAAGATAAGGTAATCTCTAGCTTATAATAATAAAGCTCAATTTTAAAGATGAAACATACACCATTCTACTCATATAATAACTCATGCTTATTTATATAAGTATTACATACATTAAAACATGGGGTCATAGATTCATACTTATAAGTATATAACTAGACATGATAACACATAGGGTAAAAGCGTATAAGAAAATAACGATTGCATGCTAAGTAACACACACTACCCTAGAAGATAGCATTCTACACATAGGCCCACATGTGAATTAAATAAGAGATCATGTGATAATTGAATACGGACATGTGCCATATGGCAACACTATTGTAAGAGAGACAACTAAGAGATATGCATAGGAAAAATAAATATAAAGTCCATGAGTGAATGAGAATAATTTATTATTATATTTTATTATCATAATTACACCCATTTGATTATATTATCTTGAGGATAGAGACTCAAATATATCGTAACAACTATTCTAGTACTCAAACAGTACTAATCCTAATTGGTCTGCCCAGAAACGTAACCAGACTACCAATAAATAGAACACCTAATCACTTAAGTATGCATACCTTATAGGGCCAAAATATATCAATACAGCTATAAAGTAGAAGAGGGCCTCTTTAAACCTCGTAAGGCACCAGAGATCACAGAAGATAAAAACACTGAAATGGTACCAAGTGAATACCACACCTAACTCAGATAGCTACCTTGAGTGGTATAAGTTCTGACTCAAGATCTTTCATTTTAAGCGATTAATGTTTTATTTAAATATTTAACCAATTATTGATTAGGCCCACATAACATCACTTAACTCACTTCCATCAATATAATAAATTTCCATTATCATACCAATTCTAAGTGGCATTAAAGTTGATTGATTTCAAGTGGCATTAAAGCTAATAAATTTTAATTGGCATTAAAGCCAATCCAATCCAAGTGGCATTAAAACTAAACCAATCCAAGTAGTATTAAAGGTGAATCAATGCAAGTGGCATTAAAGACAATTTATTGTAGGGGCATTAAAGCCGAACCAATTCAAGTGGCATTAAGGCCGAATAATTTCAGGTGGTGTTAGAGCTAAATAATTCCATGGCATAAAATACAGCATAAGGTATCATGCAATTTCAATCCATACCCAACCCTTCACATACACACATATAATATTCAAGAGTCATACTAACACACATTTACATTGTGGCTATAAATTCATACATACATACAATTACCACACTGAACACATCATACATTTGAAATGATTAAATAATCAATAAGCATACTCATCACCTTCCACTCCAAGTAAACATACATTCTAGATTTCTCCATAAGTAAAGGTAAGTAATGACTTACCTAAATTCGAAGCTACAGAAGCAAATCGAGAAAGAGAGAGAGAGCTATCGAGAGCTCAACAAACCACGAGAAAGTTTTCCTAGATTACCAATAGAAATTGGAAAACTAGGTTAGAAACTACCTTATCAATCAATAATTCAAATATTATAATTAAATCAACACAAGGAGACATAAATGATCTTTTTTAGAAAACATGTCCAAAATCTAGAACTCATGAAAGTAGGTCTATTAAGATTTAATATTATATATTAACCAAATCAGGTTTAACAAATACCATTTGGGGCATTTTAAATTGATTTGGAAAGTCGGGAAAAGAATAATAAATTATAAGTTAATTTTATTGAAAATGACTAACTCATTAGGTTTTACAACTAAAGAGGAAAGCCAACCATTTTTAAAGAACCAATCTAACCCGATAATATAAGAATACAATTAAAATGATTTTAAATCAAAACTAGTGATCTACTAGGTCAGAGAAACATAAGAAAATCATTTTATAAAACCATCTCCGAAAATTAGGGTTTTTAAGCCCGAACTACAACTCGAGTAAATAACTTTTATTATCTCAAATTGATAGCTCAAGAGTAAAATTAAACTAATTTTAAATAAATTTAGATAATCAATTTCAATGAAATAATCTCATAAGTAGCTAATTCAAGATAATTGGATTCCAAAATTAGGGATTTAAAGCCCAAGACACAAAATTGGATAATTCAAATCAACTAATTCCAATTGAAGGTGTTAGAATACAATTAATGTCATTTCAACTATTTCTATAAATTCAATTTTAGAAAAATAGCTATACAAATAACCAATTTCATAATTTCATTTGAAATCTAAGATTTTAGGCCCAAAAATGCAATTCGATTAACTTTTATTTATTTATTTAAATTTAATATTTAGAAATATAATTAGACACATCTTATAACATATTATATAATCAATTGATGAAAACAATAAGGGAAATACCCAATTTAGCATAATTAGTGTTTTCAAGCCTGGAATGCAAATCCAGCCAATTCTTGCTAAAATATATAAATTAATGGTTTGGAATTGTAATTAAATGTATTCTAATGTAAATTTTATAATTAATTGAATAAAATAACTTGATTTCATAATCCAATTTAGATCCACAAAAGTTTTGACATAAAAATCCAATTCCGATCAATTTCACACCATTTTCTCAAATCAACACTTCTATTATAAAATCAAATACATTTCAAATGATATTATAAAATCAATTGAGTGAAACAACTCAATTATACAATTAAATTTTGTTACACATGGATTTTGACCTATAAATTCAATTCCAAATAATTCCGCATAAATTTCTCAAATTGATGGTTTCAACATGAAATTAATTAGATACATTTTAAAGCATAATGTAAAATCAATTTACCAAATCCAAAAAATTCAGACATAACCCAACCAAAAATTGAATTTTCTAGAATTCTGGCATATACCATACAATTAACCTATCTAAATCAATCTTACAACAAATGCATGTATAATCAAACAACTAATTTAGCCTAATTAAACCCAATCTATACAAACTTATTCAAAATTAAAGTTAGGGTTTCTAAAAATTTATACCATAAAAAATTAGCAAATCGGGATAGGTGAAGACCGGGGAAGCTCCGCCAGAGGTCGAAGACCACTTGCTAGTGACCTACTCAGCTCTTGGTGGCCGGCTAGCGGTGGCACAACCTGTTGTCTTGTTGTAGCTCTGCTCCTCGGTGTTGTGGTGCTCGTGCTCGTATTGCTGCTCCTTGTTGTGGCTGCTGCTGTTGTGCATCATTAGTGGTGGCGTGGTGCAGCAGGTGACTGGAGTGGTGGTGTGGGGAATGAAGTAGGGAAGAGGAGATGAGTAGGGAGGAGGTAGATTAGGGGATGGGTTGTAGGAAGAAAGGAGAGAAAGGGAAGAGAGAGAAGAGTAAAAAAAAGAGGGAGAGAGAAGTAGAAAAGGTTGGGGGCCGGTCAGGCTTGGGTTTTTTTTTTACAAATACAAATACACAAATAAGAATACTAAACATCTATAAATATTAATGGATGGTTTGATCTAAAATTTATTTAATGAAGAATAATATCATAAGGATCCAAAGGTATACAATTGATATAAGAGCTGTTTAAAGAATTTTGAAAATGTTTTCGGAAGAAATTACCAACAAATGCGAAGATCTATACTATTTATGTAAATAAATTATAAGACCTAAAAAAATATTTAAAATCATATAAGAAAATATTTAAATCAAATTTTAATAAACCGAGACTAATTTAAATAATTTTTGAAACCGGTCATCTATGAACCAAAAAGGGTAAAACGAAAGAAAATAAATTTTAGAAAGAAATCTATAAACAAGTTACGAAAATCTCTTTCAATTTAAAACTTTCCGAAGATTTTCACAACCACAAAAATAAATAAATTTAAAGTCGGAAATATTTTCTATGGGTAAAATCATTAAAATAAATTTGACTATTTTAAATGAAATTTTATGATTTAAATAATATGTTTCGTTAATGAAATATAACTCTAAAATAAAGTCGTAATCACACGACAAAGTTATAATAAAAAAATCTAAAATACAAGAAAGAAGTATAAATACATATTTTTAACCAAAAATCGCAATCATATGAATATAATGAAATCATGGTCATGAATAAACTACTTGGTTAATAATAATATATGTAAATCATGGTTTATAAATACAAATTACCCATAAGAATAGATAATAATTTTGTATTTATAATATTTTGAGTATATTGTTATTATTATTTTCATTATTATGATAATACTAATAGGAACAATAATAATTATAAATAAACTACTTGGTTAATAATAATATATGTAAATCATTATATTCATTATTACTTGATAATGTTAAAATTATATAAATAAGGGCAAAGTTAATCATTATTAAAAATAAATAATGAATTAAAAAATTAGTAATAGGAATTTATTATAAGGAATTATTATCATATTTTATTACTTCTATTAAAATAACATAAATAATAATAAAAATAATTATGACAATAATGGCAATAAATAATCAAGATAAAAATGATATTATTAAGAAAAAACAAATAAACCTTAATATTCAAAAAATGTTATTGATTATAATGCGAGAAGGAGAGTTGTGGTCAGAGTAGTTTTGAGTTCAAAAATGCATCCCTGGCTTCTATCGTCCACCCAAAGGAGTTTTTCCTCAGCATGTTAGTTAATGGTTTACTAATAATGCCATAATTCCTAGTTATCATCCTTTACATAATTTTTTCAGGCAGTATTTTTTTATGATAACATGAATAGAGACATCATTTTTGTTGACAAATTTACTTCCCATCTATATATATATAAAAACGAGGTTGTCTAGCAGACAATATAAAGACAAATTTTTCCGCCTAAACTATATCCATTATTACTAATCATAAATTACCGCTGCCATATATTATTGCTAATTATTGTTATTACTAATGGAATAATTAATATAACTATTTATTAATATAATGTGACTATTCATCTCCTATGTGCATTAAATGTATATAACTATTCATTTGCTGCACATATGTCAAATAATTAATTTTAATAAAGTATTAACTATATATTTTCTAACCAAATATTTTCTTAATTAATTATCTGAACATATGCAGAAAACTATTCATTTCCTGCGTATTAATTGAATTGTCGGACTATTCCTCTCTTGCATATTAATATATAAATAATTAATACACCAAAGTGCATAATTGTTTGCTTCACATGCATATATCCATTAATACAATGCGACTATTTATCTCCTATGTGTAGCAAATACATATAACTATTCATTTGTCATACATATGTCAAACAACTAATTTTAATAAAGTATTAATCAAATATTTTCTAATCAAATATTTTTTTAATTAATTACCTGAACATATGCAGTCAACTATTAATTTCCTGTGTATTTATTGAATAGTCAAACTATTTATATCCTACATATTAATATATAAATAATTGATAAATAATCAATACACCAAATAAAATGCATAAACCAGTCGACCAACACATATGCATGTGCTGCTATTAATACAATGCAACTAGCAAATATATATAACTAATTTTAATGAAATATTATTTTTTTTTCTTTTTTTTTTAAGGTTAGATCAACATCAATCAAATATGATAACGATGATGATGATAATAATAATAATAACAATTGTTTATAATAATAATTTTATTATTTATTAATAATAATATGAATATTATTATTAATATAACTATAATAATTATAACTATTAATATAATTAATACTAATATAATTATTTATATAATTTTGATAATTACTATTATCATAATTTACAATATAATAATGATCATTATTATTATGATAATAATGAATATTAATATAATTGATTATTACTATCATGACTATCATCATGATTAATAATATAATTATTATTAAACAAAATTAATAATAGAACGACAACATTGGTTATTATATAAAAACATAGTTGTTTGGCAGATAAAATTTTCTGCCTAAATTATACCTATTATTACTAATCATATATTATTACTGCCATATATTATTACTAATTAATAAGGTCAAATAAATGATGAAATACTCCCGCGTATTAATTAATTTATCAAACTATTCATCTCCTACGCTGCATAACAATAAAATGATATTCATCTCCTGCGTATTAATTGAGATATTCATCTATTGCACATATATCGAACAACACATATTAATCAAGAATTTTCTTAATTAATTATCTAAAAATATGCAGCCAACTATTCATCTCCTACGTATTAATTGAGTTGTAAAACTACTAAATATATGAATATAACTATTCATCTGCTGCACATACAACACATATTAATCAAGTATTTTCTTAATTAATTACTTGAATATATGCAGCCAACTATTCATCTCCTGCATATTAATTGAATTGTCAAACTAATGAACATATGAATGCAACTAATGCAAACAGTAAATTCATATGACTATTCATCTTCTGTCATTAATACAACACAACTATTCATCTCCTACATGCAACAAGTGCATATAACTATTCATCTGCTGCATATATGTCGAACAATACATATTAATCAAGTATTAATTGAGTAATTTATTAATTAATTGCTTGAACATATACAACCAACTATTCATTTCCTACATATTAATTAAATTGTTAAACTATTAATAATATATAAATAATTAATACACCACCCGTGCATTGCACGGGAAAATATAACTAGTTATGTCTAAAATGTGGCTTTTGGTTTTTCCATGTGCGGGGAGAATTGTTTATGAACTTTTGTTTATTTACGGGAGCATAGTACCGGCGAGATCAATTAGCTCTATAAATGATACACTCATGTTAAAAATGTACAAATATTGATAGAAAGAATTAATCTAGAGATTTTAGGTTATAGTTACTGTCTCAGCCACGGGATTATAATTTTTGTTATTGTTATTATTTGTGTACCCCTTATTCCTTTTATTATGATACCACCCAACAATCATTGAAACACGTGTAGATTTGGCATTTCGTGCTTTCAACATTTTTCATACTTTGCCGCATGATAATTGGTTACGTAAATGATTGATGAAATTAAAATTGTAATCTATTGAATGCATACACGCATAAGACAATTTAATATTATAACAGAATAATAATGGCACACACAAAGATCACGATCCCATCTTATTATTTAAATTATTTTACATCCATACATCACAGTATATGCGTACATATGGGCTGTTATAACATACGTAAGAATGCTAGGTATCAGGTTACAAGAGATGCAGTAAGCGTGGGGTTGTTTTATTCATCGGAGGCACAAATTAATCTGCTCAGTGGCAAAAGTAGCAATAACAATAATACTTGTGGTGATACCAATTGCAAGCAGCCTTTTCAGCTCCTAACTTGTAACAATACTTCTGACAGTAATCATAGCCATTGCTACAATACCCCTTCCTGTACCAGCTGCAGTCTTTTCCTTCGGCCATTGACATTTCTTCACAAACAAGATAATCAAATTTCATTTTTGATATATAATTCACATTGAAATTGAAAACTTAAAGTTATCGATAAACGCATAATTTTGCAAAGACAAAAAGATTCCATTTAATTCTAATTGTGAAAATTTACTTACCTGTGCCGGCAATGACAGCAATAATGAGGCAAATCGCAAGCAAGTTGAAGACAGCACGACCCTTCATCATCGCCATTTTGTTTTCACTCTCTAGTTGTTCTACGTCTTCACTTCTGCTTGGAAATGAAAGGCAACGGATGGGAACATATAGGCAGAGGAGTTCCGCGATTATGTGTCCGGGTCAACTTTAAGATAATTAGAAGTATGCATAAAAAGAGAACTGGTAAGAGATTACCGATGCTAGGAAAAAATCAATAGGATGGACTTTGTCATTAGAATTGAATTCTTGTCCTCACAGAGTGACGGGAATGAGGTGGATAAGAAATAATATTGCTGCGTGTATATGAAATGTATTCTTTTTTCTTTTAAATTTTTTTTAAAGAAAATTAAATAGTTAATCTTTATTTTTTTTTCTATGTCATTATCTCATGTGAACAAACACAAAAAACTAATTTTCTCTTTATTTTTTTCTTTTCTTTAAAACTTTTCATGATCCAAATGATGTATAGTCTTTTATACCCAAAATCTTACCCTCAACTACTAGTTGTAACCTCCCCTATTGTAATGTTTTCCCCTCTAATATACTATGGAACTACTATCTATTCTATGTTATAGAGTACAAATGATCAAATGCCTACAACCGAGAGGGAGGATATGAAGTTAAGAATTTTATTACCAAAGATTTCACCCTCACCATTTGTTAATTTATTTTTCTACTCAAATATAGAACTAATTATGTATACTCATTAATTTATAAAGAGAGTGGAAATGATCAAATATCTACAAACACTTTTACCATTGATTTTCTTTGATTATAGATTTGACTTCAACATTAATGAGGCATACATATGTAACTAATGGAAGATTGTTTGTTAATTTATACTTTTTTTTTGTGCAAAGTTATAAACTTTTAGGTATTCTGATAATGAAATGGACACATTTAATTGTTGACGCTTACTATATATTTTTTTACTAATTTAGGGCCTTTATATATATATAACTTCCCCTCTAAATTATTTTCATTGTTTGTTTGGATGTCCAAATTAGTTAACTTTTAGGATCTGTTTGGTTTGTAGAAAGCCAATAGAAAATGAAAATGTAGAGGAGAGAAAATGAAAGGAATCAATTTTTTTTCTATTGTTTGGTTGTCAGAAAATTTTTTATGGAAAATAAATATTAAAAAGTACGTTAGACTAAATATAAAAGCAATAAAAGAAAGAAGGAAAGAACCAGGTTAATGTCATTTGCTACTACACCACATACGAGTTTTCTTTAACATATCATTTGTGACAAACTTATTAATTTTCTCAAGACTTTCTATTAGTTTTTATAAGAAAAGTCTAATAGTTTCGGACAGTTCAATTTTTCAATCATTTTCTTTATTATTTTCTTTTTCATCTTATTTTCTGGATATCGAAACAGTAAAATATATTTTCTGTTTAATTTTATTTTTTCTCTTTGAATTTTTCTAGGAACCAAACAAACCATTAAATAATATGGCCCCAAACAACACATCAGATCAAAACTCTGTTTGGATTACAAACTCATTGATAATAAAAATCTTGTAATGTTGTTTTTATATTTATATTTTATTTATATATAATTTTTTTTGTAACATTTAAGAACATTTCATTTTAATTTTCACTCTCAATCTTTAACAAACTTTTTGGCATTCTAGTATTTTTTCAATCAATCATATCAAACATGCTCTTTTTATGCGCTCCTTTTTATCTCCGGATGTCTTTTCAAGTGATAAATAGAGTTGAAAGTATTATTGATTTGATAGTAAAAAATTGACATAAATGTAAAACTAACAAATATACTCCCTCCAATTCATTATATATACATTTTAGAAAGATGTACATATATTAAAGAACTCTATAAATTTTATAATTTGCACCAATTAATAGTTCTTAGAAGATAAAAATTGTGAAGGGACTAATGAATGACACTGTGCGGTTTTTGTGCCTGACCTTTTTTAATACCTGAAGTAAAAGTGAGAAGCATTTTCTAATTTCTTGCTACCACCCCGTGTCAATTCCAACATCTAAAAACATCATTATTTTAGCGGTTCCAACTTCCAATGCATATACACAGACTTAAAAATTAATAAAATTGACAAACCATGAAGATATTATAAGCGTGTGACATCGATTTTAGTAAATCTTGACCCGTAACATTGATTTAGTCATAAAGATCTTTAAATATTTTCTCCAAAGCTGAATTCGTATTATAGCAGCATGAAGTTGGAGCAGTCTGATCGATTACGCATATGAAAAGCGTTCAACAACGGACGATGCGTTTAATAAACAAACTTGTACGTTTGTAGCCGGAGTAGCTATTGACATTTAATTGTTAATATCAGTTTTTTTATAGTTAATATAATATTATGGCTCCTTATGATATAATTTTAACGTGGCATATAAAATATTTTAATTATTAGAGTCTTCGTATTCTAATATTTCTCCGATCTCATGATACTATTTGACAGGTCGTAAAAATATTAATAAATTTTTATTTTCATCTAATATTGTTATTTCTAATATTATTGCTAGGATCATATAGTATTCGTAAATTATTGTCTTTGCATGGTATTAATATTATTTTTGTAAATTATTTTCTACAGTGAAAAAGAAAAAAAGGAGACAATAATAATATTATTAATAATACATGCTACATTTTCTAATAAACAAAGAAAAGTAGTCAATGATCTTTATCGATAAGATTTAACTAACTATAAATATATTTATTTTGCTTACTTCTAGTAAATTTTGGGCAACTAACTATTAGTAGAGAAGGATAATTATCTGTAGTTTAGTAATTAGTTCATTAAACTTAAATTAAAGGAATTAACCATATCCTTAATAACCTGGAAAAGTATATAATAGTATGTTTCTTTGTAAAACAAGGCACACCATTAAAAGAAAGGAGAAGATATAGAGCTTTTTTGGTTATACTTAGGAAAAGTAGTTTTTTATATAATTAATTATAAAAAGTAATTATAGATTAATTATTACTGTTTTTTTTTTAAAGTTATTTTTAAAATTAATTATTTAAAACTACTTTTTATAAGTTAAAATTAAGAAGTAGATTCTACCTACTATTCCAAAATTACTTTCACATGATTTCGGTACGATATCTAAAATTATGTGAAAAGTTGTTTAAAACAAAATATGTGTAGAACAAAATACTACAGTCGTTCTTCACAGACAAAAGCTTACCTTCTGCTTTCGACCTCATTTCTCTCCCATCGCTAACAAAATATGTGTAAAATAAAATACTATAGTCGTTTCCGTTTTGATCGGATTTCACCGAGGTGGTAGAAGTTTTCAATTTCGGACGAGTATCGATGACGACGGGCGAATTAAATGATCCCTTCTGTTTCGAATCAAAAGTTACAATTTCACAAATGAGAGCAATGTTGGCGTAACAACAACTCCCAATAGAGTCGCCGGAGACCGAGTTGCGCCATCATCACATTGAAGGGAGGAAGGTCAAAGCGAGATAGTCGGAAGGTGGTAGTCGCTAATCGGATCAGAGAGTGGAGAGGAGGCAAGAGCAAGTAGTCTCAAGCGAGAAATGAAAACAATTCCCTATTTTATTAAATTTCTTTAGTGATTGTTTATAAATTTTTTAATAATTTTATAACTTTTAGTGCTTTATAATATCTTTATACTTTTTATATATTTTTATATTTCATATGATTTTTAATATTTAATATTACATAATTTATATAATAATTATTACCAAAAGATATATATGGGAAGATAAAAATTGAAGATGGAAAATAAAAAGTAAATATATAGAAAAATAAAAACCAAACACTAATAAGGTACAATAAGTAATTTTTTAGTATTAATCACTTATACAACAAAAGTAAAAACAAACATATATTTTACTTAATAAAGTACTTTTTTAAAAGTAGATTTATAAAAGTAGTTTTTATCTAAAAGTAATTATTAAAAATAAATAATACCAAACGAGTGCATAGTCCACCACCTACTTCTACATTGTTGATAATGTTAATAGGTATCGAGCCAATTGTTAGTTTCTTTCGTCTACTCTAGAAATAAGAATTAATAGTTCTTTTATTGATGTTAGTAGGCATCGCTTCCTAATTTAATTCATAATTCGGCATGATACAATCAATTAATTTATTCCGAATCATATATTGCATGCATGCATATTTAGGTGTTCTTGGCATCTTATAATCGGAAACTATTTACATGCAAGTTTGAAATATTAATCCCATGATAGACAATAGCAGAACACTAATCAACAAGCACATGACATTGGTTGAAGAAAATTGTTATTCGAGAAGCATATGTAAAATTGGCCTCTTTAAAATATAGTCATACAGATATGACAATTTTGGCATGATATATTTATACAATATAGAATAGCAGGCTACTATAAAATCTTATATGATTGATGGGTAAGCATTTAGTGGGTTGGGGCAGATACTAGGTTTATATATATATATATATAAAGGAAACATCAAATGAGAAGTAACTCTCTAAGTGAGAAATACTAGTTTATCTATGATTCTATCATATTTAATCCCTATGGATAATATTTTTATTATGACTTTAATATAAACATGAGTTCCTAATTGATTTGATATAAATATTATATATATATATATATATATATATATATATATATATATATTATAGGTGTGTTATAAAGGTGTGATTTAAAATATGATTTGTTTATATATACTTTGTTATGAGGGTTCGCATATAAGGTAAAATCAAATAACTACTCTAAAGACATATAAAATGACTAAAATAGCTTTCTCATAATGAGATATAGATATGGAAACCAAGTATTAAATATTAAGGTTACTTGGTGTACCCAAAGTGTTTTTTTTTTCTCTTGCTTAATTAATCATTTTAACTAAGGTTTCTATGTCTAGTCATAAAATATCATCCAAGTGTCAAACTTATTGATTTTAGCTTATTTTCTTAAAATAATTTTCACTTAGATGTCCAAATTTTGAGAATTTAAGTGTAATGGCCACAATTCCCTTATTAACCTAAAATTACACTAAACCTCTAAAATTCCTAATGTACTCAAACCAATATCAATCCTTGACATATCGCATACCAAATTTTATGTAAAAGACCTAAGGAAGATAACTATATGCTTAAAACTTCTAGAAACAATTTGTAATATCCAATATACCCATGGCCAAATATTTCTAAAACTTAAAATAATTCATTTCAACTCTAAATAGTCTAAAATTCATAACATAGCTTCTATAACCTACTATACATACAATCGGATACTTAGATAATTTAAAAAAAAAACAAAACATGTATAAAATAACAAGGATGAGAGCTAGTACACTTGAATTTAGGAATATTCATCAAGACTCTACTGCAAACTTAGTACAACTCTACTATACAATCATCACAAGTCCACTAAATATTCACCATATTTTCAAAAGACATAAAAGCATGTGAAAATCACACAAATTATTTTCTCATCAAAATTTTAGGTTTATACGCATAAAATAGAAATAACACATTATAAAATATTTTAAAAAATAGTATTTCAAGCTTAAATTAAAATAATGTTGATCATGCATAAACTACCATATAAAACACCTTACCCAAAATCCTATTTCTAAAGGTTTGTTTAGTTACTAAAATTTCTAAGCTCCTTAGAAAAGCTAAAATAAGGAATATAGAAATTCCTTCTCTAAAACACTTGGTCGTCTTTAATAACATAAGAAAAATGATTTAGATAAACCAAGATCATTAAATTGGAAAAAGAGAAAGAGAGAAAACAAAATGGCAAGATTACTTTTGGATATGGTGGCTTCGAAACCACCACAAAAAACAACTAACAACCAACAAGGAATGAGAGGTCAAGATTTTGGAGGGTTAATGGGAAGGGAAACAAGGAGAAATGAAGGGAAAAAAGACATGAAATATATGTTGCAACACAAGCAACAAGTGTTATAAAAACTCCAAGGTTAATTGGCAAGGCAGATAGGGAAGGAAAATAAAGAGAGAAGAGGCAAAATTTCATTGGTAAAAAGGGTTCCTAGATGAATTATAATATGAAAGAAACAATAAAAACATTAATATAAGGTAAAGGAATCAAGGTCAAACCGTAGTAGATGCTTGAAGTCACCAAAAAAAAATTATCAGCATTTTTGCAATTGTGCAGCTAGTTGGAAAGCAAAAGTTTGATAAAATTCCATAGTGCCGGCGATAGAGGTGCTTGGTTTGTCTCCCTTCGAGCTCGAGCTCCTCCCATGGTGCATGAGCTGAATTGTAGACTCCATTGTTCCATCGAGCACCTCCTGGAGCTGCCTTCTGCTTCCCTCCCTTCTCTTTCTGCCTCTTCTTCTGTGCTTTAGTCTGTGGTCTTCCAGGTTTGATGTTCTTGAATTATGGGGAACAAAAAGAAAGTGCCTCGAGCTCGAGCTTTGGAAAAATCCCTAGTCTGTGCCCTGCCAAGCCCCGAGAAGCTTGTGAGCTCGAGTGATTCTTCTTCTGAAGCTTCAAGCTCAGCAAATACTATTAGATTTACTTCTGATGATTCACCAGGGTCTGTATCGAAGGATTTACAGGACGCCCTAGTGAACAGTGCAGCTGAAAATTAGTCTCCAACTCCCATTTCGACTATGAAGGGGATTCCTATCTCCCTTCTTGAAAAACAAATGGTGCTGAAGGATCAGTTGTATGAAACTTTGCCTACTTCAAATGCTCAGATGAATTCAAAGTCTGACAATGCTCATTTGGACTAGGGTGTGTCGAACTCTACTGTACAAGCTCAGAGCTTGGCTAAGTATGCTAATGTTTCCTCTATGCCTGATTTATTATCTGATTCAGAAGAGGATATGGGCACCAAAGGACAGAAAGATTCAGTTGAAGATGCTCAACCATCTCCTCTTATCCATGAGGAGAATCGAGAAAAGGAATCTGCTCCTCAGGTACCCCCTCACCACCAGAAATCCTTTACTGAGCTCTTCCCTAAAATTTCTGTAAAAAAATATGACTTTGTGCCACCAAGAGGTGATGTTGTGTGCTTGTCTAAGAAAAATATTCATCCAGTGGATGAATCTTGGGGTGCATGTCTGCTTGGATGCTTTGTTGGAACCAATCCAGACAAGTACAACTTGGGTATTGCTAAGCATGTGATGAAACAGCCATTTAGATACATAATTCACAGTTCAGGTTGGGTGATCTTGAAATTTGAAGACCAATTTCAGAAGGACCAAGCTTTAGCTGGGGGACCTTACATTATCAAAGGGAAAGTGTTTGTGCTGAAGGAAATTCCCAGACTTTTCTCCTTTGGAAAGGAGGAAATTACTAAAGTTCCTGTATGGGTCAGGTTGGTCAGCCTCCCTATGGAACTCTGGAACTGTGGAGCAATTAGTGAAATTGCTTTCTACATTGGTAAACCTATTCTAATAGATGATTTCACTCTGGAAAAATCTAAGATTGAGTATGGCAGAGTCCTAGTGGAGATTGATCTCAAAGGCAACCTCCCTACTGCCATTAAAGTAAGGGGGGAAGAGGAGGAATACACTCAAATTATAGAGTATGAAGATCTACCTCTGGTCTGTGACAACTGTGGCACCTTGGGGCATCTGGAAACAAACTGTCTTCTCTCCCAGAAGAATAAGAGGGAGAATATAGTTAATCATGTCTCTAAAGGGAAACAAACCCTAGCTGCTGATGATCAACAACAGGAGAAAAAGGCTCCAATGGGAGACCTTAAGGGGCATGATCTGAAGAAAAAAAAGAAACTTAACCCAGGCCGGAACATGCTGTACCTACAGATGCTGAGAACAGTCAAAGAAAAGAGGTGCAGGGCTTGAATGAAGAAACCCTAATCTCCCCTGAGGAGGTGGTACCTGAGTCTCAGTCTCAAGGTCACTGTAAGCCTGCTGATTAGGAGCCAATTCCTATGAAGGGAACTCCTTCTATTCCCAAGATCCCAGACCCTCCCAGTTATCAGTCACAAGATGACAGAACTGAGTGCCCTGTAGAACAAGACACTGTGGAAGTTGCTGGATGGCAATAGGTTGTCTCAAAAGCAGCCAAGAGGAAGAAGAAGAAACCAACCCTGAAACAGTTTAATAAGGGTCCCATAAAGAGGTTTGCTAGATCTGCAAAGATCTTATGAATATGATCTTCTGGAATGTAAGGGGATTGAGCTCTTCCCTGAAACAAAAAGCTCTGAGTAAGCTTTGTAAGGAGCATGATTGCCCCCTGGTTGGCATTATGGAATCTAAGCTTAATGATCAAAAACTCCAGCTCATGAAAGACCTCTATTTCAAGGGCTGGAGGCACCATGATAATTTTTGTAACCATCCTAATGGGAGACTTATTTTTTTATGGAACCCTGACTTTATTAAGTTCCAGTTGCTTGAGGTATCCCCCCAAACAATTACTGGTTCTGTAGTTGATAACACTACTAGTTTGACTATTACAGTCACTATAGTGTATGGCCTGTATAGTATTAAAGACAGGAAAAACCTCTGGGAAACACTTATGACACTGGCCAGAAGTATGAAGGGCCCCTGGATTGTTGGAGGGGATTTCAACTGCCCCCTCAACTCCACTGATAGATGTGGGGTTAGACCAGTTACTGACTATGAAACAGCAGACTTCAAATCCTGCTGCTTAGTGGCTCAGTTAACTGATATCCCATTCTCTGGATGCTGGTACATGTTTGTGGGTAATAATGTCAAGTGCAAGCTGGATCGAGCCATGATGAACTCTGAGGGATTTGCAGCAGGCCTCAATGTCTCTGCTTGTTTTCTTCCACCAGGTGCCACTTCTGACCATTCTCCTTGTCTTTTGAAGCTTGGCAGACAACCACACAGACAAAAGCCTTTCCAGTTTTTCAATATGTGGTGTGCTCATCCCAGATTCAAAGCAGTTGTTCTGAAAAACTGGAGGTTCTCCTTCTGTGGTTCCCATCAGTTCAATTTGTGCAGTAAACTGTACTTGCTTAAACATGATTTAAAAAAGCTTAACCATCATGACTTCTCCCATATTGTGGCTCAAGATAATCATGCAGACTCACAGCTTAAGGCAGCTCAGGAAGAGTTATTGTCTAACCAAACCCTACAGGGGTTTGAGACTCTTGCAGGCCTTCATAAGAAAGCCACCTTTTTGAAATCTGCTGCTGCTAGCTATGTATCCCAGATAAACAGGAACAAGTTCCTGTTCTGTATGGATCAAAACTCCCACTTTTTCTTTAGCATGCTAAAGGCAAGGCTTAACAAGAGCAGAACTGTACAGATCACAAGGAGAAATGGTCAATTGACTCACTCTGAGCAAGAAATGGAAGAGGAATTCTTAGACTTCTACCAGAACCTGCTTGGGGCTGGGAATTTGAATTCAGGTTTTGACAGTTCTGTCATATCCAGAGGCCAGGTTCTCTCTAAAGAACAACAGATAGCCCTGCTGAGACCTGTTTCAAATGTTGATATCAAGAAAGTGGTTTTTTCTTTAGGGGATCACAAGGCCCTTGGCCCTGATGGATTCTCTGCTAAGTTCTTCAAGGAAGCCTGGGAGATTATAGGGGATGACTTTTGTGCTGCTGTTAAGGAAGCTTTTAGCAGCAGAAGACTACTGAAGAGGGTGAATCATGCTGTTTTGGTTCTGATTCCAAAAATTCCATAGGCCTCTTCTGTAACTGATTTCAGGCCCATAGCCTGCTGTAATATCCTTTATAAAGTGATTGCTAAGCTGATTGCTGACAGAATAGCTGAATGTCTAGAGAATCTCATCAGCCCTGAGCAAGGTGCTTTTGTAAAAGGGAGACTCATGTCTGAGAATATTCTTCTACTACAGGAGATCCTGAAAGAGTACAGCAGAAAAAGAACCTCTCCAAAATGCATGATCAAGATTAACCTCAGAAAGGCCTATGACACCCTCTCCTGGAGTTTCCTTCACCAAATCCTGAAGGCCTTCAAATTCCCATCTGAGTTCACTGCATTGGTTATGGAGTGTGTGTCTACCACTAGTTTTTCTTTAAAGCTCAATGGGAAAATCTTTGGCTACTTCAAAGGGGCTAGAGGTCTTCGCCAGGGAGACCCTATGTCACCTTACTTATTTGTTCTCTGCATGGAATATTTTAGTAGACTCCTCAAGCAGCAGGCACAGCAGCAGAAATTTGCATTTCACTCAAGATGCAAAAATCTGAACCTCCTTCACCTGGCATTTGCTGATGACCTTATTCTGTTCTGTGGTGGAGATATCCCTTCAGTGAAGATTCTGCTACATGGGCTGGATTCATTCAGCAGATGCTCTGGTCTCTCTGTTAACCCTCAGAAATCCCAGATCTTCATGGCAGGGATTAAGAACCACATCCAACAGGAGATTTTGGCTATAACTAGGATGCCAAGAGGATCTCTCCCTTTTAGATACCTTGGGGTCCCCTTGAATCCCTGCAAGCTTAGAGCTATTGACTATGAACAACTTATCAATAGCCTCTGTGATCATATGAAAATGTGGAAGGCTAACTCCTTATCCTTTGCAGGTAGGCTGGAGATTATCAATTCCATCATCCAAGGCATACTTGGATTCTGGCTGTCTCTATTTGCCATTCCTAATATGGTCCTGCACAGAATTGTATCCCTTTGTCGAAATTTCTTATGGCAACGTAAGCCTCCACCTGTGGCATGGTGTAAGATCTGCCTCCCTAAAGGTGAGGGTGGTCTTGGGGTCAAAAACCTCACTGCCTGGAACTCTGCATTTCTCTGCAAGTACATATGGTTTTTGCAGGATGAGAAGGAAACTCTGTGGACCAAACGGATCCATACCCACTACCTGCATGACAAAAACCTGGCCTCTTTCAGACCAAGCCATAACACTTCACACTTTGTCAGAAAGATTAGTAAGCTGTTTGATACACTGGTACAAGCTCAAGGCTCAAGGGAGCAGGCCCTGGCCCTTGTGAAATCTTGGGTGGCAGCTAGAGGATTCTCTGCACAACTGGCATACAACTTCTTTAGAGACAAGGCCCCCAAATGGAAACCTCATAAAGTGGTTTGGGTACTGAATAAATCTAAAAGGTACTTATTTCTGCTCTGGCTAACCCTCAGTCGAAGACTCTATACCAGAGACAGGTTGAGGTTCATGGAGGGGCCTAGAGAATGTTTGCTGTGTCAGAAGGAGATGGAGACACATGAGCATCTATTTTTTGAATGTGACATCACCAAGAGCATTTGGCAACCTCTCAGAAAATGGCTTGGCATTTCCAGAGGATCTACTACCCTATTCAGTGCAATGAGAATCATACAAAGAAACTCTTCCAAACACCACACAATCTGGAAGGCTCGAGCTCTTGCAGTGGCAGCAGCTGCTTATCTCATTTGGAAGGGCAGGAATTCTGTACTATTTGAATCAAAAAAATTTTGAGGTTAGAAGTATCATTGTACAAGTCCAGAAATTTGTGTATAGTGCCCTGATTTTTGACAAGAACCTTAGGGAAGGACTGAAGGAAAATTTGTAAGTGGTACCCTAGGGTGTATTCGAATCCTATGGAGCCTAGAAACTTGATTTTTGTAATTTGTGGGCCTGTTTAACCAGGGTATGTCCTGTGTATTTGTACAACACTAATTTTTTATATATATTTACCTCACTTACCAGGAAAGCAAAAGTTTGGTTAAGACAATGCTTGAAGGAGCTCAATTTTTGGGATATAAAGGGTATGGATCGTTAGTATACAATGAAATATTTTAAAATAAGTACCCCAAATGAAGAGAACAACCAAAGAGAGAGAAAGAATTGTTACAAGCTGGAAACAATTCAACTTTGAACTCGGCTTAAATTTTATGATTTTATGTGTGTTTTAAATGGATCGCCCGATTTCTTTTGTGTTTTTAAATGGAAAGGTGCAAAAATACGTTTTTTTTTGGTAAATGCATATAACGGATAATGGCAGGTTCATAATGCAATGGATTGATGTAGAAAATTTTTATAAATCCAAATATATATAAATATTTTGTGTCGGAATTTATTTAATGGCCAATGGATTAAAAATGAAAAAAGTGACGAAAGTAGCCTAATCACGTAAATCTTATTTTTTGTGATTTAATGAATTAGTAGGAATGGATGAAACATGAGCAAATAAAATGGATGGACGAACTTAATAATATCATTGGTTCAAGTCACAAATTTTGAACGTATTAAAAAGAGTAAAAACACAGTAATCATAATAATTGCAATAAGATGTGTTTTTCAAATACAATAGAAAAAATCAACAAAATGTTTGTAATAAACATGAATGCAATTGGCCTGGATTTGATAATACACACACACACACACACAATACTTGTTACTATACCAATCACGTGTAGGATTTAGTAAAAAAAATCACTTGTTACTATACTTATTGTAGATTTAGTAAATATTCAAGCATACAACTATATATATGGACCAGAATAAAACTGCACAATTTTTTTTTTATCGTTAGTGTCTTTTGCAAACCATTATGTTATTATATCGTTGATGGTGCCCTTCAGAACCATTGTTGTAATTCAATTTTCCCCGTCATCGATTCTCATTGTGGGAATGAGGTGTTAACCATAGGAGTTGGAAACCTGCAGCTCTTTCCACCGTAGAAGAGGTTTTCCGGGTTTAGGGCAGTAGTATATCTATGACCTCTCGATTTCGTTTTCTCTTCTTTCTTTGTTTATTATTTAGATAAGTTTGTGTTTGTTGCTTCTATATATACTACTAAGCTAACAATGACAAGCTCAAAGGCCACCCAACAGTCCAAAACTTGCATGGTTGCACCATTTTTCATCTTCTGCTGCCAAGGATAATTGGTTAAGTAAAGGATTGATAATACCAAAATTTTAACCGCTTAATTGTTTGCTGAGTGCGTACATGTATAAGATAATTGAATATTATAAGATAATAATAATGTCACAAACAAAGATCACGATCCCATCTTATTATTCAAATTATTTTACTTCTATACATCACAATATATGCGTTGTTATAAGATATGTAAGAATACCAGGTATCCGGTTACAAGAGATGTAGTAAGCGTGGGGTAAATGCTTATTTTTATTCATCGGAGACGTAATTTAGACCGCTCAGCGACAGAAGTAACAATAACAATAATGCTTGTGGTGATACCAATGGCAAGCTTCCTTTTCAGCGCCGAACTTGTAACAATACTTCTGACAGTAATCATAACCATCGCCACAATACCCCTTCCTGTACCAGCTGCAGTCTTTTCCTTCGGCCATTGAAATTTCTACACAAACAAGATAATCAAGTTTCACTATTGATATATAAAAATGCAAGAAAGTAGCTGGAGAACCAATCGACCAATGAAGTAAAAGATTCAGAGTTTGTTATGGAGAAGATGGTGGGGTCAGGTTATTACAAGAGTTTAGTGAAAGGAAGCTAAATCAATGTTTGCGAAGGTTAACGGAAACTTGTATGCGTATTTACTATGCGAATGGAGGCGAACAAACATCATAGCACGTGCTAGAAATTACTAATATATCTGAACGACAAGTACTATTTATTAACCTTCCATATTGGAGGTAATAATATATAATATATTTATTAGGTTATAATAGAAATGAATTTGGAATATGTAATTGCAAAAAAAAAATAAAAATGTAGGCCTTATGCCTCTTACGATTTATAAAAAAAAAATTATGGGATTTCATTCTATCCTCTGGTAACTTACTTTTCTCATATTTTAACAACAAACATATAAATCTTACATATGATAAAGGCCAATACGATCGGATACTTTATGAGAAGAGATTTGACCATAAAACCGTAAACACCCATATTTTAACGTTATCCATTAGCCTAGAAGAGGTCAAAGTTAATTTATTAATTGCGTTCACCTCATTCGAATCATTGACAGAAGTTCATATTATAATGGCAACAGCCAAGAGTTAATGGCAAATAATTAGCTCGGTGTCTGCATTTGGCTTGTGCTAAGGGTGTGGCTACGGCGGCCTATTTATTTTTGAGGACTTTTATTTTCTTAAGACGACTAAGTAATAATTAATTAAAAAAGGTTATATATTGAATCTTGTCCTTACATTGTAACTGGAATGAGGTGGATAAGAAATAATATTGCTCAGTGTAAAAATATTTTTTTCTTTCTTTCAATAGAATATTTACAATACTTTGGATTTATAATACTCGCAAATTAAGCAAAGTTTTATAATAATTGATAGGAGTACTTATATAAATATGATATAGCATCTTTTTGGTGATTAAGTCCTACTAATTCCATAATTAAACATGTTTATTGTGGTGCAATTTTTAGGATAAATGACCGTTCTAAAGGCGTGAATGAAGACAAAGTATGATGAAAAGACTTATGTTGATATCTGAGATCAACCGATCAATTTAAAAATGCTCTATGGTAGCCACAAGTCCTTTGTGGGCCTGAAGTGCTATTAGATTATTACCAAGTAGCCCCTATATGGTCGCATTTATATGTAACACCCCAAAATATACTACAAATTTTTTTTAAGTGGAAGCATTAACATAATAAAACGGGTGTTATTGTCACACTTAGAGAGAGTTTAGTCCATACCTTCTCGTACTAAGTGCAATGCTAAAACATTACGACAAATAAAAAAAAACTTATGGAAATAAATATAAATAGAAGAAGATTTTAATAATTTAAACGTATTAATATAGTACATAATACATTCTCTAAATGATACAATACATAAAAAGAGATAATAGGATAAATGAGATAAAGAGTCTAAAGGAGATATCTGAAATCTAAGACACAAAATATGTACAATCTCGGATAGATATAAGTCTACGCCCTAAACCAGGGGTATAAACCCACATCACTCTGCTTGAGGAACCTTCTTAAAGTCAGCAGAATCATCATCATATATATGCAATACAATATCTACAAGTGTGTAGTATCAGTATGCATCTTGTAATGAGTAGTATAACTATGCTAAAGATATAGCATTATGTAAAAGGCGCAGGCGAAGAAAGCAATAGAACATATATTGATAAGATAATAACATACTTACATATAAATGTCAATTGAGCAGAAGAAAACTCATCCTTCAAGGAATTAAACCATCAAGAATTAAAGGTAAAGAAATCTAGGTACAGGTGTGGTAGCGGATGCAAGTCA
Organism: Tamarix austromongolica; assembly: GCA_039764185.1. Lineage (NCBI taxonomy): Eukaryota > Viridiplantae > Streptophyta > Magnoliopsida > Caryophyllales > Tamaricaceae > Tamarix > Tamarix austromongolica. The sequence continues at coordinate 86,122,343 of CM077818.1, read as the reverse complement.
CAAAAAAATCAACTTTGCTACTATTTTGCAGTTGGTGAGGAGGCAAAAGTCGGGGTAAAATGAAGGATGAAGGAGATCGATTTCAAGGATGCAAATGGTACGACATTTTATTTTGTAATGACACTTTTTTTTAAAAAAACAAAGGAAAAGATAAACCATAGAGAGAGAATGAGTTATTGTAAATTAGAAAGAATTCAACTTTAAACTCTATTAAAAGTTTATGATGTTATGTGTATTTTACAATGAAATGCATGATTTAGAAAAAAATAGAATGTGATCTGATAGGGAGGAGCGCAGAGTGAATTTTCGGTTTAACTTTAGCCCCACTTGAGTGCTAGGATTATGGGTATAAGAGATATGTTGGACTATGATTGATTATGCAAGTGAAATGTCATAAAATCATGATTATAATACTCGTTGTACTTGTTTGTTGGGTGAAGGGCAACCAAGTTACAAATGTGATTTGGTTTGGTTAGAAGAATAGTTAGTAGTAAAATAATGGTTAGAATATTGGTTGCAATTTATTTTTGAATAATTAAATAGTAAGAAAGTCCAATAATGACCAGTTATTGTAAAAAAAATCAATTGGGAATCCAAAAATCATGAAAATTTATGGAAAAGCGTGGGATAATTTTATAAAATCAGATATAAAATAAAATTGGTTGCAATAATTTTTTTTTTCAAGCTCGTTACATTAGAAATGGAAACAAGGCTAAGATCATTGAATCAAGTAAACAGATTTTTCCACGATTTGACAATTCATTAGGAATGGGTGAAATATGAATGGACTGAATGTATAAAATTAGATAATTATATATATATATATATTTGGAGATTTATTATGAACTTGATAACACAAGGTAGTTAGGGCTTGAGAGAATTGGTATTACAATACAATATCAACTCAGAGTATTACAAAAATATTAAATAAAAAATATTTTTCTCAAAAATATTTTCCTTTATTTTAACTTAATTAATATAATTTGTATAATTTGTACTAACTGAATACCTTTTCTAAACTCATTACTTTTATTATAACTAAAAAATTTTAGATTGGTTGGACTCAACGTTAGCCTACACTTGTGGGAACTGCATGTAAAGTATATTCATGACCCAACTTTTATATGAGAAAGTTTATAGTTAATTAGTCTAAATTAAGAATTTTATTTCTAAACACTCCATTAAATTCATTATGGTTTTTTCTTGCTCTTTATGAGGGAGCTTTTGCTTACCTGCTTCTCTATAGAATATATCAAAAAAAAGTCATTGAGATAGAATATAGCATAATCTAGATTTACTTTTATATGTAAATTTGTTTGTTATTTTTTACTAATCAAATGTGGTAATCAAAGGAATTATATAATCGAACAAGTGTACAAGAACTTCATAAAAAAAGGGAAACAAAAGGTTACAAAACCAATTGTAGATTATATATATATATAATACCAGAGAGAAATCAAACTTATAATCTTTAACTATGGAACTAACATATATTCTATGTTATAGAGTACAAATGATCAAATACCGAAAACCAAGAGGGAGGATTCAAACTTATATATGATATCTATGCAAGAATAGAGCAAACGTGTGCTGGATTCGTAAGCGGTCTTAACATGATTATTCGAGATAAATTTAAAACTTGTGTATGTGATTCTATTTATAATATGATTAAGCTATATTTGAGATTTGAAAATCAAATCAAGTCCACTAAACCTCATGCTAATAAAATGACTTCTTGTAAGAAGTTCTTATAAAATGCACAAGCTGCAAAGTATGGGTTGGGTACCTCAAATACTATAAATGTTAATAAGAAGCAAGGACCTACCCGAGAGGAGAAAGTCAAGGCCAATGTTAACAAGGAATCTACAAAGTAATGCTTTAAATGCCAATGATATGGAAAATTTTCTAGAGAATGTCCCAATCAAATAGTGTTATCCATACAAGAAATTGATGCTATGGAGACTTGTGATAAAGACCCTGAGTTCGAGCCAAGTGAAGTGATTTCATGTGAATCTGAAGATGAGGGAAATGATTGTTATGTGATGAAAATATTTCTTCACATTCAAGCTAATGAGCAACCCAACCAATGAAAGAAGATATTCAAGACTAAACGAAGAGTGGGAGACATGGTTTGTCAAGTTATCATTGATAGTGGATCATGTACAAATGTAGCTAATGAGAGGATGGTGAATGAGTTGGGATTAGAGACAAAACCGCATTTGAAGCCTTATTATCTTCAATGGCTCAATAAGGAAAAATGAGTCAAGGTAACCAAACAAGCTCTAATCTTATTTTGAATTGGTAATTATCATGATGATATGTTATGTTATATTTTTCATATATATACATGTAAAAACTTATTAGGTAGACCATGATAATATGATAGATGTGTTATTCATAATGATATTACTAATGAGCATCTCATTGAAAATGATAAGAAAAAGCAAAATTGTGGTAATGATAACATAATAAAAAATAAAAAGAGCTTATTTTTGCATGAAAAAGCTATGATAGAATGTATTAAAGAAGAAGGTAGTTGTTATACTTTGATTATCAAAGAATCCCTAAAAGAAGAAGGTAGTTTTTATATGATATGCATGTATAAAATAATAGGGTGAGCATACTTAGATATAAGTGGGGAATAATAATTATAGATGCGTGCATTAGGGATAATTTGGTCATTTTTAGTGTATTTTGGATATATATTTTAAAAATTATATTTAATATGTATTATCTGTTGTTGAATATGTGATCATGTGTTTTGGATGATTTAAAAGTGTATGATAGGGTTTTATAAGCAAAAATATGTGTAAGGGTAAAATGATCATTTGGCATATCTGATAATTTAAATTACATAATAAATAATTAAATTATTATATTTGAGCCTTTTCATGATAAATTAATAAATAAAATGGATTTAGCATTTAAAATGGATGATAATCTGATAATTATTGATCTTAGGGGCATTTTGGTCATTTTAATCCTAATACACCAATATGCGAATAATTGAGTCTAAGATGGCCTTATTATATTTTTATTGTTGACCTTGGTATTGACCTTGTTTACGGTTACCTTGGATAATCTAGAATAAAGGGGAAAATGGATAATTATGGAAATGGGAATAAATGTACAATATGTGTATTTTGTTGTCACCTTATAAAAATACTAACGCTTAAAGTAGAAGACTTCGAGTTTGAAAATGGTTTCTATCTAGGGTTAGCTACCCTAGAGACAAGGTATAAGCCCTCAATTTGTTTGGTATAACTGATATGCTAGTTATGCCCTAATAAGACCCTAGTCTACTCTATAGATGACCTATGAGCTCTATAAGGGTTTAAATACTTAAGAACTAGGTGTTCTAGGTGTGGAGGGTACTATATAACCTTATGCACCAGTATGAATAGAGTGTTATTATGCCTCTGGTTTGGATGGTTGAAAAGTTGCTATAATTCCTTGTCTGCCAGTATGATTGGTGTATTTTTATGTCTTTGGGTTGTTATTGTGCCCCTTCGAGTAAATGAAAATAGAAATGTCATGATTTTCTTGGAATGATTGTTATTGGATTATTGGATTGGTGAGTGGTAGGCTTTGTGCCTACTTATGGTTTTGGTAACAGCCTTTGTACCTACTTGTGGTTTCAATAATAGTCTTTGTGCCTATCTATGATTTCAGTAGCAGCGTTCGTGCCTACCAATGGTCTTGGTAGTAGCATTCGTACCTACCTATGGTTGTTATTATACCTTTGAGTTATACCTGTGTTGTTATGGTCTCTGTTGGGATTGACGTTGAGATGTGAGTTATTCTATGAAGGTTATGGTTGTTGTGTTGGAGTTTGGTTATATTTATTACTTCAGATAGCATCTTTGGATGTTTGGTTGATAAGTGTTATTATGTTCTATATGAACACACATGAGAAATATGCAGTGTGGTGATTATTTTTTTTTTACCTATTATGAATATCATATTGTGATAAACTTATGTACATTTCAATGTTTATACCACATGTTAGCATGATGCCTTTATGGTTATTGGGTTGTGGTTGTTCCTAGTTATACTTCAGAGAGCATCTCTGGTATGTTTGTATGGTAAGTTTTCAGTTGCACCAAATGACCTTGATGGCATTTGAATATCTAAATGATTAATGTGTTTCAATCCTCATATGTATATTTAAATGTCTTACAGCATGTTAGTTGTATGCTTTGTACGTGTTCCATGCTAGTTTTTCATAATAGTTTCGTATAAAGGGTTATTCAGTACTGCAGTATTGACGGATTCTGTTTCATGGTCCCTGCCTATTTAATGGGCATTGGTGACCTTGCAGGAATACTTTGAGGGATCAGCTTGAAGGAATCTAGTTGAGGGTTGAGAGTTAAGACTATTCACTATTTTCCCCGACACCTTTTGAATTGAATATTTCGTGGACTCTTAAGTCTCTTGCTATTTCTCTTTTATTATCTTGTAACTCTTTGCTTGATCTTTTTGTATTTATCAGGAAAATGTAATATATACTAAAATTGCTAACTTACCTTCGTTGTAAATATTCTTTAATTAAAGTAATGATTTAGCCTTAGCACTTAGTGTAAGGATGGTAGAGGATGCTAGGCTGATACTTAGTGTAGTTGTAACATCTATTATTTTTATAATTAACACTTCTGAAAAACAAAAATTTTAAGTTGTAAATTAGGGGTGTTATAATGGAAATATTACAAGAGCATTTCTGTTGACCACGAATGATACAATTAGCACAAGCTATTATTGAAAGATATGTGATTTGTCATAATAGTTAGAGTTTCTTCCATAAGGGTTTGTATATTCCTTTATCAGTTCCTAGTCAACCATGAGAGTAGGTTTGTATGGACTTTATCCTAGGGTTATCAAGAACAAAAAGGGGAAAAGATTCTATTATGGTAGTAGTTGATAGGTTTTCTAAAATGGCACATTTTATTCCTTGTAATAAAACTAATGATGCAACTTATGTGGAGGATTTAAATTTCAAGGAGGTAATAAGGTTGCATGGTATTCCCAAAAGTATAGTGTCGGATAGAGATATAAACATTTTAAGCTACTATTGGAATATGCTTTGCCATATGTTAGATACTAAGTTGTTGTTTATTACATCTCATCATCCCCAAATTAATGGTCAAACTGAATTGCATAATAGGACCTTAGGAACTTTACTACAAGGATTAATTAATAAGAGTATAAAAGATTGAGATGTAGAACTTGCACATGCTGAATTTACATATAAAAGGAGTCCTTCTAGCTCCACTCATTCGAGTGCATTTGAAGTTGTATATGGAATCTATCTTTATTTTCCTATTGATATGTTGTAATTAAAGAAAAGTGATATTAACAAATATGATGCTAAAGAAAGAGTTGAATTCTTTAAAAAACTTCATGAGCAAATTAAGAGTAACATTGAGAAATCTAATGCTAAATACCAAACTCAAGTAAACAATAACCAAATTACACAAGTTTTTTCACTAGAAGATTTGATTTGGTTACAATTATGAAAATAAATATTTCTGAACTTAAGAAAAAATAAACTAAAACCAAGAGCCGATGAACCATTTAAAATCTTAAGAAAATTTAAAAATAATGCTTATGAAGTTGAATTACCTGAATCTTATGTGGGAGTTTCTAGGACTTTCAACATTAATTATTTATCTCCTTACTATATTGATACTAATTTGAGGGAAAATACTTGTTTCCAATGGGAGAATGATGAAGGAGTATCTTAATCTCACTCATCTATTATTGAAGGTTAAGTGTTAGCATACTTGGAGATGATACTAATTGTTCTTAAAAATCCTAATGATAACCTTAATGCTACTAATATTTTATTAAGTGATTATTGGAGATATTATATATTTTTTCAAGAACAAGAATTCACTAAAGACATAGTGTACAAGACAAAGATTTCAAAGTTTACTACAAGACAAAGCTACAAGACACGAATCTTAATTACTTGATTATTCAATGTGTTACATGAGTAGGGTTTTGTTAAGTACACTTTATAATGTCTTATAACTTATAATTGTAGATGATTATGTGTGTAATATAGGACTGTAGTGCATCAGTTTAGATCTTTATTTAGCTATCTAGATCGGTTGGACTTGGCTTGGTTAATAAAGTCCATCTATCTATCTATCTATCTATCTATCTATCTATCAATAACGAATGCATCCGATGAAATCAAGTTTATGAAAATTTTAAATTCTTCCTTACTATTCAAGTGAGTTTATCTTTAGAGTTTAGCTATCATTCTCCACAGAAAAAACTGTGATTCTCTTTAGAATAGAGTTGATTTGAGTAAATATCAATCTCAAAACCATGGAGCTTGTTGAAGAACATCTCCATCTTTGAGCATCATTTCTACTTTAGGAAACAACATTGTGAAAGAATAATTGTAACACCCCATTTTTACTACTAATTTTTTTTGTTTTGTAAAAGCATTAGTTACAAAATTAATGGGTGTTACCGCCACACTCAATATAAGTCTGACATCCTCTACCATTCTTATACTAAGTGCTAAGGCTAAAACTTTCCTTTACTTAAATAACATACTTACAAAGGTCAGAATATAGAGGATAATAGATAAGTATGGTGTTAGTTAACAGCAACATTAGCAGTCTACCAAAACATAATAGAGAAATTATAGGAGGACATGAAAGTTCAAATACAAGTAGAGACCAGATCACAAAAGAGACCCCAGATATTCCTATGCTCTCAAAACCGACCGACAACTTTCAACTGGACTCGAAAACTGACCTGCAAAGTCCACTGCCCATTGAATAGGTAGGGGCCCATGAAAATAAACCCTTCAGTACTATGGCACTGAGCAACTCTTTATACCAAACTAATATGATAAAACTACATGGAACATATACAAGGTATATAGTTAACATTGTATAAGACATATATATACACATATGTGGATTGAGATACAGTAATCATTTAGATAATTGAATTCCATCGATGTCACATACTACTCATATTCATTCATCTAAAACAACTAAACTTACCAAATGAATAACCCAAAGATACTATGTGAAGTATGATTAGAAGAAAACCCTAATACAATAACCATAAGGTATCATGACAATACATGGTAGAAACATTAAGATATATATGAGATGATCTAAACACAATAATCATAACAGATAAGTAATAGTCACTAAACCGCTTACTGTCCATGCATACTCATTAGAATATAATAACACTTATCAACTAAGCATCCCTAGATGCTCTTTGAAGCAATAACTAAAACCTAACTCTACACTATAATTATAATCTTTACAGCATATTTCATGTCTTAGCGTCAATCCCAACTAATTATATACGTCACAGGTATAATATATTCAAATCCCTAACATTACAAGGTACACTTACAGGTACAGTATGATAAAATATATAACGTCAAGGGTATACTTATAGGTACAATATGATAAAATACATAATGCTACAGTTACAGTATAATAACCAAATATAGAACATCACAGGTATACTTATAGGTACAGTATGATAAAATCCATAACATCATAGGTATACTTACAGGTACTGTTTAATAACTAAATACATAATGTCATAGGTATACTTATAAGTATAGTATAATAACATTCATAACCTCACAGGTACTCAAAGGTATAGTATAATGAAATGCATAACAACACAGGTATGCTTACAGACATAAGACCAATGCAGGTAGGCACAAAGGCTGCTACCGAAACTACAAGTAGGCGCGAAGGCTACTATCGAAAACCACAGGTAGGCACAAAGGCTGCTACCTAAGACCTTAGGTAGGCACAAAGGCTACTACCAACCCAATCCAATATCCATTAATAATCATTTTAATCAAATCATATCATTTCCATTTTTATTTACTCGAGGGGGATATAATAATAACAATATACTGGTCATACCGGCACACAAGGCATCACGATACCCTTTAACCATCCAACTCAGAGGCATAACAACACTAGTCATACTCATGCACGAGACATATAGTACCCTCCTCACCTTGGATACCTAATCCTTAAGTATCGATACCTCCTATAGGGCCCGTAGGTCACCTATAGAGTAGACTAGGGTTTTACTAGGGTACAACCAGCACACCAGAAAACCAAACAAATCAAGGACTCCTACCTCATCTCTAGGGTAGCTACCCCTAAAGAGAAACCATTCCCAAAATCGAGGTCTTCCACTTTATGTATCAGTTTTTTTATAAGGTGATCATAGATAACACATATTGCACAATTATTACAATTATTCTCATTTCCACACTTATCCATTTTCCTTTATTTCCCTTTATCCAAGTCAACCCTAAGGTCAACAGTCCAAAATAAGGTCAAAGTCAACACTAAGGTCAACCTATTAAAATTCTAAGGCCATCATATGTCCAATTATTCACATTTGGACACATTATGTCGAAATGAACAAAATTCCGCTAAGATAAATAATTATCAAGTTATCATCCATTTAAATACTAAATCTATTTTATTTATTAATTTGTCATGAAAAGGATAAAATAAAATAATCTAATTATTTATTATGAAATTTAAGCTATCAAGTATGTTAAAAGACCATTCTGTCCTTATACAGGTTTCTGCATACAAAACTCTATCATATACTTTTAAAACGTACAAAATACATGATCGCATAGTCAACAACAGATAAGACATACTAGACATAATTCTCAGGATAGATATCACAATACACAAAAATAACTAAATTGCCCTTAGGGCACACATCCATAATAATTATTCCACAATTATACCTGAGCATGTTCAACCTATTATTTTACACATAATTATCATACAAAATATTTTTCCATCATTAGAATTATTTTTAATCATAATTTCGTATCTGGAATATTTTACAGTAGACAATATACTCATTTTATCTATTTTCATAATAATAATAATAATCAACACATAATTATATCAAAATAAATGATGCTTAAAATATTTCATACACCAAAAATTTTAATGTGCTATCATGCAATATTTATCATTTTATTAGAGTATAAAGGTTTCTTGAATTCCAGCAAAAATGTAAAATTAGCGCTATCCGCTAAAATTTATTAGGTCCTACTAATTAAACTTTCATACCTAAAAATAATATCACAAATACCGAATAAATATCTATTAGATAAAATAATAATTATAATATAAAAATATTTATTTTTCTAAAATTACCCAAATACCCTTACATTTAATATGGATACCAAATATTTATGGGGCAAAATAATCCAGTCACGCTGCACATGTAGTATGAGCTTGCATGAGGGAAACAAGGGGGCTACCGGGAGGCTGACTAGGCGAGAGGGTTGGCTGGGTGAGGTAGGGGGAAGGAGAAGGCGATAGTGGTGGTGGTCGGAGCTAGTGGTTGGTGGTGATGCTGCTAGACGACGGGCTAGAATGGGGGTAGACGGGGCAGAGAAGGGGAGCTATGGTTGGACGGGGAAGGTAGGGAGAGGTAAGGTAGGGGCTGCTGGGACGGTTAAAGAGTTGGGTGACTGCGGGAAAATTTGGAGGAGGTGGCAGAGAGGTGGAGTAAGGCTAGGTGATGGCTTGTGGCTACTGGGTGGTGGTGATGGTGAAGGATGAAGGTGGCGGTTGGTGTTGTAGAGAGGTGGGCTGTGGGAGAAAGAGAAATAAGAGGAGGAGGGGTGGAGATGGTTGACTGTTGTGGTGGGTTGCTCGGTGGGTGGTTTGGTGAGGGAGTGGTGGTGTTGTGCGATGGTGCGGTGGGCTGGGTACTACGGCTGCCTGTGGTCACAGGAGAAGGAGAAAGAAAAGGAGGGAGAGGCTGCAGTGGTGTGGGTTGGTTGGTGCCCATAGGGAAGAAGGGGGAAGGGAGAAGGTGGTTGGGAAGGCGAAACAAATATAGAGGGAGGGATGAGGTGTTTGGTTAAGGAGTGTATGTCGTGTGTATGTATATGCAGGGGCTTGTTTGGTTGGGGGCTCAAGGAAGGGTGTCGTGTGTGTGTATACAGAGAGGGGGGTTGTTTTCGTGCGCCGAAAGGAATGGGGGGGTGTGCATGGGAAATAAACTGGGTAGGGAAGGGGAGTTGCTGGAAGGAGTAGTGGGTTGGGGGGATGTTTGAAGTGTGTAAGTATAGTGTGCATGTGTGTGTATAAATGGAGAGATGAGGCTATGGTTGAGTAAAGTAAGAAAATGAGGGGGACAGGGAGAGTATTTAGGGAGAAGGGACTGCAATTGGTAGAGGGAGAGAGAGAAGAAAAATATATTTTATACTTTTATTTTAAATTTAGTTTGGATAAATTAGGGTATCGAATAGAAAAATAATCCAAGAAAAAATAATCTAATCTAGAATAAAATTAATTAAAACATAAAATATAACACTCCCATTTTTCAAAAGCAATTGACTAGAAAAAAATAAGAAAAATATATGTGGAAGATAAATATAATGATGGTATTACTGCCACAACTAGTGTAAGTAGACACCACTATTTTACTTACACTAGCTGCTAAGGCTAGATAAAATAAGAAAATATATCAATCTTTATTATTAAACCCAATATATATATATATATATATATATTATAATAATAATAATAATAATAATAATAATAATAATAATAATAATAATAATAATAATAAACAACTCAACAAAACCAATAGAATGTAAAATGGATATGAAACGGTTAATACAATCAGAATCTATGAAAGTAGTCATTAGCGGTAAATAAGACTATGAAAATCACCACCACTTTCCTTATTCCCCACCATGCATGCCATCCACACCTTGAACATGTTCATACTCAATTTGCACTAGGTTATCTACTCACTATGTACATCATGGATCATCACAGCCCCGTTTAAAACATGTAATAAGTTAGTTAGGAAAATAGCTAAGTAACACGTTAGCATAATGGAATATAATATAGACGTGTATATATATGCAACGAATCATATAAGAAAACCAAATGGGAATAAATGGATATGCAGATATTAATCTTTACTTTAGGTGATCACAACCTCTAATTATTTAAGTGGGTAAACCAACTAGGGGGTCACCTAGCAAATTAAAGTCCGAAGACCTACTACCAACCATAGAAGGATTAGAAATCACACCTGGGCCATCTCAGTGGATATAGTCCAAAGGGGATAACAAAAGTTCGAAGACCTACTACCTCGATCATCCTGTTCTTAAGTGTGCACACCCTCTAATAGGGTCCGGAGAAGCCTATAGAGTAGACAAGGAGCCTTAACCAGACACGGCTGGCAAATAAATAAATATCCACAATGGAAAAGGAAAGGCTATTGCCGATCCTCAACTTTAGAAGGCCAACTCTGAAGGACCCAAAGCCCACTTGCTCCACTTAAAGTATTAATGTCTTATTAAGGTAATCGCATAAAGCACACAAGCAAATATTCTTCATTAAATCTCTTCCTTTTATTATCCACTTTCTAAACATGGAAACTTTTCCAACTAGAAAACTCTCAAAAAATAACTTTCCGAAAATAGAAAGTCCCAACTAGGATAACTAGCTTTTCAAATCTAACTCAAATCTTTAACCAAAATATTGAAGCCATATGTTTATTAAAAGATTAAGCTCGATCAACCTAGGTCAAAAATTAGTATTTAGTGTTAACATAACCACCCAAAACCCAAGCATTTGTCAAAACCAACATAGCACACTAAAAATTCAATTTTGTAAATTATACTAATTTTCCAGATTCGACCAATCCTTACTATAACCCCATCTATTTTTCGTACACAACTCAAAATAAAACGATAATAGTTTTTATAAACACTAGAGGCTTCGATTTGATATGCAATATGATGGGTAAAATCTCATTATTAAATTTCGTGTGATTTTTGTAAAATAGTGCAAAGTTGCAGCCAATTCGAATCTACCACGAATTGAACACAAAACCATAAATTATTAGGCTAATCATATTACATATCATAATGCATAAAATATAGTCATAAGAAGGTATAAAACTATATAATAAATAAAAATCAATACTTTATAGAAATCATATTCCACACATATATAATATATGTATATAAGTTAAATAAAATAATATTACCGAATGTAAAATCCTTATATATAGAATATAAGGTCTTCAAGCATAAAGAATGATCCTATGGCACCAAAATAACTTCAGAAGTTGATGATATTAAAAGAATAATTATTACTTGAATGCACACGAAGAAGAAGATGATCAAAAATTGGATCTTGAATCTATAATCTTGAAGATGGTTTAATATTTTGATGAGTCAATTGAAGGTCTTGATAAATTAATTGAAGATCTTGATAAATTGGTTCAAGATCTTGAAGAACATTGGTGGGAGTTATAAAACAAAAGCCACGGCACTAGAAGAGAAAGAAAAACGCAAGTTTGGCTCTTAGGGTTTGGTATAGGCTTATATGGTTTTTATAATAGAAAGATATAATAAAATCGCACAAGTAAATTATCACCGATATTGATGGATATTTTTCACTAATTTCTGTTTAGATATTGGAAAAACTCAAAATACAAAAGTTATAAATATTGAATTTATATTTCTAATGCAAAAAGAATCGTCCAATTTCGTTGTTGTATGAAAAAGTTACAGCCAAGTTACTGAATGTTGGTCTGTTTATCTACGAATTTACACAAACAAGATAAAAAAGATAAGTCACATAATATCATTTAAGATAATTAGTAGATACTAATTAAATATACTAAGAAATAAATAAAATTATAAAATTTTATCATATATAACAATAAAAATGTATCTCTCTTCAAAATACTCTTTTTTTTTCCAAGAAAAATATTTGTTTATGAAATTCTCATTTCAGCCTTTTGCTATCCTTTACAAAATAAGGGTTTAAAATAGCTTTTTAAGTTGAAGAAAAAGTCCAACCACTAATATAACAATATTTAAAATATTTTCAACGCATAACAACATGAAAATAACTATTTTCTAAAAATAGCAACTTTTGAGTTACCAAAAGTATTATGAAAATAGTAGTTTTTGTTAAAACTTCTAAAATTGAAAAGAGAGTTTTTCCTTAACCTTAAAATAAATAAAATAGTATAAATATAATACAATTTCAATTCCAAATATGAGTTATTACATCCTCATAGAAATTAAAAAAAAATGATCTCCAAAAGAGTACATTAAAAGATTTAAAATTATGGGGTATTATAGAAAAGACAAAATAATCAAAACTAAATTTTAGGGATTTACTTCGGGTTATGGCTCGCAGTTATTAATAAAATAATCAGGATAAGATTTAAGGGTGAAAACTAGGATTAAAATAAATAGTCAATTTCTATCGATTTTTTAACCTGATTATTTTTATATCTAAACCATCATAATAATATGAATAAAAACAACACTTTTAATATTAAACCTCATAAAATAATAATTATAACTAATTATATGATTATTAATTTATAATTCCTCCATTATCATCCACATCACTTATAGTGTAGTTTATATATATATATATATTAACATTGAGAATATTTCAATTTCAACTTTCACCTCTTAATCTTCAACAAAATTTTTGGCTTTCAACTCTTTTTTCAATCAATGATATCAAACTTGATCTTGTTATGTGTACCTTTTATCTATCAGTTTCTACCCAAGTGATCAATAAAGTTGAAAATATTATTAATTTGATGATAAAAAATTCAATTGAATGTAAAAATAACACATATAGTCCCTTTAATTCATTATATTTACGTTATATTACTAAGGAGCTCAATAGATCTTATAATTTGCCTCAATTAGTAGTTCTTAGATGATATATATTTAATAATGAAATCATCAATGGTTATGATAGGAATATAATTGATGTAGGAGCATCTCTAAATCACTCCCAATCTTAATCTTCAAAGGATAAAAAATAAGAAGAATTATCATACTTAGAGATGTAACCAATTGTGTTTGAAAATTCTTGTGGTTATAATATTTTTGCCAGGTAATTATTGCAGGTATTGTATATGTTTGCACAACGTTCGTGCTATTAAAGATCTTTGATGTACAAGACAATGAAAATGGCATTACAAGGATTACAAAGTGCATAGAAGAATAACGCTACGAGTCATAAAGTTGGATTACATGATTAAAGTTTGTGTAGCTTTGTTATTTTTTTGTATACTTTGAAATACTTGTAAATTGTTATTGTAACTCTTTTTTATATACTTTCATTGTGCATTAGGAGGTTAATCTCATTAATAAGGGTCAAATGGTGGATTTTTTAATGAAAGGGGCCTACATGGGTACATGTATATATAAGGACTTGTACACTTGATCTTGGTAGAGAATGAATGAATCATATGCTAATTCAACAGAAAAACAACACAAGTGTCATGTAAGTGTTTATTCTTCTTCTCTTCTCCTTCAATTGAGATCTTTGAAGAGTAGTAGAGAGTATTCTATTGAGAAAGAGAATATTTCTCTTTAGAAGGCTAAAGATCTTAGGATTAGATCTTTGCCAACTTCCAAATGTTATTCGACATACCTATCAAATTCCATATCATTTGAAACTTTGATGAATTTGCAATACTTGAGGCCCATAGATAAAGTTCCTAGAAATGTTGAAGGTTGTGTCACAATTTATTGAATGAATATTCATTAGAAATTCTTGTATACATGAGTCTAATTTATGGGAAGAATCACCCACATGAATATGAGGGCATGAATGAGACCCTTATATGAGCCAACATTTATCTGAGTTAGTCCATAGTGATTGAGTGTAGATTCATGCAAGTGCTTCTCAATAATTAGTGCATGATGAGGGGCCATTGGTGAAAGAGTTGCAAATTAGTTTTAAAAGAAGAGTTTGCAAGTTAGATTCACAAATAATTTTGACTGTTATTCTTATCACTATTTTTTCTTTCTATTTCTTGTGAAAACAACACATCTTTTGGATCAGATGGATTAGTGAAACTAAAATAAAATTTAATCTAACAACAATCCAATATAAAAACTTTCATTTTTGCCATATCTTTTCTGTTTTATATTTAATGTGTTTATTGTTATATATGTTACTTTCTGATAAAAAAAAGTGTATTTGAAATAATAAGAATAAATGTTTTTATATTCCAATTTTTTAAGTAGTTTCTTAAAAAAATGTATAAATCGCCAAAAAAACTTTGTTTTTAGAAATGGATGGAGTAATTAGTTAGCCATCTCAATACACAATAAATAAGTTGAGTCACGGAAAACTTCTACATTATAGGGTTGCTTTCAATATAGGAATCTAATCTAAACAAATCTTTTCTAATCTTATTTGATTTAGTGAGAATTAATGTGATCTTATTATTATTATCATCATCATTATCATCTATCATTATATATACAATTTTTTTATTATTTAGTAATAAATCTAGTAATAAAATCAAATAATAATGAAAGAAGGACAATTGTGGCCGGAGCAGTATTGAGTTCCCAAATGCATCTTTGGCTTCTATAGTCTACCCAAAAGAATTTTTCCTAAGCATATTAGTTAATGGTTCACTAATCATGCCATAATGTCTAGTTATCATCCTTTACAAAAAAAATTCGGGCAGTTTTTATTTTATTTATTTTTTTATTTTTTTATGATAACTTGAATAGAGGCGTCATTTTTGTTGACAAAGTTACTTCATGCGTGGGGATAATTGTTTATGACCTTTCGTTTATTTATGGGACCGTAGTACCGGCGAGAACAATTAGTTGTATAAATGCTACAATCATGATAAAAAGGAACACATATTGATAGAGAGAATTAAACTCGAGATTTTAGGTTATAGCTATAGTCTCACACTGGATTATGATTTTTGTTATTGTTATTATTTGTGTACCCTTTTTGCCTTTTATTATGATATCACCCAACAATCATCGAAACACGTATAGATTTGGCATTTTGTGTTTTCACCATTTTTCATATTTTGCCGCATGATAATTGTTTATGAAATGATTGATAAAATTAGAATTGTTAGCGCTTCATTGTCTGTTGAATGCATACATGTATAATAAGACAATTTAATATTATAACAGAATAATAATGTCACACACAAAGATCACAATCCCATCTTATTATTTAAATTATTTTTCATCCATACATCACAGTATATGCGTATATATAGGCTGTTATAAAAATGCTAGGTATCAGGTTACAAGAGATGCAGTAAGCGTGGGGTTGTTTTATTCATCTGCGGTACAAATTAATCTGCTCAGTGGCAGAAGTAACAATAACAGTAATACTTGTGGTGATACCAATTGCAAGCAGCCTTTTCAGCTCCTAACTTGTGACAATACTTCTGACAGTAATCATAGCCATTGCTACAATACCCCTTCCTGTACCAGCTGCAGTCTTTTCCTTCGGCCATTGACATTTCTACACGAACAAGATAATCAAGTTTCATTTTTGATATATAATTCACATTGAAATTGAAAACTTAAAGTTAGGTTTGGACAAACGCATAATTTTGCAAAGACTACAGAATTCCTTTTAATTCTAATTGTGAAAATTTACTTACCTGTGCCGGCAATGACAGCAATAATGAGGCAAATCGCTAGTAAGTTGAAGACAGCACGACCCTTCATCATGGCCATTTTGTCTTCACTCTGGTTGTTCTATGTCTTCACTTCTGCTTGGAAATGAAAGGCATCAGATGGGAATATATAGGCAGAGGAGTTCCGCGATTTTGTGTCTGGGTCAACTTTAAGATAATTAGAAGTATGCATAAAAAGAGACCTGGTAATAGATTACCGATGTTAGGAAAAAAATCAATAGGATGGACTTTGTCATTAGAATTGCATTATTGTCCTCACAGGGTAACGGGAATGAGGTGGATAAGAAATAATATTGCTGTGTGTATATGAAATATTTTTTTTTTCTTTCATTCAAAAGAATATTTATATAACTTTAGATATATAATACTCCTAAATTAAGCGGAGTATTAAAAGAATTAAAATAACTATTTATATCAATATAGTATACCATTATTTCGGTAATTTTATCTTAAGATCTCCACAGTTAAACATGCTTGACGTTTGATAATTTTTATGATGAATGATCATCCTAAACATGTAAATTAGGAAAACAAACACACAAAAGAACTTGTAGTAATATATGGGTTACGCCGATCAATTTAAAAACAATTTATGGTAGTCCCATGACCCTTGTGAGTATGAAGTGTTGTCAATGGCTATCAACTGGCCTTTGTGTTATTGTACCAACTCGGGGTGTTACAAAAATATCAAAAATAGTTTTTTTTTTATCAAAGATATTTTCCTTTATTATAACATAATTAATATACTATGCAAAACTTTTAATAACTTAATACCTTTTCTAAACTCATCACTTCTATCAAAATTAAAAAAAAGTTAGGTCAATTTGACTTAACTTTAGCCTTCACTTGTGAGAACTAAATGTAAAGTATATTCATGACCCTATTTTTATACGAGGGTCTTTACAGTTATTCATTCTCAATTAAGAATTTTATTTCGGAACACTTCATTAAAGTCATTATGGGTTTTGGTTGCTCTTTACAGAGGAGCTTTCGCCTTTCTGCTTATTTATAGGATCTATAAAAAACAAAAAAGAGTCATTGAGATAGAATATGGAATAATCTAGATTTGCTTTCATATGCAAATTTGATTGTTATTGTTTACTAATCAAACATGATGATAAAAGGCAGTATATAATCGAAGAAGTGTGCGAAAACTTCATAAACAAGGGAAACAAAAGGTTACAAAACCAAATGTAGATTCTATATATATATATATATATATATATATATATATATATATATATATATATATATAACAAGTTATACAATACCAGAGAGAATTCAGACTTATAGTCTTTACTACCCAAAATCTCACCCTCATCTACTAGTTGTAATCTCCCCTAGCCTGTTGTAATTTTATTTTTCTCATGAACTATGGAACTACCATATATTCTATGTTATAGAGTACAAATGATCAAATGCCTATAACCAAGAGGGAGGATTCAAAGTTAAGAATTTTAATACCAAGGATTTCACCCTCACTATTTGTTAATTTATTTTGCTACTGAACTATAGAACTAATTATGTATACTCATTAATTTACAAAGAGTGCAAATGATCAAATATCTACAAACACTTTTACCATCGATTTTCTTTGATTATAGATTTGACTGCAACATTAATGAGGCATACATCTGTAACTAATGGAAGATTGTTTGTTAATTTACACTATTTTTTGTGCAAAGTTCTAAAATTTTAGGTATTTTGATAATGAAATGGACACATAAAATTGTTGACACTTACTATATATTTTTTTTTACTAATTTAGGACCATTATATATATAACTTCCCCTCTAAATTTATATGGTATGTTTGGATGTCCAAATTAGTTAACTTTTAAATAATATGACCCGAAACAACACATTAGATCAAAACTTTGTTTGGATGACAAACTTTGTTTTTATATTTATATTTTATTGAATTTATAATTTTTTTAGTGACATTTGAGAACATTTCATTTTTATTTTCACCTCTCAATCTGCAACAGACTTTTTGGCTTTCAAGTAATTTTTTTTTTCAATCAATATATCAAACATGCTCTTCTTATGTGCCCCTTTTTATCTATCAATGTCTATCTAAGTGATCAATAACGTTGAAAATATTATTAATTTGACAATAAAAAAATGACATAAATGTAAAACTAACAACTATAGTCCCTCCAATTCATTATATACACATTTTAGAAAGCTGAGCATATATTAAGGAACTCTATAAATCTTATAATTTGAATCAATTAGTAGTTCTTAGAAGCTAAAAAATGTAAAGGGACTAATGAATGACACCCAGCAGGTTTTATGCCTGACCTTTTTTAATACGTGACGTAAAAAATGAGAAGCATTTTCTAATTTCTTCCTACTACCCCATGTCAACTCCAACATCTAAAAACATCACTATTTAAGTGGTTCCAACTTCCAATGCATGTACAGAGACTTAAAAAATAATAAAATTGACAAACCATGGTGATATTATAAGTGTATGACATCGATTTTTGTAAATCTTGACCCTTAACATTGATTTAGTGATAAAGATCTTTATTTTCTTCAAAGATGAATTCAAACTATTGCAGCGTGACGTTGAAGCAGTCTGATCGATTACGCACGCGAAAGGCATTCAACAATGGACGATGTGTTTAATAGACTGACGTGTATGTTTGTAGCCGTTGTAGCTATTGACATTTGGTTGTTAATATCAATTTTTTTTATGGTTAATATAATATTATGGCTCTTTATAATATAATTTTTATGTGGCATATAAAATGTTTTGAATGTTAGAGTCTTTGTATCTTAATATTTTTCCAATCTGAAGATATTATTTGACGGGTTGCAAAAAATATAAATAAATTATTATTTTCATCTAATATTGTTATTTCTAAGAATATTGTTAGGATCATATGGTATTCTTAAATTATTATTTTTGCATGGTATTAATATTATTTTTGTAAATGATTTTCTATAGTAAAAAGAAAAAAAAGGAGACAATAATAATATTATTAATAATACATGTTACACTTTTCTAATAAACAAAGGAAAGTGCTAAATGATCTTTATCGATAGGATTTAACTAACTATAAATATGTTTATTTTGCTTACCTCTACTAAATTTTGGGCAACTATCTATTTGGAAGGATAATTATCTTTAGTTTAGTAATTAGTTAATTAAATTGGAAAAAAAGGATAAATAACTTCATAACCCTAATAGCCTGTAAAAGTATATAACAGTATGTTACTTTGTAAGATGAGGCACATGATTAAAAAGCAAGGAGAAGCTATAGTCCGCCACCTACGTCCACATTGTTGATATTGTCAATAGGTACCGAGCAAATTCTTAGTTTCCTTCATCTACTCTAGTAATAACAATTCATAGTTCTTTTATTTATGTTAGTAGGCATCGCTTCCTAATTTACTTCATAATTCTACATGGTACAATCTATTAATTTATTCAGAATCTTATATAGCACGCATGCATTATTTGGTGTTCTTGGTATCTTATAATTAGAAACTATTTACATACAAGTCTTTAATATTATTCCCATGATAGACAAGAGTAGAACACTAATCAACAAGTACATGTCATCAGTTGAAGACAATTGTTTTTCGGGAAGCATATGTAAACTTGGCCTCTTTGAAATATAGTTATATAGATATGACAATTTTGGCATGGTATATTTATACAATATAGAATAGGAGGCTACTATAAAATCTTATGTGATTGATGGGTAAGCATTTGGTGGGTTGGGATGCATACTAAGTTTATATATATATATATATATGTTTAAGGGAAACATTAAATGAGAACTAATTCTCTAAGTGAGAATTAAGAACTAGTACTCTTAGTTGAAGAAACTACTTGCATTAGGTAGAGGAATCTACTATAAATCATTTAGGATACTAATAGTATTTGAGAGTTGAAAAAAAAAGTGGTGGCATTTTTGTAAATATTATATATTTATAATTTGGTTTTGGAAACTACCTACAATAGATAGTAGAAACTACTCTCAGTAGGTGAAAACTACTATAAGTATATGAGAAAAATATAATATTTGAATGTTAAAAAAAATGGCATTTTTAAAAATATTTGGTATTTATGTTTCAGGTCAGGTAACTACCCATAATAGATGGTGGAAACTACCTCTAGTGGGTGACGAAAACTACTATAGATTTTTTAGAAAACTATAGTAGTTGAGTGTTAAGAAAAAAATATGGTACATTTTTATAAATATTAGATATTTATATTTTCAGTTGGAAACTACCCATAGTAGATGGGGAAAACAACTGTAAGCATATCAGGAAATTATGGTGGTTTTTCAGTTCTCACCATAAAGGTGGGTGTCACCAGATATGCCCCTTATATATATATATATATATAGGCTACTTGCTATAATTAGTTAATTGCATATTCATAAATTATCATAAATAATTCTAACTATTTTAGGATTGGATATATTTATTAGTCAATGAACTTTAAGCACTATATTAAGTTTCATTTGTAGAAAATGTGTATGGCTTCAGATTGACATTATTAGTAGATTAATTCTAACATAGTGTCATTATATTAATTTATTTAACCAAACCGATTGTTAGTACTTGTCTATTTTTTTAAGAGTGATCATATATTTACTTAATTATGGTAGTAGTTGGGGTGTGTATATATATATATATAAACATTAGGCTGTAAACTAAATTTTGTGTAAATTAAAGGATTTTGATAAGTTGGACCTAGGCAGCTTATAATATGTTTGTTTAATATAGTTTGCTTAGAGTTGATAATATAGTGTGTGAATGTATGCATGCACTTGAATGTATTAATTGCATGCTTGTTCAATGTAAATGGTTTTGTTCTGATTGTGCGACCTTATTTGGTTATCTATGATTCCATTAGATTTAATCCCTATAGATAACATTTTGATTATGAATTCAATATAAATGTGAATTCCTAATTGATTTGATATAAAGATTATATTTCTTTTTTTTTAGGTGTGTTATGAGGGTGTGATTTATAATATGATTTGTTTATATAAATATGAATTTGTAGAAATGTTTTCCATCTAATAAATATGTTATGACACTAATACTTTAGGTAAAATCAAATAACTAGTCTAAAGACACATAAAATGACTAAAATATCTTTAAGGTGAACTAACTTACCTTAAGATTAAAAAAACATTTATCTTGTGGTAGGAGGATTATATTTAAAAAATAGTTTTCTCGTAATTAGATATAAATATAGAAACCAAGTACTAAATACTAAGGTTACTCAATGTACCTGAAGTGTTTCTTTCTCTAGCTTAATTGATCATTTTAACTAAGGTTTCTATGTCTAGTCATAAAATATCATCCAAGTGTCAATCTTTATCCATTTTAACTTATTTTCTTAAAATAATTTTCACTTATATCTCCAAATTTACAAAATTTAAGTGTAATGGCCAAAATTCCCTTAATAACCTAAAATTACATTAAATGTCTAAAATCCCTAATGTACTCTATCCAATATCCACCCTGACATATCATATACCAAATTTTATGTAAAAGACCAAGGTAGATAGATATACGCTTAAAACTTCTAGAAAGAATGTGTAATACCCAATATATTCGTGGCCAAATAAGTCCAAAACTGAAAATAATTCATTTCAACTCTAAATAGTCTAAAATTCATAACATAGCTTCTATACCCTACTATACATGCAATGGGATACTTAGATATTTTTTTTTATAAAAATAAGACATGTATAAAATAACAAGGATGAAGGCCAATATACTAGAATCTCGAATATTCATCACGAATCTACTATGAATTTAGCACAACTCTATTGTACAATCATCACAAGTCCACTGAATATTCACCGCAAGAAAATAGATATATAGTGACAACATCTATGGTGACGACAACCTATGGTCGCCACAAAATGAAATATATCGACGACACATCGTTGCTCTAGATACAGTAATGATGACGAATACTTGGAGGGAAGTTGTCGTCGCCACAAATGTATAGCGGCGATATTGTCGTGGCTATAAATTGAACCGGAAAAGTTTCCCCCCAAAATGAATTCACTGAGTTTTTTTTTAGAAAATTTTTACAGCGAAGACATTTTTGGTCGCTATTGGTTGTTATTTCCGCGACAAGAAATTTGTGAAAATTTTGGTGGTTCATTTTTTCAAAAAAATTAATTTGACCAATGACTTTGTGGCGACGACATATGTCGTCGCTATAACGCATTATGATGAGGACATTTGACACGTGCCATATATGCCAAATTTTTTTTGTGTAGCTGAAATCATTTATAGAGATGACATATGTCATCACTATAAATCCTATTAAATAGTAGGACCAACTTTTTTCCCCTTTGCCTCCGCCATTTTTCTTCTCTACTTTCTCTCTTCTCTCTCACAACTTCGACTTATATCATTGCCATTTTTCTCAAAAAACTTGTCAATCATGTTATTTTTTTTGTGAATTAATTGTTTAGATAGGGTGCTTATAGTATTTAATTCTTTTTTTTGTTGAATTTTCAAAGGTAAATTTTCAACCACCATTTTTCCCCCAGCTCCGCCGCCAATTCACCATGTCTCTCTCCATCTCTTTTTATTTTAGAAGTAATTTTTTTTCCTTTCTGCAAGTTTTGCCGGAACCGCCCTTTGCCGCTGCCGTCACCTTCTCCTACTATCGGCCACCTCCCTTTGTTGCCACTACTAGTCTTTTTTTCTTTATGTGTTTAATGAATATATATATATATATATACATGTATGCTCACGTATAAACTACTATTTAAAATACAAATGTAGGAACTCTTAATTACCGTTAGATCTAGAAGATTTAAGGGCCAAGATTAAAATAAATTTAGGTTAGGTATTTACTAAATCTTGACCATTGATCAAATTCTAATCTAATGGTTAATATTGGTTCTTATATATGTATGTTAGAAAGGATTTGTATAGAATCTTCACCCTATATATATATATATGTATGTATGTATGTATGTATGTATGTATGTATGTATGTATGTATATTTGATAATGCATATTAATGTGTATGGATTTGTGATATTAATTTGTGTTTTTTTGTGACTTGTGATATTGATATATGGTATGGATTAATGATATTGATTTGTGATAATTTGATAATGGATGGATTAATGATATTGATTTGTGATAATTTGATAATGGATTGTATTAGTTTT
The DNA here is from genome assembly GCA_039764185.1 of Tamarix austromongolica. Taxonomy (NCBI): domain Eukaryota; kingdom Viridiplantae; phylum Streptophyta; class Magnoliopsida; order Caryophyllales; family Tamaricaceae; genus Tamarix; species Tamarix austromongolica. The sequence goes on along the minus strand of CM077818.1, from coordinate 86,098,636 downwards.
TTATTTGAGTTTTTTTTTACTGTAGTAGTATTTAAATATATTAGATTAGATTGGATTAGATATAATGGTAATAAATTTGAATGAAATAAAATTAAATAATGTAGGCATTAGAAGTAATTAAATAAGATTACAAAATATCAAAGTAAAAATATTAAGGTTTAAGTACAAATATCTCATATTTTTATATACATTATTTTAAAAATAATAATAAGATATAGATTAGGTATAATAATAACATAATATAATTTTAACTTAAAAAAGGTAATACTTGATTTAAGTACAATTAGGAAAATTAGATATGTATAGATTAAGTATAATATATTATTATTATTATTATTATTATTATATATTAACCTATATATGTACATTCATTTAAGTATAATTAAAGAAAGTAGATCTATATATATATAATTTAATATATATAGATTAAGTATAATAATATCATAATATAATACAATTTATACTTAAAAAAGATAATACTATATTTAAGCATAATTAAGAAAAGTGGATATATATATATAAAAGTTAAGTTATGTAAACATATAAAAAATAATAAATTGAGTATAATTGATGAATTTATAAGAAAATATATTAAAAATAATAGATTAAGTAATATAATGTTTATAACTTGAAAATTTGTTTTGTGATGTGTGTGTATATATAGCTGATGTTCAAATGAAAACTACAAGTTTACATGAGAACTAAAAACTATTGTTCTTATTTCTTAGATCTAACCCCTAAAACCCAACCCTAAACAATAAACCCAAAACCCAAAACCTTAAAGCCTAAAGCCTAAAACCTAAAGCCTAAACCCAAAACTGAAACCCTAACCACTAAACGCAAACCATAAAACCTTAAACCTAACCCTAAACTCTAAATGCTAAACCTTAAACCCTAAACCCTAACGCTAACCCTAACCTCTAAATGTAAACCCTAAACCCTAAACACTAAACTTTAAACCCTAAACCCTAAACCCTAATTAAATCATAAACCTTAAAGACTAAAGACTAAAGCCTAAACCCTAAGCACTAACCCTAACTGTAACCTCTAAACACAAACCATAAACCCTAACCTAAACCCTAAACCCTAAATCTTAAAACCTAACCTTAAACCATAAACCCTAAGGCCCTAACCCTAACCTCTACACACAAATCCTAAACCCCAAACACTAATCCTACCCCCAAACCCTAACCCTTTTAAACCCAAGTAAAGAAAATTTTCATTTAGTCTTAATAATAACAATAATTCATTAGATCTTTTGCCCTTTTGTAGGTGATAGAATGTCTCACTTACCCTACCACATGCTTTCAAGCCTATTTTTTGATGTCTCTTGATGAAAATATTAGGTAGCACGTGAGATGGATACGTGATGAGCTAGGTTGCATGTTGGAGATGCGGTTATATGCGGGACCATGTAAGTTCAGGTCATGCTGTTTTTGCATACCTTTCCACAAAGTCAACCATGGTTATGGGCGAGGCCTAGATATATAGATTTATTTATACATAATAATTTTCCACATTCTAGTTTTATTAAGGGTCATTTTATGAGAGAACGTAATCAAATTATAAGGGAGTTCATAGTGATTGATAATGAGTGGAGGTCTTAGCATGAGATGCAATGGAGTATATACCCTAATTACCTAGATGATGATTACAAGTCTTTTCAAGAAGTGGGATTTCAAATGTTTCTATGAGAAGTATAGACTCAGTGAGTGATCAATTGTATTTGAGGTGGAACTACGAGTTGATCTTTTACGTATTAGAAAGCAATGATATAGTATGTTGGTTTATGTTTTGTCTTATTAAGCTATGCAGTATTTGTAGCTTTAAACACCTTTTTGTCATCTACGTAAATAAAATATATCCTCGTTTTTAACTCTCTGTAGTATTGTTGTTGTATAACTTATTTGTTTTGTGTTTTACTATATTACTTCATAATTAATATCTGTATATTAATAACCTTATGTATTCATAATTTAATTATGATAACATATTGCTATGGCTGATGTATATGTAAGATACCATGATGGGGATGGAGGCAATGATCCCTCCAAAGGTTCACATCAATTTCTATCCGAGTGTGAGTCGGGTAATTATTGTTTACTTGATATTTTACTTAATATATTTGTTATCTTACTAATATTGATTCATAATACATTTATTATTATAGAACCATCGACAAGACCATGAAAAGGTAGGGAAAAGGGAAAAGACCTTAATCTCCATCACGATTGGGTGGGAAATGGAGAAATGTTCTTCTTTATCTAATTCTCTATAGTCGATGGCACACTCCACGCTGAAGGACCACATGATGGACAATTTAATAGGTGTGTAGGGAATGAAATTGGTGCAATTCCACCATGCTATAAGTCATGGAAAGAGGTCCCTCAGCAAGATAAGCTAAGATATTGACTAATCTTGAGGTGATAGTAATAAATTATAAACTAAAATACTTATTTATTTAATTTTAACAAGTATTTATATTCTAGTTTTTATCTGTAGTAATATTTTACCATGGACCAATGGAGGTAGTGCAATGAGTGGGATATGGTCATTAAAGGCCTTTTGCACTTATTTCAGGACACCTACCATGACAGGAAAAATAAGATGACGGCTAAGTGGTCGGCGAATAATAACTGGAGGCTAAATAAATTTGAGGATGATGTATGGCAATGATGTGTTGACTTCTGGTCTTCTCCTAATATTAAGGTATTTTTTTATTCAAGATATAGTTTCTTCAGTGGATATATGTATAGTACTTAAAATGCAAACCCTAATTTTACTCCATTTGTTATAGGCATAATCAGAAAAGAACAAGATTAATAGGGAAATTTTGGTTGATCCCAATCTCCATGGTTTAAGATCTATATCCACATATTGACATAAAAAGGTATAGAATATCATATTTCAATGATATTTTTTTTGTTATAATGTTATTATAATATTACTAACTTGTTATTTTTACTAAAATGAAAGGCTAATCTACAAACCCAACAACTACCATCAGATATTGAAACTTACAAAGATTTTCACACAGAAATGGGGAGTGGATCTTTGACGGCGCATGGAAATGTTATGTAAGTATTTTAATTTAATGTTATACATTAGTATTTTATAAATTATTCTAAAATAATTAATTCTTAAATTTTTAATCATAAGAAGAAATGGTTAGCCTTCACAAGAAAGCATCTCAAACTCAAGCAACAATGGAGGAAGGTTCGAGTAATGAACCACAATCAGTGAATGAGATTACCATAATCAATGCAGTTCTGTGTCAGGTTGAGGCTTTAGGAAAGGTGTTGGATGCATAGTGTTAGACTCTTCTTCATGTGGTGCTTCTATCTCTAGTCCTGCTTCACAGTTTTAGCATAACAGGTCTCAATCTATTGCCGCCTAGCCTGATCTTAGAATTGGTAAAATATGAGAGCTGGTTAGAAGCCATAACGCCAGGATGGATCGCATGGACAAACTCATAGATCATATAATGCAATAAATCCCTTGTCAGCCTCCTCAATCTCCTCATCATGAAGACTAAAATAATGATTTTTTTTTCGCTGGATTGATTTTTTTTTAGGTACACTTTGGTGTAGCAGATGAGACAATATTTGATATTATATAGAACATTTGATATATTTAAAATTGTTTTGTTATAGTTATATTTTGTTATATATTTTAAATAGTATATACTTCTGTGCACTCATTTATTAATAATTACAGATGATGCATTTTTTTTTAAAAAAAGCATCGCTCTAAGGAGCTACAGTAACAACACATGTTGTGGCAAAAAAAATCCCTTTTATGTTTTTTGTAAAACTATTATATAAGTTGCCGCTACAAAGGTTTAAGATGATGGCATGTTATCGCTGAAACACTTAAAATTTTAAATAAAAACAATCAAAATTTTGAAATATATTGACGCAGAAAACATATATTGTGAAGACATATCATCAATATAAAATTCAATTTTTTTATAAAAAAAAATTCAACAAAAATTTGAATTATGTTGTTGCCATATATAGTTTCAGTAATGTCTCTTGTTGTCACTGGAAAACTTATAGTGATGACAAATAAGTTGTTGCTATAAACATTTATAGGGATAAATTTATTGTCGCAACTTCTTAGTGATGACAAGTCATTGCGACAAGTCAATAGCGATGACCTTCTGGATTTTCACCACATTTTCGAGAGACATAAAAACATACAAAAATACACAAATTATTCTCTTATCAAATTTGCATGCTTATACGCATAAAATATAATTATACACATATTATACACTATTTTGAAAGACATTATTTCATGCTTAAAATTAGAATAATGCCGATCATGTGTAAACTAACATAGAAAATACCTAGCATAGAATCTTATTTCTAAAGGTTAGTTTAGTTACCAAAATTTGTAGGCTTCTAAGCAAAGATAAAATAAGGAATATAGAAATTCCTTCTCTAACACACTTGGTCACCTTTAATAACATAAGAAAAATGATTTAGATAAACCAATATCAATAAAATGGAAAAAGAGAAAGAGAGAAAATGAAATGGAAAGATTTCTTTTAGATATGGTGGCTTCAAAACCACCACAAAAAACAACTAACAACCACCAAAGAATGAGAGGTCAAGGTTTTTGGAGGGTTAATAGGAAGGAAAACAAGGATAAAATAAAGGAAAAAGACCTAAAATCTCTTTTGCAACACACAAAACAACTATAGTAAAAACTCCAAGGTTACTCGGCAAGGTAGATAGGAAAGGAAAACAAAGATAGAAGGGGCAAATTTTCCTATGTAAATAGGGTTCCTATATGAATTATAATATGCAAGGAACAATAAAAAAAATAATATAAGGTAAAGGAATCAAGGAGAAAATAAGGGAAAAAAAAGACATGAATTCTTTGTTGCAACACACACAATAAATTTAGTAAAAACTCCAAGGTTACTCGGTAAGCCAAATAGGAAAGGAAAATTAAGATAGAAAGGGCACAATTTCCTATGTAAAAGGTTTTCTATATGAATTATAATATGCAAGGAACAATAAAAATATTAATATAAGGTAAATTAATCAAGGTCAAACTATAGTAGATGCTCGAAGTCACAAAAAAAAAAGCCAGCTTTGTTGTGGTTGTGTAGCTGGTTAGAAAGCAAAGGTTTGGTTAAGACAATGCTTAAAGGAGCTCAGTTTTTGCAATATAAATGGTATGAAGCTTTAGTATGCAATGAAATATTTTAAAATAAAGAATCCTAAATGAAAAGAATAACCAAGAGAGAGAGAACTAGTTTTTTGCAAGTTAGAAACAATTCAACGTTGTATTCAGTTGAGTTTTTGCGATTAGATGTGTATTTTTTAATGGAAAGCTGGATTTGGAAAAAATAAAATGAGATCTTACAGGTAATGGTGTGGAGTGATTTTTTGTTTGACTTTATCCTCATATGAGTGCTAGGATTTAGGGTGTAAGAGAGATGTTAAACTAGTTAAGTGTGCAAGAGAAATGTCATAAACTTATGATTACAGTACTTATTGCACTTTTTGATGGAGTGATTTTTTGTTTGACTTTATCTTCACATGAGTGCTAGGATTTATGGTGTAAGAGAGATGTTAAACTAGTTAAGTGTGCAAGAGAAATGTCATAAACTTATGATATTATAGTACTTATTGCACTTTTTGATTGGGGGAAAGGTAACCAAGTTAAAAATATAATTTGGTTTTGTTAGGAGACCATTTAATATTGAAATAATAGTTATAGGATTAGGTCAAATTTATTTTTAATAATTAAATTGTAAGATAGTCCAATAATGGACACTTATTAGGAAAAATATCAATTTAATTCAAAAAATCATTAAAAAAATATTGGAAAGGTGGGGAATAATTTTAGAAACTCAAATGTATAAAACAATTTAGGTATTGGAGTTGGTTTGAAGCTTGATGCATATAAACCAAGTCAAAACATTAAAATAGCTAAGTTGCAAAAATACATTTTTTGGCAAATGTACATAACGGATAATAGCTCGTTCAAATTGCAATACATTGATGTAGAATATTTTTATAAATCCAAATATATGTAATTATCTGGTCTCATAATTATTTGATAACTAATAGATTAAAAATTAAAAAATTACTAAAGTAGTCTAATCATGTAAATAGGTTTTTATTTTTTATTTTTTATGATTTAACGATTCTGAAAGAATGGATGAAACATGAACAAATAGAATGGATGGATGAATTGAAAAATATCATTGGGTCAAGTCAAATATTTTGAATGGATTAAAAAGATTAAAAAAAAAAAGGAATCATAGTAATTCCATTAAGATGTGTTTTTCATAAACGAGAAAAATGATCAACAAAATATTATAATAAACATGGACGGAATTGGATTTGATTATATGTGTGTGTGTGTGTGTGTGTGTTTATGAGATTTATTACTATACCAATCACGTGTAGGATTTGGTTAAAAAAAATCACTTCATACTATACATATTGCAGATTTAGTAAATATTCAAGCATACAACTGTATAAGTGGACTAAAACAAAACAACACAGTTTTTTTTAATAAAAATTATGTTTTAATAATAGTTCTTTTCTAAACTGTTATTAAAAGACTATTAGAATTATATATTATAGAAGTTTTTAATAACGGTTTTGGTTAATACAATTATTAAAAACTAGGTTTGAATAACGGTTACTTTCATAAGAACTGATCTTTTGATAGACAAATGGGACCCTCTATTCTTGGCCCGAGTTTGCCCTAAGGATTGTTGAATTAAATATCCATTTTCCTCAAGAATCCTCATATCATTTAAATTTGGTACTTGATACAGGTGAACCATATTAATGGCATCCATACTAACTACATCTTGGTCTTTCAAAGTTTCCTCGGATTCCCAGAGAGCATTAAAACGGGAAGACCAAAAGTTTTCTTTATTTCCAATCCCAAAAAAAAAATGGTTTTACTTATTATTCGGTAACTAATCACTTGACTTGGACCCATGGATTGAATTACATTCGCTTTTGCCCTAGTTGGCTACCAGCATCCATGACCCTTATAGGCTAGGCTCTTCTATTGTTGCCTCTTGAGCATGCGCCATCTGATCAATTGCCCTTCCACCACCTTGATGGATTGCATACTCTTACATGTTCTCTTAGCCAACTACTATCGGATATAGACCCTGCAGATGTCCCACTCTACGATAAGAAAAGTAGATCATCTTGATTCGTTCATACTCAACATTATATAAAGAATTGCCAATGTAGATTCTCAGAAGTAGAGCTTTGCTCAAGTCAATTTCTATTGATAAATGCACAAATTTACCCTTAGCTATCTAGTTATTCATCACATCCACTTTCACAAATCTCCCAATGTAATTACCAATAGCCCTCAGTAAGTCAGAATTGCCATAATACTCCAAAGGAACATCTGGAACAAGAATCCAGGCAAGCATCAAAGTAATAGAAGTTGGTGAGATTTTAAACTCTAGAATCCACTTCCTTATTGTCAAATAATTCCCAAAAACCATCCACGAGCCAGAGCTCAAGATATAGTCATAATCATATCTTTTCTAAAGTTTAACCACAAAGAAACACATTTCCAGTTCTATAAGCTCATAATTACCTTTAAAGGACCATAGATCCTAAATCTTATGGCACAATGTCTCATATCTTATTGATTTTCCCATTAATTTGATGATAATGCATCTTCTCCAAGGACGGTGCAGAGTCCTCTTTTTAGTTTCCAATGGCCTCACTTTTGGCCACTAGGTGTTTGGGATAATTGTGTCATCTTCGCACTCCTCAACTTCCATGTCCTCTAATTCTTTCCATTCTTCATCATCCAACTTGGAGTAACTTACCTTCAAAACACGACCTTGAAGAATTTCACTACAAGTGAAACCTTGAACCCAAGGATTATCATCTTTAGAGATTTCCTCTTGATTTTCTTGTGGCAGATCACCCACAGGGGTTTCACCCATTATGATTTCTAGAGTTATCATACCTAGAGAAATCAATTCAGCAGATCATTTGAGCTTCCTATTAGCGGTCTCTATTGTTGAGGGATTCGATTGTGAATTCATTTTTGAAACATAATGGGAGCGAGGGAGAAAAGAAAAAACAGGGGGAGAAGTCATAGAGCGTAGGGGTGCGTTCTTTCATTCCAAAAGAAAGGATTTTTTTTCTTACTACTCATTCATTAATATTAATCTTTAATTCTTTCTTTATTATCTAGATGAGTTTGTGTTTGTTGCTTCTATATATATTACTAAGCTAACAATGAAAAGCTTAAAGACCACCTAATAGTCTAAAACTCGTATGGATTTGGCATTTTCTATTTGCACCATTTTTCATCTTCTGTTGGCAAGGATAATTGGTTAAGTGAAGGATTGATAATATCAAATTGTTAATTGTTTAATGGTTTTCTGAGTGAGTACATGCATAAGATAATTGGATATTATAAGAGAATAATAATGTCACAAGCAAAAATCACGATCCTATCTTATCATTTAAATTATTTTACTTACATCACAATATATGTGTGTATATGTGTTGTTATAAGGTATGTAAGAATACTATGTTGGTCATAATGTTTTGTCGTCTCTTGGTCAACAGCATATTAGTCAAATGTTCTTTTGTTATTTTGTTTTAGTTAGCTGCAACTGATTATGTTAAGCACCAACATATATAAACCTTTTGTAATAATTTCAATTAGTAATAAAAGAATATAACACTTTCTTGTTTTACCACTCGACTCTTTCTTCTTCTTTCTTTTATTTCTTCAATATTTCCATGGTGTCGCTCACATAGTATCAGAGCTTAGATTAGATCGATTGTTTTTTTCTTTCTTTAATTTTACAACTCGAAACACATAAGTTGTAAATGGCTACTTCTTTGAATATCACTTCTGATTCTTCTCCAAATACAATCACTAAGAATGCCGATCCTTCTCCATGGTTCCTCATTCACCCTTTGGACACTCTAGGCTCTATGCTTGTTTTCAAAAAATTCGATGGCTATGGATTTACAATATGGAAACGATCTATGAAGATTAGTTTATCTGCGAAACACAAACTCTTCTTCGTGGATGGTACTTGTCAAAAACCACTCACATCTAACCCTAAGTTCACACTATAGGAGAAATGTAATGACATGGTAATTGCTTGGATTTTACATGCTATGAGTAAACCAGTTGCACATAGCATTATGTTCTTTTCCACCACCAGAGAAATTTGGATTGAACTTGAAGAAAGGTTCAGAAAAACAAATTGCGCTCAATTATTTCAAGTGCAAAAGATTTTGTGTTTAATTGCTCAAAGATCAGATAATATCACTTCCTATTTCACCTAATTAAAAATTTTTTGGGATGATACAAGTTCTTTGTTGTTCAGTACAGAATACACATATGGTTGTACCTGCACCGCCAATGACAAGCTAATTAAGAACGATGAAGCCATGAAATTAGTTCAATTTCTTATAGGAATAAATGACAGGTATAGCAACCATCATGGAAATATTCTCATGATGAAGCCCTCCCCTTCTGTGTCTTAAGCATACTCCATGCTGCTGCAAGAAGAACAGCAACAAGAAGTGTATTCAAACAATGAGATTTTCTTAGATCAATCGGCCTCTTTCAATGCTTTCAATAAGCAAGGAATACGTTTTACTGGAGGAGAAAAGAAAGGCACTGATAAGAGATTGAACCTCTACTGTAATTACTATAAAAAGAGTGGCCATACCATTGAGAAATGTTTCAAACTTCACGGTTTTCCATCTGACTTCAAGTTTACTAAATCTTAACAGAATAGGACCAACAGTTCATAATGCTTCTTCAAATGACATTAGCCCATCTGGTACTTCTTCTGCCAATCTTGTTCCTAGATTAACTTCTGAACAATGCACTCAATTGCTAAACCTTCTCACTCAGCACAATTTGGCACCCATTACTTCAAATAATGATGGTCAGATTACTGCAAATTTTACTGGTAAGCATGTATGTTCTTGTCTTAAGAATGATGATAACCATGCTTGTTTCCATTGCCAAATGAAATGAAATTTTTAGATCATTGATACTAGGGCCACATATCACATGTGCTTTGACCCCAAGCTCTTTCATTCTACTAAATCTCTTCTTAAACTATTTGACATCATTCTGCCTAATAATCAAACTACCAGAGTCACTCATTCTGGCATTGTTATTCTGTCTCCTTCTATTACTCTTGATAATGTCTTATTTGTTCCAGATTTTGCCTATAATCTATTGTCTATTAGCCAATTATGTAAACAACTCAATTATTCAGCCATGTTCACCACCAGTACTTGCTTTTTGCAGGGCCCTTCTATGAAGAGGCTACTGTTACTTGGTAGAGTACAAGGTGGATTGTACATCTTAGATGCTCCTTATACACCATCTCAATAGACCTGTCCTACTTCTACTTTGTTTCCTATTTCTAATAGTAATAATGTCTGTAATTGAAATACCCCGAAATTTTTTAATTTTAAAGATTATATTTAAATAAGGTTTTATTTGAAAATTTAATTTAGTAAATTATTTTTACTAAAATAAAAGGAAATTTAGTAGGGCAAATTAATAAGAAATTTTATAAATATGTTAGGTAAAGGAAATTTGGGCATATTATCTAATTAAAGATTTTAATTTGGAAATTTATTTAAATAATTTATTTTATTCAAATTAAGAAAGATAAAATAATTTCAAATTAATTTTAATTTTATAAATAATTAAATAAAATAAAATTTGAGTGATTTATTATATTAAAATGGAATTTATGAAAAGACCTTTAAAAAGCCTATTTTAGCCTAATAAAGGGTAAAAAGATTATTTTTATTAAATATTAATATTTTTAAAATATCCTAAATATTTGGATTAAATTAAATGGACCCAAATTAATTATTTAATTTTCCTTTTTCCTTCCCTTTTTATTTTTTCTTTCTTTCTTTCTTTTTCTTTCTTTTCCTTTTCTTTTCCTTGTCAAAATTGGGCCGTTGCACGGCCCAATCTCTTCTTTTTCCTTCGGCGCGGCCCAGCCCGCACCGCCGCCTGCCTCGTCCCTCCTTGCGCTGCGTTTTATGTCTTTATCCCAATCAAACGTCGCGTTTCACCTCATTCATATTACCGTTGCACGTCAACCCCAGAACGCCGTCCTTCAGGCATTTTTACGTCAAAACTCGTCGTTGCATTTAATCGTTTTTCCTTCGTGCCGAACCGCCCGGTCTCCCTCCCTTTTTCTTTCTTTTCTCCCCAGCGAACCGGTCGGCCAGCCCCCCATCTTCTTCTCCCTCCTCCGCCCGACGCCATAACCACCCACCTTCCTTCTCTCCCCCGAAAATGGCGCCGCCGGCCACACGTGGCGTGACCGGATCTTCTCCCGCTCGTTTTCTTCCTCTTGATCTGCACGTTCATTTGAAACCATCAACTGCCCCTCTCTCCCGCTCGTTTGTGCACTGTTGCCTCGCGAAGGTCGGCAAAAATTCAAGTTTTTGCCGCCCGACCTTCGGCTTGAATTAAACCATTTCTCCCCTAATTTAAACACGTAGTAACCTCCCTAAATCAAATATAATCTCCCCAACTATAAAAACCCCCTCATTTGCATGATTTCGGGATTTTATTTTCCCCGAAACCCTAAGCTGTGCCTGTGCGCCACCGCCCCATCAGACACCATTTTCTCCTCCTCCGACCAACTTCAACACCTTCTCTTGATACCAATCTCTTCCCTGCAATACTATCTAATTAACTAAACTAACCTCATCCCTCGATTCATCGTGTGCAAGTTTCTATAATCATCCAAAGTTGGCTAGTTGATTCGACAAGAATCTTGACCCCGAGACAGTGAACCACCACATCCGCCACTCCTAACACCTATTAAACCAACTATTAACTCCTACTAATTATCCTCTACAGCCCCATATAATTATTTTAATTTTCTTCCTCTCCATCACCTATTTTCCTAATTTTTAACCCCCTTAGACCCATTTTCCGGCCACCTCCGGGAACCACCGTCGGTTCCACCTACATCCTCCAACTCAAGGTGATGCCATAGACATTTTAAATACTTAGTTTCTAATTATTTATAATTATTCTAATTTTAGCCAAAATTTTAGTATCAATTCAACTTTAATTATTATTATTATAATTATTATTAGTAATATTGAATGTATTCTAATTTCTAAATTTTGTTTACAGGTCTGGGAGTATTATTGAGTAAGATACAGTAATTATCTCGGCCTTTACCTATTTACTTAGATTTTTACATAATTGATGTTATTCTTAATAATATTAATAATAATAATATTATTAGTATAATTATTTGGTTGATACTGTGATTATTACTGGAATAACAGAGGCCTTAAATTTTAATTAGGCCTCGCATTTATAAAATTTATTAACATTATTAACATTTTTCAACATTATTTTAATTATATTACCATTATTACCTTTATTAAAATATAATATAAGTATATATATACATTATTAATTTTATTATCACAATTCTGAATAGTATTATGTTTATCATTGTGGGAGGGTTAGAAATCCAACTTTTAATTTTAAGAATTTTTATATCATTAATATCTAATATTCTATTTATAAAAAGTATCATTAATATTATTATACTTTATTTATATTACTAATTATTTTTATAACTATTATTCTTATTATTGTTATTATTATCATCATCATAGTTATGATATTATTAAATCTATTTTGGGAGAAGGGTAGAAACCCTTAGTTTATCACCTTTTCAAAAGAAAATAAGTGAATTAGTTATATTAATTCCTATAGTTAATTATTGAATAGTAAAATGTCATCCTAAAACCAAACCTCGAAATAAGTTAGAATTATATAAGAAGGTCTAATCATAGTATGTTTTGATATAATAGGCGAACCCAATCAAACCCCTCAAGTGGAATAGGAGCGTGCACCAAGACCGGTGATGTTTTAGGTAAGGGTCTACTAAGGCCATTTATGTGTTTGTATGCACTATGTGTTTGATATGCCATGTATTTTATGTTCGTTATTATTAATTATTTCGCATGTGGCATGATTGTAGAGTTAAAGTATGTTGATGTGAATAAACTATGGCATGAGAACTATGCATATGTTTATGTCATTATTGTATGATATGACTTGAGACATGTTGTTAGGGTTCATGAAATGGCATGGTGCTAGGGTTTGCATGGAACGGCATGGAGTTAGGGTTTGCATGAAATGACATGGTGCTAGGGTTTGCATGGAATGTCATGGAGTTAAGGTTTGCATGAAATGACATGATGCTAGGGTTTTGCATGAAGTGTGGTGTTAGGGTTGCATGGAAGCATGTCTACGTGGAGCTAGGGTTTGCATATGAATTAGGGTTTTCATGGAAGGGTGGTATATGTGAAGCTAGGGTTTGCACATGTGTGGGACGTGGAGTTAGGGTTTGCATGGGAGTGTGGTACGTGGAGATTGGGTTTGCATGGAAGCGTGGGTCATGTGTAGTTAGGGTTTGCATGGGAACTAAGATTTGCATGGAAATGTGGTTTACGTGGAGATAGGGTTTGCATGGGAGTTAGGGTTTTCATGGATTTAGTCACGCATGTCTGGGCAAATGTTTGTGAATGTCAAATGTTTTTGAATAAAATATTTAAGACACTAATATCTTAAAGTGGAAGACATTGAGACGGGACCAGCCGATCCACCGGTTAGGAATAGTGGTTAGGGTTTTACCCTATGTGTGACCGATCCACCGGTAATAATAGTGATTAGGACATGAGGTCCTATGTGTATCCGGCCCACCGGTTATAATAGTGGGGGATCTCGAGCTCAATAAAGACAAACCAGATCGTTAATGCTATTAAAAGATACTAATTACTTACAGTGGAACACCATGCGAGCAGGAGCCAATCCGATCCACCGGTTAGGAATAGTGGTTAGGGTTTTACCCTATGTGTGTCCGGCCCACAGGTTATAATAGTGGGGTGTTCCTGTTTTCGCATGGATCTGATGCGGACAGGAACCAAGCCGATCCACCGGTTAGGAATAGTGGTTAGGGTTTTTACCCTATGTATGACCGGCCCACCGGTTACAATAGTGGGGTGTTCCTGTACTCGCATGGATTGATAAAGAACATGGTGTGTATCACGTTTGATAAAAGAAAGATTAAATGATTAATCCGGACCCTTTTTGGGCCTTATGTATGGACCTATTGATTATAAGTGATTTCACTTTATGCTCCTATGTATCATATGTGTGGGTTGTAATTGTATGTGATCATTATCCTGCATGAATTAATGTGTTATATGCCGGCCTTAGTATTCGGTTACCTTACTCGGTACGTAGCGTACTGATCACCCATTTTATGGGTGCTGCTCATTCCCACGAGCAGAAGGCCCGTCTAATTTGTTACAGGTAGGAGATACCTACTTTGATGCTATCGATGTCTACGGGACATCAAGAGGGGCAGAGTGATAGCTGGGCTGGATCAATCTTTATAGTGACGTGGCCGTTGTCCTTTTAAATTTATGATTCATGTTATCTTTTATTATGTTTAAATTGTCGAAACAATTTTACTAAGGTTGTTTAGTTATTATCTGGAAAAACAATAGCCGGTATTTCGAATTATGTAAGCTTTACGCGTACTCTGATTTCTGTTTTTATAAATTTGAATTTGTATGGTATTACTGATAATGTTTTCTTAGCCTTAGCACTTGGTACCGGAATGGTAGAAGTAAACTGGTCTCGTACTAAGTGTGGCGGTAACATCCCCAGAATTTACGATTTTAATTTATGAGTATTGTTTTTTTAAAAAAATGTGTAAATTTTGGGGTGTTACAGTAATAATCAATTGACCATGCTATGGTATTATAGACTAGGGATGGCAATCGGACGGGTTTTACCCGAAACCCGACGGGTTTTATCCGTCGGATATGTAAACAGATATGGATAAACGGATATGGATACGGGTATGGAGGAAGGAGAGAAATATCCACTGGGTTTGGATATGGATATGGGTAAGAGATCATCAAATCCGTACCCGTACTTGCATCCATTTACCCAATATAAAATTACATTTTTACCTTCGTTTATGTAACCTTAAGTATATTTTCTAAGGCTAAAAGTGAAGATATGATTAAATTTTAACAATCTAAGTATATAATTCTAACATTAAATAATTTTTACTTTATACTTAATGGGTTTTACCCGAAACTCGATGGGTTTTACCCGATGGATATTTAAACGGATATGGATAAACGGAGATGGATATGGATATGGATATGGATGAGGGAAAAAAAATACCCGCCGGATTTGAATACGGATATAGGTATAAGTTTTTTTATCGGGTTTGGGTAACGGATAAGGGGTACCCGATCCGTTGCCATCCCTATTATAGACTAGGACATTTACCAATGTATAAAGTCAAATCTCTTTCCATGTTTGAAAGTACTATGTTTTCTGAGTCCATTCATTGTGAAATATGTCCTCAAGCTAGAGAGTATAAACTCCCATTTCCTCGTAGCACTATACACACTACTCATATTTTTCAATTGATACACATAGATGTTTGGGGCCCTTATAAAGAGCCTACCTATAATGGCCATAAATACTTCCTCACTATTGTTGATGATTTCAATAGATCTACATGGACACACCTTTTATCACACAAAAGTAATGCCCTATCCCTCCTCAAATACTTCCTTAATATGGTAAATACTCAATTCCATACAAAGGTGCAAATAATTCGCTCAAACAATGCCATTGAATTGGGCACAAGCCGTGCTGCCACCCAACTATTTCATGATCATGGTATCATTCACCATACCAGTTGCGTTGCTACTCCACAGCAAAATGGTGTTGTGGAAAGGAAACACAAGCATCTTCTTGAAACCTCTTGTGCACTTCTTTTTCAATCCAAAAATCCCTTAAAACTTTGGGGGGATTGTGTACTCACAACCACTCACCTTATCAACAGATTTCCTTCCAAAGTTCTCTATAGGGAAACACCATTTCAAATACTCTATGGTTCTTCTCCTACTTATAATCATCTTAAGTCTTTTGGTTACCTCTGCTAGGCCTCTACTCTTTCACATAACAGAGAAAAATTCTCTCCTCGAGTTCTACCTTGTGTCTTTATTGGATACCCATGTGGGAAGAAAGGTTACAAAGTTTACAATCTCACTACAAATGATATCATCATTTACAGAAATGTTGTCTTTCATGAAATAATATTTCCTTATAAACTTCATCAACCCATCATCTTTGGATCGTTACCTATTCCAGTATTTGATGATGTACTTTCTTTCTCTTCATTATTCTCTCATCCACAACCTTCAAATTAATCTTCACATCACTCCACTCAGTCTTCTCCATGTACCAACCCTACTCCTCAACCTACTCACCATTCATTGCTCCCATCTTTTATCCCACAAAATAACCCATCTCTCAGGCAATCTACTAGCACTACAAAAACTCCTTATCACCTTCATAATTTTATATGTAATGCTGCTCACAATCTAAGTTCATGTCCTCACACCCTTACACATTCGATTTCTTCTACTTCTCATCTTTGTTTCTCTACCCTTTCTCCTCCCAATCAACATCTCATTTTTTCTCTTTCACAAGCATAAGAACCATCTTCTTATGCCGAGGCAACATCTCACCCTAGTTGGTAGGAAGCTATGCAACAGGAACTTGATGCCTTACATGCCACTAATACCTTGGACCTAGTCCCTCTCCCCAAAGGCAAGAAACCTATTACTTGTAAGTGGGTTTAAAGATTAAACACAAGGTTGATGGCAGCATTAAAAGGTTTAAAGCCAGTTTGGTAGTACGGGGCTTCACTCAGAAAGCTGGCATTGATTATACAGAAACATATTAACCAATTATTAAAATGACAACTATTTGCACTTTAATGGTTGTTGTTGTCAAAAGGAATTGGTCCATGCATTAGTTGGACGTCAACAACACCTTCCTTCATGGAGACATAGACATTGAAATCTATATGTGCCCTCCCCTAGTCTTCACTTTCTAGATTCTTCTTTGGTTTGTCACCTTAAAAAACCTTTATATGGTCTCAAATAAGCCTCAAGACAATGGTATGCTAAACTCAATCAATCTTTACGTTCCCATGGATATGTAATGTGTCAAGATGATCATTTTTTATTTTCTCGGAGACATGACAAACTTGTTACTTTCATTGTTGTCTATATTGATGATTTACTCATTACATAATGATGACCATGAAATCTCTGATCTTAAGATGTTCCTTTATATTCAATTTAAGATCAAAGATTTAGGGGCTCTTCATTATTTCCTCGTCATTGAGGTCCTTCAAGAAACTCATGGTGTGATTTTAACCTAAAGAAAATTTGCGCTAGATCTTCTCCGTGAATTTGACATGCAATGTTCCTCCTTTGTCCACTCCTCTTGATTTTCACACTAGACTTACACCTCTTGATGGTGAAATATATTCAGACCCTTCTCTCTACCGTAGCCTTGTTGGTAAAATCAATTATCTCACCCACACTTGCCCTGATCTTGCTTCTACTACCCAGTACTTGAGTCAATTCATGCAATGTCCACATGAACCTCATTTTCAAGCAACTATACATACTCTCAGATGCCTTAAAAATGATCCATCATTGGGCATTTATTTGTCTTCTTCACCTTCTTATTATCTTGAAGCCTATTGCGACTCAGATTGGGCTTCATGTCCTCATACTCGGAGATCTGTAAGTGGTTGGTTTATTACTCTTGGCTCTTCTCCTATCTCATGGAAGGCTAAGAAACAGTCTATAGTAGCCTTATCCTCTGCTGAAGCTGAATACCGCAGCATGTGCCGAGTTACTGCTGAACTAGCCTAGTTAACTCATCTATTACATACTCTTGATGTCCCTCAAGTTACTCCCGCCCCTCTCAAGTGTGACAATCTCGCTGCTGTCCATATTGCCAAGAGTCCAGTATTCCATGAATGCACAAAACACATTGATCTCGACAGCCATTTTGTTTGAGAAAAGCTGCTTGAAGGACTTATTTCCGTATCTCATATTCCAGATCAATCCTAGTTGGCTGACATTTTTACAAAGTTTCTACTTGAACTTTTAAATGCAGAATTTTTATCCAAGTTGGACATGTCGTCTCCTAACCACCCTCCAACTTGAGGGGAGGTGTTGGTCATAATGTTTTGTTGTATCCTGGTCAACAACATATTAGTCAAATGTAATTTTGTTATTTTGTTTTTGTTAGCTGCGGCTTATTCTGTGAAGCACCACTGTATATAAACCTTTTGTAATAATTTCAATCAGTAATAAAAGAATATAGTACTTTCTTGTTTTGCTGCCTGACTCTTTCCTCTTCTTTCTTTTTCTTTCTTCACCATTTCCATGGCTGCGCTCACATACTAGGTATCCGGTTACAAGAAATGTAGTAATTAGCATGGGATAAATACTTATTTTTATTCATCGGAGACATAAATTAAACCGCTCAGTGGCAGAAGTAGCAATAACAATAATGCTTGTGGTGGTACCAATTGTAAGCTGCCTTTTTAGCGCCTAACTTGTAGCAATACTTTTGACAGTAATCATAACCATTGCTACAGTACCCCTTCCTATACCAGCTGCAGTCTTTTCCTTCGGCCATTGAAATTTCTGCACAAAGAAGATAATCATGTTTCTCTATTGATAGATAAAAATGCAAGAATGCAGATAGAGAACCAGTCGACCAATGAAATAAAAGATTCAGAGTTTGTTATGGAAAAGATGGCGGGGTTAGGTTATAACAAGAGTTTGGTGAAAGGAAGCTAAATCAATGTTGGCGAAGGTTAATGGAAACTTGAATGCGTAGTTATTATGCTAATGGTGGTGATCAAACATCATAGCATGTGCTAGAAATTACTGATATATGTGAACAATGCGTACTATTTCTTAACCTCCTATATTGGTGGTAATAATATATAGTGTATTTATTAGGTAATAATAGAAATAAATTTGGAATTTGTAATTACCAAAAAACAAAATGTAGGCCTTATGCCTCTTACGATTTATAAAAAAAATAATTATGGGATTTCATTCTATCCTCTGTTAACTTACTTTTCTCATATTATGTTTAGGAAGTATTCTAAAATTACACCAAACATATAAATCTTAAACATGATAAAGGCCAATACAATCGGATACTTTATGAGAAGAGATTTGACCATAAAACCTTAAACACCCATATTTTAACGTTATCCATTAGCCTAGAAGAGGTCAAATTTAATTTAATAATTGCATTAACCTCCATTCCAATAATTGATAAAAAAAAAATCATATGGTAAGGGCAACAGTTATTGGAACATAATTAGCTCGGTGCCTGCATTTGGCTTGTGCTAAAGGTGGGGCTATGGCGGGCTATTTGTTTTAGGGGACTTTTATTTTCTTAAGTGCTCATTTGGTATGGGGGTAAAAGAGGTGGAAAAATTACCCCTACATTTTATATATCTTGTACAATTTATTTAAAATTAAATATTTTTATTCTAATAAATACCCATTTTAGATCTTAATTTGATCTAAAATGGGTATTTCATTAAAAATATATTTATTATTATTAAATACTTAATATAAGAGGTATAAAAAAGAGGGAGAATTTTTCCACTCCTATTACCCCCATACCAAACAAGCCCAAAGACGACTAAGTAGTAATTAATTAAAAAGGTTATATATTGAACGAGTCCTGACACCCGAGTCACTTAGCTATGTTCAAACCCTTCCTTCTTGCTCATGTGATGATGTATATTATTTATGATATTTGTTCAGATTCGTACATGGTTTAAGCAAAATTCTAGCCAGTGGCTTTTGTTATGTGTTACTGTTTTTTGCCTCAATTTCGTATAATTTTTTTTTTCAAATCGTAATAGAAAGTTGCAGTTGGAAAAAAAAATCCTTTCCCAAACCAAGCCTAACTTAGACTGTAAGAGATATAGAGGGATGATAGATTTCTGCATTTCAAAATTGATTTCTTAAAGGATTAAAGAAATTTATGGCTCCAAAAAATTAGTGGAGATATATTTAGTTTGATGAATAATGAATTTAAATAATCACAATGGCATGATTAACCACCTTTTGGAGCCATTAAAAAATTAGTTATCTAAAGTAATTGCTTTTTGAGATTAGACAGGAAATTTTCACAAAAAAAAAAAGAATTGTTTCGGATAACTATTTTTTTAATTAGTTCCAAACAATAAAATACTGATATAAGAATTCTTTTCAGTAGATAAAATACAAGTTAAAAAGATATTGGTTTCCTTTGTCATGATACATTAAAAATTTTCATCAATTGAAACATTAACTTTGATTATGATAAACACATAATATTGTGTAGAAGAAAACATTCCATTTAATTCTATTAAGGATTATCCTCTGTAGTAAATATATTAGTCATGTGTAAATCTGTTAGCATATTTTGTAATTATATCAGTCAAATTAGTTATCTAGAAGTGCCTGGGTCAACTCTATGATAATTATAAGTATGCATAAAAACAGAATTGCTAATAGATTACTGATGTTAGGAAAAATCAATATGATGGACTTTGTCATTAGAATTGAATTATTGTCCTCCTAGGGTAACCGGAATGAGGAGGATAAGAAATAATATTGCTCATCGTATATGAAACAGATTTTTCTTCTTTCTTTCAAGAGAATATTTACATGACTTTAGATATGTAATACTCCTAAATTAAACGGAATGGTATAATAATTGATATGACTACTTATATAAACATGATAAACCATCGTTTTGCTAATTACGTCCTACTAAATCCATAATTAAACATGTTTGCCATATTAAGTGAGTGAAGACAAAGCGTGAAGAGATGACTAATGTTGGTCTGTAAGAGCAACAGATCAATTTAAAAATGCTCTATGGTAGGCACAAGTCCCTTATGGGCCTGAAGTGCTATTAGATGATTGATAAATAGCCCCTGTGTGGTCGTGTTTATCTCTAACACCCTAAAATTTACTATGAATTTATTTAAGCGAAAGTATTAATATAATAAAGCAGCTGTTATCGCCACACTTAGCATAATTCAGTTCATACCTTCTCGTACTAAATGGAAGGCTAATATGTTATGATAAATAAATCAAAACTTATGGAAATAATTATAATTAGATGAAGACTTTAATAATTTAAACTTAGTAACATAGTATCAAATACATGCTCCAAATAATACAATAAATAAAAAGAGATAAGGGGATAAAAGAGATGAAGAGTCCAAAGGAGATATCTGAAATCTAGGGTACATAACATGTGCAACCTCGGATAGATATAACTTTACACTCTAACTCCGCGGTATAAACATACATCACTATGCTTGAGGAACCTTTTCAAAATCAGTAGAATCATCATCATATACCTGCGATACAATGTCTATAAATGTGTAGTATCAGTATGCATCTTATACTGAGTAATACAACTATTCTAAAGATATAGCATTATGTACGAGGCGCATGCAAAGAAAGCAATAGAACATATAATGACAAGGTAATAACGTACTTATGTATAGATGTCAATTGAGCAGAAGAAAACTCAACCATCAAGTTTAAAATAATGTCATACAAATGTAAAGATAGATGAGATTCATTGATTATTATATTTCAATATTGTGATCACAACGATCTTTCTTAAAAAATATCTCCAAAACCTAAGATTCGCAAGCATAGCTCTATTAAGATTTAATATTAGATATTGACCAAATTGAGTTTATCAAATATCACTTGGGGCATTTTAAATTAATTTGGAAATCTGGGGAAAGGATAGCATATTATAAGTTAATTTTATCAAAAATGACTTAATCATTAGGTTTTACAACAAACCAACCATTTTTAGCGAACCAATCTAACCCGATAACATAAAAATACAATTCAAATAATTTTAAATCAAAACTAGTAATCTGCTAGGTGCAAGAAGCATAAGCAAATCATTTTTATAAAATCATACTCGAAATTAGGATTTTTAAACCCAAACTACAACCCAACTAGTTAACTTTTATTTCCTTAGATTGATAGCTTATGACTACAATTAAACTAATTGTAAATAAATCTAGATAATTAATTTCAACAAAATAATCTTACAAGTTGCTAATTTAAAATAATTGTTTCCCAAAATTAGGGTTTTAAAGCCCAAAATACAAACTCGAATAATTCAAATCAATTAATTCTAATTAAAAGTGTTAAAATGTAATTAAGGTCATTTCAAATATTTTTATAAATTTAATTTTAGAAAAATAACTATACAAATGATAAATTTCATAATTTCATTTGAAATCTAGGATTTTAGGCCCAAAAATACAGTTCCATAAAATTTTAATAATTTATTTAAATTGAATGCTTAAATATTTAATTAGACATATTTTATAACATATTATATAATCAATTGATCAAACCAATGAAAGAAATACCTAATTTAGCATAGTTAGGGTTTTTGAACTTAGAATGCAAGTTTGGTTAATTCTTCCTAAAATATATAAATTGATGGCTCATAATTGTAATTAAATGTATTCTAATGTAATATATATAATCAATTGAATAAAATAACTCGATTACACAATTTAATTTAGATCCATAATAATTTTGACCTAAAAATTTAATTCCAATCGATCCCACACAAATTTTCCAAATTGACACTTCCAACATAAAATTAAATATATTTCAAAGCATATTGTAAAATCAATTGAGTGAAATAGGTCAATTATGCAATCCAATTTCTTCACACACATATTTTAAGTTAGAAATCCAATTTAGATTAATTCCGCATAAATTTCTCAAATTGACGATTCCGATATGAAATTAGATACAATTTACAACATATTGTATAATTAACTTATCAAAAATAACTTAATCGGATAAATCCACAATATCTAGGCATAATCGGATCAAAATTTTAATTTTCACAAATCAACCAAATTCCCTACAATTAACCACTCTAAATCAATATACAACATATATATACATAATTAAAGAACCAATTTAGCTTATCATAAGCTAATTCATACCAAATTAATCAAAACAATGGTTAGAGTTTCCAAAAATTTATATATAAAAAAAGAGTTGCAAATCGGGGAGAATGAAGACAGGGGAAGCTTCGTCGGAGGCAAACTGTTGCTTGCTAGTAGTCACTTGGGCTTGCCATGGCCAGGTGTGGGTCGTGTTGCTACTTGCCTACTACTTCTGCATTTGCTACTACTGCACTCGCCAGCTGTTGCTGCTTGTGTGGTGGGTGGCAGCGTGGTGTAGGTGGATGGGCGACAGAGAATGGCCGGTCATGGCTGGTGGTTGGCCGACTGGCCGACTAGTGGTCGACGAAGGAGGAGTAGGGAGAAGGAGGTTAGGGGTGGGGTTCACGCAGAAGGGAACGAGAAGGAAGAGAGAGAACAGAGAAGAGGGAGAGAAGAAGAGAGAAAAGGAAAAAGGAAGAGGGGGCCGGTCGGGTAGGGTTTTTTTTTTAACTAATACAAATACACAATAAAATAATAAATATCTAAAAATAATATTGAAAGATTTTATCTAAAAATCATTTAACAAAAATCATTTTGTAAGGATTCAAAAGCCTAAAATCGATATAGGAGCTACATAAAGAATTTTGGAAAAAAAATTTCGGAAGGAATTACCAACGAATGCAAAGATTTATATTATTTATGAAAATACATTATAAGACCTCAAAAATATTTAAAAGCATAGAATAAAACAAATACATCAAATTCTAATAGACTGAGACTAATTTAAATAATTTTTGAAACTAGTCTTCTGCAAACTAAAAAGGATAAAACAAAAGAAAATTGATTTAGGAAAAAAAATCCATAAATAAGCTTTGAAAATCTTTTTAATTTAAAATTTTTCAAAGATCTTAACGACCTCGGAAAAAAATAAATTTAAAGTCAAAAATATTTTCTACGAATAAAATCATTAAAATAAATTTGACTATTTTAAATGAAATTTTATAATGTCAATAATAAATTTTGTTAACGAAATATAACTCGAAAATAAAGCCGTACTCACACGACAATGTTATAATAAAAACAAATCTAAATTATTATAAATCAAAATATGAGAGAGAAAAAATACATGTTTTTAACCGAAAATCAAAATCATATGAATACAATAAAATTATAGTCATGAATGAATTTATCTAGAATGATTTGTAACCACAACGATTACTTTAAATTTAAATATGAAGTCGAAATTATCGATAAATCCATAAAATGAATCAAAATTAAAATAATTAAATGTTTACATCAAATTACGCAAATAAAATAATTAAGCTTAATAAAATTGAATTTTAAAGATACAGGGTATTACATTAAAGCCCAAACCAAATTATTAAGGCATTAAAGCCCAAGTTACATACCATGAAAGGCCTAATAAAATTAGATCTTAATGTATGTTAACTCCAATTATTCAAGACAATGATCAATAGCCAACATTTAAGTCAAATAGGGGTCCACTTATAAGGTCAAATTAAATAACTAGTTTATAGGCACATAAAATGACTAAAATATGTTTAAGGTCCACTAATTTACCTTAATATTAAGAAAGGTTTATTTCATGCTAAAAGAATGATACATAACCAATTTCTTTCTTAGGATTAAATATAAGTGAGACACCAAGATAAAATACTAAGATTACCCTATCCACCTAAAGTGTTTCTTTCTCCTTTTCTTTTTCTTTCTTAATTAACTATTTTAATTAAGGTATCTAA
Organism: Tamarix austromongolica; assembly: GCA_039764185.1. Lineage (NCBI taxonomy): Eukaryota > Viridiplantae > Streptophyta > Magnoliopsida > Caryophyllales > Tamaricaceae > Tamarix > Tamarix austromongolica. Next base: position 86,073,940 of record CM077818.1, on the reverse strand, counting down.
GTATGCTCATCAAGTGTCACCTAAGTGTCAAATTATATATTTTAAAATATTTTATTAATATAATATTTAATTAGCTAGTTCTCAAAATTTATAGAATTTCATGTAATGGCCAAAAATGTCCTTATTCACCTAAAATTACTTTCAACTTCCAAAATTTATAATTTACTCTAAATAATATCAAACCCTAGCATGTCATATACCAAATTCCATGTAAGAAACCCAATTAATACAATGGTACACTCAAAATTTTCAAAAACAATCTATAATGCCCAATATACCCATGGTTGAATATATCCAAAACCTTAAAAAAGAATTATTTCAACTCTAAATGATCCAAAACTCATAACCTACCTTCTATACCCTATTATACGCACAATGTAATAATTAGATACATTTTTAAAAAAAACTCACATACAATAACAAGGATGAGAGCTAAAAAACTCAAATCCAGGTATATTATTCATGACTATATTGAATACCCATCACAATTCTACTAAACATTCAAAACAACTCTACTAAATATTCATCACATTTCCAACAGATATGAGAACATGTAAAAATACACACAATTCATCTTTTCATTAAAATTTCATGCTTATGCGCATAAGATAGAAACCTATACATGTCATACAAGATTTTTTTGGATATTATTTCATGCTTTTAATTAAAATAAAGATAATCATGCATAAAATAACATATAACACACTGAGCATAATATCCTATTTCTAAAGGTTAGTTCAGTTACCAAAATTTCTAAGATCCTTAACAAACTTAAAATAAAAAAAATCTAGCAACTCCTTATCCAACCCACTTAATCACCTTCAATAATATAAGATTAAAAAGAGTTAGATAAACCAATATTAATAAATATATAAAGGGAAGAAAGGAAATGAAATGGAAGAAGTGAAATGACAAGATTACTCTTGAATATAGAGGATTGGAGACCACCACTAAAACAACCAATTAATGACAGAACAAGTTTTTGGAGGGTTGCAAGGAAAATTTTTTTATGTTGAACTAATAAACAACAACATCAGCAATTTCTTAGGGAATGGTCAGCAAGGAAGATAAGAGAGGAAAAACAAGAGGGTAGGAGCACGATTTCTTTTGTAAGAATGGTTCCTATATGAATTATAGCATATAAGAAATTGAACCCATCAAGAATTAAATGTAAAGAAATCCAGGTATAGGTGCGGTAGCAGATGGAAGTCACACAAAAATTGTAGAGCTTGTTGAAGATCACCTCCATATTCGAGAATCATATCATCTTTAAGCATCATTTCTACTTTAAGAAACAAGAAAAAAGATCTTGTATTGTAAACGAACAATTCCTCCATTATCTTCCACATCACTTGTAGTGTAGTATATATGTATGTATGTATGTATGTATAAATTTATTTTATTAACATTGAGAACATTTCAATTTCAACATTCACCTCTTAATCTTTGACAAACTTTTTGGCTTTCAACTCTTTGTTTAATTGATAATATCAAACTTGCTCATCTTATGTGCCCCATTTTGTCTATCGTTGTCTACCCAAGCGATCAATAGAGTTGAAAACATTATTAATTTGATAATAAAAAATTAAATTAAATGTAAAAATAACATATATACTCCCTCTAATTCATTACATTTACATTTAATAAAGATGCACATATATTAAGGAACTCTATATATCTTATAATTTGCCTTAATTAATAGTTCTTAGATGATATATATTTAATAATGAAATCGTTAATGGTTATGCTAGGAATATAACTGATTCAGAAGCATCTCTAAATCACTCTCAATCTTATTCTTCAAAGGATGAAGAATAAGAATAATTAGCATACTTGGAGATGGAACCCATTGTACTTGAAAATTCGTATGCTTCTAATATTTTTGCCAAGTAATTCTTATAGGTATTATATATGTTTGCAAGAAGTTCATGCTACTGAAGATCTTTGATGTACAAGATAAGGACAATGTCATTACAAGGATTACATACGGCATGGAAGAACAAGGCTACTAGTCACAAAGTTTAATTTTATATGTAAAATCTATGTATTACATGATTAAAGTTTGTGTAGCTTTATTATTTTATTGTATACTTTATAATACTTGTAAATTGTTATTGTAACTCTTTTTTATATACTTGTACCATCCATTAGGAGGTCAATTTCATTAATAAGGGCCGGATGGTGGGCTTGTTAATAAAAGGATCCTGCATGGGAGCATGTATATATGATGACTTGTACACTTGATCTCAATAGAGAATCATATGCTAATTCGAGAGAAAAACAAGACAAGTGTCGCATGTGTGTTTCTTCTTCTTCTTCTTCTTCTCATCTCCTTCTTCAATTGAGATCTTTGGAGAGTAGTAGAGAGTTTTCTATTGAGAAATAGAAGATTTCTCTTTAGAAGGCTAAAGATCTTAGGATTAGATATTTGCTACCTTCCAAGTGTTATTCAACATACCTATCAAATTCCATATCATTTGAGACTTTGATGAATTTGCAATACTTGAGGTTTATATACTTGAAGATTGTTTGATGACGATCTTCCACTTCAATAACTAAGGTTTTTCAACTTATTGAATGAATATTCATTAGAAATTCTTGTATACACAAGTCCAATTTATAGGAAGAATCACCCACATGAATACGAGGGCATGAATGAGACCCTTATATGAGCAAATATTAATCTGAGTTAGTCCACAGTGCAAGTGTTGCTCAATAATTAGTGCATGATGAAGGGCTATTTGTGAAGTACTTGTAAATTAGTTTTAAAAGAAGAGTTTTCAAGTTATTATTTTCCGATCTATAATTATTGGGAGAAGGTAAGGGTAAACTAGGAAAAATACTAATAGTATGTAGTGAAAACATAGATTCACAAAGAATTTTGATTATTATTCTTATGACTATTTTTTCTTTTGATTTCTTGTGAAAATAACACATCTTTTGGATAGGATGAGTTAGTGAAACTAAAATAAAATTTAATCTAACAACAATCTAATATAAAAACTTTCATTTTGCCATATCTATTCTCTTTTCTCTTTAATGTGTTTATTGCTACATATGTTACTTTCCAATAAAAAGTGTATTTGAAATAATAAGAATAAATGTGTTTATACTCCAATTTTTTAATTAGTTTCTTAAAAAATTTATCAATTGGCAACAAAAACTTTGTTTTTAGAAATGGATGGAGCAAATTAGTTAGCCATCTCAACACACGATAAATGGTTTGAATCATGTAAAACTTCTACATTATGGGATTTCTCTCATGATCACTAATTTTTGTTGATATAATCTAATCTAAATAAATATTTTCTAATCTAATTTGTATTTGATTTAGTGAGAATTAATGCGATCATATTATTAGTATCATCATCATCATTATATATATTATTTAATAATTTTATTCAGTAATAAATCTAGTAAATAATAATTCAATCAAATAATAATGCAAGAAGGGAAGTTGTGGTCAAAGTAGTTTTGAGTTTCCAAATGCATCCTTGTCTTCTGTAGTCCACCCAAAGGAGTTTTTCCTCAGCTTGTTAGTTAGTGGTTTACTACTCGTGCCATAATGCCTAGTTATCATCCTTTACATAATTTTTCCAGGCTTTTTTTTTATGTATAATTTTTTTAGGCTTTATTTATTTATGTTAACTTGAATAGAGGCGTCATTTTTGTTGACAAAGTTACTTCATGTGCTGGGGTAATTGTTTATGAACTTTTGTTTATTTATGGGAGAATTGTATCGACAAGAACAATTAGCTGTATAAATGCTACATTCATGATAAAAATGTAAAAATATTGATAGAGAGAATTAAACTCTAGATTTTAGGTATAGTTATAGTCTCGGCCATTCGATTATGATTTTTGCTATTGTTATTATTTGTGTACCCTTGTTTCCTTTTGTTATGATACCGTTCGACAATCATCGAAACACGTGTAGATTTGGCATTTTTTGTTTGCACACTTTTTTATATTTTGCGGCATGGATTGATAAAATTAAAATTGTAAGTGCTTCATTGTCTGTTGAATGCATACAGATATAATAAGACAATTTAATATTATAATAGAATAATAATGTCACACACAAAGATCAAAATTCCATCTTATTATTTAAATTATTTTTCATCCATACATCACAGTATATGCATATATATAGGCTGTTATAAGGTATGTAAGAATGGGGTTAAAAGAGATGCAATAAGTGTGGGGTTGTTTTATTCATATGCGGTACAAATTAATCTGCTCAGTGGCAAAAGTAACAATAACAATAATACTTGTGGTGATACTCATCACCTTCCACTCTAAGTAAACATACATTCTAGATTTCGCCATAAGTAGAGGTAAGTAATGACTTACCTAAATCCGAAGCTAACTAAGCAAATTGAGAAAAAGAGAGAGAGAGAGCTATTGAGAGCTTGACAAACCAGGATAAATTTTTCCTAGATCGCCAATAGAAATTGGAAAACTAGGTTAGAAACTACCTTATCAATCAATAATTCAAATATTATAATTAGATTAACACAAGGAGACACAAAAGATCTTTTTTAGAAAACGTGTTCAAAACCTAGAACTCATAAAAGTAGATCTATTAAGATTTAAGATTATATATTAACCAAATCAGGTTTAACAAATACCACTTGGGGCATTTTAAATTGATTTAGAAAGTCGGGGAAAGAGTAATAGATTATAAGTTAATTTTATTGAAGATGACTAACTCATTAGGTTTTACAACTAAAGAGGCAAGCCAACTATTTTTAGGGAACCAATCCAACCCAATAACATAAGAATACAATTCAAATTATTTTAAATCAAAACTAGTGATCTACTAGGTGAGAGAAACATAAGCAAATCATTTTTATAAAACCATCTCCGAAAATTAGGGTTTTTAAGCCTGAACTACAACTCGACTAATTAACTTTTATTATCTCAAATTGATAGCTCAAGAGTACAATTAAACTAATTTTAAATAAATTTAGATAATTAATTTCAATGAAATAATCTCACAAATAGCCAATTCAAGATAATTGGATTCCAAAATTAGGGATTTAAAGTCCAAGACACAAAATAGGATAATTCAAATCAACTAATTCCAATGGAAGGTGTTAGAATACAATTAATGTCATTTCAACTATTTCTATAAATTTAATTTTAGAAAAATAGCTATACAAATAACCAATTTCATAATTTCATTTGAAATATAAGATTTTAGGCCCAAAAATGCAATTCGGTTAAATTTTATTTATTTATTTAAATTGAATATTTAGAAATATAATTATACACATTTTATAACATATTATCTAATCAATTGATCAAAACAATAAGAGAATACCTAATTGAGCATAATTAGGGTTTTCAAGCCTGGAATACAAATCCAGCTAATTCTTGCTAAAATATATAAATTGATGGTTCAAAATTGTAATTAAATGTATTGTAATGTAAATTATATAATTAATTGAATAAAATAACTTGATTTCACTACCCAGGAAAGGGGTTTTAATAACGGTTATTTTATAGTTTTAATAATGGTTTTCAACCGTTATTGAACCGCCCGTTATTAAATCTTTAATAACGGTTCATAACCGTTATAAAAAATATACAAAAACCCGCGAATATGTGCATAAACTTTATATTTAATAACAGTTTTCATCAGAACCGTTATTAAAGCCTAAGTTTTAATAATGGTTTTCATCAGAACCGTTATTAAAGCCTCAGTTTTAATAACGGTTTTCATCAGAATCGTTATTAAAGCCTTAGTTTTAATAACAATTCTGATGAAAACCGTTATTAAAACTCTATCATCCAATTAAGGTTTCTCAGATTGATTATACATTTATTAAACCCTAATACATATTAATTGACCATAAATTTGAGATGAAATACGTGGTTTTAATAACGGTTCTTAATAAGAACCGTTATTAAAACTATAGTTTTTTTAATGTTTTTACTATTTTGTTCCTGCCCACATACATAGTTGTATGTTCAAATAATTACCAAATCTGCATTGTAAAACAACATCAATTCATAACAAATATGCAATCACACCATAATTTCAATCAATCTCTAATTGGTATGCATGTCTTAAAACACCGAACATACTCATGAATCAAAATTAATAGGCATACTACAACTTGGTAGCTCTACACCCCAAAGTAAAAAGTTCATAAATCTAGCATAGAAGACTAAAAGACATAGACGAAATACAAACCTGAACATGCATATAGAATATATAGATCCCTACCTAATACCGAATGAAGGATTGTATGTGCTTGACCCATTGATCTCTAACTTCATCAATTTCATCATCATTGTATTGCTAGCCTTGTGCATATTCATCGGTGAAAAACTACAACACCCAAGTTTCGATTAATTTACAGTTAGCACTTACGTCAACTACCAAACATATATGTCATGATTCATTAATGGAAAAATATCAAAAAGTAAACATACATGGATTGGATCTATGTTGACTGATCTGTTTTAGACTATTAGATCCATTGCTCTACATATATAGTATCCATAATCATCGTTGTTTTGCTGTTGTGGACACTGTCAAATGAATTTAGTTAGCTCACTAAATATTAGATATTAATTTGAATTAAAATAAAATATAAAATAGTTGTCTTCCTACTTACGATGATAGGCTCATATTGAAGATTCTTTAGGTCTGGGACACCATTCCCACCTCTTCTTTGATAAGCTGTCCATAGTGCCCTAATAAATAGAGTTGGATACACAATATTATAAGTATATATACCTCAAATATTGAAAGTAGAATATATATATAAATAAGCTAATGAAGTAAGAAGTGAAAAGTATACTAACATGTCGATAAATTTCTTCCCACCACGACGAGCGACTTTAAAAGGCACGTCATAGGTTCGAAGGGAATCAAACACATAGACTTTCTATACACTCCTTTGAAACTATATCATTTGGGTGGGTTATGCCGTAGAGAACCATACCTCTTTCTATACATTTTCCTAAGAGCTAAATATGACCTAAATGTTCTTAGACGCTCCCCACAATGTCTAAGAAGCCATTTCTTCCTACTCTCTGGGACATTGAACACTCTCTACAAAATAAGACATGTAAATGTATACCGATGTTAATGTAATAATATTAATAACATTTGACATACAAAAATGATTGCATAAAATAGCATATTTACCGTGATTCCTGCTAAATATGCTCCTTATGTCCCTTTGGAACTTACTTCCAATTATTATAGGTCATCTTTTCCCTTCTTCATCATTGTTGTCCCTATTAATGTTTTTGTTGGCCATATCTCTACAAAAAATCAATAAATAAATTATGTTAAAATGTTATGTATTGAGCGAATGTTATGTATTGAGCATAATATACCATTATATTATCGATACGAATCATCCTTAGAAAGAATTAATCTCAAATGTATCATGCTATTCTATATATATATATATATATATATATATATATAGATATAGATATACGAATCATGCTAACATGTTTCCAAAAGATATTAATAATAACCCTAATCCTAATTAACTATAATAAACGATAAAGCCTAACCCTAACCCTAATTAACCATAATTTATTATAATAAAACCTAACCCTAAACCTCATAAAACCCTAATCCTAAACCGAGCTAACTGTAATTAAACCCTAATATATAAATCATATTATTATTATTATTATTATACATAATTATTTCTCTCTATTTAATTATTCACTTTTATATATTCCTTATTTTATATATCTATTTAATCCTTATCAAATAACAATCATTAAAATATGCATATCTAATTGAAATTTTCATTTAATGATATGCATATGTAAAATATTTTTTCATTTCATTATATAACATTTTCTATATCTTATAGCTAGTGTCCTTTACGTATTAATGAAAATGTGTGTGTGTATATATATATATAGTTTTTTGAGTGAAAATGTATATAATTCTACACTCTTATTCATATTATATATATATGTAAAGGTCTCGGCCAACACATTCATTTGTTAATATATAACAATAACGCAACAGATTCAACAATGAACCGCAACATTTTCAACCAACACATTCAACAACACATTTTTGAACAACAAACTACAATTTTTCAGTAACAAACCAAAGCAGCCCTGTAGCAACATGCATGCATTTATATATATATATATATATATATATATATATATATATGTAAGTAGAGAAAAAATTTACGAGAGGAAGAACAAACACATACGTAAAGTGAGTGGCGAAAAGCAAGAAACCAGTGGCGAGCAAGTTGAGAGCGGCAATAGCCTACAAACACAACAGAGGATGAAGGTACAAGTGCTAGCCAAGTTCGGAACAATGACAGCACACACATGCAAAGCTGACAATGGCAGAGGGGTGGTGGAGAGTTGGCGATGCGAGGGTTTCCCATACTTGAGAGGAGCCAGAGTAGTGGTGCATAGTGTGGTGGTGCGAGGGTTTTCAAGGAGAAGGAGAGTAAGAGAAGGAAGGTGCAAAGAATCTGAAAGTTTTGGCACGAAACAAAACTGAGCGAAATAATAGTTTGATTTTGGAGTTTTAATAACGGTTCCTGAAAGAACCGTTATTAAAAGATGTTTTAATAACAATTCTTTCAGGAACAATTATTAAAACTTTCAGACTTTTGATAACGGTTCTTGTATGAACCGTTATTAAAACATCCGTACAAATTTTAAAATTTCCCTTTTAATAACGGTTTTGAACTAAAACCGTTATCAAAACTATCCCGCGCATTTATTTTCACGCATTTGACAACGGTTTTCGAACTACCGTTATTAATGTCCCGTTATTATTTCCCGTTTTCGTAGTAGTGTTTCATTATCCAATTTAGATCCACAAAAGTTTTGACATAAAAATCCAATTCCGATCAATTTCACACCATTTTCTCAAATCAACACTTCCATTATAATATCAAATAAATTTCAGATGATATTGTAAAATCAATTGAGCAAAACAACTCAATTATGCAATCCAATTTTGTTACACATGGATTTTGACCTATAAATTCAATTCCAAATAATTCCGCATAAATTTCTCAAATTGATGGTTCCGACATGAAATTAGATACATTTTAAAGTGTAATGTAAAATTAATTTATCCAAAATAGCTTAATTGAGCAAATCTAAAAAATTCAGACATAACCCGACCAAAAATTGAATTTTCTAGAATTCTGACATATACCATACAATTAACCTATCCCAATCAATCTTACAACAAATGAATGCATAATCAAACAACTAATTTAGCCTAATTAGACCTAATCTATACAAAATTATTCAAAATTAAAGTTAAGGTTTCTAAAAATTTATACCATACAAAATTAGCAAATTGGGACAGGTGAAGACCAGGGAAGCTCCGCCAGAGGTCAAAGACCACTCTCTAGTGACCGACTCGGCTCTTGGTGGCTGGCTAGTGGTGGCACAACCTGTTCTCTTGCTGTAGCTCTGCTCCTTGGTGTTGTGGTGCTCCTGCTCACATTGCTGCTCATTATTGTGGTTACTGGTGTTGTGCATCATCAGTGGTGGCGTGGTGCAGCAGGTGACTGATGTGGTGGTGTGGAGAACGAAGCAGGGAAGAGGAGATCGGTAGGGAGGAGGTAGGTTGGGGGATGGGTTGCAGGAAGAAATGAGAGAAAGGGAAGAGAGAGAAGAGTAAAAAAAAGAGGGAGAGAGAAGTAGAAAAGGTTGGGGGACCGGTGAGGCTTGGGTTATTTTTTACAAATACAAATACACAAACAAGGATACCGAACATCTATAAATATTAATGGATGATTTTATCTAAAATTTATTTAATGAAGAATAATATCGTAAGGATCCAAAGGTATAAAATTGATATAAGAGCTATATAAATAATTTTAAAAATATTTTCGAAAGAAATTACCAACAAATGCAAAGATCTATATTATTTATGAAAATAAATTATAAGACCTCAAAAAATATTTAAAATCATGCAAGAAAATATGTAAATCAAATTCTAATAGACCGAGACTAATTTAAATAATTTTCAAAACTGGTCTTCCATATATTAGAAAGGGTAAAACGGAAGAAAATAAATTTTGGAAAGAAATATATAAATAAGTTACAAAAATCTCTTTTAATTTAAAACTTTTCGAAGATTTTCACAACCTCATAAATGAATAAATTTAAAGTAAGAAATATTTTCTATGGGTAAAATCATTAAAATAAATTTGACTATTTTAAACGAAATTTTATAATTTAAATAATATATTTCGTTAACAAAATATAACTCTAAAATAAAGTCGTAATCACACGACAAAGTTATAATAAAAAAAAATCTAAAATACAAGAAAAAGTAGAAATACATATTTTTAACCAAAAATTGAAATCATATGAATATAATGAAATCATGGTCATGAATAAACTACTTGGTTAATAATAATATATGTAAATCATGTTTTTAAATACAAATTACCCATAAGAATAGATAATAATTTTGTATTTATAATATTTCAAATATATTGTTATTATTATTTTCATTATTATGATAATACTAATAGAAACAATAATAATTATAAATAAACTACTTGGTTAATAATAATATATATAAATCATTATATTCATTATTACTTGATAATGTTAAAATTATATAAATAAGGGTAAAGTTAATCATTATTAAAAAAATAATGAATTAAAAAATTAGTAATAGTATTTTATTATGAGGAATTATTATCATATTTTATTACTTCTATTAAAATAACATAAATAATAATAAAAATAATTATGACAATAATGGCAATAAATAATCAAGATAAAAATGATATTATTAAGAAAAAAACAAATAAAGATTAATATTCAAAAAATGTAATTGATTATAATGCGAGAAGGAGGGTTGTGGTCAGAGTAGTTTTGAGTTCAAAAATGCATCCCTGGCTTCTATAGTCCACCCAAAGGAGTTTTTCCTCAGCATGTTAGTTAATGGTTTACTAATAATGCCACAATGCCTAGTTATCATCCTTTACATAATTTTTTCAGGCAGTATTTTTTTATGATAACATGAATAGAGGCGTCATTTTTGTTGACAAAGTTACTTCCCATTATGTCTAAAATGTGGCTTTTGGTTTTTTCATGTGCGGGGAGAATTGTTTATGAACTTTTGTTTATTTACGGGAGCATAGTACCGGCGAGATCAATTAGCTCTATAAATGCTACACTCATGTTAAAAATGTACAAATATTGATAGAAAGAATTAATCTAGAGATTTTAGGTTATAGTTACTGTCTCAGCCACGGGATTATAATTTTTGTTATTGTTATTATTTGTGTACCCCTTATTCCTTTTATTACGATACCACCCAACAATCATTGAAACACGTGTAGATTTGGCATTTGTGCTTTCAACATTTTTCATATTTTGCCGCATGATAATTGGTTACGTAAATGATTGATGAAATTAAAATTGTAAGTGCTTCATTGTCTATTGAATGCATACACGTATAAGGCAATTTAATATTATAACAGAATAATAATGGCGCACACAAATATCACGATCCCATCTTATTATTTAAATTATTTTACATCCATACATCACAGTATATGCGTACATATGGGCTGTTATAACATACGTAAGAATGCTAGGTATCAGGTTACAAGAGATGCAGTAAGCGTGGGGTTGTTTTATTCATCGGAGGCACAAATTAATCTGCTCAGTGGCAAAAGTAGCAATAACAATAATACTTGTGGTGATACCAATTGCAAGCAGCCTTTTCAGCTCCTAACTTGTAACAATACTTCTGACAGTAATCATAGCCATTGCTACAATACCCCTTCCTGTACCAGCTGCAGTCTTTTCCTTCGGCCATTGACATTTCTACACAAACAAGATAATCAAATTTCATTTTTGATATATAATTCACATTGAAATTGAAAACTTAAAAGCTATCGATAAACGCATAATTTTGCAAAGATAAAAAGATTCCATTTAATTCTAATTGTGAAAATTTACTTACCTGTGCCGGCAATGACAGCAATAATGAGGCAAATCGCAAGCAAGTTGAAGACAGCACGACCCTTCATCATCGCCATTTTGTTTTCACTCTAGTTGTTCTACGTCTTCACTTCTGCTTGGAAATGAAAGGCAACGGATGGGAATATATAGGCAGAGGAGTTCCGCGATTATGTGTCCGGGTCAAATTTAAGATAATTAGAAGTATGTATAAAAAGAGAACTGGTAAAAGATTACCGATGCTATGAAAAAATCAATAGGATGGACTTTGTCATTAGAATTGAATTCTTGTCCTCACAGAGTGACGGGAATGAGGTGGATGAGAAATAATATTGCTGCGTGTATATGAAATGTATTCTTTTTTCTTTTAAATTTTCTTTAAAAAAAATTAAATAGTTAATCTTTAGCAGTTTTATTCCTTACTTTTTTTCTTCTATGTCATTATCTCATGTGAATCAAACACAAAAAATTATTTTTTTCTTTATTTTCTTTCTTTTCTTTAAAACTTCCCATGATCCAAATGATGTATAGTCTTTTATACCCAAAATCTTACCCTCAACTACTAGTTGTAACCTCCCCTATTGTAATGTTTTCCCCTCTAATATACTATGGAACTACTATCTATTCTATGTTATAGAGTACAAATGATCAAATGCCTACAACTGAGAGGGAGGATATGAAGTTAAGAATTTTATTACCAAGGATTTCACCCTCACCATTTGTTAATTTATTTTTCTACTCAATTATAGAACTAATTATGTATACTCATTAATTTATAAAGAGAGTGCAAATGATCAAATATCTACAAACACTTTTACCATTGATTTTCTTTGATTATAGACTTGACTTCAACATTAATGAGGCATACATATGTAACTAATGGAAGATTTTTTGTTAATTTATACTTTTTTTTGTGCAAAGTTATAAATTTTTAGGTATTCTGATAATGAAATGGACACATTTAATTGTTGACGCTTACTATATATTTTTTTACTAATTTAGGGCTTTATATATATATATATAACTTCCCGTCTAAATTATTTTCATTGTTTGTTTGGATGTCCAAATTAGTTAACTTTTAGGATTGTTTTTGGTTTGTAGAAAGCCAATAGAAAAGGAAAATATAGAGGAGAAAAAATGAAAGGAATCAATTTTCTTTCTATTGTTTGGTTGTCAGAAAATTTTTGTGGAAAATAAAATATTAAAACGTATGTTCGACTAAATATAAAAGCAATAAAAGAAAGAAGGAAAGAACGAGGTTAATGTCATTTGCTTCTACAGCACATACGAGTTTTCTTTAACATATCGTCTGTGACACATGTATTAATTTTCTCAAGACTTTCTATTAGTTTTTATAAGAAAAGTCTAATAGTTTCGGACAGTTCAATTTTTCAATCATTTTCTTTATTATTTTCTTTTTCATCTTATTTCTTGGATATCAAAACAGTAAAATATATTTTCGGTTTAATTTTATTTTTTCTCTTTGAATTTTTCTAGGAACCAAACAAACCATTAAATAATATGGCCCCAAATAACACATCGGATCAAAACTCTGTTTGGATGACAAACTCATTGATAATAAAAATCTTGTAGTGTTGTTTTTATATTTATATTTTATTTATATATAATTTTTTGTAACATTTAAGAACATTTCATTTTAATTTTCACTCTCAATCTTTAACAAACTTTTTGGCATTCTAGTATTTTTTCAATCAATCATATCAAACATGCTCTTTTTATGCGCTCCTTTTAATCTCCGAATGTCTTTCCAAGTGATAAATAGAGTTGAAAATATTATTGATTTGATAATAAAAAAATGACATAAATGTAAAACTAACAAATATACTCCCTCCAATTCATTATATATACATTTTAGAAAGATGTACATATATTAAAGAACCCTATAAATCTTATAATTTGCACCAATTAATAGTTCTTAGAAGATAAAAATTGTAAAGGGACTAATGAATGACACTGTGCGGTTTTTGTGCCCGACCTTTTTTAATACCAGAAGTAAAAGTGAGAAGCATATTCTAATTTCTTGCTACCACCCCGTGTCAATTCCAACATCTAAAAACATCATTATTTTAGCGGTTCCAACTTCCAATGCATAGACACAGACTTAAAAAATAATAAAATTGACAAACCATGAAGATATTATAAGTGTATGACATCGATTTTAGTAAATCTTGACCTGTAACATTGATTCAGTCATAAAGATCTTTAAATATTTTCTCCAAAGCTGAATTCGTATTATAGCAGCATGAAGTTGGAGCAGTCTGATCGATTACGCACATGAAAAGCATTCAACAACGGACGATGCGTTTAATAAACAAACTTGTATGTTTGTAGCCGGAGTAGCTATTGACATTTAATTGTTAATATCAGTTTTTTTTATAGTTAATATAATATTATGGCTCCTTATGATATAATTTTAACGTGGCATATAAAATATTTTGATTATTAGAGTCTTCGTATTTTAATATTTCTCCGATCTCATTATACTATTTGACAGGTCATAAAAATATTAATAAACTATTATTTTCATCTAATATTGTTATTTCTAATATTATTGCTAGGATCATATAGTATTCGTAAATTATTATTTTTGCATGGTATTAATATTATTTTTGTAAATTATTTTCTACAGTAAAAAAGAAAAAAAGGAGACAATAATAATATTATTAATAATACATGCTACATTTTCTAATAAACAAAGAAAAGTAGTAAATGATCTTTATCGATAAGATTTAACTAACTATAAATATATTTATTTTGCTTACCTCTAGTAAATTTTGGGCAACTAACTATTTGTACAGAAGGATAATTATCTGTAGTTTAGTAATTAGTTCATTAAACTTAAATTAAAGGAATTAACCATATCCTTAATAACCTGGAAAAGTATATAATAGTATGTTTCTTTGTAAAACAAGGCACACCATTAAAAGAAAGGAGAAGATATAGATCTTGTTTGGTTTTACTTAGGAAAAGTAGTTTTTTATATAATTAATTATAAAAAGTAATTATAGATTAATTATTACTGTTTTTTTTAAAGTTATTTTTAAAATTAATTATTTAAAACTACTTTTTATAAGTTAAAATTAAGAAGTAGATTCTACCTACTATTCCAAAATTACTTTCACATAATTTCGGTACGATATCTAAAATTATGTGAAAAGTCGTTTAAAACAAAATATGTGTAGAACAAAATACTACAGTCGTTCTTCACAGACAGAAGCTTACCTTCTACTTTCGACCTCATTTCTCTCCCATCGCTAACAAAATATGTGTAAAATAAAATACTATAGTCGTTTCCGTTTTGATCGGATTTCACCGAGGTGGTAGAAGTTTTCAATTTCGGACGAGTATCGATGATGACGGCCGAATTAAATGATCCCTTCTGTTTCGAATCAAAAGTTACAATTTCACAAATGAGAGCGATGTTGGCCTAACAACAACTCCCAATAGAGTCGCCGGAGACCGAGTTGCGCCATCATCACATTGAAGGGAGGAAGGTCAAAGTGAGATAGTCGGAAGGTGGTAGTCGCTAATCGGATCAGAGAGTGGAGAGGAGGCAAGAGCAAGTAGTCTCAAGCGAGAAATGAAAACAATTCCCTATTTTATTAAATTTCTTTAGTGATTGTTTATAAATTTTTTAATAATTTTATAATTTTTAGTGCTTTATAATATCTTTATACTTTTTATATATTTTTATATTTCATATGATTTTTAATATTTAATATTACATAATTTATATAATAATTATTACCAAAAGATATATATGGGAAGATAAAAATTGAAGATGGAAAATAAAAATTAAATATATAGAAAAATAAAAACCAAACACTAATAAGGTACAATAAGTAATTTTTTAGTATTAATCACTTATACAACAAAAGTAAAAACAAACATATATTTTACTTAATAAAGTACTTTTTTAAAAGTAGATTTATAAAAGTAGTTTTTATCTAAAAGTAATTATTAAAAATAAATAATACCAAACGAGTGCATAGTCCACCGCCTATTTCTACATTGTTGATAATGTTAATAGGTATCGAGCCAATTGTTCGTTTCTTTCGTCTACTCTAGAAATAAGAATTAATAGTTCTTTTATTGATGTTAGTAGGCACCGCTTCCTAATTTAATTCATAATTCGGCATGATACAATCAATTAATTTATTCCGAATCATATATTTCATGCATGCATATTTAGGTGTTCTTGACATCTTATAATCGGAAACTATTTACATGCAAGTTTGAAATATTAATCCCATGATAGACAATAGCAGAACACTAATCAACAAGCACATGACATTGGTTGAAGAAAATTGTTATTCGAGAAGCATATGTAAAATTGGCCTCTTTAAAATATAGTCATACAGATATGACAATTTTGGCATGATATATTTATACAATATAGAATAGCAGGCTACTATAAAATCTTATATGATTGATGGGTAAGCATTTAGTGGGTTGGGGCAGATACTAGGTTTATATATATATATATATAGATATATATATAAAGGAAACATCAAATGAGAAGTAACTCTCTAAGTGAGAAATCCTAGTTTATCTATGATTCTATCATATTTAATCCCTATGGATAATATTTTTATTATGACTTTAATATAAACATGAGTTCCTAATTGATTTGATATAAATATTATATATATATCTATATATATATATATATTATAGGTGTGTTATAAGGGTGTGATTTAAAATATGATTTGTTTATATATACTTTGTTATGAGGATTCGCATATAAGGTAAAATCAAATAACTACTCTAAAGACATATAAAATGACTAAAATAGCTTTCTCATAATGAGATATAGATATGGAAACCAAGTATTAAATATTAAGGTTACTCAGTGTACCCAAAGTGTTTTTTTTTTCTCTTGCTTAATTAATCATTTTAACTAAGGTTTCTATGTCTAGTCATAAAATATCATCCAAGTGTCAAACTTATTGATTTTAGCTTATTTTCTTAAAATAATTTTCACTTAGATGTCCAAATTTTGAGAATTTAAGTGTAATGGCCACAATTCCCTTATTAACCTAAAATTACACTAAACCTCTAAAATTCCTAATGTACTCAAACCAATATCAAACCCTGACATATCGCATACCAAATTTTATGTAAAAGACCTAAGGAAGATAGCTATACGCTTAAAACTTCTAGAAACAACTTGTAATATCCAATATACCCATGGCCAAATATTTCTAAAACTTAAAATAATTCATTTCAACTCTAAATAGTCTAAAATTCATAACATAGCTTCTATAACCTACTATACATACAATCAGATACTTAGATAATTAAAAAAAAAAAACAAAACATGTATAAAATAACAAGGATGAGAGCTAGTACACTTGAATTTAGGAATATTCATCAAGACTCTACTGCAAACTTAGTACAACTCTACTATACAATCATCACTAAATATTCACCATATTTTCAAAAGACATAAAAGCATGTGAAAATCACAAAAATTATTTTCTCATCAAATTTTTAGGTTTATACGCATAAAATAGAGATAACACATATTATAAAATATTTTAAAAAATAGTATTTCAAGCTTAAATTAAAATAATGTTGATCATGCATAAACTACCATATAAAACACCTTACCCAAAATCCTATTTCTAAAGGTTTGTTTAGTTACTAAAATTTCTAAGCTCCTTAGAAAAACTAAAATAAGGAATATAGAAATTCCTTCTCTAAAACACTTTGTCGTCTTTAATAACATAAGAAAAATGATTTAGATAAACCAAGATCATTAAATTGGAAAAAGAGAAAGAGAGAAAACAAAATGGCAAGATTACTTTTGGATATGGTGGCTTCGAAACCACCACAAAAAACAACTAACAACCAACAAGGAATGAGAGGTCAAGATTTTGGAGGGTTAATGGGAAGGGAAACAAGGAGAAATGAAGGGAAAAAAGACATGAAATATATGTTGCAACACAAGCAACAAGTGTTATAAAAACTCCAAGGTTAATTGGCAAGGCAGATAGGGAAGGAAAATAAAGAGAGAAGAGGCAAAATTTCATTGGTAAAAAGGGTTCCTAGATGAATTATAATATGAAAGAAACAATAAAAACATTAATATAAGGTAAAGGAATCAAGGTCAAACCGTAGTAGATGCTTGAAGTCACAAAAAAAATCAGCATTTTTGCAATTGTGCAGCTAGTTGGAAAGCAAAAGTTTGGTTAAGACAATGCTTGAAGGAGCTCAATTTTTGGGATATAAAGGGTATGGATTGTTAGTATACAATGAAATATTTTAAAATAAGTACCCCAAATGAAGAGAACAACCAAAGAGAGAGAACGAATTGTTACAAGCTGGAAACAATTCAACTTTGAACTCGGCTGAAATTTTATGATTTTATGTGTGTTTTTAAATGGAAAGCCCGATTTCTTTTGTGTTTTTAAATGGAAAGGTGCAAAAATACGTTTTTTTTTTGGTAAATGCATATAACGGATAATGGCAGGTTCATAATGCAATGGATTGATGTAGAAAATTTTTATAAATCCAAATATATATAAATATTTTGTGTCGGAATTTATTTAATGGCCAATGGATTAAAAATGAAAAAAGTGACGAAAGTAGCCTAATCACGTAAATCTTATTTTTTGTGATTTAATGAATTAGTAGGAATGGATGAAACATGAGCAAATAAAATGGATGGATGAACTTAATAATATCATTGGTTCAAGTCACAAATTTTGAACGTATTAAAAAGAGTAAAAACATAGTAATCATAATAATTGCAATAAGATGTGTTTTTCAAAGACAATAGAAAAAATCAACAAAATGTTTTTAATAAAAATGAATGCAATTGGCCTGGATTTGATAATACACACACACACACACACACAATACTTGTTACTATACCAATCACGTGTAGGATTTAGTAAAAAAAAATCACTTGTTACTATACTTATTGTAGATTTAGTAAATATTCAAGCATACAACTATATATATGGACCACAACAAAATTGCACAATTTTTTTTTATCGTTAGTGTCTTTTGCAAACCATTATGTTATTATATCGTTGATGGTGCCCTTCAGAACCATTGTTGTAATTCAATTTTCCCCGTCATCGATTCTCATTGTGGGAATGAGGTGTTAACCATAGGAGTTGGAAACCTGCAGCTCTTTCCACCGTAGAAGAGGTTTTCCGGGTTTAGGGCAGTAGTATATCTATGACCTCTCGATTTCGTTTTCTCTTCTTTCTTTGTTTATTATTTAGATAAGTTTGTGTTTGTTGCTTCTATATATACTACTAAGCTAACAATGACAAGCTCAAAGGCCACCCAACAGTCCAAAACTTGCATGGTTGCACCATTTTTCATCTTCTGCTGCCAAGGATAATTGGTTAAGTAAAGGATTGATAATACCAAAATTTTAACCGCTTAATTATTTGCTGAGTGCGTACATGTATAAGATAATTGAATATTATAAGATAATAATAATGTCACAAACAAAGATCACGATCCCATCTTATTATTTAAATTATTTTACTTCTATACATCACAATATATGCGTTGTTATAAGATATGTAAGAATACCAGGTATCCGGTTACAAGAGATGTAGTAAGCGTGGGGTAAATGCTTATTTTTATTCATCGGAGACGTAATTTAGACCGCTCAGCGACAGAAGTAACAATAACAATAATGCTTGTGGTGATACCAATGGCAAGCTTCCTTTTCAGCGCCGAACTTGTAACAATACTTCTGACAGTAATCATAACCATCGCCACAATACCCCTTCCTGTACCAGCTGCAGTCTTTTCCTTCGGCCATTGAAATTTCTACACAAACAAGATAATCAAGTTTCACTATTGATATATAAAAATGCAAGAAAGTAGCTGGAGAACCAATCGACCAATGAAGTAAAAGATTCAGAGTTTGTTATGGAGAAGATGGTGGGGTCAGGTTATTACAAGAGTTTAGTGAAAGGAAGCTAAATCAATGTTTGCGAAGGTTAACGGAAACTTGTATGCGTATTTACTATGCGAATGGAGGCGAACAAACATCATAGCACGTGCTAGAAATTACTAATATATCTGGACGACAAGTACTATTTATTAACCTCCCATATTGGAGGTAATAATATATAATATATTTATTAGGTTATAATAGAAATGAATTTGGAATTTGTAATTGCAAAAAAAAAAAAAATGTAGGCCTTATGCCTCTTACGATTTATAAAAAAAAAAATTTATGGGATTTCATTCTATCCTCTGTTAACTTACTTTTCTCATATTTTTACAACAAACATATAAATCTTACATATGATAAAGGCCAATACGATCGGATACTTTATTAGAAGAGATTTGACCATAAAACCTTAAACACCCATATTTTAACGTTATCCATTAGCCTAGAAGAGGTCAAAGTTAATTTATTAATTGCGTTCACCTCATTCAAACCATTGACAAAAGTTCATATGATAATGGCGACAGATAATGGCACATAATTAGCTCGGTGCCTGCATTTGGCTTGTGC
The DNA here is from genome assembly GCA_039764185.1 of Tamarix austromongolica. Taxonomy (NCBI): domain Eukaryota; kingdom Viridiplantae; phylum Streptophyta; class Magnoliopsida; order Caryophyllales; family Tamaricaceae; genus Tamarix; species Tamarix austromongolica. Next base: position 86,053,458 of record CM077818.1, on the reverse strand, counting down.
TAAGGGTGTGGCTACGGCGGCCTATTTATTTTTTAGGACTTTTATTTTCTTAAGACGACTAAGTAATAATTAATTAAAAAAGGTTATATATTGAATCTTGTCCTTACATTGTAACTGGAATGAGGTGGATAAGAAATAATATTGCTCAGTGTAAAAATATTTTTTTCTTTCTTTCAATAGAATATTTACAATACTTTGGATTTGTAATACTCGCAAATTAAGCAAAGTTTTATAATAATTGATAGGAGTACTTATAGAAATATGATATAGCATCTTTTTGGTGATTAAGTCCTACTAATTCCATAATTAAACATGTTTATTGTGGTGCAATTTTTAGGATAAATGACCGTTCTAAAGGCGTGAATGAAGACAAAGTATGATGAAAAGACTTATGTTGATATCTGAGATCAACCGATCAATTTAAAAATGCTTTATGGTAGCCACAAGTCCTTTGTGGGCCTGAAGTGCTATTAGATTATTACCAAGTAGCCCCTATATGGTCGCATTTATATGTAACACCCCAAAATATACTACAATTTTTTTTTAAGTGGAAGCATTAACATAATAAAACGGGTGTTATTGTCACACTTAGAGAGAGTTTAGTCCATACATTCTCGTACTAAGTGCAATGCTAAAACATTACGACAAATAAAACAAAACTTATGGAAATAAATATAAATAGAAGAAGATTTTAATAATTTAAACGTATTAATATAGTACATAATACATTCTCTAAATGATACAATACATAAAAAGAGATAATAGGATAAATGAGATAAAGAGTCTAAAGGAGATATCCGAAATCTAAGACACAAAATATGTACAATCTCGGATAGATATAAGTCTACGCCCTAAACTAGGGGTATAAACCCACATCACTCTGCTTGAGGAACCTTCTTAAAGTCAGCAGAATCATCATCATATATATGCAATACAATATCTACAAGTGTGTAGTATCAGTATGCATCTTGTAATGAGTAGTATAACTATGCTAAAGATATAGCATTATGTAAAAGGCGCAGGCGAAGAAAGCAATAGAACATATATTGATAAGATAATAACATACTTACATATAAATGTCAATTGAGCAGAAGAAAACTCATCCTTCAAGGAATTAAACCATCAAGAATTAAAGGTAAAGAAATCTAGGTACAGGTGTGGTAGCGGATGCAAGTCACAAAAAAATCAACTTTGCTACTATTTTGCAGTTGGCGAGGAGGCAAAAGTCGGGGTAAAATGAAGGATGAAGGAGATCGATTTCAAGGATGCAAATGGTACGACATTTTATTTTGTAATGACACTTTTTTTTTTAAAAACAAAGGAAAAGATAAACCATAGAGAGAGAATGAGTTATTGTAAATTAGAAAGAATTCAACTTTAAACTCTATTAAAAGTTTATGATGTTATGTGTACTTTACAATGAAATGCATGATTTAGAAAAAAATAGAATGTGATCTGATAGGGAGGAGCGCAGAGTGAATTTTCGGTTTAACTTTAGCCCCACTTGAGTGCTAGGATTATGGGTATAAGAGATATGTTGGACTATGATTGATTATGCAAGTAAAATGTCATAAAATCATGATTATAATACTCGTTGTACTTGTTTGTTGGGTGAAGGGCAACCAAGTTACAAATGTGATTTGGTTTGGTTAGAAGAATAGTTAGTAGTAAAATAATGGTTAGAATATTGGTTGCAATTTATTTTTGAATAATTAAATAGTAAGAAAGTCCAATAATGACCAGTTATTGTAAAAAAAATCAATTGGGAATCCAAAAATCATGAAAATTTATGGAAAAGCGTGGGATAATTTTATAAAATCAGATATAAAATAAAATTGGTTGCAATAATTTTTTTTTCAAGCTCGTTACATTAGAAATGGAAACAAGGCTAAGATCATTGAATCAAGTAAACAGATTTTTCCACGATTTGACAATTCATTAGGAATGGGTGAAATATGAATGGACTGAATGTATAAAATTAGATAATTATATATATATATATATATATTTTTTTGGAGATTTATTATGAACTTAATAACACAAGGTAATTAGGGCTTGAGAGAATTGGTATTACAATACAATATCAACTTAGAGTATTACAAAAATATTAAATAAAAAATATTTTTCTCAAAAATATTTTCCTTTATTTTAACTTAATTAATATAATTTGTATAATTTGTACTAACTGAATACCTTTTCTAAACTCATTACTTTTATTATAACTAAAAAATTTTAGATTGGTTGGACTCAACGTTAGCCTACACTTGTGGGAACTGCATGTAAAGTATATTCATGACCCAATTTTTATATGAGCAAGTTTATAGTTAATTAGTCTAAATTAAGAATTTTATTTCTAAACACTCCATTAAATTCATTATGGTTTTTTCTTGCTCTTTATGAGGGAATTTTTGCTTACCTGCTTCTCTATAGAATATATAAAAAAAAAGTCATTGAGATAGAATATAGCATAATCTAGATTTACTTTTATATGTAAATTTGTTTGTTATTTTTTACTAATCAAATGTGGTAATCAAAGGAATTATATAATCGAACAAGTGTACAAGAACTTCATAAAAAAAGGGAAACAAAAGGTTACAAAACCAATTGTAGATTATATATATATAATACTAGAGAGAAATCAAACTTATAATCTTTAACTATGGAACTAACATATATTCTATGTTATAGAGTACAAATGATCAAATACCGAAAACCAAGAGGGAGGATTCAAACTTATATGTGATATCTATGCAAGAATAGAGCAAACGTGTGCTGGATTCGTAAGCGGTCTTAACATGATTATTCGAGATAAATTTAAAACTTGTGTATGTGATTCTATTTATAATATGATTAAGCTATATTTGAGATTTGAAAATCAAATCAAGTCCACTAAACCTCATGCTAATAAAATGACTTCTTGTAAAAAGTTCTTATAAAATGCACAAGCTGCAAAGTATGGGTTGGGTACCTCAAATACTATAAATGTTAATAAGAAGCAAGGACCTACCCGAGAGGAGAAAGTCAAGGCCAATGTTAACAAGGAATCTACAAAGTAATGCTTTAAATGCCAATGATATGGAAAATTTTCTAGAGAATGTCCCAATCAAATAGTGTTGTCCATACAAGAAATTGATGCTATGGAGACTTGTGATAAAGACCCTGAGTTCGAGCCAAGTGAAGTAATTTCATGTGAATCTGAAGATGAGGGAAATGATTGTTATGTGATGAAAATATTTCTTCACATTCAAGCTAATGAGCAACCCAACCAATGAAAGAAGATATTCAAGACTAAACGAAGAGTGGGAGACATGGTTTGTCAAGTTATCATTGATAGTGGATCATGTACAAATGTAGCTAATGAGAGGATGGTGAATGAGTTGGGATTAGAGACAAAACCGCATTTGAAGCCTTATTATCTTCAATGGCTCAATAAGGAAAAAGGAGTCAAGGTAACCAAACAAGCTCTAATCTCATTTTGAATTGGTAATTATCATGATGATATGTTATGTTATATTTTTCCTATATATACATGTAAAAACTTATTAGGTAGACCATGATAATATGATAGATGTGTTATTCATAATGATATTACTAATGAGCATCTCATTGAAAATGATAAGAAAAAGAAAAATTGTGGTAATGATAACATAATAAAAAATAAAAAGAGCTTATTTTTGCATGAAAAAGCTATGATAGAATGTATTAAAGAAGAAGGTAGTTGTTATACTTTGATTATCAAAGAATCCCTAAAAGAAGAAGGTAGTTTTTATATGATATGCATGTATAAAATAATAGGGTGAGCATACTTAGATATAAGTGGGGAATAATAATTATAGATGCATGCATTAGGGATAATTTGGTCATTTTTAGTGTATTTTGGATATATATTTTAAAAATTATATTTAATATGTATTATCTGTTGTTGAATATGTGATCATGTGTTTTGGATGATTTAAAAGTGTATGATAGGGTTTTATAAGCAAAAATATGTGTAAGGGTAAAATGATCATTTGGCATATCTGATAATTTAAATTACATAATAAATAATTAAATTATTATATTTGAGCCTTTTCATGATAAATTAATAAATAAAATGGATTTAGCATTTAAAATGGATGATAATCTGATAATTATTGATCTTAGGGGCATTTTGGTCATTTTAATCCTAATACACCAATATGCGAATAATTGAGTCTAAGATGGCCTTATTATATTTTTATTATTGACCTTGGTATTGACCTTGTTTACGGTTACCTTGGATAATCTAGAATAAAGGGGAAAATGGATAATTATGGAAATGGGAATAAATGTACAATATGTGTATTTTGTTGTCACCTTATAAAAATACTAACGCTTAAAGTAGAAGACTTCGAGTTTGAAAATGGTTTCTATCTAGGGTTAGCTACCCTAGAGACAAGGTATAAGCCCTCAATTTGTTTGGTATAACTGATATGCTAGTTATGCCCTAATAAGACCCTAGTCTACTCTATAGATGACCTATGAGCTCTATAAGGGTTTAAATACTTAAGAACTAGGTGTTCTAGGTGTGGAGGGTACTATATAACCTTATGCACCAGTATGAATAGAGTGTTATTATGCCTCTGGTTTGGATGGTTGAAAAGTTGCTATAATTCCTTGTCTGCTAGTATGATTGGTGTATTTTTATGTCTTTGGGTTGTTATTGTGCCCCTTCGAGTAAATGAAAATAGAAATGTCATGATTTTCTTGGAATGATTGTTATTGGATTATTGGATTGGTGAGTGGTAGGCTTTGTGCCTACTTGTGGTTTTGGTAACAGCCTTTGTACCTACTTGTGGTTTCAATAATAGTCTTTGTGCCTATCTATGATTTCAGTAGCAGCGTTCGTGCCTACCAATGGTCTTGGTAGTAGCATTCGTACCTACCTATGGTTGTTATTATACCTTTGAGTTATACCTGTGTTGTTATGGTCTCTGTTGGGATTGACGTTGAGATGTGAGTTATTCTATGAAGGTTATGGTTGTTGTGTTGGAGTTTGGTTATATTTATTACTTCAGATAGCATCTTTGGATGTTTGGTTGATAAGTGTTATTATGTTCTATATGAACACACATGAGAAATATGTAGTGTGGTGATTATTTTTTTTTACCTATTATGAATATCATATTGTGATAAACTTATGTACATTTCAATGTTTATACCACATGTTAGCATGATGCCTTTATGGTTATTGGGTTGTGGTTGTTCCTAGTTATACTTCAGAGAACATCTCTGGTATGTTTGTATGGTAAGTTTTCAGTTGCACCAAATGACCTTGATGGCATTTGAATATCTAAATGATTAATGTGTGTCAATCCTCATATGTATATTTAAATGTCTTACAGCATGTTAGTTGTATGCTTTGTACGTGTTCCATGCTAGTTTTTCATAATAGTTTCGTATAAAGGGTTATTCAGTACTACAGTATTGACGGATTCTGTTTCATGGTCCCTGCCTATTTAATGGGCATTGGTGACCTTGCAGGAATACTTTGAGGGATCAGCTTGAAGGAATCTAGTTGAGGGTTGAGAGTTAAGACTATTCACTATTTTCCCCGACACCTTTTGAATTGAATATTTCGTGGACTCTTAAGTCTCTTGCTATTTCTCTTTTATTATCTTGTAACTCTTTGCTTGATCTTTTTGTATTTATCAGGAAAATGTAATATATACTAAAATTGCTAACTTACCTTCGTTGTAAATATTCTTTAATTAAAGTAATGATTTAGCCTTAGCACTTAGTGTAAGGATGGTAGAGGATGCTAGGCTGATACTTAGTGTGGTTGTAACATCTATTATTTTTATAATTAACACTTCTGAAAAACAAAAATTTTAAGTTGTAAATTAGGGGTGTTATAATGGAAATATTACAAGAGCATTTCTGTTGACCACGAATGATACAATTAGCACAAGCTATTATTGAAAGATATGTGATTTGTCATAATAGTTAGAGTTTCTTCCATAAGGGTTTGTATATTCCTTTATCAGTTCCTAGTCAACCATGAGAGTAGGTTTGTATGGACTTTATCCTAGGGTTATCAAGAACAAAAAGGGGAAAAGATTCTATTATGGTAGTAGTTGATAGGTTTTCTAAAATGGCACATTTTATTCCTTGTAATAAAACTAATGATGCAACTTATGTGGAGGATTTAAATTTCAAGGAGGTAATAAGGTTGCATGGTATTCCCAAAAGTATAGTGTCGGATAGAGATATAAACATTTTAAGCTACTATTGGAATATGCTTTGCCATATGTTAGATACTAAGTTGTTGTTTATTACATCTCATCATCCCCAAATTAATGGTCAAACTGAATTGCATAATAGGACCTTAGGAACTTTACTACAAGGATTAATTAATAAGAGTATAAAAGATTGAGATGTAGAACTTGCACATGCTGAATTTACATATAAAAGGAGTCCTTCTAGCTCCACTCATTCGAGTGCATTTGAAGTTGTATATGGAATCTATCTTTATTTTCCTATTGATATGTTGTAATTAAAGAAAAGTGATATTAACAAATATGATGCTAAAGAAAGAGTTGAATTCTTTAAAAAACTTCATGAGCAAATTAAGAGTAACATTGAGAAATCTAATGCTAAATACCAAACTCAAGTAAACAATAACCAAATTACACAAGTTTTTTCACTAGAAGATTTGATTTGGTTACAATTATGAAAATAAATATTTCTGAACTTAAGAAAAAATAAACTAAAACCAAGAGCCGATGAACCATTTAAAATCTTAAGAAAATTTAAAAATAATGCTTATGAAGTTGAATTACCTGAATCTTATGTGGGAGTTTCTAGGACTTTCAACATTAATTATTTATCTCCTTACTATATTGATACTAATTTGAGGGAAAATACTTGTTTCCAATGGGAGAATGATGAAGGAGTATCTTAATCTCACTCATCTATTATTGAAGGTTAAGTGTTAGCATACTTGGAGATGATACTAATTGTTCTTAAAAATCCTAATGATAACCTTAATGCTACTATTATTTTATTAAGTGATTATTGGAGATATTATATATTTTTTCAAGAACAAGAATTCACTAAAGACATAGTGTACAAGACAAAGATTCCAAAGTTTACTACAAGACAAAGCTACAAGACACGAATCTTAATTACTTGATTATTCAATGTGTTACATGAGTAGGGTTTTGTTAAGTACACTTTATAATGTCTTATAACTTATAATTGTAGATGATTATGTGTGTAATATAGGACTGTAGTGCATCAGTTTAGATCTTTATTTAGCTATCTAGATCGGTTGGACTTGGCTTGGTTAATAAAGTCCATCTATCTATCTATTTATCTATCTATCTATCTATCTATCTATCTATCTATCTATCTATCTATCTATCTATCAATAACGAATGCATCCGATGAAATCAAGTTTATGAAAATTTTAAATTCTTCCTTACTATTCAAGTGAGTTTATCTTTAGAGTTTAGCTATCATTCTCCACAGAAAAAATTGTGATTCCCTTTAGAATAGAGTTGATTTGAGTAAATATCAATCTCAAAACCATGGAGCTTGGTGAAGAACATCTCCATCTTTGAGCATCATTTCTACTTTAGGAAACAACATTGTGAAAGAATAATTGTAACACCCCATTTTTACTACTAAAATTTTTTGTTTTGTAAAAGCATTAGTTACAAAATTAATGGGTGTTACCGCCACACTCAATATAAGTCTGACATCCTCTACCATTCTTATACTAAGTGCTAAGGCTAAAACTTTCCTTTACTTAAATAACATACTTACAAAGGTCAGAATATAGAGGATAATAGATAAGTATGGTGTTAGTTAACAGCAACATCAGCAGTCTACCAAAACATAATAGAGAAATTATAGGAGGACATGAAAGTTCAAATACAAGTAGAGACCAGATCACAAAAGAGACCCCAGATATTCCTATGCTCTCAAAACCGACCGACAACTTTCAACTGGACTCGAAAACTGACCTGCAAAGTCCACTGCCCATTGAATAGGTAGGGGCCCATGAAAATAAACCCTTCAGTACTATGGCACTGAACAACTCTTTATACCAAACTAATATGATAAAACTACATGGAACACATACAAGGTATATAGTTAACATTGTATAAGACATATATATACACATATGTGGATTGAGATACAGTAATCATTTAGATAATTGAATTCCATCGATGTCACATACTACTCATATTCATTCATCTAAAACAACTAAACTTACCAAATGAATAACCCAAAGATACTATGTGAAGTATGATTAGAAGAAAACCCTAATACAATAACCATAAGGTATCATGACAATACATGGTAGAAACATTAAGATATATATAAGATGATCTAAACACAATAATCATAACAGATAAGTAATAGTCACTAAACCGCTTACTGTCCATGCATACTCATTAGAATATAATAACACTTATCAACTAAGCATCCCTAGATGCTCTTTGAAGCAATAACTAAAACCTAACTCTACACTATAATTATAATCTTTACAGCATTTTTCATGTCTTAGCGTCAATCCCAACTAATTATATACGTCACAGGTATAATATATTCAAATCCCTAACATTACAAGGTACACTTATAGGTACAGTATGATAAAATATATAACGTCACAGGTATATTTATAGGTACAATATGATAAAATACATAATGCTACAGTTACAGTATAATAACCAAATATAGAACATCACAGGTATACTTATAGGTACAGTATGATAAAATCCATAACATCATATGTATACTTACAGGTACTGTTTAATAACTAAATACATAATGTCATAGGTATACTTATAAGTATAGTATAATAACATTCATAACCTCACAGGTACTCAAAGGTATAGTATAATGAAATGCATAACAACACAGGTATGCTTACAGACATAAGACCAATGCAGGTAGGCACAAAGGCTGCTACCGAAACTACAAGTAGGCGCGAAGGCTACTATCGAAAACCACAGGTAGGCACAAAGGCTGCTACCTAAGACCTTAGGTAGGCACAAAGGCTACTACCAACCCAATCCAATATCCATTAATAATCATTTTAATCAAATCATATCATTTCCATTTTTATTTACTCGAGGGGGATATAATAATAACAATATACTGGTCATACCGGCACACAAGGCATCACGATACCCTTTAACCATCCAACTCAGAGGCATAACAACACTAGTCATACTCATGCACGAGACACATAGTACCCTCCTCACCTTGGATACCTAATCCTTAAGTATCGATACCCCCTATAGGGCCCGTAGGTCACCTATAGAGTAGACTAGGGTTTTACTAGGGTACAACCAGCACACCAGAAAACCAAACAAATCAAGGACTCCTACCTCATCTCTAGGGTAGCTACCCCTAAAGAGAAACCATTCCCAAAATCGAGGTCTTCCACTTTATGTATCAATTTTTTTTATAAGGTGATCATAGATAACACATATTGCACAATTATTACAATTATTCTCATTTCCACACTTATCCATTTTCCTTTATTTCCCTTTATCCAAGTCAACCCTAAGGTCAACAGTCCAAAATAAGGTCAAAGTCAACACTAAGGTCAACCTATTAAAAGTCTAAGGCCATCATATGTCCAATTATTCACATTTGGACACATTATGTCGAAATGAACAAAATTCCACTAAGATAAATAATTATCAAGTTATCATCCATTTAAATACTAAATCTATTTTATTTATTAATTTGTCATGAAAAGGATAAAATAAAATAATCTAATTATTTATTATGAAATTTAAGCTATCAAGTATGTTAAAAGACCATTCTGTCCTTATACAGGTTTCTGCATACAAAACTCTATCATATACTTTTAAAACGTACAAAATACATGATCGCATAGTCAACAACAGATAAGACATACTAGACATAATTCTCAGGATAGATATCACAATACACAAAAATAACTAAATTGCCCTTAGGGCACACATCCATAATAATTATTCCACAATTATACCTGAGCATGTTCAACCTATTATTTTACACATAATTATCATACAAAATATTTTTCCATCATTAGAATTATTTTTAATCATAATTTCGTATTTGGAATATTTTACAGTAGACAATATACTCATTTTATCTGTTTTCATAATAATAATAATAATCAACACATAATTATATCAAAATAAATGATGCTTAAAATATTTCATACACCAAAAATTTTAATGTGCTATCATGCAATATTTATCATTTTATTAGAGTATAAAGGTTTCTTGAATTCCAGCAAAAATGTAAAATTAGCGCTATCCGCTAAAATTTATTAGGTCCTACTAATTAAACTTTCATACCTAAAAATAATATCACAAATACCGAATAAATATCTATTAGATAAAATAATAATTATAATATAAAAATATTTATTTTTCTAAAATTACCCAAATACCCTTACATTTAATATGGATACCAAATATTCATGGGGCAAAATAATCCAGTCACGCTGTACATGTAGTATGAGCTTGCACGAGGGAAACAAGGGGGCTACCGGGAGGCTGACTAGGCGAGAGGGTTGGCTGGGTGAGGTAGGGGGAAGGAGAAGGCGATAGTGGTGGTGGTCGGAGCTAGTGGTTGGTGGTGATGCTGCTGGACGACGGGCTAGAATGGGGGTAGACGGGGCAGAGAAGGGGAGCTATGGTTGGACGGGGAAGGTAGGGAGAGGTAAGGTAGGGGCTGCTGGGACGGTTAAAGAGCTGGGTGACTGCGGGAAAATTTGGAGGAGGTGGCAGAGAGGTGGAGTAAGGCTGGGTGATGGCTTGTAGCTGCTGGGTGGTGGTGATGGTGAAGGATGAAGGTGGCGGTTGGTGTTATAGAGAGGTGGGCTGTAGGAGAAAGAGAAATAAGAGGAGGAGGGGTGGAGATGGTTGACTGTTGTGGTGGGTTGCTCGGTGGGTGGTTTGGTGAGGGAGTGGTGGTGTTGTGCGATGGTGCGGTGGGCTGGGTACTACGGCTGCCTGTGGTCACAGGAGAAGGAGAAAGAAAAGGAGGGAGAGGCTGCAGTGGTGTGGGTTGGTTGGTGCCCATAGGGAAGAAGGGGGAAGGGAGAAGGTGGTTGGGAAGGCGAAACAAATATAGAGGGAGGGATGAGGTGTTTGGTTAAGGAGTGTATGTCGTGTGTATGTATATGCAGGGGCTTGTTTGGTTGGGGGCTCAAGGAAGGGTGTCGTGTGTGTGTATACAGAGAGGGGGGTTGTTTTCGTGCGCCGAAAGGAATGGGGGGGTGTGCATGGGAAATAAACTGGGTAGGGAAGGGGAGTTGCTGGAAGGAGTAGTGGGTTGGGGGGATGTTTGAAGTGTGTAAGTATAGTGTGCATGTGTGTGTATAAATGGAGAGATGAGGCGATGGTTGAGTAAAGTAAGAAAATGAGGGGGACAGGGAGAGTATTTAGGGAGAAGGGACTGCAATTGGTAGAGGGAGAGAGAGAAGAAAAATATATTTTATACTTTTATTTTAAATTTAGTTTGGATAAATTAGGGTATCGAATAGAAAAATAATCCAAGAAAAAATAATCTAATCTAGAATAAAATTAATTAAAACATAAAATATAACACTCCCATTTTTCAAAAGCAATTGACTAGAAAAAAATAAGAAAAATATATGTGGAAGATAAATACAATGAGGGTATTACTGCCACAACTAGTGTAAGTAGACACCACTATTTTACTTACACTAGCTGCTAAGGCTAGATAAAATAAGAAAATATATCAATCTTTATTATTAAACCCTATATATATATATATATATATATATATATATTATAATAATAATAATAATAATAATAATAATAATAATAAACAACTCAACAAAACCAATAGAATGTAAAATGGATATGAAACGGTTAATACAATCAGAATCTATGAAAGTAGTTATTAGCGGTAAATAAGACTATGAAAATCACCACCACTTTCCTTATTCCCCACCATGCATGCCATCCACACCTTGAACATGTTCATACTCAATTTGCACTAGGTTATCTACTCACTATGTACATCATGGATCATCACAGCCCCGTTTAAAACATATAATAAGTTAGTTAGGAAAATAGCTAAGTAACACGTTAGCATAATGGAATATAATATAGACGTGTATATATATGCAACGAATCATATAAGAAAACCAAATGGGAATAAATGGATATGCAGATATTAATCTTTACTTTAGGTGATCACAACCTCTAATTATTTAAGTGGGTAAACCAACTAGGGGGTCACCTAGCAAATTAAAGTCCGAAGACCTACTACCAACCATAGGAGGATTAGAAATCACACCTGGGCCATCTCAGTGGATATAGTCCAAAGGGGATAACAAAAGTTCGAAGACCTACTACCTCGATCATCCTGTTCTTAAGTGTGCACACCCTCTAATAGGGTCCGGAGAAGCCTATAGAGTAGACAAGGAGCCTTAACCAGATACGGATGGCAAATAAATAAATATCCACAATGGAAAAGGAAAGGCTATTGCCGATCCTCAACTTTAGAAGGCCAACTCTGAAGGACCCAAAGCCCACTTGCTCCACTTAAAGTATTAATGTCTTATTAAGGTAATCGCATAAAGCACACAAGCAAATATTCTTCATTAAATCTCTTCCTTTTATTATCCACTTTCTAAACATGGAAACTTTTCCAACTAGAAAACTCTCAAAAAATAACTTTCCGAAAATAGAAAGTCCCAACTAGGATAAATAGCTTTTCAAATCTAACTCAAATCTTTAACCAAAATATTGAAGCCATATGTTTATTAAAAGATTAAGCTCGGTCAACCTAGGTCAAAAATTAGTATTTAGTGTTAACATAACCACCCAAAACCCAAGCATTTGTCAAAACCAACATAGCACACTAAAAATTCAATTTTGTAAATTATACTAATTTTCCAGATTCGACCAATCCTTACTATAACCCCATCTGTTTTTCGTACACAACTCAAAATAAAACGATAATAGTTTTTATAAACACTAGAGGCTTCGATTTGATATGCAATATGATGGGTAAAATCTCATTATTAAATTTCGTGTGATTTTTGTAAAATAGTGCAAAGTTGCAGCCAATTCGAATCTACCACGAATTGAACACAAAACCATAAATTATTAGGCTAATCATATTACATATCATAATGCATAAAATATAGTCATAAGAAGGTATAAAACTATATAATAAATAAAAATCAATACTTTATAGAAATCATATTCCACACATATATAATATATGTATATAAGTTAAATAAAATAATATTACCGAATGTAAAATCCTTATATATAGAATATAAGGTCTTCAAGCATAAAGAATGATCCTATGGCACCAAAATAACTTCAGAAGTTGATGATATTGAAAGAATAATTATTACTTGAATGCACACGAAGAAGAAGATGATCAAAAATTGGATCTTGAATCTATAATCTTGAAGATGGTTTAATATTTTGATGAGTTAATTGAAGGTCTTGATAAATTAATTGAAGATCTTGATAAATTGGTTCAAGATCTTGAAGAACATTGGTGGGAGTTATAAAACAAAAGCCACGGCACTAGAAGAGAAAGAAAAACACAAGTTTGGCTCTTAGGGTTTGGTATAGGCTTATATGGGCTTTTATAATAGAAAGATATAATAAAATCGCACAAGTAAATTATCACCGATATTGATGGATATTTTTCACTAATTTATGTTTAGATATTGGAAAAACTCAAAATACAAAAGTTATAAATATTGAATTTATATTTCTAATGCAAAAAGAATCGTCCAATTTCATTGTTGTATGAAAAAGTTACAGCCAAGTTACTGAATGTTGGTCTGTTTATCTACGAATTTACACAAACAAGATAAAAAAGATAAGTCACATAATATCATTTAAGATAATTAGTAGATACTAATTAAATATAATAAGAAATAAATAAAATTATAAAATTTTATCATATATAACAATAAAAATGTATCTCTCTTCAAAATACTCTTTTTTTTTCCAAGAAAAATATTTGTTTATGAAATTCTCATTTCAGCCTTTTGCTATCCTTTACAAAATAAGGGTTTAAAATAGCTTTTTAAGTTGTAGAAAAAGTCCAACCACTAATATAACAATATTTAAAATATTTTCAACGCATAACAACATGAAAATAACTATTTTCTAAAAATAGCAACTTTTGAGTTACCAAAAGTATTATGAAAATAGTAGTTTTTGTTAAAACTTCTAAAATTGAAAAGAGAGTTTTTCCTTAACCTTAAAATAAATAAAATAGTATAAATATAACACAATTTCAATTCCAAATATGAGTTATTACATCCTCATAGAAATTAAAAAAAAATGATCTCCAAAAGAGTACATTAAAAGATTTAAAATTATGGGGTATTATAGAAAAGACAAAATAATCAAAACTAAATTTTAGGGATTTACTTCGGGTTATGGCTCGCAGTTATTAATAAAATAATCAGGATAAGATTTAAGGGTGAAAACTAGGATTAAAATAAATAGTCAATTTCTATCGATTTTTTAACCTGATTATTTTTATATCTAAACCATCATAATAATATGAATAAAAACAACACTTTTAATATTAAACCTCATAAAATAATAATTATAACTAATTATATGATTATTAATTTATAATTCCTCCATTATCATCCACATCACTTATAGTGTAGTTTATATATATATATATTAACATTGAGAATATTTCAATTTCAACTTTCACCTCTTAATCTTCAACAAAATTTTTGGCTTTCAACTCTTTTTTCAATCAATGATATCAAACTTGATATTGTTATGTGTACCTTTTATCTATCAGTGTCTACCCAAGTGATCAATAAAGTTGAAAATATTATTAATTTGATGATAAAAAATTCAATTGAATGTAAAAATAACACATATAGTCCCTTTAATTCATTATATTTACGTTATATTACTAAGGAGCTCAATAGATCTTATAATTTGCCTCAATTAGTAGTTCTTAGATGATATATATTTAATAATGAAATCATCAATGGTTATGATAGGAATATAATTGATGTAGGAGCATCTCTAAATCACTCCCAATCTTAATCTTCAAAGGATAAAAAATAAGAAGAATTATCATACTTAGAGATGTAACCAATTGTGTTTGAAAATTCTTGTGGTTATAATATTTTTGCCAGGTAATTGTTGCAGGTATTGTATATGTTTGCACAACGTTCGTGCTATTAAAGATCTTTGATGTACAAGACAATGAAAATGGCATTACAAGGATTACAAAGTGCATAGAAGAATAAGGCTACGAGTCATAAAGTTGGATTACATGATTAAAGTTTGTGTAGCTTTGTTATTTTTTTGTATACTTTGAAATACTTGTAAATTGTTATTGTAACTCTTTTTTATATACTTTCATTGTGCATTAGGAGGTTAATCTCATTAATAAGGGTCAAATGGTGGATTTTTTAATGAAAGGGGCCTACATGGGTACATGTATATATAAGGACTTGTACACTTGATCTCGGTAGAGAATGAATGAATCATATGCTAATTCAACAGAAAAACAACACAAGTGTCATGTAAGTGTTTATTCTTCTTCTCTTCTCCTTCAATTGAGATCTTTGAAGAGTAGTAGAGAGTATTCTATTGAGAAAGAGAATATTTCTCTTTAGAAGGCTAAATATCTTAGGATTAGATCTTTGCCAACTTCCAAATGTTATTCGACATACCTATCAAATTCCATATCATTTGAAACTTTGATGAATTTGCAATACTTGAGGCCCATAGATAAAGTTCCTAGAAATGTTGAAGGTTGTGTCACAATTTATTGAATGAATATTCATTAGAAATTCTTGTATACATGAGTCTAATTTATGGGAAGAATCACCCACATGAATATGAGGGCATGAATGAGACCCTTATATGAGCCAACATTTATCTGAGTTAGTCCATAGTGATTGAGTGTAGATTCATGCAAGTGCTTCTCAATAATTAGTGCATGATGAGGGGCCATTGGTGAAAGAGTTGCAAATTAGTTTTAAAAGAAGAGTTTGCAAGTTAGATTCACAAATAATTTTGACTGTTATTCTTATCACTATTTTTTCTTTCTATTTCTTGTGAAAACAAAACATCTTTTGGATCAGATGGATTAGTGAAACTAAAATAAAATTTAATCTAACAACAATCCAATATAAAAACTTTCATTTTTGCCATATCTTTTCTGTTTTATATTTAATGTGTTTATTGTTATATATGTTACTTTCTGATAAAAAAAAAGTGTATTTGAAATAATAAGAATAAATGTTTTTATATTCCAATTTTTTAAGTAGTTTCTTAAAAAAATGTATAAATCGCCAAAAAAAACTTTGTTTTTAGAAATGGATGGAGTAATTAGTTAGCCATCTCAATACACAATAAATAAGTTGAGTCACGGAAAACTTCTACATTATAGGGTTGCTCTCAATATAGGAATCTAATCTAAACAAATCTTTTCTAATCTTATTTGATTTAGTGAGAATTAATGTGATCTTATTATTATTATCATCATCATTATCATCTATCATTATATATACAATTTTTTTATTATTTAGTAATAAATCTAGTAATAAAATCAAATAATAATGAAAGAAGGACAATTGTGGCCGGAGCAGTATTGAGTTCCCAAATGCATCTTTGGCTTCTATAGTCTACCCAAAAGAATTTTTCCTAAGCATATTAGTTAATGGTTCACTAATCATGCCATAATGTCTAGTTATCATCCTTTACAAAAAAAATTCGGGCAGTTTTTATTTTATTTATTTTTTTATTTTTTTATGATAACTTGAATAGAGGCGTCATTTTTGTTGACAAAGTTACTTCATGCGTGGGGATAATTGTTTATGACCTTTCGTTTATTTATGGGACCGTAGTACCGGCGAGAACAATTAGTTGTATAAATGCTACAATCATGATAAAAAGGAACACATATTGATAGAGAGAATTAAACTCGAGATTTTAGGTTATAGCTATAGTCTCACACTGGATTATGATTTTTGTTATTGTTATTATTTGTGTACCCTTTTTGCCTTTTATTATGATATCACCCAACAATCATCGAAACACGTATAGATTTGGCATTTTGTGTTTTCACCATTTTTCATATTTTGCCGCATGATAATTGTTTATGAAATGATTGATAAAATTAGAATTGTTAGCGCTTCATTGTCTGTTGAATGCATACATGTATAATAAGACAATTTAATATTATAACAGAATAATAATGTCACACACAAAGATCACAATCCCATCTTATTATTTAAATTATTTTTCATCCATACATCACAGTATATGCGTATATATAGGCTGTTATAAAAATGCTAGGTATCAGGTTACAAGAGATGCAGTAAGCGTGGGGTTGTTTTATTCATCTGCGGTACAAATTAATCTGCTCAGTGGCAGAAGTAACAATAACAGTAATACTTGTGGTGATACCAATTGCAAGCAGCCTTTTCAGCTCCTAACTTGTGACAATACTTCTGACAGTAATCATAGCCATTGCTACAATACCCCTTCCTGTACCAGCTGCAGTCTTTTCCTTCGGCCATTGACATTTCTACACGAACAAGATAATCAAGTTTCATTTTTGATATATAATTCACATTGAAATTGAAAACTTAAAGTTAGGTTTGGACAAACGCATAATTTTGCAAAGACTACAGAATTCCTTTTAATTCTAATTGTGAAAATTTACTTACCTGTGCCGGCAATGACAGCAATAATGAGGCAAATCGCTAGTAAGTTGAAGACAGCACGACCCTTCATCATGGCCATTTTGTCTTCACTCTGGTTGTTCTATGTCTTCACTTCTGCTTGGAAATGAAAGGCATCAGATGGGAATATATAGGCAGAGGAGTTCCGCGATTTTGTGTCTGGGTCAACTTTAAGATAATTAGAAGTATGCATAAAAAGAGACCTGGTAATAGATTACCGATGTTAGGAAAAAAATCAATAGGATGGACTTTGTCATTAGAATTGCATTATTGTCCTCACAGGGTAACGGGAATGAGGTGGATAAGAAATAATATTGCTGTGTGTATATGAAATATTTTTTTTTCTTTCATTCAAAAGAATATTTATATAACTTTAGATATATAATACTCCTAAATTAAGCGGAGTATTAAAAGAATTAAAATAACTATTTATATCAATATAGTATACCATTATTTCGGTAATTTTATCTTAAGATCTCCACAGTTAAACATGCTTGACGTTTGATAATTTTTATGATGAATGATCATCCTAAACATGTAAATTAGGAAAACAAACACACAAAAGAACTTGTAGTAATATATGGGTTACGCCGATCAATTTAAAAACAATTTATGGTAGTCCCATGACCCTTGTGAGTATGAAGTGTTGTCAATGGCTATCAACTGGCCTTTGTGTTATTGTACCAACTCGGGGTGTTACAAAAATATCAAAAATAGTTTTTTTTTTATCAAAGATATTTTCCTTTATTATAACATAATTAATATACTATGCAAAACTTTTAATAACTTAATACCTTTTCTAAACTCATCACTTCTATCAAAATTAAAAAAAAGTTAGGTCAATTTGACTTAACTTTAGCCTTCACTTGTGAGAACTAAATGTAAAGTATATTCATGACCCTATTTTTATACGAGGGTCTTTACAGTTATTCATTCTCAATTAAGAATTTTATTTCGGAACACTTCATTAAAGTCATTATGGGTTTTGGTTGCTCTTTACAGAGGAGCTTTCGCCTTTCTGCTTATTTATAGGATCTATAAAAAACAAAAAAGAGTCATTGAGATAGAATATGGAATAATCTAGATTTGCTTTCATATGCAAATTTGATTGTTATTGTTTACTAATCAAACATGATGATAAAAGGCAGTATATAATCGAAGAAGTGTGCGAAAACTTCATAAACAAGGGAAACAAAAGGTTACAAAACCAAATGTAGATTCTATATATATATATATATATATATATATATATATATATATATATAACAAGTTATACAATACCAGAGAGAATTCAGACTTATAGTCTTTACTACCCAAAATCTCACCCTCATCTACTAGTTGTAATCTCCCCTAGCCTGTTGTAATTTTATTTTTCTCATGAACTATGGAACTACCATATATTCTATGTTATAGAGTACAAATGATCAAATGCCTATAACCAAGAGGGAGGATTCAAAGTTAAGAATTTTAATACCAAGGATTTCACCCTCACTATTTGTTAATTTATTTTGCTACTGAACTATAGAACTAATTATGTATACTCATTAATTTACAAAGAGTGCAAATGATCAAATATCTACAAACACTTTTACCATCGATTTTCTTTGATTATAGATTTGACTGCAACATTAATGAGGCATACATCTGTAACTAATGGAAGATTGTTTGTTAATTTACACTATTTTTTGTGCAAAGTTCTAAAATTTTAGGTATTTTGATAATGAAATGGACACATAAAATTGTTGACACTTACTATATATTTTTTTTTACTAATTTAGGACCATTATATATATAACTTCCCCTCTAAATTTATATGGTATGTTTGGATGTCCAAATTAGTTAACTTTTAAATAATATGACCCGAAACAACACATTAGATCAAAACTTTGTTTGGATGACAAACTTTGTTTTTATATTTATATTTTATTGAATTTATAATTTTTTTAGTGACATTTGAGAACATTTCATTTTTATTTTCACCTCTCAATCTGCAACAGACTTTTTGGCTTTCAAGTAATTTTTTTTTTCAATCAATATATCAAACATGCTCTTCTTATGTGCCCCTTTTTATCTATCAATGTCTATCTAAGTGATCAATAACGTAGAAAATATTATTAATTTGACAATAAAAAAATGACATAAATGTAAAACTAACAACTATAGTCCCTCCAATTCATTATATACACATTTTAGAAAGCTGAGCATATATTAAGGAACTCTATAAATCTTATAATTTGAATCAATTAGTAGTTCTTAGAAGCTAAAAAATGTAAAGGGACTAATGAGTGACACCCAGCAGGTTTTATGCCTGACCTTTTTTAATACGTGACGTAAAAAATGAGAAGCATTTTCTAATTTCTTCCTACTACCCCATGTCAACTCCAACATCTAAAAACATCACTATTTAAGTGGTTCCAACTTCCGATGCATGTACAGAGACTTAAAAAATAATAAAATTGACAAACCATGGTGATATTATAAGTGTATGACATCGATTTTTGTAAATCTTGACCCTTAACATTGATTTAGTGATAAAGATCTTTATTTTCTTCAAAGATGAATTCAAACTATTGCAGCGTGACGTTGAAGCAGTCTGATCGATTACGCACGCGAAAGGCATTCAACAATGGACGATGTGTTTAATAGACTGACGTGTATGTTTGTAGCCGTTGTAGCTATTGACATTTGGTTGTTAATATCAATTTTTTTTATGGTTAATATAATATTATGGCTCTTTATAATATAATTTTTATGTGGCATATAAAATGTTTTGAATGTTAGAGTCTTTGTATCTTAATATTTTTCCAATATGAAGATATTATTTGACGGGTTGCAAAAAATATAAATAAATTATTATTTTCATCTAATATTGTTATTTCTAAGAATATTGTTAGGATCATATGGTATTCTTAAATTATTATTTTTGCATGGTATTAATATTATTTTTGTAAATGATTTTCTATAGTAAAAAGAAAAAAAAAGGAGACAATAATAATATTATTAATAATACATGTTACACTTTTCTAATAAACAAAGGAAAGTGCTAAATGATCTTTATCGATAGGATTTAACTAACTATAAATATGTTTATTTTGCTTACCTCTACTAAATTTTGGGCAACTATCTATTTGGAAGGATAATTATCTTTAGTTTAGTAATTAGTTAATTAAATTGGAAAAAAAGGATAAATAACTTCATAACCCTAATAGCCTGTAAAAGTATATAACAGTATGTTACTTTGTAAGATGAGGCACATGATTAAAAAGCAAGGAGAAGCTATAGTCCGCCACCTACGTCCACATTGTTGATATTGTCAATAGGTACCGAGCAAATTCTTAGTTTCTTTCATCTACTCTAGTAATAACAATTCATAGTTCTTTTATTTATGTTAGTAGGCATCGCTTCCTAATTTACTTCATAATTCTACATGGTACAATCTATTAATTTATTCAGAATCTTATATAGCACGCATGCATTATTTGGTGTTCTTGGTATCTTATAATTAGAAACTATTTACATACAAGTCTTTAATATTATTCCCATGATAGACAAGAGTAGAACACTAATCAACAAGTACATGTCATCAGTTGAAGACAATTGTTTTTCGGGAAGCATATGTAAACTTGGCCTCTTTGAAATATAGTTATATAGATATGACAATTTTGGCATGGTATATTTATACAATATAGAATAGGAGGCTACTATAAAATCTTATGTGATTGATGGGTAAGCATTTGGTGGGTTGGGATGCATACTAAGTTTATATATATATATATGTTTAAGGGAAACATTAAATGAGAACTAATTCTCTAAGTGAGAATTAAGAACTAGTACTCTTAGTTGAAGAAACTACTTGCATTAGGTAGAGGAATCTACTATAAATCATTTAGGATACTAATAGTATTTGAGAGTTGAAAAAAAAAGTGGTGGCATTTTTGTAAATATTATATATTTATAATTTGGTTTTGGAAACTACCTACAATAGATAGTAGAAACTACTCTCAGTAGGTGAAAACTACTATAAGTATATGAGAAAAATATAATATTTGAATGTTAAAAAAAATGGCATTTTTAAAAATATTTGGTATTTATGTTTCAGGTCAGGTAACTACCCATAATAGATGGTGGAAACTACCTCTAGTGGGTGACGAAAACTACTATAGATTTTTTAGAAAACTATAGTAGTTGAGTGTTAAGAAAAAAATATGGTACATTTTTATAAATATTAGATATTTATATTTTCAATTGGAAACTACCCATAGTAGATGGGGAAAACAACTGTAAGCATATCAGGAAATTATGGTGGTTTTTTAGTTCTCACCATAAAGGTGGGTGTCACCAGATATGCCCCTTATATATATATATATATATAGGCTACTTGCTATAATTAGTTAATTGCATATTCATAAATTATCATAAATAATTCTAACTATTTTAGGATTGGATATATTTATTAGTCAATGAACTTTAAGCACTATATTAAGTTTCATTTGTAGAAAATGTGTATGGCTTCAGATTGACATTATTAGTAGATTAATTCTAACATAGTGTCATTATATTAATTTATTTAACCAAACCGATTGTTAGTACTTGTCTATTTTTTTAAGAGTGATCATATATTTACTTAATTATGGTAGTAGTTGGGGTGTGTATATATATATATATAAACATTAGGCTGTAAACTAAATTTTGTGTAAATTAAAGGATTTTGATAAGTTGGACCTAGGCAGCTTATAATATGTTTGTTTAATATAGTTTGCTTAGAGTTGATAATATAGTGTGTGAATGTATGCATGCACTTGAATGTATTAATTGCATGCTTGTTCAATGTAAATGGTTTTGTTCTGATTGTGCGACCTTATTTGGTTATCTATGATTCCATTAGATTTAATCCCTATAGATAACATTTTGATTATGAATTCAATATAAATGTGAATTCCTAATTGATTTGATATAAAGATTATATTTCTTTTTTTTTAGGTGTGTTATGAGGGTGTGATTTATAATATGATTTGTTTATATAAATATGAATTTGTAGAAATGTTTTCCATCTAATAAATATGTTATGACACTAATACTTTAGGTAAAATCAAATAACTAGTCTAAAGACACATAAAATGACTAAAATATCTTTAAGGTGAACTAACTTACCTTAAGATTAAAAAAACATTTATCTTGTGGTAGGAGGATTATATTTAAAAAATAGTTTTCTCGTAATTAGATATAAATATAGAAACCAAGTACTAAATACTAAGGTTACTCAATGTACCTAAAGTGTTTCTTTCTCTAGCTTAATTGATCATTTTAACTAAGGTTTCTATGTCTAGTCATAAAATATCATCCAAGTGTCAATCTTTATCCATTTTAACTTATTTTCTTAAAATAATTTTCACTTATATCTCCAAATTTACAAAATTTAAGTGTAATGGCCAAAATTCCCTTAATAACCTAAAATTACATTAAATGTCTAAAATCCCTAATGTACTCTATCCAATATCCACCCTGACATATCATATACCAAATTTTATGTAAAAGACCAAGGTAGATAGATATACGCTTAAAACTTCTAGAAAGAATGTGTAATACCCAATATATTCGTGGCCAAATAAGTCCAAAACTTAAAATAATTCATTTCAACTCTAAATAGTCTAAAATTCATAACATAGCTTCTATACCCTACTATACATGCAATGGGATACTTAGATATATTATTTTTTTTTATAAAAATAAGACATGTATAAAATAACAAGGATGAAGGCCAATATACTAGAATCTCGAATATTCATTACGAATCTACTATGAATTTAGCACAACTCTATTGTACAATCATCACAAGTCCATTGAATATTCACCGCAAGAAAATAGATATATAGTGACAACATCTATGGTGACGACAACCTATGGTCGCCACAAAATGAAATATATCGACGACACATCGTTGCTCTAGATATAGTAATGATGACGAATGCTTGGAGGGAAGTTGTCGTCGTCACAAATGTATAGCGGCGATATTGTCGTGGCTATAAATTGAACCGAAAAAGTTTCCCCCCAAAATGAATTCACTGAGTTTTTTTTAGAAAATTTTTACAGCGAAGACATTTTTGGTCGCTATTGGTTGTTATTTCCGCGACAAGAAATTTGTGAAAATTTTGGTGGTTCATTTTTTCAAAAAAATTAATTTGACCAATGACTTTGTGGCGACGATATATGTCGTCGCTATAACGCATTATGATGAGGACATTTGACACGTGCCATATATGCCAAATTTTTTTTGTGTAGCTGAAATCATTTATAGAGATGACATATGTCATCACTATAAATCCTATTAAATAGTAGGACCAACTTTTTTCCCCTTTGCCTCCGCCATTTTTCTTCTCTACTTTCTCTCTTCTCTCTCACAACTTCGACTTATATCATTGCCATTTTTCTCAAAAAACTTGTCAATCATGTTATTTTTTTGTGAATTAATTGTTTAGATAGGGTGCTTATAGTATTTAATTATTTTTTTTTGTTGAATTTTCAAAGGTAAATTTTCAACCACCATTTTTCCCCCAGCTCCGCCGCCAATTCACCATGTCTCTCTCCATCTCTTTTTATTTTAGAAGTAATTTTTTTTCCTTTCTGCAAGTTTTGCCGGAACCGCCCTTTGCCGCTGCCGTCACCTTCTCCTACTATTGGCCACCTCCCTTTGTTGCCACTACTAGTCTTTTTTTCTTTATGTGTTTAATGAATATATATATATACATGTATGCTCACGTATAAACTACTATTTAAAATACAAATGTAGGAACTCTTAATTACCGTTAGATCTAGAAGATTTAAGGGCCAAGATTAAAATAAATTTAGGTTAGGTATTTACTAAATCTTGACCATTGATCAAATTCTAATCTAATGGTTAATATTGGTTCTTATATATGTATGTTAGAAAGGATTTGTATAGAACCTTCACCCTATATATATATATGTATGTATGTATGTATGTATGTATGTATGTATGTATGTATGTATGTATATTTGATAATGCATATTAATGTGTATGGATTTGTGATATTAATTTGTGTTTTTTTGTGACTTGTGATATTGATATATGGTATGGATTAATGATATTGATTTGTGATAATTTGATAATGGATGGATTAATGATATTGATTTGTGATAATTTGATAATGGATTGTATTAGTTTTTTATTTGAGTTTTTTTTTACTGTAGTAGTATTTAAATATATTAGATTAGATTGGATTAGATATAATGGTAATAAATTTGAATGAAATAAAATTAAATAATGTAGGCATTAGAAGTAATTAAATAAGATTACAAAATATCAAAGTAAAAATATTAAGGTTTAAGTACAAATATCTCATATTTTTATATACATTATTTTAAAAATAATAATAAGATATAGATTAGGTATAATAATAACATAATATAATTTTAACTTAAAAAAGGTAATACTTGATTTAAGTACAATTAGGAAAATTAGATATGTATAGATTAAGTATAATATATATATTATTATTATTATTATTATTATTATTATTATTATTATTATTATATATTAACCTATATATGTACATTCATTTAAGTATAATTAAAGAAAGTAGATCTATATATATATAAGTTAATATATATAGATTAAGTATAATAATATCATAATATAATAACATTTATACTTAAAAAAGATAATACTATATTTAAGCATAATTAAGAAAAGTGGATATATATATATAAAAGTTAAGTTATGTAAACATATAAAAAATAATAAATTGAGTATAATTGATGAATTTATAAGAAAATATATTAAAAATAATAGATTAAGTAATATAATGTTTATAACTTGAAAATTTGTTTTGTGATGTGTGTGTATATATAGCTGATGTTCAAATGAAAACTACAAGTTTACATGAGAACTAAAAACTATTGTTCTTATTTCTTAGATCTAACCCCTAAAACCCAACCCTAAACAATAAACCCAAAACCCAAAACCTTAAAGCCTAAAGCCTAAAACCCAAAGCCTAAACCCAAAACTGAAACCCTAACCACTAAACGCAAACCCTAACCACTAAACGCAAACCATAAAACCTTAAACCTAACCCTAAACTCTAAATGCTAAACCTTAAAGCCTAAGGCCTAAACCCTAAACCTTAAACCCTAAACCCTAACGCTAACCCTAACCTCTAAATGTAAACCCTAAACCCTAAACACTAAACTTTAAACCCTAAACCCTAAACCCTAATTAAATCATAAACCTTAAAGACTAAAGACTAAAGCCTAAACCCTAAGCACTAACCCTAACTGTAACCTCTAAACACAAACCATAAACCCTAACCTAAACCCTAAACCCTAAATCTTAAAACATAACCTTAAACCATAAACCCTAAGGCCCTAACCCTAACCTCTACACACAAATCCTAAACCCCAAACACTAATCCTACCCCCAAACCCTAACCCTTTTAAACCCAAGTAAAGAAAATTTTCATTTAGTCTTAATAATAACAATAATTCATTAGATCTTTTGCCCTTTTGTAGGTGATAGAATGTCTCACTTACCCTACCACATGCTTTCAAGCCTATTTTTTGATGTCTCTTGATGAAAATATTAGGTAGCACGTGAGATGGATACGTGATGAGCTAGGTTGCATGTTGGAGATGCGGTTATATGCGGGACCATGTAAGTTCAGGTCATGCTGTTTTTGCATACCTTTCCACAAAGTCAACCATGGTTATGGGCGAGGCCTAGATATATAGATTTATTTATACATAATAATTTTCCACATTCTAGTTTTATTAAGGGTCATTTTATGAGAGAACGTAATCAAATTATAAGGGAGTTCATAGTGATTGATAATGAGTGGAGGTCTTAGCATGAGATGCAATGGAGTATATACCCTAATTACCTAGATGATGATTACAAGTCTTTTCAAGAAGTGGGATTTCAAATGTTTCTATGAGAAGTATAGACTCAGTGAGTGATCAATTGTATTTGAGGTGGAACTACGAGTTGATCTTTTACGTATTAGAAAGCAATGATATAGTATGTTGGTTTATGTTTTGTCTTATTAAGCTATGCAGTATTTGTAGCTTTAAACACCTTTTTGTCATCTACGTAAATAAAATATACCCTCGTTTTTAACTCTGTGTAGTATTGTTGTTGTATAACTTATTTGTTTTGTGTTTTACTATATTACTTCATAATTAATATCTGTATATTAATAACCTTATGTATTCATAATTTAATTATGATAACATATTGCTATGGCTGATGTATATGTAAGATACCATGATGGGGATGGAGGCAATGATCCCTCCAAAGGTTCACATCAATTTCTATCCGAGTGTGAGTCGGGTAATTATTGTTTACTTGATATTTTACTTAATATATTTGTTATCTTACTAATATTGATTCATAATACATTTATTATTATAGAACCATTGACAAGACCATGAAAAGGTAGGGAAAAGGGAAAAGACCTTAATCTCCATCACGATTGGGTGGGAAATGGAGAAATGTTCTTCTTTATCTAATTCTCTATAGTCGATGGCACACTCCACGCTGAAGGACCACATGATGGACAATTTAATAGGTGTGTAGGGAATGAAATTGGTGCAATTCCACCATGCTATAAGTCATGGAAAGAGGTCCCTCAGCAAGATAAGCTAAGATATTGACTAATCTTGAGGTGATAGTAATAAATTATAAACTAAAATACTTATTTATTTAATTTTAACAAGTATTTATATTCTAGTTTTTATCTGTAGTAATATTTTACCATGGACCAATGGAGGTAGTGCAATGAGTGGGATATGGTCATTAAAGGCCTTTTGCACTTATTTCAGGACACCTACCATGACAGGAAAAATAAGATGAAGGCTAAGTGGTCGGCGAATAATAACTGGAGGCTAAATAAATTTGAGGATGATGTATGGCAATGATGTGTTGACTTCTGGTCTTCTCCTAATATTAAGGTATTTTTTTATTCAAGATATAGTTTCTTCAGTGGATATATGTACAGTACTTAAAATGCAAACCCTAATTTTACTTCATTTGTTATAGGCATAATCAGAAAAGAACAAGATTAATAGGGAAATTTTGGTTGATCCCAATCTCCATGGTTTAAGATCTATATCCACATATTGACATAAGAAGGTATAGAATATCATATTTCAATGATATTTTTTTTGTTATAATGTTATTATAATATTACTAACTTGTTATTTTTACTAAAATGAAAGGCTAATCTACAAACCCAACAACTACCATCAGATATTGAAACTTACAAAGATTTTCACACAGAAATGGGGAGTGGATCTTTGACGGCGCATGGAAATGTTATGTAAGTATTTTACTTTAATGTTATACATTAGTATTTTATAAATTGTTCTAAAATAATTAATTCTTAAATTTTTAATCATAAGAAGAAATGGTTAGCCTTCACAAGAAAGCATCTCAAACTCAAGCAACAATGGAGGAAGGTTCGAGTAATGAACCACAATCAGTGAATGAGATTACCATAATCAATGCAGTTCTGTGTCGGGTTGAGGCTTTAGGAAAGGTGTTGGATGCATAGTGTTAGACTCTTCTTCATGTGGTGCTTCTATCTCTAGTCTTGCTTCACAGTTTTAGCATAACAGGTCTCAATCTATTGCCGCCTAGCCTGATCTTAGAATTGGTAAAATATGAGAGCTGGTTAGAAGCCATAACGCCTGGATGGATCGCATGGACAAACTCATAGATCATATAATGCAATAAATCCCTCGTCAGCCTCCTCAATCTCCTCATCATGAAGACTAAAATAATGATTTTTTTTGCTGGATTGATTATTTTTTTTAGGTACACTTTGGTGTAGCAGATGAGACAATATTTGATATTATATAGAACATTTGATATATTTAAAATTGTTTTGTTATAGTTATATTTTGTTATATATTTTAAATAGTATATACTTCTGTGCACTCATTTATTAATAATTACAGATGATGCATTTTTTTTAAAAAAAAAAGCATCGCTCTAAGGAGCTACAGTAACAACACATGTTGTGGCAAAAAAAATCCCTTTTATGTTTTTTGTAAAACTATTATATAAGTTGCCGCTACAAAGGTTTAAGATGATGGCATGTTATCGCTGAAACACTTAAAATTTTAAATAAAAACAATCAAAATTTTGAAATATATTGACGCAGAAAACATATATTGTGAAGACATATCATCACTATAAAATTCAATTTTTTTATAAAAAAAAATTCAACAAAAATTTGAATTATGTTGTTGCCATATATAGTTTCAGTAATGTCTCTTGTTGTCACTGGAAAACTTATAGTGATGACAAATAAGTTGTTGCTATAAACATTTATAGGGATAAATTTATTGTCGCAACTTCTTAGTGATGACAAGTCATTGCGACAAGTCAATAGCGATGACCTTCTGGATTTTCACCACATTTTCGAGAGACATAAAAACATACAAAAATACACAAATTATTCTCTTATCAAATTTGCATGCTTATACGCATAAAATATAATTATACACATATTATACACTATTTTGAAAGACATTATTTCATGCTTAAAATTAGAATAATGCCGATCATGTGTAAACTAACATAGAAAATACCTAGCATATAATCTTATTTCTAAAGGTTAGTTTAGTTACCAAAATTTGTAGGCTTCTAAGCAAAGATAAAATAAGGAATATAGAAATTCCTTCTCTAACAAACTTGGTCACCTTTAATAACATAAGAAAAATGATTTAGATAAACCAATATCAATAAAATGGAAAAAGAGAAAGAGAGAAAATGAAATGGAAAGATTTCTTTTAGATATGGTGGCTTCAAAACCACCACAAAAAACAACTAACAACCACCAAAGAATGAGAGGTCAAGGTTTTTGGAGGGTTAATAGGAAGGAAAACAAGGATAAAATAAAGGAAAAAGACCTAAAATCTCTTTTGCAACACACAAAACAACTATAGTAAAAACTCCAAGGTTACTCGGCAAGGTAGATAGGAAAGGAAAACAAAGATAGAAGGGGCAAATTTTCCTATGTAAATAGGGTTCCTATATGAATTATAATATGCAAGGAACAATAAAAAAAATAATATAAGGTAAAGGAATCAAGGAGAAAATAAGGGAAAAAAAAGACATGAATTCTTTGTTGCAACACACACAATAAATTTAGTAAAAACTCCAAGGTTACTTGGTAAGCCAAATAGGAAAGGAAAATTAAGATAGAAAGGGCACAATTTCCTATGTAAAAGGTTTTCTATATGAATTATAATATGCAAGGAACAATAAAAATATTAATATAAGGTAAATTAATCAAGGTCAAACTATAGTAGATGCTCGAAGTCACAAAAAAAAAGCCAGCTTTGTTGTGGTTGTGTAGCTGGTTAGAAAGCAAAGGTTTGGTTAAGACAATGCTTAAAGGAGCTCAGTTTTTGCGATATAAATGGTATGAAGCTTTAGTATGCAATGAAATATTTTAAAATAAAGAATCCTAAATGAAAAGAATAACCAAGAGAGAGAGAACTAGTTTTTTGCAAGTTAGAAACAATTCAACGTTGTATTCAGTTGAGTTTTTGCGATTAGATGTGTATTTTTTAATGGAAAGCTGGATTTGGAAAAAATAAAATGAGATCTTACAGGTAATGGTGTGGAGTGATTTTTTGTTTGACTTTATCCTCATATGAGTGCTAGGATTTAGGGTGTAAGAGAGATGTTAAACTAGTTAAGTGTGCAAGAGAAATGTCATAAACTTATGATTACAGTACTTATTGCACTTTTTGATGGAGTGATTTTTTGTTTGACTTTATCTTCACATGAGTGCTAGGATTTATGGTGTAAGAGAGATGTTAAACTAGTTAAGTGTGCAAGAGAAATGTCATAAACTTATGATATTATAGTACTTATTGCACTTTTTGATTGGGTGAAAGGTAACCAAGTTAAAAATATAATTTGGTTTTGTTAGGAGACCATTTAATATTGAAATAATAGTTATAGGATTAGGTCAAATTTATTTTTAATAATTAAATTGTAAGATAGTCCAATAATGGACACTTATTAGGAAAAATATCAATTTAATTCAAAAAATCATTAAAAAAATATTGGAAAGGTGGGGAATAATTTTAGAAACTCAAATGTATAAAAAAATTTAGGTATTGGAGTTGGTTTGAAGCTTGATGCATATAAACCAAGTCAAAACAGTAAAATAGCTAAGTTGCAAAAATACAATTTTTTGGCAAATGTACATAACGGATAATAGCTCGTTCAAATTGCAATACATTGATGTAGAATATTTTTATAAATCCAAATATATGTAATTATCTGGTCTCATAATTATTTGATAACTAATAGATTAAAAATTAAAAAATTACTAAAGTAGTCTAATCATGTAAATAGGTTTTTATTTTTTATTTTTTATGATTTAACGATTCTGAAAGAATGGATGAAACATGAACAAATAGAATGGATGGATGAATTGAAAAAATATCATTGGGTCAAGTCAAATATTTTGAATGGATTAAAAAGATTAAAAAAAAAGGAATCATAGTAATTCCATTAAGATGTGTTTTTCATAAACGAGAAAAATGATCAACAAAATATTATAATAAACATGGACGGAATTGGATTTGATTATATGTGTGTGTGTGTGTGTGTGTGTTTGTTTGTGTGTGTGTGTGTGTTTATGAGATTTATTACTATACCAATCACGTGTAGGATTTGGTTAAAAAAAATCACTTCATACTATACATATTGCAGATTTAGTAAATATTCAAGCATACAACTGTATAAGTGGACTAAAACAAAACAACACAGTTTTTTTAATAAAAATTATGTTTTAATAATAGTTCTTTTCTAAACTGTTATTAAAAGACTATTAGAATTATATATTATAGAAGTTTTTAATAACGGTTTTGGTTAAAACAATTATTAAAAACTAGGTTTGAATAACGGTTACTTTCATAAGAACTGATCTTTTGATAGACAAATGGGACCCTCTATTCTTGGCCCGAGTTTGCCCTAAGGATTGTTGAATTAAATATCCATTTTCCTCAAGAATCCTCATATCATTTAAATTTGGTACTTGATACAGGTGAACCATATTAATGGCATCCATACTAACTACATCTTGGTCTTTCAAAGTTTCCTCGGCTTCCCAGAGAGCATTAAAACGGGAAGACCAAAAGTTTTCTTTATTTCCAATCCCAAAAAAAAAATGGTTTTACTTATTATTCGGTAACTAATCACTTGACTTGGACCCATGGATTGAATTACATTCGCTTTTGCCCTAGTTGGCTACCAGCATCCACGACCCTTATAGGCTAGGCTCTTCTATTGTTGCCTCTTGAGCATGCGCCATCTGATCAATTGCCCTTCCACCACCTTGATGGATTGCATACTCTTACATGTTCTCTTAGCCAACTACTATCGGATATAGACCCTGCAGATGTCCCACTCTACGATAAGAAAAGTAGATCATCTTGATTCGTTCATACTCAACATTATATAAAGAATTGCCAATGTAGATTCTCAAAAGTAGAGCTTTGCTCAAGTCAATTTCTATTGATAAATGCACAAATTTACCCTTAGCTATCTAGGTATTCATCACATCCACTTTCACAAATCTCCCAATGTAATTACCAATAGCCCTCAGTAAGTCAGAATTGCCATAATACTCCAAAGGAACATCTGGAACAAGAATCCAGGCAAGCATCAAAGTAATAGAAGTTGGTGAGATTTTAAACTCTAGCATCCACTTCCTTATTGTCAAATAATTCCCAAAAACCATCCACGAGCCAGAGCTCAAGATATAGTCATAATCATATCTTTTCTAAAGTTTAACCACAAAGAAACACATTTCCAGTTCTATAAGCTCATAATTACCTTAAAAGGACCATAGATCCTAAATCTTATGGCACAATGTCTCATATCTTATTGATTTTCCCATTAATTTTATGATAATGCATCTTCTCCAAGGACGGTGCAGAGTCCTCTTTTTAGTTTCCAATGGCCTCACTTTTGGCCACTAGGTGTTTGGGATAATTGTGTCATCTTCGCACTCCTCAACTTCCATGTCCTCTAATTCTTTCCATTCTTCATCATCCAACTTGGAGTAACTTACCTTCAAAACACAACCTTGAAGAATTTCACTACAAGTGAAACCTTGAACCCAAGGATTATCATCTTTAGAGATTTCCTCTTGATTTTCTTGTGGCAGATCACCCACAGGGGTTTCACCCATTATGATTTCTAGAGTTATCATACCTAGAGAAATCAATTCAGCAGATCATTTGAGCTTCCTATTAGCGGTCTCTATTGTTGAGGGATTCGATTGTGAATTCATTTTTGAAACATAATGGGAGCGAGGGAGAAAAGAAAGAACAGGGGGAGAAGTCATAGAGCGTAGGGGTGCGTTCTTTCATTCCAAAAGAAAGGATTTTTTTTCTTACTACTCATTCATTAATATTAATCTTTAATTCTTTCTTTATTATCTAGATGAGTTTGTGTTTGTTGCTTCTATATATATTACTAAGCTAACAATGAAAAGCTTAAAGGCCACCTAATAGTCTAAAACTCGTATGGATTTGGCATTTTCTATTTGCACCATTTTTCATCTTCTGTTGGCAAGGATAATTGGTTAAGTGAAGGATTGATAATATCAAATTGTTAATTGTTTAATGGTTTGCTGAGTGAGTACATGCATAAGATAATTGGATATTATAAGAGAATAATAATGTCACAAGCAAAAATCACGATCCTATCTTATCATTTAAATTATTTTACTTACATCACAATATATGTGTGTATATGTGTTGTTATAAGGTATGTAAGAATACTATGTTGGTCATAATGTTTTGTCGTCTCTTGGTCAACAGCATATTAGTCAAATGTTCTTTTGTTATTTTGTTTTAGTTAGCTGCAGCTGATTATGTTAAGCACCAACATATATAAACCTTTTGTAATAATTTCAATTAGTAATAAAAGAATATAACACTTTCTTGTTTTACCACTCGACTCTTTCTTCTTCTTTCTTTTATTTCTTCAATATTTCCATGGTGTCGCTCACATAGTATCAGAGCTTAGATTAGATCGATTGTTTTTTTCTTTCTTTAATTTTACAACTCGAAACACATAAGTTGTAAATGGCTACTTCTTTGAATATCACTTCTGATTCTTCTCCAAATACAATCACTAAGAATGCCGATCCTTCTCCATGGTTCCTCATTCACCCTTTGGACACTCCAGCCTCTATGCTTGTTTTCGAAAAATTTGATGGCTATGGATTTACAATATGGAAACGATCTATGAAGATTAGTTTATCTGCGAAACACAAACTCTTCTTCGTGGATGGTACTTGTCAAAAACCACTCACATCTAACCCTAAGTTCACACTATGGGAGAAATGTAATGACATGGTAATTGCTTGGATTTTACATGATATGAGTAAACCAGTTGCACATAGCATTATGTTCTCTTCCACCACCAGAGAAATTTGGATTGAACTTGAAGAAAGGTTCAGAAAAACAAATTGCGCTCAATTATTTCAAGTGCAAAAGATTTTGTGTTTAATTTCTCAAAGATCAGATAATATCACTTCCTATTTCACCTAATTAAAAAATTTTTGGGATGATACAAGTTCTTTGTTGTTCGGTACAGAATACACATATGGTTGTACCTGCACCGCCAATGACAAGCGAATTAAGAACGATGAAGCCATGAAATTAGTTCAATTTCTTATAGGAATAAATGACAGGTATAGCAACCATCATGGAAATATTCTCATGATGAAGCCCTCCCCTTCTGTGTCTTAAGCATACTCCATGCTGCTGCAAGAAGAACAGCAACAAGAAGTGTATTCAAACAATGGGATTTTCTTAGATCAATCGGCCTCTTTCAATGCTTTCAATAAGCAAGGAATACGTTTTACGGGAGGAGAAAAGAAAGGCACTGATAAGAGATTGAACCTCTACTGTAATTACTATAAAAAGAGTGGCCATACCATTGAGAAATGTTTCAAACTTCACGGTTTTCCATCTGACTTCAAGTTTACTAAATCTTAACAGAATAGGACCAACAGTTCATAATGCTTCTTCAAATGACATTAGCCCATCTGGTACTTCTTCTGCCAATCTTGTTCCTAGATTAACTTCTGAACAATGCACTCAATTGCTAAACCTTCTCACTCAGCACAATTTGGCACCCATTACTTCAAATAATGATGGTCAGATTACTGCAAATTTTACTGGTAAGCATGTATGTTCTTGTCTTAAGAATGATGATAACCATGCTTGTTTCCATTGCCAAATGAAATGAAATTTTTAGATCATTGATACTGGGGCCACATATCACATGTGCTTTGACCCCAAGCTCTTTCATTCTACTAAATCTCTTCTTAAACTATTTGACATCATTCTGCCTAATAATCAAACTACCAGAGTCACTCATTCTGGCATTGTTATTCTGTCTCCTTCTATTACTCTTGATAATGTCTTATTTGTTCCAGATTTTGCCTATAATCTATTGTCTATTAGCCAATTATGTAAACAACTCAATTATTCAGCCATGTTCACCACCAGTACTTGCTTTTTGCAGGGCCCTTCCATGAAGAGGCTACTGTTACTTGGTAGAGTACAAGGTGGATTGTACATCTTAGATGCTCCTTATACACCATCTCAATAGACCTGTCCTACTTCTACTTTGTTTCCTATTTCTAATAGTAATAATGTATGTAATTGAAATACCCCGAAATTTTTTAATTTTAAAGATTATATTTAAATAAGGTTTTATTTGAAAATTTAATTTAGTAAATTATTTTTACTAAAATAAAAGGAAATTTAGTAGGGCAAATTAATAAGAAATTTTATAAATATGTTAGGTAAAGGAAATTTGGGCATATTATCTAATTAAAGATTTTAATTTGGAAGTTTATTGAAATAATTTATTTTATTCAAATTAAGAAAGATAAAATAATTTCAAATTAATTTTAATTTTATAAATAATTAAATAAAATAAAATTTGAGTGATTTATTATATTAAAATGGAATTTATGAAAAGTCCTTTAAAAAGCCTATTTTAGCCTAATAAAGGGTAAAAAGATTATTTTTATTAAATATTAATATTTTTAAAATATCCTAAATATTTGGATTAAATTAAATGGACCCAAATTAATTATTTAATTTTCCTTTTTCCTTCCCTTTTTATTTTTTCTTTCTTTCTTTCTTTTTCTTTCTTTTCCTTTTCTTTTCCTTGCCGAAATTGGGCCGTTGCACTGCCCAATCTCTTCTTTTTCCTTCGGCGCGGCCCAGCCCGCATCGCCGCCTGCCTCGTCCCTCCTTGCGCTGCGTTTTATGTCTTTATCCCAATCAAACGTTGCGTTTCACCTCATTCATATTACCGTTGCACGTCAACCCCAGAACGCCGTCCTTCAGGCATTTTTACGTCAAAACTCGTCGTTGCATTTAATCGTTTTTCCTTCGTGCCAAACCGCCCGGTCTCCCTCCCTTTTTCTTTCTTTTCTCCCCGGCGAACTGGTCGGCCAGCCCCCATCTTCTTCTCCCTCCTTCGCCCGACGCCATAACCACCCACCTTCCTTCTCTCCCCCGAAAATGGCGCCGCCGGCCACACGTGGCGTGACCGGATCTTCTCCCGCTCGTTTTCTTCCTCTTGATCTGCACGTTCATTTGAAACCATCAACTGCCCCTCTCTCCCGCTCGTTTGTGCACTGTTGCCTCGCGAAGGTCGGCAAAAATTCAAGTTTTTGCCGCCCGACCTTCGGCTTGAATTAAACCATTTCCCCCCCTAATTTAAACACGTAGTAACCTCCCTAAATCAAATATAATCTCCCCAACTATAAAAACCCCCTCATTTGTATGATTTCAGGATTTTATTTTCCCCGAAACCTTAAGCTGTGCCTGTGCGCCACCGCCCCATCAGACACCATTTTCTCCTCCTCTGACCAACTTCAACACCTTCTCTTGATACCAATCTCTTCCCTGCAATACTATCTAATTAACTAAACTAACCTCATCCCTCGATTCATCGTGTGCAAGTTTCTATAATCATCCAAAGTTGGCTAGTTGATTCGACAAGAATCTTGACCCCGAGACAGTGAACCACCACATCCGCCACTCCTAACACCTATTAAACCAACTATTAACTCCTACTAATTATCCTCTACAGCCCCATATAATTATTTTAATTTTCTTCCTCTCCATCACCTATTTTCCTAATTTTTAACCCCCTTAGACCCATTTTTCGGCCACCTCCGGGAACCACCGCCGGTTCCACCTACATCCTCCAACTCAAGGTGATGCCATAGACATTTTAAATACTTAGTTTCTAATTATTTATAATTATTCTAATTTTAGCCAAAATTTTAGTATTAATTCAACTTTAATTATTATTATTATAATTATTATTAGTAATATTGAATGTATTCTAATTTCTAAATTTTGTTTACAGGTCTGGGAGTATTATTGAGTAAGATACAGTAATTATCTCAGCCTTTACCTATTTTCTTAGATTTTTACATAATTGATGTTATTCTTAATAATATTAATAATAATATTATTATTAGTATAATTATTTGGTTGATACTGTGATTATTACTGGAATAACAGAGGCCTTAAATTTTAATTAGGCCTCGCATTTATAAAATTTATTAACATTATTAACATTTTTCAACATTATTTTAATTATATTACCATTATTACCTTTATTAAAATATAATATAAGTATATATATACATTATTAATTTTATTATCATAATTCTGAATAGTATTATGTTTATCATTGTGGGAGGGTTAGAAATCCAACTTTTAATTTTAAGAATTTTGATATCATTAATATCTAATATTCTATTTATAAAAAGTATCATTAATATTATTATACTTTATTTATATTACTAATTATTTTTATTACTATTATTCTTATTATTGTTATTATTATCATCATCATAGTTATGATATTATTAAATCTATTTTGGGAGAAGGGTAGAAACCCTTAGTTTATCACCTTTTCAAAAGAAAATAAGTGAATTAGTTATATTAATTCCTATAGTTAATTATTGAATAGTAAAATGTCATCCTAAAACCAAAACTCGAAATAAGTTAGAATTATATAAGAAGGTCTAATCATAGTATGTTTTGATATAATAGGCGAACCCAATCAAACCCCTCAAGTGGAATAGGAGCGTGCACCAAGACCGGTGACGTTTTAGGTAAGGGTCTACTAAGGCCATTTATGTGTTTGTATGCACTATGTGTTTGATATGCCATGTATTTTATGTTCGTTATTATTAATTATTTCGCATGTGGCATGATTGTAGAGTTAAAGTATGTTGATGTGAATAAACTATGGCACGAGAACTATGCATATGTTTATGTCATTATTGTATGATATGACTTGAGACATGTTGTTAGGGTTCATAAAATGGCATGGTGCTAGGGTTTGCATGGAACGGCATAGAGTTAGGGTTTGCATGAAATGACATGGTGCTAGGGTTTGCATGGAATGTCATGGAGTTAAGGTTTGCATGAAATGACATGATGCTAGGGTTTTGCATGAAGTGTGGTGTTAGGGTTGCATGGAAGCATGTCTACGTGGAGCTAGGGTTTGCATATGAATTAGGGTTTTCATGGAAGGGTGGTATATGTGAAGCTAGGGTTTGCACATGTGTGGGACGTGGAGTTAGGGTTTGCATGGGAGTATGGTACGTGGAGATTGGGTTTGCATGGGAGCTAGGGTTTGCATGGAAGCGTGGGTCATGTGTAGTTAGGGTTTGCATGGGAACTAAGATTTGCATGGAAATGTGGTTTACGTGGAGATAGGGTTTGCATGGGAGTTAGGGTTTTCATGGATTTAGTCACGCATGTCTGGGCAAATGTTTGTGAATGTCAAATGTTTTTGAATAAAATATTTAAGACACTAATATCTTAAAGTGGAAGACATTGAGACGGGACCAGCCGATCCACCGGTTAGGAATAGTGGTTAGGGTTTTACCCTATGTGTGACCGATCCACCGGTAATAATAGTGGTTAGGACATGAGGTCCTATGTGTATCCGGCCCACCGGTTATAATAGTGGGGGATCCCGAGCTCAATAAAGACAAACCAGATCGTTAATGCTATTAAAAGATACTAATTACTTACAGTGGAACACCATGCGAGCAGGAGCCAATCCGATTCACCGGTTAGGAATAGTGGTTAGGGTTTTACCCTATGTGTGTCCGGCCCACCGGTTATAATAGTGGGGTGTTCCTGTTTTCGCATGGATCTGATGCGGACAGGAACCAAGCCGATCCACCGGTTAGGAATAGTGGTTAGGGTTTTTACCCTATGTATGACCGGCCCACCGGTTACAATAGTGGGGTGTTCCTGTACTCGCATGGATTGATAAAGAACATGGTGTGTATCACGTTTGATAAAAGAAAGATTAAATGATTAATCCGGACCCTTTTTGGGCCTTACGTATGGACCTATTGATTATAAGTGATTTCACTTTATGCTCCTATGTATCATATGTGTGGGTTGTAATTGTATGTGATCATTATCCTGCATGAATTAATGTGTTATATGCCGGCCTTAGTATTCGGTTACCTTACTCGGTACGTAGCGTACTGATCACCCATTTTATGGGTGCTGCTCATTCCCACGAGCAGAAGGCCCGTCTAATTTGTTGCAGGTAGGAGATACCTACTTTGATGCTATCGATGTCTACGGGACATCAAGAGGGGCAGAGTGATAGCTGGGCTGGATCAATCTTTAGAGTGACGTGGTCGTTGTCCTTTTAAATTTATGATTCATGTTATCTTTTATTATGTTTAAATTGTCGAAACAATTTTACTAAGGTTGTTTAGTTATTATCTGGAAAAACAATAGCCGGTATTTCGAATTATGTAAGCTTTACGCGTACTCTGATTTCTGTTTTTATAAATTTGAATTTGTATGGTATTACTGATAATGTTTTCTTAGCCTTAGCACTTGGTACCGGAATGGTAGAAGTAAACTGGTCTGGTACTAAGTGTGGCGGTAACATCCCCAGAATTTACGATTTTAATTTATGAGTATTGTTTTTAAAAAAAAATGTGTAAATTTTGGGGTGTTACAGTAATAATCAATTGACCATGCTATGGTATTATAGACTAGGGATGGCAATCGGACGGGTTTTACCCGAAACCCGACGGGTTTTATCCGTCGGATATGTAAACAGATATGGATAAACGGATATGGATACGGGTATGGAGGAAGGAGAGAAATATCCACTGGGTTTGGATATGGATATGGGTAAGAGATCATCAAATCCGTACCCGTACTTGCATCCATTTACCCAATATAAAATTACATTTTTACCTTCATTTATGTAACCTTAAGTATATTTTCTAAGGCTAAAAGTGAAGATATGATTAAATTTTAACAATCTAAGTATATAATTCTAACATTAAATAATTTTTACTTTATACTTAATGGGTTTTACCCGAAACTCGATGGGTTTTACCCAATGGATATTTAAACGGATATGGATATACGGAGATGGATATGGATATGGATGAGGGAAAAAAATACCCGCCGGATTTGAATACGGATATGGGTATAAGTTTTTTTATCGGGTTTGGGTAATGGATAAGGGGTACCCGATCCATTGCCATCCCTATTATAGACTAGGACATTTACCAATGTATAAAGTCAAATCTCTTTCCATGTTTGAAAGTATTATGTTTTTTGAGTCCATTCATTGTGAAATCTGTCCTCAAGCTAGAGAGTATAAACTCCCATTTCCTCGTAGCACTATACACACTACTCATATTTTTCAATTGATACACATAGATGTTTGGGGCCCTTATAAAGAGCCTACCTATAATGGCCATAAATACTTCCTCACTATTGTTGATGATTTCAATAGATCTACATGGACACACCTTTTATCACACAAAAGTAATGCCCTATCCCTCCTCAAATACTTCCTTAATATGGTAAATACTCAATTCCATACAAAGGTGCAAATCATTCGCTCAAACAATGCCATTGAATGGGGCACAAGCCGTGCTGCCACCCAACTATTTCATGATCATGGTATCATTCACCATACCAGTTGCGTTGCTACTCCACAGCAAAATGGTGTTGTGGAAAGGAAACACAAGCATCTTCTTGAAACCTCTTGTGCACTTCTTTTTCAATCCAAACATCCCTTAAAACTTTGGGGGGATTGTGTACTCACAACCACTCACCTTATCAACAGATTTCCTTCCAAAGTTCTCTATGGGGAAACACCATTTCAAATACTCTATGGTTCTTCTCCTACTTATAATCATCTTAAGTCTTTTGGTTACCTCTGCTAGGCCTCTACTCTTTCACATAACAGAGAAAAATTCTCTCCTCGAGTTCTACCTTGTGTCTTTATTGGATACCCATGTGGGAAGAAAGGTTACAAAGTTTACAATCTCACTACAAATGATATCATCATTTACAGAAATGTTGTCTTTCATGAAATAATATTTCCTTATAAACTTCATCAACCCATCATCTTTGGATCGTTACCTATTCCAGTATTTGATGATGTACTTTCTTTCTCTTCATTATTCTCTCATCCACAACCTTCAAATTAATCTTCACATCACTCCACTCAGTCTTCTCCATGTACCAACCCTACTCCTCAACCTACTCACCATTCATTGCTCCCATCTTTTATCCCACAAAATAATTCTCCTAACCCATCTCTCAAGCAATCTACTCGCACTACAAAACCTCCTTATCACCTTCATAATTTTATATGTAATGCTGCTCACAATCTAAGTTCATGTCCTCACACCCTTACACATTCGATTTCTTCTACTTCTCATCTTTGTTTCTCTACCCTTTCTCCTCCCAATCAACATCTCATTTTTCTCTTTCACAAGCATAAGAACCATCTTCTTATGCCGAGGCAACATCTCACCCTAGTTGGTAGGAAGCTATGCAACAGGAACTTGATGCCTTACATGCCACTAATACCTTGGACCTAGTCCCTCTCCCCAAAGGCAAGAAACCTATTACTTGTAAGTGGGTTTAAAGATTAAACACAAGGTTGATGGCAGCATTAAAAGGTTTAAAGCCAGTTTGGTAGTACGGGGCTTCACTCAGAAAGCTGGCATTGATTATACAGAAACATATTCACCAATTATTAAAATGACAACTATTTGCACTTTAATGGTTGTTGTTGTCAAAAGGAATTGGTCCATGCATTAGTTGGACGTCAACAACACCTTCCTTCATGGAGATATAGACATTGAAATCTATATGTGCCCTCCCCTAGTCTTCACTTTCTAGATTCTTCTTTGGTTTGTCGCCTTAAAAAACCTTTATATGGTCTCAAATAAGCCTCAAGACAATGGTATGCTAAACTCAATCAATCTTTACGTTCCCATGGATATGTAATGTGTCAAGATGATCATTTTTTATTTTCTCAGAGACATGACAAACTTGTTACTTTCATTGTTGTCTATATTGATGATTTACTCATTACATAATGATGACCATGAAATCTCTGATCTTAAGATGTTCCTTTATATTCAATTTAAGATCAAAGATTTAGGGGCTCTTCATTATTTCCTCGTCATTGAGGTCCTTCAAGAAACTCATGGTGTGATTTTAACCTAAAGAAAATTTGCGCTAGATCTTCTCCGTGAATTTGACATGCAATGTTCCTCCTTTGTCCACTCCTCTTGATTTTCACACTAGACTTACACCTCTTGATGGTGAAATATATTCAGACCCTTCTCTCTACCGTAGCCTTGTTGGTAAAATCAATTATCTCACCCACACTTGCCCTGATCTTGCTTCTACTACCCAGTACTTGAGTCAATTCATGCAATGTCCACATGAACCTCATTTTCAAGCAACTATACATACTCTCAGATGCCTTAAAAATGATCCATCATTGGGCATTTATTTGTCTTCTTCACCTTCTTATTATCTTGAAGCCTATTGCGACTCAGATTAAGCTTCATGTCCTCATACTCAGAGATCTGTAAGTGGTTGGTTTATTACTCTTGGCTCTTCTCCTATCTCATGGAAGGCTAAGAAACAGTCTATAGTAGCCTTATCCTCTACTGAAGCTGAATACCGCAGCATGTGCCGAGTTACTGCTGAACTAGCCTAGTTAACTCGTCTATTACATACTCTTGATGTCCCTCAAGTTACTCCTGCCCCTCTCAAGTGTGACAATCTCGCTGCTGTCCATATTGCCAAGAGTCCAGTATTCCATGAATGCACAAAACACATTGATCTCGACAGCCATTTTGTTTGAGAAAAGCTGCTTGAAGGACTTATTTCCGTATCTCATATTCCAGATCAATCCTAGTTGGCTGACATTTTTACAAAGTTTCTACTTGAACGTTTAAATGCAGAATTTTTATCCAAGTTGGACATGTCGTCTCCTGACCACCCTCCAACTTGAGGGGAGGTGTTGGTCATAATGTTTTGTCGTATCCTGGTCAACAACATATTAGTCAAATGTAATTTTGTTATTTTGTTTTTGTTAGCTGCGGCTTATTCTGTGAAGCACCACTGTATATAAACCTTTTGTAATAATTTCAATCAGTAATAAAAGAATATAGTACTTTCTTGTTTTGCTGCCTGACTCTTTCCTCTTCTTTCTTTTTCTTTCTTCACCATTTCCATGGCTGCGCTCACATACTAGGTATCCAGTTACAAGAAATGTAGTAATTAGCATGGGATAAATACTTATTTTTATTCATCGGAGACATAAATTAAACCGCTTAGTGGCAGAAGTAGCAATAACAATAATGCTTGTGGTGGTACCAATTGTAAGCTGCCTTTTCAGCGCCTAACTTGTAGCAATACTTTTGACAGTAATCATAACCATTGCTACAGTACCCCTTCCTATACCAGCTGCAGTCTTTTCCTTCGGCCATTGAAATTTCTGCATAAAGAAGATAATCATGTTTCTCTATTGATAGATAAAAATGCAAGAATGCAGATAGAGAACCAGTCGACCAATGAAATAAAAGATTCAGAGTTTGTTATGGAAAAGATGGCGGGGTTAGGTTATAACAAGAGTTTGGTGAAAGGAAGCTAAATCAATGTTGGCGAAGGTTAATGGAAACTTGAATGCGTAGTTATTATGCTAATGGTGGCGATCAAACATCATAGCATGTGCTGGAAATTACTGATATATGTGAACAATGCGTACTATTTCTTAACCTCCTATATTGGTGGTAATAATATATAGTGTATTTATTAGGTAATAATAGAAATAAATTTGGAATTTGTAATTACCAAAAAACAAAATGTAGGCCTTATGCCTCTTACGATTTATAAAAAAAATAATTATGGGATTTCATTCTATCCTCTGTTAACTTACTTTTCTCATATTATGTTTAGGAA
The DNA here is from genome assembly GCA_039764185.1 of Tamarix austromongolica. Lineage (NCBI taxonomy): Eukaryota > Viridiplantae > Streptophyta > Magnoliopsida > Caryophyllales > Tamaricaceae > Tamarix > Tamarix austromongolica. The sequence continues at coordinate 86,009,372 of CM077818.1, read as the reverse complement.
GTATTCTAAAATTACACCAAACATATAAATCTTAAACATGATAAAGGCCAATACAATCGGATACTTTATGAGAAGAGATTTTACCATAAAACCTTAAACACCCATATTTTAACGTTATCCATTAGCCTAGAAGAGGTCAAATTTAATTTAATAATTGCATTAACCTCCATTCCAATAATTGATAAAAAAAAAATCATATGGTAAGGGCAACAGTTATTGGAACATAATTAGCTCGGTGCCTGCATTTGGCTTGTGCTAAAGGTGGGGCTATGGCGGGCTATTTGTTTTAGGGGACTTTTATTTTCTTAAGTGCTCATTTGGTATGGGGGTAAAAGAGGTGGAAAAATTACCCCTACATTTTATATATCTTGTACAATTTATTTAAAATTAAATATTTTTATTCTAATAAATACCCATTTTAGATCTTAATTTGATCTAAAATGGGTATTTCATTAAAAATATATTTATTATTATTAAATACTTAATATAAGAGGTATAAAAAAGAGGGAGAATTTTTCCACTCCTATTACCCCCATACCAAACAAGCCCAAAGACGACTAAGTAGTAATTAATTAAAAAGGTTATATATTGAACGAGTCCTGACACCCGAGTCACTTAGCTATGTTCAAACCCTTCCTTCTTGCTCATGTGATGATGTATATTATTTATGATATTTGTTCAGATTCGTACATGGTTTAAGCAAAATTCTAGCCAGTGGCTTTTGTTATGTGTTACTGTTTTTTGCCTCATTTAAAATGGTATTTACTAAATTTCGTATATTTTTTTTTTCAAATCATAATAGAAAGTTGCAGTTGGAAAAAAAAAATCCTTTCCCAAACCAAGCCTAACTTAGACTGTAAGAGATATAGAGGGATGATAGATTTCTGCATTTCAAAATTGATTTCTTAAAGGATTTAAGAAATTTATGGCTCCAAAAAATTAGTGGAGATATATTTAGTTTGATGAATAATGAATTTAAATAATCACAATGGCATGATTAACCACCTTTTGGAGCCATTAAAAAATTAGTTATCTAAAGTAATTGCTTTTTGAGATTAGACAGGAAATTTTCACAAAAAAAAAGAATTGTTTCCGATAACTATTTTTTTAATTAGTTCCAAACAATAAAATACTGATATAAGAATTCTTTTCAGTAGATAAAATACAATTTAAAAAGATATTGGTTTTCTTTGTCATGATACATTAAAAATTGTCATCAATTGAAACATTAACTTTGATTATGATAAACACATAATATTGCGTAGAAGAAAACATTCCATCTAATTCTATTAAGGATTATCCTCTGTAGTAAATATATTAGTCATGTGTAAATCTGTTAGCATATTTTGTAATTATATCAGTCAAATTAGTTATCTAGAAGTGCCTGGGTCAAATCCATGATAATTATAAGTATGCATAAAAACAGAATTGCTAATAGATTACTGATGTTAGGAAAAATCAATATGATGGACTTTGTCATTAGAATTGAATTATTGTCCTCCTAGGGTAACCGGAATGAGGAGGATAAGAAATAATATTGCTCATCGTATATGAAACAGATTTTTCTTCTTTCTTTCAAGAGAATATTTACATGACTTTAGATATGTAATACTCCTAAATTAAACGGAATGGTATAATAATTGATATGACTACTTATATAAACATGATAAACCATCGTTTTGCTAATTACGTCCTACTAAATCCATAATTAAACATGTTTGCCATATTAAGTGAGTGAAGACAAAGCGTGAAGAGATGACTAATGTTGGTCTGTAAGAGCAACAGATCAATTTAAAAATGCTCTATGGTAGGCACAAGTCCCTTATGGGCCTGAAGTGCTATTAGATGATTGATAAATAGCCCCTGTGTGGTCGTGTTTATCTCTAACACCCTAAAATTTACTATGAATTTATTTAAGCGGAAGTATTAATATAATAAAGTAGCTGTTATCGCCACACTTAGCATGATTCAGTTCATACCTTCTCGTACTAAATGGAAGGCTAATATGTTATGATAAATAAATCAAAACTTATGGAAATAATTATAATTAGATGAAGACTTTAATAATTTAAACTTAGTAACATAGTATCAAATACATGCTCCAAATAATACAATAAATAAAAAGAGATAAAGGGATAAAAGATATGAAGAGTCCAAAGGAGATATCTGAAATCTAGGGTACATAACATGTGCAACCTCGGATAGATATAACTTTACACTCTAACTCCGCGGTATAAACATACATCACTATGCTTGAGGAACCTTTTCAAAATCAGTAGAATCATCATCATATACCTGCGATACAATGTCTATAAATGTGTAGTATTAGTATGCATCTTATACTGAGTAATACAACTATTCTAAAGATATAGCATTATGTACGAGGCGCATGCAAATAAAGCAATAGAACATATAATGACAAGGTAATAACGTACTTATGTATAGATGTTAATTGAGCAGAAGAAAACTCAACCATCAAGTTTAAAATAATGTCATACAAATGTAAAGATAGATGAGATTCATTGATTATTATATTTCAATATTGTGATCACAACGATCTTTCTTAAAAAATATCTCCAAAACCTAAGATTCGCAAGCATAGCTCTATTAAGATTTAATATTAGATATTGACCAAATTGAGTTTATCAAATATCACTTGGGGCATTTTAAATTAATTTGGAAAGCTGGGGAAAGGATAGCATATTATAAGTTAATTTTATCAAAAATGACTTAATCATTAGGTTTTACAACAAACCAACCATTTTTAGCGAACCAATCTAACCCGATAACATAAAAATACAATTCAAATAATTTTAAATCAAAACTAGTAATCTGCTAGGTGCAAGAAGCATAAGCAAATCATTTTTATAAAATCATACTCGAAATTAGGATTTTTAAACCCAAACTACAACCCAACTAGTTAACTTTTATTTCCTTAGATTGATAGCTTATGACTACAATTAAACTAATTGTAAATAAATCTAGATAATTAATTTCAACAAAATAATCTTACAAGTTGCTAATTTAAAATAATTGTTTCCCAAAATTAGGGTTTTAAAGCCCAAAATACAAACTCGAATAATTCAAATCAATTAATTCTAATTAAAGGTGTTAAAATGTAATTAAGGTCATTTCAAATATTTTTATAAATTTAATTTTAGAAAAATAACTATACAAATGATAAATTTCATAATTTCATTTGAAATCTAGGATTTTAGGCCCAAAAATACAGTTCCATAAAATTTTAATAATTTATTTAAATTGAATGCTTAAATATTTAATTAGACATATTTTATAACATATTATATAATCAATTGATCAAACCAATGAAAGAAATACCTAATTTAGCATAGTTAGGGTTTTTGAACTTAGAATGCAAGTTTGGTTAATTCTTCCTAAAATATATAAATTGATGGCTCATAATTGTAATTAAATGTATTCTAATGTAATATATATAATCAATTGAATAAAATAACTCGATTACACAATTTAATTTAGATCCATAATAATTTTGACCTAAAAATTTAATTCCAATCGATCCCACACAAATTTTCCAAATTGACACTTCCAACATAAAATTAAATATATTTCAAAGCATATTGTAAAATCAATTGAGTGAAATAGGTCAATTATGCAATCCAATTTCTTCACACACATATTTTAAGTTAGAAATCCAATTTAGATTAATTCTGCATAAATTTCTCAAATTGACGATTCCGATATGAAATTAGATACAATTTACAACATATTGTATAATTAACTTATCAAAAATAACTTAATCGGATAAATCCACAATATCTAGGCATAATCGGATCAAAATTTTAATTTTCACAAATCAACCAAATTCCCTACAATTAACCACTCTAAATCAATATACAACATATATATACATAATTAAAGAACCAATTTAGCTTATCATAAGCTAATTCATACCAAATTAATCAAAACAATGGTTAGAGTTTCCAAAAATTTATATAAAAAAAAAAGAGTTGCAAATCGGGGAGAATGAAGACAGGGAAGCTTCGTCGGAGGCAAACTATTGCTTGCTGGTAGTCACTTGGGTTGCCATGGCCAGGTGTGGGTCGTGTTGCTACTTGCCTACTACTTCTGCATTTGCTACTACTACACTCGCCAGCTGTTGCTGCTTGTGCGGTGGGTGGCAGCGTGGTGTAGGTGGATGGGCGACAGAGAATGGCCGGTCATGGCTGGTGGTTGGCCGACAGGCCGACTAGTGGTCGACGAAGGAGGAGTAGGGAGAAGGAGGTTAGGGGTGGGGTTCACGCAGAAGGGAACGAGAAGGAAGAGAGAGAACAGAGAAGAGGGAGAGAAGAAGAGAGAAAAGGAAAAAGGAAGAGGGGGCCGGTCGGGTAGGGTTTTTTTTTTAAATAATACAAATACACAATAAAATAATAAATATCTAAAAATAATATTGAAAGATTTTATCTAAAAATCATTTAACAAAAATCATTTCGTAAGGATTCAAAAGCCTAAAATCGATATAGGAGCTACATAAAGAATTTTGGAAAAAAAAATTTCAGAAGGAATTACCAACGAATGCAAAGATTTATATTATTTATGAAAATACATTATAAGACCTCAAAAATATTTAAAAGCATAGAATAAAACAAATACATCAAATTCTAATAGACTGAGACTAATTTAAATAATTTTTGAAACTAGTCTTCTGCAAACTAAAAAGGATAAAACAAAAGAAAATTGATTTAGGAAAAAAAATCCATAAATAAGCTTTGAAAATCTTTTTAATTTAAAATTTTTCAAAGATCTTAACGACCTCGGAAAAAAATAAATTTAAAGTCAAAAATTTTTTCTACGAATAAAATCATTAAAATAAATTTGACTATTTTAAATGAAATTTTATAATGTCAATAATAAATTTTGTTAACGAAATATAACTCGAAAATAAAGCCGTACTCACACGACAATGTTATAATAAAAACAAATCTAAATTATTATAAATCAAAATATGAGAGAGAAAAAATACATGTTTTTAACCGAAAATCAAAATCATATGAATATAATAAAATTATAGTCATGAACGAATTTATCTAGAATGATTTGTAACCACAACGATTACTTTAAATTTAAATATGAAGTTGAAATTATCGATAAATCCATAAAATGAATCAAAATTAAAATAATTAAATGTTTACATCAAATTATGCAAATAAAATAATTAAGCTTAATAAAATTGAATTTTAAAGATACAAGGTATTACATTAAAGCCCAAACCAAATTATTAAGGCATTAAAGCCCAAGTTACATACCATGAAAGGCCTAATAAAATTAGATCTTAATGTATGTTAACTCCAATTATTCAAGACAATGATCAATAGCCAACATTTAAGTCAAATAGGGGTCCACTTATAAGGTCAAATTAAATAACTAGTTTATAGGCACATAAAATGACTAAAATATGTTTAAGGTCCACTAATTTACCTTAATATTAAGAAAGGTGTATTTCATGCTAAAAGAATGATACATAACCAATTTCTTTCTTAGGATTAAATATAAGTGAGACACCAAGATAAAATACTAAGATTACCCTATCCACCTAAAGTGTTTCTTTCTCCTTTTCTTTTTCTTTCTTAATTAACTATTTTAATTAAGGTATCTAAGTATGCTCATCAAGTGTCACCTAAGTGTCAAATTATATATTTTAAAATATTTTATTAATATAATATTTAATTAACTAGTTCTCAAAATTTATAGAATTTCATGTAATGGCCAAAAATGTCCTTATTCACCTAAAATTACTTTCAACTTCCAAAATTTATAATTTACTCTAAATAATATCAAACCCTAGCATGTCATATACCAAATTCCATGTAAGAAACCCAATTAATACAATGGTACACTCAAAAATTTCAAAAACAATCTATAATGCCCAATATACCCATGGTTGAATATGTCCAAAACCTTAAAAAAGAATTATTTCAACTCTAAATGATCCAAAACTCATAACCTACCTTCTATACCCTATTATACGCACAATGTAATAATTAGATACATTTAAAAAAAAAACTCACATACAATAACAAGGATGAGAGCTAAACAACTCAAATCCAGGTATATTATTCATGACTATATTGAATACCCATCACGATTCTACTAAACATTCAAAACAACTCTACTAAATATTCATCACATTTCCAACAGATATGAGAACATGTAAAAATACACACAATTCATCTTTTCATTAAAATTTCATGCTTATGCGCATAAGATAGAAACCTATACATGTCATACAAGATTTTTTTGGATATTATTTCATGCTTTTAATTAAAATAAAGATAATCATGCATAAAATAACATATAACACACTGAGCATAATATTCTATTTCTAAAGGTTAGTTCAATTACCAAAATTCCTAAGATCCTTAACAAACTTAAAATAAAAAAAATCTAGCAACTCCTTATCCAACCCACTTAATCACCTTCAATAATATAAGATTAAAAAGAGTTAGATAAACCAATATTAATAAATATATAAAGGGAAGAAAGGAAATGAAATGGAAGAAGTGAAATGACAAGATTACTCTTGAATATAGAGGATTGGAGACCACCACTAAAACAACCAATTAATGACATAACAAGTTTTTGGAGGGTTGCAAGGAAATTTTTTTTATGTTGAACTAATAAACAACAACATCAGCAATTTCTTAGGGAATGGTCAACAAGGAAGATAAGAGAGGAAAAACAAGAGGGTAGGAGCACGATTTCTTTTGTAAGAATGGTTCCTATATGAATTATAACATATAAGAAATTGAACCCATCAAGAATTAAATGTAAAGAAATCCAGGTATAGGTGCGGTAGCAGATGGAAGTCACACAAAAATTGTAGAGCTTGTTGAAGATCACCTCCATATTCGAGAATCATATCATCTTTAAGCATCATTTCTACTTTAAGAAACAAGAAAAAAGATCTTGTATTGTAAACGAACAATTCCTCCATTATCTTCCACATCACTTGTAGTGTAGTATATATGTATGTATGTATGTATAAATTTATTTTATTAACATTGAGAACATTTCAATTTCAACATTCACCTCTTAATCTTTGACAAACTTTTTGGCTTTCAACTCTTTGTTTAATTGATAATATCAAACTTGCTCATCTTATGTGCCCCATTTTGTCTATCGTTGTCTACCCAAGCGATCAATAGAGTTGAAAACATTATTAATTTGATAATAAAAAATTAAATTAAATGTAAAAATAACATATATACTCCCTCTAATTCATTACATTTACATTTAATAAAGATGCACATATATTAAGGAACTCTATATATCTTATAATTTGCCTTAATTAATAGTTCTTAGATGATATATATTTAATAATGAAATCGTTAATGGTTATGCTAGGAATATAATTGATTCAGAAGCATCTCTAAATCACTCTCAATCTTATTCTTCAAAGGATGAAGAATAAGAATAATTAGCATACTTGGAGATGGAACCCATTGTACTTGAAAATTCGTATGCTTCTAATATTTTTGCCAAGTAATTCTTATAGGTATTATATATGTTTGCAAGAAGTTCATGCTACTGAAGATCTTTGATGTACAAGATAAGGACAATGTCATTACAAGGATTACATACGGCATGGAAGAACAAGGCTACTAGTCACAAAGTTTAATTTTATATGTAAAATCTATGTATTACATGATTAAAGTTTGTGTAGCTTTATTATTTTATTGTATACTTTATAATACTTGTAAATTGTTATTGTAACTCTTTTTTATATACTTGTACCATCCATTAGGAGGTCAATTTCATTAATAAGGGCCGGATGGTGGGCTTGTTAATAAAAGGATCCTGCATGGGAGCATGTATATATGATGACTTGTACACTTGATCTCAATAGAGAATCATATGCTAATTCGAGAGAAAAACAAGACAAGTGTCGCATGTGTGTTTCTTCTTCTTCTTCTCATCTCCTTCTTCAATTGAGATCTTTGGAGAGTAGTAGAGAGTTTTCTATTGAGAAATAGAAGATTTCTCTTTAGAAGGCTAAAGATCTTAGGATTAGATATTTGCTACCTTCCAAGTGTTATTCAACATACCTATCAAATTCCATATCATTTGAGACTTTGATGAATTTGCAATACTTGAGGTTTATATACTTGAAGATTGTTTGATGACGATCTTCCACTTCAATAACTAAGGTTTTCCAACTTATTGAATGAATATTCATTAGAAAGTCTTGTATACACAAGTCCAATTTATAGGAAGAATCACCCACATGAATACGAGGGCATGAATGAGACCCTTATATGAGCAAATATTAATCTGAGTTAGTCCACAGTGCAAGTGTTGCTCAATAATTAGTGCATGATGAAGGGCTATTTGTGAAGTACTTGTAAATTAGTTTTAAAAGAAGAGTTTTCAAGTTATTATTTTCCGATCTATAATTATTGGGAGAAGGTAAGGGTAAACTAGGAAAAATACTAATAGTATGTAGTGAAAACATAGATTCACAAAGAATTTTGATTATTATTCTTATGACTATTTTTTCTTTCGATTTCTTGTGAAAATAACACATCTTTTGGATAGGATGTGTTAGTGAAACTAAAATAAAATTTAATCTAACAACAATCTAATATAAAAACTTTCATTTTGCCATATCTATTCTCTTTTCTCTTTAATGTGTTTATTGCTACATATGTTACTTTCCAATAAAAAGTGTATTTGAAATAATAAGAATAAATGTGTTTATACTCCAATTTTTTAATTAGTTTCTTAAAAAAATTATCAATTGGCAACAAAAACTTTGTTTTTAGAAATGGATGGAGCAAATTAGTTAGCCATCTCAACACACGATAAATGGTTTGAATCATGTAAAACTTCTACATTATGGGATTTCTCTCATGATCACTAATTTTTGTTGATATAATCTAATCTAAATAAATATTTTCTAATCTAATTTGTATTTGATTTAGTGAGAATTAATGCGATCATATTATTAGTATCATCATCATCATTATATATATTATTTAATAATTTTATTCAGTAATAAATCTAGTAAATAATAATTCAATCAAATAATAATGCAAGAAGGGCAGTTGTGGTCAAAGTAGTTTTGAGTTTCCAAATGCATCCTTGTCTTCTGTAGTCCACCCAAAGGAGTTTTTCCTCAGCTTGTTAGTTAGTGGTTTACTACTCGTGCCATAATGCCTAGTTATCATCCTTTACATAATTTTTCCAGGCTTTTTTTTATGTATAATTTTTTTAGGCTTTATTTATTTATGTTAACTTGAATAGAGGCGTCATTTTTGTTGACAAAGTTACTTCATGTGCTGGGGTAATTGTTTATGAACTTTTGTTTATTTATGGGAGAATTGTATCGACAAGAACAATTAGCTGTTGTAGTCTCGGCCATTCGATTATGATTTTTGCTATTGTTATTATTTGTGTACCCTTGTTTCCTTTTGTTATGGTACCGTTCGACAATCATCGAAACACGTGTAGATTTGGCATTTTTTGTTTGCACACTTTTTTATATTTTGCGGCATGGATTGATAAAATTAAAATTGTAAGTGCTTCATTGTCTGTTGAATGCATACACATATAATAAGACAATTTAATATTATAATAGAATAATAATGTCACACACAAAGATCACAATTCCATCTTATTATTTAAATTATTTTTCATCCATACATCACAGTATATGCATATATATAGGCTGTTATAAGGTATGTAAGAATGGGGTTAAAAGAGATGCAATAAGTGTGGGGTTGTTTTATTCATATGCGGTACAAATTAATCTGCTCAGTGGCAAAAGTAACAATAACAATAATACTTGTGGTGATACTCATCACCTTCCACTCTAAGTAAACATACATTCTAGATTTCGCCATAAGTAGAGGTAAGTAATGACTTACCTAAATCCGAAGCTAACTAAGCAAATTGAGAAAAAGAGAGAGAGAGAGAGAGCTATTGAGAGCTTGACAAACCAGGATAAATTTTTCCTAGATCGCCAATAGAAATTGGAAAACTAGGTTAGAAACTACCTTATCAATCAATAATTCAAATATTATAATTAGATTAACACAAGGAGACACAAAAGATCTTTTTTAGAAAACGTGTTCAAAACCTAGAACTCATAAAAGTAGATCTATTAAGATTTAAGATTATATATTAACCAAATCAGGTTTAACAAATACCACTTGGGGCATTTTAAATTGATTTAGAAAGCCGGGGAAAGAGTAATAGATTATAAGTTAATTTTATTGAAGATGACTAACTCATTAGGTTTTACAACTAAAGAGGCAAGCCAACTATTTTTAGGGAACCAATCCAACCCAATAACATAAGAATACAATTCAAATTATTTTAAATCAAAACTAGTGATCTACTAGGTGAGAGAAACATAAGCAAATCATTTTTATAAAACCATCTCTGAAAATTAGGGTTTTTAAGCCTGAACTACAACTCGACTAATTAACTTTTATTATCTCAAATTGATAGCTCAAGAGTACAATTAAAATAATTTTAAATAAATTTAGATAATTAATTTCAATGAAATAATCTCACAAATAGCCAATTCAAGATAATTGGATTCCAAAATTAGGGATTTAAAGTCCAAGACACAAAATAGGATAATTCAAATCAACTAATTCCAATGGAAGGTGTTAGAATACAATTAATGTCATTTCAACTATTTCTATAAATTTAATTTTAGAAAAATAGCTATACAAAGAACCAATTTCATAATTTCATTTGAAATATAAGATTTTAGGCCCAAAAATGCAATTCGGTTAAATTTATTTATTTATTTAAATTGAATATTTGGAAATATAATTATACACATTTTATAACATATTATCTAATCAATTGATCAAAACAATAAGAGAATACCTAATTGAGCATAATTAGGGTTTTCAAGCCTGGAATACAAATCCAGCTAATTCTTGCTAAAATATATAAATTGATGGTTCAAAATTGTAATTAAATGTATTGTAATGTAAATTATATAATTAATTGAATAAAATAACTTGATTTCACTACCCCGGAAAGGGGTTTTAATAACGATTATTTTATAGTTTTAATAATGGTTTTCAACCGTTATTGAACCGCCCGTTATTAAATCTTTAATAACGGTTCATAACCGTTATAAAAAATATACAAAAACCCACGAATATGTGCATAAACTTTATATTTAATAATAGTTTTCATCAGAACCGTTATTAAAGCCTAAGTTTTAATAATGGTTTTCATCAGAACCATTATTAAAGCCTAAGTTTTAATAACGGTTTTCATCAGAACCGTTATTAAAGCCTCAGTTTTAATAACGGTTTTCATCAGAACCATTATTAAAGCCTTAGTTTTAATAACAATTCTGATGAAAACCGTTATTAAAACTCTATCATCCAATTAAGGTTTCTCAGATTGATGATACATTTATTAAACCCTAATACATATTAATTGACCATAAATTTGAGATGAAATACGTGGTTTTAATAACGGTTCTTAATAAGAACCGTTATTAAAACTATAGTTTTTTTAATGTTTTTACTGTTTTGTTCCTGCCCACATACATAGTTGTATGTTCAAATAATTACCAAATCTGCATTGTAAAACAACATCAATTCATAACAAATATGCAATCACACTATAATTTCAATCAATCTCTAATTGGTATGCATGTCTTAAAACACCGAACATACTCATGAATCAAAATTAATAGGCATACTACAACTTGGTAGCTCTACACCCCAAAGTAAAAAGTTCATAAATCTAGCATAGAAGACTAAAAGACATAGACGAAATACAAACCTGAACATGCATATAGAATATATAGATCCCTACCTAATACCGAATGAAGGAGTGTATGTGCTTGACCCATTGATCTCTAACTTCATCAATTTCATCAACATTGTATTGCTAGCCTTGTGCATATTCATCGGTGAAAAACTACAACACCCAAGTTTCGATTAATATACAGTTAGCACTTACGTCAACTACCAAACATTTATGTCATGATTCATTAATGGAAAAATATCAAAAAGTAAACATACATGGATTGGATCTATGTTGACTGATCTGTTTTAGACTATTAGATCCATTGCTCTACATATATAGTATCCATAATCATCGTTGTTTTGCTGTTGTGGACACTGTCAAATGAATTTAGTTAGCTCACTAAATATTAGATATTAATTTGAATTAAAATAAAATATAAAATAATTGTCTTCCTACTTACGATGATAGGCTCATATTGAAGATTCTTTAGGTCTGGGACACCATTCCCACCTCTTCTTTGATAAGCTGTCCATAGTGCCCTAATAAATAGAGTTGGATACACAATATTATAAGTATATATACCTCAAATATTGAAAGTAGAATATATATATAAATAAGCTAATGAAGTAAGAAGTGAAAAGTATACTAACATGTCGATAAATTTCTTCCCACCACGACGAGCGACTTTAAAAGGCACGTCATAGGTTCGAAGGGAATCAAACACATAGACTTTCTATACACTCCTTTGAAACTATATCATTTGGGTGGGTTATGCCGTAGAGAACCATCCCTCTTTCTATACATTTTCCTAAGAGCTAAATATGACCTAAATGTTCTTAGACGCTCCCCACAATGTCTAAGAAGCCATTTCTTCCTACTCTTTGGGACATTGAACACTCTCTACAAAATAAGACATGTAAATGTATACCGATGTTAATGTAATAATATTAATAACATTTGACATACAAAAATGATTGCATAAAATAGCATATTTACCGTGATTCCTGCTAAATATGCTCCTTATGTCCCCTTGGAACTTACTTCCAATTATTATAGGTCCTCTTTTCCCTTCTTCATCATTGTTGTCCCTATCAATGTTTTTGTTGGCCATATCTCTACAAAAAATCAATAAATAAATTATGTTAAAATGTTATGTATTAAGCGAATGTTATGTATTGAGCATAATATACCATTATATTATCGATACGAATCATCCTTAGAAAGAATTAATCTCAAATGTATCATGCTATTCTATATATATATATATATATATATATATATATAGATATACGAATCATGCTAACATGTTTCCAAAAAGATATTAATAATAACCCTAATCCTAATTAACTATAATAAACGATAAAGCCTAACCCTAACCCTAATTAACCATAATTTATTATAATAAAACCTAACCCTAAACCTCATAAAACCCTAATCCTAAACCGAGCTAACTGTAATTAAACCCTAATATATAAATCATATTATTATTATTATTATTATTATTATTATTATTATTATTATTATTATTATTATTATACATAATTATTTCTCTCTATTTAATTATTCACTTTTATATATTCCTTATTTTATATATCTATTTAATCCTCATCAAATAACAATCATTAAAATATGCATCTCTAATTGAAATTTTCATTTAATGATATGCATATGTAAAATATTTTTTCATTTCATTATATAACATTTTCTATATCTTATAGCTAGTGTCCTTTACGTATTAATGAAAATGTGTGTGTGTGTATATATATATAGTTTTTTTGAGTGAAAATGTATATAATTCTACACTCTTATTCATATTATATATATATGTAAAGGTCTCGGCCAACACATTCATTTGTTAATATATAACAATAACGCAACAGATTCAACAATGAACCGCAACATTTTCAACCAACACATTCAACAACACATTTTTGAACAACAAACTGCAATTTTTCAGTAACAAACCAAAGCAGCCCTGTAGCAACATGCATGCATTTATATATATATATATATATATATATATATATGTAAGTAGAGAAAAATTTACGAGAGGAAGAACAAACACATACGTAAAGTGAGTGGCGAAAAGCAAGAAACCAGTGGCGAGCAAGTTGAGAGCGGCAACAGCCTACAAACACAACAGAGGATGAAGGTACAAGTGCTAGCCAGGTTCGGAACAATGACAGCACACACATGCAAAGCTGACAATGGCAGAGGGGTGGTGGAGAGTTGGCGATGCGAGGGTTTCCCATACTTGAGAGGAGCCAGAGTAGTGGTGCATAGTGTGGTGGTGCGAGGGTTTTCAAGGAGAAGGAGAGTAAGAGAAGGAAGGTGCAAAGAATCTGAAAGTTTTGGCACGAAACAAAACTGAGCAAAATAAAAGTTTGATTTTGGAGTTTTAATAACGGTTCCTGAAAGAACCGTTATTAAAAGATGTTTTAATAACGATTCTTTCAGGAACAATTATTAAAAATTTCAGACTTTTGATAACGGTTCTTGTATGAACCGTTATTAAAACATCCGTACAAATTTTAAAATTGCCCTTTTAATAACGGTTTTGAACTAAAACCGTTATCAAAACTATCCCGCGCATTTATTTTCACGCATTTGACAACGGTTTTCGAACTACCGTTATTAATGTCCCGTTATTATTTCCCATTTTCGTAGTAGTGTTTCATTATCCAATTTAGATCCACAAAAGTTTTGACATAAAAATCCAATTCCGATCAATTTCACACCATTTTCTCAAATCAACACTTCCATTATAATATCAAATAAATTTCAAATGATATTGTAAAATCAATTGAGCAAAACAACTCAATTATGCAATCCAATTTTGTTACACATGGATTTTGACCTATAAATTCAATTCCAAATAATTCCGCATAAATTTCTCAAATTGATGGTTCCGACATGAAATTAGATACATTTTAAAGTGTAATGTAAAATTAATTTATCCAAAATAGCTTAATTGAGAAAATCTAAAAAATTCAGACATAACCCGACCAAAAATTGAATTTTCTAGAATTCTGACATATACCATACAATTAACCTATCCCAATCAATCTTACAACAAATGAATGCATAATCAAACAACTAATTTAGCCTAATTAGACCTAATCTATACAAAATTATTCAAAATTAAAGTTAGGGTTTCTAAAAATTTATACCATACAAAATTAGCAAATTGGGACAGGTGAAGACCAGGGAAGCTCCGCCAGAGGTCAAAGACCACTCTCTAGTGACCGACTCGGCTCTTGGTGGCAGGCTAGTGGTGGCACAACCTGTTCTCTTGCTGTAGCTCTGCTCCTTGGTGTTGTGGTGCTCCTGCTCACATTGCTGCTCATTATTGTGGTTACTGGTGTTGTGCATCATCAGTGGTGGCGTGGTGCAGCAGGTGACTGATGTGGTGGTGTGGAGAACGAAGCAAGGAAGAGGAGATCGGTAGGGAGGAGGTAGGTTGGGGGATGGGTTGCAGGAAGAAAGGAGAGAAAGGGAAGAGAGAGAAGAGTAAAAAAAAGAGGGAGAGAGAAGTAGAAAAGGTTGGGGGACCGGTGAGGCTTGGGTTATTTTTTACAAATACAAATACACAAACAAGGATACCGAACATCTATAAATATTAATGGATGATTTTATCTAAAATTTATTTAATGAAGAATAATATCGTAAGGATCCAAAGGTATAAATTTGATATAAGAGCTATATAAAGAATTTTAAAAATATTTTCGGAAGAAATTACCAACAAATGCAAAGATCTATATTATTTACGAAAATAAATTATAAGACCTCAAAAAATATTTAAAATCATGCAAGAAAATATGTAAATCAAATTCTAATAGACCGAGACTAATTTAAATAATTTTCAAAACTGGTCTTCCATATATTAGAAAGGGTAAAACGGAAGAAAATAAATTTTGGAAAGAAATATATAAATAAGTTACGAAAATCTCTTTTAATTTAAAACTTTTCGAAGATTTTCACAACCTCATAAATGAATAAATTTAAAGTAAGAAATATTTTCTATGGGTAAAATCATTAAAATAAATTTGACTATTTTAAACGAAATTTTATAATTTAAATAATATATTTCGTTAACAAAATATAACTCTTAAATAAAGTCGTAATCACACGACAAAGTTATAATAAAAAAAAATCTAAAATACAAGAAAAAGTAGAAATACATATTTTTAACCAAAAATTGAAATCATATGAATATAATGAAATCATGGTCATGAATAAACTACTTGGTTAATAATAATATATGTAAATCATGTTTTTAAATACAAATTACCCATAAGAATAGATAATAATTTTGTATTTATAATATTTCAAATATATTGTTATTATTATTTTCATTATTATGATAATACTAATAGAAACAATAATAATTATAAATAAACTACTTGGTTAATAATAATATATATAAATCATTATATTCATTATTACTTGATAATGTTAAAATTATATAAATAAGGGTAAAGTTAATCATTATTAAAAAAATAATGAATTAAAAAATTAGTAATAGTATTTTATTATGAGGAATTATTATCATATTTTATTACTTCTATTAAAATAACATAAATAATAATAAAAATAATTATGACAATAATGGCAATAAATAATCAAGATAAAAATGATATTATTAAGAAAAAAACAAATAAAGATTAATATTCAAAAAATGTAATTGATTATAATGCGAGAAGGAGGGTTGTGGTCAGAGTAGTTTTGAGTTCAAAAATGCATCCCTGGCTTCTATAGTCCACCCAAAGGAGTTTTTCCTCAGCATGTTAGTTAATGGTTTACTAATAATGCCACAATGCCTAGTTATCATCCTTTACATAATTTTTTCAGGCAGTATTTTTTTATGATAACATGAATAGAGGCGTCATTTTTGTTGACAAAGTTACTTCCCATTATGTCTAAAATGTGGCTTTTGGTTTTTTCATGTGCGGGGAGAATTGTTTATGAACTTTTGTTTATTTACGGGAGCATAGTACCGGCGAGATCAATTAGCTCTATAAATGCTACACTCATGTTAAAAATGTACAAATATTGATAGAAAGAATTAATCTAGAGATTTTAGGTTATAGTTACTGTCTCAGCCACGGGATTATAATTTTTGTTATTGTTATTATTTGTGTACCCCTTATTCCTTTTATTACGATACCACCCAACAATCATTGAAACACGTGTAGATTTGGCATTTGTGCTTTCAACATTTTTCATATTTTGCCGCATGATAATTGGTTACGTAAATGATTGATGAAATTAAAATTGTAAGTGCTTCATTGTCTATTGAATGCATACACGTATAAGACAATTTAATATTATAACAGAATAATAATGGCGCACACAAATATCACGATCCCATCTTATTATTTAAATTATTTTACATCCATACATCACAGTATATGCGTACATATGGGCTGTTATAACATACGTAAGAATGCTAGGTATCAGGTTACAAGAGATGCAGTAAGCGTGGGGTTGTTTTATTCATCGGAGGCACAAATTAATCTGCTCAGTGGCAAAAGTAGCAATAACAATAATACTTGTGGTGATACCAATTGCAAGCAGCCTTTTCAGCTCCTAACTTGTAACAATACTTCTGACAGTAATCATAGCCATTGCTACAATACCCCTTCCTGTACCAGCTGCAGTCTTTTCCTTCGGCCATTGACATTTCTACACAAACAAGATAATCAAATTTCATTTTTGATATATAATTCACATTGAAATTGAAAACTTAAAAGCTATCGATAAACGCATAATTTTGCAAAGATAAAAAGATTCCATTTAATTCTAATTATATAGGCAGAGGAGTTCCGCGATTATGTGTCCGGGTCAAATTTAAGATAATTAGAAGTATGTATAAAAAGAGAACTGGTAAAAGATTACCGATGCTATGAAAAAATCAATAGGATGGACTTTGTCATTAGAATTGAATTCTTGTCCTCACAGAGTGACGGGAATGAGGTGGATGAGAAATAATATTGCTGCGTGTATATGAAATGTATTCTTTTTTCTTTTAAATTTTCTTTAAAGAAAATTAAATAGTTAATCTTTAGCAGTTTTATTCCTTACTTTTTTTTTTCTATGTCATTATCTCATGTGAATCAAACACAAAAAATTATTTTTTTCTTTATTTTCTTTCTTTTCTTTAAAACTTCCCATGATCCAAATGATGTATAGTCTTTTATACCCAAAATCTTACCCTCAACTACTAGTTGTAACCTCCCCTATTGTAATGTTTTCCCCTCTAATATACTATGGAACTACTATCTATTCTATGTTATAGAGTACAAATGATCAAATGCCTACAACTGAGAGGGAGGATATGAAGTTAAGAATTTTATTACCAAGGATTTCACCCTCACCATTTGTTAATTTATTTTTCTACTCAATTATAGAACTAATTATGTATACTCATTAATTTATAAAGAGAGTGCAAATGATCAAATATCTACAAACACTTTTACCATTGATTTTCTTTGATTATAGACTTGACTTCAACATTAATGAGGCATACATATGTAACTAATGGAAGATTTTTTGTTAATTTATACTTTTTTTTGTGCAAAGTTATAAATTTTTAGGTATTCTGATAATGAAATGGACACATTTAATTGTTGACGCTTACTATATATTTTTTTACTAATTTAGGGCCTTTATATATATATATATAACTTCCCGTCTAAATTATTTTCATTGTTTGTTTGGATGTCCAAATTAGTTAACTTTTAGGATTGTTTTTGGTTTGTAGAAAGCCAATAGAAAAGGAAAATATAGAGGAGAAAAAATGAAAGGAATCAATTTTCTTTCTATTGTTTGGTTGTCAGAAAATTTTTGTGGAAAATAAAATATTAAAACGTATGTTCGACTAAATATAAAAGCAATAAAAGAAAGAAGGAAAGAACGAGGTTAATGTCATTTGCTTCTACAGCACATACGAGTTTTCTTTAACATATCGTCTGTGACACATGTATTAATTTTCTCAAGACTTTCTATTAGTTTTTATAAGAAAAGTCTAATAGTTTCGGACAGTTCAATTTTTCAATCATTTTCTTTATTATTTTCTTTTTCATCTTATTTCTTGGATATCAAAACAGTAAAATATATTTTCGGTTTAATTTTATTTTTTCTCTTTGAATTTTTCTAGGAACCAAACAAACCATTAAATAATATGGCCCCAAATAACACATCGGATCAAAACTCTGTTTGGATGACAAACTCATTGATAATAAAAATCTTGTAGTGTTGTTTTTATATTTATATTTTATTTATATATAATTTTTTGTAACATTTAAGAACATTTCATTTTAATTTTCACTCTCAATCTTTAACAAACTTTTTGGCATTCTAGTATTTTTTCAATCAATCATATCAAACATGCTCTTTTTATGCGCTCCTTTTAATCTCCGAATGTCTTTCCAAGTGATAAATAGAGTTGAAAATATTATTGATTTGATAATAAAAAAATGACATAAATGTAAAACTAACAAATATACTCCCTCCAATTCATTATATATACATTTTAGAAAGATGTACATATATTAAAGAACCCTATAAATCTTATAATTTGCACCAATTAATAGTTCTTAGAAGATAAAAATTGTAAAGGGACTAATGAATGACACTGTGCGGTTTTTGTGCCCGACCTTTTTTAATACCAGAAGTAAAAGTGAGAAGCATATTCTAATTTCTTGCTACCACCCCGTGTCAATTCCAACATCTAAAAACATCATTATTTTAGCGGTTCCAACTTCCAATGCATAGACACAGACTTAAAAAATAATAAAATTGACAAACCATGAAGATATTATAAGTGTATGACATCGATTTTAGTAAATCTTGACCTGTAACATTGATTCAGTCATAAAGATCTTTAAATATTTTCTCCAAAGCTGAATTCGTATTATAGCAGCATGAAGTTGGAGCAGTCTGATCGATTACGCACATGAAAAGCATTCAACAACGGACGATGCGTTTAATAAACAAACTTGTATGTTTGTAGCCGGAGTAGCTATTGACATTTAATTGTTAATATCAGTTTTTTTTATAGTTAATATAATATTATGGCTCCTTATGATATAATTTTAACGTGGCATATAAAATATTTTGATTATTAGAGTCTTCGTATTTTAATATTTCTCCGATCTCATTATACTATTTGACAGGTCATAAAAATATTAATAAACTATTATTTTCATCTAATATTGTTATTTCTAATATTATTGCTAGGATCATATAGTATTCGTAAATTATTATTTTTGCATGGTATTAATATTATTTTTGTAAATTATTTTCTACAGTAAAAAAGAAAAAAAGGAGACAATAATAATATTATTAATAATACATGCTACATTTTCTAATAAACAAAGAAAAGTAGTAAATGATCTTTATCGATAAGATTTAACTAACTATAAATATATTTATTTTGCTTACCTCTAGTAAATTTTGGGCAACTAACTATTTGTACAGAAGGATAATTATCTGTAGTTTAGTAATTAGTTCATTAAACTTAAATTAAAGGAATTAACCATATCCTTAATAACCTGGAAAAGTATATAATAGTATGTTTCTTTGTAAAACAAGGCACACCATTAAAAGAAAGGAGAAGATATAGATCTTGTTTGGTTTTACTTAGGAAAAGTAGTTTTTTATATAATTAATTATAAAAAGTAATTATAGATTAATTATTACTGTTTTTTTTAAAAGTTATTTTTAAAATTAATTATTTAAAACTACTTTTTATAAGTTAAAATTAAGAAGTAGATTCTACCTACTATTCCAAAATTACTTTCACATAATTTCGGTACGATATCTAAAATTATGTGAAAAGTCGTTTAAAACAAAATATGTGTAGAACAAAATACTACAGTCGTTCTTCACAGACAGAAGCTTACCTTCTACTTTCGACCTCATTTCTCTCCCATCGCTAACAAAATATGTGTAAAATAAAATACTATAGTCGTTTCCGTTTTGATCGGATTTCACCGAGGTGGTAGAAGTTTTCAATTTCGGACGAGTATCGATGATGACGGCCGAATTAAATGATCCCTTCTGTTTCGAATCAAAAGTTACAATTTCACAAATGAGAGCGATGTTGGCCTAACAACAACTCCCAATAGAGTCGCCGGAGACCGAGTTGCGCCATCATCACATTGAAGGGAGGAAGGTCAAAGTGAGATAGTCGGAAGGTGGTAGTCGCTAATCGGATCAGAGAGTGGAGAGGAGGCAAGAGCAAGTAGTCTCAAGCGAGAAATGAAAACAATTCCCTATTTTATTAAATTTCTTTAGTGATTGTTTATAAATTTTTTAATAATTTTATAATTTTTAGTGCTTTATAATATCTTTATACTTTTTATATATTTTTATATTTCATATGATTTTTAATATTTAATATTACATAATTTATATAATAATTATTACCAAAAGATATATATGGGAAGATAAAAATTGAAGATGGAAAATAAAAATTAAATATATAGAAAAATAAAAACCAAACACTAATAAGGTACAATAAGTAATTTTTTAGTATTAATCACTTATACAACAAAAGTAAAAACAAACATATATTTTACTTAATAAAGTACTTTTTTAAAAGTAGATTTATAAAAGTAGTTTTTATCTAAAAGTAATTATTAAAAATAAATAATACCAAACGAGTGCATAGTCCACCGCCTATTTCTACATTGTTGATAATGTTAATAGGTATCGAGCCAATTGTTCGTTTCTTTCGTCTACTCTAGAAATAAGAATTAATAGTTCTTTTATTGATGTTAGTAGGCACCGCTTCCTAATTTAATTCATAATTCGGCATGATACAATCAATTAATTTATTCCGAATCATATATTTCATGCATGCATATTTAGGTGTTCTTGACATCTTATAATCGGAAACTATTTACATGCAAGTTTGAAATATTAATCCCATGATAGACAATAGCAGAACACTAATCAACAAGCACATGACATTGGTTGAAGAAAATTGTTATTCGAGAAGCATATGTAAAATTGGCCTCTTTAAAATATAGTCATACAGATATGACAATTTTGGCATGATATATTTATACAATATAGAATAGCAGGCTACTATAAAATCTTATATGATTGATGGGTAAGCATTTAGTGGGTTGGGGCAGATACTAGGTTTATATATATATATATATATATATATATATATATATATATATATATATATATATAGATATATATATATAGATATATATATAAAGGAAACATCAAATGAGAAGTAACTCTCTAAGTGAGAAATACTAGTTTATCTATGATTCTATCATATTTAATCCCTATGGATAATATTTTTATTATGACTTTAATATAAACATGAGTTCCTAATTGATTTGATATAAATATTATATATATATATATATATATATATATATATATATATATATATATATATATATATATATATATATATATATATATATATATATATATATATATATTATAGGTGTGTTATAAGGGTGTGATTTAAAATATGATTTGTTTATATATACTTTGTTATGAGGGTTCGCATATAAGGTAAAATCAAATAACTACTCTAAAGACATATAAAATGACTAAAATAGCTTTCTCATAATGAGATATAGATATGGAAACCAAGTATTAAATATTAAGGTTACTCAGTGTACCCAAAGTGTTTTTTTTTCTCTTGCTTAATTAATCATTTTAACTAAGGTTTCTATGTCTAGTCATAAAATATCATCCAAGTGTCAAACTTATTGATTTTAGCTTATTTTCTTAAAATAATTTTCACTTAGATGTCCAAATTTTGAGAATTTAAGTGTAATGGCCACAATTCCCTTATTAACCTAAAATTACACTAAACCTCTAAAATTCCTAATGTACTCAAACCAATATCAAACCCTGACATATCGCATACCAAATTTTATGTAAAAGACCTAAGGAAGATAGCTATACGCTTAAAACTTCTAGAAACAACTTGTAATATCCAATATACCCATGGCCAAATATTTCTAAAACTTAAAATAATTCATTTCAACTCTAAATAGTCTAAAATTCATAACATAGCTTCTATAACCTACTATACATACAATCGGATACTTAGATAATTAAAAAAAAAAACAAAACATGTATAAAATAACAAGGATGAGAGCTAGTACACTTGAATTTAGGAATATTCATCAAGACTCTACTGCAAACTTAGTACAACTCTACTATACAATCATCACTAAATATTCACCATATTTTCAAAAGACATAAAAGCATGTGAAAATCACACAAATTATTTTCTCATCAAATTTTTAGGTTTATACGCATAAAATAGAGATAACACATATTATAAAATATTTTAAAAAATAGTATTTCAAGCTTAAATTAAAATAATGTTGATCATGCATAAACTACCATATAAAACACCTTACCCAAAATCCTATTTCTAAAGGGTTGTTTAGTTACTAAAATTTCTAAGCTCCTTAGAAAAACTAAAATAAGGAATATAGAAATTCCTTCTCTAAAACACTTTGTCGTCTTTAATAACATAAGAAAAATGATTTAGATAAACCAAGATCATTAAATTGGAAAAAGAGAAAGAGAGAAAACAAAATGGCAAGATTACTTTTGGATATGGTGGCTTCGAAACCACCACAAAAAACAACTAACAACCAACAAGGAATGAGAGGTCAAGATTTTGGAGGGTTAATGGGAAGGGAAACAAGGAGAAATGAAGGGAAAAAAGACATGAAATATATGTTGCAACACAAGCAACAAGTGTTATAAAAACTCCAAGGTTAATTGGCAAGGCAGATAGGGAAGGAAAATAAAGAGAGAAGAGGCAAAATTTCATTGGTAAAAAGGGTTCCTAGATGAATTATAATATGAAAGAAACAATAAAAACATTAATATAAGGTAAAGGAATCAAGGTCAAACCGTAGTAGATGCTTGAAGTCACAAAAAAAATCAGCATTTTTGTAATTGTGCAGCTAGTTGGAAAGCAAAAGTTTGGTTAAGACAATGCTTGAAGGAGCTCAATTTTTGGGATATAAAGGGTATGGATCGTTAGTATACAATGAAATATTTTAAAATAAGTACCCCAAATGAAGAGAACAACCAAAGAGAGAGAACGAATTGTTACAAGCTGGAAACAATTCAACTTTGAACTCGGCTGAAATTTTATGATTTTATGTGTGTTTTAAATGGATCGCCCGATTTCTTTTGTGTTTTTAAATGGAAAGGTGCAAAAATACGTTTTTTTTTTTGGTAAATGCATATAACGGATAATGGCAGGTTCATAATGCAATGGATTGATGTAGAAAATTTTTATAAATCCAAATATATATAAATATTTTGTGTCGGAATTTATTTAATGGCCAATGGATTAAAAATGAAAAAAGTGACGAAAGTAGCCTAATCACGTCAATCTTATTTTTTGTGATTTAATGAATTAGTAGGAATGGATGAAACATGAGCAAATAAAATGGATGGACGAACTTAATAATATCATTGGTTCAAGTCACAAATTTTGAACGTATTAAAAAGAGTAAAAACACAGTAATCATAATAATTGCAATAAGATGTGTTTTTCAAATACAATAGAAAAAATCAACAAAATGTTTGTAATAAACATGAATGCAATTGGCCTAGATTTGATAATACACACACACACACACACACAATACTTGTTACTATACCAATCACGTGTAGGATTTAGTAAAAAAAATCACTTGTTACTATACTTATTGTAGATTTAGTAAATATTCAAGCATACAACTATATATATGGACCAGAACAAAACTGCACAATTTTTTTTTTATCGTTAGTGTCTTTTGCAAACCATTATGTTATTATATCGTTGATGGTGCCCTTCAGAACCATTGTTGTAATTCAATTTTCCCCGTCATCGATTCTCATTGTGGGAATGAGGTGTTAACCATAGGAGTTGGAAACCTGCAGCTCTTTCCACCGTAGAAGAGGTTTTCCGGGTTTAGGGCAGTAGTATATCTATGACCTCTCGATTTCGTTTTCTCTTCTTTCTTTGTTTATTATTTAGATAAGTTTGTGTTTGTTGCTTCTATATATACTACTAAGCTAACAATGACAAGCTCAAAGGCCACCCAACAGTCCAAAACTTGCATGGTTGCACCATTTTTCATCTTCTGCTGCCAAGGATAATTGGTTAAGTAAAGGATTGATAATACCAAAATTTTAACCGCTTAATTGTTTGCTGAGTGCGTACATGTATAAGATAATTGAATATTATAAGATAATAATAATGTCACAAACAAAGATCACGATCCCATCTTATTATTCAAATTATTTTACTTCTATACATCACAATATATGCGTTGTTATAAGATATGTAAGAATACCAGGTATCCGGTTACAAGAGATGTAGTAAGCGTGGGGTAAATGCTTATTTTTATTCATCGGAGACGTAATTTAGACCGCTCAGCGACAGAAGTAACAATAACAATAATGCTTGTGGTGATACCAATGGCAAGCTTCCTTTTCAGCGCCGAACTTGTAACAATACTTCTGACAGTAATCATAACCATCGCCACAATACCCCTTCCTGTACCAGCTGCAGTCTTTTCCTTCGGCCATTGAAATTTCTACACAAACAAGATAATCAAGTTTCACTATTGATATATAAAAATGCAAGAAAGTAGCTGGAGAACCAATCGACCAATGAAGTAAAAGATTCAGAGTTTGTTATGGAGAAGATGGTGGGGTCAGGTTATTACAAGAGTTTAGTGAAAGGAAGCTAAATCAATGTTTGCGAAGGTTAACGGAAACTTGTATGCGTATTTACTATGCGAATGGAGGCGAACAAACATCATAGCACGTGCTAGAAATTACTAATATATCTGAACGACAAGTACTATTTATTAACCTTCCATATTGGAGGTAATAATATATAATATATTTATTAGGTTATAATAGAAATGAATTTGGAATATGTAATTGCAAAAAAAAAAAAAAAATGTAGGCCTTATGCCTCTTACGATTTATAAAAAAAAAATTATGGGATTTCATTCTATCCTCTGGTAACTTACTTTTCTCATATTTTAACAACAAACATATAAATCTTACATATGATAAAGGCCAATACGATCGGATACTTTATGAGAAGAGATTTGACCATAAAACCGTAAACACCCATATTTTAACGTTATCCATTAGCCTAGAAGAGGTCAAAGTTAATTTATTAATTGCGTTCACCTCATTCGAATCATTGACAGAAGTTCATATTATAATGGCAACAGCCAAGAGTTAATGGCAAATAATTAGCTCGGTGTCTGCATTTGGCTTGTGCTAAGGGTGTGGCTACGGCGGCCTATTTGTTTTTGGGGACTTTTATTTTCTTAAGACGACTAAGTAATAATTAATTAAAAAAGGTTATATATTGAACGAGTCCTGTATCTTCACCCGAGTCACTTGGCTATGTTCAAACCCTTCTTGCTCATGTGATGTTCTATAATAGTTATGATGTTTGTTTGGATTCGTTCATGGTTTAAGCAAAATTGTAGTCGTTGGCTTTTGTTGTGTGTTACCTTTTTTGCCTCATTTAAAAATGTATTTACTAAATTTTCCCTTTTTTTAACAAATTGTAATAGAAAGCTATAGTTGAATAAAAAAGAAAAAAAAATTCCCAAACCAAGCCTAACTTAGACAGTAAGATATATAGAGGGATGATAGATTTCCCCATTTGAAAATTGATTTCTCAAAGGATTAATGAAATTTATGGCCCCAGAAAATTAGTGGAGATATATTGTAATACCCCGTATTTTTAAATTCAGTTTTATTAAGTTTAATTATTTTATTAGCGTAACTTGATGTAAACATTTAATTATTTTAATTTTGATTCATTTTATGGATTTATCGATGATTTCGACTTTATATTTTGAATTTAATTAATTATTGTCGTTGCGGATCATTCTACATAAATTCGTTCAAGATTATGATTTTATTATATTTATATGATTTCGATTTCCGTTTAAAAATATGTATTTCCGTTCGTGTAAATTTTTAGACATTTCATCAATTATTTCTCTTGTGTGCGTAAAACACATTTATTGCAATTCTTCCGATTTTTGTGTTTTCACTCTTTTTGACCCCTTCAAAAGTTGTGAATCAATCTAAAAATATTTTGAGTTCATCCATCCATTCTATTCATTCATGTTTCACCCTTTCCTTCTGAATCGTCAAATTGTAGAAAAATTCATTTATGCGATTAGACGATTTTAGCCGTTTTTGCTAATTTTAATCCGCTGGTCATCAAATAAGTTCCGAGGCTAAATATTTTCATATGTTTGATTTTATAAAAATATTCCACATCAATCTGTGATAACTTGAACCCCTATTATTCGTTTTGTGTATTTGCGGAAAAATGCGTTTCCGCAACTTACCTGTTTTTGCCGTTTTTGATCATTTTCTATCCGTCAAGGATCAAACCTACTCCGATCCTCAATATTTTTATATATTTGAGTTTCTATGATTATTCTAAAAATTTTCATAAATTTTTATAATTTTTAGAATTCAAGTGATATTTTTCCTAATGAGTGCCCATTATTAGGCTTTCTTACAATTTTATTAATCAAAATAAATTGTAACTAATCCTCTAACTAATATTCCAATCCTAACTATTCTCCTAACCAAACAAAATCAGATTTTTAACTTGGTTACATTTTCCCCAACCAAAAAGTGCAACTAGTACCATAATCATGATTTTATGACATTTCTCTTACACACTCAACCATAGCCTATCATCTCTTTTACACCTCTAATCCTAGCACTCAAGTGAGGCAAAGGTCAAACCAAAAACTCAATCCACACTCCACCATATCAGATCCTACTCTATCTTGGCCAAATCATGCGTTCCTATCTCAAAATGCACATAAAATCATAGATTATAGCAGAGTGCAAAGTTGATTACTTTCCAACTTTGAGCAACTCGTTCTCTCTCTGGTTATCCTTTTCCTTGGGTTTTTGTTTCTTTCGAAATTCTGCATTTCATAATATGAATCCATATAATTTTAATCCCTGATGTCGAAATCCCTTATGCTTATTCATAGCCAAACTTTTGCTTCCGGACCAGCTTTAAAAATCAGCAAAGCTGATTTTTTGGTGACTTCGAGCATCTTTTATGCATCCACCTTGATTCCTCTACCCTATATTCTTGTTTTTTTTATTTTTCCTTGCATGTTATGCCTCATCTACAGACCCTTCTTACCAAGGAAATCGTTCCCCTACCCTCTCCTTTTTCCTCTCCTATCTGCCTTGCTAAGCAACATTGAAGTTTTTGCTACAGTGGTTAAGTGGGTTGTAGCAAAGATTTCGTTCCTTTCATGCCTTCTTTTCTCCTTGTTTTCCTCCCCTTTAACCCTTCAAAACCTTAATCCATCATTCCTTTGTGGTTATTGGTTGTTTTGTGGTGGTTTTCAAGCCTCCCTATTCAAGAGTAATATTTTATATTTCACTTCTTCCATTCCAATTCCTTTCTTTCCCATTTTTGTTATTTATTGAACTTGGTTTATCTAACTCATTTACCTTATAATCTTGAAGGTGACAAAGTGGGTTTAGAGAAGGAATTTCTAGATTCCTTATTTTAGCTTTGCTAAGGAGCTTAGGAGTTTTGGTAACAAAACTAACCTTTAGAAATAGGATTTTGTGCTAGGTGTATTATATGTTCTCTTATGTGTGGATAGCTTTATTTTAATTATAAGCATGAAATAATATCTTGAAAAATATTGTATGACATGTGTATGTTTCTATCTTATGTGCTTAAGCAAGAATATCTAATGAGAAGATAGTTTGTGTGATTCTTTTTATATGTTTATACCTGCTGGAAAAGTGATGAATATTTAGTGAAGAAGTGATGAATTTTCAGTAGAGTCGTGATGAATTTACAGCATAGTCGTGATGAATATGCCTGGATCCGAATAGTTTAGCTCTCGCCCTTGCTATTTTATGTGTGCTTTGGTTGTTTTAAATTTATCTAAATATTTCCCTATATGTATAATAGTGTATAGAAGTTAGGTTATGAGTTTTGGATCATGTAGAGTTGAAATGAAATTTTTAGAAGGCTTGCACATATTCAACCATGGGTACATTGGACAATAAAGATTATTTTTTTTTGAAAGTTGTAAGTGCACCATTGTCTTCATTGATTCTTTTAGATAAAATTTGGCATATGATATGTTAGGATTTGATATTGTCTAGAGTAAGTTATGAATTTTACAAGCTTAAGGTAATTTTTGGTTAATAAAGGCATTTTTGCCATTTCATGTAAATTTCTAGAAATTTGGAGACCTAATTGAATATTGTGCTAATACAAGAATTTATAATTTATAATTATAATACTTGGGTAACATTGATGAGTAGACTTAGAGACCTTAATTAAAATAATTCATTAAGTAAGAAAAAGAAACAGAGAAAGAGACATTGCGGGTGTATTAAGGAATCTTAATATTTTATCTTATTTTCCTATTGATATTTCATCCTAAGAAAATAATTGGTTAAGTGTAATATATTTTAGCATGAAATACACCTCTCTTTCTCAATTTGCTTCGCTAGCTTCGGATTTAGGTAAGTCATTACTTACCTTACTTATGATGGAATCTCGATGTATATCTGCGTGGAGTGGAAGGTGATGATGATGTTATCGATTATTTAATTATGTCAAGCGCATGCTATATTCTATATGGTAATTGCATGAATGTATGAAGTTATAACCTCAATGCAACGTGTGTTAATATGACGCTTGGATATTATATGTGTGTAAGTGTATGAAGGGTTGAGTATGGATTGAAATTGTATGATGCATTGTGTTGTGTTTTATGCCATGGACTTATTTGGCTTTAATGTCCCTAAAATTATTCGGCTTTAATGCCACATAAATTGGATCGGCTTTAATGCCTCTGGAATCGATCGGCTTTAATGCCACTTGAATCAATCGGCTTTAATGCCACTTGGGTTGGTTCGGCTTTAATGCCACTTAGACTGGATCAGCTTTAATAGCGCTTGAAATTTATCAGCTTTAATATTTCTTGGCTTTAACGCCACTTAAAATTGATATAATAATGGAAATTCATTGTGTTGATGGATGTGAGCTAAGTGCTGTTATGTGGGCCTAATTTATGATTGGTTAAATCCTTGAGTAAAATATTAATCACTTAAAGTGAAAGATCTTGAGTTGAGACTTGTATCACTCGGGGTAGCTATCCGAGTTAGGTTTGGTATTCACTTGGTACCATTCCGGTGTTTTTCTATTATGTGATCCTGGGTGCCTTACGAGTTCTAGAGAGGCCATCTTCTACTCTATAGGTGTCTAGCTCGATATACTTCGGCCCTATAGGGGGTATGCATACTTAAGTGATTAGGTGTCCTATTTATTGGTGGTTTGGTTACGTTTCTAGGCGGGCTAGCTAGGGCTAGTACCGTTCGAGTACTAGATTAGTTGTTACAATTTCTTCGAGTCTCCATCCTCAAGTTAATATAATAAATTGATTGTGATCACGATGATAACATATAATAACCAATGGAGCCCATCTATCAATTCATTTATATTACGATATCTTATGCTTGAAGGTTGAGTTTTGTGTTCTCAATTAACATATATATATACGTAAGCATGATATTATCTTATTATTATATGTTCTATTGCTTTCTTCACGTGGAACTTGCACTCAATGCTATCTCTTTAGGATAGTTGTGTTGCTCAGTACAAGATACGTACTGATACTACACATTTGTAGATATTGTATCACAGGTATATGATGATGATCCTGCTGACTTTAAGGAGGTTCCTCATGCGGAGTGATGCAGGTTTATACCCTCGGGGTTAGGGCGTAGAGTCATTTCTATCTGAGGTCGCACATGTTATATGCCCTAAATTTTGGATATTGCTTTTGGACTCTTCATCCCTTTTAACCCCCTTATCACTTTTTATATATTGTATTATTTGGAGCATGTACTCCATACTTTGTTATTATGTATAAATTATTCAAGTCTTTTGTTATTTATATCTATTTCCGTAAGTTTTAATTTACTTGATGTAAATTTTTAGCCTTGCACGTAGTACAAAAAAGGTATGGACTAGACTCGTGCTATGTGTGGTGGTAACACCTGCTATATTATGTTAATGCTTCCGCTTAAAAACGAAAATTTTGAGTAGTAAAATTTGGGGTGTTACATATATTTAGTTTGATGAATAATGAATTCAAATAATCACAATAGCTTGATTAACCACCTTTTGGAGCCACTAAAAAAGTAGTCATCCAAATTAATTACTTTTTTAAAATTATTCAGGTAATTTTTTTAAAAAAAAAATATTTTGGATAACTATTTTTTTTAATTAGTTCTAAACAATAAAATGCTAATTAGAATTCTTTTCGGTAGATAAAATACACGTTAAAAAGTTAGTGGATTCTTTTTTTTCTTTTCTTTTTTCAATCATGATACATTAAAAATTGTCATCAATTGAAAACATTAAGTTTGATTTCGATAAACACATAATATTGCAAAGATTTTTTTATATAAAAAGATTCCATTTAAATCCACTTGTGAAGTTTTACTTTTACCTGTGCTGGCAATGACAGCAAGCAACATTTTGCCAGGTAGAAACTTTTGGCCATTTAACAAAATACTCTTAATCTCTACATGAACAACTCTTACAACCCCTCCTCTAATTCACCTCACTAGTTCTAGAATTGTTAGAAGCAGATAAACGTTTTGTGGCTGGAAAACTCTTGAAATCTATAGTTTTGTGGTCTTTATGCAAGAAATTTGAAACAGTTATTACTTGTTTACAGTCTATTCTGATGATTGATGGTGTAATAGGTGTGGCACATCAAATTCCACTTGGGGGATTCCTTCTATCTTTGGTGCAAGCAGATCTTCAAAAGAAAGTACACTTAATGTTTCTAGGATGCCCCTTCAATGATCCATTTAAAGGAGGTATTTTCAACTTCTAGGATGCTTTTCTCTCCATCTTGTTATGGAGTTTATTTTGCTTCCCCCCAGATTTAAGGAAATGGAAGAATATAGAAATAACAAATAATGAAATAATGAAATTCTAGTGCCATTAACAAGATGATGATGATGATGGGAGCAATCATAATCATAAAGAAGACAAGGAGATGATTTTTATCACTTTACTTTTCAGATTTGATGATATGATAATTGCTAGTTTCTTGGCCATATAAATAATGATATTTCTGCATTATCATAAATGCTAGTTTCTTGGCCATATAAATAATGATATTTCTGAATTGCAAATTAGAGGAGCAATCATCTCATATATTGATTACTAATTTTCTCCTCTTTACTACTTTTCCCCTCTTTTTAAATGAATCAACGATTACCTCAACCCTATTTATTCAACAAAACATGAATCAAAAGACTTGACATTTTCTTCTTTAAGAACATAAGAGTATATAAAATAAATGAATTGGAATTCCAGGTAGGAGAAGAATGATAAGGAGGGGTAAATCTATGAGAAGGTTATGGAAGAGGTGGATTAATGGCTATGGGTAATGGTGCCTCATCCCCATCTACCTATTTCTAATTGCATTAGTTGAGGGGGTTGGTCTTCTTAGGTTTAGGGAGTTGAAAGTATGTTTGACCTTGATGAGAAAGGCATAAAACATTATCCCTTTTCTCAATGATATGCGATAAATGATAGTTTTAATAAATAAATTACGAGCTTCAAGAGGGGTATCATTAGACGTTTCATTTTCTATCCCAAAATAATGGTGGTAATTAAAACACCAATAGTAATCTCCCCCTTTTTAGAGAGTTTAACCCTAGAAAACAATTTTGTAATGAGATAAGTAGTATCCATGTGATCTATCTATAATATAGAATATTTTAGAGTTTAAAATTAATACACCCCATACTATCCCCTTACAGAAAACCACACGAGTAATGTCATGTTAAAGATATCTAAGTAATTGATTATAGATTCAAGAGGCTTTTTGCCTCTAAAATTTGGAAAACATCCAATGCAAGCATGTTACACATATCAAAAATCCTAGGAAAAAAAGAAGTCACAATCCCACTCAAGCATATCATTCGATCTAACCCCTACTCATCATTACAATATTAGAAACTTGATCTAAACTGATAGTGTATTTAATGTTAAACATCCTAAAATGTTCAACATCAACATCAAATTCAAATGTGCTAAAAAGGTCAATTATAATGTGTCTGTATGATTGATTATGAAAAAAACACAAAATCTAAAAGATAAATGTTGATTAACAAACTAGTTACTTGGTTATCGAGACCTAACCCTTCAAAACTAGGTTTATTTAAATATTAAGTTCCTATGATCTCTCCATTTCCTTTGCTTCTTTTTTTCAATGTCATGACCCTGCCAAGAAAAATAGGATTTATATGGCTAAGTGTACAATTGTTCACAATTCTCTTTTACTTGATAAATTATATGAGAATTCCATCTATTCCATTTAACCATCAAAGAATATAGTTTTGATTTTAATTGTGCAATAAAAAACCAATAATGTAGCTAAGGGGATAGGGACCAGCATGCAAAGGGAGTTATGTTGGCTAATATGAAAATAATCAATAGCTAAAATTGAGTTATGTTGTCACATCAATAGGAGAATTATACTTCAAGATATAAACAAACAAGAAAAACACCAATAATGCAGTTCTAAAGAGAATATATTTCAGTTCTAAGAACTTACATCTCCCAAGTGGACTTCAGGGCTATCCCCTATAACCTGTAAAGCATCCATCATGGTACCTACACATGTTCTAATTAGCAAAACCTGTAAAAATTACTAAAAGCAATCCACAACTAGAATTTGTGGTACGTATTCATAAAATCTCTATAAAACATAACTATGTAGTGCTTGTTCTTCCCATCCACTAATTGACTCGATCCATAAAGACATCCAACTCTTTTTTGTTGGCAGTTACTTCTGCTCTAGTGGCAACTAACTGTTCTTCAGTTTTCTGAAGTTGATCTTTAGTAGCAGCTGCTTCTTCTCTTGCAGCAACTAGTTCCTTATTTAGCCTTTCTATTTGAAGATTGGATTGACCTACACTCTTGTTACACATCTCTAGCTTAGAGGGCGTGGCACCATGCCCATAACCGAATGCTCTACCACTATGATTCTTTCCATATAAAGAAAGAACTGCCTCCTTTTCTACCTCAACGGTATTTTCTGACAATTCAGAGTGCCCATTTTTTCTTTTATATAAGCCATAGCTTCATCCTATGTTAAGAAAAATAAAAAGAATAAAGGGCTATATTGAGATAAACCAAAGAATAAGGATTTTAATATGTAAATATATAAATCCATAACACAAATTCCTTGGACTTGGAATATTTTAAATAGCTTCCATCACGACACTTATGATTAAGTATAAACATATCAATGTCACCAGGCTCTCGACCATTAGACCTTATCTGAATGATTAAATAAATTCAAATAAATAGTATAAAAAAAGACATTTAACTACCATTATTATATATTATGCATGTCATGAATTACTTACATATTCATCTCTAGCAATAGCAAAGCTTTTTGTTCCACGTGTATGAAAATGGGATGGTTCACTTCTTGCCTCTTCTCCTCGCTTAGAAGCATCCTTAGATCAAATAAATATATAACTATCTATTCATTTTCAAACTATAAATAAATGATTAGTTTGATATTGTACCTTTCCATCATTAGAGAACCAATACTCAACCATTTCATACCATTGCTCCTTAGGAAATTTGGCGACATTCCATTTTTCTAGCACTTGATCTATTGTAGCACCAGGTGGACAATATTTAGCCTTCAACTCACCCCTCTTACTTCTTACTCTGATTCCAAGGTTACTCAAAAAATATTTGTCCATTATACTACTAGGAGGAAGATGAAACTTTGCCTACCATGGCCACAAAAATAAGATTGCAAAAATGACAAGAAAAATAAAAATAATATTACTATAATTCATATATATCTATGAAGTACCCGAACTATTGTCTTCAATTCCTCTTTGGTTTCTTTATTCACTTTACGCCAATCTTTCCTATGGTACGGGCACAATTCTGGTCTATCTGCTAGTTTGCTAACCAACGGTTGAAGATATGTCCAGACCTTCTAATTGGTTGATATATTTCATTAACATCCACTACCATCTTCTCACAACCATTAAGATCCCAAATATCTGCTGGTGAGATTTCACCATATCTTTGTGTTATGTTTCCTTCAACATCTAAACAATACATTTGAAATTAGTTAGTGACGATAGAAAGAATTGAATGAATAAAATAAAACATTTAGTAATAAGCCTCTACCACCACCACTACCACCAACTACACTTGGTGTATCATGCTCGTGAAGTTGCTCCTTATGGACTCGAATTGTTTGTGTAACACTATCTGGTGTAAGAGGTGAATTAATAGATGGAGACCTCTCAACCAATGTATCAACAAATGCTTGACCACATGGTTGATGAAAGAGGTAAAGTGTTTTATCCTATCACATGTCTAAAAAAATGACTAACATTTGATGATGTGGAACCAGAAGATGCATGTGGATCATCTGTCAAATTCCTTGTTGCTTTCCTTGAACGATACATGACTACATAACATATGATCTACACCATACTCATAAACAGTTAGCAAAAACATCAAGGATAAAAGCAAAACATTAGTAAAAATAAAAAATGATAATAACAAAACATGAAGTAGAGTCCACAAAAATAAATTACGATGAAAAGTAGTTCATACATTAGTTATTTATTTTTGTATTCTAAAACTACTCATCCATATTAGTCCTATCTAAATATGTTACATCATCAAAAGTATTAATGGAAGTACAAGGAACAGATTGGGGATAGAGACGATAATCTTCATCCTCTTTTTCTTCTAGTGCACATGTTTCCATCTGATAGTTGTCCCTTGGTTTTGTTTCAACTATATGAGACCACTCTTCTTGTTTCCCATCTTTCACATAAAAAACTTGAGTTGCTTGAGATGCGAGAATGAATGGATCATCTTTTATTGCCTTTCCCGTATGTATCAAGTGATTGAAATTTACTAAAGTAAATCCATTGTTATCTTGCTTCAACCCTCTACGTGAATTAATGTTTACCCAATCACAACAAAATAATACAACTCGACAACTACCATAGGAATACAATTCGTAAATATCTCTTATCTTCTCATAATGTTTCCTTCCATTTGCAATTACCAGCTCCCCAGAATTTTGAGTTTTCCTCCTCTCATCACGGTTTTTTGTGTGAAATCTGAATCCCCTCATAATAAATGAATTCATCTGTTTAACTAATTTATTAGGTCCTCGTGCCAAAGCCTTCCAAATTTTCCCATCTTCTGTGTCTTCATCAATGTCTTGTCCTTAAAATAGCATAAAAAATTACAGCTTTTATAGTATGCATTATAACACATATGCTCATATAATAAAAGACTTTTTCTCTATGTATTGTTAAAACTACCTTTGATTGAATCCATTGAGAAAATTCTTTGACTAACCACTTCTTCTCGGTATTCTCATCAGGCCTAATAACCCTATTGGTACGTATGAAATCTCTATACCATATAAGAGCATTAAAAACTATAAAAAATACATTAATTTAATAAAGTTGCATAACTATTATGGTACATATAATATTACCTACAATAAATGTCAAAACATTGATGTTGGATCAACACATAACGATGAGCTTGCTTAAGACTCAAATCATCCAAGTTGTGGTGATGAATCTTCCCTAAAGGTCGTCCTCCGGTATTGAACAAATACTTGTCAAAATCTTGAACAAATTCATCATTCTGTGGTACTCGATTAAATAAAGTCTCAACATCTCCAAAATAACGTGAACAGAATGTTAAAAATTCATGGATGTTGTATCCCTCTGCTATAGAACCCTCAGGATGAGCTCTACTCCGCACGTATGATTTTAATCGTACTAGGTCCCTATAAAATAAAACAATGAAGCCACATATTTGTAATCATTATAGAAATTATAATAGCACTAAGCTTAGTCATAGAAAAAGTAAGTACAAATGTTCTCACCGTTCAATGGGAAACATCCAAGTATAGTGAACTGGGCCTGTAAACTTCACTTGCTCTGGAAGATGTACAATTAAATGAACCATGCTTGTAAAAAAACTCGGTGGAAAAATCTTTTACATGCGGCACGGCACAATGTTAGAAAAACATGTTGTTGCAAATTATCAAGCTCTTGCAAGTCTAGCTCTTTACTACATATGGATTTGAAAAACAATGATAAGTCTGAGATAAGTCCAACAACCTCAGTGCACATGGATGCTTTTAATGAAATTGGGAGCAAATCTTGCATTAAAATATGACCATAATGACTTTTAAGATTAAACAATCTCTTCTCTTTCAAACTAACACATCTCGAGATGTTAGATGCATATCCATCAGGAAATTTAATCTTCTGCAAAACTGATAAGAAGCGGACCTTGTCAATAGCATTCATCATATAAGAAGCATTAGGCAATACATACTTGTTATTTGGTAATTCAATCGGGTGTAGAACTTTTTGTATCCCAATATCCTGAAGATCCATGCGTGCTTGATGATTGTCTTTTGACTTCCTATCAATACCCAATAAAGTTCCTAATAAATTATCACATATGTTTTTCTTTATATGCATTACATCTAAATTGTGACAAATGAGGTTGTGTTGCCAATAGGGAAGATCAAAGAAAATACTTCTTTTCTTCCAATTATGTTGCATGGGCCTATCGAATAAAATATCCTCATCCTCATCATTATCATCATCTGTGTCCTCAAAAATTGGTGGGGGCATATCAATTGGTTCAGCGGATCTTGTAGATCGATCTGAAAACTTCCCATAAACATGATTGAGGCCATCCACCTGCCTATTAATAATAATTCTGGATGCTGTAGTTGGAGCCTTGTCAAAATCTATTGTTCCATCAAATTGTTCCATCAAAGCCTTGTAAAAACTAGTTGATATAATCTCAAGGGTTGTTTTAGATGAGACTTCCAACATCTAAAATACCTAATTAGGCCCAATATTTATAAGCTATAATAGTATAACACACATGCTATAATTAGCTATAATAGTATTGAAATTTACAATAATTATGTGTTTATTATTGTAAACTAATATCTATCATACCTAGCTAAATTTGAAATATAAAATAAAATATGAATGTCACAATTAAGCAAAGAATTATTTTCTACTAATATGTATGCCCATAACAAAAATTCAATTAAACGTATCAAATATAAATTGATCAAAAGGAAGCTTATTATCAATCCAAAAACAATAAATATATATGTACGTTGACGCAAGGTCATTGAAATTTTGTAAACCAATATTAAAAAAACATCTTAAGAAGGGAATGGTTGTGTTGACACAATCGAAAGGAAGAAATCTAGGCAAGCTCCCTTAATTTCTTACTTAATTAACTTATTTCAAGATAACGTGGATAGTTCCAAGGCACCATTAATTAATTGTGTTTTAAGTTGAGTTTGAGATTTCCCTTTGTCATTTGTTTAGTTTCAACGCATACTAATGCCATCTACATCCCAGTAATAAATCCACAAAAAGAAAGCCATAGCAAGTGTCATAATAACCCATCTACATCCCAGTAATAATGCCATGGCAACATCTTTCACTACTACATAAACAAGCCTTATTAATGATTATTTCAAAGCTTTGACAAATGGTTTTTAAGCGTTATTGAATTGCCCATTATAAAATGTTCAATAATGGTTCCAAAATAGTGATCAAAAAGTTCAAAAATTATGTTATCAGTTTTAATAATAGTTCCCACTAAAAACCATTATCAAAAGTAAGGTTTAATAGTGATGCTTTGAAAAAACCAGTATCGAAACCTATTTTTAATAATGATTACAACCATAGCCTTTGTTAAATATTTTGTATAACTACATTATCAAAGAATTCTCTTCGATGTTCACAATAAAGACATTAGTAAGATGTGTGAGAGAGATGAACCCTTATAGTTCTTCAATCAAACTATATACCACATAAACTCCATGGAATTAAGTACGAAATATATTTTGGCACAAAATAGTGTTGAGAAACAAACAAAGAATTTTTTTTTAAAAAAAAAACACAACATCATCAACAACAAAACATATCGAACCATATTACATTGAACAAAAAAGTATCAACACATTGAGTAACAATATAAAAACTACACATGGAAGAGAAAACTTCATATCTTAACCAAAATTTTCAACAAAGGAACAATCTGAGATTACACTAATTAACAACAGATTGAACAACAACATATACATACTTGACAGAAACCATTATATATGAACCAAATTCTTCAACGAAAAGAAATCAACTATATCATCTATTCCTAGTTCGCAAGAGAAAAAAAGAATTATTCTTTAGATATAAACTTGCGACTGAATTAATTGCATAAAAACAGTTCCACTATCATTTCCCAATTAAGTTTGCTCAATAAACTTATAAATAGTTACCAAAAACCAAACTAACCTGTTGACACTTCCGTCCAGAGCTTTGGTGGGAGCTTCAAGCATAACCAGGAATGAGAAGAACTACAAATCGAAGGCAAAAAACAATTATTTCAGCAGTAATTAAAACCGAAGTTAAATGGAAGTCAAAATTTAACTAACATGTTCACACTTCTGTCCAAAGCTTTGACGGGAGCTCCAACCAGTGTCGGGAATGAGAAAACAGAAGGGCGTAGTGAAGAAGACAAGCAATGCCGACGAGCACCCAGGCGGCCGGATGAAATTGACAGAGAGAGAGTAGGGGTAGATTGTCATTCCTCTAGACTAATTTTGGCTCTGCGCGCAGGAGAGTGAGCCAATTTTATATTAGCGTGCGACGGTAATTTGGGATTTCATTTTTCCACGGTTAAAAACCGTCCCTAAACCAATTTATTATTATTATTTTGCAACGGTTTAAAACCGTCGCTATTTCTCCGTTTTTAAACATTTTTCAAACAATTATAGAATCGTTGCTACATATGCGTACCTAACGGCCGTATATACTGTAGTGAATTGATAGGACTACTTATATAAACATGATATAACATCATTTTGGTGATTAAGTCCAACTAATTTCATAATTAAGCATGTTTATTGTGGAGCAATTTTTAGGATGAATGACCGTTCTAAAGGCGTGACTAAAGATAAAGTATGATGAAAAGACTTATGTTGATATGTAAGATCAACCGATCAATTTAAAAATGCTCTGTAGTAGCCGCAAGTCCTTTGTGGGCTTGAAGTGATATTAGATGATTGCCAAGTAGTCCCTATATGGTTGCATTTATATGTAACACCCTAAAATATACTACAACTTATTTTTTAAGCGAAAGCATTAACATAATATAGTGGGTGTTACTGTCACAATTAGAGAGAGTTTAGTCCATACCTTCTCGTACTAAGTGAAATGCTAAAACATTACGACAAATAAAACAAAACTTATGAAAATAAATATAAATAGAAGAAGACTTTAATAATTTAAATGTATTAATATGGTACATAATACATTCTCTAGATAATACGATACATAAAAAGAGATAATAGGATAAATGAGATAAAGAGTCTAAAGGAGATATCTGAAATCTAATGCGCATAACATGTACAACCTCGGATAGATATAACTCTACACCCTAAACCAGGGGTATAAACTGTAATACCCCAATTTTGAGCGGAGTGTTATAAGGATTGATCTGGCTACTTATATCAACATAGTATACCATCCTTTTGGTGATTCCATCCTAAGAACTTTATAGTTAAGCATGCTGGTCATGGAGCAATTTTAGGATGGGTGACCCTCCTAGGAAGTTTTAGAAATTTTTCGGGAAGTACACGAGTAAGGAAAAAACATGCTGAAAGGACTCGTGTTGATCTATGGGGCCAATCAATCAATCCAAAATCGCTCCAAAGTAGCCCTCAAATGGTTGTATCAACTTGAGGTGTTACAAATGGTATTATAGCGAAATTGCGATAGTGAGCTGGACTTAGATGAGCCAGTCAGCCACTTATCAAGATGATTCTTAGCATAAACAGTACTGAGACAGTTAGTAGTTGAGGCACAACGAGGACTTTGTGTTCTTTGAGTGGGGGTGATTGAAATACCCCAATTTGAGCGGAGTGTTATAAGGATTGATCTGGCTACTTATATCAATATGGTATACTATCCTTTTGGTGATTCCATCCTAAGAACTCGACAGTTAAGCGTGCTGGCCGTGGAGCAATTTTTAGGATGGGTGACCCTCTTGGGAAGTTTTAGAAATTTCTCGGGAAGTGCATGAGTGAGGATAAAGCGTGCTGAAAGGACTTATGTTGTTCTGTGGGGCCAGCCAATCAATCTGAAAGTGCTCTAAGGTAGCCCCCGAATGCTCGTATCAACTCGGGGTGTTACTGTAACACCCCCAAAATTCACTACTGAAAAATTTCGTTTTATTAAAAGATAATAGCGGAAGCCGATAAATAAAACGTAAACTTTGGGAGTATTACCGCCACACTTAGTACCAGACCGGTTCACTCATATCGTTCCAGTACCAAGTGCTAAGGCTAAGAAAATGAAATACAGCTTGAAAGAATATCAACACACATAATTCAGAGTAGCGCATCAAATCGTTTACAGGAATAAAATCCACCAATGGTGGTTACTTTAACAATGTTAATGTTTAAAACCAAGAATTTAAATGAGAAAGAGAAAAAGCTAACGATACCGGAAAGTTCCTTACTCTCCTTCCCGTAACCCACTTGAGTAGCACCTGAAAATACCAGCAAGGGCACTGCCCATTGAATAGGCAGGGGCCCCATAAAGGGAATCCCTTCAGTACTACGGTACTGAGTAACCCTTTAATACCACACTTAAAGACAGGCTCACATACGGCACATAATGCAAGCTACACATATAAATAATGAGAGATGCATACATAACAATAACAAACATGATACTTTATAAGTCACGATTGATACTTTGGGCCTTAAGCCAAGTTATAGTGTAAGATCAATACATTCGGGCCTTAAGCTATTATTCCATCATCATTCAATCAATATCATATTTTATATCCATGTGAGTGCGAGAACCCCACTATTATAGCCGGTGGACCGGAAGTCAACACAGGGCAGAACGCCTCTGACCACTATTATTGCCGGTGGATCGGAAGGTAAACACACAGGGCAGAACGCACCTGACCACTATTATTTGCCGGTGGACTGGTCTGGCCCCGACTCACATGGTGTTCCACTATAAGTGATTAGTGTTTTTCCATAATCTTATTCACATACAGAACTGATTTTATTGAGCTCGGGACCCCCACTATTTTAACCGGTGGACCGGAATATATAAAATCATCATCCAGGGCACAACGCTCCTGACCACTATTATAACCGGTGGACCGGTACTCATAATCACATACCAGGGCAACACGCTCCTGGACCACTATTATATCCGGTGGACCGGTACTCAATATCACATACTAGGGCAACACGCTCCTGGACCACTATTATATCCGGTGGACCGTTACTCAATATCACATACCAGGGCAACACGCTCCTGGACCACTATTATAACCAGTGGACCGGTACTCAATATCATAA
The DNA here is from genome assembly GCA_039764185.1 of Tamarix austromongolica. Classification (NCBI taxonomy): domain Eukaryota; kingdom Viridiplantae; phylum Streptophyta; class Magnoliopsida; order Caryophyllales; family Tamaricaceae; genus Tamarix; species Tamarix austromongolica. The sequence goes on along the minus strand of CM077818.1, from coordinate 85,967,022 downwards.
TCATCTGGGCCCAACTCATTAATATTCCACTTTCAATAATAGTATCTTTCCCTTTCTTTAATCAGCACATCAATCATATTTATTTGCCTCGAATAGGAGATCGATAACCCGGGACACAAAGGTACACCGGTCGTACCGGTGCATATCAGCTACTTAGTACCCTTCAACCATGAACCCAAGGACGCAAAGGTACCCTAGTTGTACTGGTGCATAAAGCTAACTCAGTACCCTACCGACAAGTACACCTAATCCATAAGTATGCATACTCCCTAACTAGGTCCGTAGAGCTAGGAAGAGTAAGATATAGGGCCTCGCTGGGGCACAAAGGCACACCAGCAAATACCAGAATAATCGTGGACTAAACCACGTCCTTAGGGTAGCGACCCCTAAGGAGTCACCATTCCCGATCTCGAGGTCTTTCAATTTAAGTAATAGTGTCTTAATTAAGGTGATCACGAAAAGCACGATAATCCGATACTTATTCACTTTCAATCTTTCTGATATCATTAATCGTTTCTTATTCAGATGATTATCCAGAATATCACAGAGAAACCATTAAGGCCATATTAATTATCAAGTACTCTTACTTGGCTAATCATAATTATTTAATCATATTAATGTTCCACAATCTCAAAGACGTGTTTGGTACAAACTACTCATTTGCCCTTTACTTATATAATTGTTAAGTATCCATTCCTTACTTGATAAATTACCACATTACCCTTAAGGTTGCATAATTACCAAATTACCCCTTGTCCACTTTAGATTACCAAATTGTCTCCTACACTTTTTAGATCACCATTCACCCCTCATAATTAATACGCTTATCATATTTCCCTTTTGGTTGGTTATATTACCAAATCGTCCTTCTCCTTTCTTATAATTACTAAATTGCCCTTGAGTTGGATAAACTACTACATTACCCTCCTTCATTATCATGATTACTATTTTGCCCCTTTAGTTGGTTAAATAATTATCACTTTACCCTTTAATCGGCTAAATTACCAAATTGCCCCTTCAGTTGGATAAATTACCAAATTGCCCTTCTCCAATCATAATTTAATTGCTAAGTTATCTTTTATCGTTAACATAATTACCACGTTACCCCTTACTTGCAAGTTTACCATAATATCCTTTTATTTACAGAATTACCATTTTACCCCTTACATCAAATCTTACCATAATATCCTTTTATTTTATGAAAATTACAACCATACATCTTTTACTTTACAAATTACTATTGTACCCTTTCACATCCAAGATTACCATCTTTATCCTTCCTTACATAATTACCATTTTGCCCTTCTTTTCCAAATTACCATATTACCCCTTTACTTATAAATTACCACTTCACCATTCACTTATAAAATTTACCATATCACCCTTTACTTATGAAATTACGATTTTGCCCCTCTACCTCCAAAATTACCATAATACCCTCCTTCATGCAAAATTACTATTTTACCCCTACTTCCAAAATTACCATTCTACCCTTCTTTCTCACAACTTACAATTTTATCCTTTACTTGTAAATTATCATTTGGCCATTTAATCATAAAATTACCATATTATTCTTTTATCTCAAAAATTATCGAAATACCCTTTTCACTTATAAAATTTCCACTCAACCCCTTTATTCACCATTTTTATGAATTTACTAACACTACATAAAATAATGATATTAATACTTCAGTTTTATCATCTAAGTCCACCAACTTGTCATTTTTCAACATAATACTCATTAGCAACTACACACATTGATTTATATACCTCATAAGCATAATTACTAAAATACCCTTAAACAATAACATCATTCATGCATTAGCAAATGATACATCATAAACAAGTATTTAACATTTCTATCCATATTCAAACTCCTTCTTTATTTAACATACCTACATATGGCACAAAAGTTATCATGCTTTTTCTTTTTATCAAACAATATAAGAAACCATATACATATCATGCTAAGCACACAAAACATGCATAAAATCATACTAAACCCTTAATGTGCTAGCATACGTTTTTCCATATATTTAAGGGAGGATTAACAGTTACATTAATCCCGCAAAATATCAAATCTTACCAAGCATAATTAGCAACTCAACACCTAAAAATAAAATCCATCATTATTGTTAGAAATAAGAAGTTAAAAAGGATAAAACTTTATAAAACAAATTTATTTAATAATAATACACTTTAATTAAATATGGATATACCTCAAAACTTTTCCAAATTAAATCCAAAACAAGGGGGAGCTCACGCTGCATGGGCAGCGTGAGTTTCATGCAAAAACCATGGGGGAAAAGGCTCAAAGAGGGTGAAGGGAGCAAAATCCATTATTTTCGGGTTAGGGTATTTAGGCTAGAAAAGAAGGTGGTTGGGGGAGGTTCTAAGGCAAGTGAATGGTGCAGAAGTGAAGAGGGGGTGTAGGTGGAGGCTAAGGGTGGTTTCAAGGCGGCATAGGGCGGCGGAGACGGCGGCGGCAAGGCAGCGAAGGTGGCTGCTGAAGTGGGTCGAGGTGGAAGGGTTGAGAAGGAAGGAAAAGTGGAGGGAAAAATGGAGGGGGTGCAAGGGTTGGTTTCGGCCAACTAAGGCATGGCGGTTGTAGAGGGGGTTGCAGGGTATCGAACGGTGGGTTGGGTGGCGGCAGAGGTGGCCGGAAGGCGGCGGAAATGGCGGTTGCAGGTGGCTCGGTGGTAAGGGGAAAAAGTGGGGAGAAAAAGGAAGAAGAGGAGAAGGGAGGAAGTGCAGGGCTCGAAGGGCTTGGGGGGTCTCGTGGTGGTACAGGGTGGTAGTAGGCGGTGGTAGAAGGCGGCGCAGGGGCTGGGCTTGGTGGTTCGAGTGGCGGAGGCGGTGGTGATAACAAACCGGGGAAAAAATGGGAAAAAGGTAGGAGAGAAAAGGGAGCTCGGGGAAGGGAGTAGGGCTAAAAAAAATGGGGAAATGAAGGCTTGGGAGATGAAGAAAAAGAAGAGGGAGAAGAGAGGGGCCAACGGCTGGCCGATCAGTGCTGTAGTGGTGGCAGGGCTGGTCGGGTGGCAGGGGAAAGGAGGGAAGAAGAAGGAAAGGGAGAGGGGCATGCGGGGCTGTGGTCCAGGGCCGGTTTGGCTCGAAAAGGGAAGGAAAATGATGGGGGAAGAGAGAGAGGGAGAGGGAGCAGGTGGTGGCAGCTGTAGGGCGGTGGTCGGGCGTGCGTAGGGATCGGGCATGGGGGCGGTGAGAAAGGAAGGAGATGAAGGGAGAAGCCGGCCGGTCGAAGGAAAAGGAAATAAGGCCGAACCGGCCGGTCAAGAAAAAAAAAAGGAAAGGAGGCGGCTGGCTGTGCTGGGCGGGCGCGAGGAGGAGAAGGGGGACGGGAGAGACGGGCCGAAGGCCCAATGCACAGGGAGAAGGGAGAGCAGGCCGGGCGGGCGATCCAAGGGGGAGAAAAGGAAAAGAGAAGAAAGAAGAAAAGGAGAAAAGGAGAAGGAAAAGAAAAAGGAAAAAATTGGAAAATAGGGGAAATAAATTAAATCAATTTATAAAATCATAAAAACGTAATATTCTTGATAAATTATTTAATTTAATAATTTAATTCATTATAATCTAAAATATTAATTTAAAAAGGATAAAGTGGGTAAAATATTAGTTTGGAAAATTATTTAAATAAAACAGTGTGATAAATAGCAAAATATTTATTTTTAATTTATTAAATACTCTTATCCAATTTTACATACTCCAAAATCCATAAAATAATTAAAATAAATAATCTTAAAGCAATTTTATTCCAAATAAAATAATTTATTAAAATATAGGTTTTCGAAATTTTTGGGGTATTACAGTTACATAAACCCACATCACTTTGCCTAAGGAATCTTCTCAAAGTCAGCATAATTATCATCATATATGTGCGATACAATATCTACAAATGTGTAGTATCAATATGCATCTTGTAATGAGTAGTATAACTATGCTAAAGATATAGCATTATGTACAAGGCGCATGCGAAGAAAGCAATAGAACATATATTGATAAGATAATAACATACTTACATATAGATGCCAATTGAGCAAAAGAAGACTCATCCTCCAAGGAATTAAACCCATCAAGAATTAAAGGTAACGAAATCCAGGTATAGGTGTGGTAGCGAATGCAAGTCACAAAAAATCAACTTTGCTACTATTGTGGAATTGGTGAGGAGGCAAAAGTCAGGGTAAAATGAAGGATGAAGGAGATCGATTTCAAGAATGAAAATGGTACGACATTTTATTTTGTAATGACATTTAAAAAAAACAAAGGAAAAGAGAAACCATAGAGAGAGAATGAGTTGTTGTAAGTTAGAAAGAATTCAACTTAAAATTCTACTAAAATTTTATGATTTTATGTGTATTTTTGCAATGAAATGCATGATTCGGAAAAAATAGAATGTGATCTAATAGGAAAGAGCGTAGAGTGAATTTTTGGTTTGACTTTGGCCCCACTTGAGTGCTAGGATTATGGGTATAAGAGATGTTAGACTATGATTGATTATGTAAGTGAAATGTCATAAAATCATGATTATGATACTTGTTGTACTTGTTTGTTGGGTAAAGGGTAACCAAGTCACAAATGTGATTTGGTTTGGTTAGAAGACTAGTTAGAATATTGGTTGCAATTTATTTTGAATAATTAAATAGTAAGAAAGTCCAATAATGACCATTTATTGAAAAAAATCAATCAAGAATCCAAAAATAATGAAAATTGATGGAAAAGTGTGGGATAATTTTATAAAATCAGATATAAAATAAAATTGGGGGAAATAATTTTTTTTCAAGCTCGTTACATTAGAAATGGAATCATGGTTAAGATCGTTGAATAAAGTAAACAAATTTTTCCACGATTTAACAATTCATTAGGAATAAGTGAAATATGAATGGATAGAATGTATAAAATTAAATAATTAAATATATACAAATATTTATATATTTTGGAGATTTTTTATGAACTTAATAACACAAGGTAATTAGGGCTTGAGAGAATTGGTATTACAATACAATATCAACTCAGAGTGATACAAAAATATTAAATAAAAAAATATTTTTCTCAAAAATAATTTCCTTTATTTTAAATTAATTAATATAATTTGTATAATTTTTACTAACTGAATACCTTTTCTAAACTCTTTACTTTTATCATAACTAAAAAAATTTAGATTGGTTGGACTCAACATTAACCTACACTTGTGGGAACTACATGTAAAGTATATTCATGACCCAATTTTTATATGAGCAAGTTTATAGTTAGTTAGTCTCAATTAAGAATTTTATTTCTAAACAGTCCATTAAATTCATTATGGTTTTTTCTTGCTCTTTACGAGGGAGCTTTTGCTTACCTGCTTCTCTATAGAATAAAAAAAATTCATTGAGATAGAATATGGCATAATCTAGATTTACTTTTATATGTAAATTTGTTTGTTATTGTTTACTAATCAAACATGGTAATCAAAGGAATTATATGATCAAACAAGTGCGCAAAAACTTCATAAAAAAGGGAAATAAAAGGTTACAAAACCAATTGTAGATTATATATATAGAACACCAGAGAGAAATCAAACTTATAATCTTTAAGTATGGAACTAACATATATTCTAGGTCATAGAGTACAAATGATCAAATGCCGAAAACCAAGAGGGAGGATTCAAACTTATATGTGATATCTATGAAAGAATAGAAAAAACATGTGTTAGATTCATAAGTGGTCTTAACATGATTATTTGAGATAAATTTGAAACTTGTGTATGTGATTCTCTTTATAATATGATTAAGATATATTTGAGATTTGAAAATCAAATCAAGTCCACTAAACCTCATGCTTATAAAATGAATTCTTGTATAAAGTTCTTCTAAAATGCACAAGCTGCAAAGTATGGGTTGGGTACCTCAAATACTATAAATTTTGATAAGAATCAAGGACCTACTCGAGAGGAGAAATTCAAGGCTAATGTTAATGAGGAATCCACAAAGTAATGCTTTAAATGCTGATGATATGGAAAATTTTCTAGAAAATTTCCTGATCAAATAATGTTGTCCATACAAGAAATTGAAGCTACGGAGACTTGTGATGAAGACCCTAAGTTCGAGCCAAATGAAGTAATTTCATGAATCTGAATATGAGGTAAATGATTTTTATGTTATGAAAATATTTATTCACATTCAAGCTAATGAGCAACCCAACTAATGAAAGAAGATATTCAAGACTAAATGAAGAGTGGGAGACATGGTTTATCAAGTAATCATTTATAGTGGATTGTGTACAAATGTAGGTAATGAGAGGATAGTGAATGATTTGGGATTAGAGACAAAACCACATTTGAAGCCTTATTATCTTTAAAGTCTCAATAAGGAAAAAGGAGTTACGGTAACGAAACAAGCTCTAATCTCATTTTGAATTCGTAATTATCATGATGATATGTTGTGTTATATTTTGCCTGTGTATACATGTAAAAAATTATTCGGTAGACCATGATAATATAATAGATGTGATATTCATAATGATATTACTAATGAGTATCTCATTGAAAATGATAAGAAAAAGAAAAATTGTGATAATGATAACATAATCAAAAATAAAAAAGAGCTTATTTTTGCATGAAAAAGCTATAATAGAATGTATTAAAGAAGAAGGTAGTTGTTATACTTTGATTGTCAAAGAATCCCTAAAAGGGGAGAAAAATAAAATTAATCCTTGATTCAATGAGCTTATTGATAAATATAATGATTTATTTTCTTATGACTTACTATCCGGATTACCACCTAAACGCGGAATAGAACATGTTTTGACTTGATGCTTAGTATGTCTTTAATGAATTCACCTACATATATATGTAATCCAAAAGAAGCTAAGGAACTATAAAAACAAATACAAGAGTTCATAGGAATAGGATATATGAGAGAAATCATGATTAAAATAAATTATATTTTTAGAAAAATATTTTATATGATATGTGTGTATAAAATAATAGGGTGAGCATGCTTAGATATAAGTGGGGAATAATAATTATGGATGTGTGCCTTAGGGACAATTTAGTCATTTTTAGTTTATTTTGGATACATATTTTAGAAATCATGTTTAATATGTATGATATGTTGTTGAGTATGCAATCATGTGTTTTGGATGGTTTAAAGTGTATGATAGGGTTTTATAAGCAAAAACATGTGTAAGGGTAAAATGATCATTTGGAATATCTGATAATTTAAATTACATAATAAATAAATAAATTATTATATTTTAGCCTTTTCATGATAAATTAATAAATAAAATGGATTTAGCATTTAAAATGGATGATAATATGATAATTATTGGTCTTAGGGGCATTTTGATCATTTTAATCCTAATATGCCAAAATGTGAATAGTTGAGTCTAAGATGGCCTTAATATATTTTTAATGTTGACCTTGTTATTGAACTTATTTATGGTTACCTTGGATAATTGAGAATAAAGGGGAAAATGGATAAATATGGAAATGTGAATAAATGTGCAATATGTGTATTCTATTGTCACCTTATAAAATATTAATACTTAAAGTACAAGACCTTAAATTTAAAAATATTTTCTCTCTAGGCTTAGCTACCCTAGAGACAAGGTATAAGCCCTTAGGTTGTTTAGTATCATTGATATGCCAGTTGTGCCTTAATAAGGCCCTAATCTACTCTATAGATTACCTACGGGCTCTATAGGGGTTTAAATGCTTAAGAATTAGGTGTTCTAGGTGTGGAGGGTATTATGTAACCTTATGCACTAGTATGAACAGAGTGTTATTATGCCTCTAGGTTGGGTGGTTGGAAGGATCCTATAATTCCTTTTGTGCTAGTATGATTGGTGTACTTTTATTTCTTCGGGTTGTTAATGTATCCCTTCAAGTAAATGAAAATAGAAATGACATGATTTTATTAGAATGATTATTATTAGATTATTGGATTGGTTAGTGGTAAACTTTGTGCCTACTTGTGGTTTCGGTAGCAGCCTTTTTGTCTACTTGTGGTTTCAATAATAGTCTTTGTGCTTATCTGTGATTTTAGTAGTATCATTCGTGCCTACCTATGGTTGTTATTGTACCTTTGAATTATACCTGTGTTGTTATATACTCTGTTGGGATCGAAGTTGAGATGTGAGTTGTTCTATATAGGTTATGGTTGTTGTGTTGGAGTTTGGTTCTATTTATTACTTCAGATAGAATCTTTAGATGTTTAATTGATAAGTGTTATTATGTTCTGTATGAACACACATGAGCAGTATGTAGTGTGGTGATTATTTTTTACCTGTTATGAATATTATATTGTGATAAACTCATGTACATTTCAATGTTTATTCCACATGTTAGCATGATTCCTTTATGGTTATTCGGTTGTGGTTGTTCCTAATTATACTTCGGAGAGCATCTCTGGTATATTCGTATGGTAAGTTTTTAGTTTCTCCAAATAAATGAATATGAGCAATGCATGACCTTGATAGCATTTGAATATCTAAATAATTAATGTGTGTCAATCCTCATATGCATATTTAAATGTCTTATAGCATGTTAGTTGTATACTTTGTACGTGTTCCATGCTAGTTTTTTATAATAGTTTCTTATAAAGGGTTATTCAATATTGTAGTACTGACGGATTCTGTTTCATGGCCCCTGCTTATTTAATGGGCATTGTTGAACTTGCAGGAATACTTTGAGGGATCGGATTAAAGGGTTCTAGTAGAGGTTTGAGAGTTAAGACTATTCAGTGTTTTCCCTAAAACCCTTTTGAATCGAATATTTTGTGGACTCTTAAGTCTCTTGCTATTTCTCTTTTATTATCTTGCAACTCTTTGGTTGATCTTTTTGTATTTATTGGGAAAATGTAATCTATACTGAAATTGCTAACTTACCTTCGTTGTAAATATTATTTAATTAAAGTAATGATTTAGCCTTAGCACTTAGTATAAGGATGGTAGAAGATGTTAGACTTATACTTAGTGTGGCCGTAGCATCCATTATTTTTATAATTAACGCTTCTGAAAAACAAAAATTTTAGGTTGTAAATTAGGGGTGTTATAATGGAAATATTACAAGAGCATTTCAGTTGACCATGAATGATACAATTAGCATAAGCTATTATTTAAAGATGTGTGATTTGTCATAAGAGTTAGAGTTTCTTCCATAAGGGTTTGTATATTCCTTTATCAGTTCTTAGTCAACCATGAGAGTGGGTTTGTATGGATTTTATCCTGGGGTTATCAAGAACAAAAAGGGGAAAGGATTCTATTATGGTAGTAGTTGATAGGTTTTAAAAAATGACACATTTTATTTCTTGTAATGAAACTGATGATGCAACTCATGTGGAGGATTTAAATTTCAAGGAGATACTAAGATTGTATGGTATTCCCAATAGTATAGTGTCAGATAGAGATATAAACGTTTAAGCTACTTTTGGAATATGCTTTGCCATATGTTAGATATTAAGTTGTTTTTTATTACATCTCATCATCACCAAATGAATGGTCAAACTGAATTGCATAATAGGACGTTGGGAACTTTACTACAAGGATTAATTAATAAGAGTATAAAATATTGAGATATAGAACTTGCACATGCTAAATTTACATATAATAGGAGTCCTTCAAGCTCCACTCATTTGAGTGCATTTGAAGTTGTATATGGAATCTATCTTTATTTTCCTATTGATATGTTGCAATTAAAGAAAAGTGATATTAACGACTATGATGCTAAAGAAAGATTTGAATTCTTTAAAAAACTTTATGATCAAGTTATGAGCAACATTGAGAAATCTGATGCTAAATACCAAACTCAAGTAAACAAAAACCAAATTACACAAGTTTTTTCACTAGAAGATTTGATTTGGTTACAATTATGAAAATAAATATTTCCAAACTTAAGAAAAAATAAACTAATACCAAGAGCCGATGAACCATTTAAAATCTTAAGAAAATTTAATAATAATGCTTATAAAGTTGAATTACCTGAATCTTATGTGGGAGTTTCTAGGACTTTCAACATTAATTATTTATCTCCTTACTATATTGATACTAATTTGAGAGAAAATACTTATTTCAAATGGGAGAATGATATTGAAGGTTAAGTTTTAGCATACTTGGAGATGATACTAATTATTCTTAAAAATCCTAATGATAAACCTAATGCTACTAATATTTTATTAAGTGATTATTTTAGATATTATATATATTTTTAGGAATAATTCACCAAAGATATATAGTGTACAAGATAAAGATTTCAAAGTTTCCTAAAAGAAAAAGCTACAAGACATGAATCTTAATTACTTGATTATTCAATGTGTTACATGAGTAGGGTTTTGTTAAGCTTTGATTTTTTTACGTACACTTTATAATGTATTATAACTTGTAATTGTAGATGATTATGTGCATAATATAGGACTGTAGTGCATTAGTGTGTATCTTTATTTAGCTATCTAGATCGATTGGACTTGGCTTGGTTAATAAAGTCCATCTATCTATCTATCTATCTATCTATCTATCTATCTATCTATCTATCTATCTATCTATCTATCTATCTATCTATCTATCTATCTATCTATCTATCTATCTATCAATAACAAATGCATCCAATGAAATCAAGTTTATAAAAATTTTAAATTCTTCCTTACTATGCAAGTGAGTTTATCTTTAGAGTTTATGTATCATTCTCCAGAGAAAAAATTATGATTTCTCTTTAGAATCGAGTTGATTTAAGTAAATATAAATCTCAAAACCATGGAGCACGTTGAAGAACATCTCCATGTTTGAGCATCATTTCTACTTTAAGAAACAACATCGTGAAAGAATAATTGTAACATCTCCATTTTTACTACTAAGAATAATTTAAAAACTGAGAAAGATTTTATGAAAATACCTGATACCAACTCGTGGTACCAGCTTAAATTGATTGAAATTATAAGAACGATTGAAATCACCTCAGACACTAACTGTGGTATCTGCTTAAAGTTGTTTAAAATTGAAAGAGTGGTCGAAACCAGCTCTAATATCAATTTGTAATACCCCCAAAATTCACTACTGAAAATTTTTATTTTATTAAAACAATTAGCTGCAAAATAACAAAACCGTGAATTCTGGGAATATTACTGCCACACTTAGTACCATACTGGTTCACTCCTACCGCTCCAGTACCAAGTGCTAATGATTTAAGTAAGAGTGGTGCAAGTAAACATTTTATAAGAGTATAATCCACCGGTGGTGGTTACAAAACAACAAATACATTGAAACTGTGAATTTAAAGGAGACAGAGTAAAACCCTAACAGTTTCGAATAGTTCCTTACGCTCTTCCCAATGGCCCACTTGAATAGCACTTGGAAACAACCTGCAAAGGACACTGCCCATTGAATAGGCAGGGGCCCCACTAATGGAACCCTTCAGTACTACGGTACTGAGTAACCCTTTAAAATACACTTAAAAATAGGCCCGCAATATAACATACGATACACCACTATATTCATACATAATGATAGGTGCAACACATGATATTCAGATCTATACATTCAAACATCCAACAAGTCAATCAGATATTAATGGTGTATATGTAACATTCACTTTCATACATTTGCATACTTAACAAGTCAACCAAATATTAACATATCATAATGAATAATCAATACATTTAGGGCTTCAATGCCATTAGTCCATCATCAATCAATCATCTCGGATTATAAATGTCCATGTGAGTGCAAGAACCCCACTATTATAACCGGTGGACCGGAATACATACAGGACATAATGCTTCTGACCACTATTAGTCGTCGGTGGACCGGTCTAGCCCTGATTCACAAGGTGTTCCACTGTAGGTACTTAGTATCTTCCCTGTGTCTTATAGTTATTAAGTTTGGTTTGCTGAGCACAGAATCCCCCACTCATTCTCATTTATTTTTTTTATTATTTTCTTTTTCTTTTTCCAACTTTTCAAATTAGGGTTTCCTCCCAAACCCTAACATGATCTCCTACGCACCCTTATACTATCCCACGTACTATTTTTTTTTGCTTGAAGCCCCCAGACACCCAAACGATACTTCTATTACCTTCCTCACGGCCCAAGGAAACTTTTCATATGTAAAGTTTGCCCCCATGTGGACTCTAACCGTCCCATGAAAACCCTCGATTCTCCCACTCTTTCAGTTTATTTAACTCCACTTTTACTCATCCACTCATAGATCATGGATTATGTAGGTCATTCTTACCTACGTTAGCCAACTTACTTCCCCTTGGTTATCTTTTTCTCTCATTTCTCTTTCTCATGCCTCCATCCCACATCAACACATTAATTATCCTAGCATGCATTTATTAAAAGGCCACATCACATCACATCATAACTTTCAGCATATCCATATTAGCACATGCCAAAAGAGGGCACATGAACATACCTCTATTCCAAGTAGCGCCACACATGAAACAATTAAGATAATAGTATATAGAACACGACATATAATTATATAGAACATCCAAGGCATGTAGGACACATAGCACATATTCGGCCTTAACTACACCCTTACTTGATTTAGGTTACCAAGCTATCTCCCACTCTTGTTAGGCCACTAATCACCCTTCGTAATTGTTACACTTAATACATTTCCCATTTGGTTGGTTAGATCACCAATTTGCCCATTTCCTTCATTATAATTAACAAATTGCCCTTTAGTTGGTCAAATTACCAAATTACCCCTGTTCATTACCCTAATTACCAAATTACCCCTTTAGTTGGTTAAATTACCAAATTGCCCATCACATTTATCATATTTACCATTTTACCCTTCTCCATTATTAAATTATCATTTTACCCTTCTCAATTATTATAATTACCAAGTTACTCCTTTCCAATTTCCACTTTTACTCCTTTTATTCACCAAATTACCATTTTACCCTTTTACTTTTAAATTAACCATTTTACCCCTTAACTTCCAAAATTTACTATAACACCCCTTCCATTAAAAAAATTACCATTTTGCCCCTTTAATTACAAAATTACAATTTCTCCTTTTAATTATGAAATTACCGTTTCTCCCTTTAATTACAAAATTAACATTTTCCCCTTTTAATTATAAAATTACCATTTTACCCTTTAATTATGAAATTACCATAATAACCTTTTTAATTAAAAATTACCATTTTTCCCCTTATTACACCACTTATATTAAATTATAATCACTACATAAAATATTAATATTAATACCTCATCCACAACTCTTATATTTAATATAATGCTTATTAGCACCCACACAAGGCCACATTCTTACACAAGATATGTTACTAAAATACCCCTAGGGCTTACAAAAATATTAACCATGCATTAAAGATCATAATAGTATAATACAACATGGATAATACTTAACATTTTCATTAACAACCAAACTTTTACCTTAAACAATATTTGCATGCATAACATATAACCTAACATGCTTCCTTTTTATCAAACATCACAAGAAACTATGCATATGATATTAAACAACATATATTAAGCATAATAAAAAATTAAAAATCCTAATGTGCGAGCATACGTTAATCCATGCATTTAAGTGGGATTTAACGGTTACCTTGATTCCCGCAAAAATGAATCTTATCGGTATTCCGGTTTAAGGTTCAAGCTTTGATTATCAAAACCAATACCTAAAAATAATATCAAGATTGATTATATTATAAATAAGAGAAAACCAAGTGCAAGACTTTATAACACTTAATTAATCAAATAATTAACTTAAAATATTATCATTAACCAATTAAATCAAGAAATGTTGTAGCTCATCCTGCTCATGCAGCATGAGTTGCATACAAAGAAATGAGGAGGAGGAGCTCGAAGGTGGGTGATAGGAGGAAAAATGGTTATTTTTGGGTTAGTGGTTTGGGGCTAGGAAACAAGATGGATGGGGGAGGAGTTAGGACAAGGGAAGGGTGCAGAGGTGGAGAAGGGGTGTAGGTGGTGGTCGGGGATGGGTTGATAGTGGCTAAGGGTGGTGGCGGCGGTGGCAACAAGGTTGCGAAGTGGGGCTGCCGAGGTGAGTCGAGATGGAGGGCTGAGAAGGAAGGAAAAGGGAGGGAGAAAATGGATGCTTGGTGGTGGTGGTTTCGGTTAAAGGAGGTTTAGGGGTGTTAGAGGGGGTTGCAGGAGTTGGTTTGGTGGCTCAGGTGGCGGTAGAGGCGGCGGAATGGCGACGGATCAAGGCAGTACAGGGTGGCTATTGAGAAGGGAGAAAAAGAAGAGGGGAGGAAGAAGAAGGTTGCAGGGTGGCTCGAGGGGTACTACAATGGTTTTGGGTGAAGTAGAGGTTGGCAGGGGTGGTGTAGGTGGCTGTTGAGGCAGCGGCAGTGGTGGAATGGTGGTAGTGAAGCAAAACCAGGGTGAGAGATGGGAGGAGAAGAAAGGAAGAAAAGGAGGTCGGGGAAGGCATGGAGAGTTCGAAAAAATGCAGAATGAGGCAGGGAAGGAGGAAGCAAAAGAAGAGGAAGAGAAAGGAGGGGATAGGGGAGCTTGAGGGTGGCGGCAGGGGTGGTAGGGAATGGCGATGGCAGAAAGGATGGGGTATAGCAGAGCATAGGGGAAGGGAGAGAAGGATGGGGGCCGGGATGGTGCAGAGAAATGGCAGGGGGAGAGAGATAGGGGGATCAATAAGGGAGTGGGTTGCAGGTAGGGTGGCCAGAGATGATGGGGTGGTCGGACTTTTCAGTGGGGAAAAGGAAGAAGAAAGAAGAAAGAAGGGGCGGGGAAGGCTACGCGTGCCAGACCGGGTGAAGGGGAAGAGGGTGTGGGCCGGCTCAGTCGGGGGAGAAGGGGAAAGAAAGAAAAAAAGGGAGGCAGGCCGGGCTGACGACGCAGGAAAAGGAGGAAAAGGGGAAGAGAGACGAGCTAGCGGCCCAATGCGCAGGAGGGGAAGGGGTAGGCCGATTGGCGACCCAAGGAAAGAAAAGGAAAAAGAAAGAAAAGAGGAAAAGGAGAAGGAAAAACGAAAAAAGGAAAAAGAAGAGGAAAATGGGATTAAATAAAATAATTTAATATATAAAATAATAAAATATAATATTTTTGGATAATAAATTTATTTAATAATTTAATTTAATATAATTAAAATATAAGGGTTTAAAAAGGATAAATTTTAGTAAAATAATGGTTTGAAAAATTATTTAAATAATAAGAGTGTGATAAAATAACAAAATAATTATTTTAATTTATTAAATATTTATTCCCAATTTTATATACTCGAAAATCCATAAAATAATTAAATTAAATAGATTTAAAGGCTAATTTATTCCAAATAAAATTTATTTATTAAATTATAGGCTTTTTAAATTTTTGGGGATTACAAATCGTGCTAGCCCTTACTCCCCTCCTTGCACTATTTCTTTCCCACACACCAACTCCACCACATTTCCCCTGCCTTCCCCCTGTTTTCTTTGATTGCCTAGTATCTCCCCTGCTTCAAACGTTACCCAGCTCCCCGACCATTTTGTGCAGCCGCAAATTGCCATCCCCAACACTCCTGCAACAACCAGCAGCACCCCTCAAGCAGTGCAGCATGCATCCCCGTTGCCCAAATAGCATCCAACCTCCCTATCTTTCCCATCCAGATCAAAACCCACCACAACCAGCTGCTCGCATCCCTAGTGACACTTCCCAGCCCACTGTACCATCATGCAGCATCACCACGCCTACACTAGTAACCAACCCGGTAGCTCCCTCGATCGCAGCACCCTTTCTCTACCAATGACGGAGCTAGAATTTCAATCCCATGGTGTCCCCGTAGTGTCACGTATAAACACACAAAATTAATACATAATTTTTTTAATATTTTTTAAAATTTTCATATTAGCTATTATTTTTACTACTAGTGACATCAAATACAAATGTATTTGCAATTATTATAAGAATATAGTCATGTACCGATTACTCATTAAATTTAATACCTTGATCTTAACAAAATTATAGATAATTGGGCTAATTTATTGAGTATAATTTAGCGACTAAAATAATTAGCTTGATTTTGTATCTTTCAATTAAAACTCAAACAATTTATCAAATAATAAAAATATTATGAAAATGATAAATGAAATATCCATATTTAATAATAACAATATCAAATATTTAGAATCAATAATCAATTTATTTACTAGAATTCTAAATTTAATTTTCTAAGTAACATAACCAATAATTAATTAGCTAATTCTACTATCACTTACCTAGCAAAAGAATAAGATAAAAGAAATCAATTTACCTATTATAACAATAGAAGATATCCATTTAAAGAAATAAGATAAAAAAATCAGCTTAAATTAATTAGAATGAACTAAAATATAAATATAATACCAAGTAAAGCCTCACCAATAACTAATATAATTCAGACTTAGATTTTCATTTAAAAATAATATTAAAAAGAAACTACTAAAATCAGAAGAAAAAAAAGGGAGAAAAGAAAAGAAACAAAATAGTAGTAGAAGATAGGTGGTACTAAAGAAAATAAAAAAATTGAAACCTACCAACAAGTAGTGATGAAAAACAAACAAGTAGTGCACCTTGAGAGTTTGGTGGTACTAAAAAAAAAATAGAAACCTACCAACAAGTAGTAATGAAAAAAAAAGACAAGTAGTACACTATGGGAATCGAATCCCCCTTCACTTTTTTACCGACCGATGGGTACACCGCTACACTAATTTAATTATTTGCAACTAAAATCCACGTATAATATATATAAAAATATTAGCTCCATGGTGTCTTGGGATACAATAGACAAGGCTTAGCTCCACCCCTTCCTATAGCACCAACCACCACCATCGCCCAACAGAATCGTCACCCCTGTCGCAGCCCTGCACTCCTCAATCCAACCGCCGACCACCATCGTACTTCTTCGTCCAGTAGCACCCCTGTGCCTCTAATAGCCCTGCATCCACCCTTCCTTTTTCCCCCCTTTGCATGCTTCCACCCCACAACAACTACTGGCCAACCACCAGCTCTTTCGACCACCACCTCTGCCACTTTCTCCCTTTCTCTACCTTGCCCGACCAACCCTCACCTAGCCAGTAGCCGAGCCTCCTACACATGCATGGCTCACGCTGTTGTGCAGCATGAGTTGTGTATGTTATGTTAGTAATTTTTGGTACCAATATTTAATGTAAGGGTATTTTGGTAAATTTAGAAAAATAAATATTTTGATACTATGATTATTATTTTATCTGATAGATATTAATTTGGTATGTGTGGTATTATTTTTAGGCACGGAAATTTAATTAGTGGGACTTAATAAATTTTAGTAGATACCGCTAATTTTACGTTTTTGCTGGAATTAATGTAACTGTTATGCTCTACTAAAATGATCAATATTGCGTGATAGCATATTAGGGTTTTTGGTGTATGGACTACGTTAAGCATGATTTATTTTGATATAATTATGTGTTAATTATTATTATTATAAAAACGGATAAAATGAGCATGTTATCTAATATAAAATTACAAAAGTATGATTTTAAAATGATTCTAATGATGGGAAAATATTTTGTATGATAATTATGTGTAAAATAATAGATTGAGCATACTTAGATATACTTATGGAATAATTATTATGGATGTGTGCCATAGGGGCAATTTAGTTATTTTTATGCATTATGATATCTATCCTAAAAATTATGTTTAATTTGCATTATCTATTATGGATGATACAATCATGTGTTTTTGTACGTTTCAAAAGTATATGATAGGGTTTCATATGCAGAAATCTGTGTAAGGCCAAAATGGTCTTTTGACATGACTAATGATTTAAATTGTATTATAAATAATTACGTTATTTTGTTTTAGCCATTTCATGACAGATTAATAAATAAAATGGATTTAGTATTTAAATGCTTGATAATCTAATAATTATTAGCCTTAGGGGCATTTTTGTCATTTTCGGCCTAGTGCGCCCAAATATGAATAATTGGACATAGGATGGGCTTAGAATTTTGTTAGGTTGACCTTAATATTTACTTTGACCTTATGTTAAACTGTTGACCTTAGGGTTAACTTGGATATATAGAAATAGAGGAAAAATGAATAAGTATGGAAATGAGAATAAATGTGTAATGCGTGTTATCTGTGATCACATTATAAAAATACTAATACGTAAAGTGGAAGACCTCAAGTTTGGGAATGGTTTCTCTCTACGGGTAGCTACCCTAAAGATGAGATAGGAGTCCCCGATTTTTTTGGTTTTCTAGTGTACTGGTTGTGCCGCAGTAAGGCCCTAGTCTACTCTATAGGTGACCTATATGCCCTATAAGGGGTATCAATACTTAAGGATTAGGTGTCTGAGGTGAAGAGGCACTACTAGGAAAACGGGAAATAATAACGATAGTTCGATAACCGTTGTCAAATGCGTGAAAATTAATGGGCGGGAGAATTTTGATAACGGTTCTAGTTAAAAACCGTTATTAAAAGGGCAACGTTAAAATTTGGATGGATGTTTTAATAATGGTTTTAGGTAAACTGCTATTAAAAGAGGATTTAATAACGGTTTATATTAGAACCGTTGTCAAAAGTCAGAAGCTTTTAATAACTGTTCCTGGAAGAACCGTTATTAAAAGATGTTTTAATAACGGTTCTCTCAGGAACCGTTATTAAAACCCCAAAATCAAACTTATATTTTGCTCAGTTTTGTTTCGTGCCAAAATTTTTAGACTCTCTTCACCTTCGTTCTCTTGCTCTCCTTCTCCTTCCAAACCCTCGCACCACCACACCGTGCACCACCAACTCGCACCACCACACCAGCTCCTCTCAAGTAAAGGAAACCCTCGCACCACCAACTCTCCACCACGCCTCTGCCATTGTCGGCTCTGTATGAATGTGAGTGTAGAATTATATACATTTTCACTCATAAAAACTATATATATATACACACACACACACACACACATTTTCATTAATAAGTATAGGAGACTAGCAATAAGATATAGGAAATGTCATATAATGAAATGCAAATATATTTTACATATGCATATGTTAAAGATTGCTATTTGATGAGGATTATATAGATATAGAGAATAAGGAATATATAAAAGTGAATAATTAAATAGAGAGAAATAATTGTGTATGATAATAATAATAATAATAATTAATAATATGATTTATATATTATGCTTTAATTACATTTAGCTAGGTTTAGGGATTAGTTTTTTTTGTGGTTTAGGGTTAGGTTTTATTATAATAAATTATGGTTAATTAGCTAGGGTTAGGGTTAGGGTTTATCGTTTATTATGGTTAATTAGGGTTAGGGTTAGGGTTAGGGTTAGTATTAATATCTTTTTGGAAACGTGTTAGCATGATTCGTATATATATATATATATATATATATATATAGAATAGCATGATACATTTGAGATTAATTATTTCTAAGCAGGATTCGTATCGATAATATAATGGTACGTTATTATGCTCAATACATAACATTCTAACATAATTTATTTATTTATTTTTTTGTAGAGATATGGCCAACAAAAACATTGATAGGGATAGCAGTGATGAAGAAGGGAAAAGAGGACCTACGATTATGAGAATTATCATTGACATGAGGAATATAGGAGAAGTAGTCGAGTTGGGATGGAATACTTACAATCTTCCCATCGGCCCTTACGAAGATATGTTCTTGACCTACATTTCACTTGTGACCCGTAACCGTGTTCCTATCTCCTATAATAATTGGAAGCAGGTTCCACAGGGTCATAAGGAGCATATTTGGCAGGAAATCACGGTAAATATGCTATTTTATGTAATCATTTTTGTATGTCAAATGTTATTAATTTTATTACATTAACATCGGTATACATCTACATGTCTTATTTTTGCAGAGAGTGTTCAATGTCCCAGAGAGTAGGAAGAAATGGATTCTTAGACATTGTGGGGAGCGTTTAAGAACTTTTAGGTCATATTTAGCTCGTAGAAAAATGTATAGAAAAAAGGATGGTTCTGTACGACAGAACCCACCCAAACGATACGGTTTCATCGATCAAGAAAGTTGGAACCAATTCATTGCTTATCGTCTTACGGTGGATTTTAAGGTACTTGTTAGATAACAATTAAACTTTTTGTATCAATCCCAGTATTATGCTTAATATTGAAATAACCATGTCATTATGTTTTGGCTTGTCACATAGGAAAAAAGTACCCAAAATAAAGAGATTGCCAAGAAAAATAAATACCGCCATAATATGGCTCGCAAAGGCTATGCGGGCCTTGAAGAGGAGTTGGTATGCATTTTGTGATTATCTATTTACATGTAAATGTTGAATTTTATAATAATATTCTTAATTAAGAATATTTTTTTGATTTGTAGCTCCTAGCCCAAGACTTGGACCCATATACCTCGTCCATCAACATTGGTACATTATGGAAGAATGCTAGAGCAACAAGAGATGGATATATTAATGAATATGTTGATGTTGCAGCCAAAAAAATTGTAAGTTTGTAGATATCTAGAATCCTACTTAGTTTTCTTTTAGAAAACTATTATATTATGCTTATTCTTTTAGAAAACTTTTAGAAAAAATTGTAAGTTGTTTTACAATGCAGATTTGGTAATTATTTGAACATACAACTGTGTATGTGGGAAGGAACAAAACTGCAAAAACAAAAAAAAAACTAGAGTTTTAATAACAATTCTTATGAAAACCGTTATTAAAACATAGGTTTTAATAACGGTTTTCATCAGAATCGTTATTAAAACCCTCTTGTTTAACAATGGTTTTTCTAAAAAACCGTTATTAAACATGCATTTTATGCTCATATTGGCGGGTTTTTTTATATTTTTGATAACGGTTATGAACCGTTATTAAAGATTTAATAAAGAGCGTTTTAATAACGGTTGAAAACCGTTATTAAAACTGTAAAATAACCGTTATTAAAAATACTTTTTATAGTAGTGAGGGTATTGTGTGCATTGTGCATAAGTATGAACAGAGTATTGTTATATCTCTGGATTGGATGGTTGGAGGGTATCATGTTGCCTTGTACTCTGGTATGATCGATGTACTGTTATGTCTCCGGGTTATTATTGTATCCCTCTCGGGTAAATAAAAAAATGGAAATGATATGATTGGAACGATTATTATTAGATATTAGATTGGTTTGGTAGTAGCCGTTATGCCTACTTGTGGTTTTGGGTAGTAGCCTTTATACCTACCTGTGGTTTCAGTAGTAGCCATTGTTCCTACCTTTAGTTTTGGGTAGTAGCCTTTGTGCCTACTTATGGTTTTGATAGCAACCGTTGTGCCTACCTATGGTTTTGGTAGTAGTCGTTGTGTCTACATGTAGTTTTGAAGTATGCTTGTGAGGTTGTGGATGTTATTATATTGTACATGTAAGTATACCTGTGACGTTATGTATTTGGTTATGATGTTGTACCTGTAAGTATACCTGTGATGTATGGATTTTATTATATTATATCTGTAAGTAAATCAGTGATGTATGGATTTTAATATATTGTCCCTGTAAGTATATCTATGACGTTCTGTAATTGGTTGGGGTTAATGCTGAGACATGAATTACGTTGTAAATGGTATAATTGTGGCATAGAGTGGGTTTTGATTATTATTTCAGAAAGCATCTTGGGATGCTTAGTTGATAAGTGTTATTATATTCTAAATAGGCACGCGTGAATAGTATGTACCTAGTGACTATTGCTTACCTGTTATGATTATTATGTTGGATCATCTCATGTATATCTTAATGTTTATGCCATGTATTATCATGATGTATTATGGTTATTTTATTAGGGTTTTCTTCTAATCATACTTCAAATAGTATCTCTGGGTTGTTCATTTGATAAGTTCAGCCATTTTAGAAAAGTGAATAGCAGTAGTCTATGACTAAGATGGAATTTGACTATCTGAATAATCCTTGTATGTGTATGTATACATCTTATACAATGTTAGCAGTATGCCTTACATGTGTTCCATGTTTTTTTTATCATATTAGTTTGGTATAAAGGGTTACTCCGTATCGTAGTACTTAAGGGTTCATTTTCGTGGGCCCTTACCTATTCAATAGGCAGTGGACTTTGTAGGTCAATTCGCGAGTCCAGTTGAAAGCTATCAGTTAGTTCTGAGAGCATAGGAATATCTGATGTCCCTTTTTTTTTAGTCTCCAATTATTTTGGACTTTTGTGTCATCCTGTAATTTCTCTCTTGAGTTTTGGTAGACTACTATCATTGCTTTTAACTAGTATCATACTCATCTATTACTCTCTATATCTTGAATTTTTCCATCATGTTATTTGAGTAAAGAAATGTTTTAGCCTTAGCACTTAGTATAAGAATGGTAGCAGATGCCAAACTTATATTGAGTGTGGCAGTAATACCCATTGATTTTGTAATTAACGCTTCCGCAAAAAGAAAATTTTTAGTAGTAAAAATGGGGGTGTTAAAGTTGGTATCAAAGTTTTTGGTTTTAAATTCCTATCTTCTAGTTTCAAAAATTTCTACTCCTAAAAGTGTTGAAACTCGGATTAGTCTTATGAGGATTGTGAGTTAGAAGTTTATATTTGTCTTGGTGTTAGTCATTGGGTTTGGTGTCCTAAAGACCTTGTTTGGTTTTGTGTTTTACCATGTTTAGTTGGGTGCATAGATGGAACTTTATTCCTAGTAATCTTGTTGATGAATTTCTATGAGTTTTACCTTATTTAGAGGAACAAGCTTGATCTTGATTGAAGGTTTGAGGAATTGTTTTCTTAGGAAGTGGATTGGATTAGGTGTTTTAGGTTGAGATGTTATGTACTTGATTGTTTGTTGTCCTTATTTGATTCTTTATACCTGTGTGTTATTGATTAATGTATGTTCCTTGCATGTCTATGTGATGGTGTCGTGTACAATTAGAGTTGATTCTTTTAAGGGGGTAGTGACCCCAACTCGTAAAATTATTTTTTATGGATCACCTAAGGTTCTAATGATTTAGTTTGATTTAGTTTGACTTCAGGTGCGAAGTCCCTTTTAAGGGGGTAGTAATGTAATACCCCATTTTTAGAAACGTTAACTATAAATTAATAATCATATGATTACTTATAATTATTATTTTATAAGATTTAATATCAAAAGTGCTATTAATATTTGTATTATTACGACGGTTTATATATATAAATAATCAGGTTAAAAAATTGATAGAAACTGACTATTTATTTTAATATTAATTTTTATCTGTAACTCTTATCATAATTATTTTATTAATAACCACGACCCGTAACCCAAAATAAATTTCTTAAATTTATTCTCGATTATTTTATCTTTTTCGTTTTATTTAAACATATCTCAGATCGGATTATTTTTTCCCAATTTATTTTTCTATCCGATATTCTAATTTATCCAAACTAAATTTAAAATAAGTTATATATGTGTATATATATAATATATTTTTTCCTCTCTCTCTCTCTCTCCCTCTGCCGTTTGATGTCCCTTCACCCTCCCTATCTCTCTCATCTTTCTTAATTTATTCAACCATCCCCTCATCTCTGCATTTATACACACATATACACGCTACACACGCACGACACCCATACATAAACACACATCCATGCTACTCTCCCACACACTATTATGTCTTGTGCGTCGGTATGACCAGTGTACTGTTATGTCTCCTGGTTATTATTGTATCCCTCTCGAGTAAATAAAAAATGGAAATGATATGATTGGAACGATTATTATTGGATATTGGAATGGTTTGGTAGCAGCCATTTTACATACCTATGGTTTTGGGTAATAGCCGTTGTGCCTAAATGTGGTTTTGGGGTAGCATCCTTTGTGTCTACCTGTGTTGGTATTATATTTGTGAACATACATGCGATGTGATGGATTTCATTATACCGCGCCTGTAAGTAATCCTATGGTATTATGCATTTTATTATACTATATCTGTAAGTATACCTATGAGGTTATGGATGTCATTTTATTATACATGTAAGTATACCTATGGCGTTATGTATTTGGTTATGATGGTGTACCTGTAAGTATACCTGTGATGTATGGATTTTATTATATTGTACTTGTAAGTAAATCTGTGATGTATGGATTTTATTATATTATCCCTGTAAGTATATCTATGATATTCTGTAATTGGTTGGGGTTAATGCTGAGACATGAATTACGCTGTAAATGGTATAATTGTGGCGTAGAGTGGGTTTTGATTATTGTTTCATAAAGCATCTGGGAATGCTTAGTTGATAAGTGTTATTATATTCTAAATAGGCATGCATGAATAGTATGTAGCTAGTGACTATTACTTACCTGTTATGATTATTATGTTGGATCATCTCATGTATATCTTAATATTTATGCCATGTATTATCATGATGTCTTATGGTTATTTTATTAGGGTTTTCTTCTAATCATACTTCAAATAGTATCTCTGGGTTGTTTATTTGATAAGTTCAGCTATTTCAAAAAAGTGAATATGAGTTGTCTATGACCAAGATGGAATTTGACTATTTGAATAACTACTATATCTCAATCCTCGTATGTGTATGTATATGTCTTATACAATATTAACGGTATGCCTTGCATGTGTTCCATGTTGTTTATCATATTAGTTTGGTATAAAGGGTTACTCAGTATCGTAGTACTGAAGGGTTCATTTTCGTGGGCCCTTGCCTATTGTATAAGACATCAGTTGGTTCTGGAAATGTAGGAATATATGGTGTCCCTTTT
This sequence comes from Tamarix austromongolica, assembly GCA_039764185.1. Classification (NCBI taxonomy): domain Eukaryota; kingdom Viridiplantae; phylum Streptophyta; class Magnoliopsida; order Caryophyllales; family Tamaricaceae; genus Tamarix; species Tamarix austromongolica. The sequence continues at coordinate 85,942,346 of CM077818.1, read as the reverse complement.
GTTATCTGTTCTCTAATTGTTTTGGACTTTTATGTCCTCCTGTAATTTCTCTCTTGAGTTTTGGTAGACTGTTATCGTTACTTTTAACTAGTATCATACTCATCTATTATTCTCTGTATCTTGAATTTTGTCATCATATTATTTGAGTAAAGAAATATTATAGCCTTAGCAATTAATATAAGAATGGTAGCAGATGCCAGACTTATACTGAGTGTAGCGGTAACACCCATTGATTTTGTAATTAACGCTTCCGCAAAACGAAAAATTTTAAGTAGTAAAAAAGGGGGTGTTACATTTATTCGGTCATACTCATTAAACTTTCATACCTAAAAATAATACCATAAATACTGAATAATATCTATCAGATAAAATAATAATTATAATATAAAAAATATTTATTTTTCTAAAATTTCCAAAATACCCTTACATTTAATATGGATACCAAATATTCATGGGGCAAAATAATTCAGTCACACTACACATGCAGTATGTGCTTGCACAAGGGAAACATGGGGCTACTAGGAGGTTGATTGGGCAAGAGGGTTGGTCGAGTGAGGTAGGGGGAAGGAGAGGGCGGTAGTGGTGGTCAGTGGTGATGCTGCTAGACGAAGGGCAGCAACGGGGGTAGATGGGGCAGAGAAGGGGAGCTATGGCTGGATGGGGAAGGCAAGGAGAGGTAAGGTAGGGGCTAATGGGATGGTCAAGGAGCTAGGAAAATTCGGTAAAACAAAATGGGGGAGGTGGCAGAGAGGTGGAGTAAGGATGGGTAATGGCTCGTGGCTGCTGGGTGGTGGTGATTGTGTTGGTGAAGGATGAAGGTGGCGGTTGGTGCTGCAAGGAGGTGGGATGCGGGAGAAGGAGAAAGAAGAGGAGGATGGGTTAGATGGTTGATTGTCGTGGTGGGTTGCTTAGTGGGTGGTTTGGTGAGGGAGTGGTTGTGCTGTGCAATGGTGCGGTGGGCTGGGTACTGAGGCTGCCAACAGTCATAGGAGAAGGAGAAAGAAGAGGAGGGAGGGGCTGTGGTGGTGTGGGTTGGTTGGTGCCCGCAGGGGAGAAGGTGGTTGGGAAGACCAAACAAAAACAGAGGGAGGGATGAGGGTGTTTGGTTAAGGAGTGTATGCCGTGTGTATGTATATGTAGGGGCTTGTTTGGTTAGGGGATCGGGTAAGGGTGTCGTGTTTGTGTATGCAGAGAGGGGGGTTGTTTTCGTACACAAAAGGAATGGGGGGCTATGTGCATGGGAAATAAACTGGGTAGGGAAGGGGAGTTGCTGGAAGGAATAGTTAGTTGGGGATGTTTGGTGTGTGTAAGTATAGCGTGCATGTGTGTGTATAAATAGAGAGATGAGGCAATAGTTGAGTAAAGTAAGAAAATGAGGGGGGATAGGGAGAGTATTTAGGGAGAAAGGACTACAATTGGCAGAGAGAGAGAGAAGAAAAATATATTTTATATTTTTATTTTAAATTTAGTTTAGATAAATTAGGGTATCGAATAGAAAAATAATATGAAAAAAATAATCCAATCTAGAATAAGTTTAAGTAAAACAAAAAAGATAAAATAATGATAACTAAATTTTAGGGATTTATTTCAGATTACGGTGCTTGGTTATTAACAAAATAATTAGGATAAGATTTATGGGTAAAAACTAGGATTAAAATAAATAGTTGATTTCTATCAAGTTTTTAACCTGATTATTTTTATATCTAAACCATCATAATAATACGAATAATAACAACACTTTTAATATTAAACCTCATAAAATAATAATTATAACTAATTATACAATTATAAATTTATAATTAACGTTTCTAAAAATGGGGTATTACAATAGTTCCTCCATTATCGTCCACATCACTTGTAGTGTAGTTTATATATATATATAATTAACATTGAGAATAGTTCAATTTAACTTTCACCTCTTAATCTTCAACAAACTTTTTAGCTTTCAACTCTTTTTTCAATAAGTGATATCAAACTTAATATTGTTATGTGTACCTTTTTGCATATCGGTGTCTACCCAAGTGATCAATAGAGTTGAAAATATTATTAATTTGATGATAAAAAATTCAATTAAATGTAAAAATAACAAATATAGTCCCTTTAATTCATTATATTTACGTTATATTACTAAGGAACTCAATAGATCTTATAATTTTCCTCAATTAATAGTTCTTAGATGATATATATTTAATAATGAAATCATTAATGGTTATGATAGGAATATAAATGATGTAGGAGCATCTCTAAATCACTCCCAATCTTATTCTTCAAAGGATAAAAAATAAGAAAAATTATCATACTTGGAGATGTAACCAACTGTGTTTGAAAATTTTTATGGTTCTAATATTTTTGCCAAGTAATTGTTGTAGGTATTATATATGTTTGCAAGAAGTTCATGCTATTGAAGATCTTTGATGTATAAGACAATGAAAATGACAATGGCATTACAAGGATTAAAAAGTGCATGGAAGAATAAGGCTATGAGTCACAAAGTTGGATTACATGATTAAAGTTTGTGTAGCTTTGTTATTTTTTTGTATACTTTGGAATACTTGTAAATTGTTTTTGTAACTTTTTTTTATATACTTTTATTGTGCATTAAGAGGTTAATCTCATTAATAAGGGCCAAATGGTAGATTTTTTAATGAAAGGGACACACATGGGTGCATGTATATATAATGACTTATACGCTTGATCTCGGTAGAGAATGAATGAATCATATGCTAATTCAAGAGAAAAACAACACAAGTGTCATGTAAGTGTTTATTCTTCTTCTCTTCTCCTTCTTCAATTAAGATCTTTGGAGAGTAGTGGTGAGTATTCTATTGAGAAATAAAATATTTCTCTTTAGAAGGCTAAAGATCTTAGGATTTGATCTTTGCCAACTTCCAAATGTTATTCGACATACCTATCAAATTCCATATCATTTGAAACTTTGATGAATTTGCAATACCTGAGGCCCATAGATAATGTTCCTAGAAATGTTGAGGATTGTTTAGTGATGATCATCCTCATCAATAACTAAGGTGTCACAACTTATTGAATGAATATTCATTAGAAATTCTTGTATACATGAGTCTAATTTATGGGAACAATCACCCACATGAATACGAGGGCATGCATAAGACCCTTATATGAGGCAACATTTATCTGAGTTAGCCCATAGTGATTGAGTGTAGATTCATGCAAGTGTTTCTCAATAATTAATGCATGATGAGGGGCCATTTGTGAAATAGTTGCAAATTAGTTTTAAAAGAAGAGTTTGCAAGTTAGTAATTTTCAATCTATAAATATTGGGAGAAGATAAGGGTAAATTAGGGAAAATACTAATAGTATGTAGTGAAAACATAGATTCACAAATAATTTTGACTATTATTCTTATCACTATTTTTTCTTTCTATTTCTTGTGAAAGCAACACATCTTTTTGATCAGATGGATTAGTGAAACTAAAATAAAATTAAATCTAACAACAATCCAATATAAAAACTTTCATTTTTGCCATATCTTTTCTATTTTATATTTTAATGTGTTTATGTTACTTTTCGATTAAAAGTGTATTTGAAATAATAAGAATAAATGTGTTTATATTCCAATTGTTTTAATTAGTTTCTTAAAAAAATGTATAAATTGCCAAAACAAACATTTTTTTTAGAAATGGATGGAGTAATTAGTTAGCCATCTTAACACACAATAAATAAGTTGGGTCACGTAAAACTTCTACATTATAGGGTTGCTCTCAATATAGGAATCTAATATAAACAAATCTTTTCTAATCTTACTTGATTTAATGAGAATTAATGTGATCTTACTATTATTATCATCTATCATTATATATATAATTTTTTTTATTTAGTAATAAATCTAGTAATAAAATCAAATAATAATGAAAGAAGGGCAACTGTGGTCATAGCAGTATTGAGTTCCCAAATGCATCCTTGGCTTCTATAGTCTACCCAAAAGAATTTTTCCTAAGCATGTTAGTTAATGGTTTACTAATTATGCCATAATGTCTAGTTATCATCCTTTACAAAAAAAATTCGGGCAGTTATTATTATTATTTTATGATAACTTGAATAGATGCGTCATTTTTGTTGACAAAATTACTTCATGCGTAGTACCGGCAAGAACAATTAGTTGTCCAAATGCTACAATCATGATAAAAAGGAACAAATATTGATAGAGAGAATTAAACTCAGGTTATAGCTATAGTCTCACAATGGATTATGATTTTTGTTATTGTTATTATTTGTGTTCCCTTTTTGCCTTTTGTTATGGTATCACCCAACAATCATCGAAACACGTGTAGATTTGGCATTTTGTGTTTTCACCATTTTTCATATTTTGCTGCATGATAATTGTTTATGTAAATGATTGATAAAATTAAAATCGTAAGTGCTTCATTGTTTGTTGAAAGCATACATGTAATAATAAGACAATTTAATATTATAACAGAATAATAATGTCACACACAAAGATCACAATCCCATCTTATTATTTAAATTATTTTTCATCCATACATCATAGCATATGCGTATATATAGGCTGCTATAAGAATGCTAGGTATCAGGTTACAAGAGATGCAGTAAGCGTGGGGTTGTTTTATTCATCTGCGGTACAAATTAATCTGTTCAGTGGCAGAAGTAACAATAACAATAATACTTGTGGTGATACCAATTGCAAGCAGCCTTTTCAGCTCCTAACTTGTGACAATACTTCTGACAGTGATCATAGCCGTTGCTACAATACCCCTTCCTGTACCAGCTGCAGTCTTTTCCCTCGGCCATTGACATTTCTACACAAACAAGAAAATCAAGTTTCATTTTTGATATATAATTGACATTGAAATTGAAAACTTAAAGTTAGGTTTGGATAAATACATAATATTGCAAAGATTAAAGGATTCCTTATAATTCTAATTGTGAAAATTTACTTACCTGTGCCGGCAATGACAGCAATAATGAGGCAAATCGCTAGCAAGTTGAAGACAGCACGACCCTTCATCATGGCCATTTTGTTTTTACTCTAGTTGTTCTACGTCTTCACTTCTGCTTGGAAATGAAAGGCATCAGATGGGAATATATAGGCAGAGGAGTTCCGCGATTATGTGTTCGGGTCAACTTTAAGATAATTAGAAGTATGCATAAAAAGAGACCTGGTAAAAGATTACCGATGTTAGGAAAAAAATCAAGAGGATGGACTTTGTCATTAGAATTGCATTATTGTCCTCACAGGGTAACGGGAATGAGGTGGATAAGAAATAATATTGCTGTGTGTATATGAAATATATTTTTTTCTTTCATTCAAAAGAATATTTATGTAACTTTAGATATATAATACTTCTAAATTAAGCGGAGTATTAAAAGAATTAAAATAACTATTTATATTAATATAGTATACCATTATTTCGGCGATTCTATCTTAAGACCTCCATAGTCAAACATACTTGACGTTTGATAATTTTGATGATGAATGATCATCCTAAATATGTAAATTAGGAAAAAAAATACAATAAAAGAATTTGTAGTAATATATGGGTTAAGCCAATCAATTTAAAAACAATTTACGGTAGCCCCATGACCCTTGTGAGTATGAAGTGTTGTCAATGGCTATCAACTAACCTTTGTGTTATTGTACCAGCTAGGGGTGTTACAAAAATATCATAAATAGTTTTTTTTATCAAAAATATTTTCCTTTATTATAACATAATTAATATACTATGCAAAAGTTATAATAACTTAATACCTTTTCTAAACTCATTACTTCTATCAAAATTTTAAAAAAAAAAGTTAGGTCAATTTGACTCAACATTAGCCTTCATTTGTGAGAACTAAATGTGAAGTATATTCATGACCCTATCTTTATATGAGGGTGTTTACGGTTATTCATTCACAATTAATAATTTTATCTCGGAACACTCCAATAAAGTCGTTATGGGTTTTGATTGCTCTTTATAGAGGAGTTTTTGCCTTTCTGCTTATTTGTAGGATCTATAAAAAAACAGAAGAAAAAAAGTCATTGAGATAGAATATGGCATAATCTAGATTTGCTTTTATATGCAAATTTGATTGTTATTGTTTACTAATCAAACATGATGATAAAAGGCAGTATATAATCGAAGAAGTGTGTGAAAACTTCATAAACAAGGGAAACAAAAGGTTACAATACCAAATGTAGATTCTATATATATATATATATATAATAAGTTATACAATACCAGAAAGAATTCAGACTTATAGTATTTACTACCCAAAATCTCACCCTCAACTACTAGTTGTAATCTCCCCTACTGTAATTTTATTTTTCTCATAAACTATGGAACTACCATATATTCTATGTTATTGAGTACAAATGATCAAATGCCTACAACCAAGAGGGAGGATTCAAAGTTAAGAATTTTAATACCAAGGATTTCAACCTCACTATTTGTTAATTTATTTTGCTATTGAACTATAGAACTAATTATGCATACTCATTAATCTACAAAGAGTGCAAATGATCAAATATCTATAAACACTTTTACCATCGATTTTCTTTGATTATAGATTTGACTGCAACATTAATGAGGCATACATCCGTAACTATTATGGAAGATTGTTTGTTAATTTACACTATTTTTTGTGGAAAGTTCTAAAATTTTAGGTATTTTGATAATCAAAATGGACACATACAATTGTTGACACTTACTATATATATTTATGTTTTTTTTTTACTAATTTAGGGCCATTATATATATAACTTCCCCTCTAAATTTATATGGTATGTTTGGATGTCCAAATTAGTTAACTTTTAAATAATATGACCCCAAACAACACATTAGATCAAAACTTTGTTTGGATGACAAACTCATTGGGAATAAAAATCTTGTAGTGTTGTTTTTATATTTATATTTTATTGAACTTATAATTTTTTTAGTGACATTTGAGAACATTTCATTTTAATTTTCACCTCTCAATCTGCAACAGACTTTTTGGCTTTCAAGTATTTTTTTTTTCAATCAATATATCAATGTCTATCTAAGTGATCAATAACGTTGAAAATATTATTAATTTGATAATAAAAAAAATGACATAAACGTAAAACTAACAACTATAGTCCCTCCAATTCATTATATACACATTTTAGAAAGCTGAAAATATATTAGGGAACTCTGTAAATCTTATAATTTGCATCAATTAATTGTTCTTAGAAGCTAAAAAATGTGAAGGGACTAATGAATGACACCCAGCAGATTTTGTGCCTGACCTTTTTTAATACCTGACGTAAAAGTGAGAGGCATTTTCTAATTTCTTCCTACTACCCCATGTCAACTCCAACATCTAAAAACATCATTATTTAAGTGGTTCCAACTTCGAATGCATGTACACAGACTTAAAAAATAATAAAATTGACAAACCATGGTGATTTTATAAGTGTATGACATCGACTTTAGTAAATCTTGACCCGTAACATTGATTTAGTGATAAAGATCTTTATTTTCTTCAAAGGTGAATTCAAACTATTGCAGCGTGACGTTGAAGCAGTCCGATCGGTTACGCACATGAAAAACATTCAACAATGGACGATGTGTTTAATATAGACTGACGTGTACGTGTGTAGCCGTTGTAGCTATTGACATTTGGTTGTTAATATTAATATCAATTATTTTATGGTTAATATAATATTATGGCTCTTTATAATATAATTTTTATGCGGCATGTAAATTATTTATACAATATATATATATGTGGCTCTTTATATATACGATAAAATCTTATGTGATTGATGGGTAAGCATTTGGTGGGTTGGGATGCATACTAAGTTTATATATATATTTAAGGGAAACATTAAATGAGAACTAATTCTCTAAGTGAGAATTAAGAACTAGTACTCTTAGCCGAAGAAACTACTCGTATTAGGTTGAGGAATCTACTATAATTCTTTTAGGATACTAATAGTATTTAAGAGTTGAAAAAAAAGTGGTGACATTTTTGTAAATATTATATATTTATGATTTGGCTTTGGAAACTACCCACGATAGACAGTAGAAACTACTCTAAGTATATAAGAAAACTATAATATTTAAGTATTAAAAAAATGACGTTTTTAAAAATATTTGGTATTTATATTTCAGGTCAGGTAACTACCCATAATAGATGGTAGAAACTACCTCTAGTAGGTGACGAAAACTACGTACTATAGATTTTTCAGAAAACTATAGTATTTGAGTGTCAAGAAAAAAATACAGTATATTCTTATAAATATTAGATATTTATATTTCTAGTTGGAAACTATCCATAGTAGATGGGAAAAACAACTGTAAGCATATCAGGAAATTACAGTAGTTTTTTAATTCTCACTGTAAAGGTGGGTTTCACCGGATATGCCCCTTATATATATATATATATATATATATATGTATGTATGTATATATATATATATATATATATATGTATGTATGTATATATATATGAATTTAGGCTACTTGCTATAATTAGTTAATTGCATATTCGTAAACTATCATAAATAATTCTAACTATTTTAGGATTGTATATATTTATTAGCCAATGAACTTTAAGCACTATATTAAGTTTCATTTGTAGAAAATGTGTATGGCTTCAGATTGACATTATTAGTAGATTAATTCTAACATAGTGTCATTATATTAATTTATTTAACCAAACCGATTGTTAGTACTTGTCTATTTTTTTTAACAATGATCATATATTTACTTAATTATGGTAGTAGTTGGGGTATATATATATGATGTAAGCTAAATTTTGTGTAAATTAAAGTATTTTGATAAGTTGGACTTGGATAGCTTAGAATATGTTTATTTAATATAGTTTGCTTGGAGTTGATAATATAGTGTGTGTGTGAATGTATGGACGCACTTGAATGTCTTAATTGCATGCTTGTTCGATGTAAATGGTTTTGTTTTTATTGTGCGGCCTTATTTGGTTATCGATGATTCCATCGGATTTCATCCCTATAGATAACATTTTGATTATGAATTCAATATAAATGTGAGTTCCTAATTGATTTGATATAAAGATTATATATATATGTATTTTTTTAGGTGTGTTATGAGGGTGTGATTTATAATGTGATTTGTTTATATAAATATGAATTTGTAGAAATGTTGTCCATCTAATAAATATGTTATGACACTAATACTTTAGGTAAAATCAAATAACTAGTCTAAAGACACATAAAATGACTAAAATATCTTTAAGGTCAACTAACTTACCTTAATATTAAAAAAACATTTATCTTGTGGTAAGAGGATTATATTTAAAAAATAGTTTTCTCCTAATTAGATATAAATTAAATATAGAAACCAAGTATTAAATACTAAGGTTACTCAATGTATCTGAAGTGTTTCTTTCTCTAGCTTAATTAATTATTTTAACTAAGGTTTCTATGTCTAGTCATAAAATATCATCCAAGTGTCAATCTTATCCATTTTAACTTATTTTCTTAAAATAATTTTCACTTATATCTCTGAATTTCCAAATTTAAGTGTAATGGCCAAAATTCCCTTAACAACCTAAAATTACATTAAATGTCTAAAATCCCTAATGTACTCTATCCAATATCCACCTTAACATATCATATACCAAATTTTATATAAAAGACCAAGGTAGATAGATATATGCTTAAAACTTCTAGAAAGAATTTGTAATACCAATATGTTCATGGCCAAATAAGTCCAAAACTTAAAATAATTCATTTCAACTCTAAATAGTCTAAAATTCATAACATAGCTTCTATACCCTACTATACATACAATGGGATACTTAGAATTTTTTTTTAAAACATGACATGTATAAAATAACAAGGATGAAAGCCAATACACTAGAATCTCGAATATTCATCACGAACCTACTGTGAATTTAGCACAACTCTATTGTACAATCATCACAAGTCCACTAAATAGTTAACGCAAGAAAATAGATATATAGTGACGACAACTTATGGTCACCACAAAATGAAATATATTGACGACACATCGTTGCTCTAGATATAGTAATGAAGATGAATAACTGGAGGGAAGTTGTCGTCACCACAAATGTATAGTGGCAACATTATCATGGCTATAAATTGAACAGGAAAAGTTTCCCCCTATAATAAATTCACTGATTTTTTTAGAGAAAATTTTTACAGCAATGACATTTGTTGTTATTTCCGTGACAAGAAATTTGTGAAAATTTTGGCGGTTCATTTTTTTCAAAAAATTTAATTTGACCAATGACTTTGTGGCGACAACATATGTCATCGCTATAACGCATTATGATGAGGCCATTTGACACGTGCCATGCATGCCAAATTTTTTTGTGTAGCTGAAATCAATTATAGAGATGACATATGTTGTCACTATAAATCCTATTATATAGTCGGACCAACTTTTTTCTCCTTCGCCTCTGCCATTTTTCTTCTCTACTTTCTCTTTTCTCTCTCGCAACTTTGACTGATATCATTGCCATTTTTCTCAAAAAACTTGTCAATCATCTAATTTTTTTCTGAATTAATTGTTTAGATAGGGTGTTTGTAGTATTTAATTCATATTTGTTTTTGTTGAAAAGGTAAATTTTCAGCCACCATTTTTCCCCCAACTCCATCGCCAATTCAGCCTATCTCTCACCGTCTGTTTTCATTTTAGAAGTAATTTTTTTCCTCTCTGCAAGTTTTGCCGGAGCCACCACCACCACCCTTTGCCGTTGCTACCATCTTTTCATACTATCGGCCACCTCCCTTTGCCGCCGCTGCTAATCTTTTTTTCTTTATGTGTTTGATGAATATATATATTTGTAGTGTGTATATGTATGGATTTAGAGTGTGTATATATATGTAGTGTATATATGTTATTATGGAATATATATATATATATATATATATATATATATATATATATATATACATATTTGATAATGCATATTAATGTGTATGGATCTGTGATATTAATTTGTGTTTTTTATGACTTGTGATATTGATATATGGTATGGATTAATGATATTGATTTGTGATAATTTGATAATGGATTGTATTAGTTTTTTATTTGAGTTTTTTTACTGTAGTAGTATTTAAATATATTAGATTAGATTGGATTAGATATAATGGTAATAAATTTGAATGAAATAAAATTAAATAATGCGGGCATTAGAAGTAATTAAATAAGATTACAAAAATATCAAAATAAAAATATTAAGGATTAAGTACAAATATCTCATATTTTTGTACACATTATTTTAAAAATAATAATAAGATATAGATTAGGTATAATAATAACATAATATAATTTTAACATAAAAAAGGTAATACTTGGTTTAAGTACAATAAGAAAAAGCATATATGTATAGATTAAGTATAATATATATTATTATTATATATAATCTATATATATTAACCTATATATGTACATTCATTTAAGTATAATTAAGGAAAGTAGATCTATATATATATATATATATATATATATATATATATATATATATAAGTTAATATATATAGATTAAGTATAATAATAACATAATATAATACAATTTATACTTAAAAAAGATAATACTATATTCAAGTATAATTAAGAAAAGTGGATATATATATAAGTTAAGTTATGTAAACATATAAAAAATAATAAATTGAGTATAATTGATGAATTTATAAGAAAATATATTAAAAATAATAGATTAAGTAATATAATGTTTATAACTTGAAATTTTGTTTTATGATGTGTGTGTATATATAGCTGATGTTCAAATAAAAACTACAAGTTTACATGAGAACTGAAAACTATTATCCTTATTTCTTAGATCTAACCCCTAAAACCTAACCCAAAACCCAAAACCTGAAACCTTAAACCCTAAACCCAAACCCTAACCACTAAATGCAAACCATAAGACCTAACTTAAACCCTAAACCTAACCCTAAACTCTAAACGTTAAACCTTAAAGCCTAAGGCTTAAACCCTAAACCCTAACGCTAACTCTAACCTCTAAATGCAAACCCTAAACCTTAAATGCTAAACTTTAAACTCTAAACCCTAATTAAATCGTAAACCCTAAAGTCTAAACCCTAAACCCTAAGCACTAACCCTAACCCTAACCTCTAAACACAAACCATAAAACCTAACCTAAAACCTAAACCATAAACCCTAAACCCTAAACATTAAAACCTAACCTTAAACCATAAACCCTAAGGCCCTAACCCTAACCTATACACACAAATCCTAAACCCCAAACACTAAGCCTACCCCCAAACCCTAACCCTTTAAAACCCAAGTAAAGAAAATTTTCATTTAGCCTTAATAATAACAATGATTCATTAGATCTTTTTCCCTTGTGTAGGTGATAGAATGTCTCACTTACCTGCCGCATGCTTTCCAGCCTATTTTTTTTTATGTCTCTTGATGAAAATATTAGGTATCACGTGAGATGGATATGTGATGAGCTAGGTTGCATGTTGGAGACGAGGTTATATGTGGGACCATCCAAGTTCAGGTCATACCGTATTTTGCATACCTTGCCACAAAGTCAACCATGGTTATGGGTGAGGCCTAGATATATAGATTTATTTATACATAATAATTTTCCACATTCTAGTTTTATTGAGGGTCATTTTATGAGAGAATGTAATCAGATTATAAGGGAGTTGATAGTGATTAATAATAAGTGGAGGTCTTGGCATGGGATGCAATTGAGTATATACCCTAATTACCTAGATGATGATTACAAGTCTTTTCAAGAAGTGGGATTTCAAATGTTTCTACAAGAAGTACGAACTCTGTGAGTGATCGATTGTATTTGAGGTGGAACTATGAGTTGATCTTTTACGTATTAGAAATAAATGATATAGCATGTTGGTTTATGTTTTGTCTTGTTAAGTTATGTAGTATTTGTAGCTTTAAACACCTTTTTATCATCTACATAAACAAATTATATCCTCATGTTTAACTCTATGTAGTATTGTTACTGTATAACTTATTTGTTTTGTATTTTACCATATTACTTCATAATTATTATGTGTATATTAATATCTCTATGCATTCATAATTTAATTATGATAACACATTGATATGGCTGATGTCAATGTAAGATACCATAATGGAGATGGAGGCAATGATCCCTCTAAAGGTTCACATCAATTTCTATTCGAGTGTGAGTCGGGTAATTACTGCTTACTTGATATTTTACTTAATATATTTATTATCTTACTAATATTGATTTCTAATACATTTATTATTATAGAACCATCGAAAAGACCACGAAAAGGTAGGGAAAAGGGAAAAGACCTTAATCTCCATCAAGAATGGGTGGTAAATGGAGAAATATCCTTCCTTATCTAATTCTCTATAGTCGATGGCACACTCCATGCTGAAGGACCACGTGATAGACAATTTAATAGGTGTGTAGGGAATGCGATTGGTGCAATTCCACCATGCTATATGTCATGGACAGAGGTCCCTCAGCAAGATAAGTTAAGATATTGCCTAATCTTGAGGTGATAGTAATAAATTAGAAACTAAAATACTTATTTATTTAATTTTAACAAGTATTTATATTCTATTTTTTATATGTTGTAATATTTTAACATAGTCTAATGGAGGCAGTCAGGGGCGGAGCTAGGGCTTCCGCATGGTGTCCCGGGACACCACGGAGCCCTGGCTGGGATATATAATTTTTGATTATTTTTAGGTATAATATATATAAAATGTGTGTAGGAAACCATACAAGAAAGTGTAATCTGATGAGCGGTAAGGTATGTGTGGTTCCCGTTTCCCGGACGTCACAGGTTCAAGTCTCGTGGTCCGTCTATTTTGAATTTTTTTTGGGACATCAAAATGACGTCGTTTTGATTTTTTTCCCCCCAAACCCTTACCCTCTCCAGCGCACCATTATCTTGTTGCATAGTGCACTAGAGAGAGTCCAGAATGAAAAACAAGCCTTCAACTTCGACCCTCTCCAGCTCCTTCTCTTCTCTTAAGTCTCGCATGTGGCACGCCGACGGCAACAAAGCTTCTCCAGCTCACTGCTCACCATTTTTATGCTCGCTGTTGGCTGGTGTTTTGTTTTTGGCCGCCGAAATCTGAATGCAGGCGCGGGCCGCAGCACCGCCATAACCATTTCTTCTTCTTCTTCTAGGTTCCAGCGAGCAGGAGCAGCGGCTGCCTCTGTCGACGGTCGACCTCTGTGACTGTGACTGTGAGTGGCATGGTCTCCGAAAGTTGGAGGTCCATTTTCTCTGTTTCTCGCATAATCGCATATTCGCATTTGTTCTCTCGAGTCTCCATAGTATAAATTGTAAATTACTATTTGTAATTGTATAAATTATAATACATATGATATGAAATTATGATTGAGAATGATTGAATGTTGTGACTTGCGTCTTGGTTGTTGGCTTGTTGCTTCTGCGGGCTGTAGCTATACCTTTTGTTATGCTGCTTCTGCAGCAGACTATGTATAAATATATTGTAGAAAATTATATTATAGACTTGCAATTGGAGATTGGAGTTTCTTCTGTAAATTAGTCTATTCTGCTACTTGCTTCTGCAGACAACGGACTTGTTGTTGATTGAGTGGCCTGGTCTCCGAAAGTTGGAGGTCCATTTTCTCTGTTTCTCGCATTTGTTCTCCCGAGTCTCGATGATCTAGTATAAATTGTAAATTACAATTTGTAATTGTATAAATTATAATACATATGAAATTATGAATCATGAATGTTTCGACTTGCGACTTGGTTGTTGCTTTTGCGGGCCTGTGGCTCTACCTTCTGTTCTGCTGCTTCTACAGTAGACTATGCATAAATATAATGTAGAAAATTGTATTGCAAACTTGCAGTTGGAGATTGGAGTTGCTTCTGTTGAATCTATTATGTTGCTTGCTTCTGCAGACTTGTTGTTGATTGTTAATGTTGATTGTTTTTCGCATTTCTTCTCTCGATCTAGTATTATACATATGTTCAGACTTCAGTTAAAATTATCGAAAACTAAACTTGAAATTGGTTGTTGGCTTGGCTTGTTGCTTTTGTTTTGCAGACTTGTAAGTTGCAATTGATTGTTTTTCTGCTACTTGCATGCCTGTTGTTGCCTGCCTTGCCTTGCCTTCTTCAAAGTTAAAACCGATCCTCAATTCCTCATCTTGAATTCCTGATCCAGGCAGCCAATAGCCAGCCACTGCCAGTCTGCCACAATAGTCGACAACAATCAACAAACAACTAGAAGGTAAGATATTGTTTTGTTAAATTATTTATGTAATTAGGTAAATTTTAAATTAATTTTTAGTTTGTTAAATTATTTATCATAAATTTATAAATTTATGAAATTGGCTTTCAGTATTAAACTATTAATTGATTATATTTATTGTATTAATTGATTAAATTTTTTAGTTTATATAGAAATTCTAATTTATGTTGTTAATGTAGAAAATAGAAATTGGCTTACTAATTAGGTAGAAATGAAAATTAGTTTGTAGAAATCAAATTCTTTAGTTTATAGAAATTCTAATTAATGTTGTTAATGTAGAAAATAGAAATTGGCTTACTAATTAGGTAGAAATCAAAATTAGTTTGTAGAAATCAAATTCTTTAGTTTATAGAAATTCTAATTAATGTTGTTAATGTAGAAAATAGAAATTGGCTTACTAATTAGGTAGAAATCAAAATTAGTTTGTAGAAATCAAATTCTTTAGATTTATAGATTGAAGTATTTAATTTATTAGTTAGTTTTTGAATTAGTTTGTTCTAAAATTATATTATCAATTAAGTTTTAGTAAATCCCTTTGTTAATTCATTAAATTATTTAATGACTTAATTAAGGATGCAATGATACTTTTTAAGGCGAATTAAAAATATCTACTACAAATATAATTATGTTAATCAAGTTGTATAACCAAATTTTGAAAATTTTGAGCGAATTCATTTAAACACCTAAAAATATTATTTTATTTTAATATCTATTTTAGTATACTATTTACTGAACGAATATATTAGGGACACCATGGATCCCAAACTCTGGCTCCGCCACTAGAGGCAATGCAGTGAGTGGGATATGGTAATTAAAGGCCTTTTGCACTTATTTCAGGGCACCTACCATAACTAGAAAAATAAGATGAAGGCTAAGTGGTCAGCGAATAATAACTAGAGGCTAAATAAATTTGAGGATGATGTATGGCAACAATGTGTTGACTTCTAGTCTTCTCCTAATATTAAGGTATTTTTTATTCAAGTTATACTTTATTCAATGGATATATGTACAATGCTTAAAATGTAAACCCTGACTTTACTTCATTTTTTGTAGGCACGATTAGAAAAGAACAAGATTAATAGGGAAAATTTGGTTGATCCTAATCTCCATGGTTCAAGATCTATATCCATATATTGACATAAGAAGGTATAGAATATCATATTTCAATGATTTTTTTTATTATAATGTTATTATAATATTACTAACTTGTTTTTTTTACTAAAGTGAAAGGCTAATCTATAAAACTAACAACTGCCATCAAATATTGAAACTTACAAAGATTTTCACACAAGAAATGGGGAGTGGATCTTTGACGGTGCATGGAAATGTTATGTAAGTATTTTATTTTAATGTTATACATTAGTATTTTATAAATTATTCAAAAATAACTAATTCTTAAATTTTTATTCATAAGAAAAAATGGTTATCCTTCACAAGTAAGCATCTCAAACTCAAGCAACAATGGAGTAATGTTTGAGCAATGAACCACAATCAGCAAATGAGATTACCATAGTCAATGCAGCTCTGGGTTGGGTTGAGGCATTAGGAAAGGTTTTGGATGCATAGTTTCAGGCTCTTCTTCATTTGGTGCTTCTATCTCTAGTCATGCTTCATAGTTTTAGCATAACAGGTCTCAATCTTTTACCGCCTAGCTTGATCCTTGAATTGGTGAAATATCAGAGCTGGTTAGAAGCCATAATGCCAGGATGGATCACATGGACAGACTCATAGATCATATAATGCGATAAATCCCTCGTTAGCCTCCTTAATCTCCTCAGCATGAAGACTAAAATAATGATTTTTTTGCTAGATTAGATTAATTTTTTAAGGTACACTTTGGTGTAGTAGACAAGACAATATTTGATATTATGTAGAACATTTGCTATATTTACAATTGTTTTGTTATAGTTATATTTTGATATATATTTTAAATAATGCATGCTTATGTGCACTAGTTGATTAATAATTACAAATAATGCATTTTTTTTCAAAATGCATCGCTCTAAGGAGCTACAACAACAACACATGTTGTGACAAAAAAAATCCCTGTTATGTTTTTTGTAACACTATTATATAAGTTGCCGCTACAAAGGTTTAAGGTGATGACATGTTGTCGCTGAAACAGTTAAAATTTTAAATAAAAACCATAAAAATTTTGAAATATGTTGACACAGAAAACATATATTGTGAAGACATATTATCGCTATAAAATTAAAAAAAAAATAAAAATATTCAACAAAAAATTGACTTATGTTGTTGCTATATATAGTTTCAATAATTTCTCTTGTCATTGCTGGAAAACTTATAGCGATGACAAATTAGTTGTTGCTATAAAAATTTATAGGGATAAATTTATTGCCGCAACTTCTTAGTGACGACAAGTCATCACTACAAGTCAACAGCGATCACCTTTTGGATTTTCACCACATTTTTGAGAGACATAAAAACATACAAAAATACACAAATTATTCTCTTATCAAATTTTCACGCTTATACGCATAAAATATAAATATACACATATTATAAAATATTTTGAAAGATATTATTTCATGATTAAAATTAGAATAATGGCGATCATGCATAAACTAACGTATAAAACACCTACCATAGAATCCTATTTCTAAAGGTTAGTTTAGTTATCAAAATTTGTAGGCTTCTGAGCAAAGATAAAATAAGGAATATAGAAATTCCTTTTCTAACACACTTGGTCACCTTTAATAACATAATAAAAATTATTTAGATAAAATAATATCAATAAATTGGAAAAAGAGAAAGAGAGAAAATGAAATGGAAAGATTTCTTTTAGATATGATGGCTTCGAAGCCACCACAAAAAACAACTAACAACCACCAAGGAATGAGAGGTCAAGACTTTTGGAGGATTAATAGGAAGGAAAAAAAGTATAAAATAAAGGGGAAAAGACCTAAAATTTCTTTTTCAACACACACAACAACTATAGTAAAAACTCCAAGGTTACTCGACAAGGTAGATAGGAAAGGAAAACAAAGATAGAAGGGGAAAATTTTCCTATGTAAATAGGGTTCCTATATAAATTATAATATGCAAGGACCAATAAAAAAAATATATAAGGTAAAGGAATCAAGGAAAATATAAGGGAAAAAAGACATGAAATCTTTGTTGCAACATATGCAACAAATGTAGTAAAAACTCCAAGGTTACTCGGTAAGCCAAATAGTAAAAGAAAATTAAGATAGAAAGGGCACAATTTCCTATGTAAAAGGTTTCCTATATGAATTATAATATGCAAGGAACAATAAAAATATTAATATAAGGTAAAGGAATCAAGGTCAAACTATAGTAGATGCTCGAAGTCACAAAAAAAAAGTCAGCTTTGTTGTAGTTGTGTAGCTAGTTAGAAAGCAAAGGTTTGGTAGAGACAATGCTTGAAGGAGCTCAATTTTTGTGACATAAATGGTATGAAGCTTTAGTATGCAATGAAATATTTTAAAATAAATAATATTAAATGAAAATAATAACCGATAAAGAGAGAGAGAGAATGAGTTTTTTTATAAGTTGGAAACAATTCAACATTAAATTTAGTTGAATTTTTGTGATTTTATGTGTATTTTTTAATGGAAAGCCCAATTTGAAAAAAAAATAAAATGAGATCTTACAGGTAATGGTGTGGAGTGATTTTTTGTTTGACTTTATCCTCACATGAGTTCTAGGATTTAGGGTGTAAGAGAGATGTTAAGCTAGTTAAGTGTGTAAGAGAACTATCATAAATTTATGATTGTAGTACTTATTGCACTTTTTGATTGGGTGAAAGGTAACCAAGTTAAAAATATAATTTGGTTTTGTTATGAGACTATTTAGTATTGAAATAATAGTTATAGGATTAGGTTAAATTTATTTTTAATAATTAAATTCTAAAGGAGTCCACTAATTGACACTTATTAGGAAAAATATCAATTTAATTCCAAAAATATTAAAAAAAAATTGGAAAGGTAGGGAATACTTTTAGAAACTCAAATGTATAAAAAACTTAGGTAACAGAGTTGGTTTGAAGCTTGATGCATATAAAACAAGTCAAAACAGTAAAATAGCTAAGTTGCAAAAATACATTTTTTGGTAGATGTACATAACCGATAATAGCTCATTCAAATTGTAATGCATTGATGTGGAATATTTTTATAAATCCAAGTATATGTAATTATCTGGTCTCAGAATTATTTGATAACCAATAGATTAAAAATAAAAAAAATTACTAAAGTAGTCTAGTCACATAAATAGTTTTTATTTTTATTTTTTATGATTTAATGATTCTGAAGGAATGGATGAAACATGAACAAATAGAATGGATGGATGAACTGAAAAAATATCATTGGGTCAAGTCAAATATTTTGAATGGACTAGAAAGTGTAAGAAAAAAAAAGGAATCATAGTAATTGCAATATGATGTGTTTTTCATAAATGAGAGAAATGATCAACAAAATATTATAATAAACATGGACATAATTAGATTGGATTATATATATGTTTTTTATGAGACTTATTACTATACCAATCACGTGTAGGATTTTGTAAAAAAAATCACTTGATACTATATATATTGCAGATTTGGTAAATATTCAAGCATATAATTGTATAAGTGGACTAAAACATAACAACACAACTTTTTTTATAAAGAAATTATTTTTTAATAATAGTTTTTTTCTAAACTGTTATTAAAAGACTATTAGAATTATATATATTATAGGATTTTTTGATAACTATTTTGGTTTAAATAGTTATTAAAAACTAGGGTTTAATAACAGTTATAAGGAGAAAAAAAACTTCTACAAATGGTGAATGAAATGCTCATTAAATACTAATTAGGGTTTAATTACTAATTAATCGCATATTTCATGTTAACATATAAATTTTAATAATGTCTGGCCAAAAATATTATTATGGCATGCATCTTATGTTAATTATTAATTATATAGGTTTTTAATTATTCATTTATTTGATCTTAGTTAGGGTTTTTAGGGTTTTATGATTATTAATCATTTGTTTTAATAACGATTTATAGGTAAATCATATTATTAAAACCAAAACTTCAGTCTAAATTTTAAACCATTATTAAAGCTTTAATAATGCTCAATTCAATAACATTTCATATTTTTTTATATTAAAACCCTTTCAAAATAGCTATAAAATTTCATTTCTAGAGTGGTGCTAGTTAGTGTCATTTGTAAACCATTATGTTATTATATCGTTGATGATTCCCTAATCAATGACACTTCAGAACCGTTGCTATAATCCAATTTTAGTTATCATCAATTCTTCTAGTAGGGGTAAGGTTTTAACCATAGGATCTGGAAATCTATAGCTCTTTCCATTGTAGAAGAGGTTTTTTAGATTTAGGGCAGTGGTATCTATAACCTCTGGGTTTTGTTCTTCCCTTAATCCTTTCTTTTTCTTTTTTTTTGTAAGGAAGGAAGGATGATATCCATTAAACATAACCACGGAAAGGGTTACATGCTTACAAAATGGTACTTACACCCACCGGAAAAATCAAAGAATAAGATATCTCTAATCTCCTGAGGAGGTATCTCAAAACAATAATATCTATAATGGAAATTATTCCCAACATGATCCATGCCATTTGGAGCACTATTGGTCTCCCTGAATGTATGTTGAACCACACTATAGAAAAACTATCCTATCAAGTTCTTATAGGCCATCACAATGGAGGAGAGAAGATGGTGGTCTAAAATATTGCCATTACCCAAACATACAAGAACTTGAGAATCACAAAAACTCATAACATGTTGAAAGCCTCACTTCAAAGATTTCTAAAGGCCAAACCAAATGGCTTAAGGTTCTGCTGAAAGGATAGACCCAATAACCCAAGTTCATCGTAAACCCAAATTGCCACCTACCTGTATTATCTCTCGTAACTCCCCCTGCTACACTTGACGTGGATTCGTTTGAGCAATCCCACCAACATTCACCGTTAGGATGCCTAATGGGGGTGGTTACCACCCCAAAACATAGTTGGACTAATTTTTGTTATGTCTTGGATAGCACAGGTTGATTTCCTAGCCTTTAGCTCATCTCGTGCAAAAATTTTAATCCATGAAGTTGTTCTTTCCAACTAGATGTCCTTACCCTTGAAAATCTTTTCATTCCTACATCTCCAAATACATCATAGGTAATAATAAAGACACTTGACTAGGGTGGGTCCAGTAGGGTCAAATATCTCGACTTATGCATATTAGATCAAAACTAGTCATGAAGTCTACCACGAAAGAAATCATGGGCCATCTACGATGATAAAATATAGGACCAAATTGACCTACTTTGAGGAAAGTCCCTCAAAACATGGATTGTATCTTCTAGATCATGCCCACACTGAACATAAGACGTATTAGAATAAGGCCTCTCTGGGCTCGATTCTCATTAGTGAGAAGCTTTTTATGACATGTAAGCCACACTTTTTTTTGAATATGTTGTCTCACCTTTAATTTCCAAATAAGATTCCATTTTGGAGACATTAAATTATCATCCTCTCTAGGGATTTCACACACTGATCTCACAGAGAACATTCTATTAGGGGTTAGCCCCCAGCTCTTCACATCATCTGCATATTCTTGAACATCCACCAACATTGCTGCAATTTCCATTAGACTCTTCATAGGAAGCCAATGTTGGAATTGTGTCCAATCCCATCCTCCTTCATCCTTTAGAAAATCCCTCACTTTCTTCTTGTGAAGCTCCTATAGTAAAGGCATGAGAAGTTTATTCTTAAGAGGACCAAAGCATACCCGCCAGTCCTCCCAAAATCTCGTTGTGACTCTTGATCTAACAATCCACTTGACACCATACTCCAAGAGCTTAGCAGCCTTACCAATATGCCACCAGGTACTCGAGGCTCCCCCTTCCAATTCATGTGTGCTTAGGAACTAAAATCTCTATACTTCTTCGTCAAAACTTTCACCCATAGAATCTCAGTTTGTTAGACCCATTCCCAGACTAATTTCATCATATGTGCCTTATTAGATGTCTCCATCAAGCAAAGGCCCAACCGCCCTTGGACTTTGGGATTGCAAACCAACTTCTAACTAACAAAAGGAATCTTCCTATGCAACTTTGAGCCTTCCCATAAGAAACTTCTATTTAAACTATAAAGTTGTACATTAAAATATTTGGGAAGCTTGCTCGTAGTCATGGTATATAGCAGAATGGAGCTAGAAATATATTGACAAATAGTAGATCTCCCTAGAAGAGATAAAATATTTGGTTTCCAAGAGAATATCCTTTTGTGTACCCAATCAATCACATTAGAAAAGAAACCTTTTCGTCTTTGTCCCATTATCAATTGCACGCTCAAATACTAGCCAAAAGTGAGCAATTATGGAATGCCCGAAAAAGCAACCAAATCCCTTATAGTGTGAGGAGGCACACTGGACAAACAAAAAAAGGATGGCTAACTTAGTGATATTAGCCTTCTCATTCGATGCAATACCAAAACGATTAATACAATCATGCATTGTTGAAATTTGGCTCCTGTCAGTCTAAAAGAAAAGGAGTAAATCATTGGCAAAGAATATATGGGATATTGGCATCCCTCCTCTATACAGTATTATAGGTTTCCAATTATCTGAGGAAATTGCCTGATGAATTGTATGAGAGAGTCTTTCCATACATAAAATAAAATTATATGGTGACATAGGATCACCTTGTCTTCTACCTCTAGAGGGTTTAAACCAATATGTGACCTCCCCATTCCATTGGATGTGGATTAAGGGGGAGGAAATGTATAATAAGCTTGATAATGAGTGGAGGAAGGCAAACTAACTCCAGTGTTTCCTGGATGAATTTCCACGACAAACGATCATAAGCTTATTCCATGTCAATATTAATTTCTATAAAACCCTTCTTACCCTTATTTTATCTCATTGTATGAACTATCTCCTCAGTAATTAAGCTGATATCATGGGATTGCCTTCCCGGTAGGGAGCTATTATGTTCCAGACCAATTACTTGACTAATGATGGACTTCAGGCGAGTAGAGAGAACTTTTGTAATGGTTTTGTAGAACACATTTCAAAGTCTGATAGGTCTAAATTCCCTTAGTCTAGAAGGGTCCTCCACCTTCAGGATAAGAGAAATCAAATTTTTGTTAAGAGAATAAGGAAATTCCCTAGTGAGAAAAACTTTTGAAACCAATAAAACCAAATCATCCCCTATAAAATGCCAAAATCTTTGATAAAAATTGGATTTAACCCATCGGGTCCAGGACTTTTCAGTGCACCCATCGAGAAAATTGTGGCTCTTACTACAATAGGAAAAATAAGCCTTGTTAGATCCAAGACTTCATTGTGTAACAAAGGCAAACAATTATTGGGTAATAACATAAACGTCTAGTTCTCCTAATCATCCATATATAGGTCCATAAAGTACTTCTAAACCACGCTGAGTTGTTCCTCTAGGTCATACGTCCATGTTTCATAATCCTTCAATATTTGAGGCACTTGATTATGTCTACTCCAATTAAGCATTGTTTGATGTAAGAAACGAGTATTTCTATCATGTAATCAAGCGCTATTAACTTTTGGCCTATGGAACCTGAAATGCCCCAGAATTATTTATTTAAAGAGATATATTAAATAAGGATTTATTGGAGAATTTATTTAATTATTTATTTTATATGGAATAGGAAGGATTTATTTAAAGAAAACTAATGTGCAAATTATAAATATTTTTATAAAGAAAAATTGAGATTTTTGCTAATTAAAAAGGAATTTAGGAGAAGTCTTTTAAAAACCCTAAATTAGCCTAAAAAGAAAATTTAATATTTTTTATTTAAATATTTTTATTCTAAATATCCAAAATACTCTAATTAATTTATTTAACCCCAAACCATTTAAATTTTCCTTTTCCTTTTTCTTTTTTTTTCTTCCTTCCTTCCTTTTTCTTTCTTTTCTTTCTTCTTCCTTCTTTTCTTCTTTTTCTTTTTCTTCCCTTGCCGATTGGGCCAGTGACGAGGTCCAATCTTTCTTCTTTTCCTCCCTTCTCCTGTAAGCTAGACGGCCTGCACATCCTCCTTCCTATAGTAACCAAGACATCGCGTATTGTGGCCTTTTCCTCTAGAACGCCGCGTTCCATTAACAAAATTTTAACCATAGCCAAGCGGCCCGGTTCCTCCCCCTTTTTCTTTTCTTTCTTTTTCCCTCGACCGCCCAGCTCACCTTCTTCTTGTTCCTCCTTCCTCCGGCGTCGTCCAACTATAGCTTTGAGGGCTGAAAATGGCACCGCCGGCCTTTCTCCCTCTCTTTCTCTTCCCCTCGACGCACACTCTAGCATGAACTAACCCACTCCCCTTTTCTCCCGCACGATCTCCCCATTTTCCCTCGCGAAGGTCGGGCACGATTTGAAATCGTGCTGACCGATCAACGCCACGGTTACCCCATTATTTCACCAGCATTAGCCTCTTGCCAACCTCTAGAACTCGACCCTACCCTCTAACACTATAAATGCCCCTCGTGTAGTATGATTTCAAGATTTGTTTCCCCGAAACCCTAAGTGCAAACCTGTGCGCCACCGTGACTTCAGACGCACTGTTCTACGCTGTTAGCCAACCTCGCCACTGCCTCTACCTCCCAAACTCTTCCCTGTAGTGCACTCTAGCTAACTAAACTATCCACCTCCTTCGATTCTTCTCGCATGAGCCACCATAGCCGTGCGAAGTTCCTTGTCCCTCTCGCAAAATTTTTTACCCTGCAACCTTTAAGCCGCCGTCCACCACCACATCCACCACTTCTACTACCTTCTGCACCACCCAAAAACTTCTACTAATTCGCCTCCACCGAACCATAACCTTATTTTCTCTTTTCCCCTTCTTCTCCCCTCTTTTTCTTCATCTTTTTCCCTTTTAGACTTCTTTTCCAGCCACCGGCATGCACCACAGCCGATGCCACCCATCTCCTTTTTATTTATTGAGATTTATTATGTTTTTATTCTAATTTTCAATGTTTATTCAACTATAATTATTATTATTATCATTATTATTGTTGTTTTATTAGTTGTAACATTATTAATACATTTTGTTGGCAGGGTTGAGATTATTCTTGAGTTAATTAGATTGTTAGTTTCAAATTTTAGGAATTTAATTGAATTATTATAAGTTTATTATCATTATTAATACTATTAATAATATTATTATTATTAGAATAATTATTTTATTATTAGTGTTAATTAATTTAGGAGTGACAAGGCCTTAAATTTTAAATAAGGTTCACACCCTTGTATTTTTATTAGTATTAATATTATTTTTACTATTATTAATATTATTATAATTATTATCTTTACTAATTTAATATTATTATAAGTATATATATATTATTAATATTATTACTACTATTATTATAATAACTTTATTATTTGGGGTAGGTTCGAAAGCCCACCTTGTAATTTTAAGGTTATATTATTTTTATTATTATTTCTACTAATATTAGTATTATTACTAATATTTTATTATTATTATTATTATTATTATTATTATCATTATTATTATTATCATTATTATTATTATTATTATTATTATTATTATTATTATCATTATTATTATTATTATTATTATCATTATTATTATTATTATTATTATTATCTTTATCAACATTATTTTGGTGAAGGGTAGAAACCTTTATATCATCATTCGTTTTAAATTACATTAGTATTTTATTAGTATTTTTTATAGTTAATTCTAGCATAGTATTATTTTAATTAAAAATCAAGTTTTAGGATAAGTTAGTAAATAATAGTATTTTAGGAGGGAACCTAATTCTAGTATTTTCCCCATAATAAGTGAGCCCAGTTAGAGCCCTCAAGTGGTATAGGAGCATGCTCCAAGACCGGTGAAATTTTAGGTAAAGGGTGATAAGGCCATATGTGTAATATGTGATTTTATGCTATGCATGCCATGTGATATGAATTATAGTATATTTTATAATTTTTATGAATGCAGTATGATATGGAATTGAAGTATGTTGGTGTGAATAAATTGTGACATGAGAATTATGTGTATAAGTGTGTTATTATTATGGTATGATGTGGCCTTAAGACATGCATGATGAGGTTGTAAAATAATGATGGGAGTGTAATAATGTGGTGTTAAGGTTTTGCATGGAGTTGTGGGATGCATAGTATTAGGGTTTGCATGTTGTTGGGCTTTGCATGGAGTTAATGTTGCATGGTGTAGGGTTTTGCATGGAGTTGTGGGACGCATGGTATTAGGGCTTTTATGGTGTTGGGCTTTGCATGGAGTTAATGTTGCATGGTGGTATTAGGGTTTGCATGATGGTATTAATGGTTGCACGGCGGTATTAATGGTTGTATAGTGGTATTAGGGTTTGCATGGCGGTATTAGGGTTTGCATGGTGTTAGGGTTTTGCATGGAGGTGCATGGTATTAGGGTTTTACATGGTGATATTAATATTGCATGGAGTTAGGGTTTTTGCATGGTGGTATTAATGTGGCATGGTATTGGGGTTTGTATGGGATTTAGGGTTTGCATGGGAGTGTGGTTTACGTGGAGTTAGGGTTTGCATGGAATTAGTCATGCATGTTTGGGTGAAAGTTTGTGAATAAAATACTTAAAACACTAATCATTTAAAGTGAAAGATTATTGAGTCGGGTCCAGCTGATCCACCGGTTAGGAATAGTGGTTAGGGTTTTAACCTATAAGTGACTGATCCACTGGCGAATAATAGTGGTGTGGACTTTGTCCCGCAAGTGACCGGTCTACCAGCAATAATAGTGGGGTGACTCGAGCTCAATAAACACAAACTAGAGTTGCTAAGACTTTTAAAAGATATTAATTACTTACAGTGGAACACCATGTGAGTAGGAACCAGCCGATCCACCGGTAAGGAATAGTGGTATGGACTATTGTCCCTCAAGTGACCGATCCAACTACAAAAAATAGTGGTGTGGACTATTGTCCCGCAAGTGACCGGCCCACTGGTTAAAATAGTGGGGTGTTCCTGTACTTACGTGGATTTGATAAAAGGTATGGTGTGCATCGAATTCCGATAAAAAGATTAATTAAATAATTAATCTGAACTGTTTGGGCCTTTATGGGTGGGCTTGATCATTTATAAGTTGTACACTTATCTATATGACCTTATGCATTATATATGTGGGCTTGAAAGTGTAAGTTGAATATTATCCTATATGATTTTATGTTGTTATGTGTTGGCCTTAGTGCTCAGTTACCTTACTCAGTATGTAGCGTGTTGATCACCCCTTTTATGGGTGTTGTTCATTCCTACGAGTAGAAGGCCCATCTGACGTGTTTCAAAGAGGAGACGCTTATTTCGATGCTATTGATGTCTATGGGACATCAGGAGGGGCCGAGTGATTATGGGTTGGATTGGGTCATAGAGTGGCGTGGTCGTTTTCCTTCTGAGATTTTTATTCATGTTACCTTTTTATTATGTTTGAGTTTGTAGAAATAATTTTATTAATATTGTTAATTTAATCTTTGAAAAACAATAGCTAGTATTTCAAATTATATAGAGACTTATGTGTACTATCATTTTTGTATTTATAAATTTGGATTATTAAAGATGTTATGTAGTGTTTTCTTAGCCTTAGCACTTAGTACCAGAATGGTAGGAGTAAACCGGTCTGGTACTAAGTGTGGCAGTAGCATCCCCTGAATTTACGGTTTTAATTTATAAGTATTGTTTTTAAAAAAATGTGTAAATTTTGGGGGTGTCACATAACCATACAAGTTGCTCTTGGGTGAGAATCTCATTATATTCTTTAAATAACTTCTCCTCTAGTCTTTCTAAATTTTTAGATAGGTTAGCAGCAAGGGCTCGTTGAGTCCATGTAGCTAAGCATGAACTCTTCTCTTATGTGCTTTGACACTGCCAAAGACAGCCTTGTTCCAATCATTTAAACGATAGCAACAATTGGAAGCCTTAGAAACAAAATCAGCCTCCACTCCCCATTGTTGTTTTATTAACCGCCTTTACTTGTGGGTGAGATATCCAAGAAATTTCAAATTGGAATTGCTTACCAACCCGCATGTTACCACCAACATCAAATAAAGACAAAAGCATTGGATGGTGGTCGCTATAAGTATATGATAAGTGCATGACATGAGCATTAGGGAAAAGCCCCATCCTTGCATGGGAAGCTACCAACCAATCAATACGTGAACTGACCTTCATTCCTCTAACTCTATCATGCCATGTGAACTTAGAACCCGAAAACCCTAAATCATGTGAACTATAAGTGGCGAGGTAGTTACTAAATGTCACACATCTATTGACCTATCTAACACTACCCCCTTTACATTCTTCCAAGGAACAAACATCATTAAAAACCCCTCTGATGATCCAAGGGCTAGGAATATGTTGTGTTTTTCTAATAACATCTTCCCACATCTCATCTCTCAAGGATTAACAGTAGAGAAGCATAGACCATTGTGAAAAGAAAATATTTCCTCGTACACAACTTCACATAAGTATGAATCTATTAAGTAGAGGCTACAAGAACTTGGGCATCAATGTACTCAATTCACCATAAGATCCAAATTCCACCTTGGAAGCCCTTAGCTTCCATCCAAATGTTATCGTTAAATTTGAGTTTACAGATGACATCTTCTGCTTTTTCTACTTAGTTTATTTTCTATCCAAACCACTAACCAAAGATTATGTTGCTGAAAAAGCTAAAAAAATGAGCATGAAAGGAAATGTTTCCTCCCCCTTTTACATTTGATACAAGGAACTTACATTGGTTAGGAACACTCATAAAAAGAAAACAAATTAGTTTCTAAGAGGAGGACCGGAGTGGTTTTTTATCACATCATATCCCAACCCTATGGAATCAATCTTCTTACTTATTTTTAAAGTACTCAGCTGACCTCTTGAAATAGAATCTCCCCTTTACAAGCCCACTGGTGCATTAGTTATTTGAGAGTTAGATATTCTAGCCTTAGTCAGTCCACCATACTTATTACCAATGTTCTCGAGAGGTCTTCTAGACTTTACCTCTAGTACATTATTTTTCTCCATGGACTTAGTAGTTTGGGCTTCATCATTCTTATTTAAACTGACTACTTTCGTAGCAACCGATCTTTTGATAGACAAATGGGGCACTTTATTCTTGGCCCAAGTTTGCCCCACGGATTGTTGAATTAAAAATCCATTTTCCTCAATACTCCTCATATCATTTAAATTTGGTACTTGATATAGGTGAACCATATTGATGGCATCCATACTAACTACATCTTCTTGGTCTTTCAATGTTTCCTCGGCTTCCCAGAGAGCATTAAAACGGGAAGACCAAAAGTTTTCTTTATTTTCAATCTAAAAAAAATGGTTTTGCTTATTATTCGGTAACTAATCATTTGATGCGGACCCATGGTTTGAATTATATTGGCTTTTGCCCTAGTTGGCTACCAACGTATACGACCCTTATAGGCTAGGCTCTTCTATTGTTGCCTCTTGAGCATGCACCATCTGATCAATCGACCTTCCACCACCTTGATATATTAAATCCTCTTACATGTTTTCTTAGCCAAGTAATATTGGATATAGAGCCTATAAATGTCCCACTCTACCATTAGAAAAGTATATCATCTTGATCCCTTCATACTCAACATTATATAAAGAATTACCAATGTATATTCTCATAAGTAGAGCTTTGATCAAGTCAATTCCTATTGATAAATGCACAAACTTACCCTTAGCTATCTAGGTAGTCATTACATCCACTTTCACAAATCTCCTAATGTAATTACCAATAGCCCTCAGCAAGTCAGAATTGTCATAATACTCCCCAGTAACATCTGGAATATGAATCCAAGCAAGCATTGAAGTAATAGAAGTTTTTGAGATTTTAAACTCTAGCATCCACTTCCTTATTGTCAAATAATGCCCAAAAACTATCTATGGGCTAGAGCTCAAGATATAGTCATAATCATATATTTTCTAAAATTTAACCACAAAGAAACACATTTCCAGTTCTATAAGGTTATAAATACCTTCAAAGGATCAAAGATCCCGAATCTTATAGCATAATGTCTCAAATCTGATTGATCTTCCCATTAATTTGATGATAATGCATCTTCTCCAAGGACGGTGCAAAGTCCTCTTTTCAGTTTCCAATGGCCTCACTTGTGGCCACTAGGTGTTTAGGATAATCGTGTCATCTTCTCACTCTTCAACTTCCATGTCCTCAAATTATTTCCACTCTTCATCAAGCAACTTGGAGTAACTTACCTTCAAAACAAGACCTTGAAGAATTTCACTAAAAGTGAAATCTTGAACCCAAGGATTATCGTCTTTAGGGATTTCTGCTTGATTTTCTTGTGGTAGATCACCCGCAGGGGTTTCACCCATTGAGATTTCTAGAGTTATCATACCTGGAGCGATCAATTCAGCAGATCATTTGAGCTTCTTGTTTGCAGTCTCTATTATTGAGGGATTTGATTGTAAATTCATTTGCGAAGTATGATGGGAGTGAGGGAGGTAGGAAGAAGCAGGGGGAGAAGCCATAGAGCGTGGAGGCGCGTTATTTCATTCCAAAAGAAAGGATTTTTTTGCTTACTACTCATTCATTAATATTAATCTTTAATTATTTATTTATTATCTATATAAGTTTGTATTTTTTGCTTCTATATATATTACTAAGCTAACAATGAAAAGCTTAAAGGCCACCAAATAGTACAAAACTAGTATGGATTTGGCATTTTCTATTTGCACCATTTTTCATCTTCAGCTAGCAAGGATAATTGGTTAAGTGAAGGATTGACAATATCAAATTTTTAATTGTTTAATGGTTTACTAAGTGCATACATGCATAAGATAATTGGATATTATAAGAGAATAATAATGTCACGAACAAAGATCACGATCCCATCTTATCATTTAAATTATTTTACTTACATTACAATATATGTGTGTATATGTGTTGTTATAAGGTATGTAAGAATACTATGTTGGTCATAATCTTTTGTCATATCTTGGTCAACAGCATATTAGTCAAATGTACTTTCGTTATTTTGTTTTATTTAGTCGCAGCTTATTATGTTAAGCACCACTGTATATAAACCTTTTGTAATAATTTCAATCAATAATAAAAGAATATAGCACTTTCTTGTTTTACCGCTTGACTCTTTCTTCTTCTTTCTTTTCTGTCTTCAACATTTCTATGGATGTACTCACATGGTATCAGAGCCTAGATCAGATCGATTATTTTTTTCTTTCTTCAATTTCACAACTCGAAACACATAATTTGTAAATGGCTACTTCTCTGAATAGCACTTTTGATTCTTCTCCAAACACAATAACTAAGAATGCTAATTTTGGATACTCCAGGGTCTATGCTTGTTTCTGAAAAATTTGACGGCTATGGATTTACAACATGGAAACGATATATGAAGATTAATTTATCTACGAAAGACAAACTTTGCTTCGTGGATGGTACTTGTCAAAAACCACTCACATTTAACCCTAATTTTAGACTATGAGAGAAATGTAATGACATGGTAATTGCTTGGATATTAAATTCTATGAGTAAACCATTCGCACATAGCATTATGTTCTCTTCCACCGCCAGAGAAATTTGGCTTGAACTTGAAGAAAGGTTTGGACAAATAAATTGCCCTTAATAATTTCAAGTGAAAAATAATTTGTGTTCAATTGCTCAAAGATCAGATAATATCACTTCTTATTTCACCTAATTGAAAATTTTATTGGGATGATACAAGTTCTTTGTTGTTCGGTACAGAATACACATGTGGTTGCACTTACAGTGCCAATGACAAGCGAATTAAGAACGATGAAGCCATGAAATTAGTTCAATTTCTTGTGGGACTAAATGACAGCTATAGCAACTATCGTGGAAATATTCTCATGATGAAGCCCTCCCCTTCTGTATCTCAAGAATATTCCATGCTACTGTAAGAAGAACAAGAAGAAGAAGTGTATTCAAACAATGGGAGTTTCTCATATTAGTCGGCCTCTTTCAATACTTTCAATAAGCTAGGAACACATCTTACTGGAGGAGAAAAGAAAGGCACTAATAAGAGATCGAACCTCTATTGTAATTACTATAGAAAGGGTGGCCATACCATTGAGAAATGTTACAAAATTCACGATTTTCCAGCTGACTTCAAGTTTACTAAATCTAAACCAAGAACAGGAGCAACAATATATAACGCTTCTTCAAATGACATTATCCCATCTGGTACTTCTGCCAATCCTGTTCCTAGATTAACTTCTGAACAATGCACTCAATTGCTAAATCTTCTTAGTCAGCACAATTTGGCATCCATTGCTTCAAATAATGATAGTCATATTATTGCAAATTTTGTTGGTAAGCATGTATGTTCTTCTTTTAAGAATGATGATAAGCATGCTTTTCCATTGCCAAATGAAACGAAATTTTTGGATCATTGATAACGGGGCCACAGATCACATGTGCTTAGACCCCAAGCTCTTTCATTCTACTAAACCTCTTATTAAACTATTCGACATCATTTTGCCTAATAATCAAACTACCAGAGTCACTCATTCTAGCATTATTATTCTATCTCATTCTATTACTTTTGATAATGTCTTATTTGTTCCAGATTTTGCCTATAATCTACTATTTATTTTCCATGAAGAGGCTACTAGCACTTGGTAGAGTATAAGGTGGATTGTACATCTTGGATGCTCCTTATACACAATCTCAACAAACCTGTCCTGCTTCTACTTTGTTTCCTATTTCCAATGGTAACAATGTCTGTAATAATCAATTGACCATACTATGGCATTATAGACTAGGACATTTACCAATGTATAAACTCAAATCTTTTTCCATGTTTGAAAGTACTATGTTGTCTGATTCTATTTAGTGTGAAATCTGTCCTCAAGCTAGACAATATAAACTCCCATTTCCTCGTAGCACTATATACACTACTCATATTTTTCAATTCATACACATAGATGTTTGGGGCCCTTATAAAGAGCCTACCTATAATGGCTATAAATACTTTCTCACTATTGTTGACAATTTTAGTAGATTCACATGGACACACCTTTTATCACACAAAATAATGCCCTATCCCTCCTCAAATACTTCCTTAATATGGTAAATACTCAATTACATACAAAGGTGCAAACCATTCGCTCAGAAAATGCCATTGAGCTGGGCACAAGCCGTGCTGCCACCCAACTATTTCATGATCATGGTATCATTCACCATACCAATTGCGTTGCAACTCCAAAACAAAATGGTGTTGTGGAAAGGAAACACAAGCATCTTCTTGAAACCTCTCGTGCACTTCTTTTTCAATCCAAACTTCCCTTAAATTTGTGGGAGGATTGCGTACTCACAGATTTCCTTCCAAATTTCTCTATGGGCAAACACCATTTCAAACACTCTATGGTTCTTCTCCTACTTATAATCATCTTAAGTCTTTTGGCTGCCTTTGCTAGGCCTCTACTCTTTCACATAACAGAGACAAATCCTCTCCTCGAGCTCTACCTTGTGTCTTTATTCGATACCCATTTGGGAAGAAAGGATACAAAGTTTACATTCTCACTACAAATGATATCATCATTTATAGAAATGTTGTCTTTCATGAAATAATATTTCCTTATAAACTCCATCCACCCATCATCTCTAGATCATTACCTATTCCAGTATCTGATGATGTACTTTCTTTCCCTTCATCATTCTCTCATCCACAACCTTCAAATGAATCTTCACATCACTCCACTCAGTCTTCTCCATGTACCAACCCTACTCCTCAGCCTACTCACCATTCATCACTTCCATATGTTATCCCACAAAACAGTTCTCTTAATCCATCTCTCTGGCAATCTACTCGCACTACAAAACCTCCGTATCACCTTCATAATTTTATATGTAATGTTGTTCACAATCTAAGTTCATGTCCTCACACCCTTACCCATTCAATTTATTCTACTTCTCAACTTTGTTTCTTTTCCCTTTCTACTCCCAATCAACATCTCATTTTCTCTCTTTCACAAGCACAAGAACCATCTTCTTATGCCAAGGCAGCATCTCACCCTAGTTGGTAGGAACTAGGAAGCTATGTAACAGGAACTTGATGCCTTATATGCCACTAATACCTTAGAGCTGGTCCCTGTCCCCAAAGGTAAGAAACCTATTACTTGTAAGTGGGTTTAAAGATTAAACACAAGGTTGATGGCAGTATTAAAAGGTTCAAAGCCCATCTGGTAGTACGGAGCTTCACTTAGAAAGCTGGCATTGATTATACAAAAAAATATTCACCAATTGTTAAAATGACAACTATTTGCACTTTAATAGTTGTTGCTATCAAAAGGAATTGGTCCATGCATCAGTTGGACGTCAACAACACCTTCCTTCATGGAGATATAGACATTGAAATCTATATGTGCCCTCCCCTGGTCTTCTCTTTCTAGATTCTTCTTTGGTTTGTCACCTTAACAAATATTTATATGGTCTCAAACAAGCCTCAAGATAATGGTATGCTAAACTCAATCAATCTTTACACTCCCGTGGATATGTAATATGTCAAGATGATCATTCTTTATTTTCTCAGAGACATAACAAACTTGTTACTTTCATTTTGTTCTATGTTGGTGATTTACTCATTACCGATAATGATGACCATGAGATCTCTAATCTTAAGATGTTCCTTCATACTCAATTTAAGATCAAAGATTTAGGGGCTCTTTATTATTTCCTTGTCATTAAGATCCTTCGAGAACCTCATGGTGTGATTTTAACCTAAAGAAATAGATATTCTCTGTGAATTCGACATGCTCAATGTTCCTCCTTTGTCCACTCCTCTTGATTTTCACACTAGACTTACACCTCTTGATGGTGAAATATATTTAGACCCTTCTCTCTACCGTAGCCTTGTTGGTAAAATCAATTATTTCACCCACATTTCCCCCGATCTTGCTTTTACTGCCCAGTACTTGAGTCAATTCAGGCAATGTGCACGTGAACCTCATATTCAAGCAACCTTACATACTCTCAGATGCCTTAATAATGATCCATCATCGGGCATTTATTTGTCTTCTTCACATTCTTATTCACTTCAAGCCTATTGCGACTCATATTGGGCTTCATATCCTCATACTAGGAGATCTGTAAGTGGTTGGTTTATTACTCTTGGCTCTTCTCCTATCTCATGGAAGGCCAAGAAACAATCTACAGTAGCCTTGTCCTCTACTGAAGCCGAATACTGCAACATGTGCTAAGTTAGTGCTAAACTAGCCTAGTTAACTCGTTTATTACATACTCTTGATGTCCCTCAAGCTATTCCTATCCCTCTCAAATGTGACAATCTCACTGTTGTCCATATTGCCAAGAATCTGATATTCCATAAATGCATAAACACATTGATCTCGACCACCATTATGTCCGAGAAAAGCTTCTTGAAGGACTTATTTCCGTATCTCATATTCCAGTTGGCTGACATTTTTATAAAGTTTCTACCTAGACATTTACTAGGGATGTAAACGGGGCGGGTTTTACCAGTTACCCGACCAATTTTATCCGACGGATACTTAAACGGATATGGATAAACGGATACAGATACGGATATGGAGGATGGATTAAAATACCCGTCGAGTTCGGGTATGGATACAGGTATGTGATATCCATACCCGTACCCGTATCCATATCCATATCCATTTACTCGATATATAATTACTTTTTTACCCTTAATTTTAAGATAAATATAGTATAAATTAAGGTTAAAATTGTCATTTGGCTTAGCTATAAATGGATTTATCCATCGAATAATGGATTTATCTGTTGGATAATATCCATTAACAGGTAAACGGATAATCCGTCGAGGAATGGATATCTAACGGATACGGATATGAATGTGTTAGCGGATACCCGTTCGGGTACGGGTACGGATTCGGGTACGGATTTTTTATCGGGTACGGATACTGATATAGTATACCCGTCCTGAACCCACCCCATTTGTATCCCTAACACTTACATGTAGATCTTTTATCCAAGTTGGACTTGTCATCTCCTGACCACCCTCTAACTTGAGGGGGGTGTTGGTCATAATGTTTTGTCCTATCCTGGTCAACTACATATTAGTCAAATGTATTTTTATTATTTTGTTTTCGGTAGCTACAGCTTATTCTATGAAGCACCACTGTATATAAATCTTTTTTTAATAATTTCAATCAGTAATAAAATAATAGAGTACTTTCTTGTTTTGCTGCTCGACTCTTTCCTCTTCTTTCTTTTTCTTTCTTCACCATTTCCATGGCTGCGCTCGTATAGCAGGTATCCGATTACAAGATATGTAGTAATTAGCGTGGGGCAAATGCTTATTTTTATTCATCGGAGACATAAATTAAACCACTCTGTGGCAGAAGTAGCAATAACAATAATGCTTGTGGTGATACCAATTGTAAGCTGCCTTTTCAGCGCCTAACTTGTAGCAATATCTCTGACAGTAATCATAACCATTGCTACATTACCCCTTCCTGTACCAGCTGCAGTCTTTTCCTTCAGCCGTTGAAATTTCTCCAAAAAGAAGATAATCATGTTTCTCTATTGATAGATAAAAATGCAAGAATGTAGATAGAGAACCAGTCGACCAATGAAGTAAAAGATTCAGAGTTTGTTATGGAAAAGATGGTGGGGTCAGGTTATTACAAGAGTTTGGTGAAAGGAAGCTAAATCAATGTTGGTGAAGGTTAATGGAAACTTGAATGCGTAGTTACTATGCTAAATTGCTAATGGTGGCGAACAAACATCATAGCATGTTGTCACGTGCTCAGAGGTTTCGGCCCCAGTGCCCCTGGCGAGGCCAGCATCCCACATTACGAACCGCCGAGCACCATGTTGAATATGCGCAACATCCCGCAATAATAACACAATAGATATGCATGAGAGGGACGCCGAGTCGTACCTGAGACAGAACATCGACATTAGCAACCATCAAGCAACCAGGGAGCACCCATATTCGCATGGCTCATTGGCTAGATGCTTGGGGGCAAGTCATGGACCGTGACATTCTCCCCCACCCAAAATCGCAAACGCCCTCGTTTGCACCACAGAGGGGTCCCAACATTGCTTCCCTGCATCTCAAGTGATGTCCTCGCGACATTCCATCAACGCTCGCCCCATGTTGGGAAAACATCGTGCAACTACCATACGTTGCCCCGCAAGGCTCGTAGTCTAACCAACATCTCGTACTCAACATATCTGTTGCGGCATATTCGAACCCCTCGCAGCGACAAACCTGCGCGCCCGAGATTGCCTCATCGCACTGCCCTCAGCAACCCATTTCAATGGCCTGGATCCCGCACCAAACCACGTCCACCAACACCCCTTGTCAATGGACCTGTGCGGCACTCACGACCCCTTGGCTTCACTCCTTCGAAGCTGGTCGTCACTCAACGTGCCTAACACCAACGGCCTACCCACACTCCTTCGGGGTACAGCCAACAACACGGCAAAATGCTTGCTGACTGACACGGGCAATGAGCTTCTCTGATACCACTTGTCACGTGCTCAGAGGTTTCGGCCCCAGCGCCCCTGGCGAGGCCAGCATCCCACATTACGAACCGCCGAGCACAATGCCGAATATGCGCAACATCCCGCAATAATAACACAATAGAGATGCATGAGAGGGATGCCGAGTCGTACCTAAGACAGAACATCGACATTAGCAACCATCAGGCAACCAGGGAGCACCCATATTCGCATGGCTCATTGGCTAGATGCTTGGGGGCAAGTCACGGACCGTGACAATGTGCTAGAAATTACTGATGTATGTGAACAATGAGTACTATTTCTTAACCTCCTATATTGTTGGTAATAATATATAGTGTATTTATTAGGTAATAATAGAAATAAATTTGGAATTTGTAATTACCAAAAAAAATGTAGGCCTTATGCCTCTTACGATTTATAAAAAAAATAATTATGGGATTTCATTCTATCCTCTGTTAACTTACTTTTGTCATATTATGCTTAGTAAGTATTCTAAAATTACACCAAACACGTAAATCTTAAACATGATAAATACCAATACAATCGGATACTTTATGAGAAGAGATTTGACCATAAAACCTTAAACACCTATATTTTAACGTTATCCATTAGCCTAGAAGAGGTCAAAGTTAATTTAATAATTGCATTAACCTCCATTCCAATTATTGATAAAAAATCATATGGTAAGGGCAACAGTTATTGGAACATAATTAGCTCGGTGCCTGTATTTGGCTTGCGCTAAGGGTGTGGCTACGGCGGGCTATTTGTTTTTGGGGACTTTTATTTTCTTAAGACAACTAAGTAGTAATTAATTAAAAAGGTATTATGTTGAACGAGTCCTGTATCTTCACCCGAGTCACTTAGCTATGTTCAAACCCTTCCTTCTTGCTCATGTGATGATCTATATTATTTATGATATTTGTTCGTATTCGTACATGGTTTAAGCAAAATTGTAGCCAGTGGCTTTGGTTATGTGTTACCGTTTTTTGCCTCATTTAAAATGGTATTTACTAAATTTTTTATATATATATTTTTAAATCGTAATAGAAAGCTGCAGTTGGAAAAAAAAAAAGCCTTTCCCAAACCAAGCCTAACTTAGATTGTAAGAGATATAGAGGGATGATAGATTTCCGCATTTCAAAATTGATTTCTCAAAGGTTTAAAGAAATTTATGGCTCCAAAAAAATTAGTGGAGATATATTTAGTTTGATGAATAATAAATTTAAATAATCACAATGGCATGATTAACCACTTTTTGGAGCCATTAAAAAATTAGTTATCTAAAGTAATTGCTTTTTGAGATTAGACATGAAATTTTCAAAAAGAAGAAGAAGAAGAAGAAGAAGAATTGTTTCAGATAACTATTTTTTTAATTAATTCCAAATAATAAAATACTGATATCAGAATTCTTTTCGATAGATAAAATACAAGTTAAAAAGATATTGGTTTTCTTTGTCATGATACATTAAAAACTGTCATCAATTGAAACATTAAGTTTGATTTTGATAAACACATAAAATTGTGAAGAAGAAAACATTCCATTTAGTTCTATTACGGATTATCATCTGTAGTAAATATATTAGTCATGTATAAATCTGTTAGCATATTTTGTAATTGTATAAGTCAAATTAGTTAGCTAGAAGTGCCTGGGTCAACTTTATGATAATCATAAGTATGCATAGAAACAGAATTGGTAATAGATTATTGATGTTAGGAAAAAATCAATATGATGGACTTTGTCATTAGAATTGAATTATTGTCCTCACAGCATAACCGGAATGAGGAGGATAAGAAATAATATTGCTCAGTGTATATGAAACAAAATTTTCTTCTTTCTTTCAAAAGAACATTTACATGACTTTGGATATGTAATACTCCCAAATTAAACAGAATGGTATAATAATTGATATGATTACTTATATAGACATGATAAACCATCATTTTGCTACTTACGTCCTAATAATTCCATAATTGAACTTGTTTGCCGTATTAAGTAAGTGAGTAAAGACAAAGCATGAAGATATGACTAATATTGATCTGTGAGATCAACAAATCAATTTCAAAATGCTCTATGGTAGGCACAAGTCCCTTGTGGGCCAGAAGTGCTATTAGATGATTGCTAAGTAGCCCATGTGTGGTCGCATTTATCTCTAACATCCTAAAATTTACTATGAATTTTTTTTAAGCGAAAGTATTAATATAATAAAGCAAGCTTTATAGCCGCACTTAGCATGAGTCTAGTTTATACCTTCTCGTACTAAATGGAAGGCTAATATGTTATGATAATTTAAAAAGTTAGTAATTTAAAGAGATACTTAGATGAAGACTTTAATAATTTAAAGTAGTAACAGAGTATTAAATACATGCTCCAGATAATACAATATATAAAAAGGGATAAGGGGATAAAAGAGATAAATTAAAGAGTCCAAAGAAGATATCTGTAATCTAGGATACATAACATGTGTAACCTCGGATAGATATAACTCTACGCTCTAACTCCACGGTATAAACATACATCACTCTGCCTGAGGAACCTTCTCAAAATCAGTAATATCATCATCATATACTTGCAATACAATGTCTATAAATTTGTAGTATTAGTACGCATCTTATACTGAGTAATACAACTATTCTAAAGATATAGCATTATGTAGGAGACGCATGTAAAGAAATCAATAGAACATATAATGACAAGGTAAGAACGTACTTACGTATAGATGTCAATTGAGAAGAAGAAAACTCAACCATCAAGTTTAAAATAATATAATACAAATGTACAGATAGATTAGATTCATTGATTATCATATTTCAATATCATGATCACAACGATCTTTCTTAGAAAACATGTCCAAAATCTAAGATTTACAAGCATAGCTCTATTAAGATTTAAGATTAGATATTAACCAAATTGAGTTGATCAAATATCACTTGGGGCATTTTAAATTAATTTGGAAAGTCATGGAAAGAATAGCATACTATAAGTTAATTTTGTCAAAAATGACTTAATTATTAAGTTTTACAACAAACCAACTATTTTTAGTGAACCAATCTAATCCAATAACATAAAAATATAATTCAAATAATTTTAAATCAAAATTAGTAATCTGTCAGGTGTAAGGAGCATAAGCAAATTATTTTTATAAAATCATACTCGAAATTAGGATTTTTAAACCCGAACTACAACCCAACTAATTAAATTTTATTTCCTCAAATTGATAGCTTATGACTACAATTAAACTAATTGTAAATAAATCTAGGTAATCAATTTCAACAAAATAATCTTACAAGTTGCTAATTTAAGATAATTATTTCCCAAAATCAGGGTTTTAAAGCCTAAAATACAAACTCAAATAATTCTAATCAATTAATTATAATTAAAGGTGTTAGAGTGCAATTAAGGTCATTTCAAATATTTTTATAAATTTAATTTTAGAAAAATAACTATTCAAATGACCAATGTCATAATTTTGTTTGAAATCTAGGATTTTAGGCCCAAAAATACAATTCGATAAAATTTTAATAATTTATTTAAATTGAATGCTTAAAAATGCAATCAGGCATATTTTATAACATATTATATAATCAGTTGATCAAACCAATGAAAGAAATATCCAATTTAGCATATAGTTAGGGTTGTTGAACTTGGAATGCAAGTTTGGTTAATTATTCCTAAAATATATAAATTGATGGCTCAAAATTGTAATTAAATGTATTCTAATGTAAGTTATATAATCAATTGAATAAATTAACTCAATTACACAATTTAATTGAGATTCGTAAGAATTTTGACCTAAAAATTAAATTCCGATCGTTCTCACACAAATTTTCCAAATTGATACTTCCAACATAAAATTAAATATATTTCAAAGCATATTGTAAAATCAATTGGGTGAAATAGGTCAATTATACAATCCAATTTCTTCACATATGGATTTTGAGTTAGAAATCCAATTCCAATTAATTCTACATGAATTTCTCAAATTGGCAATTCCGAAATAAAATTAAATATAATTTACAACATATTGTATAATCAATTTATCAAAAATAGCTTAATCAGATAAATCTACAAATTCTAGGCATAATCGGATCAAAATTCCAATTTTCACAAACCAACCAAATTCCCTACAATTAACCACTCTACATCAATATACAACATATATATATACATAATTAAAGAATCAATTTAGCTTATCATAAGCTAATTTATACCAAATTAATCAAAACAAAGGTTAAGGTTTCCAAAAATTTATATCTAACAAAGAATTACAAATCGGGGAGAATGAAGACAAGGAAAGCTTCATCGGAGGTAGACCATTGCTCGCTAGTAGTCACCTGGGCTTTGCCGTGGCCAAATGTGGGGTGCGTTGCTACTTGCCTGCTACTTCTGCATTTGCTAATACTACACTCGCTGGCTGTTGTTGCTCGTGCGGTGGGTGGCAGCATGGTGTAGGTGGACTGCCGACAGAGAATGGCTGGTCATGGCTGGTGGTTGGCCTGCCGGCCAACTGGTGGTCGACGAAGGAGGAGTAGGGAGAAGGAAGTTAGGGATAGGGTTCACGTAGAAAGGAACGGGAAGGAAGAGAGAGAAAAGATAAGAGGGAGAGAAGAAGAGAGAAAAGGAAAAAGGAAGAGGAGGTCGATTAGGTAGGTTTTTTTTTAACTAATACAAATACACAATGAAATACTAAATATATAAAAATATTGGAAGATTTTATCTAAAACTCATTTAAAAAAAATTATTTCGTAAGGATTCGAAGGCCTAAAATTGATATAGGAGCTATATAAAGAATTTTGGAAAAAATTTCAGAAGGAATTACCAACGAATGCAAAGATTTATATTATTTAAGAAAATACATTGTAAGACCTCAAAAATATTTAAAAGCATAGAATAAAATATATAAATCAAATTCTAATAACTGAAACTAATTTAAATAATTTTTGAAACTAGTCTTCCGCAAACTAAAAAGGATAAAACAAAAGAAAATTAATTTTAGAAAAAAAAAATCCATAAATAAGCTTTGAAAATCTTTTTAATTATAAATTTTCCAAAGATCTTAACGACCTCGAAAACAAATAAATTTAAAGTCAGAAATATTTTCTACGAATAAACTCATTAAAATAAATTTGACTATTTTAAATGGAATTTTGTGATGTAAATAATGAATTTTGTTAATGAAATATAACTCTAAAATAAAGCCGTACTCACATGATGATGTTATAATAAAAATAAATCAAAATATGAGAGAGAACAAAAATACATGTTTTTAACCATGAATCAAAATCATATGAATATAATAAAATTATAATCGTGAACGAACTTATCTAGAATGATCCGTAACTACAAAGATTAATAAAAATTCAAATATGAAGTCAAAATTATCGATAAATCTATAAAATGAATCAAAATTAAAATAATTAAAAATTTACATCAAATTACACTAATAAAATAATTAAGCTTAATAAAATTAAATTTTAAAGATATAGGGTATTACATTAAAGCCCAAGCCAAATTATTAAGGCATT
This sequence comes from Tamarix austromongolica, assembly GCA_039764185.1. Classification (NCBI taxonomy): domain Eukaryota; kingdom Viridiplantae; phylum Streptophyta; class Magnoliopsida; order Caryophyllales; family Tamaricaceae; genus Tamarix; species Tamarix austromongolica. The sequence continues at coordinate 85,899,108 of CM077818.1, read as the reverse complement.
AAAGCCCAAGTTACATACCATTAAAGGCCTAATAAAATTAGATCTTAATGTATATTGACTCCAATTATTTAAGACAATGATCAATAGCCAACATTTAAGTCAACTAAGGGTCCACTTATAAGGTCAAATTAAATAACTAGTCTATAGGCACATAAAATGACAAAAATATATTTAAGGTCCACTAATTTACCTTAATATTAAGAAAGGTGTATTTCTCGCTAAAAGCATGATACATAGCCAATTTCTTTATTAGGATTAAATATAAGTGAGACACCAAGATAAAATACTAGGATTACTCTATCCACCCAAAGTGTCTCTTTCTCTTTCTCCTTTTCTTTTTCTTTCTTAATTAACTATTTTAATTAAGGTATCTAGGTATGCTCATCAAGTGTCACCTAAGTGTCAAATTATATATTTTAAAATATTTTATTAATATAATATTCAATTAGTTCTCAAAATTTCTAAAATTTCATGTAATGGCCAAAAATGCCCTTATTCACCTAAAATTACCTTCAAATTCTAAAATTTATAATTTACTCTAAATAATATCAAACCCTAGCATGCCATATACCAAATTCCATGTAAGAAACCCTATTAATACAATGGTACACTCAAAACTTTCAAAACTAATCTATAATACCCAATATACCCCTATCTGAGTATGTACAAAACCTTAAAAAATAATTATTTCAACTCTAAATGATCTAAAACTCATAACATAGCTTCTATACCTTATTATACATACAATGTAATAACTAGATACATTTAAAAAGAACTCACATACAATAACAAGGATGAGAGCTAAACAACTCGAATTTAGGTATATTATTCATGACTATATTGAATACCCATCATGATTCTACTAAACATTCAAAACAACTCTACTAAATATTCATCACATTTTCAATAGATAAGAGAACATGTAAAAATACACATAATTCATCTTTTCGTTAAAATTTCATGCTTATGTGCATAAGATAGAAACCTACACATGTCATATAAGATTTTTTTGGATATTATTTCATTCTTTTAATTAAAATAAAGCTAATCATACATAAAATAACATATAACACACTCAGCATAATATCCTATTTCTAAATATTAGTTCAGTTAAAAAAATTCCTAAGATCCTTAACAAAGTTAAAATAAATAATCTAGCAACTCCTTATCCAACCCACTTGATCACCTTCAATAATATAAGATTAAAAAGAGTTAGATAAATCAATATTAATAAATATGTAAAGGGAAGAAAGGAAATGAAATGGAAGAAGTGAAATAACAAGATTACTCTTGAATATGAAGGATTAGAGACCACCGGCAAAACCGCCAATTAATGATAGATCAAGTTTTTGGAGGGTTGAAAGGAACAATTTTTATGTTGAACTAATAAACAACAACATCAGCAATTTAGTAGGGAATCGTCAGCAAGGAAGATAAGAGAGGAAAAACAAGAGGGTAGGAGCACAATTTATTGGGTAAAAATGGTTCCTATATGAATTATAACATATAATAAATTAAACCCATCAAGAATTAAATGTAATGAAATCTAAGTCTAGGTGTGGTAGCAGATGGAGTCACACAAAAATTGTAGAGCTTGTTGAAGATCACCTCCATATTAGAGAATCATATCATCTTTGAGCATCATTTCTACTTTAAGAAACAAGAAGAAAGATCTTGTATTGTAAACGAACAATTCCTCCATTATCTTCCACATCACTTGTAGTGTTCACCTCTTAATCTTCTACAAACTTTTTGGCTTTCAACTCTTTGTTCAATTGATAATATCAAACTTGCTCATCTTATGTGCCCATTTTGTCTATCATTATCTACCCAAGTGATCAATAGAGTTGAAAAACTTTTTAATTTGATAATAAAAAATTTAAATTAAGTGTAAAAATAACACATATACTCCCTCTAATTCATTATATTTACATTTAAGAAAGATCCACATTTATTAAGGAACTCTATATATCTTATAATTTACCTTAATTAATAGCTCTTAGATGATATATATTTAATAATGAAATCATTAATGGTTATGCTAGGAATATAACTGATTCAGAAGAATCTCTAAATCACTCTCAATCTTATTCTTTAAAGGATGAAGAATAAGAAGAATTAGTATACTTGGAAATGGAACCCATTGTACTTAAAAATTCTTATGCTTCTAATATTTTTGACAAGTAATTCTTATAGGTATTATATATTTTTGCAAGAAGTTCATGCTACTGAAGATATTTGATGTACAAGATAAGGACAATGGCATTATAAGGATTACATAGGGCATGGAAGAACAAGGATACTAGTCACAAAGTTTAATTTCATATGTTAAATCTATGTATTACATGATTAAAATTTGTGTAGCTTTTATTGTTTTGTTGTATACTTTGTAATACTTGTAAATTGTTATTGTAACTCTTTTTTATATACTTGTACCATGCATTAGGAGGTTAATTTCATTAATAAGGGCTGGATGGTGGGCTTGTTAATAAAAGGAGCCTACATGGGAGCATGTATATATGATGACTTGTACACTTGATCTCAATAGAGAATCATATGCTAATTCGAGAGAAAAACAAGACAAGTTTTGTGTGTGTGTTTCTTCTTCTTCTTCTTCTTCTTCTCATCTCCTTCTTTAATTGAGATCTTTGGAGAGTAGTAGAGAGTTTTCTATTGAGAAATAGAAGATTTCTCTTTAGAAGGCTAAAGATCTTAGGATTAGATATTTGCTACCTTCCAAGTATTATTCAGCATACCTATCAACTTCCATATCATTTGAGACTTTAATGAATTTGAAATACTTGAGGTTCATATATAGAAAAAGTTCCTGGAAATACTGATGATTGTTAGATGATGATCTTCCACTTCAATAACCAAGGTGTTACAACTTAGTGAATGAATATTCATTAGAAATTCTTGTATACACGAGTCCAATTTATGGGAAGAATCACCCACATGAATACGAGGGCACAAATGAGACCCTTATATGAGCTAACATTTATCTGAGTTAGTCCACAGTGATTGAGCATAGATTCATGCAAGTGTTGCTCAATAATTAGTGCATGATGAAGGGCCATTTGTGAAGTAGTTGCAAATTAGTTTTAAAAGAAGAGTTTGCAAGTTATTATTTTCCAATCTATAATTATTGGGAGAAGGTAAGGGTAAATTGGAAAAATACTAATAGTATGTAGTGAAAACATAGATTCACAAATAATTTTGATTATTATTCTTATGACTATTTTTTCTTTCGATTTCTTGTGAAAACACCACATCTTTTGGATAGGATGGGTTAGTGAAACTAAAATAAAATTTAATCTAACAACAATCCAATATAAAACTTTATTTTGCCTTATCTATTCTCTTTTCTCTTTAATGTGTTTATTGCTACATATGTTACTTTCCAATAAAAATTATATTTGAAATAATAAGAATAAATGTGTTTATACTCCAACTTTTTAGTTAGTTTCTTAAAAAATTTATCAATTGGCAACAAAAACTTTGTTTTTAGAAATGGATGGAGCAAATTAGTTAGCCATCTCAACACACATTAAATGGGTTGAATAATGTAAGACTTATACATTATGGGATTTCTCTCAAGGTAGCTAATTTTTGCTGATATAATCTAATCTAAATAAATATTTTCTAATCTTATTTGTATTTGATTTAGTGAGAATTAATGCGATCATATTATCATCATCACCATCATCATTATATATATATATATATATATATATTATTTAATAATGTTATTCAGTAATAAATCTAGTAAATAATAATGCAAGAAGGGCAGTTGTGGTCAAAGCAGTTTTGAGATTCCAAATGCATCCTTGGCTTCTATAGTCCACCCAAAGGAGTTTTACCTTAGCTTGTTAGTTAATGGTTTACTACTCATGCCCATGGACGGAGCCAATTCAGAGCACATGGGGTCGCCTGACCCCATGGATTTTTTGAAAACGATATATATTTTATATACAACAAAAGAGATGGAAAACAATTCTGGACCGGCGGTTAAAGAGTTGCAAAAAACTTTCAGTGTATTCTGGGGTCCTGGGTTCGAACCGCAGTTTTGCAAAAATTTTACCCTATTTTTTTTTTCTAATTCCACACTTGACAGGGTCGTTGGCACTTGGCTGACTTGCTCCAGTTGCTCGGTTGCTCTGGTTCATTGCTCTCCCTTTCAATTTTTGTCTGTCTCCCTGACTCCCGCTCTCTCCCGCAGTCCCGCTCGAGTCTCGACCCCAGGCTCCACTGCAGACAGGCGCCGCGCCGTTAACCCTACCCCGCCAGCCGTCGCGCCCGCTCGCTCGAGTCTCGACCCCAGGCACCCACAACCCAGTCGCACACTGCAGCTGCTGGCAGCTGCTGACCTGCGCTGCTATCTTGCCTCCGCCTCGCCGTCGCCCGTCGCCGACCTGTTGTTGTGTTGTGTGTCACTGTCTGTCTCTGTCTCAACTCTCGACAGAGGCAGGCAGCAAATTAGCCAAACAAAACTGGCAAGGCAAACACAACAGCCTGCTGCTGCCCGCCCCGAGAGAGCCAAACCAGAGTCCAGATCCAGAGAGATTGAGATTTGAGAGGGTGAGGGTTATTATTTTTTTTTAAATTTTATTTAAGATGAAATATAATATCTTTTTTTGTTAATTGAATTAGTTTGTATTTTTATTTCTAATTTTATTGTGAATTTGTGAAATTGGAATAGTTTGTATTGAGATTTGTAAATGAGTTGATTAATGTATATTTTTGAATTAGGTTATGTTAATTTGAATTAGTATAGTATGAATTATTATTGTGTAATGTTGATTTAGTTGAGTATGAGTATTTTTGTTAATTGAATTAGTTTGTATTTTTATTTCTAATTTTATTGTGAATATGTGAAATTGGAATAGTTTGTATTGAGATTTGTTAATTAGTTGATTGTTGTATATTTTTGAATTAGGTTATGTTAATTTTGAATTAGTATGGTATGAATTATTATTGTGTAATGTTGATTTAGTTGAGTATGAGTATTTTTGTTAATTGAATTAGTTTGTATTTTTATTTCTAATTTTATTGTGAATAAGTGAAATTGGAATAGTTTGTATTGAGATTTGTTAATTAGTTGATTGTTGTATATTTTTGAATTAGGTTATGTTAATTTTGAATTAGTATGGTATGAATTATTATTGTGTAATGTTGATTTAGTTGAGTATGAGTATTTTTGTTAATTGAATTAGTTTGTATTTTTATTTCTAATTTTATTGTGAATAAGTGAAATTGGAATAGTTTGTATTGAGATTTGTTAATTAGTTGATTGTTGTATATTTTTGAATTAGGTTATGTTAATTTTGAATTAGTATGGTATGAATTATTATTGTGTAATGTTGATTTAGTTGAGTATGAGTATTTTTGTTAATTGAATTAGTTTGTATTTTTATTTCTAATTTTATTGTGAATAAGTGAAATTGGAATAGTTTGTATTGAGATTTGTTAATTAGTTGATTGTTGTATATTTTTGAATTAGGTTATGTTAATTTTGAATTAGTATGGTATGAATTATTATTGTGTAATGTTGATTTAGTTGAGTATGAGTATTTTTGTTAATTGAATTAGTTTGTATTTTTATTTCTAATTTTATTGCGAATATGTGAAATTGGAATAGTTTGTATTGAGATTTGTTAATTACATCTTGTATAATTGTGAATATGTGAAATTGGAATAGTTTGTATTTCTAATTAGTTGAGTATTTGTTTACTACATCTTGTATAACTGTATTGTTGTATTCATAATTGCAGATTTGATCAAATTAGCATGTGGAAATATCTTCAAAAGCGGCCTAAAAACAAAGAACGACCTAATGAGAACAATTCTAATCCAGTTCCTAGTCCTGTAATTCATGAACAAGTTTCTCCATATCTTCATCAATCTCAAGCTACACAACGCAATTGGGTGGATTTAAATTCTCTGGAACTTGATCCAGGTCTGAGGAAAAAAATTTCAGATTTCCATCCAAATCAACAAGATGAGGTAAGGAGAGCTTATATTCGTCTTGGTCCTTTCCAACCTCGTGCACACAATTTTCCAATTAAACTTATTGCCGGAAAAAATCGAAGATTTGTTGCATCTTGGTTTGATCAGTATGACTGGTTAGAATATAGTATAGCAAAAGATGCTGCTTTTTGCCTACCATGTTACTTGTTTAAACAAGAATTTGAAGCCGGTGGTGATCATTTTGTGGGTCAAGGTTTTGGGGGCTGGAATAAAAAGGATAGGCTTGAAGTTCATGTTGGTAATTGTGATAGTCCTCATAACAAGGCTGTGAAAAAATGTGATACTTTGATGAATCAAAAGTATGGTATTCAAGCTACTTTGTCAAAACAATCTGAAATAGTGAAATCTGAGTATCATATTCGTCTAGAAGCATCAGTTATTGCTATTAGATATCTTCTTCGACAAGGACTAGCATTTCGAGGGAATGATGAATCGGATAGTTCAAAAAATCGAGGTAATTTTTATGAGCTCCTAAAAATATTACAAGAAGTTAATCCATCTCTGGCTAGTTATATGTTGAAAAATGCTCCGAGAAATAGCCAGATGACTTCTCCTGATGTTCAAAAAGATATTGCCTGTGCTTGTGCAACTGAAATAAGTAATGAGATTATTAAGGAGATAGGGGATGATGTTTTTGGCATATTAATTGATGAATCTGGTGATATATCTGGGAAAGAACAAATGGCTGTTGTTGTACGTTATGTGGATCGTAAGGGTTTTGTGATGGAAAGATTTATTGGTATTGCACATGTAGCGGATACAACTGTCGTGTCACTCAAATCAACACTTGAGACAATGTTAGTGAAATATAAATTATGCATATCAAGAATACGAGGACAGGGCTATGATGGAGAAAGTAATATGAGAGGAGAATATGGTGGTTTAAAAACTTTGATTCATATTGAAAATAATTCAGCATATTATATTCATTGTTTTGCTCATCAGCTTCAGTTGGCACTCGTTGCAGTTGCAAGGTCTCATGAAGATGTTGATTGGTTGTTTTTTATCGTTACTGGTGTTGTTAATGTAATTGGATCATCTAACAAACGTCGAGATATGCTTCGAGATAAACGTGCTCTTGAATTAGAAGAAGCATTTGATCTAGGCAAGATCGAACATGGGCGTGGATTGAATCAAGAATCAGCCCTTTCAAGGGCTGGAGATACTCGTTGGGGTTCACATCTTAAGTCTCTTTCAAGTTTGGTTAAGTTATTTTCTCCGGTTATTGAAATACTTGATTTTTTGAAAAAAGATTCAAAAAGTAGACAGAAAGGTGAGGCTAGAGCTTTCAAAGATCTACTAATGTCCTTTGAGTGTGTTTTCATGTTACATTTGACGAGAAGGGTTCTAGGTATCACGAATGATTTATCTCAGATGTTGCAGAAGCGTGATCAAGACATTGTAAATGCCATGAGACTTGTTCAACTTGCTAAACAACGCCTCCAAACGATGAGGGATGAAGGATGGGAAGATCTTATTGTTGAAGTTTCTTTATTTTGCCACGATAAGAATATTGTTATTGCAAATATGGATGATCGGTATGTTAAGGAAAACAAATCACAACGGTTGGCTCCATTTCTTACAAATATGCATCATTACAAGTTTGATTGCTTCTACAGCATATTAGACTTGCAATTAGAGGAGCTTGAATCACGTTTTGATGTGATAGGCACTACGTTGTTGTCATGTGTAGCATGTTTGAATCCATCGGAGCTATTTTCTGCTTTTGACAAAGCTTCATTGATTAGGTTGACAAAGTTTTATCCCGAGGATTTTTCTGATGTTGATGTTGTGATACTGGATAATCAGCTTGAGAATTATATTTTGGATGTTCGATCTGATGAAAGATTTTCTGAATTAAAAGGACTTGGTGATCTCTCAAGGAAGTTAGTGGAAACAAAAAAGCACACTACATATCCTTTGGTTTATATGCTTGTGAAGCTGGCTTTGATTTTACCGGTAGCTACTGCAACTGTTGAAAGAGCCTTTTCAGCAATGAGTTTTATCAAAAACAAGTTGCGAAATCGTATGTGTGATGAATGGGTACATAATTGTCTAATGTCATATATAGAAAAAGATGTATCCGATACCATTAGTAATGAGACTATTATAGCTCGATTTCAAAATATGAAACCTCGACGAGTACAATTGTAAACGACTATCTATGTATGAATTTGGATAATATTAAATATATTATTATTATAATTATAATTTCTGTTATTATTTTATATTTAGATATATGCTTGTTATTTATTGGGACCCCATGCATTTTATATCCTGGCTTCGTCCCTGCTCATGCCATAATGCCTAGTTATCATCCTTTACATAATTTTTTCAGCCTTTTTTTTATGCATAATTTTTTCAGGCTTGTTTATTTATTTATTTTATGTTAACTTGAATAGAGGCGTCGTTTTTGTTGACAAAGTTACTTCATGTGCTGGGGTAATTGTTTATGAACTTTTGTTTATTTATGGGAGCATTGTACCGACAAGAACAATTAGCTGTATAAATGCTACATTCATGACAAAAATGTACAAATATTGATAGAGAGAATTAAACTCTAGATTTTAGGTTATAGTTATAGTCTCGGCCATTCGATTATGACTTTCGATGTTGTTATTATTTGTGTACCCTGGTTTCCTTTTATTATGATACCGTCCGACAATCATCGAAACACGTGTAGATTTGGCATTTTTTGTTTGCACACTTTTTAATATGTTGCGGCATGGATAATTGGTTATATGAAGGATTGATAAAATTAAAATTGTAAGTGCTTCATTGTCTGTTGAATGCATACACGTATAATAAGACAATTTTATATTATAACAGAATAATAATGTCACATACAAAGATCACAATTCCATCTTATTTTTCATCCATACATCGCAGTATATGCGTATATATAGGCCGTTATAAGATGTAAGAATGGGGTTACAAGAGATGCAGTAAACGTGGGGTTGTTTTATTCATCTGCGGTACAAATTAATCTGCTCAGTGGCAAAAGTAACAATAACAATAATACTTGTGGTGATACCAATTGCAAGCAGCCTTTTCAGATCCTAACTTGTGACAATACTTCTGACAGTAATCATAGCCATTGCTACAATACCCCTTCCTGTACCAGCTGCAGTCTTTTCCTTCGGCCATTGACATTTCTACACAAACAAGATAATCAAGTTTCATTTTTGATATATAATTGACATTGAAATTGAAAACTTAAAGTTAGGTTTGGATAAACACATACTTTTGCAAAGACGAAAGGATTCCATTTAATTCTAATTGTGAAAATTTACTGACCTGTGCCGGCGATGACAGCAATAATGAGGCAAATCGCAAGCAAGTTGAAGACAGCACGACCCTTCATCATCGCCATTTTGATTTCACTCTAGTTGTTCTATGACTTCACTTCTGCTTGGAAATAAAAGGCAACGGATGGGAATATATAGGCAGAGGAGTTCCGCGATTATGTGTCCGGGTCAACTTTAAGATAATTAGAAGTACGCATAAGAAGGGACCTGGTAAAAGATTACCGATGTTAGGAAAAAAATCAATAGGATGGACTTTGTCATTAGAATTGCATTCTTGTCCTCACAGGGTAACGGGAATGAGGTGGATAAGAAATGATATTGCTGCGTGTATATGAAATGTATTTTTTTTTCTTTCTTTATTTGAAAAGAAAATTTACATAACTTTGAATATGTAACACACACAAATTGAGGAGTGTTAAAAAAAATTGAGACAGTTACTTATATCGATGCGGTATACCATCATTACGGGAATTCTGTCTTAAGACCTCTACAATTAAGTATGCTTACGTAGAACAATTTTTAGAATGAATGACTGTAATGCCCTAATTTGAGTGGAGTGTTATAATAATTGATTTTACTACGTATATCGATATTATATACTATCTTTTTGGTGATTCAATTATAAGAACTTCACAATTAAGTGTGTTGGTCGTGAAGTAATTTTTAAGATAGGTGACATTCCTAGTAAGTTTCAGAATTTTCTAAAAATTTTCAAAAAGCGTGTGAGTTAAAATAAAGCAAGATTAAATAACTCGTGTTGATCTATGAGGCTAACCGATCAATTTGAAAGTGCTCTAAGATAGCCTCTATGTAGTCATATCAACTCATGATGTTACAAATGGTATTAGAGTGAAACTGCAACCATGAGTTGAATTTGGACGAGCCAATCAACCACTTAGTGGGACAATTCTTGTGATAAACAGTATTGAGACAATTAGTGGTTGAGACACAACGAGGACATTGCATTATTTGAATGGCGATGAATGTAATATTCCAAATTGAGCAAAGTGTTCTAAGGATTGATCTTACTATTTTTATCAATGCGGTATATTATCCTTTTGGTGTTTCCATCCTAAGAACTCCACAGTCAAGCGTGTTGGCTGTGGAGTAATTTTTAGGATGGGTGACCCTCCTAGGAAGTTTCAAAATTTTTTGAAAATTTCTCAAGAAATGCTTGAGTGAGGAAAAAAAAGTGCTGAATGGACTCGTGTTGATCTATGATGCCAGTCACCTATCCTGAGAAGTTTTAGAATTTTCTAAAAATTTATCAAGATGTGCTTGAGTGAGGACAAAAAGTACTAAAAGGACTCGTGTTGATCTGTGAGGCCAACCAATCAATCCAAAAGTATTCTAGGGTAGCTCTTGCATAGTCGTATCAACTTAGGGGGTTATAATGACCCTCCTAACCACGTGAGTTAGGACAAAATACAATAAAAGAACTTATATTAATCTATGAGGTCAGTCGACCAATTTAAACACACTCTTAGGTAGTCCCATGACCTTTGTGAGCTTGGAGTGTTGTCAAATGGCTATCAAGAAGCTTTCATGTTGTCATATCCACCTGGGATGTTCCAAAAATATCAAAACTAGATATTTATTTTGTATCAAAATCATTTTCCCTTATTATAACTTAATTAATATACTATGTAGAAGTTGTAATAACTGAATACCATTTCTAAACTCATTACTTCTATCATAACTAAATAAAATTTAGGTCAATCCGACACAACATTAGCCTTCACTTTTGGGAACTACATGTAAAGTATATTCATGACCTAATTTATATATGAGCAAGTATATGGTTATTCATTCTCAATTAAGAATTTTATTTTTGAACACTCCATTAAAGTCATTATGGCTTTTAGTTGCTCTTTATAGGGGAGCTTTCTCCTTCCTACTTCTTTGTAGAATCAATAAAAAAAAAAAGCCATTGAGATAAAACATGGCATAATCTAGATTTGCTTTTATATGCGAATTTAGGAGTTATTGTTTACTAATCAAACATGGTAATCAAAGGAAGTATATAATTGAACAATAAGTGTGTGAAAACTTCATAAACATGGGAAACACAAGGTTACAAAACCAATTGTAGGTTATATATGTATAACAAGTTATATAATACCAAAGATAATTCAGACTTACAGCTTTTAATACCCAAAATCTCACCCTCAACTACTAGTTGTAACCTCCCCTGCCGTAAATTTGTTTTTCTAATAAACTATGGAACTACCATATATTTTATGTTATAGAGTATAAATGATCAAATGCATATAACAGAGAGGCAAGATTCAACCTCACTATTTGTTAATTTATTTTGCGACTGAACTCTAGAACTAATGTATACTCATTAATATATAAACAAAAACCAAATGATCAAATATTTACAAACATTTTTACCGTTGATTTTCTTTGATTATAGATTTGACTTCAACATTAATGAGGCATACGTCTGTAACTTATGGAAGATTGTTTGTTAATTTAAGCTATTATTTTGTGCAAAGTTCTTAAATTTAAGGTAATTTGATAATGAAATGGAGACATTTAATTGTTCACACTTACTATATGTTTTTTTTACTAATTTACACATCCTATATATATATAATGTCCCTTCAAAATTATTCTCATTGTATGTTTGGATGTCCAACTCAGTTAACTTTTTAATAATATGACTTCAAATAAGACATTAGATCAAAACTTTGTTTGGTGACAAACTCTTTTGAGAATAAAAAACCTTAATTTTCACCTCTCAGTCTTCAACAAACTTTTTGGCTTTCAAGTTTTTTTTTTTTCAATCAATCATATCAAACATGCTCATCTTATGTGCCCTTTTTTGTCTCTTGTTATCTATCCAAGTGATCAATTGAGTTGAAAATATTATTAATTTATAATATAAAAAAATTTGACATAAATGTAAAACTAACAAATATACTCCCTCCAATTCATTATTTTTACATTTTAGAAAAGTGCACATATATTAAGGAACTCTATAAATCTTATAATTTGCATCAATTAAGAGTTCTTAGAAGTAAAAAATGTAAAGGGACTAATGAATAACACTGTGCAGTTATTGTGTCTGACCCTTTTTAATACCTGAAGTAAAAGTGAGAAGCATTTTCTAATTTCTTCCTACCACCCCATGTTAATTCCAACATCTAAGAACATCATTATTTTAGTGGTTCCAACTTCCTATGCGTATACACAGACTTAAAAATAATAAAATTGACAAACCATGAAGATATTATAAGAGTATGACATCGAATTTAGTAAATCTTGACCCGTAACATTGATTTAGTCATAAAGATCTTTAAATATTTTCTCCAAAGCTGAATTCATATTATTGCAATATGTCGTTGAAGCAGCCTGATCGATTACGCACATTCAACAATGGACGATGTGTTTAATAAACTAACGTGTATTCTTGTAGCTTTAGTAGCTATTGACATTTTGGTTGTTCATATCAGTTGTTTTATGGCTAATGTAATATTATGGCTCCTCATAATATAGTTTTTATGTGCCATATAAAATATTTTGAATGTTAGAGTCTTTGTATTTTAATATTTTTCCAATCTGAAGATACTATTTGACAGGATGCAAAAAATATTAATAAATTATTATTTTCATCTAATATTGTTATTTTTAAGAATATTGTTAGGATTATAGGTTATTCTTAAATTATTGTTTTTGCATGGTGTTAATATTATTTTTAGAAATTATTTTCTATAGTAAAAAGAAAAAAAGGAGACAATAAAAATATTATTAATAATACATGTTACAGTTTTCTAATAAACAAAGAAAAGTGGTAATGATCTTTGTCGATAAGATTTAACTAACTATAAATATGTTTATTTTGCTTACCTCTACTAAATTTTGGGCAGCTATCTATTTGCATGGAAGGATAATTATCTTTAGTTTAATAATTAGTTTTTTAAATTGGAAAAAAATTGTAAATAACTTCATAACTCTAATAACTTGTAAAAGCATATAATAGTATGTTACTTTGTAAAATGAGGCATATGATTAAAAGAAAGGAAAATCTAGAGTCCACCACCTACTTCCATATTGTTGATATTGTCAATAGGTAGCGAGCCAATTCTTAGTTTATTTCACCTACTCTAGTAATAACAATTCATAGTCCTTTTATTAATGTCAGTAGGCATCCCTTCCTAATTTACTTCATAATTCTGCATGGTACAATCTATTAATTAATTCGGAATCATATATTGCACTCATGCATGTTTTGGTGTTCTCGGTATCTTATAAATGGAAACTATTTACACGCAAGTCTACAATACTAATCCCATGATAGACAAGAGTAGAACACTAATCAACAAGTACATGTTGTTGATTGAAGAAAATAGTTTTCAGGAAGCATATGTAAACTTGGCCTCTTTAAAATAAGGTTATATAGATATGACAATTTTGGCATGATATATTTATATAATATAGAATAGGAGGCTACTATAAAATCTTATGTGATTGATGGGAAAGCATTAAGAACTAGTACTCTTAGTCAAAGAAACTATTCGTATTAGGTAGAAGAAACTCCTATAAATCTTTTAGGAAACTTTAATATTTGAGAATTTTAAAAAAAAAAGTGGTGACATTTTTGTAAATATTATGTATTTATGCTTCAACTTTGGAAACTACCTACTATAGGAAGTAGAAACTACTCTCAGTAGGTCAAAACTACTATAAGCCTATTACAAAACTATTATATTTTAGTGTTAGAAAAAAACGATGGCATTTTTATAAATATTATGTATTTATATTTTAGGTTAGAAAACTTCCTACAGTAGATGGAAGAAACTACCACAAGTGGGTGAAGGAAACTACTATAGATCTCTAAGAAAACTATAATATTTGAGTATCAAGAAAAAATGTGGTACATTTTTTTATAAATATTAGATATTTATATTTCTAGTTGGAAACTACCCACAGTAGATGGAGAAAATAACGATGGAGAAAATAACTATATGCATCTCTGCAAACTAGGGTGGTTTTTCAGTTTTCGTAAAGGTGGATGTAACACCCCCAAATTTCACTACTGAAAAATTTCGTTAATTAAAAGGAAATTAGCGGAAGCAAATTAAATAATCGTGAACTTTGGGAGTATTACCGCCACACTTAGTACCACACCGGTTCACTAATACCGTTCTAATACCAAGTGCTAAGGCCAAAAGGTAAAATACCATTTTACGAGAAACTTAAGCATTTAAAAATCAGAGAAGCGCAGTAACACTTTACGAGAGAAAAAATCAACAACAGAGGTTACAAAATAACAAATACATTGAATTTAAAAGAGACAAATTAAAACCCTAAAATTTCTGGACAGTACCTTACACTCTTTCCCGAGAGCCCACTTGAATAGCACCTGAATACAACCTACAAGGGGTACTGCCCATTGAATAGGCAGGGGCCCCACGAAGGGAACCCTTCAATACTACGGTACTGAGTAACCCTTTAAAAACGCACTTAAAATACAGGCACGCAATGTAACACATGAAATACTACTACATTCATATATAACCATAGGTATAAACATGATATTCGGATCCATTTATTCGCACATCCCATAATTCAATCGGATATTAATAGCGGATACATAACATTCACTTTCATATATTCGTTTAACAAGTCAACCAATATCAATAGGCCATGATGAGTAATCGATATATTTTGAGCCTTAAGGCCATTGGGCCATCATTAATCATCTCAATGATTAGTATTCTTCCATAACTTATTCACATCCAAATCAAATTTTATTGAGCTCGGGACCCCCAATATTCTAGCCGGTGGATCGGAATACATGTATATATATATATATATATATATATATCATCCAGGGTAAAATATCTTGGGCCACCATTATATCTAGTGGATTGATACTCATGAACATCATCCAGGGAAAAACATCCTGGGCCACTATTATTTTCGGTGGATCGGTACTCATCATATAAATCAAATGGTCTCGTCTCGTTAATCTTTCACTTTAACAATTAGTATTTTCCCTTTTTATTCAGCACAACAATTCCATTTATTTGCCTCGATAAGGAGATCAAGAACCCGGGACACAAAGGTACACCGGTCGCACTGGTGCATAAAAGCTACTCAGTACCCTTCAACTAGTAACCCAGGGACGCAAAGGTACCCTGGTCGTACTAATGCATAAAGCTAACTCAGTACCCTACCAACAAGGACACCTAATCTTTAAGTATGCATACCCCCTAACTAGATCCGTAGAGCTAGATAGAGTAGATATAGGGCCTGGTTGGGACACAAAGGCACACCAGCAAATACCAAATAATCGTGGGCGAAACCACGTCTTCAGGATAGCGACCCCTAAAGAGCCACAATTCCCGATCTCGAGGTCTTTCACTTTAAGTATTCGTGTTTTAATTAATGGTGATCACAAAATCACAACAATCAGCTAATTATCCAATTTTTAATCGTTTAGATATCATCAGAACTTTCTTATTCAAATGGTTGTCCAAGGTAACATAGAGGAATCATTAAGGCCATCTTAACTCATCTAATTTCGAATTAGAATTCGTTCTCGTGATACTTACTAATCGTTAAATACTCCTACCTCATTAATCAGCATTATTAGAGTCATATTATGAATTCCACAATCACAACAATATATTAGATACAACCACTCATTTACCCCTTATAAAATTATTAAGTCATCCCTTCCTTACTTGACAAATTCCCATATTACCCTCTTTGATACAAAATTACCAAGTTATCCTTTTACTCGGTTTAGGTTACTAAATTATTTCTCATACTTATTAGGTCACTAATCCCCCTTAATAATTATTACACTTAATATGCTTTCCATTTAGTGGGTTAGATTACCACTCTGCCCTTTTTCCTTTATTATAATTAATAAATTATCCTTAAGTTGGTCAAATTACTAAATTACCCTTCCTCCTTATCCTAATTTCCAAATTAACCCTTTATTCAATTAATTACCAAATTACCGTCCTTTATTATCAATTACCAAACTACCCTTCCTCATTGTCAAAATTATCAAATTACCCTTTGGTTGGTTAAATTACCAAATTACCCTTTTATATGATCATAATTACCAAACTACCCTTCTCCTTCATTAAATTTACCAAATTACCCCTTGGTCATTTAAATTACCAAATCGCCCTTCTTAATTGCCATGATTACCAAACTACCCTACTCCATTATTAAAATTACCAAAATACCCTCTAGTCGGTTGAATTACCAAATTACCCCTCACATTTGTCATATTTACCATTTTACCCTTCTCCATTATTAAATTATCGAATTACCCTTTAGTTATTTAAATTATTATTATTACCCTTCTCAATTATTATAATTACCAATTTACTCCTTTCCTGTTTCCACTTCTACCCCTTTGATTTACGAAATTACCGTTTTACCCTTCTACCTTCAAATTTACCATTTTACCCTCTTAACTCCCAAAAATTACCATATCGCCCTTTTACTTATAACATTTCCATTTATCCTTAATTACGAAATTACTATCTTACCTCTTCTAATTTCCAAATTACCATTCTACCCATTAATCACAAAATTACTATTTTGCCCTTTAATTACAAAATTACAATTTTACCCTTTTATTATAAAATTACCAAATTGCCCTTTTATTACAAATTACCAACTTCCCCCTTTTATAACAAAATTACAAAATTGCCCTTTTATTTACGAAAATTACCATTTTAACCCTCTTACTTCCGAAATTACCATTTTATCCTTCTATTAATAAATTTACTATTTTACCCTTGCCTTCAAAATTATCATAATACCCACTTTAATTAAGAATTACCTTTTTCCCTTAGTACACCACTTATATTAAATTATTATTATTACTACACAAAATATTAATATTAATGCCTCATCCACAACCTCTAAAGTTAATACAATACTCATTAACACCCATATATAGATTAGGCCACATTCTTGTACCATGTACATTAATAAAATCCCCTAAGGCTCACAAAATATTAAACATGTATTAGATATTACAATAGCATAAAATAATATGGATAATACTTAACATTTTCCTTAACAACCAAATTATTACCTTAAATATTGTTTCCAAACATATCATATAACCTATCATGCTTCCTTTTATCAACCAACACAATAACCACATATAATATACTAAACAACATATATCAAGCATAATACCCATTAAAAATGCCTAATATGCTAACATGCGTTAATCCATGCATTTAAGCGGGATTTAACGATTACCTCGATTTCCCATAAAAATGAACCTTACCGATATTTCCGTTAAAGGTTCAAGCTTGATTTATCAAAACCAATACCTAAAAATAATTCAAGACTTATTACATTAGAAATAATAAAATCAAAGTACAAAACTTTATAACACTTAATTAGTTAAATAATTAAATTAAAATATGATTATACCTTAAAATTATTAAAAAATTAGATTAAGAGATGCAAAAACTCATGCTGCTAATGTAGCATGAGTTGCATGCAAAGAAATGAAAAGGAGGGGGCTCAAAGGAGGGTAATAGGAAGAAAATAGACAATTTCGGGTTAGGGTTTTTAGGCTAGGAAAAGAGGCATGTGGGGGTGGATTTAAGGGAAGGAAAGGATGCAGCAGTGGAAAGGGGGTGTAAGTGGTGGTCGGGGATGCGTCGAAGGTGGCTAAAGGTGGCGGAAGAGCGGCAGAGAGGCCGCGAAGAGGGGATGCTGGGAAGGGGTCGAGATGCAGGCTGGCGAGGAAGGAAAATGAGGAGGAAAAATGGAGGCTTTCGGGTGACGGTTTCGACCAAAGGGGGATTGGGAATTGTAGAGGGGGTTACAGGGAGTAATAAGGTGGCCCAGGTGGCGGTGGAATTGGAGGGACGGCAGTGGAATGAGGTGTTGTAAGGCGGTTGCCGATAAGGGGGGAAAGAAGAGAAAAAAGAAGGGAGGAGGAAGAATGGGGCTGCGAGGTGGCTTGATGCGGGTTAGGGTGGCTCGAGGGTGAGGTAGAGGGTGGCAAGAGGTGGTGCAGGTGGTGTTTGAGGCAGCGGTAGCGGCGGAGATGGGTGGTGAACCCAAAAACAGGGGGAGAGAGGGGAGGAGAAGAAGGGAGAAAAGGAGAGGCTCGGGCAAGGTATAAGGCTAAAAAACAGATTGAGCATGGAAGGAGGAATAAATATGAGAGGAAGAGAAGGGAAGGGATAGGGGGCTCGAGGGGTGGCTATAGATTGGTAGGGAAATGGGCAGTTGCAGGGAGAGGGGAAGGAATGAGGTGATGGCCGGGAGTGGGGAAGGTCTCGGTATGGGGCAAGGAATGGTAGGAGAGAGAGAGAGAGAGAGTTAGGGAGGTCAATAGGGGAGAGGGAGTTGCAGGGAGTGGCCATGGCAGGGAGTGGAGGAGAAGAAAGAAAGAAGAAGAAGGATTGGGGAGGTTGGGTATTGGTTGCTGGGCGTGCGAACAGACCAGCCGAAGGAAGAAGAAGCCAGCCCGGTCGGGATAGAAAGGAAAGAAAGGGTGGTCGGCTCGCGCGAGAGAAAGGAGGAGGGGCCGGGCTCACACGTGAGGGAGAAAGGAGAGGGGGAGAGGAAATGGGCCAGCGGCCCAATGCGCAGGAAGGGGGAAGGAAAAGCAGGCCAACTGGCGGCCCAAAAAAAGAAAGAAGAAGGAAATGAGAAAAAGGAGAAAAAGGATAAGGAAAAAGGAAAAAGGGAAAAGAAAAGGGAAAGTGGGGCAAATAAAAAGTTTATTTGATAAAATAATAAAATAGAATAATTTTGGGTAATAAATTGTTTTAATATTTTAATTTTAAGATAATTAAAATATAAGGGTTAAAAAGGATAATTTTTGTAAAACAAGGGTTTAAAAATTTTATTTAGATAATAAGAGTATAATAAAATAACAAAATATTTATTTTAATTTATTAAATATTTATACCCAATTTTATTTACTCAAAAATCCATAAAATAATTAAATTAAATAGATTTAAAGGCTAATTTATTCCAAATAAAATTTATTTATTAAAATATAGGCTTTTAAAAAATTCGGGGCATTATAGTGGATGTCACTAGATATGCCCCCTCTTTATATATATATATGATTTCAGGTTGCTTGCTATAATTTGTTAATTGCTTATTCATAAACTATCATAAATACTTCTAAATATTTTTGGGGTGGATATATTTATTAGTTAATGAACTTTAAGTACTATATTAAGTTTCATTTGTAGAAAGTGTGTATGGTTTCAGATTAACATTATTAATAGATTAATTCTAACATAGTGTCATTATATTAATTTATTTAACCAAACCAATTGTTAGTACTTGTCTAATTTTTTAGAGTGATCATATATTTACATAATTATGGTAGGAATTGGGGCTTATTTATATAAAAATTAGGCAGTAAACTATATTATTTGTGAATTAAAGAATTTTGATAAGTTGGACCTAGGCAGCTTATAATATGTTTATTTAATATATTTTGCCTAGAGTTAATATTATATTGATTTTAACTATAGGTCCACCAAATGGTGAGTATTCGTGAACTAATAACATTCTATGTAAGATTACTTTTAACTTATATATGTATATAAGTGTTTGTGTTTGTGTGCACGCACTTATATATCTTAATTGCACACTTGTTCGATGTAAATGGTTCTGTTTTTATTTTGTGACCTTATTTGGTTATTGATGATTCTATCATATTGTAACACCCAAGTTGATACGAACCAGGGGGGATACCTTGGAGCACTTTTGGATTGCTGGTCTGGCTCCATAGATCAACACGAGTCCTTTCAACTCTCTTTGTCTTAACTCACGCACTTCCCTAGAAATTTTTTAAAAATTATAAAACTTCCAAAGAGAGTCACCTATCCTAAAAATTGCTCCACGATCAGCTGGTACACCCCAAAATTTACAACTAAAAATTTTCACTTTTAAGCGGAAGCATTAATATAATATAGCAGGTGCTACTACCACACATAGTACGAGTCCATTCTATACCTTTCTTGTACTACGTGCAAGGATAAAACTTTAGATCAAATAAATCAAAACTTATGGAAATTGACATAAATAGCAAAAGACTTTAATAATTTAGACATAATAATAGAGTATGGAGTACATGCTTCATATAATACAATATATAAAAAGAGATAATGTAACAACCCTATTTTTCAAAACCAATTGACTAGAAAAGTAAGAAAAATATATGCGGAAGCTAAATATAATGAGGGTATTACCACCACGACTAGTGTAAGTAGACACCACTATTCTGCTTACACTAACTGCTAAAGCTAGATAAAATAAGAAAACATACAAATATATATTTATTAATTCAAACCAATCGAACCGAAAATGTTCCTACAATTGAAACTATGAAAGGAGTCTACTAAAATTAGTATGATAAATAAAACTCTGAAAGTCACCACCACTCTCAATATTCCCCTTCATGCATGTCATCAACACCTTGAGTAGATTTATACCCAACCTACACTAGATCATCTACTCACCATGTACATCATTGATCATCACAGCCCCGTTTAAAACATGTAACAAGTTAGCTAGGGAAACAGCTAAGTAACACGTAAATACGAAGGAATAGTATTGTATGTTTACACTTATATAAGCATATAAATCAATAAACATCTAAGTAACCCGATTATTATTCTTTATTTAGGTGATTGTGACATCCAATCTTTAAGTGGGTAAACCAACCAAGAGGTCACCTGGCAAATCAAAGTCCAAAGACCTACCACCAACCATAGGAAGATTATATATCATACCTAGGCCATCCCAGAGGATAAAGTCTAAAGGGGATAACAAAAGTCCGAAGACCTACCACCAACCATAGGAGGATTATAAATCACACCTGGGCCATCCTAGTAGACATAGTCCAAAGGGGATAACAAAAGTCCAAAGACTTACCACCAACCACAGGAGGATTAGAAATCACACATGGGCTATCCTAGTGGACATAATCCAAAGGGGATAACAAAAGTCTGAAGACCTACCACTTTGGTCATCCTGTCCTTAAGTGTGCACACCCCCTAATAGGGTCCGGAGAAGCCTATAGAGTAGACGAGGAACCTTAACCAGACATAGCTGGCAAATAAATAAATATCTATAATAGAAAAGGAAAGGCCATCGCTGATCCCCAACTTCAGGAGGCCAACCCGAAGGACCCAAAACCCAATTTATGTTTCACTTTAAGTTATGGTATTTTAATTAAGTAAAGTCACACAATCCACCATATAAACTTCACTTTATCCACTTTTCATGATAGGTAACTTTCCCAAATTACATAGAAGTATACCACTTGGAGTCACCACTCAATTCATTAGTTGGAATAGAATAGAATAAAATAATTATCCAACCAGCACTTTAAATAAATAATATTCAAAGTTTCTTAGGGTCTAATTATATGCCAACATAAATAACAAAACTTAATTTAGTCATATAAGATACAAGCCTTGTGATATATGCATAATAAAGGAACACTTGCATAAAATCAATTCTTTATAGCTAGTACTTCAAATAAATAACACTTGCATAATCATAGTGGTAGGGCATTAGTGCAAACTACTAAAATAATAATCTAAAAATAATACCAAAGTAGGGCATTGAGGCATCTACCGAACCAACAAATCCATCATAATACCAACATAGGGAATAGAGGTAACTACCAAATCAACTATCCACTGAGGCAACTGCTGAACCAACAATCCCTCACAATATCAAGGTAAGGCACTAAGGCAACTACCGAACTAAAAATCAATTTATTTTATTGTATTACAGAACAAGCATTTCCATTTTTACTCCTTACTCGAGAAATATATAAATCAGCCTAGGAACATAGCAGTACACCTAGTCATATTGGGGGCCAAGAGCAATACAATACTCTTACCTCTAACTTAGGGATACATCGGTATGCTTGGTCATACTAGCACTCAAAAGCAATACAATATCCTCCCAACCACAGCTACCTAGTCCTCAAATATGAATACCCCTTATGGGGCTCATAAGTCACTTATAGAGTAGAGTAAGGTCTTAAACTAGGGCACATCAACACACCGGTGAACTAAAATAATAAGGGGTAACACCTCACCTCTAAGGTAGCAACCCCTAGAGAGAAACTATTCCCAACTCAAGATCTTTTACTTTAAGTATTAATATTTTATAAGGTGATCACATAAGTCATGTATGACATAGAAATTTTCATTTTCCATACTAAACCGTTTTCCCTTTTATTTTCAATTATGGAGATAAACCCTAAGGTCACAGGTCATTGTTAGGCTAAGTCAAAGCTCAGGTCAACCTATGAAAATTATAAGGCCATCCTAGCATTATATTATTTGTTAAAGATAAATTGGGTTAAAATTACCAAAATACCCTTCAAAACCCTAATTTCACCATTTTATTCATTTTCATACTATACATTATTATTACAAGATATTTGTCATAAGCGGGAAAAAAAGTAATATTCCACATTATTTTAGCACATAGTTGATCCTTGAATTTCCACAATTAACTATATTTTTTTACTTTTCATGCATTTAGTGGGTTGCACCAACCAAAATACTAATCATGCGACTATCACGTATCACATCTTTCATGCAACATATACGTAAAAATTTAAAGCATACCACATCATTCAAGTAGGATTATTATAATCATAATTCATTCAAGAGAATATCTCTAACATTAAAGCATGCAAATAAAATTTATTATAAGCTAATCCTAATCATGTGCATGTGCATCCATGTGAACTATTGTAACCCCACTTCCATGCATGAGTAATCATGAAGCATATATCATGGAAATTGAGTCATAACTTGATAAGAATGGAATTCCTAACAAAATTCTAGGCGTATGGATATAAAACATTTGACATATTACCATGCATACAACTCAATTATCAATAATCATGCATATCATCTCTTCAACATATTATCATTTTATTGTGCATGCTAAAATACTCGAAAAGTATAAAACCCTAGCATGATTCTAGGTCTAAAAGTTCCTAGCATGCTCACATATAAATTCTACCATCATGAGTGATTGAATTTACCTAACCCAAGCTTATACAAAAGAGGTCTTCTTTAAAGCCCTCAAGGAATACCTAGGAATTTAACATCCAAGCACATACATATATCAACATATAATATTATATAATAATAATCTAAAATTATTAAAGTAATTTAGAGCTACTAACTGGTTGAATAAGCAAGAGGAAAGCTAAAGGAAAAACTTAATACCAAAGGAGAAGTTATGGCCGAGAAGAGTAGAGGGTGCCAATGGTGAGAATGGCTAGTGTTAGGGGACCAAGAACGATGAGAATGGATGAAGGTAGGAAGGGGAGAATGACAACAAAGTTGCAGCAAAAAGGGAGAGGGAGGAGTGCGGTACAAAAGGGTCAAAGGAGGGGGAGTAGTTTTGGTATGAAAGGTGTAGGGAAATGGAGGAGCTTTGGCTAAAATGGCCGAGGGTGGGAGTGTTGAGCTATAGAATTTATGGCCAAATGGAAGGGGGGAAATGACATGTTTGGCTAAAGGTAAAGGGGAAGGAATAGCTAACAAGGTTGGTGTTGTGGAGGTTGATCCGGTGACGGGTGTTATAGGTAAGAAAGGAAAGAAAGTTGGCGCAAGGAAGGGGTGGTTGCGAGGTGTTTATATATGGGTGTAGGGGAGGCTACGACATGGGTGGCCGGTGCAGAGCATGGGGGTTTGGTGGTGGTGGCTGATGGTTGGCAAAGGAGGGCAGCAAGGGTTGGTGTTGTAAAATAAAAGTTGGTGGTGGAAGGAGCAATGACAGGGAGAGTGGAGGGGGAGTTTAGTGCACGAGAGAGAGCTCGGGTGAGGTCAAATTTTTGCAGAATGCTGAAGGCTTTTGGCACAAGACAAGAGGGAGAGAAGTGGAATAAGTAGGAGAGTTGCATGTAGGGAAAAAAGGAGCAAAACCAAGAGAGAAAAAACATGGGGGAGAGGTGAGGTATGGTGCAGAGTAATGGTTTGTAGGTAGCGTGTTGGGGTAGGGGGGAGTAGGGTGATGGTCAAAGGAAATCTAGCATAGGTTAGGGATAGGTTAAAGTGAAATATCTAGGTAAAAATTTAGGGTAAATATTTGGTAGAATTTAAGGTTACCGGGCTAGGTTTATTCAACGAAATGAATACCGGTTACAACCCAACCCTAATTTAAATTTTTAATACACACCATCTAGTATATTTTAACGTAATTAAATCTTATAACTAATAAGTGGTAATAATATTACACATATTAGCAATATGTTTATTATTAAATATCCTAAAATAATAATTATAACTAATACACATAATTACTTATTATAATTAAGGTTTTCTAAGAATGGGGTATTACACTAAGGGTCTAGTAGTGGGCACAAATTCAACTAAAAAACCCACTGAATCTGAGGAACAGTATCCCTCCTCGCCCAGATCTAAGGAGGGAATTTTTGCATGTGGACAAACATTTTTGGGCAAAAGATCACTAACAGGTTCAACTGCTGGAGAATGGTGCCAACTTCTTCTTCAATCCCATATTCCATTAAACTGTAGAGGAACAGAACAAGAACACTAAAAAAATCACAAGGAAAGCACAGGAAATCGAACAGTATCTCAATTGAGCAGAATTACCCACGCCCTGTTCAATCGCCAGGAGAGAGACAACGAGAGAATGGAGAGAGATACAACCCTTCCTCTAGCTCTTATTAGTGATGGGGTCTTTGCTAATTCAACTACTACAATTGTGATTAAAGGAAATCAATATTCTTGATTTTTTTCTGAGATGTTGCCGAACTCATGAATAAAAGATTGATATAACTTAC
Source organism: Tamarix austromongolica (assembly GCA_039764185.1). NCBI lineage: Eukaryota > Viridiplantae > Streptophyta > Magnoliopsida > Caryophyllales > Tamaricaceae > Tamarix > Tamarix austromongolica. The sequence continues at coordinate 85,873,950 of CM077818.1, read as the reverse complement.
GATTGATATCCCTATAGATAAACTTCATTTTATATATATATTTATTTTCTAATGGTGTAATATTTGTTTTCTTCTTTTTTTTATCATTTTTTCTCTGTATGAGAAATATTTTGATTCTATATAATTTCAATTCATATTTGTTTTCTAGTGTTTAATTAACTCGTTATATTGTATATGTGAATTATTATTAACTTTTTGTTGAAAAATAAATATAGTTTCTAGATCTATACATTTTGATAAATAATTTGTATTAAAAAATTAAGTTAAGAATATAAAAAATATTAATACAATAATATTAAAAAAACAATGGAAACACAAATTGTCACTATACTTATAATTATAATTTATACAATCTAACAAAAAATATTGTAGTGGAGGTGGGTTGGTGGTAGAGGTTGTGGAGGTGGTGGCTGTGATCGGGGTAATATTATGTGTTTTTATAGCATTTTTTTTTTGGTATTTTCCTTCTATCAAACCAAATACAAGTGTTTTGTGATAGGGTGATTGTGTGTTTTTTTATAGATTAATTTTTTTCTTAATATATTTTTTCTACCAAAGCAAATATAAGTGTTTCCTAGGAAGGATAGTTATTTCCACAAACTTTCTTCCCACGATCAAACACATGTAAGTGTTTTCTCGGAAGAAAAATATTATTCATAAACTTTTTCTGACACCAAACACAAGAAAGTATTTTTAGAAAATTATTTTCCAGGAGTGTTTTCCGACAACTAAACGGATAAAAAAACTTAATTCATCATCTTTATTAATTTTCCCTTTTTTTTCTTTATCTTTTTTCTTTCCACCTAATTTTCCTCAAATCAAACGGAATCTTTAGGATACACTACATAATATATTGTGATATTATATATTCGAAACCGTCATCTATAGCGTTTTCCATTAACCCTAGTTTCTCTAAATTGCTCCTTTTTTTTCACTAGATAAGTTATACACGACTCTTCTAATAAATTGTCTTCTATTTGTATTTTTATAGTGTTATCGTGCAACATTGATTTTTTTCGGCTAGAAGCCCCGAAAGTCGAAAACTTGTTAGCAAGATTTGGCACTTTCTGTTTTGCTTCTTTGGTTGCCGGCAGAGTGTATACACGCGCGCGCACACACAGAGAAGAATAATATCGCACACAAATAACCTCAGGACCCCAACTTATTATTTAAATTATTTATAACACTAACAGATCTCTCTCACACACACATATATGTTGCTATATTAGTATAAATAAGAGTTTTAATTAGATATGAAGCTACAAGAAAAGTAGTAAGCCTGGGTAGCCGCTTGGTTATTTCCAATGAAGGGAAGGCATGGAGCTGCCTAGTGGCCGTTGCACTTCCGGCCGCACATGTAGCAACGACAATGGCCCTCGTGGCAATCAGCGTTTTTGGCACCTGCCTCTTTACAATATTCCTTACAGTTATATTTTTTGCTGCAACTCTTCTCCTTCTTCTTCCAGCAGCACTTTCCTTCCGCCGTTGATATTTCTACACAAATAAAATGACGAAGTTTCGCTATTAGTAGAATCAAAGAACTAAAGGATTCAGGGTTAGATTATAGGAGTTTTGGTGGAAGGGTGGTGGGTTATTGTAGGCGAAGGTTGATGAAAACCAGGCATGATAGTAAATTTTGATTTACAATAAATTATATTTAGATATCTTGATATTTGATCTAATATTTATATTTTTTTAATTATTCTACTCAAGTCCCTTTATATTTTAATTTAGTTTCATTTGAATATATAAAAGGGTGTCAAAATGATAATAATAATAATAAAAACGGTTTATTTTTACCATTTATATACACTCATGTAAAATTAAATTAATATGTGAAGATAGCTATAAGTAGAATAATTAAAAATATGGGTATCTAAAAGATATTTAGAAAATGTCTAGATATACCTAAGTAGATTTTTTTTCTTCGAATTAATATGATCACGTAAAAATCTTCAAGGCATCCCGCCCTAACTACTTATGAGGCCAAGTGTTTTCCATTCTAAATCTTATTCGAATATAAGACAACGCATACCATGTTAAAATCTTCGGGAGAATTTTCGGTCACAAACTAAGTACGTAGTATTATATTCTAAAACCAATAAGTTATAAGTGGGGTAGTCCGTTAGACTTATAATTAAATTAGTCATCTCCCATTTACATATTTTATATAAAATGACTTACAAATTAGTCAATTAAAACATTGAGATCAAAATTATATTGATAAAATAGAAGGCGGCATGATATTAATTTCTACACAACGTGAAGCACCAGACTTTGTCGCTGGTTAAAACAATTAAATTATATTTGATAAGCTCATAATATTATATAAATAATTTAAAATCTTAATTATTTTAATTTTCACACGAGACCTGCATAAGCTACTACTATGTTCTCGTTGTGATGCTCTACTTACCGGTGCCAGCAATGACAGCAACAATGAGGCAAATCGCAAGCAAGTTGATGACAGCACGACCCTTCATCACGGCCAATTTGTTTTCACTCTAGTTGTTCTACGGCTTCACTTCTGCTGGGAAATGAAAGGCGACGGATGGGAATTTATAGGCAGAGGAGTTCTGCGATTATGTGCCTCGGTCAACTTTAATGTGGATATACTATGCTACATTCTTTGAAAACTTTGATCGGCAAGATAAGTACGTCGGTGGGGGTACTTCGTCACTGGAGCTGATTTCTTTCTCTTCGTAAGAGGCAGTTGGCGGAAAAAAATGTCTTTTAACCAAAAAAAAAAGTATATTCATTTTACGTACGCTAAATAAATATTAGAATAGAATTTTTTTTTTATAAATATTTTCTCTTTTCTAAAGATATTATATGTACCAGAGACGAGGTATGTGAGATAAAAATATATTTAAATGCAGAAACGTTTAAGATTTTTGTGCTCATAAATGCACAATTACTTAGACTTTATTCTCATTAAGGTATAATATTATTAAAACTTTAAAATTTTGTTAATTATATATTTTAATGAGAATAAAATCTAAATATTTACATCTTAATGGGAATAAAATCTCAACTTTTATACCTTATTTTTTTCAATTTTAAAATCTATATGTTTTAATAGGAACAAAATTTAAATATTTATGTATTTATGAAAAAAATTTAAAATGTTAAATATATATATATATATATATGATAACAAACCCTAAATATTTTTATATTTAAATACACTTTTGTTGACTAATACTTTTCACACTCATTATCCTATAAAAAAAAACCTCCACTACCCTTTTACAAACATCCCCTTAGAGTCATCGTTGCATAATTTTTTTGTCAGTCCGTGTCACATATCCAAATTTTGTCTTTATACGTTCGTAGTCTTGAACGATATGGTTTGCCGAGTAAACTTATGTTAATTAAAGCAGTTATATAATAGAACAAGTGCACAAACCCAATACTTATCGGATACACTGCATACACTCGGCCACGTCAATAAGCAAAAAGCCCTCCTTTTAGCTCGCCAACACTAATCAGTGAAATTAAAAAACAATAGTTATAATAATCACAATAGCTAGTATAATTATCATATTAGCTCATACAATCATCTTATAAATGCACATAATTCTAATATCCCGTATCTTTAAAAATCAATTTTTTAAGCTTAATTATTTAATTAGAGTAATTTAATGTAAATATTTAATTAGTTTAATATCAATTTATTTTATGGATTCATCGATGATTTCGACTTCATATTTGAATATAATTAATCGTTGTCATTGTAGATCATTTTAGATAAATTTGTTCACGACTATAATTTTATTATATTCATATGATTTCACTTTTTGGTTAAAAATATATATTTTCATTCATTCTTTTATTTTAATTTTTAATATTTTAGATTCATTTTCGATTATAACTTCGTCGTGTGATTACAACTTTATTTTGAAGTTATATTTCGTAAATAAAATATATTATTAAAATTATAAAATTTTCATTTAAAATATTTAAATTTATTTTAATGATTTTTTTCATAGAAAATATTTTCGACTTTGAATTTATTTATTGCCAAGGTCGTTAAGATCTTCGGAAAGTTTTAAATTAAAAATATTTTCGAACCTTATTTATGGGTTTCTTTCAGAAGTTAATTTTCATCCGTTTTACCCTTTTTGGTTTGTGAAATATCAGTTTCAAAAATTATTTAAATTAGTCTCGATTTATTAGAATTAAATTTAAATATTCTCATATATGCCTTTTATATTTTTTGAGGTCTTATGATTTATTTTTGTAAATAATATAAATCTTTATGTTTGTTGGTAAATTCTTCTAAAAACATTTCCAAAATTCTTTATATAACTCTTATATCGATTTTAAGCCTTCAGATCCTTACAAAATGATGTTCGTTAAACAAATTTTAGATAAAATCTTTCAATAATAATTTTAGATATTTAGTACTTTATTATATACTTGTATTTACAAAAACAAAAAAAATCCCGGCCCCGGCCCCGATCCCTTTTCCATTTTTCCTTTTCTCTCCTTTTCTCTCCCTTCTTTCTTTTCTTCATCTCCCTAACCTGTTTCATGTTCTTCTACAACAAAACCTGATCTGCCTCCTTCTCCCAACTCCTCCATTATCAACCGCCAACCAACCAACCATCGACCATCATCAATGTCGCCTTTCCCTCTACACACTACCACCACTCCACCACAACAACAACAATATCGAATGCAGCAACAACAACATTGAACACAACAGCAACAGCGACAGCAAGTTGTGTCGCCGTTTGGCCATGATGAGTTTCACTGGCTGCCAGCGAGCACCGTTCGACCTCCGAGAAGCTTTCCTGGTCCTCACTTGTCCTGATTTGCTAATTCTATTTGGTATAAAATTCTAAAAACCCTAACCCTTTTTTTGATTAATTTAGTATGAATTAGCTTATGATAAGCTAAATTGATTGTGTAATTATGTATATATATCTTGTAAGATTGATTTGGATAGGTTAAATGTATGGTTTATGTTGGAATTCTAGAAAATTGGATTTTGGGCCAGGTTATGCCTGAATTTTTTGGATTCACCTAATTTAGCTATTTTTGGTAAATTGATTTTACATTATACTTTAAAATAAATCTAATTTCATATCAAGTTTCAAAATTTTGGGCATAATTAATCAGGATTAGATTTCTATGTCAAAATCCATGTGTAATGAAATTGGATTGCATAATTGAGTTGGTTCACTCAATTGATTTTATAATATCTTTTGAAATGTATTTAAATTTATATTAGAAGTGTTAATTTGAGAAAATTGTGTGAAATTGATCGAAATTGGATTGTTAGGTTAAAACTCTTACGGATCTAAATTGGATTATGAAATCATATTATTTTATTCAATTGATTCTATAATTTACATTAAAATACATTTAATTGCAATTCCAAACTATCAATTTAAATATTTTAGCAATATTTCACCGAATTTGTGTTTAGGGCTCAAAAACTCTAATTGTGTTGAATTGGGTATTTCCTTTATGGTTTTAATCAATTAATTATATAATATGTTATAAAATATATCTAATTACATTTATCAACATTGAATTTAATTAAATTAATAAAATTCAATCGAATTGCATGTTTGGGGTCTAAAATCCTATATTCTAACGAAATTATGAAATTAGTCATTTGTATAGTTATTTTTCTAAAATTAAATTTATAGAAATAGTTGAAATGATCCTAATTACATTCTAACACCTTCAATTGGAATTAATTGATTTGAATTATCTGAGTTTGTGTCTTGAGCTTTAAAACCCAATTTCAGAAACCAATTATCTTAAATTGATGATTCATAAGATGGTTTTTGTTGAAATTGATTATCTAGACTTATCTAAAATTAGTTTAATTGTGTTCTAAACCTATCAATTTGAGGTAATTGAAGTGAATTGGTAGGTTAGTAGTTCGGGCATTAAAAACCCTAATTTTTAGAGATGGTTTTATAAAATTGATTATGCTATGCTTCTTTTACCCATTCGATTTCCAACTTTGATTTAAAATCACTTGAATTATGTTTTTATCTTATCAGATTGGATTTGATTCTCTGCAAATGGTTGATTTATCTTTTAAGTTATAAAACCTAACCGGTAAATCATTTTCGATAAAATAACTTATCTTCTATTATCCTTTCCCTAGTTTTCCAAATCAGTTTAAAGTGCCCCAAGTGATATGCATTAATACCAGTTTGATTAATATTTAATCTTAAATATTAATAGAGCTACGCTTGTGAGTCCTAGGTTTTGGACACGTTTTCCAAGAAAGATCATTTGTGTTCATTTGTTTTTATTTGATTATAATAATTGAATTATTGATCGATAAGATAGTTTCTAGCCTATTTTTCAATTTCTATAGGTGATCTAGGAAAACCTTCTAGTAGATTTTTGAGCTCTCGATAGATCTCTCTTTCTCAATTTGCTTGGTTAGCTTCAGATTTAGGTAAGTCATTACTTACCTTTACTATGGCGGAATCTGGATAAATGTTTGCTTGAAGTAGAAGGTGATGAGTGTGCTTATTGACTACTTAATTATGTCAAGCGTATGCTATGTTCTTGTGTGGTGATTGTATGTATGTATGAGTTGTAGATTTAATGTGAACGTGTGTTAGTATGACGCTTGAATATTATATGTGCGTATGTGAAGGGTTGAGTATAGATTGAAATCGCATGATAACTTATGTTGTATTTTATGTCATGAAATTATTCGGCTCTAATGCCACATAAAATTATTCGGCCTTAGTGCCACATTAATTGGTTCGGCTTTAATGCCCCTTCAATCGATTGACTTTAATGACACTTGGCATTAATGCCACTTGAAATTGATATAATCATGAAAATTCATTGTGTTGATAGAAGTGATCTAACTACTATTATATGAGCTTGATTTATGATTGGTTAAATCCTTGAATAAAATATTAATCACTTAAAGTGAAAGATCTTGAGTTGGGACTTGTACCACTAGGAGTAGCTATCCGAGTTAGGTTTCGTATTCACTTGGTACCATTTCAATGTTTTCATATTCTATGATCCAGGGAGCCTTACGATGTCCAGAGATGCCCTCTTCTAATCTATAGGTGTCTTGTTATATTTCGGCCCTATAGAGGGTATTTATACTTAAGTGATTAGGTGTCCTATTTATTAGTGGCTTGGTTAAGTTTCTGGGTGGGCCAACTAGGGCTAGTACTGTTCAAGTACTAGATTAGTTGTTATGATCTCTTTGAGTCTCTTTCCTCAAGATAATATGATTAAATAGTTGTTATCATGAAAAAAAATATAATAATAAATTATTCTTGCTCACTCATGGACTTTATATTCTTTTTTCTATGCAATTCTCTTGATTGTCTCCCTTACATTAGTATTTCCATATGATGCATGTCTTTATTCAATTATCACATGATCTATTATTAAAATCTCATGTGGCCCTTGTGTGCAAAATGATACCTTCTATGGTAGTGTGTGTTACTTAGCATGTGATCATGATTTTGTTGTACGCTTGTACCCTATGTATTGTCATGTCTAGTTATGTATTTATAAGCATGAATCTGTATCCCCATGTTCTATTATATGTATCACATGTATAATTGAGCATGAAGTATTATATAAGTAGAATGGTGTATGTATCGCATGTAAAATTGAGCATGAGTATTATATAAGTAGAATGGTGTATGTATCACATGTATAATCAAAGCATGAGTTGTTATATGAGTTAAATGGTGTATATATCGCATGTATAATTGAGCATGAGTTATTGTATGAGTGGAATGGTATATGTATCACATTTATAATTAAGCATGAGTATTTTAAGCTAAAGATTGACATATCTTATGTGTATCCTGTTTCCTTCCATGAGTTAGGTAGTCATGATTTACTTAGTACTAGACCCGTACTAATACTACCTTGGTTGATTGGGTCCTGCGATGATCCACTGAAGGTGGGGAGTAGACCTCTTGTGTAGGTTTGAGATCGGATGTTAGTGTTGGGTTGGAGTCTTGGCTTGACAGAGTAGGCGATTCAAAGTTTGATCCATCGGAATTCGTCTTTATTTAATTGTATTTATTTTTGAAAGTTTTCAAGTGCTGTCTTAAAATTTCAAGGGTATTGTAATTAAATTTTAATTTTTCATTACTTTGATAAGCTTTTAAAATCCAGGATTATTTCATTGGTTTTTTCTAATTTATTCAATGATGATTTTATTCAATGAAATTGTTCACTTGCCATCTACCTATGGATATCTCCTTGTGGGAGTTTATTGTTTGAATTTTTGTTGGATGGGTTTTAGCCTTATATCTAGCACTAGATAGATGGTAGACATTTATCTTGTGTTAGTTGTGGTGGTAACGTTCCCCAAATTATATTTTAGCTTCCGCATTATTCTTTTAAATGAAAATTTTCAAGAGTAAAATTTGGAGACGTTATAAGTTGGAATCAAAGTTCACAACATACACAGGTGTAACTAGATTCACCATAGACATCTATTTATAGAGAAAAATATCACAACCATTCTTTTGTAATTTTTTATATTTGATAATATAAATTAAAGATAAACTAATTTAAAATTAGAAAAATAAAAGAAATAAAGATTGAAAGTTGACAATACGGTTCACAACATAAACAAGTGTGACTACATTGACCATAGAATTACAATAATTATAAACATAATCACCATATAAATAAATATAAACACAAAAATTATAAACTTAATCACCAAAATTATTAAAATACTATAAAATACACAATTTAATTTTAGCAGCCAAAAAGAAGAGCATGGTACCATATCAAGTTGGGACTTAGAAGGTTGCAAAATCAACTCTATATTCATATATCATAAAACTTTCCCATTTGAAAAACTCACAAAACCAATTGCAAATTTTCTTGGCTACTATACTCCTAAATTAATAGTCTATGTTGAAATAGAATACAAATGATCATTAGTCATATATATGTTAATAAATAGGCTTGCCATTGGTTTTCTCGATTATAGAATTTATTTAGGAATGAACTAACATTAGTTTAATTATGACTAATAGGACTCTATTTTTTTATGCAAAGTACTAGTAAACTATTATTATTTAGTTTGATATGAAAATGGCAATTATTGCACCTTGGTACTAGTAGTAGGATCTGCAAAGCTTTGTGAACGTAATATAAATGAGATTTCAACTAAAATGGTGGTTTTTTTTTTATTTTCTTCATTTTTTCCTACTTGATGTACATATTTGATTAATTAATACATATCTTTTATAATATATAAAACACCTATTTTTTATGAATAAATACACATTTGGGTACAATGTCAAATACATATCTTCTATATTAATTAATGCACACATTATATCTTCTAAATACTGATAACACTTGCATTGCCATTATAAGTTATGTATTTATTGATATTAGCGTGCATTAACATTATAAGGTGTGTATTTATGAATGTAAGATGTACATTTATGGTGTGGTCATAGCCGAAAAACAATTTAAATCATTTTATTATCAATTATAGTATTGGTAAATAAGCATACCGTTCTAGGCCAGGGATTGAGATGACTAATCTAAAATTAGCTACATAACAAATAATAAAATAATATATTCTAAATCACAAAAAAAATAACAAGAAAATAAAATTATGGGAGTTTTAAAAATAATAAAAATCAAATAAAATCAAATACAAAATAAATATTGGTGCGTAATACTCCAAAATATTATATAATATTAATCTCAATTAATTTATATTTTTACATAACCCTTAAAATCTTAGCTTGATTATTATTCAAACATTTGACCTGCAAACTCAAATAAATTCTTAAAGTAATTTATCCTAATTATTTTATATTTTTTCTTTTCATTTAAATCCGTTCTCAATGTATAAAGTTTAACCGATTTAATTTTTCTAATCGGGAACCCTAAAACTGAATAAATTAATTTTACTCTAAAAAAAATCTAACTATAATTCTAATTTTAACCACTACAAAAAAAATTAGCAACAATAGTTTTTGTTGCTAAAGATAGAAATTCATCGCAAAAAATATATATCGCAACGATATTTTTGTCACAGGTTCGTTGCACGTCATGGCATTACAAAAAAATAAAGCAACCACAATTGTTGTTGCAAAAAGGTAATAAAATGCAACATAATATGTCGTTACCAAATAAATGTCATTGCAGTACATAACTTCACCTAACTACATGTATTTATATATTGCAATGACTTTTGTCGTTGCAAAATATTGATCACACTTCGACAACAATTTGTATCATTACAAAAACCAGTAATTAGCAACAACTTTTGTTGAAAAACAAATTATATCCTTGCTAAAGCTTGTTATTTGCAACAACAAAAGTTGTTGCAAAAAAATGATATATTACAGCAATAATATTTATCGTTGCAAAAATATATTAATTGCAATGGCTTTTGTCATTGCAAAAAATTGAATAGACCTTAGGCAGAAAAAAATTGCAAAATACCCTGAGTCGATACTACCACACAGAGCTCCCCTGATAGCACCCAAGACCCACAAATTTCTAACATTCCGAGTTAAAATGACCACACGGGGCCACTTAGTAGCCACCTAGGCCCACAAAAGCTGCGAGGGCTACCATGGAGCACTTTTAGATTCATCGGTTCGCCCAACAAAATAACACAAGTCCTTTTCGAAACTTTCCAAGAGGGTCTCCCATCTAAAAAATTGCTCCATGACAAGCATGATTAACTATGAAGCTCTTAGAATGGAATCACCAAAAGGATGGTATGCTATATTGGTATAAGTAGCCATATCAATCCTTATAACACTCGGCTCAATGTGGGGGTATTATACTTTATCGTCGCAAAAAATACATAATTGTAACAATAAGGTCATTGCCAAAATTTAAACTTAAAACGTCAACAATCTTTGTCATTACTAAAACATATAATGACAATGACACAATAAGTAGTTTAACCATTGTTGTAATAAATAACTAATGAAACCTCTAATCGATGTCCATAAATGATGCTATATATATATGTCCTACTTAAATCAATATAACCAAAATACATAAAATGATTCTTAACATATATATCAAGAAAAAATTATCAAATTGAATGAAAACTGTAACACCCCCATTTTTACTACTAAAAATTTTCGTTTTGCAGAAGTGTTAATTACAAAATCAAGGGTGTTACCGCCACACTCAGTATAAGTCTGGCATCCGCTACCATTCTTCTACTAAGTGATAAGGCTAAAATATTTCTTTACTCAAATAACATGATGACAAAAATCAGAATACAGAGAATAATAGATGAGTACAATACTAGTTAAAAGCAACGTCAGTAGTCTACCAAAACTTAGGAGAGAAATTACAAGAGGACATAAAAGTCCAAAACAATTGGAAATCAGATAACAGAAGGGACACCGGATATTCCTACACTCTCAAAACCAACTGATAGCTTTCAACTGGACTCAGGAACTGACCTGCAAAGTCCACTGTCCATTAAATAGGCAAGGGCCCACGAAAATGAACCCTTCAGTACTACGGTACTGAGTAACCCTTTATACCAAACTAATATGATAAACAGCATGGAACACATGCAAGGCATACCATTAACATTGTATAAGACATATACATATACATACAAGGATTGAGATACAACAGTTATTCAGATAATCAAATTCCATCTTGGTCACAGAGTACTCATATTCACTCTTCTAAAACAGCTGAACTTACTAAATGAAAAACCCAGAGATACTATCTAAAGTTTAATTAGAAGAAAACCCTAATACAATAACCACAAGGCATCATGACAATACATAGTATAAACATTAAGATATACATGAGATGATCCAACATCATAATCATAACAGATAAGCAATGGTCACTAAACTACCTACTGTTCATGCGTGCCTATTTAGAATATAATAACACTTATCAACTAAGCATCCCTAGATGCTTTCCAAAACAATAATCAAAACCCACTCTACACCACAATTATAACATTTATAGCATAATTCATGTCTTAGCATTAACCCCAACCAATTACAAAACGTCACAGATATACTTACAAGTACATCATTATAAAATCCATACATCACAGGTATAATTACAAGTACAACATCATAACCGAATATATAACGCCACAGCTATACTTACATGTACAGTATAATAACATCCATAACCTCACAAGTATACTTACAGATACAGGATAACAATATACATAACGTCACAGGTATACTTATAGATACAATATAATAACCGAATACATAATATCACAGGTATACTTACATGTACAGTATAATAACATCCATAACCTCACAAGTATACTTACAGATATAGGATAACAATATACATAACACCACAGGTATACTTACAGGTACATATAATAATTAGATACATAACATCACAAGTATACTTACGTGTACAGTAGAATAAAATCCATACCCTCACAGGTATACTTACAGATACAGGATAAAAATATACATAACATCACAAGTATACTTACAAGTGCGGTATAATGAAATCCATCACATCACATATATGTTCACAGACATAATACCAATATAGGTAGGCACAAAGGCTGCTACCCCAAAACCATAGGTAGGCACAACGGCTACTACCGAAACCATAGGTAGGCACAACGGCTGCTACCGAAACCACAGGTAGGCATAACAGCCACTACCCAAAACCACAGGTAGGCACAATGGCTACTACCAAATCAATCCAATATCCAATAATAATCATTCCAATCAAATCATATCATTTTCATTTTTATTTACTCAAGAGGGATACAATAATAACCTAGAGACATAATAGTACACCGATCATACCGGCACACAAGGCAACATGATACCCTCCAAGAATCCAACCCAGAGGCATAACAATACTCTGGTCATACTGATGCACAAGGCACACAATACCCTCCTCACCTCGGACACCTAATCCTTAAGTATCGATACCCCCTATAGGGCCCATAGGTCACCTATAGAGTAGACTAGGACCTTATTGGGGCATAACCAGCACACTAGAAACCCAAACAAATCGAGGACTCCTACCTCGTATCTAGGGTAGCTACCCCTAAAGAGAAACCATTCCCAAACTCGAGGTCTTCCACTTTACGTATTAGTATTTTTATAAAGTGATCACAGATAACACACATTACACATTTATTTTCATTTCCATACTTATTCATTTTTCCTTTATTTCCAATTATCCAAGTCAACCCTACTGTCAATGGTATAAAACAAAGTCCAAGTCAATACTAAGGTCAACCTATCAAAATTCTAAGGCCATCCTATGTCCAATTATTCACATTTTGGTGCACTAAGCTAAAAATGACCAAAATGCCCTTGAGGCTAATAATTATCAGATTATCAACCATTTAAATACTAAATCCATTTTATTTATTTATCGATCGTGAAAAGGCTAAAACAAAATAATCTAATTATTTATTATACAATTTAAATCATTAGTCATGTCAAAAGACCATTTTGCCCTTACATAGATTTCTGCATATGAAACCCTATCATATACTTTTGAAACGTACAAAACACATGATCGCAAAATCAAAAATAGATACTACATGTTAGACATGATTTTTAGGATAAATATCATAATACACAAAAATGACTAAATTGCCCCTAGGGCACACATTCCTAATAATTATTCCACAATTATATCTAAACATGTTAAACTAATAATTATATACATAATTATCATACCAAATATTTTTCCGTCATTAGAATCATTTTTAAATCATACTTTTTTACCCGAAATATTTTATATTAGATAACATGCTTGTTTTATCCATTTTCATAATACTAATAATTAATACACAATTATATCGAAATAAATCATGCTTAACATATTCCATACCCTAAAAATCCTAATGTGCTATTACACAATATTTAACATTTTAGTAAGGCATAACGGTTACCTAAATTCCAGCAAAAATATAAAATTAGCGGTATCCACTAAAATTTATTAGGTCCCGCTAATTAAACTTTCGTACCAAAAAATAATACCACAAATACAGAATTAATATCTATCAGATAAAATAATAATCATAGTATAAAAATATTTATTTTTCTAAAATTACCAAAATATCCTTACAATTAATATGGTACCAAATTTTCTTAAGATACCACGCAACTCACGCTGAGTCACGCACGAAAGGAAGGAGGCATGGCTGCTGGCTGGGCGAGGGGGTTGGCTGGGGAAGGCAGGGAAAAGGAGAGGGTGATAGAGGTGGTGGTCGGTGGAGCTAGTGACTGGCTGGCGGTTGCGGGGGTGGCTGTTGGGCGGCTGGTTGGCTGCGGGAATGCAGAGCTGCGACAAGGGGAGAGGTTGCAGGGCTGGTTGGTGGTGATGAGGCTGCTGGGTGCTGCTGGACGACGAAGTGGGATGGTGGTCGGCTAGTGCTATAGGGAAAGGGTGCTGCGGTCGGGGGAGCTGCTGGGTTGGTTGCTGGTGCAGGCATAGGGGTGTTGCGAGACGACGGGAAAGGCAGGGAGTTGTGGCTGTGCATAGGGGTGCAGGGCTCATTTGGTGGTTGATGGTGATGGGCAGGGGTCGCGGTGGCGGTGTGATTGGCGGTTGCGAAGGTTGGGTGGTGTGTTGCAGGCTGGGTTCTGCGACGGGGGAAGGGTGTAGGGGAAAGTCGGGGGCTACTAGGTTTGGTAAAGAAAACCCAGACAAAGGAGAGAGGAGAGGAGGATGGGGCTACTCTTGTGGTGTGTTGCTGGGTGGTGTTGGTTTGGTAAGGGAGTGGTGGTGTTACAGGCTACGAGGGCTGGGATGGGTGTGCTAGACGGGAGCCTGGGACAAGAAGAAGGAGAAAGAAGATGAGGGAGGAGCTGGGGTTAGCTGAGAGAAGAAAGGGAGCTATTTGTTTGGGGTGGTGTGCGTCATGTGTGTAAGTATATAGTGTAGTGCTTTGTTTGGCTGGGGCTCGGGGAAGGCTTCGAAAGAAACTGGGGGTGCTAGGATGAATAGTGAGTTGGAGAAAAAGTGTTGGAGTGCGTAAGTGTGTCTGTAGCGTGTGTATGTGTGTATAAATATAGGAGATGGAGTAAAGTAAGAAAGTGAGGGAGACGGGATGGGATTGCAAATGGCAAAGAGAGAGAGAGAAGAAAATATATTTTATAAATATATTTTAAATTCAATTCAGGTAAATTAGGATATCGAGTAGAAAAATAATTCGGAGAAAAATAATCCGATCTCCAGTAGGTTTAAATACAACGAAAAGGATAAAATAGTCGGGAATAAATTTTAGAATTTTATTTTGGGTTACGAGTTACGATTATTAATAAAATAATTCGGATAAGATTTACAGATAAAAACTAAGATTAAAATAAATAGTCGATTTTTATCAACTTTTTAACCTGATTATTTTTATATCTAAACCGTTGTAATAATACGAATAATAATAACACTTTTAATATTAAACCTTATAAAACAATAATTATAACTAATCATACAATTATTAAGTTATAATTAACGTTTCTAAAAGTGGGGTATTACAAAAACTTACCAAAATTCCACTTGGCAATTATGGCTTTGATTGTGCTCATGGATGCCAAGAAAAACTGGCATGTCCATTTGATATAATTAGGCGAGGAAGGCAGTGGCAGCAAGGAGGAAGGAGCCGAGGATGGAGAGTAAAGAAGAAGATAGTAGATGATGAATAAGATCACTCACAAATTGATGCAAAAGATAGGACAAAACATATGAGAGAGAAATACGTTAGGGGAAGCCAATCTAAGTTTATTTATAATTTTTTTATTATTTTTTCTACTTTTTTATTTTTTGTATGTTTTACAACAAACAGATGTTGTTGTGGAAAATAATAGGTAGGATACAATTAATATAGTCGTTGCAATAAATTGATAAAATATTTGACAACAAAAATATTGTTACTAATAGTTATATGTACATAGCTTACAACGACAATTATAATTGCAAAAACAGTTTTCTTAATTTTCATCTCCTTGCGCATATTGGATATGATGAGGGAAAATAAATTAATATTTATAACAACAATGTTTAGCAACAACACTAAATCATTGTTATCATAAGTCATTTTTCACAACAATAAAGTATAAGCATGGCAATAAAATTGTTGATATTTTTTTGCAACAACTAGTCATTGCGTTAAAATAATCTAACAATATTTTACAATTTTTTTTGTAATAATTATAGTCATTGCAATAAATTAAATCAATATTTTGCAACAAAAAAAAGTCATTGCAAAAATATTTTGTATATTATAATATATAAATGTCATTGCAAATAAACCATCACATATATTGCAACGACAAATGTCGTTGCAAGACATTTCCTAATAATCACAATATAAATTAATTATTTTTGGCAACAATATTTTGCAATGTCATAAAATTGTTTGCCAAAAGAAATTTTTCACAAAAACAAAGTGTTATCATTGCTAAAGTGTTGTTGCTATAAAAGAGTTTTCTTATAGTGAACCCTAAATTTATTTTCTTTTTCTTCTTTTTCCCTTTTCCTTTTTTTTCTCTTTTTCTTTTTTTCCCTAGTCTACATCCCTAGCCTACCTCCGTCATTCTCTTCTTTGCTTTCCTCGGCTTGCACTCTAGCCTCATCTACTTCTCCTTCTCCTCCATTAACTTTCTTCTTCTTTTCCCTTTCCCTATTCAGCCAAACAAAGCCGTTTTCGAACCTACAATGCAACACACTCCCACCTCACCCAAACACGCCAGCATGTACCTTTACACCACCCTTTCACCCACCTATACCCTCATTTCCTTTCCTAGCCAAACCAGTCCCGCCTTCCCCTAGGTGTCTGCCTTTCTCATCCATTCCTAGCCTCTAAACATACCACCCCTACAACCTCCCTACCCTAACTGCCCTTTGCCACCAGCCCTACAACACCAATTCTTGCTTATCCTATGCACACTAACTCTCAATTTCCTCTTCTAACTAAACCAACCCCTTCATCTGCACCTCTCCCCTCTGTGCTCCCCTCGCACGCACCTCCTTTTCCTCTATTGCAATATGCCACATGTTTTAAATTTAATTTTCTCAAGTAAAATGATTTTATTAGTGTAATTTAATACAAATGTTTAATTATTTTAGTTTTGATTTGTTTTATGGGTTTATAGATGATTTCAAATTCATATTAGAATTTAATAAGTCATTATCGTTGTGGACCATTCTATATAAGTTCATTCATTACCATAATTTTATTATATTACTATAATTTTGATTTTTGTATAAAAATATATTTTTTCATTCTTTCTTATTTCTTGAATTTTATTATTTTTTATTCATTTTCGATTATAAATTCATCATGTGATTATGACATTATTTTAGAGTTATATTTTGTTAACAAAATAAATTATTTTAATTATTAAATTTCCTTTAAAATAGTAAAATTATTTTAATAATGTTTATTCATAGAAAATATTTTTCGTTTTTGAATTTATTTGTTTTTATGAAGTTGTGAAAATATTTGAAAAGTTTTAGATTAAAAATATGTTTGTAACTTTTTTTTTTCTAAAATTAGTTTTCTTTTGTTTTACCTTTTTGGTTTGTGGAGGACCCTTTTCACAAAGTATTTAAATTAATCTTAATCTATTATAATTTGATTTAAATACTTTTTAGATAGTTTTAATAACTTTTGAGAGCTTATTATGTATTTTTGCAAATAATATAAATATTTACGTTTGTTGCTATTTTTTTAAAGCTTTTTCAAAATCCTATAAATAGCTTTTATATTGATTTTATACATTTAGATCTTTACAAATGGTTTTCATTAAATAAATTTTAGATAAAACTTTCCACTAATATTTTTCAGATACTTTATACCTTCGTTTGTTTATATGTATTTGTAAAAATAAAATGACACCCAAACCAATAGAACCCCCACCCATACACTTTTCCTTATCTCTCCATCTTTCCTTTCTTCTCCTCCTTCTCTCTCTTTCTGTTCTTTTCATACAACCAAACCCCGACCCATCCACCATACTCCCTCTAGATCCCTTTAACCTTGATCCACTGCCATCAGCCACCACTGATAGTCCACCACACTTCTCCCTCCATCTTTGATGTTGCCAACCTCCAAAGCTAAAACTGCTTGAAGCAGCATCAACCACAATGAACAGTAGGCAAAGCGAGAGCAAAGATACCGGCCAACTCAAGCTTGACAACCCCAAATGGTGGTGTTTGAGCCATGGTGAACATCGAATGAACCTTCCCCTACCATGGATGAGTTCCATTCAAATCGTAATAACATATTTTTTTTATCAAAATCCTAACTTCTAAATTCTATAGATTTTATATAGATTAGGTTTAATTAAGTTTAATTAGTGGTTTAATATTGTATTTATATATGTATGTATGTATGTATGTATATATATATATATATATATATATATATATATATATATATATATATATTATATGATTGATTTAGAATGGTTAATTGTTGCGTATGTTGTTGATTTGAAAAAAAAATTACCCGATTATGTCGAGAATTTTTTAAATTCATCTGATTAAGCTATTTTTGATAAACTAATTATAAATATGCTATAATATGCATCTAATTTCTTAATAGAACTATCACTTTGAGAACTTTGTGCAGAATTAAGAAGAATTGTATTTCTAGGTCAAAATCCTTTTGTATTGAAATTAAATTTGCATAATTGAGTTGTTTTATTCAATTAATGTTATAATATGATTTGAAATGTATTTTATTTTATGTTGGAAGTGTCAATTTGGAAAGTTTGTGCGAAATTAATCAAAATTAATTTTTTAGGTAAAAGAATTTATGAATTTAAATTGGATTGGGTAATTAAGTGATTTGATTCGATTGATTATATAATTTACATTATAATACATTTAATTGTAATCCTGAACCATCAATTTAAATATTTTAACAAGACTTGACCAAATTAACATTTTGGATGTAAAAAACCATAATTTTGTTAAATTAGGCATTTTCATTATTATTTTTGATCAATTTATTATACAATAGGTTATAAAATAGTTCTAATTACATTTCTAAACATTCAATTTTAGTGAATTTTTACAATCTAACTGAATTATATTTTTAGGCCTAAAACTCTAGCTTTCAAATAAAAAGTCTTCATTAAATCTTTTACTTTTTTTATCCACTTCCCAAACATAGAAACATTTTCAAATTGGAAACTCCCCAAAAATAGAAAAGTCCAACTAGAATAACCAACTTTTCATATCAAACTCAAATATTTAAACTAGAATAACCGGGCATGAAACCACACGTATATTAAAAGATCAAGAATGGTTAACCTAGGTCAAACATTAATATTTAGTATCAACATAACCACCAAAACTCAATCATTCGCCCAATCCTAGGGCTTCGATTTTATAAGTTATACTAATTTTCTAGATTCAACCAATCATTACTATACCCCTATATATTTTTTGTACATAACTCAAAATGAACAAATATCAATTTTTATAAAAACAAGACTCTGAGGACTCGATTTGATATATAATAGATGGGTAAACTCATTTTTTTTGTGTAATTTTTGTAAAATTGTGCAAAGTCAACACAAAATTGAATATACCACAAATTTAACATAAAATCTTATATTCTTGAGCTAATCATATTACATATCATGATGCATAAAATATAGTCATAAGAAGGTATAATATTACATAATAAATGAAAATGCATACTTTATTGGCATCATATTCCACACATATATAATATATGAATATAAATTTAATAAAATAATGTTACTAAATGTAAAATCCTTATATATAGAATATAAGATCTTCAAGCATAAAGAATGATCCTATGGCATCAAAATAACTTCATAAGTTGATGGTATTGAAAAAAATAATTATTCGTTGAACTCAAATGAAGAAGAATAACAACAAATATTGGATATTGAATATGGTTTAATATATTAATGAATAAATTGAAAGTCTTGATGAATTAGTTGAAGAAGTCAACAACACTAGTGGGAGATATATAACATAATCCATGTCATAATAAGAGAAATAAAAATGTAGGTTTGAATAACAGTGTTTAGTATAAGCTTATATAGGCTTTTAAGAGTCAAAGATATAGCAAAATCATACAAATAAGATATCGCCAACATTAATCAATATTACTATGTTATGTTTATATATTGGAAAAAATTTGTATATACTAAATTTATGTTTCCAAAGAAAAAATAATCATCTAATTTCATTATCAGATGAAAAAGTTATAAATAACTTAAGTTTATATGTGAATTTAGAGAAACGAGATAAAAAAATAAAAGTCAAATAATATCATTTAAGGAATAAATAGAAAGATAAAAATTTATCATATATGATAAGAAAATTGTGTCATTCTTCAGAAGATTTTAATTGACTATAAAAATAATGTAAGAATTAATCATATGAATATATAAATTAACTTTCAAAACAATAAATTAATCCCAATAACTATCTAACTAACAAAATTTATTTTAAATAGAAAGTATATATCACCCTAGTTCACCCATAAGTTATGCATCTTATTAGTTTAATTACTTACTCTATCCTTTTCTCAAGTGTTATTTGCTTAGAAATGTTTTTTACCCATTTACAATTTTATGCAAAATAAAGGTTTAAAAAAATTTTTTTAATTGTATCAAAACCACTAAAATAATAATCTTTAAAATATTTTCAAAACATTGTCACATGAAAATAACTATTTTCTTAAAGTAGTAAATTTTGAGTTACCAAAAATACTCTAAAATAGCAGTTTTTTCTTAAAATTTCTAAAACTCAAAAGTGAGTTTTTCCTTAACATTATAATTAATAAAATAGTATAGATATAATACAATTTTAAATCCAAATATGAGGTATTACATCCTCATAAAAAAGTATACAATAATCACTAAAAGAGGAAATTAAAAGGTTTAAAATTATGAGGTATTGCAATGACATTTCAAAAAACAATCATCTATAACAAACATATATATAAAAAATAGAATTTAAAAAAGTTGCAAAAAGGAATGAATAGTAGTTTTGATTTAAAATCGCCATCTATATTGCACTTTAGATGGCAATTATAAGCCATCTCCATCACCTATTGATTTAATAACTTTTTTTAACTTTCCACTAAGGTACAAATGTTAGTTACATCTTAAATTCATCATCTATAGTCTTATTTTTTAATATATATATATATATATATATATATATATATATATATATATATATATATATATATATATATATATAGACACACACACACACACACACACACACACACACACACACATTGAATTTGCTACTAGCACTACATATACAATTACACGTAAGACCCACATACATATATTCAAAATTCATACACATGCATTAGTGTTGTGCATTGCATCTATATAAACAAATCTCCTACATTGATAAAATAAATCAGTTATAAAATACAAATATACAAAAATAATATGCAAGCATAAATACCTAGCTACATCAATGAAAGACCTATAATCTTACAAATAATCAAGTTTGTGTATCACAAATCACTATAAACAGAAAATTACCTATCTTTAAACCTTTTCAACTTTCAAAATCTAGTAAAAAATAGTCAAATAAATAAAACTAACTTCCTCAAAGCTATTAAATCCCGTCTAAGTGAACTAGATCCTTCCTCTACTGTTTCAAATCAACCAAGTACCCCAAATACCCTTGAGCAATAATCTTACATTAACACATTAGGATTTTTTGCATCACCTCACCAAATAGATAATGAACAAAATGAAGAGTCAACCCTCTCTCAGTTGCATTGGAGGAATGCCCAATAATCCTACTCTAGAATTAACATTCCTAGAAACACAATTCCTAACCTTATCCTTGAAAACAAAGCAAATAAATTTGTTTAGTCTAACTAGAAGACTTCCTCTCTTTATGAATGGAATATTAATTAAATTTACAAATAAAATATTCTAAACCACCTCCAACAAATGACTATATATATCAACTAATACATACAAAACCCAAACATTTGTTAAGGCCATCATAGAAATCTTAATTACATGATTATTTGGCTAACTTAAAAAATGACAGGACTTCCACCTTACACACGAGGAGCAAACATCAATTCTTGAGGGCATACAATCCAATGAGGATGGCACTATGATCATTGAGGATAGTGATATTTGTCTAGATGTTGTCACTACTCTCATCCTTGCCATTTCACTTAATTTTGTTGGTGATCCTTCACATATCAAGGATAAAAATGTTGAACTCCTTTCAAATCTATGCTACAAAGACCTTATTGATTTCTAATAGTACAAAAACACTATTCTTACATGTGTTTTAGAAAGGAATCCTCATAAGGCGTAGAGGAGATCAGAATATACATCTATTTCTATTTGATTTTGAAGGCTAGATATTTGTTGTTTGATGGTGTTGGAGTTTAGTTAGGGCTGAATCCTTGAGATCAACACACTTTGTTTTAGTAACTGAAGGTATGTTAAAAACTCAATGTGTTTAGTAGTAATTTGTCATGCAAGCTAGTGATAATAGTGAGTAGGAGGAGGAATAAAGAAGTGGGACCAATTGGGTGGTATTATTTTTTTCTCTTTTTGATAATTTGATTCTTGAGCCAATAGCTCATATATTAACTAGATTTGAGAATTTCTTTTGATTCAAGAGCTTGCAATTTTTTCTTAACTAGGTGAGATGAATATAGTTGTGATGCAAATTGATAGAGGAAACCCACAAAATTCTATTGAAGATGAGATTTTTTTAGGAGATTTCAAAGGTTGAAGGACTAAATAAGGTTTCTCTAAAGAAATATTGTACCAAGATTTTAATGAATTTCAGTGTAACTTGAGCATTTCTTAGTCTTCCATTGGAATGGTGAGTAGCCTATAACTTGTGGAGTTGGGATTCTATAACACCCTCATTTTTGGCACTTGAAAATTTATTTAAAAAGAGTTGATTGTGGAAGCTAAACCAATAAAAACGTAGGGTGTTACCGCTACACTTAGTATAAGTCTGGTTCCTCTACCCTTCTTACACTAAGTGTTAAGGTTAAAACATTTATCCGCTTAAATTAAGAATAAAAATGGATAAGAAGAAGAGAAAGGTTTCATTACTATATTAAACTATTTTGATAACACAAGATTAAACAAAAGAGTTACAACTGACAAAGGAAAGAAATATATAAAGGGACAAAAGAGTCTAAAAGATATCCAAATCAAAAGATGTTGGAATGAATACCAGATAGTTCTAACTCTAAACCCCTACCAAAAGCTATCAAGTTGTACCCTTAATGTACTCCTGCAAGGTAAAGACTACCCTTTGAATAGGTAGGGGACCATAAAATGGAACCCATTAATACAACGGTACTAAGTAAACCAATATACAATACTAAGCATGTAAATATCACATGGAGCACATAGAAGGCAACACAAAATATCATTTCATAATACGTTAAATAGTACATACTATAGCTAAGTGTCACATTCATACCATAACTCATATCATACCATATTCCACATGTCCATCACATCAAACTTAACCATATTACAACTATTTCATTAATCCAACCAATTATACCAAAGATGTTCCACAAAAAGAAAAATACCAAGCCATAATTAAGGCCTTTCACAATAACCACATCTATTCCACTTATAACATGATAAGAAAATCACTAAGATAATTACCAACCAATACACCAAATTCAAATAGTGCACGAATGCAACTATTATACCAACATACCGAAACCAAGTAGTATGCGGAGGCAACTACCAAATCGACAAATCACAACAATCTATTTAAATATTTATACAATAAATATTTATATTTTAATTACTAAAGGGGATGCAATAATAATCTGGAGACATATAAGTGCATCAGTCATACTGGCGCATTAAAGCAACACAGTATCCTCCCAACTTATAACCCAAAGATATATATAAGTACTCCGATCATACTGGTGCAACAAAGCAACGCAATATCCTTCCATCCTAGGATACCTAATCCTTAAGTATTGATATCTCCTATATGGCTCGTAGGTCACCTATAGAGTAGACTAGGGCCTTAGCCAAAATATTAAGGCATCCGACGAAACCACTAAACCAAAACAAGGGCTCCTACCTTATCTCTAGGGTAGCTAACCCTAAAGAGAAACCATTCCTAAATCTCGATGTCTTCCACTTTAAATATTAATATCTTAATAAGGTAATCATAAAATATCACATAATGCACAACAATTCCAATTTCATTCTTAACCATTTTTCTTTTATTTCCAATTATTCAAGTTGATCATAAGGTCAAAAATCCAAACCAAAATCAAAGTTAACACTAAGATTAGTATACGAATCTATTAAGTTCATCTTATTCAAAGTATCCACACTTTTAGGCATAATAAGTCATAAATGACCAAAATACCCTTATATGTTATTTACTCAATAGTTTCCCACTTTAATACCAATTGTTATTAGAATTAAGTGAAATTAATGGTATGACTAAATAACATTAAAATAGGTACATTAATATAAAATTTCAATTCTATAAATTTTTAGGATTTACAAAAATAACATTTTGCCCCTAAAACACAATTAAGCTCATTTAACACATAAAACTATAATCATGCATAATTATTTTAAAACAAATGACCCTATTTTAATATGCTATCATACATATATTTAAAATACATAAAATTAACATGCCCTTGCATAAAAATACATGGTCACACACTTAGAGAAATTAATAACAAGATATGGTGCATGCACACTTTTTTATGAGATTACAAGAAAGTATAAATTACACTTAAGTATAACATAAGAAACTCTAGACATGCTATCACATAATTTTTATATATTTAATAGGAGCATATAGGTTACCTATTTCCAAGCACAAATAGCAAAATAACACAAAGAACCTCCAAAAGAATATCAACACCTTCAAAAGATGGAGACACAAGAGGAGAAGACAAAAGACGATAGCTTCACAATTTAACCAAAAATTTAACATTCTTTATTTATTTAAAAATAAATAAAGGATAGATAAAAGGAAATGTTGAAGTGAAAACAAGAGAATAAGGATAAAGAGAGGAGGATGGTTCTTGGTTATAAGCTCAACAAAGCTTACGAACACTTAGCAAAATTAACCAAAATGAAGAGAAAAGTGGGAGCAACCAAGTGGAGAAAATGAGAGAAATGCTGAATGAAAACAAAGCAAGACAAATGGGGAATAAATAGGGGATGGAGGAACTAAAAATCTACAGCCACAAGAGAGGGTGAGGTAGCTTGTTCAACACTTGAATGATAAATGACAAGGTGGTTGAGTGTATAAGGTGGTGGAGTGTATTTAGGTTTAATGAAGTTATGAAAACCAATAAATCAACCAAGGGATAGGGGAGGTGATGGTGTGCAGGTCCAAGGTTATATTTAAGCATGGAGAATGCAAGTGAAGAAGGTTGAGTGTAAGAAAATCCAAAGTAATACAACTAGCATAGGTAGAAAGTGTATAAAAGAAACTTTGGCTCAAAATTTAGTTGAATGAATAAGCCAGTGGTCAACTTGATACAAAATCTAATCATGAAAGTATAGGGAAGTAATTTCGTGCATGAACACTAATTTTAGGATTTATATATTATTTTTAGTAGTGGAAAGTTCAATAAAGAGGGTAAAATTAATAAAACTAGCAACCAAATTTATAAAATTACTAAAATTTATGAAAACCCTTAAAATAATATTTTTAATTCACATGTAAAATTTTATGAATTTATAACAAGATTTGATATATAAAATATTAAAATAACGGTTAACTAACAAGCTTATAAGGTAATTACTAACATAAATACCAAAACTATTCCTAAAATCACAAAACTTTCTATATCATCTTATTTACTATTTAAGACCTAAATATAATTTTTAGCACACATTTGATATGATATTTAGCTAGCATGCCTTAATTATATATTTTGCATATAAAATTCAAAAGGAATAACAAACACAAATAAAATTAAACCAAAATTGTTGGATTTATATTTAAACGCATTTAGGACCTAAATAAAATTTTATAAGAATATTTTACAAGGTTTAAGTTAAAAGTTCATACATATAAATAGTATTTTATAAGCAAAGTGCGTCTAGCCACAAAACCACAATTACTATAGAATCACCCAAATCAATCTTGAGGCTATAAATATTCTACAATCATTTATGTAATTAAGTACACATAATTAGAACTAGTTAAAAATAAAATATTACAAGTTCCCACATTTTTTTCTCTAGCTCTTATTAGCGATAGGGCATTTGCTAATTTAACTATTATATTTGTGCTCGAAGGAAACCAATATTCTTGATTTTTTCTAAGATGTTGCCAAACTAATGAATAAAAAGATTGATATAACTTACGATAGATATCTATGTGGATAAAATTGTTTTTATATTTACTTTTCTAATTGTGTAATAATTTTTTTACTTCTTTTTGTTATAATTGTTTTCTATGTATGAGAAATATTTTGATTCTATATAATTTCAATTAATATTTGTTTTCTAATGTTTAATTAATTTGTTATATTGTATATGTGAATTATTATTATTAACTTTTTATTAAAAAAATAAATATAGTTTCTATATATCTCTCTAAATAATTTGTTGTAAAAAAATTAACCTAAGAATTGTCACTATATTTATAATCATAAATAAATATAATAGAAACACAAATTGTCACTATATTTATAATTATAAGTATACGATCTAACAAAAAACAATTATGGTGGAGGTGGGGTGGTGGCGGAGATTGTGGAGGTGGTGGATGTGATAGGGTGATATTGTGTGTTTTTATATCAATTAAAAATTTCTTGGTATTTTCTTTCTATCAAACCAAATAAAAGTACGTGTTTCTTGATACATTTTTCTATATACAAGTATGTGCTTTCTAGGAAGGACAATATTTTCCACAACTTTTTTCTGACAATCAAACACAAGTAAGTGTTTTCTAGGAAGAAAAATATTTTTCATAAACTTTTTCCGATGCCAAACACAAGAAAGTGTTTTTCAGAAAAATATTTTCTAAGAGTTTTTCCTGACTACCAAACGGATAAAAAAACTGAATTCTTCATCTTTATTTTTTTCCTTTTCATTTCTTTTTCTTTTTTCTTTCCATCCAATTTTCCACAAATCAAAATGAATCTTTAGGACACCTTATATAATATATATATAGCGATATTATATATTCAAAACTATCATCTATAGGATTTTCCATTAACTTCAGTTTTTCCAACTTGCTCCTTTTCCTACTAGATAAGTTACACACGATTCTTCTAATAAATTGTCTTCTATTTGTATTTTTACAGTGTTATCGTGCAACATTGACTTTTATAGCTCGAAGGCCGAATGTCGAAAACTTGTTAGCAAGATTTTGCACTTTCTGTTCTGCACCCATTTTCGTCTTTGCTGCGATGGATAATTAGATGTGTGAAGGATTGATTAAATTAAATCCATTAGTACTTGATTGCCGGCTGAGTGTATACACATACACACATAAGAGAAGAATAATGTCGCACACAAATAACCTCAGGACCCCATCTTATTATTTAAATTATTTATAACACACACAGATCTCTCTCAGACACACATCTACGTTGCTATATTAGTATACATAAGAGTTTTAATTAGATATGAAGATACAAGAAAAGCAGTAAGCCTGGGGTAGCCGCTTGGTTATTTCCAATGAAGAGGCAGGCATGGAGCTGCCTAGTCGCAGCCGCACATTTTGCAATTGCAGTAGCGGCAATAACAACGGCCATCGTCGCATTTACCTGCCTTGGCACCTTTCTTGTCACAATATTTCTTACAGCGATCAGGTCGTTTGCACTTTACGCCCGTCTTCTTCCAGCAGCACTTTCCTTCTGCCGTTGAAATTTCTACACGAATAAAATGACGAAGTTTCACTGTTAGTATCCTAGAAGAAAGTAGAATCAAAGAGCTAAAAGATTCAGGGTTAGATAACAGGAGTTTTGGTGGAAGGGTGTTAGGCTATTGTGAGTGAAGGTCGATGAAAACCAGGCATGATAGTAAATTTTGATTTAGAATAAATTATATTTATTTATTTTAATATTTGATCTAATATTATTCAAGTATATTTTATTTTTTAATTATTCTACTCAAGTTCCTTTATATTTTAATTTAGTTTCACTTGAATACATAAAAAGGGTGTTGAAATAAAAAAAAAAAAGCGGTTTATTTTTACCATTTATATATACTTATATAAAATTAAATTAAAATGTGAAGTTATCTATAAGTAAAATAATTAAAAACATCGGTATCTAAAATATATTTAGAAAATGTCTACATACCTAAGTAGAATTTTTTTCTTAGAATTAATATGACCACGTAAAAATCTTCAAGCAGCCGCCCTAACCACTTATGAGCCCAAGTGTTTCCCATTCTAAATCTAATTGGTCGTAGATAAAGCAGTTTACTAAGCTGTTATAAGTTAGTCGTAATTTTTTTTTATACCAAATGTAATGTAAGACAACGCATGCCATGTTAAAATCTTTGAGAGAATTTTCGGTTACAAATTAAATGCGTACGGTAGCCTGTTAGAATTATAAATTAGTCATCCCCCTTTTACATATGTTATATAAAATGAAGGCATCATGACATTAATTTCTACACAACGTGAAGCACCAGACTTTATCGCTGGTTAAAACCATTAAATTATATTTGGTAAGCTCATAATATTATATAAATAATTTAAAATCTTAATTATTTTTATTTTCACACGAGACCTGCATAAGCTACTACTATGTTCTCGTTGTGATGCTTTACTTACCGGTGCCAGCAATGACAGCAACGATGAGGCAAATCGCAAGCAAGTTGATGACAGGACGACCCTTCATCACGACCATTTTGTTTTCTCTCTAGTTGTTGTACGGCTTCACTTCTGCTGGGAAATGAAAGACGGCGGATGGGAATTTATAGGCAGAGTTCCGCGACTATGTGCCTTAGTCAACTTTAATATGTGTATACTATGATATACTATCTGAAGACTTTCGTCGACAAGATAAGTATGTCAATGGGGGTACTTCGTCATTGGAATTGATTTCTTTCTCTTCGTAAGAGGCCATTGGTGCGAGGCAGAAAAAATATGTCTTTTAACCAAAAAAAAAGTATATCGTTTAGAAAAATATTCATTTTACGTACGCTAAATAAATATTAGAATAGATTTTTTTTAATATTTTCTCTTTTCCAAATTTATTATATGTACAAGAGACGAAGTATGTGAGACAAAAATATATTTAAATACATAAACGTTTAATATTTGTTCTCATAAATGTACAAATATTTAGACTTTATTCTCATTAAGGTGTAATATTTTAAAAACTTTGAAATTTTTTCAATTATATATTTTAATGAGAATAATTGAATAGGTGCAAAACCGATACTTATCTGATACACTCCATACACCCGGCTTTAACATCAATAAATAAAAAGCACTCCTTTTAGTGAATCGACAGTAATTAGTGAAATTAAAAATACAACAATTATAATAATCATAATGGCTAACATAATTATCATATTAGCTCACACATTCAACATGATCACATAGAAATATACATAATAAGTATAATAGCTAATATAATCGTCATAAAAATATACATAATAACTACAGTAACACACATAATCACTATAGAAATGGACATCACATAGTGGTAGACATAATTACTATACACATATATATAAATATTATAGTTATTAACATAATTGCCAAATATATTAGTTAATTACCCTGGAACATGGTAAAATTTTAGTATAGAAATGGATAAATAAAAAAATATTTTTTAACCCCTATAAAATGGATACCAGATATTAATAGACATAATCATCTTATAAATATATATAATCACCATAGTTGTTGATATAATCATCACAATAGATCACAAAATCATCTTGAAAATTGGTGAAATCATAGCACATAAGTGGAAATAAATAAATAAATAACTTCTTTTTTTTTTACATAAGAAGTAACTCAATATGAGTTTCTATTTTATAGAGAAAAATAACACAATCATTATGATATAATTTTCATAATCCCTATAGAAATGAGCATTACATTATGGTAGATATAATCACCATATAGATATACGTAATCACCAGTCACCATAATAGATCACATACTCACCTTGAAAAATATCATAAATTTAACATGAAAACAATCAAATAAAAATATTTTTTGTGCTAGAAGTATATCAATATAGATATCTATTTATATAGAAAAATATCACGACCATTATTTGATAATATAAATTAAAGATAAACTAATCTAAAAATAGAAAGATAAAAGAAATAAATAAAGAAAATCTAACATTACGGTTCACAACATATGCAGGTGTGACTAGATTCATCATAGAATCACTGCAATTATAAACAAAATCACCATGTATGTAAATATAATCACCAAAAAGTATTGGCGTAATCACCAAAATTATTGAAATACTATATAATAAACAGCTCAATTTTAGCAATAAAAAAAAGCATGGTACCATGTCAAGCTGGGATTTGGAAGGTTGCAAAATCAACTCTACATTCTTATGTCATAAAACTTTCCCATTTGAAAAATTCACAAAACCAATTGTGAATTTACTTTGCCATTATACTCCTAAATTAACATTTTATGTTAAAATAGAGTACAAATGATCAAATATAAATCATTAGTCATATACATGTTAATAAATAGATTTGCCATTGGTTTGCTGGATTATAGAATTTATTTAGGAATGAAGTAACATTAGTTTAATTATGACTAATAGGACTCTATTTTTTTTTATACAAAGTTCTAGTAAACTATTAGTAGTTAATTTGATATTAAAATGGCAATTGTTGCTGTAACACCCCGAGTCAACACGACCACACGGGGGCTACCTTGGAGCACTTTCGGATTGATCGGCTGACCCCACAGATCAACACGAGTCCTTTCAGCACGCTTTGTCCTCACTCACGTGCTTCCCGAGAAATTTTCAGAAAATTTCCGAAACTTCCCAAGAAGTCACCCATCCTAAAATTGCTCCATGGCCAGCACGCTTAACTGTGGAGTTCTTAGGATGGAATCACCAAAAGAATGGTATACCATGTTGGATATAAGTAGTCGATTCAATCCTTATAACACTCCGCTCAATTTGGGGTATTACATTCACCGCCACTCAAAGAACGCAACGTCCTCGTTGCGCCTCAACCACTAACTGTCTCAAATACAGTTTAACCCAAGAATCATCCCGCTAGGTGGCTGACTGGCTCATCCAAGTTCAACTCACGGTCGCGGTTTCGCTCTGATACCATTTGTAACACCCCGAGTGGACACGACCACACGGGGGCTACCTTGGAGCACTTTCGGATTGATCGCCTGACCCCACAGATCAACACGAGTCCTTTCCGCACACTTTATCCTCACTCACGTGCTTCCCGAGAAATTTTCAGAAAATTTCCGAAACTTCCCAGGAGGTCACCCATCCTAAAATTG
The DNA here is from genome assembly GCA_039764185.1 of Tamarix austromongolica. Classification (NCBI taxonomy): domain Eukaryota; kingdom Viridiplantae; phylum Streptophyta; class Magnoliopsida; order Caryophyllales; family Tamaricaceae; genus Tamarix; species Tamarix austromongolica. The sequence goes on along the minus strand of CM077818.1, from coordinate 85,842,513 downwards.
CTCCATAGCCAGCATGCTTAACTGTGGAGTTCTTAGGATGGAATCACCAAAAGAATGATATACCATGTTGATATAAGTAGCCGATTCAATCCTTATAACACTCCGCTCAATTTGGGGTATTATAGTTGCATCTTGCGGGGTGCACAAGGCTTTGCCTACGTAACATAAATGAGATTTCAATTAAAAATAATGGGTTGTTTATTTTCTTCATTTTTTTTCCTTATTGATGTAATTTATAATATAAAAAATGCCTATCATTTATGAATAAATACATATCTGTATGGGTATGTCAAATATATATCTTCTATAGTAATTAATGCACATATTATATCTTCTAAATAAAGTGCAATAAGACTCATATCGTGCATCTTCTAAATATTTACCATTATAAGTTGTGTATTTATTGATATAAGCATGCATTAATATTTACAATTATAAGATGTGTATTTATCAAAGTAAGATGTGCATTTATGGTGTGGTCATAGTCGATACGTAATTTAAACTCTTTTATTGTCAATTGTAATATTGGTAAACAAGCATAATGTTTCATGTCGAGGATTGAAGTGACTCACCTAAAATTAGCTAGCACACAAATAATAAAATAAAAAATTTTAAATCACACAAAAATATATAAGAAAAATAAAATTACAATTATGGGGTTTAAAAATAAATAAATAAATAAAATCAAATACAAAAATAAATATTAGTGTGTAATACTCTAAAATATTATTTAATATTAATCTCGATTAATTTATATTTTAACATAACCTTTAAAATCTTAGCTTGATTATTATGCAAACATTTGACCCACAACAGATAAATTCTTAAAGTAATTTATCGTAATTATTCAATCATTTTTCTTTTTATTTAATTCCATCTAGAATCTATAAATTTTGATCATATTTATTTTTCTTAATTGGGTACCCTAAACCCAAATAAATTAATTTACTATAAGATAAATCTAAATATAATTCTAATATTAATCCTAAATTTATATTCTTTTTCCTTTTTCTTTTTTTTTTTCTCTTTTTCTTTTCTTCCCCTGGTCTACACTCCTAGCCTACCTCTCTCATTCTCTTGTTTTCTTTCCCCGGCCTGCACTCCAACCCAACCCACTTCTCCTCACCCTTCAACTTTCTTCCTCTTTTCCCTTTTTCTATTTGTCCAAGCAAAGCCATGCCCAACCCTGTAACTCCGCCCCCTACAACACACTCCCAACACACCCCCAAACGCTCTAGCATATTCCTTTAAACTACCCCTTCGCTCACCTGCACCCTCCCTTCTTTTCCTAGCCAAGCTAGTCTTGACTTCACCCCACGTGTGCCCCATTCCCATCCATTCCTAGCCTTTTCACCAACCACCCCTACAAGCTCCTTGCCCCAACCGCCCTTCGCCACTAGCCCTACCACACCAACTCTTGCCTGTCCTATGCACGTCAACCCTCCATTTCCTCTTCAAGCTAAACCAACTCCCTCATCAGCACCTCTCCCCTATGTGCTCCCCTCGCACGCACCTCCTTTGCCTCTATTGCAATTGTACTACACCCTACATTTATAGTTGAAAATTTTCATTTGTTGTAGACAACCATGCCCTAAAAATGGGTGTGTTACTGATGTGATCAATTCAAGATTGACTCCTAACCAATCTCATACTAACTACAAGGCTAAAGGTACAAATACTATTGACACGAATAATCATTAAAAACCATAATATTTCAACATTCATAAATAAAACCAAAGTAAGCAAATATCAAAGTTAATACAGAATGAAAGTTAAGTACAAACATCGCCTACTATGGGGGAAATAAAAACAATAAGAAATTAGAAAATAATAATTCTAGATAACTCCCTCTCGAACCCCACACCAGGTACAAAAGGTCATCACTCAGTCTCGCCTAAGGCATCATAAGTGTCAAAATTATCATAAGTATCATCTCCAATCTACACAGACTCAGAAGGAGCCACTGCCTCTGGGAATTAGCAACACCCATGAAAGGGGTGATAAGTACGCTACGTATTGAGTAAGGTAACCATATGGCTTAGATATATCATAACATGAAAAGCTAGATAATGCAAGCAATAAGTCATTCCAATTAATCACCGTTATTAGAACTTCGGCCATTAATACCATCTTCACATATCTCTCGAATAATATTCATGTGAGTACAGGAACCCCGGTGGATCAAAATACACTCTAGGGTAGGATGCTCCTAGCCACTATTATTTGTTGGTGGATCAATCTCCAGAACAAAATGCTCCTGGCCACTATTCTCACAAGTGGATCGGTCTGGCCCCGACTCATATGGTGTTCCACTATAAGTGATTAGTATTTTTTTCATAATTTTTTTTATCATCCAAGGTTTGGTTTGTTGAGATCAAAATCCCCCCACTATTATATTCGGTGGATCAAAATACACTCCAAATCAAAATGCACTTGGCCATTATTATTCGCTGGTGGATCAGTTTAAGGCAAAATACATTTGACCACTATTCTCATCAGCGGATCTGTCTAGGTCCGGCTCAATATTCTTCCACTCTAAATGGTTAGCGTCTTATTCGTATATTATTCAATAAGTAATTCCCTACCAAACATGCAAACCCCCAATGGACTCCTAAATCATTATCACACTTTTACCCTAGACTTCCTGAATGACCCGGTCCCATAGCTTAGGACCTCTACACTCCCCAATACTCCAAGACCTCTTTTTCACCTTCCACCCTACTCATCATAATTCCAAAAGCTCCCATGCATGTGGGTCAAGGCCCACATTTCCATTTCTCCACATAGACTTACCATCACTTACTAGGGTTTGCCCTTAGATACCCTAATCTAGACTATGTGGCCCTAATCTCTCTTTTCATATATAGCTCATATTCCCCTTTGGTTCCAACACGATCACTCCACTTAGCCTACTCCAAGCATCATAACCCTACTCTCCACCATCCACATGTGATATAGAAAACCTAGCTGGTTACCCCAAAACCCTAATGCTTCTCTTTTCTTTTACATTATCTCTTCACACACAACTCCACCCTCGTTCCGGTTAACTCACACCCATCATAAGACATGCTCCTAATCTCAACCCTAATTCCAACCAACCTCTATAAACTCTTCCATAACACGCCATACTTAGGATTTTCCCCCAAAACCTTAGTTATGCTCCCACACACACTTCCACCAATCCACTTACTATCTCTTCCACAAAGACTCCAATCACCCAAAATGCTCTTTCCTCCCCATATTTAAACCTTAAACTAAATTTTTCCATGTAAACTTTTCCCCATATAAAGACCAACCACCCCATGTAAGCTCACACTTCCCATGCAAGATTTTGCTCTAACCTTTCATTTTATTATTATTCTTCCTTTATTTTTATCACCTATAGGTCATAAGGTACTTAAGCTTTTTCCCCATTTCTTTTTATTCACTCCACCTTCTTTATTTCCTTTAGAATCCCACAACTTCTCAAATGACCTAAGGCACCTAACCATGCATGTCATATTATAACAACCATATATAAGAGCATGTCATAAATAATAGGTCATACCACCCATATTATACATATCATAAATCACACACAACATACCTTAACTCCTTATAAGGCAAGTTGTACTACACACATATTTAGGTATATCATTACACCCACAAGAACATAAATCATAGCAAATCCAAGCTTTAACTATATCCTTACCTAATAGAACACTAGGCTTGGAGCACACATCTTACGCCTCCTTACAGAAAGGGTTTAGTTCATAACTATAAGAAATGGGACACTAATTATTAAACCTTCTTCTTACTCCTTTTTCTTTTTTCTTTTGTTTTTCCTAATTAAATATTATTAATGAAATTAATAATAATAAGGTTAATGATGGTAAAATATGTAAAGTAATTTATGTTAAATAAATACAAGGGTTAAGGGCACAAATAGAGAAGGAATAGTAGGCTAGGGTGGCAGCAACATATGGTAGTGGCAGCAATGGTGCAAGGTAGTGGTGATAGAAAAAGAGGGATTTTGGGGTTGAAAGGGGGAGGAAAGCTAAGTTTTCTTGGGTGTAGGGTTTCTGGGTCAGAAGGCGTCATCGTGGTGGTGGTGGTGTCTCATAGTGGCAATGTAGACGACAACAGTGGTGGTTGTTGAGCGTATAGGAGAGAAAAGGAGGAGGAAGGAGGGAAAGGAAAGGAGAATTGGTGGTGTGGAAAGGTAAGGGAGATTTTCTGAGTAGGAAGGGAAGAGGTGTTGGTGGTGATGTGGTGGTAGTGGAGCCGGGCAACATAAGTGGTAGAGATGGGTGAAAAATGGTAGCTCGAGCTACCCACTTTACACAGGTAGGGAGAGAAGAGGAACAAAATTTAGGGGTAGGGGAGGTCTTTTTTAGTGGAGGGTGATGTAGGGAAGAGGAAGGATGGTTGTGGCGCCGGTGGTGCGAAGCAACAAGGCAGTAGTGGCGACTGAAGAGAGGGTATAAAGGGTTTTGGGGAATTCTAAAGTGGTGGAAAAGACATGAATTAGAGGCGCAGGGGGTATAAATAGGGGAACAATTGGGGAAGTGGACAAATGAAGGAATAAGACAAGGGGAGGGGTGGTTGGCTGCCGACTAGTGTGTAGGTCGTTGCAACTTACACGGTTAAGGGATAGGGTAGGGTTTTGGCAAGGTCATAATGGGTTAGGTGGGGGTATTGTGGTTGCAGAAGGGTGGGAACTAGTGTAGGGTAGTGCTAGCTATATACTCTGCAGGTGAGGATGTGGGCAAGGTGAGGGGAGAGAGAGAACCATGGTTGTGAAGCAACTATGACCATTACGTTGGCTAGGGGTAAAGTTGAATACGAGAGTAAAAGGGTAAAAAGGGAAAAAGGATAGGGAGAAAAGGGGAAAAGAAGGGGGCAAGGACGGCGCTAGGCTACATAAGGAAAAAAAGGGAGGAAAGTCTGGCGGGAAGAAAAGAAAGGAGAAGAGGGGGAGATGGAGTTAGGCAGTGCTGGGTGGGGCCTAATCAGGCGAGGGAGGGGGAGAAAAGAAGAAAAAAAAGGAAGAAAAGGAAGAAAGGGAAAACAAAAGGAAGAAAAGGAGAAGAAGGAAAAAAATTGAGGTGGTTGGGGTGTTTTAGGATATTTTTTTTAGAATTTTAGGAATAATAAAATTAGCAATAATAAATAATTAATTTTTTATTAATTTAGAAATTATTATTATAATTTACTTAAAATTTATTTTAGTTTGGCAAATAATTCTAGTCTCCACTATATAATCCCTATATTATAGTCTTCCTTTTCGGCCTTAATTATTATTATTATTATTATAATATCACTATTTTATTAAAAATGGTATGTTTAATTAAATCTCACCTAATTATTCTTATTTTATTTTTAATTCCTAAAATAGGGTTTTAAGGTATTACGGCAATACCCCATATTTTTTTTAATTTAATTTTCTCAAGCTTAATGATTTTATTAGTGTAATTTAATAAAAATATTTATTTATTTTAATTTTAATTTGTTTTATGGTTTTATCGATGATTTTAATTTTATATTAGAGATTAATTAATTGTTATAGTTGCAAACCATTCTATATAAGTTCATTCACAACAATGATTTTATTATATCCATATGGTTTTGATTTCTTTATAAAAATATATATTTATGTTCTTTCTTGTATTTTAATTTTTAATATTTCAGATTCCTTTTTTATTATAAATTTGTCATGTGATTACGACTTGGTCTTTGAGTTATATTTTGTTAACGAAACAAATTAATTAAATTATAAAATTTCCTTTAAAATAGTAGAATCTTTTTAATGATTTTTATTACATTAATATGATTTTGAATTTATTTGTTTTTATGAAGTCGTGAAGATATTCAAAAATTTTAAAGTAAAAAGATATTCATAACTTATTTATAATTTTCTTTCTGAAATTCATTTTCTTCCATTTTACCCTTTATGGTTTGTAAAGTACCATTTTCGGAAAGTATTTAAATAATCTCAATCTATTATAATTTGATTTAAATACTTTCCAGATAGATTTTAATAATTTTTGAGACATATTATGTATTTTCATAAATAATATAAATTTTTGCATTTGTTGGTATTGTCTTTCAAAACCTTTTCCAAATCTTTTAAATAGCTTTTATATTGATTTTATATGTTTGAATCTTTACGGATGATTTTTGTTAAATAAATTTGAGATAAATTTACCCATTAATATTTTTAGATACTTTATACCTTCTTTTGTTTATATGTATTAGTAAAATGAAAATGAAAACCAAATTGAAGACCCCCCCATGCGCACACACTTTTCCTTTTCTCACCCTTTTTCCTTTCTTCTTCTCCTTCTCTCTCTTGCCATTATTTTTATGCAACCAAACCTCAACCCAACCACCATACTCTTTCTAGACCCCTTCGACCTAGATCTACTACCATCAGCCACCATCGCAACTCCACCACACTTTTCCCTCCATCTTCGCCATCGCCAACCTCTAGCACAATAGTTACTTAAAGCAACAACGACGACAACAAGCAGTAGGCAAAGCAGAGGCCAAGGAACTAGGCAATTGAAGTGTGACAAATCCTCCCCTACCATAGATGAGCTCCATTTAGCTCATAATATCATATTTCATTTGGCATATTTTTATCAAAACCCTAACTTTTATATTCAATGGATTTTGCATAGATTGGGTTTAATTAAGTTAAATTATTTATTTAATTATGTATACATTTTTTGTCTATGCTTGATTTAGAGTGGCTAATTGTAGTGTATGTGGTTGATTTGTGAAAATCAAAATTTTGACCTGATTATGTTGGACTTTTTAAAACTCATCTGATTAAGCAATTCTTGATAAACTGATCATGCAATATGTTATAATATGTATCTAATTTCATATCGGAACTATCATTTTGAGAAATTTGTGCAGAATTAATTAGAATTGTATTTCTAGTTCAAAATCCTTGTGTATTGAAATTGAATTTGTATAATTGAGTTGTTTTATTCAATTAATGTTATAATATATTTTGAAATGTATTTAATTTTATGTTGAAAGCGTCAATTTGAAAAAATTATATGAAATCGATCAAAATTTGATTTTTAAGTCAAAAATCTTACGATTTAAATTTTATTAGGTAATTGAGTGATTTTATCCAATTGATTATATAATTTATATTAGAATATATTTAACTGCAATCCCAAACCATAAATTTAAATATTTTATGCGACTTGACCAAAATAGCATTTCAGACACAAAAACTATAATTTTGTTAAATTGGGTATTTTCTCTGTTTTTTTTTATCAATTAGATTCATAGAGATTCAATCTAAGTAAATTATTACAATCCAACTGAATTGTATTTTTGGGCCAAAAACCCTAGCTTTCCAATGAAATTATGAAATTGTTCATTTGTGTAGTGTTTTTCCAAAATTGAATTTATAGAAATAGTTGAAATGAATTTAACTATGTTCTAACACATTCAATTTGGATTAATTGATTTGGATAGTCTAAAGTTGCATCATGGGCTTTAAAACCCTAATTTCTAAAAATAATTATCTTAAATTGGTGATTCATATGATTATTTTTGTCAGAATAGATTATCTAGATTTATCTAAATTTAGTTTATTGTGGTTTCAAACTATCATGTAGAGGTAATCAAAGTGAAATGTTTGGTTCACACATTTGGTATAAAAAACCTTAATTTTCAGAGATAGTCTTATAAAGCTGACATGGTATACCTTTTTTAACTAATCAATTACTGGCTTTTATTTAAAATTATTTGAATTATATTTTTATCTTGTTATTTTTGATTGGTTCTCAAAAAATGGTTGGTTTTTCTTTTAGGTTGTAAAATCTAGTTAATAAGTCATTTTCAATAAAATTATCTTATCCTCTATTATCATTTCCTTAGTTTTCCAAATTAATTTGAAATGCCCTAAGAAATAGTGTTGAACTCAATTTGGTTAATACTTAATTTTAAATCGTCATAGAACTATGCTCGCGGCTCTTAGGTTTTGAACACATTTTCTAAGAAAGATCGTCTATGTCTTTCTTTGTTGATAAAATTATAATAATTGAATTATTAATCGATAAGGTAGTTTCTAACCTAGTCCTATAATTTATATCGTCAATTTAAGAAAATATTATCATGGATTTAGAAGCCCTCGATATCTCTCTCTCTTTCCCAATTTTTTTATTTAGCTTCAGATTTAGGTAAGTTATTACTTATCTTTGCTTATGGTAGAATCATGAGATGTAGCTCTTCTTGAAGTGAAAGGTGGTATGTATGATTTATGTTATTTAAGTATTTCAAGTGTATACTATGTTTGTGTGCTAATGCTATGTATCTATGAGCTTCTAACTTAAAAAGTGAACACATGTTAGCATGCCTCTTGATTATTGTATATGTTCAAGAATGTAAATAGTTGAGCATAATTATATGGTTAATGTGTTCAACTAATTATGAAAGTCTGGTGATTTTAGATTATGTTCTTATGTATCTTAATGATAATTAGTTTGAAAAATCAAATCATTGGTTGAGTATGGATTGAAATTGTATGATGCCTAATGTTATATTTCTATGCCATGGGATTATTTGGCTATAACACCACATGAAATTATTCAGCTTTAATGCCAATTGGATTAGTTTGCCTTTAATGCCACTCGGATTAGATCAAATTTAATATCACTTGAAATTGATTGGCTTTAACGCCACTTGGGTTTGGTTTGGCTTTAATGCCACTTGGATTAGATCAACTTTAATGCCCCTTGAAATTTATTAACTTTAGTGCCACTTGGAATGAATTTAATAATTAAAATCTATTATGTTGATGGAAGTGTTATAAGTGTTGCTAGGTGGGCCTAATTTATACTTGGTTAAATCTATAAATAAAATATTAATCAATTAAAGTGAAAAATCTTGAGTTAAGACTTGTACCACTCGGTGTAGCTATAAGAGTTAGGTTTATTATTCACTTAGTACAGTTATGGTGTTTTTGTCTTCTATGATCCCAGATACCTTATGAGGTCCAAAAATGCCCTCTTCTGCTCTATAAGTGTGTTGATATATTTCAACACTATAAGAGGTATGCATACTTAAGTGAATAGGAGTCATATTTATTGGTGGTTTGGTTATGTTTCTGAGCGAGACAGCTAAGGTTAGTACCGTTTGAGTACAAGATTAGTTGTTATGATTTCTATGAGTCTCCATCCTCAAGATAAAATAATCAAATGGACGTGAACACAACAATCGAATACAACAATTGATTATTCTCATCCATTCATGGACTTTATATTTTATTATCCTATACATGTCTCTTAATTGTCTTCCTTACAATAGTTCTACCATATAATGCATGCTCGTACCTTGTTATCACATGATCAATTATTTAAACCACATGTGGGCCTTATATAAAATACCCCAAATTTTTAATTTTAAGAATTATAGTTAAATAAGATTTTATTAGAAAATTTTATTAAATAAATTATTTTTATTAAAATGAAAGGGAATTAGTTAGGGCAAATCAAGAAGAAAATTATAAGTATTTTAGTTAGGAGAAATTTGGGTATTTTAGCTAATTAAGGTTTCTATTTTGAAATTTTATTAAATAAATTATTTTATTTAAAATAAGAAGGATAAAATAGGGCTAAATTAATAAGAATTTTATAAATAATTTAATTGGAGAAAATTAGAGTGATTTGCTAATTAAAATGAATTTAAGGAAAATCTTTCAAAAATCCTAAATTTGCCTAAAAGGGATTTAAATATTATTTTATTTAAATATCAATATTTTTAAATATCCCAAATATCCAAATTAATTTAATTGACCCCATCTCACCTAATTTTTCTTTTTCCCTATTTCCTTTTTCCTTTTCTCTCTTTCTTTTCTTTTCTTTTTCTTCCTTTTTCTTTCTTCTTCTTTTCTTCCTTCCTCTTCCCCCGAATTGGGCCTGTCAGCTGCCGGCCTAAACTCTTCTCTTCTTTTCTTCGGTGCAGCCCAGCCTTGGACGCTGCGTTTTGTCCTTTTTTCTTTAAATGTTGTCGCCCGGCCGATCTCCCTCTTCTTTTATTTCTTTCTTTTCTTCCCCAGGCCGACCGGTCTCCCCCCCCACACCTTTCTTCCTTCTTTCTTCTTCCTCTTCCTCCCGCCGTCAACCTACAACACAACCACCTCCAAAAATGACGCTGCCGATCTCGCCATTTGATCGGTCATTTCCCCTCTATTTTTCCTACTGATCTGTCAACCCCATCGTCCAACCACTTCTCCCTTCTTCTCGCACACGTTTTTCCCCTCTCCCAGCCAGCCACTACCTTGTGACTATTTGAAATTTTACCGGCAACCATCGCTGCCGGAGACGAAAACCATATCTGCATTACCCCCCCACCGACCCACAAAAACCTACCCTCTCGTCTAAAATCTATAAATACCCCCCATGATCTACCAGGTATCGAGTTTTGACCTCCTACCTAGAAAACTTCCTTTGTGCGCTACCTCCATTTTAGACTCTAACCCTGCCGCCGTCGGCCAACCACACCACCCACTCCGCCCACCTAAGCCTTCCCTACATTGTCCTCTACCCAACTAAACCTCCATCATCCCTTGATTTTCCCTACACAAGCCGTTTCGGTTGTGTAAAGTTCCCTCCCCGATTAACCCTCTCTTCCACTTCCTTCACCCTTTGCACCACCCTTAGCCACCACTTCCGCCACTCCTTTCACCTCTCAAACTATACTATAGACCCTCCTCTATCTCCCCCTACCTTTCTTTTCCTCTTCCTCCCTCTCCTCCTCCCTTTCTCTTCTCCTCTCCGTTCGGCCACCATCACCACTGCCGTGCGCCGCCACCTTTAGCTGCGCCACCATCCTTATTCTATTCCTCTTCTTCTGAGCAACCATAATCACCCTTGTTTCCACCCTCATTCTCCCTCTTTTGTTTCCAGCCTTCAACTTTTCCCCTTTTTTCCTCTTTTTCCGGCCACCGCCGTGCACCACCGCCGGTGCTGCTTGTCACCACCAGCCTAAGGTTGAACCCTAAATCCCCCCAAGCATTTTTCACTATTTATATAAGCTTTAAATTATTTTATTTCATTTATTCTAATATATATACTATTATTATTATTACTACTACTATTCTTAATGTTATTATTTTTTTATTAATGTTTTTATTATTATTTCTATTAAGGACCGAAGGCCTATTATATTTTTATTTTGATTTTATTATTATTATTATTATTATTATTATTATTATTATTATTATTATTATTGTTTCTATTATTACTATTATTATTATTAATATGTGATTATTATTATTATTATTACTATTTCAAAATTATTATTATTATTCCATTATTATTATTACAACTATTTTACTATTAGTGTTGCTATTATTATTTTGATAAGTAAAGAAAAAATTTATAAATAGAACAGCCAAAAGGCTAAAGTTACAACCAACTCATTACATGACCATTTTATCAATACAATGCTGCCATTGTTGAAAGTTGCGCTTACAATCCAAATGCAAACATCTACTAGCTATAATAAAACTAATGTCTTGTAGCAAGCTGCTAGGAGTGTGGCCTGCATTACGAAAAACTCTAAAATTACGTTCATACCAAATTAAAGCAACAAAGATGACAAAAGTAGCACGTAATATAGCCTTCTTCTCCTTTGGTTGTCTTGTAGATCGTGCCAAAACTTTAATCTCTTCATCCCAAGAGCGGATAGCATCCCGACGATGAAACACCCTTCTTACCTTACTCCATATCCCTGAACTAAAAGCACATTCCATGAACAAGTGTTGGATAGATTCTTCTTTATTTTCATGACAAAGAACACAAGTTGAGTCATGTAAAAGACCCAAATTCTGTAACCTCACCTTGGTGAGCAATCTCTCATGAATAGCAAGCCACATAATAAATTTATGCTTAGGAGGAGCAATAGAACACCACACTAAAGGGTACCACCAAACCCTTTCATGCCAATAACGCAACACATTATAAGCCTTGCTAATGCTATAGGAATCCTCCTTATCCATCATTGGTTGAGGCCCATGTAGAAAATAAGGAGCAAAAGTAGAGCAAAGACTTAGAACCCATTTAAGAGGCCAGGAACATAAATGGTCCATAGAAAAGCTCCACACACTTCCGGACCGAATATAGATGGCATGAACCCATTTAACCCACAAGGAGTCTTTCTTGTTACATATATTCCAAAGCACTTTCCCCAAGGCCGCTCCATTCCATATGGAGAGATCAATAAGCCCCAAACCTCCTTCTTTTTTTGGGGTGCACACCACACGCCACGCTATTAAGGCTTTCCTAGAGGTATCAACCTTTCCAGTCCATAATAATTTTCTACACATGCTCTCCAATTGATGAATCACCTTCAAAGGAAGAATAAACACCTGACACCAATACATCTGCATGCTAAAAATCATAGACTGAAGGAGTTGTGCCCTACCAGCATGGGAAAGCAGATGAGAATGCCAAGCAGAAAGCCTTCTCGCAACCTTATGAATCAAATCCTGCATCTGAGCTTTAGTTAAATGAGCAGATGAAAGAGGAATGCCTAGGTAAGAAAAAGGAAAACCTCCTTCAGAAAAATGAAGCGCCTGGAGAATTTGGGCCTTAGTCCTTGCATCCACACCCCCAAAATAAATACAACATTTTTTAGGGTTAATGACGAGTCCTGACCTTGCCGAAAAATCATCCATCACCTCCATAAGCTTTGAAACCGAAATAAACTCCCCTCGACAAAAGAGAAGTAAATCATCCGCGAATGCAAGGTTTATAATTTGAAGCCTCTTACACTTAGGATGACCCCGAAACTCTTGGTCACCCCATAACTGCTTAAACATTCTAGACAAATAATCAATCACAAGCACAAATAAAAAAGGAGAAAGCGGATCACCTTGCCTAAGACCTCTCTTACCCTGAAAAGGCGGAGTCAGCTCTCCATTTAACGATAAAGAATAGGAGGCAGAAGTAACACAAGAAAGAATAAGCTTTACCACTTGAAGAGGAAAACCATAGGCATAAAGGACCTTTTGTAGAAATAACCAATTAACATAATCATAGGCCTTCCGGATATCAAGCTTCAACATACACCTCGGGGAGATATGCTTGTGAGTATATTTCCGAACTAGTTCAGAAGCAAGCAGAATGTTATCACCTATACACCTTCCTTTTACAAAACCCGACTAAGCTTGATCAATAAGCAAAGGCATAAGAGGCCGGAGCCTTGCTGTGAGTATTTTAGATATTATTTTGTAAAGCACTCCACAACACGATATCTGTCGATACTCACTAACTTTTGATGCATTCACTTTTTTCGAAATAATCGTTAGAGCAGTAACATTAATAAGATGGGGCACCACCCCAAAAGAAAAAGAGTTAGCTACGGCTTCTAAAATATCTTCACCAATCACGCCCCAAGCTTTCTTGAAAAACACTAAGGAGAACCCATCCACCCCAGGAGCCTCATTATCTCCTATAGAAAAAACTGCAGCTTTCACTTCAGCATATGAAACCGGGGCCAAAAGATGCCACCTATGTGCATCTAAAAGAGTACTCCCATGATCCACCGCCTCCTACTCAATAGAACCTGAAGCAAGCCCTATAGGACCAAGAAGATTCTTAAAGATCCTCTCGAACACATCTTTTATCAAAGAAGGCTCCGTGATAACTGATCCACCATCAAGCTCAATCCTTGAGATGGCATTCCTGTTTTGATTTCCCTTAACATGAGCGAAAAAGTATTTATGGTTAGAGTCCCCCACCTTGATCCACTTTACCTTAGCTTTCTACTTCAGAAACATCTCTTCAAAATGAGCCAACCTCCTAAACTCAGCTTCACACTCCCGTAAGGCCTACCTCACAACATCACTTCCTGGATCTTTGAGCAAAGCATTCTGAGCAGCATGCAAAGCATCACATGCCTCTGACACCTTCAAACTAATAGAACCATATTTGGCCTTGTTAAGGTCTTTCAAAGTAGGCTTTAGGTTTTGCAACTTCCGGTGAACATCAATGAGACGATTACCCGAAGGTAAACATCTCCAATGCCGAGCAACAATAGCAATAAACTCCTCATCCTCCGCCCAAAAATAATTAAATCTGAAAGGCTTTCTAACATAACTATAAGACCACAATTGAACAAAGACAGGGCAGTGATCAGAAATACCTAGAGCATTAAACACCGCATAAGAATGTGTAAAAGAAGACAACCAGGAATAATTGACTAACACACGATCAAGCTTGCATGCCACTGCATTTTCCCCCCTCCTCTTATTAAACCAAGTAAGAAAATTACCATACCCCTTAATATCCATAAGCCCTAACTCGTGCACACACTTCAAAAAATCTTTCGAATCCTGCACATAAGAAGGGCCACCCCCAACTTTTTCCTCCGGTTTTAAGACCACATTAAAATCTCCCAACAAAACCCATGGAATTTGTGGTCTCGGCTAGTTACAAAGCCAACTCCAAAGGGATTTCCTCGCAGCTCCCATATTAAAGGCATAAACAAAACCAGCCACAAAAGACACGCCCCCACTAACTCCAACAACATTACACAAAATACATTGGTCGGTTAACCCCAAGAGAGACACAGACCACACGTTCGGATCCCAAAGGACCCAAATTATCCCATTACTGTGGGATTGATAATTATTAAAACATGACCAGCTCCTAACCAACTAAGACTCCACCACCTTTGATTTACCCACCTTAACCCTGGTTTCAAAAAAAACCAACAAGGGAACACCCACACTTCTTTATCCATTCTCGCACTTCTTTCTACTTGAATGGATCATTTATTCCTCGCACATTCCAACAAGCTAACATGAGGGACCTGGATCAAGTAAAGAGACACTACCCACGCCTCCATCATCCCCCATGATCTCCTCCTCATTCCCCCTTTGAAGAATGTGGAACCTATTCCTTGGCGACACAATATTATGTACCAAAGCAGACCGTAAGCCATACAGTGATCTAGCTGGTGCTACTCGTTTTGTACCCTGATTCTCTTCACGGCAATTTGCATTCGGGGTGTGCACCTGGTTCGGAACTGAAGCTCCCGGAGTAACCCATCCTCCTACCTGTCTTCTATCTCTCACTACCTTCCACTTTTGATTTGCCCACAAAACCCCTTCCTGTTTAGGATGAAGCTTCGGACATGCACTCGCAGCATGGGAAGGCACCGCATAGACTGGACAAAAGGAAGGCTTCCACTCAAACACCACCAGATGAGATAGGAATGAACCATCAAGATCGCGAGTAACCACCATCTCACACAATGGCTTCTTGGTGTCTACCTTCACCAACACACGCGGAAAACCAGTCATGTCTTTCCTGAGAGTAATGGCATCCGAGCATATGGGGGTGCCAATAGAGCTAACAATCATACTCAGAGACTTCGGGGACCAATACTCCAAAGGAAGGCCCAAACTGCATTTCTTCCCTTGACATCTTCATATCATGCTGCCATCTCTTGAGAATTAAAGGCCGGCCAAAGAAAGTCCAGTGATTCTGCAGGATATAATCACGATCTTCTGTAGAATCGAACTTGAAAACAAAAACATAATCTTCATGACATATCAAACGAGGCGTAGGAATACCAAACCATTGCGCTTTAATAAATCCTAGCATCTGCGAGTAGGAAGGAGAAAACCCATAGACATAACCGATTAATGCAAACTTCCATTCAGCCAATTCACGCTCCACGTCCTCTTTTTCCAAAGAAACCACCACCTGCCCCTCCTCGATGCATGGTGGAATGTACGAAAGCGCCATGCATTGATCAGGGTTTCTATTCATAGCCACACGGTCCCTCCAAGATAGTCTCTCCTTATCCACTACCCTTGCGCCGAATTTAAGAGGAACAGAATCAGATCCATGTAGCGCAATAGGTTTTATAACCGCCTGCGGGGCAGCCGTGGCTAGAATAGGATGGGACGGAATCCTGCCCTCCTTCGCAGAAAAATCCTCCTCTTCCACCGCCCCTACACTAAAGCCCTATTCCCCAGAACCAGATCCATGCATCGCACGAGGCTTCAAGACTAACTACGAAACCTCCTTGGCCAGAAGATGAGGGGACGACGTCATTCCACTAAAGATGCAGTCCTCCTTCGTGACCCCTATACCCTGCTCCAGAGAACCTCCGTCCTTGTCTGATCCATCCAGCCCCGCTGAGACCTAAACCACATGCCCCTCCTTCTTCGACGATGACGAACACCCAGCAGAAATCGACCTCTTCTTGTTTCGAGCCATGGAACCAGCGTGGAACCCTAACAGCGCGTTCCAGGCGCGTTCTCCAGGCTTAAAAATAAACAATTGCTATTATTATTATTGTTATGTAATTATTCTTATTATTATTATTATTATTATTATTATTGTTGTTGTTGTTGTTGTTGTTGTTGTTGTTGTTGTTGTTGTTGTTGTTGTTGTTGTTGTTGTTGTTGTTGTTGTTGTTGTTGTTGTTGTTGTTGTTGTTGTTGTTATTTAATAAGTTTATTATTAGGCAATGTAGGGTTGAAACCCTACTTCATTTTATCTTCGATTATTATCATTACTATTATTACCAATATGATTATTATCATTTTTTACAATATTATCATGGTTTTTTATCATTATTATTATTACTATTTCATTATTATTATTATTACTAAATTTTGTTATTTATTTTACTAATGTTATTATTAGTATTATTTTGGTGAAGGGTCGAAACCCTTATTCCACCTTTTATTTCAAATTATATTATTATGAACATTATTAGTATTTTTAATATTATTATCGTTATTATTATTTTTTTTACTATTATCATTATTATTATTTTGGTATTATTATTATTATTATTATTATTATTATTATTATATTATTATTATTATTATTATTATTATTATTATTATTATTATTACTACTACTACTACTACTACTACTACTACTACTACTACTACTACTATTATTATTATTATTATTATTGTTATCATTGATATTATTTTTAGTATCTTTGCTATAATTATTTTAGTATCATTATTATTATTATTATTATTATTAGGGTAAAGTCTTCAACCTTATATTATCAACTTTTATAATATCACTATTATTTCTTATATCTTTAGCAAAGTTAGTAATTAGTTAACGCTATTTTTATTAATATGTTATTATTTTATTAAAAACCTAATCTTAGAATAAGTTAGTAATTAATAGTATTTTTGGTAGGAGGGAATCTAATTTGTAGTTTTCCCTCATATAGGTAAGACCAGTTAAAGCCCTAAGGAGGCGTAGGAGTGTGCTCCAAGACCGGTCTTATTTTAGGTAAGGGTGTTACTAAGGCCCTATGTGTGTTGATGTGCATTATATGCTTTGTATGTGTTGTATCTTATGCTTATCATTATAATTAATTCGTATGTAGTATGATGTGGAGTTGAAGTATGTTTCTATATTATTACATGGCATGTGTACTATGTGTATGTGATGAAATATTGTGGTATGTGATGTTATTTGTTGTGACCCTATAAGACATGCATGTGAGGATGTTAATGTGGTATTGGGTGAGGGAAATGATGAAGAAGGAGAATGGAGAAGGAAGTTGACCAAGGGGAATAAGTTTACCAAGGTGAGTAAGTTGACCAAAAAGGAATAAATTGACCATAGGATGGGAGTTAACCTAAGTATTTTAATAATCCATGAGTGAAAAAATAAAATGGGGATTTTAAATAAAATAAAAGAGTGGGAGAATCTATGGTTGTGCATTGGAGAGTATGATTTATGGTTTTATATGGGAGAATCTAATCGATGATTTTGTATAGGAGAATTTAATCTATGGTGTTATATATGAGAATCTAATCTATGCATTTGTGTAGGAGAATCTAATCTATAGTTTTGTATGGGAGAATCTAATTTATTGTTTTGCATGGTTTTATGTGAGAGAATTTAATCTATGGTGTTATATGGTAGAGTCTAATTTATGGGTTTGTGTGGGAGAATCTAATTTATGGTTTTGTATGGGAGAATCGAATCTATGGTTTTGTATGGGAGAAGCTACATACGTAGGGAAGAATCTAGGGTTTTGTGTGGAAGAATCTATTGATGTGCATGGAGGAATCTTGGATTTTAGCATGGAGGAATCTATAGTTTTGTATGGATGGACTTAGGGTTTTGCATTACAGATTTTATGGAGTTGCATGGGAAAATCTAAACTAGGGTTTTTATGGATTGAATCTAAAGTTTTAGTGTGGAGGAATCTATGGTTTTGTATGGATGGACTTAGGGTTTTGGATGGCAGATTCTATGGCGTTGCATGGGAATTTAGGGTTTTGCACGAGAAGGTTGCATGGGAAGGTTACGTATGAACACTTTGGGTGTTTGAACACTTTGGATGAAAAATAGTATGTAAAGCAATATAAGGGTACGTAGGAGACCAAGCTAGGGTTTGGCATGGACAATTAGGGTTTGGTGTGGCTGCTTAGGGTTTTTGTGGTAACATGTGTACTTGGTGATTAAAGTATAATTATAAGGGTGGAATCTATGAGTTGTGATGTGGGGAGTGTTAAAATGATTTGGGTTGTGTGAGGTGGATTAGTATGGGCCACTTAGTTTTAAATTAGGGTTTCTGGGGAAAACCGTAGAGTAAGGAGATAAGTGGACTTGGAGGTGTTTAGTAGTGGGTCTTCACCCACATATTTTGGTGTTGGAGTTCTAGTGTGAGTTTGAGCATAGAGGAAAGATTGATGGATAAGTTAGGAGATGTAGGGTTCTCTTGATATGATACGGGTCGGTTTGAGAATAAGTGTAAAGGAAGTGATTCATGCATGTCTAGGGTAAAGTTTTGAATAATACACCATAATACATTAATCATTTTAAGTGGAAGATTGTTGAGCCGGGCCCAAACCAATCCACCGGCATAATAGTGGCTAGGTACTACGGTATCCTTGAGACCAATCCACCGGCGTATAATAGTGGCAGGGTATGTTACCCTAGCCGACCGATCCACCGACTATAATAGTGGGGGATCCCGAGCTCAATAAACCAAACCCTACATCTTGCTAAGACATTGCAAAGACATTAAGTATTTACAGTGAAACACCGTGCGAGAAAGGCGCTAGACCGATCCACCGGCATAAAATAGTGGTAGGGCATGTTAGCCTAAGTAGTCGATCCACAAGTTAAAATAGTATCCAGGCGTCGAAGTGCCCTGGAGACCAATCCACTGGCTAAAATAGTTGGGTTCCCGTACTCGTACGGACTTGATAAAGAGCATGGTGTGAAAAAAATTTCGATAAGAGATTAATTAAATAATTAATCTAGTTTATAATTGGGCCTTGGTACTTTTACCTAGATGGTCATATGCATTTTATACTCTTTTATTCTTCTGCATGGTTTATATGATTTTATGTACTGGCCTTAGTGCATCTGTTATCTTACTCAGTACGTAGCATACTGATTACCCCTTTCATAGGTGCTGCTCATTCCCACGAGTAGTAGGCCCTTCTGACTTTGTGCAGGTGGGTGAGACATCAGTTGGGGCTGAGTGTTGAGCTGGTGGTTGGCTCAAAGTTTGAGAGTGTCATGTCCATATTCACCCTTTATGAGATTTATTTCCTTCTGTATTTCTTTTGTATCGTATTTACCCTTTTATGATTTATTACCTTGTATTGAGTAATTTAAATAAACCTTTTATTAATTGTAAGATTATTTCCTCCGAGGAATTTTGACTTTGTATTCTGATTTCTATCTTATGATTGATTATAAACTTTTATGCGTACTCTGATTTCTGTTTTAGAACCATTTAATGCTTGTTTGAAGTTTAAAATGTTTCGATTTATAATTAATTATTATATTCCTTTTAGCCTTAGCACTTGGCACTGGAATGGCAAAAGTGAACCGGTCTGATACTAAGTGTGGCAGTAACATCTCCAGAATTCATGGGTTTTAATTTAAGTGCTTCCGTTAAAAAAAATAATAAATTTTGGGGTGTTACATTATGTGTATAATGCTATTTTATAGGGTAGTTATATTGCTTAATATGCATTCATGATTTGTTATATGCTCATACCCTATATGTTGCCATGTCTAGCGATGTATTTATAAGTATGAATCCATAACCACAAATTTTATCGTATGTGATCACATATCTCATATGTCCTCCCCTACTACCATATGAACGCACATGTGCCGTTGATAATTATGACTAAGATATTCCATATGGACATGCCTTACTTTAGCTATCACATGTGTGCATTTCTCTTGCTATTTTATGGATAACTTTCCTTAATACTTATTGAGCTGATAATTAATACCCAGTTATATACTTCGCAAAATAGTATGAGTAGTTATATAAGTGGAATAGTTTTGTATCACATATATAATTGAGCATGATTATTGTAAGCTAAAAAATACCATTGCTTATATGCGTCATATTTCCTCCCATGAGTCGGGTAGTTGTGATTTCTCAATACTGGGCCCATACTAATACTACCTTGGTTGATTGGACCCTACGATGATCCACTGATGATGGGGAGCAAACATCTTGTATAGACTTGAGATTGATTTTTATTGATGGGTTGAAGACTTAGGCTCGAGGGAGTAAGCAACCTAGATTTTATCCATCGGAGATTTATCTTTACTATTTGTACTTATTTTGGAATTTTCAAATGTTGCATCGGGTGTTGTAATTAAACTTCAATTTTCCATTACTTTACTATGTTTTTAAAATCCAGTGATGATTTTGTTCGGTGAAAATGTTTGTTTTCCATCTACCATTGGATGTCTCTTTATAGGAAGTTATCCTCTTGATATAGATGATGTTTAAATTTTAGTTGGATAGGTTTTAGCCTGAGGTAGATGATGTGCATCTATCTTATGTTAGGTGTGGTGGTAAAGTTCCCCATTTTCTATTTTAGTTATTGTATACTATTATTTTAAAAGAAATTTTTCAGGAGTAAATTTTGGGAGTGTTATATCTACCCTACCTACATCCCGTCGAGCTTTCTACAATTACCAACTCCCCTAAGGCCCCAGTCATCTTAGCCGATCAACTCTATCCCTCACCTCGCCCTCAACCGTCTACATATGTACATCCATCCCTGCATGTCTGTTTGACCCCCTAGCCTTCTCTTTCCTCCCTACCCCTTCTTCTTCTTCTTATTCCTTCTCCTTGTCCATTTTCTGCTAATTCCACCCATTGAAATCACCCAACCCCCACCACCCTCTTAGTTACCCTTTCTTACATCGTCTTAGCTCCAACCACCACCCCCTCAGCATACCTACCTCCTTCAAGATCCATCCACCACAAAAGTTCCACCATATTAACACCTCTTTGCCTCTAGTTCCTTTTCCATATTATCCCTATAATACCCAATTCCTCCTTCTATTGAGTTGCCCAACACCATATAACACCACCCTCACCCTTCTCTTCACAACTGTGCCACCACTCATCGCCACCCCTAAGCATCACATCCACCTAGCCACCATACTTCCTCGAAGCCCCTCCTACAATATCCAAACGTGCGCTGCATGAGCATCAAGAGAAGTTTATAAGATTTTACCCCTTTCTCAACTAAGGGGCATTCTGGTGATTTTATATTTAATAAATATTTTAATAAAAAATATTATTTTATTGACTAAATATTAATATGGTTAATGTGATATTATATTTAGATTTAAAATTTTGATTAGCATAGCCTAATAATTATTACCAGGTTACCAATAAATTTATGTTTTTTCTGGAAATTAGGTAACCCATATATTCTACTAAAATATAAGATATTGCATGTATATTAGGGTTTTTGATGTATAAATTATATTAAGTATGTTTGCTACATTATAATTATCTTCCTAAAAATGTTAGCATAGAATTTAGTAAAGTGGAGCATGCTAATTTGTGTAAATTATTATGTGTATGAAATTTGGTTAAAATGGATTAAATAATGGAAATGAAGTATGTATATCTAATATGATAGGTTTAGCAAGCTCAGGCACATTTTTAACATAATTATTACTATTGTGTACCCTATGGTCAATTTGGTCATTAAATCATATCGTAATATATATTCTGATGAGAATGTCTAATTTGCCTTAATTATTGTCAAGTATGGATGTACGTGATTTGATATTTTTGAAACACATGTTTTAGTATGATTATTATTATTGTATGCCATAGTGGTATTTTGTTCATTTTAAGTGTATCATAATATTTAGCTCGATAAGTGTGCCTGATATATGTTATTTATTGTTAAACATGAAAATATATAATTTAATGTTCTAGAAACACATGTTAGGATTTTACTTGAAAAATCATATATGAGAGTAAAATGGTCATTTGACATGCTCTGTAATTTTTTGCATGTTATGTAATTCAATTATTGTGTATTAGCCTTTTCATGACAAATTAATAAGTCAAATAAAATTAGTATTTAAAATAGAAGATGATGTGATAATTATGGTATTAGGGGCATTTTGGTCACTTTTGACCTAATATGCCTAATATGAATGATCAGATATAGGTTGACTTTAGTGTTAACTTTGACTCAAACTTAAACCGTTGACCTTATGGTTAACTTGAATAATTAGAAATGAATAAAAAAATGGTTAAATATGGAATTAGAATCATTGTGAAATATGTGGTGTTTTGTCACCTTTTTAAGATATAAATACTTAAAGCAAAATACCTCGAATTTGGGAATGTTTTCTCTCTAGGGTAGCTACCATAGAGATAAGGTAGAAGCCCTTAGTTTATTTGGTTTGCTAGTGTATTGTTGTGTCCTAGTAAGGCCCTAGTCTACTCTATAAGTGACTTGCAAACCCTATAAGGCATATCAATACTTAAGGACTAAGTGTCCTAGGTCGGGAGGGTACAGTATCCCCTTGTGTACTAGTATGACCATGGATCTTTTATACCTCTAGGTTGGATGGTTAGGAGGATATCGTGATGCTTTGTACATCAGTATGAATTGTATACTTTTATGTTTCCACGTTATTATTATTTTTCCTTGATTAAATAAAAATGAAAATGAATATTATTAGATCGAAATAGTTATTAGATTAGTCAGTAGTTACCTTTGTACTTACATATTGTTCAGTAGTAGCCTTGGGCCTATCCATGATTTGGTATGGTGCCTTTGAACTCTACCTATGATTTTATGGAATTTTAATGGTAATGTACTAATGTGTCTTTGACCCCTACCTATGATAGTATGAATTTTATTTGGCATTGTGCCTTTGATCCCTACTCGTGGTATTATGGATATTGTTGGTTTGATACTGCGATATGAGATATATTGTGAAATTATGCTTATTGGGTTGAGATTTATTCTAATCATTACTTTAGGAAGTACCTCTTGTATAATTTGTAGGTAAGTTTTATTATGTTTTAAATGAATGAGCATGAGGGATATGAGGTATTGGTGATTGTTATTTATCTAATATAGTTATTGTATTTTTTCCATCTCTTGTATATTTTAATATCTTATACCTTATTTGTTGTGATACCTTTGATATGTTCCATGCAAGCTTTACATATTAGTTTTGTATAATAGGTTACTTAGTATCATAGTACTGCCAAGTTCCATTTCATGATCCCTGCATATTCAATGGACAGTCTTTATCCCGAAGAAGTACTTTGAGAGTTAGGATTGTCTGGTTCACCTTATTTGTATAATATTTTTTTTTTGGATTTTCCTTTGACTCTTATGTCCCCATCTATTTTTATTTTCCTCATTATATTGTGACTCTTTTCCTAATGTTTTGGACTATCAGGACAATATTATTCTATATTGAATTCTATGTTTTTGTTTTTACGGTTATTTTTAATTTAACTAAAGTAACTTTTAGCCTTGATACTTAGTATAGGAAATTTAGAGGATGTCAGACTTATGCTAGGTGTGGCAATAACCCCTCTATATTTGTGATCAATGCTTTAGCAAAACAAAAATTTCGAGTTCTAAATTTTTAAGGTGTTATGGGATAAATACCGATATAACAAATATACTAGAGAATTTGAAATCCACCACTAGACTGGATCAAAATATAGCAATAATTTCTAAGTCATCTTTTATTCATAAGAAAGAGATTTACTAAGTTGTAAGCCAATAACAGGTATATACACCTTATATTACTTCCCATAATAATTAATATAATAAAGTATTAATCTTAAATCTTATTAAATTCTAGCAGTATAGTCACAATAAATGGCTCCTATATTTAACTAGATTTAAATCATTAAGCACAATTAGAAAGATGTCAATCTAAGCACCCAAACTAGCATCTAAAGTGCATCTAGTTGTATTTCCATCCTTTGACCCATATATATCTAAACATTCCACTATTTAGGTCAGAATCACAAAACTGTAAGGTGAATTGTTATCTAACCCAATTGCACTTTATATATATGAATTTTAGCATGTTCATATAACCGCCTAGAAATTATATAATCCTACATATTATCATTATAAAGAAACAAGAATGAGGCATGCACTATATGGATCATACTCAATAGAATCACCCATATAAACAATAGCAATTAAATTAGAGTCAAATGATAATCTCATGAAACAAAAAAAAATATATAATAATAATATTATATTCCAAACCATAGTCTAGGACTTCAATTTATTCATTAGAAACAATTATTTAACCAATCATAACAAATAAATAAATTACACAAAAATAAATAAATGTCATACATTTATATCTAAAAAATGAATATTTTATTGGAAAAGATGTATATTCATTCCAATAAGAAGTATATTTATAACACATGTATTCATCTCTTATTGTATTAAAAATAAATATTGTGTAATTTATTGTATAAGATGCATGTTCATTTCAATAAGAATAAAGGATGTTATAAGATGCATATATATCAATATAATATGTATTTATCACTAAAAGATGTGCATTTTATCTTTATGTGTAATACTCCACATTTTGCAATTCAATGTTATTAAGCTTAATTATTTTATTAGCATAATTTGATGTAAACATTTGACTATTTTAATTATGATTCGCTTTATGGATTTATCGACAATTTCGACTTCATATTTGAATTTAATTAATCGTTCTCATTGCGGATCATTCTAGATAAATTTATTTATGACCATGATTTTATTATATTCATATGATTTTGATTTTCAATTAAAAATATGTATTTTCATTCTTTCTTGCATTTTTATTTTTAATATTTTAGATTCATTCTAGATTATAATTTAATCGTGTGATTACGACTTTGTTTTAGAATTATATTTTGTTAACGATATATATATTATTTAAATTATAAAATTTCTATTTAAAATAATCAAATTTATTTTAATAATTTTATCCATAGAAAATATTTTTGACTTTAAATTTATTCATTTCCGAGGTCTTTAAGATCTTCAGAAAGTTTTAAATTGAAAAGATCTTCAAAGCTTTTTTATGGATTTTTTTTCGAAATTAATTTAATTCCGTTTTACCCTTTTTGGTTTGCTGAAGACTAGTTTCATAAATTATTTAAATTAGTCTCGGTTTATTAGAATTTGATTTAAATATTTTCTTATATGCTTTTAAATATTATTTTGAGGCCTTATAGTTTATTTTTGTAAATAATATAGATATTTGTGTTCGTTGGTAAATTCTTTTAAAAATATTTCTGAAATTCTTTATATAGCTCTTATAAATATTTTAAGCCTTCGAATCCTTTTGAAATAATTTTTTGTTAAATAAATTTTAGATAAAAATTTTCAACAATATTTTTAGATGCTTAGTATTTATTTATATATGTGTATTTGTAGCAAAAAAAAAAAAAGGAAACCAAACATGTTCCCTGACCCCCTCTTCGTTTTCCTTTTCTATCTTCTTCTCTCCCTTCTCTTCTCTTTCTCTTTCCCATTCGTCCTATTCCCTACACCCTAGCCCCAAATCCCAGCCTACCATCTCCTCCCTACTCCTCCACTCCAGTCGACCGCCAGCCAAAACCGCCATCGCTGAAGCAGCGCAGCTAGCAACCGCAGCAATAACCACAACAGCATCAGCAGCCACGTGTAGTGGTAGGGAGCGTAGGTCGCACTACTAGTTAGCCACTACGAGCTTAACTGGTTACCGATGAATGGTCTTCGACTTCCAACGCATCTTCTCCGGTCTTCACCCGTCCCGATTTGTTAATTTCGTTTGGAATAAAATTCTAAAAACCTTAACCCTTGTTTTGATTAATAAAGTATGAATTAGCCTATGAAAAGCTAAATTGATTGTCTGATTATTTATATATATGTTGTATGATTGATTTAGAGTGGTTAATCATAGTGTATTTGGTTGATTTGTGAAAATCGGATTTTGGGCCTAGTTATGCTTAAATTTTTTGGATTCATCCAATTAAGCTATTTTGGATAAATTTATTTTATAATATGCTGTAAAATGTATCTAATTTCATATTGGAATCGTCAATTTCAGAAATTTAAGCGGAATTGATCAGAATTGGATTTCTGGGTCAAAATCCGTGTATAATGAAATTAGGTTGTATAATTGAGTCGTTTCACTTAATTGATTTTATAATATCCTTTAAAATCTATTTAATTTCATATTGGAAATGTTGATTTGGGAAAATTGTGTAAAATTGATCTGAATTGGATTTTTAGGTCAAAACTCTTGAGAGTCTAAATTAGATTGTGTAATCGGATTGTTTTATTCAATTGATTATGTAATTTACATTAGAATATATTTAATTACAATTCTAAACCATCAATTTATGCATTTTTAGCAAAAATTGATGGGATTTGAGTTCTAGGTCAAAAACCTTAATTATGCTAAATTGGGTATTTCTTTTATTGTTTTTAAGCAATTTATTATATAATATGTTACAAAATATGTCAAATTGCATTTCTAAACATTGAATTTAAACAAATTAAAAGAATTCAACTTAATTACATTTTTAGGCTTAAAACTCTAGATTTGAAGTGAAATAATGGAATTGGTCATTTATATGGTTGTTTTTCTAAAATTGAATTTATAGAACCAATTAAAATGGTATTAATTGCATTCTGACACCTTCAATTGGAATTAATTGATTTGAATTATCCGAGTTTGCGTCTTGGGATTTGAAACCCTAATTTCGAAAACCAATTATCTTGAATTGGCTACTCAAAAGATTATTTTTTTTAATTTGATTATCTAGATTTATCTAAAATTAGTTTAATTATGTTTTAAAACTATCAATTTGAAGTAATCAAAGTGATTTGGTCGATTCATAGTTGAGGTATTCAAAACCATAATTTTCAGAGATAGTTTTATAAAAACGATTTGCTTATGTTTCTCTCACCAAGTAGATTTCTAATTTTGATTTAAAATCATTGGAATTATATTCTTATGTTCTTGGGTTGAATTGGTATTCTAAAAATGGTTGGTGTGCCTCTTTAGTTGTAAAACCTAATGAGTAAATCATTTTCGATAAAATTAACATATAATCTATTATTCTTTCCGCGGCTTTCCAAATTAATTTGAAAATGTGGAAATGTTGTTGGGTTCATAATTCTTTGAAATTCTGACGGAGCATTTTTTAATCCAAAGGGCATAACATTCCATTCGTATTGCCCAAAAGGTACTGTAAAGGCAGTTTTATATCTGTCTTTTGGATTTATTTGAATTTGCCAAAAACCAGATTTTAAATCGAATTTTGAAAAGATTATTGCTGAATACAATCTTTGAAGCAAATCTTTTTTGTTTGGTATTGGGTACCTAATCCATTTGAGAGCGTCATTTAAAGGTTTGTAATTAATTACTAACCTAGGGGTTCCACGCTCTATTTCAGAATTTTTATTGTCATAAAAAGCAGCACAGGACCAAGGTGATCTGGATTTAGAAATTAACCCTTTTGATTCTAAATCTTTTATTTCCTGTTTGCAATGTTCAATTAATTCTGAATTAATTTGGATCGGTCTAGCTTTTGTCGGTATTTGTCTCTCGTCAAAATTGTCTTCATACGGGAGGACTACCATGTGATTTTTCCTAGACCAAAAAGCATTTGGGAGATCCGAGCAAATCTCTTTTTCGATTTGATTCCTAATTTGGTCAATTTTGTCCTTAATCAATTTTGTTTCTAATTGATTTTGGATTCGGGATAAATTGACATTTTGTTTTAGGAAATTTAAATCATTTTGTTTACTTTGAACCAAGAGGTTAATTTGATTTTTGTAAATTGAGTTTGCTTTAAGAAGGTTTAAATTTCTCGTTCGTGGAATTTCGAGAAAGGATAGAATATTTTTTGATCCTTTAATTTTGAAAGATATCCCGGTTAAACCTACTTTGTATGGAGTTATCAAATTTATGAAAGGTGTACCTAAGATAACTGTTTGACTAATATCTGGTGTTATCAAATAGGTTAATTTTATCTGTAAATTGTTACAAATTAAATCTGCCTCACATTTCTATTTGATTTTGAGTCTGGAGCTGTTTGTTGCAGATAGTTTCTCATTTGACTTTGTAAGGTATTTTCTGGGTATAATACCTTCTTTGATACAGTTTAGGTCAGCACCAGTGTCAAATAGTGCGACCGTGTTGATTTGAAAACCATCTTCTAACCTAAGGGTTATACTGATGATATATTTGCGGGAAGTAATTTCTTTTAACACATGAAGAAATTCTCCTGAAACTAATTTGTCTAAACTTTGTTCATCTTCATATTTCTCATGTTCACTTGATTCTGGAGATGAGTTGTGTACTTGTTTTGACAATATCATTTGTATGGTTTGACTGTCAGATTCCTGTTTCAGTTTTAACATTTTTAATTCCTTTTTTACTTCTTTAATCTCATGTTGAAGTTTAGAAGTGGTTGGAATTAAGTTTTTTGATTTTTGTTGTTTGCTAAGAATCTTTGTCAAGTCATAAGCATTTGTTGGTTTTGCCGGAATGTTTGACTTTACCAGTTTTGGTGGTTCATCTGGTTCGATTGACTCCATTAATTTTTTCAAGTATTCTTTTTGTTTTAATGGGTCAGGAATTAAATGAACTATGTCTAAAATCATTTTTTGTTCTTTGGTCAAAACATTCATTTGGTTTTCAACAGGCTCCTCTTCTGGGTCAGAAGAGCGGTATGAAGAAGAAGATGATTCGGTTATGAGTTCATCTAATTCTGGGTTCTGATTTTGCAGTTTGTCATCAGACATATCTACTAGGAGGTTTTGAATTTTTTTCCTAGTTTCTTCATCTATGTCTAATTCTCTGATTTGCCTATTTAATTTGCAGAATTTTTGAATGTGTCCAGTATACGCCTAGGACCTCGGGATGCAGACGGATAACCTGAAGAACATAAATAAGAAAGTAGGGGAAGATAGATAGATAGTTAGGAACAACGGAAGATATATAAAGAAAGAAAGAAGAGATGGATATATAGGATAAAAGTTTGTAATTTTATTTGATAATTTGAAACCGGAGTACAGATATTTGTTTTTATGGGTCGTTCTGCCACTCCAGTCTTTGTATATTGCAACATATAAATGTCGTTGCAAATAAACTATCACATATATTGTAACGATAAATATCGTTGCAAAACATATGCATTAAAATAATCTAAATATTTGCAACAAATATGACTGTTGCAATAAATTCAATCAATATTTTGCAACAAAAAAAAGTCGTTGCAAAAACTTTTTGTATATTGCAACATATAAATGTCGTTGCAAATAAACTATCACATATATTGCAATAATAAATGTCGTTGCAAAACATATAAATGTCATTGCATTAAAATAATCTAAATATTTGCAACAAGTATAGTCGTTGCGATAAATTCAATCAATATTTTACAACAAAAAAAAGTCGTTGCAAAAATATTTTGTGTATTGCAATATATAAATGTCGTTGTAAAATATTTCCTAATAATCATCATATAAAGAAATTATTTTTAACAACAACTTTTTGTAATGTTATAAAATTTTCGTTGTCAAGTGACATTTTTACGACTTGTTGCAAAAGTTTTATTGTTATAAAAGAGTTTTCTTGTAGTGCAAGTAATATGTTGTAACAAATTGTACCTCTTAAGTGGTAAATTCTAACTTATAACTTTAAAAAAAATGTAAGTTATACATCTACATTATAATTGTTTTTCCTTTCTCTTTCTTGTAAGTACTATGGAATCAGTTGGATGTTGATTATGTGCGTCATTTTATAGTTTTGACTTTAGATCGGCTGTAAATATGTATAAACATATTAGAGACTTAATTTTTTATTTATAAGATAAGCATTAAAATAAATATTAAGATTTTAAGTACATAAATTGTATACCAAACCAACCTACACCATAAAGTCATAATTTGGTTTATTTTATGACATTTAAAAAATAATTTAATATAGTTTAAAAATAAATTAAATAATAAAATTATGGTTTAGTTAAGTTTGATGTAAATTTACACCAAATCGAATTGTATACGCACCCATCACAATGACGTTCGTCACACAAATCATGATCTCGACAGCTTGCTTGAATAAGTACCGTCAACTATTTCTCATCCAAAAAAAAGAAAAAAAAAACTATCGTCCCAAAAATGGTTAAGCGCAGGGTACTGATGAGAGGCCAATTAGCGATTTAGCATATAGTATAATCAGATACACCTTACTTATAATATATCCGGATGGTATTTTAATAAATATGACCAACTTCTTTTGTTTAGATTTTATAAATTAAATTATTTTTCATTTTGACTCTCAAAATATAAATTTAAAATTATATTATTATATTTCTAAGACTTTTTTCTACAACTATAAACCTATATTGTTCTATTCTTAATTTTAAAGATATATTTTATAAAATATAATTATATTTTTTACGAACTGAAATAATATTTTACCACAATATTAATGATGTTTTACCATTATTACTATAAGTATTTCACCATTATTATTAAGGTACTTTACCATTATTTTTCTTATCCCTCGTTACTGTTATTTACAAATATTTTACAATCATTACACTATAATTATGACTATATTTTACTATTATTATTATGATAGTGTCTTATTGTAAAACTAATTTTTTTAATATTAAACTAATATTTTGGCATTATTATACTAAATTTACATTATTATTTTTCTCATCTTCTACCCTTATTGAACAAATATTTATCATTATACATTATACAATCACTTTATACTTGTGTTTTATTATATTTTTCTTATATTTTATCATAATTAATATTATTTTTTATTTAAGTCAGTACTATTTTTCCTAATACTTTATTACTATTTTTTATCATATAATTTTTATTATAAATATATTAATATAAATATCTATTTATATAAATAAGTTTTAAAATATTATCATATATTTTTTTATAATCCTACTAAAATATTTTTTTATTTTTTTTAAAAAAAAAAGTTGACGACGTCAACACAACCCGCGTTTTATGCACATCTTTTTATACAGAAAATATGAGCGAGTAGCAGTTTCTAGCTACTTACCCACGTCAAATCCAACCTTCAAATACAGATGTAATACAATGCATCATCATCTAGTGGTCCCCATGCTTATAGGTAAGCAAAAAAAATTGACAAGCCATCAATAAATATTAGAAGAATATGACACCGACTAATGGTAAATCATGGCCCAGCAACCTTGATTTCGTCAAAAAAACAAAAAAAATTGATCCCCTTCGTCCTCAAATCTTTTCACCAAATCTAAATTCTCATTATTTTAACCAGAAAGTCGAACCATTCTGGTTGATTACGTACCGACGTGAAAAGATCGGCAAAAATTATCTCGAAATCAAAAGGCGAAATTTCTCGCTCTCAGGATCTCCAATCTGTCGGCGCGACAGCGTTGGTTGAAGGAGGTAAATCATGGTGATTCAGCAGAGAATGAGCAGGTGCCTTTCTTCGTGGTGTCCACAAAAAACCACCCCTACTTTAAAAGATTGAAACTCGCCGCGGCTGCCACGAATATCAAACTCGGATCACTCAAGACCAACAACCTAAAGATTTCCACTGAGGTAAGCCCGTGGTGCCCACAACCTGAACCATTCTGGTTGATTACGTACCGACGTGAAAAGATCGGCAAAAATTATCTCTAGCACGTTGTTGGGGGTAAAAAATAAAAAATAAAAAATTCAGGGGTCGCTTAATTATATGCAGTCGCGCATGTATATATCAGGAATTAATTGTAATACTACGCGGTATTTATGGTTGAACAATGTATGTCAATACGGATATCATGCATTTGTGTGCGTCCAGATGTTAGGACTAGGGCTGTGCAAAAAATTCGTAATCCGAAAATCCGATCCGATATTTAAAAAATTCGATCCGAGTTTTAGGATATCCGATCCGGATTTTAAAAACCGGAGCGGATATCCGATCCGATCAAAATTAAAAATTTTCGGAGCGGATATCCGATCCGATATTTTTCCGGATTATCCGATCCGATTAAAATATCCGGTATATAACAAAAATATTTTTTAAACATAAAATATATAAATATTTTTTGATTAAATAAATTATATATATAATTATTTAACCCAAAAATTATGAATTTATGGACTTTAGATTATTGTTGTATTTGCGTTATGGACTTTGGACTTTGGATTATTATTGATTTGTTGTATTTGTTATGGACTTTGAATTTTTAGAATTTATTTTAATTTAATTCTACCAGGTTAAAATATCCACATTTGGATATTTCAATGCAGATATTTGGATTATTATTGATTTGTTGTATTTGTTATGAAATTTGGATTTTTAGAATTTATTTTAATTTAATTCTAGTAGATTAAAATATCCACATATAGATATTTCAATACGGATGTTTGGATATCGGATACCGGATATCCGAATTTAAATTATCAAATTTTCGGATATCCGGTCATAAACAAGTCTTTTTTGTTGAAAAATAAATATTTTTCGGATAATCGGATATACCGGATATATCCGATATCCGTATCCGATTTTTCGGATATCCGCTATTAATGGATACGGATACGGATATAGGTTACTAAATATCCGATCGGATCGGATATTCGAAAAAAAAATCCGACCGGATACGGATATCCGGTTTTGCACAGCCCTAGTTAGGACACGTAGATGTGAACCAAGGTAGAAGAGTTGATGTTATAGTAATTATACCGAAGGCATGTTGCAGTAAAGTGGTTAGCGCTTGCTTTTGTCGGTTTAAGAAGTAACTAAATAGAACTATCATTGGTAAAAATGGTAGAAAATATGTAAAATCGTCGCCCATAAAGTTATTAAAAAAATCTCTGAAATAAATCTAAATATTTAAAAAACTCAGCCAAGCAGCAATAATATAAATGATCATTTACGACACTAAATTAAATTTACAATAAAACTTCTTAAAAACATAAAATATTAAAAATAATTATAGAAGTCCTTGAAGAACAAAATATATGGGTCCCTTATCTCTAGGTATGTAAATGGGATGGATTTAATACGGGTATACCCATACCCATATCCTTAATGGATAAGAATATCGGTACCCAAATCTGTATCAATACCCGAATCTATATCCGTATCCGTTGGATATCCATTACTTGACGGATTATCCGTTTATCCATTAATGGATATTATCCAGTAGATAAATTCATTACCTGACGGATAAATTCATTTAAAATTAAGCCAAATGATAATTGTAACCTTAATTTATACTATATTTATTTTAAAATTAAAAGTAAAAGGGTAATTATATATCGGGTAAACGGATATGAATATTAATACGAGTACGGGTATAAATATCCCATACCCGTATCCGTACCCAAACCCGACAAGTATTTTTTTTCCATCCTCCGTATCCATATCAGTATGCGTTTATCCATTATCCGTCGAATAAAATCTATTCGGTTTTAGTTAAAATTTATCCCGTTTACATCCCTACTTATCTCCCAACCCAAACCAATAATCATACCTAAATCAAACTAGAGTACCTACACACAAACACCTAAACAAGCGTAGTGGTGAGCCAAATATGTAAGTGCACGAACTTATTGTAGCATGTCAAAGTCATATCCTATAAGGACTTTGTTGTTAAATATTAATCTTCATCATTTCGACTATATGGACTAAATAACAATAAAAATATCGATATGAATTATGAAACATCAAAATATGTGCTAAGACTGATGAAATAGAATATTTAAATCGATGTTAATAAATCATAGAATTAAACTTCAGTCTCAACTTCGACATACACTAACAAATTAATATAATATCGTACAAACGATTCAAATGGCTATGAACAACTATGTCTAAGAGTATATTCAATCCAACCTATTGATTATTCTTGTGACTAATAAATTGAATTAAATCCATTAAGCATCAATAGCTATAAACATCCCTAATGTTCATACGTCTACATTCATGATCATATTTGTCTCATTCGTATATTAAGTTTTTGACATTAACTTTGATCTTCCAATCACAATTAACATCTAAGTGAATCAAATCTAATTCAATTCATAACATTGACAACTAACATATAAAACGGTAAGTAAGAAATATTTGTATACCACATATGTCAATTAATTGTCATAATACAAAAGCAGACTTAATTAAATTCTAGAAAAAAAAATAATCTACTCACTGATAGTTATTACAGAATGCAAGTGATAACATATAGAATCATAAATAACAT
The DNA here is from genome assembly GCA_039764185.1 of Tamarix austromongolica. Taxonomy (NCBI): domain Eukaryota; kingdom Viridiplantae; phylum Streptophyta; class Magnoliopsida; order Caryophyllales; family Tamaricaceae; genus Tamarix; species Tamarix austromongolica. The sequence goes on along the minus strand of CM077818.1, from coordinate 85,807,947 downwards.
TAAACATAATAAATAACAAGAGAGGGATAGAAAGGTAAAACCATATATAAATGATGGAATGAGATTTCAAGAGTATGAACAAGATCTAAAACTGGCACTAAATCAAAGAATTAATGAAGAAAGTAAGCATTGCATCAATCTAGTTTTATCTAGAACAGAGAGAAAGAGAGAGCCTTAGAACTGACCAAATTCCGAATGAAGAACATTCCCCTCAAAGAGAGTGTCGATCATGGCTTTAAAATGAAGTAATTACTCACTACATGACCGTGTTTGGCTTCGACAAGCAGAACGTGTAGCCTTAGCTCTCTCAAACTATGAGTACTATATGATGCACAATCGTGCCAGGCTTGTACATGAAAACCATGTAACTTTCTCCACTTTAGCCTTTTGCTATTTTGCTTCCTTGGTTGGTGCATGATTGTGCTAGGCCTATGCACGAGCTCATGCATAGCTGATACCTTGTCCAAATTACACTATTTTCATCCTCTCTTTGACTTCACGGGCTTCCTCCTCACTCCCTATGTATGTGGGGTTGGTTCCTCTTTTTCAATGTCTTCCATAAGTAAGCTTTTCTCTAAATATGTGCTCCACTTCCTTAGATTAGTGTGTTTTAGTGAAAATCCCAAAAAAACAAACATTAAGAGGTTAATAAAAAGAACAAGATGTTATAGGAGTATCCCAATCTACCTAACCCAAAAATAATCTACTTATTAATTTTCCTAAAGTTGAGGAGTTTAAAACTCTTCTTATTTTGGTAAATACATACATATGCTATTAAGTATCCATGCAAGCCATACAACCTACACCACCTCACGTGTGCATGGCTCACTTTAACATGCTGCATAGCTCACCCAAACACACTCAAACATGGGTCAAATATGGTTCAATATGGTTCTATATTTCCATACACTTCCACCCATTTTCACCACCTCCACATGCCACTAACCAACCGAATGAACTTGTTGGAAACTCCAACATTTGTGTAGAATTTATGGACATTGGGTCTTTGCCACCCATTGCGCCGCCCTTAGCCACCTCTTCTGCCGCTGCCGCCACCTTTTTTACTTCCCATTCTCTTTTGCAGACCCTCCCCTATTTTTCCCTACCTTTCTTTTCCTCTTTCTCCTTCTCCTCCTCTCTTTCTCTTCTTCTCCTCCATTCGGCCACCATCTTCGCCACCGTGCGCCTCCATCTTTAGCTACGACACCACCATCATTCTGTCCCTCTCCTTCTAGGCAACTCAAAACACCCCAACTCCCACCTCCATTCTTCTTATTTTGTTCCCAGCCTGCAACTTTTCCCTTTTTCCTCTTTTTTTCCAGCCACCGCCGCCGCCACCGTGCACCACCATCGGTGCCACCTATCCCCACTAGCCTAAGGTTGATCCCTAGACCCTCTGAACCCTCCTCCCTATTTTTTTATAAGCCTTAATCTATTTTATTTCATTTATTTGAAATATATTACTATTACTTTTATTATTATTATTATTATTTCTATTATTGTTGTTGTTATTATTATTATTAATGATTTTATTATTATTTCTGTAGAGGGCTGAAGCCCTAATATATTTTATTTTGATTTTATAATTATTATTATAACTATTATTATTGTTATTATCTTTATTACTAATACTAAGGTGTTATTATAATTATTGTTATTATTAATATTTTTACTATTTCGAATTACCATTATTATTATTCATATTACAAATACCTTACTATTAGTTTTGTTGTTGTTATTATTATTATTGTTGTTGTTGTTGTTGTTGTTGTTATAATTATTACTATTATTATTATTATTAGTATTAGTATTATTTTGGTAAAGTGGTCGAAGCCCTTATTTTACTTTGTTTTTGAATAATTCCCCTCATTATTATTATTATTACTATTATTTTTATTCTTATTAATTTTATTAGTGATATTATTTTTGATATTTTTGCTATTATCACGTTAGTATTTTATTAAAAACCTAGTCTTGGAATAAGTTAGTAATTAATAATATTTTTAGTAAGAAGGAGTCTAATTTCTATTTTTTTCCTCATAATAGGTGAGACCAGTCAAAGCCCTAAGGAGGCGTAGGAGCGTGCTCCAAGACCAGTGTCGTTTTAGGTAAGGGATGCTAAGGCCTTTTGTGTGCTTATATGCATTATGTGCTTCACATGCTATGTATCCTATGTTTATCATTATTAATTATTTTGTATGTGGTATAATGTGGAGTTGAAGTATGATTTTGTATGGCATGTGTACTATATATGATGAAATATTGTATATGTGATGATATATGTTGTGACCCTATAAGACATGCATGTGAGGATGTATGAAAGTGGTATTGGGTGGGGAAAAGGTTGAAAATGAAAAATGTGAAGTAAGTTGAGTAAAGGGGAAATGAGTTGACCTAGGTATTTTAATGATTCATGAATGGAAGAATAAAATGGAAAATTTAGTGTTTCATGTGAGAGAATATAATTTATGGTTTTGTGTGGGAGAATCTAATTTATGGTTTGTATTGGAGAATCTAATTTATGATGTCATATGGGAGAATATAATTTATGGTTGGTATGGGAGAATCTAATTTATGGTTTCGTGTGGAGGAATTTAATTTATGATATTGTATGGGAGAATATAATTTATGATTTTATATGGGAGAATCTAATTCATAGTTTTATAGGAGAATCTAATTTATGGTTTTGTATGGAAGAATATAACTTATGGTTTCTTATGGGAGAATTTAATCTATGGTTCCATGAGAATGAATTGTCGGTCTTGTATGAATTAAATCTAGGGTTTGGTAAGGATGAATCTTTGGTTTTGTATTGATTGAATTTAGGGTTTGGTATGGATGAATCTTTGGTTTTGGGTGGATTGAATTTGGGGTTTTGTATGATGAAATCTTAGGTTTTACATGGTGGTATTATTGATTGTACGATGGTATTAGGGTTCGCCTGGTGGTATTAATGGTTGTATGTTGGTATTAGGCTTTGTATGGTGGTTTTAATAGTTGCATGGTGGTATTAGGATTTTTATGGTAGTATTAATGATTTCATGGTGGTATTAGGGTTTGCATGGTGGTATTAGGGTTTGTATGGTGGTATTAATGATTTCATGGTGGTATTAGGGTTTGCATGGGATGTGTAAAGTCTGCATGGGAGTGAAATTTACGTATGAAAGGTTGATTTGGGATGTAAGGAGGGTAATAAAAGTGTTGTTTGGGTGTTTGAACACTTTGAATGAAAAATAGTACGTGGAACAATATAAGGTAACATGGGAGACCGAGCTAGGGTTTGTGTGGACAATTAGGTTTTGTTGTGGCTGCTTAGGGTTTTTGTAGTATCATTTGTATTTGGTGATTAAACTGAAATTATGAGGGTGGAATTTATGATTTGTGATGTGTGGAGTGTTGTGATTAATTAGGGTTTAAAGTGGCTAATTATGGGTTGTTGTGATTAACTAGGGTTTGGAGTGGTTAACTATGGATGCTTGTGGATGACTAGAGTTTAGTGGTAATACGTGTGTACTTGGTGAATAAAGTATGATGATGAATATGGAATCTATGATTTGTGATGTGTGAAGTGTAAAGGGAGTGATTCATGCATGTTTAGGGTGAAATTCTCTGAATAATACACTTAAGACATTAATCATGTAAAGTGAAAGATTGTTGAGCCGGACCCAGACCGATCCACCGACGAATAATAGTGGTTAGGACATGATGTCCTATGTGTTTTCCGGTCCACCGGCTATAATAGTAGTCAGGATTTGTACCGTGCGTTTTCAGTCCACCGGCTATAATAGTGGGGGATTTTGTGCTCAACAAAACCAAACATATTTGTGCCAAGTCATGGGAAAGATACTAAGTACTTATAGTTGAACGCCATGCGAGTAGGGGCCAGACCGGTCCACCGGCGAATAATAGTGGCCAGGTACTACGGTATCCTAGAGACCAGTCCACCGGCGAATAATAGTGGTTAGGAGTTTTATGTCCTGTGTGTTTTTTCGGTCCACCGGCTATAATAGTGGGGTTCCCGTACTTGTATCGATTTGATAAAAAGTATGGTGTGAATTGACTTTTGATTAGAGACTAATTAAGCAATTGAATTGGATTATTTGTGGGCCTGTGTACTTTTACCTAGATAGCCATATACATTTATGATTATGCTATTTTATGTTCTGCATGATTTATGTGCTTATGTGTTGGCCTTAATGCTCGGTTACCTTACTCAGTACGTAGCGTACTGATCACCCTTTTCATGGGTGCTGCTCATTCCCACGAGTAGTGTGCCCCTCTGACTTTGTGCAGGTGGGCGAGACATCAGTCAAGGTTGTGTGTTGAGCATGTTTCGGCTCAAAGTTCGAGAGAGTAGTGGCCGTATTCATTCTTTATGTGATTTAACTCCTTTTGTTATTTTTTTGGTGTAGTATTTACCATTTTATGATTCATTACTTGATTGAGTATTTTAAATGAACCTTTTATCGGTTGTAAGCTTATTTCTCTTTTAGAAATGAATTATAATTCTTTATGCGTACTCTGATTTTGTTTTATAACCGGTTAATGCTTTTAGAGTTTAGTTTGTCTTGATTTATATTTGATGGATTACTCTTTTCTTTTAGTCTTAGCACTTGGTACTGGAACGGTCGGAAAGAACCGGTCCGGTACTAAGTGTGGCGGTAACATCCCCAGAATTCATAGTTTAAATATTTCTATTGTAATTTCTTCTGCTTTAAAAAAAAGTAGTGAATTTTGAGGTGTTACAATTATGATGTGATCAAGGTCCCCTAAACCTGGCTTAATTCAAGGGGACAAGCAATTAGCTACTCTGCAAAATCCTCCAACATGTTAACTGAATAGATTAGCTAGTAGTTCTTACCTTATTTAGCTTAGCTTAGTTAAATTTTGTTGTTTAACTTTCCTAAAGTGTAATCTATGTATCCTAATCCTTGTCATAGGGTTTAATATAAATCAAATTAGTGATGGGGGTTGTGCTCCATTTTGACACACAATCAACTAGCTAATTGGTGTCTAGGAAGCTTAGCTAATCTAAGTAGCTTAAACTATGGTGGAGGGTGTACTAACTAACCTGCATGGTTAGTCCTTGTAACTTGGTCGATGATCCACCCTTCCTAAATTAAAAGGGTAGTATGGTCTGCAATGAGGGAAGATCTTTTTGGCTAGAAAATTCCCCCTCTTATGTTTAATATCTTTTAAGTGAAAGAAGTGTTGAGTATTACAAAATCTTGCACCATTTATGCGAAGGGTGGTAACCTTAGTTGGTTAAGCAAGTCCTTGAATTTGTGGTTCTCAAATTCAAGCCCATTTTTCCATATTTATCCTCACTCCCTTTCTTCTTTTTGGTTTTGTTGAATCCCATCCCCAACTTCAACACTAATTACTTAGCTTAATGCCATTTGTTTTGCAGTATGCATCAAATCAGTATCAAACCTCAAAGTTAGTAAATTTGGGGTCTTTTCTTCTCTTTTACTATATCTTCTTTGAATTTCATAATCACCATCAACTATCCACAAAATTTTATTCCTTGTCTTCTTCCGACCACTTAGCCCTTTGATCACAAATCTAAACCATTTCTTACCATGCATCACCTTACATTCCTTTTGGGTGTAACCTTTTGTGTGTGCAAAACAAACTCGGCACATGGATAACCAGCCTATATCTCGAGGCTTATGTATTAAGGAGTCTCACAACTTGAGAAGAGATATAGCAATAGAGGCATTACAAGTGAACATAAGGAGGTTATTAGGTATGTTGGAGTCATTTGTTATAACACCCCCAAAATTTACTATTAAAAAATTTTATTTTTAAAATTTTAAGTAGAAGCAAAAGCGGTAAATTTTGGGGATACTATCACCACACTTAGTACTAGATCAGTTTTCCTTCACCTTTCTAGTACTAAGCGCTAGGGCTGTGCAAAAAATTCGGGATCCGAAAATCCGATCCGATATTTAAAAATTCGATCTGACATTTTGGATATCCGAACTGATTTTATTCTAAAAGGATATCCGACATTCAGATATCCGATTTTTTTTTGGATTATCCGATCCGAAAAAATATCCGATATTTTGTTGATTATTTCAATAATACATCATATTATTGTGTTTTTATAGTTTTAAATTTTAAAATTTTATTTATTTTTATATTTTAAATATTTATAATAATATTTTAATACTTCCTTTAGATAAAATAAGATATTTATATGAATATAGATATGAATATTAATTGATATACGATCTTTATTTTTAAAAATATTATAGCAAAAGTTATTAAAATTGATAAAATAGTATTTTCACACGAATATTGGATATATCCGAATCCGGTCTATATCCGGTCTATATTTTTCAGATATCCGCATTTCGGATATTCGGTCTAAAAAAATACGGAGCGGATATCCAAAAAAAATATCCGAATGAATACGGATATCCGGTTTTGCACACCCCTACTAAGCGCTAAGGCTGAAAACATACTTTACACAAATCTAAGATACAATTATATATCTGAGTAGCATGATAGTTAAATTACAAGAAATAAAATCTACTAATAATGGTTGCACAATAAAAGGATCAAAACGGGATGTATAAAAGTTTAAGGAAAACACTAGAATCCTCATAAATAGTCTTATGCTCTTAACTTGTAAATGCTTCTGTCTACTGAATGAGTAGGGGCCCACAAAAGGAACCCTTCAATAATATGGTACTGAGTAACCCTTTATACGGAACTAATATGTAGGGTCCGTATGCAACACATCAATTTCCACACATCAAATACATGAGCATAGAATCATACATATAACTAAAATATAATAAGCATTTGAATGGCTACATGCATCAAGATTATATATCACAAAGACTCATTCACTTAGCAATAACATATCTTACCAAGGGAGCATTCAAGCGATGCTCTTTGTAGTATAATTAGATAGCCAACAACATACTCAACCGTGCACACCCCTACTCAACTCAAAGGCAGGCCCATGGGCCCATCAACACAACACCATACACTAACCCATCCAAATAGGCACCAAGGCAACTACCTTATCACATCAGTAGGTTATAATAGTTCATTTGTTATTATTTGGACTTAATCCTTTAGTTTAGATATTAATCATCTCTCAAATTATAACCACGTAGGCTTAGGCACCCTACTACGATAACCGGTGGATCTATACATATGATATAATCTAGGGCAGAATGATTCTAACCACTATTATAACCGGTGGACTAGTATATATATTATACACGGTTCTGACCTACGTGGTGTTTCACTATAAGTGATTAGTATCTTTCCATTTAACTATCACACCAATCTCATTTTATTTACTCGAAGGGGTGATCATGAACCCAGAGACACAACGGTACACCGGTCATACTGGAGCATAAGAGCAACATAGTATCCTCCTTACTATCAACCTAGGAATGCAAAGGTATCCTGGTTATACTAGTGTACGAAGACACACAGTACCCTATCGACAAAGACACCTAATTCATAAGTATATATACCCCCTAAGTAGGTCCGTAGAGCTAAATAGATTAAGATGTAGGGTTTGGCTAGGGCACTAAGGCACACCAGCAAAATTTAGAAAAATCATAGACTAAACTACGTCTTTAGGGTAGTGACCACTAAAAAGCCACCATTTTAGATCTCAAGGTCTTTCACTTTAAATATTAGTATCTTAATTAAGGTAACCATAAGAAACAAATATTAATCATATACTTAACCATTTTTATTTGTTTCCATAACCATTTTTATTTGTTTCCATTATTATGAAGTAACCATAATTAGGATTATTGTTATTGTCAACATAAGTAATCCGCTAAGGCCATCCTAGGTTCCAATACTCACACTTGGATACCTTAGGTTAAAATGATGAAATGCCCCTATGGCTAAAGCTACCTCTTTACCATACACTTTCATCATATAATTCATTTGTATTTATCAACATGCCATAATAGAGGAACATGCCATAATTACACTATTGACTATGAGGTTAAGTTACCCAGTATACCAAACGATCATTATATATAGAATCTTAACATACACTTCTAAAACAACAAACACACATTCTCGTGCTCAATAAACAATTAATGTACTTCTTGCATGTTTATGAAAATAACATTAGAATGTACTCCAATTTATCAAGTTACCCTAAACCATGCATGTTTATTATAACAACCTCAAAATTACCAAAATACTCCTAAGCTTTATAATGGTCATGATCATGCTGGAACATGTGGTGCTAAGTTAATAAACCCCTATTCTCTTATTTAACATCGATTATTACTTATCATGAAGGTTCATTAGACCAATTGCCATATCACATGCAAAATTACCAAATTGCCCCTAAACTATATTTTATTAAATATCATGCTCAAATAAGTGATATTGAGATAATAAATCCTTATTGTTATGTTTAATCTCATTTTATACTTCTCATGCATGTTTGTTAAACTAACTATCCTTTTACATGTAAAATTACTAAAATACCCTTAGACCATATTTTATTGAATATTATACTTAAATAAATGATACTAAGTTAATAGCTCTCTATTATCATGTCTAACATCAATTTATACTTACCATGCATGTTTATTACACCAATCCCCATCTTCCTTGCAAAAGTATCAAAATGCCCCTTTTTACTTGCAAAATTACTAAAATATCCCTACTTACTATTAAAATTACCAAAATATCCCTACAACATTTAATGTTAATAATCATACCCAACATACATTATTAACTCCACAAAACCTTTATTCTTATTCTTACCACCAATTATCACCTATCATGCATTTTATTTAAGCAACCTACATTTTACATACAAAATTACTAAAATACCCCTAGCACGTTAAATATTAATATTCATACCCAACATGCACTTCTAACACCATAAAATCCTTTTAGCACACTTAGCACCACTTGTCATACATATTTATTTAGGCACCCTCCATTTTATATGTAAAATTACTAAAATACCCCTAGCATATAAAATATTGATATTTATCCCCAACATGTATTATTAACACTAAAAAACCTTATTATTATTTTTAGCACCAATTATCACCTATCATGCATATTTATTTAGGTCACTCCTATTGAACATGTAAAGTTACTAAAATGCCCCTAGAACATAAAATATTATTTTTCATGATGGAACATATATTTTTAATGCCACAAATCCTCATCATTATTTTCAATATCACATAACACTTAGCATGTATTTTTGTTAAGACAATCAACACCATATATTAAATTTTGCCAAAAAACCCTTAGGCTATAAAATATGGATATTTCTACTAACACATACATTTATACTCCAGCAAGTTCCATATCCATTCTTAGCAACATTCTTAACACATTAGGCTTCTCTTTTAGGTTTAAACATCATAATATGTTCAAATGACCAAATTTCCCTTAGGCCTCGTATTAGTATTATTTCTACTACAAGTGTTCATATTTTGTATAGTATGTATATACACATAACATCCATTATCAACATCAACCCCTTTCTTAACCACCCTTTCACACACATCATACCACATACAAAATAACATTATTTTCTTTCTACATTCCAAGATAATATTAATAATAATGAGATTGTTAGTAGAATATCATTTACATATAAACCACATACCAAAAACCCTAATGTGCTAGCATACAGTAATCCATACATTTTAGTGGGGTATAATAGTTACCTTATTTCCAGTAAAAATCTAACTTAACGAGTATCCTGGTTTAAAATGATTAAGCTTTATTTAGTAAAAAGTGTACCTAAAATAATGCCATAAGTAACATATTATTATTAGATAAGTAAAAGAATGATTTTTATTAAAAATACTTATTAAATATATATTAATACTAAACTACATTTTACCTCAATATTAGATAAAACAATCAAAACTTATGTAGCGTGAGCATGCCATGCACGGAGGGGTGAGGGGGAAGGAAGAAAATGGACAAAAAGTGGGATTTGAGGGTGTGGCTTGTGGGAGGTGGTGGAGGGGAGTTAAGGCTTGTTATTGGGTGCAGGGGTGAAGTAGGTTATAGGTGGTGGCTGGAGGTCAGAGTGTGGTGGCTCAAGGGTGGCAGAGACGGTGGTAGTAGCTATAGGAAGGGAGGGAGATGAGTAAGAAAGGAAAAGAAGGAGAAGAGAAAGGGGAGTTGTAAGGAGATTTTGGGCAAGGTGAGGTAAGGTGTGTTGGGGTGGTGTCAGGTGGCTAATGGGAGGCTTTAGCAGGGCAAAAGAGGGGAGGAATGGTGGCGAAGGATGGCAGTGTAGGGGGTCAAGAGGAGAAGGAGAGGAAAGGGAGGGGAGTTAGATGTAGGTTGGCATAAGGTGGTTACTTGGGGCGATGTAGAGAGAAGGTAGGGTACAGGAGTGATAGGTGTGGTGGCTGGTTGGGCGATGGAGACGGCGGAGAGGGGCAGTGATGAAAAATAGGGAAGGAAGAGGGAGAGAAAGGAAAGGGAGAATTAGGCAGGAGAGAAGGGAGCTCGAGGGAGAGAAGTGAGGTGGAGGAGAAGAAGATAAGGAGAAGAAAAAGAACAGAAGAAGAGAGAGAGACGTGTAGTGTAGGGGGAGAAGGTAGGCGACATGGAAAGTAGGGATAGGAAAGAGGGAGAATAGGGAAGGGCATACAGGGAGGAGGGGGCCAGGGTTGCAAGGGCCAAAAATGAAAAGAAAGGACTACAAAGGAGGAGTTGATAGGGTAGGTAGGTGCAGTGGTCGGTCAGCTTGGGGCGGTGCAAGTGGGATGCAGAGTGTAAGGGTGTTTGGCTCGGGGGTGATCGAGGGAAGAAGAAGGAAGAGGGGAAGGAGAAGGCCGAGAGGGTGAGGAGAAAAGAAAAGAAAATAGGCAAGTTAGCTTACACGAAGAAGAAGCAAAAAAATAAAATGAGAGGTGGGCTAGCCCAAAGGAGAAAGGAGGGAAAGGAAAGAAAGAAAAAGAAATAAGATGGTGCGGCCTAGTCCAAGTGGGTGAAGAACAAAGGAAAAGGAAAGAGGGATAGGTTGGCCCAAAGAAGAAGGAAGGAAGGAGAGAAAGAAAATGAAAAAGAAGGAATAGAGAAAAAAAAATATTTTTAGAGTTAGGATTAGAAATTAGGCTAATAAAAAAATTATTAAATTAATTTATTCAAAATTGAAGAGAATAACTTTGGTAAAATTATGGGTTTGGAAATTTATTTAAATAAAAATAATAAGATAAAATGATTGAAATATTTATATTAATTTATTAAATAATTATATGTATTTTTTGTAAATTAAAGGCCTACAAAATAATTAAATTAATAATTTAAGATTAAATTATTCCTAATAAATGATTAAATATTTAATTTTAGATTTTAAAATTTTAGGATATTATATTTGTACCTAATGCTAACTTTCAGTGGGTAAGAAGTCCTATACCTCAAGGAGTAGAAAGAATGAATGATATAGGGGATGAGCTGACCAATGATAGCTCATCTTTTAGCAATTCTCCTAGTTCCTTTCAAAGGAGGAGGTTGGAAAGGAGGGAGCCTCTTAGTGATATCAAGTTGGAAGTCCTAAAATTTGATGGATCTCATAATCCGAAGGAGTTATTGGAGTGGGAGATGAGGTATAACCATTTATTTGAGGCTAGAGCTTTAGATGATGAGAGGTCATTCAATGTTGCAATCCTCAAAATCAAGGGACATACTTCCTCATGGTGGGAGAATTTGGTGCAAAATTGAGGGAGGAAGGATAAATCTAGGGTGAAGATGAAGAGGTTGATGATAGAAAGTTTTTTGCCACCTTCCTATACTTAAGGCCTTTATAACAAAATGTCTTCCTTAAGACAAGGGTCTTTGAGTGTGGAAGAATATATTCAGGGGTTTGAGAGGCTTATCATGAGACTTGGGTTAGAGAAGGTAAAAGAACATACCATATCTTAGTTTATAGGAGGATTGAGGGGAGATATTGCTAGAAAGGTGGAACTCTACAAGTATTTTACTTTAGATTAATTTGGTTATCAAAGTGGAGAAGCACAAAAAGAGAAGAGGGGTTGAAGAGTTGGAAGTGTGAGGTCTAATACTTACCCCCTAAGGAGACATCAAAAGCTATCCCTAACCTCAAAGTTTTTGAAGCTAAAGGGAAGGGAAAGCTATGAATGGGTAAAGCTAGTCGAACTAAGGGAGTGAGGTGTATTAAATGCCAAGGAATTAGACATTATCAATGTGAATTTCCAAACAAAAGACCTTGCTAGATCTAGAGGAGGCCAAAATGAAGCAAGAAGAATATGAGGCCCAAGTGGCCATAGAAGGAGGGACCAAAGTAAAAGAAGTGCCACCAGATGTGGGGGAGTCCCTAATGGTAAGGAGGATCCTACAAATAAGGGAATCTATTGAAGAGAAGTCCCAAAGGGAGAGCATTTTCAATACCAAGTGCACCATACTTGGTAAGGTATGTTCCTTGATTGTGGATGGGGGAAGTTGTGAAAATGTATCCTCCACCAAATTGGTGTAAAAGATAAATTTTCTAACTCAAGCGCATGCCAAGCCATAAAAGTTACAATGGCTTAACAATGGCTCCATGGTTAAAGTTACCAAGCAAGTGGTTGTGCCTTTCTCTATAGGGAACACCTACCAAGATCGTGTTGTGTGTGATATCATTCCCATGGATGCATGTCATTTATTGTTAGGTATACCATGGCAATATGATAGAAAAGTAAAACATGATGGTAGAAGGAACACATATAGCTTGGTGTATGCTTGTAAAAACATTATACTTACACCCTTTAGCTACCGGTCCTCATTTGTTAGGGAGGTAAAATTGAAAAAAAAAAGGCCTTGTTCATTGATGAGAAGAGGGTGGAAAGGGCCTTAGGAAAAGGAAAGGACTTGTACTTGTTGTTAATACTCAAAGCTAATGAGAAAAAACAACCACTTGACCCTCAGGTCAACCATCTACTTGGGGATTTTAGGTATATTTTCCCAAATGACTTACCAATTGAGTTGCCTCCCCTAAGAGGCATAGAGCACCAAATTGACTTTGTTCCTTGTTCAACACTTCTAAACAAACCGGCTTATAGGTGTAACCCTAAAGAAGCCATGGAACTCTAAAGGCAAGTTGAGGAGTTATTACAAAATGGGTTCATAAGGGAATCCCCAAGTCCTTATGTAGTTCTGGCCTTCTTAGTACCTAAGAAGGATGGAATAATGCACATGTGGGTGGATAGTAGGGCCATCAACAACATTAATACCAAGTATAGGTATCCCATACCAAAGCTTTATGATATGTTGGATTGTATTCTTCAAAATTGATTTGAGAAGTGGATGCTACCAACTTCGAATGAAGGAGGGAGATGAGTAGAAGACTGCCTTCAAGACCAAGGGAGGGCTATGAGTGGCTAGTTATACCATATGGGCTCTCAAATGCATCAAGCACACTCATGAGACTTATGGAAGAAATCCTTTAAACTTTCATTTTAAAATTTGTAGTTGTGTATTTTAATGATATTCATATATTTTTCTCTAGTTGGAATGATCATGTAAAACACTCTAGGATTGTATTCTTAGCCCTTAGGAACAACAAGTTGTATGGGAAGCTAGAAAAGTGTGCCTTTTGGGTGCCTAAGGTCACTTTTTAAGGTTTTTTGCATCCAAGGATGGAATATCAATGGATGAGTCAAAGGTGGAAGCGATAAGAATGTGGCCTACACCCACATCCATTACCGATGGTATATCCTTTCATAGACTTGCCTCTTTTTATAGGAGGTTTATAAAGGGATTTAGTATGCTCTTAGCACCTCTTACCTAATGTCTCAAAAAAGGGGCTTTTAAATGGACCAAACCCACACAAGAAGCATTTAACCTAATCAAAAACAGGTTGAGTGAGGCCCCCATCTTATGACTACCTAACTTTGACAAGGTATTTGAGGTTGAGTGTGATGCAAGTGGAGTTGGAATTGGGGTTGTTTTGTTATAAGAAGGGAGGCCCATGGCCTTTTCAATTAGAAGATTAATGATACACTATCGAACCACAACACATATGACAAAGAGTTTTATGCCATTGTAAGGGCTTCATATCATTGGTTGCACTACCTACGACCATCATAATTTATATTGCATACTGATCATGAGTCCCTTAAATATATAAATGGATTATATAAACTCAACTCTAGGCATTCTAGGTGGTTATAATTCTTACAATCTTTCTCCTATGTAACATAGCATAAGAGTGGCAAGACCAATGTTGTGGCCGATGCCCTCTCAAGAACATATTGTATGTTACCATTATTAGAGGCTAGAGTTTTAGGGTTTGGGTGTCTTAAAGAGTTGTACAAGCAGGACGAAGACTTTGCTAGCTACATGGAAGAACAAGATAAGCTTTGAGGACCTTGTCCAATGTAATAAGGTTTTCTCTTCAAGGGAAACAAGCTTTACATCCAAAAGTGTTCCATTCAAAAGTTACTCATTTGAGAAGTGAATGGGGGAGGTTTGGCAAGACATTTCGGCATCAAAAAAACTTACGATGTACTCCGAAGTATTTATTTTGGCCTTGCATGATGGGAGATGTGTAATCCCACGTGCCTAAGTGTTCCACATTTCAAAGGTATAATATTCACTTCCATCAAGGGCTCTATACACCTTTATTCATTCCCTATAACCTATGGGATCATGTAAGCATGAATTTTATAGTGGCCCTACCTAAAACACAAAGGTAACATGATTTCATTATGGTGGTAGTATACGAATTCTCTAAGATAGCTCATTTTATCCCATGTCATAAGATGGATGAAGCTTCTTACATAGCTGATCTCTACTTTAAAGAAATAGTTAGGTTGCATGGTATCCCAAAAATGATCGTCTCTGATTGAGATACCATGTTCATTAGTTATTTTTGGAAAACCTTGTGGAGGCTTCTTAGTACTAAATTATTTATAGCATTTCCTACCATCCTCAAACATACAGCCAAACAGAAGTTACCAACCACACGATCACAATGCTTTTAAGGAACATGGTCTAAAAGTCCTTAAAAGATTGGGATATCAAGTTAAGTCATGCAGAGTTTGCTTACAATTGCTCTCTAACATATGCCACCAAGCATTCCCCCTTTGAAGTGGTGTATAGGGTGAAACCCACCACCACCATTGGCCCCATTCCACTACCCATATCGTCACAAACAAGTTTTGAAGCAAATCTACGAGACACTGAATTCAAGAAATTGCATGAACAAGTCAAGGCTCAAATTGAGAAGGTCGATGACATAAACTAAAAGAGAGCCAACAAGGATCAAAAAGAAAAAGTTTTCAAACCATGGGATCTAGTGTGGATTCATCTTCCAAAAAAAAATATTTTGATCACAAAGAAATAATAAACTCATGCCCTATGATGGGCCTTTCAAAATCCTTGAAAAGATAATGCCTATCGACTTGAGCTTCCACCAGATATGGGCAATTTGTCCTCTACATTCAACGTAGGAGACTTACTCCCTTTCCTTCATGACACACCATTTAAAGATGAGAAGTTCCCTTGCCAAGAGGGAGAGGATGATGCAGGTGCATCCCAATCTACCCAACCTAAAGATAATCTACTTATTAATATTTCTAATGTTGAAGAGTATAAAACTCTTCTCATGTGGATCAATAAATAAATAGGCTATCAAGTAGCCATGCAAGACACACAACCTACACCACCTCATATGTCCATGGCTCACTTCAACCTATTGCATGGCTTGCCCAAACACTCAAATATTGCTCCCAAAATGGCTCCATATTTCTGCACACTTGCACCCTTCTTTACCATCTCCACACGCCACCAACCAACCGAATTAACCTACTAGAAACTTCAACAATTGTGTAGAATTTGTGGACATTGGGAAGAACATTATGATGTGATCAAGGTCCCCTAAACCTAGCTTAATTCAAGGGGAAAAGCAATCAACTACTCAGTAGAATCCTTTTTATAAGGTTAGCTATTATTTCTTACATTATTTAGCTTAGCTTAGTTAAAGTTGATTGTTTAACTTTACTAAAGTGTAATATATGTATCCTAATCCTTTTGATAAGGTTTAATATCAATTATATTAGTGATGGGGGTTGTGCTCCATTTCAACACAAAATCAGCTAGTTGATTGGGGCCTAGGAAGCTTAGCTAATCAAAGTAGTTTAAACTATGGTGGATGGTGTAATAACTAACCTGCATGGTTAGTCTTTGTAACTTGGTCGATGACCCCCCTTCCTAATTTAAAAGGGTAGTGTGGATACAATGACAGCAAATCTTTTTGGCTGGAAAATCACCCCTCTTGTGTTCGATAACTTCTAAGTGAAACAATTGTTGAGTATTAAAAATCTTGCACTACTTATGCTTAGGGTGTTAGCCTTAGTTGGTTGATTAAAGTCCTTAAAATTGTGGTTCTCAAATTCAAGTTCATTTGTCCAAATTTCCCCTCACCCTTTTCTTCTTTTCAGTTTTGCTGAAGCCCATCCCCAATTTCAACACTAATTATTTAGCTTAATGCCATTTGTTTAGCATTATGCATCACAAAAGACCTAAACTATCACAAAGTTCATGACTTAAATAAAAAAAGGTCCCAAATGGAGGTGAAATAAGGTGAAAATATCAAAAATAATCAATTTATCTTCTGTCAATAACATAATGATGTACTAAGTAAACCACACTAAACACATAGTGATAGCATGCACACATTTTAAAATTTGATTTTTACATAGGAAAGTGTGTGAACATATTATTATTTGTCATATGAGTGTCTTTATCTACTCATGTCGAAATAATTCTATCCTTAAAATGTATTAAGCAGGTTTCTTTGATACACCCCATCAAATGAGGAAATTTATGTTGCCTTTCTTTCATTTATACTAGCTCATTCTCATATCCAACCATATTATCTTTTTCAATAAATTTAATCCACATGCCTAGGAAGTTCTTTGCAAGTATTTCATGTCTCCTATCTTCTTTAAGGCAATTGACATAACATTCATATTAACATGAAATCTACATAGAAGAGGAGTCACATTTGAAATAATTGTGACCATTTTTCTTGTCAAAACCAATTATTTATTAGTTATGAAGATAATTGGTAGATGATTCTCTATCAACCTCTTCAAATTGTCAATGGCCCATAGGTAGTTATCTTCTTCTTCTTCTTCTTCTTCTTTTGTTGTAAAAAATGCTAATATAACAGTGGAATGTTTACCACTACATATGAACCTCACTAGCTCTAAAAAGGGAAAGTTGAAATACCCCAAAACGTAATTTTAAGAATTATAGCTAATTAAGGATTTATTTAGAAATTTATTAAATAAATTATTTTTATTAAAATAAAAGGAAATTAATTAGGGCTATTCAAGAATAAAATAATAAATATTTTTATTAGAAAAATTTTGGTATTTTAGCTAATTAAGGATTCTATTTTGAAAATTAATTAAATAAATTATTTTATTTAAAATAAGAGGGAATAAATATGGCCAAATTAATAGGAATTTTATAAATAATTTAATTTCAGAAAATTAGAGTGATTTGCTAATTAAAATGAAATTTATGAAAAAATCTTTCAAAAATCTTAAATTAGCCTAAAAAGGGATTTAAATATTATTATTTTTAAATATCCCAAATATCCTAATTAATTTATTGACCCAACTCACTATTTTTCTTTTCCCCTTTTTCCTTTTTCCTTTTCTTTCTCTTCTTTTCTCTTTCTTTATTCTTCTTTTCTTTTTCTTTCTCCTTCCCGACTGGGCCTGTATGCTACCCAATCTCCTTCTTCCTTTTTCTTTCTTCCACCGCTCGCCTCCTTCTCTTTCTCCTTTCTCCTTCGGCAGCCCAACAGCCCGTCGCCCTCCTTCCTTTCTCTTCTTCTTTCAGCAGCCCATTCTTCCTTTTCTTTCTTTTTTTCTTCCTTCGACCGCCATAGTGCCGCGTTCTTCCTCTTTTCCCTCACAAACGCCACATTTTGATTAAATTTTTCCCCTCACTGCCCAACCAGCCAGCTCCCCACTTTTTCTTTTCTTTCTTTATTCCCCGGACAGCCGGTTTGCACCACACCTTCTTCTTCCTCCTTCTTTCTTCTGCCCCGACGTCGACCTACACCGCCACCCCAACTCCTTGGATTTTTACCACCAACCTCGCTGTTTGACAGGCCATTATAACTCTATCATCTCCCACTGAACCGTCAACCTTTTCACCCAACCAACTCTCCCCTCTCCTCGCACGTTTCCCCTTCTTCCAGCCAACCACACCCTGCCACGTTTGCTTGAAGTTTGTAGGCAATCGTCACCACCAGTGAGTCTAACCTACCTTCCCCATCCTCCCGTTCTTCCCTCTGACCTTAGCCCTCCCTTTACTCTATAAATACCCCCATAATATGCCCTGTATTGAGCCTTTGGTTGCTTACCCAGAATTTGCTGACCTTGCCACCGCCGCTACTTCAGACACCATTTCCGCCGCTATCGGCCAACACCGCTGCCCTCTTTGCCCACCCAACTAATCCTTGCACCGCCCTCTAACTAACTAAACTACCCACATCCTTTGACTTTCCCTGTACAAGTCACTTTGATTGTGCAAAATTTTCTTCCCAATCAACCCTCTTTTCCACCTTCGCCGCCCGTCAAACCACCATTAGCCACCTCTCCTGTCGTAACCACCGCCCCCTACACCTCCCAATCTGTTCTTCAGACCCTCCTTTATCTTCCCCTGCCTTTCTTTTCCTCTCCCTCCCTCTTCTCCTCTCTTTCTCTCCTTCTTCCCCATTCAGCCATCGCCGTCGCGGCCATGCACCGCCACCTTTGGCTACACCACCACCTTTATTCTATTCCTCTCCCTCTAGATAACCATAATCACCCCTACTCCCACCCTCATCCTCCCTATCCTTTTCCCAACATCCAACTTTTTTCCTTTTCTTCTCTTTTCTTAGCCACCGCCGCCACTGCCACTAGTGCCGCCTATCACCACCTGTCTAAGGTTGAACCCTAAACTCTCTCAACCCTTCTTCCCTATTTAATTAAGCTTATTTTATTTTATTTCAATTTTAACCCATTGTTCGAATATTATTATTATTAATAATAAACGAGCCGAGCCCGAGCCTCACTTTTAGGCTCGTTTAACTAAACGAACGAGCCGAACCGAGCTTTTAACGAGCCAAGCCGAGCCGAGCCGAATACTGAACTAGCTCAGCTCATTTACAGCCCTGGTGTTGATGTGCATTATATGCTTTGTATGTGTTGTATCTTATGCATCCTATGTTATCATTATATCGATTTCATGTGCGGTATGGCATGGAATTGAAGTATGATCATGTGTTAATAAATGGCATGTGTATTATGTATATGTGGTGAAATATTGTGGTATGTGATGACTAGTTTGTGACCCTTTAGACATGCATGTGAGGATGTATAAAAGTGGCATTGTGTATAAAAAAGGTTGAAAATTGAAAATGGAAAATAAGTTGACCAAAGGGGAGTAAGTTAACCAAAAAGAAATGAGTTGACTGAGGGATGTGAGTTGACCTAAAAATATTAACGATCCATCAATGGGAGAAGAATAGGGGGTGAAAGTAAAATGAAGGTATAGGAGAATCTATGGTTCTGTATGGGAGAATCTAATTTATGGTATTGCATGAGAGAATCTCAATTAGGGTTTTGCATGGATGGACTTAGGGTTTTGCATGGTAGATTCTATGGTGTTGCATGGGATAATCTAAAATGGATTTGCATGGATAGATCTAGGGTTTGCATGGTTGAATTTAGGGTTTCAGGTGGGATTTTTAGGGTTTGCATGAAAAGTTCGAAAGGTTGCATGGGATGTGTAAATTCTGCATGGGAGTGAAATTTACGTATGAATCGTTGATTTGGGATGTGAAGAAGGTAATGTAAGTGTTGTTTGGGTGTTTGAACACTTTGAATGAAAAATAGTACGTGGAGCAATATAAGGGTATGTAGGAGACCGAGCTAGGGTTTGGTGTGACTGTTTAAGGTTTTTGTAGTAGCACGTGTACTTGGTGATTAAAGTGTAATGATGAGAGTGGAATCTATGAGTTGTGATGTATGGAGGGTTAAAAATGATTTGGGTTATGTGAGATGGAGTAGGATGGGCCACTTAGGCCTAAATTAGGGTTTTTGGGAAAACTAGCGTAAGGGAATAAGTGGACTTGGAGGTTTGTAGTATGGGCCTTAACCCACATATTTTAGTGTTGGAGTTCTAGTGTGAGTTTGAGTATAGAGGAAAGGTTGTTGGGCAAGTTAAGAGATGTAGGGTTCTCATGATATGATACTGGTCAGTTGGAGGATAAGTGTAAAGGGAGCGATTCATGCATATCTAGGGTAAAGTTTCTGAAATAAAACACCGTAATACATTGATCATTTAAAGTGGAAGATTGTTGAGTCGGGCCTACACCGATCCACCGGCGAATAATAATAGTTAGGGCATAATGTCCTATATGTGACCGGTCCACTGGCAAATAATAGTGGTCAGGCATTATACCTGTGCATTTCTGGTCCACCGGCTATAATAGTAGGGGATTCCATGCTCAATAAAACTGAACATATTTGTGCTAAGATATGGGAAAGATACTAAGTACTTACAGTGGAATACCATAAGAGTCGGGGCCAGACCGGTCCACTGGCAAATAATAGTTGTAATACCCCCAAAATTTACACTTTTTTTTTAAAAAAAAAACAATACTTATAAATTAAAATCGTAAATTCTGGGGATGCTACCGCCACACTTAATACCAGACCGGTTCACTCCTACCGTTCCAGTATCAAGTGCTAAGGCTAAGAAAAACAATTCATAACATTATTAAATAATCGAAATTCATAAATACGGAAATTAGATACGCGCAAGTCTTTACACAATCCAAAATACGAGAATTAGATTTTCAAGAAAAGAAGATAACTACAATAATAAAAATGTTTCTCAAGTACTGATCATAAATAAAAGAAATGGTGATAATAATCTCAAAGGAAAGCCGGCCATGTATCTACGAGAACCGATCTCGCCCAATCATCACTCAACCCCTCCTAATGTCACATAGACATCGATAACATCAGAATAACCATCTCCTACCTGCAGCAAGTTAGATGGGCCTTCTACTCGTGGGAATGAGTAGCACCTATGAAACGGATGATCAGTACGCTACGTACTGAGTAAGGTAACCAAGCACTAAGGCCAACACATAAGCATAGAAAATCATGCAGAAGAAATATCAAAGGCATAATCATGATAACATAACATCATACAATCAATTAGTAGATACATAAAGGCCCAATTATAGTCCAGATTAATTACTTGATTAATCTCTAATCGAAAATCGAGTCACACCATGATTTTATCAAACCCATGTGAGTACGGAAGCCCCCACTATTATAGCCGCTGGATCGGAGGCACATAGGGTATCATACCCTAACCACTATTATAGTCGGTAGATTGGAGACACATAGGACTACGCGTCGTAACCACTATTCCTAACCGGTGGATTCGTTGGCCCCGTCTCACATGGTGTTCCACTGTAAGTATTTAGTATCTTTTAAGTGCCTTGCAAACTTTGGTTTATTTTTATTGAGCTCGGGAAACCCCACTATTATAACCGGTGGATTAGTTACGCATAGGACATCATGCCCTAACCACTATTATAACCGGTGGATCGATCACACATAGGGTAAACACCCTAAACACTATTCCAAACCAGTAGATCGGTTGGTCCCGTCTCAATATCTTCCACTTTAAGTAATTAATATCTTAAGTATCTTATTCATAAGCTTTGACCCATACATGCAGCACTAACTCCATGCAAACCCTAGCTCCACGTAAACTACTCTTCCATGCAAACCCTAACTTCATGTGAACCACACTTCCATGCAAAACCCTAAAACCATGCAACCCATGCAAAACCCTAACACCATACAACCCAAGCAAAACCCTAACACCATGCAAACATTAACTCCATGCAAAGCCCAACTCCCATGAAACTCTATGCGAACCTTAACACCATGCAACCCATTAACTCCATGCAAAGCCCAACCCTAACACCATGCAACCCATTAACTCCATGCAAAGCCCAACTCCCATGAAACTCTATGCGAACCCTAACACCATGCAACACATGCAAAAACCTAACACCGTGCTGTTACACTCCTCTTCATTATTTTACCACCCTATTATGCATGTCTTAAGGCCACATCATATAATAATAATAACATAAATATACACATAATTTTCATGCCACAATTTATTCATACCAACATACTTCAACTCCACTTTATACCACATACGAAATAATTGATAATGATAAACATAGAATACATGGCATATGAAGTACATAATTGCATATAAACACACAAATGGCCTTAGTGACACCCTTACCTAAAAATGTCACCGGTCTTGGAGCACGCTCCTATACCACTTGAGAGCTTTGACTGGGCTCACCTACTATGGGAACAAATACTAGAATTAGGTTCCCTCCTAAAATGCTATTATTTACTAACCTATCCTACGACTTGATTTTTAATTAAAATACTACTATACTAGGATTAACTATTTAAAATATTAGTAAAATCCTAATAATAATACTAATGTAATTTAAAACAAAAAGGTGATATAAGGGTTTCTACCCTTCACCAAAATAGTGTTAGTAAAGATAATAATAATAATAATAATAATAATAATAATAATTTTAATAATAAAAAAATATTAGTAATAATAATATTAATAGAAATAATAATAATAATAAAATTATAAGTCTTAAAATTCCAAGGTGGGGTCTCGACCCTACCTCTAAATAATGACATACTATTCAGTAACATTAATAATAATAATAATAATAATAATAATAATAATAATAATAATAATAACAACATATATAATAATATTAAAATAATAAAGATAATAATATTATTAGTATTAATGGTAATAAAAATAGAAATAATAATACTAAAATACATAAGTGTGAATACTAATAAAAAATTAGGGCCTCAGCCTTTCCAGTATAATTAATAAAAATATAATAATTATTATTCTAATAATTAAAAATATTAATAATAATAATAAATAATAATAAATAATAATAAAACATAAAAATAATTCAAATAATAACATAAAATTTGAAACTAAAAATCTAATTATTTTATTCCTACTCTCTACTCTGCAAGCAAAATTTAGCATTAATATTACATCTAATAATATTATTATTAATAGTAATAATAATTATTCTTATATTCAAATAAATACTAAAAATTAAAATAAAAACATAATAAATTACAATAAATAGGAAATAAGGGCTAAGAAGGTCTAGGGTTTCACCTTGAGTCGGTTGGGATGGGTGGCACCGGCGGCGGTGCACGGCGGCAGAGGCAGAGGTGGCGGCCGAATGGAAAAAATGAAGAAAAAGGGGAAAGGAGAAGGAGAAAAAGGAAACAAAGGTTATGGTTCGGTGGAGGGGAATTAGTAGAAGATTTTAGGTGGTGCAGAAGGCAGTAGGAGCGGTGGATGTGGCGGCAGACGGCGGTTTATGGGTTGCGGGGTAAGGATTTTTGCGAGATGGGCAAGAGATTTCGCACAGCTATGGCAGCTCGTGCGAGAATAATCGAAGGATGTGGATGGCTTAGTTAGATAGAGTGCAATGCAGGGAAGAATTTGGGATGCAGAGGTGGCGGCGAGGTTGGCTATCGGCGACGAGAGACGCGTCTAAAGTCGCGGTGGCTGGCAGTTCTCGCTTAGGGTTTCAGGGAAGAAGAAGTTTCAAAAACATCCACAACTAGGCTATTTATAGGGTTTGGATGGGATACTAGGGTTTTGGAGGTCGGCAGGAGGGTATTAGATGCTAGGGTTTGGGTGGTCGGTGGTAGTAATTGGCCGGCGATTGTTTGGGTTGGGTCAAAGGTTCGCGAAGCCAAAGAGAAAGAACGAGCGAGAGTTAATGGATGAGGATTATGCCAAGCTATTCTGCGAGTCAAGGGGAAGACAATGAAGGGGGAAACAGCCGGTTAAAGCCCTCGTGGTCGGCGATGCCATTATAGGGGGTGGAGGTTGTAGTTGCGTTGACGGAGGAGAAGGGAGGAAGAAGGAAGGAGGGGGTGGACCGGTCGGCTGGGAAAGAAAAGAAAAGGGAGAGAACCGGGCCGGTCAGCACCGGTTAATTTTTCCATTAAATGAGACGCAGCGTCTCAAGCATAAACGAGTCAAAACGCGGTGTTTGGATGCACGCAGGAAAAGGAAACGACGCTGGGCCGCGGAGAAAGGAAGGAGAGGTGGGTTGGGCTGCGTCCAAGCCCAACTGCTGGGAGAAAAGAAGAAGAAAGAAAGAAAAGAAAGAAAAAGGAGAAAAGAAAAAGAAAAAGAAAAAGGAAAAATTTAAGGTTTTGGGTTTAAATAAATTAATTAGAATAATTTAGGTATTTAACATAAAATAGTATTAAATTTCATTTTTAGGTTAATTTAAGGTTTTTAAAATATTTTTCCTAAATTCCTTTTTAATTGGCAAAAAGCCCAATTTTTCCTTTATAAAAATATTTATAAATTCTTATTAATTTGCCCTAAATAAATCCTTATTATTCCAAATAAAATAATAAATTAATTTCCTAATAATTCCTTATTTAATAATATATCTTAAAATAAATAATTTTAGGATATTTCAATAGTGGTCAGGAGCTTTATGCCCTATGTGTTTTTGGTCCACCGGCAATAATAGTGGTTAGGAGCTTTATGCCCTGTATGTTTCCGGTCCACCAGCAATAATAGTGGTTAGGAGCTATGTACCCTATATGTGTCCAGTCCACCGGCTATAATAGTGGGGTTCCTGTACTCGCATGAATTTGATAAAAAGTATAGTGTGAATCGATTTCCGATAAGAGATTAATTAAGTAATTAATCTGGATTA
This sequence comes from Tamarix austromongolica, assembly GCA_039764185.1. Lineage (NCBI taxonomy): Eukaryota > Viridiplantae > Streptophyta > Magnoliopsida > Caryophyllales > Tamaricaceae > Tamarix > Tamarix austromongolica. Next base: position 85,783,097 of record CM077818.1, on the reverse strand, counting down.
TAAATGGGCCTTTATGTATCTACCCGATTGATTATACGATATTATGTTATCATGATGGACTTTATACTCTTTATACTCTTTATATTATTCTGCATAGTTTATGTGATTTTATATGTTGGCCTTAGTACACGGTTACCTAACTCAGCATGAAGCGTACTAATCACCTCTTTCATGGGTGTTTCTCATTCCCATGAGTAGTAGGCCCTTCTGACTTTGTGCAGGTGGGCAAGACATCAGGCGAGGCTAAGTGTTGAGCTTGTGGTTGGCTCAAAGTTTGAGAGTGTCGTGGCCGAATTCACTCTTTATGTGATTTTATTTCCTTCTATTATTTCTTTTGTATCGAATTTACCCTTTTATGATTCATTACTTATATTGAGTATTTAAATGAACCTTTTATCGGTTGTAAGCTTATTTCTCTTTTGGATATAAACTACAATTCTTTACGCGTACTCTAATTTTTTATGTATGATCTTTTTAGTTCTTTTATAAACTCTTGGTTTGAATTTAATTTCAATCTTTTCTTAGCCTTAGCACTTGGTACTAAAATGGTCAGAGAGAACCGGTTTGGTACTAAGTGTGACAGTAACATCCCCAGAATTCACAGGTTTTTGATTTTGAATTCTTCCGCTTTAAAAAAAAATTAGTAAATTTTAGGGTGTTACAAAAGATATACCTATTATTATTGTATGTACAATCTAATCCAATAACATAAGAAAATGCATATAACAATGTAATGGATTCTAGATGCAAATAAATATTACGAAAAGCATTTGTACTTGGACACCTATAATTTTAGTAACACTAGTTGTGGGCAGTGACTAAGTGCATTACCTATTACATATTTGTACACCCTCTCATATTCTCCATTTTGAATGTATGCCCCTTGTTACCAATTTTCCTATGAGTAGAATCATTATTTTACTCACTGCACTAAAGGTGGCCAATAATATACTTTGGTTTCACATGACAATCAATAAAATATCTTATCACGTGATGTTCTTTTAATGTTAGCTTTGTTGCATAGATACTTTACAAAAGCATGATTGTGTTAATCGCACTCAATAACCAATTCCCAACTGCAATCAAATACTTTACTTCCCTCTAGTTTAAAGAGATAGCCATATTTCTTAGAACATGTCACTCTTACTCTTTTAGGATCCAATGAAGTACATCTCTCGTAACCTCTCTCACAACATAACTATACCTATGTCTTTGTTTCCTCCTTTATCTTTCTTCAGTCGATCAACTGGTATGACCATATTTTTTCCCCTTCCCCATTAGTCTAACCCACATAATGAATTCTTCGTGTGAGCGGAAAATTAGATTATTTTAGAATATTCCACTATAATCAATGTTAATTAGATCCTAAAATCCAAAAAGTAATACTAAATATAAAAAATATATAATGAATAGGATTAGAAACCGTAAAGTTTTGATTGTTAGCAGAAAAAAAATTGTATTTATTACTCTCTGTAAAATATATATGACATTATCAATTTTTATAACAAACTTTGATTACTAATTTTTATCAAATTATAATATATTATAACATAAAATTATAATTGTTACATTAATATTGAAAAAAATATATAATACTATGTTTTATAATTGTTATCAATATATATTAAAAGATATTAATAGTCAAAAATTATCATTGAAATATGTAATGTCATATATATATTACAGAGGGAGTATTAGATATTATCTATCATTATTATCATCAACTATTGACAAATAATGGTTAAAATATTATCCATTAACTGTTAGTTTTTGCATATTAATTACTAATTTGTAACTATATTATTCTTTGTCCCAATTTTTTGTAATTTTAAGAAAATTGTTAGTTTTATGAAATTGGTCGACATGTCATTAATTTGTAATTTTATTCCTTTAGTGTCCTTTCGTAATTTAGCTAACTATGCCATAATTATCCATAAGTATTGAGAAATTAATGAGTTTTATATATTGAATGTCTTCTATTAGTAAGAAGGGTATATATAGAGATGTAACCAGTTTAATGCATTTGGGCTAAAAGAACAAGGCCAAGTGGACAACAAAAGAGATGGAACGTGGTCTCAGGCGCAGCAAATGAGCGGCCCCAGATTACACCATACATACGAATAGTCAGCCCAGAGGAAGATCGAAATGCATGGATCTTGAGCCTGGCCTCGGGTGGGGATGCACGATTTAGGGCGTCTCTAGCACTCTGGCTGAGTCGGGTAGGGATGTAAATGGGACGGGTTCGGATCGGGTATACTATACCCGTATTTGTATCCGATAAGAAAATTCATACCCGAATTCGTACCCGTACCCGAACGGGGATCCCTAGCACATCCATATCTGTATTCGTTGGATATCCATTACCCGACGGATTATCCGTTTACCCGTTAATGGATATTATCCATCGGGTATACGGATAAATCCATTAGCCGATGGATAAACTTATTTTTAGTTAAGTCAAATGATAATTTTAACTTTAATTTATACTATATTTATTTCAAAATTAAGGGTAAAAGAGTAATTATATATCGGGTAAACGGATACGAATATGGATACGGGTATAGTTATGGGTACAGATATGGATATCTCATACCCGTATCCGTACCCGAACCCGACGGATATTTTAATCCATCATCTATATTCGTATCCGTACCCGTTTAAATATCCGTTGGATAAAATCCGTCGGATTTCGGGTAAAACCCGCCCCGTTTACATCCCTAGAGTCGAGATGCATGACCCGGGCACCCACCTTTCTCTAAACCGTTCGTCTTGAGCTTTCTTCATTCTTTCAATATTTTATTTTATTTTCTTGAAATTTTTAATATACCGAGATATTGAATATATCCAAAAATTTAACCCCACCATTAGACTAATTACCCACTGTAGTAATTATATTGACAAAGAGAACTTATAAAAGAGGTGACCAAGGCAGAAGAGAGAGAGAGAGAAAAAAAAGCTAAAAGATAATGAGGATAAAATTGATATGAAGTTAACACACCTTTTTAAAGGGTTAACTCAACAAATATAGGGTGGTTAAATAACAAAACTCTGAAAATATAATACACTTTGTTAAGGATATATATATATATATATATATATATATATATATATATATATATATATATTATTTGATGTGCTTGATGTTTATTGGGATAAATTTATTGATATGATTTTACTGCGACTGGTGTGATATTGTAAGTACTCTAATTTTGACTCTAAATAGTAAACACATAAATAAGTAGTAAGTATAGAGTAGAGATCGATCCCACAAAGAGTATAACTTAATCCGTAAATTTTTGTTATCAAATTAATTCCCTAGTTATCGAATTAAAAAAATTAAAAAAAAAACTAATTACTGATAATGAAAAGAAGCAAATAGGATAATCAAATAACAATGTTGACATAATAGGGTCAGATGTCATATTCATCATAGGAATATCGGTCGATCATCGAATAATATAACCATGTAGTATTTTTTATGTTAACCTATAGAAGCATGCACGTGTTTGTGTTCTAGCATCCTCTTATACAAATAAACTAACTAATAATAAGATAAGATATTTGGATTCAATTAACAACAACATTAACGATTAAGGAGCAGCTAACTAGGACCATAATTACGATCAACTCAAATATGCAGTTCTAAAAATTAATAATCTATATTAAATTAATATCTTTGTTTTAGAAATTAACTAACCTATTTGCTACTTGCAGATGTATACGTTAACAATTATAGATTAACTATATTATCCTAATATATGCTTAGCACTCAAATTGACTTTTTTTTATATAATTGTGAAAGCAAGAAAAAGAAAATACAATGATTAAAAAGAAAACACAATAAGAAGAAACGACTCAAAAGACAACTTGTACATTGTGGATCACCTCATCGATTCTGTATGAAAAATTCTCTCGCATATTCTTAATCCGAAAGCCGATCCTCATTTTGATAAGCATAACCATCCACCTAACGCATACTTGATAACTTTCGAACACTATCTTGTTCTGAACTACTAAATAGCTCCTATTATTGCAAAAAACACGGCAATCTAAATTCTCTCTTAAGGCCCCTCCTTCCACCTCCAAGCCAAGTAAGAGCGTTATCCACTATAGACCTTGGCATTACCTACATGCAACCAAACCACTCTCAAATATCATACCAGATCTTCTCCATCACTATGTAATGAAGGAACATGTGATTGACAGACTCTTGCTCAATCTTGTGAAAAGGACAACCAGATTTCCTTATATCAATGAGCTTGAGCCTAGCTAATCTATCTTTTGTGTTAAGTCTCTGTTGAACAGCGAACCAGGCAATAAGTTTGATCCTCGGTGGCCCTTTGCCGATCCAAAATCCATTGTAATCACTACTCCTCCTTCTGTCCTCATGAAAAAGATGATACGAGGTCTCACAAAAAGACCAAACTAAGAATACCCCCTTATCATTATAGGCCCAACTAATCATATTCTTCCTATCCTTGCTCAGGGAATACTGTTGAATCAAACTTCCTATACGCTCTGCCTAATCTTTCTCCCAAGAAAAAAGCTTCCATAATAAATTCCACTTCCACTGAACACCGTCTCAAAAACCCATATCCACTACTCTTTCTCTTTGCTAACCTGATGCCAGAAACAGTCTTTGAAATGAACTTTTCAGAATACCCTGCTTCATCTACTTATCATACCAGAACCTCACATTACTTGCTTAGAACAATCCTTATACCTGATTTAAGGATGGAATTCTTCCTTCCAATATTAACGATGTCCAACCACAGAGTCCACCCTTTCCTCTGTTTTGGTATCTCTAAGCTTCCAAAATGGTCGCTAACATAACTAAAAGATATGATCCGTTTCTAAGAAGCCCCTTCTATGGTAAAAAAACCTTCACCACCATTTGAACAAAAGTGCGTTGTTCCTCGTAACTAAGTCCCTGACCCCAAATCCACCTAGACTTTTAATACATTGGATTACACTCCAACTAACCAGCGGTAAATTCTTCCTCTCCCCACTACCACCCCAAAAGAAATTCCTTTGTACATTCATAATCTCCTTAATCACCACTTTTGGCATTCTAAAAAAGGCTCATGTAATATATCAGCAGGCTATTCAGAACACTCTTTATCAGCACTAGTCACCCTGCTCTAGAAAGGATCTTTTCCTTCCATCCAGCCAATCTCTACTTAATCTTATCAACCACTGATTTCCATACTTGTTTATTCCTCATGTTAAGCCCTAGTGGGAGGCTGAGGTACTTGATGGGAAAAAAGCTAATCTTATAGTTCATAATATCTATGGCCTCCTATTAAAAATGTGCATCCACTCCAAGACCAATGAGATTAGACTTTGTAAAATTAACACTCAGCCTTGACAATAGATAGAAACAATCTAACAACCTTCTCTAATTACTAATATCATCATGATACACTTCATAGAAAATTATGGTGTCATCCACGAATTAGAGATGGGTCACCTCGCAACTATCTCTCCCCACTCTCAATCCTTGGATCAAGCCTTTATTAAGGCCTCTTCTGATAAGCTGATTGAATGCCTCTACCGCCAGCATGAAAAGAAAAGGGGAAAGGATGTCCCCTTGCGTGAGACCCCTTCTCATCTTAAAGGGGGTGGAAGGCAACCCTTTAAGTAAAACAAAGAAACTAGCAGTTGAGATGCACTCCTTTTTCCATCCTCTCCAGATGTTCCCAAATCCCATTATGCTCAAAATTCTATCCACAAAGTCTCATATGATGCTCTCATATGCCTTTTGAAAATCCAGCTTAATCATCATGCCTCTCAATCCTTTCTTCTTCTTAATCCACTGAACTGTCTCATTGGCGACTAGAGCCCCATCTAGAATGCTTTTGGCTCAATGAAAGCTAATTGAGAATCATTAACCAGGCAATTAAATCCCTGTTTTAATCTATTAGCCAAGTTTTTCAAGATAACCTTATAAATACACCCTATCAAACTGATAGGTTTGAACTAACTTTCCTCCTCCTCCTCCTCCACTTTGGGGATCAAGGTAATCAAAGTGGTATTAAAAGCATACGACAACCGACTAGAGTAGAAAAATTCTAGGATGAAATCGATGAACTCCTTCCCTATGACTCCTCACATCTTCCATATGAAACTCACATGATATCCATCGTACCCAGGAGCTTTTAGAAGATCACACACCCAAACCAACTTCTAAACTTACTCACTTTAAGGTATGCTTTTCAGAGCCCTACTTTGCTCTCTCGTGAGCTTGTGGAAGCCTTTAGCTAAAATGCTAATGTCAGGAAGATTTGGTCACTTATAGATTCCTTTAAAATAAGCTATGATTATCTCCTTTATCCCTGTCGGATCTAATATCACCTGATCTTTCTCCACAAGCCTATTGATTACAGCTCTCTTCTTTTTCACAGCAGCAACAGTATGGAAGAATCTTATATTCCTATCTCTTTCTTTGAAACCATTTACTCTAGATATCTGGAGCTAATAAGTTTATTTCCTCTTATGCCACTTTTATAACTGCTTCTTCAAAGCTGCTCTTCTAGCTAATAGAACTTCATCAAAATTCTCATCATTACCTAGGATATCCACCTTCTTTAGCTCTTGCTCAAAGGTCTTGATCTTCGATTCAACATCCCCAAACACTTTCTTGTTCCACTCTTGAAGCACACTCTTTAGATCCTTTAGTTTATTCTGGCATGAGATCCCCTACAGCTTGGACCAACACTCTACCACAAAACCACAGAACTACAGATGAGAAAACCACATCTCCTAAGATCTAAAAGGCTTCAGCCCATCTCCAAACTTCTTGTCATAGAGACGAATAGAGCGTGATCAAATAGAGATCTTCCAAGCCCTAAGCAAGATAGGGTCGGGCACACAAAAAACCAAGCTGGGTTAATCAAAAAACGATCCAGAAAACTAGCCGAACCAGCTTTATGCCAAGTGTACTTCACATTAGGAGGGGGAAAATCAATAAGCCTCATCCTATCAATCCATTTATTGAAGGATCTAATACTGTTATTATCCGACCATCCCCCTTGTCTTTCACTAAGTCACCGAACCTCATTAAAGTCTCCCATAACAAGCAACGAGATGCAACACTATTGCCCCACATACCATAATTCTTCCCACAACCCCTTCCTTTCTCTTGACTCAGTATACCCATACACAAGAATCATAGCACACTCAAAAGAGAGCAAGGCCAAATAACCTTCAATCAAAATCCATCTATTACTGATCTTGGATTTCCAGATAACAAATAACTAAGCATCCCAACCAATAATCATTCCTCCGCTCCTACCTTGCACTAGGGACTCCCTCCAATCGATCGAACCAGATCACTAAACTCTGTTCTTACATGAGTCCGACACGAATTGGTGCTTTGTTTCTACCAATCCTAAAATCCACTGCCTCTCCCTAGAAATTAAAGACTTAACAATGGATACTTTACCTGGTGCTCTTATACCCCTAACATTCTAACTATTAATGATCATAAATCAAACCACACACCTTAACTCCAAAAGTGACTCAATTTCCATTAGAATTTTGTTTTCTAATAACTCTTTGACTTCTTCTTAGAATGGCTAAGTTCTCCACTCACTCAACTCCCCTCTAGAAGATAACCCAATCTATTTCACAAGCTTCCAAGTTTCCCTTGCTTCCAATAACTCGAAATCCTCCAAATTTCCCTCAACCACCCTTCCTAATTGGGACTCCCTTTCCTCCCCTCTATCTTCATAAAAATTGTGGACTATAGAGCCCTCAAAACCAGTTGGAGGAGCTCCCGAACTTGCTTGTGGTGAGCTCCCTTCCACTAGCCTATCCCTTTATCTTCCACTTCTAGCATCTCTCAACCAATCCTCCTCTGCCAACATTGAAAATCCCTACGTTTCTAGTGTTGTTTTTGTGCTCAACGATTTAGCTCTAAGACCTACTTCACCCCTCCTATCTATCTCTAGTAAATCTGATCTCATCTCTTACGTTTCTAGAGAAAACCCAACCGACCATTTCTTCTCTTGGACCATCATCCTTGTGTATCCTATGGAAAATAATAGCTCCTCCTTACCCCCAAGGCTTTTGCGTGCATGAGGCGGTGCTTGTCCCTTTTTAGTTTTTGAAGCCATCGAGTCACCCATCTCCCTTGATCTCTACACCTACAAGTAATTATTGCTCAACTCAGCAGCCACACCAACCGAACTTACACAGGAAGTCTGGTATAGTGGTTGTTCATCTTCTTCCCTAGATAGTGCCTCCTCTGGCAAGCCTTTGTTCCTGTCCAACAAGCCCTTCTGCCACAGGTTGCAACTCTGGCCAATCTCATGGGCTACCACCGTCACTTCCGACCTTCCTATCCACACCGCCATCTTCTCCTAGATATCCTCTAAGCTTAGAGTGTCAATAAGCAGCTCGGTTGCCTCCATAGACACACCAAAATCGCTTTCTTCCTTACAACACACCCACCTACCCCATTGCTGGGAAATCCTTCAAAAGAACTCCTCTTCCAAGTAGCTGTAGGGACTCCTCTAATCTCCACCCACGTTCTTCTAACCCTGCATGCAGCTTCTTTCCTCTACCTTCTAAATAGGGAGAAGATCTCGAACAGTTTGGTATCCTTCTTCATGGCTCTCTGACTATCTTCCTCTGCCTCGAAGGTGATGAGGAACTCATATCTCCCTAAGTCCCTCACTCTTCTTACCATGATCCATGTCCCCAACAGATCGGGTATGATGATGACCAGAAGGTAGGCTTGTGAAGATTATTTTACTATGCTTCTCTCCAACCATTACATCTCCTCCTTGTGCTCCTTTAGGTGGATCACTCATATCTCCTTTTGCTGGTTATGATCCAACGAAATCGTCCCTTTGGTTACCACATCATATTTCCTCGAGTCCCTCTATGTTGGTCTCCAACTTCTAGGGTTGTTCATGCTGGTATCTCTTCAAATTCTGAATTGTGGATTAGAAGCCGAATGAATCTTCTTCCTAAACCTTACTAACCGCACATGCAGCTTGATCTCAAGTAGCATCATGTGATTGAATTACCTCACCGCTTCCGTCTCTTCATCTTCCTTGATCAACCATACAAAACTGAAGTGCATATTGGAAGCCTTCCTCTCCTTTCAACTAATGTACACGTCCACCACTCTCCCATCTTCTTTAAAAATCTCCTGGACTTCAACAGCTTTAATCTCTCTAGCTATATTATCAACAAACACTGTGAATACCTTCATGCTAAAACTTGACCTTGAAGGAAGAGGGTTGGATAGGTGAAAGGCGTGATGCATTCTATAGAGCTATTTTTGAAACATTGGATTAATATTCCAAAGTCAGTCAGCACTCAAATTAACTAGTTGATTAAGCTAGATAATAAGGTGCTAATATTGGATTAGTGATCATTAATATTAGGTTATTAATCTAACCAAAAGTATGCATAACAATTGAATTCAAATCAAATATCATGATTAATTATCCCGTTGCTTTCACATATCCTCCTACCCTATACTAATCTAGCACATATATTAATAAATAAATAAATAAAAACACAAAATCTGAACTCATTAAAATCATAATTTTAATTAGAATAGATGAATGAGGTAACAACAGATTAATAAACTACATAGAATAATAAATAAATAAATAAATAAAGTAATTGAATAAATAAAGTACGCAAATTGCATTAAATAAAGTGAAACATGCAAAATAATTGAAAAAAAAAACAAAGGAAAGAAATAACTTAGGAGATTATAGTAAACAAATACCAAGTGATTTTTAATCCTTTGATTACACCACAACTAACTAATGAATGAATTAAATCTAACACAATAGCCCTAATGGCTTGAAAATAATGAAAATTGCATTAAAAGGATGATGACAGTGCTCTCAATTAAAGCTAGCAAAAGTTGACCCTACCTGCCCAACTCGATCCGACACGAGCGAAACCAAACCATATAAAACCCAAAAAGTTTAGCAATCCGACCCGACCCGACACTGTCCCGACCCCCACTGACCCGATAATAATTAACTTGACCCAATCCTAACCCATAACCCATCATAGACCCAAGCTGATAGCGACCCGATATGTCGTTGACCCGACTCAACATTGACCCTACATGACGTTAATCCGACCAGACATCAAAATCTATAATAATAATAATAATAATAATAATAATAATAATAATAACAATAATAATAATAATAATAATAATAAATTATAAATATTTCATAATTCATTTAAAGCTTTTAAAAATATAATGTATTATAAATTATACTTATTTTTTATACTTTTACCCTAGATATCCTTATTTATTAATGATATCCTAATAATGTTTTTCACACAAAAATACAATATTAAGAAGTCATAATAATAATTTTATAAATAACTAATCAAATAAATGGTAAATATCTTTATTAGATTGAATCACGCAATATTTTTTATTATTAAAATTTATAAATATCTTTATTATTTATTTGTGAAAAGAAAGAACATCTAATATTTTTATTTCATTTATCTGTACTAGTAATCTTATAATTGTCTCTAATATTTACAATGTAATAAATGATAATTATACATTGTATAATCATATTATGATCACCTTTATTTTATAAAATTATCTTTTTTTAAGTAATCAAACAAATGATAAATATCTTTGTTAGATTAAATCATGCAATATTTTATTTATGTATACTAGTAATATTATGATTATCTCTAATATTTACAACGTAATAAATGATAATTATATAATTATACATTGTATAGTCATATTATGATCACTTTTATTTTATAAAATTATCTTTTTTTAAGTAATCAAATATTTTAAGTAAGCAAATAAATGATAAATATCTTTGTTAGATTGAATCATATGCAATGTTTTTTATTGTTAAAATTTATAAATATTTTTATTATTTACTTGTGAAAATAAAGCGCACCTAATATTCTTATTTCATTTATCTGTGCTAGTAATCTTATGATTGTCTCTAATATTTACAATATAATAAATGATAATTATACATTGTATAGTCATATTATGATCACCTTTATTTTATAAAATTATCTTTTTTTAAGTAATCAAACAAATGATAAATATCTTTGTTAGATTAAATCATGTAATAATTTTTATTCTTAAATTTTATAAATACCTTTATTATTTACTTGTGAAAATAAAGCGCATCAAATATTTTTATTTCATTTATCTGTACTAGTAATCTAATAATTGTCTCTAATATTTATAATATAATAAATGATAATTACATTGACCCGAATTTGACTTAACCCATCAAAACTTGATCTGACCTAATCCATCAAGTTAACCCGTAACTACTCAAACCCAACCCGTCAAATTATATGAAATGACTCGACCCATCAAGTTAATTAAAAAAAAACTCGGATCCAACAGGACCAGCTCGTTAAATTGCACAAAATGGTCCAAACAAGTTGAGCCCACCTAATTATATTAACCAAAAAATAACTCGAATCCAACATGACCCTATCAGTCAAGTTAACTTAAAATGACCCATACTCGAGTTTGCTTAACCCAAAACCAACCCGACCAGACAAAACAAATTAACTTGAAACAACCTGAAACTACAATGATTCAACCTAGAATCAACCTGACCCAAACAAAACAATGCTCTAAAATGACCCAAACCCGAAATGACCCGACCTGACCCACAACCGACCCGAAAACTACCCAATCCATTATGACCCAACCCAAACCTAACCCACCTAACCCAATTGCCACCTCTACTCTCAATACTCCCACTTAGCCTAAGATATGTTGTATATATAGATAAAAGGCCATGCGAAATAGATTTAAAACTTACCAAAATTATGGTCCTTATCTGTAAATATGGAACACCCATATTTGTTCCCTTAAGATATGCATGTTAGATGAGTTAACGAAACACGTGGGAGGGAGAACCAAGAAATACAATTGGTATTTTCACAAATACAGGGGACACGCATATTTCTTACTCCTTCATTGCCACGTTTTAATTTTTTTACACTTGACTTCTCTTTTAGGGTCTTTTATGATGGTACATCCAAATCCTCGTAACTCCAAGCTTCATTCCTGCCCTCTCTTTCCTCAATCCCTTGCTTAAATTGCCTTGATTTCATCATTTCCTATAAAACTAGGCTAACAGAGAAAATTCAAGAAAAATGATAAAATTGTCATAATGAATATAGAAAGTTGGATCGATTTACATGATATAATATTATAAAATATGCACCTATTAGCAACATACGTTGTTAATATTTATTTCTAGAGACAACTATCTATCACTAAAAGGGTCATTTTAATATAGAATCTAAAAAGTACTTTGGTCTTAGGAATGTCAATAGGTCGGGTACCCCTACCTGTTATCTAAATCCGATAAGAAAATCTGTACTTATATTTTGTATTCAAATCTGATAAGTATTTGTTTTCCCTCTTTTATATCCATATATATATTTATCCATATCCGTTTGCTTATCTATTAGGTAAATCCCATCGAATTTAGAATAAAAATAATTTAATGTTAGAATTGGGTACCTAGATTGTTAGGATTTGATTATATATTCACTTTTAGCCTTAGAAAATATATCGTAGGTTATATAAATAAAGGATAAAAAATAATCTTAATTCGGATAAACAGATATGAGTACAAAAATAAGCATCCCTTATCTATAATCAAATTTGATAGGGTTTTTTTTATATCTACTTATCTGTATCTATTTATAAAATTATAAGATAAAATAGGTCACATTTCGGATAAAATATATGGGATTGACATTCTACTTTGCCTCGCAGTATGTGCTAGGTCATTATCCCAACCTTCTTTTGCGTGTGAAGCGGTAGTGTGAACTGTGAAGCCCAACAGGTAGTATCGAAGTTCGCAATCGTACAAATGGGTTCAGGTCGAGAGTCGCAGCGTAATAATAAGACTGCTCGTAAGTCCCAAAGCTTTTTTGGTTCGGTCAAAGGAGCCTGCTGATTCAATAGCCCAACATCATGTTATTATCATATGTCTTTAACCAAAAGCCCGAGCTCAGGAATAAGTGCGATTATGATGGCATATGATTATACGCCGCTTACCGACGGGTTTTGTCTGTGAAAGCCTAACTCCGTTGTCCGAACAAAATTTCAATTTCTACAATAATTCCGGAGTTGGCGAGAAATCACTCAAACGGGAGACTTGACTGAGGCAACAAAAAGGGCAAGAGTCAATGGTTTCCGGATTATACGTAATTACTTTATTTGTCAACGGGTGAAGCAATATTTTTTATAAAAAAAAAAAAAATCAAGTGACGAACGCATTAATTTTGACTCGGGGCTTTTGAAAATAAAATAAAATAGTGAAATCGCCAGTGAAAAAAGAAAGAAAACATTTGACTAAATAGAAGGAGGTGATTTCAACATACGTTTTAGGCATGAAATGGAAAATAGCTTCCAAGAAGATGAGTAAAGACGACCTTGATCGTAATGGAATTTCGCTTGATAAATTCAAAATCAAATGAATTTTTCTTACCATCAAGATTAATACCTAACGTAAACGACCCCCGCCCCCTCCTTCCCTCTTAGTTGTGTTTGTACATAATATATGAGACTCATCGTAAACACGCCGGCACAACCACCTAGCTGAAATATCACTGTCCTTCTTCGTATCTTCAATTTTGTTTACCACCAATTTAAGTGTGCGTACATAGTCCGGCGGCCTTCCAACCAATCAAAGAAGTGAAAATGGTCGGCGGCACTACACAGATCATGGCCAAGAACGCCGCTCGTTTCCCTCTCTTCCTCCTGACGGCGGTAGCATTATTCATTCACGGCGCGCCAACCGTATCCGCCGCCGCAAATCGTGCGAAGCTGCCTCGGTGGAACCGGACGATAACGGTGGATCGGTCGGGAGCCGGAGATTACGAGAGGGTACAGGACGCCATCGATGCCGTCGCGGCTAATAACGAGGAGCCCGTTTTCATAAGGGTGGAGCCTGGGGTCTACAAGGAGAAAGTGGTCGTGCCCCGCGATAAGCCTTGGATTATACTAAGCGGAAGGAAAGCTAATAAGACGTTTATCACGTGGGACGACGCGGGAGACATTCACACGTCCCCTACGGCTACTTTCTTTGCTCCGCATTTCATCGCGCGGTATCTCACCTTTCAGGTACGTACCTACGCATGTGTGCGTCTATGCATGCATAACTATTAACTGGTGTGTGTGCGCTTAATCTTTGGTTCTGTTCGCAGAATACACATGGGGCGGGTGCGAAAGCAGTGGCCGTAAGGGTGACGGGGGATAAAGCCGCGTTCTACGGGTGTAGGATTCTATCGTACCAGGACACGCTTCTTGACGAGACGGGAAGACATTACTACGAGAATTGCTACATTGAAGGCGCCGTTGATTTTGTGTTCGGAAATGCAGACTCTTTATTTGTGGTATGTAATTTATTAAATATTTTTATTAACTAATTCCAAATTCTTATTTTTTTTATAAAAAAAAAAAAAATCAAAACCCTACGTGCCTCACAACATGTGCACGCGTGCTCCTTAGTTATACTAATATAATTTGTTTCTGATTGCTTGCTTTATATTGCTTATATATATATATAGAAAACGCACTTGCATTCCCTGTCGCAAGGAAACTGGGCCGTAACAGCCCAACAAAGGATGTCGGCCCAAGAAGATACCGGGTTTTACTTCGTGAATTGCAAGGTGACCGGGGTCAAGACCTGCGTGCTCGGAAGACCATGGGGTTCTCATTCCAGGGTCGTATTTGCGTACACTTACATGTCCGGTGCCGTCCTACCACAGGGATGGAATGACTGGGATAAACCACAGCGCCGGAGGTACGCACGTACATCACTATATCCTCAAGAGTGTTGCCGGATTACCAGACGCTATGGAGGATGGATTTAAATATATGTATTGTCGCTACGTTTAATTTCCTGACTTCTTGTTTACCCTTTTTCTGACAGCACGGTATATTACGGCGAATATAGAAATTATGGTCCGGGTGCCGACCGAGCAAGGAGGGTAGAGTGGTCGCGCGATCTCAATGCCAGAGAAGCATGGTCCTTCGTGAATTTGGAAGCTATTAATGGAAATGAATGGATATATTAGTTTTCATAGCCATGATTCTTAGCTTAGGGATATATAAAAAAAAAAAAAAAAAAGGAGTATAATTTAATATCTTTCTAGAAATAATATTCATTTAGAAAGATATGATAGATGTATGTGTAGTTCGATTTATTCGATGTTAATTTTTTTTAATTATATATATATTAAATGCTTTTTAATTTTTGAACGATAGATGTTAATGTAATTTTAAGACTTAACTTCTTTTTTTATACAAATTGAGTATATAATTAATGTTATTTAGTTCCCAAATATATATAGTTGATTTGATCAAAATAAGTACTTGAAAATGGAGATTAGTTCAACTTACTGTATTCGATTATAATCGGCCCGCATGTTTTTAGTACAAAATTTATATTTGAATGCCATGGAGTAAAAAATCGGTCTAATTTCATATAGGTATCATGCTTTTCTCATAAGTATATACATATATAATTGCGATACAGATGGTCTCCTAATAATATTCTTAAAATTATATAGGATATATGATGGGAAAAACAAGGGATTCCCAAGTATTAACAATTACCCAACACTAAGTAGACGGTGTCAACCACAACAAGATAACAATCCACAATGATATCAAATCAGCAAGTAAATAAGTGCAAATGCTCAAGTAAACAAATAAAAGAGAGACACAAGAATTTTTACGTGGGAAACCTACGGGACCTAGTCTAAAAACTTGTTCCACTATAATCAAAGATGATTATAACAATATCCTTACAATGAGCACCTAAAGGGTACACAACCCACCAAATTCTTATCAACCAACAAACAACCAAACCAATAAAAATGATGAAGTTTAGTCACCAGAAAAAGGGGCTCGGTATAGTGGAAATATCTCACACAATAGAGTAGTAATAGACAAACCTACCGTTGGATTTGAAGAACCAGATGTCCCGAAGATTCTGTCAAAATTTTAGCTAAATTGGAGCACGTTTGATCTTCCATCGGAGCACTTGATGAAGACTGCGCATGAGAAAAATGCCCAGAACTGCACTTTGTAAAAACCTATGTTCGGAAATGCAGACTCTTTATTTGTGGTACGTAATTTATTAAATATTTTTATTAACTAATTCCAAATTCTTTTTTTTTTGAAAAAAAAATTCAAAACCCTACGTACCTGATATTGCTTATATATATATATATAGAAAACGCACTTGCATGAGCAGAAAAAAGTGGAAAAACTCTCACCATGCAGACGTCCAAAAATCATTTCTTCACCCTCGCCACAGCCAAAAATCAAACCAAACTCACCCGAATCGAATACCATAAGCCCAAAACATTACTACAAGGTGAGTCATCCTTAGGTCGAAGGGTAGTGGGGAAGGAATGGAGAGTCGTATCGTTAAAACACAGCCAGGTTTTCACTGTGTTTGTGGACAATCTTGCAAAAGGTATACAGGCGGAGGAGGTGAAGCAACTATTTGAGGTGGCAGGCATAGTGCGAGATTTGTTTATCATCAAGAAGGAAAGAAAATCGTCGAACCTTCACTTTGGTTTCATAAGGTATGGAAGTGAAGGAGAGGCAGAGGAGGCGGTGAGGCACTTCAGCCATATGAAGCTGCATGACATAAGGTTGTACATCCGCAGGGCACTATTTGAGAAAGCAGGAAGAGGGCAGAACCATGGACAACAGAAAAACGAGAAGAGACCAGAAGTGAGGAGACGTGTACAGCAGCAAGGTGGATGGCCCGATGCTAGAAAGGATAGACGGTCGTTTGTTGCGGTGGTCAGAGGCGGGGAAAGGAGTTGGCAGAAGGAAAAGAGACAGGAGGTGCGTGCGCAGGTGGAGGAAGCAACGAAGCAATGGCTAAACAGGAGTGTGGTGGTCGAATCCTTCCAACCGCTAATCCTGGACATCGCCATCCCGAAGATCATGCAAGACTGGAGGAGCATATCAAAGGTACGTGACTTAGGTAGATTCAAGTTGTTAATTACATTTGAATCTATTGAGGACTGTGCGGTAGCGCTGGAGGAGGGGAATTTGCTGAGAGATACCTTTCCGATAGTGAGGAGTGGGCAAGAGGTTGAGGCGTGTGTCAAACGGAGAACATGGATAGAGAGGGTTGCCCATGGTGGCTTGGAAAGAGGAAGTTATGAGGATTATTGCAGAACCGTGAGGAAGGTGGGTTTGTTGGGAGGAAGTCGAGGACTTTGGTCTATCCATGGAGGCAACCAGGGTCCTTGTCGACACCGATCGGCAGGAGCAAGTACAGGAGGTCCTGGAGCTGAAGGTGGGCGAAGTCGTGGTGGTGGTAGTGGCGAAGGAGATAGGCTAGCGGTATATACCGTGGCAGAATAGAAGAAAAGAGAATAGGGAGGGGTGGTCGGAATCCTCATCGACCGGCGATAATGATGGCCGGCCATCTAGCTTGGAATCAAAGGGAGAAGGAGAGTATGTATGCGTTCCTGGTTTTGCAGGCATGCAGGGCGCAGGGTATGAGAGGTCAGTGACGATGGGGACGGAAGGAAGGGTGAGAAAGGAAGTGGAACAAGTGAGAGCTAGGGTGACAGGCGAAGGATCTTCTCGAGAGATGTTAGAGAGGTGTGAGGCTGTAGAAGACACGTCGGGCGAGAGTGGAAGTAGGGAGGAGAATGGGCAGTTTTGTGAACAAGTGGACAAAAAACTGGGTGGCACGCAGAACACATGTGAGTGGGAAGATGATCAATGCAATGGGGAGGAGGAGGAGGGGAGGCAACAGACTATTGGGCTAAATAAGGAAGTGGCAGAGTCGACGAAAATAGTGAGGGCTCGAACCACTACATCTGTTTGCGAGAGATTTTAAACGAAAAAGGAAGAAAAAAAGGAGATGACTCGGGGGTGCAGAGTGAATGGGGGAGGAGATATTAATAGGGACTATGAGGGATCTAAAAGCCCTGTCTACCAAGAATGATAAGGACCAGGGACTCTTAAGGAGGTCATTTATTCCGGTATTAGCTAATGAGATGGGGAAGGAAGCTAAAGAAGCAAAAGAACTTTTAAGTAGTGGAAGGGCTGGAATGAGTGGAGAGGGGGTAGAAACAAGTATAGAGGAGTTACATTTTGTTATCAATTTGAGTAGGGAAGTGACAAAGGAATTGCCAAAAAATAATTCCATTGTCTATGCAATGGAAGAAAAGGAGGAGGATGCAGAGTCCTCAAAAACTGTGTTTGCTTCGATTGATCATGATATAGAAGAAGAAAGGAGTTTAATAAAGAGATGGAGGGAAAAGGGGCGGAGGGAGGAAGGAAACGAGGGCTCACGGTCGGGTAAGGTGGAAACTTTCGAAAGAGGTTGTAAGCAGGTTACAGAAAATTCGGTAGTAATAGAAGCAGATGTTCCTCCAAGGTTTGAGGAGGTGGGAGGCCTCGGGATTAGTGCCAGACACATGCAGGAGGAGGAGGAGGGGCCCCAGGTCGCAGAAGAACGAAGATTGGAGGAGGAAGACTTAGAAGAGGCAAGACAAACGTGGCAATTTGGAAAAAGAGTTGGAATATCATCTACGGAGGAAGGGTTGTATGTGGAGAAGTTGGTGGGGTTGAGAAGAAGCCAGAGAAAGATTAGGAGAAGGCAAATTTAAAAGGAGGGTGGGTGATAGAGGAGCAAGGAGTATGATTAATGATTATAATTAGTTGGAATGTAAGGGGGATTGGTGCGTTAGGGAAAGTCTCTAGCATCCAAAACTTGATAACAAAGGAGAGGCCCTGGATTTGCAGACTGGTTGAAACGAAACATAGCTCTCTGGAGGAGTCGTGGAAAAATAGGGTCTGGAAAAATGGGTCAGTTGAATGGCAAGACTCAACAGCGGTCGGCAGAAGCTGAGGCCTAATTCTAGGATGGGATTCTCAGTTTTTTGCTATTAGTAGGTCTAGGAGTGGTAGGAGGTGGATTCTGGTGGAAGGTAGGCTGCGACCTGGGAGGGTGGAATGTGGGATCATCCTTATCTATGGTCCATCAGATCCACGAGAGAGGAGAGCATTGTGGGAGGAGCTGTGGGAGGTGGTGCAACAATGCAGCAGGCCCTTGATAGTAATGGGGGATTTCAATGAAGTTAGAAGCCAAAGTGAACATAAGGGAGGGTGGGTGGACCAGAGCAACGTTAGTGTTTTTAACTATTGGATTGATAAGTTGGGCCTAGTGGATTTGAAGCCTTCAAACCTAAAGTTCTCTTGGCAACGGGCAGAATCAGCTAGCCTGCTGGATCATTTTTTGATTAGCCCCTATTGGGTTACAGAGATTCCGGATATCCATTGCATTGGGCTGGACAGATCACTTTCGAATCATAATCCAATTAGGCTAAATGTTAATTTTATAAGGGCTGGGCCAAGACCGTTTAGGACTTGGGATATGTGGCTGACACACCCCAAGTTCTGAGGTTTCATTGGAGAGTGCTGGTTGAAATTAGAAGGGAGGTCTTGCCAGAGTAGATTCAAGGAAATGAAGGGCCTACTTAGGAAGTGGAATAAAGAGGTTTTTGGAGACTTTGAATCGAGAATCAGTCAGATTGAAGAAGAGGTAAAAAAGATCGATGGGCCCGAGTCAGACGCATTGAATAATGAAGTAAAAATAGCAAGAAAAGCGGCCTTGCAGTCCCAACTGTGGAAGTGGCATAGAAGGAAAGAAGCGTACTGGATGCAGGTGGCTAGGGTTAGGGGTTTCAAAGAGGGGGACAGAAATACAAAATAATTTCATACAGTCGCAGCAATCAAAAAGAAGAAAGAGGCCATACGGAGGGTAGTGGAGAAAAGGAAGGTAATTGTAGAGCAGTCGGAGCTGACGAAGGTCATTACAGATTACTTCAAAGAAATGTATAGACAAGTAGATTTACCAGAAGTTTACCTTTCAGCGGATGGTTTCTAGAGGCTAACCAGAGAGGAAGGTATAGAGCTGGAAGCGATGCCTAGTAGGGAGGATGTTAGAAGAGCAGTGTGGTCTTGTGAACCTTCGAAAGCACCTGGGTATGACGGTTACCATATGGGGTTCATCAGGAAGATATGGGGAATTGTTGAGGAGGAATTCACCAAGTCAGTTCTGGGGTTTTTTCAGTCAGGCAGTCTCCCGATTGCTCTAAATACGACGCTAATAACTTTGATCCCTAAAGTGGATGATGCCGAGGAAGTTAGCCAATTTCGGCCTATCAGCTTGGTAGGTTGTATCTATAAAGTGATAGCAAAGATTCTTGCCCTTAGGTTGAAACAGGTGGTAGATAAGATGGTGAGTGATTCACAGTCAGCTTTCATAGGAGGGAGGAGTATAGTTGACGGGGCTTTAGTTGCAAATGAGGTGGTCCAGTGGGCTAAGGGTCAGAGTAGGTCGAGGGGACAGATGATCAAGCTGGACTTTAAGAAGGCATATGACAGCATAATATGGGAGTTCATGGAGAGGATAATGGGTATTATGGGCTTTGGTCCCATATTCAAAGGATGGGTGAAGGAGTGTATATCTACGGCAAGAGCCTCGATCCTTGTAAATGGGATTCTTTCAGCTCCGTTTAAAATGGGTAGGGGATTGCGACAAGGTGATCCCATCTCACCTTTCCTTTTTGTCTTAGCTGTAGAGGCGTTCAATCAACTCATTAAACGAGGAGTGGAAGAAGGTCTTCTACAAGGGATCAAGGTGGGAAGAGATAATGTGGAAGTCACCCATCTCCAGTTTGTAGATGACACAATGATATTATGTGGAGCCTCGGCTGAAAAAATCAGAAACTGGAAGCGATTGGTTGACTATTTTTACTTATTATCAGGCCTTCAAGTTAATTTTAGCAAGTCAATCCTTATTGGATTTGGTGTCGATAAGGATGTTGAGAAGTGGCAGAAATCATGGGATGCAAAGTCGGTTCTCTTCCTCTTAGCTACCTCGGTTTTCCTCTAGGAGTTAACACAGGAAAGCAAGAAGCTTGGAAACCAGTGATCGAAAGGATAAGGCATAAGTTAGCTGGGTGGAAGGCAAAAGTTCTCTCAAGAGTTGGAAGACTAGTTCTCATTAAAAGCGTGCTAAACAGTCTTCCAATGTATTATATGAGTCTATTCAAAGTATCAAAGGGGGTCATGAAGGAGATCATAAGCATTCATAGAAGATTCTTCTGGAGTGGGAAAGGGGAAAGGAAGGGGATACCGCTAGTCAAATGGAGTGTGATCTAGAAGCCTAAAGATATTGGGGGATTAGGGGTGGGAGATATAGCGCTAAGAAACAATGCTCTTCTGTTTAAATGGTGGTGGAGATTCTGTACAGTGGAAGGTGCGTCATGGAAGAGAGTTATTTCCTCTATTCACTCCGGGGTAAACGCAGGGTCTTTCAAGATTGCTTCTTCAAGAAAAAGGTGGTCCCCATGGGTTGATATAGTTGGAGCAGGGAAAAGAAGCCCAGTGTTGAGCTCAGGTTTGAAGATCATTATTGGGGACGACAATAGAGTCAGATTTTGGCAAGATGATTGGACGAGGAAAGGTCCCTTGCGGAACATCTTCCCTAGACTATTCTCGATTTTAGAGCAACAGAAGAGCAAGGTGGCAGAGATGGGAGTGTAGGAGGGGTCGAGATGGGTCTGGAACTTTAGATGGCGGAGGCAATTCTTCGGATGGGAAGAAGATCGGGCGAAACAGATGCAGGAGCTGATCCACCAGCATATCCTAAGGAAGGACGAGAATGATTCAGTGGTCTGGGAGCATGAGGTCTTTGGGATGTTTTCAGTGAGATCGGTTTGTCAGATGCACTATCAGAGTTCTACAGGCAATGAGAGGTCCCCGGAAGCGGAGAATCTAATATGGAGAAGTCTAGCACCTCCGAGGTTTAAACTAATAGCTTGATTCGCTGTCCAATAGAAGCTCAACACAAAGGAAAGACTAGCCAAATTGAACATCATCAATATGGGAGACGCCATATGTCCTATGTGTAACACCGAGCAGGAGACGATCAATCACCTTTTCTTGCATTGTGCTGTGACAGGAAAGGTATGGTACGAGATCTGTGAGTGGATAGGGTATTATTGGGTGACACCGAAGTCAGTGGAAGACAACACTAGAGCTTGGTTCAGAGCGTCTAGCAAAGGATTGAGAGGGGAGATTTGGCAAGCGGCATTCTTTGCAATCCTGGGTACGATTTGGGATTCCAGAAACAAGAAAGTATTTGAAAAGGTCGAAGTTTACAGAAAATGGATGATCATGCTTATAAAGATGCGTATCAGGTTTTGGATCAGAAATGGTAGAAAAGAGTTTCCCTATCGGACGGAGGAGGTGGTCCATAATATCCATGCGCTGATATCTTAATAACTTTCTTATGTCTTATGCCCTTACGATTATCTGGTTTATGTAACATCAATTATCAAAAAAAAAAGCACTTGCATTCCCTGTCGCAAGGAAACTGGGCCGTAACAGCCCAACATAGGATGTCGGCCCACGACGATACCGGGTTTTACTTTGTGAATTGCAAGGTGACCGGGGTCAAGACCTGCGTGCTTGGAAGACCATGGGGTTCTCATTCCAGGGTCGTATTTGCTTACACTTACATGTCCGGTGCCGTCCTACCACAGGGATGGAATGACTGGGATAAACCACAGCGCCGGAGGTACGCACGTACATCACTATATCCTCAAGAGTGTTGCCGGATTACCAGACACTCGGGAGGATGGATTTAAATGTATGTATTGTCGGTTACGTTTCCTGACTTCTTGTTTACCCTTTCTGACAGCACGGTATATTACGGCGAATATAGAAATTATGGTCCGGGTGCCGACCGAGCAAGGAGGGTGGAGTGGTCGCGCAATCTCAATGCCAGAGAAGCATGGTCCTTCGTGAATTTGGAAGCTATTAATGGAAATGAATGGATATATTAGTTTTCATAGCCATGATTCTTAGCTTAGGGATATAAAAAAAATGTA
Organism: Tamarix austromongolica; assembly: GCA_039764185.1. Classification (NCBI taxonomy): domain Eukaryota; kingdom Viridiplantae; phylum Streptophyta; class Magnoliopsida; order Caryophyllales; family Tamaricaceae; genus Tamarix; species Tamarix austromongolica. Next base: position 85,760,138 of record CM077818.1, on the reverse strand, counting down.
TAATTTAATATCTTTCTAGAAATAATATTCATTTAGAAAGATATGATAGATGTATGTGTAGTTTGATTTATTCGATGTTAATTTTTTTAATTATATATATATTAAATGCTTTTTTATTTTTGATGTTAATGTAATTTTAAGACTTAACTTCTTTTTTTATACAAATTGAGTATATAATTAATGTTATTTAGTTCCTAAATAGAGTTGATTTGATCAAAATAAGTACCTGAAATTGGATATTAGTACAACTCACTGTATTCGATTATAATCAGCCCGCATGTTTTTAATAAAAAAATTATACTTGAATGCCATGGAGTAAAAATTTGGTCTAATTTCATATAGGCATTATACATATATAATTGCGATGCGGATGGTCTCCTAATAATATTCTTAAAATTATATAGGATATATACCAGATTATCTTAAATTATTATATTTAATTGATCAACATGAGTTAGTATTTGATTAAATTGGATAAAGGAAATAAAAGTAGCATGTATAATATAATCAAACAGGTTTCGAATTTGTTTTAAGAGAGATGTCGAGCCTAGAATAAGCTATTTCAGCACTTGATAAATAAAAAAATAGACTCACCTTTCCACAGCGACGGCTCGTATAAAAAGGATTTCCTCAGCATTATATAAAGAACTAACAACGTACCACAAAAGGCCAGCAGCAAGGATGCCTTTTATCTTCCACATTGCGACGCTAGAACAATCGATTTTGGGGGGGGGGGGGGGGGTGATGTGATGTTGCGTGCCTAAGAGAAGGATATCGATGCTGGTAATCATTAAAGAGCATGCACTTCATTACCTCAGTGGAGTACTTATATTATTTGTGCATATATATATATATATATGTATGTATTTATTATTTCTATGAATATATGCAAGTATGGAGTTAATAGAACAAAAATTGGACTTTATATGATATACGAGGCTCGCTATCACTTCGGTTATTTCGGTGTTCTTGTTTTTATCATTTTGTATTGTTCCATGATATTCATTAAACATTTACTAGGGATTGCGCATGTTTAAGATTTGTTATGTTCAATTCAATATTTAACATTATTTAGGGACTTTTTAGTCTTTTCACATATTTGCTAGAATTTTTTTTATTATATGTATTTTGGTGTATCTTGATGTATCTAAAGTTTATAAAAAGTTTTAATCATGTTAGAAATCCCATGATATACTAAGTGATTTTTATGCCTTGAATATGAACATTTTATAACCTACGAATATTTTAGTCATTTTAAATGACCTCATAATTTTTCTAGAGATTTATACAAAACTAAATGGGTGGGTGGGTGTGTTAATATTGTAAGTATGTATTATATTGCATATTAGTTAAGTAATTATTAAGATTTTATGTGAAGAATGGTTTTAAATTGAATATAAGGGTATGTTGGTTACTTTGTCAATTCTATAAATACTATAGAACCGTAAAGATCATTCTTAAAGTTAATTTTTTGATATCATATAGCCTTGGTTGGAATTTTATTTGATGATAGTAATGATTAGTATTATTATGGAATCATTTTGCCAAAAAGGTAAGATGGTCATTTCACTTAAGTAATGGAATGATTTTGATGTATATTCCGACATTATAAGTAATAATATATATATATATGTTGAGGATTTTGCAACTTTTGGAATAAATTATAATTAATAATAGTGAATTTTAATGATTTAAAAGTTGATTGGTGGCTTTAATTGCATTAAGGGTGTTTTTGTCCTAAATGGTAAATTACGTTCTAGATGAGTAATACAAACCATAGTATGGACCTTAGTCAATTTTAGTTGACTTTAGATTTTACCGTTGACTTTGGTTTTTACCATTAAGCTTAGCGTTGGCTATTGAATAATTGGAAAGAAGAAGATAATTTGATAATAACCGGTTAAATGTGATCATTAATGGTTGTATGCCTTAACCTTTAGCGTTGATGACACTGTTTAGTAGAATTGTCCTTTTGTAATACTCCATTTTTCTAACCTTAATTGCCCTCACATAATTTAGACTCAATAATCATCCATTAATATTCTTAACACATTCATTTAATCCCTTAATTTGTTTCTTCTAATTTATTAATTTGTGAAAAAAGCATGTTGATACAATTAGACAATTTTATCCATTTTTATTCATTTAATATTTGTTCAAGATTCAAGTCAATTTTGATATAAAATATTTTTATATAATTCATTTTATAAAAGAATTCCACGCATTTCCCTAAATTTTCATGATTTCTAAAATTTATTTTATTTTTTTAATAAATTCCTATTTAATCCCTTTTCTACACATAAATTTGTCAAAAATATTGTGAAAATTAACCTTTCACCTCCTTAGGGGATGGAAATAGCCCTGCTAACTTGGCAGTAAGATATTTCCTTTTTGTACTTGCAATCTCACACACGCCAAAAATCTAATTTGCCAACAATTCTCACCTAATACCTTTTATTACGAATAGTTCTACCACAATCCAATCAAGTGCTTTTCAAGTCATTTACCCTACTCCTCTTCTAGTTTCATGCCATAATATAGGGACATGACCTACTCATACACACATCAAGATTTGACATTTCATTTTCACACAACTTTCCCCCAAGACTTGAATCTTTTTCTCCTTCCCTCCCTATTTTAGATCTTAAGTTCCCATTGATTCTAAACCTAGTGCTTCAAATGCATATCCTTGTTGGTGTGTCATCTCTCAATAAAGGCAGGTCTAAGCAGCATGGTGGTGTGCTCAAATGTGCAAAGTGGAAGCTGTAACAATTTAGTATCACGAATGAGAATGAGCACCCAATGATTAATGCTTCCAAGAAAATTATTCAACACCTCATGTCTAGTGTGGATCTTCAAACATGATAGTTTACACAGAAAATAAGTAATAAAGTTATTAAAATGCCCCAAAAATTCCTAATTTTAAATAGTATATTTAAGTGAGGTTTTATTATAAAAGTTAAGTAGGTATATTATTTTATTTAAAATAAAAGGAAATTAATTAGGGCAAATCAAGAATAAATTTATAAGTATTTTAATTAGGAGGAATTTGGGTATTTTAACTAATTAAATATTTTTATTTGGGAATAAATTAAATAAATTATTTTATTTAAAATAAAAAGGAGAAAATAGTTTGAAATTAATATTAATTTTATAAATAATTTAATGGAAGAAAATTAGGGTGTTTTGCTAATTAAAATGGAATTTATGGAAAAATCTTTTAAAAGTCCTATTTTAGCCTAAAAAGGGATTTAAATATTATATTATGTAAATATTATTATTTTTAAATAACCCAAATATCAAAATTAATTTAATTAAGCCAAACCATTATTTTTCCCTTTTTCCTTCTTCCTTTTTCTTCCTTTTTCTCCTTCTTCTTTTCTTTTTCTTTTTCTTCTTCTCCTCGTACTGGGCCAGTCACGGCCCAGTCTTTCTCTTCTTCCTTTCCTTTGGCCCAGCCCGTGCTGCAGGCGCCTCCTGCCCCCTTTCAGAGCTGCATTTTGACTACTGTCCAACCAAAACGTGGCGTTTCATTAAAACGCTACTTACGGCGTCCTTTACCGTCCCTCTCTACGCCGCGTTTGTCTTCTTTTCTCACTAAAACTTGGCGTTTCATTTAAACGCCTTTGACGCGCCCGACCGCCCAGTTCTCCCCTTTTTCTTTTCTTTCCCGGCCGACCGGCCCACCTCCCTTTCTTCTTCCTTCTTCATTCGTCCTCCTTCGTCGCTGCGCTGCAACCTTTCGACCCCGTCAATGGCATCTCCGGCCATGAGACACTTGACCAGCCGTTTCTTACCTCATTGTATTCCCTTTGACTCGAGGAATAAATTGGCATAACTCTCACCCGTTTCCTCTCCCCAACCTCGCGAAGCTTCGAAGCAACCCAAACGATGGCCGATCAATTACTACCACCGGCCACCCAAATTCTTGCACTTAATACCTCCCTGTCGATCTTCAACACCATATTATCCCATTTACCATCTATAAATAGCCTAATGGTAAGAGTTTTGGATTTGTTTTTTCTTACCCGAAACCCTAAGTGCAGGCTGCCATCACCGTGACTTCGGACGCCGTTTCCACCGCTGATAGTCAACCTCAGCGCCACCGCAGCATCTCAAATTCTTTCTTGCAACGCCCTCTAGTTAACCAAACCATTTTCAGCCTTCAATTCTTCTTTCACGAGCCTCCATAACCGTGCAAAGTTGGCTGCTCGTTTCGCCAGAATTTTACCCCGAAACCTTAAACCACCGTGCGCCGCCACCTTTGGCTGCACCACCACCATCATTTTTTTCCTCTCCTCCTGGGCAACCATAAACACCTCTTATCTCACCTCAATTCTCCCTATCTTTTTCCCAACATCCATCTTTCTCTCTTTTATTCTATTTTTCCGGCCACTGCCGCCGCCTCCGTGCACCACCGCTGGTGCCGCCTATCCTCACCAGCTTAAGGTTGAACCCTAAACCCTCTCAACCATTTTCCATATTATTATAATCCTTGATTTAAATTATTTCAATTATTTGCATATAAATACTATTATTATTATTCTTAATATTTATATTCTTAATATGTTTTATTATTATTAGTAGTAGTATCATTGTTTTATTATTATTTATGTTGAGGGCTGAAGCCTTATTATATTTTAATTCGACTTTATTATTATTCCCCTTATTATTTCTTTTATTACTATTATTAATATTAATATGTTATAAGTATAATTATTATTATTATTTTATATTTCGAATTTCTATTATTCTTATTCCATTATTATTAATGCAAATATTTTTACCATTAGTATTGTTAATAATGTTATTATTGATATAACTATTGTTATTATTATTATTGTTGTTGTTGTTGTTGTTGTTGTTGTTGTTGTTATTTATATTCTCATTGATATTATTTTTATTATCTTTGATATTATTATCTTAGTATCATTATTATTATTAGGGTAAAGACTTTAACCCTATATTATCAAGGTTTATAATATCTCTATTATTTATATGTCTTAGTAAAGTTAGAATTTTGTTAAGGTTATTTTATTAGTATGTTATTATTTGGTCAAAGCCCTAAGGAGGCGTAGGAGCGTGCTCCAAGACCGGTGACATTTTAGGTAAGGGGTGCTAAGGACTTTTATGTGCTTATGTGCATTATGTGCTTCACATGCTATGTATCCTATATTTATTATTATTAATTATTTTATATGTGGTATGACATGGAGTTGAAGTATATTTTTGTATGGCATGTGTACTATGTGTATGTGACGATATGTGTTGTGACCCTGTAAGACATGCATGAGAGGATGTTGATGTGGTTTGTGTGGAAGAAAGGATGAAAAAGGAGGATGGAGAAAGAATTTGACTAAGGGAAGTGAGTTGACCTAATTTTATGGTTTTATGAGGAATAATCTAATGTATGGTTTTATGTGTAAGAGTATAATTTATGGTTTTATTCGGAGAATATAATATATGGTTTTATTTAGGAGAATGTAATTTATGATGCTATTTGGGAAAATAGAATTTATGGTGTGTTTTGGAGAATCTAATTTATGATGTTATATGGGAGAATCAAGTTTATAGTTTGTTTGGGAGAATCTAGTTTATGATGTTATTTAGGAGAATGTAATTTATGATATTATATGGGAGAATCTAATTTATGATTTGATTGGGAGAATCTAATTGATGATTTGTTTAGGGGAATCCCATTTATGTTTTGCTTGGGAGATTCTAATTTATGAATTTATGTGAGAGAATCTAATTTATGGTTGAATTTAGGGTTTTGTAAGGATAAAGCTTTGGTTTTACTGGTTTGAATTTAGGGTTGGGTATGGATGGATCTTTGGTTTTATGTGGATTGAATTTAGGGTTCTGTATAACGGAGTCTAAGGTTTGCCTGGTGGTATTTATGAATGTATGTCGGTATTAGGGTTTGTATGGTGGTATTAATGATTTTATGGTGGTATTGGGGTTTACATGGTGGTTTTAATAGTGGCATGGTGGTATTAGGGTTTGTATGGTGGTATTAATGATTTCATGGTGGTATTAAGGTTTACATGGTGGTTTTAATAGTTTCATGGTGGTATTAGGGTTTGTATGGTGGTATAAATGATTACATCGTGGTATTAAGGATTGGCATGGGACGTATAAGTTTGTATAGGAGCAAAATTTACGTATGAACGTTGATTTGGGATTGTGAGGAAAGTAATACAAGCGTTGTTGGGTGGTTGAATACTTTGGATGGAAATAGTACGTGGAGCATTATATGGGTACGTAGGAAACCGAGATAGGGTTTGTTGTGGTTGCTGAGAGTCTTTGTGGTATCATGTGCACTTGGTGATTAAAGCGTGATTATGAGGATGTCATTTATGAGTTGTGGTGTGTGGAGTGTTAAAATGATTTGGGTGGAGTAAGATGGGCCACTGAGGCCTGAATTAGGGTTTCGGGATAAAACCTTAGATTGAGATGTGGAGTAGAATTGGAGGATAAGTGTAAAAGGAGTGATTCATGCATGTCTAGGGTTTGGTGGTAGCACATGTGTACTTGGTGAATAAAGTATGATGATGAATATGGAATTTATAATTTATGATTCATGCATACCCATAGTGAAAACTTTTGAATAAGATACTTAAGACACTAATTATTTAAAGTGGAATATCGTTGAGACGGGACCAACCGATCCATCGGTTTGGAATAGTGGTTAGGGTTTTTACCCTATGTGTAACCGATCCACTGGTTATTATAGTGGTTAGAGCAGAATGCTCTATGCGTAAACCGATCCACCAGTTATAATAGTGGGGGTTCTCGAGCTCAACAACCGCAAACCAGAGTTTTGCTAAAATGCCTAAAATATACTAATTAATTACAGTGGAACACCATGCGTGCCGGAGCCAACCGATCCACCAGTTAAGAATAGTGGTTAGGACGCGTAGTCCTATGTGTATCCGATCCACCAGCTATAATAGTGGTTAGGGTATGATACCCTATGTGCCTCCGATCCACTGGCTATAATAGTGGGGGCTTCTGTATTTGTATGGATTTGATAAAAAGGCATGATGTGTATCAAATTCCGATAAAAGATTAATTAAGTAATTAATCTGGACTATGATTGGGCCTTTATGTATGTACCTGAATGATTGGTCGATATTATGATATGATGATGGTCTTTATGATACTTTATTCTTATGCATGATTTTACGTGCTTATGTGTTGGCCTTAGTGTTCGGTTACTTTACTCAATACATAGCGTACTGATCACCCCTTTCATGGGTGTTGTTCATTCCCACGAGTAGTATTCCCTTCTGATTTGTGCAGGCGGGGAAGATATCAGTTGAGGCTAAGTGTTGAGCATGTTTGGCTCAAGGATCGAGAGTGTCATGGCCGTATTTCCTCTTCATGTGATTTTATATCATTGTGTTATTTCTGGTGTATTAAATTACCCTCTTATGATTCATTATTTATATTAAGTGTTTCCAATAAATCTTTTATTGATTGTAAGATTATTCCCTTCAAGGAATTTTAATTTCGTACTCTGAATTCTATTTAATTCGTGATTCTTGAAGCGTACTCTGATTTTGTTTACAACCGTTTAATGCTTATTTGGAATTTGGATTCTATTGATTTATAATTGATTATTTCTTTTCTTAGCCTTAGCACTTGGTACTGGAACGGTCGGAGAGAACCAGTCTGGTACTAAGTGCGGCAGTAACATTTCCAGAATTCACAGGTTTTCAGTGTTTCTAATTTAATTGCTTACACTTTAAAAAATATATAGTGAATTTTGGGGTGTTACAGTTATAAATGTGCTAAACTTACCTTCCTAAACCACAAATCGAAAGTTGCGTGACTAAAAAATATTGGGAGCCAATAAGGGATCATTGGACCTCTGAAACATGGCCCAAGTACTATTCATTCTTTAATTATATATCCCATTCATCTTCAATACCATCATCATCTCTAACATCATCATCATCATCATCATCATCCATATCATCATCGTCATCATTACCACCACCACCATCATCATCATGTATATATGCCAAAGAGGATGGTTGATTAGTCATATAGGTTAAGGATGCTAACAAATCCAATGATGATCTAGAACCACCCATAATGGTTGTGTGGGATGTAAATGATGATACAACCATGTGAATCGGTGTTGGTGATCTAAGAAAATCTACATAATCCACAAATAATGGAAAACCTCCATACCCTAAAATACCTACATCAGTCATAAATGATTGATAACCTGCATAGTTCGTAAATGTTAGAATAGTAAGAGTCTGATGACTAGAAGAGGGTTGTTCTCGACCTTCTTCATGTTCTTATTGTTCTGCAACTTCTTCTAGTTCTTGTTGGATAGCTTTTTTACCTCATCGTATTCCTCTAACTAAGGTTTTTTCAAGACTTCTTTGACAAGACATCAAATTACGTTCTTCTTTAGCATTTCTATTACATTATGAGGAAGTAATAACAAGATGACCATCTATCCTATCTAATACTTTATCTTGTCTGTGACTTATCTGAAATTCAATAAAAATAACTACATTAATTATAATTAAGTACATGAATTTCAAGTAAGTAGTCATGATAGTAACAAAAAGTAAACACATTGGTTAGAGTAATGTAATCCTTGGATATTATGGTATCAATCCATATTATGATAGCCAAAAAGATATATATACTCAACTTTATAACAAAAAAGGTTATTGATCTATTGCATTTTACACAAATTTTTACAACAAGGCTTAATTTATTTTATAAGTGTCTCCAAAAATGTTCCAAGATTTTAGAAATGTTATATAATCTAATAAACAAATCATCTATTTATATTAATTAAAATAGAAACTAGGCATTTATAGAGTATATATACATTAACACAAATTGCTACTCAAGATTATCCATAATAAATGATCAAAAATTAGTATGATACTACTACTACACCCAAAAAAAACTCAACAATAGTTCTAAGTAACCACTATCAATAGCAACCCTACTATATAAAATATAATCCTACCTCTAAGTTATTGTTCAAACATACTCCTTACAATAAATAAAGAGTAACAATTTGATTAGCACCACCAAATTGATAGCAAAACTAAAACATGTTAAATACCAACAAGAATGACACTAAACAAAAATATTGAGATCGAATTAATAAACCAACTACAAGTATACACAATGTAAAATAATCTAAGCTCTAATTTAAAGGTTAAACACATTCTTTACAATGAAGGAATATCATCAAAAACTAAAATAAGCTAAATACCAAGGATAATTGACAAATGATGAGAGACTTGATAAACCAAGCAAACATGGCCTAGGTCTTTCGGCCACAATAGAAGCTGGATAAATAGGAGAAGTTAGATACAATGAAGGAATAATATCAAAAACTAAAATAATTTAAATACTAAGGATAATAGACAAATGGTGAGAGACTTAATAAACCAAGCAAACATGGCCTAAGGCTTTTGGCCATAATAGAATCTAGGAAATAGGAGAAGCTGGGGTGGAGCGGAGGAGGGAGATGACTCCCTAAGGGTTGCATTGGCATCATATGTCGTTCCCATCAAGGATAGCAATGCCAACCAGCACCACTCCCATAAAGGGAAACAACGGCACCAAGCACCATTCCCAGAGAGAAAACAACAGCTCCCAATGCCATTCCTTAGGAGGGTAGCAACAACACCCAACTCTATTCCTCCACTTAGCATGGTTGTAAGAAAAATATTAAAAAATTAGTACCTTCAGACATTAGCAACCTTTGCTTTGTTTGTAAATGATTTTGGATCTAAAATTTGAAAAGAAAAAGAAAGAGATCTAAGAAAGGGAAGAAGATCAAAGGAGGATAGAAGGGAGAGTAGCAAAAAAATGGAAAGAAGGGAAAAAGTGGTTTGGTTAGGATAATTAATGGAGGTCTTGTGGTAGAATTTATGTGTGAGAATGATAGGATTTTCTATACCTATTATCATGATAGGGTTTTATATTCTTCATTTATTATGACATACATGATAAAATGGTAACATGTTATATAAATGAAAACCGCGATTATCGAAAGTGGGGTATATACATGAGTAGCATGTTGTGTTGTTTACCTATGCATGCCTAGGATTTTAATTGGGTTGTATGCTTGTAAAGTGATGATTTGAATTCCATTCTAAGTACTCCATGATTATCATTTCATGATATTTAGGGTTGATGTAAAAAACATAAAAACATATACACACGATTAGGGTTAAAATATGATAATTGTTATTCGCATGTTCTAGGGTTAAACATATTTCCCTACATTAAACATGATGATAATTACCTTATTAAATGACATATGATGCTTAATATATATATATATATATATATATATATATATATATATATATATATATATATATATATATATATATATACACATGATGTATGGAATGTGTGACACGTGAAGAATGCATGATTAGGGTTTGTGAGGGTGTAACTCAATAAATGCATGAAAAGTGAAAAATACAGTCAATAGCTAAATCGTAAAAATTACCTAAGATCTAAAATTTTTTGAATAATTATCTTTTATCCTTTTATGAAAAATTGCTCATAATAATAATGTTTGGTATGGAATTGCATAAAATGATGAAATTAGGGTTTCGAGGACATTTTGGTCATTTTCGACCTAATGCACCTAATGTGAATAAATGGACATAGGATAGCCTTAGACTTTGTATAAGTTGATGTTAATGTTGACTTTGACTATGACATAGACCAATGGCCCTAGGGTTCATCAGAATAATTGGAAATAATGGAAAATGGTTAAGTATGGAAATGAAAATGATTGTAAAGTATGAAATGCTTGTGATCACCTCAAAAAATACTAATACTTAAATGTGAAGATCTCGAGTTTGGGAATGGTTGCTTTCTAGGGTTAGATATCCTAGAGACAAGGTGTTAGCCCTCATTTGAGTTGGTTCGCTGGTGTGCCTCTATGCTCTAACAAGGCCCTTATCTACTCTATAGGTGACCTACAGGCCCTATAGGAGGTATCGAAACTCAAAGATTAGGTGAATGATGTTGAAGGATACTATGTTACCTATATGCGCCGGTATGACCAGGCATACCGTTGTGTCCCTGGGTTCTAGAGTATGGGTATTATGTTACCTTCGTACACCAATATGAATGGGTGTACCTCAATGTTCCAGGGTTAATTATATCCCCTTACGTAATATAAATATTAATGGAATACTTATTGATGGCCTTGGTATGTATTGTTGGGTTTAGTAGTTGCCTCAACGCCCTACCTCATTTTTGGTATATTTTGGATTGATGGTTCGGTAGTTGCCCCAGTGCCTTACCTCAATTTTTGGTATATATTAGATTGATAGTTTGATATTTGCCCCAATGCCCTACTTTGTTAATTGGAATTGATTTGATTTGTCAGTTTTGGCCATGAATTTTGATATAGTTATTGTGTACCTTGAAATAACATGACTTGGTTGAGTATGGTTGATGGTTGAGCATGAGACTCTAATGGCATATATTTATATGTATGTATTGATCTATGATTTATTATATATTGTTAAGGCATGTGCTCATATTTGAGCATGTTTTGGATCATTACGTGATTACATGCAACATGGGTATGCTACCTCTTGTGAGGTATTGTGATTTACTCAGTACGAAGAAGTCGTACTAATACTACATTTGCAGATGACTATGTGAAGACCATGGAGTGGCATGAAGCTTATAAGAGTGGATAGGATAAGTGGAGCCCTTGAGAAGAGGTTCCATTCTTAGAATTGGCACACAGGTCTAAGAGTTAGGGTAAACCGGTGTTGTACCTACGGATACTAGTTTTGTTGTATCGATTTTCCTTTGGACTCTTATGTCCCTAGGTGTATTTTGATTTTCATTATTGTACAAAAAATATTTATCTGTAACCTTTATTTATGTAATCTCTCTTATTTCCACTTATTTATTTTTGGTTTGGTTGGTTTTAGCCTTAGCACTTGGTATAAGTAACGTAAGGGAACTAGACTTATGCTAAGTATAGCAGTAACACCCATTTTCATCAGTAATTAATGCTTCCACAAAATAAATTTTTTAAGTACTAAAAATAGGGGTGTTACACCAATGATTAATGCTTCCAAGAAAATTATTCAAAACCTAGTGTCTAGTGTGGATATTTGGACATGATAGTTTAAATAGAAAATGATAAATAAAGTTAAAAATATGCTAAACTTATATTCCCAAACCATAAACCAAAAGATGTGTGACCACTAAAGCTTGGGATCCAATAAGGGATCATTAGACCTGTGGGATATGGCCCAAGAAATACCATTCATTCTTCAATTTTATACCCCATTCATTTTCACTAGCATCATCTTCTTCACTAATATCATCACCATCCCTATCATTAGCATCATCATTATAGTACCCCAAATTGAGTGAATTATTATAAGGATTGATCTAACTACTTATATCAATATGGTATATTATCCTTTCAGTGATTCCATCCTAAGAACTCTATAGTTAAGTGTGTTGGTCGTAGAGCAATTTTTAGAATCAGTGACCCTCCTAAAAAGTTTTAGAATTTTTCTAAAAAATTTCATGAAGGACATGAGTGGGGGAAAATCATGCTTAAAATACTCGTGTTGATCTATGGAGCCATCTAATTAATCTTAAGGCATTTAAGGGTAGCCACTGCGTAGTCATATCGAATTAGGGTGTTAAAAATGGTATCAAAGTGAAACCACAATCATGAGATAAACTTGGAAGAGTCAGTCAGGCACCTAGCTAGGAGATTCTTAATATAAACTGTATTAAGACTATGGTTGAGGAGTAAGGAGGATGTTGCATTTTTTGAGTAGGGGTGAATGTAATCACTCCAAATTGAGTGGACTATTATAAGGATTGATCTGACTACTTATATTAACATGGTATACTATCTTTTTGGTGATTACATCCTAAGAACTCCATAGTTAAGGGTGTTAGCCATGGAGCAATTTTTAGGATGAGTGACCCTCTTGAAAAATTTTAAAGTGCATAAGTAGGGAAAAAGTGCGCTAAAAGGATTCAAGTTGATCTGTGAAGGTCAACCGATCAATTTTAAAGTGCTCAAAGGTAATCTCCGCGTGGTCGTATCAACTTACGGTGTAACAATCATTACCACCACCATCATCCCTATCATCATCATCATTATCATGTACATATGTCAAAGAGGATGGTTGATAGGTCATGTGGGTTAAGGATGCTAACAAATCCAATAATGATTTAGAACCACCCATAATGGTTGTGTGGGATGAGGATGATGATATACCCATATGAGTCGGTGTTCATGACGTAAGAAAATCTACATATAATCCATAAATAATGGAAAGCCTCCATACCCAAAAATGCCTACATCAATCATAAATGACGGACAGCCTATATAGTTTGTAAATATTGGAATGGCAAGAGTCTAGTGACTAAAAGGGTTATTCTAGACCTTCTTTATGTTCTTGTTGTTCTGCAACTTCTTCTAGTTCTTATTGGGTAGCTTTTTTACCTCACCATATCCCTCTAGCCAAGGTTTTTCCAAGAATTCTTTGACAAGACATCAGAGTATGTTCTTCTTTAGCGTTTCTACTACATTGTGAGGAAGCAATAACAGGATTACCATCTATCCTATATGATACTTTATCTTGTCTGCGACTTATATGAATTTCAATAAGAAAATTGCGTCAATTATAATTAAGTATATGAATATCAAGTAAATAATCATGATAGTAACGAAAAGTAAACACATAAGTCAGAGTAATGTAATCCTTAGACATAATAGTATCAACCTATATTATGATAATTAAAGAGATATATATACTCAACTTTTATAACTGAAAAGAAGATTGATGTATTGTATTTTACACATATTTTTATAACAAGACTTAATTTATTTTATGAGCGTCACCAAAAATGTTCCAAGATTTCAAAAATGTTGTAAAATCTAATAGACAAATCATCTATTCATATTAATTAAAATAGAAACTAGGCATTTATAGAATACATATACATTAACACAAACTGCTACTCAAGATTATCCATAATAAGTTATCAAAAATTAGTATGATACTACTACTACAACAAACTCAACAATAGTTTTAAGTAACCACTATCAATAACAACCCTACTATATATAAGATAATCCTATCTTTAAGTTACAATAAATAAAGAGTAAAGTTCGATTAGCATAACCAAATTGATAGCAAAACTAAAACAAGTTAAATATATACCAATAAGAATGATACTAGATAAAACCTGTTGAGACCAACTTAATAAACCAACCACAAGTACACACAATGTAAAATAATCATAGCCCTAATTTAGAGGTTACAAAAACACTCCTTACAATGAAGGAATAACATCAAAAACTAAAATAAGTTAAATACTAAGGACAATAGATAAATGATGAGAGACTTAATAAACCAAGCAAACATGGCCTAGGGCTTTCGGCCACAATAGAAGTAGGCAATTAGGAGAAGTTGAGGTGGAGCGGGGAAGGGAGTCGGCTCCCTAAGGGTTGCATTGGCAACATATGTTGTTCCCATCGAGGATAACTATGGTAACCAACACCACTCCCATAAAGGGAAACAAAGGCACCAAGCACCGCTTCCGGAGAGAAAACAACAACTCCCAATGCCGTTCTTCAGGAGGGTAGTAACGACACCCAACTCAATTCCTTCACTTAGCATGGTTATTAAAAAAAACTGTACCGTCAGACATCGACAGCCTTTGCTTTGTTCGTAACTAATTTTGGACCTAAAATTTGAAAGGAAGAAGAAAGAGATCTGAGAAAGGGAAGAAGATCAAAGGAGGATAGAAGGGAGAGTAGCGGTAAAAATGGAAAGAAGGGCAAAGGTGGTTTGGTTATGGTAAGTAAATGAGGTCATGTGAATTATTTCCAGCCGAGTAAAACATTATTTTTTTAAATAATAATTATGTTATTATAATTCTTTGTTGTCGATCAATTCTTAAATAAAAAATTAACCATCTTTGTTTTCATCTCAACCTATGGTTTTAAACAATTGATTGTTTTTGGATATGGTGGCGTTCTCTCCCAAAAAAAAATGTATTATTACTATTATTATATTATTATTATTATTTTGTACGACGGTAAGTCTTTACAGCAATACTTATCCGCATCATTAAAGCCATAGTATCGATCTCTAGAAATATGTACGCACGCACATAAATGAGGGCTTATCTTCTAGACGACTAGATCTTTCCGGCCGCCTTATCCCAATAGTCTGTGCCACTAGTATGGCATTCAAAGTAAGGGTTGATTGTGAAGGAAGCAACTAGCTAAAAACGAGATAGGCCTTGGATCCTACGTGTCGGGAGTCGGAAGCAAACAAATATCCTAGGAGGGTGGGACCCAACACGCACCGGCATATCATCTCTCTCTCTATATATATATATCTTGAATGTTCTGTCCCTATTCTTATACATATGAAAGTACTGCTCCTCCCCTTGGTTGAGTAAATATAGTGAGGTTAAGGATTCTATACTGCGAAAGAAAGAAAGATCAGATGGGCTCTTTATTGGCCGGATGGGACTCTCAAATCAGTGATCCTGAGTCAGGTATTGTTTCTGAAATTCGTTCGAAAGCTAAGTAATTATGTACTTTCTTGTTGCTAATTTATGCTGTCCTTGTGTTTCTAATTAATTCCGAAAATAACCTATGTAAACAAAAATGGTGTGGCAGTGAAACTGAGCAGGAATAGGTCACTGACGAAGGAAGAGATAGATGCGTATTGGAAAGCAAGGAAGAAGATTGAACAAGGACATGGTACCCAACCTATTTCTTCACCCGAAAGCTGTGCTAGAGAAGTAAGCATGATGGGCGGACATTCTGAAATTCCAAAGATGAAGAAATTTGAAAGATCAAGCTCTCTTCCTCATGCCAGGACACAGGACGGTCAATTTCACAGCATGAAATCCAGTCTACTACGATCGGATGGCCTTCTGGACACGAAAACAGGCTGGTATGGACGGACGTATACATGCATGGTTTTTTACTTCTATAATAATGAATAATTTTAGGACTCTGCTCTGACCGACCCGTACGTTTCCGGGTGCTTGATCTGACGAATTAATTATGCAGGTGGACGAGAAGCAGCTTGGCATATTTAAATGAACCGCCGATCATCGAAGAAGTTCCTAAATCCAAATACGCATCACAGTACCACGTCGCTAATTATAACTTGGCGTCTTCAACTAAACCAGACACAAGAATCGCCGGTCTCTGATCTCCGAGTCGTAGTCGGCCCGGGCGTTCGCTTATGTATGGGGTCGTGTTTCGCGAGCTCGAGCTACGTACGCACGCGCCTTGTAAAATATTTGTTTGTGCCGTAAGGGACTGTGCCGGGGGTTTCGATCGTCTGTAAACGGGCGGTAGCTTTAAGCGGCGGGCAATCGGTGTGAAGAAAAGAAAAGAGAGAGAGAACTGCGAGGCGAAGAAGGCTTTCGGGAACCAATTGTACTGAGTAATACAGGGTCTGGTGCTTGTAATTACGGAAATACGTACGATATATAATAGGTATTTTATTTATATATATATATATATATATTTGGTGATATAAAATATTGGAATCGTAAGATGTGTATTTATTTAAAGTTTTAAGAAAAATAAAAATAGGTACTACTAGTCGCACCATACTTGATGCTGCTTGCTAGTAGCAAGATGTAAATTGCCTGTATGAATAGAAAAGGGATAATGTTTTGTTTGCTTTATTGTTGTTGTTAGTGACTAATTTATTATTTAAAGCTCTTTATAATAATAAAAAAAAGTTATGTAGAATAATTATTTGTTTTTTTAAGAAAAAATTAGATTAATTTTTAAAAATAAATAATTAAGTATATTTTTTTTATTAATAGATTGAAACAAACCCTAAATAAATATAGCTAGTCTGCCTGCCCGAACACTATGTTGATGAAATCCTAGTTGTTAAAAAATATCTATACCTACCCCACACGACACGGGCCAACCAAGGCCCGACCCCTGTACTGTACATTAATTTCATCTTTCGACATCTTGACGTGAACCCATTTCTTACTTAGGACGTTCTGGGATATTAATTTCATGAAGGATCGAGAGGAAGGAATCTAATGGTAGTGGCAAAATATAAGGATAATTACGCATATTTGTCATCCTGTCTTGTCTGCGGTCTTATTTTGCCTTAGTTTTTTTTTTATCTGTTTCTATCATATTATAACATCCTCCTAAAATTCTAGGTATAAATAAAATCCTCAAACAGTGAAAACGTACAACGTTAAGATCATAAAATCGAGCTCTAAAAAAACCCTCCCGATTCAATTTACAATATTCAACTTGCGATCAATTTCTAGATGATAAAAAAAAAAATAACCAAATCTCTTCTTTCTTTCTTTCTTTCTTTCTTTCTTTTTTATCCCACGAGACTATTTTGAGAATAATCATTTAATCGAACCTGCATAATTAAGATATAATATAATTTTGCCATCGATTCTTTCGTAATATCAGATACGATTATCCACCTCTTAGGCCAATTTTAATTATCCCATTCGTTGATTTGCTTTAATCCCTTCGTCCCATAATCAAAATCAAAATTCCGAGATATAATCAATCATTTTAATTTGTAAATATCAAATACGATCATCAACTAATACTATAATTAACCAGCTACCGAACATCATCGCTTAGTGCGGCTCCATCCGCTTCACATTCCATAGTTATCTTATTAATCATAACGCGTTATCATGATTATGTCATTGATTATTCCGACTTTATCGTACTTTTTCTTATTAATTTAGTGAGGGAAGAAGATAAGAAGTGAGGCTACGCCGCTAGCTAGTAGCAACCTTAATTAGGGCCAGACCCCACCACTGGAGATGCATAGTGACCAAAACATTAATAAAGAAATGGTCGTCGCATCAGATACATATCAACAGCCTAATGTGATCACACCTCCCTTTGCGGCACCAATCCATAAAACTTGGCATCACGTCAATGGATTATTAGAAAAAAGAGACGATAACATAAATTATAATCAAACCAATCGTTGATCTCTCTTTTCTCGACATTAGCACCCAAAAAAAAAATTCACTTGGGCACCCGTGTCGATCCACTTTGTATTTATCAATCTAAGCATCGGCACCACCTTAAGGTTATCCTTCCATTAAATATTTTATTTTAAGTTAATAGGGTTTTATTATTGCTATTAAAATTTTACTAAAAATTTTAGTGATAGGAAGGATTTATATTCAAAATATGTGTTCCATAGTCTCTTTATTCGGTTATATCTCCTTAACCAAATCTTACTAGGAAGGGTAGATAAATAATAACAATCACATAGAGATATGATGACATGTATGTACACGCACTGGTTTTGTAATTTTAAATGTTATATTTTATTCTTTTGGTGATCCGTATTTTTAAATTAAATTTATAGGATGTAGTACCTTATAAGTTTTTTATAAATTTTATTTATAATAATAATAATAATAGCGTGGGATTAAGTTTTAGTTATAATGACTATTTGCAGTAAATAAATGATATGTTGATTAATTAATAGAATTTTAATAAATAATAATAGTTAGAAGGTAATTTGTTTGGTCCACGTAGCAAATAAATAGTCTTTGGCCAATGAAATTTAATTTAGCATCATAAAATTTGAAAGCTCGTATGGATATTCTAAAGAGGGTAAATAAACAATAGTGTTAAATTAATAATTATCAGAAATCACTAGCATGATAGAAAACAATGAATACACGATTTATAATGGTTCAATAAACTTTATAAAAGTTCTCTACAACCACTACTAAAAGTTTTACCTTCTAAATCTAAATATCTCTTTATTTATAGTATGTGTTTTATGAGTATCTTTCATCTTTTGGTTTATGAGTCTACAATCCCATTAAACCTATAGGAGATAATTTATGCTTTCCCTAGTTATCCTCTCTAGATTTATGATACTACAATCTCAATGACATCTCTCAAGAATGCTAGACAATACACCTCTATTCACTTGTATTTGAGATGATGAGTTTGAATTAATATAATAAGAATCTTTACTAGATATCATATAAAAGTGAGTAATTACTAGTAGAGATCTTGATATAGCTAGAGAAATAATAATTACAAGTGTATGAGTATTCTAATTAAATATGAAGAACAAATTGAGCACTTGAAAAGTTTGATTTAGATTTAAAAATATAAAATCAAAACTCTTTTTGATTTTTTTTGGTAAGATATGAAAATAATGATTTTAGAAGAGTTGTGTTAGCTTGATTAATGTTTATTAAAGTCTAACAATTCGCATTTATAGTGTTAAGAGATGATAGAACTCGACACTACCCATTGGGTGTAAAAAAAATACTCCAACGGGCAAATTTCAATAGGTAAAAATTCTAAAACATGTCCAGACCAGCCAATCAATTTCATAAATCAGTCGACTGGTCTATCGATGTGTTGAAACCGGGGATAAAATACAATTTTCTAAAGATTAAACAAGTCAATTGGCTTTTAAACCAATCGATCAGTTTAAAAATTAGTCAATTGGTGGAATAATTTTCAACATTGCACACTTGTATAAAAAAAACATAAATTAAGCCATATAGCTCTAAATTGACTGTCCTCTTTGGGTTTTTTTTTTAGTAAAGTAGACATCTTAATTTTTCTAAAGAAGAAATATTCACTCAAAAATAATTTCTATGGAATTTATGGTGAATTTTGGAAGTCAACTTAGATGGAAATGAGCATAAGAAATGACTAATATTAAACATCATTTTATGTAAATACTTGTAAATATTTTTTATGCATGAAATCAGTTTAAGACCTTTCATAATAATCTTTTCATAGGGTTATAAATATCAAATCATTGAAAAACATAAATGTTCAATATGTAAATCATTTGTACATAAAACCTAATACTATAGCATACTCCTCGAAGCTTAAGTCTTGGGTTCTTGAGCACATTTACTTATCCTATCATGGTCTATGTATTCTAAATATAAAATTAAATTCCTTGAAGCTCGATTATTATTTTGTCCTCCTTATTGATCTTTGGCTTGTATTTGATATATGATTTGCAAACTTAATCTCCTTAACCCTCCTTGACTTAGTTAAGTGTTGAATACTTCTATTTTTATTATGATACACATACACACTTAAAAAGATAAGTGAAATTCATAATTATGTTCGTTATCATCAAAATAAAGGTTGATTGACATATGAGGTCAAAAAAAATTTAACCTTAGTAAATTTCAAGAATCGTCTTTTAGTTTTGCTTGCTCTTCTCGTAATTCCTATACTATACAACATATTAATCTTTTTAATTTTTATTTTTATTAAATATGTAAATATTATCCAAATTTTATAATTATTAACTGAATGTAATGTAATTTAAGACTCAAATCAAATAGTTAGATCAGATCGGTTCAAATTTGATCAGTTTATTATCTTTCAATCAAAGAGTTTTTTATTTGATATTTTCTCATTTGCTACTAGTTCAAAAGTTTTAGATATCCAACGAATTATTTGTTATCCGATCCACAATTTTAGATATTTGATTTTTTTTATTAGATATTTGAAACAAACGATTTAAGATCTATAAAAACCCTAATTGATATAACTAGTCAACTAGTTTTGATAAACCAACCAATTAGTTAAAATGCTCATTTTCAAGGGTGCGCTTTACTTTGGACTTAGTTGAATTAATTCCTTAACTTGTTAACTAGTTGAAATGACATAGAGGTCATTACCTTGGCCTGGAACCCATAAACTCAAGTCACTTCTAAAACCAATCCACAAGTTGAAATTAGTCAACTAGTTTTCAACTACCAAGTGACTGATTACTTGGTTCAAATTATTTATTGCTCTCAACCTGTGCCTAATTGATTAAGTTTTTCTTAACCAATCAGCTAGTTTCTTGGTGCATAGACTTTCTTGGTTTTGACCTTAGCATAAAATTCTTAAGCACTTAGCTAGTCTTTAAACCAATCAATTGGTTCTTTATACCATTCAAATAGTTTAACAACTATAATTTTTTTCTTACTAATGGTAATGTTTTTCTTAGGGGGAGTTAAGCATTATTTAACTAGTTCAAAATCAATCAACTAGTTATGTTGTAGAGTTAAAAATCTGTTTATTAGACTATCAGTTTGTACATTAAATGCACACCAATAAACACATCAGTTTGGGAACCTATATAAGAGAGTTTGAACTAAAATTACCAAAAACTTTTTTTATCTCATTAAGGGAAACACAACTATTCTCTTCTGCTCTCACTAGTTCTCTAGGAGTAATCTTGATTCTCACTTTCACAATCTGATTTTCTTGAGAAATTATAGTGTGCTCATTGTTCAGTCATCAAAGCTAGTTGTAATTCACTACCATACTTATAAACACTAGCTATAGTGCATCCTCACGATCATTCTTCAAGTTCTATCTTGTAATGTTATGAGGAGTTCATTGTAATCACCACAACACTCTTTCAAAATTTATTATTTGGAGGTTGTGTGTATCTAGAATTCCGAAAAGACACCATTGGATTTGTAGATCTATAGATGTAACACCCCCAAATTTACTACTGAATAATTTTGTTTTAATAAAAGGTTCCACGGAAGCGGAATGACAAAACCGTAAACTCGGGGGCATTACCGCCACACTTACTACTAAATCGATTCACTCCTACAGTTCCAGTACTAAGTGCTAAGGCTAAACAAGGTTAACATCAGCACAAGTCATTAATAAAAACACAAGTCATATATAAATCAAAGTGTGGTTTAGGATTACAATCTAAAGAGTAAGTGACTAGAGTTTTTTCAAAACATAAAGCGTCGTACGATATAACATAACTAAAATAAAATAATACATGGTCCAATAAAAAAAAAATAGAGTCCAGCCGAGTCGTTCTCGATCCCCAAGTCAGGTCTAGGCTCAACGCTCAGACCCGCCCGATGCCTCGTAAGTGTCGTAGGCATCGAAGACGTCATCCCCAACCTGCACAAACTCAAATGGGTCTTCTGCTGGTGGGAATAAGCAGTACCCATGAAACGGGTGATCAGTACGCTACGTACTGAGTAAGGTAACAGATGCGCTAAGGCCGACGTATATTTTATTTTAAGTTAATATCTTTTTATTATTGCTATTAAAATTTTACGAAAAATTTTAGTGATAGGAAGGATTTATATTCAAAATATGTGCTCCGTAGTTTCTTTATTCGGTTATATCTCCTTATCCAAATCTCACTAGGAAGGGAATATAAATAATAACAATCACATAGAGATATGATAATTTATTTATTATTTCAGGTCAAATTTCCATTAAGAACATATTGATATATTTTTGAGGAGAAGTTCTTATTCCACAACATCGTTTAATATTACGTTCCTCTAGAAATTCTTTGAATTTAATCTTATTATTAATGAAATAAAATACTAACAATCTATGTAATTAAATTAACATATTTACTTATTCCATGTGCTACTTTATATATATATCCCATTAAAAGTTTAGAAAGCTTTTCGGACGTCGAGACCAACTTCCATTATTTTTCAGATTTTGGCTAAAGATCCGACTGTAACTTCAGTAGTTGCGACTTTGTGGTATACATTCGAATCTAGTGAAATGAAATGCTAAAATATCATGATCGTTATTGTATTCATGTCATAATTATTTGTAAATCACGGCATGTATGTATGTGCACTACTTTGTAATTTTAAATGTTATATTTTATTCTTTTGGTGATCCATATTTTTAAATTGAATTTATAAGATGTACTATCCTATAAGTTTTTTATAAATTTTATTTATTATTATTATAAGGGGTTGAATTTTAGTTATTATTACTATTTACAGTGAATAAATGATATGTTGATTAATTAACAGAATTTTAATACATAATAATAGTTAGAAGGTATTTTTTTGGTCCACATAGCTAGTAAATAGTCTTTGGCCAATTAAATTTGATTTAGTATCATAAAATTTTGAAGCTTGTATGACAACTCTAGATAGGATAAATAGAGTATTTTATAATAATAGTGCCAAATTAACAATTATCATAAATAAGTAGAATGAGAAAAAAACAATGTATACGCGATTTATATTAGTTTGAGAAATTCTAAAAGGTTCTCTACAACCACTACAAAAAAAAATTTACCTTTCAAATTTGAATATCTATTTATTTATAGTAAGTGTTTGATGATTATCATTCATCTTTTAGTTTATGATTCTACGATTTCATTGAACCTCTAGGAGATAATTTATACTTTAACTAGTTATACTCTCTCTATTCATGTGACATCTCTCGAGAATGCTAGACAACACACTTCTATTTAGTTATGTTTGAGACTATGATCGCAATAAGAATATTCGCTACATATCATATAAAAGTGAGTAATCATTAGTAAAGATCTTGATCTACCTACTGAAATAATAATTACAAGTGTATGAGCATTCTAGTTAAATATGAAGAATAAATTGAGCATTATAAATGTTTGATTTAGATTTTCAAAACTCTTTTTTTTTGTAAGATTTGAAAATGATGATTTTAGAAGAGTTGTGTTAGCTTGATTAATGTTTATTAAAGTCTACAAACTCTTTTTTATAGTGCTAAAAGCTTATAGAACTCGGCACTAGCCATTGGATGTAAAAAGTACTCTAACAATCAAATTTCAATAAGTAAAAAATATCAAAAATATCCAGATTAGCCAATCAGTTTCATAAACCAATCGAATGGTCTATTGATGTTTTGATACTAAGGGTAAAATACACTTTTCTGGAGAGTAAACAAGTCAACTGGTTTTTAAACCAATCCATCAGACCTTTATAAAAATAAAAAATAAAAAGGACCATAAATTAAGCCATAGAGCTCTAAATTGAGCGTTGCCTTTTGGGGTTTTTTTTTAAATAGACATCTTATTTTTCCAAAGAAGTAATATTCACTTAAAAATAATGTCTATGAAATTTATGGTGATTTTTGATAGTCAACTTAGATGGAAAGGAGCTTAAGAGATGACTAATTTTGAACATCATTTTGTGTAAATATTTTTTATGCATGATATTAGTTTAAGACCTTTCATAATAATTTTTTCATAGGGTTATAAATATCAAATCATTGAAAAACATAAGTGTTCAATATGTAAATCATTTGTACATAAAACCTAAAACTATAACATACTCCTCGAAGCTTGAGTCTTGAATTCTTAAGCACACTTACTTATCCCATCATGGTTCATGTATTCTACATATAAAATTGAATTCCTTGAAGTTTAAGTATTCTTTTGTCCTACTTATTGATCTTTGGCTTATATTTAGGATATGATTTGCAAAGTCGTTCTCCTTAACCCTCCTTGACTTCCTATTTTTATTATGATACACATGCACACTTAAGAAGATAAGTTAAATTCATTATTATGTTCATTATTATCAAAACAAAGGCTGATTGACCTATGAGGTCAACAAAATTTAACCTTAGTAAATTTTAAGAATCATCGTTTAGTTTTGTTTACTCTTTCGGTAATTCCTATAGTATAAAATAGATTGATCTTTTTAATTATTATTTTTATTAAACATTTAACTATTGTCCAAAATTTAGAACTACTACCTGAATGTAATATAATTTAAGACTCAAATCCAATAATTAGATCAGATTTGTTCAAATTTGATCAATTTATTATCTTTTAATCAGTCATCTAGTTTTAATAAACCAACCAATTAGTTAAAATGCTCATTTTCAAGGGAGTGCTTTACTTTGGACTTTGTTGGATTAATTCCTTAACTTGTTAACTGGTTGAAATGCCCTAGAGGTCATTGCCTTGAACTGGAACCCATAAACTCAAGTCGCTTCTAAAACTAATCCATAAGTCAAAATTAGTCAACCAGTTTTCAACTACCGCTTGACTGATTTCTTGGTTCAAATTATTTCTTGCTCTCAAGATATGTCTAATTGATTAAGTTTTTCTTAATCAATCAGTTGGTTTGTTGGTGCATAAAATTTCTTAGTTTTGACCTTAGTATAAAATTCTTAACCACTTATCAATTGGTTCTTTATACCAGCCAACTAGTTTATGAACACTAGTTAACTAGTCCCATGTAACCACTATTTTTTTATTTTTACCAATGGTAATGTTTTTCTTAGGGGGAGTTAAGCATTAGTTAACTAGTTCAGAACCAATCGACTAATTGTATTGTAGGGTTAAAAATATGTTCATTAGGCTATCAGTTTGTGCATTAAATGCATACCAACAAACACATCTGTTTGGGAACCTATATAAGAGAGTTTGAACTAAAATTACCAAAAACTTTTTTTATCTCATTAAGGAAAACACCATTATTCTCTTCTACTCTCACTAGTTCTCTAGGAATAATCTTGATTCTCACTTTCACAAGCTGATTTTCTTGAGAAATTATAGTGTGCTCATTGTTCAATCATCAAAGCTAGCTGTAATTCACTACCATACTTATAAACACTAGCTATAGTGCATCCTCACGATCATTCTTCAAGTTCTATCTTGTAATTTTATGAGGAGTTCATTGTAATCACCACAACACTCTTTCAAAATTTATCATTTGGAGGTTGTGTGTATCTAGAATTCCTGAAAGACACCATTGGATTTGTAGATCTATAGACCTAGAAATGATAACTAGGCTAAGGTATAAATAAACTCTTAAACAGGTCATTGAGATTTTAGACTTATAAACCTAGAATAGTGATCATCATGAACAAACAATAAAAGAAGTTTTCAAATCCAAAATGGGGCATTTGTAATGGATATAGAGGTATATTGGGCCCTTAAACTGCTATAAATCATTATCAAAATTTTTAACTTGACATTATTATTTTTAAGCACTCTATTCAACTGCTTTAGAGTATCCATACGAGCTTTTATCATTATTATCATCATCATCGTCATCATTATTTAATTTTTTGTTTATAGAGTTGATTTTTAAAGAAGGTTTTAAGAAGTTAAATTCCTCTATTAAAATACCTTTTTTTAATTGGATATTATTATAATCTACCCCCATTACAAAAAGTATTGTCCTCAAAACTTTCAAAATTAAGTAACTAAGAACAAGTGCAAAAGGATTGTTCGTTACTTAATTTGGTCTCATGGGTAGCATGTTGTACCTCCTTATTCTACCATAAAACTTTCATTAGAGGCATATCTATGCTCCCAAGCTTGCAAACTTGATAGCTTAAGATCTTTATTGGTTCCTCCACAAATGTTAGGTTCTTGTTTAAGCTTATTGTTTCTAGTTGAACCAAGTGGGATGTAACTGATTGATACCTTTTTTGTTGGGACACATCAAAAACATCATTCACTTTGGTTACATTAGAAGGTAATGCTAATTTATAAGCCACCTCTTCAAATCTTTATATCACCTATTATGCCCTGATGAACTTAAGAATCAATTGTCCCTTATTCTCAAGTTTCATGACTCCCTTTATTAGTGATACTTTCATAAATACTTGATCTCCAACCATAAATTCGTCAAGTCTTCAATGTTGGTATGTATAGAGCTTTTATCTATCTTGATCATCTTTCATTATATTCCTTATTATTTGAACTTGATCAATTATTTCTTGAATTAGCTTGAGTACTAATGCAACCTTGTCATTAGGATTATCCCAACATAAAGGGCCACTACATCTACACCCATACAAAGCTTCATAGGATGCAATTTGAATGCTCATGTGATAGCTATTATTAGAGGAAAATTCAATTAGACTTAGACTCTTCTCCCAATTTTGTTGAAAATCATGAGTATAAGTTCTCAACATATCCTCTAAAGTTTTGATGGTATGTTATGTCTTACCGTTAGTGGTTTCATGAAAAGACATGATAAACTTCAACTTCGTTCCAAATGCTTTGCAAATTTTCCCATAAATGAGATTGAAATTGTAGGTATCGAACAAAAAAATTCGAAAGGAATTATATGTAAGCAAACAATTTCCTGAACATATTTATCAGCTAGGTACTATATCTTGTCTTTGAATGCCATGAACCTAGCCAACTTAGTCACTCGATCTGCTATTATTCGAATGGCATTCTTTCCTAATTGAGTTTTAGTCAAATCTATCATGATGTCAATAGATATACACTCCACACTATTTGGAAAGTTTAATTAACTTCTAAAATGTTTATCTTTTCACTAGAGGAAAATTTTTAACAAAATTACATACTAAGTTGTATAAAGTATAAATATATAATTATTTTTTTTAAATCGTCTAGCCCATTAAGGACTTGTTCGGGTCTATATATAAACTTCTAAGACTTAAAGTTGGATCTAATTCGAGTTTGTGCATAGGCATTAAAAATGGGTTTGGGTCTAGCAAACCCAATACAAACCTAAGCCATTATTATCTCTAGCATATAATATGATATAATGTCACATATGCCACATAATTGGTTACCAAAAAGAAAATTTGTGGTCAAGTGTTTTTAGATAAAATATAACATTATAAGCTAGGATCTTAGACTAATAGTTTAGTGGACTTTTTTACATAGAAAATACTTTCAATACTAATTTTCCACAAGAAAATTCTTCCTCACATGGGTTATTCTTCTTAGTTTTTGATCCTCTCACCTTATAAGGATATAATGGAGTTAGCTAGGATACCTAGCATATGACACAGAGATCTCTTACTGCTTATTTCATTTTCTTAGGTTCTTCTTTGATTTCACAAAAGTTAATATGGATCTTAGACTAGGCATATCTTAAAAGAGGATGATGATGTAAAAAGAAGAGTGACGATATGGATCCTATGCAAAATAATCAAGCTTCATTCCCCTCTCGATACCAATAGGTTGTTAGTTTAGTAGCTAAACACAAGTGTATGGTCTCGGCTGAGAATAAGGCCTAATAAGGAACCTAATCATCACACGTTATCCCTATCATATACAATCACTGTAAACAAAAGTCTTATCCTTCTAAATGTGGGATGCTCATTAGATGCTAATCATTATTTAGATCTAACATCTATTTAATCTCTCTTTCTAAACACTATTTCCCTATTTACTTCAACTTGATTCCAAGTATTAGGAGAAGACTAAGGATCTGATTTCCTCACTTGAAATTTTTTTTAATCTAATTTGACCTCATTTGATTAGTGTTGATCACATCCAATCTGATAAAAATTAAAGTATCATGTTATTACTATTATAATAATAATAAAATTAATGATAAATATTATTGTTTTAATTTATGGTAATTTTTATATCAATATAATTATATGCATAATAATAATAATAACTATTATTAATACAATAATCATATTGTTATTACATTAAGATAATAATATTATTTGTTAAAATACTTTATTAGAAATATAATTATACAATTATTATAATAGTAATGAAAATAATATTTATAATTATATAATTTATAATAATTAATATTATTATAAATAACATTATTATTACTGTTATAACTAATATTATTATAATTGCTATTATTATTATATAATAATCATAAATTATAATCATAGTATTAGTAGTAGTAGTAATAATAATAATAATAATAATAATAATAATAATAATAATAATAATATAATTTTAATTTTATTGATAATAGTGATATTATTATAAATAATATTATTATTTTGTATATTGTTATTAGACATAAATATTAAAAATAATATAATAATAATAATAATAAATAGGATATTAATAATGATGTTATTAATATTAATATTGATAATATACTCTTATTTTTATTTTTATTATTCTATTGATAGAATTATATTAATATTTTAAATAAATATACTATTATGTATAGTTATTATAAATAATAATAATATTTATAACAATCCGTTCACCCGTTAACGGATATTATCTAGCAGATAAATCCATTTAAAGTTAAACCAAATGATATTTATTTTAAAATTAAGGGTAAAAAGGTAATTATATATTGGATAAACGGGTATCGATGTGGATACGGGTATGGGTATGGGTATGGGTACGGATATGAATAACTCATATCCATATCCGATGGGTATTTTTTCCATCATCCATATCCATTTAAGTATCCGACGGATAAACTCCATCATATTTCTAATAAAATTTACCATGTTTACATCCATATATCTGACCTGATTCGATAAATTAATCCGAAATAATCTGAATCCGACCATACTCAAACCCGAACTATTTCAACCCAAACCCGATCTGATATGATAAATTAACCCGATGTAACAAGATCTTAAACAACTTGAATAATAAAATAATCCGAAATAATTCGAATTCAAAATAACCCAATTCAATCCAAAATTAATCTATAAAAAAATTATAAATAATTTAATTCAAAAACAACCCAACCCACTATACTTAGATCGCCATCAACCCAATTGACACCCATACTAGTGACCAATACACTAATAAAGAAATGGTCATCACATCACATATATGTCAACAGCCTAATGTGATCATACCTCTCTTTTCGGCACCAATCCAAAAAACCTGGCATCACGTCAATGGACTTGCAGAAAAAAGGAATAGTAACATAAATTATAATCAAATCAATCGTTGATCTTTCTTTTCTCGACATTAGCAATATATATATATATACACGCACCTGTATCGATCCACTGTGTATTTATCAATCTAATAATCGGCACCACCTCAATGTTATCTTTCGATTAAATATATTATAGTGTTTTATTGTTGTTATTAAAATTTTACTAAAAATTTTAGTGATAGGAGGGATTTATATTCAAAATATGTGTTCCATAGTTTCTTTATTCGGTTATATCTCCTTATCCAAATCTTAATAGGAAGGGTAGATAAATAATAACAATCACATGGAGATATGAGAATTTCTTTATTGTTTCAGGTCAAATTTCCATTAAGAACATATTAATATATTTTTGAAGAAAAATTCCTATTTATAAATTTGACTTATAAGATGTAGAACCTTATAAGTTTCTTATAAATTTTATTTATTATTATAATTATAATAATAAGGGTTTGAATTTTAGTTATTATTACTACTTACAATAAATAAATGATATGTTGATTAATTAATAGAATTTTAATAAATAATAATAGTTAGAAGGTAATTATGTTGGTCCACATAGCTAGTAAATAGTCTTTGGCCAAAGAAAATTAATTTAGTATCATAAAATTTGGAAACTCGTATGGATACTTTAGAGAGCGTAAATAGAGTATTTTGTAGTAATAGTATCAAATTAATAATTGTCAGAAATAAGCAGAACAAGGGAAAAATGAATGCGTGACTAATAGTAGTTTGAGAAACTCTAAAAGGTTCTCTACTACTACCAAAAAAATTTGCCTTTTGAATTTGAATATTTCTTTATTTATAGTGGGTGTTTGATGATTATCAATTGTTTATGAGTTTAGGGTCTCATTGAACTTCTAGGAGATAATTTATGCTTTACCTAGTTATACTCTCTACATTAATAAAACTACAATCTCAATGACATCTTTTGGGAATTTTAGGCAACATGCCTCTATTCACTTATGTTTGAGACTATAATTGCAATAAGAATCTTCTATAGATATCATATAAAAGTGAGTAATCCCTAGTAAACATCTTGATCTAGTTATAGAAATAATAATTACAAGTATATGAGAATTATAGTTTAATATGAAGAACAAATTGAGCACTAAAAAAGTTTGATTTAGATTTGAAAGTGTAAAATTAAAACTCTTTTTATTTTTTTGTAAGATGTGAAAATGATGATTTTAGAAAATTTGTGTTAGCTTGATTAATGTTTATTAAAGTCTAACAACTCTTATTTTTAGTGTTAAGAGATGATAGAACTCGGCACTAGCTATTGGATGTAAAAAGTACTCCAACGGTCAAATTTTAATAGGAAAAGATTCTTAAACATGTCCAAACCAGCCAATCAGTTTCATAAATTAGTCAACTAGTCCATCCATGTGTTGAAACCGAGGATAAAATACAATTTTCTAAAGATTAATAGTTTGTTTGGAGTTACTTATCAAAAGTAGTTATCATAGATAACTACTTATTTTATAAATTTTTTAGCCTAAAAATTTTCTAAAATAAGTAATTATTATAGATAATTACTTTTGATAAGTAGCTCCAAACATAAGCTAAACAAGTCAATTGGCTTTTAAACCAATCGATCAGTTTAAAATTCAAAAATATCCAGCCAGCCAATTGGCTTCCTAAATCAATCGACTGGTCTATCGATATGTTGAAATTGAGGCCAAAATACACTTTTCTAGAGAGTAAACAAGTCAATTGGCTTTTAAACCAATTGATCGGTTTAAAAATCAATCAATTGGTGGAACTGTTTTCAACACTCTAGACCTTTATAAAAAATATTTAAAAAAAAAGACCATAAATTGAGCCATAGAGCTATAAATTAAGTGTCTTATTGGGATTCTTTTTTTGTAAAGTAGACATCTTAATTATTCCAAAGAAGTAATATTCACTCAAAAATAATTTCTATGAAATTTATATTGAATTTTTCAAGTCAACTCAAATGGAAAAGAGCTTAAGAAATGATTGATTTTCAACACTCGTTCCATAAATGCGTATAAATATTTTTTTATGTATGTAATCAGTTTAAGACCTTTGATAATGATTTTTTTAATATGATAATAAATATCAAATCATTGAAAAATATGAGTATTCAATATGTAAATCATTTGTACATAAAATCTAAAACTATAACATACTCCTCAAGCTTGAGTATTGGGTTCTTGAGCACACTTACTTATCACATCATAGTTTGTGTATTTTGCATATAAAATTGAATTCCTTGAAACTTGATTTTTATCCTCTTTATTGATCTTTGGATTGGATTTAGCATATGATTTACAAAATGGATCTCCTTAACCTTTCTTGACATAGTTAAGTGTTGAATATTTATATTTTTATTATGATACACATGCACACTTAACATGATAAGTGAAATTCATAATTATATTTGTTATCATCAAAACAAAGGTTGATTGACCTATGAAGCCAATAAAATTTAACCTTAGTAAATTTCAAGAATCATCTTTTAGTTTTGCCTACTCTTCTGGTAATTCCTATACTATACAACACATTTATCTTTTTTATTATATTTTTATTAAATATTTAAATATTATCTAAATTTTAGAATTGCTAACTAAATATAATGTAATTTAAGACTCAAATCAAATAATTAGATCCAATCGGTTCAAATTTGATCAATTTATTATCTTTCAATCAAAGAGTTTTTTATCTGATATTTTCTCATTTGCAACCATTTCAAAAGTTTTATATATCCAATGAATTATTTGTTATTTGATCTAAAATTTTAGGTATCTGATTTTTTTACTAGATATTTAAAACACTTGATATCTAATCTATGAACACCCCTAATTGGTATAACTAGTCAACTAGCTTTGATAACCCAACCAATTGGTTAAAATGCTCAATTTCAAGTGCTGTAACACCCCTAAAATTTACTATTGAAAATTTTAAATTTATTTAAAACTTTGGGGAATCAAAAACTGTAAATTTTGGAGATGTTAGCACCACACTTAGTACCAGACCATTTTCCTCCTAACGTTCCAATACTAAGTGGTAGAATAGAACACAATTACACAAATTCAACTTCCATTTAAATCAGAGAGGTGTGTTAATGACGTTACAAGAGATGAAAACTCGCTACTAGTGGTTACAAGAGTAAAATATTTAGACAAGAAAATAGTAAGATTTAAGGAGAAACTCTAAAAAGTATCCTGGACAATCCTTAAACTTGTACCCGATATCAGCTTGAATAGCACCTGCAACAAACCTGTAAGGAACACTGTCCATTGAATAGGTAGGAGCCCACAAACAGAACCCTCAGTACTATAGTACTGAGTAACCCTTTATACCAAACTGAAAGGTAGGGCCCGTATGCAACACATTATACTTAAAACAAAAGTAAAGACAATGTCATACGCAAGCATATAAATAATCATAACTACGTGAGGGCGATTACACACATCAACTAATAAGAATTGTATAGTACGAAGTCCATTTACTTAACACCTCCAGCACTTACCAGGAGTGATAGGTACCAAGGCCATACTTATATCATATCAATAGATCATGAGGATGAAAGTAACACAATTGATATTAATCCATTAATTAAACACCATTCAACATCATCTTTCGAATTATATCCATGTGAGTGCAGGAACCCCACTATTATAGCCAATGGATCGAAATACACTTCAGGGCAGAATGCATCAGACCACTATTATTTGTCGGTGGACTGGTCTCCAGGGAAGAAGGCTTATGGCCACTATTATATCCTGTGGATCGGTCTGGTCTCACCTCACATGGTGTTCCACAATAAGTGATTACTATTTTTCATGATTTATTAACATCTAAGATTTGGTTTATTGATCTCGGGATCCCCTACTATTATAGTCGGTGGACCGGAATATACTCTAGAGCATCACACTCCTAGCCACTATTATAACCGGTGGACCGATACACATATACATCTTCCGAGGCAAAGCACTTCTGGCCACTATTATAACCGGTGGACTGGTACAAATGATATAATCCATCTAGGCATGATTAGTATTTTTCATTTAATTAGCACAAAAAGTCCATTTATTTAACTCGAGGGGGAGATCAAGAATCTAGAGACACAAAGGTACACCGGTCATACTGGTGCATACAAGTAACACAGTACCCTTCAACCATCTATCCAGGAACGCAAAGGTACCCTGGTCGCACTAGTACACAAGGACACACAATACCCTACCGACAAGGACCATAAAACTAGATAGAGTAAGATGTAGGGCCTCGTTGGGGCACTAAGGCACACCAGAAAATACCAAATCAATTGTGGGCTAAACCATGTCTTTAGGGTAACGACCCTTAAAGTGCCACCATTTTCGATCTCGAGGTCTTCCACTTTAGTTATTAGTATATTAATTAAGGTGACTACGAGAAACACAACAACCACATATTAATTATTTACATTTTCTTTTGTTATTATTAGGTAATACTTTTTCATAGGGTTATCCATGTTAACTTAAATAGGCCACTAATGCCATCCTTTCATAATCCATTTCCATTTCAGAATTCATTTCCATTTATTCATATGCCATAAAGGGGTTATCACATCATAATCATAATGCGGTCTTAGGGTATGGTAATCTATATCGAAGGATCTTAGAACACTTAAACCCTAACATGTACTTCTATCACGTCCAACACACGTTTCCATACATAATTAATGATTAAGGCACCTCTTGCATGAATATGCGGTAAACACAATATAACACCCTTAATTATTCATTCAACCCTTTGTTATGCCATATTATTGTGATACCCATTGATTTACCGAAATACCCTTATTCTGTTATTTAATATATTTTATCTTATTATGGAATCTTATTTAATCCATTGACATGTTATATACAGTTTACCGATTTACCCTTTCATACTTACAAAATTACTGAAATACCTCTCTTGCTTGTAAAGTTACCAAGTTACCCCTTTTACTTGCCAAATTATCATATTACCCTTCATGCTTATATAATTACCAAAATACCCTTTCGGATTACCAAATTACCCTTTGATTAGTTAAATTACTAAATTACCCTTCAAGCTTATTAAAATTACAAATTACCCTTTTGGTTTATTAAATTACCAAACTACCCTTCATACTTATTAAAATTACCAATTTACCCTTTTGGTTGGTTAAATTACCAAATTGTCCTTCATACTTATTAAAATTACCAAATTGCCCCTTTTAGTTAGTCAAATTGCCAAATTACCCTTCTTACTTGTCAAAATTACCAAATTATCCCTTATCGTGCCAAATGATCAAAATACCTTGTCTTACTTATTACTTTACCATTTTACGCCTTTTATTCCGCAAATTACCAAGTTGACCTTCCTTTATGCCAAATTATCAAAATACCCTTCTTACTTATCATTTTACCATTTTACCCCCTTTTCTCACAAAATTACCAAGTTATCCTTCCTTTGCACCAAATTACCAAATTGCCCTTCTTCTGTATTAAATTACCACTTTATCCCTTTTTCTCACAAAATTACCAAAATACCCTTTCATTATACCAAATTACCAAAATACCCTTCTTCTTTATTAAATTACCACTTTATCCCTTTTACTCATAAAATTACCAAGTTATCCCCTTTTTCATGTAAAATTACTAAAATGCCCTTCTTACTTATTTTATCATTTTACCCCTTTTACTCTTATAAATTATCATTCCGCCCTTATTATACCAAATTTACTAAAATACCTTTACTACATAAGATATCAGTATCCAAGGTCCATATACATCTTCTAACACCACCAACTATTAGTATTTATTAGTAATACTCATTATCCCCTACCACACATACTTATTTAATCCACACCTTTTGCACAAGCAAAATTTGCAAAATGCCCCTAGGGCTCATATTAATATTATATATGCAACAAATGGCCATATTAGCTTATCATATCATACATATGTATTTAACATTATCACTAACAATAAGGCTCTTTCCTTAAACATTATTTTTACATGTGACACATAAATTAACATACTTTCCTTTTCGACAACCAACACATGCTACAAGTCATAATACACTTAACATCACACAACATGCTCATAATCATATTAAAAATCTTAATGTGATAGAATATGTATATCTACACATTTTAGTAGAGTATAATGGTTACCTTATTTCTAGAAATAGTTAAACCTTACCGGTACCCCGGTTAAAGGTTTGAGCTTTGATTAGTAAAAATTAATACCTAAAAATAATATCAAAAATTAGCATATTAGAAGTAGAAAATCAAAAGAATAAATTTTTTATCAAGAGCTTAATTAATACATACTAATACCAACTATTGTTATACCTCAAAAATTAACCAAATTTACCCAAAATAAGAAGCAGGGCTCACGCTGCATGAGTAGTGTGAGCTACATGCATGAAAATAAGGAAAAAGGGGTCAAAGAGGGGATGGGAGAAAGGGAGAAGGTTGGTTCCCTTAAGGGTTTTGGGGGTTAGGTTGAGGGCTTGTGGAGGAGAGTGAGGGTGGTGGCTGGGTACAAGGAGGGAGTAGGGGTGTAGGTGGTGGTTGGAGGGTCAAAGGTGGGTGGCTTAGGGCAACGGAGACGGCACCTACAGGGCTTGGAAAATGGGTGCAAGGAAGGGCAAAGAAGAAGAAGAAAGGGAAAAGAAGAGAAGAAGGGAGAGGCTGCAGGAGAACTTCGACCAAGGGGAGGAAGGGTGGTGGTAGGGAAGGTTCTAGGGAGTTGATGGGTGGTTGTGGAGGAGATATAAGAGGCAGAATGGAGGCGCATGGTGGTTGTGTAGAGTGGAGGCCAAGAAGGGGGAAAGAAAAAGAAAGGAGGAGAAAGGTGGTTGTAGAGGGGTGTGGTGGTGGCTTGGTGGTGCAAGGAGGTAGCATAGGTGCCAAGGGGTGGTTGTGGTGGTTGGTTGGGCGGCAGCAATGGTGGTTGGAGGTGGCAAAGCAAAAATAGGGGAGGAGGAAAATAAGGGAAGAAGGGAGAAATGGGAGATCAGTAGAGGGAGAAGGAGGGCTCGAGCAAGGCTGAAAATAAGTAGAAGAGAAGGAGAAGAGGAGAGGGATAGGAGACAGACGTGGCCGCATTAGGTGGAGGGAGCAGGGGTAAGTTGTAGGTCATGGTAGGGGTAGGAGGTGGCAGGAAGAAGGAAAAGGAAATGGAAGGCATGCGGGGGAGGCTGCTGGGCTGGTGTGGCTAAAAATGGAAGGAAGGGGACAGGGGAGAGAGAGGTTGAGCAGGTTGCAATGGATGCCATGGCAGGTGCAGAGGAGGGGGTTTGCAGGCTATGTAGGAGGCATGGCGTGCGGCGTCAAAGGAGAAGGAAGGAGGAGGGAAGAAGAAGAAGAAGAAGAAGAAGAAGAAGAAGAAAATAAAGGGCAAGCCGATCAAGCGGGGGAGAAAGAAAGAAGGTGGGCCTGCCCTGAGTGCGACGGAGAAGGGGAAAAGAGGCTGGGCTTGCCTAACCGACAGGGAAGAAAAGAAAAGAAAAAAATAGGAAGAGTGGTGGGTTGGGGCAGTGATGTGGGGTAAGGAGATGAGAAGAGAAAGAAGGGCAGCGGCCTAGAGAGGAGGAGACAGGCCAGGCAACCTAAGGAAGAAAAGAAAAAAAGGAAAAATGAGGGAAAAAAAGGAAGGAAAAGGAGAAAGAAAAAGGAGAAAAATTAAAATTAAAATAATTTTTTAAATAAAGGTATTTAATTATTTATATGGATAAATTAATTTACTAATTTAATTTATTTAAAATTTAAGATATTAATTTAAGAGGGTAATTTTAGTAAAATATGGATTTGGAAAATTATTTAAATAAAATGAGTATGATAAAATAAAAAAAACATTTATTTTAATTTATTAAATATTCATATCCATTTTTATACACCCAAAAGTTCACAAAATAATTAAATAAGTTTAAAAATTATATTATCCCCAATGAGGGTTATTTGTTAAATTTCTAGGTTTTAAAATTTAAGGGTATTACAAGTGTGCTCTTTGGACTTAGTTGAATTAATTCCTTAACTATTTAACTGGTTGAAATGCTCTAGAGGTCATTGCCTTGACCTAGATCCCATAAACTCAAGTCACTTCTAAAACCAATCTACAAGTGTAACATCCCGAGTCGATACGACCATACAGGGGCTACCTTGGAGCACTTTTGGATTGATAGGCTAGCCCCATAAATCAACACGAGTCCTTTCAGCGCGTTTTGTCCTCACTCACGCGCATCCCGGGAAATTTTTAGAAAATTTGTAAACTTCCCAAGAGGGTCACCCATCCTAAAATTGCTTCACAGTCAGCACACTTAAC
Organism: Tamarix austromongolica; assembly: GCA_039764185.1. Classification (NCBI taxonomy): domain Eukaryota; kingdom Viridiplantae; phylum Streptophyta; class Magnoliopsida; order Caryophyllales; family Tamaricaceae; genus Tamarix; species Tamarix austromongolica. The sequence continues at coordinate 85,722,336 of CM077818.1, read as the reverse complement.
TATGGAGTTCTTAGGATGGAATCACCAAAAGGATGGTATATCATGTTGATATAAGTAGTCAGATCAATCCTTATAACACTCTGCTCAATTTGGGGTATTACATTCACCCCCACTCAAAGAACGCAAAATCCTTGTTGCGCCTCAACTACTAACTATCTTAATATATTTTATCCCAAGAATCGTCCCGCTAGGTGGCTGACTGACTCATCCAAGCTCAGCTCACGATCGCGGTTTCGCTCTTATACCATTTGTAATACCCCGAGTCAACACGACCACGTGGGGGCTACCTTGGAGCGCTTTCGGATTGATCGAATGGCCCCACAAATCAACACGAGTCCTTTTAGTGCGCTTTGTCCTCACTCACACACTTCCCAATAAATTTTCAGAAAATTTCTAAAACTTCCCAGGAGGGTCACCCATCCTAAAATTGCTCCATAGTCAGCACGCTTAACTGTGGAGTTCTTTAATATGGTATACCATCCTTTTGGTGATTCAATCTTAAAGAACTCTACAGTTAAGCATGCTGACTATGGAGTAATTTTAGGACGGGTGACCCTCCTAGGAAGTTTTAGAAATTTTGTGAAAATTTATTGGGAAGTGTGTGATTGAGGACAAAGCGCGTTAATATGGAGCAATTTTAGGACGGGTGACCCTCCTAAGAAGTGTCAGAAATTTTGTGAAAATTTATTGGGAAGTGTGTGATTGAGGATAAAGCGCGCTAAAAGGACTCGTGTTGATCTGTGGGGCCAGCCGATCAATCCAAAAGTGCTCCAAGGTAGCCCCCGCGTGGTTGTGTCGACTTGGGGTGTTACAACAAGTCAAAATTAGTCAACTAGTTTTCAACTACCAATTGGCTAATTGCTTGGCTCAAATTATTGCCTTCTCTCAACCTGTTTCTAATTGATTAAGGTTTTCTTAACCAATCAACTAGTTCGTTGGTGCATAAAATTTCTTGGTTTTGACCTTAGCATAAAATTCTTAACCACTTAACTAGTCTTTTTACCAATCAATTGGTTCTTTATACCAGTCAACTAGTTTATGAACACTAGTCGACTGGTCCCATATAACAACTATATTTTTGTTTTTACCAATGGTAATGTTTTCTTAGGCGGAGTTAAGCAATAGTTAACTAGTTCAGAACTAATCAACTAGTTATGTTGTAGAGTTAAAAAATATGTTCATTGGACTATTAGTTTGTGCATTAAATGCACACCAACAAACACATCTATTTGGGAACCTATAGAAGAGAGTTTGAACTAAAATTACCATAAACTTTTTTAATCCCATTAAGGGAAATACAACTATTCTCTTCTACTCTCACAAGTTCTCTAGGAATAATCTTGGTTCTCACTTTCGCATTCGGATTTTCTTGAGAAATTATAGTGTGCTCATTGTTAAATCATCGAAGCTAGTTGTAATTCACTTTCATACTTATAAACAATAGCTATGTTACTTCCTCACAATCATTATTCAATTTCTATCTTTTAATTTTATGAGGAGTTCATTGTAATCACCCCAACACTCTTTCAAAATTTATTATTTGGAGGTTTTGTATATCTAGCATTCGTGAGATACACTATTGGATTTGTAGATCTATAAACCTAAAAATGGCAACTAGGCTAAGGTATAAATAAACTCTTAAAGAGGTCGGTGAGATTTTAGGTTCATAACCCTAGAATAGTGATCATCATGAACAAACAATAAAGGAAGATTTCAAATCCAAAAGGGGGAATTTTAGTAGTGGATGTTGAGGTATACTGGGCCCTTAAACTATTATAAATCATTATGAAAATTTTAAACTTGACATTATTATTAAACACTCTATTCACCCATTCTAGATTATCCATATGGGATTTCATCATTATTATTATCGTCGTCATCGTCATTATTTTATTTTTTGTTTATAGAGTTTATTTCTAAAGAAGGTTTTAAGAATTCAAAATTCCTCTATTAAATTACCTTTTTTAAATTGAAGAGTATTAAAATCTACACCCACTACAAAAAATTTTGTCCTCAAAACTTTCAGACTTAAGTAACTAAGAACAAGTGCGAATGGGTCATTCGTTACTTAATTAGGTCTCATGGGTAGCATGTTCTACCTCCTTATTCTACCACAAAACTTTCATTAGAGGCATCTTCTTGTTCCTAAGCTTGCAAACTTGATAGTCTAAGATCTTGATCATTTCCTCCACAAATGTCAGGTTCTTATCTAGGCTTATTGTCTCTAGATGCGACTGATTGATACGTTTTTAGTTAGGACATATCAAAAAAATCATGCACTTAAATTACCTTAGAAGGTCATGCTAATTTGTAAGCCACCTCTTCAATTCTTTATATCGCCTAATGAACTTAAGAATCAATTGTCCATTCTTCCCAAATTTCACGACTCCCTTTATTAGTGATACTTTCAAAAATACTTGATCTACAACCATAAATTCTTCAAGTCTTCAATGTTGGTATGTATATAGATTTTATCTATCTTGAGAATCTTTCGTTATATTCTTTATTTTTTGAACTTGATCAATTGTTTATTGAATTAGCTTGGGTACTAATACAACCTTGTCACTAGGATCATCCTAATATAAAGTTCCTCTACATATACCCATACAAAGCTTTATAAGATGTCATTGGAATACTCATATGATAGCTATTACTATAGGAGAACTCAATTAGACTTAGACTCTTCGCCCAATTTTTTTGAAAATTAAGTGTACAAGTTATCAACATATCCTCTAAAGATTTGATGGTAAGTTATGTCTTTATATATGTGGTTTCATGAAAAGGCGTGCTAAACTTCATCTTCTTTCCAAACTCTTTGCAACTTTTCCCATAAATGAGATTGAAATTGTAGGTCTCAAACTGAAATAATGTATAAAGGAATTCCATGTAGGCAGAGAATTTTCCAAACATATTTATTAGCTAGCTCCTCCATGTTGTCTTTAATTGCCATGAATCTAGCTACCTTAGTCAGTCGATCTACTATTATTCATATGGCATTCTTTTTTATAGGTAAATCTATCATAATGTCCATTAAAGAATTTTTCAGGTATATATCTAAACTTCTAAGATCTAACATTGGGTTTGAGTCGAGTTTATGCGTAGGTATTAAAAATGGGTTTGAGTCTAGCAAACCCAAGACATTGTTATCTTTAGCATATAATATAATATAATGTCACATATACCATATAATTGGTTACCAAAAACAAAATTTGTGGTCGATATAATATAACTTTTTAGTTTGATGAAAGTTTCCACGTGAAAAATAGTCCATTGGACCTTTTTTACATAGGAAAATACTTTCAATACTAATTTTCCACAAGAAAAATATTCCTCAAATGGGTTATTCTTCTCAGCTTTTGATCCTCTCACCTTATAAGGATATGGTGGAGTTAGCTAGGACACCTGGAACATGACACAAAGATCTCTTACTACTTATTTCATTTTCTTAGGTTATTCTTTGATTTCACAAAAGTTAATATGGGTCTTAAACTAGGCGGATCTTAAAAGAGCATGATGATGTAAAAAGAAGAGTGACGATATGGATCTTATGCAAAATAATCCAACTTCGTTCCCATCCCGATACCAATAGGGTGTCGGTTTAGTAGCTAAACACTAGTGTATGGTCTAGGCTAACAATAAGGCCTAACAAGGAATTTAATCATCACCCGATGTCCTTATCATATGCAATCACTATAAAAAAAAGTCTTATTCTTCTAAAAGTGGGATGCTCATTTGATGCTAATCATTATTTAGCTCTAACCTCTATTTAATCTCTCTTTCTAAACACTATTTTCTGTACTTACTTCAACTTGATTCCAAGCATCAGGAGAAGACTAAGGACCTAATTTCCTCACTTGAAAGTGTTTTTTTTAATCTAATTTGACCTTATTTGATTAGTCTTGATCACATTCGATATGATAAAAATTAAAGCAGCATATTATTAGTATTATAATAATAATTTTATTGATAAATATTATTATTTTAATCTATGGTAATATTAATACCAATATAATTATATGCATAATAATAATAATAATAATAACTATTATTAATACAACAATAATATTGTTATTACATTAAGATAATAAGAATATTTGTTAAAATACTTTATTAGAAATATAATTATAATTATGCAATTATTATAATAGCAATGAAAATAATATTTCTAATAATAGAATTTATAATAATAATAATAATCAATATTATTATTTTTATAACTAATATTATTATAATTGCTACTATTATTGTATAATAATTATAAATTATAATCATAATATTAGTAATATAAATAATAATAATAATAATATAATTTTAATTTTATTCATAATATTCATATTATTATAAATAATATTATAATTTTAATTATTATAATTTTTTATATTTTTATTAGATATAACTATTATAAATAAACTTGTCTTATTTTACCATAATTGTCTTCATATTTAACCGTCATTTTCTTACATTTCATCATTATTATGCTTATATTTAACTACTAGTACCTTCATAATTTATTACATTTATCTCTATACTTCACATTATTCATTATTCACTATTATATTTCGACTATGTTAATTGTAATTTTTCTAAAAAAGATTAATTTGCAGTGTTTTAACATTGTTGCTTTTATTGATGTAGTATGTTTCACCATAAAATAATTATATCAAAAGTATATAATATAGGCATATATTTATATAGAAAAATATTAAGAATATTATCATATAATTTTTTATTTTTTAATAATCCTACTGAAAGACATTTTAAATTTCTTTTTAAAAAAAAAAAACAAGCGCCGACATTATTACGAGTTGGACGTGCTGCATATTATATTCAGTGTTATCGTCCACGCGTAGAAATTGAGCCACCGCTGAGCTCATTTGACGGACTTATCTCTCGTCGGTTCTGTTTGTTGCACTACCTACTCTTTTCACTAGCCATCCTCTGTCGGCATATTATCAACCACCGACATATTTATAGCAGGTTTAAAATAAACCGTTCGACCTCAAAATAAGTTACTTTCGTCGGATAACACCACCTCGTAAATCAGTTGCAGAAAGGCAAAGAAAGGAGGATGGGAACAATATAAATTACAAATATAAATACAGATGAAAAATAATAAGCCCAAAAATTAATCTATATTTTTAGTGTTTAAAATTCTTTAAATGTATGTCATTTATTGCTGGAAGAAAAGAAAAAGAAAAATCATATATCATCATGTACAAAATGCTTATCAACGCCGATGTTCGTCTATCAATATTCCTAGTCTGCACTCCTTAATTCACTTACTTTGGGACAAGATCAAACAGAAGCCGGTGTCTAGCTATCCTTCTGTTCTGCTCATCCAGGCTTAGTACCGACGGCCGTCCCCTAGCCTTAATAGTAATAGGCTAGTAGCTAGTTCGGCTTAAGCTGACTGCATGCGACATCCGTATAATTAACGCGAAGATCAATAATTCCGCAACAACTTTCTAAAAGAGGATAGCTGCTGCATAGTCCCTACTTCTTGCTCCGTGCTCGTTTTCTCCTCTTTAGGTAGTTCCGGTGGCGATGCCGGCGGCTCCGTCTCTACAGCCACGGTTAGCGGCGGTGGTGTCGAAGTTTGTGGTAGTCTTTTCCAATCAAGTTCTTGGACGATCGTCTCCATCATTTTCCTAGCCTTGACTCCATCACCGCCACCTTATGGTACATAAGTTTAAAGTCAGTCCGACGCAGAAATTTAAAACTGGGAAATTATATCATATACGCATGTTATGTATATATACATGACAAAAGTGCATGAAAAAAGCTAGCCAACATTTATATATCGACAGTATATATATACAGATGAAACGGGCAGAGGTGTGCTGTGTTAATTTCCATATACCATTGATATCTTGCTTGGACGTGGAGGCAGAAGCAGCAGCAGACCATTGAATAAGAGTGGGAGTAACGATGGTGAGGAAAACCCAGAAGAAGAATATCAGAACAAAAGCTCTCCCCTTCATATTTGTACTTATAATCAGTACTTCACTTAGCGGTACAGAAATCACATACGCTCTTGATCGGCTGCTAAAAGACAAGAACCCTTCTGCTTCCTGTTTCCTCCGGTGCTTATAAATATGCAGGCAATAATTGCAAGATAAGAGAGACTGAGAAAGAGAGAGGACGAAGAGAGCCTGCCTTTAATACATAGCTGGCCATGTTTTGAGAGGATGCGGTTGTTTCCGTGGTGGTTGACGTTAGAATTTTATTATTTTTATTTTTATTATGCATGTATAATTATAAAAAGATTTGTTAGGGGCAAAGTCAGAATCAAAACTTTATATGATCGTCATTAACAGAGAGGTTTTCTCATGTTCAGTAGTTGGAGAGTTGTTGCACCAATTTATTTTAGAAAATTCAAGAGAGAGAGATTGTCCGTATTATCAAAGATTCCAGAATATATATCGCATAGAGATGACAACAAATGGTTAACGAGTGGGTTGTGCACTTTGGCTGAAGGGATAAAAATTCTTGATTGTTGTTGAACAAAGGGAGAAAATGGATGGGTTGGTTAAATTTTGGCTTTTCTCAAATACTTTTCCTTGTTCGTTTACAGGCTGGTTCTTTATTCAATAACGTGAAGAATAATATATATATATATATATATATATATACACACATACGCTCCAATAGCGTATTTGCTAAGGTAATGATAGGGGCGGCGGAGGGGGGAACACTACAGTGATAATAAGGATAGGAAAAAAAAAATACTCCGACGCTTCTTTATCTCTTTCACATGCGCTTGGAACGGTAAATAAAAAATTTGAGAACAATAAGAAACTTCTCTAGAGAATGTATAAAATTGACATTTTTTATGATAACAAAAGAGAATATAATAACATCTTCTCCGTTCCATTACTTTTATTACTTTCATACAAGAGAGACGCCATGGATTATCGAACGGCTATCAATTTCCTTACTCAATCGAGTATTTCATAATCCAAGTCAGATAACTTGTTGATTTTCCCAGTTCATCATCGAAAGACTCAAAGTTCAATCGGAAGATCTCATGTCATTGTAAAATCTCTCCGGTTTCAAGCCCATCCGACTTCGCGTCCAAAACAATAAATAAATATAAAAAGAAAAAAAAAAAGGGCAAAACAAATGATTTGGCTAGCTAGGTTCAGAAAGCTATACGGTGTTCACTTGCTGGCACAATTCTTTGCTCTGAGTGGGCATCCACCAGAAGATTGGGAAGAACTTAGACCAATAATGACGAAATAGAAACCGGCCGACAACAAAATTATACACGTATTAAAAAACATAAGCTTCGCCAACCTATAAGCATAAAGCCAACCCACTGCCATCACGATTTTCATACTCGCAATGTTTAATCATATGTTGTTACATGTGAAGAATAAAGACACCATGGGAAGAAGAAATTAGCGAATTTGAAGGCATTAGATTATATACACATGATTACGATAAAACAATGATCCGGGCCTATTCGGGGATACTTCTAGGGAATCCGTGTTGGAAACTACGCATACTACCAGATGCCCAGCAAGCCAAAGATGAGTAAAATTATATCAGAACATACTTCGTGCTTTCTGCTGAATGTTTATCCTATTTCATAGTCGATAGGCGGACTTCAACTCTTCAATCCCTAGATACACCGCTAGTGCTCCCAGCAGACTTCTTCCCAGAGTATTTCTGTAGGAAGGAGAAGTGGGGGGGGGGGAGGAAAAAATTAGACTCGGAGTACAATTTCTGCACCAGTTTTCAATCCAAGCACCACCAAGTTTAGATGATGCATGAGTTAGTGACATCGCACCTGCTTTCCGATGTTGAAAGGGACGTATTTGTACTTTATCATATGCATAATCTGACGCTTCATTGTCAGGACGAAGAGAACAACCCAATAGAAGAGCAATATGGGCCAGAAAACTGGAACATCAAACACTGAGAAGAACGTCATAGAGAAGGCCACAATAAAAGCCTTCGTGATGGCATACCTGAAAATAAGAGACCATGGAACTACATTAAGCAAACGAGGCAATAACAAGGTACACGGATCCCTGCTTACAATAGATGATATATTTGTGTGACACAAAGAAATAGATGATAGATAGCCCAGAAACACCAAGTCACTAACACATCATACTTTAACAGATAAAACATTTAGGAACCATAAACCCAAGTACCCAACATAGCTTCAAATTACATGAGCCGAACTGAAATCTTATAAACTTGATAAGCAAAGCCACTAATTCCCACTTCTACCGCAGAAAGTTCTTTTCACAACTGCGTATTATAGTGTTTCCTAACAGCAGCTAAAACTATTGTAGAGTCCTGCAAGAGAGTAAATAGGAATGTTCAATTTCAAAAATTGAATATTATAAAGCCTTCCACAATGTTTCATGGAGCTTTTAGAATGGGCTACACAAGAAATGAAATTCCAGACAAAAAGGAATCAGCGGATGATGCAATGAATAGGGACAGCAGCTGCATCTGTTAAGGTTCACCGGGCAGACATTTTAGAATTCATAGAGGCTTACGCCAAGGAGGACCTTCTATTCCCATTTCTATTTGAAATAACAGCAGAAGTTATGAATTCAATTAAGCAGTTGATGTTAGAAGGGTGACTTCAAGTTTGCATGCACCTCACAATTTAAATTATGAAATCTCACACTTCCAATTTCATATCTTCCTTTTCCTGGTGATTAGTGGGAATAGCACCTCTAAGCTTAATTTATGTAGATAAAAAAACCAATTGCCACCAAACAACCCCCGCCCCCCCCCCAAAAAAAACCCAGACAACCATTTCATTTTTGGGTTCAGTACTTAGAAAATGGCATGCAATCTTAGATCAACTTGTCTAAAACTGAGTTTTGCTTAATTCACTTAACCTAGGTCAGACAGTAGCTTTATGTCAGAGTAACACTGGCAATCAACTTGATCGATGATGGGCATGGGCTGGTGAAAGTCGTCTTTGCAATGATAGTGACACTGGATGACCAGGCCATACGAGAGGCAGCTAGTGGTTGACTGGTGACTGATATGGTGCTTGTGGTCTCAGGATCACAGCAGTATGTTTAGTAGCCCAAGACCACGAGTGAAGCTAGGAAGGAAGGCCCAGATCAGCAAAAGTTTGCATTGGTAGGTCCCATAAGTACCATAAGAATAAAAGGCCTATGAACATTAATACTATGTCTGAAAGAATCTGTGTATATTGGCATTATATTGCATTTGTTATTAGTTTGAACACATTTGATAGTAAATTATGATAAAAGGTAACGGCAGATATAATTTTTTCCAAAATATAAAAAGTAACATCAACTAAATTTAACCATTTAAAAACAATCTGGTTGCTAAAAGAGAACATTAATATTTGTTTCCTTCTCTCGGTTTTCTAGATAATTGAATTTCCTTTGGCTTGGACATTTTCCTTGTGCACTGTTTGGGTTCTGTACCAACCAACCTATTTGCGTTAATACCTGCAAGAGCACAAGCTGCAAAGGGAAACCCAAATACAATTCAGCCTCAAAATTTTGACATCTACAGAATACTTTTGTTTTGGATTGGCTACACATTAACAGATGGCAAAGTACTTGACTCTGGTGCCAAGAAAAAATATTAGACAAGTGAAAGGTAATTTATGCTCATAGATCTCAAAAGCATGAGAGAGTTATCATACAAAGAAAAAATATTAGACAAGTGAAAGGTAATTTATGCTCATACATGAGAGAGTTATCATACAAAGCACAGCAATACAGCCACATACCTTCCTAAAACACTTCCACCCTAGCCTCAAAAGCTTGGGCTGAAAGACTTTAAACACTGCTCATATGATGAGGCAGCAGCAACAAGTCATGTCATAAATGAATTGACTGCAGTAATAATGTCTTATATGATAGAAGTGAGGGACGAGGGAAGGGACATCAGAAATATTTTTAGTTTCAGACCTAGTAACTCAATGGCTACATCATCACCACAACACCATTGGAGAACAAAAATTTCCCTCTTTCACAATACATACATTTAACTTAATGAACAAAGAAACACAGGTACCCATGCACAATGAACATTAACCATATGGCAGATACAGAATGAATTAAACAAGCATTATCTGATTACCTAGGCAATATTTATCAATGTGAACTGAAAGAAGGAAACAGGGGGCAAGTGAAATTGTTCTATTTATACTTTCTGGTGCCACAAAAGACAAAGGATGAAGTTCTAGCACAGTAGCACCTTGAAGTGTATTGGCTTGTATAATACTCAGTACACAAACTAAGGACATCAATATGCTAGAATCCACCAGCACCTCCAACAAGATTTAAAGGAAAAACAAAGGTAATATTGTAAGCATTCATATCCAAAAAGCAATCAGCTTAGAGTTTCCCTGACAAAGGAGCAAAACCAATTGAATCAGATAGAAAATTATCATGTAAACAGTCCCGAAAGACAGAACAATAACAACAATCACCTTGATAATGCCAAAAAAATAATACTGAAGAAGAATTAGGAAATAATCGCTTCCTTTTCCTTAATGCCCTATGAGCCAACATAACTTATGTTCATCAGATGATACAGTTGAGTTGGACTGAAACATTCAAATGAGGATAATCAAACATCATCACAGCTGGGTAGGCCATGGAGAAGAAAATGGCGGAATGAAAGTTGGAATTAGAAAATTAGATAATTAGATAATCAATGGTTGTAGTGGTAAAAGTTGGAATTCATAATAATGTTTGCTCACTTCATAAAATATCCAATTTTCCATCCTCTTTTCTATCTAGGGTATGCTACTGCTGGCATGATTGCGTATATCAGTATGGATTCCACTCTAAGTCAATGTTAGGAGAGGAGAGAGGTATAGTTGGAATTTGTTGCAACTGGGAATAATTTGGTAAGGGTTTGGGAAGGGCGTTTTAGTATGTTATAGGGTGTTAGTGAAATATTCTAGATTTCATTGTGAGCCTATAAATAGATGAAGGGAGGCAGAGAAAGGGGAGAGAGGGAATCACAGTTTGAATGTCAGGGAGATGCCAAGACTTCAAATCCTTGCCTATTATTCCATTTCAGATCATTTCCTTCTATCTAAACAGTCTGTTCCATCTATTTCTATCCTCTTTCATTATTCTCTGCTTCTGCTGCTAAATTCTTACCAATTGGTATCGGAGTCAGAGAAATTAATTGTATCAGCTGCTACATATGTGATTTTATTTTCGCATTGTATATCAGACATTTTGCATATTGCCAAGCTAAAAATCTAATACACATCGGAAATATATGGGTATATCGGATGATATTTCATTCCATACTTAATATTATAATAAAGCATCTCCTATTCTTGTATTCTTCATGCTCAACTAGTTTATATATAACATGGTACTAGGTTTGAAACTAATTGTTGTAAATAAATACATGATCACTACTTATATATAATGCAGTACTTATAAATAAACTTCTAACAAAAAACCCAATGGGCCTCGAACAAGCTTTGAAACAATTATTGATCAAACATGTGAATCCACCCTATAAACAATTCACCTTGCAAACAAACAAGTCGAATCCACCCCAGCTTAAGCTCGGCTTTTAATAAATAAGATTTGAGCTTAGCTTATTTACTAAATGAACAAGTCAAGTCGACTAACAGCGCTACCTCAAAACCCTATTTTTTTCCTTTATACATCATTGATTTCATCACAAAGGGAAAGTTACCCAATCCTAACAATTTGGTACATCCCATGGCAGATTTTGCGGATCGAACACATGCAAGCTTGGATCGGATGTTTGAAATGATGGAACAAATTAATCAACTACTAGATATGTATGTATCATCAACAAGCAATGTATTACAATTAAGGACTATCATCGTTGAAATGTAAGAGGAGAGATGGACAAATTGTGGAAAGGAAGAACAAGAACAACCAGCAAGGGCAGACCATCACCATTCAGAATGGAGAAACTGACCATCAAACTGTGTGACCAATGAGGTGCTGAAGTCAGAGAGTAAGAAGATGCATCTGTTCATCTGCTAGCTGTAGAGAAGGTTGGTTCTGTGGGATCATGGAGCAAGTTAAGTCAGGCAGGATTCATCTAGACTCTACCCAGACTTCCAATACTTAATTTTACATATTTGTACCCAACTCCTGACCCACCCAGGGTCTTAACAGGAGCTAATCTGTCCTGCTATAGCCTTGCAAACACCACTACAGGGTTCAACAGGACACTACATCCTTCTAGTCACCTGGATACAGGCAATTGGTCAACGGCGAATTCCAGAAAAGGGGCATTTTGCCCACTAGGATGAAAGGTTTTCACCTGGCTATCTCTATGATGAGAAATCAAGGTACAAACTCACTGTACAACTGATTTTCTCCCTCTTCTAATTATTTTCAGAAGTTAAAATGTCCAGATTACACAAAGCTTTGTATAAAGACTCTCAGGGGAAGTATTCAATGAAATGCATAACAGAAAAATTACGTCACCAAATGTCAATTTTTAGTGAGTACTATAATTGCCTATGCTATGAGAAAGATATAATGTCTTTTAGCCAAATGAATCGTGCGCAATTGAGCCTTATTCAAGGGCATTGGCTAACAATGCAATGTACTCTTCATACATTTTATGTGTTGGAAATATGTTTGTTTGTAGAAATTGCATTACGATTTGGTGATGCAACTTTGTTGTTGGCTATCAGAAGTTTGAGTAGCAGTCCTTCGAGTTGGAGAAGTGCTAAAACACTGGGAGGTTATGCGCATCCTACACAGAATGCCACAATGCCTTTAGAACCTGAGATGTTCTTTGCTGGTGTTATAGCAAAGAGTTATGGTGCTGTTAGTTTTGATGGACAGCTAAATTTAAAGTTCACAGGGAGTAGCAAACGATTCTTTGAATATTGTTTGGCTCCTGGAATAAATGCTCACTTGATGGGAGGAGCTATTGACCCTGCGAAAAGGATGGATCTTGGTAGCATTCAAGGTTTATACTACAGCCCTCAAGGCAGATTGGAAGTATTGATCTGGTGGAAGGACCTACAAAAGGTTGGAGCATCAGGGAAGAACTGTGAGTTGGTTAAAATTGGTACTGCAATAATGTTAGAGCACCTTATGGCTAAAGTCGCCCCTGGACTTGAGTCTCCATTTTGTTGGACCCCTAATATGCCCCCGCATTTATTGTGTGCTGAGAAACTAAAAATAAGAGACATAATGAGAAACCTTGCTGAATTTGATGCTCAAAGGCAAAATCCTGAACTGCAACAGTTTCTAATGTGGAAGCCGACTCATTGTATGTTAGTGTTGCACACCATCGCTGGGATGTCTACGATAGACCTAATGCTGTGCAAACTCTTTCAGGGTGGACTATTTGGCACCCTACTAACAGAAATATTGAGCAGAAAAAAGATGGGGGGAAATTCCAGTTACCTACCTCATTATTGATTGCCTTCCTGTCAGAATACCAGGATAGGATTATAGAGAGCTGGCCGGCCTTAGATATAACTCAGAGGACAAGCAACAACATAGAAGCTGATTGCTATTGGTATCTGTCAAAACTGCTGAACGGTATGAAGGATCGTTACATGTTTGCCCAGCCAGAAACCCAGAGACATCCTGTTAGTTGTCTGTGAAATATGGAGTTGTACCTTTACCATGAGGACAAGGTGAAATTTCAGACGGGGAATATCGATAGGTTCATGGTTAAGTTTACCTATGCTATGTGAGAAGGAAGCAAAGAGATGGTTGGTCCTGGTGAATGGTGCAAGTCTGCATGTAGGATCATGGACTACTGACTCCAAGAAGAGTTTGTTACCTCTTGCTTACGACTTACAAGTCTCTTAGTTGGGAATATCTCGTTAGTTGGAGAATGCTGAATCCGCAGCTAGGAGAGTCAATTGTGGGGTGAGGGTGTTGTTAGTTGAGACTAACTACTGCCAATGGGAATAAAAAGAGAGGAAGCAAAGAGTGAGAGATAGGAAGGGATTAGGAGGTTAGTTTGGGAGGCCTCCGGGTGACTGAAACCTTGTTTTTCTCTACATTCATCACTGACTTCATCATCTATACAATCCATCTTTCTATCTCTATTATATTGTGTAATTCCAGCAAGGGAAAGATGCAAAATCCTAACAATCAACTACCAATTAGATTATTCAATGTAGAAATTGAAATGCTGAACCAATAATTGCAACATCTTTACTTGCATACACATGATTGTGAACTGATATCTTCATGACAATAGAAAAATGCATATGCAACAATAGGGACTAAAGTAACGGGTCAGACAAACACCGCTCCTCAGAGCCATCTCACTATAGAACCACGAACAGGGTCCAAGCTATTTACTACCAAAACTAAGCCAAACAAGGTCATCTGATTAGCCAAATCAAATTCAGTTACATTGAAGGACACAAAAGAATAAAATGCTCCAATTTGCATATGAGGACCATTTGCATTTTTCTGGCAGTAATAATATTCGCTATAAGAAGAAAGTAATCCTTACCAAAACTTGAATTCAGGAAGTCTGCGAATGAAGGGCCTAAACTCATCTGAACCTTTCGTTGGCAATGATACACCATCCATTGCTTCCAGTTCTGGGTCAATCTTTGGTGACAAAAATCCAATCAGCAAGTTCAGGATATATATACCAAGACCGTAGGAAACAATGTAAAATCCTTGCACGAAATAAACCCGCAACATATATATCAATGCAAACCCAACCGTTCCCAGCCACCTGTGGACAGGAAGAGGTGTAGATTTATCCAAGTAGTATTGAAACATTCTAGCAAAATCATTTTTCCATTTGGCCACAGGTGCCATTGCAGATTCAGCATCTCCCCCAACTCCCGCCATGAAAATGAAACTTCAACTTCCCTGAACATTCCAGAAGAGAGAAAAACTTCATCAAAAGCACTACATAGTTGTTCAGGATTTCAAAAGGAAGTCAGCACCAGAAAAATAAAACTATTTTCTTTAGTTGAACCAGAAGACAGTACATAACAATTCCTTTTTCTCATTGAATCTAATATCGACAACACAATAAATTCACTCTTTATGCAACTGCACTTTTACCATCATTTTCACCTTTACCCCTTCCTGGGCTACGAGGGAGAGGCATTTTTCTATCAAGATACACTAGAAAATGTCTCCACCAATAACCAAAACCAAAAGACGACGAATTTCCATTCCACAACAAATGTGGAACATAACCATGTTATAGGCTTGACCTCCATAACCAATAAGCCATAACAAAACATAAGAAAAGTCCAACACCCAGCGTAACATCAGTTCAATGGTCATGTCTCAGGCAATCAGCAGGTGGATACCTTCTCTCATAGAAGGAAATCAGAAAAGGGAAAAAAGGAGTTTCATGATCCTGAAAGTAAGCAAGTCAACAATGGGAAATAGTGAAACTATATTGCCAAAAGGAACAAAGACATCCTCCCTCGTTATCCAGAGGGAGGGAGGGAGAGAGAAGAATATGATGAAATGAAAAGAACGGACCATATTCCCAACATGGCCAGCATAATAATTCACGAATAGGCTGCCAAAAACACGCCCTGCCACAGGCCCATAGCAAAATAAAATGAGCCATGGACAAGGTAAGATTTGTCCACGATCAAATTGAGAATTTTTCAAGAACTATGCCTGCGATTAAATACCTGTTTATTAACTAGCAAAACGTAAATCCCTTTCACCATCTTAATGATACCCGGAAAGCACAAGTTCCTATATGATTCAAACGGCAGAAATCGAACTATATTCGAAAATTAAAAGATAAGGCATAATGATGCTAAGAAACTAACTAGAGATAACATAAAACCTAAATTTCTTCACGTTCTCCAAGTCATAGATTTTGACACTTCAGTACAAGCAAAAGAAGAATCCGGTTCTCTAATCAATCACGGCACACAAAGTTTGAGCTTCATTTGAACGGACAAACCACAAACAAACAATTATCAAATAATTCTTCAATAACACGCAAACAACCTGCGGAGAAGCAAAGCCATAATTCAATAAACAAGAAGGGAATAAAAACCACAGCGGAACGAGATTATTAGGGTTCTTCCGGAATGAGAAATAAAGACATGTGAGCGTGGTGAATGAGACACATTAACAGAAAACCTATACCTGAGAAGATATGAGAAGTTAGGGATTTCAGCCGGAAAGAGTAGAAGAGCGGAATGATTGAGAGACAATAAATGAAATTGCCACGGGATTTCAATTTTTCAACGGACGGTAACGGTGAAAATATTTAGATTAGACTCAAAGCCCCACCATGACGCCCGTAGGCGTGCGTGGCGTAAATATAAATAAAAATATGACGTAAAATAATAGCAATGATAAAATGTAAAATCAAATATTCTTTCCGAATGATCTTTGTCAAATTATGCATTTTTTTGAAAGTAATAAAATTATTCTTAAAATTATATTTCTAAAATTCTCTCTTTTCTATATAAAAATATAATAATAAAATAACTTCTTTTTAGATACATAGGTAGTATTATAAAATAAAAAGGTTGTTATAACTCAAATTGGTGAGCTCACATTCCTTAAAAAAAAATTAACCTTTTTATTTATGCACAGCTTTTCTTTGCATTCCTTTTTCCTCTCTTTTTTTCTCTTTTTCTTAATTAATCACTCAACATTTAATTATTTTGAATATCAAATACAATAAATATGAAAGAAGATAATAAATCTAACCATTGTTTTAATTAAGATAAAATAGACGAAACAATGGTAATACAAATTTTTTTTCCAAAAGTTTTAAGCAAGACAAGTTACCCGTTATACCTCGGAGCTTACAGGTGATTAAAGCAAAGCTAACGAGCAAATCACTCACCATAAGGTGACACTAACGAGTAGTTCACCCATCGGATATCATTATTAATGGGTGATTTACCCAATAGCGGGTATAATCTTTTGGAGCATTTGTATGTTGATTTTAAACTCTAGCAGCCAAATTATCAGTAAACCCTTCTTCCATAAATTTTTGTTATTCATTATTATATTTATGTATTTCTTATAATTTAATATTTTGAATATTAATTATAGAATCAATATCGAGTTAATACTTATTGGAGTGGATTATTTGTTATGCACGAGATTTTTTAATACCGTAAGTCATTAACTAGGTGGGTTAGAAATTGAAAAGCCATATAATATGATTTAAGGTATCAAGAGGTTGAAAAAGATAGGGTTTTGATACTTTGTGAGAAGCATGGCACTTATAGAAGACAATCTTAAGTGAATTCGGAAAGTATTTGATCTACGCAGCAACAAAAAAATGTGGTTGTGAATTAAGGATTTGTAAAAAATAAGATGATTGTAGTGGTTGGAGACTAGTGATAAAATGTAGAATGCATAATCATAAATTAGGTAAGTATTTGTATGAGCATTCATTTGTTTATCAATTATTTTCAAAAGAACACGGGTTGGTACACAAACTAACCAAAATAAATGTCAAATCAAAGGAAATTAACAACAAGTTGAAACAGAGTGATGGAGATAATAATACAACGTTGAGAACAATCTATAATTATAGGCATAAGTTCATAGTACAAAGTTTAATGGGGCGTACAATCATGCAGTAATTATTGCACTTTATAAAAACTAACGAATATGGTTCATGGCATCATCGATTATTTAACTCTGATGTGGTTAGTGATATTATTTTTGCGCACCCCAATCCTATTGCTCTGCATTTCCATATGTCATTTATTTAGATTGCACATACAAAATTAATAAATATAACCTTCATTTTTTGGATGGCATTGGCTGTGTAATACCCCATAATTTTGGATAATAATAATAATAATAATAATAATAATACAATAATAATAAAAAATATGTAAGGGAGCTTATATATATGTTTATTATTTAAATGATAAGACTAGGTTTTCAATAGCTATAATAGGTAAATAATAAAATTTTAAATTATAATATTATTATTATGTATATATATAGCAAGTAAATAACAAGTTGCTAATAGTGTTTAGTTAAATAATGTTGTCATAAGATAAAGTTAATGGGTTTATTACTAAATGGGTATTGTATCAAATTAATTAATTAACCATTTATAGAATTATCTATGGATAAACTACCTCATCCCATAGCCCTAATAGCCTCCTATTAATATAAATAATTAGTTAGCTTCTCCTAAGCAGTATAATGGTCGCACGGCTAAAAGTCCTCGCACAAATGAAATGAAGAAAATAAAATAAATTTAGATATGTTGAAGAGAAGCCCATTAGAGGGAGGAAGGGTAGTTCTAATCAAAGCCAAGCAACCCATGGGTAATTTTATGTAGATCTACTATGAGTGCAACGGCTGATGTTTAGTAGATTACCCATGTTTTATATAATAATAAGAAAGTGGTAAATTGAAAACTAGTCTACTACTCTTAGTCTGTTAGTGTTATATGTATGCACATAATTGGATCGGCCATACAACTAATAGTATTATATATATATATATATAGCCTACTACTCCTAGTCTACTAGTGTTATATATATGCACATAATTGAATTAGAAATTTTCTTTTGTTTGGTTCATGGGTCCTTAGTTTTATCTTAGATGGTAAGCATCTTAGCTTAGGTGACATTCTTATTAATGCATATAGAATTTAGATAATCATAGGGTCTACTAGCATGTTTTTCCTTATGCACTAATCATCTAATTTTTTTTGGGTGGTTAATTAAATTTAAATAATTAACAATAATATTATTAAATTGTAAGTAAATTGGTAAGTCAAAATTATAGTTTATTGGTTAACATGTGTATGTGTAGCCTACCATTAATACCATTTATTTATTTTATAGGTAAGATAATTCTTAATTTATGAACTTTAGATAATAAACTAACTCCACACGATATTTGGTTAACATTACTAGTAGATTAGTTTTACCATAAGGCTATTCAACTTAATAAACCTTAATTGATCCCTGGTACTTTATTAATATAGTTTAAACAAACCTATATTTTCTCAATTATTGAAGGAAAAGAGGACTTGTATGCATAAAACAAATGATGTAAACAAATTTGAGAAATTTATAAATTTATTAATTCTTATAAATAGGGCATGTGTGGGGGGTTGGGTGGGTAGGGGGTGTGTGTATGTGGTATATTTATGCCTAATATTATTGATAAATTGGTGTTAACTATAAAATTAGCGAGCTTTTTGCCAATGGATCATATTTTAGGAAACCCACTTATTTTTTCTAACTACTCGTAAATGAATTACTAATTTTATTTTGATATATGTGATGTTGTTTTTATAATATATACAGGGTAACCCTAATTTTACAAACCTTTATAATGGTTAACAAGGTTCTAAATGTTATATAAGTATATGAGTTTACTCGTACATATTTGTTTTTTCGATAAGTAAGAAGATTTATTACTTTCGAAAGGGAAGTTACAATGAAGCAGAACATTCAATACGATCAAGAAGCGATAACCACCTAGCATATTTAGCATGAAGACTATGGTAAACTATTCTCCTAGAAACATTCATAATGATGATTCTTAAGATCATAGAATTCTACCTAACCCTATTCTGAAACAACCGAATGTTCCTTTCATGCCAAATAGTAGTAAGGTAAGAAATAAACAAAGCTCCTAAAATATGCTTTTTCTTAGATGCCTGTCGAGATCTTGTAGTTAAAGCCTTGATTTCATGATCCCAATCAATAATCATGTCACTCATTCCACCAACCTTCCTGATATGCTGCAATAAAATGGAAGTAAAAGGACAAAACAGAAACAAATGATCCCCAGTCTCTACATGCTGCTGACAGAAAACATACATTTGCTCCACATCCATACCTAGATCACTCACCCTTGCTTTAGTTAATAATCTATTCCTGCATGCAAGCCATACTATAAACCTTAATCTTGGGGCTGCTAAAGGTCTCCATACCAGGCTTGCCCATTTCTACTTGTCTTGTTTAGCACGAAGGAAATGGTAAGCTGTTTGAATGCTAAACTCAGTAAAATTCCTGGCCTCACAACTCTGTATATACCCCTATAATAGAGGTATTGTATGCAATACCCTGAGAAAATCCAAGAAGTATAAGAGGAAGGAGTAAAATCCCACACATATCCCTGCTTAAGGTAGATGGTGTGCACCCATTTGACCCATAAGGTATCCTTTTTAGCTTCAATATTCCAAAGGAGCTTCCCCAAAGCACAACAATTCCAGATCTCCAGATTTAGTAATCCAAGTCCTCCTTCATTAATTGGGGAACAAAGCTTGTCCCAAGAAACAAGGGCAGCCTTCCGTACATTCAACTTTCCTGACCAAAGGAAACTCCTACACATGCTAATAAAATAGTGGAACACTTTCCTAGGAAACAAGTTTATTTGACTAAAATAAAGCTGGATACTGAATAAAACATATTTAATTAGTTGTAAACGACCAACATAAGAAAGAAATGAATTGCTCCAATGCCTCAATCTAGCAGTAATTTTATCCAGTAAAGGTTGCATGTGGCTTGCAGACAGTCTAGCTAAAGTCAAAGGAAGCCCCAAATATGTGATAGGAAAAACACCTGCAGGGAACCTAAGAAATGACATAATAGTTATTTGGGTATGGGTGTCAACACCCCCAAAAAACACACTGCACTTCAAAGGATTAATAGAAAGCCCTGAGAGTGTAGAAAACTGAGATAGCACCTCTTGAAGATAAATGACACTCTACAAATTACCCTTACAAAATAGTAGCAAATCATCTGCAAAATTGAGATTGGTGAGCCTCAGACCTTTACATCTAGGGTGAGCATGGAACCTTGGATCAACCCATAACTTCTTCAAGCATTTGCTGAAATAATCCATCACCAATACAAATAGATAAGGAGACAAAGGATATCCTTGTCTTAAACCTCTTCTCCCAGGAAAAGGAGCAGCAAGAAACCCATTAAAGCTGATTGAGAAAGACACAGTGGTAACACATACCATAATAAACTTTACAAAATGGGGAGGAAATCCATATAAGAGAAGGACATTCTGTAGAAAAGTCCAATTCACCATGGCATATGTATTTTGAAGATCAATCTTAAGCATACATCTAGGTGAAATACCTTTAATAGAATATTTTCTGACTAATTCATAAGCCAAAAGAATGTTTTCTCCAATACTTCTACCCTTGATGAAAGCATTCTGAGAATAATCAATAATAGTGGGCATAATACTCATCAATCTCTGGACAAAAATTTTGGAAATAATTTTGTATAACACATTGCAACAGGCTATGGGTCTAAATTTAGTCACCCTATTTGCATTTGGCTTATTTGGAACAAGAGTTAAAGTTGTGATATTTAGCTTCCTAGGTATGAAACCAGAAGAAAAGAATTCTCTTACAGCCCACAATACCTCATCAGCAATAATAAGTCAGCTAGCCTTGAAAAAACCTGCAGAGTATCCATCAACCCCAGGTGCTTTAGTATCACCCATAGAGAAAATAGCCTCTTTGAGTTCAACTTTGGTTACAAGAGCAATGAGCCCAGCATGTTGAGTATGAGACACAAGAGAATCAATAACAAAAGGATCCAGTGCTCCCACCATGCTATTCTCAGATCCCAAGAGTTGCTTATAGTAATCAATGAAAGCAGCTTGAATATTGGATGCCCCTCTAACTTCCTTATTTTCATAATCCAGCAGCATGACCATTGATTTCCTCTGATGCGTTTCCTTTACCTTAGCATATAAAAATTTATGATTTGAATCCCCATAATTGAGCCACTAAATATAATCTTTCTGTTTAAAAAACATTTCCTCACAATACAGTAAATGATGGTAATGTTTCTTCTTCAACCGAAGCTGAATTCTCTTATCACCGGTACCAGGGTTAGAATGGAAAGAATTTTGTAGGGTAGCAGCCTGCACTTTGTAGTAGATAGAGCCATACTTATCTCTATTGAGTTTCTTCAACTCCTATTTCAAAAGCACTAATCTCCTAGAAACCTCGAGCAAAAAATTCCCTCCCAAATTTATACTCCATACTCTCTGGACAAGAGGCAGGAAATCCTCAGATTTAGTCAAGAATTAAAAAAAAAACTGAAAAGGTTTTGGCCCTGAAAGATAGGGAATATGCAAATTGATAACCACAAGACTGTGATCAGAAATTAAGGGGCTTAGAAATTCTGCCATAGATTGAGGAAAAGACTCCAACCAAGCCAAATTCACTAGTGCTCTATCCAACTTACAATAGACCACCTCATCTCCAGCCCTATAACTGGACCAAGTAAATTGGCACCCCTGACTTTGAAGATCAAAAATGCCCAGCTGACAATAATCCCTAAAGTCTTGGACATCAAAGACATTAGGAATCCTGCCTTGGAATTTATCAGTAGTATACATGACTACATTAAAATCACCTAACACAATCTAAGGAACATTACCTAGTGAATGAACATTCAACCATTACCATAAGCCCTTTCGTTTAGCACCACTATTATGAGCATAGACAAAAGCCACAAAGAAACTTGCATTAGTCTGCAAATTTGAAAACTAACATAAAATAGTCTGGTCACATAGAGAGTAGGGCCCCAACACCCAGACATTTGGATCACAAAGGATCCAAATCCTGCCATTTAGATGATGGGAATAATTAGTAAGAGCAGTCCAACCCTTTTAGATCTTATTAAAAATAGTAGAAAATTTTGGTTCTTTTACTCTAGTTTCAAGTAGACTAAGCATAGACAGCTTAGGCCTAGCACAAAACCTCGTGACTTCCTTATGTTTGGAAGTCTTATTCAAACCACGAACATTCCAAGCACTAAGCATGTCCACCAGAATCAAGGAATGAAGAACCATGTCCACCCCCATGAACATTGCCTTCTCTATCCACACCTGACCCATGTCCACCAATAAGACCCTCCTGAGACCTAGAAAGGGGAGTCCTATGTCTAGTCATCCTTGGTTTAGTAGAAATAAGGGAGGGTCTCTGAACAGCTTGTGCAAATCCAGTCTTCTTCCCCCCTACAGCAGAGGAAGATCCAGGTAGTGATGGGCCAAAAACAAGCAAAAGATGATCCTCCACAGGTGCAAGCACAGAGTGATCGAATTCCCCTGGGTGATGGTTAACTTCAAAAGCAAGAACCTCTTTCCCAAGATAATGTTGATCCTCTACAATTGCATGCCTAGAATGATCATTCAGATCCCTGGATGGAGAAGATCTACAAAAGTAGGAGCATTGCCCTTCCTAAGATCCCTCACCATTCTCTACTCTTCTCCTTTGTCCTGTCCCTCTTTAACAGCCTGCTGAGAAGACTTACATCTCCTCACATCATGACCAAAATAATCACACAGTGGACAATACAAAGGCTTCTAGTCATATTCCACTCTTTGTTCCACTTCCATCCCCTCAAGATCCAGAATAATAAAAGACTCCAAAAGAGGCTTTTTTACATCAACCTCAACTAGCACGCGAGGATAGGAGGCTCTCTCCCTAGATGTTGTAATAGCATCAGTACAAATTGGACTACCAACAGCACTTGCAATTTTACTGAGGGAGCTGGAAGACTAATATTCCAGGGGAAGATTGGGAAACCAAATCCATAAAGGCAACACCTGCATCTCATCAAGGTTAAATTTCAAGTGCTTATGCCATCTTTTCAACACAAAAGGCCTATTAAAGAACATCCAATGCTGGCTAATAACCCATGTAGCATCCTCTTTTGAATTAAACCTAAAAAGATAAAACTTAGACAAATGCAATATGACTTGGGGAGGTTTAATGCCCGACCATTTCCTTTTAAAAAAGCCACACATTTGATTGTATGAAGGTGCATCTCCAAAGACAAAACCAATCAAAGTGTTGGCCCATTGAAGAGCTTCAATCTCAACATCCTCCTTATCTAACTTAACCAAGACATTTCCATTGTCATAGGAAGGGTTCTGAAAAACCAACGATTGTCCATGACTAGG
Organism: Tamarix austromongolica; assembly: GCA_039764185.1. NCBI lineage: Eukaryota > Viridiplantae > Streptophyta > Magnoliopsida > Caryophyllales > Tamaricaceae > Tamarix > Tamarix austromongolica. The sequence continues at coordinate 85,698,448 of CM077818.1, read as the reverse complement.
AATTCGGTTACCCATAAGCATATCCCTCCAGAATGAGGAGTTAGGGGGAGACGCAAGCTAAAGCCGATCCCATACTGACTCATTGGCCATAAGATTCAAAGTTACACCCTCAGGTCTAGATAATCCCGATGCATGGTTCCTTGTTGGGGTATATGATTCAATAATAAGCAGTTTTGTATTCTTATCCATGCGCTCAACGTTCATAACAACATCGATCAAATCCCCCTCAGTTGGAAGGTTTGGTTCAAAATTAGTCTCGGCATCCTTGGTCACAAAATTGATTTCAATCTTATTTAAAACAGCATTATTAGACACCATTTCACTATCAGCAATACCCTTAGTCCTCCCCGACGCTAGAGAACCAGGCGAAGATCTTCTCTTCTTCGCCATAACAAGAAGGCTCACTCAGAAACCTAGGAGAGAGGAGAGAGCATTCATCTATAAATTTCTTCTACCAATTTATTCAGAACATATATTGGGTACTTATGTGATTTTATATATTGTTGGTGATCGTATGAAAGTTATGGTATATGTTATCTTATGATATTATTATTATTATTATTATTATTAGTAATGGTGGTAGTTGTATTAGTATTAGTATACATATGTTATATTTGTTTTCCTAATTGGTATTGAAAAACATTGATGGTTGGAGTGTGACCCAAGAGGTCCACCTTTGGATGGTGTCAAAGTAGTTTTTTTAGAGCGCCAAATATGGAACGTGCCTATTATTGAAATGTGATTAAATAAGGAATGTATATGGTTGTTTTAGATGTGTTATATGACCACCTTACATAAGACACTAAAACATAAAGGGGAATATGAGAGTAGGATAGGATCTTCTAGAGTTAGCCTCCTAGAGTTAGGGATCAGGAATAATCTTTCTTTAATTTGTAGTGACGTACAATCACTTGGTTTATTTATCTGGCCAAGAGCCAGTAAGACTCCATGTCTACTCTATTAAAATCTTTAAACATCTTAGGGGGGTGCACACTTAAAGGTTGGATGACCGATGTTAGATTTTACCTTTTGGTGTAAGGACCACTAGGATTGCCTAGGATTTCGATCTCCTGTGGTTGGTTTTGGTTGTTATTGGATGTGTTTGGACTTATTTGCCAGATGACCCTCCTAGTTGGTTTTTTTCCACTCAATAGATAAAATTAGATGATGTGTTTATGTGATTGCTGATCAAAAAATCTTTTTATAGATGGTGAACTAATAATTATCTTATCATTGGACTCATATGTAGTTGTGTTTGATGTACTATAGTAATGCTATAAATTATGATCATTTCATTATAAATAAAGGGTTACTTAGTTGTTTCCCTAGCTAACTCATTACTATTTTATATGGGGTTTACGATAATACATGATGCATATGGTAAGCACATAGTTTTGTCAAGTAGACGGTGATAATATTTGATAATGGACGCATGCTAGTAAGACGAGTTGAGAGAGTAGTTTGGCTTTTAGAGTTCTATATTTTATTGTTGTTTTGATTTTATCAAGTTTTAAATGTAAAAAGAGTTATTAAATTTTATAATATGTCGTTAGCTACTTTCAACATTGTTATTTGACTTTATCATGGTATCTTATCATATAAAGGATATTATCGAATTTTATCTTGATTTTAAAGTTTAAGTTTACTTATGATAGATGCGGCGGTAATACCCTCATTCTTGTTTAGCTTCCACATTGATTTATAAGTATTATGTGTATTAAATATGACGGTGTTACAAAGTGGCATTAGAGCCTGGCTTTTTAATACTACAATAAAAAATTTTCAAAGTAAGTTTTCACCATGAGTTTTAGAGTCATGTTTTGAATTTCAAGGCACTAATTTGTAAACCTAGAAAGCCACTAAGTGAAATGCCTCAAAAATTCTAATTTTAAAAATTATAGTTAAATAAGGTTTTATTAGAAAATTTTATTAAATAAATAATTTTTATTAAAATAAAAGGGAATTAGTTAGGGAAAATCAAGAAGAAATTTATAAGTATTTTAATTAGGATAAATTTGGGTATTTTATCTAATTAAGGATTTTATTTTAGAAATTTATTTAAATAAATTATTTTATTTAAAATAAGAAGGAGAAAATAGTTCCAAATTAATAGGAACTTTATAAATAATTTAATTGAAGAAAATTAGGGTGTTTGCTAATTAAAATGGAATTTATGAAAAACCTTTTTAAAATCCTAAATTAGCCTATAAAGGGATTTAAAAAATATTTTTTTTAAATATTATTATTTTTAAATATCCTAATTAATTTAATTGGCCCCAACCCACCGTTTTTCTTTTCCCCTTTTTCCTTTTTCCTTTTCTTTCTTCCTTTTTCTTTTCTTTTTCTTTCTTCTTCTTTTTTTTTCCTTACCTTGATTGGGCCTGCTCGTGGCCTAATCCTCCTCTTTCTTTTTCTCCTTCCCGCAGCCCGCTTCTCCTCCTACCGCAACCAATTTCTTCCTTTTCTTCTTTTCGGCGCAGCCCACCATCAAAACACTGCGTTTTAATCTTTTTTTTAGCCGTTGTCGTCCACCCGATCTCCCCTCATCTATTTTCTTTCTTTTCTTCTGGACCGCCAGTCCAGCCTTTTCCCCCACCATCTTCTTCTTCTTCTTCTTTCCGTCGTTCGACCTGCATCACCTCCAACACTCCTAGTTTTCGCCACCGATTACGGCCGTTTTGATCGATCGTTTTCCTTCCTCTCTCTTCCCCTGACTCGCCAACCACACTGACCTAACCCACCTCCCTTCATTTTCACACACAACCTTCTCTTTCCTGCACAACCACCTCTTGCCTCGATTTGAATTTCACCGGCTTTTGTTGCCGCTGGTGACCCTAACCCTACTACATTACTCCCTCACCAACCCACAAAACCCTACCCTCTCCTCTAAACTCCATAAATACCCCCATAATTAGCCTTGTTCGAGTTTTTGATTTCAACCCAGAAAATTTTACCCCTTTCCACGGCGGCCACTTCAAACGCTAGTCCCACCGCCTTCGCCAACCACGCTGCCCCATCTAACCAATCCCTACACTGCCCTCTAACTAACTGAATCACCCATATCCCTCAATTCTCCTTGCACAAGTCACCCTGGCTGTGCAAAGTTTGCTTCCCAATCAGCCCTTCCTTCCACCTCTGCCACCCTTTGTGTCGTTGTCCGCCACCACTATAGCCGCTTCCACTGCCTCATTCACCTCCCAAACTGTTCTGTATACCACCCTCTACCTTCCCCTATCTTTCTTTTCCTCTTCCTCCCTCTCCTCCTCTCTTTCTCTTATTCTTCTTCTTTCGGCCATCACCACCGCTGCCGTGCACTGCCACCTTTGGCTGTGCTACCACCTCCATTATGCTCCTCTCCACCTAAGCAACCCTAAACACCCCAACCCCACCTCCATTCTACCTCTCCTTTTGCCAGCATCCAACTTTTCCCCTTTTTTTGGCCACCGCCGCCACCGCCGTACATCACCGCCAGCACCACCTATCACCACTAGCCTAAGGTTGAACCCTAAACCCCCTCAACCCTTTTTTAGTATTCATACAAGATTTATTTTATTTTATTTCATTTATTCGAAATATATTACTATTATTATTATTATTTGTATTATTATTTCTATTGAGGGCTGAAGCCCTATTATATTTTTATTTTGATTTTATCATTTTTATTCTTATTGTTGTTATTATCTTTATTATTAATATTAATATGTTATTGTTGTTGTTGTTGTTGTTACTATTTCAAATTATTATTATTATTTTGTTTTTATTACAACTATTTTACTATTAGTGTTGCTATTATTATTATTATTATTGTTGTTGTTGTTGTTGTTGTTGTTGTTGTTGTTGTTATGCGATTATCATCATCATCATCATCATCATCATCATTATTGTTATTATTATTATTTTCATTGTTGGTATTATTATTCTATATAGGGCTGAAACCCTATTGTGCCTATTTTGAATTGTAGTAGTGGTATTATAAATATCAAGTCTTATTATTATTAATATTATCGTTATTTTTATCATTAGTATTTATTATTATTATTATTATTTAATAAGTTTATTATTATTCAATGTAGGGTTGAAACCCTACTTCATTTTATCTTCGATTATTATCATTATTATTATTACCATTATGATTATTATCATTTTTGCAATATTATATTTCATCATTATTATTATTACTAAATTTTGTTATTTATTTTACTAATGTTATTATTAGTATTATTTTGGTAAAAGGGTCAAAGCCCTTATTTCACTTTGTTTGTTAATGATGCCCTTTTTATTATTATCGTTACTATTATTATTATTCTTATTAATATTAACATGGATATTATTTTTAGTATCTTTGCTATTATTATTTTGGTATCATTATTATTATTATTATTATTATTATTATTATTATTATTATTATTATTATTATTATTATTATTATTAGGGTAAAGTCTTCAACCTTATATTATCAACTTTTATAATATTACTATTAATTCTTATATTTTTAGCCAAATTTAGTAATTAGTTAATGGTTATTATTATTAATATTTTATTATTTTATCAAAAGCCTAATCTTAGAATAAGTTAGTAATTAATAGTATTTTTGGTAGGAGGGAATATAATTTTAGCTTTTCCCTCATATAGGTAAGAGCAGTCAAAGCCCTAAGGAGGCGTAGGAGCATGCTCCAAGACCGATGTCGTTTTAGATAAGGGTGTTACTAAGGTCTTATGTGTGTTTATGTGCATTATGTGTTTCGTATACTATGTATTCTATGTTTATCATTATTAATTATTTCGGATGTGGTATGACGTGGAGTTGAAGTATGTTTATGTGTATTTACCTGGCATGTGTATTATGTATATGTGATGAATGGTTTGTAGCCCTTTAGACATGCATGTGAGGATGTTAATGTGGTTTGTGTGGGGGAAAGAATGAAAAAGGAGGATGGGGGAAACAGTTGATGAAGGGATGTGAGTTGACCTAAGTACTTTTATGATCCATAAGTAGAAGAGTAAAATGGGAAATTTATGGTTTCGTGAGGGAGAATCTAATCTATGGTGTTACATGGGAGAATCTAATTTATGGTTTTATATGGGAGAATCTAATCTATAGTTTTGTATGGGAGAATCTAATCTATGGTTTTATATGGGAGAATCTAATTTATAGTTTTGTATGGGAGAACCTCATCTTGGGTTTTGTATGGATTGAATCTAGGGTTTTATATGGTGGAATTAGGGCTGTAAATGAGCTGAGCCAGTTCGGTATTCGGCACGGTTCATTTTTTGGCTTTGGTTCGTGAGCTCGGCTCATTAAAAGCTCGGTTCGGCTCGTTCGTTTAGCTAAACGAGCCGAGCCCAAGTCTAGGGTTATTTGGCTTGGCTAGGCTCGTTTACAGCCCTATGTGGAATCTAGGGTTTTGCATGGATAGACCTAGAGTTTGCATGGTTGAATCAAGGGTTTGGAAGTTTTAAGGTTTGCGTGAAAAAGTTTGAAGGTTTGCATGGGGAGGTTAGCATCAGTATGGGAATAAAGTTTACGTATGAAAAGTTGACTTGGGATGTAAGGAAGGTAATAGAAGAGTTTTTTGGGTGTTTGGAAGTTTTGGGTGAAAAAATAGTATGTAGGACATTATAAGGGTATGGAGGAGACTGAGTTAGGGTTTGGAGCGATTAACTAGGGTTGGATTGGCTAATTGTGGTTTGTTGTGATTAACTAGGGTTTGGAATGGCTAATTGTGGTTGTTATGGTTAAATAGGATTTGGAGTGGTTAATTATGGTTTGTTGTGGTTAATTAGGATTTGGAGTGGTTAACTAGGGTTTAGTGTGGTTAACTAGGGTTTTGATATGGCTAACTAGGGTTCGGTGGTAACATGTGTGTACTTGGGGAATAAAGTATGATGATGAATATGGGATCGATGGTTGTGAAAAATGGGGTGTCAAAATGATTTGGGTTGTGTGAGGTGGAGTAGGATGGGCCACTGATGCCTAAATTAGGGTGTCTGAGAAAAACCCTAGAGTAAGGAAATAAGTAGACTTGGAGGTGTGTAGTAGTGGGTCGTGACCCATATTTTGGTGTTGGAGTTCTGGTGTGAGTTTGAGTATAGAGGAAAGGTTGTTGGACGAGTTAGAAGAAGCAGGGTTATCATGATGAGGTATGGGTTGGTTGGAGGATAAGTGTAAAGGGAGTGATTCATGCATGTCTAGGGTAATGTTTCTAAGTAAGACACTGTAATACATAAATCATTTAAAGTGGAAGATTGTTGAGCTGGGCCCAGACCGATCTACCGGCGAATAATAGTGGTTAGGGCATGATGTCCTATATATGACCGATCCACCAGTAATAATAGTGGCCAGGCTTGTACCTGTGCATTTCTGGTTCACCGACTATAATAGTGGGGGATTCCGTGCTTAACAAAATCGAACATATTTGTGCTAAGACATGGGAAAGACACTAAGTACTTACAGTAGAACACCATGAGAGTTAGGGCCAGACCGGTCCACCGACGAATAATAGTGGTCAGGAGCTTTATGCCCTGTGTGTTTCCGGTCCACCAACTATAATAGTGATCAGGAGCTTTATGCCCTGTGTGCTTCCGGTTCACCGACAATAATAGTGGTTAAGAGTTATGTGCCCTGTATGGAGCTGATCCACCGGCTATAATGATGGGATTTCCGTACTCACATGGATTTGATAAAAAACATGGTGTGAAATGATTTCTAATCAGAGATTAATTAAGTAATTAATTCATACTATAATTTGGTCTATTTGTATCTACCGAATGATTGTACGATAGTATGTTATCATGATAGTCTCTATGCTTTTGTTATTTCTTTTGCATGGTTTATGTGATTTTTTTGTTGGGCTTAGTGCACGGTTATCTTACTCAGTACGTAGCGTAATGATCACCCTTTTCATGGGTGTTTCTCATTCCCACAAGTAGTAGGCCATTTTGACTTTGTGCAGGTGGGCGAGGCATCAATCAGGGCTGAGTGTTGAGCATGTTTTGGCTCAAAGTTCGAGAGTATCGTGGTCGTATTTACTCTTGATGCGATTTATTCCTTCTGTATTTCTTTTGTATCGTACTTACCATTTTATGATTTATTATCTTGTATTGAGTAATTCAATTAAACCTTTTATTGATTGTAAAATTATTCCCTCTGAGGAATTTTGATTTTACACTCTGATTTCTATCTTATTATTGATTATAAACTTTCATGCATACTCTAATTTTTATGTTATAATCTTATTAATTTATTTTATGAACTCTCGATTTAGGTTTGAAAATAGTCTTTTTAGCCTTAGCATTTGGTACTGGAATGGTTGGAGTGAACCGTTCCGGTACTAAGTGTGGCGGTAACATCCCCAAAATTCACAAGTTTTCAATTTTAAATTCTTCCACTTTTTTTAAATAAAAAAAAGTAGTGATTTTGGGGTGTTACACTAAGTGAGGATGGGTGTGGGGTGTTTGGAATGCATTTATGGTTCTTTAAATGTTGTAATGGACCTAATAATTGTTACCATGTTATTATGTGCCTTACTGTGAGTTTCCTGCCTTATTAAATTCTTAGTTTGTGTTAGAATGTGTAGATCAAATAAGTTAGCCTATTAGAATGTGAGTTAGACTCTCGACAGCAAATTACTATGCTTGGATCTTGCAACTTGATATGTCTCATCACACACGTTTAGCTCAACTTTAGGAGACTATTATTACGATAGAATATACTCAACAATAGATGCATGCTTAGCAAGTCTAGGAGGCCCAACAAGCCCAAGCATAGCTCTAGGAGGCAGGGTAAGGAGTGGATTGGCTTCATAAGGTAACATCATATCGTATGCCAGTTTATGAGGATCAAGAGGATCCAAAGGTTCTTGAGGGATGGATCAAAAAGTTTGATAAGCTCTTTCATGTTACTTATTGTCCACCGGGGATGAGAGTGGGGATTGCAGCCTACCACTTTAAGGATAGTGATAATGATTGATGGCAAACGTATCGGGTCATGCATGGGGATGAGGAACTGACATGGGGGTAGTTTAAGAAGTTGATGAGGGAGCAGATCTATCTTGAGCATCTTAAGTTGAAGTAATACAATGAGTTTATTTGTTTGAAGCTGGGGAGTATGACTGTGCGAGGGTACTACACTCACTTCAATGAGCTAGTACATTTTGCACTAGACATAGTAATTAGTGAGTGGGCTAAGCCTTACAGGTTCTTCAAAAGGTCTCCATTATATAATCTAAAATCTTTTTGGAGGGATTCCAGCATCAAATCTGAGATCAACTTATAAGAGGGCTTGCACCATTACTACTATTTAGGAGGAGAGGAATGAGATTCCGGGTAGCAAAAGAAAGGTTGAAGGAGACCACCATTCGAGTAGTGGAAAAAAGAGTCAGATCAAGGGTAAGGATCAAATAAGTGGACCGTAGATGAGTTAGAGTAGTGGTCATCATATGACTCATACCAGGGGAGGACAAGGCCCTACTAGACAATATTGCTTCAAGCGATGTTGCAGAGACCATCCTTGACAAGATTGTGATAGCAATGCATTATCATGTCATACTTGTGGTAAATTGGGACATAGAGCTTATTCATATTGAGTAGATGGAGGAAATTTCACTCAAAGGTCATGGTAGACAATTTGGTGGGGGTTCAAGTCAGCAGCCTTTGCATTATCAATAATCATCGCAGTAGAGCTAAACAGTCTAGAGCACTTTAGGAAGCACTGGAAGTAGGGATACTAATATAAAGGTCAAGCATCCTCACCCTAATTATCAGCAATAGGGAGATGAAGGTCAAAATGGGGAATGTCATTAGTCAAGTAGAGGCTCAACACAGGGAAGATGTGAAGACCTGTATACTCGCTATCCTTTCTATTCCTATATATACATTATTTAGCTTTAGAGGATCATATTCCTTCATACCTTTTCATTGTGTGTGTAAGACATTTTGATGAGTTTTGATTTCATATCTTCTTCCATTGTCTTACCCTTTAGTGATGTTTTGCATTGTTCTAAGTTATATCCTAGAGTACCCCTTATCATTTATGGTAGCAAACTTGCAGTATACATTATACGCCTCGACATGGGTGACCTTGACATCATCTTAGGGATGGATTGGTAGGGAAAATACAAAGCTTGATTGGATTGTGCATAGCAAAAGGTGGCATTGAGGGGATCTAAGGGATTCCAGGTATTGTATCAAAGTTATGGACTAAAACATGCGACTTGTATTGCATCTGCTATGTGATTGGGGTCACTAGTCAAGAAGGGGTATCTACTATACCTATGTAGTGTTTGTGATTTGAACGCCGCTGTTTCAACGTTCGATAGTATTTCGATTGTCAAGGAGTTCCTAAATTTATTTTTTGAGGAATTTCCAAGGTTAACTCCAAATAAGGAGGTGGAGTTTCCTATTGAGTTGGTATCGAGAGCAAAACCAATTTCTAAAGCACCATATCGAATGACCTCGATAGAGATGAAAGAGTTGAATACTTGGCTAGAAGAGTTGTTAGAGAAGCGGTATATTTGTCCTAGTGTTTCACCTTGGAGAGCGCCGATGTTATTTATAAAGAAGAAGGATGAGATTTTAATATTATGCATTGATTATTAGGGATTGAATCAGGTGATTATTGAGAATAAGTACACATTGCCTAGCATAGAGGATTTATTTGATCAGTTAGAAAGGTTCGAGTATTCTCAAAGGTGGATTTGCGATCAAGGTATTATTAGATGAAGATTGCAAAGCAATCTATTTTCAAAACAACTTTTTAAAACCCACTATGCCCATTATGAGTTTATTGTGATGCCCTTTGGCCTTACTAATGCTTCAGTAGTATTCATGGACTCGATAGACAAGATTTGTAATGGTATTTATTGATAATATCTTAGTGTATTCAAGGAATGAGGAGTATGTAGAACATCTGAGGGTGGTTCTAACATTTTTGAGAGAACATCGGTTGTATGCTAAAATTTCAAAGTGTAAGCTTTGAATGGGGAAAATGGCCTTCTTGGGCCATGTGATATCTAAGGAAGGTGTGTCTTTTGATTCCTCAAAGGTACGGGCATTCATGAAGTGGCCTACTACTAATGTGTCAGAGGTTTGAAGTTTCCTAAGGTTGGCAGGTTATTGCCGAATATTTGTATAAGAATTTTCCAAGATTATCATACCACTAATAAATTTGTTGAGGAAGTCTAAATGTTTTCTATGGGATGGCCAATGTGATGTAGCTTTTAGAAGGTAAAGAAGAGGTTGACCACTGCTCCATTTGACACTTCCTTTAGGAACTAAGGGATTCAAGGTGTATAGTAATGCTTATAATAAGGGACTTGGATGAGTGTTGATGCAAAATGGGAAGGTGTTAGCTTATGTTTCACAACAGCTAAATTCGTATGGAGAGAAATACCCTACTCACTACTTGGAGTTAGCAATCATTGTATTTGCTTTGAAAATTTAGAGGCATTATTTATATGGATTGTAGTTCACACTTTACATGGACCACAAGAGTTTGAAGTAAAAATTTACATAGGAGTTAAACATGAGATAAAAAAAAGGTGGTTGGAGTAGGTAAAAGATTATGATTTGGAGCTAACTTACCATAAGAATAACGCTAAAGTGGTGGAAAAAGCACTTAACTAGAAGTTATTGCATTTGATGAATGCTCTGGTGATATCAAACATATTATACGAGGAGCTTTGAGAGATGGAGATTGAGTTGATTGCTGGTGGAATCTTGGAAGATGTAATACCTATAACTTTACCTAATATTAATCCCAAATAATTAGTATCTTAACCCAACTATGATATTGAGCCATTGATATTTTTCCATACCCTAATTCCTTAATCCAAAATCTTAACCTAATTCTAATATTTATTCTAGGTAATTTACATTTTCCTTCAATCTGAACCTAACCTCAGATGGTTATTAATTAAATTATCTTAATACCCTACCCTAAATTATTTTGACTTAAACCTAATTCTAAAACCACATTTATTTTTCTTTCCTCAATTTCCTTTTCCTTTTCTCATTTTCCTTTTATTTTCCTTTTTTCTTCCCCACATGCCTAATCAACTTATTTTTCTTCTTCCTTGTCCTTTCCTTGTGTAAAATTCTCTTAACCATACTTCCTCTACGATGCTGCTAACCTACCTCCATCATCATCAACCATCATCTCTTTCATCTCTAAGAATATGTCCCATTTAATTTTATCCCAAAACCCATTCCCCAATCATGCATCATCCCCCTTTTATTTCTCTTATGCACATCATCCACTTCTTTTCCAACCTTCACCATGTACACCACTATACATGCTTATATATATTTCTCTAAGCCTTCCCTCATGTAATGATCAACCAACTATGGAACCTCCGTTTTCTATTAAGCAACCACAATCCTTGATCACCTTCCTTATTCTTCTCATTTTCCTACTTTGTCTCACTAATGCCAATCATCACCACATCACACACCATGACAAACCATAAAGCACCACATTTACCCAGGAAACCAACCACCATTATCACCTTACCATTCCCCCCTCATTTTCATCCCCATTGCCACCCCACGCCACTTCTTTTTCCTCCCCTCCCATCATGTTATGTTTATTTTCATTGAGGCACATGACTATGCTCTCCTCGCATGCCATAGTAATGCCCTTGCACAAATTTTAGGTGCACAATATTGCACCCTCGCATGCCCCAACCGTACACACTCGCACAACCCACATAAGGTCTCACGAACGCCCGTGATATCCTCGCACTGCCTGCTTGTGCGTGTTCCTTACCCTCGACCTATGCATGTGTTCTATGCTATATGCCTGTGCCATTCCTTTACCCCAATTGTGCCACCCCTCTAGCACACCCATGCTCCACTTTAGCACCAACATAACACCACCTTAGCACCACCACAACCTCTACCACATTTCCATGCAACCTAAGCTCTCTACTTATTTTGGTTATTTTCATTTCCTACCTCCTTTACCTTAAGTTTTCCCTTTAATTCATATCCTTAAGTTATGATTATAAAATGATTCTTCTGTTTTGTAGGTAACCTTTTGGCAATCTCAAAGGAGGCAATTTAAGATTATGTGATTAGATCTTGGTGTCCTTCTTGGTAAAGATACATATCTTAATTAGGCTTCCATACACACTATGTGTTGCATGCATATCTCATTTTAAATTTTATGTGGATAATATTGATTATGATCATGCTATGATATGATATCTTGAAAGGGGGGAATGTAAAAGTATGTATTTGGGGTATAATGTTGATATGTGGTGTTTATGTATATACGATGGAGTTAAATATATTGTGTGAATATCGGAGATTGATATGTATTAATATTGGAATTTGTGAGGCCTTTGGGAAATGCAAGTATCATAAGGGTATTACGGTCATGTAGTAGTAATATGGGAAGTAATCTTAGCCTGCCAAGTTTTGAAGATGTTATCTAATATTTCACAAGTTACCTAATATGATGTTGTGAGGTTTTGATAAACAAAGGGTATTTTGGTACATTAAGGCTAAAAATAGAATTTTGGTAATTATATACCTATTACTTGAGGCTGGTTTAATAATTAAATGGTTATGTTTACATGTTTATCGCTTTTAATACATACATATTTGTATGATTCTTGTAAGATGATTTTGATATAAGCAACCCCGAATAAGATACTGATGATTTAAAGTGAAAGATTACGTGATTTGGGATGAGGAGTTTATATGGGTCCATTCTACAAAACGATAATAGTGGCTCACTTATGTTTTTTTCTAAGAGATGCATAAATCTGTTCTACCAGATTAATAATAGTGGAGATCTATACTCAACATAAATGAGAATGTGATTTAGAGATAAGTACTAATAGATAATGGTGGCTCATGTGTGTTATCCCTAAGAGGTGCTTCACAAATTCCACTGGTTTAATAATAGTTGGGTTCCTAAACTTAACGTAAATAAAAGAATAAAATTATATTATATCTAATAATGGGACTTGGAATTGATATTTACCTAGCGTCATTTTGTGTTAACGTATGTATGCTCATTCTCTAATGTGAACACATGTATTATGTGTAACCCTACCCAACTATATTGTTACCTTGCTTACTACGTAGTATAATGATCATCCTTTCCATGGGTGTTGTTTATTCTCACGAGTAGGCAACTTGTCTGTATTTGTGCAAGTCGATGAGGACCTATTTGACGATTTTGCAACCTTTGATGCTTTGTATGGGGGTAGGGTGATTTATGTATTAGGGTTTTTTAGGCATAAAGCCATGCTACTTGGAAGATAGTTTTACTTGTATATCTTTTTGGACTCTTAGATCCATGGTATCCTTTTTTATCTATATATTTGGATATTGTATTCAAAGTTAATCTCCAATTTTATTTATGTCTATGAAGCTCTCCTATTTTCTATTTATCATGATTTCATTGTTAAACATTGTGCCTTATAAATGGCATAAGAATGGTGGTTGGTCAAACCTATGTTAATTATGGCAATAACACCTAGTATTTTAAGATTATGCTTCCTCTAAAAACAAAAAATTTTAGTTGTAAATTTATGGGTGCTATAAGTTGGTATTAGAGCATTAATTTTGATTAATGCGTTTTATTCCTCAAAAATTTAATTTTCAAATGATACCTTATATGATTTTATCGGTATATTTTATATCTTGAAAACTTAATTCTTTGAAAATCTAGAGTAACTTGAGAGGAATCAAGAAATGGGTAGTCTACGTGGCATTTTAACATTTTTTTGGTGCAATGTAAGCTAGTAACCTAGGACTGATTATCCTAACATATTTTCTATCTCACAGCTAGCTCCCATGACCCTTAACAATCATGTCAGTCTTTTGGAGGAGGCTTTTGAGGCCTTTATAGAGTTTATCAGAAGTTCTTTGCCTCTGCCTCAGTCGACACCACTACCTCTGTAATTACCACATGAGGGTACTTGAAAGGACTAGCTTTGAAGGGTTACAAGACATTATCCATTGATCTATATAGGTGATGAGAATTCGATCATCTTAGGGATGGATTTGGCATATGGACATGATGTATGAGGCTGTGGACTATCCACCTTCTCAGAAAGCGAATATCGACACATGGTGTGCTAGGATGACTTCAAGATGACAATCCACACCAAGTTTTACCTTAAGAGTCTTAAGAATGACAAGCTTAAGGATTTCATACAGTTAACTCACGAAGAAATGACGGTGAGGTTGTACCATCCCTGATTCATAGATATGTTGATGTTTGTATCGGGTATAGTAGGCAATGAGTTGATGGTGGTTTACCAGTTTAAATAGGGGCTCTATTTCAGCATCCCCATGATGATGGGTGTAGTGACCTTCCAATAATTAGCCACCTTGTATGAGCAGGCGTGTGTTGTTACTACTAAGGTACAAGATCAAGCTTTCATTCTAGGAAAGAGGAAGCTGGAGACACAAGGTTCTGGAAAAAGGATCCAGCTTTAGGGAGGTGGACCTCTAAGTTATCATCCTAGGGATCAAATAAGATATAGAGTAGACGTGTAAGATAACCAAGGCTCTTCATATGTCATTTCTATAGTCGGGATCATCTAGGGCTAGACTAACATGGCACTCCAATGTAAGGTGTGCGGTCAGTTGGACCACCAGTCATTTGAGTATGAGTGTCAGCAAGGTTGGTTCTAGTAGTAGGGACCATTGGTACCTCAATATCAAGCCTATTAACCATAGCAATAACAGCAGAGGGAGCCTACCCTAACCAGTGGACAACCAAGGGAGGCTAAGGGGAGACCATAGGTGCCTCACCCATTTCCTCAGGGAGGAGGATAGACTCAAGGAGTTAGAGGTTATTGTGGAGGATGCCAGGGAAGACAGTCAAGTATGTGCTTAAATGTCTTTAGCTAGGTAGAAGTTGATCAACAATTGGACGTGGTCATTGGTATATTCTCCATCCTTTCATTACTAGCTTTTGTGTTGTTTGATTCAAAGGCATCTCTGTTGTTTGTATCTACTACTTTCATTACTAGACTTTGTTTTATCTCAATCTGCTAGTGTATATATTTCTATGATGTGACCTTCTAGGGATATATTGGACTATAATACACTAGGCTATAGGACTTTAATATTATCCTAGGGATAGATATATTGGAGAGATACCGATCAATGATAGACTATGCATAGAAGTGAGTCATGTTGAAGTGACCTTAGGGTTCTAGGATCTTTTATAGGATATGCAAGCTTAGGCTTATGATGATTGCATTTGCCCATACATTGTATTCATTAGTGCATAGGGGTTACCCTACGTAATTGTGTAGAGTTTAGGAGCTAAATAAGGATTGGCTAGCATTGGAGGACATATCATTTTCTCAAAAGATTCCAAATGCGTTTTTGGAGGAGATACCAGGTATGATGTCAATATGTGATATAAAATTCACTATAGAGTTAGTATCGGGGAGAAGCCATTTCAAATGCTCTTACCGGATGGAACCAGTAGAGTTGCAGGAGTTGAAGGTCCAGTTGGAGGATTTTTTGGCTCAAGTGTAAATTCTTTTGAGTGTGTCTCCATGAGTAACATCGATTCTCTTCATGAAAAAGAAGGATAGGAGTCTTCATTAGTGCATTGACTATAGAGGTTTGAACCAGTTGATGGTGAAAAACCACTACCTACTTCCGAGGATTGATGACTTATTCGATCGGCTTTAGGGTGCTTCAATCTTCTTGAAGATCGACTTGGGGTTGGGATATCACCGATTGCACATTTATAAGGCAAATATCATGAAAATAACCTTTAGGAAAAGATATGGGCATTATGAGTTCACAGTGATGCTTTTTGGGCTCACTTAAGTGCCTTTCATCTTTATAGACTTTATGATAAGGACTTTTTGGTTGTTCCTCAATCAGTTTGTGGTGGTTTTATCAATAATATTTTGGTATAATCTTAGAGTGGATAGGTGCACGAGTAGAACCTATTTATTCTATTTTCAAGTCCATAAAGATGGCAATATCCAGTTTAGAGTACAATGGTGTGTTCCACAAAATTATGGAGATACGAAGGTGAGATAATTAAGGCCCATGAAGATGGAAGTATCCTATTTAGTGTATCCAAGTGGAGATAAATTGTATAAGGATTTGAAGATGATGTTTTGATGGCCAAGGATGAATAGAGAGGTGGTAGAGTTTGTGGCCAAGTACTTGACGTGCCATGTGGTTAAGACCCAATGTGGCATGGACACAATATGGGTGGTAGTGGATAAGTTGACTTAGTTAATGGTATTCATTCCAATGAAGTCAACATACACCGTAGATCAAATGGCTAAGGCATATGTGAAGTATATTGTGAGATTGCACTGAGTAACTAAGGATATTTTATCTGATAAGGACTTGAGGTTCATGTCTCATTTTTGGGGAAAACTATAAGAGGCCTTTAGCACATAGCTGAAGATGAGAACATCATTCCATTTAGCCACAAATGGTCAAATAGAGAGGACGATCCAAACCTTAGAGAATATGTTACAAGCATGTGAAATGAAGTTTCAAGAGAGTTGGGAGGATAGATTAGGGTTCTCCTATAATAATAGTTATCACATGAGCATTGGGATGACAAATTTTGAGGCCTTGTATGGGAGGAAGTGTAGGAGTCCCTTTTTTTGGAGTGATATTAGTGAAGCGGTAGTCCTTGGTCCATAATTGATTAAGGATACTATGAGTCAGATCAAGATAATTTAGGAAAAGATGAAGGCTTCCCAAGACCGTCAAAATAGTTATGCGGATTTAAGGAGAAGAGCTGGTGACTTTCAAGTGGGTAAGTGTAACACCCCCAAAATTCACTACCGGAAATTTTTATTTTATTAAAAGAATTAACCGAAGAGAAATAATAAAATTGTAAAATCTGAGGATATTACCACCACACTTAGTACCGGATCGGTTCACTCCTACGGTTCCAATACCATGTGCTAAGGCTGAAAAGGATGATCATCAAACACGAGCCAATACTTAAAATAGGAATTCGTAAAGGAATTAAATCGTTCACAATACAAAATTTAGAGTATGCGTAAAAAGGTTTACAAGCCAAAGGAGTACATAAATAAAGTTCCCAAAGAACATAAAGTACCGTACGATACAACAAAACTAAAATAAAACGATACATGGCAAAAATAAAATGAAAAGGAGAATCCGGCCACATCGCTCTTGGTCCCCAAGCCAAGTCTAAGCTCAACTCTCAGCCCCACCCAATGCCTTATAAGAATCGTAGGCATCGAAGATATCATTTCCTACCTACACAAACTCAGGTGGGCCCTCTACTCGTGGGAATGAGCAGCACCCATGAAACAGGTAGTCAGTACGCTATGTACCGAGTAAGGGAACCATGCCACTAAGGCCAAACATATAAGGCATATAACACAACATGATCATATAGATAGCATATAACAATACAGATAATGAAGGCCGAATAACAGTTCAGATAAACTTATTCTTTTGTTCTCTTATCAATATACTCATTTCACACAAACTCTTTATCAATCCATGTGTGTGCGGGAACCCCACTATTATAGCCGGTGGACTAGAATATATACGGGGCATAACGCTCCAAACCACTATTATTATCGATGGACCAGTTTGGCCCTGACTCACATGGTGTTTCACGGTAATCACTTAGTGTATTTTCCATGTCTTATTATTATTACGTTTGGTTTGTTAAGTACAGAATCCCCCACTATTATAGCCGATGGACCGAAAATCATGCAGGGTAAAACGCTCTTGGCCACTATTATACACCAGTGGACCGATCTCCAGGGCATCCCGACTCCTAGCAACTATTATTAGACAATGGACCAGTCTGGGCCCGGCTCAACAATCTTCCTCTTTAAATGATTAGTATCTTATTCGGTAAATATTTTACCCTTGACATGCATGTCACCAACCTTCTAATTCTATCCTTCCAAGAGGACCCGTCCCATTTCTTGGGACTTCTACACCTCCTATCACACCCCGACATTCATTCCCCCTTCCATTTACTCATAAAAAAACCCAACTCCTAAGGGTGTGGGTTAAGGCCCATCACCTTATGACATCTCAGTCCCCTTACTATCACTCTCTATGGTTTTCCCCTTAAAACCCTAATTAAACCTATGTGGCCCAACCTTTCTCTAACTTACACTACCATTATTTCTTTTATCACCCAACACCTCATCTCTTTTAAATTCAACCCAAACCATATCACTTTACTCACCGACTACACATGTGACCAAGAAACCCTAGTTGGCCACTCCAACCCTATCACCTTTCTTCCTCCACAAGTCACCTCTCTATTTTCCACCTAACATCTCTTCTTTCCCATGACACCTATACTTATTCCTCATATAATAATTTTCCACTCTTATACTATACTCCACTCTTCCTTAATTATTTTTATTTTCACATTTCCCTCGGATTAGGGTTTCCTCCCAAAACCCTACTCAGGTCCCCTATACACCCTTATGCCAACCTACATACTATTTTTCACCACAACTTTCCTCTTACCTTACTTACACCCTAAGATAAATTTTCTCACGTAAAGATCATCCCTATGCAAACTCCATCCATCCCATACAAACGTTAGAAATTTTCCATACAAAATTCACATTACTCATTCATTTTGATCATAACCTCCTTTTTATTTTCTCCTCGTGGATCATGAGATAATTAGGTCAATCTCATGTCTCCCTTAGTCAAATCACTTCCCATTTCCCCCCTTTTTATCCTTTCACTCCACATCATATTATTAAACATCCTAGTACGTATGTCCTAGAGGGTCACGTCATATAATATTGTAAGCAAAACATAACAATCATTATACATATGCGATAAGGAAATCACATAAGCATACCTCAACTCTAAGCTGCATTATAAGTAATTAGTCATCATAATCATAAAGTATGCAACATGGCATAACACATGTCACACAAGGCACATAATACACACATAATTGGTCTTAGCTACATCCTTACCTAATATGACATTGATCTTGGAGTACGTTCATACGCCTCCTTAGAGTTTTGACTTGATTCACCTATAAGAGGAAAATATTATGGGTTAACTTCCCTCTAACCAAAATTACCATTATTCCTACCTTACATTTATCAATCCTACTATTAGGGCTAATAATGATAATAATACTTTTATAAGTAAAAGTAGGGTTATTATTCTTAAGGTAGCTAATCATGCTACTACTAATCAAAAATAGGTCTTAATAGCTACATCGGTTTATGTTAAAGTAATTATAGCAATATTTATATTATTAAAGGTAATAACTTCAATATTACTAATAATGATAATAGTAGTAGTGGTAGTGATAATACTAATAACAACCCAAATCCTAGTAATAATAATAGTGATATTAATAATACAAAAGTAGTGACCATAATGATACTAATAATAATAGTAATGCTAGTAGTGATAGTAATATTAGTGATATATGAAATATTAACAATAGTGACAAGATGATGATGATGATGGTGATGATGATGATGATGATGATGATGATGATGATGATGATGATGATGATGATGATGATGATGATGGTGATGATGATGATGATGATAGTAATAATAATAATTGAAATGGTAGTAGTAATATAAGGATTCAAATATTTACAATAATAATAAAAGTGATAATGTGCCGAAGTTTTCGTTAATAATAATAGTAAGAACAACAACAACACCAACAATAATAAAGTTGTAGACCATTAATAATAATAATATTAGTTATAATTATTCCGAAGTTACGTTAAATAATAATAATGATAAAGGTAATAATAATAGTAGTAGTAGTAGTAGTAGTATTAGTAGTAATCATGAGATAATAATAATAATATTAAGAATAATACTAATAATACTACTAAAAATAACTAAAATTTGTATAAAAAGGATTTAGGAGTTGGGGAGGTTAGAGTACCACCTAGGGACGGTGGTGGCACCGGCGGTGGCAGTGGAGGGAGAAGAAAGGTGGAGAGATGGTGGTGGAAGGAGGAGAAAGGAGAAGGAGAGGGTGGCATTGAAAAATGGAGGTATGGGGAGGTAGAGGAAGCTCCCCTGGTTGTTCTAGAGGGCAGAGGGGGTGTTGGTTGCGGTGGGATTAGCGATGGGTGGTGGTGTGAAGAGCGGCGGGGGTCAATGAGGGGTTGATCGGGAGGAGGACTTTGCACAGCTGGGGTGGCTTGTGAAAGGTAAACTGAGGGAGGAGGGAGGCTTATTTTGGTAGATGGTGATGCAAGGAAGGGTTCCATGGGTGGCTTGGGTGACGATAACGGGGAATTTGTCTAAACTAGAGGTGGCGCAAGGGCTGGTTTTCTGGCCTGCGAATCAAAAGGGTTCGATGATGGCTGCCCTTGTGATATTTATAGGCCAAATGGGGAGGGAAACCGATAGAGGGGGCAGGTACGGTAGGAATGCCGACTGGCGGTGGCAGGCCGGCATAGGTCAACCATTGTAGGCTGCATTTGGTCGGGGAGGAGAAAGGAAGTAGGGGTAGGCACGCGTGAGGAGAGAGGAGGGTCGATTAGGTCGAGACAGGATAGGAGAACAGCGGGGGAGGGAGAGAGAGGGAAGGTAGGTAGGCAACGCAGGTGGCTGTCGGTGGAGGTGGCTGGGCAGTTGTAGGGATAGGCTACGAATTACAACTTGGGGGTCGGGGAAGAAGGAAAGGGAAAAGAAGGGGGCTGAACTGGACCAGTCTAGGGGAGAGAAAAAAAAATAAGGGAATTAGTTGGGTTGGGCGAAGGAAAGAAAGAAGAGTGGGGTGTGTGGGCCTAGGCCGCACCGAACGAGAAGGGGGAAGGGAAATTCTATTGCAAGGGGTTTGTCCAATCGGGGAAGTAGGGAAGAAAAGAAGGGAGAAAGGAGGGAGAGAAAGAAAAAGGAAAAAGAAGGGACAAAGGGAAGAAAAAGAAAAAATAGGTTGGTTGGGTGTTTAGGTTATTTTAGTATTTTTGACTATTTAAAATAATAATATTTAAAAAAAATAATTAAATCCCTTTTTAGATTAATTTGGGCTATTTTGAATAAAGTTTCCCAAGTTTCATTTTAATTAGCAAAGCACCCTAATTTTTTTCTAATTAAATTATTTATTATTTTTCTCTTTATTTTGCCTTAATTTCCTCCTCCTATTTTTAATAAAATAATTAATTTAATTAATTTCTCTAATAGTTCCTTATTTGGCCATAATTTCCAAAATTAAGGTTTTAGGGTATTTCAGTAAGAAGGTGCTCCCTCGAGTTTCACCAACTAAGGGAGTGATGATATTTTGGAGGAAAGGGAAGCTTGGCCTAAGATACATTAGGACATATGAAGTTCTAGAGTGAGTTGGAGATGTTACTTATTGCTTGGCACTACCAGTGGAGTTGTCTAGAGTACATAACGTGTTCCATGTGTCATAGTTGCGGAGATATGTGCACGATCCTTCACATACTATTTAGCCAGAGGTGATTAAGCTAGATGGGTCCCTCACATACTAGGAGAAAACCGTGAAGATTATAGATACCAAGACACGAGAGATTAGATCAAGGTCAATTCTGAAGGTGAAATTCCTCTAGTCAAGCCATCAAGTGGAGGATGCAACTTGGGAGACCAAGGAAACCATGAAGCAAAAATACCCTAACTTTTTGAGTAGGTACATCTTAGGGTCATAAGGTTTGGATATCTAGTTATTTTTATTTTTTATTTTCTTTATTGATTTTTTGTGACTAATGTGTTTTTGCTATACTGGTCCTATGGTCCTATAGTATGTGGCATTATGTTGTCGGGTATTCTTATCTCTGTTGTGTAAAATGATTGGTGGTTTAGAACTTCAGGGGCTAAGTTCATTCTTAAGGGGAAGATGATGTTATAGTAGTAGTAGTAGTAGTAGTAATATTAAAGACGACAACAATAATAAGATATATAAGGGAACTTATATATATGTTTATTATTTGAATGAAAATACTAAGTTTCTCATGGCTATAATATTTAAATAATAAAGATTTAAATTATAGTATCGTTATTATGTATATACAGAGCAAGTAAATAACAAGTTGCTAACAGATTTTAGTTAAGTAATATTATCATTAGATATAGTTAATGGGTTTGTTACTAAATGGTCCTTCTATCAAATTAATTAATTAACCACTTATAGAATTATCTACAGATAAATTACCTCTTCCTATAACCCTAAAAGCCTCCTATTATTATAAATAATTAGTTATCTTCTTGTAAGTAGTGTAATGGTCGCACACTCAAAAGTGTAATACCCCGTTTTTAGAAACGTTAATTATAAATTAATAATCGTATGATTAGTTATAATTATTATTTTATGAGGTTAAATATTGAAAGTGTTATTATTATTCGTAATATTTTGACAATTTAGATATAAAAATAATCAGGTTAAAAAGTTGATAGAAATCAACTATTTATTTTAATCCTAGTTTATACCCGTAAATCTTATCCTAATTATTTCATTAATAACCGTGACCGTAACCCAAAATAAATTTCTAAAATTTATTCCCAGTTATTTTATATTTTACATTATGTTTAAACCTATCTTAATTCAGATTATTTTTCCCCATTCGATACTCTAATTTACTCAAACTAAATTTAAAATAATATATATATATATATATATATATATATATATATAATATTTCTCTCTCTCCCTCTCTCTCTCTCTCTACCTTTTCCAGTCATGTCCCCTTAAACACTAATTATGTCTCCCTCATTTCCTTACTTTACTCCACCCTCTGCATTTATACACATATATACACTACATACACTCCATCCAAACAACTCCCCCTATTGCCTTCGGCACACCCTTCCCCGAGCCCCCAACCAAACAAGCCCCTCCTACATGATATACATACACACGCATACATCCCTCCACCTCCCATTCTCCTCCCCTCTCTCTTGTTTGCTTTTCCTTCCAACCCAGCAACCCCCGACCTCACGCAGAACTTAGCACTCCAAATGGCCCCCAACCCTTCCCTTCTTGTGTTTCGTTTGATTTTCCCATGTACCAACCCTCCACTACCCAACTCCCTCCCTCTTTTTTTTTCCTTCCCATCCCCGACCTCATGCAGTCCCCCTACTCCCCTTCTCCCTCCCTCACCAACCATTCCAATCGACCTTCTCGTAGCACCAACCACCAACCCCAGCACTCCAGCTACCGCATGCCAGCGCCCAACCTCCTTAGCCTACCTTCAAACCCATCTCTTCTCCTCTATTTCCCTACCTTTCTCTACAACTCCAACAACCTCCACCCTCTGCCATTCGAACCACCACCTCCAAATAGCCCACCATTCCACCGAGTCGTCCGGTGCAGCCCACCCTGTCTCCACCAACTAGCCTTGCATCCTTTCCCCCCGTCGCAACCCTACCTTGCTGTAGCCACAACCAACCTCCCTCCATCGCTAACTAGCCACAAGTCTCCACCGCCCATTATCTCCCTCTCCTTCCCCTGCCTTTCCCGGCTAACCCTCTCACCATGCAACCGATCCTCCTACGCATGCATGGCTCATGCTATTGTGCAGCGTGAGTTGTGTATGTTATGTTAGTATTTTTTGGTACCAATATTAAATGTAAGGGTATTTTGGTAATTTTATAAAAATAAGTATTTTTATATTATAATTATTATTTTATTTGATAGATATTAATTCGGTATTTGTGGTATTATTTTTAGGTACAAAAGTTTAATTAGTATGATTTAATAAATTTTAGTGGATACCGATAATTTTATATTTTTGCTAAAATTCAGGTAACTGTTATACTCTACTAAAATGATAAATATTGCATGATAGTGGTGTAGCCGTAGCCGGCACGCAATTTGAACCCTCTTGTTGTCAATTGTAGCACTGGTAAATAAGGGTATCGTTCTAGGTCGGGGATTGAGAGGGCTCACCTCAATCTAACTAGCTTAAAAATAAAAATAAAATTCCTAAATAACACTAAATAAATAAATAATAAAAATACTAATGGGGGTTATAAAAATAAAAATAATAAAAGGATAAATAAAATAATAATAAAAAGAATGAGAAACCCGCAGATATGATAAAGATGCTAGGGAAATCAAAATCCACCGCCAAATTAAGTCAAAATATAATATTTATTTCTAAGTCATCTTTTAATCATGAGAATGAGATCAACCAAGTTTTACACCAAAAGTAGGTCCATACACCTTATATTACTTTCCTTAATTAATTAATACGACAACATACCAATATTAACCTATTAAATACTAGCAGTATAGCAGCAACAAGTGGCTCCTATATTTAACTAGATTTAATGCATTAATTGTAATTAGAAGGTTGTTAATCTAAGTACCCAAACTAGTACACAAAGCATGTCTAGCTGTATTTCATTTCCTTGACCCACACGTATCGAAACGTTTTACTACTTCGGTTAGAATCACAAAACTATTAGGTGAATTGTTATCTAACCTAACTATAATTTATAAATATAAATTCTAGTATATTTAGATGGCCACCTAGTAGGCAAATAATCCTACATACTATCACTTATGAGGAAATCAGAACAAGGCATGCACCAAATAAATTATACTTGACAGAATTATATATATAAACAATAGCAATTAAAATAGAGTCAAGAAACAATCTCACGAAACAAAGAAAATAAAATTATATCTCAAACCCTAATCCAGGGTTTCAATTTATTCCCTAGCAACAAATATTCAGCCAGCCATAATTATAGAATTAATTGCATAGAAATATATATCTAAAATATAAATTAAAACAAGAGAAAGAAATAACCGGAATTAATTTTAAATAAAAGATCAAGAATTTATTCAGATAAAAATTAATTTTATCTGAAATAAATTCTACCGGTATTAAACTTCCTCTAATTTTCTTCCTTCTCAGTTGTCTTTGATTTTCGTGCAATAATTTCTTTTCTTTTTTCTTTTGTTGGCTGACGGAGGCTGATGTTGCTGTATTGCCGCACCTCGAAGTCCGTGCGGCGGCTTTCTTCTCTGCGTTGTCCGTTGCACGGCCCTTCTGTGTCAGAGCCTTTTTTGTCTTTTCTTCTTTTCCGTCTAACGGTCGTGGCTCCTACTCATACTGTCGCTGTGCGACTTCTTTTTCCTCGGTCGAGCCTGTGATGGCTCTCTCCTCTAGACGCGCCCTTCTCTACCCCCTACTCCTTTTATTTTTGTTCGTGCCCCATGCCACATCAGCCCTGCTGACGACTGGCTCTTCTCTGTTTGTTTTGTTCGGCAGCCCTGGTGTTGCCCGGCTTCTTTGGCTTCGTTTGCTTATTCCCAAGCCTTTGGGCCATTGGTCCAAAGGTCCTTTTTCTTTTTTTTCTTCTATTTAAAATTAAAGCCTGCAAAATAAAATTAAATAAATATTAATAAATAATATTTTATTCTAAATTTACTTAATTTATATCATTTTAACTTAAATAATAATATTTATGCAATTATTACCACTTAAGTATAAAACCATAATTATTCACCTATATTAGTTAACTAAAATACTAAAAACTAAGATTATAAGGGTATAAAATGTGTCAAAATATGAATTTATCATAGAGTACATTAGGATTTTTGGTGTATGAAATATGTTAAGCATGATTTATTTCGATATAATTATGTGTTAATTATTATTATTACGAAAACCGATAAAAATAGCATGTTATCTGATGTAAAATATTCTGGATATGAAAGTATGATTTAAAAATAATTCTAATGATGAGAAAATATTTTGTATGATAATTATGTATAAAATTATTGGTTAAGCATACTTCGATATAATTGTGGAATAATTATTATGAATGTGTGCCCTAGGGGTAATTTAGTCATTTTCATGTATTATGATATTTATCCTAAATATCATGTCTAACATGTATTATATGTTGTTGATTATGCGATCATGTGTTTTGTACGTTTCAAAAGTATATGATAGGGTTTTGTATGCAGAAACCTGTGTAAGGGCGAAATGGTCTTTTGACATAGTTGATAGTTTAATTTCATAATAAATAATTAGATTATTTTATTTTATCTTTTCACTATAAATTAATAAATAAAATAGATTTAGTATTTAAATGAATGATAATTTGATAATTATTGGCCTCAGGGGCATTTTGGTCATTTTTGACCTAGTGCGCCCAAATGTGAATAATTGGATATAGGTTGGCCTTAGAATTTTGGTGGGTTGACCATAGTATTAACTTTGACCTTGTTTTAGACTGTTGACCTTAGGGTTGACTTGGATAATTGCAAATAAAGGAAAGATGGATAAATATGAAAATGAGAATAATTGTGCAATATGTGTTATATCTGATCACCTTATAAAAATACTAATACGTAAAGTGAAAGACCTTGAGTTTGGGAATGATTTCTCTCTAGGGGTAGCTACCCTAGAGACGAGGTAGAAGTCCTCTATAATACTTCCAAAATTCACTACTGAAAGATTTTATTTTATTAAAAAAATTCAACGGAAGCAAGTAAAACAAAATTGTAAATTTTTTGGATATTATCGTTGTGATCAGTACAAGCCTAGCCCCCCCGGCCGGTCTTGTACTAACCATGAGGCTAAAGAAAAGTTAACAATCATCACTACTTAAATCACAAATTCATAAAAGCATTGAAATATTCATAATATGAAATCAAAGTATGCGTAAAGAGTTACAATCTAAAGGTATATACGTAAAATTCCTCAAAGGGAATAAAAGTTACAGTACGATAAAAACGAGTATGAATAAATAGATACAAAATAAGGGGAATAGTAAAAGTAAATTCGACCACATATCTCTCGATCTCTAGGCTAAGTCCATGATCAACACTCAACCCCACTCAATGCCTCATAAGCATCAAAAGCATTGAAAATAGTATCACCAACCTGGACAAACTCAGAGGGGCCTTTTGAAATATTACAACACCCTAATTTTAGAAATTTTAGCAAAATAAGGATTTATTAGGAAAATTAATTAAATAAATTATTTTATTAAATTAAAGGGGTTGAATTAAGGCAAATTAAGATGAAAATAATAAACAATTTAATTAGGAAAAATTAGGGTGCTTTGATAATTAAAATGGAACTTGGAAAAATTATTCAAAATAGCACAAAATTAATCTAAAAAGGGATTTAATTATTATTTTTCTAAATATTATTATTTTAAATAATAAAAAATACTAAAATATCCTAAACACCCAACTAACCCATCATTTTCCTTTTCCTTTTTCGTTTTTTCCCCTTTTTTCCTTATTTTCCTTTTTCTTTCTTTTCCCTCAATTCTCCCTTTCTTTTTCTCCTTTCCCCCTGATTTGGGCCAACCCGCATAGCCCAAGCTCCTCTTCTTCCTTTTCCCCCTCTCATGCAGCCCAGGCCCGCAACCTCTTCTTTATTTCCTTTCGCCCATCGCCCAACCTGGTCCGCTCTCCCTTTTTTTTTCTTTTCTTTCCTCTCTGGATCACCTGGTCCAACCCTGTCTCCTTCCCTCCTACACGACCTGTAACCCTGATCTATAGCCTGAATCTCATCGACAACCACCATTCACCGACCAGCCCGTCCTTTCCTTCCCCCCCATCATTTTTCCTCCCATTTTTGACCTAACCAACCTTCTCCCTCCTCACGCACAGCTGCCCCTTTTCTTTTCTCTCCCCCGGCCAACAACCCCCTGCCATGGCAAACCTGTGCCACCTGCTACCATCGGTCAGTGGTCTTGCCTCACCTGCTCCCTCTTGTCATCTTCCCCCTCCGTCGTTTTCTCCTCCTTTTGACCTATAAGTACCCCATAAATGGCCATAATCGAGATCCTTTGTTTCACAGCCCAAAAAACCCTCCCCTGTGCCACCTCCTGATCAGAAGACCTCCCCATCACCGCCACCCGAGCCACCCACCAAACCGCTCCCTCCATCACCCTCCACCAAACAGCACCCTCCATGGCTCCACCACCCTCGATTTTCCCTACACGAGCCACTTCAGCCATGTAAAATTCACCTCCCAATCAGCCCACCTCAACTACCGTTGCCCTTTGTACCACCATCTGTAGCCAATTCCATAACAACAAACACCCCCTATACCCTCTAAAACAACCAGGGGAGCTTCCTCCCTCTCCTTCTCCCTTCCTCTCCCTCCACCACCTTTGGCCACCACAACTATCGCCGTGCGCCATCCCCTTTGGCTACACCACCACCTCCTTTCCAACCCTCTCCACCTAAGGCACCCACCACCACCTCAATCACATATTATTCCCTCTCTTCTAGCCTAGACAACCATCTCTCCACCTCTCCTCTCCCTCCACCGCCACCACTGGTGCCATCACTATCCCTATGTGGTACCCTAACTTCCTCAACCCTAAACCCTTTTTTATACAAATGTTAGCAACTTTTAGTAGTACTAATAGTATTATTCTTAATAATAATAATAATATGTTGTTATTATTATTATTATTATTATTACCTTTATCATTATTATTATTTAACCTAACTTCAGAATATTTCTAACTAATAATAATATTATTAATGGTCTACAACTTTATTATTATTATTATGATGATGATCATCATCATCATCATCATCATCATTATTATTATTATTAATGCTAACTTTGGCCTATTATCACTTTTGTTATTATGGTAAATATGTGAACCCTTATATTACTATTACCATTTCGATTATTATTATTATTATTATTAGTATTATTCTTAACATCATTATTATTATTGTTACTATCATTACTATTATTACTATTATTACTATCACTATTATTATACTTGCCCGTATTATCACTAAGGCTACTACTATTATGATTATTAGGACCCTTGTTAGCATTATTCTTAAGATTGGAACTATTATTACTACTACTACTACTACTATTACTACTACTACTACTACTACTACTACTACTACTACTACTACTACTACTACTACTACTTTGTCATTATTGTTAATATTACATCTATCACTAACATTACTATCACTACTTGCATTATTATTATTATTATTATTATTATTATTATTATTATTATTATTATTATTATTATTACTATTATTATCATCATTATGGTCACTACTTTTGTATTATTAATACCACTATTATTATTACTAGGATTTGGGTTATTTTTAGTATTATCACACAACAACTACTACTATTATTATTAGTAATATTGAAGCTATTACCTTTAATAATATGAATATCGCTATAATTACTTTAACATAAACTGTTGTAGCTACTAAGACCTATTTTGATTAGTAGTAGCATGATCAGCTACTTTAAGAATAACAACCCTACTTTTACTCATAAAACTACTATTATCTTTATTAGCCCTAACAGTAGGTTATGATAAGGTTAAGGTAGGAATGATGGTAATTTTGGTAAAAGAGAAGTTAACCTATAGTATTCCTCTCTTATAGGTGAATCAAGTCAAAACCCTAAGGAGGCGTAGGAGCATGCTCCAAGCCTAGTGTCGTATTAGGTAAGGATATGGTTAAGGCTTTTTATGTGTAAGAGTGTGCTATGTGTGTTGGTTTGATGTGTGTGCTTTATATCTTATATTGCCATGTTCTTATAGCATAACTTACTAAGTATGGAGTTAAGGTAAGTTGCATGTGTTTATGATATGTGTAATGTGATGTTATTACTTGTACTTAAATTGTGCTTATGTAATATTTCCCCTTATGACATGCATGATAGGAGGTCCTAAGTAGTATGATTTGGTTGTGAGAGACATGGAAAATAATGAGGAAAGTGAGTTGGCTAGAAAATGGTAATGATTATCTAATTATCTTATGACCTATGGGTGGATAAAAAGATGAATAATGGGAATGAAATTAAAGGAATGGATCCAAACATGTATGGGAAGTCTAGGGTTTGCATGAGATGGTTAGTCTTTGCATAGGGATGACTTTTATGTGGGAAAATTTGATTTGAGGATTGAGTAAGGTAAGGGAAGAATTTTTAGGGTGATTGGAGTCCATATGTGAAAAATAGTACGTAGGTTGATGTAAGTATGCATGGGAGATTTGACTAAATTTTTGGGAGGAAATCCTAAGTGAGAGAAACGTGTAAGGGAGGAAAAATTAATGGAATTAGTTAGAATGAGAAAAAGAGGGAAGGGGTGTCACATGAAGGAAAAGTGAGTCAAGTGAGAAGAATGTATTTGGGTATTGAGTGAGTGGCATAAAAGAAAGAGGAAGTACTAGGGTTTTCAGGGAGCTAACTAGGGTTTTTGGTGATCATGTGTGGGAGTTGGATAGTGAGGTTGTAATGTCAAGTGTGGATTGAGGAAAGTGATGGTTTTGGTAATAAATAAGAGTTTTAGGTTCATGGTGAGTGGAAAAATATAGAAGAAAGTCTCGAGATCACAGGTTGTGTTGGATATGTGTTATGTGGAAGAGGTGATGGTAAGTAAGGGTGATGAATGAATAACATTGTATTAGGAAATAGAGGTGCTAGAGTTTTGGGATGGCCAACTAGGGTTTTATGGCCACATGTATTAAATAGGAAGTAAAATGTGGTGCTTGGGGATGAATTGAGTGTGGTGATAAATTGGAGGAGTATGAGTTATATGGGATAGAGGCAGGTTGGGCCATATAGGCCAAATTAAGGTTTTTCGGATGAAAAACCTAGAGAGTGATATTAAATTAATTAAAAGATATGGAAAGTGGGTCTCAGAATTGAGTATTCATGGTAATGTGGAAAGAGTGGGAAAGAATGTCTGGATATACTAGAGAAAGTAGAAGTCCTAAGATATGGGATAGGATTTTTGGGAAGTCGAATGGGACGTGCATATCTAGTTAGGGTTGTGTGTGAAATAAGATATAATAAAACACAAAGCACTTAAAGTAAAAGATTATCGAGCCAGGGCCTAGTGAGGTCATATATTATCTGATCTACTAGCTATAATAGTGGTCAAGAGCGTTCTGCCCTACTAAATGATTTTTCGGTCCACTCGCTATAATAGCTAAATAACATCAACGCAACCATTTTAACGTAAAATTATAATTTTGGAAAATTACAGAAGTGGAAATATTATCATTTTGCCCCTAACACACACTTAAGTTAATTTAACGCATAAAACTATAATTATACATATCTAGCATACAATGTTTCACATGCTTAATTTGCACAACATACATGTACATATCATACATGATGGAAAATTACAAATTTCATGTGAGCTAATAAAAGTACCCCTACAACATACAAAACTTAAATCTTTAATAACTATACCTATATATGCTTATCTCAACACATCATATACTAAACTTTAACTAAAACATGTGAGGAATATAATAAAAAACTTAGAGTAATATATGAGGAGGTCTTAACATGGAAAATAACACCCTTGGCTAAACTGTCCTAATGTCACATGGATAAATAGTTAACAACTTTCAACCCTATACTAGCATTTTACCACACTTTCATTAAAATGCATAAATTTTAGGTGCTATTGCATGAAATCACAGTCTCATACTTAAGGAAACATACAATAAAATATGGTACATACATATAATTCATAAAAGCATAAGAAAACATAAATTACACTCGAGTATAACATGGAAAACCTTAACATGCTACCAGATGATTTTCACATATTTAGTAAGAGCATAAGTTTATATCCTTTCCATGCAAGTTAAGCAATAAAATATAGTAAAATAAGAATAGTATCCCAAAATCTAACCTCCAACACAACCTTCTTCTCCTTAAAATACGAAGCCCCAAAAAATTAAAACTACAACACAAAAAATAACAAGATAATCATAATAATATAGTAATTAAAAACGGATGCCCTACCCAAAAAAGGAGGAAAAAGAGGGGGAAATCTTTTGCTTTTTCCTAAATCTAACACCCTTATACTTAAGAAAAATACGAGGGAGATAGATGCAAGATTGAATGAAGATAATCAGGCAATGAAAAGGTAGAATGAGAAGTGGGGAGGCTCAATTTTAGCACACGAAAGTAAAGGGAAGTTTTCTTCAAATACTTTGGGAAGCCTTAAAGACAAGGAAGGAAATAGGAGAGAGAATATAGCACTAAAGGCTAAATAAAAGAAGAAAAAATAAGAATGAGGCATAAGGAGGGGAGGGGTTTGATTATCAACAAGAAGAGAGAGTGAAATGCTGCCTTGAAGGTTACTTTAATCATAAATGAAAAGGTGATGGGGGAGAGATAAGGTGTGTAATATAGTTAGTGTAAGGTAAGTTAAAATAATTATGAGTAATATCTTGATTAAAGAGGAAATGACAAGCAATGATTTAATCTAAGGGGCGAGGAAGTCATGGGAAGTCCCATAAGGTCAAAAGGGTCGACCACAAAAAACCAAAACAACCACAAAATTTATGAAATAAAATTATCACTGACTCTAATTTGATCTCCAATCAATCACCAAACCATGTGATGTTATTGTGTTTTACCACTAGGACAGATCCTCTGACCTAAGACCCTTATTTGACTTCTTAACCTAATTTCCTCCATTTTAATCTAATTAATATAATCAATTTCAACATATACCAAACATAGATAAAATTAAACATCTAATACACATTATCCACAAATAATTTATGTGGTTGAGTTCACATAATTTAACATGTTACACATAGGTTATCAATTAGAGTTTACAAGTAATGGGGTATTACATTACTAAGTAAGCACAAGTAAAGGTTTACAAATTAGTACTAATGGGACAAAATGAAGTGAATCAATAGGTACACTAATAGGGGAATATGGAGCATCTAACTCTTTCATAAGGTATTTACACCACTTACCACTATACGTTCATATTTACCTATTTACCATTTCCTTTAGCTACCGAGAATGCATGAAGGGGTGGAAAAAACTTGAAAACATATCCCCATATATAAAGGTTCCTCATTCATAAATATTTAATTCTCCATCCTAAAGAGTACACACTTGAATTATTACCTTGTTAAAAATATTGTGATGAAATACTAGTAAAATAAAACTATGGTTAAGGAAAATAGTATATTTTTCTCCCCCAAATTATAATATCTCAATCATGCATTGTATTACATATAATTCTATTTGTATGTACATACACACCTCAATAGTTTTCCCATTTGTAACTTTGTCAATATTAGTGAAAAAACCCAGCTTTTATATAAAAAGCACATGTTGCCAAATTAGCACTTCATTTTATTTCCCTATGAGCACTTGCTTATAGCAAATTAGTTTAACACTTTTCAATATTTTATTTTATATCCATATAAATAAATCACACTTTTTAAATGGATACATTTGCCTTGCCTTTTGCCTATCTATTCCCATTCATTAGATCATTTATTTAATGATGTTCGATCCATATAGTGAATTGATAACAATTCTCACCTTTATCCAATATCAGATATAATTGTTTAAGTAAATAAATCTCTAATTTCTACCTTACACCATCTTACATCAGTGTAAGAATAATTCATGGATATTTCATTCCTAGGAGCAATCTATTCTTGGATTTTCTCCATATGGACATATCAATTTATTGCGGCAACTTTTCCATCCTTCTCAAAGATTATAACTTATCTTAATAGGATTTAACCATTTTGACTCATATCACATGTTTCTAGCATGCTTTATACCATATTTGCCATTAACTTATTATAAGTTAATATAAGGACATTTAAGTGAGTTTGAATGTTAATCGACACATTTGACTTTCATAATTTCTTGGGCATAATATATTCAAGTTATATTTAAGCTACATTTAGCACTTTGATATGTATTAGACACATCTAAACTTTTAAGAAAAGTATTAGGTTCATTCCAAACTTAAGGGATGATTTGATATGTATTTAGTACGTACCAAAAATAAAAACCTTTGCATGCATATTGGTATACCACTTCCTTACTTCTTTTAACAAGAGCTTGCTAAAAAAATGCATTTTGAATGGCTTTGCCATATCATTATGCTTCTAAATTGGTGCGATTTTGATTTACCATACCATCCTCATATCAATCACAAGGCTAAAAACCATTAAGAGTAGAGTAAACAGAAATGAGAGAATGTTTATAAATGTAAATGCGAGTTTGGAGATTTACTCCGGGATATAATAAAAAAATATGGATCTAAAAGTTCAAAAGGTATCCACGTAACACCAACATTCAGATAACATGACTCATGCCCAAAGTCCTAATACAAAAAGTCATTCTACCCCATACAAAGCGTTAAAAGTAGTAAATTCATCAACTAGGTCCTCATAAACCTACACATAGACTTCTGGGTCATTTGCTTATAGGAATAAGTAGCACTCATGAAATGAATGATCAGTACACTACGTACTCAATAATGTAATAATATAGTCGAAATAGGGAAAACATATAATTACATGCATTAAAAGCGAAGAGTAACATACATGCGAGATATAATAATTAATACAAGGTAATTATTGATTTTGTATTCTTACCATTAGAATATAATATGATCTATTCTTTTATTTATGTTGAATTTAGAGGCCCCACTATTATCTACTGGTGGAATAGTTATCAATATATACAATCCCAAAGCAAAATGCTTCTGACCACTATTCTCGTTCGGTGGAATGGTTATCAATAACCGGTCTTAACTCACATAGTCTTTCACTATAAGTATTTAGTATCCTATTAATGATTATGATCATTCTTAAGATTCATTTTAGGTTAAGTTCAGAGACCCCACTATTTTCAACAAGTGGAACAATTATTCCACCCTAGGGTAAAACACTCTTGGCCACTATCCTTACCAGTGGAATGGTAATAATATACAACCTCAGATAAAATGCTCTGGCTACTATTCTTAACCTGTAGAAGGGTTATAAATATACAACCCTGAGGC
The DNA here is from genome assembly GCA_039764185.1 of Tamarix austromongolica. NCBI lineage: Eukaryota > Viridiplantae > Streptophyta > Magnoliopsida > Caryophyllales > Tamaricaceae > Tamarix > Tamarix austromongolica. Next base: position 85,663,694 of record CM077818.1, on the reverse strand, counting down.
AAAATGTGCAGGGCTAATATATTCGTCCGGTAGAACAGACAGATACAATTAGTCTTGACTCATTAGATCTTTTACTTTGAATGATTAATATCTTTTTCATGATTGCTATAATAAGTATAAAAAATTATTAAGGTAGGAAAAAAATCAACATGCTAATAATAAGACCGTTCTTAAAGGTTAAGTTGCTTATTTTCCCTTTGAGACCCTAAATTCACAATTTAGACATAAATTCCCCCATATTGGTCATTTATCCACCAAATTTAGTACATATACATAAAATATTATTGTTTTTAATATATCCAAAATTCAAGGTCTAACTCACGCGTATTACACATGTGATAATAGCCCTATCTTAAAAGTTACTATTCATTCTCCTAAAACCCTAATTTCACAAGTAAGTCATAACTTTTTCCATAAGGTTCATATAATTACCAAATTGAACATAAATCTCTAAAATACCCATATTAACAATATATCTAAAATTTTTGGCCTAAATCTAACTTTTTACACATGTGATAATAACATTACCGTTTTAAGGTTACTATTATCAAATTATACCATTTATTTTATTTTGAGGAATTTATGAGATTCATAATCACTCCAATCTCCCCAAATAATCTTATTCTAATAATTTTAATCCACCTAACACATTAAAATACCAAAATTATCATATTAACCCATACTGAACAAAATGCCTTTAAAAATAGCCGATAACTCTTATTTTATGAAAATTTTATACCTTCAATATCATTATTTCCAAATCCTTCATTTAACAACATAAATCTTGAATATAATTATTTTACCACATATCAAAATTAATTAGGCCCATATTACTTTTCCACTCTTTATTCACCCACAAAATGTGACTTAACGTAGAAATCTCGTATCAACACTTCTTTCATTATTCTTACTTTCTTCCTATCATATATTTTATATTAATATATAATATCATCAACAAAATAAATTTAATAGTGAAATAAATATAATAAAAAACATATTCATACAAGCATTTAACACAAAACCCAAACCGTCGACTAGTATCTTTACGAAAAAGCCTCTAGTATCTAAGTACGCTTATCCTATCATGCCTCTTCCAAACTTTTGACAAATCACGTAATAATAATAAAAATCATCATTAATATTTAAATGACATAATTAACAAAAATTTTAAGGAAATAAAGAGTGAAAGGATCGAAGAACAACCAAAATAATGCTCGAAGGTGTGGTCGGTAAAATTTTATGCAACAAAGGAGGGGATCAGTTGGGTTGCCAAGCAAGGAAGGCTAGCAATGATGAAACTTTCCATTTATAGGGGAGCTGAAACGACAAGGGGTGCCAAAGAAAGGGGTTGGGAACGTAGGGGAGGCCGAAGGAGGAGGTAGGGATTAGTTGGTTTAGCCGGAGGCAGGGGTGTGGTGCAGTTGTTTTTGCCACATCCAAGGAAGAAAAAGAAAAAGAAAGGGTTGCAGTGTAGGATGCCAAAGGGGAGGGGGTAGTAACGGTGGGTTTTGTTGGTGCTTAGGGTAAGGCAACGGTAAAGGTTGTAGGTGATGGTGGTGAAAGAACGTCAAGGGTTGTCGATGGTGTTTTTGTGGATGTTTTTGTGACGGCAATGAGAGTTAAATAAGGAGGATGGAAGGCCAACTGGTGGTGTAATTTTTTGGAAAAAAATAGAGGGAGAAGGAGGGGTGTTTTGATGCATTAAATTTGCCTTATATGCATGTATAAACATGTAGGAAGAGAAGAGGAAGGGTGGAAATCAGGCAAGGATTTCAATACAAAAAAAGAGGGAGTTGAATGGGTGATGGTGAGGGTAATGTGTGCATCCCATAGAGTATGGAGCACGAAAGGGGATTTTGGTAAGGTAAAAAGGGTGGTTTCATGCAAGAAGGAAATAAAAGAAGCCGAGCAAGTGGGGAAGGTAAAAGAAAAGGAAAAGGGAAAATAATTTAGGTTTGGGTTTAGAATTAGGATTAGGTTAAAATAATTTAGGTTAAGATATGTATTAATAATCCAAAATAAATATTTAAGTTAGGATAAAATTTAGGATTAGGGAGTTAGGGTAAGATAGAAAAATAAAATTTTTAAGGTTAGAATTAGGGTACAATATTAATTATTTGGGATTAAGTTTAACTAAAAATTTAAGATATTATAAAAATACATATTTTTGATATCTGACCATGCCTTCAAGGAACCCTTTAATAGATCAACTATGCCACATATAATATGCACATTGATTATTAACAATGAAGATTCAGGAAACATATATATTCCTCTAGATAAACTATATAATGACACTTTAATTGAGTAAACCGATCGTCTAGATTGCATTAAGACCCATGAGCTAGTAACCTAAGCATTAACCATCAAGTTAAAAATCAACTAGGAATTTTTAGGATTTAATCATCAAGTTGCTTATGGGATAAGAAAATATAGGCTTTAGCCATCAAATTTCTTGTCAAATGAGGAGCATCAAGTTCTAACCATGAAACTATTTATTAGATGAGAAGATATTTTAAATACTCCAATCACTACGTTGGTGGAGGATACCCGACCATGGTATGTCTTAAACACTACTAATAACGAAGTAGATGCATAGTTTCATAATTAAGTGAATAACGAATTTTGCATAATACCATCACCATTACTTCATGATTTGAACATTTTTTTTATTATAATTTTTTGCAAAAAATAAACATGCAAAAAACTAATTTGTAACAATTAGAGTTGCATAAATTGAAAGTGAAAAAAATAAAATAAGTGCATGGGTCTTTGTAACTACTAAATGATTCAATTTTTAAGATCAAACTGCATTTGAGGTTCCAATATTTATAAACCTCTCGATCTTCTTGGTCGATATTACATTATTCTTGGAATACTTTTAACTATTTACTCTCCTTGACCAAATTTAACCTAAGGTATTTATAACTTTATAATCATTTAATATTGGGGATCAAATTGTGCATAAGGTCTTTAGGGCTATTAAATCATTGTGTGAACCTTTCGACATCTACCTCAATTATGCCATACATTTCCATGCATTAGGCATGTACTTGTAAATAAAATAATTGGTTAAAATTTTCATGCTTCTAATAACACTTGTGTAATCCATCCTTACTTGAAGTACATAGGGGGGTGAAATACCCCAAAAACCCTAATTTAGGAAATCATGGCCAAATAAGGGCTTATTAGGAAATTAATTAAATAAATTACTTTGTTTACATTAAGAAGGATAAAATAATTTCAAATTAATATAAACCTTATAAATAATTTAATTGGAGAAAATTAGAGTGTTTTGTTAATTTAAAATGGAATTTAAGAAACTTCTTTCAAAAATCCCTAAATCAACCTAAAAAGAGAATTTAATCATTATTTTACTATAATTATTTTATTAAACATCCCAAATTACCCAAATTATACTAATTAAGCCAACCATTAATTTTCCTTCTTTTTCCTTTTTCCCTTTTTTTCCTTTTCTCTCCTTTCCTTCTCTTCTTTTTTTTTCTATCCTTCCCCTGACTGGGGTCGGCCTGCTGGCCCAGCACCCTGCTGCAGCCCAGCACCCCCGCGCACCTCTTCCCTTTCTCTCGGCCAATTCGACCTTTTTCTTTCCTTCCTTTCTTTCCCTCTGAACCGCCGGTCCACCCCCTGCACTTCATCTTCAACCTTCGTATGCCTGCCATCGAGACTTTCGCCGGAAAACGTAACCTTCAACGCCACGCCATACCACTGGTCATTTCGCCCCTCTCCTCCTCGTTGTTTCCCCTATGGATGTGACCGAACGATTCAGCCCCTTCCCCACACGTAAGCCCTCCATTTCCCGACAGATCATGGCCTGCAAATTGCAGACCCTGCGCCGGCCATTCTCGCTGGACAACCTACCCTAACCCTAACCCCCTACCCTCCCTCGAAGCTTTGTCGTTTCTCGTCCCAATTGGCTTATAAATAGCCCCAAGAGCCGCCTGGATCGGGTTCAAAAATTTGGAACCCAGAGAAACCCGTCGCGCGCCGCTCCACCTTCAACCGCCCTTTCCTCCGCCGTCAGCCACCTCTGCCGCTTGCCCTTTCCACCAAAATCCTCCCCGAACCGCCCTCTACACAACCAACCCCCTAGATCCCCCTGCCTTACCCCGCAAGTGCCGCCCCGGTCGTGCAAAATTTCCTTCCCAAAACAGCCCTTTCGACCCTTACGCCACCTTCGCGCCGCCACCGCCGCCTGCAGCATCGCCACTACCCCCCAAAACAACCAGGGGTTCCTGCTCTACCACCCTACACCTCCACTTTCCTCTAGTTTCCCCTCCCCTAGCCTCCATAGCCACTTTCCCCATTTCTTCCTCCCTCCACCGCCGCCGCCGGCACCACCACCCCAGCCAGGTTGCCCAACTCCCTAAACCCTAGATCTTGACTAATAGAAGTGGTTAATGATTTTAATACTATTAACTATTATTATTAATGTTATTATAATTATTATTAACATTATTATTATTAATACTATTACTATAAGTACTATTATTACTACCCTTATTATTATTATTATTATTAGGTCCTAACATTACCCCTAAGAACTTCTAATTAATGGTATTAATTAATACTAAAACCTTGTTAAGTTATTATTATTATTACTACTATTACTATTATTACTATTATTATTATTATTATTATTTATTATTATTATTACCATGTTTAGTACTCTAACTATGACTAATGTCGTTATTACCTCTATTATTATGATTATTTTAGTATTCCTACTACTATTAGTATTATTACTATTATTATTATTATCATTATTGTTATTATTATTATTATTATCATGGGTATGGCGGTTATTATTATTTATATTGTTGTTCTTAATCTTATTATTATTATTATTATTACTATTATTATTATTACTATTATTATTATTATTATTATTATTATTATTATTATTATTATTATTATTATTATTATTATTATTATTATCATCAACATCATCATCATCATCATCATCATTATTATTATTACTATTATCGTTATATTCACCATATTTATTACTTTAACCATTACTACCATCGTTATTATCCTTATTATTATTATTATTATTATTATTATTATTATTCTTTAACATTATTACTTTAGTATTCTTGTTATGATTTGTATTATCCTTATTGTTGTTGTTGTTGTTGTTGTTATTATTATTATTATTATTATTATTATTATTATTATTATTATTACTATTGTTGTTGTTATTATCATCATCATCATTATTATTATTATTCTTTAATATCATTATTTTAGTATCCTTATCATGATTTTTATTGTCACTAACGTTATCTTTACGATTACTATTACTATTCCTATCATTATCATTATTATTAGTACTACTACTAGTATTAGTATTATTAACCTTATTATCGTCATTAATATTAGCGCTATTTTTATTATTGTTACTACTGTGGTTTGATTACTATTATCATCATTACTATCATTACTACTATCATTATTATTAGTATTCTTATTTTTATTAGTACTTTTAATAACATTATTGGAACCCTTACCATAATACGGTGAAAATGATAAGGCCTACTTCGAGTAGTGGAAAAATTAATTAATTATCCTAGGAATAATAATAACCCTACCTTTTTATTTATAAACTACTAGTTATTAATATTAGCCTTAGTATTAGGCCATGATAAGGGTAAGATAGGGGTTTTGGTATTTCCGATAGAGGGAGATTAACTTATACTATTTCCTTCTTATAGGTGAATCGAGTGAGAACTTTCGGGAGGCGTAGGAGCGAGCTCCAAGCCCGGCGCCGATTTAGGTAAGGGTCTAACTAAGGACGCTTGTGTGATACGTGAACTACTTGCCTTGGATGCCTTGTATGATTATGTGTCGTATTTTAAATGTCATTATCTTACCTATTTTACGTGTAGTGCAGCTTGGATTCAAGGTACGTTTATGTGATCGCCTTTGTTTTGTATTAATGTGGATGTGCTACAAGTTGTGTTATGATGTGGCCTTAGGACATGCATGCTAGGGTATTTGATGGGGTGATGTAGTTTGGGGACACGAAAAAGAAAATTTGGAAAGAAAAATAACCAAGGGGAAATAAGTTGGCTAGAGAAGGAATATGAGAAACTAGGGTTTGCATGGGGTGGTTAAGGTCCACATGGGGGCGAACCTTACGTACAGAAAGATGCATCGGGGTGTGTGGAAGGTAAGAGAAGTGTCATTTGGGTGTTTGGGGGCTTCGAGAGAAAAATAGTATGTAGACCAAAATAAGGGTGCGCAGGAGACTAGGTTAGAGTTTATAGGGTGAGAAGAAGAAAAACGAGAGAGTTAAAATAATAAGTGAGGATGAGGGTGACATGAAATGAGGGTTGAACCGAAGGGTTGTAAGGTGTAAGGGTGCTAGGATGGTTCTGGATGTACGAGGCAGGAAAGGGTGGGCCACATAGGCCCAAGTTGGGTTTTCTGGAGAAAACCCTAAGGGAAGGTGGTGAGTGGACTTTGGGAAAAAAGGTGGTGGGCCCAGACCCACACACTTAGGAGACGGGTTCCGAAGTGACTAAGCTAATTAAGGGAAGGATGTCGGGGGAGTTAGGAGGTGCAAAGGTCTCAAGATATGAGACGAGCCCTCTTGGGAGGATAGGTATAGCGGAAGTTAGCCATGCATGTCTAGGGCGGAATTCGTTGGAAAAGATACAATAAAATACTAATCGCTTAAAGAGGAAGATGCTGAGCCGGGCCCAGACTGGTCCATCGGCGAATAATAGTGGCTAGGAGCCGGGGTGCCCTGGAGACCGATCCACCAACGAATAATAATGGCCAGGAGCGTTTTGCCCTGTATATATTTTCGGTCCACCGACTATAATAGTGGGGGTTTTCGTGCTCAGCAAACCAAATATAAAATCGATAAGACACGGGGAAGATACTAAATACTTACAGTGGAACACCATGTGAGTCGAGGCCAGACCGATCCACCGGCAAATAATAGTGGCCAAGAGCGTTTTTCCCTGGAGACCGAACCACCGGCAAATAATAGTGGTCAGGAGCGTTTTGCCCTGTACATATCTCCGGTCCACAGGCTATAATAGTGGGGCACCTGCACTTACACGGATTAATAAAGAGTATGTGGAATTGAGTATGGTAGTAAGAGATTTAAATGATAAGTCTAATTGGAACACAATCGGCCTCACTATTTGTATTGACTTATGTGCCTATATGATCATGCATGTATTGTGTACTTTGTCTGTTCGGCCTTAGTTATTCGGTTACCTTGCTCAGTACGAAGCGTATTGACCACCCGTTTCATGGGTGCTGCTCATTCCCACGAGTAGAAGGCCCCACTGATTTAGTGTAGGTAGGTGACTCTATATTTGATGCCTACGACGCTTATGAGGCATCGGGCAGGACCGAGAGCTGAGTCCGGACCTAGCTTGGGGATCGAGAGTGGCGTGGCCAGAGTCTGTTGTCACTTCATCTTTCTTGTGTATTTAAGTTTGTTTATTTCTGGTGTACGATGTTTTAACCTTCGAAATCCTTAAAACTGCATCTTTGAATTGTACTTTGACCTTCCGCACTCTGATTCTGTATTACTCGGGTTTTACCTATGACCGTGTTTTGCTATCGACTCGTATTCGATGGTTAATCTGATTTAGCCTTAGCACTTAGTACCGGGACGGTAGGAGTGAACCGTTCTGGTATTAAGTGTGGCGGTAACGCCCCCGAATTTACAAGTGTTATCTCTTGTTTCCGATAAACTTTTTATTTATTATTTAAACGAAATTTTTCAGTAGTAAATTTGGAGGTGTTACAGGGGGTTAGTCGCTTCTTGTGGCATGGATTAACTTCTGATAATGGAGGTTTGTACTATGTTCTCTAATAAACTTAAGGTGATGAGATGTGTATGTATTGATGATCAACAATATCACCAATCCATCACTTTTATGTTCATGGTGATGGGCGATGATACTGTAAATCCATCACTTTTGAATTTACATAATTTTCTTACATTTTGCTACTTTAGGTGGATTTACATCACCTTCAAGTGATGAAAAAATATAGTGACGAGTGATGCTGCCATAAATCCATCACTTTTAATATTTGAATTTATCATATTAGATCTAATTCGAGTATATAGAGTAAGATAATTTTAACCTTCTATTGTCACATATCTCTATCCTTCATCTTATAATCAGAAGGGAGGTTGTCATACCTACAAGCAAATTAAAATACTTAGAAAGACCCTGACTTACACAAAAATAATAATGATATATTAAAATCAACATATACCTAACACAATGATAAATAGAGAAATTTTTTAGAGTTACTAAGGGTCCTTGTTTCCTTATTTAAGATGATTAAGTTAGAAGCCATTATTAAAAAAATGAACCAAGCATGCAAATATTAAAATATTTGAATGTAGAAATCATTTATGAGACCATAGGGTACTTATCCTTAGCTTATAATTCAACCATCACAACCCATTGGGGATCTACTGAACTTCTAGCCATATACCAAAGATTTATGCACTCATCTTTGTATTTTTGTGATTACAAATTCTTATTTAATCCACTTTAAGTTGAGTTGCACATTTTGAATGCACAATTATAATGGCTTCCACCACTCATATTCCAACATGACTACTATATGCGGTAGTTAGTTCTAGAACTATTGTATAAATAACATATCATGATATTGAGAGAATAAAATAGATAATATAAAAAGATAATGAGACTTTCTATTCTCCTTGATACACATTAGTTGTGTACATAGTCCATGTATATATGTAAATATTATAGCTAGGATTTCATGACCATAATGGAGGCCATAATATAAGATTACTATATAAGCATAAGTAAGAGGGCTACAAATTAATATTAATAGGACACAATGAGGTATTTACAACGGTACATATATTATTAGTATACGATTAAATTTCTCATGAGATATTTGTTAATGGAATGAAATAAGTGTGATTTAAAGAGTTAATAGTAAATATTTAATATGAGTAAATATTAATAAAGGTCATTCCATAAGATTAATAAAGAACCTTATGTAGTAATAGTGAATATAAGAGCCATTTTTTTTTATGTACAAGGAAAATTGAATTGATAATACTTATATAACAACAATATTAATCATAGTAACCATATATAAGCAAATAAAAAAACTTCTTTATATTAAAGTTTCAATTTTTTAATCAAGTTATAATGTCTAATATTAAGTTATTATAAATATCTACTTTTATAATTATATAATTTAATTCAATAGATTTTTTATTCAATAATGTGTATCAATATATTATCATGTTATATTTAGTTATGTTTCTTTCATATATGTATTATTTTTTTTAGTTTTTATTTATTTTATCTTAATTATTAAATATTTAATATTGCATTTAAAGTCAAATCAGTAATATATATACTATTATTCCAAAATCTAGTAGTAATAATAAAGGAAAAATAATATTCGAAACAATTTTGGAGGGATGTGAAGCAAATAAGTAGATTATTGTGCTAAATAGCTAATGGGGACAACAAACTTTCAACCTCCCAACTTTACCCTTTCCCAGGGCTTCGGACTTGCAGCCCTATCATTTTGAGGATTCAACTGTTTTCTATTCTTCCTCCACCGGTGGTGTTGTGTGTATGCTTTCGTCTATCAGCGAGCTCCATTGGTAAGTCACCATCTGTCTGTTACTGGTACTCCGTTGCAGCGCCTTGCACCAGTTCATTGTCGAGCAACGAGTGCCGCAACCAACCCAACGGTTCGGAAAACATGGGAACCCTGGGTAAAGCGATTTACTCTGTCGGATTTTGGATTCGCGAAACTGGACAAGCCCTCGATCGTCTCGGATGCCGCCTTCAGGGAAACTACCACTTCCGAGAGCAACGTACATTTCTTCTTTTCTCCCTTCTTTATTCAAGTAATTATAAACTTGTCATTTCTCAATGTCCAGTTGATCCTTTACACTACTTGCCGATGAAGTTAGATTCATGTCATGAAATAGATATAAAATGCAAATTGTACTATTTGATAATCGCAGCGAGCTGTCTTATTCATGGGTAGGCTTAATTATGGCCCCCAAAGTAAAATTGGAGATTTTATTTGATGAAAGAAGTTTTTTTTTTTTACTCTCTTCCTTCCATCAGCTGGGTTTAGTATACATGATGTTTTAGGCTTTTAGCAGCGTTTTTAGGATTTGGGAATGCGTTATCAAATGGACGGTATGCATCTGTTGCTTTGTAATTGGTCGGAACGGTGCCAGTTACTATGATTAGTTACCTGCTCTGCGTTTATTTATTTCCTTCATGTTATGGACATACGTAGAATGTGATAAGAGGAGCGGCTTCGGGGGGTAGATCTTTTTTCTTGAAGGTGGAACATTTAATCGGTCATTGCATTGCATTAGTGTCTTGTCAGAATTGTAGTGGGGAATTATTTGGATTGGCAGTTCAAAGTAAAACAAAAAAGCAGGGCAAAATGGAAGTGGGTGATTAAGAGACTGAACAATGAATTTATGGTTATTTTTGGTTCAAGGAAGGCCTATTTAAGCTATTTCTAGTTGCTTATGCTGACATTTCCTGGTTCTTCCCTCAAAATTGACTCTTTGCAAGTGAGCCAATGAATGCAAATCAGACCAATAATTTGTGAGGGTGATTTGATGGACATCTAGCTATTTCTCTTTATCAAAGAGTTATGTTCTCAGCTCTGTTATTAGCATGAAGTTCAGGGTTTAAATGACCTAGGAATAAGTCTCCAATTTGCTGTCTCCAGTTTTATGAAAACCATAGAAGAAGACATGTTAAAATCAATTCTATTTTCTTTCACGTGGAAAATTAAAACATTTAAAAAGCATATTCAATGAAAAAACATTTTAATGATAATCTTGAGGCTATTGTTCGGTTGTAGTCTTTTAAATAATCATTCTCAGCTCCCCCCCCCCCCCCCCAAAAAAAGCTTTAGTGGGTGGAAAGCCTGCAGTCTTTCAGCTACTTTGATTTTCTAGATCAGTCCCTCCCTCTTCTCAACTTACTTGAAGCACATTCTGAAACCCCTAAATTGTAATCTTCACTCCTTTAGCGCCTCAGCCACTGCTATCACAGTGGTGACAACACCCGGAATTTTCTTATAAGTTCAGAGCCACAAGGAGGAAAGATCATAAAACCATGCATCAGTTCTGTCAATCTGTCTTGTGAGCTAAGATATGAAGATGAAGCTCGAAATTGTAGTGGTAAAGCAGGATCTTTTTCATCACTTTTCCTCACAGCATACAGAAACATGTGCTTATATATATATATTGTTGTTGTTAATATTGCTACTATGATTCTTAGATGGCATTTTCATTTACTGCTGTGCTAGCATTCAGAATTATGTTTGGTTGTTTCATGCTATTTAAGCATATTGCAATTTCATGATAGTTCTTGGTTTAGCATCGAGATCTTAATGATTTCCTGATGTTTTGGCACTTTTCCTGACTGTATTGTTGATTCTGTTTCCTGTAGTCTCCAGGCATCGCACTTTGATGAACATATTTGACAAAGCACCCGTGGTCGATAAAGATACATTTGTAGCTCCAAGTGCTTCTGTCATTGGGGACGTTCGATTAGGAGCTAAATCATCTATTTGGTACGGTTGTGTTTTGAGAGGTATGTCTGTGCAAAGTCCTCATTGTTGCAATATCTATCTAGTTCCTTACAATGATTGAATCTACATTTCGTTTTGTTTGCCAATCGATGAAAACTTTTCTCCTTTTCTTGATAGGGAAAAAGTGAAAAACAGTGTAGCTCACTGCTTACAAACTAGTGCCACATATACTATATTTAAAATCAACCAAGCTTCCTCCTTGCTTAAGAAGTGGTGAGCTAGAAAGATTTGAGGTTTCTATGGGTCTAGACTAACCCAGGAGTACTTGAAAGTATTGCTTATTATTATTATTTTTTTTTTTTTTCGATAAGTAAGAAATTTTATTACTTACGAAAAGGAGAAAAGATTACAAACCAGATATCAACCTACCATACAGTCAACAAGACCAGCCCACTTTTGGAATTTAACCTTATAGTGTGGGTGCATTAAATGTCTAGCTACAGCTAAGACAATAGCTTGACTAATACTATCAACATCCCTACTTCGGTTTTAAAAAACCCTCAAGGTTCTCTTATACCATACATTTGCAATATAAGATTAAAAAAGAGCTCCTAGGATCTGTTTTTTCTGTCTATTTTGTCTAGATCTTTTCAACAATGACTGCACCTCCTGTTGCCACCCTTGAATAGGGTCCCTTCTGTCAGCACATCTTTGAATTTTCCTCCATATAGCCGTTGTAATAGGGCAGTGGACAAACAAATGGTCCCGGGTCTCTAAACCCTGTTGGCAGAACACACACTGCTCCGATACATCCATACCAATCTCCCGAAGTTTAGCTTTAGTCATCAATCTATCCTTGAAAGCCAGCCAAAGAAGGAAACTGTGCCTTGGCAAGTTAAGGGAGTTCCACATCAATTGGGTCCACTTTTGGTTTTCCTGGTTGGGACGCACAGCTTCATAAGCAGCTTTGATGCTATAATCAGTATAACCATTTGAGCACCGCGAATGGAGAAAACTTTGTAGCTGAGGCCTGAGAGCGTACGAGTAGGATTCTCTGAAACAGCCAAGAAGTATAAGTAGTGGGATTATAGTCCCACACACTTATATTCTTAAGGTAAGCAGCATGAATCCACTTCACTCACAGCGAATCCTTCTTAGTAGCGATATTCCAAAGGAGCTTACCCAAGGCACACTGATTCCAAATTTCCAGGTTGAGGAAACCAAGCCCACCCTCGGCCCTGGGAGTACAAATCTGTTCCCATGAAACCAGGGCTCGTCTTCTAACATGTATCTTTCCTGACCAAAGGAAGTTTCGACAAAGACTCACGAACTGATGGAGGATCTTTCTTGGTAGAAGGATCACTTGGCTGAAATATAGTTGTATACTAAATAAAACAGACTTGAAAAGCTGTAGTCTCCCCGCATAAGATAGATAGATAGTACTCCAGTGTCTAAGCCGAACTGTAGCCTTTTCCAACATGGGTTGGAGAAGACTAGCCGAGATTCTCGAAAAGGTTAGAGGAAGGCCAAGGCAGGTAATTGGAAGAGTACCTTCCTGGAACCCCAGAAGATCGATAATTGCTCTTTTAATATCAGACGACACGCCACCAAAATAGACAGTATATTTCTAAGGGTTTAGAATCAACCCCGAGATCCCAGAGAAATGATTAAGGACATCCTTAAGATACTTGACACTAAGTAAATCACCATGGCAGAATAAAAGGATATCATCCGCGAAGCTCAGGTTGGTTATCTTCAAAGCTCTACATCTGGGATGGCCTTTGAAAGAATCATTTGTCCATAACTGTTTAAGACATCTGGTCAGGTAATCCATGACAAGGACAGATAAGTAGGGGGAGAGGGGATCTCCCTGCCTCAAACCTCTTTTCACCCGAAAAGGTGGAGATAGCACGCTATTAAAGTGTAGGGAGAAGGCCACAGTTTCCAAGCAAGCGGTAACTAGCTTTACAAACTGATAAGGAAAGCCATATAGAAGCAGAAGATTCCTCACAAAGCTCCAGTTGACCATGTCATAAGCTTTTTGGAGGTCTAACTTTAACATGCATCTAGGGGAGACTCCTCTTCGAGCATATTTCTTGACCAACTCATGAGCCAATAACACATTTTCACCAATACTTCGCCCCTTCAAGAAAGTAGATTGAGCATGATTGATGATTGAGGGCAAGATACCTTGAAGTCTCTGCGTAAGAATCTTCGATACGATCTTATAAAGCATGGTGCAACAAGCAATAGGTCTAAAATCAGTGACCTGTTGTGGGTTAGGCTTTTTTGGGACTAGGGTAAGAGATGTAATATTTACCTTCCTAGGTAGGAAGCCGGTAGTGAAGAAATCTCTAATAGCCATGAATAACTCATCTCCAATAATATCCCAACTCTTTTTTAAGAAACCCGCTAAGTAACCATCTACACCTGGAGCCTTAGTGTCACCAACAGAGAAGACAATTGCTCGGACCTCCTCTTTGGAAACAGGAGCATTTAGAGCCAACTGCTGCTCATAAGATAAAGAGCTATCCACAATGGATGGGTCCAAAACTCCGAAAGAAGGAGAATCTGTGCCTAAAAGCTGCTTATAATAGTCACTGAAGGCCTTCTGAATCTCCTGAGCACCCCTTGTCTCCCTGCCATTCTCTCCTATAAGAAAAGCAATAGTTTTCCGCTTTTGTCTCTCCTTCACCCTAGCATAGAAGAATTTGTGATTTGAATCCCCACAGTGGAGCCATTGAATACATGCTTTTTGTTTGAGGAACATCTCCTCACAGTGAAGCAGATGAGCATACTTGCTCTCGAGACTGTTCAACTGGTCTCTGAGATGGGGAACGGGAGGGTTACAGAGAAGTTTCTTCTGAAGAATAGACACCTCCTCGCGCACCGCAGCAACCTTCTGGGAGATACAACCATATTTTACCTTATTCAGCTGTTTGAGGTCCATCTTGAGCATCTGGAGTCTCGAGCACACTCTGAGCAGGGGGTTCCCTTGCAAAGGTTGATGCCAAGCAGAGCGCACTAGGGGTAAAAAGGCCTCATCTTCTGTCCAGAATTGGAAGAACCGAAACGGCTTCTTACCTTGAAACGGAGAGACCCGAAGATTAACCACAACCGGGCTATGATCAGATACCAGGGGACTGAGGAACTCCGCCACAGAAGAGGGGAAAGATGTCAGCCATTCCATGTTAACCAGGGTCCTGTCCAATTTGCACATGACTTCCTCAGCACCCCCTCGTTTGCTGGACCAAGTATAGAACGTTCCTTGGCCTTGCAAGTCAGATAATCCCAACTCTAAACAACATTCCTGGAATTCTTTCATATCGGTGGAATTCGGCAGGTCGCCTTGGAACTTCTCATTGTAATAAAGGACCACATTGAAGTCCCCCATAAGAATCCAAGGGGAGCCAAGAACTCTGTGCTGTTTTAACCAATTCCATAGCCTCCTCCTTTCAATACCACTATTCAGAGCATAAACGAATCCCACATGGAAGGAATAATTCCCCATCAAGTGATTGACTTCACAAAGTATGGCTTGATCACACATGCTAATGGCTATGACCTTCCACACACATGGGTCCCAAGTGACCCAAATCCTCCCATTTTGGTGATGGGAATAATTATGGATAAGATTCCACCCACTCCTTACTTTATTAAATACCCTACTACATTTATTTTCTTTTACTCTAGTCTCGAGCAAGCTAACTAAGGATAACGTATTACTTCTGCAAAAGAGGCTGACTTCCTTTTGCTTGGAAGTCTTATTCAACTCACGGACGTTCCATGAACTAATCATGACCACCCGGATCAGATTGCTAGGCACCTCTCCTAGCATACTGTTTCTGCACGGATCCCGATACGCCAGCTGGGCAACTTGGAGCTTTCGATTCAGGTCTGTTCCTTGAGATGACTCTCAGCTCATGGGGGGGAAGATGGTCCAAAGAGACCCCAGAGGGGACAGGTTCCTGCAAACTTTGTTGTGTACCGAAGCCTGAACCATTCTAAGAGCCTGGATCTCGAGGGATAGCCTTGGTTGTAGGGGCAGGAGGATTTGAGGGATGCCCACGAACCACATCATCACTGCCGCTTGCCCTACCATCATCATTCACAGTAGCACTCTCTTTACGTTTCTTGTGGTCTCTAACAATCACCCATTCCTCATCAGTAGTCTTGGGGATCTTGTTGAAAGCCCTGTGATACTTACAATTGGAAGCAGCATGACCAAACCTGTCACAAAAATGGCAATAGATGGGTTTCCAATCATAATCAATTTTCTGAACTAGTTCCCCTCCCTCAAGATCAACAATCACCATAGAGTCCAGGAGTGGTTTTTTAATATCAATTTCCACAAGCACCCTTGGGAATGACACACGTTCCCTGGAGACAGTGATAGCGTCCGTGTAGAGAGGCTTCCCCACTGCACTGGCTATACGACTCAATGAAGATTTGCCCCAATACTCTAGAGGCAGGTTGGGAAATTTAATCCAAAGAGGAACAACCTGCATCTCATTCTTATCAATCTTCATCCTCCTATGCCAAAGCTTCAAGACAAAGGGTTTGTTGAAGAATGTCCAATGCTACCCAAGGATGAAATTTGCATCTTCCATAGATTTGAATTTGAATAAAAAGAATCCCGAAGCATGGAGGATTATTTGTGGTAAAGGAACCTCTTTCCAATGTGCTTGAACATACCCACAAATTTGGCTATAAGATGGAGCATCACCAAAAACATAACCAACCAGGGTGTTTGCCCATAATTCAGCTTCGGATTCCACCTCCTTCTAGTCTAGATTAACCCTCAGTGAGTCATTTTCCATGGCAGGTGGAACATAGGAGAGCTTTTCTCCCTGGCTAGGGTTTCGATTCCCTGCCAAAATATCCCTCCAGGAGGGAGTAGGGGAAAGGGAGATCTCTTCCAGCCGATCCCAAACAGATTTCCTGTCATTCATGGAAGCAGGCGGGATTTGAGGGTTTTCAGGATGCGCACCCCATCCTTTGCTCAGAATTCCTTGGGTCGAACACCTCTTATGCCCTGCAGATGGGGTCGCCACTTGCTCATGGGCATGGGAGGCAGTGTTTGGGTTAGGGTTTCTCGGCAGAGGGTCCTCCATTCCAACAGATGCAATGTTTACGTCGAACAGTTCATTCTCCAAGTTCTTTGACAACAGATCTGCGTGAGGAGTAGGGAGATTTGGAGTCATCGAGCCCTGCGAAGCCTGCTGTTGGGTCGTCGTCTCAGTCGCAGGGGCTAGAGCCTTCAATACCTTCTTACTCGACATGGACGATGGAGACTTCTTCTTCTTGGCCATGGCGTGCCTCACTCGAAAGCCCTAGGAGATAAGGGGGGAGGAGACAGGCCGCGCCGGAAGTGGCTAGAAGTGGTCGGACCGGTGGCGTTGAACGCTGCTACGATCTTGTCACTTACCGTGCTACAGTAACTTTTGCGTCGTCGAAGAGAGCCGTTCGAGTCTTCCCATGTAACTTTCTTGATTTTATTTATTATTTTTATTATATAATTACTTGTTTGGGTATGTTAGCCATCCTTTTGTATGTTGTGATCCTAAGAGTGTGATGGTTTTGTTGCTGAAGACTTTAGATGGTTCTTCCAACTATGAATGGAGCTGTGGACATCTTAGATGGTGATAGATTAGCTGGTTTTGGTGAATCTAAAATAAGCTGTGTGAATATTCTCCAAGTTTGGAGGCATTTATGTTTGTAACCCTTTTGCCTGTAGTGGAGACAAAAAGTCACTTTCACTTTCTTTCCCTGGCAGGATCTTACACAGTTTTATACAATTTTATAGCTCCTGTTACCTTCAGCTGTTATGAGCTAGCAATCTTTTTTTATTTTTGTTGCCCATATTTCCTCTCCCTGAGCCCAAACCTTCACTATTGATGACTTGGGCCCTGACAACCAGTGCTGCAGCTGATCTCCTACAATATGTATGAGTGCAAGGTTCTTTCTGGATTACATTTTACTGGAAAGTGGAAACATTCAGGCTTGGAGGAGGTCTCCTTGTAAACTTCAAATCTGACTGTTCTAATTCAGTCTATGTCTGTTCTGCACTCCAAGTCATCTTTGCACCTAACCTAAACGAAAGAGTCTTAAATGCAAAGCAGAGTGAGATTAAGTAGTAATGGTTTCTACAGCTCAAGGTAATGATGGTTGTTGGTTGGTATTGTGGACGAAGCAATTTGACGGAGTTGACACAGAAGTAGCATGCAGAAATGAGGCTGTGACAAAGTAGGGAGTGCCGGTTTTTAAAAAATATAAACATTATAATAATTGAATAAGCAATAAGAGAAATATAAATTGATTATTAATCTTACGTATTGATGATGCAGTGCTTGAACTTAGTAGACATAAAAGTGTGTAAGTGGAGAAGTGATATGGGTTGGAAGCGCACACAACAAAAAATAAGTAATTTGCATAAATCACTTGAGAATCAATCAAGAAAGAATAGAAATTTGGGGTAGAATTGGGTAATCAGGATTTATGTTGAGGTTTAAGGTTTTGGTATACGATTGGCTAAGGTTTGTAATGATGAATTTATGGATAATGGTTAGGGCAATTATGGCAGGTTAAGGGGACAATTAATGGTGGGTAAATCGTTAGTAAAGAATAGGGTGTTATGGTTAGTGTTTTGATTGAAAGAATGGATTTTTTGGGGTTGAATTTGTGGATGACTATGGACGATTACAGGAACGGTTTGAATGGTGATCAATGTCTTTGAATATGGCTAGAAAAATGTGGGTTAATGACAACTATTAAAGTGACAAGAATTGTGGTTATGGATGGGGGTTAGGGTTTCAAGAGGTTGAATCTGAAAATGTTGAAAATGAATTTGTGAATGTGATCAATTGAACACAAATTAATTCACTCAAATCGCACAGAAATTTAGTAGAGAAATTTGAATTGTGAATCACACATAAATCACAAATCAAGAATGAACTCGAGTAGAGAACCAATTGAATAATCAAACTTGGATCTTGAAATTGCATGATACCTTCAATGTTTTACATGGCTGAAATTTAATATATGCCTTGAACCTCCTCAAATCCGTGTCTCCAAGAAAAATAAGCTAAAAGTAAAAGATGAAAATCACACAAATATCTGGCCTAAAATTGGCACACTCAAAAACATAAAAAATAGAACTTTAGTTAATAAGATCTAACTACATCTTCTACACAATATCTAACTAATAACTAATATGTTTCTTCTACTACTAATGGCTGGTTTTATGCCTCGTGGATGTCTTTTCCCATTTACCTTGCATGTGCTTCATCAAAAATTCCAGTAATGATCATGAAGTCCCTCTTTGGCCCATAATTAAGCAAATAGGCACCTTAATAGGCTTTGGTGTGCTAGTTTGGTTCAAATTTTCCACCAATGCCAAAGTAATGAGCTCTAATATTAAATAAACCAACCCATGGTTTATAAAATTTGCAGGATGTGTCTCTGCATCATTCTCTCATTGTTGAAAATAATTTGTCATCAAATTTGCATCGGCATAATATAGAGAAAGGTCGCTTTAAATGTCCTTGAAGCACTTTCATAGAAATCCTTCAAATCACGCTTTGAAGATTAGCTTATGAATCACGTTGGAAAGAAGAAAGAGTCAAACTTTGAAGGAGAATATTTATCTTGCAGTATGGATGTCATTGGAAAGCTTAAATTTTTTGGATTTCAAATCCAAGGTTTTAACAAAAAGTTACATCGCTGAAATTTTATAGGTGAATGGATAAGATTAGTGTGTTTATCTTTATTTAATGTTTTAGTTATTAAGATTTGTTTGTTAAGATATTAGTTAGTTAATTAGTTTGTTTAATTATCAAGAATGATGTGTTTTTATTTTATTAAGATTTTGTTAGGATTTGATTGTTATTATCTTAGGGTTCAGTTATTTACAATTCATGTAGCAATTTCTTAATTAGAAGTTTTAATTTTATTTAGATTTACTTTATCTTATTAGTGAGAAGGTTATGGATATTAGCATATAAATATTTCATGTAAACTCCTATTTTTTCATGATGGAATTTGAGCTTTAATAAAAATCTGTTTTCTTTTGTGAGTTCTCTCTTATTTTATCCATTATGTTTGAGTGATAAATTAAGAAACCCTCCTTATTAATTTTGTATGAGTTATTATGAGAGTTATCTAGTAAAGTCTATTATGTGTTCTTCAATTGAAATCCTCTGAGTGTTTTCTATGTGAGATTTTGAAGCTAGTTTGTAGAATTAATTTGTGTATTTCTTTATTCATATTTCTATTGTATAAGGGGTCAATTACATTAATTTTGTTTGATTCATCCATAATACTGTTCATTCACCAAACCATCTCTTCTGCCATGCATCAAGGAGTGCTTAACTTTACATGGAGAGCAACAAAATTAAAATTGGGATTTAGGGTTTAAATTCTGCCAATAACTTGAAGAATGGTTTACACTAGCCTCCAAAGTTGTCAAGACAGATTGCCACTCAGTGACAATGGTGAAAATAATGGAAGCGTATTCAGCCCATCACAAGTGGAAGGATGAGAATTGCAGCAGTCAGGCCTGTCACTATCGAAGTAGGAGAAGACAAGAAGGTTGCCAAATAGAGAAGCAGAGTTGATATAAATGTTGGATTGCTGGATAGGGTTGCAGTTTTGCTGGAGTTAAGGTTAGTTGATGGTGGAGATTGGACAGAGAGAAACCTAGAGAGAGGAAGTGTTTGGAGATGGAAAGAAATGGAGATTTTAATGAGAGAAAGCTTAGAACCTGTGGTGGTTGAACTCTCTGAATTCATGCTTTTTTTATTTATTTATTTTTTATTTCCCTAAACATGGACGGAACGTGTTGCAGTATTTGTGCTGTGTTTCTTTCCTATAAATGTTTTGTGTATACCACCTGATGTAGGAGCAAACACTCAAGAATTGACATTCATCATTATGGAACCAATTGTTCTTTATTTAGAAAGGATCTCCCACAAAATTGAAGACAAAAGGATGGTTACGTTGCTAGTTATAGATGAAATGTACCATACAAGCTACTAGGTGTATATGTGTATGTGCATGGCTACTTGCATAGGGGAAATAATATGCAGCTTGGACGTGTATAATTATTGATTTAGCTAATTAATTAATTAAGTAGTAGGGTTGGATATTAGCTAGAGCATAAAGTTAGCTTAAAGTAGCATAATATCTTTTAGCTTGGTATCTTTTGAATTATGCTTTTTAGCTAAATGGTAGATTGGCTATATAAAGCTATGAAAGTCATGCTTAGATGTAGATCATTGATTGAATTGAAGTTAAATGCAAATTGCAAATATTGAATTCTGTGTGAGTTTATATCAAGTTTAATCGAATATGTGTGAACGATTAATCTTGAAATCCTTAATGTTTTCGTCTGTGTGAATTAGAGATTAAGTACTATCTTTTCTAAACTCCATAATCTACGCCTTTCTAGCCATATCCATCATCCACACACATTCCAAAGTCAAAACCCTAATTCGAAACCCTACCCTAAGTTTTGAACCAAACCCTAACCCTAACCCTAATTTTCGAAACTAAATCCTAACCCTAATTTTTGAAACTAAACCTTAACCCTAACCCTAACTCACGAAACCATCAATCATCAAACCCTAATCATCTCATCATCCTCATCATCATCTCATCATTGTCGAATCAACATCATCATCATCTCATCTAATTCGAATCATCTTTATCATTAATTCATCATCATCGAATCATCATCACCATATTTGAATCATTATCATCATTGTTGTACCATATTCGAACATCCTTATACTTAATTCACCACTTTCAAATCGTTCTCTTTCTAATTACAGCATAATCAAGCATTAGTTTTACAAATTTGATAATTCCATATTCCCACACACATCAATTTTACCACTTGTCTAACATCCTAGTTTCCATTGGCCTTAGTGAAGCAATGAGTCAACAAGATGTTGGTATTTAACTTTAGACTGCTAGTAGGTTAGTTGGAAAACAAGGGATAAGAGACTGATGATTTGACTTTGAGTTTCTAGAGTTCCCCTTCCTCCTCTTCTGCCCACCCAAAAAAAAATCTATATTTAAGAGTTGATGCTCCTGTGATATATATATTTGAGCTTTGATAATATGAGTGCTGTATTCTATTGTTAAATAGGAGATTCAGAACTAAATATGCCTTAAAAGTTATTTAAATGACTATAAATTTCTAAATTGATGCTATTCACTGGCATAATTATTATTCATGTTTAAAACCTTGCTGCTAAGGTAAATTCTCTTAGCCAAGCCGAAATGATGAGGAATCAGGTATGTAAAGAAAACTGAAAGGTTAATTGAGATATGAGGCAGATATATGACCCAGCTTCCTGGGGGTGGTAGATGATAATGGACAGTAGTAACCCAAGCCAATGAGATTCTTAGGGAGTTGATGATATGGGCGTTAACCTAACTCTTGTAATTGGGCTATGCTAATTCTTAATCCCATGTAAAAATAGCAAGAGGCCTTAAGCCCATCTATCCCCTCCCTTTATTTTAACTCCTATAAATAGGGGCCCTTCAATACTTTTAGGGCATTCAGGAAAAGACTACCTGCTAAAAAAAAAAATTCTCTGCTCTTCCCTGGTAAGCTGTCTAGTTTTATGCCACTGCATAATCAATGAAGAGATGT
Organism: Tamarix austromongolica; assembly: GCA_039764185.1. Taxonomy (NCBI): domain Eukaryota; kingdom Viridiplantae; phylum Streptophyta; class Magnoliopsida; order Caryophyllales; family Tamaricaceae; genus Tamarix; species Tamarix austromongolica. The sequence goes on along the minus strand of CM077818.1, from coordinate 85,641,463 downwards.
AAGAACTCATATATCCTTGTATTTCATAGCATCATGTTTATGAGAATCTCAATCACCTTAGGTGCTGGTGTCACAAATAGGAATGACAATTTTCCCCGTAGGTTTGTGCCCCGTTGAGGATTCTCCATTTGGGTTTGGAGATTTTTCCAGGATGGGACAGGGACGGATTTGGGGTCCCAAACTGAACCCACTCTGAATATATATATTATAATTTTTTTATATAGAATATAAATTAAAAGTATATTGTAAAAAAATAAGATTGAGTATTGGGGATAGTGTCGAGTTTTGGGTTGGGTTTCAAGGTTGTGGAATGAATCGGGATAGGGGATAGATCGGGGATTGGGTCGGGAATCCTCAATAAGAAAAAATTGGGATCAAGGTGGGTTCGGAGATTATTTTGATTATTGGGTATGGGGATGGCGTCTTGTCCTTGACCTGTCTTGTTGCCATCCCCAGTCACAAAAGACACTTTGAGATGATATTTCCTTGATTTTTGAAATAGATGCTACTTTAATTAAGAAAGAAAGAGAAAAAAAAAGTGCGAGGTAGCCCACCAAGTTAAGATTATGTAGTAGCAAAAAAGACGCATTTTTTTCCCTGGAAAAAATAGTGCAATTAAGTAGATGGAGCTTGATACTTCCCGGACATGGAAAGACCCTTCTAACAAATTGAATGAAAAATTGTAGAAAAAAGGAAAAAAAAAAGGATAGGAATAAACCAGGAACTTGCTGTGAGAGTGTTTTACAAAGAGAAAATGATTAAAGAGTCTGGAGGAGGATATGGGATGGAAAAGAGAAAAGGCTACCTCTATAACCAACAAAAGGAGTAGAAGATGCCCCATGTTTGTTATGCACTTGCCTTGGGTCCTTAGTTGCTTAGCCTAGCTAGACAATAAGCGTTGTGGTATCTGGGTGTCGCAGAGGATATTTTATAAATTTTCAGTATTTTTCATAACAAATATTGGCACAGTAAACAACGGTGAATATCGGAAATATATGGGATTTTTTTCTTTTTTGTCTCATTTTGCCAAGATATCGTTTGGGCACCCTCCAAGATATTGCCAAGATACACAACGTCTTGGCTGATATTTTGTTGTGTGAGCCTAGTACTTTCACCTCAGTGTGTTGATTGTCTTTTCTTTGTTGGTCGATGTGCAATGTCTCAGTTGATATTTTGTTGTATGAGCCTAGCACTTTAGTGTGTTGATTGTCTTTTAACGTTGATCCCAGATACACAATCGTGTAGGGGAAGTCATATTTACTATGGTTGATCTATATGAAAGATACCTTATTATTTCTGATGGGCACTGTTATTTTCTAGTGGTTGGGTTAACCTGGATACCCTTTCTGCTGCTGGATATGAGGGAGACAGGTATCTCATACTGGAAAAAACAAAACGTATGAACTGAAAAGGTAGAAGGTGGGGCTTTCTGATGATTGAGGGCAAAAAGGGATGGCAAAGTTATGAAGACAAGTCTTTAGATCTCCAACACAAATTAACATTAATGGGTCACTGAAGCCTGAATATCAAATTACTAGCAATTGATCTTATCCTAGTTACTGGCATTAAGAAGGCTTGAAGTATATAACAATACGATCCCGTGTATGACTTTTGAGTTTCTTTTTCTTTTTTTTTCTTTTCTTTTTTTTTTCATCAGGCACTCACTTCAGATTCTCCATTATTCACTTATCCACTATGCAGCTTATTTGAGAAGAAAGAAAGAAACAATGGGTCTTTTTTTTTTGGGGTGGGGGGGAATTCTATGAAGAAGCCCAAAGATATCTTAGTAAAGATTCTTTGGTTTTCGAAAGAAAAAGAAGAGAAATGCCCTATTTGTTGGTTGATATAGGTTTTTTATTGCAAATAAAATAGTTTATAAGCACTATGAACATGAATGCATATTCTGGCTGTATGAAAGCCACCCTTAAGCCTTTTCCACTACGGTTAGGAAGACTAAAATTTCCATTTTAATCAATTTGCACTTGTTCATTGAATTGAAACTGAGTTGACTAGCCTCTCTATTTACACCAAGACATAAACGCTGTCTCCAGTTTTTCGCTTGAAGCTTAGTAATACAACTAATATGATGAAAAATTCCCTCTTCCTTCAACTCTAATGGTATATCCAAGGGAAAAATAAGTATGAAAGCATTGATATTTTAGTTTTCTAGATGTTTTCATATTTGCAAAGGCAGGGGATCATTTCAACCATTAAAATCGCGGTCGTGATTGCAATTGCGGTCATGGTGTTGCGAACGATATTTTATGTCGCGGTTATCGCAGATTTTTTTATTTTATTTTTTCTTAGTAAATATTAGCAAATATCGGTAACTATTGGCATGCATCGGTAAATATCGGACGATAACCGATATATCGCCGATAAATATGTCAAATTCTAAATCCATTGCGTATCGTTAATTTTGCGTATCGGCTCACCCAAAATTTGATAAATATTGGCCAATATTGCGTATCGAGACCGATATTTAATTGTATGATTCATTTAGACACGAGATAAACGCATAGGTCAGTTTGAGTAATGTTAATTTTAAAGTTTTGAGTGGGTTAATTGTGCACGAAGAGACTGCAGAACATTAGTGTTTTGTACTTACCAGGTTTTATTTTTTTGCAACTGCCTCCTGGAAGAACTTGACATAATGTATACTTAATTACTTATACATGATGTGTTGGTTGCCTTTATTGAAGTTGCTAAATTCTTGATTGCTATTTCAAAGACTCGTCCATAATTGCAATCATGCTTTTCCCTGTATTACTTTTCTACTTGTACCAATTGCCATGATGAGCCAGCCCATTTGACCACGCCTTTGGTGTCTGTTTTAGATGTTAGAGATGAAATATCAAATCCTTAAAATCTGTCTCTTAACGGATGTTAGTGCCATGCCAAAATAAGTATTATTTATTTTATGGACATATGACTAATGGATCTAAATGCATCAGATGCTATTATGTTCCTCAGCTTCGCTCCCTCTCCCTCTCCCTCTCCCCCCTCCCACACGCGCGCGCGCGGGTGTAGACATTTTCCAACTTGTATTACCCATTTAACATTTAGTGACACAGTGAATAGGGATTTAAGAGACCTGGAAATGGGAACTGTTGGTCTCAGATATGTGCAGCATTTTTTGCTGTATTTCATACATGAATGATTCAACTTCTTACCTCTTGCATTGGTTGAATACTTATAATGGCAATAATTCATTCTTGCGTAGGTGATGTGAACAGCATCAGTGTTGGGTCAGGAACTAATATTCAAGACAACTCACTGGTCCATGTTGCTAAATCTAATCTAAGTGGGAATGTATTCCCAACAATAATCGGTGACAATGTTACTGTAGGTGAGTCACATTGCTTTTTGATTTCACATCTAGTGTATATTGCTTGATCCTCCAATTTTTGACACGCATGTTGACTCTGCAGGTCACAGTGCTGTTCTTCATGGATGTACCGTGGAAGATGAAGCATTTGTTGGTATGGGTGCGGTTTTACTTGATGGAGTGATTGTGGAAAAAAATTCCATGGTTGCAGCTGGAGCCCTCGTGAGACAGAATACAAGAATTCCCTCTGGAGAGGTTTGCTTCTTTTATTTTCTGCAAAAACATGCAGAGAGAAAAGGAGGGGGAGGGGTGTTAATTAGCGTCTAAATGGAAGTTACCATTCGTCTCATTTTCTTGATCTTTCTTTGCCACTTGCCAGTGGCTGATATATGAACGTCTGTTTCTGCATAGCATTGCATACTGCTTTCACACACTGCTTGTATTACACTAGAACTTACTCTTAGTATTTGTACTCAATGTTAAAGCGCAATATCAACACTGACCACCTAAAGAAAACTAGACATTTCTGTTGAAGTTTTGAATTGAACAGTGGTTTGCATTTTGCCCAAACATGGGAAGGGAGTAATCTTCACTTTGGGTTTTACCAAATTGAAAAAAAGGGACTCGCCCCGGGCTGGGCAATCTTTTCCCTATGTGTTCTGTGCGTGCACGCTTTTTTTTTTGTGGGGGGTGGGTGGGTGGGTGGGATGTTTTTCTGTGATCTGGTTTGTTCTGCATATGAACAGGGGTTGATTATCAGAACCTTTGTCACTGCATGGGCTCGTATTATTTGCTTATCACAGCCTAGAAAATCTTATTTCCTACTTATATCATTTGCAATTATGTCACAGGTGTGGGGAGGAAATCCAGCGAGATTCTTGAGGAAGCTCACTGATGACGAGATAGCCTTCATATCTCAGTCAGCTATCAACTACTCCAACCTTGCACAAGTCCATGCTGCTGAGAATGCAAAATCTTTTGATGAGATTGAATTTGAGAAAGTTCTGCGCAAGAAGTTTGCGAAGAAAGATGAAGAGTATGATTCAATGATAGGCATCGTCAGAGAAACTCCTGCTGAACTTATCCTGCCAGATAATGTCCTACCAGGAAAAACACCAAAGGATATTCAAAAGTGAGGCTGGTAGTTGGTAGTTACTTGTTCAATGTCGATTTTTTACAGAAGGTGTAGATGTCAAGAAAGCCATCTACCAGAAGAAGTGGAACTTTTCTTCCAAAATAATGATCGACATGCTTTAGTTTTAGGTTTGAATGTTATTATTTTCATTCGACGTACTGTTCGATCTTGGTTCCTGCTTGTTAAGCTGAGGGCACGCCGGAATCGCTTAGGTTTGGTTCAGTGTTATTTTTCCATATCCTATGACCGTACCTAGGGATTCACTTGTCGAGTGATATCTGTTGTTTTTTGGTCTTTACAGTTTGCATAATGCCAACGGCGAGTAGCTCGTTGCTTCAGCACTCATCTACCGTGAGCCTTCTTCATATTTCTGATTCTTGAGCGAAAAACTTTGATTATGGACAACGTTGTTCTGGTAAAAGTTGCCTGTTTTTTGAATTATCATAAACAGTTCTGTAGAAGAGATTGTGGAGTGTCTTAGCGTCTCTGGATTCCATAAACCCATGTGCTTTGCTCAAAGTGCTGTGTCATTTTGTCGTCTTTATATATATATATATATATATATCCGGTGAGGGTTATATATAAACTTTTCTTAAAATATAAATATAAAAATTAATTTTAAATATTAATTAGTATTTATTTAAAGGTGAATATTTAGTAAATATCTAATTTAAATTCTACTCTAATCTTATCTCCAAAGCTAAGTTAAAATCCACCCTTAACTTCAAGCTTGGATCCTAAAATAAATAGAATGAACTCTAAAATTTAAACTTTGTTAAAAAGTTACCAAAATCTTAAATAAATGAAAACTATATTAAAAATCTAAAAACCCTAAAATAAATTAAATAAACTATATATCTTGAACACTAAACCATATAAAACTCTAAAATACTTAAAAGTAAATAAAAAAACCCTTAAAAATCTAAAAAAGGAATCTAATTATAAACTCCAAACCCTTACAAAAAAAACTTTAAAGCCTTAAAAATATCAAAAATATAAAATAAAAAAATCTAGTATAAACCCTAAAACATTTCAAAAAATTATAATAAGAAAAATCTAAAAGAAACCCTAACCCTTAAAATAAATGGAATAAAATAGGAGCAAAAACCAAAAGGATTGATGGCATTATTGGAAATAAATGGATTAAAATTAAAGGCAAAAAAAAAAAATCTGATTGAAGAAGCTGTTAAGGCTCGATTTCGAGTATACCATATCTAAAATTTCATATTTGACCAATTAATTATGTGGTGTTGGGTGATTATTAAATGTGACAATGCAAGATGGACTGAATGACTTTATTGCGCTCCTCTATCATTATACATATCGTTTATAACACTTTTCCATAATTACAAAAATGCCACCACACTCTTAATATCAATATATGTATTGAAATAAAATCTTAACCCTATATATTTATATATTATTCTTTAGGAAAGTTTGTAAGGCTAGTAAAATATAGATGTAAGCATATCTATATCCTTACCTCAAATTTGAGGTGCCTAATTATATTATTCAATTATTTTTTTTTATTTCTCTTACTTTTATCAATTTACCTCAAATTTAATTCTTAACTTTATATCCTGCTACCTCAAATTTACATCAACCAACTACTTTTATCTATCACATCACCAATCATTTATACTTATAATATTTAATTTTTAGTTTATATTAATCTATAAATATCAATTGATAATCTTATATAATCAAATTTTATTAAATATAATTTTACAAATTATTCAATTAACAATGGCTATTTTTTTTAAATAATTAAATAAATAAAGGACTTCATATGCATTCTACTAGTAAAAATTAATTTAAAAGGTGTATTGAATGGAGTTTCCACACTTTGAGTACCTTAAAATTTTAAGGTAACTTTAAATTTGAGATATTTTTTCTACATTTACAATCATTTCCTTAAATTTGAGGCTGAAACGCTTTTTCTCTTTCCATTATAGATACTCTAAATTCAAACAGTTTGACGTGAGAAGGGATTCAAACTTCCGGCATAATCAACATAAATCCAACAGTTTGACATAAGAAAGGATTCAACCTTAGGGGATAAAGTATTTACACTCAATCACTTATGTTTTAATTTTAATAATTAGGCTTGAGCTTTTAAATTTTAACCACTAAATTAACACTTCATTGATAATTTGGGTTAGGGCGTGTTTTTCTTGGCTAATAAATTTTAGGGCTTATCCTGAAATAATTTTAGTAATAGTAAAAACAAATATAAAATTAATGATGATGATGATGATACACAACATATTAATTATAACAACAATGGTAGTAAAATCATAGTAACTCAATAAAATTTTTAATTTTGATAAGCTCAATTTTGCATGAGAACTTCGGTTTCAACATCACACATATTGCCATGATACAGTTAACAATGCAGTGAAAATGGTGGAATACTTTCAACTTGAGCTGCACATTCATAGGCATGAATAGGCCGAAGATAAGCCATAAAGCATCTTTGCCAATTGCCACTAAGTGCCGAAAGTAATCTCCAAAGGAAAATGATGAATATCTTTCACCCGTGATATCAACTTGACAGACGAAATGGCGCCGTATCACGAGCACGCGAAGGCTTATTCATAACGAATCCATATTTGTTTGGCCTTTTCTTTAAAAAGATAAAAGAAAAGGAAAAGGAAAAGGAAAAAGAAGAACATCAGAGGGCTAACCAATTACATCGAGAATCCACAGAAGCAGCTCTGTAGGTACCATCTCCACCTACTGTATCAAATAATAAAAATTCTCTGTATTGTTTGGCTTCGTTGGAGCTTCCGTAATCAGTGCACAAAATCGCCGAAAGGGCAAAGTTGAGAGACAAAAGAGGCAACCAATTGCTATCCGTCCATTATTGGTGAGCATCTCCAAATTTTATATCCACTGAAATAAAAGAGAGCTGAAGAGGATAAAATCCGGCGTCAAGCGGCCTGTCGGGTATCTCTTTTGTCCCCCGCCCCCTCTCTTATTAATTCTTTTACTCTGGATTTCCCTACCTCTTGTCAAAATCTCTATCCTCCTGAAATCCATTTTCCTACTACATTTATGACCCAATGCTTGACATAAAAAAAAAAAAAAAAACTGAGGCAACAAGTCCCATCGAGTACTGAATTATGACCTCATACTTTGTCCACAGAGCCGTATTACGTGGCATGACCAGGCGGTACAGTGATCCCTGCGCTCTGCTTTATTCACGAGGGTGAATTACCTTTCTCCATTTTCTCAGCTGCATCAGCTGCAGCTGAAGCTGCCTCATTTAGCCCCAAATGCTGCAGTTCCTTCAGAAAACTACTAACCTCAGATTCACTGATTTTGTACGGACTGTGGGAAGCACCAGGAAATGATCCATTAGTCACTTCTTCCTTATACCCCAATAACGCTTTGTTGATGACATTTCCCACTTGAGAATACTGCTTGCAGAACTTTGGCGTAACCTATAATGTTACAACCGACATGAACGATGAATACAGAGACTATTAAACAGAGGGTTGTAGAAAGATGGATTTAAAAAATGTAGTAGTACGTGACCTTTGCATGATGTGGGTGTTGCATCATTCCAAGTAGATCATGATAAACTAGCACCTGTATGAGGAGAAAAGTTCTGATCTTCAAGTTTCTCAAATATATTTACTAGTCCAATCAAATCTAACAGCTAGATAGATAGCAAAACAATCACCTGGAACATGACCAGATCTTGTACTTAGTTTATCTTACTCTAGCTAACACTCAACCACTCGCCACCTGGAGTTGAGAGTCATGACTCGGCACTCAACTTTCAGTCCATTTCTGCAATTGATTTTTTCTATTCGGTTTGAACTCTGAAGTCAAGCTAAAAAATTGTACGGAAGTTGGTTCAATATGGCATCGAACTCTCATTCACAGGACTGATGCATTAACTTTAAATCACTCTCACTCACAAGACTGATGTATTAAATCACGTTTTAGTGTGTCACATATCAACACAGTTATGATTTTTGCACTTGTATTTTCATCTGAACCAGAGCTGCTTAAACCTTGGTAGTATTCAGAAATTAAGCGCATGACACCTCAAGACAGAGAAAATTATGAAGAAAAAGAAAAAAAAAACCTCTCAGATACATACATACCCTTCAGCCCAATAGCGCCCCAATTTACCAGTATATGACTCAGAAAGTAGGAGGATAGTTCTGCAGGACTACATCCGAGTAGTTTTCACAGAACATTTCTGTAGTTGTTCATATAATATATGACCAATAAAGCCCATTCTTCAACAATAGATTAAACCACAGTCCAATACATGTAGGGCTGCTGTAAACACTCAGAACTTGCAACAAGCTTGTCAACCAGCACATAAATTACAGTATGTCCTTCACAAGAATGTTGAGATCAATATATGTTTTACATTTTCAAATTTATTCATGATAAAGTGACGTATTTACAGCAATCAAGTTCAATAAAGCTAATTCTTTCTGCAAGTTTTAAAAGAATGCTGAAGTGGGACCCACTTATATTAATCAAACAATAAATAAGCGTTTCACTCAGGGAAAAGAGCGTAGGAAAATACCTGCCCACTACAATATGGTCCGGCTCCAATACCGATAGTTGGTATTTTCAGTGCAGATGTTGCTGCAGCAGCCACAGGTGGAGGCACACATTCTAGAACAACAGAGAAACATCCAGCCTCCTGGAATGCAAGTGCACTCTCTACAATCTAACAAAATAATCAAATCTAAATACGGGCAAACCCTCCCAAAAAAAAGGAAAAAAAAGAAGGCATATGTTACAAGCAGGGATATTAAGTAAATGGTGAAACCTTGACGGCACTAGCAACATTTCGTCCTTGAGGCCTAAATCCTCCAAGAACACTAATAGCTTGTGGTGTAAGTCCAACATGTCCCATCACTCCAATTCCAGCTTCCACAATTGCTTTTGCGGCTGTAACTCTGGATGGTGCTCCACCTTCTAATTTGATAGCATCCATTCCTCCCTCTTTAAGAATCCTGACTGCTGAATCAACTGCCTACTCAGAATTTGAAGTCTAGATCATCAACCATTTCCATTTCACAAAATCTTCTAATTTCTACAGTATGTGTATAGATATCTCACTTCCAAATGAGAGATCAATATATGATAAATAATACCACAGAAGGATCAAAATTTGTTCATGCAACGTGGTCTCTGCAGTGGATAAATTCTCTTAGTTTCCATTTTTCAACATATTAAGAATTTGCACTGAGCTAACCAAAATAATGAACTTTATACATCAATTTGTATGATAATAATAAGTGTCAAAAGACCTTTTTTCTACAGAAAAATACCTGCTGTGAGCTGGACTCATAGGTTCCAAAAGGAAGGTCACCAACTAGAAGTGGCCGCTTAGCACCACGGGCCACAGCACGGCAGTGGACAAGCATTTCATCAAGACTTATGGGCAATGTAGTGTCGTAACCATGAACCACCATTGCAGCCGAGTCACCAACCAAGCAAATATCAATGCCAGCAGTATCAAGATGAACAGCTGAAGGGTAATCATAGGCAGTGACCATAGTGATTGGTTCACCTTTACTGTGCTTATTTCTCAAATAAGTCAAGGTTACCCGTTGATCAGGGATTTGGGGTCTAGGACCACCATAAACAGTGTTTTCAGGGAAATTGCTCATGTTACGAATGCAGCGAAATATAGTTGGGGAACAGAAGGACGGATTGATTTTTGAAATGGTGCTGAGGAACAACATCTTTGGAGACATATAGAAAGGGCACCTGTGGCTGTAATTAGCTATGTTAGGGTTTGATTGGTAGTTTTTAGGGATTTGAAGGCTCGAATTGTAGTGATTATGCATCAATTGCAGTGGAATTTGATTACATTGTGGTTAACCTGGTCGTTTTCTCGTTGGAGAACCAAGAACTTGATGGCTAGGGTCATTTGTGGTCCCTGTACTTTTAAAAAAAAAAATTAGACCCCAAAAAATGTAAAAAGAAAAATTATTATAAAAATATGAATAACATTTATTTAAGATAATCATAATAGAGTACAAAGTATTCCCTCAAAAATATATATTCGATGAAATCTTTATAATCAATTCCTGAAAAAAAAATCATTCGCAATTGTGATCACTGCACATCTATTAAGTCCATCCTATAATTGTAGAAAGCAAGCAAAACTTCAAAGTCTTCAATGGTTTTGAAAATATTCTTTCTTACAATGCCATAATGACAATGAAATTTTATATCCAATAATTATATATGAAAAATAGTCTACACATATTAAAAACTTTAAAATATCAATAAGGGGGAGCAACAAAACAGTGTAATCGAGCAATTTATTGTTTGAAGCATTGGACTCTAAGTTCATTTAGTAAGGACAATTATTATGAATTTTTAAATATTCAAACAAACCAAATAACATGACCATTTGTACTATAGCACAAAGGCATATATATTTTTTATGGTTTTCCACCGTTATTATGGAGTACGAAGCACCATTAAGCAATAACAGTAAATTACTTTTTTACTAATTATTAAACTACTCCCTTTGTAACAAAAAACAAGTCATTCTATCACCATTTTTCTATGAAAAACAAAATCACTTTAGAAAAGTCAAAACCTACTCTTCACTTTTCCCCTCACTTTTTTCTTTTCAATATCTATGTATTAAATCCTTTTCTATTTTTTAATGAAGGGTGTTACTGAAATTTCACGACTACTTATTAGTTCCTAAAAAAGTGTGTAAATTGTTAAAAACCACTTCCTTTTTGATATGGATGGAGTAATATATATGCCCCCCCCCCAAAAAAAGCACATGTTTTAGAGGCCTTACACTCATAGTTTCAATAAAAGAATGGTTATTGAAATTTATAGGGTATTGGTTTATCACTAGTTGGACCAATGATTCAATTGGTTCACTGAATATAAGTAAAATCTATATATATCTATTTAATTTGACACTTAATATTATATTTCATGGGTCCCAAAATAATACATTTTGTCATGCAAAAAAAAAAAAACTCACTTATTCATATAAGATCATATAATAGCATAATTCAATATCAAAAGTTCGTACATATTCAAGTACGATAACAAAATAACATAATCCAACATCAAGTCCCTTATGCACTCATAAACTACTTAAAATGAAAGTAGCAATATATTTACAAGCTACAATTCAATGAAGTATCACTTTAAGCACATCAAGTATCACGTTCACATAGCATATGAAAGAAGATGCATGATATTGCTGTAGCTGATTTACAATTTCTGACCAATATCATTCAATGCAATACCCAAGCCACAAGGATAAGTTGTATAAATGTACCCATTAAAGCATATATGACACCCATAAAATCTAATTTTGCTCATCGATGCTACTTCGGCTTACCAAAATGGCCAAAATTACTCCACCTATACCTAATTCCATAGAAATAGAAACCGAATGAATGAGTGTATTGATTTGTTTCACACTTATACACTTGCTCTAACAGACTAACCAGCTGAGTAGTTAGGCCAGCTACGCATAATCCTAACAACGGGTAACTGATCTGTTAAGTAAGCTAAGAAACATAAAAGGATATGCTAGGTAGAACATAATGGCTAAGTAGCAGTAGTACATGATAAAATCTGATTAAATATCTTCACAATGCTTGGTCATCGTAGACAGGGCAACATCCACAAAGATAAATAGCCAGATTGGAAGAAAAAGCAAGCTAGTTAGGAACAAATCAATTAAAGTAGCCAGACACTACAAACAAGCTCAAGCTTCACAGCAGCACAAGCGGCGGAGCCAGTATTGGAGCTCCATGGTGTCCATAAGCGTTTCATAAAAACTGAGAAATTAACAAACTTGTTGGTGAATTAGAATTTCGTAAAAATGTGAATTTTAATCAATTAAAAAACTAATAAGGGTTTAATTAATTATCAAAATAATGCAATCAAAACAAGGTTTTTCCAACTTCCTATAATAAAGATTGAGATAGTAAATCAACTAAAGAAATTGAGATTAATATACAGCCATTCTCACTTATGCCGCATGCATTATGCATCCAATTTTCAGTCATATGATTTACATTCAGTAATCCAAAGCAAGTTAAACAAAATAAAGGGATAGATCAATTATTACCCGAGGAGGTCGAAATGGATTTCGTTAATTCGTTCGACGCTCGACGAACTACTGGATTGAAGAGCAGCAAGTAAGGCGGCGCAGCGATGGAGCACCGGACAGATCAGCGAAGCAGCAGCGGAATCTGAGTAATGGACGACAACGGTGAAAAGACGGAGACGCGGAGCAGGAACTGGACTGGAGCCGAAAAAAGAAGAATCGAAGCAGGGAGCAGGACAAGCGAAGAGGGACAGTCGTCGGTCGGGGTCGAGGAGGAGAGGAAACGAGGAACGAAAAATAGAAGAAGAAAAAACTGTGTTTACCGTTGAAAATTTATTTTTCATCTTAGAAAATAAGGAAATATTTTTTTTTATAAAAATTAGAAAAAATATATTTATTCATTTATGTTATAAAACTAAAATATAGAGATAAAATTTTTAAAATGTGCTTATATTCATCAAGATTGGATAATAATATATTACTATTATTATTGATATTAATATTATAATAATAATAGTATTATATTATTATTTATTATGATAATAATAAATCAATCAAAATAATAATAATAATTAGATAAATATTAATAATATCAATGATGATGATGATGATGATGATATTCTCACTAACAATAACAATAATAATGCCAATATTAAAATTAAAAAATATTATTATTAATGCTAATATTAAATATAATTATGATAATAATAATAAGATCAATCAAAATAATTAGCAAAATAATAATAATAATAATAATAAAATCATAAAAAATATTATTGTTATTTTTAACAATATTAGTCATAATGTTATAAATAATAATAATAATAATATTAATGCTAATAAGAATATTATTGTTCTTGTTGTTATTCATTTATTCTCTCTTAAAAATAGTACTAATAATTTAATAAAAATAATAGTATTAATATTATGGTTATTATAATTTTATTAATAATAATAATATCATAAATATTACTTTCTAATTAATATTAATATTATTGATAATAATATTGTAATTATCAATCATATTAATTTTAATAAAAATAATATTATTAATATTATGATTGTTATAATTTTATTGATAGTAATAATATCATTAACATCAATTTCTTAGGAATATAAATATTATTAACAATAATATTGTCATTGCTAGTAATATTAATAAAATATTAACATTGTTATTATTACTAATGGAAATAATAATTATATTAATATTATCTTTATTATCATTATTATTACTAATCATATTAATACTCATAGTAGTAATAATAAATAATAATACTGTTATTATTAATATTTTTATTAATAACACTAACAATATTGTCATTTGTATCACTTATATTTTTATTAATATTAATATTAATAATATTAATAAGTATTAATAAAATAATATTGATAATAATAATATTATTATTATTACTGATTTTATTACTAGCATTAATAAAAATAATAGTAATAGTAACAGTAAATTGTTTAATTGAAAAACATAAAGAAAACAAAGGCATACATTTATGTGAAATACTTAGAAAACATAGTTCAAGTTGTTTTGTAGTTTTTTTTATACAGTTGGAAAACTGTATTTTTTAGTTTTTCAAAAAAAATATATCTAATACTAACTTGTAACACGTGTAAAATTTATAACTAAAACTTTTCGTTTAAGCGAAAGTGTAAAATAAATGTAATAGGATCTTACTACTATACTCAATATAAGTCTAGCTTACCATGCCATCATTATATCAAATACAAAGCAAAATTGTTAAACATTGAACCATACTATAACGGAGAAAGAAATAAATTCATAACATAGATAAGAGTTTTGAAGTTAACTCCAAATACAATATTCAAAATACATAGTCCAAAAGGTATCTGAATTAAAACAAAGAACCATATAACATGACTCTTTGGTCCCAAACCCAATACATAATGTAAGATCACTCCTCCCCCAATCAAGGCGTCATAAGGAACAAAGTCATCTATTGGGTCTTCAATGACCTACACAAACTCAACTGTTTCGTACGTATATGAGAATGGGCAACACTCATAAAAAGAATGATTAATACACTATGTATTAAATAAGGTAACAATATAGTCATAGAACGGTCACACAAGGTTAGAAGATACAACTACAAGGGATACCATACATATAAATTAACATATAAAAGTATCAACTTATTTATTGATTCCAGGTCTTACAAAAATAATGACATGATCAATATCCATAATCTTATTCACACTGAGTTTAGGAATCCCACTATTATCAATTGGTGGAAATCTATCATAATATACAATCCCCGAAGCGTAAAGCTTCTTGCCGCTATTATCATCGGTGGGACGATATCAATTATATACAACCCTAGGGAATAAAAATCCTGACCATTATTGTCATCCAATGGAACAGAAAAGTACAACATGTCCTAACTTACGTAAATTTTCACTTTAAGTGATTAATAACTTATCAATAATTATGATCATTTAGATGGTTCAATTAAATTTAAGTTCAGGGGCTCCACTATTCTCAATTGGTGGAATGGTATCATTGATATACAACCCCATGGCATACACCTCTTGACCACTATTCTCGTTCGGTGGGATAGATAGGTGCAACCGCAAGGCAACAACTCTTGGCTATTATTCTCGTCCTGTGAAAGAGACATGTACAATCAGTCCTGACTCATATGCTCTTTCATTGTAAATAATAAATAGCCTATTCAAGGTTATTTATTTCAATGATATCATGTAACACACATATAGGCATGCAAGACACATGACCCAACATATTTTTTCCAAGGACAAGACATATTCTCCTAAGAAATCCTAATTTCGTAAGTCAAACATAACTTCTCTCTCGATAGTTATTTTATCACCAATTTAAATACCTATTCGCAAAATATTATTATTGATGATATACCTAAAAATCAAGATTCAGCTATCACATATAACACATGCAATAATAACCCACCTTCAGCGTTACTATTTACATTGACCCACAAAATCATAATTTCACAATTAAAACATAACTTTCCCCATGTGACTTATAAAGCCACAAAATTTAATATATATTACTAAAATGCCAATATTAACAACATATTAGGCAATCAAGGTCAAATTCCAACATTTTACACATGTGATAATAATGTTGCCCCTAGGGTTACTATTGACACTTAAAATAGCGTTTTTCATTTATTAGCCTCAGACCATTCATATTCACTCCAAACATTCCATATAATATACTTAACCTATTTTGAACCAAATATAACATTAAAATACCTAATATTTTTATTTTTAACCTATATTGACCAAAATGCTCATGAGATAACTAAAATACCCACATTCCCACCAAAATCTTATAAGTTCTAATATGAATGATTTTTCAACCTCCAATGTATGTATCATCATAAAAATTTCATAACCACAAGTATGTATATATTTCGTAAACCCCAATTTATGCCAACCCACAATATACACAACGCACATGTTTCCACAACTTTCTTACTTTTACATCATATAGTATAGTATATATATCATTAATATAACAAATTATCATATAAAATTTCCAAACATGATATCACATAAAATTACATATATTGCACATAAAATCCCTAATTATGACATGTATCCTTACCGAAATGACTTTGGTCTCTAAGTACATAAGACTTAAGACTCATCCTCCAATATCACCGGAATATCACCTAGAACTCAAAATACAACAATAAAAGGATTATGAAAATTATATAAGGAAATGAAGGTAAAGGAGAAGAGGAAAAATGGAGATAATTGAAAGTGGGAGGCTTGACGCAGAGTGGTGCATGATGGAGGGTACAACGGTGCTCCAAGGTGGTACAGTAGGAGGAGAGAGTGCACAAGTTAAGGAAAAATGGCTCATGGCTGGAAGTGAGGTTTGCAAAGGAGGGCACGGCTAAGGCGTGCCCAAGTAGAAGGGGAAACTAGTGCATAGATGGCACATAGGTTGGAAGTACGCACGAGCTGGATGTGCAAGGTGCACATGCCTATGCTAGGTGCTCACAGGTCAGGTATGCCTCAATGAAACTAAACCAAGTGAGCATAGGAAGAGGGAAAAAACGTGGCTTGGGGCTACAATGGTTGGGCGATGTTGAGGGAGGTTGATGTGATAGATTAATGTATTCTATAGATTTTACAAGATCGAATGCTAATCCATCAAGATTAATACATACTATATTGTGGAAGCGTACTTGAATCTATAATGGAGAAATTATTGATGGATTTGGAACAATGACGGTACTACAGTCTTCTGGATTTTGCATACACACGTCATTTTTTCATTTAACTGATGGGAATAAAATAGGACATCATATATGTGACCCAGGAACCACGACCCTTTATATAGACAACTGACATATTGTCTATCGGATTATTTTAGTTCGGCCCATCAATAAACTAAAATATCAAATGTCTCTACACATTCAAGTCCACATCTAATCAGATACATTAAGCCCAATAATTTATATGTAAATACAATCACTTATATACAGGCTTAATTTATACAACAACCCGCAATTCATATCATTCACATATAATCCCAATTGTTGGATAAAAACCCAACAATCTCCCACTTGGGCTATATGTGCGACCTTATAACCACAAATTGCCAAATGAACAAATGAGCTCAATATTGTTGTTGTAATGAAATGTATCTATAACCAATCTGCTCCATTAGTCACACCAATATAGGATCAAAACGGCTGTCGTCACATTTCTTTGTAACTAAAACTTCAATGGTCACATATGTAGATATAATTAAACTACATGAATCAAGATGCGGATGTGTAGTATGGAAATTTCATGTAATGTGATCTTAACATGCCTATTTCCAACTGGTCCACCTTAAAACATTAATGAGATCAAATCATGGACAAAGACAGAAACGAAATAAATTGAAACTTTATTTCTACAGAAAACATATGGTTAAAAATGTCCATAAGCCAAAACAAAGCTTCCATACATAGAGAAAATAAAGTGAGAGACTCCCACTAAAACTAAACATTATCAGCTGATATAACACTCATATGAGCAACATGCTCGAGGAACTGTTTGGGTGGTAAAGCCTTAGTGAGTGGATCCGCTATCATGGAGTCTGTATTAATATGCTCTATAGACAATTCTCCTTTCTGTACTTTCTTTTTAATAACCAAGTATTTGATATCGACACTTTTTGATTTCATAGAACTTAGGTTGTTATTAGAATACCGAACTATCTGCAGCCATATTATCACACAACATCTTGAGTGGTCTCTCAATACCATCAACTATACGCAACCCTATGATAAAATTTCGCAGCCATATACCACAAGTGGAAGCTATATAACATGCTACAAATTCTGCTGCCATAGTGGAAGAGGCCACAACGATCTGCTTAGCACTATTCCAAGAAACAACAGCTCTAGCCATCGTAAAAACAAAACCTGATGTAGACTTCATGCTATCTTGGCATCCAGCAAAATCAGAGTTAGAATATCCTACAATCTCAAGCTTGTCTGACCTCCGATATGTGAGCTTGTAATCTTTTGTTTTCTGTAAATACCGCATGTATCATTTGGCTGCTGTCCAATGATCGAGTCCTGGATTACTCTGATATCTGCCTAGCATCCCAATGATGTATGCAATATCCGGATGCGTACACATTTAAGCATACATTAGACTTTCCATTACTGAAACATAGGGAACACTTTGCATTTGCTTTTGTTCAAAGTCATTTTTAGGGCACTGACTAAGACTAAATTTATCTCTTTTAGCAATAGGGGTGTTTATTGGTTTACAGTTCTGCATGTCATACTGCTTGAGAACCCTTTCGACATAAGCCTTTTATGACAGTACTAGTATACCTCAAGAGTGATTTCGATGTATCTCTATGCCCAATACAAAAGAGGCATTACCAAGATCTTTCATCTCAAAATTTTTAGCTATAAATTTCTTGGTTTCATGCAACAAACTTATGTCATTATATGCCGGCCGTATATCATCAACATACAGAACCAGAAAAAATATATTTACTCCCACAGAACTTATGGTATACACATTCATCTATCAAATTCATCTCAAAACCAAAATAGGTGATAACTTGATGAAATTTGAAATACCATTATCGAGATGCTTGCTTGAGCCCATAGATAGATTTATTAAGTTTACAAACCATATTCTTTGGGTCTCCTGACACAAAGTTTTCTGGTTGCACCATATAGATTGTTTCCTTAATGTCACCATTAAGAAAAGCGGTCTTAACATCCATATGATGTAACGCAAGATCAAAATGTGCCACTAATGCCATGATTACTCTCAAGGAATCTTTAGAAGAGATTGAAGAAAATGTCTCTTTAAAATCCTTTCCTTCTTTTTATGTAGAGCTCTTGGCGACAAGATGTGCCTTATATCTCTCCACATTACCCTTTTAATCCCTTTTGATCTTAAATATCCATTTGCAACAAATGAGTTTATTTCCTTCAGGTAATGGGAAAAGATCCCATATGTCATTATCCATCATGGACTTTATTTCCTCATTCATAGCACCAATCCACCTTTGAGAATTCAAAATCTCTATGGCGTGACGAAAGCTAATTGGATCATCTTCCATCATCCCAATGCCTACCTCATGTTCTAGGATAAATACAATATAATCATTTGAAATATCACTTCTCCTTTCTTTGGTGGATCTCTTTAGCTCTTGAGGTTGTTGAGCTTGTTTTTGTGGAAAAATCACCTTATTATCAATATGTGGTTGTATGACATTGTCTTGTAGAGGCTCTTGATTTGCCTCCTGATCAATGGCAGGTGTAGAGACTTACACATTGTCAGAGATAATAATAGGAATTATAATCAATTCCTGCTCAAAGGCAATGTCCCTAATCTTATTTCTCCCCATAAGCTCAATATCCTCAAAGAACGTGGTAGTTCTTGTCTCAAAAATCAACTTGAGTGTGGGATTATAGAACTTATAGCCCCTTGATCGCTCAGATTAACCAATATAATAGTTACTGATTATTTTGGAGTCCAATGTCTTTTCATGTGGCCTCTATGGCCTAGCCTCAGCTGGACATCCCCAAATATGAAAATGCTTCAGACTAGGTTTTTTTCCTGTCCAAAGTTCATAAGGTGTTTTGGTAGCTACTTTAATTGGTACTCTATTTAGAATGTAAGCTACTATCTTTAGTGCTTCTCCCCAGAGTGACTCTTGTAAGATAGAATGACTAATCATACTTTTTACCATATCCTTAAGAGTTCGGTTTCATCTTTCAGATACACCATTCATGCTAGGAGAAATTGGCATGGTGTATTGTGGGACAATTCCATACTCTTATAGGAATCTAGAAAAAGGTCCTGAACATTGTTCACCTGAACCATCATATCTGCCATAGTATTCACCACCACGGTCAGATCTAACGTACTTGATTCTTTTGTTGAGTTGGTTCTCAACTTCAAATTCAAAAGATTTGAACACATATAAAGATTGTGATTTTTCATGAATGAGATACAAGTATCCATGACGTGATTAATCGTCTATGAATGATATGAAATACTATTGACCATTCCAAGAAGCCGTAGGGAATAATCCACAGATATCTAAGTGAATCAACTCTAAGACGTCTAAAGATCTATTTGCACATGTTCTCTTTATTTTGATATATTTTCATTTAACGCATTCAACACAATTGTTTAAATCTATAAAGTTAGGGGAATCTAAAATTCCATTAGACACAAGCCTCTCAATTCTTCCTTTTGAGATATGACCTAAGCACTTATGCCATAATGACGCTGGATTATCTTTACTTAATTTGTGTTTAGTACCACGTGATTCTACATGTAAGGTTTCATGATGTAAAGTGATTACATAAAGTAAATATAGTTAATCGTATGCACACAATGAACCAGTACCAATAACATTTAAATTTAATGAAATACTAAATTTATTATTTCTGAATGAACATTAATAACCATATTTGTCCAATAAGGAAATAGAAACCAAATTCCGTCTACAAGAGTGTACAACAAATGTGTCTTTCAAATCCAAATAATGACCCGATTCTAATAATAACCTAAAAGTGTCAATCGCTTTAACCGTAGCTGCCTTACCATCTCCTACATAGATGTGTCTTTCACCATCATTTGGCTTTATGTAGCTCAAGTAACCCTATATAGAAACACTTATGTGAATAGTAGCACCAGAATCTAGCCATCAAGTGTTTCTAGGTACTAAAGCTAAATTAAGCTTAGAAAAGACCTAAAAAAGGGTTGTACCTTTCTTCATGCACCATGCATGATACTTTTGACAATCCTTCTTAACATGTCCAATCTTTTTGTAAAAGAAGCAGTTATCTTTTTTCTTCTACTGTTTCTTTTGGACCGGACCCTTAGGAGAAGCTTCATTCTTTCTCTTCATGCCATGACTTTTAGGGGTAAATGCTAGATGAGAAATTTCAGTCTTATCTTGCTCACACAATATGAAATGAACTCATTAAGAGTCTATTTCTCCTTTTGGCGGTTATAACTGACCTTAAGTTGACTGAATTGTGTAGAAAGAGAAATCAATATTAAATGCATAAGTAAGTCATTTGACAATTCGAGCTTTAGTGCCTTTAGTTTTGAAGCAATGTTAAACATCTCCATGATGTACTTCCTTATATTTCCTTTACCTTTATACTTTAATGAAATCAAGCACTGTAAAAGAGTGCTTGTTTCAGCCTTATCATTTTTTACAAAATGTTTTTTTAATTTTGGTAAGGAAATCTTTAACATCAATGATCTCATCAGAGAATCCACCCATAAAAGCCTCTGGAATGGTGCACTTGATGATCATAAGACCCATGTGATTAGAGCGATCCCACTTCTCAAAGTTCTTTTTTTCATCAGAGGAACTTTCAGCTATCAAATTAATGGGTTTTACTAACCGAAGTGCATGGTATAGATCCATGCAGCCAAGGACAAGTAAAACATTGTCCTTCCATTCCTTAAAATTATTCTTATTCAGCATGGGAATGGAATTCAAGTTGGCGGATATAGTAGTATCAGACATAACTGTACAGAAAATACAACAACAACATAAATATACATATTCATATAAAAATGCATAATAAACAATAAGTAAATTTAAATAATGGCAATCCCATCACAAGAATCCAGTTTAACATTAATATTAAGTTTTTGGATAGTAATATTAACTACAAGTGGAGTTCTTGTTGTAGTGATCAAACACCGATAATAAGGCTTGTCAGATAATGAGATTATCTTCGGATTAACTCATTATCCATATGGCATCCAAATAATTACCACATACTTATCACCACATATATATATATATATATATATATATATATAAAATTCTACCAAATATGTGTCTTCCTTTGGGCCGACAAAATATTCCCATGAATAAATATATATACATAAACATCCAATAATTTTAATAAACTAATCTTCATAGAAAAGGTCACTTAGGTGACATATTGTGTCAATTAGTCTATCTAATAATATTAAACAACCAAAAATTTAAATAAATTGATCCCTCAATTTTATTCAAAAATTTGAACCTGAATTGGGACTAACTTTATTTAGATTTAATATCCACAAAAAATATTAAAATCTAACCTTATTAGTATTAAAAAAAACACACATAAAAGGCCCACACAATAATTTATTAGATAAGAATAAAATAAACAACTAATTAAATTAATTATGCCAATTATATTTAATTAATATTACTATTTAAATAATATAAAATAAATGAGTGCCAAAATAATAGCCCAAAAGTACCCTATATATATATAAAGCTGGGCTATACAACTAAAAGTCCAAAATTGACCCAATCGGCCCAACAAAGAAACCGGCCCAATATGATTAAGAAAGAAACAAGCCAGAAAAACCCAAATAATAATATAAATGGGCTGCAAAAAAGGTTAAGTAAAAATAGCTAGCAAAGTTGGTCGGGAGCATTATAACTGACGATTTGGTCCTGAGTTCAAAACCAGATCTCGATCAAAACAAATCCCTCCTTTTTTTTAATATGTCGTGGGCCCCATAAGAGATATAAACCAAATAAAGAAAGCTCCCACATCCAATGTGAGTCCTTCGATTGTCAGATTAAAAAACGGTGGTACGTTATCCCTTTCCTTTTTTTTATTATTACCAAATTAACCCTTCAGTAATTAACCCTATTACTTTCTAATCTCTTCTCCTTTCTCACGTCTGCCGCCCATCCCTATAACTGCCATCTAAAAAAATTCCAAAACCACAGTCCATTGCTGCCGCCCATCACTGGCTACCATCGCTAGCTTCTGGCAATAGCCAATAACGATGCTTGATGGTGGTATTAATTCCTAACGTCACCACGAGTAGCATCGCGATGAGGCAACAGACAAGGGAAAAATGGTGCTTTAATGAACAATACCGAGCTGAATCCATAACAGATGTGGAAGGAGGGAGACGAATGAAACAAAAAAAATTTGGTGTGGGAGTGAACAATACCAAACAGTGCTATATCGAAACAAAATTTTGAATATTAGTTATAGTGCCAAATAGTAACAGACAAAACCAAACAGTAACAGACAAAACCAAACAGTATCGTTCGAAGAACAACGTTGAATAAAGAAAAACATGTATGAACAGTACCAAACAATACTAAAACAGTGCTATATCAAAATAAAAAATTTGAATAGTAGCTACAGTGCCAAACACAATACCATTCGAATACATGAACAACGCCGAACAAACAAAAACATGTATGAACAATCCCAAAACATTTTTTTTTAATCTTGATAAATTTAGCAGATGACTTTGATACCAATTGATAGATTAATGTATTCTATAGATCTGATAAGATCGAATACTAATCTATCAAGATTAATACATAAAATATTGCAGAAGTATACCTGAATTCATAACGGAAAAATTATCGATGGATTCGGGATAATGATGGTACTACGGTCTTCTGGATCTGGCACACATACGTCGGTTTTCTTTTTGACCGATGGGAATCAAATAGGACTTTGTATATGTGAGTATGTGACCTAGGGACCATGACCCTTTATATAGACAACTGACATATTGTCTATTGGATTATTCTAGTTCGGTCCATTAGCAAACTAAAATACCCAATGTCTCTACACATACAAGTCATCTAATTAGATATATTAAGTCTAATAATTTATACGTAAATACGATCACTTATATACAAGATTAATTTATATAACAACCCACAATTTGTATCATTCACATATGAGCCTAATTGTTGGATACAAACCCAACATGATGGGGATGAGGTGGTGATGGTTGGGAGAGAAGGTGGTGGTGCTTAGTGGTTGGGGGTGGTGAGTGGCGTGGTGTTGGTGCAACAAACAAAGCAGGGAAATAGAGAAGAAATGAAGAAGGTTTTGGTTGGTTCCTATGGATGAAAAGAGTGAAAGGGAAAGAAGGCATAAGAGAATAGGGTGGTGCAAGTATATATATATATATATGCATGGGGTTAAGATGAGGGAGTTGGAATCTGAAAGGTGAGGGTTTGGTGTGGTTGGTTTTGGCATGGGTGGTGTGGAAAGGGATGCAGGCTGCATGCGAGGGGTTGTCCAAGTGCAAGTTGTGTAGTTGCAAGGTGTGTAGAGGGGGTGGTTGGTGCAAGTAGTGTGTATGGAAACGGATGGGAAAGGAAAAGAGATAACATGCATGGGGAGGAAGGACATGTATGGCTTGAAGAAGAAAAGAGGAAGTGGTTGACTTTGTCGATTGAGGAGAAGGAGGAGAAAATAAAAAGAAAGGAATAGGGAAACAAAAAGAAGAAAAGAACAAGGGATAGGAAAAAGGAAAGGGGAAAGAAATTATTGAGGTCAGGATTAGGATTAGGTTTAAGTTAAAATTTATGGATTTGGTTAAAAATTTAATCCATTAATTACCCAGGGTTAGGGTTAGACTAAAAATAAAATATAAATGACTCAAAAATTACAATTTATATTAGATTAAAAATATTAATTATCCGAGGTCAAAATTAGATTAAATATTGGGGTATTACACATATTTTCTAAATTATTGAAAAATTGTATTTTTTTTTCATAAAGCAACCATATGGATGGCTTCAAATGAATTATCTTGAAGCTGAATAAAGCCACATTTAGAATTGTTTGGATCAAAGCTCAATCCCTAAACCTTTGGCCCAAATAAAAAAAAGGACCCACAGTGCTCTAACTTTTGGGTTGTGATGCATATGATATCTAACTTGGGTCTTGCTAGGAGGTAGTTTTTCAAGATAACTTAAAACAACCGAAAAAAAGGAGAATAATGGGGAAAGATTTAAGAGAATAAAATAGATCCTTGGTAATCCCTTGAATCAATACTTACAAGAAACACCTAAGTTGTAAATTATTAAGATAAATCTTGGATTTTTTTTTTACAAAACTTCAAATTCTTGCACTTGAGTTTTGAAGAGAAGAACTTTTGGTTTACTTGTGAGAAAAATGTAGCTAATAAGCTGTGTGTTCTCTTTCATTCTATCCTTGATACTTGTAGAAGAAGTGCATGATTAAAGGTTACAACTTAGCCATATAATACATATGATTTGAGGTAAAAACAAGGTAGGAAATGTACCTAATATTTTAGATAGGAGTTTCGGGCATGGGTAGGATATTGAGCATATTTTCAAACATGAATGCTTATTTAGCACATGTTCTAACTCATATAACATCCACATAACTCAAAATAAAAGAGATAAATCCCAT
Organism: Tamarix austromongolica; assembly: GCA_039764185.1. Lineage (NCBI taxonomy): Eukaryota > Viridiplantae > Streptophyta > Magnoliopsida > Caryophyllales > Tamaricaceae > Tamarix > Tamarix austromongolica. The sequence continues at coordinate 85,616,192 of CM077818.1, read as the reverse complement.
TTTAATCTTGTTAGTAACAAAAAGGAGTAAGGAGTGTCTTCTAATCTTTCTCATTTTTTTTTCCAAAATCTACATTGTTCTTTCCAAGTACTGAAAAAGACTTGACATACAACTCAAGAGGGACTTGTGACTATTTTGTGTGGCTCTTATGGGTGCAGCATGGCTTTGACTTTGTGGATATTTAGGGATAAAATATTAAGGGAAAATGAGTTAAAAATAGTGGTAAAAGTATAGGAAAAAATGTGGCTAAATGTGGCCTATATTTGGGGTATTTTGTGGATGGTACAAAAAGGGGGTTGACACGGCTTGCATGGTTTGCATGACTAGAATTTATTGGATGATTAATTTGTCTAGGTAAGGATATTTTTTTGGCTCTCAAACTTGAGAACATTAATGGCGAGATTGTGATCATCAAATGAGGATGATCCCACATTAAGTTGTCAATGGGTTTCCACTATATTTTATTTATACATTACCTCATGTAGCAATAATATTCAATATTGTGTAAAAAAATTGAATAATATTCAATATTCTTCCACCTAGGCTATGTGGTGCTGCATGACACCATGTAAAAGCCCCCCCCAACAACACCAATCTAGATTGATGATATAGCTTATTACTTGAACAAATAGGTTTCAATTTTTAAACATACAAGTTAGGGTTCAAAATAATTTACTCATTTGAGATTCGATTGAAAACCAAACATTGAAATTGAATTTGATTCAAAATCCTACACAAAGAAGATGAAGTTGATTCAAAATTCTACGACAAAAAGACAGACAATCTTGAAGAATGAACCATGGACGATGATGAGTGTGTGAAGAATACAACCCCGTGTGAGGTGGAGATGATGAAGGACAACCAATAACTGATGCCATTGTTAAGTAGCTGAAGATGATAGAGGATGCATGATGCACTAATTTCTTAAGGCTCAAGCTACTAAAGAACAAAGTCACGAATGCCTATCTGAAGAGAATAATACAAGAAAGGTTTTAATTGTTTGGGTTGCATAAATGACACAATTTATAACACCCCAAAATTTACTAATAATTTTTTTTAGTGGAAGCGTGACAACAATATAGCCAGGTGTTACCGACGTACTTGACATAAGTCTGACTTACCATATCATCATTTCATTAAATACAAGGCAAAAGAGTTAAGACTTAAACCATGATAAACAAAGAATGAAATAATTTTCGTAAACTTGAGAGTTTGGAGGTTCCCTCCAAGTACAATATCAAAATATAAAAAAAAAGGATACATTGAAAATTAAGAGTCCCAAAAGGTATCCAGACTAAAATTGATAACTGGATAACATAGCACTACGCCCAAACTCAATACATAAGAGTCACTCCTTCAAAATTAAAGCATTATAAGTAGCAAAGTCATCAAATGGGGCCTCATCAACCTATACAAAAACACCTAGGTCATTTGCTCATGGGAATGAGCAACACTTATGAGAAGGATGATTAGTATGCTGCATACTGAGTAAGGTAACAATAGAGTTATAGAGAGAGTACAAAATACATAAGATTGCATACAATATTGATTAGGAGAAAGGATTAAACATTATATGATGCAAGATAATAACCAGGTTAGATTTCCATTATTAGGTATATCTATAATCCATTTTTTTATGTACGATGATTCAGGACCCGCTATTATTAAGTCGGTGGAACTGATTGAAACACCTTCCAAGGAAAAACATGCCTGATCAATATACTTAATTTTATGGAATGGTTTGAAGCATCTCCCAGAACAAAAATTTCCTAGACGTTATTATTTAGTTGGTGGAACAAACTCAATACTTCGATCTCGACTTACGTGGTCTTTCACTATAAGTGATTAATGTCTTATTCACTGTTATTCATCTCAAGATCACCATGAGTACACACATATAGATATTAAAGACACATAATCTAGATTAAACTAATTATATAAGGCACAAAAAACAAAACCACGTGAAGATCAAAACATTTCCCAAGGAAAATGCCACATTTTTCTAGAGAAGCCCTAATTTTACATCATAAACATAACTGATTCCATAATGGTCATTTATCCACCAATTTTAGCATAATTTCCTAAAACATTAATATTATCTACATATCCATAAATCAAGGTCTAACCCTAACATCTTACACATGTGATAATAACCCTATCTCTAGGGTTAATATTCACAACCCTACAAAGTCCTAATTTTACAAGCTAGGCATGTCTTTTCCCATAAGACTCATATAATCACTAAATTTAATACTCATTCCTAAAATTATGATATTAAAATATATTAAAAAATTAAGGTCTAACTCTAACATTTTGCACATGTGATAATGACCCACATCTAGGGTTACTCTTCCCAATTTAACATATTTTTTCATTTTAATGGACCTAGACCATTCATAATTAATCCAAAAATTCTACATGATATACTTAGAATATTTTAAAACATTTAAAACATTAGAATACCAAAGATTCTATATTTATACCATATTAACCAAAATACCCTTAAGGATGCCAAATCTTTCATATTACAAATGCACATGTCACATAATATAAATGTACATCTTATATGGTACAAAATTATGAATATAAATATTTTAGGTGTATAGTGGAAAACATGGTATCATTTTTGTAAATTTATGAACTTTGTATTTTAAATGGTGGTGGAAGGATGCATATCTTACAGAATATTAATATGCATCTTATAACACATACATATATACAATTTATAGAATCTAAATATGCATATTACATGATATAAATGCATATATTGTAAAATATCAATACAAATGTTTTAAAATATAAGTACACATCTCATAGAATACACACACACATATTTTACAGAATATAACTACATATACTACAAAATATCAATACATATGTTACAAAATATAAGTACACATCTTATATAATATATATACACATTTTATAGAATGCAAATACACACCTTACACAATAATATACATACATACATAATATAAACACACATCTTATATAAAATACCAATATGCATCTATAATAAAATAAAGCAGTTACAAAAATTCAAACTATAGAATAAAAATAAACATTTGTATAGATGTGTATTCCTATAACATGTGCTTACATACATACATATTATTCATACTGTAAATAATATGAAGTGTGTTTCATCAAACACCTAGTATGTGTTGCCCTAAAAAATTACTATGGAAAACCTATTGAAGGAGCTCCAAGCTACAATATTTATTACGTATTTCATGATTCTCTTATGCCTTTCACTTTGTTTGCTACTTTCTATCTTGTTTGCTACGCTTTCTTATCTTTTTCTTGTATGCTCATCAATTTTCTGAATTGATCAAGTATCAATATTCTAAAGTAATTAACAAGAATCAATATTACATTCATCATATACGTTTGGGATCGATTGTGCCAATAATCTAATCCTCCATTTTAGGTTAATGATGAAGATAATGAGCAAAGGTTGGGGTCACAACCATCATAACCTCCAATAATTTCAAAAGTGCAACTAAGACAAATGTACCTCAACCCATCTAAACACCTATGATACCATGGAAGATAATAACGATCATTGTTGGACTTGCAAACATGAATGATGCACCTAATCACAATTGTATCATCTTTAATCAAACACCTCCTAGGATCCTCCAAGTGAGATGTCAAACAAAATTTAGCAATTCCCCACTGATAAAATGACAAATAGAATGTTGTGGTCATATAGGAAGTTAATTCATTGCTTTTGTAGCTTTGGTTGCAAATGCTAATGTCACATATGTGGATCGTGGCGAGTGGAATGCAAGAAATGGGGAAATGGGTATTGTAAGCAGCAAGCAAGTTGTGTATGGATGTATGATGCAATGATTACTGATTCACTTGCAAAACATATTCAATGGTGTTATTAGACTGGAATGACAACTGATTCATTGATTTGATTGGTTGGTTTGGTCTGATTTTTAATATTATGCTTGTGCTATGACTCAACTTTCACACTTTGGTACCAAAATTTGATGAAGAAGACTAGAGAAGAGAAGAAGTGATGAGATAGAGATAAAGAAGGGAAAGAGAAGAACAAAAGATATGCTTAGATTATTCATGACTATTATTTAAATAGAAATTTTATATTTAAAGATGAAAAATGATTCTAATAATTAATTTTATCTAAGAAAAAAAATTGAAAAATACTAAATAAACACATATAATTACTACAAAAATTAATTTCTTCCAAAATATTTCTTGAGATATCTATTTTTATCTTTAGGTCCTACATCATTGGTTGTTATATAAAGGATGAATACAACTTTTACGAAAGTCAAAGTTTTTAGGATAGGGAATTGAAAAATACATATGATAAGTAAGGTGACCATAATATGAAAATTCAATCATACTAGTAGAGCTATATTAAAATTTTTGATTCTCTATGATGTCTATATATTCTCACTTGTTTTTATTATCTTTTGCTAGTTTACAAGTAGCAAATTCTTAAAAATGTTTTGTCTGTATCTTTTCATTCATTGCCAAATGGTAAGTTAAATAATGTAGCTAGTTTATTCCTTTTTGAAATATTTGAAATAAGTTCAATATCCTCATTCATTCATTCTTCTTCTTCCTAAGTGAATATCTCCACACGTTCTTATTGTCATACCAAAGTAGGCAATGCAAATTGGATAAGGATCAAGCGAAGAAAGAGAAAAATTAAAGGAAAAAATGAAAAGTAAAAAATTAATTTTTTTAAAAATAATTTTTATTTTAAAATAAAAATTTTAAGTTAAAAAGGTTTCTTACAAAAGGAAATATGAATTATAAAACTAGTAAAACGTGAAATGCACCGATTAATATGCACCTCACTTAAGGAGGTGAAGTGTTTTTTTTTTCCTTAATCCTTGATTGAAAGCTTAAAAATAACTATTTTCTCTATTTAAAAAAAATAAATTATATTTTTATAATAAACTTTGATTGTTAATATCTTCTAGTATATAAAAATTTAAATAATAATATTATAAAATTAATTTTCAATATAAATATAATAAGTATATTTTATATCATAATATATTATATTTTAAAATATACTAATAGACGAAGTTTAGCCTTCTTTTTAAAATAATCAAGGTAACCCAATACTCTAAGTTGATGCGTTATAACTACAACTTCAATATGCAAGCAATTGAACCGTCTGTAAAACGATTTCATTCCAAATTTAATCCACATCCGTACTCACAAGTATTATAGACAAGACACGTTTCAAATCATTCAGTGCTCCATTACATCCGGCGCGAAAATAATAATCTATATATATATAAAAACGGAGTTGTCTAGCAGACAATATACAGATAAATTTTTCCTCCTAAACTATATCCATTATTACTAATCAAAAATTATTACTGTAATATATTATTGCTAATTATTGTTATTGCTAATTAATGAGATAAAATAATTAATATAACTATTTATTAATATAATGCGACTATTCATCTTCTACGTGCATTAAATGTATATAACTATTCATTTGCTGCACATATGTCAAACAATAAATTTTAATAAAGTATTAACTATATATTTTCTAATCAAATATTTTCTTAATTAATTATCCGAACACATGCAGAAAACTATTCATTTCCTGTGTGTTAATTGAATTGTCGGACTATTCATCTCTTACATATTAATATATAAATAATTAATACACCAAAGTGCATATTCGTTTGCTTCACATATATATATCCATTAATACAATGCGACTATTTATCATCTATGTGCATCAAATGCATATAACTATTCATTGGTTGTACATATATCGAACAACTAATTTTAATAAAGTATTTTTTTAATTAATTACCTGAATATATGCAGTAAACTATTAATTTCCTGTGTATTAGTTGAACTGTCAAACTATTCATATTCTACATATTAATATATAAATAATTGATAAATAATTAATACACCAAATAAAGTGCATAAACTAGTCGACCAACACATATGCATCTGCTGCCATTAATACAATGCAACTAGCAAATATATACAATTAATTTTAATAAAGTATTATTTTTTTCCTTTTTTTTAAGGTTAGATCAACATCAATCAAATATGATAATGATGATGATGATGATGATGATGATGATAATAATAATTTTTTATAATAATAATTTTATTATTTATTATTAATAATATGACTATTATTATTAATATAACTATAATAATTATAACTATTAATATAATTAATACTAATATAATTATTTATATAATTTTGATAATTACTATTATCATAATTTATAATATAATAATGATAATTATTATGATGATAATAATGAATATTAATATAATTGATTATTACTATTAAGAATATTATCATGATTAATAATATAATTATTATTAAAAAAACTAATAATAGAACGACAACATTGGTTATTATATAAAAATAGAGTTGTTTGGCAGACAATATACAGACAAATTTTTCCGCCTAAACTATACCTATTATTATTAATCATATATTATCACTGTCATATATTATTACTAATTAATAAGGTCAAATAAATGATGAAATACTCTTGCGTATTAATTGATTTGTCAAACTATTCATCTCATACGTTGCATAACAACATAATGATATTCATCTCCTGCGTATTAATTGACTTATTCATCTATTGTACATATGTCGAACAACACATATTAATCAATAATTTTCTTAATTAATTATCTAAAAATATGTAGCCAACTATTCATCTCCTGCGTATTAATTGAGTTGTAAAACTACTGAATACATGAATATAACTATTCATCTGCTGCACATATGTCGAACAACACATATTAATCAAGAATTTTCTTAATTAATTACTTGAACATATGCAGCCAACTATTCATCTCCTGCATATTAATTGAATTGTCAAACTAATAAACATATAAATGTAACTATTCATCTCATGCGAACAGCAAATTCATATAACTATTCATCTTCTGTCATTAATACAACACAACTATTTATATCCTACATACAACAAATGCATATAACTATTCATCTATGCACATATGTCGAACAATACATATTAATCAAGTATTAATTAAGTATTTTATTAATTAATTACTTTAACATATACAACCAACTATTCATCTCCTGCATATTAATTAAATTGTTAAACTATTTATCTCTTATATAATAATATATAAATTACTAATACACTACCCGTGCATTGCGCGGGAAAATGTAACTAGTAATAATAAAAACCCTGCTCAATGGACAGGCAATCGATCCAACTGGCACATTTTCGGAGATAATCAATTTAACAAGATAAATGGACAGATTAGTTCAACAAAGAGCGAGCTTTCTTATGTTGATTTAATCTCGTGAATGATTGTATTAATTAACTCAACTATTCAAGAAACTGAAGTATTTATCTAACAACTGCTATGATTAGTAATTAAGTATGACGTTAATAAAAATGCTAAGAATTAATTATCTTAACCTTTAAAAGAGAAAATCCACAAGCAAGTGCCGAACAGCGACATAAATCAAGCAAAATCTGCGGCAAATCATCGGTGGAGCAGGTCCGCAGAGGCACACAAATTAGGAACACCTCCCCCCAATTATTTTATGCAAATTGAGTCTTGAAATTTTCTCTAAATTATCTTGCTGAAATACTCCATTTTGTTATTAGAAAAGTTTGATAATAATTATTACAAGATTATTAACAATTTCATCAAATCCTTCGTATGATTTTAACTTCGCAAGCTTATTTAAGCCACTTACAACTATCAAAAATATTTAATAATTTTATATAGCCCGTATATTTCAATTTCAAGCATTAAATTATCTTGTATTATAGTATTTAAGATAATATAAACTGTTTTCAATCTAGTTCTTCTATTTGTGCTTAGATGCTTCTTTTGATTCATTTATATATATATATAAGATTTGCAGGTCAAAGTTTCAAATTTTTATAGAATGTATTTTTTTTTCTAACTGTATTTTTAGATTCAAAATTGCTTAAAGTATATATTTGGACATTTTGGTTAATCTGTAATTATTTTTCCTAGTTCTTTTCATTTCATACTTAAATTGTGTATTAGGATTTTTTAGCTTAAAAATGCAATGCTTATGAAAGATTATATTTGAGTTATAAATAAGTCAAAATCTTAAAGCATATTTTTTTAATTAATTTCCCAATATTTTGATTTTTTTTAATTTCTCAAAAAAAAACTTGATTTTCACCTTTAGCACTATAATTCATATATGATTTCTTATTATTAATTCACTATATATTTTTTATATTTTCAGAAAATTTTCATAATTTATTGAGTTTATTTAGGTTTTTTCCTAATAAAAGTCTAATTAATGGTATTTCCTTCATTATACATCATCTACATATAGAAAACAATACTTCCAGGGCATGAAAATTATCCTCTATACTTTAATGATAAGATTTTGTGGCTATTTACATTTTATTCCATTGTTAATCAACTTATAGACCCTAAATCAATTTCAAAATATATTACCTTATCTACATTACACTCTTTTAACTCATCTAACCATAACACTTCAAAATTTTCTAACCTAATTTTTGGGGTGTTTAGGCTTATCATTCCTCCCTTATTTTTTACATTTGTTGTAATCCCTTAACCAAACCTCTAATTGTGATCCCACCCTTGCTAACCAGACCCATGTTTTCTTTCCTCATTTTAGTTGCTCGTAATTGAATCCCTAACCTTACCGAAAACACCACTCAGTCACACCATTCATTCAAGTGCCACATACTCCATACTAACTCATACCTCTATTTTTTCTTTCACTTAGAATTTCACCCCTCATCATACCGTACCCTAGATCCCCCCTTAGGCTTTCTTATTTTCATGCAACCTCTTATGCACACTTACCTCCCTTCATCTCCCTTATCTATTGACCATTTCAACTCTAACCAGTTTTCCCTCCTTTTCTTTTAGCTAAATTTTGTTGTTTGTGAAGCCATCTTGACTCTCTATTCTTCTTCTTACTCGTTTATCATTTCTCTGTTATGTTGCATTTACATTTTTTAGATTTCCATACATATTCACCACTCTCCAGCATTAACCACCCATGCATGCCATCATCTCCTAGGTCAAGACCTTACGTAAGCTCTAATGCAACTAACCACCACCCTTAGCTACATCACCACCTCCCACAAGCAACCACAACCTTTGACACCCACTCATGGTGGACATCACTTCCTCTTGTCCACATGTCACATTGCCAGCCATTTTTCATGTCAACAACTCATGAAACTAGTCCCCTAATTGAGTGAATAACCCATACAAAACCCCTTGAGCAACACTTGACACTCACAAAACTACAACGCAACCAAACATTCTCTGGCTTTCCTAGCCTTTTCAAGCTTAAGGGTTATTTTTCTTCCCTTAAGTTTGTGTCCTATTTTAATCCTTATTCTAATTCTTCTAGCTAATTCTTGTTGTTTTTGCTTAGAGATCAAGGTGTGGAAGGAGGTGATTATAATTTATTTTGCTTAGAGGCTATAGTGGCTTGTGGCAAGGATGCATATCTCTATTTTAGGACCTTTGGTTTCTATGTGTTAATTCTTATGTGAAACTATGCTAGAAGCTTTTATGTAAGAAAATCATGTTGAGGGTTATTTGCCTTGTATTCATGCTTTTTATTATAAATATTCATGTGTTTTTATGATTTCATGTGAATTTATATATTTTAGGCATTGCTAGGCTTTGTTATGAAATCTTAAGCATGTTGGTATATATTTTTGTATTGTTTTGATAAGTGCAAAGTTGAGTAGAATTAAATATGATTAAGTATCATTATTTGTGAAAGTATGTTGAGGTTGGAAGTTTTGGTGCTTTGGGCATGTGGGGGGCTTCAACCCTAAGCCATTAGTAGTGTGTAGAGGATATATTAATTAAGTCTTATTCTATATTTGAAGGGATATAGATGTATAATGGTTGGGTGAAGTTTTGGTGAGTTTTGGAATATGAGAATTTTTGTTAGAGCTTGAGTGATTTTTGACCATAAAGGCTTATAGGTTAAATTATATTTTTTTTGGGAAATAATTATTTCATTGTATCCCTTAAGGTTTTTACATTAAATTTGATATATATTATATTAGGGTTTGGATGTGTATGAATCAAGTTACACTAATAAGAAATTTTGAGGTGTTTAGGTGACATAGGGGTAAAATGGTCATTTTAGGTAAATTTTAGAAAATTGACGTTGTGATAGTGTTATTGGGTTCAAAAATGTGATAAGTATGAAATGTGATTAGTTTGGGTTAATGTGATCAACATACATTTTATATTAGAACTCTAAGGATGTGATTAGTATTTTATGTGTGAAATATTTGAAGTTAAGTCTTTATTTTTTTGGATGTGGTATATATTATGATATATTGGGGTAGTATGTTAAATTTGGTGAAGTGGAAAGTCTTATAGATGGAGTTATGACATAATTATAGACTAGGATTTTGTAAGCATGTTATGATCTTTTCACTTTTGTATTGCACCCCATTATACTTACTATCCTTCTTTATGTCTCAACATTACTTTATATAGTAATTAATATGATTGATGTGATTAACTAGGTGCAGTTATAGTTGTTTCTAGTAAACATAATTGTTGGTATAGATTCACGGATTGATATTCCTTATAATAAAAAGATTCATAATTTTCCATATGATCAGTCCATGGTAATAAACATGGAAGTAAAACAAACTTAAATAAATTAAGTAATGCATTGTGATATAATAATTTTTGACTAATGAATTATTAATATATTAATACTTAAAGTGAAAAAACACATGAGTCAAGACCAAATATTTGGAATTATTAAAATAATCGCTTAGTTACATTGGAGTTAGAGGACCCTAATATACTATGTATTAATTTAATCAACTAGCTTATAGGGGGTACCTATATTTAAGGGTTGGAGAGTAACTTGTTGTGTGGGTGTGTTTTATCATAGATGTGAAAGCATATGATAAGTTGACTATCTATCTCTCATTTCTATGGGAAAAAGGAGAGTAAATGATACTGATAGTTTTCTATTCTCAATGTTCTTACAAAAATGGACTTGATTGATCACCAAAGTATGAACTTTAATTATCATTGTATTTTGATTTTGATCTCTAAATTCTTTTTATTGTATTTTTATCATTATTGTACTTATAGTTTCATATCCAAATTCTTATTGATGTTTTATGAAATTAACCTTATCCTGTTGTTATCATGTTTTAAATTATTTTAACGCTTTTTCTTGTACTTGATACGAGAAAGGAGTGTAAGTCAAACTCATATTTAGTAGGGAGGTAACATTCTGTTATCTTATGAAAAAAAAGAAATAAATTTTGGGATGTTATACTAACTTTTATCTCTCCTCTTCCAAGATTATGGTTAGTTATGATAGAGTAGGTTTGTCAAGCACCACACTTGGTAGCTAGTGTTAGCCTCTCCTTTTCCTCTCTCTCTCTCTCTGGCTTTTGAGTTGTCATGTTCATGATCTTACACAAAGTAACTTACACACTTCACCATATTCTTACACTAGTTATATGCCTACTTCTCAAGTGTGTTGTAAGTCAAACAATGAGCTATTAGTTCCCCTTATATCTTTTGATATATGTTATCCCTAAGAATATGGGTGTTCATGGATAGTATATTCGGTGATTTGATATTTGGTAAAAAGTTTTTGATAACTAGATAATCAAATGTCTAACACTTTATACACCAAAAAAATCAAATTAAATCACAAATCACTCATCAAATATACAAATTTTTTTTATCAAATAAAAAATAATAAATTATTTATAAAAAAATATATAATTGAAAATATTAAACTAATTTAATTTGGATCAATCTAATCCAATAAAAAAATTAAAATGATGATATGCTAAGTGATAATGATTTGATTAGAGTCTCAAATTACACAATATGCAACTAATGGTTTCAAATCTCTATTAGTAAAATTTAAAGAATAAAAAAGAAGATAAAAATGTTCTAATAAATTTTTTTTGGTGGTACTAAATTTAGTGGTGGAATGAGTATTTTGGAATGATATATGATTAACTTGTGAAACTATGGTTTCTTAGGAAAATAATGGAATTTTTCATTCAATGGTATCTCGCCCATCCCGTGGATGTGTTTCATATGTAATATATAATTATGATTAAGTTTGGATTATGTATAATGCATATTATACTTGTGTTTGCATGATGGTTTTGAGATAAACAACAATGGATAATATATTAATCACTTAGAGTATAAGCTTATATGAGTTAAAACCAAGGTGTTATGTTCGTTCTATTGGACGATAGTAGTGGCTTAGAAGTATTGTGCCTTAAGAGATGCTTTACACCATTCTATTAGTTTAAGAATAATGGTTAGGAGCATGTTGTCCTGCTATGTATTGGGTCCGTTCTATCAGACGATAATAATGGCTTAGGAATGTTCTGCTTTGAAAGGTGCTTTAGTCTATTCCATCGGATTAAGAATAGTGGACCTTTGAACTCAATGCAAATAAGAATATATATTATGATTATATCTAATAATGGGTTTATGGAATAAGTTCTATTCTTACATCATATGATGTTAATCTATATATATGCTTATTCTTTTATGTGACCTTATGTATTTCGTATAAGCCTACTACGATTGTATTGTTCTTTTACTTAGTGCGTAGTGTAGTGATCATCTTTAATGGGTGCTTCTAATTACCACAATTCGACCACCCAAGTGATTTTGTACAGGTTGATGAGGACCCCTTAGATGACTTATTTGCCTATAACGCTTTGCATGGGGAGGAGTGATCATACTATTTTTGGAGTTTAGGTTGTAAAGTCACGTTATTCATTTTATAGTTTTGGTTCAAATACATTTTCAGACTCTTAGTTCTAATGTATACCTTTTAATGTGTTTTGGATATTGCATTCGGAGTTAACCTCCAAAATCTTATCTAACTTTATAAATATCTCTTATTTTCTATTTTATCATGTTTTAAGTGTTAATTGTTTTACCTTATATTCGATGTAAGGATGACATGGTAAGATAGATTTATATTGAGTTTGGTGGTAACACCCAACTATATTGTTATTATTCTTTTTCTAAAATAAAAATTTTTAGTAATAAATTTTGAGGTGTTACATTTTAACCTGTCATTCTGCCAATCTCACCCAATAGTAGGTAAAGGTGGGAATAGAGTCAGGTGGGTTGAGTTTAGTAAGGTTGAAGTGGGTCAGGTTATTCATGAGTTGGGTTATTTGTGAGTCATTTTCCTTAACAGATCAATTATGGGTTGGATTTGATCATTTTAGGTCACTTTATTGTTTAAGTTAGGTTGGTTTCACATTTGGATTGTTGTAGATTTAAAATTTATTGAGTTAATTTGTCAATTTGGGTTAGGGTTGAACTATTTTTAATTATTTTGGATTTGGGTCATTTCAAATTAACTTGATAAGTTAGGTTGGGTTAGGGTTGAACTAGTTCGAGTCGTTTTAGATTTGAGTCATTTTAGATTAGCTTGACGAGTTAGGATAGGTTTGGGCAGAGCTAGCTTGTGTTCGGGTTAATTTGACTGGTCGAGTTTACTTGACAGATTAAATTATTTTAGATTTTGATGGGTTGAGTTAGAGTTAGACCAACCTAATCATAAATCAAATTACTTTAGATTTAGATCACATCGCTCATTGACCATAAAAATAAGTTCATCTCATTAATCTCGTAAGTAAGTATTAAGTTTGACTTCATATAACCATACAATTAAAAATGTATTGTTAACTACTCCTTATTTATAATAATGACTTTTTAATATTATATATATTTTTGTATGGAAAAATTGGTGAAATTTAGATATTGTTGATGAATATGAATGTTCATAATAAAATTTAAAAAAGTAAAGTTTATAAAATAATATATTTAATTTTTTTTAAATGAATAATAAAATATGCATAATTTATTATTATTATTATTATATTTGATTAAACTAAATTTTATTTTGTTGAGTTGAATTGATGTCGGATTTCGGATTAACTTGAATCACCAATTAACTTTGGATCAGATCAATTATAATTAGATTAATTTTAAATTAAATTTGTGTTGGTTCAGTTTGATAATTTTTCTGACGTTTTGTGGGATCTAATTTCTTACAAATGGGGTCAACTATTATGGGGCAAATACAAAAGTGGGAATCTTGATGGGGCAATCGTGTAATAACAAATCGCCGCGGTGAACCTTACCCGCTCACCCCTGTGCGGTGAGCGTGTGACCTGGCCCTGGGTGAGGGCGAGTGCCCTGCGGCTTTTCTTCCCAGCGGATCCTTGTATAAATAGGAGACCCCAAGCTAGACACTTCCAGGCACAGAAAGAGAGATCATACTTTGATCAGTGTCGCCGATCATATTCCCTCTCCGCGTCCCCAATAAAAGAGGGTTAGATCAGTTTTTTGTTCGCGCGGAGAGAGATGGGAGTGGAGCAACTGCCCATCGGCAAAAATGCCGTAATTGGACAGGCAAAAGTGGGGGTGGAACAGGAGGCAGAGGAGGGATTAGCTCCACTAATATTGGGATTGCAGCCTGCCGCTCTTGTAGATCACATGGCACGCATCGATTGGTCCCTGCTTGATCGAATCTCTGGGGAGCGTGGTGGCTCAATTCCAGTAAATAACTTAACTTTCCTTAAGTTCTTCTCCTTGATATAATTCTGCTTTCCAGTGTGAGCATTTTTCACCATCGGTTCTCAATCCTTATTAATTTTGTGATTTCATTTACTCCTTCATGGGTTGCTAATCTATCTTTATTGTGGATACTATTCTCCAGGTTTATACTGGGTTCGGCCTTACTATGATTTATAATGTGCTTTTGCAGATGTGAGCACTGGTTTGTACAATCCCAATAATCAGCAACTCATGGACTTTGGCTTTTGTACCAAAACTATAATCGGTGTTTTGTTACTCTACATAAGGTCTTATATAACTTTTGGCAATTAAAAGAGGAAAAAGAAAAACAAGTTTCCTTCACTTACCCTGGCCAGTCTATCACGATTTCCGTATTTGGAAACAGGATCAGATGATACTTAGGTAAATTTGTTTACCTTGATATATTGTCCTGGAGGCATGGCATCACCATAATGGACTTTAGTAGCAACAAAATCATATATTTACCAAATGTAGTGTAAGATGGGGGTGTGAATGCAGGTGGCATACCTTATCCGTGATATTTGAATGGACCATTTCAAGCATCTCTATTATATGACTTATACTAGCGAAATCCTTGTCTTCTCTCTTTTTTCAATTGTGTTGAACCATTCTCAATATACAAACAAGTGTCTCTTTCTAGTACTATTAGCGCTGTAAACTTTCAGTGATGTAAGAAATATTCGATTGCCGGTGTCTCTTTATCTTGTCTTTTGAATATGATTCTCTATCTTTAATAATGCATCGTTATAGTTTTTGGATCCTTCTTCCGTTTTCTTTCATTCTCTAGCAGGATTTCGCCACATGATGCTGTATGAAACGAAGCTTTACCCGCATGATATCTGAACGTAGTTTGATGGAGAAATTTAGATTTTCCTGTATGATAAGTAGAAGTCTGTAGATTTACTAGTAAGTAGTTAAATAGTAATATCAGTAGTGTGACACCATCACCATGTTGCACTTGCTACTTGTTTGAGCTACAATGCTCTAAATTAGCAGCTTGTGGCATCGTGATAATAAGCAATCAATTAGTTTCTAGCATATTAAAGAAAAGCCAAAACTAAATTCCCATGAGCTCATAAAATCTGCTGCTCAATAATATTTGGGTGCAGACCTGGAGTTTTTTCTCCTTGATAGTTTGACTGGACCCATGGCTGGTGTACTACAGACAGCGGTGTGGAGAACATATTCCTTGGATCATGATATATATCCCTCTACATAGGCGCCCATTTCTTTTCTACCGGAAGGACCGAGACAGTGAATCACACATACTGCTCAACTCATAATGTTTGTGTTCTGTAGGTTGAAGTTGAAGAGCTTGAGTTTATATTGAAAGAAGTTAAAGCCAACTTTCATTCTACACCTGAAGATCCAACTCCAGTAAAAACAATTGCTGGTGGCAGTGTTGCCAATACCATTAGGGGTCTTGCTACGGGCTTCAGAGTAAGATGTGGAATAATTGGGGCCTATGGAGATGATGACCAAGGTAATCTCTTTGTGAATAAAATGAGCTCCTGTGGAGTTATTTTGTCAAGATTAAGGATGAGGAAAGGACATACTGCTCAGGTGAGCTTTGTCTTACTCGTTTTAACAAGCTGAACATTTTGGATTTCTTCTTGTCACTCTCAAATAAGGTGCATTGCTTTAATCTTTCACCTATATACTTCAGTGTGTTTGCCTAGTTGATGAATTGGGTAATCGCACAATGCGGCCTTGTCTCTCAAATGCAGTTAAAGTTCAGGTCTGGGCTCCTATATTCTCTTATGATTAACTTGATCTTCTTCTTCTTCTTTCTTTTTTTTAAACGTTTTGTCTATTTCCATTTTCGTAGTGCTGGAAATGTCCAGATCACTTTGCTTATTGGTTTGTGCATTTCTTGTAGGCTGATGAGTTGACCAAGGAGGACTTGAAAGGTTCGAAGGTAATGTGTCGTAGAAGTCTCTCCTTACACTGGTCTCCTTCCCACTGCATATTTCTTTTCCTCTTGATTTGTTAAGTTATTTTACTTGTTAACTTGTTGGACTAGATTTTTACTCCAAATACTAAGATAATTTTAAAAAGTATTACATATTTACATTACATTTTAGACATTGTTCATGTGGTCCAGACCTATGGTGCATATACTGTCGTGCAAATTGACCTACAATCCTTTTCTGGTACAGTGGTTGGTGTTGAGATATGCAATACTTAATCTGGAAGTGATTCACGCAGCTGTTGGAATTGCCAAGCAGGAAAATGTTTATGTTTCACTTGATTTGGCCAGCTTTGAGGTGATATACTTACTCTTGTTTCTCCTCCTCTTTTGCAAGCTCTGAACATTTCCCTAACCCCAGCCCGCGATCAAACAATTAATCGATAGGGAAGTTCATCAATGCCAAAAAGAATGTTTTACAGAGGACCTTTGATTTCTCATTAGAAATCTGGCCATTACTTTCTGTTGGACTGTGATGTATCATGATGCCTCTTTTTGCGTAAATTTCATGAGATGGCATTTGACAATTGGTCTCTCATATTTGACTTTGGTCAGATGGTTCGAAACTTCAAAGCACCTCTTATGCAGTTATTGAAATCGGGAAATATTGATCTTTGTTTTGCCAATGAAGATGAAGCAGGTGAACTGCTGAGGTAACTATTTTGTGTATCTCAAAACTGTCTGGAAGGTTTGGGACTTCGTTTATAGTCTTGCAGCTTCCTCCTATGTTAGTGATCTTCCACTTGATGGCATGGTTGTAGGGGTGAACCAAACTGTGACCCAGAGGCAGCTGTTGACTTTCTGGCACAATACTGCAAATGGGCTGTGGTGACTTTGGGTTCCAATGGAGCCATCGCAAAGCATGGAAATGAGGTAAGCAGGAAAATTCGTCTTATGTCTCTTTCTTTTGTTTTTCGAGGACCAATTCCTATTGTACGATGAGCCATTTTTTTCTTATATTTTTCTTTCTACATTAGCAAGTTGTATTTAAGTATGATAATTTAATAATGGCTGTTGTATGGACTAGAAACACTTGCTTATAAATTCCCCAGTGCTGACCTTTGCGCACAATATGGTGGGGCTGTAAGATAGAAGACTCAAGGCGTTGGGTCAAAACATTACTACTGTATATATGCTTGCGCAGGTTTTTATATGTTTTAGCTTCTCGAGCTACCAATTGAACTACATTCTTGAAGATCTCACCTCATACAGCTACTCATAGAGATCCTAGGTATGGTTTTAGAGGAAGAAAACCTCATCCTTGTGCAACTTGACTGGACCTGTAAATGAGGCAAAACTAAGCCATATAATACGTTGCTTTGCTTTTAGTTGTTGCTTAACAAGTTAAAAGCCTTGAGCTTGACTTCCGTCTTGAAAAGTATCACTGAATTAAAAACTGAGCTCAAGCGATAGCAGCAGCCATTGGCTCTATTTTGATTTGCAGATCTAATGGCCTTTAAAAGAGACTCCTCAAGTTGAATCCTTATTTTCTCCCAAACTGATCGGTGGTTTTGTTTTGCTTGGATGACTTTTGCTGACGCCCGTGTTTGGATTCCTTGTGCCAAATATACATAACTTCATGGTTGGTGTAGATGGTTCGAGTACCAGCAATTGGGGAGTCCAAGGTAGTTGATGCAACCGGGGCAGGGGACCTATTCTCTAGCGGGTTTCTGTATGGACTAGTGAAGGGACTGTCGTTGGAAGAGTGCTGTAGAATTGGAACATGCAGCGGTGGATCAGTGATCCGTTCCCTTGGGGGGGAGGTGACTAGCGAGAACTGGCAGTGGATGTATAAGCAGATGCAGCTCAAAGGACTCCCACTTCCCGACGTAGACACCAAGTGATTTCTTCTTATTTTTCTTTGATTATAGAACCGAGGAGGAAATAACGACACACTAACAATGGAGCTGCAGATACCTGGCAACGAGAACTAATATGACCACGTTCTTGAGGCTTCCATTCATTTTAGTAGAAAGCTCACCCAGTATTCAAGAAAGAGCAGCCTGAGGTGAGGTAGCATTTTCGGAGGTTGTATTCAGGAGAATTTTATGAAAGCTTCATTTGAAAGACAGACTTATGAATTCCCCTTCCAAATTTAGGGTTACACTTCCTTCATCTTTATCTGATGGTTCTGAAACCCTGTACTCAGACACTATTATTATCGACATTGAAAGCTAACCAGAGTGCATTTTCTTTGATAGAATATTTAGATGGATGCATATTTAGAAATGTTAGTGGTTCACAAGTTAGTAGAGGTGGGAGGTGTGTATCCTAACGGATGCCTCAGACGAGGGTCTGTATTTGAGGGCGCCCTCGAACGATTTTTGGCCTCGGAAGACTTATGCTCCATTTGGATTTCATAAAGTTTTGAAGAAAATAAAGTAGAAAAATAATTTTTTTAGTGTTTGGTTTACCTAAGGTAATGAGATAAAAAAAGAAAAGAAAAAGAGAGCATGGAATAAAATTATTAAAGATTAGTTATTTGATTTTTTATAATAAAATTTGGAAAAAAAAATTTTAATTATAATTTTATTATAGGATTAACGGTTCCAGGGTGTGGAGTGCTGCCAGGGTTGGCAGGTCAAAAATTTTCCCTGGTTTTAGGACTCAAACGCCTTAACGTTTCTTCGTTTGCACGTCATATGATTATGTCAAATGTGACCAGGCATCTTGAATTATTTAGTTCAAGTAAACGTTCAGCAGCGGATTATCATCAAACAATCGGGTTTGGGACCTTTGTAGGGGTGATGTAACAGGCGCACAGGAAGTCAACGTAAATACATGAAAGAGGGCCGTAAACTACGCTCTGCCGGCGGGCTATTCATGGTGCTTGGATTTGTTTATTATATTCGGCGAATGGCATCGGGATTCATGTCTGAAAAAACAATAAACAGAGGAGCAATGGGACTCAAACAAACAAACGTCCTGTCTGGATCCGTAATAAGAAGAAAATAAAATATGTCCCTCCCTCTGTGCAACGATTGATCACGAAGGAAACGTGAGTTCATTATCTTTTGGCTTGCGGGAAAGAACAATATTGCGACCGAATCCATATCATAACGGACCAAGACAGCCTCATGTCTTGGAGACGAGAAGGATCATCAATAATAGTAAATAATACACACGCTCACACTCATAGTCATGTCATATCGTGTTCAGAGAACAGAAGGGAAAGGAAAAAATATATTAATTATAACGACCGCAGGCACAGCAAATTTCGCAAGTTGTGGCGGGCAAGCTGGAGTCACGCGTCGGTGATGCTTCATGTTTTGCCCCTTTTTGTTTGGTTGATCCCCGCCAGAAACACGCGACGGAATGCGGGGCAAAAAGTCAACCAAACATGATTGCTTAAATCACAAACCCCATGGCTAGCAAGCAGGCAGCCATGCCAGTTCGCTGATACCTCAAAGTCACCTCAAGCAGCTAAGGATGAAAAGACTGGTCTTTAGGATTATATATATAAGACAAACTTTATAATTCATTCAGCTTAATCTTATCAGCGCTCCTCCTACGTACGTTGTTGTGACCCTCCTTCCCCAGATGATCATCCCTACGGCCTTCACGTTTTTAATCTCTATCTCAGCCCTATTTGCCTCCATCTTCTTCCTAATTGTACACAGGAAGCTAAACGTAAACAGACATAAGAAGCTCCCTCCAGGTGAACTAGGACTTCCATGGATAGGAGAAACAATGGAATTCTACAAAGCACAACGGAAAAACAGAATCTACGAGGACTTCATACTACCACGAACCCGAAAGTATGGCATGACATTCAAGACGAGATTAATAGGATCACCCACGGTCATTGTCAACGGGCCCGAAGCTAACCGTTTCTTCTTATCAAACGAGTTCAAGCTGGTGGTAAGTTCATGGCCATCGTCTTCCGTACAACTAATGGGAAAAAACTCAATCATGGAACAACAGGGCGAAAGACACCGTCGTACACGAGGGATCATATCCGGCTGCCTTGGGAGTCCCGGGCTAGAATCGATACTCCCAAGGATATGCACCACGGTGAAGACGCACCTCGAGTCGAACTGGCTTGGCCGGGATACGGTCACTCTCTACCGTTCGGCCAAGGTTTTTACGTTCGCGACAGTCTGCGAGTGCCTCATGGGGATTGAGCCGACGGAGGAGATGTTGGGTTTATTCGAAAAGGTTCTTGATGGCTCATTTGCTCTCGCTGTGGATGTACCTGGTACGAGGTTTTGGAAGGCAAAGAGGACTAGGAATGAGATTAGGAGGATTTTGGTTGGGGTCATAAGGAAGAAGAAGACTGAGATGGAAGAAGGGGTGGCTAAGGAAGGAAATGGGGAGGGAATATTGCTGTCTAGGTTTGTGAGTGGATTGATACAAGGGGAGGTAACTGAGGAAGAAGTGGTTGATAATATCGTGTTGCTTATATTCGCCGCTCATGATACCACTTCTTTTGCTATTGCTGCGACTTTCAAGATGTTAGATTTGCACCCTGATTGCTTCACTATTCTCCTTCAAGGTACTTTTTCAGTTTAGATTATGGAAACATGATTTTTATCCCCGCCAGCTAACTTTATCGTGCTGTTTTGTACACTGAAATTAAGCTGTCCGTTTTTATTTTTATTTTTATGGGGAACCTCCTACAATTTCTTGTGCAGAGCATGAAGACATA
Source organism: Tamarix austromongolica (assembly GCA_039764185.1). Classification (NCBI taxonomy): domain Eukaryota; kingdom Viridiplantae; phylum Streptophyta; class Magnoliopsida; order Caryophyllales; family Tamaricaceae; genus Tamarix; species Tamarix austromongolica. Next base: position 85,594,920 of record CM077818.1, on the reverse strand, counting down.
ATCAGAAATAAAAGCAGCTCTACGGATGAGGCATCCAACCTATCAATGGAAGACATAAAGAAAATGAAGTATACATGGCAGGTAGCTCGAGAAAGCATGCGACTTTCCCCTCCCATCTTCGGTTCATTTAGAAAAGCCATCGAAGATATCGACTTCAATGGATTCACCATTCCTAAAGGATGGAAGGTTAATTTTCCTCCTCCTAACCACCGTTCAACCTGCACTACTATATATCCTTTTCTGTAATACCAACATTACTTGCGTGCTGCTGTGATATATATACCACAGATATTTTTTCTTTTAATGATGTATTTTGTGGTGCAGGTGTTGTGGACCACCTATGGGACACATTACAATGAAGCTTGTTTCTCAAACCCCGAGATATTTGATCCCAAGAGATTCGATGATGAAGTTGCTCCATCACCATTTGTTTATGTCTCATTTGGTGGAGGACCAAGGATTTGTGCAGGGTATCCACTAGCTAGACTGAATATACTGATATTTGTACATTATGTTGTGACTCGTTATAATTGGTCATTAGTCGACCCCGATGAAACTATTAGTATGAATCCTCTCCCTTTTCCTTCTAAAGGAATGCCCATCAAAATTTCTCCCAAGACTTCCTGTGTATAATAGACGATTTCTGTTATGACATGTCGTGTGCCAATTAATGTATCCATGCACGATTTTTTTTTCTTCGTTGAGATCATAGTGATGTTCATTTTTACCACAATAGATAAAGTCATGGAAGAAATTCTCAAAAAGTTTGACAGAGAATCAAAAGAGGGGAAGTCAGGATTCACTGCATCCATAAACTTCCCATGTAAAATTCTGAAAGTGTAAGATCAAAAGATGATTAATTCTTAGAAAACTGACACTGACCAGGTGTGTTGCATGAAGAAGAAAAAATAAATAAAAATACACCGTGATATTCAGCGGTAGAACCACGACAATCCATATACTGTATTGTCTTTGTTTCGGATTCTTGCGCAATGACCATCACCTCGGAAGGGACTATATGAGATAGAATACATTCCTTTGTATCCTCAAGTTTCAATGGAGCTGCAACCTGGTCATCAGCTGGAGGCAGGCTGGTCTTCATCCTCTATCTCAAATTGAAGCGATCAATTCCCGCAACTGTTAGGTGATCCAAAACACAGGGCGCATCCCCTATTTCCAATTAACCACTGCCATACATGGTGCATGGGGAGCTGATCTTAAGCTTCTTCTCATTGCAAAGTTTACTTCAAGGCAAGAAGTCAGTGTTCGATCAGATATTCCCAATGATGCTTCAGGGAATGACTGAAACCTTTGTTTTCCAAGCATGCCTTTGTTTGTTTGTGAGCATGATCCAATGGCGAAAACACCCCCAAATTACGGCCTAGTAGGAAAGTGTTATACGCCACCAACTATACAAAGGAATCTGTATAGCTAGCAAGACAACAAAGCAATCTATAATAATAGTTCTTTTTAACTTTATTAATGCATAGAGAAAGATGATCCAACTGAATTACAAATAAGGTTCTATTCTATATAAAGTGGATTCGATAAGCATTACATATTATTGTCATAAACTTATTACTAATTCATTAGACTAGCCAAACACCAATACGCCTGATTGTAGATCTTTAAATATGTTTTTTATGACTCACTTGAAATGTTAGAAGGGGTGCGCAGACCTTAGGTCAACAAGTAACTATCCTACTGGTCAAAGCAAGAATCAAGTTAAATTTAGAAAATATCAAAAAATGATATAAAAATAGCAATAACACAACATACAAATGATCATAAAATAGACATAACTACGATCAGAAGAGGATAATACCATAATGCGGATAAATTAATTAATCATAAAACAATGAAAGGTTAGGAGAACCAACAATCAATTCAACAACCGATCATAGAAATAAAATAATCAATAATAAACAAATAAAAAGAGTAACTATGACTGCAAAAGACCCCGCGGTTAGGGAACAATAGCGACAATTAATTTACCTATTGTTTGGTGAGGGTTAGTAGGAAATCCTATGTAGTTCACTAGTAGTATCATGGATTAACAATCCCACACTACTAAATGGGTTAATGAGGGCTTACTCGGACCCGTGGGTGACATATATTTTGAATTGAAGGGAGTATCTTTTAAAAATTTTGAACAAAAGTTTTAGCAAATATTTTTTTTGCCAAAGCTCTTTAGTAACCAAAAAATACCATTGAGAGTGTCTTTCATAACAATCAAGTGTTGTTGCGAAAGGTATTTTACAATTAACAAATATCATTACAAAAGTTATTTGGTAACAAAAAAAATATTATTGCAAAAGCTCTTTGGTTAGGGAAAACATTGTTGCAAAAACTCTTTAACAAAAAAAATCATTACTAAAAAAATTGGCAGTAAAAAAAGTTAAAAAATGATGTAAAAAATTCATTATAATAGAAAATTATTATCAAATATTCCCTTAATGTCATTATTATTATATATATTTTAAGTAAAATTTAAGGAGAGTAAGAGATTTTAACACTTAATAGTTTCTTTAAGAAAACTATACCAAACACTCTATTTTTATTTATGTAATAATCAACTTACTTACTATATCTAATAACTTAATAGGACTCAAGTATGTGATAACTAGAAAAAATATATTAGAACATCACTTTCAAAGTAGACTCGATACGAGCTAACATCAAGAGTTAGTGGATAATTTACTACCAAACAGAAAGGTAAAAAAATAGTATGTGCGCATATAATCTTTATGTACATACGATATTTTAACTTACATAATTAGCTCATTCGATTACTATTTACAATAATCTTTACATGCCAAAACTACCATGGTGTAAGAATATAACAAGTGTTCATTAATTAGGTAAGATGAGGTGTAACAACCCCATTTTTTTAAACTTAAAATTTTAGTTTTGAAAGTGCGATGCGGAAGCAAAGCTAAAACGAGGGATGTTACCGCCATATCTATCATAAGGAGAGATTCGTGTGTTCACCTAGCCCATGACAGATGTAAGACTTGGTAACAAAACATTAACAACAAAAATCATACTACAACGTACAACTCTTTGCACCAAATCTCAATATAAGGTTATAAGACAAATAAATCCTACTAAAACCAAAAATAGAAGCTCCTAACATGAGACAAAGGACTCAAAAATCCTACTCTCTGAATTCAACTTCATCTCCATTAGTATCCAAATTACCTGCAACACAACAATTGAACACTAATATATTTAGTACAAAAGTACTGAATAAACAAACCTAACCCTGAGCAAATAACATGCTCATATAATCACACAACACACAAAAGGTGTAAAATCATACATACTAACAACTCATATATAATAACAACATGGTAATAACCCAACATGATACACTACTAGGGCATATAACCATGTGCATAAACCCTAGCATATTCATAACACACCACACTCACACAATACAACATAACAAGTTCAGGTGTAAACTTAAGATAATAAATGTACCAATATGCAACCACAAGGGTAGTGCACATAAAGCCCTTACCTAAAATAATAACACATAATCAAAAGTAACTCATTTTCTTCTAAGACAATTAGCTAAGGAAACCATAAAGCTACCTAGTCATGTGCATCTCAGATAAGAGATATAATTAAACTTGAGAGGGATTAAAATCTTATCCGTAGCACAAAAGCCAAGACTACGTAACTCATACTTCTAATACACCAATCAAGGAAGCCATTGCGATTTACTAGCCGCTCACCAAATCTAAATATCTAATTTGTTAAACATGCGTATCCCTATAGGGTTGGTGATTTTACCTATGAAGGTAGAAATAACCTTTAGACTTGAAGGCCTTTAGCATTTGGGGATAATCGAGGCTCAAGATGCTTACCCTGCTCTAAGTATTTTTCACTTTAAAAATTAAAATTTTATTTAAGAATACCATATTATTTACCAAGGAATACAAAGGTCCACATTTAACAACCAAACAAGCCATCAAACAAATTTGATCACTTAGGGTCACAAACAACTAGCCTAATAAGGCTAAGGTTAAACATCAAGCCATAACCTCCACAATATAATATCTAGCTATACAAGGCTAAGGTTAGACATCCATCCATAACCTCCGCAACACATTCACGTAAGATGAATCGCAACTCACCGACTACCAAAGCTACTTAAAAAAATCACAAGGAACCAAAATCAAACTAAGGTATGAAGCCCAAAAAAAGTTCAATAAAACTTAAGGTAAAAAATCATCACAAGATTAAACCGAACAAGCCAAACAAAATAAAACCATCTACAAGGCATGTAAGCTAAAGCGAACTCAAAAATACTAGAAGACACCAAGACTCACATTTAAGGTCATAAAAGGCCACAATAAACTTTAAAGATTGGAAATCTAAGCCACAGGTTCAGATAACCCAAAATGAGGGCAAAAATACTAGAAGCCATTTTTACCGTTAAGACCAAAATTAGCAAAAAGAAAAAAATACAAATAAAATCAGCTTAAGAAGTAAAAACAAGGTTCCATGTCAAATTTTAAAAAATTACTATTTATCATCTGACAAAAATATTATTTTATACCAAAAAACTTAAAAATAAAACCCACAACATATATTTTATTATTAGAAATTACTATTCATAAATTACTATTCATAAGGTAAAGTAGTCAAATGTCAAAAGTTTTGGTCAACCTTTGACTCTAAAAGCCCACTAAAGCCTTTTAAGGATATTTTGACCATATTTTAGTTAATTATATCCAAAAACACAATTATTGAAATATTAAATCTTACTTAGAAAAATTAGGGCGTCATTAGTCAGGAATACTTTGAATACCATGAAGAACTCAAAGAACATTATATAACTTTCAATACTTTAACCAAAATTTATCCCTTTAAAACTTGATTATTACCAAACAAAATGTATACCAAAATTGGTCTACAACTTATAAGGATCATCATGATATGATCGTATCTTAAATCTAACCCCAAAATCATCAAAATACCCAAATCATACTGAAAGATTCTAAACCTTATTTTTTGCTAAAAATCATATTAAACGAATTCAAATTTTTATAATTTAAACATCAAAGTTTATCTAAATCAACTAATCTAAAATATGGTGTAATTAATTTGATAAAACAAGCAAAGGACCAAAAATCCCTAAATCATTCAAATCTTCCATAAAAAAAATAAAATATATTTATTATCATCAAATCATAATGCATTATATATAAAAGTTAATTTACAAAGTACCAATTTCAACATGGCATCATCAACTTAACAAGACCACCATAAGATAAAAAAAATCCTCAAGTCACATATTATGGTCGAATAATCACAAATCATCAAAATCATGCTTACTTTGAAATCTAAGCACATAACACATATCAATTCTATTTATTTAAGGTTTAAGAGGTTTACCTTTAATCACAATATTTATCATTAAAACAATGGTAAAATAAAACCTAGAACAATCATATAAAATATTTGGAAGACAAGCTCATAAAATCATAATCAAAGGAGAAAGAATCGAAGAGGAAGGATTAAGGAACTTATTGTAATACCCCGTATTTTCGAAACCTAATTTTATTAAGCCCAATGATTTTATTAGCGTAATTTGATGTAAATATTTAATTATTTTAATTTCGATTCGTTTTATGGATTTATCGACGTTTTCGAATTCATATTTGAATTTAATTAATTGTTGTCGTTGCGAACCATTTTAGATGAATTCGTTCATGACCATGATTTTATTATATTCTTATGATTTCGATTTTCGGTTAAAAATATATATTTTCGTTCTTTCTCGTGTTTTGATTTAATATTTTAGATTCATTTTCGATTATAACTTCGTCGTGTGATTACGACTTTATTTTGGAGTTATATTTTGTTAACGAAATATATTATTTAAATTATAAAATTTCGGTTTAAATAGTTAAATTTATTTTAATAATTTTATCCGTAGAAAATATTTCCGACTTTAAATTTATTCGTTTTTAAAAATCGTTAATATCTTCGGGAAGTTTTAAATTAAAAAGGTTTTCGGAGCTTATTTATGTATTTATTTCCGAAATTAATTTTCCTCCGTTTGTCCCTTTTGATTTGCGGAAAAATCGGTTTCAGAAATTATTTAAATTTGTCTCGGTTCATTCGAATTTAACTTAAATATTTTATTATATGTTTTTAAATAATTTTTCGAGGTCTTATAATGTATTTTCGTAAATAATATAATTTTTTATGTTCGTTGGTAAATTTTTCCGAAAATGTTTCCGAAATTCTTTATATAGCCTTTTTATTAATTTTTAGCTTTCGGAACCTTATGAAATAATTTTTGTTTAATGAATTTTAGATAAAATATTCCATTAATAATTTTATACTTTTTGTATTTATTTTATATGTGTATTTAAAAAAAAAAAAACGAACCACGACCGGTCGACCCCCCTCTTCTTTCCCTTTCTCTTCTCTTCTCCCATTCTCTTCTCTGCTTCCCGACCCTGTTCTCTGTGCCAGAAACCCCAGCCCCGATCTCCTCCTCCCTGCTCCTCCTTCGTCGGCCGCCAACCTCCAACCTGCTGCCACCCGCCACCACCGACGATGCCGCAGCTGCGCAACAGCCGCAGCAGGAGCCATCGAAGCCGCAGCAGCCACCGAACGCCACAGCAGCGACGAGCAGCAACGCAGGCTGCGCCGCCACCGCCCGGCCACCGTCGACATCTCCCGACCACCGGCGAGCCACCCCCGGCCTCCGACGAAGCTTCTCCAGCCTTCCTTTCCTCCAATTTCGTTGATTTTCGTTTGGTATAAATATCCGAAAACCCTAATATTAATTTGATTAATTGAGTGTGATTTAGCTTGTGATAAGATAAATTAATTGTTTAATTATGTATATATGTGCTGTAAGATTGATTTGGATACGTTAATTGTATGGTTTGTATCGGAAATTTGGGAAATTGAATTTTAGGCCGGGTTATGCCCAAATTTTTCGGATCCGACCAATTTGGCGATTTTGGATAAATTGATTATACAATATGTTTTTAAATGTATTTAATTTTATGTTGGAACCGTCAATTTGAGAAATTTATGCGGAATCAATCGGAATTTGATTTCTAGGTCAAAATTCGTGTGTATTGAAATTGGGTTGCGTAATTGAGTCGTTCCGCTCAATTGATTTTACAATATCGTTTGAAATGTATTTAATTTCATATCGGAAGTGTTGATTTGGGAAAATGGTACGTAATTAATCGGAATTGGATTTTTAGGTCAAAACTCTTACGGGACTAAATCGGATTATGTAATCGGGTTGTTTTATTCAATTGATTATATAAATTATATTAGAATATACTTAATTACATTTCCAAACCGTCAATTTATATGTTTTGGCAAGAATTGATCGGATTTGCGTTCCGGGCTCAAAAACCCTAATTGTGCTAAATTGGGTATTTCTTTTATTGGTTTTGATCAATTGATTATATGATATGTTATAAAATATGTTTAATTGCATTTCTAAACATTCAATTTGATTAAATTTATAGGATTCAACCGAATTGCATTTTCGGGCCTAAAACCCTAGATTTCAAGTGAGATTATGAAATTGGTTATGTATATATTTGTTTTTCTAAAATTAAATTTATAAAAATTAGTTGAAATGATCCTAATTGTATTCTAATACCTTTAATTGGAATTAATTTATTTAAATTATCTGAGTTTTGTCGTTGGCTTTAAAACCCTAATTTTGAAAACGGATCGTCTTGAATTGGTTAGTTGGAAGATTGTTTTTTTGAAACTAATTATCTAGATTTATCTAAAATTAGTTTAATTGTGTTTTGAAACTATCAATTTGAGGTAATCAAAGTGATTTGGTCGATTTGTAGTTTAGGCATTGAAAACCCTAATCTTCGGGGATGATTTTATAAAATTGATTGTGTTGTGTGTCTTTTATCTAATCGATTTCTGTGTTTGGGTTTTAAATCATTTGATTTATATTTTAATCTTAAATCTTAATAGAGCTATGCTCTTGAGTCCTCAGTTCTGGACGCGTTTTTCAAGAAAGATCGTTTGTCTCTGTTTGTGTTTATTTAATTAGAATATGTGAATTATTAATTGATAAGATAGTTTCTAACCTAGTTCCGATTTCTATCGGCGATCTAGGAAAACTTTCTCGTGGATCGTCGAGCTTTCGATAGCTCTCCCTCTTTCTCAATTTGCTTAGCTAGCTTCGGATTGAGGTAAGTCATTACTTACCTTTACTTATGGCTGAATTTGGATGTATGTCTACTTGAAGTGAAAGGTGATAAGTATGCCTATCGATTAATTAATTATGTCAAGTGGATGTTGTGTTCTATGTGGTAATTGCATGTATGTACAAGTTTATAGCCTTAATGCAAATGTGTGTTAATATGACATTTGGATATGGTATGTATTTGATTATTTGAATGGTTGAATATTGATTGAAATTATATGATACCCTATGCTGTATTCTTATGCCATGGAATTATTTATGTGGGCCTAGTTTACGGTCGGTTAAAATCATTGAATAAGATACTAATTATTTAAAGTGGAAGATCACGTGTGTTGGGCCGAGGTGTAGGGTCCGTTCCACCGGACGATAATAGTGGCTCGGGTGTGTTGTCCCCGAGAGGTGCTTCAAGCCATTCCATCGGTTCAGAATAGTGGCTCAGAAGCGTTTTGCCCTGAGAGGTGTAGAGTCCGTTCCACCGGACGATAATAGTGGCTCAGGTGACTTGTCCCTGAGAGGTGCTTCAGTCCGTTCCACCGGATTAAGAATAGTGGGGCCCTATACTCAACGTGAATAAGAACATGATATGAGTTAAGTAATGGATAAGACACTAATTATTTAAAGTGGAAGATTACATGAGTCAGGACCAGGTGTAGGATCCGTTCCACCGGATGATAATAGTGGCTCGGGTGTGTTGTCCCCGAGAGGTGCTTCAAGCCGTTCCACCGGTTCAGAATAGTGGCTCAGGAGCGTTTTTCCCTGAGAGGTGTAGGATCCGTTCCACCGAATGATAATAGTGGCTCGGGTGTGTTGTCCCCGAGAGGTGCTTCAGACCGTTCCACCGGTTTAAGAATAGTGGGGTCCCTGAACTCATCGTAAATAAATAAAATTAGATGTAATAATGATTATCATTGGATTGTTGGATTTGTGTTACTTAGCATGCTATCGTGATTTATTGTACGCTTGTATCTTATGTGTTTTATGCTTCCTTCCATGAGTTGGTAGTATTGATTTACTCAGTACCGGACCCGTACTGATGCTACCTTGGTTGAATGGGTCCTGTGATGATCCACTGATGGTGGGGAGCAGACTTCTTGTGCAGGTTTGAGTTCAGATATTGTTTTTGGGTGAAAGACTCGGCTTGAGAGAGTAGGCAATCCGGAATTTGATACGTCGGGATTTTCTGGTTTAAGTGTATTTGTGTTTGGAAGTTTCAAGTATTGTATTTAAAATTCAAGAGTGTTGTAATTAACTTTCAATTTCTCGTACTCTGATAAGCTTTTAAAATTCGGATTTATTTCACAGGTTCCGCTGATTAATTCAGCGATGATTTTATTTAGTGAATTTATTCACTTGCCATCTGCCTGTAGATATCTCCTTGTAGGAGTTTATCCTTATGGCATAGATGTTTGAAATTTTGTTTGACAGGTTTTAGCCTTGCATCTAGCATGAGATAGATGGTGGACATTTATCTTGTGTTAGATGTGGCGGTAACATTCCCCAGATTCACTTCTAGCTTCCGCTTTATTCTTTCAAATTTTTTTTTCAGGAGTGAATTTTGGGGGTGTTACACTTATCCTTAACATTTAGAAGCATAATCAAGCTTCAAAAATGGTAGAAAATTGAGGAAAGGGCCATGGAATTTGAGGGAGAAAGGAAATTAGAAGGTCTTGGTTGTGAGGAGATGAAGGAGAAGAAAAAATGACTAAGTTTGCTAAGTATAGAAACTTATGCATTAAGTTAGGGTATACAGGTATAAAGGTCATTTTGTGGCTAAAAAATGAAACATCTAAATTTTACACAACAAGGGAGGTGGAAGGTTCTTGGGGAAGAAAAATAATCCTTGAGCCACAACCTATAGGAAATGAATGGAGGAGAGGTGAAAAGAAAAATGTTCTAACCTTAGATATTTATGAAAAATATCTACGAAAAATACAATACCAAATTTGCTACCTCTACCAAGGGGTCAAGAAATTTATGGGAAAAAAGGAGAGGCTCTCATCCATCATGAAAAAAATAATTAAAGTTTAGGATCAAGTCTCATAAGTTTTCAATAAGATTTGAGGAAGAAATGTGCGATTTGATGACTTTTACAATCCAAAACTATCTAAAATTTTTAAAAATGATATGAATGATATTATAATATTTTTTGATCATATTTAGCTCAAAAATATTAAAATAATATGATCCCCAAAGTTTCATACTTTTTATATAACCACAAAGGACAAAACAAGGCTCAAAACTTTGAGACAAGGCCAACCAAGACATGAATAATATTTTGTTTTGGCAACAACTTAGTTTGAAATTTTGAAAAGGCCTAGGTGACTCATAAAAAATATGATAATTTTAAATATATACATTAGAGAAGAGTCTCGACAAATTTTGAGGGCCAAAAGTGGTTCAAAAATATCATAAAGTATAAAACCATTATAAAGAAAAAAGAGTCTTGAATGAAAACATTTTGAAATTACAACTAGGGTTTCAAAATTGTACAAGGGGGTGATGCATAAAAAAGGTAAGAAAATTAAATATTTACCAATACCAATCCTGAATAAGTCAGGTTTTCCAAAATTTTGAGGTATTACATGTACGGTTGTGCACTGGTCTAAAATCAAACAAGACCGGATGGACCCAGTCCGGAACTTGGTCAAGGACCATAATTTTTCAAAGTTAGGACTAGAGCGGGACCAGATCAAAATAATTAGTATAATATTGGAATTAATAAATTATGCATTTTTTACATTAAAAAATATATTTTTTAGGTAAAATGTCAATGAGAATTCTGGTTAGACTGGAATACAAGGCCAGTTTGGACCCAAATGGAATAGTGGTGGAATCAGTTAATGGCCATTTTTTTACTTCAGGACCAAAACCAAGATTGGAGACTAGAATATCGGCCTGATCTTGGATCGAAACCCAAAATAGTAACTTAGTTCGGTCCAAATTTCTAGTGCAGACTAAATGTTGAACACCTCTAATTACACGAGGAATGCTCAATTTTCTAATAAGTAAAAAGAAGCAAGCCAGCTTGTTTGGAAAATGGTATATATTCACACATTTAAGACTATAATTTTTTTTTCACAAAACAACCAAATATCAATGTTCTTCAATTTTAACTATATCCATTTCTAAATTCACTTGATATTAAGGTGCTCATAAATGAAATATAGTAAAGTTTCACAACATGATGATAGCAATAGAAATATAATAGTATTATTATTAGCAATTGGAGCCACATATCAAATCACATTTTTAGAAATGGTCACTTCTCAAATATTACACAAACATTAAAGCCCTTGAGTCTCTAGCTTGTAAAATAAACACAAAGCAAGATTAGGAAAATGTGCAACCATGCTATTCCAAGTTATCTATTCTATTATATCTGTTTGTGTACAAATTAGTATTTGTGTTTGAGTGTGAGAAACCAACACCAGCAGGTGATTTAAGGAAACAAAATTTGTCACTACCCAACAAGATAGGATGAATCAAATAAGTGATTTTAGATCACAATGTGAATGCATTAATTCTTTCTAGAACTAATATATGCAATAAAAAAATATTTAAATAAATAGAGAAGTTGTGATATTAAACCTAAAATACCCCAAAAATATTTATTTTAAGAGGTATAATTAAATAAGGAATTATTAGGGAATTAATTTAATTAATTATTTTATTTGAAATGGGAAGGATTTATTTAGGAAAAATTAATAAGGAATTTACAAATATTTTTATAAGGGAAAATTTGGACTTTTTGCTAATTAAAAAAGAATTTAGGAAAATTCTTTTAAAAACCCTAAATTAGACCAAAAAGGAAATTTATTATTATTTTATTTAAATATCCAAAATATTCTAATTAATTTATTTGACCCCAACCTACCTAAAATTTTCTTTTTTCCTTTTTCTTTTTCCTTCTTCCTTTTTCTTTCTTTTCTTCTTTTTCTTTTCTTTTCTTTCTTTTTCTTCTTCTTTCCGATTGGGCCTGTCTGGCGTAGTCCAATCTTTTTCCTTCCTTTCTTTCTCCTCTTTCGCTGCCCATTTGTCTGTTTCATTTCTTTCCTTCCTGTGGGAGCCAAAACGCTGTGTGTTGTGGATTTTTCCCCTAGAACACCGCATTCCATTTAAACCTTTATAACTGTTGCCGACTGGTTCGATGCTTCTTCTTTTCTTTTCTTTCTTTTTCCCCCAGCCGCCTGGTTCAAAACCTTCTTCCTCCTTCGCCGTCGGCCTACACCTTCAAAGCTCCAAAAATGGCGCTGCCAGCCACGCTTGACTAGACCGGCTGTTTCCCCTCTCTTTCTCTTCCCCTTGACTCGCATTTCAGCATGATCTAACCCATTTTCCTTTTCTCCCACACAAAGTCCTCCTTTTCCTTGGCGAAAGGTCAAAAACAACCTAAAATTGTATAGGACGATTAATGCCGCCAGCTACCACAAACCCTACCTACATTTTTCTCTTGCCAACCCCTAGAACCCTACCATTCCCGCTAAACTCTATAAATACCCATTAATTGGTTAATTTTGAAAAATTTTCCCCAAAACCCTAAGAGTCTGCCTTGTGCACCATCACAACTTCACACAACCTTTTCTCCGCTGTCAGCCAACTATGCCACCACCTCAACCTTCCTAAGTCTTCCTTGTACCGCCCTATAACTAACTAAGCCACCCATCTCCCTCGATTTTTCTTGCACGAGTCACCACAACCGTGCGAAGTTCCCTGCCCATCAAGCCAAGTTTTTACACCCACAACCCCTAGTGCCACCTTCCACCACCACATCCGCCACTAACACTGCCTCCTACACCACCCAAAAGCTACTACTAATCTTCCTCCACTTAGCCATAACCTTCTTTCCTCCTTTATTCTTCTCTTCCTTTCCGCCGCCACCTCTGCTGCCATGTGCCGCCGCCACTTGCTGTGCCACTACCCTCACTTTATTCCTCTTAGCCTAGGCTACCACCAACACCTCAACCTCCATCCTCATTCTCCTTCTTTTCTTCTCAAACTTCAACTTTTTCCTTTTCTATCCTCTTTTCCGGCCACCACCGCAGTCGCCGTGCATCACCACCGGTGCTACCTATCTCTGCCGACTCAAGGTGAAACCCTAGACCCTCTCAGCCCTTCTCCCCTATTTATTTAAGTTTATTCTATTTTATTTCGAAATTTAGCATTTATTTGATTGTTAATATTATTATTATTATTATTATTATTGGATGTAATATTAATGTTATATTTTCTTGGTAGGGTCGAGAGTAGTTATAAATTATATAAGTTGTTAGTTTTGAATTATAGGTATTAATAGTATTATTATAAGTTTTATTATCATTATTAATATTATTATTATTAGTATTCGTATTTTATTATTACTATTATTTATCTAATGAGGTCGAAGCCTTATTTTATCATTATGATTCGCATAATCCTATTTTATATTCAATATTACTATTTCTACTAGTAATAATAATAATAATAATAATAATAATATTATTATTATTATATTTATTATTTTTAATATTATTATAAGTAATATATGTTATTAATAATAACAATAATATTATTAAATGGTACCTTCATTATTTGGAAGTAGGGTCGAAAACCCTACCTTATATTTTTTAGACTTAAGTTATTATTATTATTATTACTACTATTACTATTAATATTAATATTAATATTAATATTAATATTAATATTAATGTTATTATTATTAATATTATTATTTTTATTATCATTATTAGCATTATTTTGGTGGAGGGTAGAAACCCTTATATCACCATCCGTTTTGAATTACATTAATGTTATTGTTAGTATTTTTAGTAGTATTTAGTATAGTTATTATTATTATAGTATTATTTTATTTAAAAACCAAGTATTAGGATAAGTTATTAAATAATAGTATTTTTAGAAGGGAACCTAATTATAGTTTCCCCCTATAATAGGTAAGACTAGTTAAGCTCTAGAGAGGTATAGGAGCGTGCTTTAAGATCGGTGATGTTTTACGTAAGGGAGCACTAAGGCTGCTTGTGTATTATGTGTTTTATATGCCATGCATGCCATATGATGTGAACTATAATGTATTTTATGTGTTTTTGTATAACTGTCTTATATGCAGCCTGATATGGAGTTAAGGTAAGATCGTGCATTAAATTGTGGCATGTGTATTATGTGTATGGATTGCGTTATTATTGTGGTATGGTGTGGCCCATAAGACATGCATGATAGGGTTTGTAAAATAATGATAGGGAGTGTCATGATGTTTGCATGGTGTTAGGGTTTGCATGGAGTTGGGGTTTGTATGGAGTTAATGTTTACATGGAGTTAGGGTTTGTATGGAGTTGGGGTTTGCATGTAGTTAATGTTTGCATGGAGTTAGGGTTTGCATGGGAGTTAGGGTTTGCATGGACGTTAGGGTTTGTATGGAGTTAGAGTTTGCATGGGATTTAGGGTTTGCATGGGTGCTAGGTTATGCTATGGTTAACTTTGGTGGTGGTGGTTAGCTAGGGTTGGAGTGGCTAACTAGAGTTAGAGGGTAAGAATAGTAGAAATCAGTCATGCATGTCTGGGTAAAAGCTTGTGAATAAGATACCTAAAACATTAATCATTTAAAGTGAAAGATTATTAAGCCGGGTCCATCTGATCCACCAGTTAGGAATAGTGTTTAGGGTTTTTACCTTATAAATGACCAATCCACCGGCGAATAATAGTGGTGTGGACTATTGTCTCGCAAGTGATCGGCCCACTGACAATAATAGTGGGGGATCCCGAGCTCAATAAACACAAACTAGAGTTGCTAAGGCACTTAAAAGATATTAATTACTTATAGTGGAACACTATGTGAGTAGGAACCAGCCGATCCATCAGTTAGAAATAGTGGTGTGGACTATTGTCCCGCAAGTGACCGGCCCACAGGCTAAAATAGTGGGGTATTCCTGTACTTACATGGATTTGATAAAAGACTTGGTGTGTAATCGACTTCCGATAAAAGATTAATTAAATAAATTAATCTAGACTATTTGGGCCTTTATATATGGGCTTGATCATTATAAGCTGTATAATACTCTGCATGACTTTATGTATTATATGTGTGGGTTTGAAAGTGTAAGTTGAATATAATAATAATGATCTTATGTGCTTATGTGTTGGCCTTAGTGCTCGGTTATCCTACTCAGTACGTAGCGTTCTGATCACCCTTTTTATGGGTGTTGCTCATTCCCACGAGTAGAAGGCCCGTCTGACGTGTTATAGGTAGGTAATGCTTTCTTTGATGCAATTGATGTCTATGAGACATTAGGTGAGACCAAGTGATGATTTGGGTTGGATCGGGTCCTAGAGTGGCGTGTCCGTTTTCCATTTATGAGATTATTAATCTTGTTCTCTTTTAATTATGTTTACAACTTTAGAAACAATTTTATTATTGTAGCTATTTTTCTTCTATGAAAAACTATCATTGATATTTCAAATTATGTAAAATTTATGCGTACTCTGATTATCGATTTGTGAAATTTAATTTATGTATTAATGTGTGATGATGGGAATTTTTTCTTAGCCTTAACACTTGGTAATGGAATGGTAGGAGTGAACCGTCTGGTACTAAGTGTGGCGGCAGCACCCCCAGAATTTACGGGTTTTAAATTTAAAGATCTTATTTAAAAAAAATGTGTAAATTTTGGGGTTTTACAAAACCACTAAGCCAAGATAGGATGAAACCACCACCAGCAGGTGATTTAAGAATTTTTTTACCACTACCCAATAAGATAGGATGAATCAAATAAGTGATTTCAGATCACAGTGTGAATGCATTAATTCTTTCTAGAACAAATATATGCAATAAAAAAATTTAAATAAATAGAGAAGTTGTGACATTAACCCACTGAGCTAATATGAAAAAAGTAGGTTTGATCACCTTAGCAACTCCATAAGTAATATAAGAACAAGTAGGTGCTCCATTGAACCATATTACCAATGACCTTGATTCAGATTTTGCTGGTGATTCGATTAGCTAGTAAAACAATGCCCTCTTATCCTTATTGTTCATCATCACATAAATAAAATAATATTTAAACCTAACATTTTTTGGCATAATGAAGGGATACCATATAGTAGTCTATAATTTTAGATTGTCACTATATCGGTAATAATTTGCAACACCACCAAAATTTACTACATAAAAGTTTTGTTTAGCATAAGCATTAACTATAAAAGTAATGGGTGTTACTGCCAAACTTAGCATAAGTTTGGTTCCCTCAACTTTATTTTGCTAAGTGCTAAGGCTCAAAACAAGTCGGATTCCAAAACAAGTAACGGAATGAAGAGACAATACATAGATAGAGTTATGGATAATACTCTCCATATAACAATGATAATTAAAATACAACAAATGACATAACAGTTCGAAGAAAAACCAATTACAACAAAAACTAGTACCCAAAGGTACAACATCACTTTACCCTAATTCTTAGACCCGTAAGCCCATTCCAAGAATAAGACCTCTTCCAAGAGCTCCATTATCTTGGCCACTACAATATGCCTTGAAAACAACCCATACCCTTCATATACCGATATACAAATCTAGTATCAGTACGACTTTCTCATACTGAATAAATTACAATACTTTACAAGAGGCAGTATACACACATTGCACATAATCTCATAAAAATCTAAAAATTATGCTCGAAGTACAAAGTACATACCATAACCACATGTAATAATTATGAGATAATGTATACAACATCAATTCTCAATATTAATATTAAAACATATTAAATCACTTCACATCATCTTAAGGTACACATTAGACATATCCGACTAATCAATTCAATTCCATATACAAAGGTGGGGAACTGAGGAAACTATTGAATCCACATACGAAACCAGGTAGTGCACAATGAAAGCTACCAAAACAACAACCCAAAAACAATTCATTTATATTCTTGCCCAATAGTTACTTCCATGTTTAATTACTTGAGGGGGATACAATAATAACCCGGAGGCATAAAAATACATTGGTCATACCAACACATAAAGCATCACAATTCCCTCCTAACCATCCAAGCCAAAGGCATAACAACACTCTTAACATAATGTTGCATAAGAAAATACGATACCCTCCAGACCTAGGATACCTAATCCTTAAGTATCAATACCCTCTATAGGGCCTGTATGTCACATATAGAGTAGGTTAGGGACTTATTGGAGCATAATGACACACCAATGAACCAAACAAACCAAGGGATCCTTCCTCGTCTCTAAGGTGGCTACCCCTTGTAACACCCCAAAATTCACTACTGAAATTTTTTATTTTATTTAAGATTAAGCAGAAGCAATTAAATAAAAACTTGTGAATTCCGAGGATGTTACAACCATGATTAGTACAAGCCTGACCCCCGACCGTTCCTGTACTAACCACAAGGCTAAAGGAAATTTAACAACTGTCATAATTCAAACTCAAAGCAAGGCTTCAATAAAGCATTAAAGCAATCATAATATAAAAATTAGAGTGCGTGAAAAAGAGTTACAATCTCGAATACATAATTAAAGTTTCATAAAAGGAATAAGTTCTACACAACAATAAAAGTTAAGTCTAGGAAATCCAATACAAAATAGAATAACATAAAGAGAAAGTCTAGCCACACCACTCTCAATCTTCTTACCAAGTCCATGCTCAACACTTAGCTCCGCACGATGCCTCATAGGCATCGAAAGCATAAAAAACAGTATCACAGACCTATACAAAGTTAGAGGGGCCTTCTGCTTGTGGGAATGAGCAACACCCATGAAATGGGTGGTCAATTTGCTATGTACTAATTAAGGTAACCATGCACTAAGGCCAACACATAAGGGTACACAATACAAGTACGATAACATGACAACATACAATATTTTAGATAAATAAAGGCCAAGCTGTAGTTCGGATAAACTGATTCATTAAATCTTTGATCAATGCTCATTTCACACTATACTTATTATCATTCCACGTGAGTGCGGGATCCCCACTATTATATCCAGTGGACCAACAACATATAGGGCATAAAGCTCCTGACCATTATTATTACTGGTGGATCGGTCTCCAAGGCAAGATGCTCCTGGCCACTATTATTCATCGGTGGACCGATCTAGCCTCAACTCTCATGGTGTTTCTTTGTAAGTACTTAATGTATTTTCCATGTCTTATCATAATTATGTTCGTTTTTTTGAGTATGGAATCCCCCACTATTATTGCCGATGGATCGGCAACATATAGGGCATAATGCACTTGACCACTATTATTCGCCGATGGATTGGTCTCCTGGGCACCCCGGCTCCTGGCCACTATTATTCGCTGATGGACCGGTATGGGCCCGAATCAATAGTCTTCCTCTTTAAATGATTAGTGTCTTATTCAAGATGTTTTCACACTAGACATGCCTGATTAACTCCATCTACGCTTATCCTCCTAAGAGGGCCCGTCCCATATCTTGAGACTTTTGCACCTCCTAACTCGCGCGAACATCCTTTCCTTATGCCACTTACTCACACTAGAGGCCCTAATCCTAAGTATGTGGGTTAAGGCCCACTACCTTATACCTCCAAGCCCACTCACAGTCTTACCCTAGGGTAAAAATCCTAATTTAGGGCCTATGTGGCCCATCCTTCTTTGCCTCACACAACCCAAAATGTTTTAACACCCCACACATCACAATCCTTAGATTCAACCCTCATCATATCACTTTACTCCCCTCAAATACACGTGTGACCCCGAAACCCTAGGTGGCCACACCAAACCCTGGCTAGCTACGCCAAACCCTAGCTAGCTACGCCAAACCCTAGCATCCTTCTTTCCACATATCACCCTTCCATTTCTCACCTTCCACTCTCAATTTCTCATGATGCCCATGCTCACCCCACACATGATAATTCTCTATCTTCATCTCATACTCCACTCATCCTCATTTGTTTTTCCTTTTTACCACCTTCTCATATTAGGCTTTCCTCCCAAACCCTAGCTCGGTCTCTAATGCACCCTTGTAATGTCCCACCTACTATTTTTCACCCAAAGCCTCCAATCACCCAAGCAACTCTTCCATTAATTTCCTCACACCCCAAGGAAACTTTTCATACATAAAGTTTACCACCATGCAAACTCTATCCATCCCATGCAAACCCTCGAAAAGTTTTTATGCAAAACCCTACAATTCCCGTGCAAACCCTAGATTATCCCCTACAAATTTCAACCACTCTTTTATTTTATTTAAAGTCCCCTTTTGTTCTTCCACTTATGGATCATGGAATAATTAGGTCAAGCCCACCTACATTGGCCAGCTTATTTGCCTTTGGTCATCTTACTTTCCCATTTTTCTTTTTCATCTTTCCATCCCACATTACCATATTAAATATCCTTGCATGCATGTCATAAAGGTCAACATCACATCACAATTCACAACATATACATATTAAACACATGGCATAAGAAAGCACACATGCATACCTCAACTCCAATCTACGCTACACATAAAATAGTTATAACAATAGCACAAGATATAAAACATATCATTATACATAGCATCCAAGGCATATAAGACATATAGTACACTTAAGGCCTTAGTTATAACCTTACCTAGTACGTCACCGGTCTTGCAGTATGCTCCTACACCTCCTTAGGGTTTTGACTAGTTTCACCTATAAGAGGGAAAAACTAAGGATTAGTTTCCCCATACCAAAAATACTATTATTTCCTGTTTTATTCTAAGATTATGGTTACTATTATTAAAGGAGATGTTACAAGTGAAAAATAGGGGTTTTATCCTCAAGTTAGCCTACTAGATTATTACTAGTCAAAATAGGTTAATGTTAACATTTATAGCCATATTCATATTATTAAATCTAATATCTTTATTTCTTCTAATAATAATACTACACTAGTTATATAAAAAATAGGGATTATAATAATAATAGTAATAGTAATACTCCTCGTAATAAAACCCTAGTTTATTTTAAGGCTAAGGCTAATAATAGGGTTAGGGATGAAATAATAATACAATAATAGTAATACTAACAAAATACTAATATTGCTAAGGATAATATTAATAATAGTAGTAATATTTGAAATAATGATAATATAAGGGTTCGAATATTTTAACCATAATAGTAGTAGTAGTAGTAGTAGTAGTAGTAGTAATACCTAATCCTTAGGTATCAATACTCTCTATAAGGTCTGTAGGTCACCTATAGAGTAGGTTAGGGCCTTATTGAGGCACAATGACACACCGGTGAACCAAACAAAACAAGGGATCCTTCCTCATCTCTAGGATGGCTACCCCTAGATAGAAACCATTCCCAACTCGAGGTCTTTCACTTTACATATTAATATTTTATAAGGTGACCACAAATATCACGTATTGCACAATTATTTTTATTTCCATAATTATCCATTATTTCTTTATTTATAACTATCTAAGTCAACCATAAGGTCAATAGAAGGTCAAGGTCAAATTCAACACGAAGGTTAACCTATCACAAGTTTAAGGCCATCCTATGTTTAATTATTCACAAAATATACATTAGGCTGAAAATAAACAAAATTCCCTAATAACACTTCACCATTTTATTCAGTTTTTTTACCAAACATCATTATTAAAATAAATTTATCATGAAAATGCTAAAAGACAATAATTAACATTATCTTATTATGTAGGTACTCTTTACGATTTAGTGATAGACTATATTTTTCACTTTTCATGCATTTAGTAAGATATAACTATAAACCCTAATCATGCATTTATATCTTTCTATATATTACATGAAACACATATGTATGACATTTAATAGGGAATTTACATCATGGTGTATGTAAGGAAACATTTCTAACCCTATAACATACAAATAACAATTATCGTATTCTAACCCTAATCATGTGTGCATGTTTCTATGCTATTTATAAAAACCCTAAATACCATGCAATAATAATAATAGAATATTTATCATGGAATTTACATCATAATATTACAGGGTTACAAATCCTAAAATAATCTTATACATGCACATGTAACTCATTTAACATATTATTCATGCATATAGCTTAGCCTAACCACAATCGTATGTACCTCTTGTGTGACATGTTATCATCTTAATATGTATGGCATAATAATTTAAAGATATAAAACCATAGTATGATTCTAAATCTATATAACCCTAATATGCTCACACATAATTTCAACTATCTCATGAGTGATTGGATTTATCTAACTTAAAGCTCGCATAAAAAATACAAAAGACTGTCTTCTCCAAAACCCTCAAGGATTACCTAAGAAATTAACACTTGATAACACATATATTAGCATTAAATTTAACATAAAAATACTCCAAAGTGAATTAAAACTAGTTGAGCAACAATTTAGAAACTAACTAGGCAAAGAAGGTATCAAGGGACAACAATGCAACTTACAAAACAAAGGGAGGAGGAATGGTGGAATTTTCACAAGGAGGGATGTGAGAAACGACACCTTTGACTGATGATGGGGGGTGACCAAAAGAAAGGACCGGTGCCAAAGAGAAGGCTTTGGTGGAGGAGGATGCAACAATTTGGAGAGGTTCAAAAGCTTTGGTAGAAGGTAAATAGGGGTCATAGGTGGGTTTTCACAAATGGGGTTAGGGTGCTTTAGTGGGTTTAGGTGTTGGTTGGGGATGATTTAGGTAGGGGATTCCGATGGTGAGGGTGAGGGAGTGGTGGAAGTGAATGTTGCAAAGAGGAGGGAACTAGTGGTGGCGTGCGTTATAGATAAAAATGGTGAAAATGAAGATGGATGATGATAGAAACTATGGAGAACAACGAGGTTTTTGTTGCTTGAGGGATCTACGGAGGAAGGAGTTGAAGTGAATGATTCCTTTTTGGGTTAATACATAACACAAAAATAGGAAGATGGAGGGCTTAAAAGGACGACGGTGTAAAGGGAAAAGTCGAGCAAAACATAGGGGAGAGGGATACCCGCAGGAGGGATGGCATGGAGAAGGATTTATGATGGGGAAGAGGGGGCAAGGTAAGGCCAAAATAGTTATAGGGTGGGGATAATAATTTATGAAAGAGAGCCAGGGTAAAAATATTCAGTTATCGGAATTAGGGTTACTCGTTATCAGTTAGGGTCTAAACTAGGATGAAATTTAATTAGCCAAATTTTATCAAATTTTAACCTAATAAATTTTACATCTAATATGTCATAAAAATACACATATCAATAAAATATTTAATATAAAACACTATAAAATAATTATTATAACTAGTTACACATAACTATCAATTTATAATTAGGGTTTCTAAAAATGGGTTATTACACAAATATCCTTAAGGAACTAGAACATAATGAAGGAACCCTAATGTAAGTTCAATGTAAATCTAGTCATTTAGTGTTGCATTTGAACATATCAAATAATTACTAATTTAGTTTTTTTCTTTTCCTTATATAGATAAACTAATCAAGAGGCAATATATATATATATATATATATATATATATATATATATATATATATATATCTCTGTGTGTGTGTATAGGTTTACTCCTATATGCTTCCTTATCATACTATGTACTGCTATTAGTAATTGATCAATACTTACTAGTATTGAGGGTAACAACACAATTAAGTCACAAGTAGCACTAGATCCAACGTTCTCTTAGTAATAACTATTAGCTATAAAAGAGTAAATAGTTTGGATTGAGTTTAGGTTCTAACAAGCCCTATTTGGTGATATGGCATTACAATATGCTCTACACAAGTAAAGTATATTGTTTCTTGTAAAATCTTCTCATTTAGAACACTCTTATAAATGCAATAGTTTGCACTTGCACACGATATAAGACAAGATACAAGCTTTCAATTAAGGGTGAAGACTAAAAATTAAATCAAATCATTCAATAAATATCACCTTCCAATAAAAAAAATACAAACCCCTAGAAGAAAAAGGAGTAAAAATCACCTAATTGTGCTAAGATTTACTTTAACAAAAAACACCCTAGAAAAAGAACTTTTTTTTGACAAATTAGATAAGGTAAAATAACTCATTCAAATCAAACTTTGAATTATCTAACTTTAAAAAAAATAAGGGGAAAAAGAATTAATTATTTGAAGAATTGGGTAAAGTGATGATGTAGCATATAACATAGGATATGCATTAACTAACTTATTAAGTATTTTTGTGGTCATATTTTTGTGCTTAGAGATGCTATTATTTTTTTATTATAATATTCTTCACTAGTTTTTTTTAATAAACAAATGAGTTTAATTTTGACACTGGTTTTTTTTCCTTCCATATTTAGCAATTGAATTATTTCCAAAGCAAAAGTCTAGTCCTAACCCTCGTTCTTTCCTACAGTATAGAATTTCCACACTTATAAATTTAATTATGTTGGAGTGATAAGATATCTAGCTAGAGGAAGACACCTTAATTTCTCAAAAGAAGTAGCGGTCTATAAGCCTATCATGTTGAGTATTTAGCTCTAACAATTTTCAAAAGCATGAAGAAACCAACAAATCTATCATAAATAAACTACTATAAATTATGTTGATTAAATGCTTTCACACCTCTAACATCACTGCTAACTTTCATACATTAATTCATTATCAAATTCATCAAACTTTAGCCAACTTCTCATAATCTATGCATCAAGCATCATTCCTAATGTAGATGGTGCTTAATTAATCTCTTAGTAGCCTCCTAGATGTATAATACAACACAATGTAGAACAATATATATTTTTGCTACTACTTGTCCATGGCACTTATCTCAAGTTAATTTATCAACCCCAAAAATAATATATATCTACTAGTCAAAATTAAGGGAATATGTCATTTGAATGATATAAGAAATGAAAATTTCAAGGGTCATTTTATATAAAGTAAGTAGAGCTATAAAGCACTACTTCCTGGGTAATATTATAAATATGAACTCTTTTTTTATAGCAAAATTAACTCCTACGTAACTTCTAAAGTGTAAATTTGAAGTCATTTAATGTTCTTTATAATAGGAGTGAACTAAATGATATTCAAACAAACATTGATATATTTTCTAGGATTTACACATGTACATTAAATGCATCAAAAAAAATATTGTGTACTTCTAATGAACACAGATAATCAGACAAGTACCTAAAGAATACAAATAATAGAAACTCAAAAACCACTTATTTATAGGAGGTTCAATGACAACTTATAGAACGAACACTATAATGAATTTGTAAAAAAAAAACATATATGATCTCCAATAATCACTCTAACAAAGACATATTAGGGACAACACAACGAATAGTTGAATAATATTTATGTACATTTTGAATCATTCACCTATAAACATTGTGAGGTTCACTTTTATGCCTTGCTATTTTCTTTTAGCGCTAAAGCTAATTGTTGAAAAATAAGAACATAATCAATTAATGAATTGGTTAACCAATATATGACATACCTGTTGTTCAAATAGTTAATGTGTAGTTGTTGTTTCGAACAAGGGCACTATACTTGGTGGTATAGAACACTTGATAAGCGGTACCGAGTCATCCAAGAAAATCAAACAATTAGCATGAAGCTTGAAATCAGTCATTTGTCAAACTTTGGTAGACTAAACAACCTAATGAGGATGATCATCGAGACAATGACTACAAAATTTTTCAAACACTAGAATAAATATTCATTCATCTAATCCAAAGATCTTAGATACATCAAACATGTCAATAAAAAACCAATTTAACTAGTCCTAAAAATTATGGACTCCAAATACAACCAACTCTCTTATATTTGTGGTTTAGATAGTTATGAATATTTATTCTAACAACTATGACCCCATTTGACATTACTTATTTTTAATAATCACTTTTAGATAAAAACTACTTTTTAAGAAGTACTTTATTTAATAAAATATTTGTTTGTTTTTACTTTTGTTGTATAAATGGTTAATACTAAAAAACTACTTATTGTACCTTATTAGTGTTAAGTTTTTATTTTTTAGTGCATTTACCTTTTATTTTCCATCTTCATTTTTTATCTTCCTATATATATATATATTTTGTAATAGTAATTATATAAATTCCTTAATATTAAATAGTAAACATCACATGAAACATGAAAAAAATTATAAAAAGTATAAAGATGATATAAAATACTACAATTTGTAAACAAAAATAACTACCAAAAAAAATTTCCTATAAAATTTAAAACCACCGGGAAAAAGGCTTGAAATCTTCTAAAATGTTCTAAAATATAAAAAATTCTAAACAAGTACTTAATAATATTTTAAAATTTACTAACATGTAAATTTTAGATAATTATATGACCAAGGTTTATGTTATGCAATAAACATCCTTACAATCTTTTTAAACATCATAGAAATAAATAGCTCAGTGACGAGCATGATAAATATCATTTGTAATCCTACACCATACCTTTTCTATTTCTGTCGTAACTTTATGTTGTCCAACATCCTTATTCCTAGTATTTCCTTCATATATTTCTCTATTACAAAATTTATCAAATAATATATCATCCATTCCATTCAACCTAATAAAATTATGGATTGTCATTGTTGAATTGACAATGAACATTTTTTGTTCCAAACTATAATTTGATATATATGTTAAGATAGGAAACTGAGCCTTCAAAATGCCAAAGCAGCGCACAATTAAATTTTGAAGAGTGTAAATGATTAAATAACTCATATTTTCCTTGTGGACCACCAACTCTTTGAAAACTGGATAGATGATACCTTGTATCCTTGAATGGAGTAAGATATCCTGACATATTGGGATAACATGAATCAACCACATAATATTTACTTGCAAAAAATTAAAGTTCATATTATTTAACTATTATATTTTATACATAATATATAAGTTAAAGTTATATTTACGTTGGGCCAGATGATGAAAGTTTTTATTGGGATCTTGAATACAGTGTTGGAATATCCAAGAATTGTGAGTCAACCCCTCCCATCCAGCTTCAAAAAATGTGAATAACATATCAAAACAACAAACTGTTATCACATTTTGGGAACAAACTACTTTAAGATTATGATACGGTGTTTGTTCATTTTTTGGAATACAAGCATCGATATGTTTTCTATCTTTCGCTTTTACATAATTTTTTTAACAAGACCAAAGTCTTCAATCGTTTTTGATCTCAGGAAGAACCTCATCGGGGCTTCGACAGTGCCTTATAATCTCATTATCAATCTTAGATATATCAATTAAAACCTTGCTGAAATATCTACTAACAATCTCTCCAAAGTGCTGAAACCAATCTTGCACAACTCTATTCCTTTCATTGGGACCAATTGTATATAAAAACAAATTGCTAATTATTCTTCAAGAATCATATTATAAGTATCACTTAGCAAACTCTTTGATGTAAAAAAGCTTTATAACCTAAGAAAAGCATCCTGATTCATTCTAAATAAATCATGGTATAACCTATTGTAATACCCCAAAAATCCTAAATTAGGAATTATGGCAAAATAATGATTTATTAGGGAAACTTAAGAAAATAAATTACTTTATTAAATAAAGAGGAAATTAATTGAGGAAAATAATGAGAAAATAATAAATATGTTATTTAGAAAATTTTGGATATTTTACTAATTAAAATGGAAGTTAAGGACAATTTATCCAAAATAGCCTAATTAATTTAAAAATAAATTTAATTATTATACTTAAAATAATTATTATTAAGTTTAAATATCTAAATTAAACATATAAATAAATAAAGACCAATACCCCAACCCAACCATTTTATCATTTTTCCTTTCTCCTTTCTTTTCCTTTTTCTTTCTTCCTCCTTTACTTATTTTCCTTTTTCCCTGTTTTTCTCCCCCGGTTTGGGCCAGCCCGCGGCCCAAACTATCCTTCCTTCACCCCCTCGCACGACCAGGCCCGCTCAGGCTCCTTCGTCTCCCGTTGCCCCCAGCTGGCTGAACCACCCTCTTTTTTTGTTCTTTTCCTTCCTTCCCCTAGACCGACCGGTCCACCCTGCCCTGTCTTCTTCTTCCCAGCCCCGACCTGCAACGTTGACTTGCAGCCCCGATTCCGCCGGCAGCCACCAGCCAACAACCGATCGTCCTCACCTACCCCTCTCCCTGTCATTTTCTTTCCTCCTTTTGACCCCGACAAAGCCCATATATCCCCTCCCCGCGTGCCCATATCTTTCCCTTTTTCTCTCCCCCTCCCCGACCTAACCTGCCATGGCAGGACTGCACCGCCTGCCACCGCCGACTGGTGGTCTTTCCACACCTGCCCCGCATGCCTTCTTCTTCCCTTGTCTTTTTCCTCCTCAATTACCCTATAAATACCCCCATTGTCGGCTTGGTTCTAGCTCCTCTTTCCCGCAGCCCATAACCCCTTTTTTCGCCGCCGCCCAAACAGACACCTATCCCGCCACTGTCGATCACCTACGCCGCAAAATACACACACAAAAACCTTCCCCGCACCTCCCTCTATGAAACAGAACCACCATCGGCCCTACCTCACCCTGCACGTGCCACCCTGGCCGTGCAAAATAGCCACCCCAAGCAGCCCCTTCCAGCCCCTCGCCGCCCCTCGCGTCGCCTCTTGCCGCCACCCTCGCCGCAACCAGCCCTCCTACCACCCCCAATACAACCAAAAGACTCTCCCTTACCTTCCCATACCCTCATCATCCCTTGCATTCTTCTCCATCTACCTCCACCATCTTCCACCACCCTTTGCCACCTTCGGCCGCCGCGTCAGCCACCGCGCGCCGCCACCCCTGCCACGCCACCACCCATTTTCCACTCCTCTTCACCTGCTGTTTCTCCCCCACCTCAAACTTCTATTTCCCCCCTTCCATCCAGCCCCCACTTGATCTTTTCCCTTCTCTTCCTCCTCCACTGCTGCCGCCGCCGGCGCCGGACCACCATCGACCTTAGGTGGTTTCCAACTTACCCAAACCCTAATATCCTCTTTCTATAAATGTTATTAATTTTTTTAACTACTATTAATGATATTATACTTAATATCATCATCATCATCATCATCATCATTATTATTATTATTATTATTATTATTATTATTATTATTACTTTCATTATTATTATTACTATTATTATTATTATCATTATTCTATTACTACTGCTAATGATATTATCATTATTATTATACTAACAAATTAGTGTTAATATAGTTACCTCCTTTGTTATTATTATTATTATTATTATTATTATCATTACTATTATAACTATTACTCAACCTAACCTTATGATTTTCCTAACCAATAATACTATTATCATTAATAATGGTCTAAGACTTTAGGGTTAATGTGATTAAGACTTCCCTCATTTACTATTATTGCCACTATTAACCTCACTATTATTTTTACTAATAATACTAACGCTAGCCATGGTTTATTATTGTCTTTATCTTTACTATTATTATTATTATTCCTATTATTGTGACCAAAAACATTGAAACCCTTATATTATCACTATTTAAAAATATACAACTTTTATCATTATCATCTTTTGGAATATTTTACTTGTTGGTATTGTAATTAGTATATTATTATTTTAACCCTAACACTATTATTAGACTTAGCCTTAAAAACGCTAGGGTTTCTATCACTATAAACATTAGTG
The DNA here is from genome assembly GCA_039764185.1 of Tamarix austromongolica. NCBI lineage: Eukaryota > Viridiplantae > Streptophyta > Magnoliopsida > Caryophyllales > Tamaricaceae > Tamarix > Tamarix austromongolica. The sequence goes on along the minus strand of CM077818.1, from coordinate 85,566,110 downwards.
TCACTATTATTAGTTTTATTATTATTATTATCACTATTTTTCTATAGTTAGCATGAACATTATTCCTATAAGAATAGAGCTAACGGGCCTAATAATATAAGTGTAACAATAAGTATCAAAAATAAATATATTCTGACTAGTAATATTTAGTATACTAATTTTAAGGTAAAACCCTAGTTTTTGTATAATACTCTCCTTAGTAATAAGAACCCTAACCCTAAACTAGGATAAGAGATGATGGTACCTTCGAGGGAAACTAATACTTAGTATTTTCCCCTTTTTTATAGGTAATCCTAACCAAAGCCCTAAGGAGTTAGAGGAGCGTGCTCCAAGCCCGGCGTCGCCTTAGGTAAGGACGAAGCTATGGCCTTGTGTTATGTGTGATGTGTTGATGGATGATGAGTATGCCATGTTAATGTGTATTATGCATGTGTTATGAATAACCTATTTTGTGTAGCGCAGCGTGGATAATGAGGTATGTTTGTATGTGTTTCCTATGACATGTATATGTATGATGTTTATGATGTGATATGATATGACCCTCTAGGACATGCATGTTAGGATAAATGGTAATATGAGCTGGGAATATAAGGATGACCGGAAATAAATGGGAAGTGAGTTCACTAAGGGGGATATAAGGTTGACCTAAGTACCTCATGATCCATGAGAGAAGATTTAATAAGGGAGGAATGACCAAAATAAATGAGAGTTGGGGAACCATACATGGGAGTCGTAAAATTTGCATGGTGACTTGGGGTGTTTGCATGGGATGGCTAAATCTTGCATGGGAGCGAATCTTACGTGAGAAAAGTTGAATTAGGGTGTAAATAAGAGAATGGGAGAGTTGTGGAGCGATTAGAGACTTGGGATGAAAAATAGTATGTAGGTTGGTGAAAGGGTGTATAAGGAATCCGATTAGGGTTTTTGGGAGAAAGTGGAAATTTGGGAAGTACAAAAGTAAGAACGATTAAGGAAGGGTGGAGTATGGGTTAAGAGTGAGATTTCATTTATATAAAAGGTGAGTATGGGTTCCCATGTGGAAGAAGAGACTTTGGGATGAAAAGAGAGATGTTACTTGTGGGAGAAGAAAGGTACCAGGGTTGAGGTGATCAACTAGGGTTTTCATGGTTATGTGCTGAATTGAAAGGTAAAGTGATATGTTTTGGGAGAGGATCTCATTGAGGTAAGATGTGAGGTGTTAAATGAGGTAAAGGTAGCGTAAGTGGGAGAAGGTTGGGCCACATCGGCCCAATTAGGGTTTTCAAGGGAAAACCCTAGGGGGTGATGGGAGGTGGAGTTGATGTCATGAGTTTAGGGCCTAACCCACACCTATAGGGGTTGCCTCTTTCATCTAAAGGTAAGTGTAAAGGGAATGGATGTCGGGGTGTGATAAGGGGCGCAGGAGTCTCAAGATACGGGACGGGCCCCCTAGGGAGGATAGACATAGATGGTAGTTGATATGCATGTCAAGGGTGGAAAGCTTTATTTGATAAGATACGAATAAGATACTAATTACTTAAAGAGTAAGATTGTTGAGCCGGGCCCAGACCGATCCACCGGCATAATAGTGGCTAGGTGCCGGGGTGCCCTGGAGACCGATCCACCGTCATATAATAGTGGTTAGGTGCGTTCTGCCCTATAAGTGACCGATCCACCGACTATAATAGTGGGGGATCCCGAGCTCAACAAACCAAACAGTATGTTGTAAATGAATTATGGGAAAGCTACTATATACTTACAGTGAAACACCATGAGAGTCGGGGCCAGACCGATCCACCAGCATAATTGTGGCCAGGACCGTTGTGCCCTGGAGACCGATCCACCGGCATATAACAGTAGTTAGGTGCATTCTGCCCTATAAGTGACCGATCCACCGGCTATAATAGTGGGGTTCCTGTACTCGCATGGATTAACAAAGATTATGGTGTGAAATGACTTACAAATAAATCATGGAAAGATACGTTATAATCACAGTGAAACACCATGAGAGCTGGGGCCAGATAGATCCACCGGCATAATAGTGGCCAGGAGCGTTCTGCCCTGGAGACCGATCCACCGACATAAAATAGTGGTTAAGTGCGTTCTACCCTATAAGTGACCGATCCACCGGCTATAATAGTGGGGTTTCCGCACTCTCATGGATTGATAACGATTATGATGTGAATCGACTATAATTATCAGAGTTATGAAAAGAAGAAGTTGGATTGGACCATAACCAACCTACATCATCCATAATATTACATGTTGCTTATGTGATTGTGCTGTGTGTGTTATGTTGTATGATGGTATGCTTGGCCTTAGCGCACCTACGCCCTTACTTAGTATTGGACCCATACTGATACTACCTTGATTGAATGGGTCCTGTGATGATCCACCGATGGTGGGGAGCAGACTTCCTGTGCAGCTTTATGATCGGGTACTATCTTGGGGTGGAAGGCTTGACTTGAGTGAGTAGGCGATCCAGATATTGATCCTTTTGGGATTTGTTTTGATGGCTATATTTTGTATTACGTTTCCCGTTTTAAAGAAAAAAAATTTATTATGGGGTTGTAATCCTAAATCGTATTCTAACTTCTGTTTGACTTATATCTTATTAATGATTTATGCTAAATGTCGTCTTGCATTTTATGATACTTCGTACTTAATGATGATCGGATTTAGCCTTAGCTCTTAGTACTGAAATGGTAGGAGTGAACTGGTCTGGTACTAAGTGTGGCGGTAATGCCCCCGAGTTTACAGTTTTAACTTTCGCTTTCGCTAAACCTTTTGATTTAAACGAAATTTTTCAGTAGTAAATTTGGGGGTGTTACACCTATCATGGCCATTTAATATGAATTAGAAAAACTGGTGACCTGTTTTAGAAGAATCCAAACAAACTTGCTTCTTAATATATATATGTTTTCTCTCTTTCTCAAGAGTCGTACTATAAGCAAAAGTAGTAGTAGTTTTTTTTTTCAATTATCCATCTATACAAATTCAAGGCATCACTTATATTATACATATATCTAATACATATGGAAATAATAATAATGTATAAAATATAATCTTATATCCCACCAAACACTAATTCAAATTCTATACCATAAACAACATTTACATTTCTGATCCAAGAACATGAATACTTCAAAGCTAATTCAAATAAATATTATTTGTAATTGATTACTTAGCCAAAGGTCTATCAAAGGTGGTACATTATGGAATAGATGATATAGCTAAAGAAGATAACGTTATGTACACGTACTAATCTTTCAATAATGAACAACTAAAAATAATATTTTGACATATAATATTACTCATTTTAAAATACTAGGAGTCACAACTCAAGATAATTACATAAGTTCAATATAAACAAGATAATTTATACTTCATGGTTTTACAAAGACAAAATAAAAAGCTTCAAACAAGCTTAATCTTTTACAAAATATAATAATAACATAATGTCCCTTGTCAACTCTTAAGTGGATCTCTTAAATATTTCAACAAAACATTACATTTTTGGGGAGCCATATACGTCCATATGTCTTTGTTATTGGATCCTTAAAAGCATGAGTAGCAAGGAAAAATATCTCATCAGAAACTTTATCACCCATGATATTTATAATAGCTAAGAATTTTTTTTATGGTGGGGGTTATTGAGGATTAAGGTATTGGAAAAGGATGATCATCGTTACTCTTAAATGCCGATTTACACAATTTTATCAACTTATTATCAAGCTTTCTAGTGTCTGACCTCTTTATCTTACGATAACTAGATTGTTGATGCTTAGAACACTTGTTTTTTTAATTTTCTTTTTGATCTGTCACATCATTTGAATTAGTAGAATCACAACCCTCGCTACTTGTTCTTAGTTCTTAGTTCTTCATCATCCTTATTGAAAGTTGGGTAAATTTCTTGAGATGGAGCTTATGAATGTTCTCCGGTTGCATGAGTACCACCAAAGATTAACCAAAGATCATCTAAATGGGTAATTGGCTTGTTGAAAAAGTGTTTACAACTTGGGTTTTGCTAGAATAAAAAAATTAAATTATTACACACTATATATCATAATAAAAAATAAGTGAAAAAACAACAACAAATGACTTTAATAAATATCTTCTATCTATAATACTCATAAGTGATTTCACCTATTATTGGGTCTTTCCCAAATTGAGTTTCACTTTCAAGTTTCACCCATGTTAAGTATTCTTTTTTTTTTGGTAAGGTAAAATAATTTTTACTTGAACTTTTTAGTATCACACTTGCTCTAGCTTATTCAGATGATCAACAATATTGGACCATCTAATTTTTTTGAAACTTGAACTAGGCTTATTACCTTAACCTCCTCAACACATAAATGAATAAAGGTTTTATACCTTGATTCAATCTATTGTGCAATATTAGATGAAGATGCCATAGATCTTACACACACACACACACACACACACACACACACACACACACACATATGCATTGCTATTTTCTTTATATTGTACAAATGAAATATGGAACATTGATTAAAATGAACGTAATAATATATATGATTGAATAATTATTATGTGGATTTCTGTGCCTTTCTGCTATGTGAGCACTGTCAATTAAAATATTTATCACTTCAAGTGGAAGACAAGAAAATTAAACTTAAGATAAACTTTGGGATATCATCCCTGGAGGTAAAGAACATATAATTATTAGATCAATTAGAGGGACTTTCTTGGCTTACTTACTATTTTTTTTTGTATTATTTGCATCACCATTTTTGGTTGTCACCATCATTATTTGCAACCAACTAGATAATTTTCCTAGGTTTCATTTACGACTGTAGATTAGGGGTGTGCACACTAGTCATTTTGTTATCTATATATTTTCCAACTTTTGTATTTATGACCAACTAGAGGGATTTATTAAGTTGTGACTTGTGATACAAGAGCATACCCAATTGATAATCATAATCTAGCCATTAATGTTTCTAAATTTGAGAGCCACAATAATCTCCTTAATTCAAAATTTTAATTACCTATCAAAACCTAAGCATACAAGCCTTGCAAACCTTCTCCTTTTTTGTTTGCAAGCCAACCAAAAGGAATGCACATAAGGCCACGTTTTTGTAAGATTTCCCCCTACCCCATTCTTACCCATATTTCCTTAGTATTTTAACCATAAACAACCTTAAAAAATGCAGCCCTATCGACACCCTTTAGATGCCACACAAATCAGCCACAAGTCATGCTTACAAGATTAAAAGAGGACTTTTTCTATTTCCTTTTGTGTATTATGGATATTGTAAGATTGGAACATGTGATATTAGGGGTGAAGGTTCAAAAATCTACCTAAGTATCCACCCCCATGACAAAAAAACATGGGGTGGAACTTAGATAGATTTTATTCTTTATTTAGGCTCTAATCATATGTATTAGTTGGTTAAATTGTAACATTTAATCATACACTTATTCTATAAGTGATAAGGATAACATGAAATGAAAACAACTCACATTTTGGTTGCATATTTTTCTCTCTAGAACCAAGAGTCCTTCTTAATTATCTGTAAGAGTTTGAATTTCTTTCAAAAATCTTATAAGATTTATCCTAAGATTTTATACTTTAGGTGGTTATGACAATTATTTATTCAAGTGGTTACCAATAATCAATTTTTATCATCTCTAAACCTACGCATTTTCCTTCTCTTATTTTGACGATTCTAAAGTTTTAGAACACCGACACCTAGCAAGATCCAAGTTGGATCTCATATGCATCAAGTTATCTTTGGTAGAATGACTAGATGTTTTCCCTTGTTCTACAAAATTCTTTTCCCCCCCTTATAATTCCCATGAATTGAAAAAAAAAAAAACAGAAAAAAATATCTATTAGATGATATATTGATTTTAGTGTTCCTAACTTAATTGTGACACTTATATTTATATGAGGACCTTACAAGTATTGAAAAAAAAGTAAGTATATGCATCATTTAATCCTTTATTTTAATATTATACTTGACAAATGATTTAACTATTAATAAATAAATTAGTCATGCTATTTTATTTTATTTTATTTTAGTTTTTATTTATAGTATGTAATTTATTTTTGAATTATGTTGTGTTTGTATTTAAATTATGTGCTTCTTGCCATTGAATGTGGACTAATTCTTTAAGTGACATCATTGGATGTTTGTCATGTTGTAATTGCTTGTGAAATGAGGAAGAAGACGGTTGTTCTTCACTGTATTTGGTTATATTGACTAATGACTCAATTAAAGTTCTTAATTTAGGTTTTAATATTTCTAGAAAATGTTTGGATTTGATTTCATCAAAATTTATAGAAAGAAATATTTTACGAGTTTTATTTTTTACTTTAATTTAGCCCAAGCACCTAACTTAGTTAGATGTGGTACTTCTAACTTAGTTTGATGTCGCTTGGTTAATTTTATTTGTGTAGCCACAAATTATTTTTATGGTTTTTCAGTTCTTAGAAATTGGGAGTGTTATATTTATAATGAAATTATAGTAACACAATGTAAAAAAATTACAAAAAGAAAATGTTGAAACATATTTAAAATAGCGATGAAAGATCAACTAAACGCTGATGAAATGTTACTTTAGTTATGGTAAAAGATTAGTTTATTTATGATGTATGGACATAAGTAGCTATATATATTTAGATGACTATTAGAAATTTTCATTATATTTGTTGGTAAAATTTTTTTTAACATTAAGAACAATTTAGGTATATAGTGGTAAAAACATATAGCAACTAATGGTGAAATATCAACTTTTATAAACGACTGTTCAACAAGCTTGAATGGTATCCTATATAATAATGAAAGATTTGTTATGTGCTAATGAAATACGTAATCGTCCAAGGTGAGAAATATGCGTTGGTGAGAGATCAATTTTCTATTGTTGAAAGATAAATTTTTTCTTATTGAAAGATATATTATTCAAAAAATTATTTTTCCCTATTTTTCATTAAGCACTATGTTATTTTTTGTGTTGGTGATATATATATTGTAAAAAATGTGTTGTTTAGTATTAAAAGATATATGATGAAAAGTTAGGTCACTATTGGTGAAATATTAATTAAGGGGAGAGTTAGCAAATTCTTTTCCTCCTTAAAACAATTAACTTGATATAGTTCACACGGTGCAACACTATGCCAAGGGTTACAAGGTATAGGACTTGCAAGAGACACAATATGGATAATAGATAGACATATAACATATATTAAATAATGATTATGTCTTATTTCTATGGTAATTATACCATATATCCATGGTGATTATGTTCTATATCTATGATGATTATGTTTTATGCCCATAACATACCTTTGACATGAATATTATCCTAGAAAAATGTGAAAGTTATTTTTGTTGATATTATCTAAACTTATAATTGTTGATCTTATATTCTTTTATCTTATTATTGTTGTCCTTTATTATTATTATTATTAGTAATAAGAAAATATTAATAATAATTATAAATAAATAAATATTATTTACATAAAAGCTATTATAAATATTTTTGGTATTATTAAAAAAATAATAATATCATTAATTATTATTATTAATATAATTATTTAATGATAATATTAAAAATCATTATATGATTCATTAACAATATTATTATTAGTTAATTGGACCTTATAATTTTAAACCTTTTAATTTATTTTCTTTGGTGATCATTATATAAATTTTTATGAGGACGTAATACCTCATATTCAGAATTAAAATCGTATTATATTTGTACTATTTTATTCATTTTAATGTCAAACAAAACTCTATTTTTTAGCTTTAGAAGTTTTAAGAAAATATTTGTTATTTTATAATGTTTGTGGTTGCCCAAAATTTACTACTTAAAAAAAGTTATTTTCATGGGATAATATTTTGAAAGTATTTTGAAGATTATTATTTTAGTAGTTGTACTTTTGATACAGTTTAAAAAATTATTTCAAACCTTTATTTTGTATGAAATAGTAAAAGGGTCAAATGACAATTTATTAACCAAAATGTTTTTGGAAAAGAGAGAGAGTAAGTTATTAAAACAATTAGATGTCTAACTTATGAGTGACATAGGTTGCTATAGTATTTTAATTTAAAATAATTTTTTAATTAATTAGTTAGTGAGATTAATTTATTGAATTGAGAGTTCCTTTATATATTCGTATGGTTAAATATTACATTATTTTAGTAGTTAGTTAAAATATTTTGGAGAGAGACATTTTTTTTGTTATATATGATAAAACTTTATCTTTTTATTTATTTATTAGTGTCTTCAATTATTATGTAATAATTATTTTAAATTATATTATATGACTTATCTTTATTTATCTCGTTTGTGCAAATTTGTAGATAAATAAACCTATATTTGGTAATTTAGCCATAACTTTTTTGTCAGATAACGAAATTGGACGATTATGATTTCTTTATAAATCTAACTTCAATATATACAAATTTTATATTTTGAGTTGTTCCAATATATAAATGAAACTTATTCAGTCAATATTGGTGATAATATACTTGTGTGATTTTATTATATCTTTTTATTCTAAAAGCCTATATACGGCCATACAAAACCCTAATAGCCAAATCTACATTTTTCTTCCTCCTCTAGTGTCGTGGCTTATATGCTCTACCTCCCACTAATGTTCTTCAGGATCTCAACCAATTCATCAATACCTTCAATTATTTTATCAAGGCCTTTAGTTGATTCATCAAAATATTAAACTATATTCAAGATTACAGATTCAACATATATGTTTTTGTTGTTGTTGTTGTTGTTGTTCTTCTTCTTCTTCTTTTGAGTTTAAGAAAAAATTATTCTTTCAAGATCATCAACTCATGAAGTGATTTTGGTATCACAGGATCATTCTTCATGCTTGAAGAGATTATATTCTATATATAAGGATTTTACATTCAATAATATTATTTTATTTAACTTATATATATTATATATGTGTGGATTATGATGCCTATATAATATGGATTTTTTACTTATTATATAATTTTATTCCCTCTTATGACTATATTTTATGAATCATGATATGTAATATGATTAGCCTAATAATATATGATTTTATATTAAATTCGTGGTAGATTCGATCTGGTTGCAAATTTGCACTATTTTATAAAAATCACACATAATTAAATAATGAGAGATAACCCATCATATTATATGTCAAACCAAAGCCCTAGAAGTCTAGTTTTCATATAAAGTATTTGTTTTTAATTTTGAGTCAAGTAAAGAAAACATATGGGGTTATAGTAATGATTGGTCTAATATGAAAAATTAGTATAACTTACAAAATTGAATTTTTGGTGGGTTATGTTGGTTTTGACCAATCTTGAGTTTTGATGATTATGTTAACACTAAATATTAGTTTTTGACCTTGGTTGATTGATCTTGATATTTTAATATATGCGTGGTTTGAATATTTTGGTTAAATATTTGAGTTGGATTTGAAAAGCCGGTTATTCTAGGTGGGCTTTCCTATTTTTGGAAAGTTACACTTTTTTGGAGATTTTTGCTATTTGGGAAATTTTCTATGCTTAGAAAGTGGATAACAAAAGAAAGAGATTTAATGAAGAATAGTTAATTGTGTGCATTATGTGATCACCATAATACAATATTAATACTTTAAGTGGAACAAGTGAGATTTTGGATCCTTTATGGTTGGCCTCCTGAAGTTGGGGTTTGGTAATAACAATTTTCTTTTCTCTTGTGGATATTTAATTATTTTCCAGCTATATTTGGTTAAGGCTCCTCGTCTACTCTATAAGCTTCTTCGGACCCTATTAGAGAGTGTGCACACATAATGATAGGATGACCGAGGTGGTAGGTCTTCGGACTTTTGATATCCCCTTTGGACAATATCTATTGGGATGACCTGGGTGTGATTTCTAATTCTCCCGTGGTTGGTGGTAGGTCTTCAGTCTTTGTTTTGCCATATGACCTTAGTTAGTTTACCCACTTAAATAATTGGAGGTTGTGATCACCTAAAGTAAAGATTAATAATTAGATGTTTTCTTTATTCCCATTTCGTTTAATTATATGATTTGATATGTATATATACAAGTCTATATTATATTCCATTGTACTTATGCGTTACTTAGTTGTTTCCTTAGCTAATTTGTTCGGAAGTGTGATGATCCATGATGTACATGATGAACAAATGACCTAGTACAAATTGAGTGTGGACCTATTAAAAGTGTTGGTGATATGCGTAGTGGGGAAAAATTTATGTTTTATATTATCTTGAGTTAAAAATAAAGTTTTATGTGTTTTCTTATTATAATTAGCTTTAGCAACTAGTTTAATAGGACATTGACATTTACTTATGGTAGTTGTGGCGGTAATACCCTTATTGTATTGAGCTTCCACACACACACACACACACACATTTTCTAGTCCATTAGTTTTGAAAAATTAGGGTGTTGCAATATGTTTTGTATTAATTTTATTAATATTATTTTTTTATATCAATAAATGTGTCCTTTTCATTATCAATTATTGTTGTTGTTGTTGTTGTTGTTGTTATTATTATTATGAACTATTATTCTTTTACTAAATTATTTATTATTATAATTATTAATACAATTATTATTATTGTTATTAATTAAGATGAATTATTACTATTAAAATTAATATTCTCTATTATTATTATTATTAAATTATTTAAGGTTATGATTATTATTTTTGCTATTATTAATACTAATTATCACTAAGATTATTATTTATAATATTATTTAAATCATAGTATAATTCATTATTATTAAGCTAAGTATTATTATGATTATTAGTAATTGTTAATTAATAATATTTAATGATTATTTATTATCAATAATTATTATTGATTATTATCAATTGTATTATTAAAATAATAATAATTAGGTTTAATATTTTTATTACCAATTACAACTATTTTCCTCTTAATAATTATTCATTATCAATATTGTTATAATGTAATAAATCTTAATTTTGATACATGTCATTTTAATCATTTTTATTTTTTATAATTTAATTCGATATTATTCATATTTTTATTTATATTATTATTACATTTTTTTTATTATTGTTACTATTTGTCATAATAATAAATAGATAAATAAATTATTATTATTTTAATGTTAAAAATTTTCTAATGATTATTTTTGAAATTATTAATTATCATAAGTGTTTAATTTAATATTATTGGTACTAATAAAATTACCATATTAATCGTAAAAGTAAAATGATAAAATTAGCACCTAAGTTGACTAAATCGAACACTCAAACTCGATATATCCAACAGCATATTATAAGTTATAATAAGTAATAAAACAGTTAGGTATCATATCGGTTTCCATGTGCTGAACCTAAAGCGAAATGATACTCCCGTCATTTTAAAACGAGTCTTTTTAAGATTTAAATTTTATTTAAAAAGGTTTTTTTTTATAAAAAAACTCAATATTTAACTTTTACTGTTATCTTTAGTTTTTTCCTTTGATTATATCTATATATCTATATATATTAATTGTTCAATTTTTATTTAATAATAGACATAAATATTACATTAACATTAATTTTATTAGATCATTAATAAATATATAAATTATTAAAATGATTTGTGTCAAACGGAATACTAATCAAAGTCGTAGTGAGCTACTACGGACCTACGGAGCTACCGTAGAAAATTGCGACAGGATGCAAGCTTAATATATAAAAATATTATATGCATAGCTGGCGGCTACAGACTACAGAGATCCAAAGGCACACCCCAAGTTGCTTCATAAAAAACTAAAATAAAAAAAAATGGCAGAACAAGTTGTGCATTGTTGACTTGTTCCTCGTGTTTCATTACGGTCAATGAGATGCCGTTCAACCGACAAAAGAGACGCCAACTAATAAATTGGATATCCTGAAGGTAGCTTCATTAATTAATCCATAAGGGTCTTTCATTGTCCCAAAGACTCCCTCGGCCTGAAAACCTCTGCTGATCAATGTCGATCCCTCCAAACGTCAGACACATTTCAGAATGTTTCATTAGACCAAAATTTGAGGGTTCAAATCCAAGCTACAGCCAGCCAATTTACTTGACACCATGGGATGTATCCATGCTGTCTCTCGGCTACATGCAGAAGGGACTCTTATTTGCAAATCCACCACCATCACAACACGATGATGAAGATGCAGGTCGATTAGTCCATAAGGAGACATTCCTAGGGAAGCTCAAGTCGTCCTTGTCCCTGGCCCTCGTCCATTTCTACCCATTAGTTGGTCGGTTGGTAACACAAGTAGATGAAGATCAGCATTCTTGCTTGATCTCCATTGATTGCCAAAAGGGTCCAGGAGCTAAGTTCGCCCACGCAGCTCTAGACGTGACTGTGGATGATGTTCTTTCACCGGCTGACGATGTGCCTCGATTTGTGGGATCCTTGTTTGACAAGGAAGCAATAATCAACCATGACGGCCATACCAGCCCTTTGTTATCCATACAGGTGACGGATTTAATTGATGGCATCTTCTTAGGGTGTTCAATGAACCATGTCGTTGCCGACGGAGCATCGTTGTGGCATTTCATCAATATGTGGTATGAGATCTTCAGGACGAACGGAGACGGTACTATTCCTATCTCGCGTCCACCCGTGCACGAACGCTGGTTCCCTGACGGCTACGGTCCGATCGTCCGTCTTCCCTATACTCGCCCTGATCAATTCATAGTCGATTATGAGTCTCCCCGATTACGAACGAAATTCTTCCATTTCTCGTCGGAGTCACTGGCTAAACTCAAGGCCAGAGCCAATGCAGATTGCAGGTCCAACAATATCTCCACATTCCAAGCCATGGCTGCCCTAGTCTGGATATCCATTACTCGAGCTCGATCTCTGCCACACGACCAGCAAACTTACTGCAGGCTGCTTTGTGACAACAGGACGAGGTTGAACCCTCCTTTACCACAAGGCTACTTTGGGAATTCAATTCAAGCACCAGCAACCGCTACGATAACAGGTGATTTGCTCAAAAAACATGGTTTGGAGTCGGCAGCTTTACTGCTGAAACAAGTTGTGGAAAATAACACAGATGAATCGATACGCGATTGGCTCAGTGCATATAGACGGTCTCCGTTTGTCTACCAAATGACTCCTTCGGTTGTCGCCGGTGCTGTGACACTGTCAGGCTCGCCCAGATTCAACATGTATGGGAACGAGTTTGGACTCGGCAAACCATTAGCCATTCGTAGTGGGCACGCGTGCAAGAGCGATGGAATAGCAATTTGCCACCCGGGATCTGAAGGAGGCGGAAGTATTGACCTGGAGATATACCTGGAACCAGAATCAATGACAGCTCTGGAGTCGGATGAGGAGTTCATGTCAGTCGTGTCTTGATCACGTGTGTTGTCTTGACGCCCTCTCTAATCTCTACAAGTGTCTGTGTCTTGGTTGGTGCCAAATCTAATTAAATTGCGCTCAATATAGCTGCAGCCAAATCTCAAAAAATCAATAATAATATTTTCCCGATACCCCTGCTTAATCTTGATTCTTGAAGTCCAAACAAACAAAGCACTCAATTCACAAAATTTTCGGTTTTCAACGGCTTGACCAAACATAACTGCTATTGACATGATAGAGGTTCCCCCGACTGTATGATGACATAATTAAGATTAGCAAGCTACTTGCAACACTAAGTACTAGGTTTGACTTTGCTATCTAAATAAATTGCTTCATCCCTCTTTTAAGATGAAATTGCTCCTGCTAGAGTGTCCTCTGAAAGAGTTTGCAAGATCACGGAACATCTTCTCGTGAAAATAAAGCGAGCAGCAATAAACTTGTAAGATTAGTGCAGCTTCAGTTCTTACCCGTGTTTTAGAAATTAGAGGCTTCTGATTACTATATTAGTCGGCATGTGCAAATTACAGGTCATTTACGGTATATATTAATACAATGATTATTATCATTATTATTAATTACATTTAATTTAATTAGTGTAACAATTATTAACATAATTATAATAATAATATTTATTATAATAATAAATATTATTAATTATTATTACTATTCATTTAATTATAGTTATATAATAAGTATTATGATTATCAATACTAATGTTATTAATAATAATATTATTTTAATATCTCACTTTTCAATAATATAATTTATAATATAAAAATAATTATATTATGTTATTTAAATATTTATTACAACTTTTGAATAAGACTTAAACCCTAATTACACTTCTAAAGTGCTTCCATCCGTTATTTGTATCCTCAATAACAACTTTTTTTTTGTGAGACTTTCTAAATTACTTTTGCCAACTAAATTCTCCTAAATCATCCTAGATTGACTATATTTGAATTTCTTAGGTTTTTCTTGGAACTCCCAACCATTATAATAAATAATAATAGTAAAACGGTTGTTTTGACAAAAAAAAACCCAACATTTTCATCTAGTTAATTTTTATCATGGTTAACTCCTCGATATAAAATATTTAATTATCTCAAAATTACAAGGATTATTGTACTTTAGTGTTCTACATATGACAATAAATTAAATATATTTTATCTTTATTTTTATTATTTTAATATAAAAAAGCCATTTTTGGACAAAATAGCTTACTGAAATTTAATCTTTTGTACTTGAATTCTGTCTTATATTTTGGGATTTAACTCCAACTTATGCCTATAAGTGGTGCCACTCACCCCATGCCTTATGTTGCTTGTATGATTAAAATTCTCCAAGTAATCATAAGTTTTCATAACTTATGCTACATGCATTATCTTTCCTTATCTTCTCCTTACCTAATAATACACCCCCTTCATCCCCTTCCTCCTACACGCCACATTTGCTTCTCATTTTCCAGTGGAATCCATCGCCACATTAGCTGCATGCCCCCCATTTAATTAAATAAATAATCGTACGTAAACTATAAGATTAAGTTAATTTAATTTCCTTCTTTGTTAAGTCTCTCCTAAGTTAATTTGTCAACTTATTCTCTCACCCTTCACTACTTTCTCCCTCCTTACTCTCTACTTCCATGCTGAACCACCCTCTCTATTGAAGCACTTTTAAAGCTTGGAAACAATCAACACAACATAGCCTTGGTTAATCCTTCACTTTTCTCTACTTCTCTTCTTTTATTTTATGACTTCAGTGTTTAATCCAATGTTTCGATCATTGATTTCAGTTAGGTATACTTGAGATCTTGAAGGGATAATTGAGCTCCCTCTCCTTTTATTTTAGTTTGATTTTCTTGAGCCCAAGCATTGTTATGTTTAATCAACAAGAAGTATGATTTTATGTATTATAGGTAGTTTGTATGATTTTGCGAACTTCATGGCTAGTTATGAATATGTTAATATATTTTATTCATTAAGCATGATTTCATGATGCTGAAGAGCATGCTAATAATGTAACGTTTGGTATGTTGATTGTGATTTTATGTATAAGAATCTTGAAATAAGTTAATTTAGTAACCATAGAATTTGTGTTGAATTTCATGATAAGCTACACTCAATTTCTTAATAGTTAGAAGGTCTATTCAGTATCAAATTAAAATCTTAATATTTATACTTTACAATGAAACTTTTGAATCTTGGAAATTAATAGTCACAAAGAAGTTATGAGTGTTTTTCCACAAGTGTACAGATGTTTTCTAACTAATGTTGAGAACCTTTGCCTTAGGTGTGGGTTTGATTTTTGTTTTAGAGCTTATTTTAATATGATGATTAATGAAGGGATTTTATTTTTTTTTCATTGGCATTTTTAGGTGTAAATTGATATAAAGTATGGCATCATTTAGCTCAATATAACCTAAGCTATAAGTGATTAAAGTTAAGGAAAGAAAACCCAAATATGTTGAATGAATGGCGCTATTCATTGAAGATGTGCATAAGTGTTCTTCATTATAATCTTAATCGCATGCTCATCTTGAATTAATTACCTCACTAACGACATAAGTATGGTTAATATAAGATTAATCATAATTAGATATAAAATGATAAATTTAGCCTTGAAATGGTAAAGCATGGAGCATGTGAATAGTGATAGTCAAACATTGACTAATGACTTTAACTTTAGCTTTAACTATTGATCATTGACTTTGAACTTTATAGCCAATAGTGACATATGACATTATTTTCTATCTCAAACTCAAATATATCTAATATTCTTGCTCAATTGGACCCTAAGTGGTCTTTTCATATTAAACTGAATGTTTCAAGGTTTAAATCGATGTGGTTTATGATAAGTTGTGTTAGCTTTCAAAGATTTATGTGTTACATGTTTGTGTTCTAGGGTTTGTGCTATTTTAAGCACATGGTGAACATATGATTTTCAAGATGATATCGTTATGTGTGAATACGTTAAATAATTACAAACATTGAGAGTTTGCTCAATATAAAAGCCCAAGTAGTGTTATTTTTTAGTACATTAAACACTAATAGATAGTGAGGGCTAGTACAATATAAAACCTCCAATATCATTATGTATGCATAAGTTAACTTTTGAGTCTATGGACTACGTTTATAGAACTCAAAAAACCCAAGGGAATTTTAACAATAGCTCAGTACCTTCTCTACTTTATATACATTTAAATTAAGTAACCTATACGGATTGTATACACTTAAGGACTATACTACCCCAATTAGTTTCTATCATTATAGTAGTGGGGCTAAACATTTTCCTAATATTCTCTTCGGTGTTGAACATCCCCCTAAGAGCTTACTCAAGGCCGAGTATTCTCCTAAGAGCCTAATCAATGTTTTATATATGGATGAAAAACCCCTATGTATTGTTCAAAAGTTTTAGATGATGCCTTGACTAAGACCTTAGTTAGCAGGTGTGATTAGCCTATGATATTTTTCTTTTGACTTTCTTCTATTATAGCCATGTAATGTAGGTTATTATTAGATGTTATAACATGTGATATGTACGGCCTATATTATGTTCTATGATATTTATATTTTTTTTTGTAGTAGTTTAATCTTGGTAATACCTGAGTACTGGTGTATCTATTTCATGGTCATTGTCTATTTCAAATAGGTAGATGAGAAAGTTTGTGATTAGGTTTTTGTGTCTCTGATATGTGAAGATTATGATAACTAACTATAATCCCCCAAATTTCTAGAAAACTAATAATTTAATAAATAGCTTTTATTTGAAATAAATTAGCTTTTAAAATCATTTAATTTGATTATTTTGTAGATCTTTGAGTATATAAATTCGGACAGGAATATTTAGTAAATTAAAATAGATATTTTTTTATTTTATCATGCTATTTTATTTAAATAATTTTTCAAACTAATATTTTACCAACTTTATCCTTTTTAAACTAATATATTAGATTATAATGAATTAAATTATTAAATTAAATAATTTATCAAGAATATTGCATTTTATGATTTTATAAATTAATTTACTTTATTTTCCCTATTTTTCCATTTTCCATTTTCCATTTCCCCCTTTCCCCCTTTATCCTTTTCTTCTCTTCTTTTTCCCTTTTCCCCCTCCCTTGGGTCGCTCGGCCTGACCATCCCCTCCCCTGCACGCTTGGGCCAGGCCCGTTTCCCCTTCTCCTCCTCGCACGTCCGCCCAGTAAGCCAACCACCCTCCTTCCTTTTTTTCCCTTGGACCGGCCGACTCCACTTCTTTCTTACGCCGGTCCCATCGTTCACACCCCTTCCCTTCTTTCTTCTTCCACGCCCGACCACCTGCAAGCTTCGACCCCATGTCTGCCACCACTGAGCCACCCTACAACTGCCGCCACATGCCACTGCACTTGCTCTCTCTCCCTCTCTCTCTTCCCTCGTCATTTTCTTTCCTTTTTTGAGCCAAACCAACTCTTGGACCACACCTCGCATGCTCTCTCCCTTTCCTTATTCTTCCCTCTCCTTCCCCTGCCAACCGACCACCATCTCCCACCCTTCATCCTCTCGCCGACCGACCACTGCCCCTCTCTTCTCCCTCTTCTTTTTCTTCATCTCCCCAGCCCTTCATTCCCCATATTTTCAAGCCCTTCTCCTTCCCCGAGCTCCCTCTTCTCTCCTTCCTTCTTCCCCATTTTTTTTTCCTGTTTTCTCTTTACGCCGCCGCCAACCGCCGTTCCAACCACTACAACCAGCCCCTGCGCCGCCTCCTGCCACCACCCCCTACTGCCCTGCACCATCACGCCACCCCTCGAGCCCCTGCACTTCCTCCCTTCTCCACCCCTTCCTTTTTCTCCCCATTTTTCCCTTTACCGCCAAGCCTCCTGCAACCGCCCCGTTCGCCACCGTTCGGCCACCTCTGTCGCCACCCAACCAACCGTTTAACACCCTGCAACCCCCTCTACCACCACCATACATTACTTTCCCGAAAACAGCCCCCTTAACCCTTCATTTTTCTCTCCTCTTTTCCTTCCTTCTCAGCCCTCCACCTTGACCCATCTCAGCAGCCAACTTTGCCGCCTTGCCGCCGCCGTCTCCGCCGCCCTCTACCGCCGTGAAACCATCTCCAGCTACCACCTACACCTCCTCTTCTCTCCTGGACCATTCCCTTGCCTTGAAACCTCCCCCACCCACCTTCTTTTCTATCCTAAAGTTCCTAAACCGAGCCACCTCTCCTCTCTTCTATCTCACCCCCTTCGAACCCTTTCTCCTCTCATTTTGCATGAGACTCATGCAGTTCATGCAGCGTGAGCTCCCCCTTTATTTTGGAATTCATTTGGCTAATTTTTGAGGTATATTAATAGTTAATTAAAGTGTTTTATTATTAAATAAATTTTTATAAAGTCTTATCCTTTTAATTTCTTATTTCTAACATAGTAATGAGTGATATTATTTTTAGGTGTTGAGTTGCTAATTAAGCTTGAATCCTTAACCGGGATACCGGTAAGGTTTGATTTTTGCGGGATTAAGGTAATCGTTAATTCTCACTTAAATACATGGAAAAAACGTATGCTAGCACATTAGGGATTTTAGTATGATTTTATGCATGTTTTGTGTGCCTAGCATGATATATAGATGGTTGTTTATATGATTGATAATAAAAAAAGGAAGAGTATGATAGCCTTTGTGCCATGTGTAGGTACAATAATTAAGGAAGGAGTTTGATTATTGATGGAAATGTTAAATGCTTGTCTATGATGTATCATGTTACTAATGCATGAATAATATTATTGTCTAAGGGTATTTAGTGATATGCTTATGAAGTATGTGATCTAATATATGTAGTTGCTAGTGAGTATTATGTTGAATAATGACAAGTTGGTGGAGTTAAATGATAAGAATGAATTGCTAATATTAGTATTTTATGTAGTAGTGGTAATTTCATAAAAGTGGTGTAATAAAGGGGTTAAGTGGAAATTTTATAAGTGAAAAGGGTATTTTGGAAATCTTGTAGTAAAGGGGTATTTTGGTAATTTTGAAAGAAAAGGGTAAAACAGTAATTTTATAAGTAAAAGGGTATTTTGGTCATTTCAAAAGAAAGGGGTGAAATGATAATTTTATAAGTAAAAGGATAAAATTGTAAGTTGTGAGAAAGAAGGGTATTATGGTAATTTTGAAGGAAAGGGCAATATGGTAATTTTAAAAGTAAAAAGGGGTATTGTGGTAATTATGGAAGTTAGGGGTATTATGGTAATTTTATGAGTAAAGGAAAAGATGGTAATTTTTCTAGTAAAGGGGCATTATAGTAATTTTAGAGGTAGAGGGGAAAAATAGTAATTTCGTAAGTAAATGGTAATATGGTAATTTTATAAGTGAATGGCGAAATGGTAATTTTATAAGTATGGGGTATTATGGTAATTTTGGGAGTAAAGGGGTAATATGGTAATTTTGGAAAAGAAGGGCGAAATGTTAATTTTGTAAGGAAAGATAAAAATGGTAATTTTGGATGTAAAAGGGTAAAATAGTAATTTGTAAAGAAAAAGGAGTGTTATGGTAATTTATAAGTGAAAGGGTATTGTGGTAATTTTGTAAATAGAAGGGTGATATGGTAATTTGGAAGTAAGGGGTAGAAGAGTAATTTTTCAAATAAAAGGACGTTATGGTAAACTTGGGAGTAAGGGGTAACTTAGTAATTATAATAACGACAAAAGATAATTTGGTAATTAAGTTATAATTATAGAAAGGCAATTGGATAATTATGATACCAGAGAAGGGTAATTTGGTAAATTAACCAATGGAAGGGCATTATGGTAATTTTAATAATGAAGAAGGGCAATATAGTAATTATAAAAATGGAGAAGGGTAAATTAATAATTATAAATATGGAGAAGGGTAAATCGGTAATTATAATTATGAAGAAAGGTAAATTAATAATTGTAATTATGAAGAAGGGTAAATTGGGATTTATGATAATTGAAAAGGATAAAATGGTAATCATAATAATTAGGAAGGGTAAAATGGCTAGGATAATAATTGAGAAGGGTAATTGGGTAATTTTGATAATGGAAATGGGTAATTTGGTAATTATGTAACCTGAAGGGTAATATGGTAATTTGTCAAGTAAGGAAGGGATGACTTAGCAATTATATAAGTAAGGGGTAAATGAGTAATATGTATCTAATATGACGTTGTGATTGAGGAATTCCATAATGTGACTCTAATAATGTGATTAGTAAGGTAAGAGTATTTGATGATTGTTAAGTATCACGAGAATGAACCCTAATTTGGAATTAGATGAGATTATGATAGCCTTAATGATTTCTCTGTTTTATCGTGGATAACCGTCTGAATAAGAAACGACTAATGATATCTGAACGATTGAAAGTGAATAAGTATCTGATTATTGTGCTTTTCGTGATCACTTTAATTAAGACACTAATACTTAAAGTGAAAAACCTCGAGATCGGGAATGATGACTCCTTAGGGGTCGCTAGCCTAAAGACGTGGTTTAGTCCACGATTATTCTGGTATTTGCTGGTGTACCTTTGTGCCCCAGCCAGACCCTATATCTTACTCTTTCTAGCTCTACGGACCTAGTTAGGGGGTATGCATACTTATGGATTAGGTGTCCTTATCGGTAGGGTACTGAGTTAGCTTTATGCACCAGTACGACCATGGTACCTTTGCGTCTTGGGTTCGTGGTTGAAGGGTACCGAGTATCTTGTATACACCGATACGACCGGTGTACCTTTGTGTCTCGGGTTATTGATCTCCCGTCCGAGGCAAATAAATAGACTTGTTGTGCTGACTAAAGAAAGGAAAGATACTAATATTGAAAGTGAAATATTAATGAGCCGAGCCCAGATGACTTATGATATTGAGTACAGATCCATCGGTTATAATAGTGGCCCAGGAGCGTGTTGCCTTGGCAAGTGATTATGAGTACCGGTCCACCGGATAATAGTGGCCCAGGAGCGTTGTGTCCTAGATGATGATTTTATATATATTCCGGTCCACCGGCTATAATAGTGGTGTTCTCGTACTCACATGGATATAAAATATGAGACTGATTGAATGATGATGGAATAATGGCTTAAGGCCCGAATGTATTGGTTTTACACTATGACATGGCTTAAGGCCCAGAGGTATCGATCGTGACTTATAACTTGTTATATATGTGATTGTTATGTGTGTACCTCTTATTACATATGTATATAGTTACACTATGTGTTGCATTGCGGGCATGTCTTTAAGTGTGGTATTAAATGGTTACTCAGTACCGTAGTACTGAAGGGATTCCCTTCGTGGGCCCCTACCTATTCAATGGGCAGTGCCCTTGCAGGTCTTTTCAGGTGCTACTCAAGTGGGCTACGGGGAAGAGAGTAAGGAGTCATCCGGAATCATTAGGGTTTTCTCTTTCTCTTTTAAACTCCTGGTTTTAATGCTAATGTTGTTTAAGTAACCATCATTGGTAGATGTTATTCTTGTAAATGATTTGATGCGCTACTCTGATTTATGTATGTTTGAATTTCTTTCAAATTGTATTTCATTGTTCTTAGCCTTAGCACTTGGTACTGGAACGGTATGAGTGAACTGGTCTGGTACTAAGTGTGGCGGCAATACTCCCAAAGTTCACGTTTTATTAATTTGCTTCCGCTAATTTCCTTTTAATTAACGAAATTTTTCAGTAGTGAATTTTGGGGGTGTTACACTAACACTCTAGCGAGAACCAAGGGATTGGTATGAACATAGAGTTAAGTAAATCAATATCTATTTTTGTTTTTTCCTCTTGTGGGAATGTTTTTAAGATCATTGATTTTTTAAACTCTCTATTTTATATTTCTATTTGAATAATGTTATTATATAATATAATGATTTAACAAACTTATATTTTTTTTACTCTCATTGGGAGAGATATGCTTATGTATATTGTTATTGCAAATATTTTATTATATCACCAATTGCCTTGCACTTGGTATTGGCTAGGTAAATGATCACACCTCTCTTCATATTAGTTGTAGCATTTTTACCCTCATTTTTTAGTTTTGCTTCGGCAATACTCTCAGAAAATATTTTTTTGGTTGTAAAAAATTAGGGTGTTACAATTATTATTATTATTATTATTATTATTATTATTATTATTATTATCATTATCATTTATTAAACTATTATAAAGAATATTAATATAATTATTGAGTTGGGCTAAGGTCCTTCGAGGTGGCATCCTAGAGTTTGTTTAGGTTAGATATTTATATTGGGTCAGTTGTAGTTAGGGACAACAATGGGCCGAATCTGGGTCGGGTTTGTCCAAAATGGACCTAGATCTATTTATATTACCTAGACCCAAAACTGACCTAGATCTATTGGGTCTCAAAAGTTCGAATTTTGACTCAGATCCACCGGATCTAGTAGGTAAACAGGTCCTACTATTTTTTTAATAATCTATGTAAATATGAATACATTTATATTTTATATGGATTAATATGTACTTTTTTTTTATAAAAAATCTTTGAGTAAAAAGATAAACATTTTAAAATAATTACTTTAATTTTTTTAAATGGTATTTCAATGCTTTTAGAATAAAATATTATAAATAATGTCTATGAAATAAATACATGGAAATAAAATTTAAAATGTAAGTAAGGATCTCAAACATGATTATAAAAATATGAAAAGCATAATATTAGTATATATTTATATATTTATACACACACACACACACACACACTAAACGAATCTGGACCGGGTTTGGGTCTGAGACTACTAGACCCCAATCTAGACCCATATATATATATATATATATAGACCTAGAATCGACTCGGATCAGTGGTGTCCACAAATTATAGACCTAAATCCACTAAAAATGAGGCGAGTCTAGCAGATCTGGGTCGGATCGAGGACCCATTGCCATCCTTAGTTGCGGTTTTATATATTTAATTTGTATTTGTTAATATAGTTATTTTAATCAATATTATTATTAAATTTATTTTAATCCATGATTAATAATAATGTTATAATTATAACTATTACATTAATTTTATTTATTATAATTATTCATATATTAATTGAGTTAGGCTATGGTTCTTCAAGGTGGCCTCCTAGAGTTTGGTTGTATTAACTATCTATATTGGATAAGTTGTGGTTGTATATATTCTGCTTTTGATTTAATTATGTTGGTTATCTACATAGGGTCAGTTGCAGTTATATATATCCCACTTTAATTTTTTTTACATGGATTTACTCTATTCAGGAATGTGATCTTAGTAAGGGGGTATGGACACTTAATAATGGGAACTGATAGTAATCCTCATTTGCTTGGTTCAATAGGAAGACCCAAGTGTAGCCTTTAGCTCCTCTTATGGTATTTGGTTTATAATGGGTGTATTGGTTATTGGGTTTCGCTCCTCGCTTGGGTTGCAATACTCCAAACCCTTATTACTTATGAGGTGACCTTCTTAATAAGTTAGTTTTCCATACTCAAAATATTAAAAATAATATTATGTGTTATGTGGTCACTTAAGATGAATGATTAAAAAAGGGAGTTATTAGTATGTTTTGGCTAGTTGTGAAAGAAGGTTAGTTTATATATTATCCTCATGTAGTATATGTATGCAGATGTATATTAATTTGAATATTATGCTCCTTTTTATTTACTTGTTACTCAGTTTCTCTACTAGCTAACTTGTTACATGTTTTAAACGAGGTTGTGATGATCTATGATGTATATGGTGAAGAGATGACCTGGTACATATTGATTATAATATGAATTTTTCAAGGTATGAATGGCATGTATGGTGTATTAATAACTTTTATCTAATTTTACTTTTTGAGTAATTAATAACCTAACCAAATCCTAATATTTATCTTGGGTAACTTATACTTTAACCTAACCCTAACCCTAATCCAAACCATAACCCTACACCTTTGTTTCCTTTCCCCTTTTCTTTCTCATTTCCTTTTTTCTTTCTTCTTCTCTTGCATTGCATGTATCTTATTCTTTGCCTCACTAAATCCTGACTTTATCATCACCCCACATAATCCATGGAATATATCTTGTTGAAATATTTTCCCTAAACTTTTCCCCTCATCGTGTTGTGCTATGAACCACTGCCTTCCTTCTCTAACGTTCATCACCATACTAGCCATGTGTGCACTCACACACATATACTAATATATATATATATATATATATATCCCTTACAACCCATCTGCCTCATTTAATGCTCACATGACTTACTCCCTCCCTCCACTACCATCGAGCATCGCAACCCCCAACTATCACCTTCTTCTCCTTCCTTCCTTTTTCCATATTTTGATGCCATTCCTCACTAATACATCACTCCCCACCACCATTTTCCCTCGAGAACAAACCACCATTACCTCCCTCATCATTACCCAACTATTTCCACTCAAATCCACTCCTTTTTATCTCCTCTTTGTGATATGTTTCAGTTTCATTAAGGTTCATGCTTGTACACCCCTGAAACACTCCTGTTGTGCCCCTCTTGTATGAATCATGCACAAATTTTTGCAAAGTCTGTGTTGGCCATTTTCTCTTGCCCATGTGTTTCATGCACAATCGTGCACACCCTTCTCCCCTCACCCATGCAAGTCTTGCCCTCTTGACTCATGCATGCATTGCATGTAGGCTTGTGCCCCTTCTATGTTTCCCTTAGCTAAGACATGACCTATTTTCTAGCACACCCTATGATCCACCTTAACACCACCGTGAATTCCACCATACTCCCTCACAGTCGATCCCTCCATTTGCTTTAGTTACTACCATTTTCATCCTCCTTTCCATTAACTTTTCCTTAGATGTATTTTTAAGTTCTAAGTGTGTATTATTATTATCCTTTTCATAGGTGATTTTCCTATGATCTTGGAGGAAATGGGTTAGGCTTACGTGCTTATAGATCGGTGTCCTTTTTGTTAAGGATACACGTTATAGTTGGGGCTTGTATGTGAAAAATGTTTTTATATATGATATCATATTTGGTAACATTGTATGGATAATGTTGTTATGATAATGCTATTATATGATATCTTATAAGTGAGAAGCTTGTAAGAGTATGTGATTGTGCATATTTTAAGTTGGCATGAATTGAGATAAGTGGTATATATATAGTGGTATTATGCCATGAAAGGTGGCCATTCCATCGGTTTAAGAATTATAATACCCCAAAATTTTAGCTAATCCAAATTTTTAAGTAATTAATATTATAACCTAAACCTAATATCTGGAAATAAATATTTCCACCTTACCTTATTTCTATAAATCTAGAATTTATCCTATTCCCAAATTATCAATAATTAATCTACCCTATTAATCTAACCTAAATTACACTGATCATGTTTTAACCAAAAATCTAAAAATACTAGACTTTATTCTTTTCTCTCGTTTTCTTTTTCTCTCTTCTCTCTCTTGACCGATTTTCCTCCTCCTATGTGGAGCATTTTCCATAGAAAATACTCACATGTCCCACATTCTCTACTCTTAAATGACCATCTCTTACTCCCATCAACTCCCACCTTTTATGTATGAGGGTTGGGGTTGACAATTTTACTTACCTCCCTCGCCGTCTCTATGTAAGATATATATACATATAAATTCTCGACATTAAATGTTAAAATCTCTCTCTCTCTCTCTCTCTCTCTCTCTCTCACTCACTCACTCACTCACTCTTTTGTTTTCTACAACCAAACCACCATCTTCTTCCCTCCTTCACCACCTTCTTTCTGAAGCCAAAATCGTAGTGTGAGCACAATCGCCGATCATCTTTGCCATTTTCTCCCCAAGCATCAACCACCTTTGCCACAACCTACCCCTTGCACCGGCCAAAACCACCCATCCTACCCCCTTATTTAGCCATTTCCACCACAAAACCCCCCTTTGGGTAACTCCACCATCCCCCCTTTTCTTTCTTTTTTTCCTTTCCTTATTGCACCATTCTCTCCCGTAGCCTAAGCCTTCCCTTTGGTAGCTTTGGCCGAAGCTCCCCTCACTTTGGCAACTTTGGTCAAAGCCCCATCCTCTACATTCCTCTCCTTTGGTTACGCATCCAAACAATGCCCTTATTTGGTTAGATTTTATTCCTCCATTTATCCTCTTACTTCCTTAAGAATTTCCTTAATTAGGTGGTTTAATCCTAATGATGTTTTATTATGATTTTCTTAAGAGATTTTCCCATGGTTATAGAAGAGATATAATAGGTTTTGAAAGCTTAGAGATCAGAGCCATTTTGTATGAATACTTATCGTAGTCTAAGGTTCTTGATTGCTAGATACTATACATAATTTTCATGTTGTAACATGTTATTGTGATTATTTAAAATCATACATGATTATTAACACTATGATATGTGGTTGTTATTATATAATAGTAAAGAGTAAGTAGGGTTTATGCAATATTATTATTTTATGTGGAAAAATCTTTCGTGTGAAATATGGTTGCATCATTGGTTTTATCTATGTTATAATTGTCAAATAATTATGTCAAGTCCTTTGGAGAAAATGCAGATTTGGGAATAATGTTACTAAACACATGATACTTGCATGAAATAAGGGTTAGGTTACTCATAAGGACATTTTGATCAATGTGGGTTAAATATGGGATTCATGGTATTCTAAGGTATTATATGATCCAAAATGTACTAAGTAAGCTATATGAAGTTTTGGAGCAGTTGTGAATGATCTAATTTTGATAAAGAATAAAGTTAGGTTGATTTAGGAATAGTAACCTTAAAACGATGAGGCTATTATCACATGTATGGAAATGTAGAACTAGACAACGAAACTCAAATATGTTGCTAATATAAGTTTTTTGAGAATGTATATTAAAAGTGGTAAGTGTTTGAGATCTACGTGAAAATTTATGACAGAATTATAAAACTAGGGTTTATAAGCCATATGAATAGTAACTTTTGAGATAGCGCTATTATCGCATATGTAAGACGTTAAAGTTAGATCTTGAATTTCATATATGTTAATAATAATAATAATAATAATAATAATAATAATAATAATAATAATAATAATAATAATAATAATAATTGAGGGATAAATACTAAATTTAAAGGGTAAAGGATCAATATGAGAGAAGTTATGCCTTAATTGTGAAATTAGGGTTTTTCAAAATAAGGATTTTAATTTTAAAGAATGGCCTTATGACCCACATGATGTACTTATCTACCTTAATATACTATATTCCTATAAATCAATCATGAATAAGACACTGATCATTTAAAGTAAAATATTACATGAGTAGGGCCATGGTGATGTTTTTATATGTGTTTCATCGGATAATAATAGTAGCTCAATAGTGTTTTTCCCTCAGAAGATGACATTTTCAAATTCATTTTATTGGATGATAATAATATCTTAAGTGTTGCATACCTGAGAAGATGCTTCAGTCTATTCCATTAACTTAAAAATAATAGGGCCCATACTCATCGTGAATAAGAATATGAATCAAGTAACCCAAAGGATAACATACTAATAATTTAAAGTGAAAGAGTACGCGAGTTAGGACTAAGGTGATGTTTTCATATCCATTCCACCAGATGATAATATTGTCTTAGGAGTATTTTGCCTTGGGAAGGTAATGTTCTTAGATTATTTCCACCAGATGATGATAGTGG
This sequence comes from Tamarix austromongolica, assembly GCA_039764185.1. Taxonomy (NCBI): domain Eukaryota; kingdom Viridiplantae; phylum Streptophyta; class Magnoliopsida; order Caryophyllales; family Tamaricaceae; genus Tamarix; species Tamarix austromongolica. The sequence continues at coordinate 85,538,165 of CM077818.1, read as the reverse complement.
CTCAAGTGTGCCATCTCTTAGAAGGTGCTTTAGACTGTTCCACCAGTTTAAGAATAGTGGGGTCCCTGAAATCAATGTAAATAAAAGAATGAAAATGGTTATATCTAATAAAGAGGCATGGATGAGTATTTACCTTATGAGACTTTTTCATAATTTGTGTGTGTACTTATCATCTGCTATGAATGTATTTTTTTATCTATACCCCTAATTTGATAGTATTATTACCTTACTTAGTACGCAGCGTATTGACCATCCTTTACATGAGTGTTTCTCACTCCCATGAGTAGAAGACCTTGATGCTTTGTGCATGTCTTTGAGGACCAGCTAGATGATTTTGCTGCTTTTGATGCAATGTGTTGGCTAGAGTGTCTTTTATCTATACCAAATTTTTTTGCAAAGAGTTATGTTATCATGATGATATTTTTACTCGGATACCTTTTGATCTATGGTATCCATTCGTTTATATTCTATTATTGTAACTCGGTGTTAGTCTTCAAACTCGTATTTGTATTTATAAAATCTTGTCTCATTTCTAATTACTTTAATTTACTATGAATGGTTTTAGCCTTGTGATTGATATAATGATGGTTTGGTAAACCAAACTTATGTCAATTACAATAGTAATGTCCAATATTTTGATTATATGCTTTCGCTGTGAATTAAATTTTTTTAGTAATAAATTTGGGGTGTTACAAGAATAATGGTGAAGAGCATGTTATCATGGTATATGTTGGGTCCGTTCCACCACAAAATAATAGTCTTTAGGTGTGTTATGCCTTGAAAGGTGCTTTAGTTTGTTCCATTAAACTAAGAATAGTAGGGTCTCTAAACTCAATGCAAATAAAATAATAGAATATGTTTACCCCTAATAATGAGTTCTAGAATAGGTATTGATCTTGCATTGATTTATGTTAGCACACATGTATGCATATTCTCTTATGTGAACTCATGTGATTCTTTGTAACCTTAATTTAATTGTATTATCCTCCTAATAAATACATAGCATATTAATCATCTTTTTCATGGGTGATGCTCATTCCTATGATAAGACAACCTAGATGTTTTTGTGCAGATTGATGAGGACCATTTATATTATTTTGTGTCACATGATGTTTTATTTGTGGAGAAGTGATTCCTATGTATTGAGGTTGTATGTAGAGTTATGTTAACTGATTATATCTTTGGGCTTAGATACTTTCTAGGACTCTTCGTTTCGATGTATCTCTATTATGTATTTTGATATTGTATTCAGAGTTAACCTCCAACTTTTATCTATGTTTATGAAAGATTCTCTTATTCTCTATTTATCATGTTTTAAGTCATAATTATTTTTTCCTTATATTTAATATAAGGATGGAATGATAAACTAGATTTATGTCGAGTACGATGGTAACATCCAAATATTTTAGTATTATGCTTCCACTTAAAAAAATTTAGTAGTAAAATTTGGGGTGTTACATATAGTGGGAAGGAATGAGAGGGTTGACTTGTATTTAGAGTTATGTTTGTAGATTGGCCCGATTCATTATTTTTTACAATAATTAACAATTTCGTTCCTATTATTTCATTCAATTGGGTATTCTTTGAGATTACAATTCATTAATACTTTTCTTTAGTCGAAGATAATAAAAAGGTACATGTGTTTTACATATTATTAATTAGGCTTAACATCTATCTGAGAAGGATATTGTTGCCTACTTGCATTAGGTTTAGTAATAATGTCAATGATGTCAGTTTTAGCTTATGTATATTACCTTATTGTCAATGTTTTTAATTTTTTGTATAAAAAAATTGAGGATGTTATAGTTTCTAACATGCTTAAGCATGATGGATGAAAAAAGGGTATGGTGATGTAGGCCTTTCTTCCTCAAAGCATTCAAGGAACATTAATTGGAGAGAAAAATATTCATTCTCACCAATCCAGGGAGAATGAAGTTGAAGCATGCACAATGAATTTAAAATTTTCTAAGAAAATTTGTGACAAATTTTGTATTCTAAAATATTATGGATGAATAATCTTCTACAATGCAAAAACTTTATTTTGGCAACTTAGGTTGCAAAAATGACTCTAAGAAGATGGATATGTCGATTGTAGTTGATGATTTCATGCACTTCGGTAGGTCGATATTCATCTAATCTAAGATCAAATCAATTTAATAGAGAAATCACTTAGTTTTCTCGAGAGAATAATCTTCAAATTCTCAAGAAACTCTCACTTGATGAGGAATAGAAAAAGAGGCTCGAATATAGCTCTTAAGTTGTTGATTATTTTCATTAGTTGTTCATCGAGTACAATGTACAAACACCCTACATACACACACACACATGCAAACCTTAGTTTACTCTTTATTAACCAAGGCTATATAACCAGCCTAATTAACAAATATCAACTATATACATGCCTATATTACATATATAGTGATTACAATAATAAATTACAAATATTATAAAGTATACAATAAAGTAACAAAGCTACACAAAATTATATATGTAATATATTGAATAATCATATATAATCAAGCTTTGTGTCTTCCATGCAACTTTATAATCCTTGTAATGTCATTTTCTTGTACACTAGATATCTTTGATGAATTGATCTTCTTGAAAACATATATAATACTTGCAAAAGTTACTTAACAAAAGATTAGAAGTATTAGGATCTTCAAGAATAATTTGTACCATCTCTAAGTATGCTAACTCTTGTTCATCAATATTAGAAGAGTAAGGTTGTGATGTTTCTACATCATTATTCCCTTATAAAGAAGAATTTATCCTCAAATTAGCATTACTATGGTAAGGAGATAAATCACCAATATTGAAAGTCCTAGAAACTCCTCCGTAATGTTTAGGTAATTCTAATTCATAAGCATTATTTCTAAATTTTCTTAAGATTTTAAATGGTCTAACAACTCTTGGCATAAGTTTGTTTTTTCTTAAGTTTGGAAATATTTCTTTTCTTAAGTGTAACAAAACCAAATCTCCTAGTAAAAACACTTGTTGAATTCGATTTTTATTTGCTTGAGTTTGATATTTGGGATTATATTTCTCAATGATGTTTTTAATTTTTTGATGAATTTTTTTAAAGAATTTGATTCTTTTTTTGGCATCATAATTCTTATTATATTCTTTTTCTAAAGACAACATATCAATATGTAAATAAGGATTAACCTCATAGACAACTTTAAAGGGACTCAAATGAATTGAACTAGAAAGACGCCTATTTTAAACATATTTAACATGTGCCATTTTTATATCCCAATTCTTAGTACTTTTATTAACTAATGATCATAATAATGTTCCTCAATTTCTATTAGTCACTTCTATTTGACCATCTGTTTGTGGATGATGAGATATACTAAACAATAACTTAGTACCTAACATATGCCAAAGTGTCTTCCAAAAGTAGATCAAACATTTCACATCTCTATCTGACACTATACGTTTGGGAAATCCATATAACCTTAATATCTGCTTGAAATATAAATACGCTACATGAGTTGCATTATCTGTTTTATTATAAGTTATGAAATGCATCATTTTATAAAACCTATCTACTACCACTAGAATATAATCATTTTTGCTTTGTGTCCTTAGTAAACCCAAGATAAAGTCCATACTAATACTCTCCCACGATTGATTAAGAACTAGTAAAGGAGTATACAAACCTTTATAGAAGAAAATTTTACTTTTTTAACAAATCTCACATCTTCTAATAATTGCTTGTACTAATTTTATCATTTGTAGCAAGTAGAAATTTTCTTGTAACATTTCCATAGTTTTATGAACACCAAAATAACCAGTTATACCCTCTTATATACTTTCTTAATAAGTAAATCACATAAAATAGAATGAGGTATACACAACTTATTAAGTTTGAAAAAAAAAGTCATCTTTCAGCACATAATTACCACAACTATTATTCTTTTTACATGCATTATAACTTTAAAAAAAATATTCATCTTTTGCATATAATTCCTTCAAAATTTCAAAATCTAATAATTTAGCATCCAAAATAACAAGTATCATAGATCTTCTAGATAAAGCATTGGCTACAATATTTTCCTTATCATTAAAATGTTTAATAAAAAACTTGAAAGATTGTAAGAAACTAACCCATTTGGCATGTATAAGACTAATATTCTTTTGACTATGCAAATATTTTAAACTTTCATAGTCCGAATGCAAAAAAAAAATGGCTTAGGTATCAAATAATGGCTCCATGTTTCTAGAATTATTATTATGGAATATATTTCTTTATCATATGCTGAATAATTCAATTTGGCTTCATTTAATTTCTTATTATGACCACTTTTTTTTGTGAGAGTACACATCCTCTTTGATGTGTGTAGGAGTATTTACTTATGGTTTGGGTGGTATTATGGTTCGATTAGGGTTGTAAAAGGAAGATGATTATTCAAAAGTGATGAAGAGATGATGATGATAACTTGACAAAGTATAATTAATGATGATGATGCTTTAATGATGAAGGTTTTAAAATGGTTTGGTTTGTGGGCTAGGGTTAAGGTTTAAGAGTAGGGTTTAGTAGTGATATGAATATTATGATGATGAACATGGAAATATGATGATTTGATGATTATATTATGAATTTAAGATGTTGAGGATGATCATTTGATAATAATAATATTATTATTATGTTAAGTTTGGAAATAGATAAAATGAAATAAGAAAAATAGGTTTAAGATGAATGTTGAAGATGATGATGGTGGTGATTGTATAAGGCATTTAGGGTTTAGAATGGTGTGGGTTTGTGGAGGGTTTGAAAGATAGATCTTAATATATAATTCACATAGACAAAGATATTAAGGATTTCAATAATAATCACTCACACAAATTTGATTAATATTGAGAATAACTCACATAATATTTAATTAAGCAAAGCTTGTAGTTTCATCAATTTTTCGTCTCTCTTGTGTCGTGTAATTCCTATGGTTTTTATAACCATTGGCCTTCCTTAATATTAAAAAATAATCCTCCTAAAAAATTGATAACAATAGACACAAAAAGTATTATCGTGCTCCCTACTCTAAATACACTAAAAAAGATAGAATAAGATAACCCTAAAAGATAGAATTAAGCTATTTTTTTTTGCTAACTCAACTTTTCTATCTGTTTAACAATTATCGACATGATATTGCATGTCCTCATTGTTGATTAAAGTATCCTCATGCAGATACCACGTTCAACCCTTCTATGCAGCAAATTTTTTCCCTCGATGCATGTTATGCACATGCCTCTATCATTAGTGACTTGCTTTGCAAGTTTCGTCCATAACTAGCAATGTAGTCATTCAATTGCCTTTAAATTTATAGGGGATCCTCTCTAAATAGAAGATAATAGGTTAAATAATAATAAATGCTAAGTCTTGAACATTTGCTCCTACATCACTATTCCTACCCCACTAGCATCATATATAACTTCAAACAATTTATCAAAGTTAAGTAAAGATAAGATTGGTGCATTACATAGTTTGTCATTCAAATTATGGAAGGATTTAGTTGTATCACTACTCCATTTGAATTCTCTTTTCTTTATGAGTTGTGTTATTAGTGCGACAATAGTTGAAAAATCCTTGATGAATCTTCTATACAAACTTATCAAACTATGAAAACTCTTCACCTTATTAATATCTTTGGGTATTGGAAAATATTTAATAGCTTGAATAATTATGGGATCCAATTTTATACCTTCACTACTCACAGTATATCCAAGTAAAACAATACTCAAAAGCATAAAATCACAAATTTCTATTTTTCCATAGAGTTTAGTTTCCCTTAGTTTATCAAATAACCTCCTTAAATGAATAAGATGATCATGCTCATTTTTACTGTAAACAAATATATCATCTAAGTATAACACAATCAAAAATTTCAAGAAAAGGTTAAAGAACTTCATTCATTAGTCTCATAAATGAACTAGGTGAATTACATAAACCAAAAGGCATCACGATCCATTTATAAAGATTATATTTTGTTTTGAATGCAATTTTCTATTCATTCCCTTCTCTTATTCTTATTTGATGATATCCACTCCTTAGATCAATTTTAGAGAATAATTTCCCTCCACATAATTCATATAACATGTCATCTAATCTTGACATAGTAAATCTATATTTAATAGTTATATTATTCACAACTCTAGAGTCAATACACATGTGCCCCATACCATCTTTTTAAGGACAAATCTAGGGTCATGCTTTATCTCATATATCCTTTTCCTATGAGTTCTTGTATTTGTTTCTCTAATTCCTTAGCCTCTTCTATATTACATCGATATGTGGGTCGATTAGGTAAAGACACACCAGACATTACGTCTATAACGCATTCTACTCGTCTTTTAGGTGATAATCGAGATGGTAAGTCATCAAAAACACACATCATGATACTTATAAACAAGCTCTTTTAATTGAGGATTCTTGTTATTTTCCTTCCCTTTTAGGGATTCCTTAATAATCATAGTATAACAACTACCTTCTTCTTTAATACATTCTACCATAGCCTATTCATGCAAAAATAAACTATTTTATTCTCTACTATGTTTTCATTATCACACTTAGAAGGTTTAAGTTTATGCTTTTTCTTATTCTTCTTAATTAGATATTCATTAGTAATAACAGTATGAATAATATTTCTATCATATGGTCATGGTATATCTAATAAGATTCCACATACATCCATAGGCAAAACATCACATAGCACATCATTATGATACTTACCAATTCAAAATGAGATTAGGGTTTGCTTGGTTACCTTGACTCCTTTATATTTGTTTAACCATTGAAAAGAATAAGGCTTTGGATGTGGTATTTTCTTCAATCCCAAATCTTTCACCATTTTCTCATTAGCTACATTCGTATAAGATCCACTATCAATGATAACTCGACAAACTATATCTCGCACTCTTCCTTTAGTTTTGAATATCTTTTTTCATTGATTGGGTTGTTCACTATCTTGGACTTGAAGTACTCTTTCCAATACATAACAAGAATTTTCCTCCTCCTCTGACTCACTAGAAATTTCTTCAATAGGCTCGAATTTATGGTCCTCTTCATAAGTCTCCATAGCTTCAATTTCTTGTATGGATAATATTATTTGTTGGAGACATTCACGAGCAAAGTGTCCATGTAACACCCCAAAATTCACTACTTTTTTTTCAGCAGAAGTAATTAAAATACTTAATTTAAAACCCGTGAATTCTGGGGATGTTACCGCCACACTTAGTACCAAACTGGTTCTCTCCGACCGTTTCAGCACCAAGTGCTAAGGCTAAAGAAAAGAAATAATCAATTATAAATCAATACAATCCAAATTCCAAATAAGCATTAAATGGTTGTAAAACAAAATTCAGAGTACGTATAAAGAATTATTATTCAAATTAAAAAGAGAAATAGCTTACAACCGATGAAAGATTAACAAAAGGAAATAAAATCACATAAAGAATGAAATATGGCCACAACTCTCTCGAACTTCGAGTCAAACATGCTTAACACTCAGCCCCGACTGATGTCTCGCCCGCCTGCACAAAGTCAGAAGGGCATACTACTCATGGGAATGAGCAGCACCCATGAAAAGGGTGATCAGTACGCTACGTACTGAGTAAGGTAACCGAGCACTAAGGCCAACATATAAGCACATAATCCATGTAGAATAATAAAAGGGCATAATCCAACATAACAACATAAAGGCATATGAACAATTCAAGTAAAAGATACAAAGGCCCAATTACAGTGCATATTAATTATTTAATTAATCTTTTATCGGAAGTCGATTCACACCATACTTTTTATCAAATCCATGCGAGTACGGAAGCCCCCACTATTATAGCCAGTGGATCAAAGACACATAGGGTATCATACCCTAACCACTATTATAGCTGGTAGATCGGAGACACATAGGACTACGTGTCCTAACCACTATTTCTAATCGGTGGATCGGTTGGCTCCGGCTCGCATGGTGTTCCACTATAAGTAATTAGTATCTTTTAGGCATTTTAGCAAAATTCGGGTTTGTGTTTGTTGAGCTCGGGAACCCCCACTATTATAACCGGTGGATTGGTCACACATAGGACATCATGTCCTAACCACTATTATAACTGGTGGATTAGTCACACATAGGGTAAAAATCCTAACCACTATTCCAAACCGGTGGATCGGTTGGTCCCGTCTCAACTATCTTCCACTTTAGATAATTAATGTTTTAAGTATCTTATTCAAAAGCTTTCACCGTGGAAATGTATGAATCATCACACATCACAAATCATAAATTTCACAATCATAATTACACTTTAAATCACTGAATACACATGATACACGAAAACCCTAATCAGCCACAAAAAACCCTAATTAACCACAACAAACCATAGTTAACCACTCCAAACTCTATTTAACCATAACAACCATAATTAGCCACTCCACGCCTTAGTTAATCATAACAAACTACAATTATCCACTCCAACCCTAGTTAATCACAACAACCCATAGTTAATCACTCCGAACCCTAATTCAATCTCCTCCATACCCTTATAATGTCCTACGTACTATTTTTCATCCCAAGTGTTTAAACACCCAAACAACACTGACATTACCTTCCTTATATCTCAAATCAATTTTTCATACGTAAATTTCACTCCCATGCAAACTTTACACATCCCATGCAACCTCTCGAACTTTTCAAACAAATCTTAAATCTCATGCAATCATTAACTCCCATGAAAAACCCTAATGCCACCATGAAAACCATAATACCTCCATACAACCATAAATATCCCCATGCAACTATTAATACCACCATACAAATCCTACTACCACTATACAACCATTAATACCACCATACAAACCCTAATACCATCATGTAAACCCTAATACCACCATACGACTATTAATACCACCATGCAACATTAAATCCGTGCAAACCCTAATACTACTATACAACCATTAATACCACCATACAAAACCCAAGATTCTGTCATATAAAACCCTAGATTCAATCCACACAAAACCAAAGATCCATCCATACCAAACCCTAGATTCAAACCATAGAAAACCCAAAGATTTGTCCATATAATACAATTGATTAGATTCTCCCATTCATACCCACAAATTAGTTTCTTCCATATAAGACCATAAGTTAGATTCTTCCACATAAAATCATAAAATAGAATCTCCCATATAAACCATAAATTAGATTGTCCCATATAACATCATATATTACATTCTCCCACACAAAATCATCCAAACCATAAATTAGCTTCTCTCATACAAAACCATAAATTAAACTCTCCCACACAAAATCATAAAAATCATAAATCAGATTCTCCCACACGAAACCCTAAAATTCTCCATTTTATTCTTCCACTCATGAATCATTAAAATAATTAGGTCAACTCATCTCCCTTGATCAACCTCTTTCCCCATTCTCCTTTTTCATTCTTCTCCCCACACAACCACATCAACATCCTCACATGCATGCTTTACAGGGTCACAACACATATCATCATATATAAATAATACACATGCCCTATAACAATACCAGAACATGCTTGAACTCCACGTCATACCATATACGAAATAATTACAATAATGAACATATGATACATAGCATGCGAAGCACATAATACATATAAGCACCCAAAAGGCCTTTGCAATCCTTACCTGAAAAGACACCGGTCTTGGAGCACGCTCCTATGCCTCCTTAGGGCTTTGACCAAATAATAACATACTAATAAAATAATATTAACAAAATTCTAACTTTGCTAAGATATAGAAATAATAGAAATATTAGAGAAGTTGATTATATAGGGTTAAAGACTTTACCTTAATAATAATAATGATACTAAAAATAATATCAATGAGAATATAAATAAGAATAATAATAATAGTAATAACAACAACAACAACAACAACAACAACAACAACAACAACAACAACAACAACAACAACAACAACAACAACAACAACAACAATAATAATAATAATAATAATAATAATATTAGTAAGATAAATAACAAAGTTTAGTAATAATAATAATAATGAAATAGTAAAAATAAAAACAATAACAATAATAACAACAACAACAACAACAACAACAACAAAAGTAAAGTATTTGTAATATTAATAATGAAATAATAATAATAATAGAAATTTTAAATAGTAAAAATAAAAATAAAAATAATTATAATAATAATAACACATTAATATTAATAATAGTAATAATGGAAATAATAAGAATAATAATAATAAAATTGAAAATAAAATACAATAGGGCTTCAACCCTCAACAGAAATAATAATCAAAACATTAATAATAATAATAATAATACATATTAAAAATATAAATATGAATAATAATAGTAATAGTATTTATATCCAAATAAATGAAATAAATTAATTTAAGCCCTATAAAAATAGGGAAAAGGGTTGAGAGGGTCTAGGGTTTAACCTTAGACTAGCAGGGATAGGCGGCATCGGCGGTGGTGCATGAAGGCGGTGGCGGTGGCTGAAAAAAGAGAAGAAAGAGGGAAAAGTTGAATGCTGGAAAAAAGATAGGGAGAATTAAGAGGGGAGCTGGGGTGTTTTGAGTTGCCCAGAAGGAGAGGGAAAGAATGATGGTGGTGGCGCAACCAAAGGTGGCGGCGACGGTGGTGGTCGAATGGGAGAGAAGAAGAAAAAGAGAGGAGAAGAGGGAGAAAGAGGAAAAGAGAGGTAGGGGAAGGTAGGGGAGGGTCTGCAGAAGAGAATGGGAGGTGAAAGAGGCGGCGTAAGCAGCGAAATAGGTGGCTAAGGGCGGCGCAAAGGGTGGCGGAGGTAGAAATCAGGGTTGATCGGGAAGGGAAGTTCGCACAGTCGGGGAGACTTGTGCAGGAAGAATCGAGATATATCAGACATTTAGTTAGCTATAGGAGGGTGCAGGGAAGAGTTTGATGGCCAGAAAGGGAGTCGATATTTGCCGATGACGGAGGACGATGCGTCTAAAGTAGTAGCGGCGACAAGGGATGATTTCTGGGTAAGAAATCAAAGGCTCGATTCAGGGCCATTATGGGAGGTATTTATAGGGTTAGAAGGGAGGCTAGGGTTCTGTGGGTTGGATAGGGAGTAAGGAAAGTAGGGTTAGGACCAACGGGGGCGAGGTTAGCCGGTGGGAGTCAAAACGGGGCAATGGATATGCGTAGGGAAAAAGGGGAAGAACGCGTGAGAAAAGGGAGGTGGATGGGTCTGTGTGATCACCGAATCAGGGGGAAGATAAGGGAAGAAAAATGGCCGGTTGAATCGGGCGAGATCACTGGCGAAAAACCAGGGCAATGGCGGCGGCGAGTTGCAGTCGACGACGAATGCAGGATCGAAGGCTGGAGGAAGAAGAAGGAGGTAGGGAACCGTGCGGTTCTGGAGGAAAGAAAAGAAAGAAAAAGAAGGAGACCGTGCGGTCGGCTGGGCGAAGAGGGTGTGTTTTAAATGAAGTGTTGTGTTTCGGAGTCGGGAGGAAGAAGAAAAATAACTAAAGAGGGGCGTTTCGGAGTCGGGCCGAAGAAAAGGAAGAAAAGACGGAAACAGGCCGCATTAAGAAGGAAGGCCCAAACGCCGAAGAAGAAAAAGAAAGAAGGAAGGAAGAATTGGGCCGCAGACTGGCCCAATTGGGAAGAAGGAAAAAGAAAATAGGAAGAAAGAAAAAAGGAAGAAAAAGAAAGGAAAAAGGAAGAAATAAAAGGAAAAAGAAAGAAAAAAAAGGGAAAAAGGAAAATAAGTAGATTGGGTATTTAAATTAATTAAAATATTTGGGATATTTAAAAATAATATTATTTAAATAAAATAATATTTAAATTCCTTTTTAGGCTAAATTAGGATTTTTAAAAGGTTTTTCATAAATTCCATTTTAATTAGGAAAAAAACCCTAAATTTCTTCAATTAAATTATTTATAAAATTACTATTAATTAGAAAAAAATTTCTCCTTATTATTTTAAATAAAATAATTTATTTAATTAATTTTTGAATAAAATCCTTAATTAGTTAAAATACCCAAATTCCTTCTAATTAAAATACTTATAAATATCTTCTTGATTTTTCCTAATTAAATATCCTTTTATTTTAATAAAAATAATTTATTTAAATAATTTTTCTAATAAAAACTCATTTAAATATAATTTATAAAATTAGAAATTTTTGAGCATTTCAGTCCAAATCCTTGGAATTTAAAACATTGTATTTTAGTGACATCATTGACCTTATTATTGCCTTTCTCTTCTCAAGAGATCCTTCCTTCTTATCACTTTTAGAGTTTGAAGTACTCGTTACATATTTCATAGTTTGAGTACTTAAGTAATACTTTGTAGACAAAGTACTTTGCATGGCATGAGACTTGGTGGATTTAATTTGATTTTCAAATCTCAATGATATATTAATCATATCATCAAGGGAATCATATATACAAGTTTTAACTTTATGTCGAATCATCATGTTAAGGCCGTATAGAAATATATCGTATGTTTGTTCCTTTTTCTCATGGACACCACATAAAAGTGCTAGTATTTCAAACTTACTATAAGAGTAGTTAATATAATATAAATATCTTGTTCATAATCTTTGGGTATAAATTTCTTCCTTAGATGCTTCTTAAGTTTATCTCAAGATTTTATTTTTGATTTTCCTTTTATTTTCCTAGTCATTTTTGAATTATCATACCATATCCTAGCAAACTTCTTAAACTTAAGAGTAGCTAGTTTATATTTTTTGTTCATCTTGATAATATTTGAATCAAATATAGAATCTACCTCATGTAACCATTCAAGAAGTAAATCAACATCAAGTTTACCATCAAAATTAGAAAGATCAAGTTTAATACCTTTATCTTCTTTTTAATGATGCTTTGGTTGATGTTTATAGAAATTTCGGTTGCTTCCACTCTTTATTGGCTCTTTATCATGATCTAAATATGAGTTTATATATATTCCTCTTTTTAGATTAGTTGGTTTTACTGCACTCCTCATTCGGTTTCTATAGAACTCCCTTTGTTCTTGAATATTTTGGATCAATTCTTGTTCAACAAATCTAGATTTCATTCTTTGTAATTGTATTTGCATTGCAAGAATTTACCTAAGTTGAACATTAGTTGCATCTAGATTGGCTGAGAGATTTTGGATGGCCTTAAATATGGCTAGAAAATTTGGTTCCCCTTCCATGGTTTTGACTTACTAGCACACTTAAAAAAAAGTTAGAAAAATACTTAGAATTTCGGCTAGAAAACTAGAATCAACAATTTGTCACCCTCTAATCCTTGGTTAGTTCTTGCACAAAATTTTGATTCTAATGAATCAAAAACAAAAGAAGTAATTACATATACTACACATACAACTAAATGAACACACTTTACATCCTTCTTGCTAAGTTCTTGATGTAGAATGCAGCAAGTTCACCTTGATTCAATTTGAAAATACTTACCAAGTATCATGGACATTCCTATGTTTTTGTGTGTAATTTTATCAAAGTAAAGACAATGCACTAATTTAAACTCATTCTAATCAGTTATTCCACACATACATTCAACTAAATCATTAGCCCCACACGAATCCAAAGCTAAGAAAAACTCATAAACCTTCAACACTACTCTAAAAAAACTAAGTGGTGTCACAAACAGAACTCCTACACGGTTAATTCTACACATGTATTGATCACCACACGTGATCATATAGCACAAAAACCATACCACACACATATTACTTCATGCAAAATGAGTAATATGAATTCTAGTAGAACACACACAACATGCATACACAATTTTCTCTTTATTCTTCAATAGAATAATCTCATGCATCTAGTTTATTTGTGTCAATCTTTTGCATGTATTTTCTCAAGATTATTATAGAAATTCCTCTACACCATTCACATCCTACTTGATATCATTCAAATGGGTTCAAGATTCAAAGAACAACAATCAAGATTCAAAGATATCAATAAAAAAAAGATCAAGAACCTTACTAAAAACTCAATGGTGATAAGTTGTGAAGTCAAACTTGGTGATGAAGCTTTGTACCCTATGATGTCGACTCCAAACAAAATTTGATACCAAATTTGATGTGGAAGATCATGGATGAATAATCTACTACAATATAGGACCATTATATTAGTGCTTAGGTTGCAAAGACTATTCCAAGAATATGGATATGTCTATTGTTGTTGATGATTTTGTACACTTTAGTGGGTTGATATTGATCTAATCCAAGATCTAAACCTTATTTTTCATTATGCTTCGTGTTGGTAAATTATTTATTTTTGTGTCAGTGATATGTATATATATGATGTTCAATAGTAAAAACATATTTGTTTTCTTATTTTTCATCATTTTCTTCTTCTTGTCGTGTTGCTATGCAGGAAAATTGGCACACTTCTAGTTAAATATTAATTGAGGGGAATGTGAACTAATTTTTCCTTATGTGCTAGTGAAATATATACTTGTTTTTGGTGTAAGGTTTGGTTTTTGTTGCTTGAAGAAAAGTTTTTTTTTCTTAGTGAAATTGTTTAGTGGTGAAAAATAATTTTCCTTTTTATTATTCTTTGTGTTAGCATAGGATTTATTTTTATGTTAGTGATATATATATATATATTGTGAAATACATGATGTTCAGTAGTAAAAACATATTTTTTCTTATTTTTCACCATCATCTTCTTTTTGTTGTGTTGCTATGGTGGAAAATTAGGTCACTTCTAATGAAATATTATTTAATGGGAGTGTGAATGAATTTTTTTTCCACCTTAAAATAGTTAACATATTTCATATGGTGTAACACTATACAAAATATTGCATAGAATAGGACTTGCCAGAGACATAACATCGATATAAGATAAATATACAACGTATAGTAAATAATGATTATGTCTTATTTCTATGGTAATTGTATCATATATTTATGGTGATTATGTCATATATCTATAATGATTATTTTTTATCTCCATGATATACCCCTTAATATCAATGTTATCCTTTATTATTTTAATGACCATATTATATAACTAATTATTATTATTAGTTTTTTTTATCATTTTTATTTATATTGTTATTTATAGCAATAAAATATTTTTTTCATTATCAATTACTACTAAAGCTACTACTACTCATTATGAACTATTATTCTTTTAGTAAATTAGCTATCATAATCATCATAATAATAATTATTATTATTACAAATATTAATAATAGTATTATTATTATTATTATTATTATTATTATTATTATTATTATTATTGTTGTTGTTGTTGTTGTTGTTGTTATTGTTATTAAATTACTAAAGATTATGATTATTATTCTTACTATTATTGATACTAATTATCACTAAGATTATTATTTATAATGTTAATTTAATTGTTATATAATTCATAATTATTAAGTTAAATATTATTATTAATTATTAATATGATTATTAATAATTGTTAATTAATATTGTTTTGTTATTATTATTATTATTATTTTATTAATGGTTATAATAATAATTATTAATTATTATCATTTGTATTATGAAAATAACAATTATTATGTTTAATAGTATTATTACCACTTATTGTAATTTTCCTCTTAATAATTATTCATTATCAATATTATTATCATATAATACATCTAAATTTTGATAGTTGTCATTATTAATCATATTTAGTTTTCATAATTTAATTAATTATTATTCATATTGTTGTTATTATTATTATTATAGTTTGTATTAATTATAAATAGATAAATAAATTATTATTATTATTAATAAAAATTTTCTAATTATTATTTTCAAATTATTAATCTCAATGCTATTAATTAAATATTTATTTAATTTAATCTTATTTGTACCGATCTAATATTATTGGATTAATTGTAAAAATAAACTAGTGAAACTGGGGCCTATATTGACAAGATCGAACTCTCAAACATGATACATCCAACGGTATATCTTATAATAAATAATAAAATCAGTTCGATGTCATGATCTCGTATCAGTTTTCATGTGGCTGAAAAAGCTAAGTTGTTTTAGTATTTATTATTTATTATTTATTGTAAAATATTTTTTTATTAATAAATTTTAATATGTAACTTTTACGGTTATGTTTAGTTTTCTCTTTTATTATATATATATATTATTAGTTTTTTTAATTATAGATATGAGTATTATGTTAAAATTAATTTTATTAGATCCTTAATAATAGTTTATTAAATAACTTTGGGACAAACGATATAATAATCAAAGTCGTAGTGAGCTACTACCTTAGAAAATTGCGACAAGATGCAAGCTCAATATGTAAAAATATTACATGCATATGGCTGACAGCTAGAGAGATCCAAAGGCACACACCAAGTTGCTTCATAGAAAAATAAGATACAATCGCAGACCAAGTTTTGCATTGTCGGCCTGTTGCTCATCTTTCATTATGGTCAACGAGATGCCATTATGTCAGTTGATATTAACTCTCGCACACAGATATTATTATTATTGCTGATATAAATAGTACAAGAGAGGAATGAGATAAAGGTGAGTTTGTTACATGAGAGAGATATGAGGAGTGAGTTATGTATATATCGTAAGTACTTAAGTTACAGTAATTTAATATTCTAGCACGCCCCCACAGTTGGAGCGGGAGGAGGACGAACGCTCAAACTGGAGCGAAAATCCGAAAATAGACTTGTCGGTAAACCCTTCGTGAAGATATCAGCATACTGGTGAGCGGAGGGAACATGGAGCACATGAACTTCACCTAGTGATACCCGATCACGAACAAAGTGAATATCAATTTCGATATGCTTTGTTCGTTGGTGCTGGACAGGGTTGGAAGAGGGGTAGACAGCACTAACGTTGTCACAGTACACGAGAGTGGCCGTCGGAAGAGAGGTATGAAGTTCAGCAAGGAGTTGGTGGAGCCAGCAGGTCTCAGCAACGGCATTGGCAATAGCACGATATTCCGCTTCTGCACTAGAGCGAGAGATGGTGTTCTGTCGTTTGGAGGACCAAGAGATGAGGTTGTCACCCAAAAATACACAATACCCAGAGGTGGACTTACGAGAGTCAGGGCAGCCGGCCCAGTCAGCATCTGAATAAGCAATGAGTTAAGAGGTGCTGGAAGCATGCAGGTGGAGGCCATGATCGATGGTACCTTTAATATAGCGTAAAATGCGTTTAAGTGCATGTAGATGAGGTTCTCGTGGATCATGCATGTGAAGGCAGATTTGTTGAACACCATAGCTAATATCGGGACGGGTGAAAGTGAGGTATTGAAGGGCACCAGCCAAGCGTTGGTAATGGGAAGGGTCGGACACGGGTGAGCCCAAAGAGCCAGAGAGTTTAGGACGGGTGTCAACAGGAGTAGAGGAGGGATTACAATTGGACATACCCGCACGTTCCAAAATGGAGTTTGCATATTGAGACTGGGAGAGGAAAAGTCCTGTAGGAGTTTTGGTGACAGCGATGCCAAGGAAGTGATGAAGGGTGCCGAGATCAGTCATAGCAAAATCTTTGCTGAGAGCGTTAATGATGCGACGTAGTAGGGTGGAGGAAGAGGCAGTTAGGATAATGTCATCAACGTATAAGAGAAGGTAAGCTTGATGAGGACCATGATGATAAACAAAGAGGGAGGGATCAGATTTACAACCAAGGAACCCGAAGGAGGTGAGGAAGCAAGCAAAACGTTGGTACCAGGCACGTGGGGCTTGCTTAAGGCCGTAGAGAGCTTTGTTAAGGCGACACACATGATTGGGGCGTTGGGTGTCAGTGAAGCCCGGGGGTTGTTGGCAGTAGATAGTTTCAGCAATGGTGCCATGGAGAAACGCGTTTTTGACATCAAGTTGATGGATGGGCCAGTGACGGGATAAGGCAATGCTCAAGACAAGCCGGATGGTAGTGGGTTTAACCACTGGACTAAATGTTTCATCAAAATCAACCCCTGGTTCCTGAGTGAAGCCACGTACAACCCAACGAGCTTTATGACGAGCTAGGGTGCCATCAGAGTGAAACTTGTGACAAAACAACCACTTCCCTGTGATAATATTAGCATGGGGGGGACGGGGCACAAGGTCCCAAGTGCCATTTTTTATCAAAGCATTATATTCATCCTACATAGCAACATACCATTGGGGATCCTTAAGGGCTTGTTTGTAGGTGCGGGGGAGTGGAGAGATGGATGTGGCTTGAAGATTGAAGGGGAGCTTGGGTTTGATAATGACTGCTTTGCTGCGTGTAATCATAGGATGAGTAGGAGGAGGAGGAGGTGGAGAGGGAGAAGATGGGGAAGGAGAGGAAGGAGGCAGGTGAGTAGGTAAGGGGGGTTGCCGAGGATGTTGAGGAAGAGGAAGCGGCAAGTGGGAAGATTCTAGCGCATGTTGGAGAAAATCATACGATGGTGCGTGTGGGGTGTAATGGGAGGAGAAGGGGAAGGTAGATTCATCAAAGAGGACATGGCGGGATATAATGATGCGTTTGGTGGCAAGATTGAGGCAGCGATAGCCACGATGGTTAGCCGGGTAGCCAAGGAAGACACAAGCGGTGGATCGTGGGGCTAATTTATGTGGAGCAGTGGCAGAAATATTTGGGTAACAAAGGCAGCCGAATACCCGAAGGTGAGAGTAGGAAGGTTTGTGATTGTAAAGGGCTTCGTGGGGGGTAGTGAGAGAGAGGGCCTTTGTGGGAAGGAGATTGAGGAGATGAGTGGTGGTATGGAGGGCCTCAGCCCAATATTCGGGGGGCATGTGAGCTTGGAAGAGCAAGGTGCGAACCATGTCATTAATGGTGCGGATCATACGTTCGGCTTTACCGTTTTGTTGTGAGGTATATGGAAATGAAAAGCGAAAGGTGAGGCTGGTTTGGGTAGCAAAATTATGGAGTTGGATGTTATTGAATTCATGACCATTATCACATTGAAAACTTTTTATGTGTTTGGAAAAACGAGTGGCAACGTAAGCATGAAAATGTTTTAGTGTGTGATATGTGTCCGATTTTGAATGAAGTGGAAAAGTCCATACATAATGAGTGAAGTTATCGACAAGAACAAGATAATATTTGAATCCAGAAATACTAAATAGAGGAGACGTCCATAAATCACAATGAATAATATCAAAAGAGTCGTTACTTTGGGAATGAGAGGAATGAAAAGGTAATCTAATATGTTTGCCAAGTTGGCAAGCATGACACAGCGAACTGAAGGAGTCTTTATTGCAAGTGATAGCAGCGGACTTGAGAAGGTTGCGAAAGATATGAGCGCCAGGGTGACCAAGACGCCGATGCCATAGGACTGGTGTTGGAGAAGAGGCGGCAGTGAGAGCAGCTGAGAGTGATGAAGAGGATGGTTGAAAGGGATACAGGTCACCTTGACTATTGCACCTGAGAATCACGTGGCGAGTGCGGAGGTCCTTCACAGAAAAGCCAAACGGATCAAATTCAACGGAGCATTGATTATCAGTGGTGAATTTTCGAACAGAAACCAGGTTCTTAACAAGGTGAGGAGTGACGAGAACATTATGGAGGTGTAAGGTGTTGGGAGAGTGGGGAAGGGAAGCATGGCCAATGTGAGTTACGGGAAGAGAGGATCCATTTCCAATGATAATATGTCGAGGAGAAGTAATGCTAGGATAAGAAACAGACGTGAGAGTACCTGTATTTGACGTCATATGCTCCGTTGCGCCCGAGTCCATGTACCAGTTCGAATCTGAAGGAGGACGAAGAGCGAGAGCGTCCATGGCTTGAACAAGTCCCGATTGATCCCACGAGGGGGAAGGTGACCAGTAGGGTGGCGGAGGCTGGGAAAGGGGCCATGCATGTAGAGTAGGATGAGAAAAGGAGGGAGGTGTAACAAAATGAGCTTGAGATGGAGGCCGTGGACCAAGTAAGCCGACAGATGTGGGAAACGAGTTGGTCATCCAAGGAGAAGAGGGCATAGGAGCGTTAGACCAGAATGGGTAAGGTGGTGAAGGCCACGGGGTAGAGGACCAGGAGGAGCCACGACCACTGCCTCGCCCACCGCGACCGCCACGGCGATTATCGCCACGACGGTTATGCCGACCACCACGGGAGTTGTTGTTGCGGGGTTGTTGGGGCGGTGTTGTTGGATGACCAGAGGAAGGTGGCGTATTAGGGGAAGGAGCAGGTGGTGCAGCATAAAGGACGGTACTGGAATTAGTATTGGGATTGGAGAGGGAGGCACGACGAGACTCTTCAAGAAGGAGGAGAGACCGAGTTGTAATAAACGAGGGAAAGGGAGACTGTAGGGGAATGATGGACGCAAAGGTGGAGTAGTTTTCATTTAAGCCGCGGAGGGTTTGGAGGACAAGCGTTTCATCGGAGACCGGTTGATCCACATCAGCGAGATTGTCAGCGAGGGTCTTGAGTTTCTGACAATATTCAGTGATGGACATAGTACCTTGGGGAAGATTACGGAATTCAGCCTCGAGTTGAATGGCACGGCTTTTCTTGTTATCCCGAAACAGGTTTTCAATGGCCAGCCATATCATGTGAGCAGTGGCATCAGCCTTCATAACAATGTCAAAGATGTCAAGGGAGATGGAGCCATATATCCAGGAGAGCACGACATAATCAAGACGGCGCCATTCATCATTAGCGGTAGGAGGAATGGTGCCATCGATATGAGCTTTGAGGGCAAATTTGCCAACTGTGACGAGAAATAATTCTCTCCATTTGTTGTAGTTGGAGGCTTGGAGATCAAGAGTGATAGGGACGTGGGTTTTGATGCTGGCGACACTAATAGCATGGAGGGTATTAGGATTTGTGGGTGGGGCGGTGAGGGGTGCAGAGGTGTCGGTAGAGGTTGTTGTAGAGGCCATGGGGATAAGAGAGGTGAAAGAAAGGAGGAGGGAAAGGGACGGCAGAGGAGAAAAAAAAATTAGGTTAAAGGCTCTGATACCATGTCAGTTGATATTTACTCTCGCACACAGATATTATTATTATTGCTGATATAAATAGTACAAGAAAGGAATGAGATAAAGGTGAGTTTGTTACATGAGAGAGATATGAGGAGTGAGTTACGTATATATCGTAAGTATTTAAGTTACAGTAATTTAATATTCTAGCACATTAGACCGTCAGATGAGATGCCACATAATAAATTGGATATCCTGAAGGTAGCTTCATTCCACAAGGGTCTTTCAATGTCCCAAAGACTCCCTCCGTCTCAAAATCTTTGCTGATCAATGTCGATCCCACCACACGTCAGGCACATTTCAGAATGTTTAATTCGACCAAAATCTGAGGGTTCAAATCCAAGCTACAGCAGGCCAGTTTACTTGACAGCATGGGATTTATCCATGATGTCTCTCAGCTACATGCAGAAGGGTCTCTTATTTGCAAATCCACCAACATCACAACATGATGATGATGAGGATGAAGAAGAAGATGATGAAGCCGCGGGTCGATTCATCCGTAAGGAGACATTCCTGGAGAAGCTCAAGTCGTCCTTGTCGCTGGCGCTCGTCCATTTTTATCCATTAGTAGGTCGGTTGGTAACACAAGTAGATGAAGACCGACATTCATGCTTCGTTTTTATTGATTGCCAAAAGGGTCCAGGAGTTAAGTTCGCCCACGCAGCTCTGGACGTGACCGTGGATGATGTTCTTTCACCGGCTGACGATGTGCCTCGATTCGTGGGATCCTTGTTTGACAAGGAAGCAAGAATGAACAATGATGGCCACAGCGGCCCTTCGTTATCCATACAGGTGACAGATTTAGTTGATGGCGTCTTCTTAGCATGTTCAATGAACCATGTTGTTGCTGATGGAACATCGTTCTGGCATTTCATCAACATGTGGTCTGAGATCTTTAAAACAAAAGGTGACATGAGTACCGCGACAGTTCCTATCTCGCGTCCACCCGTACTCAAACGCTGGTTCCCTGACTGCCACGGTCCAATCGTCCGTCTTCCCTATACGCGCCCTGATCAATTTATAGTCGACTATGAATCCCCTCGATTACGAGCGAAATTCTTCCATTTCTCGTCAGAGTCACTGGCTAAACTCAAGGCCAGAGCCAATGCAGATTGCAGGTCCAACAATATCTCCACATTCCAAGCCATGGCTGGCCTAGTCTGGATATCCATTACTCGAGCTCGATCTCTGCCACACGACCAGCAAACATTCTGCAGGGTGCTTTGTGACAACAGGAAGAGGTTGAACCCTCCTTTATCACAAGGCTACTTTGGGAATTCAATTCAGGCACCAACAACCGCTACGACAACAGGTGATTTGCTTAAAAAACATGGTTTGGAGTCGGCAGCTTTACTGCTGAAACAAGTTGTAGAAAATAACACAGATGAATCGATACGCGATTGGCTCAGTGCATATAGACGGTCTCCGTTTTTCTACCAAATTACTCCGTCGAGTGTCGCCGGTACTGTGACACTGTCAGGCTCGCCCAGATTCAACATGTATGGGAACGAGTTTGGACTTGGCAAACCATTAGCCATTCGTAGTGGGCACGCGTGCAAGAGCGATGGAATGGCAATTTGCCACCCGGGATCTGAAGGAGGCGGAAGTATTGACCTGGAGATGTACCTTGAACCAGAATCAATGACAGCTCTGGAGTCGGATGAGGAGTTCATGTCTGTCGTGTCTTGATCACGTGTGTGGTCTTGATGCCCTCTCTAATCTCTACAAGTGTCTGTGTCTTGGTTGGAGTCAAATCTAATTAAATTGCGCCCAATATAGCTGCAGCCAAATCTCAAAAAATCAATAATATTATTTTCCCGACACCCCTGCTTGATCTTGATTCTTGACGTCCAAACAAACGAAGCACTCAATGCACAAAAATTTCCGTTTTCAATGGCTTGATCAAACATACCTGCTATTGACATGACAGAGGCTCTCCCTGACTTTATGATGACATCAGATTAGCAAGCTAATTGCAACAGTAAGTACTATGTTTGAGTATGCTATCTAACCAAATTATTTCATCCCTCTTTTATAAAAAACATTATCCTTAAGTATTTCAATGAAAAATTTTAATTATTAATATTTTCAAAAAAAAATAATAAAAAAATATAAAATTATATTTTTTATATTATAATAAGAAATATTTTGATACTAATAATCATATATTAGTTCTAGTATAAATCCAAATGCTGGAAAAACATGGGAATCCCGGCAGGAAAAAAATGTAAAAAAAAAAATGGTTCTTTGAGAATTGAATCCTCAAGCACAATAACAAAATTACAATGGAAGATAAAGCCATTGCAAGCCAAACAAAAATCAAGATCTACATGCACTACCATGAAAAAGAGTTTTAATAACAATTATTTTTAGACTTAGATAACATTTTTTAAACGTTATCCAATCACATATTATTAAAGCTTTAATAACGATTCCAAAACTATTATCAAAATCCCCTAAAAACATAATGATGGCGGACATTTATTAACGGTTCATGGATAGAACCGTTATCAAAACTCACTTTTAATAACGGTTCCTAGTCAGAATCGTTAGTAAAACTCACCTTTAATAACAGTTTTTGTCTAGAACCATTATTAAGAATTCATATCTCTACAATTTTAAAATCAAGATAAAATCAAACAATATTATTGAAACACAAATTTGCCTTCCTAATAACAACATGCTCCATCATAATTGAATCACATAGTTGGTCCTAATAACAACAAAGGTGAAAGCAGTGTTGAGCAAATTAACAAAACCAACAAACACATCAATAAAACACTAAGCAAATTCATTGCCTCAATTTTGCCTCTATTTCTCATTCCAAAAATTAAACATATATAAGTAAAGATAAATATATCTAAAACCAAATTGGAGCAATCAAGAATAAAAATCAAACATTTCACAACTAATACGAGGAATCGTCAAACTTTTTGGCTAAAAAAAATCAAAATTGAACATAAATCAAGCAAAGATAATAATAATAATAATAATAATAATAATAATAATAATAATAATAATAATAATAATAATAATAATAATAATAATAATAATAATAATAATAATAATAATAATAATAACATGAACAACAATTCACCTCCAAGAATGGTGCTCAACTCAAATTTTAGATATGAGATTTGAGACATAGAAGAACAAGGAGCACATACCATTAAGCGACGACAATGAGACAAAACAATTTAGATTTAAAAAATAAACCATGCAATCAAACATTTAACCCTGCAATCTTTTAGATCTAAGATAAGAAAAATCAAAATAGGTTTCTACACAAAACTTACCACGAACCATCAGAAAGAGGATGATATATTTGAAAAGATCAGGTAAAAAACCAGACGAAGTTTTCCTTTATTGGGTGTGTTGAGGCAAACAACGGTAATACAAAGTTTCCTTTTGGACATTACAACCATATATAAGTTTTGAACCTTCGAACTATGGGTTTAAATGAGAACTTGAAACATTTTTCTACATGAAAAAAAATCAAAGCCATAAAATAGGAAAAATATCCACAAGTGAGGGTCACTAGAGGCAATGGCTAGGTAGTTGAAAATTATTGGGGGTTGGTTGCTAATCTACTATTGAAGGATAAAAAAACGAGGTTTTATGACACTAGGAGTGAAGTTTTTAAATTTAGCTTCCATTACTTCTCTCTAATCGGTTTTAACAATGCCAGAGTTTTCATAACGATTTATCTATAGAATTGTTATTAAAACCTAAGGCTTAAATGTAGTCCCAAAAAATTGAGGTTTTGATTACAAATTTTCATCAAAACTATTATTAGATCTTTCCTTCCAAATTGTTTGCACTTATATCAATTTTTTTACTGCTACTGTTATTAATGTTGCATTATTAAAACTAGTTTCCATAATAGTGATGGTTCGACAATGGTGCCCTAGTTTCACGATAAGGAGGGATGAAATTTGCTAGCTTGAAGATGGGAAGAAAATACATCCACGAAATGTCACACATTTGACTGGTTAGCTAGCAAGCTATATATATATATATATATATATATATATAATCTTTTGGCTAAAAAATCAACCACTTATCTATAATCATAGGACCGATTGTACACAATCTCCCTAATATCAAAGAGTACAAGTTACATCCTAGTGATTTGTTCGATAAAGAGCTTGATGAGTACCATATGCCTTACATGTAGGGATTTTCTAACCGCTCCATATTTTCCACATCCGATCACTTTGCCAAGTGGAGTGTAGAGATGTGACGAGGTTCTTTGTGCCACCAAGCCGACCTCTAGTGAGACTGCCAACTAGTCCTACCAATTAGTCTTCCACATCCAAAGTCCCCCTTCATAGTTGATTTATATCTAAGTTGAATTATAATATTTGTTAATCAAACTTTGGTCATCTCCACCTGATTCATGGTCCCTGGCGTTATTCATTGTGTCAACCTCAGTTTCTCCAAACACCCAATTACTTTGACTAGTAATATCAAGTTCTTACGTGAATCTATACTTCATCAACACATAGGCTTAGGGTATATAGGAAGTGAACACAAGCTATTTTCTTAAATCCTCGAATCCAATGCTCCAGAGCTAATGAGTCCTCAGTATCTATGAACGTTGGCGGTGCATATGATCGTGTCTGTTGCAAAAAATTCTCATATGAAGTTGGTGTAAAAACATTGATATGTATCTGAAATACTAGCGGCGGCGGCAATTGATGTAAATCCCTCTCAGCCATGGCGATAAGAAGATCCTATATACAGGTAAGTCTAGCATTCTGAGTCATGATGCTCTAGGGTGGGGGCAAGAAAAGACTCAATACACACTTCAAAACAACCACATAGCAAATACAACAAAATAAGGCTATCTAGAAAGGTATTAAACATTTACTCACATGAAGGTCGATAAGTAACGACAACTTATTCTAAGGTCAAGCCTCAAATCCAAACTAAACTTCATCATAAGACTAATCTAGGTTTCAAAATATTTAAGAACAAAAGTTTTCATAAATAGAAGAGCGAATTTTAAAACCAAAGGCTATAATACCAACTTGTAATACCCCCAACGTTACTACTTAAAAACGACATTTCGTAAAAGTGCTCATTACAAAATAATGGATGTTACCACTATACTCAATATAAGTTTATACTAAGTGCTAAGGCTAAATCATTACTTTATTTAAATTACAATGTAAGGAAAAGATAGTAATTTAATTATAAATTAACATTGTTCTGATAAATACAAAAGGACAATGTGAAAGAGTTACAATGCAACAAAAGGAGAAATAGCAAGGGACTTAGAATTCAAGAAATATCTAGATTAAAAGATGACAGGGTGAACATAGGATAGTCCTAACTCTCAACCTTTAACATAAGCCATCAATTTGAACCTACAAAGTATTACTATAAGGTAAGCACTACCTATTGAATAGGTAAGAGACCGAGAATGGAACCTATCTGTACTGCGATACTGAGTGAACTATTAAACAATAATAACATGCAAGGCCACATGGGGAACATAGGCAATAACATATTATAAGTACATCAAGGAAATCATATAATCATAGAATGGCCACAACCGACTGAATCAAATTAATTTCATATACCAAAAGTAGGGTATTGAGGCCACTACTAAATCCACATACCAAACTAGGTAGTGCACAACAATAACTACCAAATCAATGACCAATGACATACCATTTAATTTCTTACACAATAATTGCCTCCATTTTTAATTACTCGAGAGGGATATAATAATAACCCAAATACATAAAAATATACCTATCATTTATGTGCACAAAGTATCATGGTACCCTCCCAACCATCCAACCTAGGGGCATACCAACACTCTGGTCATACTAGGGCACAAGGCAATATAATACCCTCCATACCTAGGACACCTAATCCTTAAGTATAGATACCCCCTATAGAGTTCGTAGATCACCTATAGAGTAGACTAAAGTATTACTGGGGAACAACAAAACACTAGCAAACCAAATAACCCAAGGGCTCCTACCTCATCTTTTAGGTAGCTAATTCTAGAAAGCAACAATTCCCAAACTTGTGGTCTTCCACTTTAAGTATCAATGATTTATAAGGTGACCAAAAATACCACACATTGCCTGATTACTCCTCTTTCATACTTATCCATTCTTCTTTTATTTCTAATTATTCAAGTCAATCCTAAGGTCAATGATTTATGTAAAGGTCAAAGTCAACGCTAAAGTCAACTTATCACAAGTCTAATATCGTTTTATATCTAATTATTCACAAAAGATGCATTAGGTTGAAAATGACCAAAATGCCCTCAAAACCCTAATTTTACCATCATTATCCAAATTTCATACTAAACATTATTATTATGATAATTTATCATGAAAAGGCTAAAAGACAATAAGTCATAATATTTTAGTATGCAAGTAATCTTTATTGTTTAGCAATTGACTATATTTTTACTTTTTATGTATTTAGTAAGTTACATTTACAAAACCCTAATCATGCATTTCTAATGCGCCATATATTCTATGGAACACATACATACATATCTATAACCTAATATGGCATTTAATAAGGCAAATAACATCATAGTGCATGTTGGGAAAAGCTCGAACCCTAGAATATAAGAATAACAATTATCATATGCTAACCCTAATCATGGGTGCATGCTTTTATGAATTTCATATCAACCCTATCTACCATGCATAGATAATCATGGTACACTTATCATGGCATTTACATCATAGTATCAATAAGATCAATACCCTAACAAAACTCTAGACATGCATACATTAACCATTCAATAAAATACACATGAGTATATCTTTTATTTAATAGCACATTGAATGAATGCTAAATATTTAATATCATACTTTTATGGTTCACACCTATTCATAACACTTGCATACCTAATGTAAAACTTCGGCATATAACACACACATATATATCCTTTCAAAACTCATGCATAAATCACACCGTAAACACATAATGACTTTTATGTGTCGCCACATGATTTCACATCTTAGTAGAAGGGTATGGCTACCTCTTATCCAAGAAAAAAAAATTCACCCAACTAATATCCACTCAACCTCTTAAAAACCCTTGTATCAATATAACACATATGTTAACATTTAATACAATACAACATTAACTAAAACTAATTAAAACTGAATCAAATAATAAGGTTATAAAATAATTGGAAAAGGAAGCCACATAAGACAAAAATAAAGCAAGGAACAAAGAGAACAAGGTGATGCAACAAGAGGAAAAGAGAAATGGTGGAAGGATCCGAACAAGGGAAGTGAGATTCATAATTTCCATCATTTCTAGGGGTAGGGGATTAGCAACTTTAGCAAAGCTAAATGGAATGATAAGGTGGAAAGGGGAATTTTTAGGGGGAAGGTTTCGGTGGTGTAGGAAGTAGAAAGGGGGGAAGATTTGATGAAAATAGCTGAAGCCAAAGAGAGGGGAACGGTGCCTATGGGTACAACAAGGGAAAGCGGCTCGACATCCTTAGCCGAAGGAGAATGTGGTGGCTTCAGTGGGAGTGTGTATAGATAGGGGAAAGATGTAGCAAATGGGAAGTTTAGTGAGGATGGTCGAAGTTAATGGGCTTCTATGATAACTTTGGCCAATGGCAGGGGTGAGGTGCAACACATTTTCTCAAAGAAAAAAGGGGTGGAAAGAAGGGAAGTGCTACAGCTAGGAGGGGAAATGGTAGGAGAGGCTGAAGATAAGGGGAATGGTTCAGTGGAGGAGAATACTTCTAGGTTGTGTGGTGGTTTTAGGGTGCTGTAGTAACATCGAGAATGAGGGAGAGGTAGGAGAGAGGGTTGTGTTTTGTGGTGATAAGTTTGATAGAAAATGGAGGGAGGAGGGATTTGTTGAGGCATTAAATGTGAAGTATGTGTGAGTGTGTGTGTGTATATATGTATGTATGTACACATACATACACGAGACGGAGATGGGTAGAGAGGAAGTCAGTGATGGTGCACGTAAGGTCAGGTCAATTTTTTCAGGAAAACCCTCATGAGTAGGAGGTGGAGGTGGGTGATGATGATAGTAGGATGTATGTGATGGTAGGGAGAATATGGTAGAGGGTATGGTCGGGGAAGATTTCAAGTAGGAAGAAGGGGAGAGAAAATAAAAGAAAGAAAAAGAGGGAAGAAAGGAAAGGAAAAGGGGGAAGGAAAAATAAGAGTGGCTCTAGTATTAGATTTAGGTTAAAATAATTTAGGTTAGGTTATAAACTAGGATTAATTTTAATAACCTCATTTCAATCTAATTTTAATCTAATGAAATTTATATCTAAACCATCATAATAATACATATAATGATGATGGTGGTGGTGATGATGATGATAATAGTACAATTAATACAAAACCTTCGAAAATAAATATTATAACAAATTACACATAATGAACATTTTATAATTAACTTTTCTAAAAACGATGTATTACAATAATTTATATGTTTGCTACCAGATTTTATAACATATGATATGTAAGGCCTATTCTGTGTTCCATGTTATCTATATTTTTTTGTAGTAGTTTAATCTTACTAATACCTAAGTACTAACATGTATATTTCGTGGTCACTACCTAATTCAAATGTGTAGATGATAAAGTTTGTGATTAAGACCTCCACTTCCTCCTCCACTACCATTGGGATATCACCTAGAAGTCAACGTATACAAAAATTAGAATTAGAAAACTTAATGTAGGAGAAACTAAGGCAAGGAAGAGGGAAGAAAAAAATGGTAACCTAAAAGTGGTAGGCTCGGGTAGTGGCGTATGGCAGTGGTGTCATGACTAAGGAGATGGTGATGGTGGGATTTAGGGGTGGGAATGATGGTTGATAGTAAGGGGGAAGGTGATGGTGTTTTTGGGACTGATGGAAGTTGGCGGAAGGGAGTGGTGGTGGTGATGGTTGTCAACAATAGAGGATTGTGTGGCTGGTGGTTAAGGATGATTGGCAATAGGGAAGTAGAGTAGAGCTAGTGGGTGGTGGGAGGAAAATGGTGGTGGATTGTAGGTGGCATGCTAGGCTGAGAGTGGTGTGGTCCATGATAATTCAGGACAAAAGAGACGGTGCTGGATGAGAGAGAGAAAAGGAGGAAAAGGGGAGGAGTTTGGTATGGTGAGGAAGGTGTTGGGTTGAGCAGGTAGAGATGAGGAAGGGAAAGCAAAACAGTGGTGGTGGTGTTGGAAAAGACGTTGGTGAGGCAAGGAAGAGAAAGAAAAAAAGACCAGGAAGGTAGGAGGGCGCGGTAATTCTCGAACAAGAGCAGAAAGGAAAGAGGAAGAATGGAGGAAGTAGATGAAGGGAAGGCAAGGTGACGAAAATTTGGTGATGCTAGCAGAAATGGGAGGTGGGGAGGAGAAAATAAAACATAGTAGAGTGGGCTTGGTTCATTACAACGGAAGGAGAAAAGAAAAAGGAGGAGAAGGGAGAGGAGGGGTGGTTCCTGCATGCATATATATATACATGTGTGTATGGCTAGGAAATTAACAAGAAGAAAAAGGGAAAAGAAAGAAGGCTACAACAAAGGAGGTGCTTGGCATGAAGGGAGAAAGTAAGGGAAAAGGAAATGGAAGAGGGTGTAAGAGGTGGGTTGGCAAGGGGTTAGTGGTGTAGAGGGCAAGCGGCGAAGGTTGTGTAAGGTAGGGTAGGTTGCATGGCTGAGAAAGAAAAGGGAGGATAACATGTAGACAGCAAGTAAGGCTCTGTTTAGGCTATGTGGGGAAAGGGGAAAAGGAAAAGGAAGAAAAAGACAAGGTAAGAAAAAAAAGATAATAGAAAAAAAAAAGAGGAGTGGGAAGGGTTGTAGGCTAAGAGAAAAGGAGAGAAAAAAAAGTTGGGCTTTGTTGTGGCGTAGCCTGAGAAAGGAAGGGAATAAAGAGAGAAAAAAAAGAAGAAAAGAGAGAAAAGAAGAAGTGAAAAGGAAATTTTTGTGGGTTTAGAATTAGGATTTTTATTTAGTTTTAAAATTTTAAAAATTAATATAAAATTTTATCTATAAATTTTCTAGGGTCAGGGTTAGGCTAAAATAAAATAAAATGACCCAAAATTTATATTTAGATTAGATTAAAATATTGATAAGTTGAGATTAAAATTTGATAAAATTTTAGAGTATTACATCATTTCCCCCTTAAAAGAAAACTTCATCTAAGAAGTTAAAAGTCAAGGTTGGGGAAAAAATGAAAAATGATGTAAGGAAGGGTGAACTTAGTGGTTAATTTTAATAGAGTTGATAATATGTTACCGGGTACTACCCCCTTAAAAAAAAAAGAACCTTGAAATCCAACACACATCTGCTAAACAGTTTTGGTTGCGTCTCATGCATATCCTTCTCTATCTTCCAGGTTGCCTGCTCTACTCTAGGCGGCTCTAGAGAATTTTCTGTAGTGGGACTAAACTTGTATAGGTCTAGCATATCTTAGTGTTGTGAATTTTAAAGGGCCTCTCCTCATAGGATAGTGAATCATCGAGCTTGATCTTGTCAGGTCTAATCACATGGAAAGGACTTGTGGCATACTTTATTAGCTATAAGATGTCAAAGATGTTATGAACTTGGGCCAAATTTGACGAAAGTACCAAGCAGTAAGCGACCTCACCAACTCTATCAAGAATCTCTCATAGGGACTAATATACCTTGGGCTCAACTTATCATTCCTAACAAATCTCTGCACCCCTTTGGTGGGTGAGAACCTTAATGAAACTTTATCTCCTATCTCGAAACCATCACTAAGACTCCCTTGATCAATATAACTCTTTTATCAACTCTAAGTTGTTAGTATCCTATCCTGAATCAACCGAATTTTGAAGTTGCCTCCTCAATCCTCTCTAGTCCAAGTACAACAATCTCACTAATGTCATTCTAACATAAATTTCTATGACACTTACATCTATACAGTGCCTAAAAGGGTGTCATTTTTATGCCAGTATGATAATTGTTGTTGTACGAGAACTCCACCAAATATAGGAGATTTCCCAACTATCTTGGAACTCCATAACACAAGCCTGTAGAATGTGCTTGAGTGTTTGGATCATCCTATCAGTTTGCCCACCTATAGTTAGGTGAAAGGAGGTACTCATCCTCATTTTGTCCCCATAGCCTCTTACAACTTCCCTCTGAAGTGTGAAAGGAATATCAAATCCCTATTTAATACTACGTCGGTAGGAGTACCGTGGCTACTTACCATGAATCTCATGTAATCATCAACTAACTAATCCATGTTCTAGGTTGACCTCATCAGTACAAAGATTGCTGATTTATCAACCTATCCATGATGACCCAAATCATACCACACCCAATGCTAGTCTTCATTATTCTACTCACAAAATTTTTAGAGATGGAGTCCCACTTCCATCCCAGCACATCCAAGGGTTGGAATAATCCTACATGTATGTGGTACTCTATCTTGGCCTTCTAAAAATTTAGATATCTTAACATGAACTTCGTTACTTCTCGATTCATGCAGGGTCACCAATAAATCTGCTTAAGGTCCTTACACAACTTATTCCCTTTTGGGTAAATAGAATAGGGAGTATAGCAACCCTCCTCCTAGATATGGCGCTTCATATTGGCGCAATTCTAAGGTACACACCAAAAAACCCTTTTAGTGAATGCTACTATCCTCTTGAATCTAGAAACACTTGGCTTGACCATCCTATATCTTCTACCAAATCCTCTTAATCTTAACATCTCTAGGCTATCTAGCTTGAATCTCACCAAACATTTTAAATTAATTGTCAATGTACTCATCCGGATCTCCAAATCACCCTACTAGATCAACTTTATCCCCATTTCCCAAATCTCTTCAAGCAATAGATTATCCACCATATAATAATTTAAAGAGTGTGTCTTCCTACTTAAGCATATGGAAGAATGTTGACTTTGAAATCGTGATAGGTCAACTCAACATCATATTCCTTCACCAACTCTAAACATCTCATATGCCTCATATTCAACTCCTTCTACATAAATATATACTTGAGGCTCTTATGGTTGATGAAGAAGCTACAATGGGCCCCGACAAATAATGCCTCTAGATATTCAATGTGAAGAAGATTGCGACCAACTCCAAATCATACGTTGGGTAATTCCAATCATGTTGCTTCAAATAACGGGAAGCATAAGAGGCTACCTTACCATGTTGCAACAATACACAACCCAATCCATGCTTTGACACATTAGTGTAGACCTCAAAACCATCTGATCTTGCCAGTAGAGTGAAATTCGGTGATGTAGTCAAACACTTCTTCAACTAGTGGAATGCTCCCTCACAAGTATTATCCCTTTATAATGTGGTCATCTTCTTCAGAAGGCTAGTCAAGGGACATTTTACCTTTGAGAAGTCCTGAACAAATTTCATCTAGTACCCTACCAAATCTAGGAAACTAAAAACCTTGAGAACACTAGTAGGTGCCAGCCACTCAGTGACTGCTAAAATCTTCAGCAGATCCACTACGACTTCTCCTACTAACACCACATGTCCCAGAGAGGCAACCTCCTGAAGCCAAAACTCACACTTGGAGAGTTTAATATATATCCTATACTCTCTAAGGAGTGACAAAATGGTGCATAGGTGTTGCTCATAATCCTCTCTACTCCAAGTGTACACTAGAATATCATTGATGAACACAACAAGGAATTGATCAAGGAACGACCAAAAAATCATCACCATCAAGTCCATAGAGATGGTAGGTATATTGGTGAAACCAAACTCATAATACCCCCACCATGTCCTCAAGGTAGTCTTCCTGATGTCTATAGATGCAATGTGCAACTAGTGATAACCCAATCTTATATTGATCTTCAAAAAGATTAAAGCACCCTAAAGTCGGACGAATAGGTCATTAATCCATAGAAGTAGATATTAGTTTTTCACCGCCAACTGGATTAGACCCAGATAGTTAATATACAAATGAAGGATCCCATCCTTCTTCTTCATGAATAGAAATGGTGCTCCCCATGGAGATACACTCAGGTAGATGTACCCGTAAGCTATCAATTTCTCTAATTGAGTCTTCAAATTCTGAAACTATATCAATGTCATCTGGTAATGTGCCTTTGACATTGACTCTCCCCGAGTACTAAGTTGATGGTGAAGTCGATCTATTGTATAGGAGACATTGTAACACCCCAAAATTTACTATTTTTTAAGAAAAAAAATAGAAGCAAATAAATTAAATCAGAACCTGTGAATTTCGGGGATGTTATTGCCATACTTAGTACCAGACTGGTTCACTCCGACCATTCCAGTACCAAGTGGTAAGGCTAAAGGAATTATCATCAAACTTAATTTAATACTCAAACCAAGAGTTCATAAGAAAAAAAACTAGAAGAGTCATAGCATATAAATCAGAATACGCGTAAAAAGTTACATATCTCAAAGTATGAAATCAAAATTCCTCGAAGAGAATAATGTCTACAAACGATAATGTTTAATTCTAGAAAATCCAGTATAGAAAATAAATAGAATGAAATAAAGAGAGAATCCGGCCAGGTCACTCCGATCATCGAACCAAGCCCATGATCAACACTCAGCCCTACCTGATGCCTCATGGACATCGAAGGCATCAAACTATGCATCGCCCACCAGCACAAAGTCAGAAGAGCCTTCTACACGTGGGAATGAGCAGCACCCATAAAAAGGGTGATCAGTATGCTACGTATTGAGTAAGGTAACCATGCACTAAGGCCAGCACATAGAACCATATAAAACCTAGCGAAATAATAAAAATATCATATAAACTAACATGATAACATAGTAGCATAAGATCATTCATGTAAACATACAAAGGTCCATTTATAGTCTGGATTAATTAATTAATTAATCTCTTATCGATACTCATTTAACACCATGCTCTTTATCAAGTCCACTTGAGTACGACAACCCCACTATTATAGCCGATGGATCGAAAACATACAGGATATAAGGCTCCCGACCACTATTATTACCGGTAGACCGAAAACATATAGGGCATAAAGCTCCTAACCAGTATTATTGCCGGTGGTCCGGTCTAGCCCCGACTATCATGGTGTTTCACTGTAAGTACTCAGTGTCTTTCCCATGTCTTAACACAATTATATTCGATTTGTTGAGCATGGAGTCCCCCACTATTATAGCTGGTGGATCGGTCACATATAGGGCAACACGCCCTAACCACTATTATTCGCCGGTGGACCAGTCTGGGCCCAGCTCAACAATCTTCCACTTTACATGATTATTGTCTTAAGTGTCTTATTCAGAATTTTAACCCTATACATGCATGACTAACCCCCTCTATGCTTATCCTCCAAAAGGACCTGTCTCACATCGTGAGACTCCTGCACCTCCTAACTTGGCCCAACATCCTTTCCTCCTTACCCTAACTCACACTAGAGCCCATCTACTATGTATGTGGGTCAAGGCCCACTACCTTACTCTTCCACGTCCACTCAACACCTTACTCTAGGGTTTTATCCAAAAACCCCAATTTAGACCTATGTGGTCCATCATACTCCACTTCACATGACCCAACTATTTTAACACCTCAAACTTAAAAATTCTTAGGTTCAACCCTCATCATGATTCCTTACTCCTTAAGTAAAAATGTGATCACAAAACCCTGAGTAACCACACCAAACCCTAACTAGCCACAACAAACCCTAGCTTCCTCGTGTCTACATGTCACCCTTCCATTTCTCACATTCCACTTCTTATTTTTCCATGCCGATCATGCTCATCCTTACTTGATCATTTTCATCATCCTCTCATACTACACTCACCATCATTTATTTCTCCTCCCCAAATTAGGGTTTTTCTCCCAAACCCTAGCTATCCTATGAACTATTTTTCACCCAAAGCCCCCAAACACCCAAAAGACTCTTCCATTACCTTCTTCACACCCTAAGTCAACTTTTAATATGTAAATTTTACTCCCATGCAAACTCTAACCTTCCTATACAAACCTGCAAACTTTTTCATGCAAACCCTAAAACTCCCACGTAAAACCCTAGATTCTCCCATGCAAAACCCTAGATTATCCCATGCAAAACCCTAGATTCTTCCACTCTTTTATTTTATTTAGAATCCCCATTTTATTCATCCACTCATGGACTATTAAAATATTTAGGTCAACTCACACCCCTTGGTCAACTTATTTCCCTTTGGTCAACTTACTCCCCTTTGTTCAACTTACTTCCCCATTTTCCTTTTTCATCCTTTCTACCCCACCAACCAGATTAAACACCCTCACATGCATGTCTTAAAGGGTCATAACACATAAGCATACCTTAACTCCAGCATGCTCCATACATAAAATAGTCAACTAATAGAACATGATACACAACATGACATTATACAAGGCATCAAAGGCATGTAATACACATAACACACATAAGGCCTTAGTTACACCCTTACTTAATACGACACCGATCTTGGAGCATGCTCCTACACCTCCTAGGCTTTGACTGGTCTCACCTATAAGAGGAAAAATTAAAGATTAGGTTCCCTCCTACTAAAAATACCATTAATTCCTTATTCATTCTAAGACTAGGGTTTTGGATAAAATAATAATATAATAATAATAATACTAACTAATTACAAATTTTGCTAAATATAAAAGTAATAATAGTAATATTGTAAAAGGTGATAATATAAGGTTTGACAATTTTACCCTAATAATAATAATAATCATACTAGAAATAATAATAATGATAATGATAATAATAATAATAATAATAATAATAATAATAATAATAATAATAATAATAATAATAATAATAATAATATAGTTCAAAATAAATGGTGGAATAAGGGATTCGACCCTTCACCAAAATAATACTAATAAAATACTACTAATATAAAAAATAAAATAATAATAATAATACAAAATAATAATAACAATAATGATAATAATAATAATAATAGTATAAATAAAAAATAATGTAAAGTATGGTTTTGACCTTACTTTAAAATAATAATAATACTATTAATAACAATAATAATAACATATAATAAATAATAATAATAATAACACAAATATGAATAATAATAATAATAATAATAATAATAATAGAAATAGTAATAGTAATAATAATAATGATAAAAAACCATAATAATATTGCGAAATAACAATAATCATAATGGTAATAATAGTAATGATCATAATCAAAGATAAAATGAAGTAGGGTTTAGACCCTACATTGAATACATAATAAAACTAATAAAAATAATAAGTATTATACTAATAATACTAATAATAATGATGATGATGATGATGATATTAATACATGATATTAATAATACTAATACTAAAAATCGAAATAGAAATAATAGGGTATTGGTCTTATATAAAATAATAATACTAACAATAACAATAATAATAATAATATTCAAAATAATGAAAAAAAATAAATAAAGCTTATATTAATAGGGTAAAAGGGTTGAGAGGGTTGAGGGTTCCACCTTGGGTTGGTGGTGACAGGCGACACCGGCGGTGGTGCACGGTGGTGGCCGAAAAAAGAGAAGAAAAGAGGAAAAGTTGGATGTTGGGAAAAGGAGAGGAAGAATAAAGGTGGAAGTTGGGTTGTTTATGGTTTCCTAGATGGAGAGGAGTAGAATGAGGGTGGCAGCGCACATCGGCTGTAGTGGTGGCCGAAAGTGGAAGAAGGAGAGAAAGAGAGGAGGAGAGGGAGGAAGAGAAAAATAAGAGTAGAGGGAGGTAGAGGAGGGTTTGTAGGTGTTTTTGGGAGGTGTAAGGGGTAGTGGTAGCAACGGGAGTGGTGGTGGACGGTGGTGTGAAAGGTGGAAGGGGTGGAGGAGTGGTTGATTGAGAAGGAAACTTTGCACAACCGAGGTGGCTTGTGCAAGGCAAATCGAGGGAGAAGAGTGGTGTAGTTAGTTAGAGGATGGTTCAGGGAGTACTTAGGTGGGCGGAGTGGGCAACGGCGTTGGCAGATAGTGGTAAAATGGGTGTTTTATTGGGCGGCGGCACAAAGGGGGAAAATTCTGGGTGCTGGTTATGGGGGTATTTATATAACTAAAGTAGGGCTAAGGTCAAAGGGAATACGGGAGAATCAGGGCAGGTTAGTTAGGGCTCACCAGCGGCAACGATTGGTTGGCGAAATTCAAAATAGGGTAGCCTACAATTTACCAGGGAAGGAAGGAAATCATGCGAGAAGAGGGGAGAAGTAGTTGGGGTGAAATGGTCAATGAATCAGCGGGAAAGAGAGGGAAAAAACGGCTGGTCAAATGGGTTGGGCCAACGGCAAAATCCTCGGGCAGTTGTAGGTTGACGGAGGGAAGGAGAAGAAGGAGGAGGAAGAAGAAAGGGACGGGGCGTGCATGGACCAGCGGCTGGGGAGAAAGAAAGAAAAGAAAAGGAGAGGAAGAGTCGGACCAGTCGGCTGGGAAATAAATGAAACACAGCATTCTAGATACGGGTTGCGTTGAAGGAGAAAAGGAGAGGGGGAGGGTTTGGGCCACGACTAGCCCAGATTGGGGTAAAGAAGAAAAAGAAAATAAGAAGAAGGAAAAAGCTAGGAAGAAAAAGAAAAGAAAAGAAAAGAAAGAAAGAAAATGAAAAAAGGAAAAAGGAAAAAGTGAAAAGAAAAAAATATGTGGGTTAGGATATTTAGGGTATTTTGGTAAATTGGGATATCAAAAAATAATAATATTTAAATAAAAATAATATTAAATTTCCTTTTTAGGCTAATTTATGGTTTTTGAAAGGTTTTTCCTAAATTTCATTTTAATTAGCAAAATACCCTAATTTTTCCTAATTAAAATATTTATTATTTTCCTCTTGATTATCTCTAATTAATTTATTTTTATTTTAATAAAAATAATTTATTTAATTCATTTTACTAATAAATCCTTATTTAACTAAAATTCTTAAAATTAGGATTTTAGGGCATTTCATTCATACTAGGTATCTCCTTTGAGAATATGTTTGGAAATTCCTGGGAAACTAGAATATCTTCTAATGCTACCACATAAGTATTCAACTATTGAACACTATACAAGTACATGGGGTAACCTCTCTGCATCAAAGAATAAAGAGTACGGGCATATATGACCTTTCTCATAAGCATATGCTTACATCTCCTATAGAATACTCTAGCACCTTAAGGTCCCCACATCACTATTCGCTCCTATGTGTAATCTATCACTACTCATTATCTCCCCAACATATTGATCCCTAGGATGACATAGAAGTCCTGTTGGTCTATCTCGGCCAATTCCACTAGAAATTCTACCCCACCAATCTCTAAGGTCACATCCGAGTGGAGTCTAGTGCGATCCAATCTATTCATAGAATGCAACATCATAGATATAGCTACACTAGAAAATAGAGATAAGGTAGCTCTAACTATAAAGGTATTAGTTATGAATGATAAAGAAGCACCCAAATAAAACAACACATGCATTGGTAATGAAAAGATGGTGAACATACTGGTGAATGCATGCACCTGTCGGTTAGCATCTACCTGGATGATGGCATTCAAGCACCCGCTTGACTATCCTCTTTGGTATCCTCCTCGATATCCTCCAGCACCTAAGACTATCCTTCTCTCTGATGGAATATGTGAGGCACATGTGGTCTCCTCTTAGCCTTCCAAGGATGTGCACCTGCTATGGCAAGTACCCTATGTTGAAACTGCTATGGTGGTGGTTGGTAAGTCTGGTGCTGATAAACTTGTTGCTACAATACCAATGGTCCTCTATACTAAAACTATTGACCCTATGGCAAGAACTGATCCCTATGATATTGACACTCAAATGGTAGATGAACAGTCCTTCCACAAAGTCAGCAATGAGTAGGTCTATCAAAGTAATGTAACACCCTAAAATTTTATAATCTTAATTTTAAGTGTTTAGTCTTTTATCTAAAAACCTAACCCTTAAATATTAACTTAATTATTTTTGTTAACCCTTAACCCACAATCCTAGATAAATTCTTAAATAAATTTTATTTAATCACTTTATCTTTTCTCTTTTTATTTAAATCCACCCTAAACTGAATTTTACTCGGTTTATTTTTCCTAATTAGACACCCTAAATCAAGATAAATTAATTTTATATTTAATATTAAATCTATCCTAATTCTAAGTCTAAAATTAAATTTATTTATTTTTCCTTTTCCTTTCTTTTTTTCTTCTTATGTTTTCTTTCTTTTCCTTTTTTTCTTTCTCTTCTCCTCAACCTATGCTCAATCCACTTTTCCTCCCTTTTTTTAATCTCCTTCATACCCATCCACACCAGCCTATCCCATTCCTTTCTTTTCTTTACCCCATCTGAACCCCAACCCAACCCATCCCTTTTATATTCTTCTCCTTGTCCCTCACCCAACTCCCCTTTGTACCATCCCAAACACACCCCTACCCACGCCCCTCTATACTCACCAAACATGTCATACCATATTTCCTTACACCGGACTAGCACCCCAATATGCCCCTTTACACCCCCTACACATCACCAACCCTCATTTCCCCATCAGGGTAAGCTAACCCTTACATTCCCCCTTGCTAGGGTTGTAAATGATTTGAGTCATTTTGGTATTCAGCTTGACTTGATTGGTTAAAAGCTCAATTTAGCTTGTTCATTTAGTTAAATGAGCCGAGCTCAAGCTCAAAAAAGTGGGGCTTGATTCATTTTATGACTTTGGCTTGTGAGTTTGGCT
Source organism: Tamarix austromongolica (assembly GCA_039764185.1). NCBI lineage: Eukaryota > Viridiplantae > Streptophyta > Magnoliopsida > Caryophyllales > Tamaricaceae > Tamarix > Tamarix austromongolica. The sequence goes on along the minus strand of CM077818.1, from coordinate 85,497,612 downwards.
CGGCTCGGCTCATTAAAAGCTTGGCTCGACTCGTTCATTTAGTTAAATAAGTCAAGCTTGAACCTTATTGTAGGCTATTTTAGGTAAACCAGTCAAGCTTGAGCCAATGGGTATTCGGTTTGGCTTGACTCATTTACAACCCTACCCCTCGCATGTATTTCCTTTCCCCTTTGCCCCTGCATGCCCTGCCATTTTCAACTCCACTACAGCCTACCCCATCCCTATCTACATTACCTTAGCCCACCTCCCTCACCTCTTCTCTACATCAAACCATTCTACCTAAACCCTTTACATATACATGTACACATAGCTATCCAAATCCCCTCCTCTTTGTTCAACCCCGAACCCTCTACCACATTTCTCTACCTCTATTTTTTCTTCTCCATTCACCACCACCACCATACCACTCTTCTCTACAACCAAGCTCGTAGTCCACACACCACTAACCCCATCAACTTCTCCCTCTACCTTATACTGTTTCTTCTAGCCTTGATCTCCCCTCTATATCGCCCTTTCCCTCTAGTTACACCAAAACCATGCCATCACCAAAGCCCATCCACCTCTATAACCCTTCATCATTGCCTCCTCCTCATTGTAGCTTGCCTTTGCTAGCACCACCATCCCTCAACCTTACCTTCTCCTCACTACAACCCCTTTCTCCACCCTCATCCAATGCCATCCCCATCCGCATCCATTAGTAGCCGCCAGCAACCCTCACCATCACTAGCCTCCCACATCACCACCAGCACCACCTACCTCATCCATGACCTCTAGCAGCCAACTAACAAACCCCCAAGCCTTCGACCTTCATCTAGACTGACACTATATGGGTAGCGTGAGACTTTCATTTAAAAAAAATTACCCATATTTCACTTAAGGGAATTTTGGTAATTCCCCTTAATAAACTTTTTAATAAAAAATTATTTCATTTGTTAAATATTAATTGTGTTAATGTGTATATTTTTACCTTAGGGGCATTTTTGTTATTTTCAGCCTAAAGTACCTAAGTGTGAATAATTGATCCTAGGATGGCCTTAATGGATTTATAACATTGAAATTTGTGTTTTTCTTTGATTATGATGGTATTGAGTAATTAGGAATGAGTACAAATGGTTAAGTATAAAGATTGGATCTGTGTGAATATTGTCTAGTCTTGTGGTCACTTCAGTTAAAATACTAATATTTAAAGTGAAAGACCTCAAGATAAAAAATGGTGGCTTTTTAAGGCTTGCTACCCTAAAGACATGATCTAACCTGTATATGATTATGGATTATTGCTAGTGTGCCCAAGTGCCCCAACCAAGCACTATATTTTACTTTATTAAGCTATATGGACTTATAGAAAGTATGAATACTTATGTATTATGTGTCCTTATCGGTAGGGTATTATGCTCCCTTTGTGTACCAATATAACCAGGGTACCTTAGTGTCTTTGGGTTGATAGTCGGTAGGATACTGCATTGCATACTTGCATTAGTGTGCGGATATGACTAGAGTCCATTGGTTTCTCTGGTTTGGTATGATCTTTCCTCAAGTAATAAAAATATAAATAATTATTATTAGATTATGGAATTGGTTGGCAGCAACATTTGTGCCTACCTTTGGTTTGGTAGGAGTTTTCGTGTCTACTTGTGGTTTAGTAGTAGTCTTTATGCCTACATATGGTTCGATAATAGCCTTTGTGCCTACTTGTGGTTCAGTAGTAGCATTTTTTCCTACATGTGGTTTTTAGTAGACTTCATGCCTATATGTATTCGATAATAGCCTTTGTTCCTACTTGTGGTCCGATAGTATCCTTCATGCCTACCTGTGGTTTGGCAGTAGCCTTTGTGCCTCCCTATATTTGGTATTGTGCTTTTGATCCCTTCCTTGTATGTTATGGACATTCTTGGTGTTAATTTTGTGATATGAGATACATTGTGAATGATAAAGTTGTTGCGTTGATTTTGGTTCTAATTATTAATTTAGACAACATCTCTTGGATACTTGGTTGGTATGTTTTGTTACGTTATATATGAATGAGTATGAGTAATAATGTGGTTTTGTTGTTATTCCTTATCTAGTATGTTTATTGTATTTTGATTATCACAGGTGTGTTTAAATATTTTATACCATGTATTGTTGTGATACCATCTATATATTTGTAAAATCCTAACGTTTTAAACCTAAAATTTAATATTTAACCTTTATTTGGAATAATTTAATCTTAAATTATTAATTTAACTATGTTATGGACATTTGATTTATAAAAGTAGATGGAATTATTTAATAAATTAATACAAATATTTTTATCATTTTATCTTACTCTTTTTATTTAAATAAATTCACAAACCCATAATTGTACCAAAATTATTTTCCTAAAGTAATACTTTGAATTTTGGATAAATTAATTTAATATTTTCTCCATTAGCCAAATTTATCCTAATTTCTAATCCTAACTCTAAGAAAATAATTTTCTTTTTCTTTTTCTTTTTCCCCCTTCCCCCTTTCCTTTTTCCTTTTTTTCTTCCTTTTCCTTCTTTTCCCTTTTCTTTCCTTCTTTTTTTTCCTTCCTTTTTGGGCCAACCCGGCCCTTCTTCCCCTTTTCCTTTATCCTTCTTCTACCGAGCCGACCCTTCTCCTCCTTCTTCATCATTTCTTCTCCCACCTGGTCTAGCCTAGGACCTTTTTCTTTTTCTTTTTCTTTCTCTCTTTTCCCTCCTTTCCCCTTTAGGCCAACCCACCTCCCCCTCTTCTATTTTTCTTCGCGTAGGCCGGCCTGCCATGCCTCCCTTTCTTCCCCCCCCCCACTCGACCCTTCTTCCTCTCTTCTTCTTTCTTCTCCTCGCTTGTAAGCCAAGCCAAACACCCCGGCACCATCGTATGCCCCTCTTCTCCATCTCCTTTCTGTGCACCTCTAAACCCTACCTACCATGCCCAAATACACACCCCCTCTACCTATCCCTTTCTTTCCATTTTTGGACCTGCATCTCCTGGTCCCCTTCTACCCCATATGCCTTCCCTGCCCCTATCCTTGTCGCTTAATTCTGCCATGCCAACCTTCCTGCGACCTTCCCCCTACACCCACTAAACCTTACATGCCTCCCTCTCCTTCTCTTCTTCTTCTCCGACCATTCTCTCTCTCAAGATCCCCTCTTCTGCCCGATTCTCTCACTTCCCTTCTCTCCCTCTTCCTCCCTTTGTTCTCATTCACCCCCTCCCTATTGTCTCCGCCTCCTAACTAGACACCACATTACTCGCTCCTATACCCTACCTCCTCCCTGCACCGCCCCCAAACAGCCACCACGTGCCACCCTGTAGCCTACTTCTCTCCTTTTTCTCTCCTTCTTCCCTTGATTCCCCCCCTAAACCACCACCCTTTGCCACTTTTTCTCCCTTTTTTGTATCCGTCGTAGGCTCCCCTCAGCCACCTGACACCACCCCAACACCCTCTGCCTCATCTTACCTGAACCACCATGCATCTCTCCTTTCTCTTTCCCTTGTTTTTCCTTTCTTCCTCTTCTCCCTCCTTTCTCTACACCTTCTTCCTATGGCCACCACCACCATCTCTTCCACCCTTGAGTCGCCACACTTCGACCTCAAGCCACCACCCAAACCCTGCCTCACCCCTACACCCAACGATCAGCCCCAACTCCTCCCCACCACCTCCCTCAACCCTTTCCCCTCACCCCTACGTGTATTGCATGCTCATGCTACATGGGCAGCATAAGTTATACTACTTAATTTTGAGTGCATTTTAGCTAATGTTGAGGTAAAATATAGTTTGGTAATATTATATATTTAATAAGTATTTTTAATAAAAATCCTTCTTTTACTTATCTAATAATGATATGTTTCTTGTGACATTATTTTAGGTACAAAATTTTACTAAACAGAGCTTAAGCATTTTAAAGTAGGATACCGATTAAGTTTTTTGCTGTAAATAAAGTAATTTTTATATCCCACTAAAATGTATGGATTATCATTTGTTAGCACATTAAGGTTTTGGTATGTGATTTATGTGAATGTGATGTGTTGCTAACCATCTCATGATTGTTAATGTTATGTTGAAAAATAAGAAGAAAAGCATGATATCTTGTATATGATGTGATATGTGTGAAAGGGTGATTTAGAAAGTAGTTGGATGTTGAAAATGGGTGTTATGTGTATATACATGCTATGATAAGTGAGTATGGACACTTATAGTGAAAATAATACTAATATGAGCCACAAGGACGATTTGGCCATTTGGATGTATCATGATGTCTCAACCTAAATGGGGTAACTAATATGTTATATATGTTGCTAAGAATGGATATGGGAGTTTGACGGAGTATGAATATAAGTGTTAGTAGAACTACCAATATTCTATGGCCTAAGGGTAATTTGGTAATTTTAATATATGGCATTGATTTTCTTAATAAAAAGGTGCATGCTAAGTGTTATATGAGATTGAAAATGATAGTGGTGATTTGTGGCATTAAAAATACATGTTCCATCATGAATAATGATATTTTATGTTCTAGTGGTATTTTAGTAATTTTACATGTTTAATGGGAGTGAACTAAATAAATATGCATGGTAAGTAATGATTGGTATTGAGAATAATAATAAGGGTTTTGTGATGTTAGTAATGCATGTTGGGTATGATTATTAATAATAAATGGTCTAGGGACATTTTAGTAATTTGGCATGTGTAATGGAAGTTAACTTAATAAATATGCATGATAAGTGGTAATTGGTGCTTAGTGTGATAATAGGGGTTTATGGTGTTAGTGATGCATGGGGAGTATGATTATTAATATTAAATGACCTAGGGGAATTTTGGTAATTTTACATGTAATATGGTGATTAGTCTAGCAAACATGCATGGTAAGTATATAATGATGTTAAACATGATAATAATGATTTATTGTCCTAGTGTCACTTGAGCATAATATTCAATAAAATATGGTTTAGGGGTATTTCGGTAATTTTCCATGTAAAATGGTGAGTAGACTAACAAACATGCATGGTAGGTATAAATTGATGTTAAATAAGATAAAGAGGGTTATTACCTTAGTATCACTTATTTGAGTATGATATTCAATAAAACATGGTCTATGGATATTTTGGTAAGTTTACTTGTAGAATAGTGGTTGGACTAATAAACATGCATGAAAGGAATAAATTAATGTTAAATATGATAGTAGGGGTTATGGCCTTAGTATCACTTGTTTAAACCTAATCATGAACATTATAAGGCCTAGTGATATTTTGATAAATTAGAGTGTATAGTAATGAGTATGCATGATTTAGGGTTAACTGGGTAAATTAGGGTGTGTTATGATGTTATTTTCATAAACATGCAGGAAGTTCCTTAATTGATAGTTAAGTAGAAAATTCTTTCACAAAATAATCCATCTTTTTTCCAGTTTATTTGTTTTGTAATGAAAATTATAGGGTTTTGTCACCTCTCCAACTATCTCTCCATTAGGTAAGATTTTAGTGGCCCAAGTACTTATTTGTTGAGGAGAAACTAATCCAATTCGGAGTTGTTGATGTTTATACTGATCGATCATAGAAGAAAAATTCTAATTCATTTCGATTAAGCTTCCATCCTATTAATCTGGAAGTGTTGGTTGTTCTAGAAGTGCATGTTCGGGTTTTATGTGTAAAATGATCGTTTAGTGTGTAAGGTAGCTTAACTTCATAATCGATAGTATAATTATGGTATGTTACTCTTTTATGGCATGTTGATAAATAATAATGAATTATGTGATGGAAGTGGATGGTAAGGAGGTAGCCTTAGCCTTAGGGGTATTTTGGTCATTTTGACCTAAGGTGCCTAAGTATGAGTGTTGGAACCTAGTATGGCCTTAGTGGACTACTTACGTGACATTAACAATAATCCTGAATCTGATTACTTCATAATAATGGAAACAATAATAATGGTTAAGTATGTGATTAAGATACTAATACTTAAAGTAAAAGACCTCGAGATCGGGAATGGTGGTTCTTTAGGGGTCGCTACCCTAAAGATGTGGTTTAGCCCACAATTGATCTAGATTTTGCTAGTGTGCCTTAGTGTCCCAGTCAGTCCCTACATCTTACTCTATTTAGCTCTACAGACCTAATTAGGGGTATGTATACTTATGGATTAGGTGTCCTTGTCGATAGAGTATTGTGTGCCTCCGTGTACCAGTGTAACTAGGGTACCTTTGCATCCTTAGGTTGATAGTCAGTAGGATACTATGTTACTCCTATGCGCTAGTATGACCGGCGTGCCTTTGTATCTTTGAGTTCATGATCTCCCCTTCTAGTAAATAAAATGGAATGGTGTGATAATTAAATGAAAAGACACTAATCACTTACAGTGGAACACCATATAATAGTAGTCAGGAGCATTCTACCTTGGATTATATCATATGTACTAGTCTACCAGTTATAATAGTAGGATCCTTGAACCTACATGGATAATTCAAGAGATGACTTATATCTAATTAATGGCTTAAGTCCATCTAATAATGAATGTTTATTATGACCTATTGATGTGATATGGTAGCAACCTTGGTGCCTATCTGGATGGGTTGGTGTATGGTTTTGGGTTGATGGGCCTACATGCCTACCTTTGAGATGAGTGGTAGTGTGCATGGTAAGTTCTATTATTTCTAATTGAGTGAGCCTTTGTGACATATAATCTTGATTCATGTAGCCATTCGAACGTTTATTGTATTCCAGTTAGATGTATGATCCCATGTTCATGTGTTTGATGTGTGGTTACCGATGTGTTGCATGCGGGCCCTACATACTAGTCTTGTATAAAGTGTTACTCGGTACCATAGTATTAAATAGTTCATTTCTTAGGTTCCTACTTATTCAATGGGCAGTGACTTTTGCAGATTAACTCGCAAATGCTATTGCATATTTACTTTTAGGTTAAGAGCATAGGACTATCTGGGAAGATTTCAGCGTTTTCCTTGAAACTCTTATACTTCTTTTTTCCTACGAATTTATTCTATAACCACTATTAGTGGATTTTATCTATTGTAATTTAACCATCGTGCTACTCTATTTTATTATTGTATCCTTTATTCATGTAAAGTATGTTTTTAGCCTTAGCACTTGGTACCAAAACGATGGAGGAAAACTAGTATGATACTAAGAGTAGCGGTAGTATCCCTGAAATTTACCATATTTGCTTCCGCTTATAACTTTTAAAAATAAAAAATTTCAGTAGTGAATTTTTGAGGTGTTACAGTATTCCATGTGGGTTTTTTATATTTTTTTTATAATAGGTTACTCATTATTATTGTACTGAAGAGTTTCTTTTCATGGGTCCCTACTTATTTAATGGGTAGTGGTTTTTGAAGGTTAGCATGTGAAATGAATTGAAGGCTAGTGCTTGGGTTAAAAGTTTGGGCTATCTGGTATTTTTTTGTATCTTTTGATCTGGAGGATTCCATACTCTTATGTATTTATGTAATTTCCTTCCACTAAATTTTTTAGCCACTACAATTAGTTCTATTTGAAATTATATTAATATGCTTTGACTCTTTCTACACTGAGCTTATAACTGTGTTCTTAATTTAAGTGGAGTAACATTTTCAGCTTTAGCATTTGGTATAAAATTAGTATAGGAAACAAGACTTGTATCAATTGTGATGGTAACACCCTACGTTTTCTTATTTTACCTTCCACAATCAACTATTTAAACAAAATTTTATTAGGAAACTAGACTTATATCAAGTATAGCAGTTACACCCTACATTTTTACTATTTATCTTTCACAATTAATTATTTAAAAAAAATAGTTCCAATTTGTGCCAGGGTTACAAAAAGTCTCATCTTGTATGGTCTTTACCACATTGTCAATAGATAAAACATCTCAGCGGCTCCTGATATCTAATAGGACCATCCAACTAACTCCTCTGCTTGAACCTTAAAGGTCCACCTCATCAAAACTTGATATTGCCTCCATAATCCTAAGTCTAAGGCTTCCTCTTACCTAAGATTGAAATCTACTCCTTAACCATCATAGCGGTGATGCACACCCGTTCATACAAGGTGCAAAAGTTTTGGAAGGCCACAACACCCATCATCCTAAATATGTTAAAATAGAGCCCTTTCTCAAACTGGTAGACCATAGTCTACTCACTATCCCTTATGCTTGATGTGAACATCAATAGCTTGGTGAATTGGGCATGGTATTGTCTCATTTCCATGCCTCCCTGAATAAGTTGCATAAATTCCTTCAACTTGCCCTTATTGAGGCTCTCCAGGTAAAACTTAGTACATATCGTTATCATGAAGTGCTCCCAAAATATCGTTGGTCCTCCTTGCACATGACGGCTTACCCACCAAGTATCTGTGGCTCCACGGAGGAAAAAAGCTAGTATGATAACCTTTTGAGAAGGTGGACAGTCAACTGCCTCATAAGTCTTGTCTATGTTCTATATCCATCCCTCCAGGGTGACTGAATCCTTATCACCAATGTAGATCAGCAGGAGGTTTCCAATAATCCTCCAAAGCTAGTCCTCTCTGATACCCTCCTATGCATAATGTAGAGGTGGTGGTGGGGGTTGAGGCAACGTGCACTTGAAAATTTTGATGAAGGCTTCTACGGTCTCCTCTAAGCAACTCACATGACTAATAAGGGACATGGCAAGGTAACTGCAAGATAAGAAACATGTTAGGATAAAAACAATTTCCTAGCTATATATCACACATAACCCATTTAAAGGCCACTTAAGCTACCAATTTTTCAATTCCTCACAAGTTAATCAGGGTTTTTGTACAATCATTCATTTTGAAATAAAAAAATAGACTGATAAAATCATATAAGAGGACCATTTGAAAACAAAACATGACAATCAAAACCTAAGCTTTAAAACCAACTTATAATACTCTAAAATTTACAACTGAAAATTTTTATTTAAGAAAAAGCATAAAATAAAATAACTAGGTGTTATTGCCATATTTGACCTAATTCTAGCTTCTCATGATATATCAAACATTCAAAAATCATTAAATGGAGAAAGAGATAGGTTTCATAAACTTAAATAAATGTTTGGGAGAGCTATTCCGAGTATAAGAGAAAATGTATAAAGATTTACATTGGGAACTTCGAGTCCCAAGGAGGTATCCAAGTTCAAAGCTGTTAACTATATAACTCTAACTATGATCTAAAACCTATAGGTAGATTCAACACTCTTCCCCAACATGGACATTGAAGCTGCATAGTCATCCATGGGGTCTTCATAAACCTGCACAAACTCAATTGGGAGCCCTCCTCATGGCTATGAGTAACATCTATAAAAAGGATGATCGATATACTATGTAATGATTAAGGTAACAATACAATAAAAAAAAGTCACACACATAGCCTTGCAAGGCACATGCCCCAACATATCCTCCCAAGGATAAGTCATATTCCCCTCCAAAACCCTAATTTTATAGTTCTTGCATAACTTCTCCCCTAGTACACATTTTGTAACCAAACTCCATACCCATCTTCAAAATATTATTATTGACAACATACATAAAAATAAAGGTCTAATTTTCATGTCTTACACATGTCATAATAACCTACCTTAGGGTTACTATTCATATTTCATATAAAATCCTAACTTCACAATTTAAATTATAACTTCTTCAATAAAACCCATATAGTCACCAAATTTAAAATACACCCCCAAAATATTATTATTAAAATCATATATGAAAAGTTAGGCCCAACTTCCACATTTTAGACATGCAATAATAGCCTATCATTGGGGTTATTATTCATATTCCCCCATAAACTTATTTTTCTCATTTGTTAGACTTAGTCCATTCATATTCACTCCAAACTTTCCATATAATAGACTTAAACTATTTAGAACCATTTAACACATTAAAATTTCCAAATTTTGTTTTTTCAGCCTATATTAACCAAAATTTTCTTGAGATAGCTAAAATACTCATTATTCCGTAAAAATCTTATGATCCCCAATATGAATAATTTGTCAGCCTCCAATACATTCTATCAACATAAAAATTCATATCCCCAACCATAGGTAGATACTACACACCATGTTTCATCTCAAATAATAATATAAATAACTAATACTTTCATGACTTTCTTACTTTTTCTTTCAACATACAATACCACATATCATACACCAATATCATGATAACATTTCCATGTAACAAATTCAAGGATGATAACATAATAAAAATATATATAATTTGCACATAAAAAACTCTAATTATGACATATATCCTTACCGAAGTGACTCTAGTTTCTAAGCACATAAGACCTATGCTTCCTCTTCCACTACCATCAAGGTATCACATATAATTCAAAATATAAAAAATTAGAATAAATTTTTATAATTTAAGATAAATAAGTCAAAATAGAGGGAGGAAGAAAAGAATAACCAAAATTTAGGAGGCTCGGGCAAGGTGGTGCATGATAAGGGTAAGGGGTGATGGTGGCGGCAAAGGGTGGGAGTGATGGCAGTTCTTCACTGGTAGAATTTGGCAATAAGGAGTGGTGGTGGTGGTGGTGACAGTTGCGAGCGACAAATGGTGGTGCGGTTGGTGGTGATGGTGGTTGGTAGAAGGGAAGTAGAGTGGAGCTGGTAGGTGACAACAAAGTAATGGTGATGGACTACAAGTGGTGGCCAAGGCTAGGAGTGGTGTGGGTAGTAATAGTGTAGGGGGAAAGAGAGAGAGCAGTGACCAAGAAAGAGAAAAGGAGGAAAAGGGGAGAGATTTGGCATGGTGAAGTTAGTGTTAGATTGAGTAGGTAGATATGAGGAAAGAAAAACATGACGGTGGTGGTTCTAAGCGATGGAGGCACCGACGGTGGTAGTGAGGGGAGGAGGCAAAAAATAGAGTAAGAAGATGGGAGAGGCTTTGTAATGATCAAACGTGGGAGGAAAGGAAAGAAGAAGAAGTGAAGAGATAAAGGAACATAAGGTACGATGAACACCAGGTGGTGACGCTGGCCGCGATGGGTAGTAGGGAGGAGAAAAGAAAATAGAGCGAGGTTGGGATTGGTGAGTTGTGATGGGAGGAGAAAATAAAATGTAGGAGAAGGGAAAAGAGGGGTGGTTCCTATATGCATATGTGTGTGTGTGTGCATGGCTAGGAAAATGACAAAAATACGAAGGGACATGAAAGAAGGCAATGACAAAGGATGGGATTGGTGTATGAGGAAGTAGGGGATGGAAAAGGAAATAGAATAGGGTGTAGAAGTTGGGTTAGTAGGGGGTTGGTGGTGTAGAGGGCAGGGGCAGGGGGCGAAGGTTGTGTAGGGTAGGGCAGCTTGTATGGTTGAGAAGGGGAAGGGAGGGTGATGTACAGGGGGTATGGCTCTTTTGGGCCCAAATGAGGAAAGGGGACAGAGAAATGAAGAAGAAGATAGGGGCAGAAAGAGAAAGAAAAAAATGAAAAAAAAGAGAGAGAAAAGAGGGGATTGGACTGGTCTATAGGCTTAGAGAGAATGAAAGAAGAAGAAAAAAATTTGATTTGGCTAGGGCATAGCCCAAGGAAAGAAAGGAAGAAAGAGAAAAGAAAAGTGGGGGTGGAAGAGGAAAAAGAAAAAAGGGGAAAGGAAAAAAAATGGGTTTAGAATTAGGATTTTTGTTTGGGTTTTAATTTTTAAGAATTAATTTAAACCTTTATCTATAAATTTTCTAAGGTTGGGGTTAAGCTAAAATAAAATAAAATGACCAAGAAATTAGAATTTAGATTAGGTTAAAATACTGATAAATTGAGATTAAAATTTTATAAAAGTATAGGGGTATTATAGTGGCCTTATGGAGTTTGGTTGTGTTAGCTATCTATATTGGGTCATTTATGGTTGTGTGTATTCCACTTTTGATTTGGTTTTATTGGTTCAGTTGTAGTTTCATATATCCCTCTCTAATTTGTTTTTCTAGATTTAATTTATTTATGGAGTAAGGGAATGTGCACACTTAAGAACTAAGACCTATAGTAATCCTCATTTGCTTGGTTTAATGGGAAGACCAAAGTGAAACATTTGGCTCATGTTATGGTATTTGGTTTATTGTGGCTATATTGGTTATTTAGTTTTGGTGCTCGATTGGATTGTGATCCTCCAAACCCATATTTCTTATGAGGTAACCCTCTCAACAAGTTAGTTTTCCGTGCCAAAAATATTAAAAATAACATTCTATGTTATGTGGTCACTTATGATGAAGGATTAAAAAAAGGGAGTTATTGGTATGTTTTGGCTTGTTGTGAAATAATGTTAGTTTTCATATTATCCTCATGTAATATATATATATATATATGGTGAGTTTCACATACAACCTATTATTAATATACAAACATAAGAATCAATCTCATCCATTGGATCAAAATTTAATCACATTCAAAATTTTATTAATACCAAACCAAAAAACTAATCCAAACGTATATCCAAACCTCTAAAAATATAAATTATACAAACCCTAAACCCTCTAAACCCTAAACCCTAAACCCTCTAAATCCTAAACCCTATATACCATAAACCCTCTAAACCCTAAACCCTAACCCTAAACCCTCTAAACCCTAAACCCTAAACCCTCTAAACCCTAAACCCTAAACCCTAAACCCTCTAAACCCTAAACCCTAAACCCTAAAACCCTAAACCCTCTAAACCCTAAACACTCAACCCTCAACCCTCAACCCTCTAAACACTCAACCCTAAACCCTAAACCCTCTAAACCCTAAACCCTAAACCCTAAACCCCAAACCCTAAACCCTCTACAACGTAAACCCTAAACCCTAAACCCTAAACCCCAAACCCCAAACCCTAAACCATGTAAACCATAAACCATAAACCATAAACCCCAAACCCTAAACCCTAAACCTTCTTGTGCACAACCTTGTTGATGAACTGTCTTTGCGTAAGCATCAATTCCTTGCAGAGGAGTCACGTAACTGCATGTAATTCCTAAATCCGGGCCAACAAACAAAAGAAATAAGCGACAACATTAGCCATATAATAATACCGACCCAAAGATAAATCAGCAAATCATGTTAGAACCAAACTATATTTAAACAATCCAAACGAAATCAACAATCTACAACCCTGTATGATTCGGTTTACGATTCATATGCCTTAAACATTAAAAATTAATTATGCAGCTTATAACCGCTTCAAACTTCCTACAAAAATTATAAGCAATGAGAAATCCATACTAAAAGTTCATAATCCACACTAAAAAGTAGGCCTCTTCGGAGCACCAAACTAGTTCACGGCGAACTCTCCGGGACTTTGTGCTCGTATCCATTGCCGGCCGACTCTTACACCCAGCAAAGTATAGGAATGAATAAAGGCTGGGCACCGAAACTGCAGGTTTCATTTGTAGCTAATGAGAATGCTTCCGACAAGCTGCGTAGAACCAGGAGTCCTATTACGTGTTCACATACGATGGTGACTTGGTTTGCTCGATAAATGTTTGTTCCAAACAACAGAAAAAATAAATGTCAAACACCAACAGAAAATAATAAATAAAGAACAAATCACTCGGCCAAAAAAAAACAAGTTGATGCTCGATGTTGCTAATAATGGAGATTATTGAACAAGAAACACATACTCAGACATAAATCGGTAATACAACACCATACCAGCATATACTATGCAAACTATACAGCAAATTGACAACAATCTCTTCAAAATACCAAACAAATCAGCATAGAAATTAAATCCAAAATTAACAAAATCAGTCGGTAATACCAGAACAATCAGCACAAAAATCAAATTAAAAATGAACAACCGCACAAGAAAAGACAAATCACGAAAACAAACTTATGAATTGGAGGACAGAGGTCGGAATTATACCAACGGTGTGCACTAAGGTGGCGGTCAGTCGCAGAGGCTATGATGGACTGCTGTGTTGGTTGTTCTAGCTGTAGTAATGATGGAGCTCCTACTGAGGTTGTGCTGCCGCTGTGCTGCGCCACTGGTGGTGCTTGTCAGCGTCCGCTATGTGGCGGTTGAAGTCAATAAGGGTAGAGGAAGGTTAAGAATGAAGAAGGTGAGGTCTGGTCTAACTAAGCAGGGGCAGAAATGGCGATAGAGAGAGGGAGACGAGTGGCGCAATGGAGAGATGGAGACGGGAGGTGCGATGGAGAGAGGGAAACGGGAGGTGCGATGGAAAGAGGGAGACGGGAGAAGAGAAGGGGGGTCAGGTGCGGGATAGAGGCAGACAGGGGAGCGAGATGGAGAATAGGATAAAGAAGCAGGGAGATGCGTTTTCAATAGTCGGATATTTTATATCCAACGGTTGAAAAACGTTCCCATGTTTGTATAGAAAAATGGTTTGCATATGATATTATTTCTATATATATATTATGTTTAACATCATGATAATGTCCATAATTTATTTATAACATAAAACATATATATTTATAATATATAATAATTAGGTTCATTTCACATAATAATTAAGTGATCGTACTTTATGATAAGGCTCGTCACATATAATAATAACGTTCATAAATCTACGCATTGAAATAGATGAACAATGATGGCCGTAGCTGTGGTAATGATACGTCACCACAAAAGACCTTCGATTATTAGGGGCCTCTAATTAATTGTGCATCAAGTGGTTATTAGGTATATAAAAAAATTGACATATAGTTAAATTAATTGAGTATTATTCAAAGAAAAACATTTCTTCATCCATCTCATCAAGTTTGAATTAAAGCTAAGTATGTTTTTTCCCTCTTTATCATATAGTTTCAGGTGCCTTTATACCAATTCTTCAATATTAAATTAGTGATTTTGCTTAATAAAGTGTGAAAAGATCAATATTCAAACAGTAGTGCATAAAAATTTTCATAATAGTTCAAGTACAAATGAAAATTAACCTTGGTACTATGTTTTAATATAAACTTTATTTTCATATACTTTAATGTTTTTATTATTTGATTACTTATATCATGCAGACATGTATTACTTAATATATAATTTGTACTCTTAGGATATAGTTATACCAGGTTAATCTGAAATTTTAGATTGGACCGAATTGGTAAAATAAGGTCAGGGTTTGACCATTTTGAAAAAAGGTATAGGTTACGACTCATTTGTTTGAAAAAACATACGCCTAGGCCATTTTAGGTTTGACCCGAATTTTCCGATCTGACTCTGTTTTTTTCAATAAATAGGGTTGAAACTAGGTCAATATTGGGTTAGTTTCAAAATCGGATCAAAATAGAGTCGTTTTTAAAATAGGAACATTCCAGGATTGACTCAATTTTTATGTTCTAGGTTTCTATGTCAACTATTTTTAAACTAGTTCGGGTTCCAAGTCATAGTTTAGTAAAATTCGGACCACCAGGCTGGTCCAAATTTGGTTTGGTATACACCCCTACTCCCATTAATAACTAGATGTCTTTTAAGAAATTATGATGTAGAATTTTGGGAATACAACAATCAATATATCATTTTATATCTAAAACACATTTATCATAAATCTAATGAGCTTAATTATACATATCCTTATTATTAGTGATTTTATTTAGTATTTATCATGGACTCAAACGTGTTAAAAACTAAAAGATTAAAATTAGATTTAATAACGTGTTTAACAAATAAATTTAAATATTCGCTAAACTTGTATGGATTAATTGTTAAACCTACTTGTTGAACTTAAATTAAATGTTGTCAGTCGATGTTAAAAATAAATTTTAAACACAAGTGAATGATTTGTTGACCTAGTATAAATTAAGTGTTGAACCTGCACATTCTATATGATGAAACTATGTGGAAAAAATGTTGATCTTCAGTGAATCATTCGCTAAACATGTAGGGATTCATTGTTGATCCTACTTTAACAAATTGTAACTATCATGAGGTTCATAGTTTTTTTTGTCGGATACAGCTTTAAATAATAAGCATTTCCTATATGTCAATATTCGACATTGAATTTACATGTAAATCAATTTAACTAGCTAGCTTGGAATCATTAACACACCCTCCCTGTTGGGTTATTTGATCATTGTTGATTCTTGTAACACCCCAAAATTCACAAATTTTTTTTTTTAAAACGGAAGCAATTAAGATAGAAACACTTAAAACCTGTGAATTCTGGGAATGTTACCGCCACACTTATTACAGACCGGTTCTCTCCAACCGTTCCAGTACCAAGTGCTAAGGCTAAAGAAAAAATGTACGTTAAATTCAAATTAATGATTCATAAAAGGATTCGAAAGATCATACAACAAAATCAGAGTCCAAGAAATTAAGAGTTAATTACAATACCCTTGAAGTTTCAAATAACACTTGTAACTTCCAAATAGAAATACATTTAAACAAGATAAAACCCGATGGATCAAATTCCGGATTGCCTACTCACTCAAATCAGGCCTACCACCCCAAAACAGTCTCTGATCTTAAACCTGCACAAGAGGTCTGCTCCCCACCATCAGTGGATCATCACAGGACCCATCAACCAAGGTAGTATCAGTACGGGTCCAGTACAGAGTAAGGTGACTTGATCACTAAGACCAACACATAAATCATGCAGAACATAAAAGAGCATATTTACCAACACAATGACATAAGGTGCTTACGACCATCCAAGTAAGAGTACAAGGCCCGATTGTAGACTGGATTAATTTTTAAATTAATCTCTGATCAGAATTCATTTCACACCATACTTTTTATCAAGTCCATACGAGTATGGGAACCCCACTATTTTGCCGGTGGATCGGTCTCCAGGGCACTCTGGCTCCTGGCCACTATTATGGCCGGTGGATCGGTCACTTAGGGTACATGCCCTACCACTATTATATGTCGGTGGATCGGTCTGGCCCCTTCTCGCACGGTGTTCCACTGTAAGTAGATAATGTCTTCCCACTTATTATCAACATGTATAGTTTGGTTTGTTGAGCTCGGGATCCCCCACTATTTTAGCCGATGGATCGGTCACTAGGGTAACATACCCTACCACTATTAAGCCGGTGGATCGATCTCCAGGTTACCGCAATACCTGGCCACTATTATGCCGGTGGATCGGTCTGGGCCCGGCTCAACATCTTTCACTTTACGTGATTAATATCTTAAGTATCTTATTCAAAGGCTTTTCACCAAACATGCATAAATCACCACACATCACAAATCATAAAATTCCATAATTACACTTTAATTACCAAATACACGTGATAACCCAAAACTCTAAGCAGCCTCAAAATCCATAGTTAAGCACTCCAAATCCTAAGTCAGTGTCCTCCGTACCCTTAATTTGCTCCACGTGCTATTTTCCATCCCAAGTGCTCAAACACCCAAACAACACTTACATTACCTTCCTTACATCCCAAATTAACTTTCCACATGTAATTTTCATTCCCATGCAGACATTAATCTCCCCATGCAAACCTTTGAATCGTTTTCATGCAAACCCTAAAATTCCACGTGAAGCCCTAAATTCAACCATGCAAACCCTAATATCACCATACAACCATCAATGCCACCATGTAAACCCTAATACCATCATAAAACTATAAATACCACCATACAAACCTTGATATCATCATACAAACCCTAATACCAACTTACATCCATTAATACCACCAGGCAAACCCTAGAGTCCGTCATACGAAATCCTAAATTCAAACCATATAAGACCCAAAGATTTGTCCATACCAACTCTAAATTCAAACCATAAAGATTCTTCCATGCCAAACCCTAAGTTCAATCCATAAAGATTCATCCATACCAACCTTACATTCAATCCTCACAAAACCAAAGAATCATCCTTACCAAACCCTAAATTCAAACCATACCAACCCAAAGATTCAAATCATATAAAAGCCAAAGATTTTTCCTCATACTACAATTGATTAGATTCTCCCCTTTCATAACCACAAATTAGATTCTTCTATACAAAACCATAAGTTAGATTCTTCCACATAAAATCATAAATTAGAACCTCCCAAGAAAAACCATAAATTGGATTCCCCAAACAAATCATAAATTAGATTTTCCCAATCAAATCATAAATTAGATTCTCCCCTATAATATCATAAATTACATTCTCCCAAATAACATCATAAACTAGATTCTCCCAAACAAACCATAAATTCAATTCTCCCATATAACATCATAAATTACCGTCTCCCAAATAACATCCTAAATTAGATTCTCCCAAACAAACCATAAATATTGCTCTTCCACACATAAAATCATACATTAGATTATTCCTTATAAAACCATAAAATTAGGTTAACTCACTTCCCTTAATCAAATTCTTTCCCCATCCTCCTTTTTCATCCTTCCTCTCACACAAACCACATCGAATTCCTCACATACACAACACATATCATTATACATAATTAATACACATACCATGCACAACATTCTTCAACTCCAAGTCATATCACATATAAAATATTTAATAATAATAAACAATAGATACATAACATGCGAAACACATAATACACATAAGCACATAAAAGGCCTTAGCACTCCTTACCTAAAACGACACCGGTCTTGGAGCACGCTCCTACGCCTCCTTAGGGTTTTGACTGGTTTTACCTATTATGAGAGGAAAGCTAAAATTAGACTCTCTCCTATCAAAATAATATTGAACACTAATTTAATATAAGAATATTTTTTTTATAAAATAATAATAACAAAAATACCAAAATAATATCAATATTAATATTAGTAAGAATAATAAAATAGTAGAAATAATAATAATAAGGCATTACTCAAAAATAAAGTGAAATAAGGGATTCGGACCCTTTACCAAAATAATACTAAAAAGATTATTTGTAAAATAAATAACCCAATTCAGAAATAATAATAATAATAATAATAATAATAATAATAATAATAATAATAATAATAATAATAATAATAATAATAATAATAATGATGATGATGATGATTATGATAATAATAATAATAATAATAATAATAACAACAATAATAATAATAATAATAATCGTAGTAGTAACATTATTAACAACACTAATGTTAAAATATTTGTATTAATAATAATAAATAAGAATAATGAAAATTCAAAATAGAAAATAATAATAATTATTATTATACTTATAACATTTTAATATTAATAATAGTAATTATATAAATAATAAGAAGAGTAATAATAAAATCGAATTAAAATATATTAGGCTTCAGCCATCAACATAAATAATAATAAAATATTAATACTAATAATAATAATAATAATGCATATTAAAATATAAATATTAAGAATAATAATAATAATAGTATTTATATGTAAATAATTGAAATAAAATAATTTAAGGGTTATAAAAATAGGAAAAATAGCTGAGAGGGTCTAGGGTTCAACCAAATGTTGGTGGGGATAGGTGTCACCGGCGGTGGCGCACGGCGGTGGCCGGAAAGAGGAAAGAAAGAGGGGAAAGTTGCATGCTGGGAATAAGATAGGAAGAATTAAAATGGGAGCTGGGTTGTTTTGAGTTCCCCAGAAGGAGAGGGACAGAATAGAGGTGGTGGCGCAGCCAAAGGTGGCGGCGCACGGCGGCGGCGGTGGTGGCCGAATGGAGGAGAAGAAGGAAGAGAGAGGAGGAGAGGGAGAAAAAGGAAACTAAAGGTATGGGGAGGTAGAGGAGGGTCTGCAGAAGATTTTGGAGGTGAAAGAAGAGGCAGAAACGGCGGAATAGGTGGCTAAGGGTAGTTCGAAGGGCGGCGGAGGCTGGAAAACAGGTTGGTCGAGATGGGAAGTTCGCACAGTCGGGGAGGATTGTGCAGAAAGAATCGAGGGTGATGAATGTTTTGGTTAGCTAGAGGAAAATGCAAGGATGACACGGGTAGCCAGGGATAGCGGTGAAGTTCGCCGGAGACGGCGAAAGAGGCGTCTGAAGTGGCGGCGGTGGCAAGGTCGGGCATTTCTGGGTAAGAAACAAAAGCTCGGTACAGGGCTATTATGGGGGATATTTATAGGCTTTAGAAGAGATTTTAGGGTTTTGTGGGTCGGCTACGGGGTAAGGCAGGTAGAGTTTGGGTCAACGGTGGCGAGGTCGGCCGGTGGGAGTCAAAACGGGCAAGGGTGGGTTGGCGGAAAGAGAGAGAATCGCGCGAGAATAGGGGAGTGTTGGTTGGGTCTGTGTGGTCACCGAATCAAGGGGAAGAGAAAGGGAGGAGAACGGCCGGTCAAAACGGGCGAGATCGCCGGCGAAAGTCTTGGACGGGCGACGTTCGAAGTTGCAGGTCGGTGGTGGCTGAAGAAAGAAGAAGAAGATTGGGGGGGGCTGGACCGGGCAGCCGAGAAAAGAAAAGAAAGAAAAATAACGACCGGGCCGGTCGGCTGGGCGAAGAGGGTAAAGTTCATTAAACAAAACGACATGTTTCCGTGAAACGAAATCCAAAATACGGCGCTGGGGAAGGGAGGCAGGCGTCGGCCGCGCTGTAGGAAAGGAAGCAGAGGCGGGGACTGGGCCGTGGAAGAGGCAGCCCGAACGAGGAGAAGAAGAAGAAAAAAAAAGAAAAAGAAAAGAAGAAGAAAAAAAGAAGAAAAAGGAAAGAAAAGGAAAAAGGAAAAGAGAGAAATAATTATGTTGGGTATTTAAATTAATTAAAATATTATGGATATTTAAAAATAATAATATTTGAATAAAATAATATTTAAATCCTATTTTAGTCCAAATTAAGATTTTTAAAAGATTTTCCATAAATTCCTTTTTAATTAGCAAAACACCCTAATTTTATCCAATTAAATTATTTATAAAATTAATATTAATTTGAAACTATTTTCTTCTTATTTTAAATAAAATAATTTATTTAATTTATTTTCAAAATAAAATGCTTAATTAGCTAAAATACCCAAATTCTTTTCTAATAAAAATACTTATAAATTTCTTCTTGATTTTCCCTAATTAATTCAATTTAAAAATAATTTATTTCAATAATTTTTATAATAAATATCCTTTAAATGTAATTTATAAAATTAGAAATTTTCGGGGCATTTCAATTCTAGATTTTGTGCATGCACATACATCAAGGGAATGCTAGTTAGAGGATAAGATAAAACCCTATGTTAAAACTATCCACTATAGTTGGAAAAGGGCTAACTAAAGAAAACTCTTGAATAACACAAAGCTTGTTGTACACGTAGCAGTTGTGAGAAAACTTCTATTGAATATGATCATGAAGTCTGATTTCCCATGAAAGTAAATAGGTTCCACCCACTATAAAGGTGATATTTGTGTTGGTTATATATATATTATCCCTACCAAATTAAGAGTATGAAGAAGAATATTGGTTTTCAAGTAAGCATAGATTCAAGAACCTATATATAGTTTCTATATAAGTTATTGGTTTCTTTGTGAAGTTTACTTGCATAAGCACCCATAAATGATGTATTAAGGTACATATGATTTCCATTAGGCTTACAATGTATGATTTCGACTTTAAACACACTTTCAATGTCATAGCAGTCCGCTTCTTAAGTGCAATGTACTTATGTTAGTTTTAATGTACATAACTCAACTATTTTATAAACCTATTTAGTTATTAAATGAATCTATATGAGTGAGTTATTATTTGTTGAACTCAATGGTTATATAAAATAAATATTTGTGTTCAATGTTCTAAACCTAATTATTAAATATCATGAACCTTGTTGAACAGAATAATTTCTTTATAACACTATGTGAGAGAGTTATTATTCGCTAAACTCAGTGATTATATAAAATTAACATTTGCATTCAATGTTATGAATCTAATTGAACATAACAATTCTTGTATAATGTGTAAATTTAATTCACATAATTTTTTTCACCTAAATTATATTAATACGAGTATCTATTTATAAAAATATAATAAAGAATTATTTTTGATATATTTTTCAGTAGCCCAAATTATATATAATTTATTTTAAAATTTTAAAACAAAGGGGACCATTATATTTTAGAGAGAAGGAAGTAAATTGACATTTGTTTGAATCTTGATGGTGTACCTTATAATGATCTAGTATACTTTTTTTTAACACTTACTATGTCTAGAATATCTTACAATGTATTTTAAGTCTATAATATACATTGTAGTGGATATAGATCAGTTTTTAAATTCAAATTTCTATCATCTTCTATGATGATGGTAGTTACATATGTAATGTTTCATAATCGTATCTACAAACTCTTTATAAATAAATAATAATAATTCAAAGGCCTAAGGTATGCCAAATTTTGAAAAATATATTAACAAAAATATTTATATAAGTAATTAATTAATGCGATTATTCATCTGGTTGACATAGGAAAATCGAAGGAGGGGCCAATTTTACTTTTAGTTCTTTTTTTTTGGCAAGCTGCAAAGCTTAGAGACAAGTAGACAATTTCAATAATTTTTTTTCTTATTTGATTATATATATATATATATATAATATTATAATATATATTTATATATTGGGATGAGTGGGAGAATTGAAATCCAATTTTCATATTAGAATTTTTTCTCAAAAATTTCTGTAATGTGAATCATCTCCAAAAACTTCCTCATTGTCCGATTTTGAATTAAAAATTCTTAACGAGATACCGAATTGGTAAAAATTTTCGACAAGCCTAGGGACGGTCCGCTTGAGTACTTGACTAGCTGACTAGTACTAGTCCAGTGTCCACTAAAAGTTTTTTTGTCTCATGTCGTCCTTCGACAAGAAGGGGCCCGATTTGGCAGCTTTACTTTCAGTAATTTCTATTAGGTTACGCTGGATCACTGAGTCTGGATTCTCGGTAGTGAGATACAAATTCGAATATGCATTACTCGGTATCATGCAAAAAAAATATTCGGGCAGGAATAAGCATAAAGGTAATATTAACAAATAAAAATATCATGTATTGGTAATATATCAAGACATAAGCTACATAATTATTTTTTTACCTAAAATAATTATTTGCGTGAATAAAATACTTACTTAAACAGAAAGATATTGAATATACTGCATATAGTATATAATAATTATTATTATTTTATACTAAAAATTTTAAAAATTTGTTTAAAATATATAATTTAAAAAACCTAGACACGAAATACATGATCAGTATTTTATCTACAATAATTATTTATATGGACGAAATAATTACTTTAGCGGCTGAGATAATCACCGACATCGTACATATTATATAATTATTTTGTTGGCGAAGGTAACTATCCAATTCTTCTTTTTTTCTCCCTTTCTATTATTATATACACCCGGATGTATATTCTTTGTTTTGGTAAGTAGATGTGCTAAATGTTGAAAGGTCTGTGTAGTATACGATAATATCCACAAGGATCAACACCAAGACAATCAACCAAATAATAGAACCCAAATTCACCACAAATAATTCACCAAAGTAAATCACCAAGCAAAACTAATTATGGGAAACAAATATAAGCGAATAAATCATAAAAATAAAGCAATCAACACACACGATTTATACGTGGAAAACCCCTTTAATGTGAAAATCACATGACGTTTGAGGAGTCCGTCATATTTCTTTCTCTTATTATGATAAATTGAGGGCAAAATGAACCCAAATCAATTTTACAACAATTCACAACCCACCAACAAGTACATATATAAGAGATTAAGTAAGAAGAGATAAAAAGGTGAAGAATATCACAAAAAATTCAGAGGTTCTATCTCGCTACAATAACAGACAAACTAGAGCTCAAAACGACAATTCAATTGTTCAAAATGAGGCGCTATGTGTCCCCAACAAGCTGACCAAGTTTTAGCAAAATCCAACGGTGAAATTTCTGGCAATCGACAACTTTGTGAAAGTTGTCCCTGAAAGATCGTACAACATTCTTCTCTTAAACCCTCTACCTTCCTCTCTTCTTGTTGCTTCTAATTGTATTAGTAATTTTTCTGAATATACACCCTCACTTGCTGCCCTAATTTGTACAGCAAAGATTTTTACTAAAGGCTTACTTAGGAAGCCCAAATAATAAGTTCAAGTTGAACTTAATCTAATATTAGTAAAATGCTATTAAAAGTCTATTCATTGGGACAAAACAAAATATACATTTTACTGACACATTTAGATTGGACTCATATTACTAAAATAAACCAGTAGTTTTGTTAATCATAATATAAGTATTCAATCAATGTTCCAAAATAATTGTATTTTATAAATATATAGTAAACGCATACGTCCTTCAATATTATCACACATCAAAACATAAAATTAAACCATTTATTGTGTTTCAGCCAAAACAATGATCAATGTGACATGTATCATCGCTGAAGTGAAAATTTAATGGCCAAGTTGCGGGTCAACAATGATACCCTAGATTCCTCAAAACATCTATCAAAACAAAATCCAACAAAATAGTGAACAAATTGGGTCAAACAGAAAGAACCATGAATCACTTGTCAAATTCTATTTACTAACCAAAAATATACAGTGACATTACAATACAAAACACAAAACTCATACAACGTCGGCACAATTAACTTCTGTAACAATCAATTTACTGTCCAGTAAGAGGGCTTTTCAGTTTTAAATTCGACAACCAATTCAATAAAGCTGCATTAACAAGCTCAGGTATTTCATCATGTGGACAATGCCCAGCTTCTAAGTTAACAACGGAAGTGTTTGGATAGAATTCCTTGATTCTGACAGCCTTCGCAGGACCTACCCAAGGATCTAAGTCCCCCCAGAGTAACAGAAGTGGGCAAGTAAGTTTGCTGAGAAGGCTGTCCAGTGTGTACTTTCTCTGATTTGACATAAAACGTGACATTAATCTGCATCAGAACAAAAATGATGTTAGTTAGACAACCGAATTCTTAACTCCTGATTTTACTGATCCATACAAGTGTCCAAATGTTCACATACCTGTAATAAACTTCTCCAGCATTCGGGTCTGATGCTGGCCAAGTGATTGATTGTACCAGATAGTCATCTACATTGGAGGCATTTTTATATACCTGTGCAATTGAAATGATATAGTTATATGGTGACACATACTAGGAAATCAATAATAGATAATTGCATCTTTTCTAATGCCATCCAACATCGGAAGCACAGACTTGAATCCTCTGGCTACATAGTTAAGAATACTTCAGGCCAGGTCAAGGATCTTCGATTTGACGTTGCAGACAAGTCCACATGGTTGGATAAACCAATGGATAGCAGGGAAAGGAAGATCTCTGAAATTTCGCTTATATTTTCAAGTTTTTTAATTGGTGGCGCCACATTGTCAACAAGCAAATTCTAAAGTTTGACCAAAATGTTCCTCGGCATAGTTACCATTTCCACATGATGAACTGAAGAACAGAATGACAAACACATGCACCTGCATGGATTCATTAGAATACTGTTGCATTTAAGATATCATTCATGCATGGGACTGACCATCTAACAGAATTGAATGTTATTACATATCCAGGAGATAGAATGCAATTCATGTATCAGGAAAATTATTCATGTATCAGATGCATAGTAGGTTGTTTATTATTACTTAAATAATCTCTTTCTAGGAGATTGAATGCAATTCTTGTATTTGGGAGATTATTCATGTATTAGAGGCATTGCAGGTTATTTATGAATACATAAATAATCTCTTAAATGCATACCTTGTAAATTTCCCATTTATAGGACACTTTAAATGAAAGAAGGCAGATCAGAAAATGATTGGAAGTGATGATATTGGAAGTGATGATGGGAACTATGGCCAACTATGATGAATGATTGATGTTGTTAGCTTCTATCCATTTGTTGGCATTCTTGTTTTCCTTGGCATTAACATGATGTAGCTTTTAATTTAAAACTAATTCCAAAATCTGCAGTGCTTGTAAATAGCTACCAGTTAATTATTAGTTTACTTTAGAGCTTAAAGTGTTATTTAGCTTGAAGTATGATCTAGAAAACCAGTTTATATGTTTATATATTCAAAGTTTCGTAGGAAATTTCAATCCTATGATGATCTAATCCCACAATCTGACTGTGAGGAAACCAACCCCCCCCCCCCCCCCCACCAAAAGGATCCTATGTCGAATCTCAATCTTCACAACATTGTCGAACCCACATTGCATCTTTCCTGGGAACAAGGCCATCATCAGCTAATTAGTACCAGAAATTAGACATTGCATATATTTGGTGTCATTCAAAGAGCGTTTGTGCACCTAATGACGAACATCTCTGAATCTGAGAAATTGCAAAAAAAGAAAATATATATATATATATATGCTTCATTGGTCTCTATAAATTGCAAAGGACATATTAGACATACACTCTTAAGGACAGATTCAACTCGAGCTGGTTGCTTCGATTGCCAGAAAAGAAATCCAAGGACCACACGCTGAAAGATATCCTTCAAGGGCTTCAAGATGAACCTCTCTAAAGCCGTGTCTTCAGACCTCGTGGTTTCAGCAGTGGCATCTCCAAACTGTCCGGCAGAGTTTAGTAATACAAGCCCAACAACTAGCTCAGGCAGAGCAGCAGCTGTAGCTAAAGCAGTGAATCCTCCCAAGCTGAAAATAGGGGGGGACTTGAAAATCAGTTGTTAAATTGTTACCATCTTAAAGGAATCTGTGGTTATCATCTTAAAGGAACCACATAAAGACCAGGCACATCAAGCCAGAAGTATGGAAACATCATGGCAAAGATTAAAGCTGAAACAAAAATTATGACTCTACATCAGTAAGCATTATATCTTGGAATCAGCTTTGAAAGAGAGATATCAGAAATAATAACATTATTGATTATGATGACGGGATTATGAATGATAGTGAAAAACCAATTATGCTGCATTCCATGCCCTTTTGCAATCCCTTTGAGTAAGATGACAGTTACCCCAGAACAATTTTCGAGTATCACATTTTCACATGATGAAGGTCATGATATCCATGTCAAGGGGAAGCAGTACTCAATATACATGGTAGAGGCGCACAGCTGGCATCAAGTGCTGTCTCACAACATAGCTAATTAGTACACATAAACACATCTAAATATAGGCAAAGCATACAGAATGCTAAGAACAGCTTATGTATGACAACAGACTCAATCAGTCAAAGCCAAATACGCTACTACTTTAAATACTTTTCAGACTATAATATTGCATACGACTCAAACACAACTATTGACTTCTTAATCCATTGTCACAGACTTCCGCCAGCCTAGCTCAGGGGCACATGACAATGAAATGGAGGAAGCTATCATAGTAGAAATAGCCCATAATTTCAGCAACATTTTCACAACAGTAAAAGGATATTATTTCCATTGCACTAGCCCAATTATTTGCCGAAGAAAAAGAACAGATTCAATAAGCTATTAGCCTACCAGGGATCTGTAGAAAATTGCTCAGTAGATATAATTGTACACAGATAATAAATATACTTCTAGCTCAAATAGCGTCAAAATGAAATATAATTCAAAGCACAAAGGAATGGGTACAGGATAAAATTGCAATAATTTCTCATAGTAAGGAAAACCATTAAAATCAAAGTTTGATGTTTCTTGCAGATTTCAATTGATACGCTCAAAATATATTTACCTATTTCCCACTAAAATTGCTGGTTCTTTTACTATCTCTTTCAGAAAATCAACCATCTGATCCTTCCAGATTGTAGCATCATACTCAACGATTGCCTTCTCACTCCATCCGAATCCCAACAAATCGACTGCATAAACCTTATAGCTTTTAGCCAACTCAGGTATGTTGTACCTGAAAGTAGATAGAAGAGAATCAAGTCAGCATACAACTGTTGTTTCCAGTATCATGATTCATGTTCCAGCTTAGATTCCCAATGGTAATCTTAAGAGAAAAATTCTTCAGATCTTTTTCAATCACCTAAAACTGAATTCATGATCAAATAACTACACTCAAACTGCTGAACAACTTAGAAGTAAATTCCTTCACCAAAGTGCTCATTGATGGGAAGTACTCGGAAGGGATTACACCACAGATGTGGAAGAGATGATGTTTTAAGGGCTTGCAAAAGATGCAATATTATATGACTAATATTAGTTGTAGAACCAACAAAAGGTAAAAGAATGACAAACCTCCAATGGAATGCAGAAGCACCAAAGCCATGAATAAGAACAATGGGAGTCCCTTCTCCTTGCTCCACATAATGTATTCTATGGCCCTGCCATGTCCAAAAATTATATCCTTCAGGCTTGTATGGTAATCTTTCCAATCCTGTGAAACAATCATCTCTAATAAACCCCAGCACTTTTATCAAGATTGTTTGCTATGCACTTCTTGATGAGGCAAAGATAATGATATGCACATGTCATTTCATTAGAAATTCGTATAGATGAGTCAAATGAATCATAACATCCGGCCTATCTATGTATTCATAATGATGGAAAGTATGATAAGTTGTTGTACATCATTGACAAAAGACTAAGGCTAGGATTAGAAGCCAGAATGTGCTTGTAGACAGAAGGAGTTAGATAAGAATATTTGTTTGGAAGAAGGTGAATATAGGTTAAGATTTTAAATTCACATTCGTACACCTTGTTTAACCAAAAAAACTATGAGGAGAGTTGAGATGAAGTAAGTTAATATATAAACAACAATCGTAAGTATGATAAGTTGTTCTACATCATAGACATGTATAAGGCTAGAATCAAAAGCCAAAATATGCATGTAGGCATATGCACAAGAGTCAAATTGGAATATTTGTTTAGAAGAAGGTGAATATAGGTTTAGATTTTAAATTCACATCTGTTCACCTTGTTTAGACAAAGAATCTATGAGGTGAGGTGAGAGGAAGTAAATTGAAGTATAAATACAACTACATTAGTATAGTAAATAACTTTATGTTAAACTCTACCTTGAGGCTAATTAGGTATAAGAAAACTTTATTCCTACTTCTAACAATATCCTTGTTCATCGTTAATAAACTCGTAACTTTTTTGAGAATAGTCATATCCTCTTTCTTTACACATCTGAAATGTAATGGTTTTGGGTAGTTGTAGTTGTGCAAGTCTTCATCATCTCCAATAAGAATGCACTCAAGAGGTTAGTGTGTTAACCATAGAGAGTGGCTGGCTAAAAATGATTGTACCAAATATTGGGCCATAATCACCTTTAAAGCAGTGGCATTTGCCATGGCATAGGCCACACATACATATATACATAAATACACACACACACACACACACACACACACACATATATATATATATATATTCCTAACAACCTAAAAATGATTAGATTTTCATTTATTTTATTTGAGAGAGTGTGCTTATAGTGTTATACTTTTGCAACATTGCTAATGAAAAAAAAAAAGGCATTGCTTTCACTACTTTTTGGTAACTGAATATATATTCAACAGAGCATAGATTAATTTATCCACTACTGTAAGCAATTATGAATCAAAAAAGAGTAAAGGTTGTTGTATGATTGTATTAATAGCGAAATTTTCTGTATTACAAAAAGGCTTGAGCATTCGAGAGGCTCAAAACTCTCCCACTACAACAGTCTCATAATTTCTCGATACCCTCTCTTTCCTTCCCTCCCCCTTTTTATTACACTGCTCTAACAAACTTTAGTTATTCCCTGCTCTCACTCTGCCACCTCATCATTTCTAACCAAATTATTGTGCATTCCCATCCTTGCCCTTGTTTCTTCTTCTTGCAGAAGTAATCTTCACGGGTGCTCTAGGAAGGTTCATTACATTACCCTCCCCTCCCAAAGTTTCACCTTGTCCTCAAGGTGGAAGGTTGGGAACCTCTCCTGTATGACTGCTGCATCTTCCCATGTGGCTTCAAAAGTTGGGAGGTCCTTCCACTTGATTAACACTTCAATTCTAGTGGTCTGCCCCACCTTAGAAGATCGTGTATCTAATAGTTCCTCTGGCTGAACTACCAGTTCCATATCAGCAGATATCTGTTCTGGAATACTAGAAGAAGCCGGGGTATCACCAATGGCCCTTCGAAGTTGAGACACATGAAAGACGGAGTGTAATTTAGAGGTAGGAGGAATTTCTAGCTTGTAAGCAACCTGCCCCACCTTCTGGATAATCTGAAAAGGCCCATAAAACCTTGCTGCCAGCTTCTCAAATGGTCGTTTAGCTAAGGACTTTTGCCTATATGGCTGTAACTTCAAATACACCCACTCCCCAACTTCAAAAGATTCATCTCTCCTCTTCCTATTAGCAGTATCTTTCATTCTTTGCTGTGCCTTAATCAAATTCAGGCGAAGATCATCAAGTATGGCATCACGTTCCAGCAGGTACTCCTCCATACTATCAACAGGGGTATGTCCTCTGCCCAGCCTCAAAACATGGGGTGGGTCCCTCCCATATAGCACCTTAAAAGGTGATAGTTTGGTTGAGAGGTGGGGAGAAGTGTTGTATGAAAATTCTGCCCAAGGAAGCCATTTAGCCCATGATTTAGGCTGCCCTGCAACAAAACATCTCAAATATGTCTCAAGTCCTTTATTCACTACCTCCGTCTGCCCATCAGTTTGGGGATGGTAGGCTGTGCTTCTCTTCAACTCAGATCCTTGAAGACAGAATAATTCCTTCCAGAAATTGCTCATGAAAATTCAATCTCTGTCAGTCACTATCAATGAAGG
This sequence comes from Tamarix austromongolica, assembly GCA_039764185.1. Classification (NCBI taxonomy): domain Eukaryota; kingdom Viridiplantae; phylum Streptophyta; class Magnoliopsida; order Caryophyllales; family Tamaricaceae; genus Tamarix; species Tamarix austromongolica. The sequence continues at coordinate 85,467,146 of CM077818.1, read as the reverse complement.
AAATCCATGCAACCGAACCACTTCCTTGATGAACAATTCAGCCACTAAAAATGCATTAAAAGGATGCCTCAACCCCAAAAAATGAGCGTACTTTGATAGTCGATCAACAACAACCAAGATGGTGTCCACCTCTTTGGACAAGGGTAACCCCTCCACGAAGTCCATGCTTATGTCTTCCCAAACCATTGAAGGTAGGGGTAAGGGCTGAAGCAAGCCGAAAGGATTCTGAGTGGATGCCTTTTGTTGCTGACAGATTGCACATTTCTTCACACAATCAGCCACATCCTTTCTCATGCCAAGCCAATACCAATCGGAGACCATTCTTAAATAAGTTTTCAAATCTCCTAAATGTCCTCCAACCGGGGAATCATGATATGCATGTAGCAACACAGGAATGTAGGTTGAAGATTTTGGAATAACATAGTGCACATTATGCATCAACCTGCCCTCCACTATATGAAAACCTGCATGCTTCTTCTCTCCGGTCTCCAACTCTTTTTTAATTTGTTGGAGCATAGGATCAGCTTCTATCTCCTTTGTTAATCCATCCTACACTACCCCTTGAGTTGTAACGAGAGCCCCAAACTCCAACTCACCTTCAGTCTTGCAAGATAATGCATCTGCCACTCTGTTGGCCGCACCAGGTTTACATTGTATTTCAAAATCAAACCAATCAGTTTACTAACCCACTTTTGGTAGTTGGCTCTAATCTCTCTCCATTACAGAATGTAGCGCAAGCTCTGCTGGTCTGTTCTCACTAAGAAATGCCTCCCCAACAAGTAATGTTTCCATTTTTGTATAGCTAAGCAAATAGCCATAAGTTCCATCTCATACACCGACTTCAATTGATTTCTCGGGCCCAAAATTCTACTGAAAAATGCTACGGGTCAGCCTTCTTGCATTAATACTGCCCCGACCCCATAACCAGAAGCATCTGATTCGACTACAAAGGTTTTCTGAAAGTCAGGCATCGCCAGCATTGGGGCTGTCACCATTGTTGCTTTCAATATTTCGAAGGCCTGGGTAGCCTGGTCAGTCCACCCAAAACTATCTTTCCTCAATTGATCTGTGAGGGGTTGTGCAATTTGTGTATATTGGACCACAAACTTTCGATAATAGCCATTGAGCCCAAGAAATCCTCACAATTCCCTGGGTTCTTCGGAATTTGCCACTCCATAATTGCTTTCACTTTATCCATATCCATTGCGGCCCCCTTACTTGAAATCACATGTCCCAGGTAGGCTACTTCCTGCCTCCCAAATTCACATTTTTTGATATTCGCGAACAATTTATGCCCCCTTAAAGTGTCCCACACCACCCTCACATGATCCACATGCTCAGTTGCTGTAGCGCTATATATTAAAATATCATCAAAAAACACCAAAACGAACCGCCGCAAGAATGGCTTGAAGACATCGTTCATAAGAGATTGGAAGGTTGTCGGAGCGTTGGTCAACTCAAAAGGCATGACCAATAACTCGCAATGCCCTTCATGGGTTCGAAAGGCGGTTTTGTGAGTGTCTTTAGGTCTGACCAGAATCTGGTGATAACCAGCCTTCAGGTCTAATTTCGAGAATATGGCAGCTCCATGAAGCTTGCCAAGTAACTCATCGATCATTGGGATTGGATATTTGTCAGGCACTGTCTCCCTATTTAATGCTCAATAACCAGCACAAAATCTCCATGACCCGTTTTTTTCTTGACCAACAATACCGGGCTCGAGAAGGCACTAGTAGAAGGTTTGATTATGCCTGCCTCTAGCATTTCTTTGATAAGTCTCTCCATTTCATCTTTTTGGAATTGGGGTTATTGATATGGCCTCACCCCAACAGGGTTGCCGCCCTCCTTGAGCACAATTGAATGTTCATGTCCTCGTTTAGGAGGCAGCCCTTCAGGTTTTGCAAAAACCTCCTTGTACTCCTCCACTGTGGCCTCTAAAAACTCAGGCACCTTATGACCCACTTCTGATTCGCCTTCCACGCTTTCCACCTGGTTCAATTCTAACCATATCCCTCCTCCCTCCTTTCGCTGAGCTCATATCATAGCTCTGAGAGAAATTTTTGTTCGATCTTGCAAGGGATCACCCTTCAGGCTAATGGTCTCCCCTTCCTGTTGAAATTTCATTTCCTGAATTCTCCAATTTATCACCACCGAGCCCGGCTTTTCAAGCCATTGAACCCCTAAAATTATGTCTGAATTTCCTAGACCCAAAGGCAAAAAAATCCTCCAACACACGAACCCCTCCATCCAACTCCAGCAGTACTTCTTTGCAAATTTCAGATCCTTTTATAGCTTCTCCATTATCGAGAGAGACACCAAACCCTTGCGAAGGGGTGATGGGTATTCGTAATTCCCCAACAGTGGCCAGAGAAATGAAATTGTGGGTTGCGCCACGGTCGATCATTACTACAACTTCACGATCTCCAATTCTCCCATTGAGCTTCATCGTCTTCAAATTTGTCAGGCCGATGATGGAATTTAATGAAACTTCGGTCGGCATTTTCTCCTTTGGCGACAACAGTGGCTCCAAGTCTGTGGGGTCCCCTTCTGTCTCCTCCTGATCTTCATCGTCCACTAACAGGACGCTCAGTTCTTTTTTCAGGCACCAATGTCCGATGCTCCACTTTTCATCGCACCGGAAACAAAGCCCTCTAGCCCTCTTCTCTTGCGGCTCCTTTTCAGTCAACCTTTTGATGTCCCCTATGGACTTTGAAGGCTGGGCAGACATCTTAGGGTTGTTAGCAAAAGATTGGGTCTCATTAATATTCACAGCCCAACTTCTTACAGGGGTTGTGCTAGTCAATCCCTCATTAGATCCTTGAAAGCTGGAATTGGGCCCTCGGTTGTAGATAGAGTAAGGCCCAGATTTTGCTGGCCTAGCATTTTCCTTCTTCAATCCATTAACTCTATTCCTCTCCTCGATCCGTATAGTCAACTCCATGGCCTGATCCAAATTAAGCAGGTTCAGCAAACAGACCTCGACCCTTATCTCCTCTTTTAGGCCATTTATAAACTGGCCCATTAAAATACTTTCTGGAACATCGTTTAGGGGAGCAGCCATCTCGATAAATTTCCGGCGATACTCCACTACCGTTGACGCTTGGGTCGTTGCAAGCCATTATTCATGAAGTGACCCGGCATTCGCCGGTCAGAATTGTTGAAGTACCAACTCCTTCAACTCTGCCCATGATTTGATAGGCCTTCGTTTATTCTCCCAATGGTAGCACCTCAAGGCGTCTCCCTCCATGGCAACCGCCGCTGTGTCCATTTTCTCCTCCTCGTTCAAACGGTAGAAGGAAAATTACTTCTCTCCCCTCAAAATCCATCCATTGGGGTCACTGCCCTCAAATAATGGCATTTCCAACTTACGATATCTCCATCCCCCTCCTCCGCCTAGAAATCCCCGATTTCCGACCCAATCTCCGGGACCTCCCCTTGACCCAATGCCACCATTACTCCCTTCACCATGGATTCCTCCTCTCACTCCCTCATTTCCTCCCAAATTAAATCCCCCATAGAAGATACTTACCTCTGGATTGTCAATCGAAGGCTGTAGCCCCGATTTCATCCCCGAAATGGATGATCGGAGCTCTAATTGAAATCTCATCTGCTCCTCCTTCATCCAAGCTAGCTGGGCCTCGTAATTTTCATGGGTCCCGATAATTTTTCCCTCCAATCTGTTCGCCACCGCTTGGAGAGATTCTCCATGGCTTTTCTCCGCCTTCTAGAGGTCCTCCGTGAGTTGCTCCGTCAAAGCTTGTCTCATTGCTCAAATGGCTCTCTCAACTACTGCTGATACCTTCTCCGAAATGGATCCCTCTAAGAGGGTCATTCTCTCTTCGAGTGATTCCACCCTTTGCGTCGCGGAAGGAGCCATGAATCGGTATGCTCTGATACCAAATGCTAGATGTCAATGTATTTCAACAGAGCATGGATTAATTTATCCACTACTATAAGCAATTATGAATCAAAAAAGAGTAAAGGAAGGTTGTTGTATGACAAAAAGGCTTGAGAATTCGAGAGGCTCAAAACTCTCCCACTACAATAGTCTAATAATTTCTCGATACCCTCTCTTTCCTTCCCTCCCCCTTTTTATTACACTGCTCTAACAAATTTTAGTTATTCCCTGCTCTCACTCTGCCACCTCATCATTTCTAACCAAATTACTGTGCATTCCCATCCTTGCCCGTGTTTCTTCTTCTTGCATACCTAATCTTCACAGGTGCTCTAAGAAGGTTCATTACAATATACACTGGTAAAGATATATTTTTGATATACAGTTTATGACCAAATTGTAAAACAGCTCAACAAGCTATTATTAGGAATCAAAAATGGAGGAAAACAGAGACTCCAAAATGAGAGAGTCTTGTATCTGTCATTCTGTTTTCACAATCTCACAAGTACTTAGTCGTATATGACTTATATAGATATAAAGATATTGGTTAAGATCTGTCTAACTAACTACTAATCTAACTAACTACTAGTAATTACAGACACGTGAGTTTATATATATATTCCTACATATATTCCTACATCCCCCCCTCAAGTTGGACTAGGACACTGAACCAGACCAAGCTTGACACTTAAGAATTGATGCTATTGAGCCCCAAGTGGCTTTGTCGTCACATCAGCAAATTGCAAACCAAAACGAACATGAGACGTACAAAGAAAACCGGATTGAACCATAACTCGAACAAAATGACAATCAACATTAATATGTTTCGTCCGCTCATGGAAAATGGGATTAGCAGCAATATGTAAGGCAGCCTTATTATCACAATATAGTGTAATAGGCAAAGGAGGAGGAGCATGTAGATCTTCAAGCAAGCCAGCAATCCAAACAAGTTCACTTGAGGTAGCGGACATGCTTCAATATTCAACCTCCGTAGAAGATTTGGACACAATTTTTTGTTTCTTTGTTTTCTAGGAGACTAAAGACGATCCAAGGAATATGCAATAGCCTGTAAGTGAATGGCAACTAAAAAGACATATGGCCCAATCGGCATCGCTGTAAACAGAGAGTTCAAGAGATGAGGTAGCTGGATAAAAAAGACCCTTATCAATGGTGCCTTGTAAATAACGAACAGCATGAAGGGTAGCTTGCATGTGAGGGACTTGTGGAGCTTGAACAAATTGAATTAGGTGTTGCACAGCATAAGAAAGATCCGGTCTACTCATATGAAGGTATAAAAAATGACCAATAAGACGTCTATAAGAGTCGGGATCATCTAACAAAGAACCATCATCAACTGAGAGTTTAAGACCTCGAGGCAATGGAAAAGGAGTTGCTTTGCAATCTTGCATTTTAGTATTAGTGATGATGTCCATGATGTATTTGCATTGGTTAAGAAAGGTACCAGATGAGGAACGGGAAACTTCAAGTCCTAAAAAAATATCTTATTTAGCCAAGGTCTTTAATGGTAAAGGCATTGTCAAGAGCAGCTTTAGTAGTATGAATATCAGCAAGATCATTTACGGTTAGCAGGAGATCATGTATGTAGACTAGAGTAATAGTAATAAGTGCATGACCATGCTTGACAAAAAGAGAATAGTCATGTTTGGAGTGTTGAAAACCAAGACTAACAAAGCATTTGGTGATTTGAATGTTCCGTTGTCGGGATGCTTGTTCTAAGCCATATAATGACCTTAGTAATATGCAAACATGTCCCAGAAGTGCCTTGGTATATCCTTGAGGAGGCTGCATATACACTTCCTCATCGAGGAAACCATGGAGGAAAGCATTGTTGATATACAACTGATATAAAGGCCAATGCTAAATTGTGGCAAGAGCAATAAGAATTTGAACCATAGCCAATTGTGCTACAAGTGAGAAAGTATGTTTATAATCTTTGTTTTTCACTTGATTAAACCCCTTTGCAACCATGCGTGCCTTATACCGTTCAACAGTGCCATCTGGTTTAAATTTAATCTTGTAAACCCAATTTGATCCAATTGCTTTCTTGCCAGGCGGAAGTGCAGTAATTTCCCACTTATGATTGGCCTCAAGAGCTAACAATTCTTTTTGCATAGTAACAACCCATAACGGGTTATCTTTGGCTTGAAAATAGGTTAAAGGTTCTCACTATGCTAGTACATTGGCTAAGGAGGCAGTATATTCTGAGGAAAAATGATCCACATAGGTATTAACCAATGAGCAACAAGGGGAATCAGTAGAAGGTAAAGTCGGATAATGGAAGTCACTAAAAAATGATGGAGGGTATCTTATACGTGTGGATCGACGTACAGGTAAGTTGGAATGTGGAGGTGACAATTTTTGGACTGTTATGGAAAATGGGTGATAAGGAATGATTTGATATATGAGGTACCAATGGCAATGGTGAGCCATGTGAAGAAGAAAAAGTAGTATGAATTGTCAAATCATAATTAGGAGAAGGCATAGGGTCAGGAATAGGACTTACAAGGGGTAAAGGAGAGTTGGTATGTGATGGTGGGTCATCCATCCCATTTTGAAATGGGAATATATCCTCTCTAAAAATCACATTTCGTGAAACAAAGACCCTATTGGCTTCAATATTAAACACTCGATACCCTTTTTGTCCATATGGATACCCAAGTAAAACACATCTTTTGGATCGAGGTTGTAATTTATCAGTTATAGGGTGATGTACGTAGCAGAGGCAACCTATGATTCTGAGATGGTCATAGGTGGGAGGTCTGTTGTAAAGTATTTCGAAAGGTGTTTTCCAAGATAAAATGGAAGAAGGTAGTAGGTTGATTATGTGAGTGGCAGCAAGAACACAATAACCCCAAAATTTGATAGGAAGATGTGCATGAAATCTAATGGCTCGAGCCATATCAAACAGATATCTATGCTTGCGTTCCACCCTTCCATTTTGTTGTGGTGCATAAGGTATAGACCTTTGATGAAGAATTCCTTCCTTATGAAACATCTGAGACCAAGCTGGATTAAGTATCTCACTGCCATTGTCACTCTATATTCGTTTAACTTTGGAGTTAAATTGGCTTTTCACATATGACAGAAAACCAGAAATAGTAGCAGGGACCTGATGCTTGTTGTTGAGAAGAAAAGCCCACATTGCTCTTGAGTGATCATCTACAATTGTAAGGAAATAGGTGGCTCCACATAATGATCGGGTCTTGTAAGGACCCCATAGGTCAACATGTAACAATTCAAAGCAAGCAGCTGCTATAGAAGGATTAGGAACAAAAGATGTTTTGTGTTGTTTAGCAGGATTGCAAAACATCACAAATGTATGTGGATAATCCATCACAATTACAAACATCTATATGTTTCATTATAGATTAGGAAATTTGACCTAATCTAGCATGAACAAGTGAGATTGGCAGTTTACAATCATGAACATTATTACACTTATTAATGCTTGATGTAGTGCTATTATTACTATTGTTATCGAGAAGATATAGACCATGTTGTCTATTGCCCAAAGCCACTACAACATTAGATGTAGGGTCCTGAAATGAACAATGAAAAGGATTAAAATAGGCAACTAGATTAGAGGAATCAAGAAGTTTACCTACACTCAGTAAATGATGTTTAAACTTAGTAACATATAAAACATTCTTTAAGATAATTGAAACAAGATGCACATCACCAATCTTTGTGACCTTCTGTTTTGTTCTATCAGGTAGGCTAATGTATGTAAGAATGGGAAGTGTATAAAATGACACAAACAGAGATGCATCATGACTAAAACTGTAAACGAGCCGAACCGAGCCGAATACTCTTAGGCTTGGGCTCAACTCGTTTAACTAAATGAGCCTAAAATGATGTTTGGGTTCGGCTTGTTTAATTAAACGAACGAGCCGAACCGAGCTTTTAACGAGCCGAGCTCATGAGCCAAAGCCAAAAAATGAACCGAGCCGAGCTTTTTCGAGTTCGGGCTCGGCTCGTTTAATAAACGAGTCTAAAAGTGAGGCTTGGGCTCGGCTCATTTAACTAAACAAACGAGCCGAACCGAGCTTTTAACTAGCCGAGCCAAGCCGAATATCGAACTGGCTCAGCTCATTTATAGTCCTAATCATGACACATATGGTCAAATGCATCTGTGTCAATAATCTAAGTAGGAACAAAAGAAATATGAGATGTTGTGGCATTTGTACCTACAAAATTGGCACTCGAAAGATCAACTACACTTTCATTTTGCTTCAAATTTCTCATGACCTCTTGATAGACAACATGCACCACTGTTGGATCTATAGTAGCTGGTACACCATTAGTTGAAACAGAATCCAAGGGATTGTCCATCATATCTCGACCATGAGTCACATTCGCAACTACCCTTGTGGTTGGTTTTCCTTTCACCTTATCATACCAATCCAGATAGCCTATCAGTATGAAATATTGTTCCACTGAGTGTCCCCTTTGATGACAATGAGAACACCTTATCAAGGCTTTTTCCATTTTTGAATCTTAAGTCTTATTCTATGAGTTGAACCCCATAGATTTAGAAGTTGCCATGGCATTAGCATTAGCATGACTATTAAGTCCAACAATACGAGTAATCTCCCTCTATTTCTCTACACGTTGGAGTATGCAGTAAGCCTTATTAACAGTGGGTAAGGGATCCATAGCAATGATAGAACCTCTAATAATTTCATAGCTATCATTCAGCCCTACCAAAAATTGCATCAATTTTTGTCTTCTATCTCGTTCCAAGATTCTCTTCAGCAATAAGCAAGTACACTTATCAACCGCACCATAGTTACATTTAGGTAATGGATCCACACTCTCAATCTCATCTCACGGTCTTTTAATCATTCCATAATATTCAGTAATAGAAAGATTTCCTTCATTCAAAAAATTGAGGTCACGATTAATTTGCAGTATAAAAGGAGCATTTGACTCACTAAATTGTTCGACTATTTCAACCCATAATTGTTTAGCAGATGATGCATACATGAAATCTTTTGCTATATCTTGTTGCATTGAATTAATGACCCAACATGTAACAATATAATCACATCTTAACCAAGCTTGATAATCTAGAGAATTTCCTTGAGGTTTCAAAACCGTACCCTTAATGAACCCTAATTTGTTTTTTGCATTCAAAGCCCTACAAACACCTCGACTCCGATTCAAGTAATTTGAGCCATTGAAAGTAGAAACAAGCAAATTGTAATCCTGGATGATCACCGGATGTTAAGTAATAAAGGTCACTATAAGCATGATTAACACACTGATTTTCTTGATTTTGAGGTGTGTTATCATCTTACGATTGAATTGGAATAGCTTCGTTATTAGACATTATGAATTTGATTGAAAGAAAATAGTGATAGATGAATTGGAAAGCAAGAGTATCGAGGAAACCTTGCTCTGATACCATGTAAAACAGCTCAACAAGATGTTACTAGGAATCAAAAATGGAGAAAAATAGAGACTCCAAAATGAGAGAGTCCTATATCTGTTATTCTGCTTTCACAATCTAACAAGTACTTAGTTGTATATGACTTATACAAATATAAAGAAATCAGTTAAGATCTGTCTAACTAACTACTAGTAATTACAGACATGTGAGTATATATGTATATTCCTACATATATTCCTACACAAAGGAGTGTCATAGTTTTGATCATTACTTTTTTTCAACTTTAATCCTTTAATTTTGGGTTTTATTGTATACAATGTATAAAGGTGATTTAAGACATCTCAATCAAGTGATTTTGTCTTCATTTAGCTACAAGCTTGTTTGAGAAATTTTCTTTAGTTCTTGATAATTGATTTTTTGCTCTTGATGATGATTAAGTAATTGAATCATAAATGATTGAGGAAATTCCCCTTTCCAAAGGTTTATGTATGAATGCCCAAATGGGATAACAAGTGTGCAGTGGCCTTATATAATCATGCATGGTAAAGCAATTATGAAACAAAAAAAATAAATGATTGTTTATTTATCTAATCATACCACTTTAGCTATTTCCCATTGATGCATGATGACTCAATATAGCTTGTAAGTCTCAAAAACAACATATACAAAGTGTTGTTGACTCAATATACTATAGCTATTCATAAATCAATAGCTGTAAAATGATTACGAAGTTTATGCTAATGAAGTGCATAGAGTATTCCAAATGGTGGTGCGTAGATGGAATAGGTTAGGTAAATTACATTTTATTTTTACTTCCCTACTAGTATCAACCATTGGATATGCAATTTTTCATGCCCTTTCTTGTAGCAGGAGATTGTAATATCCCTATTGAGATAGTGCATATGGTTACTTTATTAAGGATTTGGATTCTTGTGTTTAAGGTGGTAAGATTTGGATGTGTCATGATGTTCCATCATGTATATGACATGTTACCAATGGGAATCAATGTGGATGTAGTCATCGAGAATAATAAATTTTGATAGTTTTGTTGTGATATCTACTATAACTTCTTATTCAAATATAAGTGTTTCTCAATCTATATTAGCTTAAGTGATTGGTAGTGCCATGTTTCTTACAATTTTTATGAGGCTTGAAATAGCTTATGCAATTAGTAGATTGAGTAGATACACTCATAATCCCAATAGTGACACTTAAGTGATCTTCTTTTACTCATGTAATTAAGATGTACTATTGGTTTGAGTTTGCATTTATGTAAGTGTATGATGTCTTAGAGGCTTTTGTGATTTAAAATGAGCTTCTAACAATGATAAAGTGAGTTTTAATTATGGTTATGTCCTGATTGGGTGGAGATGCAAGTTCATGAAATCTACTAAGAAGACCTGCATAATGTGCTCAATTATGGAACAAGAATTTACTGCTTTTAAAATGACGGGTCAAAAGACTGAATGATTGAGAAACCTAATGGAAGATGTGTTATTGTGAAGGAGATCGACACTGCCTAATTCCATTCATTGGCTCTCAAGTTGTAATAGCTTAAAACAATAACTAATATAGGAAAAGAAGGCATATATGTATATTACACATTGTTGACGAAGAGCTACTATTAATTGGTATTCTCTCTCATGAGCATGTGAGTCTCATCCGTAGAATTATCACCAAAGAGTTCATGTCTAGAGTAACTTAGTCAAGAGCAGTTAGAAATCTAATATATGCCATGGTTTATACAAGATAAGATATTACCCATGCTGTGTTGTTAGCCATTATATGGCTAACCCCAAAAGTGATGATTTGCAAGTTATGAAGTGGATTCTCAAATACTTAAAAGATTTAATAGACATGGGTACAATCTTTGGGAGAGGTGACACTAATGTTACTAGTCATGTTTTTTGACCCAAATTATGTGGGTAACCTTGATCGAAGGAGGTCCTTAAATGGTTACACCTCCACTTTAGAGGTAGTATTGTCAGTTGGCATGCAACATTGTTGTCTATTGATAAGGACTAAGTAAATGGCAGCTATAAAAGCCATGAAAGAAACATTATGCCTTAATGATCTACTTTGTGATCTTATTATAAGCCAAAATGATTGTATTGTGTTTTGTAATAATCAAATTGCAATTCAATTTACCAAGAATTAAATGTACCATGAAAGAAAAAATCATACTCATGTTAGAATGCATTTCACTTGTGATGTTACAAGACGAGATAATGTGCTTGGAGAGAAGATGGCTACTTCATCAGCCAGACATGATCACAAGCTCTTGCTTCAATGAAGTTCAGACATTGCTTGAACTTAATTGGTATATAAAGTCCTAAGTACATGTTGGCACTTGAAGAAGTTGGACATTGACCAAAGGTGATTGATGAAGACTTAGGAATTCAAGCCAAGGTAGAGATCTACCATATGGCTTAAAATCATTTCCCATTTTTTATAAATGGTGATTGTAATTAACCTTGAAGTTAAATAGCTATTATTAGTGTTGATTGAAAACCATTATTTACAAATGGTCAAAACAAGATAAAACTTAAATTCAAATATTGTTTAACCTATAAGATAGTATAAACACCTCCTTAATTGCTTTGTAATTCTTTTTAGTTCAATTCAAAAGAAGAAATATTTGCTTTAGAGACTTAAGGATTTCTTTAATCCTTTTGTGTGGAGAGTACATTGTGAGATTAAGAATTCCTAGGGATTTCTTCTTGTAGTTTTGTGCTTTTCTCATAAAGAGATTCTTGTTTTGTTACATGTATTTTGCTTCGTAAAATTTTCTCTGTCATAGACATTTATCCCACACTTAAGGAGTAATTAGCCAAAAAAAATTGCACCAAACATCTTTTAGGGCAGTGATGTATGTCATTGCACAACAGCATCAATAAGTTCAATATCTCATTCGTTAGTCAGCATTTTTAAACGTTCCATTGTATTCTTATATATATCATAACAGCTTGAGAAAAGTAGTAGAGCCTTGGTTGCTTTGGAAAAGCATATGTACATGTCACTTTGAAGGGTTTAGCACTAAGGGACCTTTAGGAGCAGAATGAGGTTTGCATGGATCAATACATTTAGCAATTGTCTCAACATGCAGAAACAATGTGGGTTAAATGGACTCGTGAGTTTTGTTTAAGGGATTATGTTGATTTAATTGGTGTGCAGTCCTAAGCAAACCTACTTGGACGATTGAGTATGAGAAGAAAAAGACAAGTGAGGCTTATAATCATCACCAGTTTATAGGGCACAGTAGTTGTGAATAAAATCAGTGTGGAAGCATGATGGGAACCCAAACTACAAGTTTACATGCTGGTTAACTTTTCATGATTCTCTTAGTACCAAAGGAAGACTAATGAAGGTGGAGATTATATTGTCAACACCATGTGCTTTCTGTGGTTCTACATGCAAAAATATGCATCATATTCTTTTTACTTGTCTTGTTGCTTATAGACTATGCATAGAGCTGTGTAGCATGATGCTGCTATGTAACAGTCTCACCAAATGAGAGGAGGAGACAATGTTATGGATGGTCAAAAAGACTAAATGCAAATTGCCTTGTAAAAGAGTTAGGAACGCCTTCTGTGTTGCTATCATTTTTCTATACATGGTATAGTAGGAATAAGGTTGTTTTGGACCAGCAACAACCAGTCATTAGCAAATGTTTTAAGATGCTTGTGCTGATGTGCATATTTCATCAGTACATAACTAACTTACACATAAATATAGGATATAGCTTGAGTTATTAGGTAAACTTAATAAGATAAGAAAGGGGATGTCCCTTTCGGTCAAATTGGGTCTACTGACAAGTTTCATTTGGATAAAGAATGAAATTATCTTACTTACCAAAATTAACATACAGAAACTCACAAACATAAAAACGCCAGTGGGTTGAATGGTTTATGTCCATCCAACATAGCCGTGACCCTTAGAAGACATCAAATACTGGATTTTTACATGAGCAAGGAAGTTCTCATAACACCTAGATAAGCAAGGCATTTTCATGCTTATCTTAAGATGGACCAAAATCCATCATTCAGCTATGCATGTCACTGAGGAAAGAAAATTTCAAATGTTATCATTAAAGGGTTGGTTTAACTACTATGCACGGAAGAATTATTATTAATTAGTTAACATAAGATAACAAATAAGCTAACATTAACATCAAGTATCGCATGAGCTGTGGATGAAATATTAGATTGGTCTGCAAAGATCACCAAATTCAGTCACTTGATATAAATTACACCTTGCAAAATGGGGGCTAGCCGGGGGTGGGGGCGGAAGCGGAGGAGGGGAGAAGATGACCTTGGACAGGTTTGGAAGTAAGAGAGGATTCCGCTGCTGAAATTCCCATCGCCGTGACTCCCCTCAAAGCAATTCCTCTCCTACTTATTTCGCACTTACTTCCTTCAGGCAACAAAAACGATTAAAGAGAGGCAAACCATTTCCAATATACAAGAAAAATATGAGGGTCAGGATATAAAAGTGAAGCTTACTGTGATGATAGATCCTCGAAGCAAGAACTTTGTTATCGTCAAGAAACAAAAACTGGGTCGTTGAAGTAGAACCCAAGCATGAAGAAGACATTGAAGGACGAAAAATAGCTCCAGCAATCCCTAATTTTCAATTATATTCTTCAGCGTAGAAATTAGGGAGTGCAGAATCTGGATTTTCGATATTTCCAACAAAATTATGGTTGGGGTAAACACAGAAACGAACTGTTTCATTTCATTTGTGGCTGAAGGTGTTCAAGAGTTGTGGCCAAAGCTAGGCCAATGAGCAGCTCAAATTTTATCTGTTTTCATGTTTTAATTTTGAATTCCCCGGATTGCATAACGGCCTCCTGCCGTAAACTTATCTTAATTTGTGGTGAAAGTATCTGCTCCCAAATAAGGGTCGGTTTTATCTTAATTTCAAATTTTGTCAGATTAAATTAATAAAAATTTATTAATAATAACATTGTTATATTATTGATAATATTTTTGATAATGAAAAAACAGCTATAGCGCTAATAAAATTATTAATAATGATAATGATAATTATAAAATAATAAGAATAAAATTTTATTATAACTTCTAAGTCTAATTAGATCAACAAAAATAAGTTAATAATACTAACCCTAAGATGTTGCCTATGATCCTAGCTCATTTTTTGCTTCCATAAGTGAGATTGAATAAGCCTTGTTAAATTCATATATAATAATTATATAATTATTTTTATTATTCTTTTACAAACTTTATTAAGTATTGATGAAGGACATCGACTTTTCTTTTCTTTTTTGAAGATGTAAAGACCTATACAAATTTTATGGCTATTCATAAAATAAATATGTATTAGAGTTACAAAGAATATACTACTCTTCCATGTATAATAACATAAAAAACAAACCTCAATTTAATTATAGGGATCTAACTTTAAAGGTTTTAAGACCTCAATCATTTGTTAATTATTTGAGCACCTCATATCTTTAGAAGACCTGGTATTTTATTTTAATGTTTTCATAATTCTATAATGTTATTGTAACACCTCAAAATAAACAATGAATTTTTTGTAAACATGGTTTTGCGAAAATTTAGATACACAACGGTTGGTGATATTATCACACTTGTAGTTATTATATAATTTATAATTAATAAGGTTGATTAAACTTATAATAATTAATTTGATCGATCGATGGATCGATGATATTATTATTGTTATATTTTTTTTCTTTCAAATTTTTACCGATGAAATGATATCACTAATTTTTCTAAATACTACTGTACTACAGGGGTTTGGTTCATGCATTGTCATATGGAGCGTCATCTGTCGTGGGGTATGAATGTCGCATTTATAGTCAGAAACGGCGAATCATCAGATGAAAGTCTGCTTCCCCCACCACCAGACATGCCTCCGTGTTAAAACAATCAACTACTAGCACATAGTATATTTTTATTACATAAAAAATATACGTACAGACTATTATTCATTGTTTGTGTGTATAAAAATATAAATAAAACATTATTTTCTTTGATTCATTATTTTTGTTTGGGTAACCACAGTGCCGTTGTCTTTGATTGTTTACCTCGATTTTATGTACTCATGATTGTGCAATACATGTATACCAAACAAGAAATGATCAGGGTCAAACCTAAGGGTTGTGATGTGTGGGGGTGTTAAAATAGTTGGGTTGTGTGAGGCAGAAGATGATGGACCACATAGGCCCAAATTAGGGTTTCTGGAGAAAACCCTAGAGAAGACTGTGAATGAGCTTAGTGGTGTTGGTAGTGGGACTTGAGCCACACACCTAGGAATTGGGTCTCTAGTGTGAGTAGTAGAATAAGAGAGGATATTGGGCGAGTTAGGAGGTGTAGAAGTCTCAAGATATGGGACGGGCCCTCCTGGAAGGATAAGCGTAGATGGAGTTAGTCATGCATGTCTAGGGTGGAACTTTTGAATAAGACACAGTAAAACATTAATTATGTAAAGTGGACGATTATTGAGTTGGGCCTAGACCGATCCACCAGCATAATAGTGGTTAGGTGCCGAGGTGCCCTAGAGACCGATCTACCGGCATATAATAGTAGTTAGGTGTGTTATGTCCTATAAGTAACCGATCCACCGACTATAATAGTGGGGGATCTTGAGCTCAATAAACCAAACCTAAAGTTTGATAAGACACATAAAAGATATTAAGTACTTACGGTGGAACACCATAAGAGTCGGGGTCAGACCGATCTGCCGGCATGATAGTGGCCATGAGCGTTTTACCCTAGAGATCAATCCATATGCATATAATAGTGGTCAGGTGCGTTCTGCCCTATAAGTGACCGATCCATCGGCTATAATAGTGGGGTTTCCATACTCACATGGATCGATAAAAGTATGGTGTGAAATGAGTACTATTTAGAGATTAAATAATCAGTTTATCTAGACTGTATCTTGGCCTTTATTTACCTGAGAGATTATATATTGTCATGTTATCGTGATTGTTTATGTACGATTATGTGTTGGCCTTAGTGTACTGTTACCTTACTCAGTACGTAGCGTACTGACCACCCGTTTCATGAGTGCTGCTCATTCCCACGAGTAGAAGACCCATCTGAGTTTGTGCAGGTAGGAGATGACGTCTTCGATACCTACGACACTTGCGAGGCATCGGACGAGGCTAAGAGTTGAGCCTAGACTTGGCCTGGGGGATTGAGAGTGACTCGATCGAACTCTATCTTTCCTTTTATTTTACCATGTGTTTTTTTTATTCTAGTTATGTCATGTCGCATGGTGTTTTATGTTTTTGAAAAACTTTAGTTACTTACTCCTTAATTTGTAATTCTTAACCCTCACTCTAATTTCTATATGGTTATGAACGAGTCCTTTCATAAATTCTCCTTTTTTAATTAATGACTTGTATTCGGTGTTAATCCTATTCAGCCTTAGCACTTAATATTGGAACTGTAGGAGTGAACCGGTCTGGTACTAAGTGTGGCGGTAATATCCCTGAAATTTACAGTTTTGTTACCCTACTTATGTTAAACCTTTTTATTAGAACGAAATTTTTTAGTACTAAATTTTGGGGGTATTACAGAATAATAGTGGTCAATTGTGTTCTGTCCTGGGTGTTTTCCTATCCACCGGTTATAATAGTGGGGTTCCCGTACTGGCATGGATTGATAATAAGAATGATGTGAAATGAGAATATTGACCAGAGATCTAATGATTAAGTTTAACCAGACTGAATTACGGATTATACTATATGTTTTTTTCTGTATGGCTTATTTGCATAGTTACCTACTTGTGTTATATGTCTTTGTGTATGAAATTAGGTGCATGGTTACCTTACTTGGTACGTAGCGTATTGATCACCCGTTTCATGAATGTTGCTCATTCCCACAAGCAGAGGCCCTTTTTGAGTTTGTGCAGGTAGGAGATGCCGTTTTTGATACCTATGACACATATGAGGCATCAGGCGGGGTTGAGAGTTGACATTTTGGAACTTAGCATGGGGACCCAATAGTGATATAGACCAGACTCTTCTCGTTTATATTTTCATTTTATTGTGTTTTATCATTTTATCCCCCTTAGGGGCTTTGACTATGTAACCCTTTTTGGTTGTATTGACTACTAAGCACACACTCTGATTTTCCCTTTACGAGTATTTTGAGTTTCTATATTTCTTTGCCTTAATTGTGTTTAAATGTTTTGTGAAACTATCCTTAGCCTTATTGTTGGTGTGAGACTGGCTGAGGTAGGGCTTGGGCTTGTACTGATCACAGTGGTAGCACCCTTGTGCTTGTATTTGTTTTAATTAAACAAAAAATTTCAACTGTAAATTTTGGGGGTGTTACACTTTTACACCACTTTTGTGGGCCATACTTCCATTTTTATTTATCATATTTGATTGATAATATTCAAAGTAGTATCTATTTAGTACTTCTTGTGACTAAGAGTCAATGTTGACATTGACATTCCATAAGGGCTCGATTAAAATCAAGTTTATGGAAGCATGTTGTTATGAATGCATCTCTTTAGGACAATATAATGTTTATGCCTTGAGGGAGTGATTAATTTTATAATATTAAACCTCCTTTTCTAATTTGCAAAATTGGGTTGGTACCATTAGTTTTGCTTATTTGAGTTGAGTATGGTGTTTTTGAAAACTAGTTCATTACCGTCATATTTACACCTAATGGGGCATAAGTTTTGTGTTGTATGAATTTGCAGTTGGAATATTGGTATTGGGTGTTGCTTATCTGTTGTTTTGGTCCCTAGCAAGTTAAGCTTAGGAAGTAACTATGATACAATGTTTATTATATTAGAATGGGTTGTGGACTTCTTGATAATTATCAAGCTTCGGCTTGGGGTAAAAGATTTTAGTTTACCTTATTGTTTTGTTTTGGCCTTTTTTAATGGGGAATGAGGTTCTTGGCATTTCGCTAGCTAAAAATGATTCATATTTCTATAGGTTTCAAGATTGGAGTAGAAAAATGAGCTTCTCATATTAAAATGCATGACAAGGTTGGGATTTCTTATCTACTTTGCTGCACTGATTGATTAAGAAGAAAGTGGTGGGTTAGGCATTTTTTAGCTTGTTGTTTTGGATATGGAAATCAATTGAGCTTAGGAGTGTGAAGGTAATTTTTCTAATAGACAATGATTGGGTAGAAGGTTTCTACAAGTCATGATAAATATTTAGGATATTTTTTGGCCTTTCTTATCCAAATTATTTTTATCCTTTACGTTTTTTTAATGATCATTAATTGAGTTAATTTGGATAAGTTCATTGTGGCCTTATGATATTATCTATTTTTGTATATGACACAAGATATAAAGACGACCCATGGTCCCATGCACATCCCCATCCTAGCATAAGCAATCACAATCATAAAGTTCAGATTTTGAGTGGTTGGGTGTCTTGGTCATTACTACTTATATGTAGGGTTTATCTATATTTGACCAGTTTCATATTATTTATAATGATGCCCTTTTTCATTCTTTCTTTTTCTTATAAGGGTTAAGAGTTAGAATTTGAGATCTTCGTTCACTGATGAATTTTTTTTTTGTAGGCTAATCCTAATGACAAACAACTTTGATACAATCTGATTCAAAATTACTATAGGTTAGATATTTTATTTGGTAAGGACTAAGCAATTGAAATTTCGGTCATTGGTCAAAAGAACGACATATGTATATAAAGAGATAAGAATGTGAGAAAACAACAACTGAGGATTGAGGCATTGACCATGGTTGCTTATGGAGTTCGGTTCTAATATTTTTCATGATCTTAGTATATAGCTTTAACTTATTAAATTAGTTGCTAATAACGATTAACTATCTATTTGCTCTGCTATCTTGCTTTCTTTTGGGATCTTTATATATTTACATTTAGAGGTCTTGTTGGTTGGCATGAGCTTTAGTCTTTGAATTTTTGTATTGGTGTCTAGAGACTTGGATTAAAGCAAGTGATATTTCTTTTTTTGGTATTATGTTTTGAGCTGATGATAATATGTTCTCTTAAGGATAAATTTTGACAAGTATTTTTATTTGCTCTATCTCTTATTAGTAGGATATTTGAATGTATATATCAGATAGGTATATAGAAAATGAAATAACTAATTATTAATTTTTTTTAAAACTAACCAGAGCATTTATAACCAAGTATGAAGTTTTTGTTTGTTTTCCTTTATATTTGAAATGGAAAGGAATATAAAATATTTTATATATTTTTTTAGTTTTTTTAGAAAAATTTTTAAGTTTTTTTCCAATATATTATAAATTTTCTATAAAAAAAATTACACTAGTATTGAGTTTATAAAATGTATGATTTTTTAGAAGGTTTATGAAAGTTTTCATATACTTATATAATATTTTTTTGTATATTTTTTAAAAAATATTGAACATTTATGAGTATTCAAATAATAATAATGATAAGAATCAACTTTTTGGGAAAAAAATTAGAAATCCAAGCACAAAAAATACTTTATAAAGAATTTATTTTTCATAAAACTTTCCAAATAAACAACAGAAGAAAAAAAATCATTTTTTTCTTTATTTCTCTTTCCATGCCATTTTTGTACGAACCAAACAAAACTTTAGTATTTTTTAACAATCAGGCCTGTCTTTTTTCATACGTAAATAAATAACATGGAGTTACTACTTACTACTAGTATAGTAACGACTCTGTCTGTTTGAACCTTCTTAAAAAAGTGACTATGTAGAATAATTATTTTTGGAAACTTTTTAAGGTGAAACTTTTCCGCAAAAATAATTAGTCTGCATAATCATTTTCTGTAGTACCAATTACCAAGCAAGGCTTACAGTTTCAGACTTTTTCCATCTTTATTTTTTGGTTGCTATCTTATAATATATATGCCACACGACCAAGCAAATAGCCTAAATAAAGCAACTCGACTCAAAACATTAATTCGAATTTGTCCTGCGTAATTATTTTTTTAAAGACATTTTTACTTTTGCTATGCAAAGGCGGCACCAAGCTAGAGCCAAAAAATAGCATGCGCTCAATTAGTAGATATTCTCACTGACCACAAAACAAACAAGTAAAAGATCCATACATGGATTAATTAGTATGAGGTGTTTAATTGGGGTCAATCGATATTAATAGAGTTAAATAATTGATTTATTTTATTTAACTCAACGAGGTAAATTAAAAGTTTACTTTCATTTGTCATAATTAATCTTGTTTTTATTAAACTGATTTTGAAGGTAATAAAGTTGAATGCCCCTAATTTACTGACATATAAGTAAATTTTTTACTTTAAAAATATCTTTAATTTATATAAAATTAAATCGGTCTTCTTTACTCTACTTAATACAAGAATGTAAATATTATTTTTATAACCTTCGTAACTTCGTTCACCTCAATCCAAATAAAAAATTTAAAACATTCATTCAAATAAAATTAATATTATCCAAAAAAAATTAAAATATTTATTCTTATTCATCTCTGTTCCCTTAACCAATGTTAATTTGTAATATTTACCTGTTTACCCCAATCCAAACCGATGATGAAGGAAGCTAGAACACCATCAAGCCCTCTAGACGAAATCCCAGCCAACAAATAACATTCACCTAAATCGATTCATATATCCCTAAAGATTATTACCGGAAAGTACATAAAGTGCCATTAAAGATTGGACCCGAGCCAGAAATTGATGGCCAAACATTACCACCGAAACTAACCCCCCCCCCCATCCTTTTCTTTTTTAGTGCTAGTTTGGTTGGGGGGTAATGGGGTGAAAATTTTATTCTCATATTTTATATATCTTATATAATTTATTTAAAATTAAATATTTTTATTCTAATTAATATCCATTTTAGATCTTAATTTAATCTAAAATGGGTATTTCATTAAAAATATATTTATTATTATTAAATACTTAATATAAGAAGTATAAAATAGAGGAAAAATTTTTCCACCCATATTACCTCCATACCAAATAAGCCCTAAAATGGTAAAATTAAACACTAGAGACTCTTATTTCGAAAACTGGAATGCAAAATAGTTGCGTCTCAGTTCTTAGACATTTTGCTTGAAGCCTCTTTACTTATCCAAGAGCTAATGGCCTGAATGAATACGCTTCTTAATTTTCAACTAATATACAAGACCTGGGTAACATTTTTCCAACCTCCCCTTTCCCTTTATAATTTATAACTAAGAATGGGGTTCAGGTATCCCCTTCCATGAGAACGTTTTCTGCTACTATCATGAGAGCCGTGTTAAGCATAGGCGCTGAGAACACCCTTCTTTGCCTTCTGACACATCTCAATCGTCATTCAGTTCAATAGTGGATTATTCAAAAGCAACAAAAAATGAGCAATTGGAGAAAATTAAGGGAACTTGCTTCAGTTCTAATACAAAATGTTGGATGCATGAGCAGGCAGACACAGACCATATATCTAATCTATGCCTCTTCATGGGGATGCTCGATATCCTGTTGGATCATCCCCCGGAAAAAATATAATGGAGCCAGCCAAGCCCTCCTCACCATGCTCTGAAACTGGAACGACTTACTAGTCATGGAAAGGATCTACTCCTCTGCTGAACCGTCGGAAATATTTTGAAGAATATCGTCGCGTATAGTAAGTATCGTGTTCCAGAACTTAGCTTGGAATTATTTATCAAAATTAATTATTTATAATAATTATTTATTTTTAAAATTTTTTAAACTAAATTTTTTTAAAAATAAATGATTATTTATAATAAATAATTCCAAATAAGCTATAAATTACTGGTTAACTTCTAGTTATAAAAAAATATTTTTTAAGATAATTATTTATTTTAAAAATATTGTTTAGACGATACACACATCTTTTCACACTCGGAGAACCATTTACTGGCGTACTTTATCACTGAATCAGACTTGTTTTCATGACTAATTCTGTAAAATCATTAAACATTCATTAAAAGGGATCGTAAAATCATAAAGAAGAGATACATAGCTACAATTGAACAAAGCAAAAGAATAAGGAGATGAAACCAAATTATAGGAAGGAAGTTAAAGCAGCGGAAATCAAAAATATGTAGTCAAGAACTCTGAAATTAGTTCAACGAAAACCCTAGTTTGAATTGCAGATAACAGTTGGGCAGTGAACTAAAGGAGATATATATACAGAAGTACAAAACTCAGATTTTATCAAACAAATGATAAAAGAACATAAATATACCGAATTCTCACGGCTTTCTCAAAGTAATTGACTGCTTCAGTGTAATTACAGCGTTTCAAAGCTTCTTCTCCTCTTGCCACTAGCTCATCAGCAGTCGTTTTGGCCTCTATTCTTCTATCACTGACCAATAAATCCTCCATTTCTCTCAGTACCAGAGCTGATTCATCTTCTTCTCCTGCTGTCTTGGTGATTGAATCTCCTCCTCCTTCTTCTTCTGTCTTGGAAGTTTCTTCTTCTGTCTTGGGAGTCGATCTTTCGCCTTCTTTCATGGTAGTGAATTCCTTATCCAGTACCAGATCTCTTCCTGTGGTGTAGGAGGCCATCTTCTTGTTTCCTCTTCTTATTATCTCAAACAAACTCTCGACGAAAGAAACAACAGGCGGATGTTTGTCATGCACACAAGTCCTATTGCCTGGCTGCATCTTTATATATGGATATGTATATATATCCTTGCTTCCTGCCCCCTGAATTCGCAACCATCGTAACTCTAACAAAACCATGTGGATCTGTGGGGAGGGAGGCCATTTGAAACGGTGGGCGGCGGATGTTTGTCATGCACACAAGTTCATCGCCTGGCCGCATCTCCTGGTGTAGGTATGTATCCCAGCTTCCCGCCCCCTGAATGCGCAACCATCGGAACTCCGTAAGTCGTTAAGTCTAACAAAACCATGTGGACCTTGACAGTAGACCGAAGCCAAGCTTTTGTTTGGTTTTGTTCTCTTCGTCTATCTACGCCATACACCCGACCCGGTATTATAGAGCACACTTTTTATTTTTTTTAATAAATAGACACATATATGATTATATTTTTTATATAAAAAATTACTTATAAATTATTCCAACTCAAAGTCTAATATAAATTTAGTAAAAACTTAACATAATTTGAGCAAATATTTGATATAAGTTCAACAAATATTTGATATAACTTTAGCAAAAAATTAATATATGTGTAATTAATATGTGATATAGGTTGAGTAAAAACTATATGAAGTTTTTGTACTCTCCCTTTTGTTGAAAACATGGGCCTTTGAAGGTTCATCTTAGTTACATTTAAAGTTCATGCATGCAAGTGAACTCCATTGTAGTTTTAATTTGGGGCAACTATATAGAATGCAAGCCATATATTATATCCCAAATAAAAGAACATGAATTGCCCACAATACCCTTCATTTAGTTACAATATCTTTAATACCTCCGAATAAGTGATGGATAGTAAAAGCTTAAAAGTCTTGATAAGACTATCTATATCAACAAAGTATACCTTAAAGAACTTCATAGTTAAACATGTTTAACTTGGAATAATTTAAGAATAAATGACCTCCTGAAAAGATTTTTGGAGTGCCTGTGAAAGAAGAAAAAGCATGCTCTAGTCTTGATTTGTGGGGCCACTCATCAATATTGAAAGCTCTCCAAGTAACTACTAGTGGCCCTAGTGTGTGACCAGGGTGTTACAATACCACCCACTCAGTTCCACCCTCCTTCCTTCTCCCTCATTACTCCCGACTTATCCTTCTTTGTCCTTGTTCTAGCCTTATTATTTTCCCGAAATTCTTTCTTGAACTTGAATCATCAAAATTTGAGTGCAATAGAAGCAAATATATTAGACCAAGGTAATAGGCGTGCCATTTTTTTTTCCTAATTTTGAGATATGTTTGTCATTATACTAAATCTTCATCTTTTGCATATACCTCCTTCAACATTTCAAAACCTAATAATTTAGCATCCAACATGAAAAGTATCATAAATATCCTAGATAAAGCATCTGTTGCAACATTTTTGTATTGTACTATGATAATATGATTATTATACGAAAGTATGAACTTATATGATTTATTTGTCTAGTATGTCTTATAACCCTAAGTATGTTAGCGTGATCTATTTTTTAATGGAGTTATGAGTATTAGGTTGTAAATATGGTTAAGTATCATCATGATAAAATATGTGAAGGTTGGAAGTTGATAATATTGGGACTCGTAGGGCTTTGGTGATATGTTTGAGTAGTTCTCGATATTAAGGGTATTTAGATCATTTTATAATTTTTTAGGAAATAAATATGATAAGATAATCATTGAGGATTTTATATTTAATCTCATGTGTAACATGATAAAGTGTAGGTTTAGTATGTCACAAGTTACGTAAAAAGAAGTTTGAAGTTTTTAAGCAAGATGGTAGTATTTTGATCAATTTAGGGTAAAATAAAATTTTTATGTCTCTAAAGTATTATTGGGAAAAAAACATGCTAAGAATATTAGGTGAAATACTTGGGTGAGTAATGAATAACATAAGTTAGATAAAATGTGAAAATGAATTAAGTTAGGAATAATAACATTAGTAGCAAGCTTATTATTACATGTGAAAGATATTAATTTAGGCCTTGATTTTTAGATATATAGTTAATAATTATATATGAGTGTGTCATATGAAATTAGGTGAGATGGTGAATCTTGTTGAGAGAGGTAACCTTATTTTATTAAATTAGGGTTTTAATAGGGCGTTGTGGTCATTTTCCTTTTGGATGAACTAAGTTACCTATGGTTTTGTTTTAAGTGTATTTTATATTTATGTTGAGTATGAATAATGTTAATAACATATCTAAACCATATAATAAGACAATAATATTTAATGTGAAATATAGCTTAAGTTAGGATAGAATTATACATATCTGTTTAACCAGATGAGAATAATGGGTAAGAGTGTTATGCCATAAGCCTTATGCCTACCCATTCCACCATATAAGAATAGTAGCGAAGAAGATTATACCCTGAGTGTTATACCTATTATTTCAACTACAAGAGAATATGGAGCTCCTTTTGAGTCCTCTCTTGATCTATCTTATGTCCTTAGTAATATGCATTTATAGTTTTTCATGTGAACTTATGCTCTATGTGTGTCCTTTTCTTATGACTTCTATCATTACCTTGCTCAATTTAGATTTATTGATCATCCAATTTATGGGTACTATTTGTTCCCATGAGTAGACGATCCATGTATTGACGTGCAAGTTTTTGGAGATTCCATTAATGATTTTGTTGATTTTAATGCACTTCTTGTGGAGGAATTATTTATCTATTGAGGCTTGGGTATGGAGTCTATATTATGTGGCAGCTAGAATTTTTGTCCAAATACCTTATGGACTTTTAGTTCTATTAGATCCCTTTTGTTCTATTTTTCTTATTTTATATGCTAAGTTTTATCTCCAAGTTCTTATCGAAGATTATGAAAATTTCTCCTGTTCCCTTTTTATCTTATTTAAAGTTGTGTTTTTCCTTGTATTTGATATGAAAATTATATGGTAATTTGGATTCATATCGAGTATAGCAGTATTACCCAACTATATTAATATTTTGCTTCCATAAAACAAATTCTTTCATTATTAACTTTTGATGTGTTATAAGGAGTATAGAGGATTGCTTTAGGATGTTGGTTTTAAAGAGGTTCAATAAGTATTTTTTTCATATGGTACATTTTAAATTGTCTAGCCTAGATAACTTTCCTCTCATATTTTACCGAAAGAATTGGAGTCCAGTGGGTAAGCAAGTCTTTGAAAGGGTGTGTGTTTCTTGGAGTTTGAATATAGTTTTAAGAGTGGTAAATGACACAATTATCAAGTTGATATAAAATAAACTCAATTGGGAGTTGGTGATGCATTTTAGATCAGTTAGCTTGATAAATATTTCTTTGAAGATTATCTCCAAGGTCCTAATTAATAGAATTCACTCAACCTTAGACTGTATCATCTCTCTAGAGCAACCTAGCTTCTTACCATGAAGAAGCATGATTTATGATATTATATTAGTACATGAGTAAGAATAAGATAGGGAAGAAAGTTCTCTTGGCTGCACAAATTGATTTATTAAAGGTATATGATTGCTTTCATTGGCACTATATCCAATACACCCTCCGGCAAGTTGGGTCACAACAAGTAATGACTTCCTTGATTATGCATTCTATCACCTCAGCTAGTATGTAGATTGAATGGAGCATTGTGTTGTAAGATACTATTATTTAAGCTTGAGGCATTCACTAGGGTGACCCCTTAAACATGTGCTTGTTCAATCTATGTTTGAAAACCATTTTTTAGAGTATTAATTAGGAATTAAAAGTGACCATCTATAAACCTATTTTAATTTTCTAAAATGGTCCAAGTTATTCTGCACCTTCTTTATAGATGATTTGATGTTCTTCATAAAAGCATTAATAGAATATTTGACTGTAGTGGGCTCTATCCCTTAAAAATTTGGAGACAAATCTAGGAAATTAATCAATTGGGGGAAATTTTACATTTTATTCTCACTGAACATGAATAAGGACTATATTGGTAGGCTTAGAGTGCCAAGTGGTATCTTATTATAGAAAAATTAGGTAAATTTTTGGGTGTAAATATTATTTATGGTAGAATATGCATTGGGAACTTCAAGTATGTCCTAGACTAGATCAAGGATAATTTAGAGGGGTGAAAAACTAAGTACCGATGTTTTTCACGTTGTGTTACCCTAGCTAAAGTTGTGTCTAATTTCTTAACAATGTATACAACTCAAGCCTACAGTCTCCTAAGGGGTATGTGTGACGATATTGATAAGGTTGTGTGTAAATTTATCTAGGGATTACCAAACCTAGATAGGAACATAACCTAAATTACCTAGAAGCATTTGTTCTTGCTTAAGAACATGGGAGTTTTGGGAAGTTGGAGAACAAAAATAGCTAACAAATCATTAGTAGGAAAGTTAGGGTGGAAGGTGGCCATAGGTGATAAGGCTCCATAGTTTAAAGTAGTGCAGGTGAAATGTTTTGCGGGCACAAATCCAATGGTTTCATACTATAAAAGAAAACCTCAATTATAGGTAACAACGTCTACAAGAGTTTGGACTTGATAAAGAAGACAATTTTAGAGTATTGGAAATGGTCACTTAATGTGATTCTATGTGGACCCATAGAGTGTCACTGAACCACTCTCATAATACTCAAATGTAAAAGTTAGGGTGGATAAATTATAGAAACACATAATGGATTATGTGAATGATTCAGATTGATGAAGGTAGGACCATTTTCCTCATTTGCACGATCACTAGAGTGTTTTGGTGATTACAAAAGGGTATGTTATGCCTAATAGTGCAATGGAGATTAGAGTGGTGTGATATCACTAGGGCTATAAACGAGCCGAGCCGAGCCGAGTACCCCCAGGCTTGGGTTTGGCTCGTTTAACTAAACGAGCCTAAAATGTTGTTTGGGCTCGGCTCGTTTAACTAAACGAATGAGCCAAACCGAGCTTTTAACGAGCCAAACCGAACCGAGCTCACGAGCCAAAGCCAAAAAATGAACCGAGTCGAGCTTTTTCGAGCTCGAGCTCAGCTCGTTTAATAAAGGAACTGAGCCCGAGCCAAACTGAGCTTTTAACAAGCCGAGTCGAGCCAAATACCGAATTGGCTCAGCTCATTTACAGCCCTAGATATCACTACTTTTAGTTAATAGTCCCCATCTAAAATATTTTATATAAGGAAGCATGTTGGGACACTCCTTTAGCTAGTGACTAGTACAGATTATACAAATGGTAAAGAGAGTTAGATTTTTCATCTAGTAAGTTTCTTGAGACCATATTATCATGAATACTCAGAAGCATATGTAGAACTTCATACATAATCCCTTATTTCCAGTTTGAAAAATATTCATTGAGCATGGGAATCATGTAATTCAGTTTTGCTACCATGCTAGGATGTTTTGGAATGCATTGTTTCCTTCATAACGTTAGTTGACATTCTTTGATTGCAACATTTCTTTTTGGTTGGGGACTAACCTATATGATAATATTCCTATTGGTTTAGGCATATCATTGTACTTAATCTTTTCAATAGCTTACTAGTGGATCTTGAAGTGGAGACATAGTGAGGTGTTTAGTATTAGGTTTCAACCTATGGGTCCAAAAAGATTTATCTTGGCTCGATAAAAAGATATCAATCAGGCACGGAGAATCTTTTCTCTTAAACACACCACAATTCACTCCTATTGGTTGGATACTACTAAAGGAGGGATACCTTAATATGAACATAGGTGACAACGAGGTGTGGGGAAATAGGCATGCAAGGGTAATTGCCATTTTGCGTGACCATGTAAGAAGGTGGATCATTGGGTTTGTGATGAACATAAGCTTGGGAGATGCTTTGTCGCAAATCTTTGGGTTATCCATCAAGGTTTCATGGATATCGCTCATTCCCATAAGTAATTACTACCTTGATTTGTAGGCAATTATTGATTTGATGCTTTTGTTATGATGTCTATAGTGAGTGAATCTGGGTTGGTTTATTGTATATCTATCTAGATATCTTCTTCGGACTTTTATTTCCTCTATTTTATATTATTTTTATTCTCTTATCTTTTTTTTTGTAGCCTTGTGTCATTATGGGATCTAGTGCTTCCTACATCTAATCTCTAGATATTAGTTACTTTAAGCCTTACACTTGACATTGATTGGGTATAGTGGATACCTTTTCTATGTTGGTTGTAGCATAAAACCCTAAAATTTTCTTTTCAACATCCATAAAAAAATTATTTTAAATAAAAGAAAATATATTCGTATAAATTAGGGTGTTGCAATAATGTAGCAATACAGCGACAAATTTCATTTCTCATGAATTTTTAAGAAAATCATGAGTTTGAGAATATAGTCGTTATATTTAATGATCTCTTATTGTGTTTTGGTAATTGATAAGTATATTATCTAGCTATTATATGAGCATATCAAAATAAGAGGGCATATCTAGCCATGTTCCTCCATTATATAGAAACATGATGGTCTTCCCAATCATAAACTCATTATGTGTACTATGTGCCACTATAAAACACTTACTAGAATTAGAGTGGCAGTTCAACACGTCACTATAGATCCTCATTGTGGAAATACACAGTCTATGTGGAATCATTTTCTCATCTCTTTCTCAGATGCACATTTTCTCAAGATTTTAGAGGTTGATCTTCTACTAGCTCAAACTTATAGTGGCAACAACAACATGGAATAGTTTTGTCTAATGCCTGATACTAGAACCAAAAGAATGAGGGGCTTACAAGGGACTATCAAAGATATTGTGGCATAGGATATTTAAATAACATGAATATTTCAACACAAAGTAACACTCCCTAAGGTTTTAGTTAGGGAGATAGTAAGGAAAAACATATTATACTTAGCTTAAAGTCTAAACAAAGTTTGTATAGATGAGAATTTGAAAAGTTGGATTGATGTGTATACATGATGCAATGTACCTAATGCTCATTTGTTATGAATAAAAATTCTTAATTACCAAAAAAAAAGATTAACTACTACTACTACTACTACTATTAGTATTAGTATTAGTATTATTAGTATATGGCAGTATATTGTTGTTGTGGTTGTTGTTGTCACCAGCGTTGTTTATATTGCTGTTATTATTGTCAAAATAATAAAAAACCATGTATATTTATTAGTTGACCAAGAAGTTTATTTGTGCTTAAACATAGTTATCCAAATAAAAATGTCCTAATACAAACTAAGGTTTACATTTCAATTTTTGAGCATACATTCTCATCATTTTTAATGTACATGTAATTATACCTAAATATACATCAAAAGTTTGATGTTTTTACAATTAATATCACTTAAATGTGCACCTAATTTTATAATGTCATTTTGAATGGGAAAATTACATTTATCCTCAAGCACAATACCCAAGTAAAATAAAAGGTGTATCTGTAATTAGATGTAAAATTATAATAAAGATTATTTTTATAACCAATAACCAAGATTATACGTCCAATTTTATTTTTTTATTTTAAATATAATAATACATTCATCATCTAGGTTAATAGTTGAGTAAAATAAAAAAATATACATGTAATTATACCTATCTATACAACAAAAGTGTTTATATGCATAGATAAAATCACTTAAATGTACACATATTTTATAATGTACCATTTCAAACAAGAAAGATATACTTATTAGAGTGTATTATTTTTTAAAATAATAACACTAAAATTATTATTGTGTATTATTCTTTGTTCAAAAACATCAATATTAATATTAATAGTGGTAAGAGTAATAAAGTGATTACACTAACAATATTATTTAAAAAAAATAATGAGCATATAGAGTAGAAATATTCTAATATAATCAAATTTTTACTCTATCTATGGAGAATAATGTTTTCCATTTATTAAAACTTAAAATTAAGTAGAAGGAAAAAAGATTAATATATAGCTGAAATAAACTATTAAAATTTTTATTTAAGAACTTAATAATTAGAAAGTTCAAGATTATGAGTGACTAAAAAAAGAAACTTAGTGGACGGGATCCACTTTTAACTCAAAACTCAATATTAGCATATATTACTCATTATTAAAATTATCAAGGTTCCTAGCCAACAAAAAAAAAAGAAAAAAAGACAAAAAAACTCTTGCATGTCAAGCTCCTAGCTAGTAGTTAAAATGAGTCAAAAAGTAAGTTGATACGGTGAGTATTAATAAAATAAAGAACTTTATTTTGGTTTGGGCACAAACCATACATCAAGACAAAGTATAAATACAATAAAATAAGAATAAACTGAAAACTAATTTGTTTGGTATATAATTGTGGGTCAGCTAAACACTTTCCCCCACATGTCCTAAAAGCACATTCACCCAACAAAAATCCACTACTAAGAGTAAGTTATTGTCTCATTTATTATGTATTGATTCAATCAAAATACACAAATACTTAAGCTTAAAAGAATATACTTAAGTATAAAAGAATAACTTTCATATCAATCATTCCTATAATCTTCCTTTACATTTTCTTATTATTAGTAAGAGATCGTTAGTGCAAGTATAAGAATTTTCTTGTTATTAGTGGAGGATTGATGTAGGATCATCCTATTATAACATTTCATTAAATAATTTTTTTAATTTAGGAGATCACAAAGAACTCTTAATTTTGACAAAATTAATTAGCTGAAAGAAATAAGGTAAAATACCAACCGTGCAAGCCACATGCATGGCCGTGCAAGGAGGCATGTAAAGGACACCCATCCATGTAAGATTCCGCCAATTATCATTTTTTTGAGAATAATCAAGCACAATCAGCCCACTTCCACCAAGAAATTTGAAAATTAAAAGGAAGAAAAAGACAAGGGACAAAGATGTTGGGGTTGGTGAGATTCGGCAACTTTTTTTCGGTATTAACCAACCCTTAAGGAAATTTCCAAGCAAGGTCAACCCACCCACTAGATGCACATGTTAACCCCTCCAAATCAGATTAGTTTGATTAACTAAGCATGGGAGATGATTGATTAGGCATGTGGGATGATTGAGTGACTTGTACTTTGATTTATTACCTATGATTTCAGCATATAAGGGGCTCCATGTTGTGGTATGGCTGTCAAAATGCCACACATGGATAACCTCTTTTTAATTATCATCCAATTAGTTGTTAGTTCATATTAGATAACTAGACAGAAAAGAATTGTTGGAATATAGCTAGGTGGGTAAGAGGGAATGGTAGAATAGACTTTTTGTAACCATGGCTACCACTATAAATGTGTCTAACCTCAACACAATGCAACACACTACCCCCTTGAATTGAAATAGAAATTTTTGAGCTCCCCTATTCTCCCTCTACAAATTTGAGTGAAAACTTTATTTTGAGTGTAAAATATTACAATTTTTATATCAAGGGTTAAAACCTTGAGTGGTAATTATGAATGTTTGATCTTTGGTACTAACTCAGATTAAATACTATCCTAATTATCATCACTTCTTTCTTTTTAACTTTCAATGGTCAATTATCTCATAAGCCACCATCTTCCATTAAGCATGTGTCAACTTGTTTAGCATATGCATCAAATTGGTATCAAAGCTTAAGGTTGAGAATTCGGGATAATTTTCATCTTCACTTTTTTCCCTCTTTACCCTGTCTAAGCCCAAACACTTCACAAAAAAATTTCATGCAAGGTTAGAGTGCGGTTGAAGATGAGGTTAAAGTTAGATGAAGTAGAAGAGCACACAATATCATGTTCCTTTAGAGGATTAAGAAGTGGAATTACATGCAAGGTGGAGTGGCACAAGTACTACACCTTAGATGAGTTGTTTCATCTAGACACTAAGGTAGATAAACATAATAATAATAAGAGAGGATGAAAGTTTTCTCAAGGAAAGTTCGCAACCAACAATTCCAAAGATTCCCCCTCATCATCCAAACCACACTCTCCTATTTGAAATGTTGAAGTAAAGGATACGGTGAAAGGTTTTAGGTTTGAAATCAAAAAACAAAAGGTCGTGAAGTTTTTCAAGTGTCAAGGCCTAGGGAACTATCAAAATGAGCTTCCCAAAAACAATGTTATGACTCTTTTGGACTTGGAGGAGGAAACCCATGAGGAGGAAATGAAAGACGCCAAATATTTCCATAAGGAGGAGGAATAGCAAGAAGAGGTGCTCTAGATTTAGGAAAATCCCTAATGGTGATAAGGGTGTTCCACACCAAGGATTTTATAGAGGAGGAAACACAATGTGAGAACATATTCCAAACCTAGTACATGATCCTTTATAAGGTATGCTCCTTTATCATTGATAGAAGAAGTTGTGCAAATGTGGCTTCTTGCACACTTTTGGAGAAGCTTAACTTGCCTACCACTCAACATGCCAAACCATATAAGATATAATGGCCCAATAATGGAAGCATGGTTGAAGAGACCAAGAAAAGTTTAGTTTCTTTTTCCATTAGGGAAACCTACCAATATAATGTGGTATATGATGTGTTTCATATTGACGCTTGTCATCTATTGCTAGAAAGACCTTAGAAATAAGATAGGCATGTCAAACATGATGGTAAGAGGAATACCTATTGTTTGAAATTTTCCAACAAAAATATTGTACTCACACCCTTTATTCCCCATTCCTTACTATTTAGGGAGGAAACTAAAATCAAGAAAACCTTGTTTTTATTAGAAAGGGGATAGACAAGGTGCTAGCTAAGGGAAAGATCATGTATTTTTTGTTGTTTCTTGAAGATAATAAAGAAAGTGGAGGAAGTGGCCCACTATTCAAACCCTTGCAATGGGAGTTTGGGGATATTTTCCCAAATGAGCTACTTAGTAAGCTACCTCCTAAGGGGAATTGAGCACCAAATTGACTTATTCCCTAGTGCTACACTCCCTAACAAGCTCGCATATAGGCGTGATCCTAAAGAAGATAAGGAGTTATAAAGGAAAGTTAAGGATTTGTTGCAAAAGGGTTCATTAGAGAATCCCTAAGTCTTAGTGTTATACCGACCCTTTAGTTACTAAAGAAGGATATAAGTATGAGGATGTGTGTTGATAGTAGAGCTATCAACAACATCACCATCAAGTATAGGTACCCTATACCTAGAATTTATGACATGTTAGATTACTTACATGGGGCCTTTGCATTCTTAAAGATTGATTTGAGGAGTGGATACTACCAAATTAGAGTGAAGGGAGGAGATGAATAGAAGACCACCATCATGACCAAAGGATGACTATATGAGTGTATGGTGATTCCTACTATAAAAACGCAAGCCAATATCCTATTTTAGTGAAAAGCTCAATGAATTGAGGTCCAACTACACCATATATCACCAGGAATTTTATGTCATTATTAACTCTCTTGATCATTGATCTCATTATCTAAGGCCCACATAGTTTTTATTAAATAATTATCATAAGTCTATAAAGTATTTAAATAGGTAACATATGATCAACCCTAGATATGTTAGGTGGATATAGTTTTTAAAATCCTTCTCTTTTGTAGCAAAACATAAAAGTTGAAAAACCAATGTAGTAGTTGATATCCTCTCTAGAAGGTATTGTATGTTGTCTCTATTAGAAGCTCGAGTCTTGGAGTTTTGAATCTTATATGATCTATACAAGGAGGATGAAGAATTTTCAAGATACTTTGAATACTGAGACAAGATTTGAGGCTCTTATGTCATACAAGATGGATTCCTTTTCAAGAAAACCAATATTTGCACCCCCAAAGAGCCCCATTTGAGAGTTTTTGGTATGAGAGGCACATGGAGGTGGGCTAGCTGTACATTTCAGGATCAAAAAGACCTACGATGTACTTCAAGAGCAATTCTATTGCCTTAAAATGATAATTGATGTACATGGAGTCATAGCCAGATGTACTACCTATCAAAAGTCTAAGAGTCACTTCCACTAAGGACTTTACACTCCATTACCCATCCCTCATAAACCTTGGCACCATGTGAGTATGAAATTCATAGTGGATTTTCCTAGAACTCAAAGGAAAAATGACTCCATTATGGTAATGGTGGATTGATTTTCTAAGATGGCTTACTTCATCCCATATCATACGACTGATGATAACTCTTATATAGCTGATCTATTCATTAAATAAATAGTAAGGTTGCATAGTATTCCTAGGTCCATTGTCTCGGATAAGGACACCAAATTCCTTATCTATTTTTAGATAACTTTTTGGAGGTTGGTTGGTTCTAAAATTCTATTTAGCACTGCCTACCACCCACAAATGGATGGTCAAACTAAAGTCACCAGCTAAACCCTAACTATTATCTTACATAGTTTGGTGTAAAAACCCCTTAAGGATTGAGACCTTAAGATTCCTCACACTGAGTGTACATACAATAATTCCCTCACTGTAACACCCCCAAAATTTACTACAGAAAAATTTCGTTTTATTAAAAGGAATTGTGGAAGCCAAGATATAAAACGGTGAATTTAGGGGATATTACCGCCACACTTAGTACCATACCGGTTCACTCGTACCGTTCCAGTACCAAGTGCTAAGGCTAAGGAACAAAATATCAATTGCTAGAAATTCAAACCATTATTAATCAGAGTTGTACAAGTAAATACTTTATAAGAATAGATTCCACCAATGGTGGTTACAAGGACAAGAAATACATTTAAACCAGAAGTTAAAGGTAAAGGGAGAACCCTAAAGGTCCGGATAATCCTTACGCACTTTCCCGTTGCCCACTTGAGTAGCACCTGAAATTGGACCTGCAAGGGACACTGTCCATTGAATAGGCGGGGGCTCCATAAATGGAACTCGTCAGTACTATGGTACTGAGTAACCCTTTAAAGTCACACTTAAAGGCAAGCCCGCAATGTAACACATGATACAAAACTACATATATATATATAACAAGATGTGTACATATAACATTCACATAATTCACAATCACATCATATATCAATAGGTTGTTATGAACAATCCATACTTTCGGCCCTTGAGCCATGTCATAGTGCAAAATTAATACATTCCGGCCTTAAGCCATTATTCCATCATCATTCAATCAATCTCATATTTTATATCCATGTGAGTGTGAAAACCCCACTATTATAGCCGGTGGATCCGTCACTTATAGGGCAGAACGTACCTAACCACTATTATATGCCGGTGGATCGGTCTCCAGGGAAAAACGCTCCTGGCCACTATTATTCGCCAGTGGACCGGTCTGGCCCCGACTCACATGGTGTTCCACTATAAGTGATTAGTATTTTTCCATAACTTTATTCACATACATGACTAATTTTATTGAGCTCGGGACCCCCACTATTATTGCCGGTGGATTAGAATATATATATCAACATCATCTAGGGCAACACGCTCCTGGGCCACTATTATGTCCGGTGGATCGGTACTCATAATCACTTTCCAGGGTAACACGCTCTTGGGCCACTATTATAGCCGGTGGATCGGTAATCAATATCATAATCCAACTGGGCCCGGCT
The DNA here is from genome assembly GCA_039764185.1 of Tamarix austromongolica. Lineage (NCBI taxonomy): Eukaryota > Viridiplantae > Streptophyta > Magnoliopsida > Caryophyllales > Tamaricaceae > Tamarix > Tamarix austromongolica. Next base: position 85,430,935 of record CM077818.1, on the reverse strand, counting down.
CATAATCTTTCACTTTCATGATTAGTATTTTTCCTTTCTTTAATCAACACAACAAATCCATTTATTTTCCTCGGATGGGAGATCAAGAACCCGGGACACAAAGGTACACCGGTCGTACCGGTGCATACAAGCTACTCAGTACCCTTCAACCAAGAACCCAAGGACGCAAAGGTACCCTGGTTGTACTGGTGCATAAAGCTACTCAGTACCCTATCGACAAGGACACTTAATCCATAAGTATGCATACCCCCTAACTAGGTCCGTAGAGCTAGATAGAGTAAGATATAGGGCCTGGCTGGGGCACAAAGGCACACCAGCAAATACCAGAATAATCATGGGCTAAACCACGTCTGTAGGGTAGCGACCCCTAAAGAGTCACAATTTTCGATCTCGAGGTCTTTCACTTTAAGTATTAGTGTCTTAATTAAAGTGACCATGAAAAGCACAATAATCTGATACTTATTCACTTTCAATCGTTCTGATATCATTAGTCGTTTCTTATTCAGGCGGTTATCCAAGATAATACAGAGAAATCATTAAGGCCACACTGATTATCAAATACTCTTACTTGGCTAATCAGCATTATTTAAATCATATTATGAAATTCCACAGTCACAACGACATATTAGGTACAAATTACTTATTTACCCCTCACTTATATAATTACTAATTCATCCCTTCCTTACTTGATAAGTTACCATATTACCCTTAAGGTTGCATAATTATCAAATTACCCCTTATCCAGTTTAGGTTACCAAGTTACCCCGTACGCTTTTTAGATCACCATTCACCCCTTATAATTACTACACTTAACATGTCTCCCATTTGGTTGGTTAGATTACCAATTTGCCCTTTTCTTTTATTACCATCAACAACTTGCCCTTTAGTTGGATAAATCACCAAAGTATCCATCTTTGCTATCATGATTACTAATTCGCCCCTCTAGTAGGTTAAATAATTACTAACTTACCCTTTAGTCGGTTAAATTACCAAATTTCCCTTCTCCATCATCATAATTACCGAATTGTCCTTTAGTTGGTTAAATTACCAAATTACCCTTTTCCATTATCATAATTACCATTCTACCCTTCTCAATTATTATAATTACCATTTGACCCTTTTTAATTATAAATCCCAAATTACCCTTCTTCATAATTACAATTATTAATTCACCCTCCTTCATAATTATAATTACCCATTTACCCTTCTCCATATTTATAATTATTAATTTACCCTTCTCCATATTCATAATTATTAATTTACCCTTTTCCATAATTATATTTACCCATTTACACCTCCCTATTATTATAATTACTATATTGCCCTTCTCTATTATTAAAATTACCATAATGCCCTTTTATTGGCTAATTTAGCGAATTATCCTTCTCTATTATCATAATTATCCAATTGCCCTTTTTTAATCATAATTTAATTACCAATTTATCTTTCGTCGTTATCATTATTACCAAGTTACCCCTTACTCCCAAGTGTGCCATAAATATCCTTTTAATTTACAAAATTACCCTTCTACCCCTTCCTTCCAAATTACCATAATACCCTTTTATTTACAAAATTACCACAATACCCTTTTGCTTATAAAATTACCATAACACCCCTTTTACTTTATAAATTACTATTTTACCCTTTTACATCCAAAATTACCATTTTTATCTTTCCTTACAAAATTACCGTTTTGCCCTTCTTTTCCAAAATTACAATATTACCCTTTACTCCCAAAATCACCACTTTACCCTTTTCTCCCAAAATTACCATAATACCCCTTTACTTATAAAATTAACATTTTTCCACTTGCTTATAAAATTACCATATTGCCCTTTTTACTCCCAAAATTACCACTTTACCCTTCACTTATAAAATTACCATTTCGCCATTCACTTACAAAATTACCATATTACCATTTACTTTTAAATTACTATTTTGCCCCTCTACCTCCAAAATTACCATAATGCCCCTTTACTTGAACAATTACTGTAACACCCCGAGTCGACACGACCACACGGGGGCTACCTTGAAGTGCTTTCGGATTGATCGGCTGGCTCCACAGATCAACACGAGTCCTTTCAGTACGCTTTGTCCTCACTCACGCACTTTCCGAGAAATTTTCAGAAAATTTCTGAAACTTCCCAGAAGGTCACCCATCCTAAAATTGCTCCACAGCCAGTACGCTTAACTGTGGAGTTCTTAGGATGGAATCACCAAAAGGATGGTATACCATGTTGATATAAGTAGCCAAATCAATCCTTATAACACTCCGCTCAATTTGGGGTATTACAATTACCATATTTTCCTTTACTCATAAAATTACCATAATACCCCTAACTTCCATAATTACCACAAACCCCTTTTCACTTGTAAAATTACCATATTGCCCTTTTCCTTCAAAATTAACACTTTACCCCCTTATTACACCACTTTTATAAGTTAACATTACCACATGGAATAATAATATTAATACTCCATTAACAATATCCAACTCCACCAACCATTATACTTTAACATAATACATATTAGCACCTACACATATTAGGCCATAATCTAACGTAAGGAATATTACAAAAATGCCCCTAGGGTTCACAATAATATTGTTCATGCATAAATGGCCACAATAATATAAAATAACATAGATAAGTAATTAACAATTTCATTAATAATCAAATTCTTCCTTTAGACCACATTTCCACACATATCACATAAAAGAGCATACTTTCCTTTTTATTAAAGAATACAAGCAAACATATATTTTATATTAACAACCATGTATCAACCATAATAACATATTAAAATCCCTAATGTGTAAACATACGTTTATCATGCGTTTAAGTGGGGTTTAACGATTACCTTAATTTCCCGCAAAATTGAATCTTACCGGCATCCCGGTTAAAGATTCAAGCTTTAAATAGAAAAATCAACACCTAAAAATAATATCAACAATTATTATATTAGAAATAAGGAAATCAAAGTATAAGACCTTATAAATTTTACTTAATAAAATAATTAACTTAAATATTATTTTACCTTAAAATTTTTAATAAAAATGGTCCAATAATTGCAGCAACTTATACTGCATATGCAGCATGAGCTGCATGCAAAAATAATTAGAGGAGGCTCGAAGGGGAGGGTGGAGGAAGAAAATTGGTTATTTTCGGTTTGGGTCTTTAGGCTAGAAAAGAAGGTAGATGGGGGAGGTTTCAAGGCAAGGGAATGGTGCAGGAGTAAAGAGGGGGTGTAGGTGGATACTGGGGATGGGTTGTTGGTGGCTAAGGACGGTTGATGCAGCGGCGGCGAGGTGGCAAAGTTGGCTGCCGAGGTGGGTCGAGGTGGAGGGGCTGAGAAGGAAGGAAAAGAGGAGGGAAAAATGAAGGGGTGCAAGGGCTATTTTTGACCAACTAAGGCATGGTGGTGGTAGAGGGGGTTTCAAGGAGGAGATTGGTGGTCTGGGTGGCGGTAGAGGCGGCCGGACGGTGGCGTAAAGAGGTGTTGCAGGTGGGCTGTCGAGAAGGGTGAAATATAGGGATAAAAAGAAGAGGGGAGGAAGAGGGAGTTGCGGGGTGGCTTAGATGGTGTTGGAGTGGTGTAGGGCAGTATTAGAAGGGTGAAGGAGGCGGTGCAAGCTGCGGGTGTGGCGGTTGGAGCGGCGGTGCACAAAATAGGGGAAAAAATGGAAAGAGAAGGGGGAGATTGGGGTGGTAAGGAGCTCGAAGAATAGGGTAGACAAATGGCTGAAGGGGAGAAGAAAAAGAAGAGGGAGAAGAGAGGGGGCGGGGGGCTGATCAACGACAGTGTCTAGGGTGGCTGTGTGTCGTAGGGTGGCAGGGGAGGTTGACGAAGAGGGGTAAGGGGAGCCATGCGGGATGAGGTGCATGGCTGCCCAGTTCCATATTGGTGAAAAATGTAGGGGAGAGAGAGAGAGAAGGATGCAGGTGGCGACAGAAGGTGGTAGAGGGGCGGTGGTCGAGCATGGCGAAGGGGACTGATCATGGCTGTTGTGTCGAGGCATAGAGAAGGGAGAAGAAAGAAAGGAAGGGGGTGCAGGCTGGAGCACAGGGGGAAAAAAATGGGCGGCCGGCCCGGTCTGAGGAGAAAAGAAAAAAAAAAGATGAAGGCCAGTCTGGGTCGGGACGGTTGTGCATGTGGGTGGAGGAAGAATGGGCTGTTGGCCCAAGCGCAAGAGGCAAGCCTGGCAGCCCGAGCCAGGAAGAGAAAAAAAAAGGAAAGGAAGGAGGAAAAGGAGAAAAGGAGAAGGAAAAGAAAAGAAAAGGAAAAGAAAATGGAAAATGGAAACTGGGAAAATTTAAAATAATTGAATTTATAAAATATTAGGATGTAATATTTTTTAATAATAAATTTATTTAATAGTTTAATTTAATATAATTAAATATATGGGCATAAAAAGGATAATTATAGTAAAATAATAGTTTGAAAATTTATTTAAGTAAAAATAATATGGTAAAATAACAAAATATTTATTTTTAATTTATTAAATACTCCTATCTAAATTTATATACTCAAAAATCCATAAAATAATTAAACTAAATAATTTTAAAAGCTAATTTATTTCAAGTAAAAGCTATTTATTAAATTAACGGTTTCCTAAAATTTTGGGGGATTACACTCACATACACCATCGACCATTTAACTTTTGAAATTTTTTATGGATACATCTTAGAAAGGAAAGGTTTTCCTCTAGAAGAAAAAAAAAAGCTTATGCCAAGGAGTGATGGGTTGTTCAAAGTTCTTGAGAAGATTGGAAGTAATGCTTATTGGCTTAATTTACCACCAAACATGGGGAATATATAAAATATATTTAATGTGGGATATTTAGTCCCCCACCGATATGATAAGCCATACACAGATGAGAAGGAACCTTCCTAAGACAAAGAGGATGATGTAGGAGCATTCTATAGTAACATTCCACTAATTAATTTTACTAAGTTAGGAGATCACAAATTACTCTTAACTTTGATAAAATTATTTAGCTAAAGTAAATAAAGTAGAGTAGAGAGAAAGGCCATGGAACACACTTGGAATGCGTTGTTAGGGTTTCACACTAGTTCCCATGGCACAAAACAAGAGGAAATTTGTTGGCTCTAAGGATTTAACCACGACAAAGAATCTTCCAGCATATGTTCAAAGAGATTAAAGCATCGAGTTCTGAGGAAGAGGTTTTAGAGCAATGTCATATAGCTGAGATAGAGGAGGATAATTGCATTGACGTGCACACACCCCAATCTTCATCTTTCAAGGTGCTCCAAATTTTATCTGGCCAGGCCCCTCTTATGTTGTCTCATAATCAACAAGACTTAGGGTTGGTGGGTGAATCTGGCAAGGGTATGGCAGATGAGTTAGAGGAGGGATTTTCTTGGAGGGATCGGGTGGCCCTGAATAGAAACCCTGACCAATGCATGGTCCTTAGATACGTTCCTCCATGCATCAAAGATGGTAAGGTTTTCATTACCTTGGAGAAAGAGGAAGTTGATCACGAGGTTGCTAAATGGGATCATACATTGGTTGGCTATGTCTATGGGTACTCGCCCTCTTTCAATCAGATGCTAGGACTGTAACTATAGTCTAAAGCAATACTGAACTTATTTTGGCCGGCCTTTGATTCTAAAACATTAGCGTCGTCAGATGAGGCTATCTAAGGAGGAACTACAATTTGTCCCTTTGTCGGTCAAACTACCTCACCTATCGTTGGAGTAATGGTCCCCAAAATTGTTGAGTATGATATTGAGTTTGGTTGGCAAACCTATTTGCACTGATGCCATCACCCTCAGGAAGGATAGAATTGTCGTTTGTCAGGTCTTAGTTGAGGTGGATACAAAGAAACCGCTGTGTGAGGTTGTCCACATCAGAGATCTAGATGGAAACCCACTTATTGTCCTGTATGTGCAGTTCCCACACATGATGCCAAGTTGTGTCCTAAGCTTAGGACAAAATCCCATTTAGGTGCTCCCTAGCTACACCAGGAGTGGAAGGTGGTGCGTGATATAAGACATGAAGTTAGGGGGAATGGGAAAATAGGTGACCATGGTTCTAATGTTACCCATTCCTCTGTTGTGCATGACCATAGGGTCCTAGAACTCAAATAGGTGGATTGGCTAAGGCATCCTTATGTATTGCAATCCTCTTCGTCCAGAGGTTGTGCGAGTCATGGTAATTGGTTCCTACTGCTACAAAAGGGTATGCTTGAGGTGAACATGGGTCAAGAATTGAGCTTGGTAGGGAATTATATGCATGACTCAGGTCCCTCATGCTAGCTTGCTGGACTGTCTAAGGAATAAATGATCCATTCAAGCAAAAGAAAGTGCGTGAATGGATAAGGAAGTGTAGATGTTCATTAGTTGGTTTAGTGGAGACACGAGTCAAGATGGGTAAGTTTGGTGCTGTGAAAAAATAATGTTATCTGCAATTGGTGTTTTGTCAATAATTATCAATACCACTATAATGGGAGGATTTGGGTTCTATAGGACCCTAGTTTTTGGACAATATCTCATCTTGGATCAACTAATCAATGTATTTTATGTGATGTGGCTGCTACTAATGGGGGTGCGCATTTTATGGCTGGTTTTGTATATGCCTTCAACTCCGGTTCTACAAGAAGATCACTTTGGAGTTGGCTGGGTGATTTTAATGTGGTTTTAAAATTAGAGGAGAAATTTGGAGGTGATATACCTTCCCCCCAGGATGTTCAGGACTTTATGTAGTGTATTCATGAGCTTGGGCTTGTAGACATTAAGGGTTATGGAAACTTCTTCACTTGGCTTAACAAGAGGGAAAGGGAGGAGGCAGTTGCTTGTAAGCTTGATTGTTCTTTGGTTAATATACCTTAGCTTAGCACCTTCACCCAATATTATGCTGATTTCCTTACGCCTTCTATTTCTGATCATATTCCTCTTGATGTTCACATGGGGACTTCCTCCTCTACTAGGAAACCATTTCGGTTTAACAACTTTTGGACTGAAGATGATACCTTCTTGAGTATTGTATTTCGTGAGTGGCGGTGCTAGCCATCGGGTAATCTTCTCCTTGATATACATCGGAAGCTGTAGAATTTAAAGCCGACTTTTAAGGAGCTTAACAAGACTAAGTATGGCTCCATCGGTCATAGGGTGGAGATGGATAGATCTTCTATGCATGCTACCTAGATCGCTTTTCTCACGAACCATACTAGTGATACGTTGCGAAAGGATTTACGTGTTTGTGAATTTAAGTTTGATCATCTTACCCATTATGAAGAGATTTTTTTGAAGTAGAAAGCCAAGATTCATTGGCTTAATGTGGGTGATTCAAACCACAAATATTTTTTTGATCATGTGAAGGGTCACCAAAATAGGAATGCGGTGACTAGAATTGAACTTGAGGATGGTCAGGTCCTTTTTGATCTGCCACAAATTAAAGCAGCCTTCCTAGATTTTTATAAAAATTTGATAGGTTCACCTTTTCATGCTTCTGTGACACTAAGCCAAAGGTAGTGGCATTAGGCGGTTCTCTTCAACAGTCTCATCAACACCAACTCTTGGCACAGGTTTCCTACTCTAAAGTAAATGCCGTGGTTTTTCTATGGGTGATAACAAGGCTCCTAGGGTGGATGGTTTCTTGGCTTTGTTTTTCAAGAAGGCTTGGGGTGTGATAGGTGATAACATAGTAGCAGTTGTTGCTGACTTCTTTGCCACAGGTTTCCTTCCTCATCAAATCAATATCACTTCGCTCACTCTCATCCCTAAGAAGGTGAATGCTACAAAAGTTAGTGAGTACCGACCAATTGCCTGTTGTGAGGTGCTTTACAAGATCATGTCCAAGATCCTCACTGCCAGACTTCAACCCATTATGCCATTCATTATTGACCCAACTCAATCTGGTTTTGTTAAGGGAATACAAATAGGAGACAACATCCTTCTTGCTACTAAACTGGTTATAAAATCTTCTCAGAAACGTGTGTCCCCGAGATGTATGATGAAGCTAGACATTCAGAAGGCCTAAGATTATATTAATAGGACGTTATTGAAATGTGTTCTCCATGCTTATGGATTTCCTCTCCATGTGGTTAACTTGCTCCTTGCTTGTGTAACAACTGCTTCATTTTCTCTGTCGTTAAATGGGGAACTGACTCCACCATTTTGAGGGCAGAGTGGCCTCAGACAAGGTGACTCATTGTCTCCATACTTATTTGTTCTTGTTGCTAATTATCTAACTAGAATGCTCAAGCGTTTATGGAGTGATGTTGAGTTTAGAGGGCATCCTAAATGTAAACAATTGCGCTTAATCAACTTGGCCTTTGCTGATGACATATTACTCTTTTTTTCGGAAGATTTGAGGTATGTTCATAAGCTCATCGAGGTGGTGGATGATTTTTCTACTCGGTTTGGTCTTTTCATTCATCCCCAAAAATGCTACATTTATTTTGGTGGCGTGGATGAGAGGAAAAAACCAAAGATCCTCCAGACTCTTAATTTTACTAAGGGGAGTTTTCCTTTTACTTATCTTAGGGTACCACTATCTTTTTCTCAATTAACTAGAGCACAAATGCAGGGTCTGGTCCATAAGATTGAGATAAGACTTTCTTCCTGGCATTCTCACTTGCTTTCTAATGCAGTCAGGGCTCAGCTTCTATAGTTAGTGATCTTCTGTTTACAAATTTATTAGTGTAAAGTTTTCATCCTCCCCCATAAACTGATTCAGGAGCTAGAGAGCATGTGTAGGAATTTTTTTATGGAACAACAAGATAGACACCTCCAGAAAAGCTTTAATTGCATGGAGAGTGGTTTGCTCGCCTAAGAAAGAGGGGGGGTTTAAGTCTTATTGATATTCAGATGTGGAATAGAGTTGCACTGGGGAAAGTCCTATGGAATATTTACAACAAAAAAGATTCATTGTGGGTGAGGTGCGTGCATTCCATCTATCTAAGGGACTGTACTATGTGGACATTCTCTGCTCTACACTTATGTTCTAGGAAATTGCAGCAGGTGCTCAAGCTAAGGCCTGCTTTTCCTCCCCCTTTTTCAAGATACCTATAACTAGTTTTCATGTTTGGGTAAAGAGGATGCCTATAGCATTTGCAAGGTGTATGAATTGATGCAGCAACGAAGAGAGAAATTTTCCTGGTACCTTTTTGTTTGGTGCTCTCTTGCAGCACCCAAGCATAAGTTCCTTATATGGTTGGTTGTACAAGATAGATTTCTTAACAAGGTGAGAATGCAACGTATGAGACTCTTAAAGGACACAAAATGTGTGCTTTGTTTAGATGACAAAGATAAAATTGCACAACATTTGTTCATGGAGTGTTCTTTTAGCCTGGAGATATAGAACAGAATTTGATCGGCTTTTAACTGTAGGGATGTAGTGCATTCTTGGGATGATGAGATAAATTCCTTGTCCAGGACGATGATACAGCCTAAGGAGAAGAAAGCTATGTTGCGAGCCTCATTTGTTACCTTCGTCGCATTAGTTTGGTATGAAAGAAACTCAAGAATTTTTCATAACGTATCACAAACTTGTAGCAGTCTTCTTAAAGATATTAGTTTTATCATGGCTAGTCGGTGTTTTGCCTTTGATCATACTGTAAAATATGATATATGACATAATTGTATTGATGGTTTGGTCATGAGCTGAGTTAGTTGTACCTCAAGCCTATTGGCATGTTATTTATATATTCTTTTATTACTTATCAAAAAAATAAGGTAGAGTACTAGCCATGCACAAACTATGCAAGCCACGTACATGGTCATGTAAGGCGGCACATAAAGGGAACTTATCCATGTAGGATTTAGCCAGCTATCTTTTACTGAGAATAATTAAGCATAATCATCCCACTTGCACCAAGAAATTTGAAACTAAAAAGGAAAAAAAAGATAAGGTGCAAAGATGGTGGGGTTGGTGAGATTCATCAACTTTTTTTTAGGTATTAACCAACCATCAAGGAAATGTCCAAGCAAGGTCAACCCACCTACTATACACACATGTTAACTCCTCCAACTTAGATTATTTTGATTAACTAAGTATGGGAGATGGTTGATTAGATATAGGGGATTATAGAGTGATTTGTACTTTGATTTATTACCTACCATTTTAGCATTTAAGGGACTCTATGATATGGTATAACTATCAAAATACCACACATGGGCTAACCTCATTTTAGTTATCATCCAACTAGTTTTTTTCTTGTATTATATGAGTAGATAGAAAAGAATGGTTGGAATGTAACTAGGTAGGTAAAGGGGAAGGGTAGAATAGACTTTTTAAACCATGGCTACAACTATAAATATGGGTATACTCAAAAAAATACTACACACTATCCCCTTGAATTGAAATTGGAACTTTCGAGCTCCCCTATTCCCCTTCTACAAAGTTGAGTGAAAACTTTGTTTTGAGTGTAAAATCTCACAATTTTTATCTCAAGTGTTGAAAACTTGAGTGCTAAATGTGAGTGTTTGATCTTTGGTACTACCTTAGATCAAATATTATCCCACTTCTCATCCTTTCTCTCTTTTTAACTTTCAGTGATCAATTATCCCATAAGTCACCATCTTCCATTAAGCATGTGCCAACTTGTTTAGCATATGCATCAAGGATCATTGGTAAGTCCAACATAGAGAAGGAATATTTTATTAGTTTTTATATTCTAATATTTTTTCCTAGTTAAATGATTTTAAATGTCCTTTTTTTTGGTGAACTTGGTTTAGTATAGCTAAAAAAAAATGCATTTCCCTAACCTAGTCCAATAGCATGATCATTTTTGTAGGTTGTAAAGGGGGTGTGCATTGAATTTGGATATTTTTAGACTCAAAAAGCTTTCATAGTTGGGTATCTCTGTTATCTATTAAGTACCTAGACTATTCCACATCCACTACTCTATACTTTTGTTTCCACTCCTATACCATAATTGTTCCCTCATCTTTTTTGTGGTTATTGGGTCTTTGTTGAGTAGTTCTATATATTTTTCTAAATGGAATTGGGGAGAAACAAGGAAACAAATTATGGATTCACTACTTTAAACTTTTTTTTCTCCCTTTTGTTTTTTGTATTAGGTAATTGCTCATAAAAAAATATAACCCTCAAAACCACAAATGCATGTTTTTGGAGGATAATTTTGATAACTTTGAGAAGTGAATGGCAATTATGATTGCATCATGGTCATATTAAAGTTTACTTTTGAGGTTGCGGATCATCCATGCCAAGGCATTATGATAAACTTTGTTTTTATTTTATCATTCTTTATGGTTCTTATTTTTAAATAATTTAAAAGTGAATTCTAAAGTAGAGTAATTAGTGAATTGAATCATTCTTGATCTCTCAAATGTTAGGGCTTTGGATAAAATAAAAAAATTGGTCTCAAAATTTATCTATTTTCTTTGAGAAATTCAAAGTATATTATGTCTTACACATTGATCTCTCATTCAATAGAAATATTGACATCTAGATTTTTGGTACTCAAATTACTACACCTCTCACAAACAAAATGAAGCAAATTAATGAAGAAACCAAGAAAAGAAATCAAGAAGGATAAGACATTACTAAAGGGACATTAGCTAACTTATATGTTAGATAAATAGTGGGATCTATTTATCAACAAAAAATGAACATAGACATTTTGGGATGCAAAAAATAATATGAGGATTATGTGCTTGAAGAATAAGTATATGGTAGGAAAGGGGTTGAAATTTTGGATGGCAAATGACAAGTTTGTGATGAGATAATTTTTGAGTATGAAAACTTGGTGTTTGATTTACTTATTGAGGATATGAAAATGCGTGAGATTTTGTGAGCTAATGTTTTGCTGGAGAAGTTCCAACCCTCCAAGAGACACTTTGGAAATCATCTAAAACACATTAATGATATATCATTCCAAAAGATAATCAATCATATACAACTTAGGAGGTTAATCGTATTAAGGATAATTTTGATTATCCGTCTCTTAATTCTATTAAGACTAATCATATAGAGTATTTTAGCCTTTCTATTTTAGATTAGTTCAAAATTAAAAGTAAAAAAGCCTAGAAAAATTTGCACCAAAAAATTCTAAACTATGTTAAGAAAAGTAACAAAATGAGGGGCTAAAAGGGTCATCTGCCATGTATGTGGAAACTAGAATAGATGCCTCATAGTATTACTGAAGATGAATATATTATTATCATTGTGGTCATGGTGATTACTGGGCATCAAGATTAACTATGTGCTAAACATTAAAGCTTATAGGAATTTATGCATCAACAAGGACCTTTTCCACTATTTTGGGCATGTTTCATATTCATGGAAAACATGGTCACTACTAGAGTGCTTGGTAAGGGAAATAATTTCATTTAACATACTTTCATAAAACATTAGTATTGAATGATGTTTTTTATGTATCACTTCTTTGTTAGAACCTAGTTTTCTAGTGGTTTTCCTAATAAGGCTGGTCTAAAACTTATTTTTAAATATGCCAAAGTTATAATCACTATGAATGATGACTTTGTGGTAAAGAAATATGTGACTAATGTTTTTTTTACATTAAAAACTATTACAATTGCTACTAATTCAATTTAATTTGTTGATTTTGTTTGTGTTACTAAATATGCTATGTTATGGTACACTAGGGCATGTGCTTATTGCTTCTACTAAGTGACTTAGAAATATAAATCTAATATATGTTGAGGATGCATAAAATATTTCTAAGTGTTTTGTAAATGTGGATTCTAACTTTTCCAAAAAGCCTCGATCATAGGTGCTTTCAATCATTTAAACTAATATATTCAAATTTAGTAAATTTCAAGAACATTGTTAGTAGAGAAAATATATATATATATTCATTATTATATTTTATTATGGTTAGTATGATAATTATTTTTTATTACTACTACTACTATTTTTATCATTACTATCATTATTATAAGTATTATTATTAAATTTATATGAACTTTATTATTATCAAAATAAAAAATTATTTGATAAAGTCATGAAAATAAGCTTAAGAGAGCACACCCATACAATGTGACTTTTGTTTATGTAATCCTATTGAGAATAGCATATAATATGTGGAAATAAAATTGAAAAAAAATTATGAAATTATCCTTTTTTAAAGGAAATTTCAAATCTCTTAATATTCATTCTCATTCCCACTTTCCCATTCCGTAAAAACAATCGCCCTCTAAGGTTAATCTACTATAGTGTAAAAAATGAAACCAAATTCAAAGTGGAAGTTGAAACTAATTGGACAAATAATTATGGTGCAAATTATATAATATGCATTGTCATACTGTGTGGTTTAAGCAAATGTTAGCGTCATCATGACATTAACATTTTTTTTAAATTAAAATACATATTAGTAGAATTATCTGAAAAACTATACATAACATAATATTTCTATGATTTTTCTCTACAGATAAAGATATATATTAATATAATTTTTCTAAAAAATTATAATAAAATATTTATACAAGATCATGAAATAAATTTTGAGTAAAAACATATGTGTTAGTTAGTAGAATAATAGTAAAAGATATGTGTAATGATAGTGAAAAATCAGTTTCTGTATAATAAAAATGAAATTTTAGTGGAATGATGGAGTAAAATATATATAGTGGTGCAAGATAATTATAATAAGGTGAAAAATATATAATGATGGTGGAAAATCATCAAAACAGTGTTGAAATTTAGTAGTAAAATTTAATAAAATAATGGTGAAAGATATATACAATAATAGTGAAAGATAAGTAGAATGTTTAGAAAATATCAATTTATAAATCATGAAAAATCAATTTATTTATGATAACACATTTGATTATATTCTATGGTAAAAGATCTTCTAAATGTTAGTGAAATATTAACTTGATTATGGTAAAAGATCAGTTCGATTGGATATCGCAATAGCTGAGGATTGAATGATTCTCATAAGCATGTAGCAGTTTAAAAATAGATTAGATGAGAATAAACTATCCATTGTTGGACTAGCAGAGATTCAAACAAAAGTTAATAAAGTTGATTTAGTTACTAGTAAAATAAATCCATAGTGGTAATGGATTCACAATCTATATATGTGTCATAATGATAAAATTCTTAGTGGTAGGAACTAGGGTTGTAAATGAACTAAGGTGATCCAAACACCCTCGGGTTCATACTTGTCTCATTTAATCAATAAGCATCAAATAAGGCTCGGGTTATACTTGTTTAACTAAATAAATGAGCCAAACCTAGCTTTTAATGTTCCGAGCTAACGAGTCTAAGCTATAAATGATTTGAGTAAAACTTTTTGAGATTAGCCATAGCTTGTTTAATAAATGATTATAAAAGTGAATTTTAGGCTCAACTCATTTAACCAAATGTATGATCCAAATCAATCTTTTAAAAAGCCAAGTCAAGCAGGATCACGAGGCAACTTAGCTCATTTACAACCTTAGTTGGAACGATTTGCATTTGAATATTCAAAGACTAGGCGAGTGCAAATAAGGTATTTTCTATCAAGTAACAACCACCTAAACCCCTCTTAATTTTATTGATCTAACTTATCTATGTAAGAAAGGAGAAATATTTGGCATTAGCTTTCTCAACGAACACATCATCCTCATTTTCAACCATGGTTACTGGTAGGTAATTTCAATGTAATAAGATCCTTATAAGAAAATTTACAAGGAGTATATCTTAATCAATGAGATATTGATGACTTTAAATCCTCTGTTTCTTCCCTCCAATTATTAGATTTGAGATTGATCGATCCATTTTTAATTGGGAAACAAATTGGAAGGAGATCATAAAATGTAGAATAAACTTGATAGGGTGTTATGTTATCCTTTATGGCTAGATGCATTTGATGGATTAAAAGCAACTTTCCAATCCCTCTACCTTTTGATTTTAAACCATTCATCAATGTTTTCCATTTGAACTAACTCATTTCCAATGGTCCTAAACCATTCAAATTCTACAACATATAGATAAAGGATGATAAATGATTGCATTTAATTTAATATACCCGGTAGAGAACTCACATTGGAACTCATTTGCAAATTATTATACAAAAACATTAAAATAACCTCTTATGACCTTAAATAGTGTTAGTTTCAGTAATATATCTTCTAGAATCAGTGCAGCAAAAAATGACCTTGAACACTCACAAAAGCAACTTGTTTTTTACCCTCTTAATGAAGACGTGAAACAACAAGAACATCAATGTCTGTAGAAATACCATCACCTAGAAATATGTGAAGAAAGATAATTCAAACAAAAATGATGATTCTAAAGGTTCACTTTATGTGATAACAACATACATTTTCCCCCTCTATTATGAGAGGGAAAAACATATAAATCATAATTTAGATATAAAGGACTTAACTATAATAATTCACATAGAACAACAACAAATTTGTAATACTTTCTCGAAGTTATTTATTAGTGTTATGGGAAATGATCGCACACCTATAAGCTCTTTTCACTAGAAAATCAAAAATAGAGGCTTGAAGCTCACCGAGAACCATCAACACCATCTCTTACAACATGTTAGCTAGCAAGAAGTAAGAGATGCATTGTTCTTATAATACTCCCAAAAATCACAGCTGAAAATTTTAGTTTAATTAAAACATACACAAGCACAGGGGATGCTACTGTCTTGAGCAGCACAAGCCTAGCCCCCAGCCAATCTCGTACCAACCACAAGGCTATAAAATAATTTCACAAATCATCAGACTAATTAAGACATGGAACTATATAAATCCAAAAGATTCATAATAAAGAGAAAGAGTACATAAATTAAAGAGTCAAAATAAAATTTAAAATTAATACAGTGTCAAGCCCCCAAGGGGAAAGAACGATATAATATGACATAAAATAAAATTGGAAAAATGAGAATCCGGTCGACACTCTCTCTCAACCCCAAGTAAAGTCCAATGGATCATCGAATAACCCCACTCGACTCATCGAGTGCATCATAGGCATCGAATACAATATCTCCTACCTGCACAAACTTAGAAGGAACATCTGCTCGTGGGAATGAGTAGCACCCATGAAACGGGTGATCATTATGCTACATACTGATCAAGGTAACCATATGGGTAAGGCCATACAAGAACAATAGTCAAGTAAGGTATACAATGCATAATTTAGATTCATATCATCAATATAGACATAGATTATTATTTCTGTCTTACACATTTCTCATATTAATTCCGTGTGAATATGGGGACCCCACTATTATAGCCGGTGGACTGAAAACACTCCACAGGGTAAAACGCACCTGACTACTATTATAGCTGATGGATCGGATATTATTCCACAAGACAGAACGCACCTGACCACTATTATAACCGGTGGACCAAAAAAATATCATCACTAACTCACGTGGTGTTCTACTATAAGTAATTATTATCTTCTCATGATTTATTATCATGCAAAGTTTGGTTTATCGAGCTTGTAATCCCCCACTATTATAGCCAGTGGATTGAAAATACTCCATAGGGAAGAACCCACCTAACCACAATTATAGTTGGTGGACCGGATATCTCTTCATAGGGCAGCACACACCTGACCACTATTATAGCTGATAGACCAAAAATTATCCTCACTGGGCCCGACTTGATAATCTTTCACTTTAAGTGTTTAGTGTTTTATTCGTATCTTATTCCACACACAACCAAGACTAGACATGCATGACCCACTAGACTTCCCATACTTACCCTTTTATTCTCAGTTCTCCTAAAAGTCATGTCTCATATCTTGGGACCTTTACACAACCTATGACTTCAAAAATTCCTCCCCATCTTTTCCCACTCACAATGAGAAACCCAAAATCTTCTACACGTGGTTCAAGGCTTACTCCCCATAACTCTATTTCGACTCCTCTTCGCCCTTTAGGGTTTCCCTCTAAAACCTTAATCTGGCTTATATGACCTCCCTTCCCCTCATCCTACACAACACATACTCCTCTTTGCTACCAAAACCATCACTCCCCTCAAACCACACCCAACATCACAACTTCGCTACCCATCTTCCACACGTGATCATGAAAACCCTACTTTGCTCCCCAAAACCTAGTGCTTCTCCTTTCTTTTTTATCACCCCTCAACAGCCAAACACCTTTTCCTAATTGACTCACTTTTCCTCCATGTGATACCCCTTTCATTCTTATTCCCCATTCTAACCATTTCCATTATTTTTCCCTTCCTTACACACTTCTCTCACTTAGGATTTCCTCATAAATCCTAGCCAAGTCCCACATGCATCCTTATACCAACCCACATACTATTTTTCATATATGAACTCCAATCACCCTAACAACTCTTCCCTTACCTTACTTAACCCTCAAGCCAACTTTTTCCACGTAAAGGTTATCTCCATACAATGGCTAACCATCACATGCAACTCTACACTCCCCATTCATATTTTAGTCCATCCTCCTAATTTGTTCCTATGATTTCTTCTTTTGTCCACCCAGGTCATGAGAATTTTAAGCCATTTTTACTACCATCTAATTAACTCGCTTCCCTTACTCCTTTCTTTTCTCTTACAACCACATCCCACTACTTAAAGCCTCCTATCATGCATGTCATGAAGGTTAATATTACATAAGAACATTCCCAAGTATAAGTAACAATATCATATTACACATGCCATAAAACACATACAACTTACCTTAGATCATGCTTAGCAAGCTTCACTACAAAAACATAATCCACAACACATAAGGTACGCACATATAACCAATACACATAACACATATTACACACATTTAGGACTTAACCATATCCTTACCTAAAATGACACCGGGCTTGGAGCATGCTCCTATGCCTCTTTAGGGTAAGAGGAAAATACTAGGGTTAACTTCCCTTTTGTTAATTTAATTATCTCCTACTTTACCTTTAGTATGAACTAGTATTAGTGATAATAATAATAATAATAATAATAATAATAATAATAATAATAATAATAATAATAATAATAGCTTTAGTGGTAAAAATGAGGATATTATCCTTAAAATGGTTAACCATGCTATTATTAGCCAAAATAAAGTTAGGTAGTTATATTAGTCAATGATAGAATATTAGTAATAATAATGATAATAACTTTAATAAGAATAGTAATAATAATAATAATAATAATAATAATAATAAAGTTAGAATAATAATTATACTAAATAAATTATACTTAAGGGCTAGGAAGGGTTAGGGCATAACCTAGTGAGGGTGGAAGTTAGGTGGTGGCAGTAGCGGCGGCAGCGCACGATGGCAGTGGTGGAAGTGGTGGTTTTGGGGTAGGTGGGTCTTTTAGGGCTGGAAGAGAGAGTGTGAGATAGTGGTTGTGGGGGTGGTGGACTCTATGGGTTGAGAGGGTTGCAATGGTGGTGGTGGCACAACAAGGTGGCAGCACAAGTGGTGGTTGTTTTGGTTGCCGAGGGTGGTGGAGAAGGAGGAAGGAGAGGGAGAAAGGGAGAAAAGAGGGGAGGGAAGGTAGAGGAGGTTCTACTGAGTTGATTAGGTGGCAGGGGAGGTGGTAATTTTGGTATAGGAGGCGGCAATGAGGTGCAAAAGACAGCTTAAGCTACCAACTTTATACAATCGGGGTAGTTTGTGTAGTGGGATTCAGGGGAGATGAGTGGCTCAGTTTGGTGGAAGGTGATGCAGGGAAGAGATTGGGTGGTGTTTCGGGTGGTGGTGGTGTACAGTGGTGGCTGGGGTGGTGTCTGAAGTGGCGACAGCGAAAATGACTGGAATTTTTAGGTAGAGTAAAGGAGGGTAAATGGGGGGTCGATATAGGGTATTTATAGGCCAAGGGAGGGAGAAGAAGACAATGGAGGAAGACATGGTAGGGGATTGCCGACTAGCGGTGGTAGGCCAGTACGAGCCTGCAAATGGTAGGTGCGGGTGAGGGAAAAAGGGAAAGGAAGTGGAGCACATGAGGGAGGCAGGTGAGGGGGTTTGGCTTGAAATGGGAAGGAAAAAGACGAGGGAGAGAGGAGAAAGCGGGTCGGCATAAGCTGGCAGGAGGGGGATGGTGGCAGGTCGCAAGGATGGGGAGAAGGGATGAGGAAGAAGAAGGAGGGAGTTGGGCTTGCCCGTCAAGGGAAAAAATAAAGGAAAAGAGGGGGAGAACATGGTAGGCGAGAGAGGGAAAAAAAAGACAACACAGGCTAGGCCGTGCGGGGGAGAGAAGAAAGGAGGAGGGCATTGGCCGCATGGGTGAGACACAACCATGGGAATAAAAGGAGAAATAGAAAAGGAGAAAGGAGAAAGGAGAAAAAGAAAGAAGAAAAAAGGGAAAAGGGAGGAAAAAGAAAAAGGAAAATAGGTTGGTTGGGGTGTTTAGGATATGTTGGTATTTTTGAATATTTAAAAATAATAAAAATTAGTAAAAATAACAATTAAATTTCTTTTTATATTAATTTAGAACTGTTTAGGTAAATCCTCCTAAATCTATTTTAATTATCAAATTACCCTCATCTTCCCTAATTAAATTCTTTATTATTTTCCTCCTTTTTTTGTCTTGCTTACTCCCATTATTTTATTAAAATAATATATTTAATTAATTTCACTAATAAATCCCTATTTTATCATAATTTTTTAAATTAGAGGTTTGGTATATTACAGTTCTCTATGTCTAATGATAAACCTCTTAGACATAATGGCTATAATGCCTTCTTTTTCAAGTCCACATGGATCATATTAGAGATGACATCTAATAATCGGTTCAAGACTACTTTATAACAACAAAAATTCCCCTTGGTCTCAATGTTACATCCCTGAATTTGATTTTGAAGGGACAAAAACCTACAAGTATAGCTCATTATGAGTCAATATATTATTGCTATGTTTTATATAAAATCATAGCTAAGATCATAACATACAGAATGAAACTACTCATACCACACTTGATCATAGACTCACAATCTACTTTTGTTAAGGGAAATGTTTCACTAATAATATCCTCATGGCGTCAGAACTAGTAAGAAATTATTTTTAAAAAAAATTCTCACCAAGGTCCATTTTAAGACTTTATATGAGGAAGGTTTATGACATAGTTAATTGAGATTTTATTAAATGTATTCTATCGTTACTCAATTTTCTTCTTATTTTTGTTAATTCTATTATCTTTCATATCTCAAATGTGGGTTACTCTCTTACCTTTAATGGAGTTTTCCATCCTCATTTTCATGTAAAAAGGGGGTTTTGACAAGGAGATCCTATATCCCCTTATCTATTTATACTTGTCATGTAATATTTTCATAGTGCTTTGAAGGGTTTATAGAATAGTAAGGAGTTCGTATTTCATCCTAAATGAAAGAAAGTTCAACTCATTGATGTTATGTTCACATATGATAACTTGTTGTTTTGCAGAGGTGATTATAAGTCAATTATGAATATTTACGATATTTTTAGCTTCTTTTATAATCTCTCAAGTATTTAAGTCAATGCTTCTAAAAGCCAAATTTTCTATAGTGGATCTAGAAACCAAATAATATATTTAAAATACTCTCCACTTCACAAAAGGCTCTCTTCTAGTCAAAATATTTGTGAATTCCAACCCTATGGAATCCCTTTTCATCTCAATAGTTTATTCCTCTCATTGAAAAAATATTAATAGAAATGATACTTGGCAAAATAAACACTTTAGTTATGAAGGTAGGTTATAATTGTTATCCTTGGTTCTTTTTGCCTTCAAGCTTTCCTGAGTTGAGTCTTTCTCCTCCCTAAAGATCTTACAAATTAAACTCCATTTGCATATCCTTGTTTTGGATGGGTTCCTCCACTATCTCTAGGAAAGCTCCAATTTCCTAGAGTAAAGTTTGTTTACCTAGAAATGAAGGAGGTGTGAGACAACTTAATCTAGAATGATGGAACTTAGTAGTAGTGGGGAAAACCCTATGGATAGTAAATGAGAAGAAGGTTATTGTTTGGGTAAGGTGCACTACCACGGAAAGGGGTTTTAATAACGGTTATTTTATAGTTTTAATAACGGTTTTCAACCGTTATTGAATCGCCCGTTATTAAATCTTTAATAACGGTTCATAACCGTCATGAAAAATACACAAAAACCCGCAAATATGTGCGTAAACTTCATATTTAATAACGGTTTTTACTTAAAAACCGTTGTTAAAAAGGAGCTTTTAATAACGGTTTTCATAAGAAATATTATTAAAACTCCAGTTTTTTTTTAGTTTTTACAGTTTTGTTCCTGCCCACATACACAGTTGTATGTTCAAATAATTACCAAATCTACATTGTAAAATAACATCAATTGATAACAAATCTGCAATCACACCATAATTTCAATCAATCCCTTGTTAATACACCGGACATATATACTCAAGAATCAAAATTAGTAGGCATACCACAACTTGGTAGCTCTACACCCCAAAGCAAAATGTTCATAAATCTAGCTTAGAAGACTTAAAGACATAGACAAAATACAAACCTGAACATGCATGTAGAATATATAGATCTCTACCTAATACCAAATGAATGAGTGCACATGCTTGGCCCATTGCTCTCTCACTTCATCAATTTCTTCAACATTGTATTGCTGGCCTTGTGCATAATCATCGGTGAAAAACTACAAATCCCAAGTTTTGATTAATATACAGTTAGCACTTATGTCAAGTACCAAACATATATGTCATGATTCATTAATGGAAAAATATCGAAAATAAAACATACATGGCTTGGATCTATGTTGACCGATCTATTTTGGAGTATCAGATCCATTGCTCTACATACATAGTATCCACAATCTTTGTCGTTTTGCTGTTGTGGACACTGTCAAATAAATTCAGTTAGCTCTCTAACTATTAGATATTAATTTTAATTAAAATAAAATACGAAATAGTTGCCTTCCTACTTACTATGACAGGCTCTTATTGAACATTCTTTGGGTCTGGGACACCATTCCCACCTCTCCTTTGATACGCTGTCCGTAGTGCCCTAATAAATAGAGTTGGATACACAATATTGTAAGTACGCATATATACCTCAAATAATGAAAGCTAGGCGAATATATGTATAAATAAGCTAATGAAGTAAGAAGTGAAAAGTATACTAACATGTGGATAAATTCCTTCCCACCACGACGAGCGACTTCAAAAGGCACGTTATAGGTTCGAAGGGAATCAAACACATAGACTTTATTAAGATCAGGTCGGATGGCGTACAAAACCCAATGTTCAGTTGTGAGGTGAGGAATGAGATAGAGCTTGTTGTGTCCCTCAATCAAAATGTGATCTGCTAAATAGTTTATGTGCCTACCCTCTCTTATTGTACTACCGTCAGCTATGTAGTATGGGCACACAAACACAATAGAGGACATCATTCCCTCCATCGCAGCTCGAGTGGCTACCAACCTATGGACGACAAAAACAATGCATATTTGTTAATAAATAATAACTCATATAAGAGGTCATAAAAATTCCAATTGTATAAGTTAAGAGTACTAAAATCTCAAAATGAAATAATACTTACGTGACATAGACGGTGACACTTATGGTTGACATCCATTCTTGATTATAAATGTCGCTTATGTCAGCCGTCGATACCATGTAAGTAGCATCGTCCCTCCCAACATACTCAGAACGACAATCAATGAAAATATAATTGTCCCTGAGGTAGTTTTGGGCATAAAAATATAATATAGCTAATGTTGGTGGAGGTTGGCTTTGCTGATCTGAAGAAGGAATCTTTTGTGGGGCAACTGATTTTTCAGATTTAGCTCTCTTTCCTTTAGTAGCGCCCTATATTGTGTTGCTCGTTCTGCTAGTACCTCTCTTGGTTTTACTAGCAGAAGCAACCTTCTTTTTTTATTCCTTAATTGATAATATTAAACAAAATATATATTGAGCATATAAATATATATATGAAAAGGTATATATAGTGTAACTACTAAACAAGGTCTAATGAAGATGTCAAATGTCAATACCTCTTGAGTAGTGAGACGTATTTGATCCACAGGCCAAGCCACGAAGCTTCCATGAGCTTCTAGTATTGTGGTTGCCTCATCGCCTCTTTATAATAAGGCAAGTGTGCACTGCCAATGATTAGAGTGTCAATACTCACCGTCCTTGTATTTAGGGCTAAATTGTACCCGTGGATTGTCTGCATTTCGATACTGTGACTGATGCGGACCCTTCCTTTCGCCAAAATTGTTGAAAGGTCATTCGCTAATAAGTCACATTTATGCAAACCCTAATCATTATAGCATTGCTAAAGTATATTATGCATAGTGGCCTTAAGGCTCAATATTACTACACTAGAACACACTATATAACACACTCACTTTACCTAGACGTAGACTCCATCTTTGGCTAGCAATGCACATTGCATTGCTAACTAAGGAAAGAATGAATGTTTGGGGTATGCATACAAACCCAAGATGTGTCCTTTGTACTCAAAAAGATGAAACATTCCACTATCTATTCTTCACATGCAATTACTCAAGAGATGTATGAGAAGTCATACAAATGAAATTCGAAAGACCATGATCGATCATTGAGTGGCAACAAACAACGAGTTATATTCAAAAAGGAGGAAAATGATCAAAGGAAATAAGGCATAAAATAACACTGTTGAGTTAAGATCAATCTTTGTTGTAGTTGTATACCATATTTGGATAGAGAGAAATCAAAGAATTTTTTTAAACACTCTCTCAATTATCTTCCAAATTAACTCAACAACTAATTTTAGAATTAGCCTCAAGGATGTAAACATTATATAAGAATGACTCTTTTGCTAGGCTAGTTGAATATATTAGTATTGCTTGTATAAAGATAGAAAAGTATTTTGCATCCCATATAGACTTATTGTTTTAATGTACTATAACATTTACTTTAGTAGTAATAAACTTTACATTACTTATTAAAAAATTCAATTAAGTTATTAGAAAAAAAATAGTTTATTTAAGGTGAAACATGGACTATATTTTTATTGTGAAAGATTAGTTCAATGCTAATGAAAGAGTAATTCTATTATAGTAAAAGATATTCATCTTTATATTAAAAGATTTTGAACAAATGCTTTGAAATTTCACTAGAATATTGGTGAAGAATATGTAAAAACATAATGAAAGATTAATATTTTTATGATGAAAGTCTAGTAAAGTAATGTAAAAATTTACGGAAAAAAATTGTTGAAACATCTTCTAATAATAGTAAAAGATCCGTTGAATGTTTGTGAAATTTCAATTTATTTACGATAAAAAAAATCAATTTAATTATGATAAAAATAAAATAATTTACATATGATAAAATATTGACTATACTCTATAACAAAATACCAAAAAGATCCAATCAGCTATGATAAAAGATAAAATTAAAAAAACATTGAATGTATGGTGAAACAAGTGATAAAAAAATATAAGTAAATTATTTTTTAAGTTAAAAATATATCAATATATATATATTTGAATATTTATAAAAAAGAAAAAACATTATAATAGATATTGTTTTTAATAATCCTAATTAAAGATATTTAATTTTAAAAGTTTTTTTTAAAAAAAAACTAGCGTTACAATAATGTCAACGTGTGGCACAATTATAGTAAATGCCACCCGTGGTATAATATTGTATACGTATTGGAATTCGCAGGCCCAGGTCCAACACCAAAAGAGAAAACAGCAGTAGAAAGTGGAAACTGCCAAGGCTTAGATCCAAATCCAATACAGTAACAGGGTTTTTTTCTTTCAGTTTTTTCCCTTCTCTCGCTTGTTAACTCAGCATTCTGCACTGGAAAGTAGAAACTACAAAGGGTATACAAAGAGAAGAGTACGGACTTCGATAGAAGAAACTACTAGCGTATTTCCACCAATACCAACTAACTAGCAACAACGAAACCATGTCAGTTTTATTTCACCAATGATGATTGTCAGGAGGTTAACATTGTTAATAAAACTGGGGAGGGAGAACATGCCCCTCAAGGATCAATGTAATTTTACCACCTCAAAACACTTAACGGTGTGTTTTTCTGCCAAAACCACACGAACGAATGAACGAACAAACGGGGGACTCGGTACGATGAATTCGTACCAAACCGACAAACAATGGAACGAACAAACGAACAAACTCACTCAAGAGTCGAGATCTTTTTTGACAAGAAAGAGCTTGAGATATCCAGAGGAATCAAGGAGCTGACTGATTCTCCGGACAGCAGCAAGCAAGGTAGGACTACTTTTGCAGAAAGCAAAGCGAATGTATCTTTTCTGATACTGATAATCTGCATCCTGAGACCCACTTGGTGAAGAAGAGGGCTTTGTATGGAAAAATCCGCATCCGGGTACTGCAACTATCCCCGCTTGTTCTATCAGTGCCTCAACAAAGTCTATCTGTCACATGTAAGAATAAAATTTGCTGTCATACGTCACGTTTGATACATAATAGATAAGCAAGCGAATAATCACTCTAGTTTGATAATAAGCAGAAAGCAAAATAACTGATGTAAATTCAGGGCATACATCAGAGCAAGCATAATCCTTTGGGAGCTCAGCAAAGACAAAAAATGAACCCTGAGGTTTGAATTCAATTTGGAAGCCGATCCCTGAAAGAAATTCAACGATGAAGTCTCGCCTGGACTCATAATCCTATACCCATTAACATAAGTATCACGATCTTATTAGCTGAAAAAATATTTCATTATGGAAAAATAGAAACTAGTAATTTAAATTAGCTCCAAAGGGAAATAAAAACTTTGATTCATCAGACAATAAAGTTAAAAGGAAAACAAAGATTTTTTAATACATAAATCTCAACTCCACCTCTCTTAGTGATTCCAAGTACCCAGAGCAGCTTTTTAAAGCAGTCAAGGCAGCTTCTTGAAAAGGTGCAGGAGCAGAATCAGTAAGTCTAAGATGAATGTTCCTTATTGCAGTTGCAAAACAAGTGGGAGCTATGGCCCATCCAACCCTCCAACCTGACAAGAGAATGGAGATATGTCAGTTGGAACTTTAACTACGTTAATCTGTTTCAGGATGGAAATTTTATAAGGAAAAAAAAAAACCACAAAATGTAAAAACAGGTGGGTCTTTGATCAACAACCTGTCACACCATAGGTCTTTGATATAGAAGATGTGATGATAGTCCTTTCCTGCATTCCTGTCAGTGATGCAAGTGATATATGTTTGCCATCATCAAACGTTATATGCTCATATACCTGCACAAACATAACTTTTCACGAAATGCCATGAAGAAAACTCCAGATATCCATATCAGATGGAAAATTAACTTACTTCATCAGTTACAGCAAACAAATTCCTATCACGACAAGCATCTGCAATGATCTCAAGCTCATCCAGAGTGAAAACTTTTCCCGTTGGATTATGAGGGCTGCGTCATTCTGTATCAGTATTTTATATGCAATAACATAACTCTCCTTCAACAGAATTAGCTGAAGCTGGAAGAAGAATAGGAAAATAAAATAGTACTAGTAGGAAAAACGTGCTATAGCGATGACATATGTTCAATAATATAGCATTTGTCGGTCAATTAAATTGGAGAGGTTTGCTTTATAAATTTCTGCTAACCTGTTCAACACTACAGCTTTTGTCTTGGCAGTACATGCCTTCAACAGATTTTCCGGATCCAAAGTCCAATAAGGAGGCTCAAGGGGCACAAAGACCTGTCATTGAGGTAATTTTTTAGGATAAAATTTTATGGTGGCGATGGCTTAACAGAGCCTGTTTCTTCACATGTTGATATTACTTGCAGGTGCAAGCTAAAGGATGAAAGTAAGCCACTTACAGGCTTTCCTCCAGCCATCCGGACGCATGCTTCATATGTTTCATATGAAGGATCAAACAAAACAACTTCATCCCCATGATCAATTACTGTCCAGATTAAACATGTGGAGCAAAGCAATCTAAATGATTTGGCACAACCAGGAGCCACTTGTAATAACAATAGATGAACTTACTGGACAAAATGGGGAAATTAACATACTTGCAAACATTGCAGCAGCAAATGCCTCAGTTTGTCCACAGCATATGGCTATGTCTGTAGCAGGATTGGTATCCAAGTCATGCATTTTTTTCATATGCTCCGCCACATGGTCACAGATACCTTGAACATGCCTAATAAACATACATATCAAATGATAAGACACACCAAGAACTACATCAATGTGTGATTCACTGTTTCATTCCATAAAATGATACATAGCACTCACACTGCTGTCATCTTACATGCCACGTTTGACATACTCTACAGAAACACACAAGGTTTCTTGATGAAATAGCCCAGTGAATGCTCAGAAATAAGCATGTTTTGGAGCATTTGAAATTTTGACAAGAATTTTTAACCTTGATATAGGGTTATTTGGTAAAATACCTTTTCTAAGATTATTAAGTATAGAGGGCATGCACATCCTCTCTATTAAACATGTAGACCCAATGGTGGAAGCCATTTTATCTTAGTGTAGCTAAGAATTGCTCTCTCCAGTATCTAGGATGGAATTCACAAAGAATTGATTGTGCAAAAACTTATCATTAACATCAGCTGTACTTAAATCAATTTGGAATCATAATGATGCAGGGTCTGACAAGGAACAATGCCCAACCTATCAAGTTTAATACAATACATGAGTATTTAATAACAATCCAAGCTGCCAAACCAAGTTTTCTATATTCTATGAATAAACATAGAATAAACCACATACAGAAAGTTTTGATGTTCCACAACAGGCAAAAAAAAATGTCAGCTCAGAAAAAATCACCCACCATTTATCTCACTTCTCTCATCTCTTTTGTCACAGAGAGCAAGCTCAAAATCCTGATTCCCCTGCAACAACCATTTAATTCATACTGCAATACCTCAATGCCTATCTCAACTAGAACCCAATTGATCATCGCCCAACTTAACTTCCTCAAAAAAATCAAATCCTATGCAAAAATTTCTCAAATGTGCCCAGGTTAGGCTCCCAGCTTATGACCCTAAATGCCCTTGCTATAAATGGCACAGGAAGTAGTTTTGATTCCTGCCCAATCAAAACTAACACAATTTTCCCCCAAGTAATTCTTCAACCTAATTTGTTCAATAGACATTGTAGCATGAAATTCTGCTGTGAATACTGTTTAAGGAAGAATTATGTACAATAATTGACAAGCTGGGTTGATGTTTTGGGCACTTAATATTAATGAGTATGGAGATCCCAGGTGTGGAGAGGATATCTGACAACAGGTGAAGAACCATGGGTCAATTCTGCTTTTGTTGCTGAGTATCTGAAGGATTTACAGGATAGGGATGATTGTGTTGAAATATAAAAATGAGGGGTTGATGTTGTCTACATATTGCAAGCACAGAATTGCTTATGACTTGGGTAATTGGTACATTTCAGCACATCTTTACTCATGATATGGCCACATAGTCTCATGTTTTGCACTTCCCTTTTGCTAATTTTGATTATGTTTTCAATCAATTACAGATTATGTCATCCAATATTTGGAGGGATCAGAATATAAGGCTCCGTTTGGATTGGGGTGGAAGGCATACAATAAAACCGCGGTCGCGGTCGCGATTGCGGTCGCGGTCGCGGTGTCGCGGTATCGGAGTGTCGCGGTCAATAAATTATGTGTCGCGGCCGTCGCGGCGTGATTTCTAATTTTTTTTTCACAATATGGATTAAATGGTATTTATTCATCATTTTATTACTTATACAACTATGCATGAAGGTTATATGTTATATTAGAAGTCTTTAAATGACTTATTATATGTTAAATTATTCTAACAACACTACTTTTGCTAATTAATAAATAATAAGTTATTATATGTTAAATTATATGTTATAAATTTATTATATGAAAATTTATAAATAACTTATTATCCATCTATTAATTTTAACCATGTATTAATTTAATTAATATTAAAATTACTTAACTAATTAGTATTCAATAATCATACAAAATTATTAATAATAAACCGTTATTAATTTATTATAGTACATAACTGCATATATTAACAATATATTTAAATTATAATAATTATAAGTATTAATTTATCCATATACTAATTTAATTAATTATTAATATCACATCATTACTAGGTTAAGTATTAATATTTTATTTAAAAAATTCATATACGTAGCATATGAAAATTAGCAATATATTAATATATTATTTAACTAATAAATAATAGTTAATTAATAAAAACTAGATAACATAAGTTAAGTAAATTAGTTAGTTAATTAATAAAAAAGAAATAATATTATAGCATATTAGTAGCATAATTCAACATAAATTATTTAAATATTTTATATTTACTAAATAAGAAATATTTATACTAAATTACTAATTGTTGAGGTAGTTCGACCGTTTACTGTGATGTATCTTATAAGTTATAAGCTAATATCGGTGGTTACTGTACTAGAGTATCAATTCTCAAAGTCAAAGTGTCAAACTCTCAGACTCAGTTATAAGCTAATATCTTATAAGTCATAGGCTTTGACGGTCCAGACTCTTCCTCCAGTGCTACATGAAAATACGCGATTTCATTCTATGTTCCAGACTCCAGAGTGCTCGACTTCGAAGTTCGACCTCGAGTACTCGAGCTGCTCGACTCTTCCGGAGTGCTCGACTTCGACCTCGAGAGCTCGAGCAGCTCGAATCTTCCGGTCGTCCTGTTAGCAGACTTCCGCTTCGAGTTCCAGAGTTCCCACACGGCCACACCTCCAATCCAAGGTTACAGCTATTGGTCACCGTTCGCCGCTCGTCGTCTGCCGCTGGCCAGTCGCCGTCCGCCGCTCGTCGTCTGCCGCTGGCCAGTCGCCGTCCGCCGCTCGCCAGTTGTCGTCCGCCGCTCGCCGCCCGATTCTACGGTTCCGGGTTGCGGGTTAGTGTTTTTTCCTTTCTTCCATCAATAACTGCTAGTTACTGTAGGGTCACCGATATTTCGGACAATATCGCCGATATTTTCCGACACCCGATATTGCGCCGAAATATCGGCGACATCGTCGTGAATTTCTCCCTCCGTCGCGTTTCGGTTGTTTCGCGTCGCGGTAGGCACCGATTCCGCGAAATTGCGGCCGATACGCAATATCGAACCCGCGATTTCATTCCATGGTGGAAGGTTAATGGAGGTGAATGAATTGATTTACCCCGTTTGGTTATCAGGTTAATAATTTTACTTGGGTGAATTGAGGTTAATGTTTCACCTCTATTCACCTCGATTAACCTCGTTTTTATTAACCTTCGATTTCGGGAGTAACGGAGGCGAAGGTGAAAGAATAAGTAAATTTTTGACTTGATAGGACCAAAATACCCCTCAATATGACTTATTTATTTAATACAAGGGTATAAATATCATTTGTTTTATTATTTTAATCTTCATTCACCTCACTTTAAATGAAAATTTTAAAACATTCACCCCGATTCACTCAGGTTAGGTTAATATCATCCAAACAGCATTTTAAAATATTCACCCCGATTCACTTCTATTCCCTTCACCTAGGTTAATTTTTAATGTTTACCCCTACCTCGATTCACCCCAATCCAAACGGAGCCTAAGGGTTTGTTTGAGTAGGGTAGTTCTAAGAAGAATTTCATTTTGAGAAGGAATGTGTAAAGTTTTTCTAGGCTAAGAATATTACAAATTCTTGAAGTGAAATCCCTCCTAGAACTACCCCATCCAAACAAAGCCTAAGGGTTTCAAGTTGAGCAAGATTAAGGTCCTGTCCGGTATGTAGAACCATACAATTAAATAGTGATCTCACTATAGCATAGTAGCCACTATTTAGCCATTTTTAGGTTAGCCGCAACGTGAAATTACCGATACGCTACGGTTTTAAAATCCATTTTATCAGCCGATACATGACCGGTAAATTAATATTGCCGATAAATCGAAAAGTATCACCGATTTATTGAATGTAAAAGGAAAATAATGTGAAGCATAAAGGAACAAAGGGACCAAAGGCACTGATTACTATATCTTTTCTTTTTCTTTATTTCTCTATAAATCACCGATAAAACGACAATTTATTGAGAATTTTTAAATATACTAAAAAAAGCATACATGATAATTTTTTCTTATTTATTTACTACATATATCTTGGAACAAGTCAGTATTAAATTATAACAAACTATTGTTATTTACTACCTTCATATGTACACTAAATAATAGGTATTTTTTTCATTTTAAGGCAAATTTAGAATAATTAGAACAATTTAACATATAATGACTCACTCAAATCCTTCTAATATACACTAGTTTATTAAATATTTATATTCAAATGATCACTAAATAATAATTAGAGTATATGGTAAATAAAAATAAAAATTATCACCATGACAACCGCGATATATAATTTATTGATCGCAACGCTCTGATACCATGACCACAACCGTAATTTTATTGCCTTTGCAGAACACCATTAACATGACTTCTTGAGGAAGTCTAACCTCTCATATCTGACTTACTAAGAAGAATGCAGATTAGATTTCATTCATATATTTGTGTTTGGTTTCCTTGAACAAAGTAGAAGAAATGTTATCCTAGATTTCTTTAAGAGTGAAAAAAATAATTAAGGAGTTACTGACCTCAATAAGTAGTTTCTACGTAAAACAGATCAGGGTCAAAGGAAGAATGAACTTACTTTTCATTGGTAACATAGCTTATACCAAACAAAATAGTTTTCTTGGTCACCTGGGAAGCAGGATTCCCTGAACCTACTCCCTACATACCAAATGAGGCCTAAGACAAAGTATATGAGTTATAACTTCAGCAGAGTCAATGATGTCATAAATTCAATAGATTATACTTAGCATGGGTGCTAATGTTATACCAAATAAGTATAATTTCGAATATCTTAGGCCCATTGCATAGGAAGATATACAAAGAAACTGAAAGATGAATGAAGATATCCTATATCACTTGAACATTGTGTGCTTGAGCTAGAGGAATGCATATAGTCTTGTGCGACAAGAAAATACCACTTACCTCAAAGAAAGCTCTACCCAGTGGTTATTGGACTGGCTATTATTTATGGGGCATAATGTTGGCCAATTACGGGAACAGAAGTCAGTAAGTTGATGGTGGCAGAGATAAGGACTCTTCATTGGATGTGAAATCTTAGTAGAATAGATAAATAAAGAATGACATAGCAAGGGGCAAGGTATATGTGCATTCTATGGAAGGTAAGAAAGGGCGAGTGAGATTTGGCTTATTCACACAAATTAAGCTACGACAATTGAATTCCCCGTTGCCGAGTTGCAAGAAGATTTTTTAAAGATATTGTAAGAGAAAAGGAAACATAAACTTAGGAATAACTGGCACATGGTGACCAAGCAGGGTTTCGCATTTCTCGAACTTACCAAGGACATGACTCTTTATAGAAAATTATGTTTTTGATGATTTTGCAGCTATTCTTAGGTAGTAGACCACCTAATATCATCTTAGCCTAGATTTCAGACAAGCTATCGCCCCCTTTCCCCTTTCACATCTACATACCCGTTGTTAATATTATTGTCTTCATTGACTGTAGTTATTATTATGTCGTGATGATTATCAGCTCGTTGTTTGTTGAGTTTTGTTGTTATTATCTACGTTTGAAAATAATTTTGTTGTAATTATTATTATTATCGGTACATATATATATATATATACACGCACATATAGTTTACATTTTATTTATTTATCTGATTATTTATTTACAACTAATACTTTAAGAAGGCGGTCAGTCTAATGGTTAAGACTATAGAGGTAGCTAAAGGTCTTAGTCTTAAGAACAACATAATTTGTATGGGATATTACCTATTCCGGTATTACCTTTATTACTAGTATTAGTGGTAATAAAAATATGTGGGTCCTTTATTAAAAAATCGTTGCTAAGTTACGTCACATACATGTAACCCTCTTAACGCTGGAATTCAACCAGGTGGCGCTATTCCTTTAGTAGGAATAAACCACAGGTATATTCACCAGGCGCAGCAAGCAGGTAGAGGATAACAAACTTTGCTTTCTATCTCCCAATTTCATTGAAACATCAAAGATACATCGAAAAAAAAAGGGAACCCCGAGAAAAAAGGAGCGAGAAGATGCCAAGAGAATAAAAATATCCTTGAACCAATGAATCCACAAGCAAAATAGTCAACATAAATGATTTATTCACCTGTTCGGCAAATGGGCAGTTAACCAAAATGGCTGGAGCTAAACATATATAAAAGTATTTACCTGTACTGATTGAAGTCAGAATTGATGGCAGCAACAGCAGCGTTTTTTATGTGAGCTGAAGCTGGGAAGTCAGGAAATCCCTCAGCAAGGTTGATGGCGTTGCATTTCTCTGCAAGGTGAGATAGTTGTTGAATTGGAGAAGGAATAGATGACTTTGCAAATGTAGACAGCTTATCTTCCATTGTTGGTGGAGTAGGATACTAGTTTCTGCTAGCTTCCATCTCCGTCTTATCTTTTAAATTAACGTATTCAGGAGAGAGAGAGATGCCCTAGGAGAGAGACACATGTACGTGCAAGCCTATAAAATGTTGAAAGTCACCGATCTCATTATTTAAGTCCCTTCTTATAGTAAGGAACATTAAAAAAATACAAACGCCGCAGGTGAAAGGAAGCCAACATTGGTATACAATAATTATTGATGGGCACATATGTAATATTCTACTTTTATATAATATAAGGACAGCAGCCTGATTATGGCCATGCTGTTTGACCTATTCTGTGGGGTTTTATTCCATGTGTCCTCTATCTCCAAGCCCCAGCCCAAGGGAAAACATACAACAAAAGAATGTGATCATATTACAACATAAAAATGCATACTACAGCTGCTTAGCTGCCCCCAAACATTCGTCCAAGAAACTCTGGATATTCGAAGAATATACATTAGGGAATGTCCGGTAATGGTCTACATGGGGCGAAGTCTCAAAATTGAAGGACCACACTGTTCTCCCAGTCTTCTTTTGAAGCTTAATGAATGACTCCACTGACTCCGCAGGAATGACCCTGTCGGCTGTGCTATACAGATACAGCTGAGGACAATAAGGCTGGTTTTTCATGAGATGATAAATGATCTCAGACAATCTCCTGTCCAACATATGGAAAATTCGATGAAATATAATTAGAAATCTTTCAGGACCATGAAAATTGATGAGTCTCTATCTTAGGCTTCCAACAATTAATGAGGCGTTCTTGCTGTGAAAAGAGAACGTACTGATTTGCATCAGGCAAGTTGAGGAGAATAGAAAAGAGTTTCTCCAGAATCAAAATAAGGATTGTCTCAAGTATAAAAGGATCTTTTTCCTGCATTTTGGACACAGTAGCGCCACTGTTCAGTTCTTCCCCATCCACATGAGTTACTGAAGAATTTCGCTTCTTCAGAAGTGCAGCAGAAAATCCAGCTGCCCAGACCTGAGAGAAGCCAAGTCATTCACTGCAGTCAGCAGCAAATCAGAGAAGTAAAGACGTGTCTTGATAATGATCGGAAGAATCAATTCAAATCAAAGCTGATATTGCATCATCAGAATCGGGACCAGGCAACCAGCAGAAGAGAGACTTAAACGTAATTGCGGCTGTTACACATTAACCTTCAAAGTTCCTCCCACAAAAATTGAAAAGAAAAAAGAAAAGATGAAAACAGTCACCTCCAGATTCCTGCTTCAAATTTTCTGGAACCATTGAACAAGTAAGATGGACATGCTAGCACAAGCTAAATGGACTGAGTTATAATATCAAAATAAATATATAAGACAATAAGACGTTAACTAAGATATCCTCACACGTCACAACCACCACATGTAAAAACAAAAAAAAACAAAAAAAAAACAATTGATTGGAATAAGTTCAAAGCAAGCATGGACACATCAAACTTCCTCCGTGCATCAGTTCTGCAGGAACCAATCTCCTATGACAGAATCATCTCTAGAACTAAGATTCTAGAAACGGTTTAAAGGCAAAGATATAAGCAACATAGAATAAGTCTTGGAACTTTGGCTACTTAACATGCAACTTGACAAAGCCCTTAATAATCAGAGGGAAAAACGTGGAGTCCTGAAGATCCACACCAGCTGCACCTATAAATTCTATTAGGCATCATTTGGCTCCAAAAAATTAATAACAGAAAATTTTCCTTTTAGTTTTCCTCAAATAAATGTGAGGAAAACCAATTAGCTAACCTTCACCATTTTTTTCCCTGAATAATTTTCCATCTCATATCTTTCAGTAGACCAAACACATGAAAACAAGTAGCTCTTTATTTTTTTTCCCTCGGTTGGAGCTTTTCATGATGCAAATGGAGCCTTAGGCTTCAAAGATTTCTGGAGTATTTCTGGAGTATTTCTTTTGAATCTTCTTTCCAAACTAGTTGGCTTACAAATTCAATAAATTGCTTCTTAGTTAGCAACTATTCAGGCAGAATACTATTTAAAAGTACTCAATAAGTTCTCATAAGTATCAGACTATACAGTAAAAGGTAATTACACAATAGAATAATAAGTTCAATGGGTAAATTTTAAGCATATAACAAGTTATCTACCAGTCTACCAACCAAAGATATCTTAATATGCAGTTCAAAAATGACATCTAGTGATATAGTGGCAACAGGGGAAGAAAGTTTGAACTCTGAAAACTAGTATGTCTCATAAGAACAAATTCATTACCCAACAAATACTTCACAAGGACAACGTAAAACTATATAACAATAAGATTCAAAGATAGTGACATTGATGTGAACTGCATGTCAAATGTACAAAGCGAGATAATAACCACACAGGATTCTACGTTCCTTCTGCCAGTGAAAGCAACCAACTTTTAACTGATAAAATCATCAAATCTAAATTGTGTTTTTTGAGGGGCATCAAAAACAAAAGCTCTTGAAAAGCAGTTGATGACCATGATATGAAAAAAGTGTCACACAAAAACACTAATCAAACATATGCTCAAAATTACTTAAAGCTAACCAAATGACTACGTGATTAAATTTTGATCTCATGCAGGAAAGTAAAAAATGCCTTAAAAGGATGAGAAACAGAGATCATAGAAGTACAGAAATGATATTTCTTGTAGATAGGTGAGTATCTTTTATCCCGCACATCAGGGATGGAGCTAAATTGAAGCACAGGCTCTACTGCTCTAGTGAAAGTACATATAAACTTCAGACAAATTGAGCACATGACTGTTTGGTCAGTGGTAATTATTTAGTTGGCTAAACTAGACTTGGGTCCAAATCATAGTATATGTGTCTGTTGTTTCTCTATCCTCCACCCCCTCAAACATTTCTAAATCTTTATTCATATCTCGGCCTACCTGTTGCCACTGCCAGCCCTTTTTTCATTTTCACCATACTTTTTTTTTAACATTAAACACAAGTTAATTCAGTCCTCTTCTTCCATATTTTGTTTTACTTGCGAATTATCGGCAATAAAGAATTTTGGCATTATCATATGAACACAAATATGCACAAAAACAGACACTAATCCATATTAATCAAAATAATCATATAAATTTCCAGACCATAAAGCCTCTGTTCTAGATCTTGTGGAGATATGCCTCAGTTCCTAAGGAATTCTGTATGGTATGCACTACACAGCAACATTCACATTCTCATAAGCATTAATTTACATGACTATGCATACAATATGAGAGATATCAGGGCCTTCATCTTCATAATGATGACAAGACAGCCCAATGATAAAAAATAATCAAAATAAATAAAAATTTTAGTCATTTTGTATACATCTATTGTTGCAGCATCCAGAGCTTATGCCAGCACTCGTAGGCCAATTATTTACTAAGCACAAAAGGGAATGGGGAAAAAAAAGGAACCTTGGGGTTCAGTTCCGGGTCCCCTCCTGAGTCTACTATACATCCTCTTATCTTCTCCAAAAGATCAGGTCTATCCCGCAAGTGACCAAGAATAGAACCGTATCTGCAGGGACAAGCACAATGAAAGACAATCAACAACCAAAACTAAAGAAAAAAATATTTTAGCCTCAAGATCACCTCAACAGCATTTTGAAAACACCAGACAATCCGAAGAACAAATGCGGTATTGCCTCCCCCCAAACACACACAAAGAAAAAAAAGATAAAGAGTAAAAAAAAAAAAATTCCTTTGCGTGAGTACCAAAATCTTCTGATTAAGCCAATGCAGCTAGTAACTCACAACCAATTTGAGTTGGGTCTCATGCGTGAAAAAAAGAAAATCATGCTCCTCTAATGGCAATTAGCTACGACATCGAAAATTTTCAATAATTAATCCGTATGCACAGTTAGCATACCCACATAACTCATACCAGCGTGCTTAAATCAATACACAATTGAAGCAAATTAACAATGTAGATAATTTTAACGAAGATTAAGCAACCTACACAAGCCACCCAGTATTACTAAACGAATGAAAAATTAATCTCCGTTCACGCCCATCTTTCTCCGATTCCAACAACCACGAAACGAGCTCATCTGCCAGCCCTTTAATTCGAATCTCAACTTTCCTTCCCAAATCAAACGACAGTACATCACGAACAGGAACAACAAAGGTAGCGGCGTTAATCCCTTCCGATGTATACAACTCAGCGTACCTCTTCAAGTGTTTTGGCTTCGCTCCTAACCAACCTAGCAGCACTGCCGTCACTTCCTTTCTTCCATCACCCAAAAATCTTGAGCTTTCGCCATTGATAGGCATCGAAGCTTTGTGCCAGTGAAAAAATCCAGCGTCATCCGGATCAGATTTGAAGTGGTTGAGTCCATTAGAGAAATGAAGTTGTGAATTGAAGACAGAGGAGGCTGGGAGAGAGAGGCGAAACCCCAATGGGGAGGCATTCGGTAAATGGATTGGAGAGGAGCGAGCGCAAGTGAAGCGAACTAGGGCGGTCGAGCTGGCGACGTTTTGGGGATTTAAAGAGGAGGAAATGGAAGGAAATGGAAGTGGCAGGCACTTTGGATTCCTATTTGGCGCGAATTTGAGGCTAGGATTGTGATGGTAGTGGTGACTTAAGGTGCACAAGGAGGAGCAGACTCGACGATTGAAATTCAATTGATTAAGAATACTCATCGTTGCTTCCAGTTTTATAGTGCTTGACTTAACGATAAAGCTTCCTAATACTCAAGTGCTCTATCCGAGAGGGGTGCAAGAGTAAAAGGTAATGAGAGTGGGGAAGAAGATGGAAGCGTAGAATTCATGGCCACCGAACTAACCGGCTTTCCGAGAAAAATGGCATATTGTGCTCCGAATGGCGAGGCGCAACGCCTTGTATGCTCGGCGCCGGAGGCAGCGCACCAACGGATCGGATAACCAGAATCATTTTATTTTTATATTTCTTCGAGACCGGCGAGGTTATTTGAGGCTTGCGTTATTCATCTCTTTTGATTCGACTCATTTGCGTTAGGGATGTAAAAGGGACAAGCGATATTACGGATTTTAATCCGACAGATATAGAATAAACATGAATAATACTATATGAATTTAGATATGGATTTAAGCGAGAGTTAAAATCTTAGCAGATTTAGATACACAAACTAAAGGTAGCAGTAGGGTTGGACGTATTAGGTTTAGGTTAGCTTAATTTTATTGTAGGTTAGTTTAAGTTATTTTAAATTATTTTACTATTCGAGTTAGGTTTAGGTTTAAGTTATTATAAATCTACATTGTACTAAGCTAATTTATCAAGTCAAATTGAGTTAGGTTTATGTCGAAATAAATTGACGGATCGAGTTAAATCTGAACTATCCTAAATTAATTTATTTTAGATTCTAGTCAAATTAAATTAATTTAAAGGCATAATGCTCATTTGAATCAAGTTACTTTAATTCAAGTAATTTTAGGTTTTAGTAATTCAAGTATCAAAAAATAGAAATAAAAATAGAAGGAGGTGAGATGGCGGTAGGAGAAGAAAAAGGGAAAAAAAAATAGGAGGTGGTAGAGTGCAAAGGTGTCGAAAAGAATAATGAAAAAGTTTTTAGAGATAGAGGAGACTAGTGGCAAAGGAAGAAAGTTTTTTGTGTTGCCTACCATATGCACAATACAATATGATTTTTGGTATCTGATTTTGAATATAAAGTGTTGTAAATTTTATATTCAAACAATTTTAGGATTAATATTTTATGTATAATTTAACTTCTTTATTTAATTTAATTTTTTATTTTAATTAATATTATGTTATCATTTTCTTTTTCCAAACTCTATTATTTATACCGATAGATTAATTGATTACTCGAGTTATAGATTACTCTATATGTTTTATACCATCATTCTAAACTGTGTATAATTAATAGACCGATCAACTTTAATTAGTATCTAAGAAGTTGAAAAAGATGTGAGAGCTGATTATGAACTTTAGATCAAATAACATAAATAGAAATTGAATCGATTATGAGAACAATTATATAATTTCTATAATAATATAGAAGGATAAGTAATTGATTGAATCTAAACCATGTTCTTTATTTAATCCTTTAATCAGAGATAGGGGAACTGATAATTAATGATAAGATTACATAATTTAAGACAGTATGTTAGTTAAATATTCTCATTAACAAATAGATAGTAATTAAAAAGATCAGTTAATTGATTAATTGGCCATTATAATTGGAGAGTGGTAGATATAAATTTCTTAGTAGCTTTTATTAATTGATTTTACCTTTATTAAAGCTTTTTTTCTAGCTTAATTTAGTTTGATTTGAAATTCTTAGTTTAGAAATATTTATTTATTTATTTCAATAACCTAGGTATGATTTAAACTATTAGAGTTTTTGAGATATTAAATAGTCTTTGTGGGACGATAAGTTGGTACACTTAGTTCCTTATATTACTTGGGATTTGTATATTTGTTGATAAGTATATTTGGTAACATCCTTAACTTGAAATATCCTCAGCATCAAAATTGTAATAAAAACTTCAAAGAGCATAATAAAATCTCTAGAATTTAACAAAACTCATTCTAACCCCAAAATATGGCTTATGGTTGAATGGTACACAACCCATTAAAATCATACTTAACTTGAAATAAAATACATAATGCATGCAAATTCTATTTACTTAAGTTTTGAGAGGTTTACTGAAATGCCCCGAAAATCCTAATTTTAAGAATTATAGTTAAATAAGGTTTTATTATGAAAATTAATTAAATAAATTATTTTATCAAAATAAAAGGGAATTAATTAGGGTAAATTAAGAAGAAATTTATAAGTATTTTAATTAGGAGAAATTTGAGTATTTTAGCTAATTAAATATTTTATGTTGGAAAACAATTAAATAATTTTATTTTAGAAATTAATTAAATAAATTATTTTGTTTAAAATAAGAAGGAGAAAGTAGGTCTAAATTAATAGGATTTTTTATAAATAATTTATGTGGAGAAAATTAGAGTGATTTGCTAATTAAAATGAAATTTATGAAAAACCTTTCAAAAATCCTAAATTAGTCTAAAAAGGTGAATTAAATATTATTTTATTTAAATATTATTATTTTTAAATATCCCAAATATTCTAATTAATTTAATTAACCCAACCCTCATATTTTTATTTTTCCTTTTTTCCTTTTTCCTTTTCTTTCTTCCTTTTTCCTCTCTTTTTCTTTTCTTTTCTCCCTCTCCTCCCCGATCTGGGCCAGCTCGTAGCCCAATCCTTTCCCCTCTTTCCTTTCCTTCGGCGCGGCCCAACCCGCGCGGACGTTTCTCCCTCCTGCAGCCCATCCTTCCTTTTCTTTCTTTTCGTCTTCTTCCGGCAGCTCAGGCGTTGCTCCTTACCTCTTTTTCCCCTAAAATGCAGCCTTTGATTTAAAACACATCCTCACCGCGCCGACCGACCCGGTCCACCTTCCTTTTCTTTTCTTTCTTTTATTCCCCAAACTGCTGGTCTAGCCCTCACCTTTCTTCCTTCTTTCTTCCGTCTTTCTTCTTCCTCCTCCCCCGATGACGTCAACTTGCACCGCCACCCCAACTCCCTGGAATTTTGCTGCCAGTTACGTTACGCCCTATTGATCGGCTTTT
Organism: Tamarix austromongolica; assembly: GCA_039764185.1. Classification (NCBI taxonomy): domain Eukaryota; kingdom Viridiplantae; phylum Streptophyta; class Magnoliopsida; order Caryophyllales; family Tamaricaceae; genus Tamarix; species Tamarix austromongolica. Next base: position 85,390,067 of record CM077818.1, on the reverse strand, counting down.
TCTTCTCCTCTCTTCTCCCCTTGACTCGCCGTTCCTTTTGACCCAACCCACCTCCCTTCTTTCTCGCGCATGATCTCCTCTCTCTTCCTGCACAACTATCTCGGCCACGTTCAAATTTTCACCGGCCAACCGTTACCGAGCGGTACCCTCACCACCTGCCCTATCCTCCCTTCTTCCCTTTGACCGTATCTCCTCCTTAAGCCTATAAATACCCTTTACCAACCCTGGAGTCCAGTTTTGCTTTTCAAACCCAGGAAAATCATTCCTTTTCACCACCGCCACTTCAGACACTTCTACCGCCATCGTCGGCCAACTCCGCCGCCTTCTCTACCTACCTAAGTCTTCCCTGCACCTCCCTATAACTAACTATGCCTCCCATATCCCTCGATTCTCCCTACACAAGCCACCCCGGTTGTGCGAAGTAGCCCCCTTGACCAACATTTTCTCTGCCTCCATCGCCCTTCGCGCTGCCTTTAACCACCAATCATGCCGCTACCACTGCCTCCTTTCACCTCTCAAACTGTACTGCAGACCCTCCTCTACCTTTCCCTACACTTCTTTTCCCCTTCCTCCCTCTCCTCCTCTCTTTTTCTTCTTCTTCCCCATTCGGCCACCACCAGCGTCGTCGTGCGCCGCCACCTTTGGCTGCAACGCCACCCTTATTCTGCTCCTCTCCACCTGGGCAACCCTAAACACCCCAACTCCCACCTCCATTCTGCCTCTCTTTTTCCCAGCATTTAACTTTTCCCCTTTTCTTCTCTTTTTCCTACCGCTGCCGCCGCCGTCGTGCACCACCACCGGTGCTGCCCTTCACCACTAGCCTAAGGTTAAACCCTAAACCCCCTCAACCCTTTTTTACTATTTATACAAGCTTTAATTTATTTTATTTCATTTATTCAAATATATATATATACTATTATTATTATTAATATTACTACTATTATTATTATTCTTATTATATCTTTATTATTAATATTAATATGTTATTATTATTATTATTATTATTTTCATTGTTAGTATTATTATTCTATGTAGGGCTAAAACCCTATTGTGCCTATTTTGAATTGTAGTAGTATTATAAATATCAAGTATTATTATTATTAATATTATTAACATTTTTATCATTAACATTTATTATTATTATTATTATTATTATTATTATTATTAGTAGTAGTAGTAGTAGTAGTAGTAGTAGTAGTAGTAGTAGTAGTAGTAGTAGTAGTAGTAGTAGTATTAGTATTTATTAAGTTTATTATTATTCAATATAGGGTTGAAACCCTACTTCATTTTATCTTCAATTATTATCATTACTATTATTACCATTATGATTATTATCATTTTTGCAATATTATTATGGTTTTATCATTATTATTATTACTATTTCATTATTATTATTATTACTATTGAATTTTATTATTAATCTTACTAATGTTGTTATTAGTATTATTTTGGTGAAGGGTCAAAGCCCTTATTCCACCTTTTATTTCAAATCATATTATTATTATTATTATTATTATTATTATTATTATTATTATTATTATCATTAGTATGATTATTGTTATTATTATTCTTATTAATATTATCATTGTTATTATTTTTAGTATCTTTTGTTATTATTATTTTTAGTATCGCTATTATTATTATTATTAGGATAAAGTTTTCAAACCTTATATTATCAACTTTTACAGTATTATTATTATTATTTATTATATTTTTAGCCAAATTTAGTAATTAGTTAATGGTTATTATTATTAATATTTTATTACTTTATCAAAAGCCTAGTCTTAGAATAAGTTAGTAATTAATAGTATTTTTGGTAGGGGAAATCTAATTTTAGCTTTTTCCTCATATAGGTGAGACTAGTCAAAGCCTTAAGGAGGCGTAGGAGCGTGTTCTAAGACCGGTGTCATTTTAGGTAAGGGTGTTACTAAGGCCTTATGTGTGTTTATGTACATTATATGCTTCGTATGCTATGCATTCTATGTTTATCATTATAATTATTTTGTATGTGTTATGACGTGGAGTTGAAGTATGTTTTTGTGTATTTACATGGCACGTGTACTATGTGATGAAATATTGTGGTATGTGATGTTATGTGTTGTGACCCTATAAGACATGCATGTGAGGATGTATAAAGTGGTATTGTGTGAGGAAAAGGTTGAAAATGGAAAATGGAAAATGTGTTGACCAAAGGGGAGTAAGTTGACTAAAGGGGAAATGAGTTAACCATGGGATGTGAGTTGATCTAAGTATTTTAATGATCCATGAGTGAAAGAATAAAATAGAAATTTTTAGGATTTTGTGTAGAAGAATCTAATTTATGGTACTGTATGGGAGAATCTAAACTAGGATTTTGTATGGATAGACTTAGGGTTTTGCATGGCAGATTCTATGGTGTTGTATGGATTGAATCTAGGGTTTGGTGTGAATAAATCTAGGATTTTACATGGAGGAATATAGGGTTTTGTATGGATGAATATAGGGTTTTGCATGGATAGATCTAGGTTTGCATGGTTGAATCTAGGGTTTTACATGGGAGCTTAGGGTTTGCATGAAAAGTTCGAAAGGTTGCATGGGATGTGTAAAGTCTGCATGGGAGTAAAATTTACGTATGGAACGTTGATTTAGGATGTGAGGAAGGTAATGTAAGTGTTGTTTGGGTATTTGAACACTTTGGATGGAAAATAGTACTTAGAGCATTATAAGGGTATGTAGGAGACTAAATTAGGGTTTGGAGTGATTAACTATGGGTTGTTGTGATTAAATAGGGTTTAGAGTGGCTAATTATGGTTTGTTGTGGTTAAATAGGGTTTAGAGTAGTTAACTATGGTTGGTTATGGATAACTAGGGTTTGGTGTTGTTAACTAGGGTTTTGATAGGGCTAACTAGGGTTCCGCAGTAACATGTGTGTACTTAGTGAATAAAGTATGATGATGAATATAGAATCTATGGGTTGTGATGTGGGGAGTCTTAAAGTGATTTGGGTTGTGTGAGGTGGAGTAGGATGGGCCACTAAGGTCTAAATTAGGGTTTCGGGATAAAACCCTAGAGTCAGATGTGGAGTGGACTTGGAAGTGTAAGGTAGTGGGCCTTGACCCATGTACTTAAGAGTTGGACTTCTAATGTGAGATAGGGTATGGAGGAAAGGATGTTGGGGTAAGTTGGGAGGTACATGAGTCTGATGATATAGAACGGGTTAGTTGGAGGATAAGTGTAAAGGGAGTGATTCATGTATGTCTAAGGTAAAGTTTCTGAATAAGATATCGTAATATATTAATCATTTAAAGTGGAAGATTGTTGAGCCAGACCCAGACCGACCACCGGCGAATAATAGTGGTTAGGGCATGATGTCCTATATGTGACCGGTCCACTGGTAATAATAGTGGTCAAGCTTTGTACTTGTGCATTTTCGGTCCACCGACTATAATAGTGGAGGATTCCGTGCTCAACAAAACCGAACATATTTGTGCTAAGACATGGGAAAGACAATAAGTACTTACAATAGAACACCATGAGAGTCGGGGCTAGACCGGTCCACCGGCGAATAATAGTGGTCAGGAGCTTTATGCCCTATGTGTTTTTGGTCCACTGGCTATAATAGTGGTCTGGAGCTTTATACCCTGTGTGTTTCCAGTCCACTAGCAATAATAGTGGTCAGGAACTATGTGTCCTGTATGTATCCGATCCACCAGCTATAATAGTGGGATTCTCGTACTCGCATAGATTTGATAAAAAGCATGGTGTGAATTGATTTCCGATCAAAGATTAATTAAGTAATTAATTCGGACTATAAATGGGCCTTTATGTATCTACCCGAATGATTGTTCGATATTACATTATCATGTTAGACTATATGCTTCTTTATGTCTTCTGCATTATTTATATGATTTTATGTGTTGGTCTTAGTACACGGTTACCTTGCTCAGTACGTAACATACTGATCACCATTTTCATGGGTGCTGCTCATTCCCACAAGTAGTAGGCCCTTCTAACTCTGTGTAGGTGGGCGAGACATCATTTGGGGCTTAGTGTTGAGCTTGTGGTTGGCTCAAAGTTCGAGAGTAGTGTAGCCGGATTCACTCTTCTTGTTATTTTATCTCCTTCTGTTAATTCTTTTGTATCAGATTTACCCTTTTATGATTGATTATCTTGTATTGAGTATTTTAATTAAACCTTTTATCGATTGTAAGATTATTCCCTTCGAGGAATTTTGATTTCGCACTCTGATCTATATCTTATTATTGATCATGAACTTTTAAGCGTACTCTGATTTCTATATTATGATCTTTTTAATTCCTTTTATGAACTCTCGGTTTAAGTTGGAAATAATCTTTTTAGCCTTAGCATTTGGTACTGGAACGGTCGAAGTGAACCGGTCTGGTATTAAGTGTGGTAGTAACATCTCTAGAATTCACGGGTTTTAATTTAAGTGCTTCCGTTTAAAAAAATAGTGAATTTTGGGGTGTTACATTTACCTTTAATCCTAAGCATCAACACTAAGAAAAGGGTACAGCCTAGAAAAATCATAGAAGATATTAGAGAAAGCAATCTCTCAAAACTATGACAAAGGAGAAAATATTGAAGAGAATGGATTAATAAACATATCCTCAAATGTGGTAAAGGATTAAAGACTCAACAATGGTGAAGAAGGGGCATGAAGGTGATGAAATTTGATGGAGAAAGGAAGGGGAGAAGGTGGAGAAGGGGGAGGAGAATGGAGAAAGAAAATGACCAAATTTCACTAAGGGTAGAAGATTTAAGAATTATGTTAATGAAATAAGGGCATATGGTTCATTTTACTAAAGAAACCAAAACAAATTAGGCTACAACAATCCTAAGGTGGTGCCTATAGGGAAGGAAGAAAGGAGTAGATCTACTAGTGCCACAATACATAAAAGACGAGTGGAGGAGGAAAAAAGAAGAAAACTTTGCTTCCATTATATATTTATGCAAAGTATCTACCAAAGAAGACAAAACCAAATTAATCACCACCAAGGAGGGAACCACGAAATTGATGGGGGTAATGAGTGGTTCCCACAAGTTCTTATCAATAAAGAAAGGTTTGTATGTAATCTCCTAAAGTTTGGATAAGAATTAAGGAAGAAAAATTAGATTTTATGATGTGTATATATCTAAGAATATCTAAAATATTCTAAAAATGATATGAATAATAATAAAATATTCTTGGATAATATTTAACTCAAGAATACTAAGATAATATGATGCCTAAAGCTTTATGAAACTAAGATGACCAGAAAAGACTTAACATGGCTCAAAACACATGATTAAGACTCACTAGAATGATGAATAATATCTTTTTGTGAACATATTGGTTTGACATTAGAAAAATAAAATCTAAGAAACTTAGCAAAATGTGATGATCGCAAATATGCATATAAAATAAGAGTGTCAAAAGAGTTCGAAGGCCAAAAGTAGTAAATAAAATTACAAAACACAAAATTGTAACATGTCAATAACACTATTAGGATTTCAAAATTCTATAAAAATATAAAAAATCACCAAACTAAAAGAACCCAATACGAATCCTAGATAAGTTGTATCATCTTAAAAAATGAGGTATTACAACTATATTTCAGACAAGTATCGTATCTTAGATAGTTATTAGATTGAGTTAGGATTTATATATTCTCACATTATATCAGACTTAGGATAAATGTTGGTTTAAATTAAATATATTTTTAATATATTAATTTTTAGATCATAATTGATCTCAAATAAATATAGGGTTATGTTGAATAGGTTTTGGGTTATACTTTTTCAAATTGAAACTTGATAAAAAAATTAAAAGATTGGTTAAGTTTTCTTTAATATCATGTCCCTCACTTCTCCTTACACACCAAAATTACCACCCATATACCCTTAATATTTTTACCAATTCTAATTTTACCCCTCTTATTTCATCATCCCTTAATTTTTACTAACATGTTTTCTCTCTTCTCTCTCTTCTCCCTCATCCCAACTCCTCTGAACTCCTTTTCGATCTTCAATCAATTAAGCAAATCTTATTGTAATCAATAATCCAACACATTATACATAAAAGATTTCAGTATTTGTTTTTTTTAACAATTTTTATCATTTTTCAAAATGTTGAAATGTCTAGTTTAATTATTGAATTTATTGAATTTGGGTGTTATTTTATCCAAAATTAAGATTTGTTTACCTATATAGAACCTATATTAGTGACCGGATTGTATTTATTTTGGCAAAATCTAAGATTTAAATGATGAAAATGGCGGTCCGGGTCGAAACAATGGTCAATAGGTGGTTCACCCATTAGCCACGACCAGCAATGGGTAACTCACCTATCAAAGCCACAATCTACCAGGTAACTCCCATTAGGAACAACAAATGGCAGGTGATTCACCCATCACACATAATTTTTAGCCGGTATTTCACCCGTCAACCACGATCACTAGCAGGTAGAACACCCATCAAACGTTGCTCCAAATGGGTATCTCACCCGTCGGAAGTCTGTTAACCTAAAACCTTATACCCTAACCTTTTAACCATTTAACCCTAAAACCTAGACCCTAACCATTTAACCCTAAACCCTAACCTTTTGACCATAATCCCTAAACCCTAAACCCTAACCCTAAACTCTAAACCATAACCTTAAACCTCAACCCTAAACCTAGAATCATTGATGGACTAATGCATAATATTTAATGATGTTATTATTATTATTATTATTGGCAAATGGCTAGTAGAGGAAGCACTGAGAAATATTACTCATGCTACGACTAGGGTGGTGTAGAGGACAGTGACCGCCAGTGCTAGAGCATGAGCGGTGATGGAGCATAGCAAAGCTCCATGTACTGCAGAGAGAGATCACGTTTCCATTGAGAAAAAGTATAATTATCCCAACAAGAAAGCTTTTGCCTAGACTAGCACATCCGACCATGTAGTTGGTTTTGTTTTTTCATCATCATCAAATGATGATGGGAGATTGACTGGGCTTATTGGTAGGGGTCCACTCATTCCCGATCTTATGATTAGCTTTAAGGGTCATGTTGCATATGCCATATGGAATAATGTTGAGGTAATTTATATTAGTTTACATATTGGTTCATATAATTTATTGTGTAATTTATTATTCTAATGTTGATTTTGTTGTAGGAACCACGTCTTGTGCTAAGGTTTTAGTCCAGGACGAAAAACTTGAGAAAACTACCTGGCAATGATGACGGCATAGGTATTGCATATGACTACATCGAGACCATGAGCGTCAAACATCTAGCTCCACATTCTTCCCCCGTCACAATGCTTTGCTCATCTCTGCTTTTGTTGAAAGGTGGCACCTAGAGACCAACACCTCCTACCTTCCATTCGGTGAGATGATGATCACTCTACATGATATTATCTACATTATGGATCTTAATTGTCATGGCTATGAGTGTATTAGTGAGAATTTTCCTAGTGATGGTGATGTCTTAGAGCTTCTGGACGAGATGTGGGGTAAGCCCGATGTGTTGGTTATATATGCTTTTGTGAAGGGAAGTACGGTTACATTGGATGATATTTATTATAATCTTATGATTAACCGTGTTGAGGATGATAAGTCTTATGCCTAGTTTTATATGTGGTACCTGCTATCCTATACATTTTTTTATTGATGAGTCTAGCAACCACGCTCCATTATCAGTGCTTAGATTAGTAGCTGATTTGTGTACGTTAGGCAATCAAGCCCTTAGAGTTGAGACTTGAGCCTATTTGTATTGGCAACTTGGGATAACATCTAGAACCAGGTGCAAGAAAATTAGTGTACATGTAATTGTTTATTGTGCTTTTAGTTTGAAAAAAGTTGTTAAATTATTAGTTTAATAGTATTATATTTGTGTAAAGGTGTGGATTTACGAGTATTTCCCCTACTTTCGGTGGAGTTATTCTCGTGCATATAATCCTTCATGCAATGTTGCAGCTATGAGGTGGGATAAATCTCGTCAAACGATTACACCTGAGTCCATGGATGGCCTAATTCAGTACAGGAAGCAATTAGATTCTTTGAGGGCACAATAGGTTATTGAAATAATTTTTTGTAAGTAGTTTTCAATTGTTGATTTCTTGAAATAATTGATATTCCAATTTGTTGTACATGTGTTTGTAGGTTGACTTCTTACCATTCGATTAAGATCCGGGTATGAAGCATCCCGAGTCGACGTACCAAGGCGGCCTATGCTTTATGTATTTGGTCAAGCCTTATATGCCAGACCAAGTTTCTCAATAGTTTGGCCACCCTCAGCTCATCCCAATCCCTCCTATTGTTCCAGCATATGGATTCTGTCGGAGTGCCAATATTAAAAAGTATAAAGTAGATTACTCTAGTTGTGCATCATTTCAGAACATTTGGCCACACCACCAACTAGAATTTAGCTTCAATTTTCATCAATCAAAAAAATATAACCATGATGCCTCAACTAAATACTTTCCATGGTATCATACTCGGACACATCCAGTAGTCCACTCTGTACTAGTAGATCAAGGGTCGAGTGATGCCCCATATATAAGGATAGATGTGGAGACAAATAATGAGTTGATGGGCGGATTCCGCTACTAGTTTAAAGAAGAAAAGAAGGGTAGAATTGGTAAGGATAAAGGTTTTGATAGGCTAAAGGAGGTGTACATTGCCATGGGCGGGTGGAAATTATCCTCTAGTGAAATAAAGGAGTTTTTTTTAATTTTACGTACAGGTTAATTTTATTTGTTGTTATCAGAATAATTTTGATTAATGTATGCTAATTTTAATTTTACGTTACACCATCACTATCTTTATAACACATTACAAAATACTTAACGTAATGCAATAAACTAATGTACAACAAGTTAAATGTACTAGGAGAATACTTTAACCATACCCATTGTAAAATGCCCCACAAATATTTATTTTAAGAAGTGTAATTAAATAAGGATTTATTAGAGAATTAATTTAATTAATTATTTTTATTGGAATAGGAAGAAATTATTTAGGGAAAATTAAGAAGGAATTTATAAATATTTTTATAAGGGAAAATTGGGTATTTTGCTAATTAAAAAGGAATTTAGGAAGAATCTTTTAAAAATTCTAAATTATCCTAAAAAGGGAATTTAATATTATTTTATTTAAAATATTTTTTTAAATACCCAAAAATATTCTAATTAATATAATTAACCCCAACCTATCTATTTTTCTTTTTTTCTTTTTTCCTCTTTCTTTTTCTTTCTTTTTCTTCTTTTTCTCTCCTTTTTTATTTCGATTGGGCTTGTCGTGTCCCAATCTTTTCTTCCTTTTCTCTCCCGTGGCCCATCCTCCCGCTTCCTTTTCTTTTCTTCCTTTAGCAGCCAAAACGCTGCGTATCGTTTCTTTTTCCCCTAGAACACTGCGTTCCATTTAAAATCTTTATAACGGGCACCGACCGACCTGGTTCTCCTTCCCCTTTTCTTTTCTTTCTTTTTCCCCAGCTGCCTAGTTCACCTTCTTCTTCCTCCTTCGTCCTCCATCGTCGACGTGTAGCTCCGCCACCTCCGAAAATGGCGCCACTGGCTATGTTTGACTTGATCGGTCGTTTCTCCTCTCTTTCTCTTCCCCTTGAATCGTAGTTCAACTTAACCTAACCCACTTTCCTTTTCTTTGGCGCAAAATCCTCCTTTTCTTGTGCGAAAGGTCGATCACGACCTGAACTTGTGCCGGCTAATTGACGTCTCTGGCGACCCCAAACCCTACCTGCATTATCTCCTACTAACCCTCATAACCCTACCTTCCCCTCCAAACTCTATAAATACCCCTTGTTTGGTTGATTTCGAAACTTTTTCCCCGAAACCCTAAGAACCTACCCTATGCACCACAGCAACTTTAGATGACCTTTGCTCCGCCGTCAGCCAACTACGCTGCCATCTCTACCTACCCAAGTCTTCCCTGCACTGCCCTCTAACTAATTGAACTACCCATCTCCCTTGATTCTTTTTGCACGAGCCACCACAGCCGTGCAAAGTTCCCTGCCCAACAAGCCAAATTTACACCTGCAACCCTTCGCTCCACCGTCCATTACCACATCTACCGCTATCACTACTTTCTACACCACCAAAAAGCTACTACCAATCTTCCTCCACCTCGCCCCACCCTTTTTTTCTCTTTTCTCCTTCTCCTCCCCTCTCTTTCTTCTTCTCTTCATTTTGGCCACCACCTCTGCCACTATGCGCGTGCCGCCACTTGCTGTGCCACCACCCTCACTTTACTCCTCTCAGTTTAGGCTACCACCACCCTCATTCTCCACCTCTTCTTATCAAACCTCAACTTTTTCCTTTTCTATCCTCTTTTCCGACCACCGCTGTTGTCGCCATGCACCACCGCTGGTGCCACCTATCTCCTCCAACCCAAGGTGAAACCCTAAACCCTCTCAACCCTTCTCCCATATTTATTTAAGCTTATTCTATTTTATTTTTAATTTTTAACATTTATTTGATTATTATTATTATTAGGTTTAATATTAATGTTATATCTTCTTAATAGGGGCGAGAGTAAGTATTAATTATTTAAGTTATTAGTTTCGAATTATTAGTACTATTAGTATTATTATAAGTTTTATCATCATCATCATCATCATCATCATCATCACTATGATTATTATTATTATTATTATTATTATTATTATTATTATTATTATTATTATTATTATTATTATTATTATTATTATTATTATTATTATTATTATTATTATTATCTATCTATCTATCTATCTAAAGAGGGCCGAAGCCCTATTTTATTAAATGGTGTGCATACTCCTATTTTTATTATTAATATTATTATTTCTACTATTATTAATAATATTATTATTATTATCTTTATTACTATTAATATCATTATAATTAATATGTGTTATTAATAATAATATTATTATTATTAAATGGTACTTTTACTATTTTGAGGTAGGGTCGAAAACCCTACCTTATATTATTTAGGTTTAATTTATTTTATTATTATTATTAATAATAGCATTATTATTATTATTATTATTATTATTATTATTATTATTATTATTATTATTATTACTATTTTATTATTATTATAATTATTAGCATTATTTTGGTGAAGGGTAGAAGCCCTTATAGCACCATCCGTTTTGAATCATATTAATATTATTACTAGTATTTTTAGTAGTATTTTGTATAGTTATTATTAGTATAGTATTATTTTATTAAAAACTTATTCTTAGAATAAGTTAGTAAATAATAGTAATTTTTAGTAGGAGGGAACCTAATTATAGTTTTTCCCTCATAAAGGTGAGACCAGTTAAGGCCCTAGAGAGGCATAGGAGCGTGCTCCAAGACCGGTGAAATTTTAGGTAAGAGGTACTAAGGCTGTTTGTGTATTATGTGTTTTATATGACATGCATGCCATGTGATATGAACTATAATGTATTTCATGTGTATTTGTATAATTGTCATATATGCAGCATGATATGGAGTTGAGGTAAGTTCGTGCAATAAATTGTGGCATGTGTATTATGTGTATGGGTTGTGTTGTTATTATGGTATGGTGTGGCCCATAAGCCATGCATGATGGGTGTTGTAATATGATGATAGAGTGCAATAATGTGGGGTCAGTTTGTGTGTTATATGACCATGCATGGGAGCTAGGGTTTGCATAGGAGTTAGGATTTGCATGGGAGTTCGGGTTTGCATGGAAGTTGGGGTTTTCGTGGGAGTTAGGGTTTGTATGGAAAATTAGGGTTTCATGTGTGAGCGTAAGATGTGCATGAAAAAGTTCACACGTTTGCATGGGGAACATAAAGCGTGCATGAGGGAAAGATTTACCTGTGGAAAGTGGATATGGGGTGTAAGGAAGGTAGTAGAAGTGTTGTATGGGGTTTTGAAAACATTGGATGAAAAATAGTACGTGGAGTATTATAAGAGTATAGAGGAGATTGGGTTAGGGTTTGTTATGGTTACCATGGTTGTGGGGGTTAACTAGGGTTGGTGTGGTTAACTAGAATTGGAGGATAAGAATAGTAGAAGTCAGCCATGTGTGTCTGGGTGAAAGTTTTTGAATAAGATACTTAAAACATTAATCATGTAAAGTGGAAGAGTATTGAGCTGGGTCCCACCGATTCATCAATAAGAAATAGTGGTTAACGTGTTGTCCTATGTGTGTCCGATCCACCGGCTATAATAGTGGTTAGGGTATGTTACCCTATGTGTCTCTGATCCACCAGCTATAATAGTGGCGGATTCCGAGCTCAATAAACCAAACACACAAGTTGCTAAGACACTTAAAAGACACTAAGTACTTACAGTGGAACACCATGTGAGCCTGGGCCAACCGATCCACCGATAAGAAATAGTGGTTAGGGTATGATATCCTATGTGTGACCGATCCACTGGCTAATAATAGTGGGCAGAAGCATTGTGCCCTGCTTGTCTTCGCTCCGCTGGTCATAATAGTGGAGGCTTCCGTACTCGCATGGATTAGATAAAGAGCATGGTGTGGAATGAGTATCCATAAGAGACTGATTAAGTATTACTCCAGGTTTAAAAATGGACCTTTGTATTTTTAGCTGATTGATCATATACCTCTATGTTATTATGCTGGACTTTAAGATCCCTTATTTATCCTACATGACTTGGTATATTATATGTGTGGGTTTGAATGTTTGTAAACTGTATATTATACCGTATGATGTTATGTACTTGTGTGTTGGCCTTAGTGTTCGGTTACCTTACTCAATATGTAACATACTAATCACTCCTTTTATGGGTGCTGCTCATTCCCATGAGTAGAAGGCCCGTTTGACGTGTTGCAGGTAGGTGATGCCTTCTTTGATGCCATTGATGTCTATGGGACATCAGGTGGGGCCGAGTGATGATTTGGGTTGGATCAAGTCCTTGGAGTGGTGTGGCTGGTTTTTCCATCATGAGATTATTATTCCTTTTCTCTTTTAACTATGTTTGAAACTCTAGAGACAATTTTAATATTGTAGCTATCTTTCTTCTCTGAAGACCTCTCTCTCGTATTTCGGATTATGTAAAAACTTATACGTACTCTAATTTCTATATTTATGAACTTTGGATTATATAATGATGTGAGTAGTTTTCTTAGCCTTAGCACTTGGTACTAGAACAGTAGGAGTGAACCAGTCTGGTACTAAGTGTGGCGGTAGCATCCCCAGAATTTACGAGTTTTAAATTTAAAGGTCTTGTTTTTAAAAAAAATATGTAAATTTTGGGGTGTTACACATTGAATTCCGATATATCTAAATATGATCATGATATGGCTCATCCCATCCACATACGCTTGAAGCAACATATCTATACCATTGATTAGATATTGGTGGTAATATTGCGTTTTCCATCAAGGTTACCTACAACCATATAAAGTATCATAACATGAGTGTCATATGTCCATATGATATACATAAGTTTAGGCGCAATAACTTATACCGATACGTGGTGTGACAAATTATTCACACTTAAGATGGTGATGATCTTATAAGGTCGTTTGCCATTAGGTGGAGCTCTATGCGGTAAATAAGCAATCGACCCACATATACTCAAGCAAACAAATATGACATTGTACGTTGTTGCAAAAAAGAAGCTAAAGTTAAGATAATGCCACCATTTCTCTATTGGAGCCGATCCTTTCCAATATACTAAACGTTGCATATTTTTACTAATAGAATCGATAAAGGCAAGAACATATAACTCTTTATGAGTCATCAATTCCCTATACATTGCGGCTCTAACATTTGACCATTATGATTCTCTGCCAAATAGTTGTAGTACGACCACTCTAAACCCATAGTTTCCATTACCCAAAACATTAGATCAAGATTCCACCCATGGGAGCATGACTAGCTCAATATCATAAGACCGTGAACCAAGCGAATAACGACTTCTACTAGGAGATGCACATTCTGATTAACCAAGGGATGAATGACTTTTGCCACATCCTCGACCTTATCGACCTCAGCCTGTAGGTGATTCCGAATAAGTATGTTCTATGTGCTCCCACTCTAATAGTTCCCTCTGTATGCTATTACTGGGGCGTCCTTTGCTTTGTTGCACATTTGGTTCTACCATACTTATCTGGATGGGATCAAGAATCTCATCAATAAGATTAGAATAGTAGTGTATGCATGATGGTGATTGGCCAAGCATCATTTGCACCTTAGACATAATGTTAGAAGCAAATGGACGTATAGTTTGATCAATAATTGGATTATTAAATGCAAACTTTTCTTCTTATGGTCTAACAAAAATAAAAGTCTTATAGAATTTATGTACTACCAATATGGGAATAGGTTGATGATCTTTTTTGTAATGAAATGTGCACATGGTAGACCATGTGTCAACCTTAGGTAACACCCACATCTGAAGGATTTAGAACCAACCATATTGGACCTCTTACTCTCCTCTGCTATCAAATCTAATGGTCTACGACATACAGCAGATGTGAGCTCCTTGAACAATATGTCATTTGTAGAGTAATGTGGAATAATTACCCATGATTACTCCATAACTTTTTTTATCTCATTAATTTAGAGTCTTATCAGTGTATCGATCTTCGGGCATAATGTGTCAAAACTCATCTGTGATGATGCTAAATATTTCTTCAGATTTCCATGTTCACTTTCCACCCTATAATATGAATTTTAAAAAAATAAGTAATGGTTAATTGTTACACACTTAATAAGTTAATAGACATTAATTATTTGCAACAAATATGTTATACCTATTGGTTCTATAAGTGCCAAAGTGAATGATTTTGTCGACCCACACTAAAACAAACCTCGCATTATATGAATTTAATCAGGTCTCATACACATATTGTAAAAGATATGGAAATCTGCCCCATTTGTTACCCATCTACAAAAGCTCATTCTCATATGTCTCAATTGTAGTGACTTGTACAATCTTCCTCCAATATCCTAAGAAACTTTCTCCCACTGCTATACTTCTCAACTTCTTTATAACATGTGACAAAACATTCTTACTAATATGCCATCTACACAAGAAGGGTGCTGCATTAGGAAAGATTTTTGGCATAGTTTGTGTCACTCCTAGTTTCCTATTAGTGATCACCATTTGGTTCATTAGGCTCCATCAATCTCTATACCCTATCAAGCACCCATTAGTATTTTTCTTCCTTTTCATTTGTTATAAATGCCAAGACAATGGTAAACTTCTTACCGCTAGATACACAACCAACGACTTCTAAGAAATGAATGTTGTATTTATAGGTTCTGTGTGTCTAATCCAAACAAATGACATATGGAAGCGCATGCAATAAAGCAACATAATTTGTGTGAGAAAATATAATATCACTAACCACATTAGAGTCTGGCAACCAACGATGCCATAAAGGGTATTCATTTGTTTTTATGAAGTACAATAACTATTGCATGATTCTACGTCCATCAAACTCTGTACCTTGAACTTATGTCTAGCATTGTAGATTGTTATAAGTGTTGCGGTATTATCACCATTACCCTATTTTAACTTGTTGATATTCTACCTTAGTTTGACATTTATTTGTGTTAGCTTAGCCACCAACCTGGGTTCTTCTAAAGATAATCGACAAGGAGATGAATGCCCCATCAAATAAGTACCCAATTTATGATTATGCTTTCCACATTCTACCATTAGTTTTCAACCACTACAAATATCTTTCTTTCCATGAATCCTGAATTCATAGCTACACTTTTTGGTTCCGATAGATCGAACACTTTTTAGATTCACTAAAAGTTGTCTTCTATAAGCACCTCTTCTTTCACGACAAATTCATACCCTACCTTTTTTTGATCTCTTAATACAAAAAACTATAATTGATGGGTGAGTTGCCTTCCAATTTCTTTAATCTAACTAATTAATGACTCTCACTCATTAAAAATCTCATCCAGTGTAAATAATCAACTCCAATAAGTATTAATTGAATTTGGATTCTATAGATAATAATCAAAATATGACATTCTTAGTACATAAATATAAAAAATGAATAAAAATAATTTTTAAAAAGGGTAAATTGATGAGTGGGTTGCCCGTCAGATTTACTCAAAAACGGGTAAGATGCCTATCATTGAGCCTTTCTGGTGGGCGACTTTCCCATCAATTATCCTTTCTAGCGGGTGATTTTCTCGTCAATTATTACTTGTGGTGGGTGAATTACCTATTTATGATGCTTTATGACGGTTGATTTGCCCGTCATACGTGATTTCAAATGGGTAAGTCACCAATCAGGTGCAAAAATTGCGCAAAAAAAATTTTCGACTTGCCATTTTTGCTAAAAAATTCGTTAGAATTTTAGTCTTCATCTCTTATTCATTGTATTCAATGTCGTCCAAATTTCATTTTGTATAATTATTTAAAGAAAAGAGAACAAAAATAAGGAGAATTTAGTTTGCTCAATGTGTAGTTATGAAAAAAAATATTATAATAAAAACTAAAAAAATAACTTTTTAATAAGTATTAATATAAAAAAATGGATGCGTAGATAACAACACCCTGTCATGTGGCATGGAGGGCTTAAGCTAGTTTGTCTTAGGAGGACTCGACTCTCGAACCGTCATGGCTAGGGTTGTGCAAAAAATCCGGGATCCGAAAATCCGATCCGACTTTTAAAAAATCCGATCCGAGTTTTAGGATATCCGATCCGGTCAAAATTAAAATTTTTCGGAGCGGATATCCGATCCGATATTTTTCCGGATTATCCGATCCGATTAAAATATCCGGTGTATAAAAAAATATTTTTTTAAAATAAAATATATAAATATTTTTTGATTAAATAAATTATATATATAATTATTTAACCTAAATATTTATGTATGTAAAATTGTAAATGTAATGCATACTGTATGTATGGAGTATGGCATTGGACTAGGTGCTTGCTTGCTGCTGCTGAGTGCTGACCAACGCAACGACACGACAGCCCATTAGCCGGCCCAGTCTCAAGTAATTTTTCGACCGGTCTGGCCGCCGGTCTGCCTAATTTTTTTTCCACCTACGTCTTGTGTGACTCTGTCTGGCTTCATTTATTTTTCCCAAATCTCGTCTCGGGTCTTCCTTTCGATTCTTCAGCCTTCCCTTCCCTTCCCTTCGTTCTTCTCGAAGCTCACAATCGCAGCCTCGCAGGCTCGCCGGCCGCAGCAGCAACCACGTCTAGATACTCTTCTCCCACTCCCTCCCACGCAAAGCAAGCGCCACCAGCCGGCAGCCACCGCCAGGTACAACCGTTTGCAATTCGTGAGGGGTTGTTTCTAATTCTTACATAATCCATTGTCTAACTCTACCGATTTCAATTTTTCTTTGTAGGGCATTGTTCTTGTTTGCTGATTCTTCCTTGAAGGCTTGTTTTGCCATTTAAGGTATGCCCTAATTGTTTGTTAATTTGTCTATTTTTCTGTCACATATTCGATTGTCCATGGTTTTTTAGGGTTGTGGAAGATGAGGTCGGTTATGCTAATTTTTTTGTGTGGCCTTCCGTGTTTGTTAATTTTTTGTTAGGGATTCGTTAGTTTGGAATTTATTTGTCCATATGATCTTTTGTTAGGGTTGTTAGCAACTTAGCAGGAATTTGTTAATGAAAATCTTATCTTTGTAGGATTTCATAGTTTGAAATCAACTATGTGGGATTCGGTAGTTTGAAATTGATTATGGGATTCCTGATTCTGTTGCCGATTGTCCATGCCTTTATTTTTCTCAATTTATTTGTGTTGTTTATCTGCATTTGTTTTGTTGGGGCATTGTTTGGTAGCTGATACCCATTTTGTTAATTCTGTTTGGTAGGTAATAATGTAATAGACTAATAGTATGCTATACAACATGATACTTATAATAATAATAATAATAATACTGATACTAAATTACTAGAATAATAATAATTCTGTTTGCTTATTTGAAAGCTTGATTTACATGATGGTTTCGACCAACCACATGTTTTAAATATTATTATGTTCAGATGGCTCCATCTGAACCTTGTATATATTCCAGTCCTTGTTGTGACTGACTGTATGGAGTATTTATGTATGTAATACATGTGTATGACCAACTGACTGTATGGAGTATGGACTGGATGTAATACATGCATAATCCTTGTTGTAGATGGAATTCTACCCATTTTGTTAATTCTGTTTGGTAGGTAATACTGTAATAGTATGCTATACAACATGATACTTATAATAATAATAATAATAATAATAATACAGATACTAAATTACTACAATAATAATAATTCTGTTTGCTTATTTGAAAGCTTGATTTACATGATGGTTTGGACCAACGACATTTTTTAAATATTATTATGTTCAGATGGCGAGCCATCTGAACCTTGTATATATTTCAGTCCTTGTTGTGACTGATTGTATGGAGTATTTATGTATGTAATAATTACATGTGTATGACTGACTGACTGTATGGAGTATGGACTGGATATATTGGATCATGTAATACATGCATAATCCTTGTTGTAGATTGAATTCTACCCATTTTGTTAATTCTGTTTGGTAGGTAATACTGTAATAGTATGCTATACAACATGATATTGATTATATATATGTTTTCTAATTAATAATGATTAAAACTACTACTAATAATGGTTTGCAATGAAGATGAATTTTAAATAAATATATTAATGGCAATCATTATAATAATGGTAATAATAACAATCAAATATGTGAATTATAATAATAATTACTTGTTATTATATAGAATTAAAATAAATTGCTATGATAAACATATCTCTGTTTCTCTCTCAACATAATATCTATCTCTGAATTTTTTTTATATTAGTATAAATAAGTACAGCTTATGAATTATGATAATCAATATTTGTTCATAAGTATTACCTCTATTGTTTACATTTTTTATGTGTCTCATCTTCCCATTAGAACATTTTTTATGAACAAAAATCTTGAGTAAAACTGGTTTACATATGTCTATATACACTGTGTAATGTCAATGTGTATGACTGTATAGGTTATATTACAAACACATCTCTCTCTATATATAAAGATACTTTCCTTGATTTTTTCCCATTTTTGTTGTGTAAAAATAAACATGTTTATAAATATACAAACATAAACAGGTTATTAATTATAAATATACAAACATAAACAGGTTTACACTAATCCTACTAGTAGTATGATAGTATCTGCATTTAAATTATAAACATACAAACATATCTCTGTTTCTCTCTCAATTTATATTTTTATATTAGTTAGTTGTACTTGTATCTGCATTTAACTAGTAACTAACTACCAACTCTTTGGATCATAATATCATATGTTGCTGCTGCCTATTCCAACATAATATCTATCTCTAATTTTTTTTTATATTAGTATGAATAAATACAGCTTATGATGATCAATATTTGTTCATAAGTATTAACTCTATTTTATTTTTGTTCATAAAATGTAATTGTGACAGCTAGCAGCCTAGCACCGACTCTAGGGATCTGGCAGGCAACAACAGCATGGAATCAGTGAATGAGATCGAAATTGCTGATAGCGGGACACCAGGTATTTCACCAGAAATGACTCCTCCTTTCCCATGTCCTCCTGTGCCCCCATTAGAACCTGTTTCAAATGAAAAATCTGAAGGTTCTAAAGAGAGTAGGAACGAGGGTGGGCCACCGACAAAAAAATTTAGATCATGGGTTTGGGATCATTTTGAAAAAAATACCATGTGATAATAAAAATGATCAAAAGGCAGTTTGTATTTATTGTAACAATCAATATGTGGCTGCTCCTTCTAAAGGTACTTCTAATTTGAGTAATCATTTAAAGAGTTGTAAGAAGTACCCCGCGAATATAGATGAGAAACAATTCATTTTAAAAATGAATGCTTCTTATTGTGATGGTGGTCTTCCATCATCCGCGATAACTAGTGTTACTAATTGGAAATTTAACCAAGAAGAGCATAGAAAATCATTGGTTGAAATGATAATTTTGGATGAATTACCCTTTCGATTTGTAGAAAGGGAGGGATTTAGAAGGTATATGGCAAAGACACAACCTAGAGCAATAATTCCTTCTCGAACTACTATTGCTAGAGATGTGTTACAAATTTTTATGGGAGAGAAAATAAAGTTGAAGGCATTTTTTAAGAGTTGCAAAAGTCGAATTTGTCTCACCACTGATACATGGACTTCTTGTCAAAATTTGAGTTACATGGTCCTCACAGCTCATTTTATTGATAAGAATTGGAAATTGCATAAAAAGATTATTAATTTTTGTCCAATTGCTGGTCATTCTGGTGAGATTATTGGTAGATCTGTTGAAAGATGTTTAATTGATTGGAATATTGATAAGGTGTTAACTTTAACAGTTGATAATGCAAGTTCAAATGATAAGTGTATTGATTATTTGAGAGAACGACTCAATGGTTGGGGTGAGTCGGTTTTAAATGGATCTTTATTACATATCAGATGTATTGCTCATATATTGAGCCTTGTTGTGAAAGAGGGGTTGAAAGAGTCTAGCGATCATATTCTTAGAGTTTGATATGCTGTGAGATATGTGAGATCATCTCCCTCTAGATTGAGTAAATTCAAGACTTGTGTTGAGCAAGAGAAATTGGAGTCCAAGAGAATGTTATGTTTGGACATTGAAACTAGATGGAATTCTACGTATATTATGTTGGATGCTGCCTTTAAGTTTAAGAAAGCTTTTGATTTGATGAAAAGAGATAAGAAATATCGTTTTGAAATGGACAGATTAAAGGGCATGCCAATGGATGATGATTGGGAGCATGTGCGTGTGTTGCTTCCTTTTTTGAAATATTTTTATGAGACAACTTTGAGGATATCTGGTTCCTTGTATGTCACTGGTAACATGTATTTGCAAGAGATTTGTGGTATATTGAAAATGATTAGTGTGGCTAGAGATGGTGATGATTTTGACATAAGTGTGATGGCTTTGGGTATGAAATCAAAATATGATAAATATTGGGGAAGTGCCAGAAATATCAATGTGTTGCTATTTATTGCTGTGATTCTTGATCCTAGGAGAAAGATGAAATTTGTGAGTTGGGCAATAAATAAGTATTTTGAATCTGAACTTGCAATTGACATACATGCTAAGGTTGATACAACTTTGAAAGAATTGTATGCCTTCTATGCCTCTAAGCTTACATCATCTCCAGCCCCTAAGCCATCTTCAACTATGAATGTAAGTGAGGTCATTTGTGAGCATGGTGATCCAGTTGGTAGAGAATTTGAAGAAACAGTGGCAGCTGAGATTACTTTAGCTCATGGAAGGAATGATTTAGACAAGTATTTGGAGGATAACTTGCTTGTTGTTGGTACAAGTTTTGATATCCTTATTTGGTGGAGGGATAATGCTATAAATTATGAAGTTCTTGCTTTGATGGCTAAGGATCTTTTAGCTATGCTTGTATCCACAGTTGCATCCGAGTCTGCATTTAGTACAGGAGGCCGCGTTCTTGATCCGTTTCGTAGTTCTTTGACTCCTAGAATGGTAGAATCATTGGTTTGTACGCAAGATTGGATAAAGTCATCTTCGGATCATCCTCAAGTAGAAGAGATTATTGAGGAGATTGAAAACATTGAAGCTGGTATTCTTTTATTCTATTTTATCGATACTTTTTTTTAAGTATTTCATGTGTTTTATTTTTTTAATTTTTATCTTATTTCTTTTTTCAGATATGTAGGCTTACCGCCTATTGTGCAAATCGATGAGTCGGATATTTCGGAGTTTGAAGACATGATATTATGATGATTCATGACTTTCTAAGTCTTTCTTAGTTGGAAAACGATTTAGTTATTTTTTTTTCTTTTAATTATGGATTTATGGACTTTGGACTGTTGTTGTATTTTATTATTTGTGTTATGGACTTTGGACTTTGGATTATTGTTGTATTTGTTTTAATTATGGATTTATGGACTTTGGATTATTGTTGTATTTGTGTTATGGACATTGGACAATGCAGATATTTGGATTATTGTTAATTTATTAAATTCTAGCAGGTTAAAAAATCCAATATGGATTATTGTTGATTTATTAAATTCTAGCAGGTTAAAATATCCACATTTGGATATTTCAATGAGGATATTTGGATTATTGTTGATTTATTAAATTCTAGCAGGTTAAAATATCCACATTTGGATATTTCAATGTGGATATTTGGATTATTATTGATTTATTAGATTCTAGTAGGTTAAAATATCCGCATTGAAATATTATTGATTTATTAAATTCTAGCAGGTTAAGATATCCACATTTGGATATTTCAATGTGGATATGTGAATTATTGATGATTTGTTGTATTTGTTATGGATTTTGAATTTTTAGAATTTATTTTAATTTAATTATAGCAGGTTAAAATATCCACATTTGGATATTTCAATGCGGATATTTGGATATCGGATATCGGATATCCGAATTTAAATTATCGAATTTTCGGATATCCGATCATAAACAGGTCATTTTTATTAAAAAAAATATTTTTCGGATAATCAGATATACCGGATATATCCGATATCCGTATCCAATTTTTCGGATATCCGACTGTTCGGATATCCGCTACTAATGGATACGGATACGGATATAGGTTATTAAATATCCCATCGGATCGGATATCCGAAAAAAAATTCGGTCGGATACGGATATCCGGTTTTGCACGGCCCTAGTCATGGCAGATAGATACGGCGCGTTTTATCGTGAGTTATAACCCTCACCGTTTCTTCAGGCGGTCTTGTTGATTAACGGTTAAAATTTGCACACGGATTCAAAATTCGAAAGAAAACCTACAGTAACACGAAACGTCTTCCCTCTTCTTCCCCTTAGTTTTCTTCGTCTTCTTATTGCATTCACTCGTCACGAACCCTTCTGATTCCCTTCATCATCCATTAATGTTCAAGAAAAACCCATTTTCTTGAGAAAGAGACGATGAATTGCATTCATTTAAGTGATATTCCAGTGGAAGCATTCTGAAATACAGAGTATGATATTTTCCCCTTTAATTTTTATAATAATTCAAATTCAATATTCAGAATTCAATTGTCGTCGATATGGATAAATTTTTTCTTGAAGAATTAGGACATTACAATTTCGTTCTTGTTTTGATTCTATTGTCCTCTCTGGGTTCTTTAGAATTCTTGGAAGTCTCCAGTGGAGTAATTAGCATATTGTTTGAATATAACTAACATAAAGCTTGAAAACCCAATTCGAATTTGAGTTTAGTTGTTGTGAACATGATTCCATTTTGTTTACCCAGAATATTGCGTTTTTTTTTTCCCTCTTTAAGTGTGTGCTTTTGTGAGTGCATTTTTTTCTCTTTTCCTGTAAGGACGTTTTATCATCCGTCTCTTTATCTTGATGGTTTCAGATCTCTCGGTCGAAGGTATAATTAGAAAAATTACATTTATCCATCTGAAATTGATAGAGGTAATGTACTTTTCAACACTACTTTCGCCATTGAAGCTAGACCCAGAAAAGATCATTGTTTTATTAAAATGCATTCTATGCAGGTCGGCATTACGAGAAATGTGCCAAGATGAATGATTTAATGACAAAATCGTTTCTAAATTATGTTGACCTAAAAAAACAAGCCCAATTAGACCTTGAAACCGAGGTTTCCTCATTGGAAGAAGCATGCGAGCACCAACTCAACCCTACTGATCAAGAAAACCTATCATCCTTCTTTCACGAAGTAGAAGAAATAAAATCTCAAATGGAGCAAATATCCAATCTTCTCCACGAACTTGAATCCCTCAACGAAGAGAGCAAATCAACTCACAGTGCCAAAATCCTCCGCGGCCTACGTGATCGTATGGACTCGAACACAATGTCCATTCTCAAAAAAATGAAGGTCCTGAAAGCTCGTCTGGAGTGCCTCCACAAATCCAACATCAACAACCGACGGATCTCTTACGCATTTGCCGAAGGCAGCACCGTGGACAGGACTAGAATCTCGGTCACAAACGGACTGAGGATCCGACTCGGAGACATGCTGAATGACTTCACGTCGCTGAGGGAAAAGATCATGAGCGATCACAAGGAAGAGCTGAAGCGGAAGTACTTCAATGCGACGGGGGAAGTCCCGAGCGAGGAGACCGTGGACAAGATGGTGTCGGGGAGCATCAAAGTCGAGGTCTTTGAAGCTGGGAATAACGTTGATGTGGTGGGGAATAAGGAGAGGCATGAGGCTGTGGTGGATATACAGAGGAGTTTGAATAAGTTGCATCAGGTGTTTTTGGATATGGCTATGCTGGTGGAAACACAAGGAGAGCATATTGATGATATTGAGAAGAATGTGGCTTATGCTGGGGAGTTTATTAGTGGGGGAACTGATAGTTTGCATTATGCTAAGCAGATGAAGAAGAAAAATAAGAAATGGGTTTATTGGGTTTGGTTTATTGGTTTTGTTATTCTTTTGGTTTGTTTCATTGCTACTCTTAGTCGTTGATCTGGTAGGGAGGGCGTGATATGCATGTATCTGTGGTAGTTTTGTGATCTTGAGCTTTCCTAAGCTCGGGCGGTCTTTTCTTTATACCCCTCGTAGCTTCTGGTTAACAACTAGTTAAAAATATTTTGTTTAGCCTAGGACCATCGGCATTCCATGACACTATTGGTTAAGATCAAAGGAGGATGGTTCAACTGTTCATACTGTTTAGCTCTTTTATTATCTGTGGAAGTTCCCAAGCGCAATGTATAATTCAATATGAAAGATGCTTACTTAACTAATAATTAATGCATGTCCAAATTCTACCTGAGGGCATTTCATTTGAATGATAATCCCTTCCGCATGTCCTTGCGGTCTCTTAATCTGAGAAGTGGAGGACAAAGGTCCAAAAGTGAACGCTATAGTACATATAAGGATTAAGGGAACATGCCAATGATCAGGGTGCTTCTTTATCATCTTAGACCTAAAACTTAGATGTGCGAATCCATGCATTTTCAATGTATTATGCTATTTCATTCGGTCATCACGGTAGTTATGCTTTTCCTACTGCCTGCACAGCCCACACTCTGCAATCTGGACTCTGAAGAAGCAGATCAATTCTGAACAGAAATTAAAAAAGTGAGTTTTTCAGAGGTTTATGCCATGAATTTTTGCTGCTTCAATGCACAGTCGGGTAATAGCGAGTCAGAATTTAGTTCATTTTTACCCTCGCTTGGATGGCTGAAGGCTGTACAAAATATGGAAAGCATATGACCATTTGGGCAGACCATAAAACTACGATTGCAGCCACAACGTTGCAGTATTAGGATATCAAGAAAGATATTTTATATATTGTGATTGTCAATGCGTAAATTTTCCTTGTTTTTTTCAACAATTGTCAGTCATAAATAGGTAAAATATATGTAAATTTTGTCTTATTTTGCCGAGAAATTGTATCAGCAAGTACCAAATCCAAAACATCTCGACCAATATTTTGTCGTATGCTCTCATAGCCTTACAATCAAGATAATAATATCCTGCCATGTCGGGTTTGGCATTGATAGAGGAGACACGGAGCAACCCTTGTCAAAATATTAGTACTACTTGATAATGGCGCTGTAGTTGAATTATGCCGCAGAGATGATGGAGTCTAATCGTTATAGTCAAATTCAACTACAGTTTCATATCCGCCCATAAATATGAAACCTCTGGGATTCTTCAGATCTTCGGTTTGCAAAAGGCCAGGATCTTGTTGCCTTGCTGCAAAAACTGATACCCCAGGATTGCAACAGTGGGTGATTCTTTTGCATGAAAAAACGATGTTCCACTACCTGAGATGTTGGTTCCGGAGACTAACTGTAAGGTCATTGAAGCAAGCAGGGAAATATACACTTGGCTACATTGATTTGAGCATAATGTGGTGAACACAAGAGAACGAACTTGTTATGAAACCGCAATCACCGGATTACAAGATTTAAGGGGGTTAAAAACATTCGAATTCCAAAAAACAGCTGCTGCAGAGATGCAGCTTCCAAAAGAAAGAGAAAAGGATGCAAAGGGGGAGAGGAAGAAATTTTCAGGACGTTGTAGCTAGGCTATGCTGAGTTGTTGCGTTGCCGTCCAGGATTCCTGAGGCTGCAGCTGGACTTGATTAATCTGTTGAAATGTGCAGGATAAAAATATCAGTCTTTAATAGCTCAAAGATGAGCTCTGCAAATCCATTGTTGGGGAAAGAGAATTAAAACGATTATATAGCGCTTGCAGCTTATATAACAATGTCCAGCGAAGAAGAAAGCCATCCATGCAATTTGGAGAAAAGAACAGTATTTTAAAAAGCAAACCACTACCTTAGCATTTTCAACGCAGACGAAATCTCTGTAACTAGCCTCCATCTGCAAGTGCGGGTTCCATAGCACGGCATCGGACCAACTGGACAATGTGATATGGACAACAAAATAAACAATATTGCTAATCAAGAGAAAATCTTAAGAACAAAAGAGCATTCAAGAGAAAGTTGCCACATACTTCTTGTTCCTGATTATTACTGTATCACCTACACCATTTTCAAGGTGCAACTCATTTGGAGCGTCAAGGTAAATGCGGTCGACAAATCCAGGAAATGTGACAGCATCACTGGACACGATAAGGAACCATTTAGAGCATTTTACTAGTGCACTTAAATAAAGAAAACTCATCCTAAAACACAGGGAAAAAAATATGCTAACATGCTGAGCCTTGAGGAGAATACAGCATTACAGATCATGCTGAGGAATCAAATGAGGGAGTTCAGCATGCAGTTTGAAATATAATCTTGTTTGAATATGAAATGTAAGAGAATAATGTTCAGTTCCTTGTGACAGACATTAGAGAAATCTCCGATCTGAGATTTAATTCAATTTGGGATTAAATATTGCATCTCTCCCCCTTTGCTTATGTTCTTTAGATGAGGAATATATGCAAAGTACATAATGTGTTTCCAGCGTTTCTCTTCTTTACATACTGATTTCAAGAAAAGTACATAAATGGATAATCCTACAATTAAAGAACTGAAGAGCATGGTAAATATTTGATAGACCATGTTTGTCTTTGCTACATCTGACCCTTTGACAGAGGTATTTAAAATGAAAAATATGTAAAGTAAAAGGAGTTCAGAACTGAAGAGCAACAGATATATCAGACAATTCCAAGACATAAACTGCACATTATATTCCGCAATCAGAGCTGTAGCTACCTTTCTTAAAAAAAGGACTTTGTTAGGCATTATACAAACCTTTGCTCCTGGCCCTCCCGAGGGTTTTTAGGATCTGGATCTTTGTCCAATGTTTTACAACCTTTCAAGCCTCTAACGGATGCCCCTGTGACAGAAGCCTGGATGAAGGCCGGAAGGTTTTTTTATTAGCATTCCATAAATCAGGCAGAAACAAAATCTTACTTGAGATATCGAGAAAATTGAAGTAAAAAACTTTCCCTTTCTTAAATAGCATCCAAACTCATAATGTAGCACATCAAATCAAATAGCATACTGATCTTTGAATTGGGAGTTTCTGATATCTTATCTTAAGCTTGCCACATTACAGACAGTTCATGATTCTAAACATGTTATTAGCTTCTACCCATGAACAATGTCGTAGATTTTAAACCGAAAAGTCATAATAGCTAAATTGAAATATCAAATGGACAGACTTACACGAAAGTATGTATGCAAGGCAGTGTTGAAATGGAATGTCTTCTGGTCTGTATTTTTAATAGTCAATTCTGTGGAGAGGCTCACTGAATCAAGAACAACCTGCAGTGATGCAATGCAACAAGAACATAATAGGAGATTAAATTTGAAAAATCAATCCACATAACTGGATATGCACAGATCACTTCAGGATTACAGAAACACCAGGAAAGCTATGCCATTTACCAAGCAACAATTGACAGGAAATTCAAAGAATGTGAATCTCACACATAAAAGGTAGCTGGAGTTGTTAGTGACCTCTCATCACATTTTCCTACTGTTGCAAATAAGAATCAAATGACCCACCTTATATAGAGCATGAAAGCTAAAATCCCACATAGAGCGGCTGTATGGCTCATCCTTTAGTTCCAGAGTTATTGCAGGTTTTCCTTCCACATTTTCAGAATTAATGAGAGACCAATTCATATTCCTTGCAAAGCCATGCTGCACAAAGTAAAAGTCACATGTTGAAAACATCATGACTAAACAGAGAACACACTAAATGAGCATAGTATATACTTCTTGAGCAATAACAATGGAAGGTAGCCAAATAATATGGACAAATTTATACTAACATTTGATTCTCACTGCCTTATGAATTTCAGAATGTGGAGATAAATAGAGGTCTTGCTGAATATAATTGATGTTACATGAGTTTTTCACCTGTTGTATTGGGCCAGGTCCAAATTGAGGAAAGCAATGAGGAATTCCTCCGCTGTCATAACAAGAACAATTTTAGATCATACGAAACAAAGAATGCAAAGACAAAACTTTCCCCTGCCCCACACCCATGCTCTAGAAATAATCATCCCATATTCCCAAATATCAAAGCCTAGTTTTCTCCACCTTTCCATACGGAAATGACATCTTAAGGCTAACATCACGGACAGGGTAACAAGGGTACCAGCTAAACACCGGGATTAGTAAAATGACGAATAAAGGATTAAGAAGCACTAACAGAGGATCACCTGATGGGTTTCTGCCCATTAAATACTGCATCAGGCCTAACAAAAAGCAGATCCTTGCCGGTGGGAATTTCCCATGACGTAACACAAGCTCCAAATAGGTACACCTCAGCCTTGCTGCCATAAAAAAATATTTGAGACATAATTCCTGTATATGCAATGAATCATCTTCATCCATATGATAAAGATGTAAGTAAAACAGGATTTTCTTAACTATATCACACTTCCACCAATACAAGTTGTTGGGCAGAAGACATACCTACCCTGAGCAGAGGTGAGGACGACTTTGGGTAAGTTTCCCTGTCCTTCTTTAAAACTCACTCCCTCACAGGTACTTGCTGTATTCAAACTAGCCGATGCCATGATCGATGATCTTTACAACAATATCAAGCACAAATTGATGTAAGATGTCAACCAACGGCTCATTAAACAGTAAATAAGGGGAAAAACAATAAATCAAATATATTGAAATTCAATCCGAAAGACTAAAATGCAAGGCACATTGTGGAAGAGTGAGAACGGCAATTTTGAAGAAAATCAAACTGAAATGCAGTGAGAGATAGGGAGAAAGAAGTACCGGTTGCGTCGCTGGAGTCTTGTTGAGGTGAGATTGGGGATAGAAGCTATCATTGAAACTGCTGTCATCTTTCTTCTTTCGCCACGGCGGAGTTCGTGGTGGCTCCTAGCGGAGGTGCGGAAGTCGATTGTGTGGTTTAAGAAGCGGACTTGCAATCTTTGATCGGATTACAGCTTATACGATTGCTTGCCGAAATGACAGTCTCACCCTTGTGTAATGTCGTCCTCTGGCTTTACGGGTAAAGGACGAGCCAAATTTTAGAGGAAAATGGACCCCGGAGATATTTTTTAATTACCAACGATATTCGGCTCTCTTATGTCTTTTGGGCCATAACAATTTAAATTCAAGTGCTGATGAAAGAAACTCACCTTCGGATATTCCTTTGAGATGCTAATATATATATATCATATTAATTTATTGTTGCATTATAAGAAATATTAAATTCTAAATGGAAATTTTCTTTCACACATATGCATTTATGTTAAATTGAATACTCTTGACTCATTAAATTGAAAAGAGAATAATATAACGTTAGAATTAAAACTATAGTATTTAATTGTTAATACCTTTTTATAAAATAACTTATATTATGAAACAAAAATTAAAATTTAATGTACTTTTATATTGTAAAATGTAGGAGTATCAAAAGAGTCTACGATTAAAAATATAAGGAAATTGAATATGTAAGATAACATAAACTAAGATTGATAATGTGAGTGGATATTGGCTTAGTGATGACTTGACAACACTTTGACATTCAATCAATAATTTAGGATGTAAAAGCGTAAAATAAATATAAATATAAGATGAATCATAAGTAAATGTCAAATGTTAAAGACCCCTTGGCAATCAAATGTGGCGGTATAACTATGAAAAAAATAGTCCGAGTATAACGGAGTCAATTTTAAAACTATCGTTCATGCAATTACCTTTTGTGTGTTTAGGATATTGCTTTTTCTAGTCTCTTAGATGTCTTACTTCCATAAAAAGAGGTGGAGGCTTAAATTTTTCTAATATGAATGTTGTAGATGCTAGGGTCAAGGTGTTACTCCACTATTCTTAAGCTAAAATATTTGATTGTGACATAAGAACAAGGTAACATCCTTTGTTGACTAAATAAATGTTTTCATGTTATGATCAAACTTGTTGGGCTGATAATTTGGGGCTAGTTCTAAGTAATGTGCATCAACTAGGGGTAATTGTTAACTTCATTTGCACCATCTAACCAAATAAGGCCGAAAGACTATAATATAAGAATAGGTTTTGTCCTTATGTGAATAATGAGTGAAAGACTAAAAGCATCTTAGTTGTTATGGAGGTGTAGAGGAATTAGAAGACAATGTTGAACCTTTGATGTCCTTAGGAAAATAATATATTCGAGGACATGCATGAAAGATGATGAACTCTGTCAATCTACTAACTTATTTTGTGTGGTAGTGTACTTTGACAAGAGGTAAAAGGTTAATGTGGAGGACTCCCCATTGAAAACCATCAGAAGCTCATTGGGTGTAACAAAACATGTAGGGGTGAGTTTGGCTAGAGTAAGTAGGAAAGAGGGTGTAACTTTCCCATTTTTCACTATAAAAAACTTTCATTTTTAAAACATTTGCACAAGCAATAATATAAAAATAATCCTATAACAATTGGATGTTATTATCATATCTATCAAAAGATGGGTGTTCCATTATTCATCTTATGCTAGACACAAGATTGAATATCCAACACTAAAACCCAAGAAATAGAGTGCTTGCAATAGATATCGTAAAGGATACTAGGTAAACCAAGACATATTAGGTCCAAAACAAACAGAACTACATGAGAGAAAATTGAGGAAAAGTAAATACAACAAGGTCTTGGTCGCTAGAGGACCATCAAAAGAGAAATGTAAAGCCAAAATTTCTCTCTCTCTCTCTCTCTCAATGTTGCTCCTAAAGAAGCATGTGACCATCTACTGACCATCCTTGCTAACTTACACAATGTCGTCTGCTTGTGGGATTAAGCTAGTGACCAAATTAATGGACATATCAATACATTACGAACTGAGTAGGCTAAGTTACCTTATCCTAGAAGTTCATGATGTATGAAGGATCATGATAGCACACATTAAAATGCTTATACAATAGCATACCAACTCACATGCTTTACTAATATTATGTTCTCAACATTGCACCCTATACATTCATATGAAGTTAGGTAACATCGTTGTCAATGATAGAAATTGATTCATGGAAACATCATGCATCACACCAAGTGTAGGAATTTATGGTGCATCATGCTTACCACAAAGCTTAAGAATCATGGCTGACGTCAACATAGGAACATGTGAAGTAATGTACTAAGGATGTGAGTCACTTAGGAAAACTCTAATGTCTATTCCATTTAATAATCATGGTATCCAATCATAATATTATATAATCATTTATCTTTAACCAATTGGTTGGATTACCCCTATGGTCTCTTTATACCCATAAAAGTCAAATCAATAACTTGAGGGTATAAGTCCGATTAAAACCAAATATCCTTACTTAGTAACCAAAGCCTTTAGCATTAATACCTCATAGTATATCATTAATGTATAGAGTAGGAAAGACACCAAGATCAACTTGGATCTTGCTCAAAGGCAATGATAATAAAAATGCTCGAAGGTAGACCAATTGGATAAATTAAATCGATGTAGTGCTCCTTAATCTTTCACTTTGAGGAATTAATATTTTATAATATCCAATCATATGCCAAACAAGGCCCACATAGCATACCAAACCAACCATGACCAAATGATTACTTTGAATTATCCATCATAACCCATCAACGGTACTTAGAGGTGATATCATCATTACTTAGCTAACTTGATTAAACATTTGAGTTAATTAGTTCTTACAAATCAGTGGCTTCCAACATCCAAGAATCTTATCATGACACGATATCATGCCCCAAACCCATCACAATGCCAAGAACATCAAAATAAAGCATTCTAGTTGAAAGCAATTGATTGGTTTGGCACTGCCAAACCCTAATGCCTATATGAAACTAGTTTATGGGTTGGCCTAATAACCAATTGTTCTAGCCACCAATAAATCCATTTAGGCCTAGGCCAAAACAATTTATTTCATAGACAAACCAATCGATTGGTTTGTGCAAAATAGTTTGCACATACATTTTTCACACATAAATAACCCTCTAACATCAACCACAACACACATACATCACCGAGCTCTTACAAAACTAATATTAATCATGTTGAACTACTCATTCTTCTTGTGTTTCCAATTACTGATTAAGGTGAGTACATAAGGCTCACATTTTACCTAAAATGATAAGCACTCAAGGTATGTTTCACAACAAGCACTACTTCATAATTTGATTAAACATACTCATACACCAAGATCTTACCATACTTGGGGCATACAATAGCCATGCACAAAAAATCACAAGAGGCAATGCATGAAATTATGTTCAAATCCCATATTCATGCCTTATATCACATATGGTTGCATATTACCCAAAATCTAAAGGCCTTTACAAATTCTTATGCTCAATCACCCCACACAACAAAGGCAAGAACGATTTACCTCAAGTTAAACAAGAAAAAAACACTCAAAAGTAGAGAAAACCCTTAGTTATCAACACCTATACCTTGAATACCTTAAAAAGAGGATATTAAAAGTCAGTAAAATCCTTAAAAACCCATAAAACAGAAACAAAAAAAGGGATTAGGAAAATTGGAAAACACAAACTTTAGAAAATGAGAAAACTAATGGGAGCATTCAAGCCCTTAATCTTTTTCTAGATCTAACTCTATATTGTTTAAGAGTAAAACAAGAAAGAGCTAGATGAATGATTAGAAGAGGAGAAAGCAAGTGGAGGGGAAGAAGAAAAATTGAGACAAGATTAGAGGAAGTGAATTTGATGATTTGGAATAAATAAGGAAAATGGAGGGTGTGGTTGATAATGGGGTAAAAATATAATGGGAAATAGAAGTTAATGGGTTATATAAATCAAAATCCTAACCCTAGATTAAAATTAGATCTATCTAGGAAAAATTTAGAAGGAAAACATAGTTGACTTCCTCTATAGATAAAGTGGTGCTCATGGAGGAGGCTTAGAGTATTAAACTTTAGAGGTTTAGGAACACGTTGAAGGAAAGAGACAAGAAGGCATAGGGAAAAGATTATGAAGCTAGTAGAGATGTTTTGGGATGAAAAACATTCGATTTTGATATTCATAAAAGATAAAGAAATAGAGTAAGAATATGACAAGGATTGTTAGACCATCACTCACTTTTTGATAAATTTAGCTCCCTAAATTTGCTCGAGGTAGAGAAAAATTTGAATTAAAGATCACAAACATTTAAAAATGGTGTAGAAAATATTACAAATCTTGATTATCAAGTTTCAAAGTCATTGGAAGAGATTTCATCTTAAATCAAGCTCAAAAAACATTCATGTTAAGTAAATCAGTCGATTGGTCTAGTATACCCATTAACTAGTACCAACGGCCAATCAATATCATAGAACTAGTCGGTTGGTACCACTAATCAATCCGTTTATACCATTAGTTGAATGGTGTGCCATAA
Source organism: Tamarix austromongolica (assembly GCA_039764185.1). NCBI lineage: Eukaryota > Viridiplantae > Streptophyta > Magnoliopsida > Caryophyllales > Tamaricaceae > Tamarix > Tamarix austromongolica. The sequence goes on along the minus strand of CM077818.1, from coordinate 85,356,342 downwards.
AATCTATTTTCCAAATTTTTCCAAATATTTTTCAAATCAAACCCAAAATACATTTCCAAAAAAAAAAGATTAAGTACCATTAAATCATCATCTAGCACATGATTTTCTAGACAATATAGACCTAAATCTACGAGGTATTATACAAGTAAACCAACTATTATATTTATCTCTGAGCAAACATTGTACGAGAATATTATTGCTGGTACTAGGACCAATTAGCTACTTGAAACCTAAACCCTCAAAAAATAAGTACTGATCCAAATAATGTTAGTAGTGAGCTATTACCTCCTACTCTAGAAGGTTTTCATGGAATAGGGTGAATATTAGAGAACCTAAGGCTCTGTTGTTCTTTTTCTCCTAAAATTTTCTTCTCTAACTGACTTGGCAACTAAAAGAGGACATGTGGAATTTACTTCCCTAAGTTAACCAATCCATCTACTAAAGCTGGAGGTTTTGGTGCATCATCGAGTTTTATTTGCTATTGTCCTTGCTGTGTGTTTATATGGTAAGTTATTCAGAACATGCTTGATGGATAAAAAAAATGTAAATCTTGTCCTTATAGGTTTGGTTATGATATATTATAAAAGTGAAATTGGTGGGATCCTTTTTAAAATCCTAAGGTATTCCTTAAGCAGATACAGTAATGGACTAAGAAGGTAGAGCATTTCTTTGTGAATATGATGTCATCATATCGCAGATTGAGAAGATCTTTTGTGAAAAGGCAGGTGTCTACTTAAAGGAGATGGCAGGTTAAGTGGTTGTTGAGTCTCCATACCGCCAACAACTTAATTAGGTCAAGTAGATGGCTACAAATTTGTAAATCACCAATGGTAAGAAACTAATTTAGAAGAAAAGTAAGAGTCATTTAATCATCAATTGAGAGTATTTTTTATTTGCTTCATTTCTAGCATAAATGTCAAATGATTTTGATTTGATATTAATGGACTTGGGATAATCCTATATAAGATTTTTTTTTCAGCTAGTGGTTTCTTGACATTTAATGAAAAAAAAAATACTCATCAAAACTATATAGCTTAATGATCGGTCTTATTACAAATAACCACTTTAAATCTATACTATATACATTTTTGCTTTGAGATGGGATCTAGCAACCAACTCATATAAGTGCTTGGAAAATTATAGTGATTAATGACAACGTTAATAAGGAAAAAATTATGAATAAGATGTTTGTCCCTACCACATGGAGCTAGGGTTTTGAAACCATTAGTTAATACAAGCTAAATTAAGGTTTAGTTTGTAAAACATTTTGAGACCCGTGTCACAGTCTGTGACTTGTCCCAAGAATCTTGCGAATGGGTCATGCAAATATGAGTACTTTCTTATTGTCTGGTGGTTACTAATGTTGATATTATGTCTCATATATGACTCGGTGTCCCTTCTATACATCTCTATGAGCTATTATCTTGGGATGTTACGCATATTTGGCATGGTACTCAACAAGATTGTGTGTTGCACTACTACAAAAACGGGAAATAATAACGGGACATTAATAACGGTAGTTCGAAAACCGTTGTCAAACGCGTGAAAATTAATGGGCAGGAAGTTTTAATAACGGTTCTAGTTAAAAACCGTTATTAAAAGGGCAACGTTAAAATTTGGACGGATTTTTTAATAACAGTTTTATGTAAACCGTTATTAAAAGAGGATTTAATAACGGTTCATATTAGAACCGTTGTCAAACGTTAGAAGCTTTTAATGATGGTTCTTGGAAGAATCGTTATTAAAACCCCAAAATCAAACTTTTATTTCGCTCGGTTCTGTTTCGTGCCAAAGTTTTCAGACTCTCTGCACTTTCGTTCTCTTGCTCTCCTTCTCCTTGCAAACCCTCGCACCACCACACCGTGCACCACCAACTCGCACCACCACACCGAATCCTCTCAAGTAAAGGAAACCCTCGCACCACCAACTCTCCACCACGCCTCTTCCATTGTCGGCTCTACATGTGCGTGCTGTCATTGTTCTGAAGCTAGCTAGCACTTGCACCTTCATCCTCCGTCGTGTTTGAAGCCCTTGCCTCTCTCAACATTCTCACCGTCGTGTTTGTAGCTAGCTCACTTTATGTATGTGTTTGTTCTTCCTCTCATAACTTTTTATCTACTTATATATGTATATATATATAAATACATGTATGTTGCTACAGGGTTTCGTTCGAAAATGTGTTGTTGAATGTGTTGGCTGAAAATTTTGCTGTTTGTTGTTGAATTTGTTGCGTTATTGTTATATATTAACAAATGCATGTGTTGGCCGAGACCTTTACATATTATTGTTGTATTTGTTTGTATGGAGAATATAGATTCAACATTATTGTAAGTAATAAACACAAGAGAAGACATTAACACCATTCAACATATTAGTAAGTAATAAACAAAAGAGAAGACATTATTACTGTAAACTTTGGAGGGTCATAACTTTTTCATGGGACCTCGGATTTAGGTTATTTAGGAGGCTATTTTGGGTATTTTTTTGAGATCTATGATGTGGCAAAGCGGCGTAGCCGGTTTAGGCAATATAGGAGCCCAAAAAAGGCCATTTTGGCCTCTAAATTGAGGTTTTTTTGTTACATACAAGTGATACAACTTTGAGGGTATATTTTTAGGGCCTTTTTTACAAATTGAACCTTTAATTTAGACTATCCTAAAAACCTTTTTCACATTCTAGGGTATGAGGGTGTTATATAACCTCTTGATTAAAGTGGTATTACATGTTGCCTACCTTTGTATTTTTTATATAGAATTTATTCTACAAACAATCATTATATATCTACCCCCTTGTATTATTTTGTATGTAGGGTAATACATGTTTTCAGTTATTTTAGTTTTTACTTTTATCAGAATTGTTTTTCCTCTATTGTTTATCTCTTTATCCAACCATCCATCTATTTAGCCTCATTGGGTATCTTACCATGTCTTAGCTGGTGAGGGTTGTAATAGTATTTCTAATGGGGCTATTACTTTCTTTTGTTTTCATGGTTACTAAGATATTGAGGCAGGATAGTGTAACATATTCAAATTTAAAGACTTCTTAGTTCTCACTGTAATTATGCCAATTCTGTGTAATTATGGATGAGATAAGAGCTTTAGGTACCTCCAAAGAGCTGCTGGAACCAGATCTTCGAGACAAAGGAACTTAGATGATGATGATGAAATTGAAGTTTTTAAGGGTTCAAGTGAAGAAGACGAGCAATGGATCTTATAGTCCATAATAGATTGGTCAATATAGATCCAAGCCATGTATGTTTGCTTTTTCTATTAATGAATCATGACATATATATTTTTTACCTAATGGCTAACTGTATATTAATTGAAACATGGGTGTTGTAGTTTTTCACCGATAACTATGCACGAGGCTAGCAATATAATGTTGATGAAATTGATGAAGTTAGAGACCAATGGGCCAAGCACGTGCACTCATTCATTCGGTATTAGGTAGCGATCTATATATTCTACATGCATTTTCAGGTTTGTATTTCATCTACATCTTTCGGTCTTCCAGCCTAGATCTGTGAACTCTTTACTTTGGGGTGTAGAGCTACCAAGTTGTGGTATGCCCACTAATTTTTATTCCTAAGTATAGTTGGTGTATTGAGACATGCATACCAATTATAGATTGATTGAAATTATGGTGTGATTGTGGATTTGGTATGAATTGATGTTGTTTTACATTACAGATTTGGTAATTGTTTGAACATACAACTGTGTATGTGGGCAGGAACAAAACTGCAAAAACTAAAAAAAAAAGCTGGAGTTTTAATAACGGTTCTTCTAAAAGCGTTATTAAAACTCCAGTTTTTAATAACGGTTTTCATAAGAACCGTTATTAAAACCTACGTTTTAATAACGGTTTTCATCAGAACCGTTATTAAAAACTGGAGTTTTAATAACGGTTTTAAGTAAAAACCGTTATTAAATATGAAGTTTACGCACATATTCACGGGTTTTTGTGTATTTTTCATGACGGTTATGAACCGTTATTAAAGATTTAATAACAGGCGATTCAATAACGGTTGAAAACTATAAAATAACCGTTATTAACACCCCTTTCCGTGGTAGTGTTGGATGTTAGCCTTGTCAAGGGAGATAGAGCTAAAACCTCTAAGCATGTGATAAAATGGTATCATATAGCTCGTTGCCCGTGCCAGTCAACGACCATTTTGCCATGTTGTTAGGAGTACCTTGAGGGATTGCTGGTATCCTGTTGGTTTGAGGCACATTAGGGAACGACCAACATTGAAGGAGTGAAGTGGAGGGGTCATGTGTACCACACAGATCCATTGACAAGGAGTGTTGGGGGGCATGGTTTGGTTTAGGATCCAAGCCATTGAAATGAGTTGTTAGGGGCGGCGTGATGAGACGATCTCAAGCACACATGGATAAGTCACTACGAGGGGGTCAGATATGTCACAATAAGTTGTGTTAATTACAAGATGTTGGTTGGAATTTGAGCTTTAAGGGGCAATATATGGTATTTGTGTGGTGATTTCTTAACATTGGATGAGCGTTGAAGGACTGTCAAGGGGATGGAACCTTAGAAGTAGGGAAGATATGTTAGGACCGCTCTGTAATGCAAACGAGGGCATTTGCTATTTTGGGTAGGGGAAATTGTCACGATTTATAACTTGCCCCTGGCATCTTATGAATGAGCCATGGGAATATAAGTGCTCCCTTATTACTTGATGGTTGCTAATGTTGATATTATGTCTCAGTTACAACTCGGTGTCCCCTCCATACATTTCTATGTGTTATTATCTCCGGATTTTGAGCATATCTAGCATGGTACTCAATAAGATTGTGTGTTGGATGTTAGTTTCATCAGGGGTGCTGATGCCGAAACTTCTAAGCACACGACATCCGGCTATACTTTTTCAATCGCAATCAAAACATAATTAAAGATCGAATATATGTGAATAGAGGAGTTCGAAAGCTTGATACACAACGAGCCGTGCGTCTCACAAGTTCTACCGTGGGATGAATGTGATGCTTGTATATAAATATACATATATATGGTATACAACAATTTTGATTCAAGATTCCTAAAATGGCTAAATTTACGTGGCGCTATACCACCCACCTATTGGGCAATTTATATCGTGCAACCACCTATATATTAAGTACTACATACATATGAATTCAAGACCAAAAAAATTGGATGATGATCAAGGGTAGGCAACTTATAACAGTTTTAGACGTTCCTTCTAGCCGGTCCTTCTAACCGGATATAATCATACATGATTCCTTCAAAAGGTGTTTTACTTTTCGACTGTGTTAGATAGATTCTGTTGTTTCCAACACGAAGCCAGGCACTTGGTACACCCACGTTAAATAACCAATACAGTCCATGGATCCCATGTCTCGCAATCGCGTTATCCCTTCCTATTTGCAGTGTCGAAAAATGTGGGATGCTCAACTTTGGGTCGTTGAACCGAACCTGAAGAAGATGAACAACATACAAATCACATCAATCAATTTCGTATAGTACCGATGGTTCTCCTGAGTTTTTCCATGAGCATTTTATCTGCAACCTTAGAATGTACTGCTAATGAATTGTAGTAATTTCGAAACGTGAAGGATGATCAATATCTAGTCTAGTATTAACTTCTTACTTGTAATTCAGAAACAGTTGCAGACGCCAATGCAATTCGTAATGTATAATTTGCGGATGGAATCAGTCGATGAAGCGGGAAAATGATTTGCCAAGTTGTTGGCTTGTATGTGCCGTTCACACGCCTGCATTCATTTCCAGATAGTTGTTACATTTTTTTTGCAATCCATGGGGAAGGTATGGTTAAATTGAAATTCCATGCACATGTCTGAAGTGATGGAGAAGAATGAATCTGGGCACGAAATCAGAGCTGACTGATTACTTACCTCGTCACTTGAGCATAAAACCAATCCCTAGTGTAGTCACTAGCACCAACGGTATATACAAGATCATGACGAGGATAAAGCTCGGCATACCGATCCCATAATCCATATTGCCTAAATCTGCTTTGGTGGAAAGGGGTTGTGAGTTAAGATTTTGCCAGAGAGACAGAAACCCAATGATGGGTTTTCGATCAAGAGGTAGATAGATGACTTACTTGTTGCGGTTGTTGTTCACGTATAGTTTGTTGAGGAACATATGGCTAGGGTCTGGGATGCGGAATTCAGCAGCGGTTCGATCTGGAATGCCTATTTGCCATAATGTAGGACCATTTCTTAAAGGCTTATATACGATATTGCCAAGTCTGATCTCTTGGCCTGCATACAGATTGAGCAGGAAATTAATACACATGCTGCTGAAAATTCAAGGATATGAAAGAAACATATACATAGATTAAGAAAACTCAACAAGCATCAAGAGCTAGGTACTGAGAAAGAAAAACAACCTGGTCTAATGGTGATGTCGATTTCATATTTATAATCCCCGATAACACCTGGAACCCATCCATACAGATTGTACTTCCCCTCACGAATCTCTTTGATAACAAAATTTCCATTACGGTCAGCCTTAGACCAAAATTGGTAACCCTGAACACAAGAAGCAGATAAATCTTAGACAATTATATGTATCCTGCCAAACTTCGTATTTATTTACTTTTTGGCTGGCTAAACATTAGCTTTAAAATATAAGCATAAGCCACCTTTGATTCAGTTTGCCAGGATCCAGCTCCACCTGGAGAAGCCAAACCGACCCAAGCATGTACAGCAGGTACCAGTGAATTCCTAGCAAATCTGAGGGATATATAAAATGAAGATTCATAAGCAAAGTTGGATGAATCAGATATCTTAGACAAGAAGCTGATGAAAAAAGCATACGTACTTGTCGTGAACAAACAATCGACCCACCATTGAGCCACGCTCACGAGCTTTTGGGTAGTCCTTTGATATTGGGAAGGCATATGGCCAGCTTCGAACTTCTTCTACCATCTAACAATAAATAAGGTCGATTGAAACAGGAGACTGACAAAAATTATTATAACTTGGGTGCTACCCAGCAGGTACGAAGGGCTGTTAAGCGGAAACTAAAAGGATAAGTGAGGGTTGGGAAGAGAAAGATCATCAGATCTAGAATCAGTATTCTTTTTGCATATTCATATATAATCGCAGCATACCTAAAATCATATACAATATTACTAAAATATCTAAATCTGATTATATGAAATATTTCTCTAAACTTGGGTCTTTACCCCCTAACTCATACTGCATCACTAGGAGATATATAGGCTAGCGAAACACTACCTGATTCTTTGCGTCTTCCCAGAGCACGTAGGGATCTTTATCACCAGAAGCAGAATTTAGATAGACAAAAAATGGACCAAACACCTTCTTCCAGGGTTCTCCATGCTCAAACTCCATTGACATTACAGGACCAACGTAATGGGTGCTCTGAAACATCTGCAGAATCAAGTACAGAATTAGTTAAAAAATTTAAGCAGCTTTATAGTGATGGCTGGTTTCATATACATCAGGACGACATACAGCAAGGGTAGTTGGACCAGTATGGGAAGTGAGATCCTGCTTGATTGGACCACCAGAACGGAACTCATTGCTAGGAGTAATCATCCAGAAACCAATGGATGGCTCAGATGATATCCACCCATGTACTCTGTTCTCTCTGTCTTCACATGAATACTGGTACTTATCATCCACCTACACACCATATCATCAGTGTCGCAAATGCTACTTTAGTCTAGAACATGGTTTTTTAGTCCAGTCATTGGAGCACACGACCACACGATGCGAGAAAGATGAGGAAGGGAAAAAATATAACCCACGACGAGATATATACCTCTCCTCTAAGATTTGGATCGGTAGGATTAGTCAAGAGGACAGCTTCCTTGTACGCAAGAGGAAGACCGGTATCACGGTCTTGCGGCATTGGCATGATTCTTTGCCTGTCATCTGATACAGCCATGTAATGAAAACTATACATGGAGATGTTTCAAACAATTTCATTAATTACAATGTATATTCATTCATGATCACGGGAAGCCAAAAATCAGAGTAATATATAGAGATGATGCAGTACTTGTTTTTCTGGAGCTTAAAAACAGCCCTTATTTCTTCCATATGAGCTTGGGGCCATCCTTTTTCACGTTCTAAAATAGCATAAGAATAGAACCCCGAATGACCACGAAGCATTATGTACCTGAACATGACGTGCAATCATCTGTTTTAAATCTAGAAAACATTCATCTTTTCGACTCGAAAAAAAGAGAAAAAAAAAAGAAGAAGAAGAAGAAGAAAAACATACCTCCTGTCTACATTGAGGGGAACTCTTGGTGTCTCGCTTGATCTTTTCCATGAAGCTGAATCCCATTTAGTCGAAAATGAAATTTCAATCTGACCCTCATTTTGGATGACAACCTCAAAATGTGATCCGCATAAGCTGCAGTGCTTAACTTTTAGATTGACATATACACGTAGGTACACCAGTTTTTCCTCCCAGAACCAATATAATGAAACAGGGGAGGATGAATTCAGGTGCACAACTTTGTTGTTATAACGTACCAGTCAGTGACGCCGGTGAAGCCATTTCCGCTCCAATAAACATCCCAGTACCTGCACTCGTACGATGACAGCAGGAACTTTTACCAATGATTGTCGAAAACAGAACGACAGATAACATGATGCACTGAAACGTTGTGCGTCAAGTGTGTGTGTGTGCGTACCCTCTATTAGAATCTTTGTTATCAATTTCGAGCAAATTATCCAGTCCATTGTATCGAATACCAGTCACATATCCTTCTGGATTCGCAAAAGTAACTTGAAGAATGCCATTATCCAACGCCACCTGAATATGAAAAGATCCACAGATTTATCGTCACATATAATGTTATGAATTAGTGAATCTCATAATTATATCCAATAAGCAACTAATTAGTATGGAGAAAGCATCCCGGAAACATGATTGATTTTTTTTTTCTTTCTTTAATTTTGGTTCATAAAAACACATAGGCCAAGGCAAAAAGGTCAATACAATATTAGATTTAGAGGAGGGAAGTTCAAATATGGAACCTGATGTTGTAATAATCTTAGCTACGATCACGTATATGGGAAAATGTTAAGTAATGTAAAAACCTTGATTTAGGGCTTGTTTGGTATGGGAGTAATAAGGGTGGAAAAAATTTCCCCCTATTTTATATCTTTTATATTAAGTATTTAATAATAATAAATATATTTTTAATAAAATACCCATTTTAGATCAAATTAACATCTAAAATGGGTATTCATTAGAATGAAAATATTTAATTTTAACTAGATTATATAAGATATATAAAATATGGGAATAATTTTTCCACCCCTATTATTCCCTAACCAAACAAGCACTTAGTAGTTTCTATCCTCAAACAAACATTCGGAGGGATAATTCTGAATGTTCTTTGGTTGAATTTTCAGTAAACAGGTATCCTTTCTAAAACAGAAATTGCAATTAAGTTTTCTATCAATCGAAGCAACATCCGTGTACACCGATACCCCATGGGTAAAAGTAATGGACAGATGGTGTAAATGAAATGACAATCTTGTTCTGAAATAGGAATTAAGATTGAAGCAGGTGACAACATATGTAGGTCGTGACTCCTACTTTAGACTCATCAAAACACTAAATATTTACTAAATAGCATCGGCTTTCAAATCTGTAATTTCAGCTGCACATACACGGTAAGCATTACATTTATTTGGGCTATAAATTACAATAAAGGGTGTTTTGTTGTGGTAATAATAGGGATGGAAAGGAGGAACATTTTCAGGAACTACCCATTATTAGTCATGGCTCGTGAGGACGGGGACCCTGGAAGTTTACTGAAGAAAAATATTAATTAGCATGAAGTAAGTAGTCGCTAAAAGCTTAGACCTTCACCCATTAGTCAATAGTCATGGTTCGACCTCTGTATAGTTAGCCGTAATATTAGGTTCAACCTTTATATAGCTATAGCACTAGATTCATTCTCTTCGGAATTCCCCCGGCAGTAAGATAAAGATAATGAATTATTATAAATGGTTTTCTTTTTGGATATTTTTATTTGTATTTAAATCAAACAATTTTTTGCATTATAAATATTTATATGTTGTTATTACAAATATTTATAGCATTAATATTTTGACTTCTAATTATTTATAAATATTTCAATGTTATTATTTTATATATATAATATTGTTTATTTTATGAAACTAAAAAAATTCGTTTGGATTTTTTCTTTCATATCATCGTCGCTAAAAATCGAACAGAGAGACAACTACCGTTCTATCATCCCAATTTTACCATGTAGCTGCTAAATATTCGCGATCACCTATGGTTCCTGAAAAGTAATAACAACGATTAAGAGGTTCGTCGCTCTAAAGACTCCTTTTCTCGCAGTAGTTGATCGGTTCGTTGGGTTGAGCTCGAGCAAGGTCCCCCGTTCCAGGTCAGACGACTAGAAATAGGCGCCGAAAAAGTAGTACTTACTTAAATATGCTCCAGTTAGAGGAAGCCCGGCTGTACTTGTACTAAACCAAGGTTTAGAGATCAGAGCCCTCAAGGATACCAGATTCTAGGGACCACACGCGTGGGAAAGAAGGAAGAAGGCAGGCATTTGCAATTTGGGAATCGAATATACTTTTCAGATTCCACAAATAAATAAATATATATATATAATTATATAACCTCCTTCCTATCCATTGAACCGATTCGCACATGAACCGCAGAAAGTGCACTCGTATTTAAGGCCATAGAAATAGAATTTCATAAGACGAAGAATGACTTACATATTTGTCTGTTGCGTGCAAAGTGACCCCTCGCGGAGATTCCGACCTTTTTGCCGTCCTCCCACTGAAATTCCATCCCAAAACCACAGTGAGACATGGAAAAGTGGTAGTCCGATACTTGTGAACTAATGCTACATTTTTTTTTTATAAAAAAAAAAGTGATATGCCACAAGTTTCCATCGAACATGTGATCTTTTGGGGCCTCATTTTTTTTTTTATTTTCATAAAAAAGTTAATAGATAAACTAATTTACGATTTCCCTTTAATAGGTGACATAAACTAATTTTATGCCCACACGTCAAATACAATATCGAAACAAATATATTTAATAAACTAAAACATTGGATCCATGGACGTCAATTGTAAAATATGCATTGCAGAAATTAACATATAATATTTGAATTTATTGTATAAAGAATTGAAAATTGCAATTAATTAGGATATTAAGAATTACAATTGCAAAATCGTCATTTGGTGCATTATATACGCAGTCATTAATTAAAATAGTAGGGTCATAATTGATTAAGAGGGTGAAAGATAGGGATATATATAGGTATACTTACTAATAAATTAAAATGAAAGTTTTGAGAATTGAGATAAGTGATTTTAAGAAAAAAGGTAAATTCTAGAAAGCTAACATTATCAATAGTTATTATATAGCGGTTAAGAATTTAGATGATGTTCTATAGATTTTTATGTTAAAATTTTAATTTCATCCTCATCATCATGTTCTTCTTCTTCTTCTTAACGCGTCCTTCCATCTATTAACCTTATAGAAGTAACTAAGAATTAGAATAATTAAAAGAGATAATAGTAATTGTAGATACATTTTGTTATTTTCTCTAATTCCTAATTAGCATGTGTTCAAACCTCTAAAGTCATCTTCCTATTTTTCAACGCAAGGAATAGTGGGAAAATAATTTCTAATATAGGATAACTTTCAAATTCCCAAAAGGATGTTAGCTAACAATAGTAGTAATATTTATGCAGAATATATTGGGATGAGGATTTTGTATTCTAACCACTGCTTTTCAGCTATATATATACATATATATTTAAAAACTAAGTTATTCTATTACCAAATTTTTGAATAAAAAAAAAGAAAATTATTTTAGAAAAGTTAAAATTTACTTCTCTCTTTAACCCTTAAATTTTTTTCCTTGATTATCAATGCAAATGATTTGCTAAGTAAAATATTAAGACTACATTTATTAGTTTATAAAAAATATATATAAATTATTAAAATAACTTACGGAGAGTGTAATATTTTAGAATAAAGAAAGCGTTTAACAAAATTAATGTTCTACGGGTCGCATTTAATGATGCTTTATTTCAATCTTCTTCGGGTAAAAAAGCTATCATTACTTGTAATTTTCAAAAGTTTGACGAGGAATTAATTAACAAACAAGATATTTTGTGTATATCTTTCAAACATATATGAGTCCCGAAAACGATTTCATGAGTACTACTTTCAACTTTCAAAAAGTCACACCATAACTTGTAAAATGAGAAGAAGAAAAAAAAAAAAAAAGGTTTGCGTTGCGCGGCGTCAATTACTGGTCTAGCTCGTTGAATATGTATGGTATTACGGGTATAACTTTGAAGACGGTTCCATTTGAATTTAACATTTTCCCTTTTGAAGTTTGCAAGTAGTTTTGAATAATCTTCTTCGTAAACATTATTAATACCTTTTTCCCGTAAGAATAAAATGTACAGGAAGTATGGTAGTAACAAATTTATGTTATAATATTAATTAAAAAAAGGACAAAGAATTCGTTTCGCAGAATGACAATATACACTTCATTGGGAAAAATATATATATTAATATGTCGAATTAAGATAGAAAATGGAATAATTAATTTATATAAGAATTTCATATATATGCATATATAAAAGAGACAAATAGACTTTTAAATCTACATAAAAATTAATTGGGTCGCCTCAAATAAAAATAAAAGGCTCGTCTGGGAAATCACTGGGGCCTGGACGGTTATTGGTTATTATTGTTAAGTAGGATATCTATGTTTGGTTATTAACGTTAAGTAGGAGATCCATTCCATGTTAGATTTCCACTGTCGCCGCACAGGTCATTCTACTACCTCCCCTTTCCCCTCCCCCCCCCCCCCTCCCCGCACCCACCTGTGTGTCGACAGTAAACAATAATGATGGCGATGATGATTAAAAAACAAACGGCTCATTTGATGCTCGTAAAGCATCTTCAATAGCAATACACACTTTCTTTAAAAAAATGAGTTCTTAATAGACACTTCCTTGAAATCACTCGGTTTGTATTCAAAGGAAAACCATTCCTAGTACTTCATACACAATACTGCTTCCCATTACGATTCTACGTACGTACCGTACCTCCTACCAAACGAAACCTAAAAAACTACCATACGAAATGGCTTACGTACGTCGTAGAGGCAATACTAGATGAAACTCACCTAACAATGTTTGGTGAAAAATCAATGCCTGCAACCCCCCTAAATGCCCACAGTAGTATATATATAGCGTATATGCGTACGTACAATGACTAATTATAACTGTGCATGGATACTATTAGCTCTGCGTGCATGCCCTTATTTTCTTTACACACGACCATTGTATATATTTTACTATGACCTTATTACAGTGATTGCTGCCCAATGTGAATGGAATTTATTTTACTTCCGTATACATCTCCTCTGAGACCGACAACCGAATAGTATGCTACACAAATCGATCATGGTAAGACATTTCCGAAGCTACCGTGTTTTGTTGCTGCACGGATTCTAACTAATATAGTACATGGGACTTTTTTCCCCGTGAATGGTTAACGGGAATGAGAAGAGCAAAAGGCACGCTCGTGGGAAAAAAAGTTGTGTGTTTTTTTTTTCTTGCAATCCCTTAGATATTCGTGCAATTTTTTGTTTTTTGTTTTTTAGTGCGGCTCAAGATCCTATAAGGAAGTGGGTAATATATACTAATACGTTATTATCGACTTGAATGAAGAGAGTTTCGGAGGAGTGCAATGAATTTTGCTAGCGTTACTTAGGCCTCGATTGGCACACATGCATTAATTGTAAATTTCCTAGAAAATTTATGCCGCGTAGATCATTACTCAATAATATATTTAATTTATTCTAATAAATTATAACATCCGTCTTTCAAATTTTGGATGATAAATTTTACTCATTAATATTTTTAATATATATTTATAAAAATTATTTCAAAATATCTTGTGAAAGTATTTTTTTAAAAATATAAATATAATAATTATATATTTATATGATAATACATTATATTTTAAGAGTAATTAATTATTAAATATTACAAGTAAGAGTATTAGGATTACCATTACGTATACATTTCTATTTACCGGCCGGTAGTAACATATATATAGACGACAGTCGACAGCAAAAGCCAATTGCATAAATGTGATGTGAGGGTTACTTATATTTTTGGTCGAGTCATGGATGGCTGATACTTGAGACGTGGTCGGACGGAACAAAGTTGATGTCGGGTCATTCTTCATGTAGTGGAACATGGGGCACGAAGAACTGACGTCAGAATGAAGAAAACCAACCAACCGGCTTTTCAGACGGTTGCATGGAATGGACGATGGCTTGTTTTAGAAGTAGTGAAATAATAATTATTTTTTCCACTTGCTACTTTTTCATGTATTTTGTCGCAGCCAGCTGGTATTCGATCGATCGGTAAATTAATAGAAACCACTATTGCAGGCCTGCGTCAGGGTGCCGAAAGGTCCGAATCGTAAACATAAGTCGGCGTCGGATGCTCCAATTAAAATAGGAAAAACAAAAAAAAAAAGGTTAAATTTTGGGAACCATGATTCGACCACCAAATGTTTTAAATTTATACAAATTAAATAGGACAAAAGCTATCTAGAGAAAGAAATAATAGGTGTGTTTTTGTTTTTCCCACATAATGGAAAGGACAAAAGCATATATTCTTTACTTGTGTTTTGCGCGGTTGTTGGATGTTGGAACTGCTACGACGCATCCCATTGGGTTGGGTGACTGAGTTGAGTTGAGGGGTAATTAAAAGATGGCCGATTGCTTATGTATTTATGTTGTCGTCTTTTATTGGTTTTTGCCCACTATTTCTCCTGTTGGAAATTGCTTGCTTGCTGGCTGGCTCGCACGTGAGTGAGTGATCCTCAAACGCGAGCTTTCAACTGTGCGCGCAGCATGAGGTTTTCCCGTATGTTAGAAGGCGTTCATTCACATGTTTGATGTGTGTTTTTTCAAAGTTAAGTCGTGCAAGAAAACAAAATTGAAAGGAAAGCATACAGACGGGAGAGAGAGAGAGAGCCTTCTATAATGGGTTATACACTTTATACATGGTACATAGTATTTTTCATTTTTTTTAATATTTATTATAAAAAAAAACTATTTTTATTTTTGTTGCCTCATGCATGTTGTATACAACCTATAGCGTATGCACATTTTCTTAATATATATCTAGCTATTAAATTTTATTTATCGTAATTGCTACTTAAAAAAAATAAAAATTAATTGTACCCATTGATTATTTACTACATTGATTGATGCAATGCTACATTGGTGAGAATTATCAAAGAATTTATGTAGGTTTAAATGTTCCTTATCTCTCTAACTATATTTATGATATTTTATACTTATCTTTAAAGATGATATCTAAATAATAACAAGATTGCCAACAAGATGAAAATAATTAAATTCACTTACAACAACTTCTACCATATATATAATTTTTTGAACGACACGATTGTAATAAAATATTACTTAGTGCTCATGTGCATACTTGACTTAGGTATATATTCATTTATTAGTGCTATATAATTAACTATAGCGCGCGACCTACTCCTCCGCCCACATTTCATGATTAAATATTTTATATTTGGCTCATGCTCTTTCTCGTTAATCTTTCCCGAAAACAATTAGTAATATATTGGTTCGTTCGTTCGTTCTATATACCCAGCTCATTCTTGATAATAATAATAATATATCAAGTGTTGGAAATCTAGATAGTTGGAAACATAATACTATAAATGGAGAAAAATATTACGATGTGGTGTATCAGAAGTCTACCTTGCGACTAAAATCGAAGACAGTTCACCAAATACCAACTATATATGACAAAACTAACGTCACAACACGAACTACAATTGGAGACTTTCATTAATTCCGGCCTTCCTCCTACAAGCCGGTGGATATAACGGTAAGGTAGGCGAGGTTATGAGGGCAAGGGATGACCGGTTACCGAGTGGGTGTGGGATGGGAGAAGGGGGCCTGCAGGTAAGGTAATGAGATATATATTATATATCTAATCACGGGAGATTCTTCTATTTACGAGTACGTGAAGTTACTACCACTCCTATTTGTCTATGGAAGCGTACTAACTGTTCGATCGCATGACTCTATATGTTTTTTCACTTTTTGTGACGTTGAACTGTCTAGATTCCAACATCACATACTTTCACGAAGCTCGCCCAATAACACCGTCCCTTTCCTTTTTCTTTTTTTTTTTCGCTCTTCTTCTTTCCCTATCGCACTTGCTTTGTCTTCTTTTAACCCGTGACCATCCTTCTCGCGTCGGCGTCACCAACGATAACCGCAAAATCTAAGAAATTTCTTTTAGAAACGGAGAGAATGGTTATTAAATATTTATGTTAGATTAGTGATACGGGCTGGGCATCATAAAGGACCGGGTTTTGATTCAATGAAGTGGGTTTATCACTGTACGTATGGATAGTTGGTAGTTTTGTTTTTTTATATTAAAAAGAAAAAGAAAAGAGGGCTACACAGAAATTTAACCTCATATAATGGATGGTTGCCTATTTTTAGGTATATTATCTTAATCTCTAATAACATACTATCTCGTACGTACTTTAACATTTACATTCTATAAACAAAATAAATAAATAAATAAATAAAACTAACAAAATACTTTTCTAGAAAGGTCCTATTTTCCTAATATTTTTTTTTCTGATATGATATTATTTTTATTATTATAAAACTTTTGATGCTTTCATCTGTTTTTTTTTTTCAAAAAAGAAAAAGGTGTGAAAAACATGGCCTAATTAAGTCATATTGTTTGAGAATTTTGGCCTCATGATATATATATATATATATATTTATTCATTCAACGTTGTGTTAGGCAACAAAGGAAAAAACAATTACAACATGAATAACTGTGACGAACGAAAAATGACAAGTTATAATTTGTCTCAAGCCCTATTGTTGGTATTCTATATTGACCATCAAAGAAAAAGAAAGGAAAACGACATCGTCTTTAATTTTCATTTCGGACAAAAAGGAAAAAAAACACACACACATGCAGGACATAAGGAAAAAAAAAAAACGCCAAACATAGCGACGGTATTAATAAAAACTCTGTTTTCTTTCTACACCATGCTATATCTACTCACTGCTGCTAAAGAAGATAGATAAAATATATATATAAAAAAAAGAGAGAGAGAGAACGATATATAGAAACTTACTGCGAATTCGTGAAACAATCGGAGACCGCGGATAGCTGTACTAGCAATAGAATTATCAACCACGCTGACACCCGAACTCTGGAGGCTGTTTGCCCCACCTCCATTGTCGTCTTCATCCTCAAGAATTAAGCTCCATGCATATATATGACAGGAAGATAAATAAGACGACGATCATTAACGCTGAAACGCCCCATCCCCCCCATTCAGGGACTCAAATGGCGCAATAACGTCGGAATCGACATGATGAATCGATCAATTAAATATAAAATAAATAAATATATAAATACTTACTTGAATTAAAGCCAGCAATCTTCCTCGTAATTCAGTCTGGTAATATACTAGTATGCAATATTTTTTAGGAAACGAGGGATAGAAAACAGAGAAACTTAAATAATGGAGTACTTTTTTTTTTAATTTATTTTTATGTGTGTGATAATTTTTGTTCACGGGACGGGAGGGGGGGGGGAGGGGGAGGAGGAGGGGGACGGGGTAGAGGGGGTTATGGAATGCGGGTATTTATTATGAGTTAAACCATGCATGCAATTATTTGTTTGAGGAATATGGGATAGGGTGTGCCATTTTTTTTTTTTTGTGGTGTGGCAATTAGAATTATGGGGAAAGTTTCTTTCCATTGGGTCTAAGGTTGACCATTTTTTTTTTCTCTTTTCGTAAATTTGCTTTTATACCTTGCGTAGAGGGTGGGCAAGAGGCAACGCTATTAGACTCTGTCTTTGTTTTTATTTTATTTTATTTTTATTTTATTTAGAAAAAATACTAAATAAATAATAAATTCTTTTTTATAGTTTATTTAACTTTCCTTGTTCTCGGACCGAAAGCTTTGGGCAACAGTACTTTATGGGTTGTGCTGAATGAATCCGTTGGTGATTGTAAATGCTTTCCATTATTTGGACCGGCTTTTTTTTTCATGGTTAGGCGTCACCTTATGGATAATGAGATGCACAAATGCCGCATACTTTGTGTTTCTCGGATTGTGTATTTTTTTTTTCTTAAAAAAAAAAATCTTCTTAAAGATATATACTACAAGTAACTCGCTCAATTGTCCCATAGTTTATTATTATTATTATTATTATTGTTATAAATTTACATAAATGATCTTTAAACACCAGAAAATCATACCAGTATATATATTTACGAAGTGATAGCTATTAACATGTTATAATACAATTAATCGAAAAATGATAAAAAAAAATGTCCCTAGAAACTACATTGTTATTCATGTTGTATCAAAAGCGCCACCCGTTTCCAGTATTATTATTATTGATAAACTACATTAAATCTCCCCTTATTCCAATGACAATATGAACGGGGAAATTAAAAAAAAAATGTTTCATTTATTAGAAATTTCAGATTCGTTAACAAAAAAAAAAAAAAACCTGAATGATATAAGAAAAACTCTCAAAATTGCTTATAAAATTCGGAAGGTATATACGAAACAAATGATGTGGCCCTCAGATTGGCCAATATATAAATGGCGAAAATCAGTCCACCCGTTAAGGAGATATATATGTTGAAGAGATTTTGGTCACCCATATATATATTGAACCGATAAATAAATGAAAGGTTGCGACGCGAGGAGGAGTACGAACTGCTACTGCAATTTTTATTTTGTTATTATTTGGTTAGATAATTGGGATAGCAACGTATAAAAGAGAACAAAATTGGAAAAGTTAAAAGTAGACTTAATAAAATTATCTTTCTTAAAATAATACTCATATAACATTATGGACTAGGTCGGTTATTAATTTTGTGGCTACAATTCTCCCGCCTATTCTTAATATAAAAATCGATTATCTAGTTAATTAAGGCGTTGATTTTCGAATACTATCTTATTTTTTGAATCGTATATTTATTGACTCACATTATCATCCAAGGAAGGAACTGCTACGAATCTTGCTCAGATGCCTGTGAAATCCAACACCCCGGGGCAAAAAAGCTTATGTTCGGATATCAAAAAGCTTCCCGTAGAGGCCAAAAAAATCCTGCCTATATGTGGTACAATTACTGCAAAAACAAATAATTAATAATTTGCTTAATGTAAAGGAGTCGTTTTTCAGTATAGTGTAGGAAGGAATACAAATCTAATAGTTACAGCTCGGTATATTTGAACGTATCCAAACTCTAATCTTAGCCAGCCGGTAGAGAGTAGCCACTAAAACAATTTGCCTGACCATATAAATTAAACCAGCACATGCAATAATATTCGAATTCTATCAAACTTTCCCTACTACAAATCTCATAGTCATATAACACGAGTGATGCCCAACTGAGCAACATAACCCTTCTCTCGATGCTAATCATTGTAAAATTTTAGTTTTTCATAGGGCAACCTGCTTCGTGAGACGTATGGGACGATCCGATACCAACTCCTACTAACCCCCCTCCTGACCCACAAAAAAAAAAAATAAATAAAATCCGCTAATTTATCTCGTTTCCTTTCTCGCTGAGGAGTCTTTATTTTTGTTCATCTAACCAGTAAGTAAACCATGATCTTGAAGTCATATGATTCTTGAATCTCGATCAACCATGATATCATTTACCTACACAAGTCCCATCCTTTGTATGCCAGCTCAACGCGCGGTGCCTTATTTATTTATTTATTTATTTATTCACATATTTATAGGGAGCTTTTAAGGTAAACATATATCATTAATACATAATTTTAATGGTTTGCGCAAATTAATTCCAATTTTGGGATCCAATATGCACCAACCACTAACCACTAAACCACGACTTTATTCATATGAACTATGGAATTCCAAATGATTGATGAGTTAAAATATGTCATTCGATAACTTTTTTTTATTTATAATTTTTTTTAGTTAAATGAGTATTCTTTTTGCACTCAAATAGATTACTTTATCTAGATATTCAAACACACACGTATATAGACCTCCTTTGGTTGATAGAAGTCAATAATTAGAGTTAGTATAGATGTTACTATTTTATTCGTTCTCCTTCTATTTATGTGTTCCATCTAGCAAGGTTTATTGGTTGATAATAGTTAATTTGTATCATACATATCTTTACTTAATTTCACAGAGAAAAAATAAATGTGCTCTGCTTGTTTAAAAGTTTGATGATGACAAAATATATGTGACCAATGCATGCAACAAATTAACAGGATTTTGTTTGCTGTATATAAAATTCATCGGAAATAAAGATAGATTTTTACTCTTGATCCGAAAAAGTTAGAGTTCTATTTTCATTTTTACTTAATTATACTATAATAATAAATTAAAAAAAATGCAAGAAATGGATCTATGTCCTATTTTTACTTGGAAATCCACGAAGAGAAATTTCATTCACCATTTTTTTTTCTTTTCTGGAGGTGATTCTTTTCTTATGTCGATATCAAATATATTACTTTCATAAGTTCTATTTATTCCATATATATTGTAAGAAAATGCGATGCGTGAGGTGAAACCTGACGTTTGCCCAACGGGACTTCTAGCTAGCTCGCAAGTCTTCACGACTATTCTTCGGCTAGTTAGGTATTCATCATTTTGGACTTTCTGGGGGCGGTCCTATTAATCTGTCAGTGTATGTACTAGCCTCTTCAACCCTCGCTAGTATACGTTTATTAGATTTTTAGGGGCGCGGGGTTGTTAATTTCCACAAGTCCGGACCATATGCACTAACAGACGTAGATATGAGGGGATTGACCTTACCTAGCTATTTTGGTCCAACATCAGAATCCAATGGACCGATGCCGTGTCCCTTATGCTTCTTTATTTGCGATTTGGTCCAAGTTGTTGCGCGTCCCGCAAGTTTGCACGTACAAGACATTTCTTATGTTGACGAGCTGCTTTTTTGCCTAACGATGGCAATATTTCCCGTGGGCTTTGAGCTTGGTCACTAAATTTTCGTCAGGTTTAGGTTCGGGGAAACACTTTTGGATCTGGGTTTGGATTTTTTTTTGTAGTAGTGAGTCTGGAATGGAGATAAGGTCTTCTTTCTCGAACCCGTCCATATATATCTATGTATACATAATTAAATATATTATAATATTAGATTTTAAAAAAAAGAATAAAAAAGAAAATAATTTATTATAATTTTTTGTGGATTATTTTGGATTTTAATTATTTTTTTTAAGTTACAGAAATAAATACAGAGTTTGGAGATAGAAACAATAATTTGATTCAAGAATTGGGGTAGGGATGGATATTTAGTACTTATAAGAATTGGGTCGGAGAATCCCCTTTAGCAAAAATTAAGAGAATGGGCTTTGTTTGGGAAATAGGGGTATACATTTCAGATTTAGGGATGTGGATAACATCACCATCTTTGTGAGACCCTCGTTGCCATTCCTATTTTTGACCCTAGAACATACTTTTTGACACCTTACTAGTCTAAGCCACCATTTTTGTTGTTGTATAGGTTCAAATTATTACTCCACAAATTACGTAAGTTATTGTCGCTTTGGATATGAAAGTTTTAAAGATTAGTTTCCTTTTAGAGGGCATTCGTAAACTCTTTAAAGCTTTCCTATCCAAATAATCCCTTAAGGATTAGAACAAATTAACTAGCATCTATCTTTGTGATGGAAAGAAAATTTTGTTTCAAACATGTATATATGGTCTCTTTGAAACAAGAAGATCCAAAATGTCTTTTTCTACATTTAAAATTTTGAAGTGGAATATGGGAGATGATCTGATCCAATAGAAAGGAAATACTCCATCATACATCTACATGTGCCTGAAACTACCATTGTAGGCTCAAACATCGGTAGCTATGACATGTAAGAAAAACATGAAGATACCTCTAAAATTGATCTTTCTTGCTTAGTCGAAGGTTGGAGACTTAAAGAGTACAATGGATTCGACACAATCAGATCTCATGGATTTGATTGGGCAACAAGAGTCTAGGGTTGGAGTTAGTACCTTAAAGAATTATGATTTGATGGAAACAACATCTCAACCCCCCCTAAAAGATCTCTATTGGAAGGAACTACTTTTAGAGGTGAGAATGTTGAATTGATTGAGAAACTTACTATTAAAGTTGAGTATTATAGTTGACTACTAGTATAATATTGAGTTCATTGGAGTCTATTAGATTTGAGTGTTGTTTTTGATAGGGAAAAAATACATTTCATCCTAGGAGATAATTGTTCACAACCTTAGATACCATACGAATAAGTAAATTTGTCTTAAGAACACACTGCGAATTCTATATGCTTGGATAAAATAATTTTGGTCTTATGGTTTCTTCTTGTATCATTTTAATTAATAAGGTACACTTATTATTGTTGTTGTTGTTGTTGTTTTTCTCGTTATTGTTGTTATTCATTAATAATAACTTTTTATCTGCCATTTTTCGTCAAACCCATACAATTTTCTATATTATATTTCCAATATTCTTATGAAAAAATTAGATAAAATTTTAATTTATTTTTATTATAGTATAGAAGCTGGTATTTATTTATAGTAATTGTTATACTGGTCTTCTTGTAGTCCCTTTCTTATTTGTTGATGTTCTATTTTTGTAATAAAAAATGGCTTTGTTCATAAACTCTACAAACAATGTGGATATTGGTGAGCAACCACCAAATTTCAATGGGTTGGAATTCAAACATTGTTATTAACAAATGATCTTCTACTTGACTACAATGAATCTGACTAATAATAGTTATTGTTATATATTGTTGTTGTGATAGTCGTTGTTATTAATATTGTCATTATTTTAATTAGTACAATTAATGTTATTGTTGTTAATTGTAGATTTCATCTATTAAATGATAATACAATCATAGTCAAGAAAGTAAAACAAAAAAATCACGCCTTCCTCATCTTATGATTCAAGATTGATACTTTAACTTCTTCTACCTATACCGCCACTTCAATTTCGAAAGTTCACTATCAATCCTTAGCATTAAATTTTTTTCCTTTTATTCTAAGAAACCTAACTTTATGAACCATGATTTAGGATTTAAGCTTAGTCTCCATAATTATATTTAGAAGATTGTGAGTCCATTCATGATATCTAAATTAGAAATTTTCTATTTCATTCCAAGATTTAAAGTTCAAATGTTCTATTGTTTTTTAGTTTTTCAAATGTTGAAATAACTAGAACCATTGGATCATAATCCATATCTCAAATGTTGAAATAATTTTAAATGTTGGATAATAGTATGTAAACATCACAATTTTGAGTTGTGAAATTTGGATAATGAGAAGACTAGGTTAAGAATATAAAATGTAGAAGAAAATTTTTAATAGATTCTAGAAAATAGAATAATGGCATAATGAGAATATGAGGATTAAATTATTTTCTATACCTAAATTTTGTTATTTCACTAAACAACAGCCTTTTTATTTTATGGAACCTAATATTATTTGATAGCAATTATCTTATTTAATTTATTTGTTAATCTACATATTAAACAACAATTTTGCATTAAAGGTTTATACTTCTAGTTTTGATAACTTTTTATACTTTAAAATTCTTATATTTTAGCAATCTCACCATAGGAAAATTCTCTTTTTTTTAAAAAAAATAAAGATCTTGATGAGTACATATCATAATACAATTGTATAATACTAAGAGATGAGGAATCCAAATATGTGATCTCTAATACCTATAATCTCAATCTCAAAAATTAGATCATGACCTTAGGTTCCCATCAATTTCATCATAGGAAAGCTAGAATCTTATTAAGAAATCCAAAATTTAAATCTAATTGTTTTAGTTTTATTTGTTGTTATATGGGTCATTTATGATGTCTCTCTACACATATTTTTGTTTAACACAATAGCTTATTGATGTTCAGGTAGAAACTTATTTTCAAATGAAATATGATATGTGTGGGTGTCAATTAAAATTAGATCTATTTTGCTTTAATGTGATTCAGGTTCGATTTATATTTGGGTACAAGTAGTGCTTAATTGAGGCTAATTTAGATAAGAATTGTTATCGTGTTAGCTTTGGGTCAATTCTTAATATTTTAGGTTTTGGATCAAGATCGGATATAATTTTTAGATCAAAATCGGATATAAATTTAGGTTGCTGGTTGATTATTAGGTCAAGATCAAAGTTCACCTAATTAGATTGGGAAGGCAACACAAGTGGTAATTGGATAGGACCCATCAATAATGAGTATGTTACCTTCCACAAAATGGATGCTCGTTGTAGCTCGGACTCATACTAAATAGTTTTAAAAATTATGGGACAAGGCTTCGAGTGTCTTTCTCTTGCTAGTCCATTTTTGTGGTCATTTTTTCACACTGAGATTTTGATTGATTCTCGAATATCAATATACATAATTGTTGACTTCTTTATAGAGATCACAAATGCTACTGATCTAGTAATTTAATTCGAAGCATGGATCCCATCAATATTTGGATTTAACGTCACCCAAGACAATCACATTGCAAAACCACTAAGATCAAATAGAGTACAATTGGACGAGACAAATTAAGATCATTAAATATATAATACATTGAAGTACATAATATTCAAATATCTAACGACCCACCTCCATGCTTGTAGCAGTTAACGAAGGATCGGTAGAACTGGTTGATGGGTTAGGAGCAGAATAAACAAGAACGGGCATATTTGTTGGAAGACTAGGCATGGGTGCTTCAAGATTAAGCACTTGAATCGCTTGTTTTATCGATGGCCTCAAATCTCGATTTGGATGTGCACACCATAATCCAACGACCATAAGACGCTCCACCTCCCTTGTATCAAACTCCATCTGTAATCTTTGATCAACAGCAGAAGTCAATTCCCCCTTACCGTAGTAATTATTCCAAATCCATTCTACCAATCCCCTGGGGTAATCAACATCATCGTTGAACGGACCATGGACCTTTTTCCCTGTAGCAATCTCTAAGGCTACAACCCCAAAACTGTATACATCTGATTCCTTGCTAGCTTTCCGGGTGGTAACGTATTCTGGAGCCATGTATCCCCATGTTCCAGCTAAATTCGTGGTTTCAGCACCCAATTCATGGTCCATTAACCGAGCGAGACCAAAGTCGCCGAGCTTGACGTTGAAGCTCGAGTCTAGCATAACATTGCTTGACTTAATATCCCTATGGACGACGCATTGTTCCCATTCCTCGTGAAGGTACAGAAGCGCAGAGGCCAATCCAAGAGTTATCTTGTACCTAACGGGCCAAGAAAGGGGAGGTTTTTTTCCAAACAAGTGGGCGTCTAGGCTGCCATTTGGCATCAACTCATAAACTAGTAAGAATTCGCCTTGATCATGACACCAACCGATAAGCTGTACCAAATTCCTATGCCTCAGCCTGCTGATGATCCTCACCTCCGTTAAGTACTGCTTTTTTCCCTGCTTGGAGCCTCTCGAGATCTTCTTGACCGCCACCGCCACGTCCAGATCAATAAGATACCCTTTGTACACGGCTCCGAACCCACCTTCACCCAACTTCCTGTTATCCGAAAAGTCTTTAGTGGCTACAGCAAGTTCCTTGCGTGAGAACTTCCTTGGTCCGGCACCTCTTTCGAGTTCGTCGTTGAAAGAGGCTGAGTTCCCAGCTGCCTCGGCTCCTTGCTTCCTCCTTATCATCCGCCTCCTCCTTCTATATAACAAGGCGGCAACAACCCCAACAGCTAGCAAGAAACCAAGTGGAACGACCAAACCAACGATCAGCTTCGTCTTAACACCATTCCCCGGTGCAACTTTAGTTTCCAATTTCGAGTCGAACTCCCAGGACTGAAGATTATGCCGTTCAGCATACATCCCAGTAGCAGCTGAAAAACCAATAACGACCCATTCTGGAAGTATCTTTGACAAATCAATCTGATATGAAAGGCTTGAGTTTTTTGCATAATCAGGATCGTCTCTGTATGACCAAAACACAGTCAAGTCCTTAGTGGTAGCATTATAAACAATCCAAGCATCAGCAGTATTGCCGCTATGCAAACTAGCATTCCAAGGGGCATAAGTAGCAGAGGCAATGGAATTATTATTGATCCCAACATGTTCGAAAGTAGGATCCCATTCTGGGTTGGGAAAAGAATCAAATTCAACCACAATCATCTGATTGTTAGGAGAGAAACTGTTGGTTGTATTGAAAAGACCCAAGAAGCCGCCAGCGGAATTAGGCGGGATTTGGAAGTGGACAGGAGCCATGAAAAAGGTCAATCCATCGCCGTATGTGGTTTGGTTTAAGGTGTCAATGAAGAAGGTGAAATGAGTGGTGAAATCTGATAGAGTGCCCGTGTTCTGATCCCATATACCGACTTTATCATTGTAGGTGACGAGACCCACACGATTGGTGTAATTAAGAAGGTTTAACTCAATGGAGCCAACAGTGTCGACGGCATCTCCTTGATAAACAATGTCATTTGATTTCGGATCAAATCGTTCTAGCTTGAAGGAAAGTGAACGGGCAAAGGGAATAATGCAAGATAAGGAAAAAGAATAGGTGACGATTAGTGTAAACACCAGTTGAAAGCTTGGAAATGAGGAGGAAGCCATTAGCTTTGACTTCCTGCCACGGAAACAAGCTATGGATGAATGAAGAAAACAATTAAATCCCATGGCATGATTAATTTGTAGTATCAGTTGCATATTTATACAAGGAATAGAATGTAAAACCGTGTGGACTAATCATATTCGCACTTATTTTATTGTCATTTTGTTGTTCATATTTTACTTAGAGAAAAATAGGCCGCGGCGCAACATGTTCTTAAAATAAGTACCTTGCAGATATTAAGATTTAGCTTCTTGATAAGAGTTAAGCCGTCATTGAAGGGTCGATGCTTCAGGATATAATCAAAACAGATCTTTTTTCCCTAATAATAAAACCCAACAAAGGCGTAAGTAAGATGAACGGAATAAATAAGAAAATATAGTGTATTTCACAATATCATTTCAGTTATCTTTTAGCTTATTTCATTGTGACCTAAAAAAAAATCTTTAAACCAATTTTAGAATGTTTGGATGATGAGTTATTTTAAACATGAAAGGTGTTTTCTTTTTCTTTTTTTTTTGGGTACAAGCTCGTTAGTGTGTTTCATAAAACTAAAAGTAGCTCATAAGTTGGTTTTTAACTTATGAAAACTTGAAAATAAAAAATTGTTTGTGGAGAAAACACCTACATAACCTATACACCAAAACCCAGCTGGCACAAGCTTTTAAAATTCACCATCATATCCTAGAAACAACTGCTTAAGACTAAACGCCTTTCCTGATAATCGTTGACGTTTAGCCTTTCTCGCATGACCTTCTCTTTGAGTCTTCTGCTTTTTCTAATAGTAAATATTGCTTCTTCTGAGAGTCGAAATCCTTCTACTCAAACTCGACTTAAAGTTGAAATATGGACGTCACTCAACTCGTTTGTTATTAACTAAACAAGATTGAACGAGCCAAGCTAATACCCAATAACAAATTTTATCACACAAGGGTGGACTTGAAAATATATGACAGCTAAAAATGGGAATAATCACCAATCGAACTAATCAACTAATTATAGTTTTAAAGATAAACAAGTCAATTATAGTATTAAATTAAAAGAAGAAAAAGTCACCACTTATTATATATATCGTACATCCAATAGTATCTTATTAGGTACTCTAGGCGTGCAGAATGCAAAGATATATGAATGTATAGTCATTTTAAGAACTTTATTTAAATGAATTTCAACTTCCATGGAATCATATTTGTGTGTACTTAGTACAATGGAAGACATAATCTCCACAAACATTGGACATAGTCTCTCGGAAGACATTGATATAGTACAATCTTATACCTAGTACAATCACTGTGGAAGACATGGATATAAGGCATAAATACAATTTACTATGTATCGTCAAGTTCTCAATTATCCACGTTATGCGTCTCTCCGATAATATTCACACCAAGGATATAATCATCATAGAAATAAAACATAATTATCATAGAAACAAGACTTAAATACCATAAAAACAAGACATAGTCACCATATAACATATTCATAAATTAAGTTGGCTATGATAATATCAATAAATTTTGGTGGTTGATTACATGTCAAAAACTTTCAAATATAGAAAATAATTGAACTTTATTACTATATTAATGGTTTAAAATGATTATAATATACAACTTTTCAACCAATAACTTGTACTCAATTGTTAACCATGTTTAGAGCTATTTATCTAAATTAAGTATCCAAGATAATTACATATGTTAGGAAAAAATTAGCCTAAAAGGTTTTCCAAAAGAATAAGCAATTATCTTGGATACCTATTTTTATTAAGTAGTTTGAAACAAGCCCTCCTGATATAGTGGAACTTATTTGGTGATCATTGTGCATATCTTAGTGATTATCTAATCATAAACTACCAAAAATAAACATATATAGTAGCATATATATAATTATTTAAGTAAAGATAATTATCTATAAGTTTTACACACAAAAAAAGCTAGTGGGATGAAAAAAAAATGATGGCTGAGGAATTATAATCACATCTATATTATGAGTGCAATGGATAAGGATATAAATGATGATTGTAATACAAAACCATCATATATACCTTCGCAAAAAATTTTCCAATTATTTTAAGGGTATAAGTGGTGGTTTCAAGGTGCAACCACTATCTATACCTTAATACACTTTTTTCCAAATTTTTTACTATCTATACCTTAGTGAGATTATTTTTTTCTTTTTTTATTCTTTACTTTTAACCTAGTGGGATTTTTACATTTCTCACATTCACATAAGCACACATAGAGACCTACCACGTGAACTGCTACTTCCCCAAAGCCTTCAACTATTGTCGTTTCTTCCACGTCCTCCTTCTTATTGGTTACCTTTGTTGTTGTCACCAGTTATCTTTCTTATTCTTTGCTTTTCTCCATAGTTTCCTTAACATGTGCACATTTTCATCTATTTTCTTCGCAAATGTTTCCCTAATATTAATAATGTATCTCCTTACATTTGCAAAAACACACATAACATGAATGTGCCCCCTTAGTTTTGTTATGTTATAAGTTTTATATATCAATAGAATTTCTTCGGTATCATTAATATAGTTTTTAGAATAATTTATGGGTAGTGCCACACAGTTATAGCTATATACTAGAATCTATATGTCTTATTCATATTTAGTCTAGATATTTTGTAATTTGTTGAAAATATGTTGATGGGTGTAACTTTTGACTTGAATGTTTATTTTGGATGATTTTTTTTCCATTTCATGTATTGTTTTCAAGATCTACATGTTGAAACCATTGAAGGGGGCTTCAACGCTTTTGGAGGAAAAAAACACTATTTTCACCTTTAAAATGAGGGTTTTATGCTTTCTCAAAACTTATTTTTGTGATATTTGATAGTACAACATGCATACATGTATAAAGTTGTAAAAGTAGCATATTCTCTTATAAATAAAAAAAGATCATATGAATTAGATGTAGTTTGTAATACCCCCATTTTGACTATTTAAACATTTAGTTTTATAGAAGCATTAATTACCATATTAACAGGTGTTACCACCACTTTTAACATAAGTTCAATTCCCTCACCTTTCTTATGCCAAGTGTTAAGGCTCAAAACAAAATATGACTAGAATAAAATAGTGGAAATTAGAGACAATACATAAATATGAGTTATGGATAATCTATTCTATACAACAACGAAAATCAAAATAGTCCAAAGGACATAAGAGTCTAATGGAGAAACCAATTATATTAAAATAGGTATCCAAAGGTACAATACCAGTTTGCCTTACTCATAGATCCAAATGTCCATTATGAGAAGGATACCTTTTCATAAGGGTTGTACTTATCCTAGCCTCTATTATATGCCTCAAACTACTACATGCCCTTCACGTAGTCATCTACAAATGTAGTATGGGTATGACTTTCTCATACCAAGTAAATCACAATAGTCAATCATACTCTTAAGGTACAGAATAGCTATATCAAATCCATAACCAAAATTGACTCATTAAACCAATTCAAAACGTAAGGAATGGTACCGAGGTAGCTACCAAACCAAAAATCCAATACATACCAAGTCCATCACCAAATACTTCATTATTATTTGTATAACTTGAGGGGATACAATCAATCCATGAACACTGAGGTAAATTTGATTATGTTGGTGCATGAAGGTGACCTAATACCCTCACTCTAGAACCTAGGGGCATAGCGCTACACTTAGTCACACTAGTGCATAAAGATAACACATTATCCACAAACCCCGTTCACCTAATCCTTAAGCATTAATATCCCCCATAGGGCCCTTAGATTACTTTTAGACTAGACTAGGGCCTTACTAGGTCACATCAACACATCAGATAACCAAAATCAATGAGTGATATACCTTGCCTCTATGGTAGCTAATCCTAGAGAGTAACCATTCCTAACTCAAGATCTTTTACTTTAAATATTAATATTTTATAAGGTGATTACAAATGTCACATACTATACACAATAGTTTCCATTTCCATACTTAATTATTTTTCTTTTTATTTTTAGTTAATAAGGTAAAGCTTAAGGTCATAGGTCTAGGGCAAGATAAATTCAACACTAAGGTTACCCTATCTAAAATATAAGTATATCCTAATATCTAGTTATTCACAAAAGATGCATTAATTCAAAAAAATACCAAAATGCCCTTGAAACCTTATTTTATCATTTTATCCAATTTCATACCACACATCATTATTACTAGAAATTTGTCATAAAAAGGCTAAAAGATAATAATTCACATTATTTTAGCACGTAGGTAATCTTTACAATTCATCGATTGACTATATTTTTCACTTTTTATACATTTAGTAAGTTGCACCCACAAACCCTAATTATGTGTTTCTAACATGTATTATATTCCATGAAACATGTACATAAATTTTATAGCATGATACAACATTTAATATGGTAATTAAAATCATGGCGCATGTAAAGAAACATTTCTAATCCTATAACAAACAAATAATAATTATCGTACTCTAATCCTAATCATGGGTGCATATTATATGTTGTTTATAACATCCCTAGCTACATTGCAATAATGATAACGAGATATTTATCATGACATTTATATCATAGTGTTAAAACGTTACAAACCCTAGACATGCAAACGTAAATCATTTAACATATTACTCATGTGTATGTCTAAACTTAATAATAATCGTATATTCCATTCAGTTATTATGTTATCATCTTATCATGCATGACATAATAATTGAAAAATATAAAATCCTACCATGATTCTAACTATAAAAAATCCTAACATACTCTGACATAATTTCAACCATATTATGAGTTATTAGATTTACCAAAATCTAAGCTTACACAAAAAATACAAAAGATGTCTTATCCAAGATCCTAAAGAATTACCTAAGAAATTAACACCCAATAGTATGTATATATATATATATATATATATATATATATATATTAGTATTTAATGTAACACAATGATAACCTAATATTTAATTAAAACCACTCAAAATATAACTAACCAAGGAAACAATGACAATAATGCAACTAATGAAACAAAGGGAGGAGAAGTGGTGAAAGTTGCTTAAGGAGGGAGGAGAAATGGTGGAAGTTGCTTGAGGAGGGAGGAGAGCAACAATGTCTTTAGCTATTGTTACGGGTGATTGACATGGAACACTGGTGCAACGTAAGGCTTTTGTAGAGGAAGATGCAGAGAGGATATGCACAAATAGCTAAAGGAGAAGGGAGGTGTTTGGTACTCTTGGCCGAATGAGGGATGGGAGCTTTGATTGGAATTGGCCATTGGTTAGGGGTGTCTTCAGAAAGGGATTCAAATGATGGGAGTGAGGGAGAGGAGGAAGTGGATGAAGCTAGGGGAGAAGGAGTGGTGGTGGTATGCGTTGCTAGAAAAAAATGGTGTAGATGCAGTGGATAATGAGAGCAATGGTGGTATGCGTTGTCTTAAGAACAAACTGTGAATTCTGTATGCTTGGATAAAATAATTTTGGTCTTATGGTTTCTTCTTGTATCATTTTAATTAATAAGGTACACTTATTATTGTTATTTTTGTTGTTGTTTTTATCGTTATTGTTGTTATTCATTAATAATAACTTTTTATCTACCATTTTTGGTCAAATCCATACAATTTTCTATATTATATTTCCAATATTCTTATAAAAAAATTACATAAAATTTTAATTTATTTTTATTATAGTATAGAAGTTGGTATTTATTTATAGTAATTGCATACTAGTCTTCTTCTAGTCCCTTTCTAATTTGTTGATGTTCTATTTTTGTAATAAAAAATGTCTTTGTTTGTAAACTCTATAAACGATGTGGATATTGGGGAGAAAGTACCACACTTCAATGGGTTGGAATTCAAACATTGTTATTAACAAATGATCTTCTACTTGACTGCACTGAATCTGACTAATAATAGTTATTGTTATATATTGTTGTTGTGATAGTTGTTGTTATTAATATTGTCATTATTTTTATTATTACAATTAATGTTATTGTTGTTAATTGTTGATTTCATCTATTAAATAATAATACAATCATAGTCAATAAAGTAAAACAAAAAAAATCATGCCTTCCTCATCTTATGATTCAAGATTGATAATTTAACTTCTTCTACCTATACCACCACTTAAATTTCAAAACTTCACTATCAATCCTTAGCATTAAGTTTTTTTTCCTTTTATTCTAATAAACCTAACTTTATAAACCATGATTTAGGATTTAAGCTTAGTCTCCATAATACTATTTAGAAGTTTGTGAGTCCATTCATGATATCTAAATTAGAAATTTTCTATTTCATTCCAAGAT
Organism: Tamarix austromongolica; assembly: GCA_039764185.1. Taxonomy (NCBI): domain Eukaryota; kingdom Viridiplantae; phylum Streptophyta; class Magnoliopsida; order Caryophyllales; family Tamaricaceae; genus Tamarix; species Tamarix austromongolica. The sequence goes on along the minus strand of CM077818.1, from coordinate 85,323,371 downwards.
TTAAAGTTCAAACAATCTATTGTTTTTTAGTTTTTCAAATGTTGAAATAACTAGAACCATTGGATCATAATCCATATCTCAAATGTTGAAATAACTTTAAATGTTGGATAATAATATGTAAATATCACAATTCTGAGTTATGATATTTGGATAATGAGAAGACTAGGTTAAGAATATAAAATGCATAAGACAATTTTTAATCGATGCTAGAAAATAGAATAATGGCATAATGAGATATATGAGGATTAAAATTTTTTCTATACCTAAATTTTATTATTTCACTAATCAACAACCTTTTTATTTTATGGAACCTAATATTATTTGATAGCAATTATCTTATTTAAGTTATTTGTTAATCTACCTATTAAACAACAGTTTTACATTAAAGGTTTATACTTCTAGTTTTGATACTTTTTTATACTTTAAAATTCTTATATTTTAGCAATCTCACCATAGGACAATTCTTTTTTTTTTTTGATAAAGATTTTGATGAGTACATATCATAATACAATTTTATAACACTAAGAGATGAGGAATCCAAATATGTGATCTCTAATACCTATAATCTCAATCTCAAAAATTAGATCATGACCTTAGGTTCCCATCAATTTCATCATAGGAAAGCTAGAATCTTATTAAGAAATCCAACATTTAAATCTAATTGTTTTAGTTTTATTTGTTGTTATATGGGTTATTTGTGATGTCTTTCTACACATATTTATGTTTAACACAATAACTTATTGATGTTTAGGTAGAAATTTATTTTCAAATGAAATATGATATGTGTGGGTGTCAATTAAAATTAGATCTAGTTTGCTTTAATGTGATTCAGGTTCGATTTATATTTGGGTATAGGTAGTGCTTAATTGAGGTTAATTTAGATAAGAATTGTTATCGTGTTAGCTTTGGGTCAATTCTTAATATTTTAGGTTTTGGATCAAGATCGAATATAATTTTTGGATCAAAATCGGATATAAATTTAGGCTGCTAGTTGATTATTAGGTCAAGATCAAAGTTCACCTAATTAGATTGGGAAGGCAACACAAGTGGTAATTGGATAGGACCCATCAAGAATGAGTATGTTACCTTCCACAAAATGGATGCTCGTTGTAGCTCAGACTCATAGTAAATAGTTTTAAAAATTATGGGACAAGGCTGCAAGTGTCTTTCTCTTGCTAGTCCATTTTTGTGGTCATTTTTTCACACTGAGATTTTGATTGATTTTCGAATATCAATATACATAATTGTTGACTTCTTTATAGAGATCACAAATCCTACAGATCTAATAATTTAATTCGAAGCATGGATCCCATCAATATTTGGATTTAACGTCACCCAAGACAATCACATTGCAAAACCACTAAGATCAAATAGAGTACAATTGGACGCAAACAAATTAAGATCTTTAAATATATAATACATTGAAGTACATAATATTCAAATACCTAACGACCCACCTCGATGCTTGTAGCAGTTAACGAAGGATCGGTAGAACTGGTTGATGGGTTGGGAGCAGAATAAACAAGAACGGGCATATTTGTTGGAAGACTAGGCATGGGTGCTTCAAGATTAAGGACTTGAATCGCTTGTTTTATCGATGGCCTCAAATCTCGATTTGGATGTGCACACCATAATCCAGCGACCATAAGACGCTCCACCTCCCTTGTATCAAACTTCATCTGTAATCTTTGATCAACAGCAGAAGTCAATTCACCCTTACCGTAGTAATTATTCCAAACCCATTCTACCAATCCCCTGGGGTAATCAACATCATCGGTGAACGGACCATGAACCTTTTTCCCTGTAGCAATCTCTAAGGCTACAACCCCAAAACTGTATACATCTGATTCCTTGCTAGCTTTCCGGGTGGTAACGTATTCTGGAGCCATGTATCCCCATGTTCCAGCTAAATTTGTGGTTTCAGCACCCAATTCATGGTCCATCAACCGAGCGAGACCAAAGTCGCCGAGCTTGACGTTGAAGCTCGAGTCTAGCATAACATTGCTTGACTTAATATCCCTATGGACGACGCATTGTTCCCATTCCTCGTGAAGGTACAGAAGCGCGGAGGCCAATCCAAGAGTTATCTTGTACCTAACGGGCCAAGAAAGGGGAGGTTTTTTTCCAAACAAGTGGGCGTCTAGGCTGCCATTTGGCATCAACTCATAAACAAGTAAGAATTCGCCTTGATCATGACACCAACCGATAAGCTGTACCAAATTCCTATGCCTTAGCCTGCTGATGATCCTCACCTCCGTTAAGTACTGCTTTTTTCCCTGCTTGGAGCCTCTCGAGATCTTCTTGACCGCCACCGCCACGTCCAGATCAATAAGATACCCTTTGTACACGGCTCCGAACCCACCTTCACCCAACTTCCTGTTATCCGAAAAGTCTTTAGTGGCTACAGCAAGTTCCTTGCGTGAGAACTTCCTTGGTCCAGCACCTCTTTCGAGTTCGTCGTTGAAAGAGGCTGAGTTCCCAGCTGCCTCGGCTCCTTGCTTCCTCCTTATCATCCGCCTCCTCCTTCTATATAACAAGGCGGCAACAACCCCAACAGCTAGCAAGAAACCAAGTGGAACGACCAAACCAACGATCAGCTTCGTCTTAACACCATTCCCCGGTGCAACTTTAGTTTCCAATTTCGAGTCGAACTCCCAGTACTGAAGCTTATGCCGTTCAGCATATATCCCAGTAGCAGCTGAAAAACCAATAACGACCCATTCTGGAAGTATCTTTGACAAATCAATCTGATATGAAAGGCTTGAGTTTTTTGCATAATCAGGATCGTCTCTGTATGACCAAAACACAGTCAAGTCCTTAGTGGTAGCATTATAAACAATCCAAGCATCAGCTGTATCACCGCTATGCAAACTAGCATTCCAAGGGGCATAAGTAGCAGAGGCAATGGAATTATTATTGATCCCAACATGTTCGAAAGTAGGATCCCATTCTGGGTTGGGAAAAGAATCAAATTCAACCACAATCATCTGATTGTTAGGAGAGAAACTGTTGGTTGTATTGAAAAGACCCAAGAAGCCACCAGCGGAATTAGGCGGGATTTGGAAGTGGACAGGAGCCATGAAAAAGGTCAATCCATGGCCGTATGTGGTTTGGTTTAAGGTGTCAATGAAGAAGGTGAAATGAGTGGTGAAATCTGATAGAGTGCCCGTGTTCTGATCCCATATACGGACTTTATCATTGTAGGTGACGAGACCCACACGATTGATGTAATTAACAAGGTTGAACTCAATGGAGCCAACAGTGTCGACGGCATCACCTTGATAAACAATGTCATTTGATTTCGGATCAAATCGTTCTAGTTTGAAGGAAAGTGAACGGGCAAAGGGAATAATGCAAGATAAGGAAAAAGAATAGGTGACGATTAGTGTAAACACCAGTTGAAAGCTTGGAAATGAGGAGGAAGCCATTAGCTTTGACTTCCTGCCACGGAAACAAGCTATGGATGAATGAAGGAAACAATTAAATCCCATGGCATGATTAATTTGTAGTATCAGTTGCATATTTATACAAGGAATAGAATGTGAAACCGTGTGAACTAATCATATTCGCGCTTATTTTATTGTCATTTTGTTGTTCATATTTTACTTAGAGAAAAATAGGCCCCGGCGCAACTTGCTCTTAAAATAAGTTGCAGATATTAAGATTTAGCTTCTTGATAAGAGTTAAGCCGTCATTAAAGGGTCAATGCTTCATGATATAATCAAAACAGATCTTTTTCCCTAATAATAAAACCCAACAAAGGCTTAAGTAAGATGAACGGGATAAATAAGAAAATATAATGTGTTTGACAATATCATTTCAGTTATCTTTTACCTTATTTCATTGTGACCTAAAAAAATCTTTAAACCAATTTTAGAATGTTTGGATGATGAATTATTTTAAACGTGAAAGGTTTTATTTATTTATTTATTTTTTGGTACAAGCTCGTTAGTGTGTTTCATGAAACTAAAAGCAGCTCATAAGTTGGTTTTTAACTTATTAAAACTTGAAAATAAAAAATTGTTTGTGGAGAAAACACCTACATAACCTATACACCATAACCCAGCTGGCACAAGCTTTTAAAGTTCACCAGCATATCCTAGAAACAACTGCTTAAGACTAAATGCATTTCCTAATAATCGTTGACGTTTAGCCTTTCTCGCATGACCTTCTCTTTGAGTCTTCTGCTTTTTCTAATAGTAAATATTGCTTCTTCTGAGAGTCAAAATCCTTCTACTCAAACTCGACTTAAAGTTGAGATATGGACGTCACTCAACTCATTTGTTATTAACTAAACAAGATTGAACGAGCCAAGCTAATACCCAATAACAAATTTTATCACACAAGGGTGGACTTGAAAATATATGGCAGCTAAAAATGGGAATAATCACCAATCGAACTAATCAATTAATTATAGTTCTAAAGATAAACAAGTCAATTATAGTATTAAATTAAAAGAAGAAAAAATCACCAGTTATTATATCGTACATCCAATAGTATCTTATTAGGTACTCTCAGAAACACTTAAAACCTGTGAATTCTGGGAATGTTACCGCCACACTTAGTACCAGACCGGTTCTCTCCGACCGTTCCAGTACCAAGTGCTAAGGCTAAAGAAAAGATTTATGTTAAATTCAAATTAACAATTCATAAAAGAATTCAAAAGATCATACAACAAAATCAGAGTACGCATAAACGTTTATTAACACTTGTAACCTCCAAATATAAATACATTTAAACAAGATAAAACCCGATGGGTCAAATTCCGGATTGCCTACTCACTCAAGTCAGGCCTGCCACCCCAAACAGTCTCTGATCTTAAACCTGCACAAGAGGTCTGCTCCCCACCATCAGTGGATCATCACAGGACCCATCAACCAAGGTAGTATCAGTACGGGTCCAGTACTGAGTAAGGTGACTTGATCACTAAGGCCAACACATAGTTGTACAATAATGCAGGAATAATAATAATGCATAAGACCAATATGATCACATAAATACATACGACCATCCAAGTAAGAGTACAAGGCGATTGTAGACTGGATTAATCGTTTCATTAATCTATTATTAGAATTCATTTCACACCATACTTTTTATCAAGTCCATACGAGTACGGGAACCCCACTATTTTAGCCGGTGGATCGGTCGCAAGGGTAACATACCCTGCCACTATTTTAGCCGGTGGATCGGTCGCGAGGGTAACATACCCTGCCACTATTATATGCCGGTGGATCGGTCTGGCCCCTTCTCGCACGGTGTTCCACTGTAAGTAGATAATGTCTTCCCACTTATTATCAACATGTATAGTTTGGTTCGTTGAGCTCGGGATCCCCCACTATTATTGCCGGTGGATCGGTCGCGAGGGAAATATTCCCTGCCACTATTAAGCCGGTGGATCGATCTCCAGGTTACCGCAGTACCTGGCCACTATTATGCCGGTGGATCAGTCTGGGCCCGGCTCAACATCTTTCACTTTACGTGATTAATATCTTAAGTATCTTATTCAAAGGCTTTTACCCTAGACATGCATAAATCATAAATCATAATTTCCACCATCATAATTACACTTTATCACCACATACACATGATAACACAAAGACCCTAATCAAACACCACATACCCTAATTGACCCCCACAACCATAGTCAATCTCTCCAAACCCTAATTCAGTCACCTCCATACCCTTATAATGTCTTACGTATTATTTTTCACCCAAAACATTCAAACACCCAAATAACTCTTCTACTTCCTCCCTTACATCCCAAATCAACCTTTCACACGTAAATTTAATACCCATGCAGACATTAATCTCCCCATGCAAACCTTCGAACCTTTTTCATGCAAACCCTAAAATTCCACGTGAAACCCTAAATTCAATCATGCAAACCTTAATACCACCATACAACCATCAATATCACCATGTAAATCCTAATACCACCATATAACTATAATTACCACCATACAAACCTTAATATCATCATACAAACCCTAATACCAACATACATTCATTAATACCACCAGGTAAACCCTAGATTCCGTCATACAAAACCATAAATTTAATCCAACCAAAACCAAATATTCTCCCATACCAAACCCTAAATTCAAACCATAAAGATTCTTCCATACCAAACCCTAAATTCATGCCATAAAGATTTTTCCACATAAAATCATAAATTTGACTCTCCCAAGGAAAACTATAAATTGAATTCCCCCAAGCAAATCATAAATTAGATTCCCCCATATAATATCATAAATTACATTTTCCCAAATAACATCATGAATTAGATTCTCCCAAACGAATTATAAATTAACTCTCCCAATCAAATCATAACTTAAATTCTCCCATATAATATTATAAATTACATTCTCCCAAATAACATCATAAACTAAATTCTCCCAAACAAATTATAAATTAACTCTCCCAATCAAATCATAACTTAAATTCTCCCATATAATATTATAAATTACATTCTCCCAAATAACATCATAAACTAAATTCTCCCAAACAAATTATAAATTAACTCTCCCAATCAAATCATAACTTAAATTATCCCATATAATATTATAATTTACATTCTCCCAAATAACATCATACACTAAATTCTCCCAAACAAACCATAATTTAATTCTCCCAATCAATCATAAATTAAATTCTCCCATATAATATCATAAATTAAATTCTCCCAAATAGCATCATAAACTAGATTATTCCTTATAAAACCATAAAATTTAGGTCAACTCATTTCCCTTAGTCAACTTCTTTCCCCATCCTCCTTTTTCATCCTTCCTCTCACACAAACCACATCGACTTCCTCACACACACAACACATATCATCATACATAATTAATACACATACCATGCACAATATACTTCAACTCCAAGTCATACCACATATAAAATATTTAATAATAATAAACAATAGATACATAACATGCGAAACACATAATACACATAAGCACATAAAAGGCCTTAGCACTCCTTACCTAAAATGCCACCGGTCTTGGAGCACGCTCCTACACCTCCTTAGGGTTTTGACTGGGCTCACCTATTATGGGGAAGAAATACTAGGATTAGCTTCCTTCCTATACTACTATTAGTTTCTAATTTATCTTAAGTCTTGACTCTTAATTAATTATGCCCAAAACCACTAAAACATTAATACATACTATTATAATTTAAAGTAAAAAGGTGATATAAGGGTTTCTACCCTTTACCGAAATAAAGTTAGTAAAGGTAATAATAATAATAATATTTATTATAATAATAATTTTAACAATAACAAATTATTACTAATAGTAGTAATATTAATAGAAAACTTAATAATAATAATAATCTAAGCCTTAAATTTACAAAGTGGATTTCGAAACCTCCCCATTTAATGATAATACTATTTGAAATGTAAAAAGATATTAATATAATACATATACTTATTATATAAAGTTAATATGGTTAATAATAATAATAATATAATTAGAAAAAATGTTAAAAATGTTAATAATAGTTGTAAAAAGCCAATGTGCGAGACTTAGTTAAAATTTTAGGTTTATAATCCTCCTGAAATAATTACAATATTAAATAAATAATTACACTAATAATAATAATATTAATTATATTATTAATAATAACATTAAACATGTAATAATTACATTAAATAGGAAAAATTCGAGAATAATAACTTATCTTACTCAATAATACTCCCAGACCTGTCAATAAAATTTAGAAATTAAAATAAAGTTGATAACAACAATAATAATAATTATAATAATAATAATTAAACTCGAATTAGCATTAAAAATTAGAATAAAAGCATAATAATTATCAATAAATCGAAAGTAAGTATTTAAAAGTTCTAGGATTTCACCTTGAGTTGGAGGGTATTGGTGGCACCGGCGGTGGTTCCCGGAGGTGGCCGGAAAAGTGGTCTAAGAGGGGTGAAAATGAAGAAAAAGAGGGAAGGGGAAAGGAGAAAAATAAACTAAGCTTATGGTTCGGTGGAGGATACTTAGTAGAAGATTTTGAGTGGTTTATAGGGTGGAAGAAGCGGCGTATGTGGCGGCGGGCGGTGGTTTAAGGTCTCGGGGTCAAGATTTTGGGCGAGATGAGAAGTAGACTTTGCATGGTTATGGCAGCTCATTTAAGAAGAATCGAAGGATTTGAAGGGCTTAGTTAGCTAGAGGGAATTGCAGGGAAGAGATTGGTAGCAAGAGGAGGTGTTGAAGTTGGCCGGGGAAGGAGATAATGGCGTCTGATGGGGCGGTGGCTGGGCGATTCTGACTTAGGGTTTCGGAAGGAAGAAGTCTCGACCACACTCACAACCAGGCTATTTAAAGGGTTTAGATGGGTTATTAGGGTTTTGGAGGTCGGCAGGATGGGTTTGGGTTATAGGGTTTGGGTGGCCGGTGGCAGGAATTGACCGTCCATCATTTGGGTCGGGGCCGAAATTTTGCGAGCCAAAAGAGAAGGAACGAGCGAGATTGGAGGATAATTGATTCTTCCAAGCTAATGTGCGAGTTAAGAGGAAGGAAAAGAAGGGTTAATCGGTCGGTCAAGTCCTGCGTAGCCGTCGCCGCCATTATCGGGCACAGGAGTTGCAGCAGCGGCGACGTCGGGGAAGAAGAAGGGAGGAGATGGGGGGATGGACCGGTTCGCGGGGAACAAAGAAAGAAAAAAGGACAGACCGGGCCGGTCGGCTGGGCGAAGAGGGTGTGCTTTAAATGAAGTGCGACGTTTTCGTGGAGAAACGACTGAAGCGTGGCGTTTCAAAGTCGGGCGAATCAAAAGAAAGAAAGACGGAGACGGGCCGCACGAAGGAGGCAGGCCCAAACGTCGAAGAAGAAAAAGAAGGAAGGAAGAATTGGGCCGCAGACTGGCCCAATCGGGAAGAGGGAGGAAAAAGAAAAAGAAAAGAAGAAGAAAGAAAAAGAAGGAAAAAGGAAAAAAAAGGGGAAAAATAAAATAATCTTATTGGGTATTTAAATTAATTAAAATATTTGGGATGTTTAAAAATAATAATATTTAAATAAAATAATATTTAAATCCCTTTTTAGGCTAAATTAGGATTTTTAAAAGATTTTCCATAACTTCCATTTTAATTAGCAAAACACCCTATATTTCTCCAATTAAATTATTTATAAAATTATTATTAATTTAAAACTATTTTCTCATTCTTATTTCAAATAAAGTAATTTATTTAATTAATTTCTAAAATAAAATCCTTATCTAGTTAAAATACCAAAATTCCACCTAATTAAAACACTTATAAATTTATTCTAGATTTTCCCTAATTAATTCTCTTTTTATTTTAATAAAAATAATTTATTAAATTAAATCTTTCTAATAAAATCTCATTTAAATATAATTTATAAGATTAGAAATTTTCGGGACATTTCACTCTAGGCATGTAGAATGCAAAGATGTATGAATGTATAGTCATTTTAAGATCTTTATTTAAATGAATTTCAACTTCCATGTTTCTCTGGAATCATATTTGTGTGTACTTAGTACAATGGAAGACATAATCTCCACAAACATTGGACATAGTCTCTCGGAAGACATTGATATAGTACAATCTTATACCTAGTAGAGTCACCGTGGAAGACATGGATATAAGGCATATGATGCACGAGCATCCATTGAACATAATAATTGTCATATTCATTATAATCCTCAAGGTAAGGAAGATGATTTATCTTTCTTAATGTTGGAGCCTATCATGTTAAATATTCTTGATAATTCTAATATGCTTGACATTAAAAATCATTCAAGTTATTCTTGTAGGTATGTTATATATTTGCAAGAAGATGATGTTCATACACATTGATGTGTACAAGTATTCCAAGGCATGCAAGGCTATGACATACATGGGGTGATACATTACAACAAGAGATAAAGTGATGATATTCATTATTTGTATAAACTTATTGTAAACCCTAACCCTAAGTATATTTTATGTAAGTTAGGGTATGGCTATAATTTCATGTATGTATCTTAGTCTATTGTATAGCTTTGTAATATTAATCCTTAGTATCATTTAACCAATGATATTATGCTTTGGATTAAGGTTAATATGGGATTAATTCAACCATGATTAATGGGCTGAATTAAGGAAGAATACTTGGCTGGTTTAAGCTAGTCACCACCGAGCTTATTCCTTCTCCTATATAAACCATGTTGTGCACAACTTTGTGGGTAGAATATTGAATGAGAATTTTAATCAAACTTTGAGCAAAAGAGATAAATTCTAATCCTCCCTTTTAGGTCTACATTCAGCAAGGAAGAGCTAGGATAATCCTTCCTCAAAAACTATCTTAAATCTCGACATATTTGAAGGTTATACAAATCTGTCGAGTACCTTCACTTGTATCTTTGATTTCTTCGTCCATAATCCACCAATTCACTTCATTCTTTTTGTATTATATCATGGGTGAAAGCTTCTACTACAAATTTGATCCAACCTTATGTTACTTTGATAAAAACCACATTAGCATAAATACAATTTACTATGTATCGTCAAGTTCTCAATTATCCACGTTATGCGTCTCTCCGATAATATTCACACCAAGGATATAATCATCATAGAAATAAAACATAATTATCATAGAAACAAGACTTAAATACCATAAAACCAAGACATAGTCACCATATAACATATTCATAAATTAAGTTGGCTATGATAATATCAATAAATTTTGGTGGTTGATTACATGTCGAAAACATTCAAAAATAGAAAATAATTGAACTTTATTACTATATTAATGGTTTAAAATGATTATAATGTACAACTTTTCAACCAATAACTTGTACTCAATTAATAACCATGTTTAGAGCTATTTATCTAAATTAATTATCCAAGATAATTACATATGTTAGGAAAAATTTAGCCTGAAAGGTTTTTCAAAAGAATAAGCAATTATCTTGGATACCTATTTTTATTAAGTAGTTTGAAACAAGCCCTCCTAATATAGCGGAAGTTATTTGGTGATCATTTTGCATAGCGTAGTGATTATCTAATCATAAATTACCAAAAATAAACATATACAATAGCATATATATAATTATTTCAATAAAGATAATTGTCTATAAGTTATATAATAAAAAAATAACAAGTGGGATGAAAAAAAAGAAGACAAAATAGATGATGGTTGAGGAATAATAATCGAATCTATAGTATGAACGCAATAGATATGGGTATAAATGACGATTGTAATATAAAACCATCATATATACCTTAGTAGAATTTTTTCTAAATATTTTAAGGGTATAAATGGTGGTTTCAAGGTGCAACCACCATCTATACCTTAGTACATTTTTTTCCAATTTTTTTACTGTCTATACCTTATTGAGATTATTTTTCTTTCTGTATTCTTCACTTTTAACCTAGTGGGATTTTTACATTTCTTTCATTTACATGAGCACATATAGAGACCTACCACATGAACTACTACTTCCCCAAAGCCTTCAACTATTGTTGTTTCTTCCATGTCCTCCTTTTTTTCATTGGTTACCTTTGTTGTTGTCACCAATTATCCTTCTTATTATTTTCTTTTCTCCATTGTTTCCTTAACATGTGGACATTTTTCATCTATTTTCTTTGTAAATGTTTCCCTAGTATTAATAATGTATCTCCTTAAATTTGCAAAAACACACATAACATGAATACTCCCTCAATTTTGTTATGTTATACATTTTATATATCAATAGAATTTATTTGGTATCATTAATATAATTTTTAGAATAATTTATAGCTATATACTAGAATCTATATGTCTTATTCACATTTAGTTTAGATATTATTGTTGTAATTTGTTGAAAATCTATTGATGGGTGTAACTTTTGACTCGAATGTTTATTTTGGATGAAGTTTTTCCATTTCATATATTGTTTTCGAGATCTACATATTGAAACCATTGAAGGGGGGCTTCAACACTTTTGAAGACAAAAAAAAACACTATTTTTGCCTTTAAAATGAGGGTTTTATGCTTTCTTAAAACTTATTTTTGTGATATATGATAGTACAACATGTATGCATGTGTAAAGTTATAAAAGTAGCATATTCTCTTATTAAAAAAAACGATCATATGAATTAGATGTAGTTTGTAATACTCCCATTTTTACTACTTAAATATTTAGTTTTACAAAAGCATTAATTACCAAATTAATGGATGTTACTACCACACTTAACATAAGTTCAATTTCTTCACCTTTCTTATGCTAAGTGTTAAGGATCAAAATAAAATATGACCAGAATAAAATAGTGGAAATGAGAGGCAATACATAAATATGAGTTACGGATAATATATTCTATAAAACAACGAAAATCAAAATAGTCCAAAGGACATAAGAATCTAATGGAGAATCTAATTATATCAAAATAGGTATCGAAAGGTACAATGCTGGTTTGCCTTACTCTTAGATCCAAATGTCCATTCTAAGAATGATACCTTTTCCCAAGGTTTCTACTTATCCTAGTCTCTATTATATACCTTAAACTACTACATGTCTTTCACATAGTCATCTGAAAAGTAGTATGAGTATGACTTTCTCATACTGAGTAAATCACAATAATCAATCATACTCCTAAGGTACAGAATAGCCATATCAAATCCATAACCAAAATCGGCTCATTAAATCAATTCAAAACGTATGGAATGGTACTAAAGCAACTACCAAACCAACAATCTGGTGCATACCAAGGCCGTATCCAAATACGTAATTATTATTTATATTACTCGAGGGGATACAATCAACCTATGAACACTAAGTTAATTTGGTCATATTGGTGCATGAAGGCAACCCAATGTCCTTACTCTAGAATCTAGGGTCATAGCAGTATACTTGGTCATACTAGTGCATAAAGATTACCTTTAGAGTAGACTAGGGCCTTATTAGGGCACATCGACACACTAGATAACCAAAATTAATGAGTGATACACCTTGCCTCTAGGGTAGCTAATCCTAGAGAGTAACCATTCCTAACTCAAGATCTTTTACTTTAAATATTAATATTTTATAAGGTGATTACAAATGTCACGTACTATACACAATAGTTTCCATTTCCATACTTAATTATTTTTCTTTTTATTTTTAATTAATAAGGTAAAGCTTAAGGTCATAGGTCTAGGGCAAGATAAATTCAACACTAAGGTTACCCTATCTAAAATATAAGTATATCCTAATATCTAGTTATTCACAAAAGATGCATTAATTCAAAAAAATACCAAAATGCCCTTGAAACCTTATTTTATCATTTTATCCAATTTCATACCACACATCATTATTACTATAAATTTGTCATAAAAAGGCTAAAAGATAATAATTCACATTATTTTAGCACGTAGGTAATCTTTACAATTCATCGATTGACTATATTTTTCACTTTTTATGCATTTAGTAAGTTACGCCCACAAACCCTAATTATGTGTTTCTAACATGTATTATATTCCATGAAACATGTACATAAATTTAATAGCATGATACAACATTTAATAGGGTAATTAACGTTATGACGCATGTAAAGAAATATTTCTAAACCTATAACATGCAAATAATAATTATTGTACTCTAATCCTAATCTTGGGTGCGCACTATATGTTATTTATAACATTCCTAGCTATGTTGCAATAATGATCATGAGATATTTATCATGACATTTATATCATAGTGTTACAAGGTTACAAACCCTAGACATGCATACATAAATTATTTAACCTATTACTCATGTGTATGACTTAACTTAATAATAATCTTATGTTCCGTTCATTTATCATGTTATCATCTTATCATACATGATATAATAATTGACAGATATAAAGTCCTACGATGATTCTAACTCTAAAAAAACCTAACATACTCTGACATAATTTCAACCGTGTTATGAGTTATTGAATTTACCAAAATCCAAGCTTACACAAAAAGTACAAAGTTGTCTTATCCAATATCCTAAAGGAGTATCTAAGAAATTAACACCCAACAATATATATATTAGTATTTAATATAACGCACTAATAACCTAATATTTAATTAAAACCACTCAAAATATAACTAACCAAGGAAACAAGGAAACTATGACAATAATGTAAGTAATGAAACAAAGGGAGGAGAAATGGTGGAAGTTGCTTGAGGAAGGAGGTGAGTAATAATGTCTTTAGCTGTTGCTAGGGATGATCGACAGGGAACACTAGTGCAAGGGGAGGCTTTTGTTGAGGAAGATGTAGAGGGGATATGCATAAAGGGCTAAAGGAGAAGGGAGGTGTTTGGTACTCTTGGACAAAGGAGGGATGGGAATTTTGATGGGATTGTCCGTTGGTTGGGGATGTCTTCAGAAAGGGATGCAGATGGTGGGAGTGAGGGAGCAAAGGAAGTGGATGAATCTAAGGGAGGAGTGGTGGTGGTATGCATTGCTAGAAAAAAAAATGGTGTAGATGCAGTGGATGATGAGAGTAATGATGAGGAGACAGAGGGTTTTTCTTGCTGGAGGGAGCTCGGAAGAAAGGATAGGAAGTGCAATCTTCATTTGGGGTTGAAACACAACACAAATATGGGAGGATGGATGGCTTAAGAGGATATTGACATGAAAGGAAGAGTCAAGAAAAGTATGGGAGAGAGAAACATGGGGAAGAGGGAAACATGCAGGAGGTATGGTGTAGAGGAAGATCATATTGGGTAGAGGGAGTAAGATATGTTTATAATCTAGTATAGTATTGAGTATTAATTTAGGAAGATTAACCATGGTAAAACATTCAATTTCTAGGAGTAGGGTTACTTGGTTTTGGTTGGGGTTTAAACTAGGATTAAATTTCATAACATAAATTCTATCATATTGTAACCTAATTAAATTTATATCTAATATGTTATAATAATACATATATCGATAACATATTTAATACAAAGCACCCTAGGATAATTATTGTAAGAAATTGCACAAAATTATTGGTTTATAATTAAGGTTTCTACAAATCATGTATTATATAGTTATAATAACCTTGTATTATAAATGGATATAATACTATGGTAGTAGAATATATTTGTAGGATTCTTTTATTATAGTTGGATAGAATTATGGTAGTAGAACATATTTATAGGAGCCTTAAAGAGACATTGATGAATGATGTATGCTATGGTAGTTGCATTTGTATATTATTTATGAATGGCATATTTGTGATTAATTATTTGTTAAAACATATTCCTTTTTATTTCTTTCATGATTTTATGTGTATATGACATATGATGGTTATGATGAAGATTTAGGAAGAAATATAAAAATAAAAAGAGATAAAAAGTTTGTATAAAAAAAAAATCTTATTTCTCATATGTGTGTGCTTATGGTTGAGTTATTGCTAAGACTATGAGAAATGAAAGTGCCAAAATAGATAATAAAGACCCAAAGTAGTTAATCAAACTCACACGGAGGCTTGATGTCGTGAGTTAATTTATCTATTTACTTTTCTTTCTTATAAATATGCAATCAATACCTTGTTAAAAATGTATGTATATTTCTAACTTCTTCTTTTGAATTCTCTTGTTTGGCATATCAAACCAAACTAATTGATTTTATGAATAGCCTATTGATATAAATATAACTTTAATATAGATTGATTAATGTTATGAGTGGTTGGTTGAGATAGTACAAAATTAATACTATGAGTTGTGATACAATCATTGATGTTTATGTATAAGTTGAATAGGTGCAAGTTTTTGTGTGTAAAAAATTGTGTATTGTGTAGGTTTTATTAAATAAAAGAAGAAGAAGAAGAAGTTATACTCAAAAAATATTTAAAGAAAGGGTTAGAAGGCAGTTGTGGGCTGAAATTATAGTACATAGTGGATTATAGATAGTGGTTTTTAGCCCACAATTATTGAATAATCTTTTCTACATTTTGTTGAAGCGCCTTTTTTATTTTCTTCTTTGTCATAAATGACTATGTTTTGATCAAGTATAGAGAGAGAGTGTGTGCGCGCGTGTGTGGCTTACGCGACCGTTGTTTGCCACTGTATTTTTCTTCTTCTTTTTTTCTGCCATCACCTTAAGCTATTTATGTTCCGATAATAAAGTGGTGATTATTATATAATAACTTGATCATTGTCTTGTCTCAATATATACTTGTAAAGACAATTTGTAATATTGTATCATACAATAGAGCGGTGGAAATTTTTTTCATATAATGGTGATCATCATATAACATTGTAATAATTATCCTATCACATAATAATTATTATATATTTATGATGATGATTTATTATTAGTTAGGTAATTATTATATCATATGTCAAAGTACTGATTATTGTGCTCAGCTCGGCGGTTATTCTTTTCCAAAGTAATTATCATCATATAGCTTAGCAATTATCCTACATTGTTGATTATTCTTTTATATTTAGTTACTTTTCTTTTTCTAGTAAAACACACATAGTAGACAAAAAAGATAATCTAAAATTAAGTATAAACAAAAGCAGAATTTAAAAGTTGGACATGTTAGAGCTCTTCCTATTATTTCCACATAGTTGAGGATTGAACACGAGGCTTAAAAAAGTGCTTAAATAGAGAACATAACGTGCTTGCTCTTCACCTTGAAACTTAAACAAACAGGCGTGCGGCAAGCAACCTAGTAATTGTTTCAACTTTTCGATCTGCGGAAATCATTATCGTGCTCGTGTCATCTTGATCTTTTTCATAGCACACGACCACTCTTTTTTTTTTATCTTTATTTTTTACTTTTGGATAAAAGATTATCTAGTACAATTAAGTACTTATTTGAAATCACTTATAAAAAGTAGTTATATTTATTTTAAAAGAATTTAATTTTAAATTTTATAAAATAAATAATTATTTTAAATAACTACTTTTAATAAGTAATTTCAAATATGTACTAAAAATTAATTTCCATCAAAAATTAAAATTAAAATTACCTATCAATTTTGCTTTTGATATGATAAACGTAGAACTCCGGTCTTAATGTGATTTCTACTTTTGTAAAAGAAACACACAAGATTAATTCAGCTTTTACAAACACATGATGCTTCCGAAGGTCGTCGCTTGCCGTCATAGGTCGATGCTTGCTTCTGATGGTCGTCGACTACTGTTATATGAAGTATTTAGTATTTTTTTAAAATATTTATATCTGAAAATATTTTGGTACGGCTAATAATTCGCAGATTATCTATATATATATAAAAACGGAGTTGTCTAGCAGACAATATACAGATAAATTTTTCCGCCTAAACTATATCCATTATTACTAATCATAAATTACTGTTGCCATATATTATTGCTAATTAATAAGATGGAATAATTAATATAACTATTTATTAATATAATATGACTATTCATCTCTTATGTGCATTAAATGTATATAACTATTCATTTGCTGCACATATGTCAAAACAATTAATTTTAATAAAGTATTAACTATATATTTTCTAATCAAATATTTTCTTAACTAATTAACCGAACATATGTAGAAAACTATTCATTTCCTGCGTATTAATTGAATTGTCGGACTATTCATCTTTTGCATATTAATATATAAATAATTAATACACCAAAGTGCATATTCATTTGCTTCACATGCATATATCCATTAATTAATACAATGCAACTATTTATCTCCTATGTGCAACAAATGCACATAACTATTCATTTGTTGTACATATATCGAACAACTAATTTTAATAAAGTATTAATTAAATATTTTCTAATCAAATATTTTTTTTAATTAATTACCTAAATATATGCAGTAAACTATTAATTTCTTGTATATTAATTGAATTGTCAAACTATTCATATCCTACATATTAATATATAAATAATTGATAAATAATTAATACACCAAATAAAGTGCTTAAACCAGTCGACCAACACATATGCATCTGCTGCTATTAATACAATACAACTAGCAAATGCATATAACTAATTTTAATGAAGTATTATTTTTTTTTCTTTTTTTTAAGGTTAGATCAACATCAATCAAATATGATAATAATAATAATAATAATAATAATAATAATAATAATAATAATTTTATTATTTATTATTAATAATATGACTATTATTATTAATATAACTATAATAATTATTACTATTAATATAATTAATACTAATATAATTATTTATATAATTTTGATAATTACTATTATCATAATTTATAATATAATAATGATAATTATTATTATGATAATAATGAATATTAATATAATTGATTATTACTATTATGAATATTATCATGATTAATAATATAATTACTATTAAAAATAATAATAACAGAATGACAACATTTGTTATTGTATAAAAACAGAGTTGTTTGACAGATAATATACAGACAAATTTTTCAGCCTAAACTATATCTATTATTACTAATCATATATTATCACTGTCATATATTATTACTAATTAATAAGGTCAAATAAATGATGAAATACTCCTGCGTATTAATTAATTTGTCAAATTATTCATCTCCTACGCTGCATAACAACAAAATGATATTCATCTCCTACGTATTAATTGAGATATTCATCTATTGCACATATGTCGAACAAACACATATTAATCAAGAATTTTCTTAATTAATTATCTAAAAATATGCATCCAACTATTCATCTTCTGCGTATTAATTGAGTTGTAAAACTATTGAATATATGAATGTAACTATTCATCTGCTGCACATATGTCGAACAACACATATTAATCAAGTATTTTCTTAATTAATTACTTGAATATATGCATACAACTATTCATCTTCTGCATATTAATTGAATTGTCAAACTAATAAACATATGAATATAACTATTCATTTCATGCGAATAGTAAATTCATATAACTATTTATCTTCTGTTATTAACACAGCACAACTATTTATATCCTACATGTAACAAATGCATGTAACTATTCATCTGCTGCACATATGTCGAAAAATACATATTAATCAAGTATTAATTAAGTATTTTATTAATTAATTACTTGAATATATATAATCAACTATTCATCTTCTGTATATTAATTAAATTATTAAACTATTCATTTCTTATATAATAATATATAAATAATTAATACACCACCCGTACATTATGTAACTAGTTTTAGGTTAATTTTAGAGCACAACCTTACCCTACGTCAACTCTGTCAGCTATTACTATTATTATTATTATTTACTTACAGCTCCGTAATTTGAGGCAAAAACACTTTGGACCCCCTTTCATTTTCACGTTGTCGCCATCTTTGATACTCGATATGACGATGTACTTGTCTCTTCACGCTATGTACTTCTTTTATTTGACACAGGTCAACGATCCATTATTTGACGACGCAAGCTGAACTCACTAGAACTCATCTTTAGGGCGGCGTTTAGTAGAACGACGTTAGTGTTGCTGTTATGATCGCTGTTTCTCGCCGGTTGAAATCTAAGCATAGCGACGGACTTCCTCAGCGCGCTTATGCTTAACAAAATATTCAAAATTATGATAATATATAATTCACGATAGTGACACATTTTTGGCAAGACGATAGTGACATTTCGGAGGACCTTAAATGTTTTTTTTTCTTTTTTTTTTATGCTAATAGGCTTAACCCATTCGACATAACAAACGAAAAAAATGGAAACATTAATATTTTATTTGGTTCATGGAAAACTTTAATGAAAGAAAGTAAGATAAAGAAAAAGATAATTTTTTATTTGGTTGATATAAATTATTAAAATAGAAAATAAGTAAGGAATAATATTGTTAAAAATTAATTATTTGATTTTTTAAAAAAAAGTTAAAAAGAAAGTATTTTAATTTTAATTTTTTTAAATTTTTTTAGAATCAAATATAACCTAAAAGCCTGAATCTTACTAAATATTAATTCAACTACTTTTGGTGAAAGTATCAAACATTAAGGTCATATTTGGTTTGAAGAAAATTAAGTAGAAAAGAAACTGTAGAGGAAAGAAAATGAAAGAAATTAATTTTTTTTCCTTTGTTTGGTGTTATTACATAATCAATAACACAAATAATATAAAAACTTATATAAAATTTTTGATGCAAAGTACAATTTTATTTAGAACACTTGTTGAATACAATTTTTTCCCTATGTGAATTTAACAATAATGATATCTCTACCATTAGCTATTTAAACTATCTCCCCACATTGAAGTTGCAATTCCATCCCTTAATTGCTCAGCTTCTTCACACTCTTCTACTAAACTTGATAGCGCAACATCTGCTTGAATGTTAACAATTCTTATCTCACTATTAATCTCTAAAATTAATCTTTCATCTGGATCTATTCCCATGAGATAATTATGTAAAATACATCCAACTAAAACCATATCTGCTTGAGTTTGAACAGAATAGAATGGTTCAGTTCCACTTCCTAATATTGGAAAGCGTTTTTTCAGAACACCAAATGCCCTCTCAATAACATTTCTTAAGGAAGCATGCCTTAGATTGAAAAGCTCCCTTGCATTCTGAGGACGTTGAATGCTATATTCCTTCAGATAGTATCGAATACCGTGATATGGTGTAATAAATCTAGTCTTCAACTGAAAACCCGCGTCGCCTAAGTAAAATTTACCTGATGGCACTACTAATCTGTCCATGTCTCTAGATAAAGCATTATTTTGTATTCTTGAATCAGATGCCAACCCTTCCCATTCCGACAACACATATAAAACTTCAAGTCAAAAGAGCAAGCAGCTAAGACATTTTGGATCGGAAAATCCTTTCTGCCACGATATATTTGTACCACATTATTTGGTACTTTCACACGAAAGTGTGATCCATCAATTGCTCCAACACAATCTTATGTAAAAATGTTAAAAAAATTTATTAAAAAAAATTCAAGTTGTAATGTGTATTTAGTCATTTGTTTTATAATATGATGACATTTACCTTAAAATATGGCCAAAATTTTGAGTTACTTGATATTTCATGAGGGCAGCGAGATCCATCGGGTTGTTGCAAAAATACATCTTCAAAAGAAATGATAGCATTCAACACTTAATGGAAATGTTGGCTTACTATTTCACCAGACCGCCATAAGTCTAATTTTACCGACCAATTTCTCCTATTATGACCTATAATATTGAGAAACATGGCCACTCTCTCCTCTACGCAGCTAGAATGAGTATCATTCAGTCTTCCAGAATCCCTCAATATTGATACAAGTCTAGCAAAAGCCTTTTTTCCATCCTCAACTGGTCATGACAATCCTCGTCTTTTTCCAATGTAAGTCAATCTAAAAAAGCTCGTCGCTTATAATCTCCCAATTGAGAAATATCCCTATCAACATAACTATTAGGAAAAACCAACGATAATAAACTCGCAACATATGCTCCATAGGTGACCACACATGTTGCTGCCCATCTTCTTAATTTGTCCCACTCCTCCAATGAATTAGTCTAATATTAAATAATCAAAAAAAGAGAAAAGTTTGAGAAAATGAACAATATATGTTAATTGAGACATGCATGTGGATTATTGAAGATTTGAATGAAATATACTTACCTTATTGTGGTCGCAAAATATAAAATATTCTTATAATACATTTCATAAACTATGCATAAAATCCAATAAGATACTTACTTCAATATTTTCTTCATATTCCATGGTATCATTTGTAGCAAAATGATGGTTTGTCAGCAGATTTCTCCACTTTTGGAGTCCTGATCTTGACATCGGATTTGATTCCTCACTAGTTGCCTTAATACATTAAAAATGAACAAACTCAACAAACGATATATATATATGACATATTATACACATGTAATGCAAGGGAAGATAAATTTGGAAATGAATTACACTTTCTAAGTAAAAGTTTGTTTTTGGCCTAAAAAAATGAATGCAAATGAATTGATGCTTTCTCAGTTTCTTTTCCTACCAAAGCAGAAAAAAAAATTCCTTTTCGGTTGGGCTCAGTTGAAAAGTGAGGTCAGCAGAGTTAGTACAGAGAACTAGATGAGTCATGGAACATTCCAATTCCCATCAATAACCAAATTTAAAGCTAAATGGCAAAGATACTCTCAGCAAAGTAATATAGAGATCACATATGTCTCTACCAAAGTTAAAAGAAGTCATTTCTCTTTTTTTTTCCCTAGTCTCCTTTATGTCTCCATTAAGCATGTTATCTCATCACTGTACTATTATTAGGAAAGTACCGCTGCTGCCCTGCTGCTACTGTTTTGGTAATCCTTTCCTTTATTTTTATTTTTTTCTATTTCTGTCTGTGTAATATATGCACTTTTTTGCTTCTTTTTTGTCTTGTGATGATGCGTATAAGCTCATTATTGATGGATGGTCCCAGAAAACTAATTGTTCAAGAGAAATTATGGACTAGCAGGTGCTTTGTTATTCTATGCCCATATTACCTTTGGTGTTTGATGGATAAAAATGGCTTGAGGATGATAGCAAGTTTATTTTATAATTCCATACTGTTTTGTCGATCAAAATTTTTCGTCAAATAAACATTTTTTTTACTTATTTCTTGATATTTTCACTCGGTTAATGCGTTTCTTACAATTTCGCCATCTCATTCTTTATTTTGTATCTTTTTAAACACTATTATTCTGCTAATTTTTTATTTGTCATGCGATTGTAGGCTAGCTAAGGCTGATAAAAGCTTTTGTCAGAGATCTTCCTTGATGTAGTGTTGGGGAATGAGAACATGGAGATCTAGGAGAATGAGGAGGAATTGACAATGAGAGGAAGAATTAGATTAGAGAGGGAAGAGTTAGAGTGAGCAATACTAAGAGAACAAGATGGACATTTGGGAGAATAATCTCAATCACTATTATTCACTTTATTCAATTATCCTCACTAATATAGAACTACAACCCGGTTCATAGGTCTATACATATCCAATAATAGGAAATAACTAGTAATAAGAACTTTAATGAGAGGAAGAATTAGATCAGAGAGAGATATTGAGAGAACAATATGGACATTTGGGGGAATAATCTCAGTCAATATTATTCAATCATTCAAATCTTCTCGATAATATATTACTACAACCCTGTTTATAGGTCTGCACATATACAATAATAGGAAATAACTAGTAATAATAACTTACCTAATGACACAATAATCTTTTAGTAAGATATTATATATTATTATGTGAAGAAAAGAATGCAGACACATGCATTTGAAGTTATTAGACTACTATTGCATTTAAGATATTCATTCATAGGACTAATGAGCTAGCTGAATCGAATGTTATTCATCCAACTTGGAGATTTAATGCTATTCTATTAGGCACTAGGTAATTAGATGGCAATAGTGAGCAAAAAACAAGCAACAAATTGAATTGAGATAGAAAAAAGGGTTAGATGATATATTGATAAAAGGAAAAGAAGGTTGCACCCAGGTATTCAAGGTCCAGGTGCCCTCCCAATCCAACTGATTTCTAACCTTACCCTCCTCACCCATTCCCCAACTATTAATAGAGGTGGGCACAACTCCCTAGCCTCTGACTCAACATAACTACCAAAATAGAAAAAAGATGGCGTGCTTTTGCCTTCAGTCTCCCTCCAACAGAATAAAAAAATCATGCACACATAGATACTAATCATAGGGTTTAACCCATGTGAAGATGTGATTGAACAACCCAAAAACTGGGTCTACAACCTCCATCTCTCATCATGCACCAAATACAACTTCTACCCTAGCTAACTGGTATCCAGTGAGATTTCTCACATTAAGTATGACCTTGACATCCCAAACAGAATATTTAATAGCGGATGCCATGTGGAATAAACTTAATTGTTTAGACCATGCAATATTTCTGCGCTACTAAAATAAAAAAGGGACCAATATCAGCAAACATGCCACAAGTGGTTCCCCCTACTTGGAACAAGGAATCCTTTGATAATGTTTCTGTAAGCATAAGAAGCAATTTGGTCATATAATATCATCCCAGGGAAGCTCTCAGGGAAAACAATTTGCATCAAAGACCATTCATATTTTAGCACCAAAGCATATGCAATAAAAAAACTATATGATATAACTGAGGAATATAGAATACATTTGCAGACCTATGCCCTCTTACTATACTTTCAAGGCTAATTTTACATTTGCAACCCTATGCCCTCTCACAAACAGAGCTTAATAGGCTGGGTGATAGATGATAACAGAATCACTACAGAGCAAATGAAAAAAACATTTCTAATGCTATTTGTGGGTTGTTTTCATCCCAAATCAATGCCACCAAGACTCTCTCTCTCTCTCTCTCTCTCTCTCCCTTATTAGGATATTCAATACATGGATAGCATACACTTTCTTAAACCAAGTAATTTTGGTTCCCATCAGTTTGACATCAACAAAACCCAAAGTTTTCCAATCTAGAAGGATACTACCCATCTAAAAATTTGACTTCAACCCTATCTAATATTGCCAATCATTATTTAGACCCACATGGTGCAAAATTGAGGAATACGATTTTGCAGCAAGAAATGAATGCCACACTATTTATATGAATATAGAGAACAACACAACCTTATACAAACTCAAACCACTATACAACAACGATTAACTACCTACAGCAAATTCAATCTATGTATCTGTCTCAATTGAGGTCATAATTCTATATTTCTCATCCTCAACACATCTAATAGACAAGAAAAAAGGCGAGACTGAAGATCAAAGGTATGCCGCATCAAATTACACACAAGCTAAGACTATGATTGAAACATATCATCTTTTTGGCTAATCAAATCCCATTTGGATACATAAAAAATGAAATAAAGTTAGGGCTTTAGAATTCAATTGCTGCTACAAAACTTAAGACGTACCTGTGTAGTTCGAAATGACAAAGCGGTAGATCAAGAAGGTTGAGCTGACGACGGGTTGCCAGGAAGCGTAGAGTTCGCACTTGATGAACGACCTACGGAAAGCTTCTGCTGAAATTGTGGAGGAGCCATGGGATGAATAGAAGCACGAAGAAGAAGGATGATTGAAGAAGAAGAGAGACGACTGAAAAAGACAAAGCTTGAAGAAGAATATGGATGAAGCAGTGATCGATGGTCGAGCAACTTTCCAAGTTTTCTTTCCTTTTCCTCTACTTTCCGTGAGGAAAAAAGTGCTGTGTATTTTTTCTAAATTTTTTCTTTCTTATTTTCTTTACTCAATTTTTTTTCATCAACTAAACAGACGGAATTCGTTTTCCACCTCATTTTCCTTTCTTTCCTTATTACTTTCAACAAAACAAACATACCATAAGGCTTTGTTTGATTATAATAAAGTTTTAAGGAAAAAAATTAAAATATTTTTTTTCATATTTAAAAAAAAATTAAATAACTAATATTTAATAATTTTATTTCTTATTTTTTTTCCTATCTTACTAATTTATATAAATTAAATATAAAAAATTATTTATTTATTTATTTATTTTAAAACTTTTTAAGAACCAAATGGAGCATAATTATATCGGGTAAACTATAACATTCGTAGGTGAATTTTAAGAACGCGGCACAAAATTTTGCTATATGAAAAAAAAAATTGTTATAGTATTACCGTTGTTGAATTTTATAGTCATTTAGCAAGCCACGGCACAAAGTACAAGTGTAACATAATAGGAATGGTAATAGACTTTTGATCCGCCTTATTTGTGGTGGATCTCAATTTATAATTTTTAAATATAATGGATTTGGGTTGCGTCTAGATTTATATATATTTAAACTAATTTGGATATAGATCTAGTAATTAATGATCTAGATTTGATTTGTAAGATTTATTTAATATATATGTATGTATGTATCTATCTATATATACATGTATAAATATATACTAATATTATATCTGTAATATTTATTATAATTTTATTTGAACTTCTTATTTCATTTTTAATTATATTTTTTCATATTTATTTTATAAATAATATATATGATATTTTATTTCAAAATTATTACAACACCATTTAAATATTTAATTAACTACTTTAAAATATTTATTTTTTCACTCAAATGAATTTTTTAATTAAAAATATATATTAAGTTATATAAAATATAAATATATTTGTATTTACATAGTTTATTAAAAATTTTCAAAAATAGCCAGACTACTTCAGAACCGTTAAGCACCTATTTACCAGTTAGATCCGATGGATCTGAGTTTTGGTCTAAATTTTTAAGACCCGGCGTATCTGAGTCGGATCTTAATCTAAGTAATGTAAACGCGTCTTAATCTAAATATGGTTAAACCTGACCGAGACCCAATCCATTGTCATTCCTTTGCATAGAATATATAATTATTACTTTATGCTAAAATAATTATTAAATTATTATATAATAGTTTCTCATAGTTAATCACTATTATGCTATATATACAATAATTATCAAGCTAATTACAAACTAGCAGTATAATCACATAATCACTGCTATACGACATGATAATTACTAAATTATCATAAAATAACCATCAAATAATCAAAGAGATAAAACAAGTGATTAGATTCGTCATTATAATAAATTATAATGCAAATAATCACCACTATATTATATAATATTTATCACATTATTATAAGATAATAAAAAAATTATTATTATTAGTCAAAAAGTATTTACTATTATTATTATTATTATTATTATTATTATTATTATTATTATTATAACTAGTTTTCCATATTTGAACTATTTTTGCATGCACATGGTACCTCATCTAATAGTGGCATACAAGTTACCGAGCAGCGGCAAACGCCAGCCCTTTCTTTCTTTTTCTCCTTTGTCCTCCACTATACTGCTGTTTTATTGAACTACATGAAAACAAAGTCAGCGAAGGATCATGAGGAAAAGCATATAACTCAACGAGCTCGTCCAATGACTCAGGCTGACGATCGGCATTATCCAACATCCACAGCAAATGTTCAGACAAAACCACCTCACGGTCAACTTTAGACGACCTGCTCACGAGTTATCGAAATAGAGGATAGTCAATAACTTCCGAACTTACGAGTTACCGCCGACGAGACTTGCCCAGATGAGTAGGGCTCACTGGCGCAGGTCCCTTGAAATTCGGTCCTTGGAAGAGGGAATTGACTAATAGGGTGTTTGGTTTCTGTGAATCTCAGTGAATCGTCACCTTTTATTTTATTTGGGGAGAAATTATTTAGATTAATAAGGGTTAATATTTTCTTTATAATTTACTTCAATTTTTGTTTATTTTATTGACCTTTAATTTATGGGTGAAGGAAATAAAATAAATAATTTTTTTATCTAATTTCATAAAATAAAATATCTTCATCCAAGAATGCCAATATGACTTTTCTATTTAATAAAATAATATAAATTCTATTTATTTATTTTATATTCATTCATATTAATTCAAATAAAATTAAAATAATATGAATTTTGATTTACTTGTATTAATATTATCTGATTAATATTTTAAAATATTAATTCTAATTTAATTAATTTTATCTATATTAATTTCTAATATTTATACTCATATTAATTCACTCTAATTCAAAATAATTACAAAAGAGAGAAGAAAATTGATGGAAGGAGCAAAGATGGACCATGGGAATGAAAGGAGATAGAGTAGCGTGTTTAACTAATAAAGAAATTTACATGTTTTATTTTCAATGATAATCCACGTACCATTGAAATAGTATTATCCTTTCTTTTCATCACTATTTTTGCTTCGTTTTATAACTATGACATTACCTTATATTTATTAAAAAAATTCAAGAAAACATCATTTATTCATTGATTAATCTTACAATTTCATAACTTATTATATTATATATAAAGAATGAGTAACATAATAAGAATTAGTACATTAATTTATTGCTAAACTAAAAACATAAACAACTTATCAAATAAAATCAATAACATAAGATATTCAAGATATTTCAATTTATCAATTTAAAATTTATGCAAAGTTATTCTTAATTTTCTGAATAATAATGCTAATTGAGTGTGGAAAAATAAAATAACAGGATTGACTGTAATAAAGATAAGCAAAAAAACATTTTGACTATTTAGATACCGCTAATAGTATTGAATATAGAAAAATAAAGTAGCTACATAAAATATGGGAAAAAAAATGCATTAAAGTCATGAGAAACAAATGATATGTTGTTGACCAGACAATAACATAAAAGTAATGAAATTATGGGGCACAAATAAAGTGATGTCAACTAATACGCATTAACTTCAGTCGCACATGGCTGCTGGGGATAGACTAACTACAAGCCTCTGGCACACACAGATGGAACTCGATCCTTGTTCGAAGTATAAAGGGGGTGGAAGAACTTTGACTAACTTAGGTCTTGTTTGGTATGGAAGAAAGTTAAAAGTAGATGGAACTTCATTTTCACTCCTTTTATTTATTCTGTAATGTAGATGAGCACCTTATATAGAAAGTAGTATTTTCCCTCCTTTTCTCTATTTTCCTTTCACATCATTACAATAAAAAATTAAATTAAATAATCTTCCCTTTTACTTCCTTCATGTATAGCAACCAAAAATATATAACATTCTCAACTATTTATTTCCTAGCAAATAACTCTCAAAATTTTTTACTCCCTTGGTAAGCAATATTCTGAATATCAAACGATACCTTAGATATAACAATGGTTATTTGGCCTCCATGATTTGACCTAAATAATAAGAATTCAAATCTAATTTTGGCTTAAAATTTTAAATTTGGCATCAACAATAAATCTAAAATTATCCCTAAACTTAACTTGAAGCTAGCTCATTTGATACTCAACTACATTTGAACTGCCCTGGCATGAAATATTTTGATCCAAAAAAATTCCAATCTATATTTGGATATAAGCTTGACAATAACAAGCACCCGAGCCTACTTGGCCTAAAATGACCCCACCTGAAAAACTCTAACCCAAGTTCAACCCACACTCGAACATAAACCCAAACTTAAATACAACAAAAGTCAAATTTGATTAAAAAAAATAGCATTTTACTTTATATAAATTACTACATAAGCATCAATTGTAACAACTCCATTTTTAGTGCTTAAATTTTTTTATTTTAAACAGTTAATTGTAGAATTAAAAAAAATAAAATGCAGGGGGTATTACATTGCATCTGTCATAGAAGAAACACTCCTTATACCTAGTATATGTTAGGTCCTAAACTCAGTGTACATAAAAAATAGATTGTGGCTATACCTAATAATGGAACTTAGATTTAGTTATTCTCTTACATTAGATCATGTTTAGCCTTTTCGCATGATGAGTCTTTTATGTGACTTTACATATTTTGTACCCTTGCTATGACTATATTACCACCTTACTTAGTTCGTAGTGTTGATCATCATTCTCATGTGTGTTACTCATTCCCATGAGTAAATGACTCAGATATTTTTGTACAGGTCAATAAAGACTCATTGGATGACTGTGTTTCTTATGATGCTTTACTTGTTAAGGAGGGATTATTTTATCTTTGAGGCTAGAAGTAAAGTTATGTTATTCGGTTATTAACTGTTGTTAGGATATATTTTTAAACTTTTAGTTCCATGGGATCCCTTTTAATGTATTTTAATATTATACGTGGAGTAAACCTCCAAACATGTATCTAAGTTTATAAAGTTCATGTTTGGAACTACTTATCAAAATTAATTACTTAAGATAACTACTTATTTTAGAATTTTTTTAGGCTAAAAAGTGTCTAAAAATAAGTAATTATCTATGATAACTACTTTTATTAGTAACTCCAAACAAACTCAAAGTTATCTCATTATCTATTTATCATGCTTTAAAATTTACCTATTTTGTCTTATATTTGACGTAGTGATGATATGGTAAGCCACACTTATATTGAGTATGGCAATAAAACAAACTATATTGTTATTACACTTCCGCATAAACACAAAATTTCAGTAGCAAATTTTGAGGTGTTACACTATTATCGTTTGATGGAATGGATACAACATATCCAATGGTAGAAAACCAGGTGGAGGTCATTATCGCATGTATAAAAAGACTCATGTAGTCTTTCACTTTATGGGTTTGATGTCTTATCCATTATGTTTATTAATTTGATATAATCATAATCCATATTCTTATTTATATTGAGTTCAATGATCCCACTATTTTTAATATGGTGGAATAGAATGAAGCACATCTCAAGGTAAAATGCTTCTAAATCACTATTATCATCCGATGGAATGGACACAACACATCGATCCTAACTCACATAATGTTTTTCTTTAAGTTATCTTATCAATTGTTATTTATATCAAAATGATCATGTAGAGACACATGTATAAAGGAAAGACACATAGTTATACTTAACACAATCTTTTGAAACACGTAAAATACAACTACATGAATATTGGGACACACAACCCTAAGTAAAAAGGTCATTTTTGTCTTAAAAAGTTATAAATTCATTAGATAATAAAACTTTTTCCATAATACTTATTTTACCAAAATATTTGTTACATACCCCTAAAATATTATTATTGAAACATATCCAAACATCAAGGCTTTACACATGCAAAAAAAAAAACTCTACCTCTATGGTTACTATTTATAATTTTATAATTTAGACATTACTTTTTTTTTATAAGACTGATTTTTCAATCATTCCTAAAATATGATTACAAAAATAAAAAATCCAAAAATAAAGGTCTAACTACAACATTTTACACATAAAATGATGACCCCATCTCTAGTGTTGATATTCCCAATTTAATTATGTCATTTTCTTATTTTGTTAGACTTAGGTCATTCATAATTACTTAAATTATCCTACATAATATATTTAGAATATTTTGAACCAATTAACATATTAAAATACTGAATATTTCATACTTAACCAATATTGGCCAAACGATCCTTAAGATAGCCAAAATGTCCATATTTTCACATAAACCCTACGAGTTCTAATATATATGATTTTTCAACCTGAAACATATATCATCATGAAAATACTTAACCATATATATATATAGAAACACACACACACACACACATGATTTAAAAATCATAGGCCAACTTAGATAGTGGTTTATGCCAACTACTCAACTTAAAAAGCAAGCTTAATTAACGTTACTTATAAACACATGCTTTCATGTATTAATTACTTTTCCACAACATAACATATCGTAAAGCAACACTATAATCATGAAAAAATCCATATAATAATAACATACATGAGATTTCATACAAAAATTTACATTACATACAAAATCCTAACCATGACATGTATCCTTGCCAAAAACGTCTCCGGTCTCTTAGCATGTATAGCACTAAAATTCCTCCTTCTGAGACCACAAAAAAATTAAATAAGAATCAAGGTTAGTACATGTTTAGAATTTAAGAAAATAACCAAGGAAAAAGAGGGTAGAAAATTAAGCAAAACCAAAGCAAACAAAACTCGGCACAAGGGAGCTACTTACTTGGGAAAGTGGTTTAACCTAGGAGGGAGTTGTGTGAGAGAGTCACATAGCTTGGAGACTCATACAGGAGGTCCTCACGTAGATGGAGGGGGCAGAGTGTAGGCCTTACGTTGGTAAGGTATGTGTAGTATAAGGTTGAGGTGTATTTGGGGATGTTATTACATGAAGGTGTGACATTGCTAGGAGTAGTTTGCATGGGGTGTGTACACTGAAGGGGTGAGCTATGTAAGCTATGGACGCATTTCAGGATGAGTAATGGAAACTTCTCATTTTGTGGCTAGTTTGTAGCATAAGGTGAGGTAGGCTACGCTACTCCTTGATGAAGAAGAATGGTTGAACAACGATGAACAAAAGATAGAGATGTTGAGGAGAGGAAGAGAGAGTTTAGGGAGAGTTTGTGTGAGAAGGAAAATGAAGGAATGAAGAAGAGGGGTATTTATAGTAGGAATGGGGCTGAGGTGCCAAATTAATAATGGATGAATGGTGTGAAGTTGGGGAAGTATGGCGTGATTTTACCCTTGACAAAAACCTAGGGCAAGAATATGTTATGTCTAGTGTTGACCTAATAGTTAAGAGCTAGATTACAAGGGTAAGTGTATGGTAGTGGATCAAAAAGGAAAGGAAAAGTATCAATGTGGGAGGGGTATACATGGCCTGGCAAGGAAGAAGGAGAGAGAGAGATATTAGGAAGGGGAAAAGGAAAAGAAAAAGAATAGGGGGAAAGAAAAGAGAAAAGTAGAAAGAAAAAAGAAAAATAAGAAGATATTAAGGGTTAGGGTTAGAATTAGGTTTAAATTTAAGATTATGGAATTTGGGTAAAATTAATTTATCAATCATTCAGTGTTAGAGTTTAGTTAAACTATTAATTAATTTTAATTAGGATTAGAAATAGGTTTAGATTTAGGGTTAAGGGATTAGGGTAAGATAGAATATATATTACCCAAGATTAACATTAGGTTAAAATATTAATACTGAGGATTAGGGTTAGTTTGAAATTCAGGGTATTATATCATTACCTCCTTAAAAGAGACTTCATCCTTGAAGTCAATATGTAAAGGTTGGGGAATAAAAGAAAAATGATGTAAGGAAAGGTGATCTTGGTTGAAAATTCAACATAATTTGACACTATGTTACCAGGTAGTACCCCCTTAAAAGATGGAGAATCCTAAAAACATAACACACATATGCTGAAAACCTTAGGATGCGTATCACCCATGATGCGTATCATGCATGACCTTGTCTGTCTCCCAATTTACCTCTTTTGCATCATGGAAGCTCTATAAAATCTTCATGAGTGGAATTGAGCTCATATAGGTTCTTCATATAATTAAGCTCATATGGGTTCTTCGTACCTTAGTTTCAAGAATATGCAAGGGCACTCCCTCATAGGATAACAAATCATCCAACTTGATATCATCATGTCTGACTACATGGGAAGGACTTGCAATGTACTTCCTTCATAAGGATAATGAGTTATAGGGTTAAGGGGTTACAAAGATCGAAGAAGTTTTCAATGATGCAAAGGTTGGAAAGGATAAAGGTAGAGCGAGCAGAACCATAGGTGGTATCTAAGGTTATAAGGCAAACACTGTAAGGAATCAAGGTTTACAAGTAGGGTACTACCTCCTTAAAATAGGTCTCTAATGAAGTTTAAACCTCACAAAAACTATGAAGAAGAAGGTAATGGAGAAAAAAGTGGATAAGGAAAAGAGATATAATAGAAAAAAAAACATAATAAAACTTCAAACAAGAAACCCTAATTTGAATTGCATCTAAGCTAAAGACCAAAATAGGGATAAGAGACAAGTTCATGCACAATGAGATGTGAACAGAATAAGGGTATGTTTGAAGTGTCTTTAGCTCAGTGCACTATGATCTAAAGAATACCATAGTGACACCTTTTGATCCATGACAATCTTATCCTTATTGAATTGACAACTATTATGGCTACAATTCATGATTGACTCCTAGAGCTCATAGTTAAAAGGATGGTACTGGGTGTGTGTCCAAGGTGGGATATTTTGAAACAAAAATCTCGGTGTTCAATGTATGCATGAAATTGAAGGATAAAATCTTCTCCATGTGGAAGTGACTCTCAAGGCCTACTTGAATTCCTCTCAACATGTTATCATTGCTTCTTAAAGTGCGTAAAGACCCTTTTCTTGATCAGTGGCCATAAAATTCAAGAGTTTGATCTGTCTTCTAAGCTTTCTTAACCATAGATAGGTAGAAAGGTGATACATCATCATCTTCATGCCCATAGCTTCCATGCAAATTCTTCTAAAGATGTAAAAGGATTACGAAAAATCGAACAAAGAGCATGTTGGTACATCCACCATCTCACCATTAATCATGATGCAATAGGTACATGTAGTCAATTTTTCATGAGATACAACAACAAAATAATGTTAGAGAAAATCCTAACATACTAAGCACATAAAAAAAATACATATAATAAGACTAGTAAGATAGAAATTCATAAATTTCTCAGAAGGTTAATCTTGATCTTAAGGCATATTATATATTTTTTTTTAAAAAATAAGATGGTGAAAATCCAGTCTCTAACTGAAACACAATTCTCAACAACTAAATAATATGATACCATATATAACACCTCCATTTTTATCACTTAAAAATTTTATTTTAAATAGTTAATTATTTATGTTAAAACAAAAAATGTAAGGGTGCTACACCACATCCAACCTAGAAGAGACACTCTTTATACCTAGTTTGTATCTGGTGCAAGGCAAAGTAACCTTGTACATAAGAATTAGGTGTATAAAGTAGTTGATTCTACCATGATACAATATATAAAATAGAGAGAAGGGAACATGTATATTGAAAATAGAGATATCTAGATAACCATGCCCTATACCAATTCAATTTAGCACTCATTGAAGGCAAGGACATTAAAATAATCACTTGAAAAATAAGGTAGTATTTGCTTATGGGAATAAGTAAAACCCATAAAAGGATAATCAGTATGCTATGTACCGAGTAACAAAAGAAGACATTCATAGCAGGACTAAATAGAATACATAAGGTCACATAGAAAAATAGGCATGGATATTGATTTAACATGATACAATGCAAAAGGAGAACTAAATTAGAGGTCCATAATTATGTATAGAAACAATCCATTTCTTATTTATAATAAGTTCAGGGACCCTACTATTCTTAATTTGGTGAAATATTCTAAAGCACCTCTTAGGACAAAATGTTTCTAAGCCACTATTATCATCTGGTGAAAATGGCATAACACAATGATCCTAACTCGTGTAATCTTTTACTTTAAGTGATTAATAACTTATACAATATATTTATTTGATATAATCATAAGCTATATTCTTATTTACATTGATTTTAGGGACCCCACTATTCTTAATCATGTGAAACAAACTAAAATACCTCTCATGTCAAAATGCTTCTAAGCCACCGTTATTATCTAGTGGAATAGGCACCATATCTATAAGGAAAATAATTCGTAACCACTACTTTTAAACTGGTGAAATGTTCTAAAGTACCTCTTAGGGAAAAATACTCCCAAGCCATTATTATTTTCCAGTGGAACGAATATGAAACCTCAGTCCTGAATTGCTTAATCTTTCACTTTAAGTAATTAATATTTTACCCTTTTTTATTTATCTTAAGATCATCATGCAGGTACACATGTAGATATGCAAGGCACATATTACAACATAACATAATCATTCAAAATACATAAAGCATAACCACATGAATATCAAGACATCCGTTAAGGAAAAGGCTATATTTTCCTTAGAACCCCTAGTTTTACAAGGTGAGTATAACTTCTTTCATGATAATCATTTTACAGCAAAACTTAGTAAAAATCCCTAAAACATTATTATTGACTATATATATACAAATAATTAAATTTTAAATCATTATACATGTGATAGAAGGCCTACATCTTGGGTTGTTATTAATAAATCCTTACGAAACCCTGATTTCACAAATTAGGTATAATTTTCCGA
Organism: Tamarix austromongolica; assembly: GCA_039764185.1. Classification (NCBI taxonomy): domain Eukaryota; kingdom Viridiplantae; phylum Streptophyta; class Magnoliopsida; order Caryophyllales; family Tamaricaceae; genus Tamarix; species Tamarix austromongolica. Next base: position 85,288,050 of record CM077818.1, on the reverse strand, counting down.
TAAGGCTCATATAAATACCAAATTTTGCACATAGCCCTAAAATATAATTATTAACAGGATATCTAAAAAATAAAGGTCTAGATCTAATGCTTTATATATACAAAAATGACTACACCTCTAAGGTTACTATTCCTAATTTAAGCCATTTTATTATGTTATTGCACATAGGTCATTCATAATTACTTTTAAGTATCCCACATAATATTTTCAGTATATTTTGAACTAATTAACATAATAAAATACTAAAAATTCCATATTTAATCCATATTGACTATGTTACTCCAAAGATAACCAAAATGCTCTTACTTTCAAATGAATGAGTCCCACATCTCATCATGAAAATACTTAACCCCCCACACACACATAAAAGATTCAAACATCATAAATGAACTTAGATGGTGGTCCTTGTCAATTGCTCAACTAATAAAACAAGCTTAACTAATGTTACTCATAAATGGATGATTTCAAAAATTACTCATTTTTCTACAACACAAATATCATATAGAGAAATTATTATCATGGCATAGTACGTATAATGATACCAAACATGTGAATTAATACAAAATTTTATATTTCATAAAAAATCCTATCCATGAAATGTATCCTTATCAAAAATGTCTTCAGTATCTAAGCATGTATAACCCTAAGATTCTGCCCATAAGACCATCAAAAATTCACCTAAGAATCAGGGATAATACATCATTAAAACTTAAGAAAACAATTATAAAACATAAGTAAATGAAACTCGACACTATGGGAGCTACTTGTGTGGGATAGTGGAGCAACCAAGGAGGGATTTGCATGAGGGAATCACATAGCAAGGGGCTTGTTGTGTGAGGGCCTAACATTTATGGAGGGGGAGGTGTGAAGGCCTCACTTTGGTGGGGTGTGTGTAGTATGTGGTTGTAGTGTATTTGGGGTGGTTGTTGCAAGAAGTTGTGATGTTGTTGGTAGTAGTTTGTGTGGGGTGTGGACATTGAAGGGGGTAATTTAGACGAGCTATGAACATAGATAAGGCTAATAAATGTGAGTTGCTCACATTGTGTCTAGTTTATAGCATGAGTTGATATGGGTTATGCAAAGCTTGGCTAGAGAAGTTGGGTAGAACGATTTCTAATGAAGGATAAAGGCATTGAGGGGAGGAGGAGGGGGTCATGGAAGAGTTTTTGTGAGTTATAAAATGAATTAAGGAATGGATAAGAGGGGTATCCATAGAAGGAATGGGGGTGAGGTGCCAAATGAAGAATGTCCGAATGGTGTGGGGTTGATGAAGTCTGGCGCAGTTTTTCCTTAATAAAATCCTAGGGAAAGGTGTTACATTTGGTGATGACCTAGTGGTTTGAGGTTAAGTTCTAGGGATGGGTTCAAGGAAGTGGAAATGAAAGGAAATGAAAGGGAGACATGCGGGAGGGCATGCATGACCCAAAAAAGGAGGAGAAAGGGAAATCAGGATAAGGAGAAGGAAAAGGGAAAAAATGAGGGGGAAAGAAAAGAGAAAAGGATATAGAAAAAGGGAAAAGAAAAGGGGGAAAGAAGAAGGGATTTAGGGTTAGGATTAGAATTAGGTTTAAATTTAATATTAAAGAATTAGCATAAAATTAGGGTTAGGGTTAGGTTAAGATATTAGTTATCTTGAAGAAGGATTAAGAATAGGTTTAAGGTACTAGGGTAAGATAGAATGTCAATTATTTGAGATTAGAGTTAGGTAAAAATTTTAATACTTGGAATTAGGGTTATGCTAAAATTTGGGGTATTATATTAATAGACTAACTTAATAAATTTTTATTTATATAATAACAATTAAAACTAAAATAATTAGACTTCATTATCCTCTTGTTATTTCATATTCATTTAGTGTTGGTCTCATCAAATTAGATTATAGTACTAGCTATTATTATTATTATTATTATTATTATTATTATTATTATTATTATTATTATTATCATAAAAATAAAATTATGAATATAAATAAGATTATTATAACTATTTTTATAATAGATCTATGTATCAATATATTATAATTACATTAATGATTAGTAAAGATATTATTATTATTATTATTTTAAAATAATAATGATTAGTAAATATAATAATAATAATTATTATTAATAGTGTTTGATGTTGTCATCACACACATAACAATAATTATAATTTGTGTCTAAAATGCTATTTTTTTTACTCTATGTATAAAGAAAGTATTAAATTTGATCTGCATCATTTTATGTTTGGTCTAAGTTAGACCCCCCACTTTATCATTAACTTCCAATAGCAAGATAACATATGATCTCTCCTATAGTTAGCTATTTACATACTATTTTAAATCATAATAATTATATCACTGCAACTATTTTCTTATTCAGCTAAGTATATAATTCAAATTAAGATAAAATAAAATTCCTCTAATCTTTAATCCCTTCCTATGAAATTCTTCAGTATCTATCTTCTTCTTCTCTTCATTCTTCATCTTCCATTGTTTAAGAAAAGGTGCCCTACTCCCCTTCTTCATGGAGATGCATTTCCCATTTATTAAACCAAAACCTAAGCTCCCTTGTTTATTTAATTAACCTATGTAGGATTTTTCTGAAAATATTACAATTTTCTCTTCAAAGCTCCATCTATTCCCTTCCTCTCTTATCTCACTTTAATTTATTTAAGTTTAACTCAATTACACTTAATTTTGCATGGGGAATTGGAAAAGGAAATAGAATTGGGTATGGAAAAAATTACAAAAGAAAAAAAAATCACACATCTCGAAAAACTAAGAAATAAGAACACAAAAATAATAACAGAAATAAATGAAAACATTAGAAAACGATAATATATATAAGTATGCATGCTCTAAATCACACATATTTCAACAAATTTACATTAAAAAAATATAATATATACTATTTATATAATATAGTCTAATTAATTAAAAATATCATGTTAACATGTCAAAGATATTTAAAAAATAGATTAAAAGACAATGTTAAGAAGAGAAAATATAGGCCCAACTTGTTGAAGCTCATTGTTTAGTTAAATATTTCTATTTACCCTAATGTGTATGTATTTAAATTTACAAGTTCTAATGCACAAAAAAAATTGTTCAACCTATTCTCCCTGTCCCAAAAATTATTCTACGTTTTAATTTATGTATCTCAATTTCTTCAATACATACATAAATGTACTTCATAATTTAAAACTTGTTATTTATCCATTTTCCCTATCCCCATTCTTGTACTCAGTGCAACAATATTTGTGTAACACTGCCAAATTTAATTACAAAAAAAAAATTCTTACTTAAAAAATTAAATGAGGAAGCTAAAATAGAAAAATTTGAAGATTTACTGCCACACTTGGTTCAAGTCTGGTTTTCTTTACTATTCTTATAGTAACTGCTAAGGCTAAAAACATTATTCCTCTTAAATTAAGAACACAATCGCAAAAATGAGACTAGAGATAAAAAAAATTGACATCATTCCAATAAAATGAATTATCAGTGATTACAAAATTTAATGAAAATAAATACATAAGAATATAATAGTACAGAATTATCCGGATTAAAAGATACCGCATAAAATATCGAATATCCCTACTCTCAACCCAAGAAGTAGCCTTCATTTGATCTCACATGTTAACCTACAAAGACCAATTTCCATTGAATAATTAGAGGTCCATGAAAAGGAACCCTTCAATAAAAATTGTACCGAGTAACCCATTATACAATATTAATACAAAAATCTCGCATGGAACATATAAAAGGCATCATAATAATATGTGGTATAAAACATTAAAACATACATGCAATGATCTTATTATCATAATCATATTTGGTAACCAAATATCACCAAAGGCACATATTACTCATATCCATTCATTTAGAACATCATTAACATACCAACCAAGTGTTTGAGGGATACACTCTATAATAATTATTAGGACCAATCTCAACACAAAAATCATAGCCTTCAAAGTATATCTCATATTTCATTACCAAAACCAATAATATCCATTATACCATAGGTTAGGCTCAAAGGCACAATACCAATAAACTCTATAATGTTATTCTTAATCACATACCAAACCAATAAGTGATTACATGTAACATCCCCAAAAAATACAATTGAAAATTTTTGTTTAATGGGTGCTACTGTCATGATCAGCACAAGCTTAACCCCTAGCAAGTCTCGTATCGACTATAAGGCTAAGAATAATATCACAAAAACATTAGACACACTTAAGATAGAGATCCATAGAAAGCTAAAATATTCATAACGAGAGAATCAAAATGTATGATTAAAAGTCATTAAAACTAAAAAAGGGTTACATAGTCAAAGTCCCCAAGGGATAAAAGATACAACATAATAAAATAAAAGCAGAAATAGGAAGAGTCCGGTCTACATCGCTCTTCAAGCCCCCATGCCAATTCCCACAAGGTCAACTCTTATATTTGCCTAATGCCTTATAAGTGTCATAGGAATAAAAAATGGCTTCTCCTACCCGCACAAACTCAATAGGGTCCTTTGCTTATGGGAATGAGTAGAACACAAGAAACAAGTGGTCAATATGCTACGTACTAAGTAAGGTAACCATGCAGCTAAGGCCATACATAAAAGACATATAACACAAGCACGTAACTATGCAGATAAGCCATATAGGAAAAATATATAGTACAATCCGTGATTTAGTCTAGTTAAACTTTATCCTTCAAGCGGGTATTCAATATTATCATTTTACACCATTCTTATTATCAATCCATGCGAGTTCAGGAACTCCACTATTATAACCTGTGGACTAGAAAATACTCAGGGCATAACACACCTAGCTACTATTATTCTCTGGTGGAACGACCTCTAAAGTGCAAAGCACTTGGCTACTATTATTCGCCGGTAGACCAATTTGGCCCCGACTCTCATGGTGTTTCATTGTAAGTAGATAGTATCTTTCTATATTTTATCATCATTAGGTTTGGTTTATTGAGCTTAGGATCCCCCACTATTATAATTGATAGACCCAAAAAAAACCTAGGGTAGAATGCACCTAGCCACTATTATTCGTCGGTGGAACAGTCTCCAAGGCACAAGGCACAAGGCACCTAGCCACTATTATTTATCGATGGACCGGTCTAGGTCCGGCTCAAAAATATTTCTATTTAAATGGTTAGTATCTTATTTGTGTCTTATTTGCTCAATAATTCTACCCTAGACATGCATGTCCTTGGGACTACCCGCTTACACAACCCATCTACTCCTATCCTCCTAAAAAAGGCCCGTCCCATATTTTGGGACTTCTATGCCTCCTAATACATCCAGCCATCCTTTTCTCCTTCTCCTCAATTACTAAGAATACCTAACTCCTAAGTGTGTGGATCAAGGCCCACTTTCCCATATCTCTGAGTCAACTCACTATCACCCTCTATAGTTTTTCTCAGGAAACCCTAATTTGGCCTATATGGCCCAACATTTCTCTATTTCACACAGGCCATGTTTTCCTTGCCCCTAACTCATCACCTCACTCGATTCATCCCCAAGCATCCCACTTTACTTCCCATTTTGCACATGTGACCAAGAAACCCTAAATGGTGACCCTAAACCCTAGCACCTATCTTTTCTCATAGATTATCCCCCATCACTCTCACTTATCATCCCCTCTTCCACATGACAAAAATTAACCCTCCATGTGACATCCTTCCACTCTTACCCCATATTCCTATCCTCTCCATTGTTTTTCCCTTCCACAATCTCCTCCACTTAAGATTTTCCTCCCAAACCCTAGCCAAATTCCCCATGCGCCCTTATACCAACCTACGTACTATTTTTTACCAATGGATTCCAATCACCTAAACAACTCTCCCGTTACTTTACTTAACCTTCAAATTAACTTTTCTAATGTAAGGATCATCCTCACACAAATATTATCCATTCTATGCAAACCCTAGACTCCTCATACAAGATCCATTTCACTCTCTTATTTTATTCACTTTATCCTTCTATTTGTCCACTCATAAGTCATGAGATACTTAGGTCATTATTACTTCCCTCTAGTCAACCAATTTCCTTTACCCCTTTTATCTTTTCACCTCCACACCATATCTTTTACAACCTCCTGGCATGCATGTTCTAAAGGCCACATCATATAAGCATAATAAAGTATAAGATATATATCATTGTACACATGCCATAAGAGAACACATACACTTACCTTAGCTCCGCACTACGCTACCAGTAGTCATAATCACATTGGGTACACAAACATATCATCACACATAACATACAAAGAACATAATATACATATTAAACCTTAACCACATACTTACCTAAATTGACACCGGGCTTAGAGCACGCTCCTACGCCCCCTTAGGGGTCGGAATTGGTTCGCCTATAAGAGGAAAAATACCAGGGCTAACTTCCCTCTTATTAAAATTTTCATTAATTTCTACTCACCTCTGTTATAACCTAATATTAGGGATATTAATAAAAACAGTAGCTTTAGTAGTAAAAATAAGGATATTACCATTAAAATAGTTAATCATGCTATTATTAGCCAAAATAAGTTTAGGTAGTTATATTGGTTAATGATAAGGTATTATTAGCAATATTAGCCATAAAGATAATAACTTTAATAATAATAATAATAATAATAATAATAATAATGTGAGAAATAAACTATGACTCACGTGCACTACTTTATCCAAGTTAACCATTTGTTAACAGAATGAGTTAGTGAGAATATAGCCTTTGAAGAGCTTATTTCTCATTGGTTATTCCCTCCCATCTTAGCTGGATTATTAAGGGTGTTGTGTATAAAAAGGTATACGCTGCATAACAGAGAGGAGGATCAAGAAGTGAGTTAATGTAATCTTGGAGATAAAACAGAGTTCTCCGGTGGTGTGTTAGTTTTATTTGATTGAATAAGAGATTACTCTCTGTTTGCATAAAGAATTTCCTTCCTATTTACTACTCTCTGTCATTCCCTTCTATTTTTCTCTGCGTGTGTTCTTGTAGTAGTTATATACTGCTATGAACTAATAGAGAGATTAGTTCTTGCACCTAACAATTGGTATCAGAGCTGAGGTGGAGGAGGATCCATGGCATCAGCAAAGTATGATGTGGAAAAATTTATAGGCAAGAATGACTTTGGCTTGTGGCGTGTTAAGATGAAAGCTCTGCTTGTTCAACAAGGGCTTCACTTGACCATAGTTGAAAACAAGAAATCAAATGAGAAGGAAGATGACAAGTCAAGTGTGGAAATCGAATAGAAGGCTCATAGCTCTGTCATCCTATGCTTAGATGATCGGATTTTGAGAGAAGTATCCAAAGAAAAGACAGCAGCAGACTTGTGGAAAAAGTTGGAAGGATTGTATATGACCAAATCACTCACGAAGAGGGTGATCTTGAAACAGATACTATATTCTTTGAAGATGAATCCAAAGAAATCCATAGAATATCATTTGGACGAATTCAACAGAATGATTCTTGATTTGGAAAACATTGAAGTAAAGGTGGAAGACGAAGATCAAGCAATCATCCTACTCAACTCCTTGCCTGAGAGGTTTGAGCATTTTGTTGACACCATGATGTATACTCATGATGCATTAAAACTAGAAAATGTTGTGACAACCCTCACTTCAAAGGAACTGAAGAGGAAGGAAGAGAAGAAGGAGGATGATAATGCTAAAAGTCTCATGGTTAGAGGAAGGACAGAGAGGAGGGAGAAGAGGACCAAGCGTGGTTCATCTCAATCTCAGTCCAAGGCCTCTCGCAAATGTTTCCACTGTCACAAGAAAGGGCATTATAAAAGGGAATGTCCTAAGAGAAATAACAAATACTTCCCTTCGAAGAAAGACAAGCCGAATGCTGGTGATTTTGGGGATGTATAGACTGCCTTTGATGGATATAACAGTGCTGAAGTATTAATGGTGTCTAGTACTCAAGCAAATCGTGGGTGGATTCTGGATACAGGGTGTACTTTTCATATGTGTCCCGATAAATCAATGCTTTAGGAGTATGAAAGAGTAGATGGGGGTCATGTCCTGTTGGGAAATAACAAAGCCTGCCCTGTTGTTGGAAAAGGTACTATTCTAATTCACCTGTGCACTGGAAATGAATTTCTACTCCAAGAAGTAAGACATGTACCTGATTTGAAAAGGAATCTAATCTCTTTGGGTTCATTGGTTAAGGAAGGATACTCTATTAAGGCTGAAAATGGGGTTCTGAAGGTAATAAAAGGCTCTATGGTGTGCATGAAAGCACATTTGGCTTATGGTCTCTATACCCTTAATAGCTGTGAAACTAGATTAGAGAATGTGATGGTGAAATCACATAAGGAGAGTATAAGCAATACACTACTGTGGCACTATAGATTAGGTCACATTAGTGAAAAAGGCCTGAAGATTTTGTCCAAGAAAGGTGTTCTTGGGGCTGAAAAGATGTATGATCTTGAATTTTGTGAAGAATACATTAAAGGAAAGGCCTATCGAGTGAAGTTTCTACCCAGTTCAAAAAGGTCTAAACATGTATTAGACTATGTACACTTAGATCTTTAGGGGTCTGCTAGGGCTCCTTCAAAAGGTGGTGCAAAATACTTCCTATCAATCATTGATGATTACTCAAGAATGGTGTGGATTTATTTTCTGAAGTGTAAAGATGATACTTTGAGGTGCTTTAAGGAGTGGAAACTGATGGTCGAAACTCAGACTGAGAAGAAGGTTAAGAAGCCGAGAACAGACAATGGCCTGGAGTTCTATAATGAAGAATTCAATAATTTCTGCAAGGAATAAGGCATAATAAGGCACTTGACAGTGAAAGGAACACCTCAACAAAATGGTGTGGCTGAGAGGATGAATCGAACAATTTTAGAAAGGGTCAGGTGCATGATGATAACTTTAGGTATGCCACAAGTGTACTGGGCAGAGGTAGCTAAGACTGCTTGTTTTATCATAAACAGATGTCCTTCAGTTGCATTGGAATTTGATACTCCTATTGAAAGATGGAGAAGTTCTGCACCTGACTATACTTAGCTTAAGGCTTTTGGATGTGTGTGTTATGCTCATCTAAAGGAAGGGGAACTTGATTCAAGGGCTGTTAAATGTATTTTTTCTTGGATACCCTGATGGAGTTAAAGGGTATAAGGTGTTAAGTGTTGAGGGAGGATCATTTAAAACCTTTATAAGTAGGGATGTGGTTTTCAGGGAATCAGTTTTTTATAAAAATATATTTTCTGATGATGCACCTGGGAGTAGTGCTAATGATAATAAATTTAGCATTGAGGTGGAGCATGAAGACACATTGGAACCAACTCAAGGTACTGGTCCTGCACATGATCAAGGAGATATTGATGACTCTCATTTGAGTGGAACTGATTTAGAGTTGGCGAGGCACCAACTTGCTAGAGACAGACCAAGGAGGGTGGTTAGACCTCCAGAAAGGTATGGATATGCTAAACTTGTGTCCTATGCACTGAACATTGCAAATCACGTTGAAGATGAGCCACTGAGTTACAAGAAAGCAATTGAAGCTATAAATAGGAGCAGCTGGATTGGCCCAATGGAAGCTGAACTAGATTCACTTAAGAAAAACCAAACATGGGAATTAGTTCCTAAGCTTGAAAGAAAGAAACTGGTAGGATGCAAATGGATTTATAAACTCAAAGAAGGCTCCACAGTTGGGGAAAGACCTAGATACAAAGCAAGGTTAGTTGCTCAGGGTTTCACTCAGAAGGAGGGGGTTGATTATGAAGAGATATTTGCTCCTATTGTTAAGCATACATCGATTAGATGTTTGCTGGCTTTAGTTACTTTGGAAGACTTGGAACTTGAATAGTTGGATGTTACCACTATTTTCCTCCATGGAGAGCTTAACGAACAAATATATATGAATCAGCCTCCTGGATTTGTTGTTAAGGGTAAGGAAGATTGGGTGTGTTTGCTCAAAAGATCATTATATGGGCTGAAACAATCACCTAGACAATGGAACCACATGTTTGATAAATATGTGAAGAGTATTGGTTTTAACAGAAGTCTATTTGACTCCTGTGTGTATATATTACACAAGAGGGGGCAAGAGGATGTATATCTTCTACTATATGTAGATGATATGCTAATAGCCAGTAAAGATAAGTTGCAAATTGCTAAGATGAAGGGTCTGTTGAAATCAGAATTTGAAATAAAGGAACTAGGAGTGGCTAAGAAAGTACTAGGAGTTGAAATTCACAGAGAAAGAGAGAAGAGGTTGATGATATTATCTCAAAGCTCATATGCTAAAAGAGTGTTAGAAAAGTTTGGATTTACCTCTGTCAGGTCTATTCTTAATCCTTTATCTTCATAGTTTCAGCTATCAAAGACTCAAAAGCCAGAGATAGTTGAAGACATTCATTACATGAAAAGAGTTCCATACAGTTTAGTAGTGGGGAGCCTCATGTATCTAATGATCTGTACCAGGCCAAATTTAGCCTATGCTATAAGTATAATCAGTCGTTTCATGACAGAACCAGACATTGAACATTGGAGAGCTGTGAAATGGATGTTAAAATATCTTGCAGGTTCTCTGGATGTTGGGTTGGTATTTGGTGCTGAAGGTTCCGATATGACAGAGTTAGTGGGGTTCACTGATGCAGATTTTGCTGGTGATAAAGATTCTCGAAGGTCTCAATCAGGATATATATTCAAGTTAGGAGTATGTGCTGTAAGTTGGAAGGCTTCATTACAGAGAGTGGTTGCTCTTTCAACCACTAAAGTAAAATATATCTCATGTACTGAAGTAGTGAAGGAAGCTTTATGGCTTAAGGGAATGATCAAGGAGTTCAGACTTAGTACAAGGAGTGTGATAATCTGGTGTGATAACCAGAGTGCTTTATGCTTAAGCAAGAATCCAGTGTACCATGAGAGAACCAAGCATATTGATGTCAAACTTCATTTTATCCGAGAAATGCTTGAAAGTGACAAGTTAAAGTTGGAGAAGGTGTCAACAGAAGACAATGCTGCTGACATGTTAACCAAGCCTTTAAACTCAGCTAAATTTCTACACTGCCTAGCCCTGGTATGATGTATAAGATGGAGGGACAAAGGTGGAGAATGTGAGAAATAAACTATGACTCACATGCACTGCTTTATCCTAGTTAATCATTTGTTAACATAATGAGTTAGTGAGAATATAGCCGTTGAAGAGCTTATTTCTCATTGGTTATTCCCTCCCATCTTAGCTGGATTATTAGGGGTGTTGTGTATAAAAAGGGATACGCTGCATAATAGAGAGGAGGATTAAGAAGTGAGTTAATGTAATCTTGGAGATAAAACAGAGTTCTCCGGTGATGTGTTAATTTTCTTTGATTGAATAAAAGATTACTCTCTGTTTGCATAAAGAATTTCCTTCTTGTTTTCTACTCTCTGTCATTCCCTTCTATTTTTCTCTGTGTGTGTTCTTGTAGTAGTTATATACTGCTGTGAACTAATAGAGATATTAGTTCTTGTGCCTAACAAATAATAATAATAATAATAATAATAATAATGATGATGATGATGATGATGATGATGATGATGATGATGATGATGATGATGATGATGATGATGATAATAATAATAATAAGGTTAGGATAATAATTATACAAATTATACTTAAGGGCTAGGAAGGTTAGGGTACAACCTAATAAGGGTGGCAGTGCACAGCACTGACGGCGGTGGTGGAAGTGGGGGTTGGAGAAGGTGGCTTTTTAGGGCTAGAAGAGAGAGAGTGAGATGTTGGTTGTGGTGGTGGTGGACTCTCTAGGTTGAGAGGGTTAGAGTGGTGGTGGTGGCGCAACAAGGGTGATGGCTTAGATGGTGGTCGTTGTTGTGGCCAAGAGTGGTGGAGAAGGAGGGAGGATGAAGGAGAGGGAGAAAGGGAGAAGGGAAAGTAGGGGTTGTACTAGGTCAATTGGGTGGTAGCGAAGGCAATGAATACAGTAGAGGAGGTGGCATGTGTCGACTAGAGGGGCAGCGATGGGTGCAAAGTGGTAGGTCGAGCAGCCAACTTTATATGGCTAGGGTGGCTTGTGTAGGAGAAACTAGGGGTGGTGAGTGGTTTGGTTTGGTGGAGGGTAATAGAGGGACCAGTTTGGGTGATGTTTTGGTCAGTGGTGTTGTGCGGCGGTAGCTAGAGCAGTGTCTAAAGTGGCGGTGGCACAAGTAGGCTGAATTTTCTTGGGAGAGTAAAGAGGGACAAATAGGATCTGTAGGAGGATATTTATAGGCCAATGGAGGGAGGATAAGATAAAGGAGGAAGAGGATAAGGGGCAAGTGAGGCAAGGCTCGCAGGCCAATGGTGGCAGGCCGGTACGAGCATGCAAAATAGCAAGGTGCAAGCACCAGGGGGAGAGAAGGGAAATGCGAAGGGGCACTCAGGGAAGAAGGTACAAGGCTAGTTGGGGTTGGGAAGGGAATAAAAAAGGACAGGGGAGAGGAGGGAGAGGGGAAAGTTGAGAGTACGATGGTAGGGCAGATCGGGTGGTGCAGAGTTGTAGGCCCAACCTGCAATGCGTGGAAAGGAAAAGGGAGGAAGAAGAAGGGGGTCGGCCAGCCGATCTAGGGGAAAAGAAAAGAAAGAAAAATAAGGGAGAGAACTGGTGGGCGAGGGAGGAGAAAAAAACAAAAGAGGAACAAGGGATAGGCCGCACGGGGGAAAGAAGAGAGAGAAGGGAGGGTTGGGCCTAGCGTGGCTCGATTCCAGGAAGAAGGGGAGAAAAAGAAAAAGGAAAAAGGAGAAAAATAAGAAATAAAAAGGAAAAAAGAAGGAAAAGGGGAAAAAGAAACAAGAAAAATAGGTTGATTGTGGTGTTTAGGATATTTTGGTATTTTTAAATATTTAAAAATAATAAGAATTAATAAAATAGCAATTAAATTTCTTTTTATATTAATTTAGGATATTTTGGGTAATTTTTCCTAAATTCTATTTTTAACTACCAAAATACTCTAATTTTTCGCAATTAAATTCTTTATTATTTTCCTCTCTTTTTTTTTCTTAAATACTCCCCTTATTGTAATGAAATAATATATTTAATTAATTTTCCTAATAAATCCCTATTTTATTATAATATTCTAAATTAGGATTTAGAGTATTTCATTTCATACTATTTATTCATGTTGAGTTCAAGGATCCCACTATTCTCAATTGGTGGAATGATTTTAATAATATACAACCCTAGGACAATAAGCTCCTGGACACTATTCTCAACCAGTAAACAAATTTCAATAATACACAAACCTAAGGAAAAATATGCTTGGCTACTATTATCGTCCGATGGAACAGACAAATGCAATTGGTCCTGACTCATATGGTATTTCATTTTTAGTATTTAATATCTTATAAATGGGTGAGATCATTCAAATGATTTATTTAAATTGAATTTAGGGACCCCCACTATTCTCAACCAATGAATGGTAATGTAAATAATAATTATGATGATGATGATGATGTTAGTTTTGCATGGGTATTTGATGTACAACATAACATTGTATTGGTTCATGCAGGTATGGAGAAGTTTGGGATTAGTATATGATTTATGTGAGAAATACAGGGATCCCATGTTTATTAAAACAAACCTTTTTTCTCATAAAATGTTCTAATGTGTTTTTGGACAAAAAGTCGAGAGTAAGAAAATTAACACAAGAGTCTCGTGTTTTCTAAACACGGAATGTGTTTTTCTTTTATTTCCAAATCACGTTATTTTGACCCATAAGATTTTTTTCTAGTATAAAAGAGATATGAGAGAACCCTGGATGTAAAGCCACGTGATCCATTCTTCTTTCCACATAATTCTCCATTAAAAGAAAATTATATATTTGTGTAATTGATTGATTAATTTATTTAATCATCTTATGATTATATAAGAACTTGAATAAAGATATCTATTTTTTCACCAAATGTTTGGATGTGGTTGTTGAAGATATCTGATAATCAGGAAGGGTACAATATTTGATATTGAAAAGTTCAATCGGTCTATCAATTTTGGATTATGAAAATTTAAGATGTGGGTAGTCCTAATTCAAAACTAGTTGGAAAAGTCATTATTTGGTCATTCAAATAAGCTAGATTCAATGACAAATAAGAGATTTACAGAATTAGATATGAAGACCCTCTCTAACATAAAATTTTGCTTATTGAACGAGATATTGCATGATGTGGCAAAAGAATCAATAGTGGTTTCCCTATAGTTAAATTTTGAGTTATTGTACATGAAAAAATCAATAGTAAATCATCTACTATTAGATAGTCAACTTTATGGCCTAAAATTAGGTGAGGGTTAGTCCTTGAATTCTCATGTTAATGAATTTAATTATACTGTGATGGATTTTCATAATATAGAAGTCAAATTAGATGATGAAAATTTTGGTCATTATTTTACTATGTTCTTTGTCAGCTAGTTTTAAGTATTTTCCAGAGACTATTTTGTTGGGGAAGGATAAGTTATTCCTTGAGGATGTAAAATCTACCCTACTATAATGGAATTTGATTAATAGTCAGCTGACTAGTCATAGTATTTCCAAGGACTCACATAGTGAAATATTGGTAGCTAGGGGAGGACACATGAGTAGGGATCTAGTGACAAGAAGTATTCCAAATTAAATTTGAAGGGTTAGATAAAGAATGTGACATGTTATAGTTTTCACATGAAAAACCATATGAGGAATACTACCCCAATAGGAAATTGACAAATACCACTGATGATGTATCTGATGAGGGTGATGTTATCATAGTTGATGGTGATGGTAATGTGCTAATTGTTATAGATGGACGAACCATATTGGTTGATAGGTGGATTCTAGATTCTTGCTTCTCCTACCATGTTTATCCCAATAAAAGCAAATTCCAGACATATGGAACAGTTCAAGGTGGAGTTTTTGTCTTAGAAAATGGCGCTTCGAGCAGAGTAGTTAGGATTAACATTGTGAGGGTGATAATACATGATGGTATGGATGGGACACTGTCTAGTGTTTTTCATGTTCCTAACATGACCAAGAGCTTATTTTATTGTGCTCCTAGCATAGCAAAGGTTATAGATGTGTCATTGAGAATGGCACATTGAAGGTTGCTAAAAGGAATGTAGTGGCGATTGCTGGCAAGTGGGTGGAGATGTTGTATGAGTTTGTTGGAACAAATATTGAGGGTGTTGTTGAGGTAATATTGAGACTGTGTGACTTAGATTTTGCTAGTATTGGTTTGATGAGACTAGGACATGGGAGTGGCATTGGCATGACTGAGAGTCCTTGTTTTGAGACCTAATTACATCTAAATATGTTACCTTCTATGAATCAAAATTCTACTTGAAAGGAATATGGAGCAAGAGAGTTTGTTGGGTGCTTTAGAAAAGGTGGAGATTGTTGTTGATCTAGATGGTATAGATTATTTTGGCGAGGAGAAATTTGGACAAGAGGTAAAGCAAAGCGGGTTATGCCTTATATACTATGGTTACTAGTATTGGTGTGCTGGAGCCAAAGTTAAACTTAGAGGTTATTTTGGGTGTTGAATTTGCCTTATGGTATTTTTTGGTATTGTAGAAAAGATGTGGTCTCTTAGATAGACTCAGACATTGGTATGTGATGTTTCACTAGTTATTATTTTGTTGTGTGTCTATGTTTTGCCTGTAACAGCTAAATAATTGTCTGAGGATAACAAACCAAAGACTTTAGAGGTTCCAAATTCAAAGCTGTTATGGTATCTTACTTAGTTACTAGTTGATACTTTGTATCTATGAGATATTTGATGCACAATGTGATTAGTACTAACCATTGAATTTCTTGTGTTAGGACCATGTGTGTGGTGAGTCCCTTAAAGACACCTTGGTAAGGTGTGGCACAGATTCTTAGTTACTTGGTGCATATAATATTGGTTTATATTGATTACGTGTTGTCGATTATTTTATTAATGATTTACTTTGATCTTAGTCGTGGTCCTAAGGATTAGAGGTATACCAATTTACTAGTGTTCGACCTTAGAGGTTATAATTTTGTGTGTTTGGCTACTCACTTCTAATTTTCTATTTAGATTGTCCCAAATCCAAAGAGGAAGAGGAGTTCATGGCTACTGATCTATATTTGAATGTGTTTTGATATCATCATGTATGCTATAGTATGTACTCAACGTGATATTGCTCATGCTATTAGTGTGGTAGTCGATATATGGCAAATCTGAAGAAGACTCCTTGGAAAGCAGTGAAGTGGAATCTGAGGAATTTGAAGGGTACTGCGTTAGCTTGTATAGAGTATAGGGGACCAGCAGATTCTCTAGTTGGGTTCATGGACTTTCATTTTAGTGGAGATCTTGATAAAAGGAGATCTACAGTGGATATGTTTTTTTATCTTAGTTTTTCATCTATTAGGTGGAGGTTTTGCTTGCAGGACGTGATAGCCTTATCTACTACTAAGGCAGATTATATGGCTATGGCAGAGGTTTTTTCAAAAGTCTTGTGGCTTGAAGGTTCAGTACATGAGATGAGGTTTGATCATGGTGCTCTAGCTATTCGAGGTAATAGCTAAAGTGTTATCTATTTAGCAAAGAATTTGAATTATTTTATTCTTTGAACAAAGCACATAGACATCAGGCATCCCATTTTTTTCGATAAGTAAGAAGATTTATTACTTTCGAAAGGGAATTTACAACTAAGTAGAACATTCAATACAATCAAGAAGCGATAACCACCTAGCATAATTAGCATGAAGACTATGGTGAACTATTCTCCTAGAAACATTCAATATGATGATACTTAAGATCATAGAATTTTGCCTAACCTTATTTTGAAACAATTGAAGGTTACTTTCATGCCAAATAGTAGCAAGGTAAGAAATAAGCAAAGCTCCTAAAATATGCTTTTTCCAATATGCCTGCTAAGATCTTGTAGTTAAAGCCTTGATTTCATGATCCCAATGAATAATCATGTCACTTCTTCTACCAACCTTCCTGATATGCTGCCAAAAATGGAAGTAAAAGGAAAAAATAGAAACAAATGATCCAAGTTATTGTTGTTGCAATAAAATTTATGTTAGAGAAAATGGATACTTTGGATAATTTAGCCGATATGCTAAAAAGGCCATTGATTGTGAGTGAGTTTGACTATTTCTTGGACTTGGTTGGTGTTCATAAGTCATAAGGTTCTTTGTTGGGCTAGGGGCCTTTTATACAGGTCTTTACATGTCATATATCACAAATACTATGTCAAGGTGGAGATTTATGCGTTTTAACTTGGTATTTGATGGACAACATAATGTTGTATTGGTCCATGTAGGTGTTGGAGAATTTTGGGATTAATATATGATTTATGTTAGAAACATGGGGGTCCCATGCTTATTAACACAGATCGTGTTTTCTCATAGAATTTTTTGATGTGTTTTTGGACAAAAATTCGGGAGTAAAGAAATTAATATAGGGATTTCTTGTTTCCCAAACATGGACCAAGTTTTTTTCTTTTTTGAAACACGTTGTTTTGCCCGACAAGGTCTTTTCTGGTATATAGAAGAGATATGAGAGAACTCTTTCCATAAAGTCATGTGACCCAACTTCTTCTTCTTCTTCATAGAATTATCCATTAAAATAAAATTATAGATTTGTATAATTGATTGATTGATTTATTTATTTATTTAATCATCCTATAATTACAAAAACGTATAAAAAATGGTCTTTGTTTTCCCTCAATTATTCTAATTTGTGATTGAATAATCAATTATTCATCATCTTGTTAATTCTTATTTTACTTTGGATTCAATCTATATAATTCTAAAAATAATAATAAAAATAATAATAATAAAGTAACACTGATATATATATATGTAATTCTCAAATGAATATAAATATAATAACAAACCAACATCAAAAGGATGACATAAAATGTTAGGTGAAGGTGAGAAATGTAAACTTACAATGGAGAAATCAAATTTGCACTTTCTAGTAGAATATATGGTACTAGTTTCTAATGTTGATGATGTTCCACCAAAGTTATTACAAATAATTCCTCCATTAACTAAAGGATACTCCATTAAGGGCATCTCAAACCTAAACTCCACATCACTAACCATCAAAGAAGCCATTATTCCATCCTTAAATAATTTATAATATTATTACTTTATAAAATCCAAATTACAATGAGGATTAAGAATTACAATAAAAGCAAATAATGTAAAATATTTATTCCCATCTAAGCTAGCCTAATACCTATCAAATTGATTTTTCATTTCGATAATAATTTTCCTTAACACTTCATCATCACCTTATATCAACTCATGTAAAATCATCTGGTTCATCCATAAATTCTTAAAATATAATTTCTTTTATGTGATACTCACTAATAGAAAACAACTCTATTATATCATATGATGGTTCCAAGACATCATAAACTTCTTTGGGCATGCCTTACTTTTTAGGTCTTGGGAAATTCTTGTGTAAGGGGTCAACAACCACCATCTCCTTAAATCTATTATGAGGGGTCATAGATCTATCAATCATTTAATAAGTTTATTTTCACCTTTTGGGAACATCAAGCCATAATGCTTTAGTATCTAATAGCCAAGCTAATTTCACACAATTTTAAAATGTGGTATTGCTTAATTCTAGCCATTTGATGTATTTTACACTGTTTATAATATTAACAACACTATCATCTATCACCTTAAGTGCATTCTTAGCAATGAGATTCAAAATATAAGCACCATTAAAAGAACCTTAAAAGGGGTAAATAAGGTTTTTAGAATGAAAATGTGAAAATGAAAATTTGACACATAATATATAGTGGTTTGAGAATATAATTTCTTTACTTCCACTACCTTTTGGATTTTCAATTTCTTGTGTGTTTATTGATGATCATTTATCACTTAGTTTATGTGCTTACTATCTCATTGACCTTGACGTATTAATTCTCTATTGGTTTATGCATGTACTAGAGCAATGACCTTTCTTAGAAATTCTAGGCAACACACAACCTCAATATAATGTTTTTTGAGGAAAGTTGTGATTGATTACAAGGTATCCCCAAATTGTGAAAATTATGAAAGTGAGAGAAAGATTTGTAAGTGTAATCTACATAGAAAGAAAAAAAATACATTACAATCAATAAGTAATTTCTATCTAAGCAAAATGAGCAAAGATACTTTTAAAATGTCTCAACTTGAGATGAATATGAAAGCGAGTAGTTGAGAATTAATTGTAAGTAGGAGTAAATAATTGATTTGTGCAAATTATGATAGCTTAAAATTTTTTTATATGATGTTTCATAAATGCTATTTATACTTTTGCATTGTTTTGCAGTTGTTGGAGTAAAATAGCAAATATTTGTTACCTAAGCAATAGGTAGATTTTTCAACATTTAAGGATGGCTAGTCGATTAGTTGGGAAAACTATTCGATACAATATGAAAGTGAGAGAAAGATTTGTAAGTGTAATCTAGAAAAAAAAATATATTACAATCAACGAGTAATTTCTATCTAATAAAAATGAGCAAAGATAGTTTTGAAATATCTCAACTTGAGATGAATATGAAAGTGATTAGTTGAGAATTAATTGTAAGTAGGAGTAAATAATTGATTTTTGAAATTTATGGTAGCTCAAAAGTTTTTTGTATGATGTTTCATAAATGCTATTTATACTTTTGCATTATTGCATAGTTGTTGGAGTAAAATAGCAAATATTTGTTATACAAGTAATAGGTAGTAAAATACAAATATTTGTTATACTAGTAATAGGTAGATTTTTTAGCATTTAATGATGACATGTCAATTAGTTGGGAAAACTTCTCGATAGGTTATACTAACCAATTGATCTAATTTTCAAACTATTTGACTAAATATGTTCAGAGCTTAGGTGAAAATATTTGTAATACCCCAAAATTTCGAAAACCTATATTTTAATAAATAACTTTATTTGAAATAAAATTAGCCTGTAAAATTATTTATTTTAATTATTTTATAGATTTTAGAGTATGTAAATTTGGATAAAAGTATTTAATAAATTAAAAATAAATATTTTTCTATTTATCATATTGTTTTATTTAAATAATTTTCCAAACTAATATTTTACCAACTTTATCCTTTTTAAACTAAAATATTAGATTATAATAAATTAAATAATTTATCAAAATATTATATTTTATTATTTTCTGAATTAAATTAAATTATTTTTCCTATTTTCTATTTTTCCTTCTTTTTCTTTTTCTTTTTCCTTCTCCTTTTCTCCTTTTCCCCCTTCCTTTCTTTTTCTTTTTTCTTTCCCTGGCTCGGGCTGCCAGGTTTGTGCCCTCCTTGCGCCCGGGCCAGCGGCCCATTCCTCCCCTCGCCCCAGCCCCGCACGACCGACCCATCCCTCCTTCCTCCCCCAGACCGGCCGGCCAGCCCCTTTTCTTTTCTCCCTTCCCCGACCGGCCTGCTCCCTTATTTCTTCTTCTCCCAACGTCATGACTCTCGACCCAGCAGCTCCTCGACTCGTCGCCATCGCCATAACCGCCTGCCATGCCCGACCACCGAGACGCCGGCTGCCACCGCCTGCACCCATCGCTGCCACCACCTTCCCTCCTTCTCTCCCGTCATTTTCTTCCTATTTTCGAACCCATCCAGCCCTGCAAGCCATCCCACAACTCTGTTTTTTCCCCCTCTTCGTCTCCCCTCCCTGCCACCCTACGACACCCTGCCACCCTAGACGCTGCCGCCGATCAGCCCCTGCCCCCTCTCTTCTCCCTCTTCTTTTTCTTCTCCTCTTCAACCCATTTTCTGCCCATCCTCTCGAGCCTTTACTCCCCGATCCTCCCTTCTCTCTCATTTTCTTCCTCTCCCGTTTTCCCCTGTTTTTGCTCCATCGCCACCCTCCGCCGCGTACACCGCCGAACTGGACCCCCAGAGCCGCCTTCTGCCACCGTATGCTACCTCCCTGCACCGCCCCAACACCACCCGAGCCACCCCGCAACTCCCTCTTCCTCCCCTCTTCCTTTTCTCCCGGTTTTTCACCCTTCTCGATAGCCCACCTGTAACGCCGCCGATCGCCGCCTTCCGGCCGCCTCTTCCGCCACCAAAGCCACCATTCAAGACCCTACAACCCCCTCTACAACCTCCATGCATTAGTTAGCCAAAAACAGCCCTTTAACCCCTCCATTTTTCCCTCTCCTTTTCCTTCCTTCTCAGCCCCTCGCCCTCGACCCTGCTTGGCAGCCAACTTCGCCGCCTCGCCGCCGCCGTCTCCGCCGCCCTACGTCGCCGTGAAACCACCCTTAGCCTCCACCTACACCCCCTCTTCACTTCTGCACCATTCGCTTGCCTTAGAACCTCCCCTAACCACCTCCTTTTCTAGCCTAAATACCCTAATTCGAAAATAGTAGATTTTGCTTCCTTTACCCCCCTTCGAACCCTTCCACCCCTCATTTTTGCATGAAACTCACGCTGCTCATGCAGCGTGAGCTCTCCCATTTATTTTGAAAATTTCTTGGATAATTTTTAAGGTATAATGGTATTTTATGTTAAGTGTTTTATTAATTAAAATTTATAAATTTTTATACTTGGATTCTTATTTCTAACATAAATATGATGGATATTATTTTTAGGTGTTGAGTTGCTAATTATGCTTGGTAAGATTTGATATTTTGCGAGATTAAGGTAACCGTTAATCCTCCCTTAAATATATGGAAAAACGCATGCTAGCACATTTAGGGTTTAGTATGATTTTATGCATGTTTTGTATGCTTAGCATGATATGTTTATGGTTTCTTATATCGTTTGTTAAAAAGAAAAAGCATGATAACTTTCGCGCCATATGTAGGTATGTTAAATAAAGAAGGAGTTGGAATATGGATAGAAATGTTAAATACTTGTTTATGATGTACCATGTTGTTAATGCATGAATGATGTTATTGTTTAAGGGTATTTTAGTAATTATGCTTATGAGGTATATAAATCAATGTGTGTAGTTGCTAATGAGTATTATGTCGAAAAATGACAAGTTGGTGGACTTAGATGATAAAAATGAAGTATTAATATCATTATTTTATGTAGTGTTAGTAAATTCATAAAAATGGTGAATAAAGGGGTTGAGTGGAAATTTTATAAGTGAAAAGGGTATTTCGGTAATTTTTGAGATAAAAGAATAATATGGAAATTTTATGATTAAATGGTTAAATGATAATTTACAAGTAAAGGATAAAATTGTAAGTTGTGAGAAAGAAGGGTAAAATGGTAATTTTGGAAGTAGGGGTAAAATAGTAATTTTGGATGAAGGAGGGCATTATGGTAATTGTTCAAGTAAAAAGGGCATTATGGTAATTTTGGAGGTAGAGGGGCAAAATCGTAATTTCATAAGTAAAGGGTAATATGGTAAATTTTATAAGTGAATGGCGAAGTGGAAATTTATAAGTAAAGGGGTAATATGGTAAATTGGAAAAGAAGGGCGAAATGGTAATTATGTAAGGAAAGATAAAGATGGTAATCTTGGATGTAAAAGGGTAAAATAGTAATTTGTAAAGTAAAAGATGTATGGTGGTAATTTTCATAAATAAAAGGATATTATGGTAAAATTGGATGTAAGGGGTAAAATGGTAATTTTGTAAATGAAAGGATATTATGGTAAACTTGGGAGTAAGGGGTAACTTGGTAATTATGATAACGACAAAAGATAATTTAGCAATTAAATTATGATTGTAGAAGGGCAATTGGATAAGTATGATACTATAGAAGGGTAATTTGGTAAATTAACCAATTAAAGGGCATTATGGTAATTTTAATAATGGAGAAGGGTAATATAGTAATTTTGATTATGAAAAAGGGTAAATTAATATTGGTAATTATGAAGAAGAGTAATTTGGGATTTGTGATAATTAAAAAGGGTAAATGGCAATTAAAATAATTGAGAGGGATAAAATGGTAATTATGATAAAGGAGAAGGGCAATTTGGTAATTTGTTCAACTAAAGGGGCAATTTGGTAATTTAGCCGATAAAAGGGTAAAGTGATAATTTTTTAACCAACTAAAGGGGCAAAATAGTAATCATGATAATGAAGGAGGGTAATTTAGTAATTTATCCAACTCAAGGACAATTTTGTAATTATAACAAAGGAGAAGGGCGATTTGGTAATATAACCAACCAAAAGGGAAATATGATAAGTGTAGTCATTATGAGGGGTGAATGGGGATTTAAAAAGTGTAGGAGACAATTTGGTAATCTAAAGTGGATAAGGGGTAATTTGGTAATTATGCAACCTTAAGGGTAATGTGGTAATTTATCAAGTAAGGAATTGATACTTACAAATTATATAAGAAAAGAGAAAATGAGTGGTTTGTACCTGACATGCCTTTGAGATTGTGGAACATTAATATGATTAAATAATGCTGATTAGCCAAGTAAGAGTATCTAATGATTAGTATGGCCTTGGGGGTTTCTCTGTGACATCCTGGATAATCCTCTGAATAAGAAATGATTAATGATATCGAAACGATTGAAAGTGAATAAGTATCGGATTATCGTGCTTTTCGTGATCACCTTAATTAAGACACTATTACTTAGAGTGAAAGACCTCGAGATCGGGAATGGTGACTCCTTAGGGGTCGCTACCCTAAGGACGTGGTTTAGTCCACGATTATTCTGGTATTTGCTGGTGTGCCTTTGTGCCCCAGCCAGGCCCTATATCTTACTCTTCCTAGCTCTACGGACCTATTTAGGGGGTATGCATACTTATGGATTAGGTGTCCTTGTCGGTAGTGTACTGAGTTAGCTTTATGCACCAGTACGACCAGGGTACCTTTGTGTCCTTGGGTTCATGGTTAAAGGGTACTGAGTAGCTGATATGCACCGGTACGACCGGTGTACCTTTGTGTCCCGGGTTATCGATCTCCCAATCGAGGCAAATAAATATGATTGATGTGCTAATTAAAGAAAAGGAAAGATACTATTATTGAAAGTGGAATATTAATGAGCCGGGCCCAGATGATTATGATATTGAGTACCGGTCCACCGGTTATAATAGTGGTCCAGGAGCGTGTTGCCCTGGTATGTGATATTGCGTACCGGTCCACCGGTTATAATAGTGGTCCAGGAGCGTGCTGCCCTGGTATGTGATTATGAGTACCGGTCCACCGGTTATAATAGTGGTCCAGGAGCGTGTTGCCCTGGTGTGTGATTATGAGTACCGGTCCACCGGTTATAATAGTGGCCAGAAGCGTTGTGCCCTGGATGATTTTATATGTATTCCGGTCCACCAGCAATAATAGTGGGGGTCCCGAGCTCAATAAAATCAGTTATGTATGTGAATAAGAATATGGAAAAATACTAATCACTTATAGTAGAACACCATGTGAGTCGGGGCCAGACCGGTCCACCGGCAAATAATAGTGGTCAGGTGCGTTCTGCCCTGTGTGTTTATCTTTCGGTCCACCGGCAATAATAGTGGTCAGAGGCGTTTTGCCCTGTGTGTTGACTTCCGGTCCACCGGCTATAATAGTGGGGTTCTCGTACTCAGATGGATATAAAATATGATATTGATGGATTAATGACAGAATAATGGCTTAAGGCCCAAAGTATCGATCGTGACTTATAAAGTATTATGTTTGTCATTGTTATGTATGCATCTCTCATTATTTATATGTGTGTGGCTTGCATTATGTGTCGTATGCGGGCCTATCTTTAAGTGTGGTATTAAAGGGTTACTCAGTACCGTAGTACTGAAGGGATTCCCTTTATGGGGCCCCTGCCTATTCAATGGGCAGTGCCCTTGCAGGTATTTTCAGGTGCTACTCAAGTGGGTTACGAGAAGGAGAGTAAGGAATTTTCCGGTATCGTTGGCTTTTTCTCTTTCTCATCTAAATTCTCGGTTTTAAATGTTAACGTTGTTAAAGTAGCCACCATTGGTGGATTTTGTTCCTGAAAACGATTTGATGCGCTACTCTGATTTAAATATGTTGAAGTTCTTGCAATTTACTCTGATTTATGCATGTTGAATGTCTTTCGAATTGTATTTCATTTTATTAGCCTTAGCACTTGGTACTGGAACGGTATGAGTGAACCGGTCTGGTACTAAGTGTGGCGGTAATACTCCCAAAGATCACATTTTAATTATCTGCTTCCGCCAATTATCTTTTAATAAAACGAAATTTTTCAGTAGTGAATTTTGGGGGTGTCACAATATTACTATTACAAAAAATAGTCAATTGATTATTAAAACCAATCAATTGATTTCATGTTGTACATCATTGGTTTGATACATATATTTAAATAATATTATAGCTTAGTAAACCAATCGATGTATCATTCATATTAGTTGATAAGTTTATTCAAACCAATTGAATTGTTTACCCCCTAGGCAACAGCCATTTTGTTATTCATCCTAATTTTTAGCCTAGTTGGCAAAACTAGTTGATTAGTTTTGTGAAACTAGTAGATGTGTTTAAATAGAGATGAATGAATTTCTATAGGAACCCATAGAGAATATAGTCAAACTAGTCAATCAGTCTGGTGAAATGAGTTGGTGTGTTTAAATAGAGATGAATTGACTATTCAAACTAGTTAATTAGTTTGGTGAAACTAGTCTATGTGATTAAATAGAGACAATGGGTGTCTAGAAAAATAAAATTGAGGAACTAGTTAGTAAAACTAGTCGATCAGTTTCTAAGCCATTCAATCAATTTTGAAATAAGTTGATTGATTTAATTATCTAGATGATCTATATGAGTTTTTTCACGTTTAATGCCTTGGGTTTGAGCCAAATAAGTTGATATGTCTTGAGGCCAGTATATTGGTTCCTTCAAGAACCAATATGATCAAAAACATTTTAAAAAGAATTTAGTAATAAAATCATCATGTAGTTTTTATAAAAATAATTTTGAGAAAGATCGTAAAATATCCCAAGAAATTAAAATCAAAAGTTTTTTACTTATCCTACTTTACAAGATAGCCTCAGACATGAAATTTACATAATGAGGTCTTCGATCTTGGTTGTCTTAATATTGTCTTCTCTTGTAATTTGAAACTTGAATACTATTTTAAATGTGCACTTGAGAAATAATTTAAGAAAGTATGTTTTAACTTCTTTGTTATCAATCAAATTTCATGCACACTTAAACAACCATGTCAACTTATTTACATTTGTGTTTTATCATTAAAGTGAGGTTTAAGACATAGATTAACCTAAAAGGTAAACAACCACATGGAACAAGCAAGTAACTACCATCATTAATAGATTTATTTGGTCATTTAGTGTATTTCTCAAACAATATTCTATTCTATCATTGATGGAAGAATTTTCTAATAGGAGAGAGAAAATATTATTATTAATACCCTAATCTTAAAGTAGTTAAACTTAACATAAAATTATATAAGATTTGTCACATATGTAGTGTTTTTGTATGATGAACATTCCACACTCTACTATTTAACTTTCAATTAGCATGCAAATAATGAGTATTCAAACATATATAGCTCTAAAATTGAGAAGAAGTTTACAAATTAGAATTTAGACAAATATGACCAAGGACACTATAAACATAGTTCTTAAGCTCAATTTTTACATTTGTGTTCAACCCAAGATATTGCATATCATTTTGGATGATATAACTTGCTAATGGGTCTTTATAGATCCTTTAGTCATAAACTTCAGCTTCTACTTTCATAGGTTTTTGATATGATACACATTTTTAGGATGTCTTCTTAGATTATTTAATTCATAATGTAAACTAGAAATGAAAGAATCCACCTTGAAATGGCTAAAAAATGTTCTATATTTTCCGTTATTGGTCTCAGTTCCTTTAAGCCTCATAAATTCTTTCCATACTAAGCTCATTTTATTATATGCTTCTTACAATTCAGGCTCTAAAATACTACTAGTATCATTATTTTCACCTTCCATAATTGTAATAAATTAAAAAAAATATAATTATATATAATAATCAAAACATTACCCACTTAAAATGATAGGATGAGAGAAGAACATAGAGAGAGAGAAAGAAAGAGAGGGAGAGAGAGCTTTGGAGGAGACCACTAAGCTTTGAATTTATAGCAAATTGCCACCAAGATTCAGAGTTATAGCAAATCACCACCAAGCTTTAGAGGAGATGTGCTTGTAGCAAACAACTTTAATTGGTGAACAACCATCACCTCATAGGAAGTCAAGAAATGCTAATGATGATGGTTTTAGGAGTACTGTATGATGATAACGATTGATGACGAAGTGAAAGGGAGCTTCTATTGAATGAATCAAAATTTCTGACCAACCCTGTAGGAAAAAATCAATCAACACCCGTGTAAAGGGTTGTAGGCACAACTAGTAGCGAAAAGGATCTGAAGGTTAATTGTGAACAAAAAAACATGTTTGAACAAATCTAATTATGCAAGTCCATAATCCACATATATATTGGACATAATGAATGAAATATAGGAGTGAAAAGATATATATAATTATATGAAATAAATTTCTCAAAAAAGTAAAAAAGTAGGTGAAATATTTAAGAGGGAAAATTACGAGTAAGGAAATCACAAAAATTATGAAATAGATCATAATCATATTATTATAATATTCAAAACACACTATGTATTGTTTAATGTATGAAAAATGAAATGATTACAAAATGAGAGTTCTAAATAAAATATAGTACAGAATATAAAATCCTAAATGTTAGGTGATGAGTTTGAGTAATTTGTTGAGTAATTCGTAGTAGTGCAAATAATATCATAATTCTATAAATCTAAAACATCTCAGCAAATATACCTATGTTATTTTGTATATATTTCAATTGGAAGTCCTAAAATTATAGATGATTATGTGTGTAAATGTGAATATGTTATTAAACATACACGCACAAAAAAATTATATTTAAAAATAACAATTAAAAGTTTAAAAATAGAATTTAATTGGCACTAAGATTAATAGAATTGAATCATTATAAGATTTTAATTTTATTTTTTCATAGTATTAAAATTCAAATATACTATATTAAATTTTATTATTAATTATAATTATCTTTCAATTTAAAGATACAAGCTGTTTGTATTTCTATAAAATCTAAATGTAAATTATGTATGTCATTTATTAACAACATGTTTAAAATGTATATCTTTATTATACCCTCTGTTGAAAATAGCTATTATTTAATATGTTAGCAATATTTTATGATAGTAAAAATATTTTACTCTTTTGTAAATTTTCATGTTAATTATAACTTTAACATTTTTAATATCCTTTTTGACTCCTTAGTTGATAATATTAGTAGACTAGCAGTCCATCTCATGAGTAAATTATATTATTTTTTTAATTCACTTTAACTAAAGCAATACTTATTCATTTTATTTCAAATAATTAATATCATTTTAGTGAAATTACAATTCATAAATATTAAAATCAGTATTATGTACTCAATTAATCAAATTGTTATTTTTTATGATTTTTCTTCTTTGTAAATTTAGTGGATCACTAAGAATAATTCGTTGGACAATCTCATTATATAGTACACATATGCTCAACTTCTTCCTCTTCTTTTTTGTTTTTATTGGATGATGTTGGAGCTTAAAATTTATGATTGATTGAAATTGAAAGATAAATCAAAGTATTTGTTTATGGTATAACAAATTAACTACTAACAAATTTTGCATCTTTGATAAATATGTGATTACGTAGTAATTAAAACCATAATTAATTTCTAATTAGCATTTAGTGCGCCTTTTAAAAATGATTTTAGCTAATATCCATTGTTAAAACCTAATTTTAAATATGATTATAAGCAAAATATTTATTAAAAAAACATCTAAAAGAAATTAATCTATTACGGTTTTAATAATAGTTTAGGTAAAAGGTGTAATTAAAACCTCATTATTACTTTTGTATTTAAATCATATAGTTTTATTCTAGCCTATATACATGATTGTATGTTTGATCATTTACCAAATCTATAATATGTAAAACCATACCAGTTCATGCATGTCTTCTGCCAAAATGATAAATATATACTTAATAAGTTTGTAATTAGTAACTCTTCGTGCACTAGGCATACCCACGAATCAAAATTAGTAGGCATACTACAAGTTGGTAGCTCTACACTCAAAAGTCAAAGTTCATTGATCATAAAACCTAACTATTAATGGCTTATAAACACTTGCATGCATGCATGTGAATCTCTAATTACATATAAGAACAAAAGTAAGATGAGATAAAACCTAAACATGTATGTAGAACCCTAATACCGAGTGTATGAGTATACGAACTTGGCCCATTGATCTTTAACTTCATCAATTTCATCACCTATATAATTATAGCCTTGTGTATATCCACCTCAAAAAAAATTCAAACTAACACGATTTGATCATTTCCTTAGTAATTAATCATATATATATATATATATATATATATGTATGTATGTATGTATGTTTGTATGTATGTATGTATGTATGTATGTATGCCATAGATTAATTAATGATAAAATAAACAAACATGGCTTAGATCTATATCCACAGATTTCTTTTAGAGCATTAGATCCATTGATCTATAAATATAGTATTCATAATCATTATCATTTTAGTATTCTAAAAAATAAATTTAATTATCTCTCTAACTATTAAATATTAATTGCAAGTGAAATAAAATACAAAATTCTTATCCTTTTACATACCATTATAGGATCACATTCAAGACTTGTTGGGTTTGGGACACTATTTTTTCCTCTCCTCATATACGATGTCTATAGTACTCTAATAAATAAAGTTGATACACAACATTGTAACTATATATACTTAAAAAAGTTAAAGCATAATATATGTATAAATAATCTAATAAGGTAAGAAGTAAGAAGTATACTAATATATCAATTAAATATTTTCCTTTAGAACAAGTGACAGTAAAATGAATGAAATATATTTGAAGGGAATCAAATACATAGAAATTGTTTTATTAAGGATGGACGACACATAAAACACATCATTTTCTTGTGAGGTGAGGCTTAAGTTAATTTTTGTTGTTATTTCCAACATTTAAGGTACGATCTACTACATAGTTTATGTATTTACCCTTACTCATTTTGGTATAGTCAAGTATGTAGTATGGACACACAAATACAGTAAAGGCATCATCCTTTATGCTACAACACATCTAGCTACCAACCTATGGATGAAAATAATAATTCATATATCTTCTTATAATTCATGCTCATAGATGAGGGTATCTTTTTCACTTTATAGGTATGATCGAGTAGAACATTATTATCAAGATGCATATCTTTTACAAGTGTTAATAATTCTATGAAACTCTTACCACTCCATCAAATACATGCTTTTAAGTTATATAACCTTAAAGTAGTGGTTAATCTAGTAAATTTCTTATAATCATATTAAAAAGATTTATTTGAGTCACTTAATAACTTTTTGGACATTTTTGGACAATACCAAACACTTTCCTCAACCTTTTGAATCATATCCTCTAATAAATCTCTCTCATAGTTATGAAATAATATACTAATTTCCCCTACCTTCCTCTTTTTCATGTCCAAACTATGTCTCACTATGCCACATCCAACAAGTATTATTTTGTATCAATTTGGTATATAAATAAATGATCTCTCAAAACATTATCATTAACATGTTGAATATAAGAATTATCAAAATAAAAATAACCTATTCTATTGTAGTCCTGAGCATGTTCTACAATAAACTTAATATATATATATATATATAATCCTTTGTCATATTCTCTAGACAAATAATTTACAACCATCCATTTCTAATTCATAGTTTTTCAATCTATATATATCCAATGAAAATTTAATTGTTAAAAATCAATTTAATTCTAAAAAATAATTCAAAAACTACTAATGCTCAAAAAGATATCATTTTTATATAAAGTACCATACCATTCGATTACTATATATGCAAACCATTCCAACGTGTTTCCAAAAATATACCAATGCGCAAATCATTTATACTTAGAAGGAGTTAATATGCAAATACATATCAAAACTTTATACAAGGGTTTAAATTGCAGAAGATATAAATATTATAAGTTTAAAATAAGACCCAAAAGTTGAGAAGAATCCTACATCAATAGTAGTACTATATACAACAAAAGTTTGCCATAGCCTAAACACCTAACTACGAGCAACCCCTAACCACCCTACGAAATTCACTAAAAGCCTTGCCTAGGCCAACTAGTAGTAGTCACTCTCAAAGTCCACTGGTCTTAATATGTCACATTTTTCCTCACATTCAATAAAGAGATTAGTGATGGATGCCCTAAGGTAACTAGGGTGGATACTCGATGCTAAACTATGCTAAACTATAATGAAACCTCCACTGGTCATCTATCACCATAAGCTCTCTAGCTATCCGATCATAATCCTTCACAAACACCTCACTCTAAAAATATATCGGTTGTGAAGCATCAATATGGTTATACGACAAGGTAGCTCACTTGTTTGTGAGCGGGTCGTACTTTTATCTATTCCATTTTAGATTGTATCACTTGTTTGTGCTATGTATAAACATGGTGGAGGTATGTATGTAATAAGTAAGTGTGATATCTCACTACTTACAAAAGAGAACAACACCAAATCTTATCATTAAGGTCATTGTCTAACTCTTCTATATCATAAAATATGTAAATTCTATAGCCACATTAATTATAAATATATTATATCATATCTTAAACAATTATGTAAAGCTAGCAACATACCCATACCATATAATATTTTTAGTTAGAAGCATGTAAATTTTTTTTAGTTGCTCAACGTTCTACATGGATCCCTTCGATAAGGTTGCTTAACCTTGATGACCTATTACAAACCTTCTTATTAGTAGTAAATTGTTGGAAAATTTCTAACTTCTTATATCTACACTTTGTTATTAAGAGAACTACCATTAATAATTTACACACCATTAGAAAAATTAAGTAATTAAATTTCAAAATTTCTATTATTATTATTATTATTATTAAAACTAACATATTGTCATCATCATCACCACCACCACAAAGATAATCAATATTTATAAATAAATAATGTGAAGCATATTTAGTTATCCATTTGCCTTCCTTTTTAAGGTTTTAATTTCTTTCTATGTTATGCTAATGATGGTCATGAGCATAGACAAATCCACACCGTACGAGCAACCTTTTTTTAGCAACAAATTAACTTTTATGCAACATTTTCTAGTAACAAATTATACCAACATGCATACATGTGTTTATAGTTTTTTTTTTGATAATTCCAAGGCATCAAGCCATAGAGAGGGAGAGGTCTAACTTGCTTCAAAAAAGCATAGAAACGTAGCAACAAAGGTAAACCCACGCCATATAAGAAACAACAAACCTAAGACCAAGCTATATACTATACACTCATATATTTATAATGAAAGAAGAACATAAGATTGAGTACCTAGATAAATACAGGAGTATTAGTAGATAAATGATGATGAATGATGGCATATTAAGAGATGAGAGAAATTATATAACAAGAGATGAGAGCCACAATGGCAAAGCAAGACATGAACAACCATGGAGTAAAATATGAACGACGATGATGCAATAAAAAGCAAGAGGAGGAGGATGAGTGGCCAAATGTGACGGAGCACTATTATTCTACATCAAGGTGATAGTCATTGAAAGGAGGAGGAGGATGAGGAGTTCCATTGACCAGTGCCACTGCTCCGAGTTGAGCATTGCCAACCTAGAGTGAGAGCAAGAGAGATTATGAAAATCTAAAATGAAATGTAATATTTTTTATATTAATATTTTAATAATGGCTTTGGTATAGAATGGTTGTTGAAACTTGTTTTGCACTCCCGCATACAAATTTCATGCATTTATTAATGATTTCTAGAAAACCATCGTTTATTTATAGTTATAAAATGATTATTACATAGAAGTGTTAGTTTTTTTATGTAATTAAATTAATGATAAGTGATATATTTATAATAATTACAACCAAATAAAATTGAGGTAACTTATTAATAAGTTATATTTCTAATATTTATTTGGATTTTTTATATGAATATTCAATATTTTCATATTTTACCTCTAAATTTCCTAATATATTAGTATCTTAGCATCTCATAGAATCTATGATAACACATTATTAGTTATTGTAATCCATGTCATTTGACACTACATTCATTACCAAACTCATATATATGAAGAGCACGTCCATTCGTGGTTATAAAATAATTGATCAAATTTGATAACTTTACCTATAATTGAACAAGGAATAAATGCCTTTAAAAAAATGTAGAACTCATATTAAATACTAATAACTATGGTGAATATAAGAAAAAAATTGAAAAGATAATATATTGGTTTTTCGAGCCATAAACAGTTCAACTCATCTTTCATAACAATTCAATGATAAAGAATATGCTCTAGAAAACACCTATTGGAAGAATAATGTGTGTGGTGTGTTATTGTCGACTTTATGTAAATAGTCTAGAACATAAAATGATTTCATATCTATTGAAATGTACCGTACGTGAGATTTGTTGTGAAATTATTAGATCATGGCTCTTAGAAATAAACAATATATTTATTATGACCTATTTTACAACCTATGAACTTATTGAATATTTTAAAGATTTTTTAAGTGTAAAACCAACTAGGGATAATATTAGTTAGGCATAACATGGAGATAAAAGATCTAAAACTAGCTAAGACCAAGTCGTCGTCATCAATTTTTCAATGACAAAACATCTACCACTTCACAATCCTCAATAAGAATATAATATTAAGAAAAATACTTTTAAGGCTCGTAAGGAGTAATTATCGACTAAAAATAGTCTGGTTGAGAAAGGTATACAAATGGACCAAAGTGTGGAGTGTGTGGACAAGAAATTGAGCATTTGGTGCATGAGATTAAAGATTTCCCAATGATATTGTGAATCCCTATGATGGAATATTTTTTTTTACAGAGTTATACATTAAGGAAAATTCCTTAGAAGTGGGGTAGGGGTGATCACAATACAACATTAATATTTCATTTTTTGCAAAGTTTTTGATGATTGTAATTTTCATTTATTGCATATTTATTTATTTTTTTAAATTATTATCAAAAATAAAATGTAGTAAGAGTGTGACACTTGCGAATTAAAATATCATAGAAAAACAAGCTAAAACAAACTAATAGGATAAGATTATACTTGTATGACTAGAAAGAAAAAGAAACCTTTTTATTTAATTTGTAACCACTATGTGTTCAAAATACTTTTTTATTAGTATTCTAAAACTTCTTGAAGTTAATTTTTTCAAAATTAAAACAAATCAAACTAATTTCATTTCATCCAATTTACAACTCGGTTACACCATCAATCTATCATACAATCTTTTTCATACCCAATCCCACCCAAAATCTATAGACCCAAAATATACCTTGCTCGAAAAACTCTATAGGTCTGACACCAACTCGACGAATTTACACCTGGCTCATACATTGACCTGAACCTAACCCAAAATCTATAGGTCCAAGTCAAATCCAAAACATATCCAAACTCAAGAAACTCAACGAAATCAATATTAACCTACCTCATTCATGACTAACCCATCACTTAACAAGAATTGAACCCAAGCTCGACCCAAAGTAACACAACTCGAAACACAGTTGAACCAAATCAGACCCAAACCAAAATGCAAGCCCAAACTTAACCCAATTGTATAGTAACCCGATGTCAACCCAACCTATACTGATCCATCCAAATCTAACCCAAATCACCCATTTGCTACCTCGACTAGTTTTATGGTTTCAAATTGAGCCCAAAATGTCTTTCTGACCATGTCCATCCACCACATATTATGACCAATCATCAGTCATAATGCAAATATCATATTTAGGATCCAACAAATAATTTTTAAAATTTTGAACAAATACTATAGAAAAATTTATATTTAGGTGTCATGACAACCTTGTATCATATAAATGTATTATGTAATTTTAACCAATTTTATTTAGATATGATGATGTCATTAAATAGTTTTACTTTTATAACAATCCTCCGTTAAGTTGTTGAATTTTGGCTTTAATTTTCAATTTTTACACATCTTCTTTACATACAATTTTATAATAATTGCTTTCCTTTTTTTTTCAATAACAAAATTTTCAATTATATTATAAAATAGGAGAAATAACTAAATATACATTACTTAAACAATGTAAAATTTCAATAATAAGTAATTATAAGTTGAAAATTAACTAAAAATAATAAGATCCTAAAAAAACAAAAGAATTAGTTTTTTAATAAAAAAATAAATATCTAATACTTCTGAGAGAAGATAAACCATTGCAAATGACTAAAAACATTCTAGTAATGCATGACAGATACTTAATGAATAGAAGAGGAGTTATTAAAGAGAAAATATCTTAAGTTTCATTAAGAGTCTAAACACTTTGAAAAATCCACTTTTATTTAGAAAATATCGAAGAAATTTCACTAAAAAACTCTAAAAAAATCAATTAAAGATGAATAAATTCATTCAAAAGTCTAAAATAAATAGTGAAAAATTTAAAATATATTTAAAATCTATAAAATCTAAAAAGGAAAAAAAATTTAAAAACTCCATTACATGTCACACTTTCTAATGATTCCTATGAATTTCTAAATGTTGCAATGAGTTCTTGGAAATAATCACTCAAAGCACAAAATCATTAAAAAAATTGCTATATGATTAATGATGTATTTCTCCATTTCAAAGTAGAAGTTCCCATGTAGTTTAATGATAAATTTAAATAATTGATTTTGTTTAATAATATAATATATTATGATATAAAATTATAGCTATTATATTTATATTGAAAAAATATTTTTATAAATTTTTTTATTAATATATATTAAAATATATTATTAATTATAATTTATTTTTAAAATATGTGAGTTTTTTAATAAAAAAATAGAATGAGTATCTATTATGTATATAACTAGTTAACTTACGTCAAATGAAAATAATAGGGGGAAAATTGTACAAAGAAACACTCTCATCGGTAGTGGTGGTGAAAGTTAACGCAATCTGACCCATCCAACTTGACCTAACCACCATAAAAACATGACCCAATATTATCTGAGAAATTTATCAATCCAATTTGTCTAGAAACTAAACCAACGTGTTGCTGACTCAAATATAAGTAACTTGACTCAACCCGAACCCAACCTGTAACCCAACATTAACCCAACATGCTATCAACCTAACTTGCCATCAACCCGACCCACTAGCAACCCAACCTGACAGGTTAAAAATAAATTCAATATTAACGAGTTATGATAATAAAAACTATACAAGTCTTATTATTTATTTAAAGATTTTACAAATATAATTTTTTTTAATAAATTTTACTTATTTTTCTTACTTTTATTGTGGACATATCTATTTATCAATGATATTCTAATTTTACTCAATTTTTTGCATAAAAATTTAAAAATAAAAAGTTATAATAATAAAAAAAATAGCAATTAATAACATATTATTAATCACATGATTATATGAAGTTAAATTTAATTCTTACTTATGAGGTTAATAAGTTAGATTCATATTGGTGGTCAATCTCTTATTTGATCCAAATCCAAAGGGACTCCATTCAAGATTAGTTTAACATAAACCCAAACTGACCTAGCTCATAAAAACCTAAAGACTTGCTTCATCAAGTTAACCAAAACCTAATTCTTTAAATTAACTCGAACATCAAATCACCTGAATTTGAGCTTACTCAGCCTAAATTTGACCCAAATCGACAAGCTATCCTGAAATAACCCTGACTCTAATCCGACCTAATAAATTAAATAGATACAATCTAGATCTATGTCAACGTGAACCCAATTCAACCTGATTAATAATATGACCAACACAACCTAGATTCGACTAGTAGAGAAAAATAACTGTCAAACAATCCAACTCAAGAATAACCCGACCTATTATAACCTGACCTGAACCAAACCCACCTGACCCAATTTCCACCTATACTCACCTATCTCATTGACCAACACTTAAAAAATTCTGATTGACATTTAGTTAGGCTTGCTACATAAAAAATAAAAAAGATAATAAAAAAACATAGGATTATGATATCACTAGCTACCAAAAACTTTCCAAAACTTTTTTTCATTGGTGATCGCAAAAATAATGTATCACTCCTATCCACTCTTTTGTCATGTAAAAAACATACATATCAAAGCTAATACAAAAATGCTCAGAGATATCACCCTAAAGGTAATATAGTGACATAGCTATTATTTAGAAAATATATTTTTACAATATAAAAAATATTTTTATTACAATTCTATCCCTTCTTTATATTATACTTGGTACCAACACTTACTCTTTCTGGGACACTCACTCTCTCTCATTTTTGTTTCAAATCCCATGCTCTTTTCTCACCTCTCACCTCACATTACTAAGCAAAGTAATCTTTTTTTTCCAGCTACGAGAATGGTAGATCTTGTTGCATGCATGGAATTTTATTTTTTAGTCAAGGGAAAAGATCTATAATTTTTCAAGGACGGGATAGGCAAAATGTGCCGAGTGGGGGAAAGGGGAAGAGAACAAAAAAATTTGCTGATTGTCTAGGCAAATAAATGGTAAAAATTATTAAGAGGGGAGAAATCGACTAATTTTGTTGTGGTGCATTTCAAAAGCACATCTTGCTGATTGGGGGGGGGAACAATGGCAGAATGTGCCAATGGGGGACGAATGGGAAATTTTTTTGAAGATTTATTCGCATTAATTATTATTAATTATGAATTATGAATTATTATTATATTTGTAATAATTATGGTATGTTAATTAATAATTATGGTTTGTATGGTTTTTGTATTAATTTGTACAAAATTAATGATGTTTGTAATGAAGTATAATTTTTCTCTATAAACCAAAGGATTGTAGAGCTAGAGAGACTGGCAAGAAATTGATTATTATGTTTTGTTAAATATGTGTGCATTAATTATGTTTGTATTAATTAATATTAATTATTATTATATCTGTATTAATTATAGTTTGTTAATTAGAAATTATGGTTTGGGATGTGGAGGATAGTTTTGGTTGGTAGATGGGGTTGTTAATTATAATTTTATTAATTAGGTAATTTAATTATTATCAATTAATTATGTTTATATGAATTATATTAATAATCATGTTTATTAATAACATTTTAATAATTATATTTGCATTAATTATGATATTTTAATTATGGATGATTTGGTTATATTTGTTCATTATGTTTTTAGATCTATTATACATTATTAGTGATACTCTATTATTTTAATTAAATATGGCTTGGGTAAAACTTATTAAGATTCTAGGGTTTCTGGTTGTCATTTGGAGGGCAATTAAATTTATTCATTATTTTTGGTAATTGTGGTTCTTAATTATGGTTAATTTTTCTAAATTTTTTATTTATATTTTTAGATCACTTATACTCTATTAATTATGCTATGTTATTTTAATTAAATATGGGTTTGGCAAAAATTTCTAGTATTGTAGGGTTTTCGATTGTCATTTGGAAATGTAATTTTTTTTTCTCAAAATTAATGTTTTTTAATTATTTTTTTCAGTTATATTGTTTAATTGTGATTAATTTGGTTAATTGTGTTTATTTTATTTTTAGATCTATTATACTCTATTAATTATGCATTATTATTTTAATTAAATATGAATTTGGGAAAAATAGTCGGTATTCCAAGGTTTTTGGTTGTCATTGGTATGAGTGATTGTGTTTACTGATTATGGTTTGTTAATTGTGGTTTTAATTATTTTTAATTTATTTGAATTTGTTATTTATATTTTTAGATCTCTTATGCTCCATTAATTATAGTCTGTTATTTTAATTAAATATGGGTTTGGCTAAAATTATCGGTATTGTAGGATTTTAGCTTGTTGTTTAGAGGGGTAATTTTTTTTAATTATGATTTCTTAATTATATTTTTTATTTATATTTTTTTATTATGGTTAATTTGGTTAAATTTTTCATTATATTTTTAGATCTATTATGCTATTTTAATTGTGTTATTATATTATTTATATATGAGTTGATATTAAATAATTTTTTTAATATTCTAATTAAATATGTTAAATATTGTTATGTGGTGGGGGTTA
The DNA here is from genome assembly GCA_039764185.1 of Tamarix austromongolica. Taxonomy (NCBI): domain Eukaryota; kingdom Viridiplantae; phylum Streptophyta; class Magnoliopsida; order Caryophyllales; family Tamaricaceae; genus Tamarix; species Tamarix austromongolica. The sequence continues at coordinate 85,249,053 of CM077818.1, read as the reverse complement.
TTGGTGAATGTTTTTAATTATATTGATTGGATAAAATATTAATTTTGTTATTGAAATTCATATAAGTTGCAGATTAGACAAAGTAGTAGATAGAACTGAAGGTAGTCTTACTACCGCATCTTCATAACTTAAAAGAATGGATACAGAACAACCTGCTCTGATATCATGTCTAAAAGGTTTGGGAAGAAATATTACCAGAGGATTACAATAAGGTAAAAAAAAAAGTAGCCAACAAGAACTATGATGAAGCTCTCGAACAATCAAGGTTTAATGATGAAGCTCCTACCATTCTAACATTTGCTGACTATGTAGGTTATCCATCATTTATGGCCAATGTTGTCATTTTAGGATACAGAGGTTCAGGGTTTAGAGGTTCAAGGAATAGAGGTTTGGGGGTAGGGGGTAGGGGTTTGAGGTTTGTTGGTTTAGTGTACTATGGTTTCAAGGTCGGAGGTTTGGCCTACGAAGGTTTAAGGTCAGAGATTCTGGTTATGGAGGTTTTCCATTATCTACATAATATGTATATTTTCTTAGCTTACCTACACAATCAGACATGGGAGTACCATCATCCTCAATTCACCCACTTGGTGTTGGTTATTTTAGATCATCATTGGATTTACCTACATCATTACCCCATATTAATGATCAACCATCGTCATCAACATATGTGTATCATAATGATGTTGTATATCATGATAATGATGATGATGATGATGATGACAACAATGATGATGATGATAGAGATGATGATGGAGACAGTGATGATGATGATGGAGATGTTGGTGATGCTATTGAATATAAACATGTTATACAGTTGAAGAATGGATGATACTTACTTGGGTCATGTTCCGAAGGTCCAATCATCCTTCATTTGATCCCAAGTTTCAGCGGTCATGCGGCTTTAGATTTATGGTTAGGAAAGGTATGCTTATCATATACATTATTAAATATTTATTTTATTTGTAACCAATCATATATATTCATTATATATGCTAATTTTATTTTTTAGGGTCATGGTTGTCATAGGATCTACATTAGAGAAGAAGTTCTGAAAATGTTTGTTTTTTGAATTATAAATGAAAGGATGTTCACTATGATACACCAAGTAGGATTGCAATACCTTCTAGCTTGCACATTTGAGCATGCCAACATGCCACTTATTTTAGCATTCATTGAAAGATGGAAACTAAACACTAAAAGCTTTCATATGCCATGGGGTGAGATGATAATCATCCTTTTAGATGTACATCGCATATTAAGGCTACGAGTTGATGTTAATCCTTAACATTTGGAGATGACTGCTGACACACATGGACAATTGATTGGTGCAATGGGTGCCTTATTTGGGATGAAGGAAATTCAACTAAATGAATTGACTCGAAAGGTGGGATTCCATGTAAATGGCTACAGAAGTACGTGAATCATACTGGTTAGAGGATGAAAAAAATCAATTGGGTATTTATTATGATTGATTGACCTATCAATATTTGTCAATAAGTCAGTTGATAAAGTTAATCCATATTATATCCTTTTTCTTTAAGATCTTAGTCAGGTTGAAGGTACATTGGGTGTAGCCACATTTACTTTTCTACATTGACAACTTGGGATAACTTCTAGAGCCGACACTGCTCAAATGTCAAGCTGTGTCACTCTATTACTTGGATACATTATTTATAATTCTAACAACCAAATATTATAAAAGACTTAGATTTATGAGTACTTTTCAAAATTTGGAGTGGTACGTTATAGGTATGATCCAGACCATCATTATTGTATGAAGTGGTTTTATGGACATGAATTTGATAATAAATTGGAGATATTCAAGTAACTTTAATTAAATATTGATCTTATGCCTGCATCAAATGCATGCTCAAAGTATCATGTGCTTACTATATTATGTTAATGATATTTGTATTTAGTTTAAATTTTTTGTGACAAACGATTTGAGACCTATACTGAGTAGTTGAACTATATAGGGATTTTCCTATAGAATTATATCACAGTTACCTACATTATTTGGAGAAAGTAGAACTGTATATGCTTGATAGAGTCACATGCTAGTTCAAATATACACAAGTAATCCCTAAGGAGCCTATCAAACCACTAGGAATATAGAGGACCTTTCCTCAAGAGGCATAAAGTTTTTTTATGCACATATGCTTAACCAATGGTTCTTGAGGCATGAACACATATTGGTTCTGGATGTTGTCGAACCATTAGCTCAGTACCTATGGGGCTTTGCTCATGACTATATGGATTGATATATTCCTATAACTCACAGGTATATGTTAGTAACAATGGAATAATATTTAGCTAAACATTAGAAGGATGAGCTTAGCTAAACATTAGAATGATGAGCATCAAATTTTAGCTGAAATACATTTGAATGAAGCTTGTAAAACTATCCCTTGATTCTATTAGAGGGGAGAACTAGCTCCAAATTATTAGTATCTAGTTACATGTATTGAAAATCTTGTCCATAATTTAGGAGTTACTCTACCTAGGCGTGGGCATAGGCGTGGGTATGAACATGGACATGAAAGTTTACAATGACCTTGATGTATTGCTATATAGTTATGTACTTTGATTAAAATATTTTTTTTACAATTCATGCTAGATTTTTTTATTTTGTATCTATTCGTTGAAATTATTATTCAATCTACATGTATCGTGTTGAACTCTGAAATACTTAAATTGAATAAGGTACAAATATATCCAATTACCATAATTTAGATACTTAGTTTATCATAGAAAGCTAATAAGGAAAAACCCCAAATTTGTATAAATTATCATGTCAATGCTTATAAAGATATAACCACAAATAAACTAAGAAAATATTACAATAATTCTAGATAAAAGTCTCGTTCGAAGATAACAGATGTAGCTCTTAGGTGCCATCATTAACCAATGAATGCCATTATTGGAATCTTGAAGAATATAATATATTTCATGTCTAAAATATTGTTATCATAGTATCTATTCCAATTTTCATATATTGGTGGGAGTGGAAAATTTTCCAAAAGATATACCTATCAGACACAGAAATATAACAATTGGCATTAATATAATATTGAAAGGAAAAAAAAGTCATAAAACACTTGCATACCGATATGTAGGGATGCATGTCTTGCAAAAAACATATAATCACTTCATTTTTAGGGACTTGGATTCCATATTGCATCACTAAAGGTAGAAATGAATTGCATGCATTCAATGATTTGCAATGACATGACAAATATCTTGCATTTGCATCGAGTATATCATTGGAGCTAGCTCTTCCCAGTGACAATAGTATTAACAACTTGATCAACATTGTTATATATGAACATATTCTTATACAACAATTATCTCACTAATATCTCATGATATAATTTGGTATGAATCTAAATCCACCATTCCTCATCTCCTAGTATAAAATACACCAATCAACTGAAACCACAATTTCCATCTCCTAACACAATATACCAGGTACTAATATATGGAACTATATGTTAATTCATCTAAGTCATGTATGGAAATTGTAATTAGACTGATGACATATATTTTCATTGTCATCCTTAATCCCAACCCCTTGCTCGACCTTATGTTGATCTCTAACGACTAGAAATTTATTGTACTATGTACTCCCAACTAGATTGTTCCTTTCTGGTGGAGTTTCTTGGGAAACCCCTATGTTGTCATACTAGTGGCTCATAGAGAGGTGTTCTTTGGGAAATAACAATATTAAATATCTCTATGGCCAATTGACTCTGTATTGTTAGCGGCAGGCTTATAACATCATCCATGAAAATATGGAGTAAATGAGATGCGTCATTTATTAGTTCTTGTAGTGTCAATGGATTAATCCCCCCCATCTATATTGATTTTCTTCTAGAACAGATGAATATTTTTGAGGGGCATTGACATGTAGTTATGAATGCATGTATTAATATTTTGTCTACATGGTATCCCATGCATATGTTGCATGTAACAATTACATAGAATCCATCGACCATACCTACATAATCACTTATTTCACACACTTTATTGACCATATCCATTGCGTATAAGGCAATGTGACCTCTTAAATTGGTGTAAAGGCCACTTGTAGCGAAATGAGGTGTATTGAACCAAGAACTGTCTAGGGATGCCTTTATCTCGTCATGTTGCAATTTAAAGAATGTGTACATTTGTTAAAATAATAAGTTAAAGCTACCTCATGATGTCTCTAGAAATCTCTTCAAAGATCTGCGAGTACTATCAACATTGTTGTAAAAAAAATCAGTATAATACTTTATCACCAAAAATAATTAAAGGTAGCTATAATAGGAGATAAAATAACTTTCATACGTATTCGTTGTATTCTGATTGATATAAAACACGTCACTGAAGAAAGTAGAAATAATTTTTTGTTTAGATATTTGTAGCTAATTCATTTTTAGATACAAAATTAGGCTAGGAATTTTTTGTAATCTTCCTCCAATGACAAGAGTCATTCTTCATATGTTTGTTCATCCATAGCATCTATCACATTTTTCCATCATGACATAAAACCACATGCGAATGATGAATGACCATATACTTTCTTACACCTTTCATCCACATTTTTATTAATATGAAATCTACAAAATAAATGATTTGAAGTCAAAAAAATACGTTATATAGCCAAAATTAGAGCCAGTTTCTGGTCGGTAATAATGGTGGTTGGAAGCATAGATGGAACCATTAAGGTCTTCAACCTCTCAAGTACCCACAAATAATTTTTCTTCTTTTTAGATGGCATGTATTCACATGCAATGTTGAAATTCAATTGTAATGGTGTCAGTCTAATAATTTCAAGTAAGGGTATTTCATATCTATTCGTCTTATATGTGTAATCCATTTGTAAAACAAAAGGAAATAAGGGTAAAATATTAATAGTACGTATTAGGCAAATAGATATTTTCTTATTATATTTGATTTCAGCTTACTTCGATGCCACTGAAATAATAGTTCTCAACCAACATACTCATAAAATGGTGTAGTATTGTTTGACCGTCCATTTCTTCGAACATAAGCTTCTATCAGGAAGTATAAATATCCCTTATCATACTCACATTTTCTTCAAATTATATTTTAAGAAGCGGTGTGATTTGTTGTGGCTTTACATTAGCTATAATAGGTTCATCAATAAATTAAAATTTATTTTTAGTCAACTTACCTAGAACAACATGCCCTTATTTATAATTTATCAATTCGTGATTGTGTGTCATATTTCTAAACACCACTTGCCATCTACCATCATTATTTTCAACACCAAGAATAAAAAGGGATAATCATTATTTTTAGAACTTGTATTACATATACCTTTGGTATTTGTAGGTCTAGCATGGATACGCATTCCAATTCTTTCACATGTTATTGAGACTATACCTGACTCTACACTATTTTTGCAACTAGAACATTAGATGATCAAAATCATTTTATAAGTTCCGCCCAATTGTTTAACCCATGTTACAAGTTCTTCATTATTATAAAATATTTTCTCTATTAGAAAAAAAAATCTTTGTTATTTTTTTATCGTAAAACATGTATTATCCATATCCTAAAAAAAGTATTAATTTTATCATGGTTAATTCATTGACACAATTTACAATACTAAATAAATAAATTGTACCTCTTCGTCTAAGTGTTAATTAATATTTGGAGAATCCATTTGTATTTCTTCTGTATATCCATAGCATGTCGGTATTATAAATCCATCATCATAGCACTTTGGGGTTCTAATCCCATCTTCGAAGTTTATTGGAGTTTTAAACTCTTCGTACTTTGTCAGAGTTCCGAACTCGTCATAATTTGAAGATCTTCTATATTCATTATTCATTGTGAGTGTTTTAAAAAAAATATTGTGAAATGTTATCAAAATATTAAACAAAGACTTCCTTCGATGAAGAATTTATAATAAAATGTATACTTAATTTCTCTATGACAGAAATACAAATGTTGAAGTCTCTCCTTTATATATGCACGTTTGGACTATATAAACTAAAACAATACATTTGTGTCTATTAATTTTTTTTTAAAAAAATCAATGCTTATCCAACGTCATTATACCTATTGTTCTGAAAAAAAAAAATTCTTCCCTATAAGGTGCACAACCACTCCCTATAATGTGTAAAACCACATAGTTGAAGATAAAATTTTATAGTTTGCATCGATGGGAGGCTGAGAATTCAAACACCATGTTCTAGTTAATAATTGCAGGAATAATAGGGGTAGTGGCGAGGTTGGGCCAGTGGTTGGGGGGCTTCGGCATCATTTTCCATTGGTCGGTAGGGAGCTTCAACATTTTTTTCTTGTGGGGTGGGGGAGGAGCATCAACATTTTTTGATGGTGGGGTGGGGAAAGTTGCGGTAAAATTTTCCAGTGGGGTAGGGGGAGCTGTAGTAAAATTTGTCATTACTTGACAATTAAAATTTAGCAATTATTTTCCATAAATTAACTTTGGTTTTTCCAAATAATAAGACCCCAAAGTGCTTTGCATAACCACCTAAAAGATTAGTTACAAAAGGTTTTTAGATTTGATTAATCTAGCATATTTCAATGAAAGTTCAAGCACATATAACCGAGCTCCGGTAAGATCAACAAAAACAAGCCCCATCATAATTTAAGCACTAAGATAGCACCGACACCACATAACAAATTAACACTAATACCTTCTAATACCTTTAAAAGGTAGTGTTTAAATATAAACTTCACTAAAATTGTACCTAGGGATATGTATTATCAATTAGAGTTGTTTTGATTAGTACTACTAACTAGATTAGGCACGGTTAAGCTTACCGGTAGTGAAGGATATGACTTGCTTCTAACAACCTAGGTTTAGTAAAAGATGCATTATATCACCCTATTTCATTTATCTCTTGTATGGATATTGGATGGACAACTTATCAAAGTATCATTTTCTATTGCACTTTGCTTTTAAGCAACCTCATTTGCAATAAAAGCGATACCTTTCGACTAACATGGATATGACAATAATGCAAGATAAAACATACATAGTGTATAAATAAACTATGAGTGAAGATATGACAAGAAAAGCCTAGGTTCCCCTTTTTAACAATAAGATCAAAACTTTTATCCGCTCATAATAGAAGTACAAATAATTTAGAGTTAAACATCTAGCTATGTGCATAGTGTACTTTGAAGGTGTGGATGATGGGGTCAGGGCATCTATTACTTTTTTTAGCTTTCAAGAGGGTGTGTTATCGATACCTTTGTCTTCGGCTAGGATTTCCTCCACTCACGTGAAATAATTGTTGGAGAAGGTTACTTCTCACATTCAACATTAGAGTACAATGTATCTTTCTTATGCATGGAGAATTTAACTTATCAAATCTATCATGTTTAGCATCTAGGTATACCATAGCTAGGTTATTTTGTTGCCAAAGAAAATTCTATGCAAGTTCTCAAGCCTTTGCAGATCATTTCTCTATTTTAGTAATCTAAGAAAAAGATATAGAGTGTTAAAAACTTGGGATTACTTGTGCATGCTAAAGGATGAGGGTGGATAGGGTTTCTTGTAGCTCAAGAAGGACTATCTATGAGTGAAATGGGTGCATACAATTTATATACAATGTGGGAATGTTTAGATGTACACTCTCACATCATAAATGTCATGGAAGGTGCTAGTTATCAAGGATATTGTTAGAGACCTTATCCAAGCATGTCAGGATACTAGGTGTAACACTCCCAATTTTTGGACTAGAAAATTTTAATTTTCAGACACTATGTAAGCGATTGATAAACAAAACTGGGGAATGTTACTACTACATCAACCATGATAGAGGTGTGATCATCACCTAACCCATACCTAATGCAAAGAAAAATAGAACATAATAATAATGTGACAGTACAAAGAAATAAAGACTAAGACCATATCATAGATAGGATGATCATGATAGTTTACAAAATCAAATACAAGAATTTGAGTCAAGAGTTTAAATAACTAAAAATATTAAATATCCCAACGCAGTCGGCACAATACTAAAAACCAGTTAGCCTAACTCTTAGCCACAATCATAAACCTTGGACCCCAAGTAATGACCCACTAATGGCCCACATCATCACCCTCAGCGTACTCTAACTAAGAGTCGCAACCTTATGAATCATCCTCTACTCCCCAGACAAGAAGTCGAATCATTACAATGACCATACGAGTGTAGTATCAGTACAGTAAAGTATTGATAAAATATATTACCTAAACTATGGAAGGCTAATGCAACATATTAAATTCACATAATAGCATGTTCATATTATCATGATAAAACTTAAGTACAACGTAGTATGCATACATGGAAGTCATGGAAGTATAGAAATATAATAATACATGTGATGCGTAAAATGCAAACCATAATAGTATTCCTCTTTTAGTGACTGCACAATTTTTTGACTAGTAAGATAATTTTTTCAACCATACCCAGTTCTCCACTATGAACAAAAGTCATGGAAACACAAGATAATCACAATGGGATACCATACACATAACACAAGCTCATGATACATCGAAGGGGATTTCTTCAAGGAAACCACACCCACTACACATCGAGTGCACCTACCACAAAAATTGGGATACCACACCTACCACACGTGGTCAAAGTACACCAAGGGGGATTGTACTAAGATACCTCACCCACCACACTTGAATGTCTCTACCACAAAGGCTAAAAAGTTAAGATACCATACCCACCTAAGAAATGGACAACAGGAAGTGTCAGAGGGCTTGTATTGGGACATCTCACCCACCCATAAGAAAAACCAATGCGTATATCCCTCTATCGACCATAACTCGGTAGAAAAGGAAATAGGTTCTGAGTGAAAGATATAAACCAAGGGAAATCCACCCACTAACTCCCCGCAACTACCCAAGAGCTAGAGAATAAGAAGAATCAAACAAAGTCTTAAACCATTAATTTATGTATAGCTCATATCAAAAATCACAAGAAGTCCCCACATAACCAAATTGGATGTTTCCAAATAATAATACCAAACACAATTAAAATCCCATATTTAACCAATTGTGTGTTTAAAGGTGACACCAAATTTATATACCAATTAGGTATTTAAGGATAACACCAAACTCAACCAAAGTAAGCTTCAAATACCATCACATTGGTTCATATAAAATTAAGTCAATTATGGTTGAAGTCATAATTAATGTCATAAATACATGGTATAATCAACACAAAAGGCCCAAGAGAAACACAACAAATCATAACAAACTAGCCAGTTTTCTACCAAACTAGTTAATGGGTCCTCAGACTAGTCAACTGGTCTAGTTGTACCAGACCTAGAATAAAACCAAAACCAAAGTACCCATCTACTGGTTAGCCTCACCAGTCGACTGCTCATATGAACCAATCAACTAGTTGGGTCCAACCGGTTGATGGGTCTAAGTAGAGACAAACTATTCTGGCTTGTAGAAAAACTAATCGATGGGTTTGACCAACCAATCGACTGGTTACTATTGGTTTGGTCCAACCAATCAATGGGTCTAAGAAGAGACCAAACCATCTTGATTTGTAAGGACACAATCGATGGATTTCACCAACCAATAGACTGTTCATCAAAACTAGTCGACCTGTTTATCAATAAATTGACTATTCTCATGACCAATCGATCCAAAACTCCAAACTATTTGACTACTCACAAAATCAATCAATTGGTTTGAGGAACCAATCGATTAGTCTAGTTAAAACATAACCAAGACTTGGGAAACAAATACCAAAATTTACCACACTTTACCATATTTGATCCTAGCATGCTTCTATGTCAAACACACATAAAACTACATGCTTTACACATAGAATCACATGGACACATGGTAATATACACACTTAACCAAATCATGGTTAACAACTAATTTCATAATTAAAATTAGGAATCACATAATACTTACATAGAAGGGATTATACCACAAGCTCATACTATGGAAAAATTAAATCATACTCATATAAACACTAACACATGGAACCTTATTATACGACATAAACCTAATTATGTTAAAGATAATTCTCATATAAACACTAACACATGGAAGCTTAATATACTACATAAACCTAATTATGTTAAAGATAAGAATGCCTCACATTGAAGTAATTCTTCTAATACAAAACTCCTACTGGATAGCCTATTTAGTAGAACTTCAATTCCTATGAGAATTAAAGTAAAACTATTAAAAATCCTCTTCCACAATTGTATTAAAATCAATAAAATCAAAAGAAGGAGAGAAACACAAATAACCACCTTTAGATGCAAAATAGGGTGTTAAAAGTGAAGCTAAATTCTCCAACTTTTCTCAACCTTAATTATTTTTCTTACCTAAGGATATCAAGAGAGAACTAAAAAAAATATTGGAAGAAGAGAAAGTAACTCAATGTTTGCACAATTCAAAGGAGAAAATCAAAGAGAATCTCTATTTTTCTCAATAGAAGGAAGAAGAAAGGAAAAATGGAAAAGTATTCAACACTTAGTGAGATTTTTAATAGGAAGAAGGGAAAAGAGAGCAATAACACAAGTGCAGAATGAAGGTAGATCTATAAAATGAGAGGTATAGGAGCATTTGGTTGACATCCCCAAAGGAAAGGAGGGATGAGATAGGTGAGGTGAGGGATGACATGGTGGGATGGTGAGGGGTTAAGTGCAGTCAAAGATGGATATGCAAGTTGGTTGGCAAGTAAAGGGAGAGTCTCCATAGTCCATAAATGCTACCCCAGCTACCAGAAGAGAGAAGGGGAGATGAGGGAAGAAGGAGAAGGGAGGCTTGTCTCAAAAAGTGGGGTTTTGAGAAAATTTTGCTAATTAAAATCATGTAAAGGTTTAATTAATATGAAAATAATAGCAGAAAGATAAAACATGTATATTAGCATAACTGAATTCAAATTAAAAGTTTTCATAGTCATTGGGGAGAAATTCGAATCAAAATAAAAAAAATGGGTCTAAAATCATAGGAAAATTAGTTGATCGTTTATATAAACCAGTCAAATGGTATGCTTGAAATTCATATATTTATTATAACTTAGAGCCCTATTCAAAACAAAAAATTGATTTATTATATATCAACATAATTCTAAATATAATTTAGAGGATTTTGGGACGACGTATTACATTAGGTGTTAATACTATTTCATTAGGAGGATATATAAGGAGCTGAGATCGAGATAGAGTAAGAGGTGGTGTCACATCTAATGTGGAAACCTCTCACCCTCTCTATATGCCATACCCCTATTATGGTTGGAATTACATAATAGTATACCTCCATAGAGAGATAATAGCACATGGAGTACATTTGAATGCTATTTATATGTTTTGTGGGAGTCTTATTGAGTATGTGGCACATGTATTCATGCAGTGTTCCCTTCCATTAGGTGTTTGGCAATGCATTCTTGCCACTATAAGAATATGAGATGAGATGGTAGATTAAGCTAGTGAGACTCTAGTGTTGGTGACTAGAATAAGGAATTTTGATGAAACCCTGTTAGGTATCGAAGAAAAACACTATACCAACAAGTCGAACGATATGTTCAAATTTTTTTTGAAATAGATCAGCCTAAGGATAGAACCGAAGGAAGATCAAAAAACTCAGAGCACAATTAAAATCAATGGCAATTGAGCGATGAATACATAGAAGATGATTTAGTGAGAGAGAGAATCAAGAAGGAGAAGATTCGAGAGTCACCAGAGAGAGTTGAGAGAGAATCAAGAGAGAGAATAGTCGTCTCAAAAAGAGTATTATTATTGTCCAAGAAATTACCAACTAAGCTACGTCATCCCCCCTATATACCGTATACATATACACATACAAATACAAGATAGTGGGCCGGCTGAATCAAACCTCACGCTATCAGCCCATCACAATTAATACAACATAGCAAATATTGGGTGGTGCTGAATTATCTAATAAACCCAATTACAACAATTACAATCATTCCCAAAATTAATTGACAGATTATAATTATTCTCCCATTAGCTAATTTATTTAGCTAACTGTGATAATTAAGGTTTGTATAGGCAACAATCCTTCTAATCCAATTATGGGTCGGGTGGCTGACCATGTGGCCTACTTAATTCCACTAGCTATGATTGCCGATGATTGCATCATATGGGAATACAACAAATTTCCCCACTGATATTAATAAAATTGAAATCAATTCATTCAACAGTTCCATATCAGCATATCCATACAGCAACAGCAACAACCAGCAACAATCACTCACAACAACCAACAACATGCTCCATTTCCATTACCTGAGTTCTTATCTCTTTTTTTCCCTAATTATTCACAAAATAATAGAAATAATTATATGTACAATTTATATCACAACAATCAAAAAAATTATCAAAATAAAAAATTATTGAGATACACATCACATTTAATGTTGAAGAAATTGGTGTTGTGTGCATTGTTTGCTTCCTTTGTCAAAGTTGTTTGGTATAAGCAAAATATAAGGGATTTTTGAGATTTCAAAAGAGAAGAAAGCATAATTTTGTACTCCATTGTTATGACTGTTGGGATAAGGATTTATAATCCCCATTATAAGGACAAGTATGAGTTGTGGCCAAGTGTCATGGATTGTATTTTTTAGTCAAAGTATTTAGATTTAATACTAATTTTGAAGTAATGGAATCATTTTTTACTTATAAAAAAGGAGTTACAATACTTAAAGCACTTTCCCCATACAAAAATAAAGATGGATGGAAGAGAGATTGAGTGAGAGAGAAGCCTACATATAAACAATAATAATGCGATAATCAACAAACAACATTTCTCATTGCAACAAAGCAATGCATGGTTGCACTAACAAATTATTCAATGATGACAAGACATTAGTACAAAAACAAAATTTCTCATTTCAACAATGTAATGCATAGTTGTAGCAACAAATTATTCAGCAATGAAAGGACACAAGTACAAAAACTAAATTTCCTTAAGTGGATCAATAAATAAATATATCAATAAGAAAATAAGAAATAAAAAGATAAGTGAACCCCATGTTAAAAAAAGGGAAATAAAAAAGACCGATGAACTAATGGAAAAATAGGAAACATAATTTTTAAGAGACCATATTGTTAAGGGCCAAAAGAATAGTGTAGGCTAAACATTAAAATTAAACAAGAAGGATGCAAAACAACATTGTAGGGTAAAAAGAGCATTGATCCAACAATAACTCAATGAAGATACCATAATAGAACCCTAAAATGTCAAGCAAAAAATAGTATTATTAAATAAACAATGTCAAGCAAAAAATAGTATTACAAATATCACTACAGTTTGACACACATCTATTGTTTCTTGTTAAAATGCCAAAAACAATGTCAAGCAAAAAATAGTATTATTAAATAAACAAATACCAAATTATGAAATGCTAAGCCAACAAAATATGAAACAAAATAATAAATGAATTTAAAGAAAAAAAATGTATGAAGATTGATAATGTTATTATCTAGAATACAAGCACCATTTACAAACATAGAAATTCTCCAATATTACAAAACATTAAAATCACAAAATAGAAATTATTTTCAAAGGCTTATAAGAATTCACTTGAGATAACTATTTGATAATAGTTCACCAAAATAGCAAAATTATTGTCTTGAGGTGTGTGTTAAATTTAAACTCAACGTACCTAATTAACCCATGTTTGACATTGGTGCTTTCCAAAGGTCAACATACAAGATGATTAACAAGTACAAACAATGTTTTGAGCTTGGTTAGAGTAACAACCTTGGTGAACATATCAAAAATATTTACAATGGTACCATTATTAAGAAGTAATATATTCTTCAATGACCTCTAACACTAAACTATAACATATTTTACTTTAATATATAAAAAACTTATTTATAATGAAAGCATGAAATCTTAAAATCCTACCCAATGGCATTACCGCGACACCAAGCATGAAAAAAGTGTCCACCACTTGACTTATTTACAATGCACAGATAAGAAAAAAAACTAAACTTATAAAAACATACAAGGTAGTGTTAAAAAAAACCACAATCTCCAACACTTTATTATGGTACCAATCATCTAAACCAAATTTATTCTAGTACAAACCAAAGTTTTATTGTACATATGAAAATGAAAGTATATGCAAACAAGTAGCCAAATAGAAGAAATTTTTTAGAGAGACTCCACTCCAATCTAAGCATAGACACCATCATGGTCCAAGAACATTTACAACCCATGGTAATCCAATTCCGTTCTGCAAAGAATCATCATAGGTTACGTTTACACACAATGCAAATGAAATGCCCCGAAAATTTCTAATTTTAAATATTATATTTAAATGAGGTTTTGTTATAAAAATTAATTAAATAAATTATTTTATTAAAATAAAAGGAAATTAATTAGGATAAATCAAGAAGAAATTTATAACTATTTTTATTAGGAGAGAATTTGGATATTTTGACTAATCAAGGATTTTAATTTGGGAATTAATTAAATAAATTATATTATTTAAAATAATAAGGAGAAAATAGTTTGAAATTAATATTAATTTTATAAATAATTTAATGGAAGAAAATTTGGGTGTTTTGCTAATTAAATTGGAATTTATAGAAAATCTTTTAAAAACCCTAAACTAGCCTAAAAAGGGAATTTAATATTTTTGTTAAATAAATATTTTATATTAAATACCCAAAATATTCTAATTAATTTATTTAAACCCAAAACCTTATTTTCTTCCTTTTTTCCTTTTTTCCTCTTTCTTTTTCTTTTCTCCTTTTCTTTCTTTTCTTTCTTCCTCCTTCCGCCGAATGGGCCTGGCGCGGCCCAATCCTCTTTCCTTTTTCTTCCTTTCTTCTCCCGCGGCCCAGCGTCGCTGGCCTTCTTCCTGCGTGCACCCAGACGCGGCGTTTTGGTCGATTTCATGTCGAGACGCTGCGTCTCGTTAAGTGAGGGCCTAACCGGCGCGCGAAGCGCCCGGTTCTCCCCTTTCTTTTCCTTCCTCGGCCGACCGGCCCACCTTCTTTCTTCTTCCTTCTCCCTCCGTCTTTCCCCGTCGCTGCGCTAAAACCTTCAACCCCATCAATGGCCTCTTCGGCTACGGTAATTAATACCGGTCGTTTCTTGCCTCATTGTCTTCCTCTTAACTCTAGGAGTAAGTTGGCATAATTATTGGACGTTAAATCTCGCCCGTTTCTTCTGCCCAGCCTCGCGAAATTTCGAAGTAACCCAAACGATGGCCGATCAATTACTGCCACCGGCCACCCAAATTCTTGCAATTACTACCTCTCTGTCGAGCTTCAACACCCTATTATCCTATCCACCATCTATTAATAGCCTAGTTGTAGGAGTTTTTGGAGTTTTTCTCCCCCGAAAACCCTAAGCAAGGGCTGGCCGCCACCATGACTTCAGACGCTTCTCCTGCTGTTGATAGTCAACCTCCACGCCACCGCAGCATTCCATTTTCTTCCCTGAAATTTTCTCTAGTTAACTAAACCATTTTTAACCTTCAATTCTTCTTGCATGGGCCTCCATAGTCGTGCCAAGTTTGCTGCTCATCTCGCCAGAATTTTCACCCCGAAACCCTTAAGTCGCCGTCTGCCGCCGTTTCCGCCACTTTTACCGTCCTCTGAACCACCCAAAAACTCCCTCTAATCCTCCTCCACCAAACCATAACCTTATTTTAATTTTTCCCCTGCTCCTTCTCTCTTTTTCTTCATCTTTTTCCTTCTTAGATCATTTTATCGGCCACAGCCATGAACCACCGTCGGTGCCGCCCATTCCTGCCGACTCAAGGTGAAACCTTAGACCTCCTTAGTTATTATTTACTATTTATTGTAAATTATTCCATTTTTTATTTTATTTATTAGTAACTATTTGAATATAATAATTATTTCCTTGCTATTAATATTATTATTATTTGATATAAAATTTATGTTGAATTGTACTTGCAGGTTGGAGAATGGTAATAAAATAATTTTATTGTTAGTTTCGAATTTTAGGTTATTAATTGAATTATTATATGATTATTATCATTCTTCTTCTTATTATTAATATTATAATTATTAGAATAATTATTATTAACATTTTATTTATTTATTCTGGAAAATCCTAGGCCCTAATTTTACATTAACATTCACACTTATGTATTAATAACCATTAATAATAATATTATCATTATCTTTATTATTTCAATATTATTATTATATATGTTATTAGTTTTATTATTAATATTAATAAATAGTAGGTCATTAGTTATAAGTAGGGTCGAAACCCCACTTTAAATTTAAAGCTTATATATGTATATTGTTATTTTTATTAGTATTATTATTTTTAATATTATCTTTAGTTATAATATTTAGTTATTATTATTATTATTATTATTATTATTATTATTATTATTATTATTATATCTTTGCTAATATTATTTTGGTGGAGGGTAGAAACCCTTATATCACCTTTTTATTTTGAACTGCATTAGTTTTATTATTAATATTCTACTAGTATTTTGTAGAGTTAATTCTAATATAATAATTTTTAATTAAAAATAAGGTCTTGGGGTAAGTTAGAAATAATAGCATTCTTAAGAGAAAACCTAATCCTAGTATTTTTCCCATAGTAGGTGAGTCCAACCAAAGCCCTCAAGTGATATAGGAGCGTGCTCCGAGACCGGTGACGTTTTAGGTAAGGGTTTACTAAGGCCATTGTATGTCTATGTGCATTGTGTGCTGCATATGCCATGTATTCTATGTTATCATCATTAATTATGTTGTATATGATATGATGTGGAGTTCATGTATGATCTTGGGTTGTTATATGGGATGTGTTTTATTTGTAAGTGATGATGTGCGATGTAGCCTTAAGACATGCATGTTAGGGTTGTAAAATAATGATGGGTAGTGTAACAATGTGGCGATAGGGTTTTGCATGAAATGGCATGGTGTTAGGTCTTTACATAAAGGGGGTATGGTGTTATGGTTTTGCTTGATAGGGTATGGGTATTGGTTTTGCATGATATGGTATGGGTATTGGTTTTGTGTGATATGGTATGGTATTATGGTTTGCATGGAGGTATGTCTACGTGGAGTTGGGGTTTGTATGTGAATTAGGGCTTACATGTGAATTAGGGTTAGTATGGGAATGTGATCTATGTTGAGTTGAAATTTGCATGTGAGTTAAGGTTGGCATATGAATTAGGGTTTGCATGGAGTCATGGATTACGTGGAGTTAGGGTTCCCATGGGAGCTAGGGTTTGCATGTAAGTGTAGATTACATGGAGTTAGGGTTCGCATGGGATCTAGGGTTTGCATGTAAGTGTAGTTACGTGGAGTTAGTTTTGCATGGGAGCTAGGGTTACATGCAGGTGTGGTTTACATAGAGTTAGGGTTTGCATGGAGTTAGTCATGCATGTCTCGGCAAATGTATGTGCATGGAAAATATTTATGAATAAAATATTTAAGACACTAATATTTTAAAGTAGAAGATTATTGAGCCGAGTCCAGACCGATCTACCGGTCAGGAATAGTGGTTAGGACACGTAGTCCTATGTGTGACCGATCCACCGGTTATAATAGTGGTTAGGACATGAGGTTTTATATGTGATCGGCCCACCGGTGATAATAGTGGGGTGACTCGAGCTCAATAGACACAAACCAGAATCGTTAAAGCTCTTAAAAGATACTAATCACTTACAGTGGAACACCATGCGAGCAGGAACCAGACCGATCCACCGGTCAGGAATAGTGGTTAGGGTTGTACCCTATGTGTGACCGATCCACCGGTAATAATAGTGGTTAGGGCATGATGCTCTATGTGTGACTGGCCCACCGGCTATAATAGTGGGGTGTTCCTGTACTCGCATGGATTGATAAAATGGCATGACGTGTATCGACTTACGATGAAAGAAAGAGTAAACCATTAATCCAGATCTTTTTGGACCTGATATGTGGACTTGTTGATATTATGCTATGGATTTCATTATATGCTTTGATGTATCACATGTGTAGTTTGAAATTTGATGTTGATTATTATCTTGCATGATTCGATGTGTAAATGTGTCGGCCTTAGTATTCAGTTACCTTACTCAGTACGTAGCGTACTAATCACCCGTTTCATGGGTGCTGCTCATTCCAACGAGTAGAAGGCCCATCTGATTTCCTGCAGGTAGGAGATGTCTTTTATGATGATATCGATGTTTATGGGACATCAGGGGGGATCGAGAGATGATGGGGCGGGATCAGTTCCCGTAGCGACATGGCTGGCTCTCCTTGAGATTTTTACTACCATTTCTCTTATTTATGAATAATACTTTGGAACAATTTTATTATTATGGTTATCTCCTTTCTCGATAAACTAAACCTCGTACTTTGGGTTTGTGTAAAGACTTGCGCGAATTTGATCTCTGTAATTATGAAGTTGGTTTATCTATTAATGTCTCAAGTTATTTTTCTTAGCCTTAGCACTTAATGCTAGATCGGTACAAGTGAACCGGTCTAGTATTAAGTGTGGCGGTAACATTCCCATAATTCACAGGTTTTAAGTATTTCTATTTTAATTGCTTCCGCTTTTCAAAAAAAAAATGGAGTAAATTTTGGGGGTGTTACAGCAAACAGAGTCAGCTTAGAAGAACAATTGAGTAAACCAACACCATAACACCACAAGAAATAAAATAGCAAGCATCCATAAGAGTCATATTCACAAACAACAAAAAGATATTTTAGGAAGAAAACACACACAGACATACACACAATAGATGTAATTTATTTACAATAGTTTCCTCTTTAGGTGACCACACAATATAACCATTATTTCACTTGAATGAGAATTATCTAAATCCAAGGAATATAATATCCAATATACTCAGGGAGTTTTATAAGACAACAAACATATATACAAGGCTATCTTCTAAAAATCTACCACACTAATATACTATGAAGGATATATCCTATAATACCAATATACTAGGAAGGGGTATCTTTGGAATCCATTATATGTTACATATGATCTTATGGATTAGGCATGATGTTGTCCTGGATCTTAGCAAATGACTACCCAAACCAATCAAAGCTAGTGGTGATTTACCACATAATCCTAGAAAAGAAGGCATTGCCAACCCATCCTAAGGAGGGTGTCCTTAAGAAAGACCTAAATCCCATCTCAAGGTTAGTGCACTTTAATTTACTAGTGTACGCATTAAATATTAATCTTCTTATTATTAGCCCTCTTCCTTTAAACAAATGTATTTCAACATCTTCTTTAATGCCAACTTATAATTCCATTACTCCAACCATTACCAAAATACCATAGTCCTTAACTAATCCAACACCATAAATCATACAATTCAAACCACATAATTCATCTCAAGATCAAGCTAATTCTACTATTAGCATCATGTTGACCATATTAAGTTACATATATTATGCAAGTCAACGCATAAGGTTAATATGGCTATATAAAGTGGTCTAAACCAAACAAAAAAAACATACTTATCATTTAAAACTATTAAAGCTATAATAAATTTCATTTTTTATCATATAACCAAACTTCATAAGATGGTCTAGACCAAATCTGATAGATTCATCAATTTATAGTTAAATAATCATATCTTGGCCTAAAGAACTTGATACTAATTGAAAGATGCTTATAAAACTACATTTCTAGACCTTTCATATACCACGAGTTTCGCAAAACTCCAAGTATATAATTTTTAACTATTTTCCAAAGTTGAAATATAATTTCTAATTTTTTTTAAAAAATGTTAACATTATCTATTTCCAATTCATTTTAAAGCACGACATATTATAGTGCTAAAATTACTCATACATATCATGTGTGATATATCTAAAGGGCAGGGAAAGATGTAACTAATACATGTATTCATATACACATAGCACGAAATGTTAAATACATTAATGAAACTTGAATCAAAACATGTTTTTGATGCTTAAGAATAGTTCACCAAAAAATGTATAAAAATAGAGATTTCAAGAATGATATTCATATCAAGGCATTTTAGCACCAAAATTCATCATAAGGAATAAATTTACAGATTATTCTATGAAATGGGCACTAATACAAAAATACAAATAGATGTCAACTTATATATTGGCGTTGTAACAAGAACAATCATATACACCTCGTCTAGTAAAAAATGGGGTAGTTGAAAGGTTGGGGTAATTGGGTGGACTATAGATAATGATTTTGGACTTAAAACAATCATTTATAGTATGACGTGTAAGTGGAAGAGTATAAATGGTAGTCTCTAGTTACAACTATCTTATAAAGCTGAGATATTTTTATTTTTTTATATGCTTTTAGGGTATGGACAACATATATAGGCTATAATTTCCATCTATACCTCAATCCACCATTTTTTTCTTTCTTCAATTTAATTTAGATTCATTTTTTTACATTCACCCATTTACTTAAACATGAAAGAGAGAAGTTCTAGCAGTGTGAAGAACCTCCACCCTTCCACCTCAAGCTTCTTCTCTTTTTCAACCATTATCATCATCTTTTTCTCTTCCTTTCAAAATTATCATCATCACTCTATTCACCTTAGATATTAATTTTTCTTCTTCATTCTTGCTTAATGTTACACATACATTTGATTTCTCCATACTTCAATAAGGAAGTTTCCATTACAAATGCTTTGTCAGTTTCACTCATTAATGTGTTATATAGTATTTAAAAGCAATATGGAGTGTTTCTTACTTTTGTTTAGCTGTATAATTTCATAGAGGCTTCATTTTTCATGTTTAATGGTAATAATGCTTTATATGATCAATTATTTGTTTGGTTGCTAATGTTTTATTTGAAAGGAGGAAAAAACTAAAGAAGAATCTAGGTTTGATTGGAATCTTACAGTGGTTTAATGATAGCTTGATATTTGTTGAAATTTTAAAATGTTGGTAGAGAAGCTAGGTTTTCAAAATTTTCTTACTTGCTGTTGTAAAAGAAAAGTAATCAATGCCTTCTTAAAACTTAGGTCATTTTCTTTCTATGATGGTTTCCTGTAGGTATTTCATCTCAAGAAGATCAAAAGAAAGGGTTCTACACAAAAAAGAGAGAGAAGGTAGATGAAACATGTAACTAAGTTAAGGGAAAAAGGAATTAGAATGATTATTCATAAGTTGACAACTAAATGGGTGTCAACTGAAGAAAAGGTGTCATAATATATTGGTTATGTGAATGCTAGAGCTCTTGTAATGATGTCCATTAAGATTCTTGATTAGAGAAAGGTACCGAATGATCTAATGGAGAATTTATGATATGATATATAGATATAATGAAAATTTATGTATAGTAGTAGTACCTCAAATTTAAGCTAACCCCAATCCCAAGTAATTAATATCATAACTTAATTATAATCTCAAAAAAGTAATATTTCTATCTAACCCTAACTACCTAAACTTAAATATTAGATTAACCTTAATTATTATTTCGGGTTATTAATATCTTTTCTAACTTAAACCTAATCTTGGATAATCAATTAATTTAAATTATCCTAATACCCTAACCTAAATTAATTTAACCTAAACTTAAACCTAAACCCACCTTTTTATTTTTCTTTTTCCTTTTCTTTTTTCTTCTCCTTTCTTTATTTTATCTTGTTTTATTTCTCCCCTGTTGATCACCTTTTATTTTCTCTTATCATCTTCTTACATGCATGTCTTCCCTGTCAAGCCTATCCCTCTACCCCCATCAACTCAGCCCTCCATAGTTTCTGTAACACCCCAAAATTTACATATTTTTTTTAAATAACCCTTTAAATTTAAAACTGTAAATTCTAGGGATGCTACCACCACACTTAGTACCAGACCGGTTCACTCCAACTATTCCAGTACCAAGTGCTAAGGCTAAGAAAAACAACTTACAACACTATTAAATAATCCAGAGTTTATAAATACAAAAATTAGAGTACACATACGTTCTTACATAATTCGAACTACTAGAGATAGTTTTTCATAGAACAAAATAGCGACAATAATAAAATTGTTTCTAAAGTTCACATAATTAAAAGAAAACATGAATAATAATCTCAAATGGAAAAACCATCCACGCCACCCCTTGGACTTGAATCCATCCCAATTATTATTCAGCCCCACCTGATGTCCCATAGACATCAATGGCATCAAAATAGGCATCTTCTACCTGCAACACATCAGACAAACCTTATGTTTGTGGGAATGAGCAACACCCATAAAAAGGGTGATCGGTACGCTACGTACTGAGCAAGGTAACCTAGCACTAAGGCCAACACACAAGCACATAAAGTCATGAAGGATAATATTCAAGTTACGCATTCAAACCCACACATATAATAAGTAAAGTCATCCAAAAATTATACAACTTATAATTGATCAAGCCCAGATTAATTATGTAATTAATCTTTTATCGGAAGTCGACATATACCATGCCTTTTATCAAATCCATGTAAATATAGGAACACCCCACTATTTTAGCCGGTGGGCCGGTCACTTGCGAGACAATAGTCCACACCAATGTTTTTCACCGATGGATCGTTCACTAGCGGGATAATAGTCCACACCACTATTTCTAATCGGTAGATCGGTCTTGACCCGGTTCAACATCTTCCACTTTAAATGATTAATCTATTAAGTATCTTATTATGAAGCTTTGACCCAGACATGCATGACTAACTTCTATTGTTCTCATCCTCCAACCCTAGTTAACCTCACCAAACCATGGTAACCATAACAACCCTAACTCCCATGCAACCATTAATTCCCATGCAACCATTAACTCCCACCATACAAACCCTAATATCACCATGCAAAACCCTAACACCACCATACGGAACCCTAACACCACCATGCAAACCCTAATACCACCATGCATACTATAACTCCACCATGCAAACCCTAATACCACCATGTAAAACCCTAACACCATGCAACCCACAACTCCATGAAAAACCCTAACACCACATTATTATGCTCCCCATCATTATTTTACAACCCTATCATGCATGTCTTATGGGCAACACCATGCCACAATAATATCACAACCCATACACAAAATACTCATGCCACAATTTAATGCACGATCTTACCTTAACTCCATATCATGCTACACATATGATAGTTATACAAATACATATAAAATACATGATAGTTCACATGCATGGCATATAAAACACATAATACAAAAATAGCCTTAGTACTCTCTTACCTAAAATGCCACCGGGCTTGGAGCACACTCTTATACCTCTTAAGGGATTTGACTAGGCTCACCTATTATGGGGGAAAAACTAGAATTAGATTTCCTACTAAAAATACTATTATTTACTAACTTACCCTAAGACTCAGTTTTTAATTAAAATAATACTATACTAATAATAAATATACAAAATACCACTAAAAATACTAATAATAATATTAATATAATTTAAAACGGATGGTGATATAAGGGTTTCTACACTTCACCAAAATAATGCTAATAATGATAATAGTAATAATAACATTATTATTAATAATAAAAAAATTAGTAATAATAATAATAATATTAATAGTAATATTAATAATAATAATTATAACAATAACATAAGCCTAAAATTATAAGAAGCTTAGTCAACGGTCTGGCAATTTTGGAAAAATTGTGTATAAATCGTCTATAGTATCCAGCCAAACCCAGAAAACTCTGAATCTCCGATATGTTTGTAGGGGGATTCCACTCAATGATGGCCACAACCTTAGTTGGATCCACGGCCACTCCCCTAGCTGATACAATGTGAAAAGGAAGGCTACCTCCTAGAGCCAAAATCCACACTTTGAAAACTTTGCATACAGGTGATGTTCCCTCAACATACTCAAAATAGTGCGCAAATGCTGTTCATGTTCTTCATTTCCTCGAGAATACACCAAAATATCATCAATGAATACCACCACAAACTGATCGAAGAAAGGTCTGAATATCCTCGTCATCAAATCCTCGAACACTGCGAGAGCATTTGTCAGTCCAAAGGGCATCACCATAAACTCATAATTTTTATACCGGGTATGGAATGTAGTCTTCATAATATCAGCATTAGCTATCCTCAACTGGTGGTACCCAGATCTCAGATTGAACTTGGAAAACACTGTAGCACCCTTCAGCTGATCAAATAAATCATCAATTCTCGGGAGTGGGTACCGGTTCTTCACCGTTAACTGGTTCAAACCCCAGTAGTCAATGTAGAGATAGAGACTACCATCCTTCTTTTTCACAAACAATACAGATGCTCCCCACGGCGATACACTCGGCCAGATGTACCTATGCTCTAATAATTCCTCCAACTGGGCCTTCAACTCTTTCAATTCAAACGGTGTCATTCTGTAAGGTGCCTTGGAAACAGGCTTAGCTTCTGACACTAACTCGATCTTGAAGTCAATTTTCCAAACCGGAGGCATACCTAGTATTTCTTTTGGAAACACATCTGAAAATTCTTTAACCGTTGGAGTACTATCTAGTGCGGTCAAATTTTTATTAAGCTCCTGCACACTGCATAAATATAAGGGATACACCTTCTACATCAAAGCATGTAAATTAACCACAAACACTATTTTAGTGGTCGGCTCGGGCTGAATCTTCCGGTACGAAACCCTAGTCCCCTTTGGGCCTCGCAAAATCACTTGCTCTTGGACACAATCAATAACCGCTTTGTACCTCCCTAACATATCCATGCCATAAATCACGTAAAAATCTTTTAGGTCCATCTTGACCAGATCTACTAGGAATTCTACCCCTCCTATATCTAAGGCCACGTTAGAAAACATCCGACTACACTCCATCCTATCACCCGACGAAAGCATAACAGATAGCTCTACTCTAGCATATGGTGATAGTCCCACCTTAGCAGCAAATGTAGATGAAATGAAAGACAATGTGGCACATGAAACAAATAGAACATATGATGGCAATGAATAAATAATGAACACACCAGTAACGACGTCCAACTAACGGTCTGTCTCTACCTGACTGATAACATTCAGGCACCCTCCTGACTGGACTCCCTTCTGAGGATGAGGCCTAGATCCTTATGGTCTTCCCCCTGTCTCTCGAATCAGAGCACCGGATGGAGCAGGTTCTCTCTGATAGTACTGTTGGGCTGAATTCTAGCGGTGTTGCTCATACGCCTGCTATCGAGGTATCAGTGCTCCTCCTTACTGATATGATCGGTTCTAGCTCTGTTGAAATTTAGGTGGCCTCCAACACTCCACCGCTCTATGACCTATCTTCCCACAATTTAGGCAAGTGGCCAACTTGCCTACACAGGTCTTGCCTAGGTGGTTCCAACCACAATTCCGGCAAACTGAACCTCTCGGGAGCCCTTGGCTTCTGCTGGGATCCTTCGATGGGGGCCTCCTAGACTCTCCAAACCCGGGCTGGGTCCTGCTTCCGAAACTATGAACCTCGGGCTTCCTCTTCCCGAGGATGGCGGCCTACTCATGAACCGGCGTGTCTGTTATGCAAGCACGCTCATACAGGGATGCTAGATCTGTGAAGGGAACTGCACCCATCATACGACGAATGTTAAAATTTAGTCCCTGCTGAAATTGGAAGACCATCGTGGGCTCATTGTCAGCGATCCCTAGAGCAAACTAGAGCAACTCAATAAACTAGGCGTGATACTGACGGACTGTCATCGGCCCCTGCATCAGCTGCATGAACTCCCGGAGCTTGTCCCTCTTGAGGCTCTTGGGATAGAATCTAGTGCAGAGGGTGGCCTTAAATGCCTCCCAGGTAGCCGGAGGACCATCTCTAGCACAATACTCCTCCCACTAAGCGTCTACTACACCCAGAGGAAGAATGCTGCAATGCTGGGCCACTTTTCTAGTGGACAATCCACAACCTCAAAGGTGCAATCTAGATCGCGGATCCACCCCTCTAGGACCACTAGGTTCTCCTCACCGAAATATGTCGGAGGGTGATGTCCGGTTACCCTCTGAAGCCAGTCTTCCCCAACGCTCTAAGATCACTAGGTGAACTCCAATAAAATGGTGATGGCCTCCTCCAGTCGGTTAATCCTTCCGTTCATTGCCATCTAGCCGCACAAAAAGAAACATTTGAGAAACGAACCCACTAGTTCAAAATTATTAGCAAGATTCCCTATTTCCGGGGGAAAACCCTAATCTACCCTTGTTCCTCACCGTGGCTGGGCTCCAAAATTTTAAAGCCGAAAAATTTTCAGTTAGAGCATAAAATCCTTTTTAAAATTCAATAAAGACTTTATAAATCAAATTTATTTTCAAAAATAAGCGTGGTCGACAAGACCAACCACTCTGATACCAACTTGTAACACCTCAAAATGTACACATTTTTTAAAAAAATAACCCTTTAAATTTAAAATCGTAAATTCTAGGGATGCTACCGCCACACTTAGTACCAGACCGGTTCACTCCTACCCTTCCAGTACCAAGTGCTAAGGCTAAGGAAAACAACTCACAAGAGTATTAAATAATCCAGAGTCCATAAATGCGGAAATAATATTACCCATACGTTCTTACATAATTTGAATTACTAGAGATATTTTTTCAAAGAACAAAATAGCGACAATAATAATATTGTTATGAAGTTCACATAATTAAAAGAAAACAAGAATAATAATCTCAAATGGAAAAATCAACCACGCCACTCCTAGGACTTGAATCCAGCCCAATCACTACCCGCCCCCCTGAAGTTCCATGGATATAAATGACATTAAAATTGGCATCTCCTACCTGCAACATGTCAGATGGGCCTTCTGCTCATGGGAATGAGCTACACCCATGAAAAGGGTGACCAATATGCTAGGTACTGAGCAAGGTAACCAAGTACTAAGGCCAACACACAAGCACATAAAATCATGAAGGATAATATTCAAGTTATGCATTCAAACCCACACATATAATAAGTAAAGTCATGCCAAAAATTATACAACTTATAACTAATCAAGCCCACACATAAAGGTCCATATAGTCCGGATTAATTATGTAACTAATCTTTTATCGGAAGTTGGCACATACCATGCCCTTTATCAAATCCATGCAAGTACAAGAACACCCCGCTATTTTAGCTGGTGGGCAAATCACTTGCGGGATAATAGTCCATACCACTATTTTTAGCCAGTGGATCAGTCACTTGCAGGACAATAGTCCACACCACTAATTCTGAATGGTGGATCGGTCTGGTTCCTGCTCACATAATGTTCCACTGTAAGTAATTAGTATCTTTTAAGTGCCTTAGCAACTCTGGTTTGTGTTCATTGAGCTCGAGGTCACCCCATTATTATTGCTGGTAGGTCGGTCACTTGTAGGATAATAGTCCACACCACTATTTTTCGTCGGTGGATCGGTCACTTGCAGGATAATAGTCTACACCACTAATTCTGACCAGTGGATCGGTCTGGACCCGACTCAACATCTTCCACTTTAAATGATTAATGTCTTAAGTATTTTATTCACAAGATTTGACTCAGACATGCATGAATAACTTCTATTGTTCTCATCCTCCAACCCTAGTTAACCCCACCAAACCATGGTAACCATAAAAACCCTAACTCCCACGCAAACCCTAACTCCCATACAACCATTAAGTCGCATAAAACCATTAACTCCCACCATACAAACCCTAATACCACCATCTGAAACCCTAACACCACCATGAAAACCCTAATACCACCATGCAAACCCTAACATCACCATGAAAATCATAACTCCACCATGCAAACCCTAATACCACCATCCAAAACCCTAACACCATACAACCCATAACTCCATGCAAAGCCCTAACACCATGTAACCCAAAACTCCATGCAAAACCCTAACACCACATTATTACGCTCCCCATCATTATTTTACAACCTTATCATGTTTGTCTTATAGGCCACACCATACCACAATAATATCACAACCTTTACACATAATACTCATGCCACAATTTAATGCACGATCTTACCTTAACTCCATATCATACTGCACATATGATAGTTATACAAATACACATAAAATACATGATAGTTCACATCACATGGCATGCATGATATATAAAATACAATACATAAATGGTCTTAGTACTCCCTTACCTAAAATGCCACCGGTCTTGGAGCATGCTCCTATACTTCTTGAGGGCTTTGACTGGGCTCACCTATTATGGGGGAAAAATTAGAATTAGGTTCCCTCCTAAAAATACTATTATTTACTAACTTACCCTAACACTCAATTTTTAATTAAAACAATACTATACTAATAATAACTATACAAAATACCACTAAAAATACTAATAATATTATTAATGTAATTTAAAACAGATTGTGATATAAGGGTTTCTACCCTTCATCAAAATAATGCTAATAATGATAATAGTAATAATAATAATATTAATAATAATAAAAATATTAGTAGTAGTAGTAGTAATAATAATAATAATAATAACAACAACAACAAAAATAACATAAGCCTAAAATTACAAGGCAGGGTTTTCGACCATTCCTCCAAATAATGAAAGCACTATTTAATAATAGGAACAATAATATTAATAACATATATAACTTATAATAATATTAAAAATAGTAAAAATAGTAATAGTAATAATAATAAAATACAAGTATGTGAATCATAATCATAATTTAGGGCCTCGGCCCTCCTTGGATAAATAATAGAAATAATAAAATAATAATACTAATAATATTATTATTAATAATGATTATAAAACTTATAATAATACAAATAAATGCCTATAATTCAAAACTAACAACTTAATTATTTTATTCCTACTCTCGACCCTGCCTAGAATATATGGCATTAATATTACACTCAGTAGTAGTAGTAGTAGTAGTAGTAGTAATAATCGAATAAATATTGAAAATTGGAATAAAAAAAGAGAATAAATTTAAATACCTTGAGTCGGCTGAGATGGGTGGCATTGGCGGTGGTGCACAGCAGCGGCGACAGTGTTCGGAAAACAGGGTTAAAAGGGAAAAAGTTGGGGTGTGAGAAGAATAGATGAAGAATAAGGGTGGAGGTTGAGGTGTTGGTGGTAGCCTAGGCTGAGAGGAGTAAAGTGAGGGTGGTGGCACAACAAGTGGCGGCAGCAGAGGTGGCAACCGAAAGGAAGAGAAGAAGAAAAAGAGGGGAGGAGAAGAAGAAAGGAGAAGAAGGCTATGGCTAGATGAAGGAGGATTCGTAGAAACTTTTGGGTGGTGCAGAAGGTAGTAGAAGTGGTGGATGTGGTGGTGGACGGTGGCTCAAAGGGTTACGGGGTAAAATTTTATTTTGATGGGCAGGAAACTTCGCACGGCTGTGGTGGTTCATGTGAGAAGAATCGAGGAAGATGGGTGGCTCAATTAGTTAAAGGGTAGTGTAGGGAAGACTTTAAAGGCAGAGGTGGTGACATAGTTGGCTAACGATGGAGGGAGAGTAGTCTGAAGTTGTTGTGGTGCACAGGGTAGGCTCTTAGGGTTTCGGGGAAAAAGTTTTGAAAAAAACCAATCAAGGGGTATTTATAGAGTTTAGAGGGAATGGTAGGGTTTTGGAGGTCGGCAGGAGGGCAATGCATATAGGGTTTGGGGTAGTTGGTGGCGTTAATCAGCCGACACAAATTTAGGTAGTATTCGACCTTTCGCGAAGGAAAAGGGAGACTTCAAGCGGTAGAAAAGGAAAAAGGGTTAGACTATGCTAAATTTTAAGTCAAGGGGAAGAGAAAGAGAGAGAAAATGGTTGGTCAAGTCTCGCATGGTCGGTGGCACCATTTTAGGAGCTTTGGAGGTGTAGGTCGACCGGGAAAAAAAAGAATGGAAAGAAAATGAAGAAGAATGGGACCGGTCGGCAATGGTTATAAGGATTTAAATGAAACGCAACGTTCCATGGGAAAAGGCATAAAACATAGCATTTCAGTTGCCGAAGGAAATAAAGAAAATAACGACGTTGGGCCATGGAAGAAGAGAAAGAAAGGAGAAGGATTGGACCGTGCCATAGGCCCAATCGGGAAGAAGGAAAAGAAAGAAAAGAAAAACAAAAAGAAAGAAAAGAAAGAAAAAGGAAAGAGGAAAAAGAAAAAGAAAAAAAGGAAAAGAAAAAATTTAAGTAGGTTGGGTTTTTAAGAAAAAATTAGAATATTTTGGGTATTCAAAATAAAAATATTTAAATAAAATAATATTAAATTTCTTTTTTAGGCTAATTTAGGGTTTTTAAAAGATTTTTCCTAAATTCCTTTTTAATTAGAAAAAAGCCCAATTTTTCCTTTATAAATTCCTTATTAATTTGCCCTAAATAAATCATTCCCATTTCAAAAATAATAATTAGTTAAATTAATTCTCTAATAAATCCTTATTTAATTATATTTCTTAAAATAAATATTTTTGGGGTATTTATTTAATAAAATAATATTAAGTTTTCTCTTTAGGCTAATTATGGGTTTTTAAAAGATTTTTCCTAAATTCCTTTTTAATCAGCAAAAAGCCCAATTTTTCCTTTATAAATTATTTATTAATTTTCCCTAAATAAATCCTTCCCATTTCAAATAAAATAATTAATTAAATTAATTCCCTAATAGATTCTTATTTAATTATATTTCTTAAAATAAATATTTTTGGGACATTTCATTTTCGAAGTCAAGGTTGAATTTTGCTACTCAATCACCTCATTTGTCTTCTCCCTTTTCCTATGTGCATGTGTGTATAAAAGGCACATTTAATGACCACATCTACACTTTTCTCCATCAGTTATTCTATTGAAATATTGCGTACCAAATACAACTTGTCCCCTACTTTTTTTTCACTCCTAGTCGTTGCCAAAATCGCCCAAGATCACCCCCACCAATGAGCCCAACCGCATCACCAATACCTTCACTGATAGCATTTTCCTTACCCTCACCCCTATCATTGGCCACCTTTGTCACTAACTCACACCAAGAACCTACCAAAACTAGCACGACCTTTCCCCAAGCATCGAAAAAACCCACCATTGCTACCCCTTCCATTTGACCATTTTCATTGAACTAAATACACACCACCTTTCGACCATTTGCACTACATCCAACCACCCTCCTTTGGTCAAAACCATAGGTCCTCACCCTCACCATTCATCAAAACCTACTATTGCCACCATCCTTGTTTTGCCCCTTCAGCTGATCCCATCTTTGTTACACATAACTTAGTCGAGACTCCTTCGAACCTCGATTTAGTTTTTATCACTCTTTCACCATTCCACTACCTTAAACCCTCCTTAATTATATAATTTAAACTCTAATTATGTTTTTTTATAAGGTGATACTCCAAAGGTGCCAAAAGAGGCGGGATATGATAAGCGTACTCGGTGGCCGATGCCTTTTTTGTAAGGATACTAGTTGATATTATAGGGTTTTGTGTTTAATGCTTACATGGCTATGTGTAGTATCATGAAATTGTTATCATATGGTTAAATTCATGATGTTATGTATATGATATGATAATATAGATTATGTGATAGAAAGAGAGTATGAATAACATAATATGTGCTAATACGACATTACTATGTTAGGTTGTATTTTGTGGATGAGTATAATGTTTAGAAAAGTATTATAGGCCTAATAGAGTATAATAAGTGGGAATTAAGTATATTTATTATATATGATAATAAATGGAGGATTCAGAAAAAAATCATAGTGAGGATATAAGATTTTTGTAAGATAAGGGCTTTTGTCTATATATAAGGGTATTTTGGTTAATAGGGATAATATAAGAATTTTGATATTTTATAATTTTAAGATGATTAAAATATGATAATAATATCATGTGGAGTTATTGGAGTGATTATGAATGTATTAAGCTCCCACAAAATGACAAAATGGCCTAAATTGAGAATAGTTACGCTAAACAGTATTCTTATTATCATATATGTAAAAAATTGGAGCTACAATAAGAATTTTGGATATGTGGTTAATATTTTTGTTTTAGGAATGTATGTTGAATTTGGTAATTTTATGATCCTGATGGGAAAAGTTATGACTTACCTATGAAATTAGGGTTTAGAGAGCTTTGTAAATAGTAACTTTTGAGATACGACTATTGTCGCATGTGTAAGCCATGGGAGTTAAACCTTAAATTTAACATATGTTAATAGTAAAAATACTTAAGGAAGATATACTAAATTTGGTGGGTAAATGATCAATATGGGAGAAGTTATGCCTAAAATTTTAAATTAGGGTTTTGGAATATAAGGATCTTAACTCTATAGAACAATTTTATTACCTACATAATGTGCTTACCTGCTTTAATGTGTTATATACCTGTGAATCAATCATAAATAAAACATTGATAATTTAAAGTGAAATATCATGTGAGTGAAGCCAAGGTGATGCTTTTCAAACACTTTCCACCAGATGATAATAGTAGCTTAAGATCGTTTTGCCCTAAGAAGGTAATGTTTTCATATCTATTCTACTAGATGGTAATAGTGGCTCAGGGTATTATTCCTAAGAAGGTGTTTTAGCCTTTTCCACAGGGCCCTATCACTACCCCAAAAAGCAGTTTTAATAACGATTATTTTACAGTTTTAATAACGGTTCATAACCGTTATAAAAAATATTAAAAAAAAACCCTGCCAATATGAGCATAAAATGCATATTTAATAACAGTTTTTCAGAAAAACCGTTGTTAAAAATACATTTTTAATAACGGTTTTCATAAGAACCGTTATTAAAACTCCAGTTTTTTTGGGTTTTGCAATTTTGTTCCTGCCTACATACACAGTTGTATGTTCAAATAATTACCAAATCTGCATTGTAAAACAACATCAATTGATAACAAATCTACAATCACACCATAATTTCAATCAATCCCTTATTAATACACCGGACATATATACTCAAGAATCAAAATTAGTAGGCATACCACAACTTGGTAGCTCTACACCCCAAAGAAAAATGTTCATAAATCTAGCTTAGAAGACTTAAAGACATAGACAAAAACCAAACCTGAACATGCATGTAGAATATATAGATCTCTACCTAATACCGAATGAATGAGTGCACATGCTTGGCCCATTTCTCTCTCACTTCATCAATTTCTTCAACATTGTATTGCTGAACTTGTGCATAATCATCGGTGAAAAACTACAAATCCCAAGTTTTGATTAATATACAGTTAGCACTTACGTCAAGTACCAAACATATATGTCATGATTCATTAATGGAGAAATATCAAAAAGAAAACATACATGGCTTGGATTTATGTTGACCGATCTATTTTGGACTATCAGATCCATTACTCTACATACATAGTATCCACAATCTTTATCGTTTTACTATTGTGGACACTGTCAAATAAATTCAGTTAGCTCTCTAATTATTAGATATCAATTTTAATTAAAATAAAATACGAAATAGTTTCCTTCCTACTTACTATGACAGGCTCGTATTGAACATTCTTTGGGTCTAGGACACCATTCCCACCTCTCCTTTGATACGCTATCCGCAGTGCCCTAATAAATAGAGTTGGATACACAATATTGTAAGTACGCATATATACCTCAAATAATGAAAGCTAGGCGAATATATGTATAAATAAGCTAATGAAGTAAGAAGTGAAAAGTATACTAATATGTCGATAAATTCCTTCCCACCACAACGAGCGACTTCAAAAGGCACGTCATAGATTCTAAGGGAATCAAACACATAGACTTTATTAAGATCAGGTCAGATAGCGTACAAAACCCAATGTTTAGTTGCGAGGTGAGGAATGAGATAGAGCTTGTTGTGTCCCTCAATCAAAATGCGATCCGCTAAATAGTTTATGTGCATACCCTCTCTTATTGTACTACCGTCAGCTATGTATTATGGGCACACAAACACAATAGAGGACAGCATTCCCTCCATCGCAACTCGAGTAGCTACCAACCTATGGACGACAAAAACAATGCATATTTGTTAATAAATAATAACTCATATAATAGGTCATAAAAATTCCAATTATATAAGTTAAGAGTACTAAAATCTCAAAATGAAATAATACTTACGTGACATAGACAACGACACTTATGGTTGATATCCATTCTTGATTATAAATGTCGCTTATGTCAGCCGTCGATACCATTTAAGTAGCATCGTCCCTCCCAACATACTCAGGACGATAATCAATGAAAATATAATTGTCCCTGAGGTAGTTTTAGGAATAAAAATATAATATAGCTAATGCTGGTGGAGGTTGGCTTTGCTGATCTGAAGAAGGAATCTTTTGTGGAGCAACTGATTTTTTACATTTAGCTCTCTTTCCTTTAGCAGCGCCCTATTTTGTGTTGCTCATTCTACTAGTACCTCTCTTGGTTTTACTAGCAGAAGTAGTCTTCTTTTTTTATTCCTTTTTTTATTCCTTAATTGATAATATTAAACAAAATATATATTGAGCATATAAATATATATATGAAAAAGGTATATATAGTGTAACTACTAAACAAGGTCTAATGAAGATGTCAAATGTCAATACCTCTTCAGTAGTGAGACGTATTTGATCTGCAGGCCAAGCCACGAAGCTTCCATGAGCTTCTAGTACTGTGGTTGCCTCACCTCCCTCTTTATAACAAGGCAAGTGTGCACTGCCAATGATTGGAGTGTCAATACTCACCGGCCTTGTATTTAGGGCTAAATTGTACCCGTAGATTATCTACATTTCGGTACTGTGACTGATGCAGACCCTTCCTTTCGCCAAAATTGTTGAAAGGTCATTCGCTAATAAGTCACATTTATCCGAACCCTAAACAAAAATATTACACATTATTAATAATTTATTACACCGAATACATTTAATAACAATTCATAGTTTGTAATGCTTACCTCAGGAAGAGTAGAAAGTAATGCATCAACTTCACAACTATCTCTGACGCTATTTACATTAGGTATGTGAAGCTGATCATGATCTACTAAATTGGATGGCTTATACCCTTGAGATTTAATAAATGACAACTCTTGCTCCATTTTTGCCATCCGTTCAAATGCCACGTTTAATTTTTGGGTGAGGATGATGACTTGCTCATTAGTGCTACGAGAACCACGAGATCGACCACATATGCTCGTTCTCGTAACACCCAATCCAAGGCCCCTGTGTCTTCCAGGGTGTTCTACAATTCTTGTAGCCTGGGTAAAATGCCCCAAAAAATTCTTAATTTTAAATAGTATATTTAAATGAGGTTTGATAATAAAAGTTAATTAAGTAAATTATTTTATTTAAAATAAAAAGAAATTAATTAGGGAAAATCAATAAAAAATTTATAAGTATTTTTATTAGGAGAGAATTTGGGTATTCTGGCTAATTAACGGTTGTATTTTAGAAATTAACTAAATAAATTATTTTATTTAAAAAAAATTAGGAGGAAATAATTCCAAATTAATATTAATTTTATAAATAATTTAATGGAAGAAAATTAGGGTGTTTTGCTAATTAAAATGGAATTTATGGAAAACCTTTTAAAAATCCTAATTTAGCCTAAAAAGGGATTTAAATATTATTTTATTTAAATATTATTATTTTTAAATATCCTAAATATTCAGATTAATTAATTGGCCCTAATCTATTTTTTTTTCTCCTTTCCTTTTTCCCATTTTCTTTTTCTTTCTTCCTTTTTCGTTTTCTTTTTCTTTCTTTTTCTTCTTTCTTTTTCTTCTTTTTTTTCCTCTTCTTTTTCCCCGTATGGGCTGCCCTCTCCCGCGGCCCAATCTTTTTCCTCAACTTCCTTTCCCTCGACCCAGCCCGCGCCCGCGCGACGTCCTCCTTCTGCCCCGTGCCGCGCCGCGTTTTGCCTTCTTTTCCACTGAAACTCGTCGTTTCATTTAATGACTCCTTTTGCCCGCGCCGACCGGCATAGATCTCCCTTTTTCTTTTCTTTTCCCCGGCCGACCGGTCCGCCTCCCTTCCTTCTTCCTCCCTTCTCCTCCGTCGACGATGGTGCAGTCCCGACATCGTCAATGGCATCTCCGGCTACGGTGAATAATACCAGCCGTTTCTTGCCTCATTGTCTTCCTCTTAACTGCAGAAATAAATTGGAATAATTATTGGACGTTAAATCTCGCCCGTTTCCTCTCCCCAGCCCTGCGAACCTTAGACCAAAACCAAGGAATCGTCGGCCGTTTTCTGGCGCCGGCCACCCAAATCTTCGCAGCTAATAACTTCCTGCCGACCCCCAAAACCCTATTATACCATCTACCATTTTTAAAAAGCCTGATTGTAGGAGTTGTGGAAGATTTTTCTTCCCCGAAACCCTCGGCGAGGGCTGCCATCATCGAGACTTTAGACGCCTCTTCCGCCTCCGTTAGCCAACTTCAGCGCCACCGCCGCATGCCAAATTCTTCCCTGTAACGTCCTCTAGTTAACTAAACTATTTTCAACCTTCGATTCTTCTTGTACGAGCCTCAATAACCATGCAAAGTTGGTTGCTCGTTTCGCCAGAATTTTTACCCCGAAATCTTAAACCACCGTCTGCCGCCGTGCGCCACCACCTTTGGCTACACCACCACCATCATTTTGTCCCACTCCTCTTGGGAAACCATAAACACCTCTTATATCACCTCAATTCTCCCTATCTTTTTTCCAACATCCATCTTTCCCTCTTTTCTTCTATTTTTCCGGCCACCACCGCCGCCTCCATGAACCACCGCCGGTACCGCCTATCCCCACCAGCCTAAGGTTGAACCCTAGACCCTCTCAACCATTTTCCATATTATTATAAGCCTTGATTTTAATTTATTTCAATTATTTGCATATAAATGCCCTTATTATTATTCTTAATATTTGTGTTCTTAATATGTTTTATTATTATTTATTAGTAGTATTATTGTTTTATTATTATTTATGTTCAGGGCTGAAGCCTTATTATATCTTAATTCGATTTTATTATTATTCCCCTTATTATTTCTTTTATTACTATTATTAATATTAATATGTTATAAGTATAATTATTATTATTATTTTATATTTCAAATTTCTATTATTATTATTATTCCATTATTATTAATGCAAATATTTTACCATTAGTATTGTTAATAATGTTATTATTGTTATTATCACCATCATCATCATCATCATCATCATCATCATCATCATCATTATTATTATTATTATTATTATTATTATTGCTATTATTATTTATATTCTCATTGATATTAGTTTTATTATCTTTGATATTATTATATTAGTATCATTATTATTATTAGGGTAAAGTCTATAACCCTATATTATCAAGGTTTATAATATCTCTATTATTTTTATGTCGTTAGCAAAGTTAGAATTTTGTTAAGGTTATTTTATTAATATGTTATTATTTGGTCAAAGCCCTAAGGAGGCGTAGGAACGTGCTCCAAGACCGGTGACATTTTAGGTAAGGGGTGCTAAGGCCTTTTGTGTGCTAATGTGCATTGTGTTCCTTATATGTTATGCATCATATATTATTATTATAATTATTGCATATTTGGTATGGCATGGAGTCCAAGCATGCTTTTGTGTTGCTATATGGCATGTGTACTATGTGTATGGAATAATATGTGTTTGCATGTGACCCTAAAATACATGCATGTGAGGATGTTATATGGGAAATGTAGGGTTTCGTGGGAGACGATATAATTTATGATGTTATATGGGAGAATTGAATTTGTGGTTTGTTAGGGAGAATCTAATTTATGATGTTATTTGGGAGAATGTAATTTATGATATTAAATGGGAGAATCTAATTTATGATTTAATTGGGAGAATCTAATTTATGATTTGTTTGGGGGAATCCAATTTATGGTTTTGCTTGGGAGATTCTAAATTATGATTTTATGTGGGAGAATCTAACTTATGGTCTTGTATGGGGGAATCTAAATTGTGGTTATGAAAGGGGAGAATCTAATCAATTGTATTATGTGGACAAATCTTGGGTTTTGCTATGGATTGAATTTAGGGTTTTATATGGCAGAATCGTGGGTTGAATGGTGGTACTAATGGTTGCATGGTGGTATTAGGATTGGTATGATGTTACTAAGGTTTGTATGGTGGTATTTATGGTTATATTGTGGTATTAGGGTTTGTATGATGTTACTGAGGTTTGTATGGTGGTAATTATAGTTTTTTGGTGGTATTAGGGTTTACATGTTGGCATTGATAGTTGGATGACGGTATTAGGGTTTGCATGGTTGAAATTAGGGTTTCACATGGAATTTTAGGGTTTGCATAAAAAAGATGTGAAGGTTTGCATGGGGAGATTAATGTCTGCATGGGTATGAAATTTACATGTGGAAAGTTAATTTGGGATGTAAGGAAGTTAATGTAAGTGTTATTTGGATGTTAAACTATTTTGGACAAAAAATAGTACGTGGAGCATTATGAGGGTACGGAAGAGACTAAATTAGGGTTTGGAGTAATGAACTCTGGGTTGTTGTGATTAACTAAGATTGGAGTGGATAATTGTGGTTTGTTATGATTAACTAAGGCAAGGAGTGGCTAATTATGGTTGGTATGGTTAAATAGAGTTTGGAGTGGTTAACTATGGTTTGTTATGGTTAATTGAGGTATGTGGTGGTTGATTAGGGTTTTTGTGTTATCATGTGTATGTGGTGACTTAAGTGTAATTATGATGGTGGAATTTTATGATTTGTGATGTGTGATGACTTATGCATGTCCAGGGTGAAATCTTTGAATAAAATATTTAAGACATTAATCACTTAAAGTGAAAGATTATTGAGCCGGGTCCAACTGATCCACCGGTTAGGAATAGTGGTTAGGGTTATTACCCTATATGAGACCGGTCCACCGGCAAATAATAGTGGTGTGGACTTTGTCTCGCAAGTGTCCAGTCCACCGGCGAATAATAGTAGGGGACTCGAGCTCAATAAAAATGAACTCGAGTTTGTTAAAGACACTTAAAAGATATTAATTACTTACAGTGGAACTCCATGTGAGCAGGAACCAGACCTGTCCACCAGCAAATAATAGTGGTGTGGACTTTATCCCACAAGTGACCGGTCCACCGGCAAATAATAGTGGTGTGGACCTTGTCCCGCAAGTGACCGGCCCACCGGTTATAATAGTGGGGTGTTCCTGTGACTACATGGATTTGATAAAAGGCATGGTGGGAATTGAGTTCTAATAAGAGATTAATTAAATGATTAATTTGGATTATATGGGCCTTTGTACTTTTACCTGACTTGTTCACATACCTTTATATTGTTATTTTGGATTATGCCCTGTTATTAATCTGCATGGATTATGTGCTTATGTGTTGGCCTTAGTGTTCGGTTACCTTAATTAGTACGTAGCGTACTGATCACCCCTTTTATGGGTGTTGCTCATTCCCACGAGTAGTATGCCCTTCTGAATTTGTGCAGGTGGGCAAGATATCAGTTGGGGCTGAGTGCTGAGCATGTTTAGCTCGAAGTTCGAGAGTGTTGTGGCTGTATTCATTCTTTACGCGATTTCATTCCTTTTGTTATTTCTTTGGTATAGTATTTACCATTTTATGATTCAGTACTCGATTGAGTATTTTAATGAACCTTTTATCGGTTGTAAGTTTAATTCTCTTTTGGAAATGAATTACATTTCTTGATGCGTACTCTAATTTTGTTTTACAACCGTTTAATGATTATTTGGAGTTTAGTTTGTATTAATTTTGTAATTGATTGTTAATCTCATCTTTAGCCTTAGCACTTGGTATTGGAACGGTCGGAGAGAACCGGTCTAGTACTAAATGTGACGGTAACATTTCCAGAATTAGCGGGTTTTAAGTATTTCTATTTTAATTGCTTCCGGTTTAAAAAAAATTAGTGAATTTTGGGGTGTTACACTGGGACACAATGCTATATTGGTCCACCTCCTCACCTTCTAACGTTTCAAGTTCATCCTGTAAATTTAACTGATAGGAATAAGCATAATATAATAGTTTTCTAAAAGAAAACTAAGTAGGGTTCTAGATATCTACAAACTTACAATTCTTTTGGCTACAACATCAACATATTCATTAACATATCCATCTCTTGTTGCTCTAGCCTTCTTCCATAATGTATCAATATTGATGGACGAGGTACATGGGTCCAAGTCTTGGGCTAGGAGCTACAAATCAAAAAATATTCTTAATTAAGATTATTATTATAAAATCAACATTTACATGTAAATAGATAATCACAAAATGCATACCAACTCCTCTTCAAGGCCCGCATAGCCTTTGCGAGCCATATTATGCCGGTATTTATTTTTCTTGGCAATCTCTTTATTTTGGATACTTTTTTCCTATGTGACAAGCCAAAACATAATGACATGGTTATTTCAATATTAAGCATAATACTGGGATTGATACAAAAAGTTTAATTGTTATCTAACAAGTACCTTAAAATCCCCCGTAAGACGATAAGCAATGAATTGGTTCCAACTTTCTTGATCGATGAAACCATATCGTTTGGGTGGGTTCTGTCGTAGAGAATCATCCATCTTTCTATACATTTTTCTACGAGCTAAATATGACCTAAAGGTTCTTAGACGCTCCCCACAATGTCTAAGAAGCCATTTCTTCCTACTCTCTGGGACATTGAACACTCTCTGCAAAATAAGACATGTAGATGTATACCAATGTTAATGTAATAAAATTAATAACATTTGACATACAAAAATTATTACATAAAATAGCATATTTACCGTGATTTCCTGCCAAATATGCTCCTTATGACCCTGTGGAACCTGATTCCAATTATTATAGGAGATAGGAACACGGTTATGGGTCACAAGTGAAATGTAGGTCAAGAACATATCTGCGTAAAAGCCGATGGGAAGATTGTAAGTATTCCATCCCAACTCGACTACTTCTCCTCTATTCCTCATGCCTATGATAATTCTCATAATCGTAGGTCCTCTCTTCCCTTCTTCATCACTGTTATCCCTATCAATGTTTTTGTTGGCCATATCTTTACAAAAAATAAATAAATAAATTATGTTAGAATGTTATGTATTGAGCATAATAATGTACCATTATATTATCGATACGAATCATGCTTAGAAAGAATTAATCTCAAATGTATCATGCTATTCTATATATATATACGAATCATGCTAACACGTTTCCAAAAAGACATTAATACTAACCCTAACCCTAACCCTAATTAACCATAATTAACCATAATAAACGATAAACCCTAACCCTAACCCTAGCTAATTAACCATAATTTATTATAATAAAAACTAACCCTAAACCACAAAAAAAAACCTAATCCCTAAACCTAGCTAAATGTAATTAAAGCATAATATATAAATCATATTATTAATTATTATTATTATTATTATTATTATTATTATTATTATTATTATTATTATCATACACAATTATCTCTCTCTATTTAATTATTCACTTTTAAATATTCCTTATTCTCTATATCTATTTAATCCTCATCAAATAGCAATCATTAACATATGCATATGTAAAATATATTTGCATTTCATTATATGACATTTCCAATATCATATTGCTAGTCTCCTATACTTATTAATGAAAATGTGTGTGTGTGTGTGTGTATATATATAGTTTTTATGAGTGAAAATGTATATAATTCTACACTCACATTCATATTATATATATATGTAAAGGTCTCGGCCAACACATGCATTTGTTAATATATAACAATAATGCAACAAATTCAACAACAAACAGCAAAATTTTCAGCCAAAACATTCAACAATACATTTTCGAACGACAAACCACAATCTTTCAATAACAAACAAACGAAACCCTATAGCAACATGCATGCATTTATATATATATACATATATAAGTAGATAAAAAGTTACGAGAGGAAGAACAAACACATACATAAAGTGAGCTAGCTACAAACACGACGGTGAGAATGTTGAGAGAGGCAAGGGCTTCAAACACAATGGAGGATGAAGGTGCAAGTGCTATCTAGCTTCGGAACAATGACAGCACGCACATGCAGAGCCGACAATGGCAGAGGCATGGTGGAGAGTTGGCGGTGCAAGGGTTTCCTTTACTTGAGAGGAGCCGGTGTGGTGGTGCGAGTTGGTGGTGTACGGTGTGGTGGTGCGAGGGTTTGCAAGGAGAAGGAGAGCAAGAGAACGAAGGTGCAGAGAGTCTGAAAACTTTGGCACGAAACAGAACTGAGTGAAATAAAAGTTTGATTTTGGGGTTTTAATAACGATTCTTCTAGGAACTGTTATTAAAAGCTTCTGACTTTTGACAACGGTTCTAATATAAACCATTATTAAATTCTCTTTTAATAACGGTTTACATAAAATCGTTATTAAAACATCCATCCAAATTTTAACGTTGCCCTTTTAATAACGATTTTTAACTAGAACCGTTATCAAAACTCTCCCGCCCATTAATTTTCACGTGTTTGATAACGGTTTTCGAACTACCGTTATTAATGTCCCGTTATTATTTCCCGTTTTCATAGTAGTGTATCCTCATTGTGAATAAGAATATGAATTGAGTAACCTAATGGATAAGATATTAATGACTTAAAGTGGAAGAATACATGAGTCAGGACTGTGGTGATGTTTTCATATCCATTCCACCAGATGATAATAGTAGCTCAAGAGCATTTTTCCTCGAGAAGGTGATGTTTTCATATCCGTTCCACGAGATGATAATAGTGAATTAGGTGTTTTATCCTTGAAAATTTGCTTTAAATCATTCCACTAGTTCAAGAATAGTAGGGCCTATAAACTCAATGTAATTAAAATAATGGAAATGGTTATATCTAATAAAGAGGCTTGGATTAGATTTACCTTATGAGACGTTTCATAAACTATATATGTACTCATAACTTGTTATGAATGTATGTATTTATCCATATCCCTAAATGGATAGTATGCTACCTTAATCAATACATAGCTTAGTGACTATTATTTTCATGGGTATTGCTCATTTCCATAAGCAGATGACCCAAATACTTTTGTGCAGGTCTTTGAGGACCAACTAGATGATTTTGCTACTTTTGATGCATTTTGTGTGGGAGTAGTGTCCTTTTATTTGTACTAGGTGTTTGGGTGAAAAGTCATGCTATCCAAATGATGTTTTTCCCATATACCTTTTGGACTCTTTGATCCATGGTATCCTTTAGTTTGTATTCTATTATTGTACCTCGGGTTTGATCTCCACACTTGTATTTGTATTTGTAAAATCTTCTCTCATTTCTAATTACTTTGTTTTACTATGAATGGTTTAAGCCTTATAATATATTTAAGGATGGTATGTCAATTACAGCAATAA
Source organism: Tamarix austromongolica (assembly GCA_039764185.1). Taxonomy (NCBI): domain Eukaryota; kingdom Viridiplantae; phylum Streptophyta; class Magnoliopsida; order Caryophyllales; family Tamaricaceae; genus Tamarix; species Tamarix austromongolica. The sequence continues at coordinate 85,205,895 of CM077818.1, read as the reverse complement.
CTCTCAATATTTTGATTATATCCTTCCATTGTAAATCAAAATTGTGCAATATTAAAATTTGGGGTGTTATAAGTTGGTAAGCTTTTAGTTTTGATTACTACATTTTGAATTCAATTTCCATACGATCCCTCATATGATTTCATTTGTCTATTTCATATTTTAGAAAAACTTGATTCCTCAAAAACCTAGATTAGCTTGTGAGGAATCAAGAATGGATAGTCTAGTTGGCCTTTGAATGTTACTATGTGTCTCATGTGTTAGTAAGATAGGAATATTTTTTCCTAACATGTCTCTTGTTTTGCAACAATTTCAACATGGCACTTAACGACCACATTGTTCATCTAGAGGAGATCTTCAAGCCATTCATCAAGTTCGTTTGATGTCCACCTTAACCTTATCTTCCACCACCACCTCCGCATTACCCATAGGAGGATATTAGAGAAGAATAGCTTTAGAGGGTTATGGGACATCACCCTTGACCTACACTAGTGATGAGGACCTAGTTATCCTAGAGGGATGGATCTGAGACATGGATAGGAAGTTTGAGGTAGCTGGCTACCCACTTTCTCAGAAGGTGATCATTATAGCTTTCTTCTTGTGAGGAGTCACTGACACCTAGTAGATAGGTCGTCATGCTTTAGGCAGGTAGAAGATATCCTAGGAGGACTTCAAGGTGGAGATTTGTGCTAACTTTTACCCCGAGAGTCCTAAGAGGGGTAAGATAAAGGAGTTTATATAGTTGACTCAAGGGAGGATGATTGTGAGGCACTATTGTGGCTGGTTCACTGAGATTTTGATGTTCTTCTAGGGATTGTAACTAGTGAGTCAACGGTGGCCTACTATTTTGATTAGGGGCTCCACTTTAGTATCTAAAAGATGATGTGTGTCATAAATTTTCAAGACTTGGCCATATTCTAAAAAAGGGCACATGTCATTGCTACACTGGTTCAGAAGAAGGTGTCCATCTTGGGGAAGAGGAAGCTAGAGACACAAGGTTTTGGAGGCCAAATATAGCTTGGGGGAGGTTGACCTCCATAATTTCAACAGCGGAGTTAGATCTAACCTCAAGGACGTTAGTTCTAACACTATGGTTAGACAAGAATGAAAAGGTTTTTGTGTTAGCTGAGGCTCTTCTTGTGTTTTTTTGCAATTAGGATCATCCAAGGAGAGACTTTTGGCGCACTCCTATTTAATGTAGGATGTGTGGTTAGAGAGGTCACCAATATTTTGAGTGCTTGCATTAGTAGGATTAGTATCACCAATAAGGACTATTGATACCACAATAGTATGCCTATCAAGAGTGGGAACCTACCCCAACCACTATTTAACCTAGGGAGGCTAAAGAGAGACCATGGGGGCCTCACTTATTTTCCTAGGCAGGAGAAAAGACCTAGGGTTTTACAGGGTATCATGGAAGATACCAAGGAGGAAAATCAGCTAGGCACCTAGATGTCATTAGTTAGGTAGAGGCTGACAGGTAATTAGATGTTGTCACTAGTATGTTCTTCATCCTCTTGCTACCAAATTATATATTGTTTGATTTAAGGGGGCATCTCCATCTTTTATGTCTACTGCATTTATTGCTAAAGCTGCTTTGTCCCCATCTTCTTTTGTGTCTATATATGTGATGTTGCCTTCTAGGGATAGATTGGACTGTACTAGGCTCTACTTAGTGTGGCATTAGAGATGAGCAGGGTAGAATTCCTAGTAAACCTAGTTGAGATGGACATTTAAGATTTCAACATTATCCTAGGGATGGATATGTCGAGGAGGTAAAAGATAGTGATAGACTATACCCCAGAGCGAGTCTTATTGTGGGGACCTCATGGTGCTAGGATCTCCTACAAGAAATGTAGGTCTAGACCTACAATGAAAGTCATTTCTACCCATGCGTTGTATTCTTTGTTTTAGAGATGTTAACCTATGTATTTGTGTAGGGTTCAAGAGTTGAAAAAGGGTGTGTCAATGTTGGAGGATGTTTTAGTGTCCTAAGAGTTTCCATATGTGCTTCCTAAGGAGATTTCAGGTATGTTACCGGCACATGAGATAGACTTCACTATTAAGTTATTACCGAAGGTCGAGCTTGTTTTAAAGGTTCCTTACCATATGGCACTGATAGAGTTGCAGAAGTTTAATGCTCACTTGGAGGACTTATTGGCTCACGGGTACATTTGCCTGATTATATCCCCATGGGAAGCACTAGTTTTGTTCGTGAAGAAGAAGGATGAGAGTCTTCATCTATATATTAATTATTGAGGTTTGAACCAGTTGATGATGAAGGACTAATATCCGCTTCCAAAGATCGATGACTTTTTTGACCAACTTCAAGGTGGTTCAATCATATCGAAGATCTACTTGAGATTAGGATATTATATGTTCTGCATTGCTAAGGCAGACATCATAAAGATAGCCTTTAGGACACGGTACGAGAACTGCACATTTACAGTCATGCCTTTTGGGCTCACTAATACACCTACCATTTTCATGGACTTAATAATTAGGATTTTATGGCCTTTCCTCAATCAATTTGTTGTGGTCTTCATAGGAAATATTTTGGCTTACTCTTAGAGTAGAGAGGAGCATGCACAGAAAATGTGCACAACATTGTCACTCCTTAGAGAGAATAACTTGTAAGCCAACCACTCTAAGTGTAAGTATTCGCTTTAAGAGGTTACATTTTTGGGTCACATGATGTTAGTAAGAGGAGTCATCGAGGATCCGATGAAGGTTTGGCAGTGACTTAGTGGAAGGCTGTAACACCCCCATTTTTACTGCTAAAAATTTTCATTTTGCGGAAGCGTTAATTTCAAAATCAATGGGTGTTACCGCCACACTCAGTATAAGTCTGGCATCCTCTACCGTTCTTATAATAACTACTAAGGCTAAAATATTAATTTACTTAAATAACATTAAACAAAGGTAGGATAGGATTTCATTACAAATTACATTGTCCTGAATAAATACAAAAAGATTAGGTAAGAGTTGTAATGTAACACAAGAGTAATAGCAGGGGACTTAAGAGTTCATGAAATATCCGGACCAAAAGAAGTCGAGGCGAACACCGGATAGTCCTAACTCTCAACTCTCTATTGAAGTCTTCAGACCCTACCCTCAAAGTAATCCTACAAGGTAAAGAATGCCCGTTGAATAGGCAGGAGACCATGAAACGGAACCCGTCAGTACTATAGTACTAAATAACCCTTTATACCAAACTAATATGAAAAACTAGCATGGAACACATGCAAGGAATACGACTAACAGGTACAAGACATTTAAGTATTCATATGAGGATTGATATACAATAATCATTTAGACGGTTGAATTCTATTAAAGCCACATGCTACTCATTTTCATTTGTCTAAAACCACCGAAAGCTTACCAGACTAACATGCCAAAGATACTCTCAGAAGTAATGATTAGAACCTAAACTCCAGCATAACAATTATAACATCCACAGCATGACTCATGTCTCAGCATAACTCCCAACCAAATTTATAACATTACAAGTGTATTCACAGGTAAGCTATAACAAAATCCACAACATCAAATGTATACTTACAGGTAGAATATGATAAAATACATAACATCACCTGTGTACTTACAGACACAGGATAATAAAATCCGTAATCTCACAGGTACACTTACAGGTATAGTAAATTAAAATACATAACATCAACGGTATATTTACAGATATAGTATAATAATATACATAACGTCACAGGCATACTTATAGACATAATACCCACACAGGTAGGCCCACAGGCTACTAGTTAAACCACAGGTAGGCACAATGGCCACTACCAAACTAATCCAATATCCAATAATAATCCTTCCAATCAAATCATATTATTTTCATTTTTATTTACTCGAGAGAGATACAATAATAACCCGGAGATATAACAGTACACCGGTCATACTGGCGCACAAGGCAACACGATACCCTCCAACCATCCAACCTAGAGGCATAACAACACTCTAGTCATATTGATGCATAAGGCACACAGTACCCTCCTCACCTCGGACACCTAATCCTTAAGTATCGATACCCCTTATAGGGCCTGTAGGTCACCTATAGAGTAGACTATGACCTTATTGGGGCACAACAGACACACCAGAAACCCAAACAAATCGAGGAATCCTACCTAGTCTCTAGGATAGCTACCCCTAGAGAGAAACCATTTCCAAACTCAAGGTCTTCCACTTTACATATTAGTATTTTTATAAAATGATCGCAGATAACACACATTACACATTTATTCTCATTTCCATACTTATTCATTTTCCCTTTACTTCCAATTATCCAAGTCAACCCTACGGTCAACGGTATGAAAAAAAGTCAAAGTCAATACTAAGGTCAACCTACCAAAAGTCTAAGGCCATCCTATATTCAATTATTCACATTTGGGCGTTAGGCCCAAAATGACCAAAATGCCCCTGAAGCTAATAATTATCATATTAGCATCCATTTAAATACTAAGTCTATCTTATTTATTAATTTGTCATGAAAAGGCTAAAATGAATAATCTAATCATTTATTATATAATTTAAATCATCAATCATGTCAAAAGACCATTTTGCCCCTACATAGATTTCGGCATACAAAACCCTATCATATACTTTTAAAACGTACAAAACACATGATCACAGAATCAACAACAGATAATACATATTAGACATGATTTTCAGAATAAATATCATAATACACAAAAATGACTAAATTGCTCCTAGGGCACACATCCATAATAATTATTGAATAATTATATCTAAACATGCTAAACTAATAATTATATACATAATTATCATACCAAATATTTTGTCGTCATTAGAATCATTTTTAAATCATACTTTTGTACCCAAAATATTTTATATCCGATAACATTCTCGTTTTTATCCGTTTTCATAATAATAATAATTAACACATAATTATATTGAAATAAATCATGCTAAACATATTTCATACACCAAAAACCCTAATATATTATCACGTAATTTTTATCATTTTAGTAGAGTATGACGGTTACCTGAATTCCAACAAAAACGTAAAATTAGCCGTATCCACTAAAATTTATTAGGTCCTGCAAATTGAACTTTCGTACTTAAAAACAATATCACAAATATCAAATTAATATCTATCAGATAAAATAATAATTATAGTATAAAAATATTTATTTTTCTAAAATTATCAAAATACCCTTACAATTAATATGGTACCAAATCTTATTAGAAGACCATGCAACTCATGTTGCATGCAGCGTGAGTCACACACGAGAGGGAGGCATGCTGGCTGGGCGAGAGCTGGCCAGGAAAGGTAGGGAGGCAGGGGGAAGGAGAGGACAGCAGAGCTGGTGGCTGGCCGGCGGTGGAGGTTGGCTGGTTGGCTACGGTGGTGGTGATGCTGGGCTCGCACGGAATGGTGGTGGCTAGGCTTGATGGTGTTGCGTGATGGCGGGGTGGCTGTAGCTGGGCGACGGGATGGCTGCGGGAAAGGGTGTTGCGGTCGGGGAAGGGAGCAGGGACTGGGTGACAGGTTAGATGCTGCAGGCTTGGGCGACGGGATGGTGGGCTGCTGGGATGAAGGGAGGAGGTGGCAGGGCTGGGTTTTGCGATGGGGCTGCGTGGCTGCTGGTGTAGGATGAAGATGGGGGTTGGCGCTGCATGAGGTCGAGGGGCTGGTGGTGGTGCGCTGCAGGGTGGCTACGATCGGGGGAAAAGATGCAGGGCTGGGTTCGGTGTTAAAGGTGAGGGAGAGGATGGTTACATGGGGAGGCGGAAAAAAAAAAGAGAGGAGAGGAGCTGTTGGGATGGGGTTGCGTGCGGTGGTGTGGCTGGTTGAAGGGTTGTGTGCGTGCAGGAGGGAGATGCAGGGGGAGAAGGGAAAGGCTGGGTTGCGTTTGGCTGAGGGAATGGTTGAGTGTCGAAGGAAATAGTAGGGAGCTGGGAGAGGAACAGTGGGTTGGTTGTGTGCATCATGTGTATGTATTTTTTTTTTGCCGAAAGTGTGTGCGGGAAATGGGGATTGTTTGGGGTAGAGTGTGCAAGGGTGTGGCGTGTATATGTGTATATAAATGCAAAATGTAGAGTAAAGGTAGAAAATGAGGGAGACAGGATGGGGATGGGATAGAAAATGGCAGAGGGAGAGAGAGAAGATAAATAATATTATATATATATATATATATTATGTTAAATTTAGTTCGGATAAATTAAAATATTAGATAGAAAAATAATCTGATATAAGATAGATTTAAATAAATAAAAAAGATAAATATAATCGGGAATAAATTTTAGAAATTTATTTTGGGTTACAAGTCGTGGTTATTATTAAAATAATTTGGATAAGATTTATGAATAAAAACTAGGATTAAAATAAGGAATCGGTTTCTATCAACTTTTAGCCTAATTATATTTATGTCTAAGTCGTCATAATAGTAATAATAATAATAATAATAATAATAATAATAATAATAATAATAATAATAATAATAACAACAACAACAATACATTTAATACTAAACCTCCTAAATTAATAATTATAACTAATCACATGCAAATATTAATTTTAATTAGGATTTCCTAGAAATAGGGTATTACAAAGGCCTACTAGCATCCCCGAGGTACGTAATTTCCTAGGTTTGACCAAATACTATCGACACTTTGTTTAGGACTTCTCAAAGGTATCTAATCCTTTAACGAACCTTCTAAAGAAGACAATCAAGTTATAGTGGGATGATGCTTGTAAGAGAGCATTTCATGAGTTGAAGCAACAATTAACTACAACATTAGTTCTGACTCTGCCATTAAGATCAGATGGGATTAAAGTCTACAACAACACATCAAAGCATAGATTGGGTTTTGTGTTCATGCAACATACTAAGGTAGTGACTTATACTTCTTGTCAATTGAAGTAGGATGAGCAGAACTACTTAGTTTGTGACTTGGAATTAGCAGTAGTCATCTTCACATTGAAGATTTTGAGGCATTATTTGTATGGAACTCAATGAAGATTCTACACTGACCATAAAAATCTTCAAGTATATATTCACTTAGAAGGAGTTGAATATAAGGCAAAGGAGATGGTTAGATTTAGATAAGGACTGTGATACCAAGTTGACCAACCATAAGGGTAAGTCCAATGTCATTACATATGTAGTGAGTAGGAAGACATCATACTCTTTAAGTTATGTTATGGTGTCTAGTCGGTTGTTGGAGGAGCTTGGTGAGATAGGGATAGAGAAAATCCAACATGTGGAGTTAGAGGTCCAAACTAGTGCATGGATGATTACGTCGATAGTTTTTGATGAGATCTAAGTGGGATAATCTAGGGATGTTAAGCTCGAGAGGATTCAGCATAAGATTCAGAACAACCGAGCAGAGGGTTTATGGATTCATGAGGATGGTAGCATTCACTATAAAGGTCGATGGTGTGTATCTTAGAGTTGTTATAATATGAAGCTCAAGATTTTAGAGTAGAGTCACTATACTCTATATATTGCTCACCCTCGAGGGGATAAGTTATATAAGGACCTCAAAAGGATCTACTAGTGGTCTCGCATGAAGCGTGAGGTAACAAAGTTTGTGTCAAGATATTTGACCTACCATAAGGTTAAGATCGATCACCAAAGGCTTACAGGGTTAGTTCAGTTCCAAGATTTTTCGAGGTGGAAGTGGGACTCCATTTCGATGGACTTTGTAAGTAGGATACCAAGGACTCATAGCGGTTGTGACACAATTTGTGTTATCATCGATAGTTAACTAAGTCACCAGTGCTTGTGTTGATGAATTCAACATGGAGGACCGATCAGGTGGCTACTGTGTATTTGAGGTCTCTGGAGAGTAGGCATGGTACACCTACCAACATAGTACCATATCGGTATTCGAGGTTTCTTTCACACTTTTGGGAAAATTTATAAGAGGCTATGGGCTTGATATTGAGGATGAGTGTAGCCTTCTACCCAACTACATATGGGTAGACTAGGAGGACTATTTAAACACTCAAGATTATACAAAAAGCTTGTGTTTTAGATTTCCAAGGTAGTTGGGAAGTCCATATTCATTTGGTTGAGTTCACATACAACATCAATTATCACACTAGCATAACAATGGCATCTTTCCTGAATTCAGGGACAAAATCTCTTTTAAGTGGGTAGTGATGTAATAACTCAAATTTTATATAAACTTAATCCCGAGTAATTAATATTGTAACCTAATTCTAATCTTGTAAAATTAATATTTCTTTCTTATCCTAACTTCCTAATCCTAAATATTAGCCTAACCCTAATTTTTAATTCTAGTTATTAATACCATTTCTAACCTAAGACTAATTTTAGATAATTAATTAATTTACATTATCCTAATACCTAACCAAAATTCTTTTAACCTAAACCTAAATTTAAACCTACCTTTTTCCTTCCCCTTTTTCTTTTCTTCTCTTTTCCTTATTTTATGTTACTTTATTTCTCCCCTACTGATCACCTCACATTACCTCTTATATTCTCTTCTCTTCTTCTTGTGTGCATGTCTTCCTAGCCAAGCCTACCCCACTACCCCCATAAACTCTCTCTTCCTCAATTCTAGGGTCGAGAATGAATTTTGTTGCCCCATCACCTCACCTATCCTCTCCCTTTTCCTACATGCATGTGTGTATATAAGGAACATTTAATGCTTGCAACTATCCCCTTATCCCTGTGTTATTCTATCAAAATATTTCACACCAAACACAACTTTCCCCATCCTTATTTTCCCCTCCTAACCGTCGTTAAAACCACCCATGATCACCCCTACAGGCAAGCCCAACCGAGGCACTAACACCTCCATCGTCAGCATTTTCCATACCCTCGCCCCTAGAACCATCCACCTTTGTCATTACCTCAGCCAAAGAACTAGGCAAAACCACCAAAACCTACCCTTGAGCGTTGGCAAAATCCACCATTGCTAACCCCCTTCCATTCAGCCATTTTCACCTAACCAAACACGCACTACCTTTCGGCCATTTCCACTATAGCCTACCACCCTCTTTAAAACAAAACCACTAGTCCTCACCCTCATCCATTGGCTAACCTACCACTTCCACCCGCCTTGTTTCTCCCCCTTCAATCAATCCCCTCTTAGTTGCACATAACTTGGTTGAGACTCTTTTGAACTTCAGTTTGGTTTTTCCCACTCTTTTACCCTTCAATTACCTTAACCCCTCCTAAATTATATCATTTAAACTCTAATTATGTTTTTCTAATTTTTATTAGGTGGTACTCAAGAGGCCTTAGAAGAGGCGGGGTAAGCTAAGTGTGCTTAAAGACTAGAGCCTTTTTTGTAAGAATATTAGTCGTTATTTTAGGGTTTTTATATTAAATACTTACATGGCTATGTGTATTATTATTATATTTTTATTACATGGTTAAATGAATGTTGTTATTGATATGATATGACAATGTGGATTATGTGATAAAAAAAAGAGTATGAATAACGCAAATGTGCTAATACGACGTTACTACACTATGTTGTATTTTTTCGAATGAGTATAATTTGTAGAAGAGTAGTATGGGCATAATAGAGTATGATAAGTGGGAATTAAGTATATTTAATATGTATGATAATAAATGGAGTATTGGAAATAATGATATTGAGAATATAAGATTTTCATAACATAAGGGCTTTTGGCTATCTATAAGGGTATTTTTATTAATAGGGGCTAATATGGAAATTTTGATATGTTAACATGTTAGGAGGATTAAAATATGCTAATAATATCATGTAGAGTAATTGGAGTGATTATGAAAATTATAAGCTCCCCCGAAATGAGAAAATGGCATAAATTGAGAATAGTTACCTTAAACAGTAATCTTGTTATCACATATGTAAAAAATCAGATTTAACAATATGAATTTTTTCTGTGTTGTTAATATTATAATTTTAGGGATGTATATTAAATCTGGTAATTTTATGAGCCTTATGGGAAGAGTTATGACTTATATATGAAATTATAGTTTTGAGAGCTTTATGAATAGTAAAATTTTTGGGGTATTTTTGGAGCTAAAATAATAAAAGAAAAATGAGTGGAAAAGGGTGGAAAACATAGGAAAAACATGGCTTAAAAAAAGGTGGGGTATTATTATATAGATGTGGTAAAAGTTGACAAGGTTTATATGGCTTGTATAGCTAGTGCTCTTAAAAATGGTTAATTTGTCCAAGTGATGAGAGTTCTATAATATCAAACTTGGAAAAATTAAGAATGTGATCATTAAATGATGATTCTTCTGCATCATATCCTTCCCTATTTTATTGTCCATCCTAATCCTCACCCATAATTCTAGTCATGTAAGAGGCACATATAGAGTACCTTCCTTTTTTCACCTGCCTTTTTGAGTTAATCTAATCTTAATTAGATACCACTTCCAAGAATGACCCAAGTTTGGTCTCATATGTATGCATTTGGTATCAAATCTTAGGTTGCAACAATTTGGGTCATGTTTATTTTTCTTCCATCACCCTTTTCAAAACATAAACCCACAAAAAGAAAAATTATGAACCAAACACTGTTCCACTCGATCCACAACACATTTTCCCCACCTATAACCAAAAACAACTTCCTTTCTTTTACCTTCTAAAATTGTCTTTTGTCTTCAATGGGAGACCTCCCTTTGCCAAGAGGTTTGAGCCTTAAAGAGACAAATAATCTAAGTAGGGATCGAGCTATTGAGTCTCTTCAAAATTATATGAGAAGAGTGCTTGATATCTTTGAGACCATCCTTCCTAATTTGGACCAAAACACACACACAAAAATACCCCCTACTCGAGAGCATCGTGGGGTTGGTGAGTATGTTAAAAGTGAAAATAGAGAAGGCTCATCCTCTAGTGATTCTTCTTTGGATATAAGGAAAATGAACAAAAAAAAAAAGAGGATAGAATTTTCATGATGTTAGAGTTGAAATCCCAAAATTTGAAGGCAATCACAATCTTGAAGAATTTTTAGAGTAGGAGTTGAGGTGTAGTAGATTATTTGAGGCTAATGGATATTCTGACACTAAAGCCTTTAAGGTGGAGGTTCTTAAGCTCAAAGGACATGCCTCACTGTGGCGGGATAACTCATTTGATAAGTGGAGAAACAAAATTCAAAAGTTAAGTCTTAGGTAAAAATAAAGTTGATGAAGGAGAGATTCCCTCCTCCTTCATTCAATCAAGTCGTATACAATAAAATGTCCTATTTGAAAAAAGGATCATTAAGTGTAGAGGAGTAAAAAATAGAGTTTTAAAAACTCTCTATAAGGCTCGGTTTGTATAATCTAGAGGAGTATACCATGTCTCGGTTCCTTGGTGGACGTAGGCATGATATCTCTAGGAAGGTGGAAATGCATAGGTTTTACCTAAGATGAGCTTTACCATTTAGCCATTAAGGTTGAAAAACATAAAAAAGAAAAGAGTGGCATGAGGTATGGAGGTCCAAATAAGGGTGATAGAACCTCAAGAGAGACTCCTCCACCATTCAAACCCCTTCCACACCTTTGTGGCGGTTGATAATCGAACTAAAAGTGTGAGGTGTTTTAAATGTCAAGGCTTGGGTAAATACCAAAATAAGTGTCCTAACAAGAGGGTGATGACCAGGGTGGATTTATAGGAGGCCAACTAAGAGGAAGAAAGTGAGGAAGAGGATATTGAGTCGACCTTCAATGGAGAGAAGAGTATACACCACAGAATGTGGGATAATCCTTGATGATTAGGAAGTTATTGCTCACTAAGGAGGTCAAATATGATGAATCCCAAAGAGAAAATATTTTTCAAACCAAGTGTACCATACTTGAGAAAATATGTTCTCTTATTGTGGATGGAGATAGTTGTGCCAATATTGACTCATGCACTTTGGTAGAGAAGCTTGGTCTCACCACTAAAAAATAAGACAAACTATATAAGCTACAATGACTTAATGATGGTAGCATAGTGGAGGTGACAAAGAAAGTGAATGTACCATTTTCCATTGGGAAGACCTACCAAGATGAAGTGGTGTGTGATGTACTGTCAATGGATACTTGTCATTTACTTTTAAGGAGACCATGCTAATTTGATATGAGTGTCTACATAATGGAATGAAGAACACCTATTGCTTGAAGTTTTCTAAGAAGAAGATTGTACTCATCCCTATAGTTGTAAAAAGTCTTTAATCATAGGTAAAAATTGTATAAATAAGGCTATAGTAAAAGGGAAGGTAATTTACTTGTTATTGTTAGAGGATAATGAGGGGAACGCTTGTATTGAACCGAGGGTTAGGGCACTATTAGAAGAGTTTGAGGATGTATTCCCTAATGACCTACCCCATGTATTACCCCCTCCATTAGAGCAATAGAACACCAAATTAACTTTGTGCCTGGTGTTATACTCCCTAATAATGCAACCTATAGGTCTAATCCTAAGGAATCCTTGGAGTTACAAGGGCAAGTAGATAAATTATTATCTAAAGGTTTCACAAGGGAGTCCCTCAGCCCTTGTGATATACCTATATTTATTATACCAAAGAAAGATGTTACTATTAAAATGTGTGTGGATAGTAGAGCTATCAACTATACTGCCATCAAGTATGGGTATCCTATGCCTAGTCTTAACAAGATGCTTGATTGTCTAAATGGTGCATGCTCATTTTCCAAAATAAACCTAAGGAGTGGCTACAATCAAATAATAATGAAATATGGTGATGAGTGGAAAACCGCATTCAAAACTAAGGGAGGATTGTATAAGTGGATCGTTATGCCCTTTGGTTTGTTAAATGTCCTTAGTATTTTCATGAGACTTATGAATGAGGTACTTAGGCCATTAATTAGAAAATGTGTAGTAGCTTACTTTGATGACATCCTTGTGTATAGCTCTAGCGAAGAAGAACATATAAAGCATCTCAAACTTGTATTTCTAGCACTTATAGGTCACAAGTTGTATGATAAGCTAGAAAAATGTGAGTTCTATGTACCTAAGGTTACATTTCTAGGTTTTATGGTGTTTAAGATAGTATAGCCATAGATGAATCCAAAGTGGAAGTAATAAAAACGTGGCCTAGACCAACAAACCTTACAGAAGTGAGGTATTTTCATGGTTTTGTTTCGTTTTATAGGAGATTTATTAGAGATTTCAGTACCCTACTAGCCCCTATAACCGAATACATGAATAAGGGCAAATTCAAGTGGAATAAGGCCTCACAAGATGCCTGTGAGATGGTTAAGGGGAATTTAAGTGAAGCAACTATCCTAACATTACCCAACTTCAACAAATTATTTGAGGTTGAGTGTGATGCTAGTGGAGTGGGCATTGGATTTGTTTTACTAAAAGAAGGAAAATCATAATCCTTCTTTAGTATAAATCTCAATGGCTCTAGGGTAACCTATAGTAGGTATGACAAAGAGTTATATGCTTTGGTAAGAGCTCTAGATCATTGGTCCCACTACTTATAACCCCAATAGTTTGTGCTACACATAGATCATGAGTCATTGAAGTATATAAATGACCAACACAAGCTTAATCCAATACATGCAAGATGGGTAGAATTCTTACAATCTTTTTCCTTTGTAACAAAACATAAAAGTGGAAAAATGAATGTAATAGCATATGCACTCTCTAGGAGGTATTGTATGCTCCCTTTGTTAGAAGCAATGGTTGAAATACCCAAAAACCCTAATTTAGAAATTATGGCCAAATAAGAGTTTATTAGAAAAATTAATTAAATAAATTATTTTATTAAAATAAAGAGAATTAATTAAGGTAAATCAAGAGAAAAATAATAAATAATTTAATTAGGAAAAATTAGGGTGTTTTGCTAATTAAATGGAAGTTAAGGAAAATTTATTTAAAATAGCCCAAATTAATCTAAAAAGGAATTTAATCATTATTTTTCTAAATATTATTAATTTAAATATTAAAAAATACCAAATACCCAAAATACCCCAACCCATCTATTTTCTCTTTCTTCCCTTTTTCATTTTCCCTTTTCTTCTCTCTTTTCCTTTTTCTTTATTTCCTCTCCTTATCCTTTCTTTTTTTCATCTTCCTTGACTGGGTCGGCCCGCGCAACCCAAGTCCCCTTCCTTTCCTTCTTCTTTGGTGCGGCCCAGGCTGCACGACCATCCCTTTCCCCATCGCCCAGCCACCTGGCCGAACCGCCTTCCTTTTACTTTTCCTTCCTCCCCAGATCACCCGGTCCAACCTTTTCTTCTCCCCCCGGAACCTACGGAACCTGAAACTTGTAGCCTACTCCGCCAGTAGCCACCAACTCTGGCTGATAGTCCTTTCCCTCTCTCCCCATCATTTTCTTTCCAATTTCAACCCAACTAGACCGTTCTCCCTCCTCACGCACACCTACCCTTTCTTCCCCCCAACCAAACATGTCCCTGGCATGGCAGGGACTACACCGCCGGCCAATGGTCTAGCCTCACTTGCCTCCTCTTGTATTCTTCCTCCTTCGTCCTCCCCCCCTCCATTTGGCCTATAAATACCATATTGGGGGCCTTGATTGAGTTTTTATTTTCGCAGCCCAAAAATCCCTCCTTTGCGCCATCTCCCGATCAAATGCCCATTTTGTCGCCGCCTACCATTACCACCACCCGCGCTACCAACATAACCACTCCTTGTGTCACCCTCTACCAAACTAAGCCTCCCTCCTCCCTTGGTTTTCCCTACATGAGCCACCCTAGCCATGCAAATTCCCCCTCTCGACTAACCCCTCATCAACCCCCGCCGCCCCGCACACCACCATCCACCACCAACCCACCACAACTAACACCCTCTCTATCCTCCGAAACAACTAGGGGAGATTCCTCTACCTCCCTATACCTCCCTCTCTCCCTGCCTCCCTCTCCTTCTCCCTTCTCCCTCCACCACCTTCAGCTACCACACCTACCGTCGCGCGCAGCCATGTTTGGCTACACCACCACCTTCATTCCACCTCTCTCCACCTAAGGCACCTGCCACCACCTCAATCACCCCCTCATTCCATCCCCTCTAGCCTACACCACAATCTCTCCACCTCTCTTCTCCCTCTATCGCCGTTGTGCGCTGCCCCCAGTACCACCACCATCCTTAGGTGGTACTCTAACCTTCCCAACCCTTAAACCCATTTTATACAAGTATTAGCAATTTTTAATAGTATTAATGGTACCTTCCTTAATATTACTACTACTACTACTACTATTATGTTATCATTATTATTATTTAACCTAACTTTAGAAATATTTCTAACAAATGTAATTATTATTAAATGTCTACAAATTTATTATTATTATTATTATTATTATTATTATTATTATTATTAGTATTATTATTAGTATTATTATTACTTTTCTTACTAATACTATTAATACTAACTTTGGCCCATTATCACTTTTATTACTAGTGTAAATATTTGGACCCTTATATTACTATTACCATTTCGGTGGTTATTATTATTATTATTATTATTATTATTATTATTATTATTATTATTATACTTAACATTATCATTATTATTATTACTACTACTACTACTACTACTATTACTATCATTGCTACTATTACTATTATTATTATCATCATCATCATTATTATTATTATTATTTCCATCCCTATTACCATACTTGACCATATTATCACTAAGGTTACTACCATTATGATTATTAGGACCTTTATTGGCATTATTCTTAAGATTGGAGCTATTATTATTATTATTATTATTATTATTATTATTATTATTATTATTATTATTATTACTTTGTCATTTTTGTTAACATTTCATATATCACTAACCTTACTATCACTACTAATATTATTATTATTATTAGTATCATTATGGTCACTACGTTTATGTTACTAATATCACTATTATTATTATTATTATTATTATTATTATTATTATTATTATTATTATTATTATTATTATTATTATTATTATTATTATTATTAGGGTTTGGGTTGATACTAGTATTATCACTACACTACTATTATTATTATCATTAGCAATATTGAAGCTATTACTTTAATAATATGAATATAGCTATAATTACTTTAACATAAACCGTGGTAACTACTAAGACTTATTTTGGTTATTAGTAGCATGATTAACTATTTTGAGAATAATAACCCTACTTTTACTTATAAAACTACTATTACTGTTATTAGCCCTAATAGTAGATTATGATAAGGGTAGGCTAGGATTAATGGTAATTTTGGTAAGGGGAGATTAACCCATAGTATTTTCCTCTTATAGGTGATTTAAGCCAAAACCCTAAGGAGGCATAGGAGTGTGCTCCAAGCCCGGTGTCGTATTAGGTAAGGATATGGTTAAGGCTTTTTATGTGTAAGAATTTTCTATGTGTGTTGGCTTAATGGGTGTGCTTTATACTTTATATTATCATGTTATTGTGGCACATCTTTCTAATTATGGAGCTAAGGTAAGTTGCATGTGTTTATGTTATGTGTAATGTGATGTTATTACTTGTACTTGAATTGTGTTTCCCCTTATGGCATACATGATAGGAGGTCTTAAGTAGTATGATGTGGTTGTGAGAGAAATGGAAAAGAATGAGGAAAAGTGAATTGACTAGAAAATGATAATGATTACCTAATTACCTTATGGGTGGATAAAAAGAGGAATAATAGGAATGCAATTAAGAGAATGGATCAAACATGCATGGGAAGTATATGGTTTGCATGGGATGCTTAGCCTTTGCATGGGGATGACTTTTACGTGGAAAAGGTTGACTTGAGGGTCGAGTAAGGCAAAGGAATAATTGTTAGGGTGATTGGAGTTCATATGTGAAAAATAGTATGTGGGTTGATGTAAGGATACATAGGGGATCTGACTAGGGTTTGGGGAGGAAACCCTAAGTGAGAGAAATGTGTAAGGGAGGAAAAATTAATGGAAATGGTTAGAATGAGGATAAAAGATGGAAGGTGTACCAAATGGAGGAAAAGTGAGTCAAGTGAGAAGAATGTATTTGGATGTTGAGTGAGTGGCATAAAAGAAAGGATAAGTACTGGGGTTTTCAGGGAGCTAACTAGGGTTTTGGTGATCATGTATGGGAGTTGGATAGTGAGGGTATAATGTTAAGAGTGGGATGAGAGAAGTGATGGGTTAGTAATAAAGAAGATTTTTGGGTTCATGGTGTGTGGTAAAAGATGGAAGGAAGTCTCAGGATCATAGGTTGTGTTGGATATGTGTCATGTGAAAAAAGTGATGGTAAGTAAGAGTGATGAATGAATAACATCGTATTGGGAAAGAGAGGTGCTAGAGTTTTGGGATGGCCAATGAGGGTTTTGTGGCCACATGTATTATATAAAAAGTAAAATGTGGTGCTTGGGGGTGAATCGAGCGAGGTGATAAATTGGAGGAGTATGAGTTGTATGGGATAGAGGCAGGTTGGGCCATATAGGCCATATTAGGGTTTTCCTAGAAGAAAACCCTAGAGAGTAATATAAAGTTGATTCCAAAATATGGAAAGTGGGCCTCGGAGTTGAATATTAATGGTAATGAGGAAAGAGTGGGAAAGGATATTTGGATGTATTAGAGGAAGTAAAAGTCCCAAAATATGGGATTGGACTATTAGGAAGTCGCGTTTGGGCCATGCATGTCTAATCAAGGTTGTGTGTGGAATAAGATACAATATAACGCTAAGTACTTAAAGTGAAAGATTACCGAGCTAGGGCCCAGTGAGGTTATATATATTTTTTGGCCCACTGGTTATAATAGTGGTTAGGTGCTTTCTGCCATACTGAGTGATTTTCCAATCCACCGGCTATAATAGTGGTCAGGTATGTTTTACCCTGCTAAGTGATTTTCTGGTCCACCGGCTATAATAGTAGGAGATTCCGGGCTTGATAAACCAAATCTTGTATGGGAAGATACTATTTACTTATAGTGGAACACCTCGTGAATCAGGGATAGTGAGGATATATATTTTCTAATCCACTAGCAATAATAGTGGTTAGGTGCATTTTTTCCTATGGAGTGTTTCTGGTCCACCGGCTATAATGGTGAGGTTCCCGTACTCACCCAGAATTAATATGAGATGCGTGTAAACCACAAATATAAGGCATGAAAATATATTAATTATTTACAGTGGAACACCATGTGAGTTGGGACTAATGAGGTTGTATATGTATTTTCTGATCCACAGCAATAGTAGTCAGTTGCTTTCTGCCTTGTGGAGTATTTCTGGTCCACCCTTTATAATAGTGGGGTTCCTATACTCTCATGGAATTAACATAAAAGAGATGTAAGATAAATCATTAATATAAGCTTTGCCTAATCTTGTAAATCTGGATTATTATCTTGTACACCTTATGTGTCTATTCTCTTACATGGCCTTACTTGCATGCTTCTTGCTGGTTTTACCCATATGGTTATATTACTCAGTACGTAGCATATTGACTACCTATTTTATGGGTGCTGCTGGCAGAGATCCCACTTGAGTTCGTGTAGGTAGAAGATGCAATATTCGATGCTTACGACAATTTATGAGGAATTAGGCGGGACTAAGAGTTGAACATGGACTTGGCCTAGGGATCGAGAGTGATCTAGTTAGATTCTATCATTCATTCATTTTACTCTGTATCGCCTTATTTTAGCCCTATTTAATCGTATTATACTTCATGTTCCTTTGGGAACTTTAATTATGTACTCCCTTGGATTGTGAACTTTTTTACACATACTCTAATTTACATGTTATGAACTTTCTATTTCTTTTATGAATTCTTATTTTAAGTATTGACTTAAGTTTGACGATAATCCTTTTCAGCCTTAACACTTGGTACTGGAACGGTAAGAGTGAAACGGTCCGGAACTAAGTGTGGTGATAATATCCTAAGAATTCACAGTTTTGTTATTTCACTTTCGTTAAACCTTTTCATTAAAAGAATTCGGATTTGGGTACATTCGGGAGCTCTATAAGGAAGATGAAGACTTTAGCTACTATTTCAAGGATCAAGAAAAGAAGAGAGGCTCGTTTATCATCTAGGAGGGGATTCTTTTCAAGAAAAACAAACTTTGCATTCCCAAATGCTCCATCAAAGAATTACTCATAAGGAAAGTGCATGGAGGTCGACTAGCTGGACACTTCGGCATTAAGAAGACTGTGGATGTACTTAGTAAGTATTTTTATTGGCTCAAACTTGTGGAAGATGTACAAAGTGTAATAGATATATGTGTCACTTATCAAAAGACCAAGAGTCACTTCCACCAAGGGCTCTATACTCCTCTACCTATCTCACACCAATCATGGGATCATGTGATTATGGAATTCATTATAACATTACCCAAGACACAAAGGCAAAATAATGCTATAATGGTGGTGATGGATTAGCTCTCTAAGATGACTCATTTCATTGCCTGCCACAAGATGGATGATGCATCGTACATAGATGATCTATCCCTTAAGAAAATAGTTAGGCTATATGGTATTCCCAAGTCCATTGTTTCAAATAGGAATACCAAGTTCCTTAACTATTTTTGGAAGACTTTATGGAAGCTAGTAGGCACCAAACTCCTATTTAGTACTGGCTACCATCCACAAACTAATGGACAAACCAAGTTCACCAATAGGACCCTCACCATGCTCCTCAAAATTTTGGTTCACAAATCCTTAAAGGATTAGGAAACCAAACTATCTCATGCCGAGTTTACCTACAACCGATCACCAACTGCTCTCCTTTTAGGTAGTTTATTGAGTGAACCCTAATAATCCCATTAATATCTTACCTCTCCCATCAAAGCCCACACCAACTTCAAAGTACAAGAAAGGGCTAGGGAAATGAAAAAACTTCATGAGTAGGTGAGATAAAACATTGAGAGGGTCAATGAGATGTACAAGAGTAAAGCCATTAAGCATCAAAAGCAACACTTATATGAGCTAGGAGACCTAATTTAGCTTCACCTTAAGAAGGAACGATTTCCTTCTGAATGGAAGAACGAACTCATACCTAGAAGTGATAGTCCATATAAGGTCATTGAAAAGATTGGTGATAACGCATATACGTTGGAGCTACTTGAGGAAATGAGAGATATATCAATCACATTTAATGTGAGAGATATACTTCCTTAAATTCATGATGAACCCTTTGAAGATAAAGAGGCTACTTTTTAAAAGGGAGAGGACGATGATAGAGCATCCTTGTTTAATTATCACACTATTGCCCTTAATTTTGTTCAAGTTTGAGAGTTACAAACTCTCCTCACTTGGACAAATTAATCACTTCTAGGAAAACTACCATGAAAGCCATGCAAACCTTGTCAACTTTTACCACCTCCTTTTTTTAAGCCATGTTTATGTTTTCCCACCCTTTTTACCTCATTTTATTTTATTATTTTAGCTCCAAAAACACCCCCAAAAGCATAGCCCATTCTACACTCACAATAGCAACACAAAATAACTCACAAGCCCCTCTCAAGTTACATGACAAGTCCTTTTTAGCACTTAGGAAGATCGATGCAAATTTTTGGGAAGAATAGGGAATGATAGAAGATATTCTTTACTTCTTTTTGTCCCTTACAATATTAAAAATGATTCATATTTCTTTCCTTATGAATCAAGTGGAAGCTACATGAGTTGGACATATGCTAGAAGTTCCCACCCCCCCCCCCAAATTTAAAATCTGCACAACAACCCCATGGTATTAGATAGTTTTCTTCCTTTGTTTTAGCTTAAATCACATGTATTTGTTGGATAAGTTGTAAACTTTAATCATGCAATCCATATATAATTTCTAAACAAATAATGAAAGAAGCAACATTTTTTTGGCTACACACATTCCCTCTCAAAACTGAGAGCCCTCAGCCTTCAACTCTAGTGTAATAATTTGAAGTTTATACAAAATCTTTCAATATTTATCCTAATAGTTTAAACCCTAAGTGGTTCTTGTAAGTATTGATTCAAGGAGTTACCAAGAATCAATTTCATATTTCAAATCTCTCCCTTTTTTCTCTTAATTTTGGGCTAATCTAATTTTAATTACACACCACTTTCTAGCATGACCTAAGTTGGATCTCATATGTATTAGGATATCAATGAACCAACCTATCAAACATTTGATAAAATTGTATGTTTTTACCATTATATACTTTTAAATATTATTTGGACATCATTTATTATCCCTAAGTATTTAAAACCATTTCTCTAATAGAAAGAAATTCGAGCTATTAGAACAGCACTGACAAGTGACTGAAACAATATCCTCACTCAAGCAATGGGGATTGAGGAACATGCTGGTCAAGTTAGAGGGTTGTTGCATTGTGCTGCATAATTAAGTATTTGGATGAATTCCTAGTTCTCATACTCTAAAGGAAGAGGTGAATTGTCTAAGAATCGTTGTCAACACTTTAAGAGTAAGCCAAGAAAAGTTAATTACAAACCAAGATAAGATGGAAGAGGGAATATAAAAACCCATGAATGAGAGATAATCCTCAACTATTGATAATTTAGTGTCTACTCCTATGATCCCTAGTATTAGACATATTCCTAATTTTTATAAGGTAATATACTTTACTTTTAATGATTTTCTTATTGAAAGTGTATAAATATTTGAGATATATGAATTAATGAATATTATTTATTAGGTTGCTATTCATGTGATCTCAATACATCATAGGAAGGTAATATTGTTGCTTACGAAGTCACTTATGTATTTAAGGAGAGATCATTGGAGGATGATATAATTCAAGTGATTATCAACAATATCTTTGATGAATATGAATTCTTAAAGTTACCTTTTTTTTAGAAAGGCAATTATATTGATCTCTTATGCATCGGAGGAGATTCACTTGGATATCCACATCATTTAATTATTTTAAAGGACACTGTAATATTATTAATACCAAGAGTTGAATTAATTAATTTCTAAATTATTATCTATTAATCTCTTTTATTTTATTTTTTTTAGACGGTAATGTTTTCTCAAGGAAGTTAAATCTTAGGAAGAAACAAGAAAAGGATTAAGAAAAGGTAAGAACAACATTATGTATAAAGCATAATGTGCCCCATATCAAATAAAGTGTGTCCTCGTCTTATAATGATCATTTTTTTAATGGTGTAATCTAGATTTGAGCGTACAAATTGAAATAGCGCAATAGTTGTTTTTCAAAACATCAGAGATGGATGTATTTACAAGAGTCGAGGTTATAGTCCATTTATTGGCTAAAGGTTTACTATAAGTTCAACTTATAAAGTCATACATGGGGTAAAATTTCATTCAATATTGTCAAATTTTAATATATAGCTATATTACCTAATCATTTTCTTATAGGTTATTAAAAGACAGATTTCTAAAGAGGGTGAGTATAGCCTTTGATTCTTATGTCCTCGATCAATATCCTATGGGAAAGATTTGGCAAAAAAGACAAAGTGTGTTGTTAAAGTGAAGAGGGAAGCTTCAAATCAATGTAATTTTTCCCTCTTTCCCTGTAATGCATTTTAGTCTTTGGTCATTTTACATCCAGCAAGAATAATGGCACATTAGTTCGATCCCTAGGTCTAAAATGGCTTGACCATTCATATAAAGTTATTGATATATATTTATTCTTTATAGCTTTAAGAAATTTATCTCAGTCCCTTATTATGTTATATTTATAATTAATAGGTCTCTATGCATCAATTCAAACATTTAAGGTATATCTAGGGAAGCACAAACATAAATACATAACTAAACATCAGTGGACTTATACAAAAGTTTGTACCTAATTAATTTATATATTTTTTATGTTTTAATTTGCATTATAATTCCAAAAAATTAATATGTGCATTTCTCTTAATGTGGTATCCAAAATAAGGAGGCACTGATAATTGTGGCTATTTTATCAAAAAATGAATGACAGATGTCATTATTACATAATGGAAAGGAGATTTGGAGGTATGTATTAATCATCACATACATACTTATTAATAATGTTATTTTATTTAAACACTAACTATAAAAATTATGGTTCTTTTTTATTTTTCTTAGGTATATCAAAATTATGAGGTGATATTTTTTAATAGTAATATTAATGAGGTTAGACACAAGTGGTTAGATTTTGTCTTTGAACACTAGCTAATGACTTCATATGTAGGTATTTTTTTTATTAATGTACATATATGTAAGCATACTTTATTATTTGATAGATTGCATGCCTTTAATTAATGTAGTTATACCTTAATCGATGGGATACACACATCATTAATGCTTGTGTATTAGTTTTGTATATATGATCATGTATACTTGATTATTATTATTATTATTATTATTATTATTATTATTATTATTATTATTGTAAGAGCTTTAATATGTATGATCATGTATGTATTTGATTTTTTTAATTAAAGTAAGAGATTTAGTTTGTATATATATATATGGGATACGCAACAATAATGCTTATTGTGTATCAGTTTTGAATATATGTACGCACATTGTGTATGTAGTGCTTAAAGAATTTTCTAATTTTTTATAAATAAGGTTATAAACAATGATTTTAAGTGAAACCCACCGTCTAAATTATTATAACTTAGAACTAGCATTTATTCATTATCGTAATGTTTTAAGCAAACTTTTAAGTTTCATTTTATTGTAGATGACTATGTTATAAATCATTATATGTAATATAGATGTATTCAACCCACACAATTGTTGGATACCAATGTCTTTTGATATTTTCACTACCATCTATAGTTATTTTTATAGCGGTGTGGTAGAGATCAGTGAAGGTTTATGAAATGAAGCTTTAAAAAAGAATTGTCTTCCTTCTATGTCACTAACCACTTGATCTAAATGTATGGGGTTTCCTCCTCTTGACCATAATAGAAAAATATGTTAATAAATAACAATTTTATAATTATTTGTGGATAAATGATTAGAAATACTAGAAAATGAAGGCTAGGAGGTGTTTGTGGTTGTGCTCTAGCCTTAGAAGGAGAATAGAGGTGCTAGAACAATAGACTTTGCAAAAAGGTGTAAAAGAGGAATGAAGTAAGCCTCATAGTTAGAGCTTGCAATTGAGTAGATCAAGTCACTATTGGACTGGGTCACACGATGATCGAGTCATATCAGTTTTGGATAAACTCAAATCACATTGTTAGATCGAATTTGATTTGGATCATTTTGGAGTTAGCTAATATTAGGTCATTATGTCCTTTCAGGTCAAGTAAAGTCAAGATTGGACTCATGAGTAACTTTGGAGTATTTTATTTTTGGTTCGGGTTTAGCTCAGGTTCGAATAAGTTCAGATTATTCCATTTTTTGGCTTAGGTTTATATTGGATTTGGGTTATTTCAAATTTAGTCATACTCATACCATTTTCCCATTCCAAGATATAATTAGGTCTAATTATGTTGTGCTTACTTATTTCAACTTATCTTATTCCTCAAGTTTGAATGTATCAAGCCCTAGGATTTTTTTTCATTATTTTATCTCTAGATGTTTTATGAATTTGTTGTTGACATCTTAGATTTGAAAGTTCTTCATAAAAGACATAATTTTTTATTCAATCTCATTTAGTTAAATCGGTTCAACTAGTTCACCCTTGGTCTAACCCCAACCTTTTCAGGTTCAATCCCAATTTTTTTTTAGTCGTTTTACAGATTTTAAAATCAAATAGTTGTGTACCAATAAGGTCAATTTGACCGGCCATTTTTTTTTATCATTGTTGCATATATCCATGGACATACTACCCTAACTCTTCTTTGATTCATCTCTCCATCTCTTATAATCTCTTAACACAATTCTCTCACAACTCTTCATTAGGGCATGTAATCAACGTCTCTTAGCATGAATAGCCACATCTCACCTCTTACAACTTATCACTAATTACAATGAACGTCGCCTCCACCCTCACTCTTTCATTCTAAATTTTACACTCTAGTGAGGTTGCACAATCATTTAGAGCTGGCCATTGTGTGGGTTGAATTATTATCAAATCGAGTAACATAATAATCAGATCATTTTAGTTTTGGATAATTTTAAATCATTTTATCAAGTCGGGTTAAGTTAGGTCATTCTAATCCCTTAGACTAGGTGGACTCTAATTTGGACAAATTTGGGTTGTTCTAATTTCAGTTCGAGTTTAGATCATACTCGAATGAGTTCAAATAATTATATTTTTAAGTCGAGTTTGGATCGAATTCAAATACTTTCATATTTGAGTCATGCTTATGCTTTTTTTTTTCTTTTTTTATTCTAAGATGTTATTAAAAGCTAATTATATTAAAATCATTTATTTTAATTTATCTTATTCCATTAAAAGTAAATTATTATATTGATTTTTTTGGAGCCTTAGAATTTTTTGTCATTATTTCATCTTTAGAGATGCATTTGATGTTTCAAATTTAAAAGTTTTTAAATTGGATTACTTTTCTTCTTATGTTAAGTTATAGGTTATAATTCAACTACATTATAAGCTTGGTAATATTGATTTTGAATATTATTTTAAATTTATATTATATTTATATCTCGTATGTTCCTTACATAATATCAACTTACAATAACCATTGATAAATTGATAGCAAATAAAGACTTCTAAGGTTATACTTCTCATATTATTTTTATAACACATTGATCACACTATATCAACATAATTTTAACAAATATAATTATAACAATTATAATAATACAAAATTAATAATAAGAAGAAGAATAATAGTAATTAATGAATATCAATTATAGTAATAATAATAATAACATATTAGTTTTTTATTTAATTTTGATTAGATTATATCAAGCCAAATTAGATAAAGTAAGTAATAATGACCATTATTGACAAAGGACCAACTAATATTAACTTCTTACTATTTAACATTGTTGATGTACTAAAAAATTATTAATCTTCAATTTTCAAAATGAGTAATTAACATCTTTACTTTAGATTTTTCCTAATTTCCTATGATATTTTAGGTATTATATTGTAAGGTATAGATACTAAAATATAGTGTTTAAGGCTACAAATTTTTATTGATGTTTACTTATAATAGAGCTGATAAAAAAAATCCTTTTTTGATTAGATTTTAGTTATGTAATATTCATTTTAAGCTAAAACTACAATTAGTTCATACCATAGTTGTTGTTCGATATTTGATGGCTAGATTCTAGACTTGAAGACTTAATTGGAACTTTTGGTGGACTTGATTAATTGAAACCTATTGGATATCATATCACTTATGGCATAGGGCATGTTCTATTGAAAAATAAGCCATCATGAGGAAATGTACTTATCTAATTCATAATCTCTTATTCTGTACTTAATTCTTAAGTATGGGCCTCCATGAGGAAATATTATGCTTTATTGATATAAATGTTAACATTCTTAGAGAACATGTGAGAAAATTAGCAAAACCTCTTTGAAATGCATGTGAGTCTATTAAACCATGTCTTTTCAAAGTGTCAATTATATCTTACAAATTTGTATCATCTAATATATTTTCTTTGTTTAGGTGAGAGAAATATTTTATGTTGGATAATATGTTGTTAGGTTGTGTAATTTATGCAGACTAATATCAGGTGATTGTTTATATTTTGATGTTGAAGATTATGTTTTGATGTTTTGTGGCTAATGTTAGCCCTCAAGGCTTAGCAAGAAATGAACTAGAAGCAACTCTTGGTTGATCATATTGCATACAATAATAGAACGTAGATCATATCCACTCATTTGATGTTGCATTAGCAATCATATCTTACCTTTTATGTATATTCAAGATTGTAGAAAATTTTGAATATTAGAGCCAGTTTGAATTGGTTTAATTGTATATATTTTGTATTATTAATAGAGCTACCAACATGAGATAAGCCAATAATATTATTGATCATCTTATTCTAAGCTCCATACTTTTGGTTATAGTGCTAACAAAATATAATAAGTCAACTACTTTTTGATCTTCTAGAAAGATAGAAGGGTCAATTATGTAGTATTTTGATAGTAAAGCTACCAACATATGGTAAGCTTAAGCTTTTGATTAATTTAGGTACACTGAATAAACTAAGTGTTAAATATATACCTTTCAAGGATTTTTAAAAGCTTATACATTGCCTTTTAAGGCTTTTTTTTATGTTTATGATTTACAGGTGTTGCATATATTTGTATTATCATTATTATCTTATGATGCATTTTGAGGGTTGAATATTTGTGTTTTGAGTTATCGATATAGAGATATACCTTTTGAGGTTTTTTTAAGCACTTGTATGGTGTCTTTTGAGATTAGTATGTTTATATCTTAAGTTTACGATGTTTGATACATTTGCACTGTTATTATTTCATGGTATTAGATGGAAGCGAACTAATATTTAGATGGCATAGTCGAGTTTTTTTTTTCTTTTATCTACTTTTATTTCTATACTTCAAAGTTGATATCAGTGAATATTATATATACATAAGAAGTGACATACACTTGAAGAAAGTATATTATTTCTAGATTTTGATGTAAGTATTAGGTTGGCTTAGTTGCACATCAATATTCTTTATAGTTTTATAATGTGTTAAAAATTTTGAGTTATTTTAATTATGGGTTAATGTTAATTTTTAAGTAGTACTGGGTTGAATCTTTTTATATTTATAATTTTTCAAGTTATATAAGATTTTGGATAAATAATGGATTAGGTCAGATCATTTAAGATTTATAATTTTTTAGGTTATATCGGGTTTCAAATAAGTAGTGAGTCAGGACATGTTTGTTTTGAATTTATGATTTCTTGGGTTATAACGAATATTAGATATGTATTGATTTAGGTTTGATAGATTTCAAGCTCTTAATTATTTGGATAAAGTCGAATTAAATTTTGGATGGATCGAGTCATTATTAGTTAATTTTTTCAAATAGGATCAACTTTTACCAGCTCTATATCCTTATTAAATTATGCCTAAATGGTTAATACCCTACTGCATGCACAATAACCACTCAATAAAGTATTCCTTTAAGTTTAAGAGTGATAATTTATCACACAAGACTCCCAATATTCTTCGATACTTGATCCACTAAATATTCCACAAATAAACTTGTGTCCTTTAAAATTAGATCTCAAATACAATATATACATGTATGTATGTATTTGTGTGTGTGTGTGTGTGTGTGTATCCTCCTCTTATATAATACTCCATTTGTTATATAATATAAAGAATATTCAATTATTACTTTTATTTCATAATATAAGGTTTTTTTATGAAAAGTTCTAAAGATTTGATTTAGTGGTAAATATTAATTTCTAAGTATCTAAAGTCAAATATTTGAATCCCTTCCTCCTCTTTTAATATTACAATATATCTGTATGATATCACCATCTATATGATGCCTTAAACTTACCTTCACATACCCTTTATAAATAAAAAAGGGGATCATTTATGAAAAGTATCGACAATTCCAATTGTAACCTTATGTTACTCGCCTCAAAAATCTCCTTATGAATAAAAAATATTCAAGAAAAGTTTCAACAATAAATGTTTGATTTCCAATTCTAATCATATGTTATCTCTTTGCAATTGAATGACTGATGAGCATTAAATTTAACATAAGAGAATTAGTAAAATTATATAACTTTTTTTAAAGATTCAATGCTTATTATATATATATATATATAAACTAATAGCCCTTACACTATGTTACTAACGAAGTATACCAATCCTAGCTAAAGCTATAAATGAGTCAAGTTGAAGTAGGCTCAAACGTAGTTCATTTAATAAATAAGTATAAAAATAAGACTCAAATTGGATTCGTTTATAAACTAGCCTATAAATAAGCTCAAACTCAAATTATTCATAGTCAAGATTAGCTTATTTATTAAATAAGTCTAAAAATAAAGTTTAAACTTTACTCATTTAGTTAAGCGAACAAATTGAGTCAAGCCGAGATCAAAAAGCTCACAAGTTAGCTCCTTTTGTTTACATAGTATCCAAGACTTAGCCATCATCGTCTCTTCAACATGAGTGGCCACTACAACAGTTTTAAATGAGAGTCTTCGTATCTATGATCTTATGTAGCTAAAAGCTTTGGCTAACCCAATATGCAGTGGTGACATCAGTTGTACCGAGTAAATCCATTTCTTGTCTCATATCTCTTACTTCTAATGTCCTCCCATTCCCCCCCCCCCCCCAAATTCCCTCCTAAAGCTGAGACCGTGGATGATCGCTCCATATTATATTTCAAATAAAATAGCCCATTACTTTCGGAAGAAAAAAAATTGAATATTACCCTTCTATATTATATTTCAAATAAAGGTTCTTGAGAAATAAAAAATACAACATACATACCAAAATATATCAATATGCATACTTACATCTTCAACTTAACATACTCCATTCTAGTCTGTCTGCAGCCACTATTCTTTAAGATTTTTTGAGGCATTAAAATTTTAAAATTATGGGCAAAGAAGGCTCGAAGCATCTATGCCATCTAGATTAAGACCCAATAATTTTTGGGAAATCAAATTTTAGGCTAGTAATCACAAAACTCTAGGAATATTCTATCTTTTAATATCATTTCATAATCTAAATTACTATAGAACTTGTGAAATTAACCTATACTAAAATTTTACTGTATTATTTTTGGTTTTCTATTTTTCCCTTTCTTTTCATTTCTGCTTTGTGTCCTTGCGAGGGAGAGGAAGGAGATAAATTCCAAGCCCATCTCCCCTCCTGCTGTTACTCTAGTTAGGGAAAGACATACACAAAAATGCCTTTCATAAGTTTTAAAAGGGTTAGGAAAACCTCTTGGAACAGAAGGTTTAAAAAAATAGTTACCGAACCGAATGCGCGATGGTCAGTATACATTATCAGTAGAAAGGAACCAGAAATATTGGGAGAAGACGAAGAATAAATAATAGCAGGAGCAGCTACTAAATTCTCACATGTTCAGAAGTAAGATCGATCCCTGACGAGACATAAAGTGAATGCATAATCCACACAGGTAAAAGCCTACGAAAATTACTGGTGCTGGACAAGTATGCAGTTCTTCATGAGAGAAACATAACACAAGTTATACAGAGGAAAATCATCGTCCCAACCATTAATACGAGATGAGGCTCCTACAGCAACTTAAAAACACATTAAAATATTATCCCTAAAAAAAACGATAGAAAAATCAATGTTGTCCGAAAGAACCCTTCCTGCCTAAAAAATCACAAGGGATGAAACCAGAAGGACAACTTCGAAGCCAGCAGAGGAACCCAGACAACTAAGATCTTAACCCAATTTAAACATCTGAGAGTAAGATAATGGAAATATTGTGCAATCAATATACGACTGAAACTACTTCAGTCATACGTATCGACAGTCCCCGCTGATGAAGTTCAGTTTCCACAACCAACTAATCCGGAATTCAGATATAAATGGTTCAGTATTTCAACAGCCAACATATAAGATTCCCACAATCCGTTCCCCATGAAAGTTCTGTCAATTCAGAAAAGATGCAACTCTCTCAGTGCAAATCTTCCCTCGGCGAGGTGGGGGGGGGCGCTGGGATACCAAACCCTACATGAGGAGGGAAGGGACCCTAGCAAGCATCTGAAAAGCAGTACAGTGGAAGGGCTCACTGGGGAAAAGGAATTTTTTTTTGTTACCATATCTTAATTAATTAGAGCTGTCACAGGTACTACCATCGATTTCCCATTCTAAAAAGGGTAACCAGGTGACATTTTCTAGTATTTTTTCCCACCACTGCCACCGCAGCGCAATGTGCATGGGGTGACACCATAAGCATTCATGTGCTTCAATCAGTACTTTCACGGCACTGTTGAGATCACAACTATTGAAAATATAGAAACATTCAAAAATCAGAATGTGTTTTGTTGACCGAGAAAAAAAAAAGGCATCGTCCATGTTGGAACTTGGAACCCTTTATATCACACATTATACTATTAGGGATGTTACCTTTTTTCCTGGGGATTTTACACACAATCATTTGCTGATGATCGACACCTGGCCTGACATTTCCCTAGGATTATCCAAGCTCTTGTTCTTGAGGATCTATTTATTTACCTGGAAAAGTAAATATTTTAAAAAGCACCTTATTTATTGGTTAATGAAACAACATTCACGTGGGTTTCGACCAATCAGAATCAAGGATAAAGACAGAAGGTATATAATTAATTAGCGCCTAAAACCATCTCCCAATGACGCACTCTAATAAATTAATCCGGTGAGATTAATTAAGTGGTACCTGAATCAGATGCACTACTTTTGCAGTCAAGTTGCTCTGTTAAGCTAAGCTACAAATCCTAATTACATGCTTGTGGCTCAGATATGCAGATTAATTATTCACTGTAAAGGAAGGCCATAAAGTCCGGAGGATGCTTTATCGAGCCCTTCAGATGTGTGCCGCTTCTGACAATTTCCGTATGGATGGCAATTGTTGATCAGCACAAACACATACGACAATATATACAGAACAGAAAACAATCTCATAGACAACAATATATGTCAAGCTCCTGTGTTTTTAGGCACTAATGATAAAGGGCTGTTGGATTAGTTCCTGAGCCAGATCGATCAGTTTAGGCTGGCTGTAAGCATGTAAAATGCCATTGTCATAGCCCAGATTGTGATCCTTTTCTACTTCTAAATTTATACGACATTACCTGAACTAACTAATTCCAAAATATTAAATCTTTCTCTTGGGGCTCTTCAATAAATATGCTGCGCAAGAGAAACTACTGACCGCTAAAAGAGATACCACCACCAAAGCATAATGGACAAATATATGTATATATATATATATATCCATAATCTGCAACCGAATGTTACTATGAGAATAAAAGCAATGAAAACCAGGTATATGAAGGCCGATCGAATATATGCCTAGGAAGTAAATCAGACACGTTCGTTACAATCGCTAGATGCTACACAGGAACTTAATGGTTAACATCATAGTAGGCACTACATCTAGGACCAACCAGCTAGGGAGGCAGGAATCAAATAAGGCCACTTCATCACAATTTCTAAATTTTTACATATTAATATAATAGGCATTGCCTGCCTTTAAGCATCTCACATGTTTCAAAGAGTTCAATGTCAAGAGGTTCTTCTGAGATCAAAGCTAGGTTCTTTTTTCTTATTATCATTCAAGTGGCCCAAGCACACGCATTATTAGTTGTGAGTGGTTAACTTTGCCCTAGAAAAGGAGCTTGAATATAATCTTTTACTTCCACTCTCCAACTCCCCCCCCCCCTTCCGAGTGATATGCAACTTTATTCAGCTGCTATCGCCTTATATGCATTTCTTCGTATGATCCTATTAAGCTATTATCATGCTAAAAACTAAATCTGTTCATCCTATCACACGCTAAGCAATATCAAGCAATAAAACTGCAGTCAAGGTCGCGATTGCAATCACGACATTGTGATATCGATTTGTCACAGCGTAAATTTTTATTATTTTTTCACAACAAATATTTGGTAAATATTGGAATATATCAGCCATATTTCAACCGAAATCTGATATATTGGCAACATATATATGAATTTTTTTATTTTTTTTTATGTTTCATTGCACTGAGATATCTTATCGGCACCCTCAAGACCCGAGATGTCTTGGCCGATATTTTGTTGACTGAGCAATCTACAGTTTACATCAGGCAAGAAGCAGATCTACAGAGAGAGAGAGAGACCAACATCATGAAGGTCAATAGCTAGAAGGAATAGACATCAATATCCGTCTCCAATCAAAATGGAAAAGTTTAAAAGCTTCTAAGATTTATGTCGCTCGGTGGTATAAGGCCAAGAGAAAGGAAATCATTTTTACAGATTTTAGATCAAATTAAAGACAAAGGTAAACCACCAAGTCATTCTCATCTGATGGCAGGTAGAACTTCAGTCTAAGCTGGTAATTAATTGTC
Source organism: Tamarix austromongolica (assembly GCA_039764185.1). Lineage (NCBI taxonomy): Eukaryota > Viridiplantae > Streptophyta > Magnoliopsida > Caryophyllales > Tamaricaceae > Tamarix > Tamarix austromongolica. The sequence continues at coordinate 85,173,130 of CM077818.1, read as the reverse complement.
GAATAATTAGCAAAAAAATGAATAGTGCACACATCTATCATGCCCAGATAAAATTTAACTGAAATTTCTATATTTGTCAAAACAAATAAATAAATAATTTATTGCACAACTTTGAAAAAGCTAAGAAGCAGAACGATATGCACACATTTCCAGCAGCCTTGCTAAAATAGTGAAGGTTATAAGACAAATCATTATTTTATAAACTGAATTTTGACATCCTGCCTAATGCCAACTGGGTGTGTTAGGTTAATATTTTAAGTCTTCACTTCATCCAAAAGACCAATTATTCCATTAAAATAGATAGCAATAAAAATAGTGAACCTGTTTGTCTCCCTAAAAATATATTTCATCTTATGTTTTAGACTTTTTTAAAATTGACATCAGCATTGTTATGGGAATACTAATATAGTAAAGATCCATGTCAGGTAAACAAATATACAGGTACCAGTTTCCAACCATCACTATTATCAGCCATCACTACAGTCGTCCATCAAACACCATGCCACAATACATGACATTTTCGAGCATGTCCAAATCTGTTATTTTAATATAGAAAATATTGAGTAAGACATAACCGCCATATTTATATTTGACCTAGTAGTTTAAGAAGAGGTCCAAATGAGTGATTGAGTTCACTATGCGGAGTAAATAATTCACTATGGCTTTCATAAGCATAGAACATTCCTGGCCTTATCATTAGAATGGTACTGCTGTACGCAGGCCAAGTAAGGCCAAAATTTTCCTAGACTACAAGAATTTGCTCAAACAACAAAAAAAAAATCTAAAATATTTTAATGATCTATTGAAAACACATGGTCTAGGAATCACAACAACGACAATAATACCAAATAAAATATAATAGAACTTCAAAGTAATCAATAGAAATACAAAAATCCAGAATACACTAAATGCTACTAAATAAAAGAAAAAAATAATAAGTGTATCTCTATAAATCTTCTAACAGCTTCCTCAACTAGAAAACGGATAGGAATGAATTAATTACCTATGAACAAGCATGCATATGAAAAGTTCCTATGGCTAACAACAAAGACAGGTCAACCGTCAAGATACAAGGAATAATGGTAAGCAGTAAACATAGATCACTGCGGAGAGCTAAACCATGAGAAACGAAGGCATATTATGTTGAGCATAAAGCCGCATGCCTATTAATTTGATGGACGAAGGATGAAAAAAATTAGTCCTATTGGAGGAAAAAGTCATCAAGCTATTAACACAGTCTTAAAAACTTTATGCATCCTTTCCTAAGAAAAACTACCAACATGGGGTCTAACGTTATCTTACTCCTTTTTTATATATTGTTGAGGGTTTAGGTAGATGTAACGTATGTGATTGAGGATATCGATTCATATTAGTATAGTCAAAGAGTTGTAATAGAATTAAATACTACAAAGGGGGAAAAATCCACAAAAGTTTCATGCTCGAAACTTGAATTCAACATTCAGATGCAAGAGAGAGAAGGAAAAAAATAAGAGTACATATAAAATTAGTAAATAGATTAATTATTACAAGTCAGTGCAGAGAACTGAAATTGGATATTGCAAGATTTGCCTCCCTATTATTATTTTTTATTTATTTCAAATATGAGTAAATTGAACCAACACTGCGGCATCTTGTATTTTCTTTTTTTTTTCTTTTTTTTTCCCCATCAGGCGACCTGTTATTTCATTCCATCATATTTGGGATTGCATGCTAACATAATGCACCCTTACAGGAGGTAAAAAAAATTTAATTTGATCTTTCCCACGTGTCACTGACGTATACGCTTGACGGCTTTAATAAAATTAACTCTAAACACAGTAAGTTGTTCTGGCTTCTGATTCAGTCTCGAGCATCTCACTTGAATATCAAATTAATTAATAACAGCAGAAGAGAAATATTAGATTATAATAACCTAGTGGTCAAGAAATAAAACCACATTCCTCTAGGACTGAACAAGGTAGCTTAATTACTAGCTTAGAAACAAAGCTTTATATGGAGGCAATGGAAGCTGATACATCAAGACTACAAATATTCATTGACAGCTTCAACTGAGCATCGTCTAAATCACAGTTCCTTGGGAATATCAACCAACAGTAAGTCCTTTGATGGGTTTGATTTCATTATATGCTAAAAGGGTTAATTCTAATAATTGATTGTTCAAGCATTGATGGACTGATCTGATGGATCGATCCTGATTATCTCTCTAGATAGAAGATATATACCCTATATATACTTAAGAATATATATATATACACATACACACACAGAGAATCCAACAGTTGATCGAGGTGCACACTAAAGATCGAGATGGGAAGAGGGAAGATTGTCATTGAAAGGATTGATAATACCACCAGCAGGCAGGTGACTTTTTCAAAGAGGAGAAAGGGACTGCTAAAGAAAGCGAAGGAGCTTGCAATTCTTTGTGATGCGGAAGTTGGAGTCATGATATTTTCCAATACTGGAAGGTTTTACGAGTTTGCAAGCACAAGGTCAGTTAAATTCCTCCATATTCACTGCCTCTCAACATACGTATCTTGTGTCATATGTATGTACGTTTGTTAAATGAAATACTTCACTAATCTTTGCTGCGGTAGAAGGTGCTATTCTACTTGTCATTTGAATCAATCAGTTTATCTCTTTCACCTCCGGAATATATATATATATATATATATATATGAATTGGATAGGAAGGAAACCCTTCCATAGAAGAAAAATAAGAAGCAGGACCGTGGATCTTTGAACAGTATGATTCTCCTTGTCTTTTGGCACTTGATATGAGTCTTGTCCTGAGGGTTAAGATGCCTGTCCGTATTAGTACAGCATTAGAGTTGCAGCAAATACTTTTCCATTCTCTCGCCGTTTTCATAGGAAGAAACGTTATCAAGACATAGAGACAGCTGATAAGTCTTGCTATCCATTATTAGACATTTGAATAAAATAAATCGGCAACAGGCTTAAAAACAGGTATAAACTCCTAATCCTAAGCCTTGTTAAGTTTGAAGCGTGATGGCAGGTCAACGGAAGTTGATGAAAAGAAGGGTGCACTCATATATACTTATTCTTGATCATAAGAAAGATTCCTCTCCATCCATTATAGGGCAACAGCTCCTCACTTCATTCAATTTGCACCTGTAATCCACATATTCCCATTTACTCATGTCTGCTCCGTATATGCTTTCTGCTTTTCTTTGATTTGAACGTTTTTCTCAATCTCTTTCGTGAAATATAATTTCCTAAGTCGATTGAGTAACATACATAGCAAGGATGATTGTATATGATATGCATGAGTTTGATACGCTAAGCATAGGTACTGAGGAAATTTTGGGATGATAGGTAAGGAAGTTGAAGAGGACGCTTGAGCCCACCTTGTCAAAGAAACCATCAAGGGGATGACTATGTTGAATAAAGAAACTAATGTGCATTGCTAATGACATTTCAATTTAGTAGAACTGAGGCCAGGAAGGCATTATAGAGATGTGGCATTTGCCCATAATATGGTGCATGTAGAGAAAATGCATTTATCATATACCTAGACATAAATATATATCTGCCTCTTGATTTGGTTTTTTGCGTAATTAGAAGTTCAACTAATACCACACAGCTGCCCTTTCACATAGAGTGTTGTTTGTTGCACTTGATAATAATATAAATATATTTCCCATGCTTGCTTTGAGGGTATCTAGTCACTATAATATATCTTTTACTTTTCCTTTTTTTTTTCTTTTATTGCATTTGGATGGAAGTTGTAAACCCAATGGCTTTCAAGAATGAAGATATTTCTAACGTGATGCACTTTTCAATAGGAAAGTAAACACAATTAATTTTATCCAAGACCCGCCGGGTTTTCTATGACGAATATTTAAACATATATATATATATATATATATATATATATATATATATATTTAAGTACGGATACAAAGTATATCTATATCAATATCTATACTCATACCTATATCCATATAAATATCGGATATGTTAAAATAAACATAATATAATACTAAAATTAAAATTATCATTAGACTTAACCCTTATTATTCTTAGCCCTTCATTTACCCATTGCATAATATTCGCTGGGTAATTTAATGGGTAAACTCGCTATTCACCAAGTAACAGAATTCGATAGATCGAGATATAGATGTATTACTAAATACATGTTCGGATATGATTTTCTCATCGGATATAAATACAAGTACTGACGTACCCACTCCTTTTACATCCATTATTTTAGAGACCTATCATTTGCAATTAGATTTAAGAGATTGCCGGAAAGTTGGAATGTAATATTTAAGAGATTGCTGGAAAGCAATCACGGTTGGTAGTAAGTGGAGGAATTAGAATGATAATATAGGTAGGTAGAGGGTGACCATTGTAGGAGCTAGCTAATTGTTCCCAAGAGATAACTATTTTTACAGTTCTTCGTAATTTCGAAGATTCTGTACGTAATTATGCCAAACATAATTTATTTTTCTCTACATTAATGAACTCTGGTCTAGAATTTCCCCATCCGAACAAAGTTTATTTTTATTTCTACTAACAAAAGGTAAGGATTAGGAATTCACCTCCACCAAATCCAATGCTTGACACTTCCAATATATGCCAACCTTTAATCATGGCATGAGTAACCCAAAGAAGGCAATTTCTCATCTCATTGGGAGATGCAACAAGAAGTATGGAACTCTGGGGCAAAATTGACTGAAAAGGCATAATTAAACACAAAAGGAGGCAGTAAGAGCACTGATATCATAGCATAACAACCATATGCCCAGATTCTGTAGTAGACAAGACAGTAACAGAATCTAACATAAAATGTCTAAAACATAGGGGCCCACCAGCAGTGGACTTCCCATTGCCTGGATATCTTACTTATACCGGAAAATGGCAAATAAATTTAACTGCTCCTCAGTGCTTATTTCCTAGCTTCGAAACATGCCGGCTAACTACATTCACAGGAGGAGCTAAATCCAATCTTGTACAAATCATTGCATACATGAGAAGACCGACAACATGAGCATTATACCTTTGTTATTTCTCTAATTTCATTTTTGGGCACCGCATGGCAGATAATCTATACGAGGTACAAATGGAATACTAACTAGCGTTGCACATGTCAAGCTGAATGTCTCCTTGACGGAACCCTTCTATGAAACATATATCTTTCCTGAGTTTCTCTCTCTGAAATTTTGCTCCCAGTAACTTTTCACTAGCATTTAAATCGTTCATTTCAAAATCCATGTCAGAATTCGGACAATAAAGTCCTTAATGTTGTTACAGCAATCAAGATATCGTCAACACACATGAGAACCATCATCAAGCACTAGTCATTCTACAGTAAATATAACAATCACACTCACACCACATGAACCTTATTTGAAGCATATATGAATCGGGTTCATGAAATAAGATATCAACCAATATGCCAATATGCAATCAATATATATTTTAGCTTTACTAATAGGCAAAATGTTCAATATGTGATACAAAAATGAAATCACATGCGTACCAGCCAATATGGGTAATATTTAACAATATGTGCAGATATTTACTGGTATTACTAATTTATTACTGTGAAAACCACAACTTAATATTTATCATTTACAACATTTTAATATTGAGACAGCACTATAATACTGATACAACACAATCACAAGACATAATATTTATCATTCGTGATATTCCAATACTAAGATACTATAAGCACAGCCACAATTTTATTGCCTCATCAAATCTCCAATAACCTTGTCCCCGTGCCTACTAGCTCATATCCATAAAGTAATATTTAAATTTTGCAATATGGTGTTCCTGTCCAGGTTAATTGAAACCCTCTAGCTTCCCATGTAAATATGCTCCTCTAAATCTACAAGAATAAAACTACTTGTAACATCTTTCTGCTCCAGCTCTAAATCATTTGTGCTATGCATTAGCAAACCGGAATAAAAGTTTCTTACAACTACCGAGAGATTCTCATCATTTTCAAGTCCATCTTTCTGTGAACATCCCTTTGCTACTGATCGTGCCTTGAATCTGTTCTCTTTCTGAAGACAATACTTGCAGCCATATCTCTGTTTCCCTTGGGAATTCTAACCATCTCTAAGTCTAGTCTTTTATGCAACGACTTCATTCCTAAAACCACAGCTCGCATTGATGTACCTTTCTCCTTGATGGCAATGAACAAACCTCATAGAACAGAAAAGACCTCAACTGATCTTTATAAGCCTATAAGCTGCAGTTAGGCATGCACAGGGATACTATGAACTCCTCTACTAGCTTCTGCTGCTGCACAGAATTCTGATCATCAATTTCAATTTAGTATTCTTTGATTCTGAATGTCATCTTCCACCAGAATCACCACCTTCTTACTAACAAAGACTCTAAAGTTCTGTTGCTCTTTTTTACCAAGTAATTTTAGCACCTACTCTTTATTGAAAATCACAAGTTTGTTAATCATTACCTTTTTCAGTTGAGGCTCATAAAGCTTGCAACTCTTTCTACAGCTTTCTTGACCTGGAATGATGTTTTTTCTCCAGGTACTTGAATCACTGGGCCAGGGTGCATAGACTAGACATCCAAGAATAAACATAGAATAGTAATTTATAGTGCATACCTCCTTATCAGTCTTATCATCTAGAGCAACCTTGGGTGAGTTGTAAAACACCTAAAAATAGTTGGGTGACCCAACATTCAGGTTCTATTTTTGTTGTTCTCCTATTCTTTCTATCTGTTACTCAATTTTTGTTTGGAAACCAACTATTGGAGGATAAGGTTGACATGGAACAAATAATTGGGCTTGTTAAATGATGCATTATGACAAAAGTAGCTACAAAACAAAGTTTATTTTATACTGTCGGGTCTAGACATTTTATGAATATCTACCATCATTCATATAACATTTAAAGAATAATATAAGATACTCTCACTGTCCCACAAAGATGGTCCTAGATTCCATTTTTTCACAGAATAAAAATATAACTTAATGCCATTAGATAAGTAAATACATCCATGCTTTTCCAATTGTATCCTTAATATAATAACTTTAGTTGATAATCTAGTTATATTAAATGAGAGTACACTAGAAAACTAACACATTACAAACAAAAAAAATAATTTAGAATCATCTTTGTGAGACAGAGGGAGTATTATTATAGTATAATATATCCTAATAATATAATATCTTAGACTATTCTCTTACATATTTTTGAATCCAATATTATAAAATATATTCCCAAACTTGGCCTTATAACCACATAGGCTGAACTACATCATCTCCCTTGGTGAAAACAAGCATCCACAAGATTAATAAAAATAAATAAAAATAAAAATAAAATAAGTAAAACAAAATATAATAAAAAAAAACCTACAAGGGCAAGAGGCATAAAGAGTATCATATATGGTTTGAGCATCAAAAAGGCAAAGAATGGGAGGAACATAGTGAACTTGGATTTAAGATCGAGAAATAGTCGGTTCAAGCATCAAACCCAAAAGATATTAAAGAAGAATTTATCACAAGTGGCTCATCCCCTTGGAAATCGAGTTCTTCAACCTCGGTATTAAGCACCACTAGGTTAGGAACTAAATCAAACTCACGCTCAAACAAGGCTCTTCATTAGTATCACAAGTAGGCTGCATGATGTTATCACAAATGTTTGAGGCATTGGAAACATGCTTTAGAACTACAACAATATCCTCACTTGGAACAACTTCGTAAGCCTCAATAGGTTCAATATCTTCCTTAGGAAGTTTTGATTGATTAGCGGATCGTGTATGTATTCCTAAAATCTCTTCCTATATTAATTTAGGCCTTTGAAAATGATGCAGATTTGACTACAAGTCCATAGGTCCAAATTTAGCAATTATAGAAGTCTTAGAAACTTTAATAATATTTATTGTTATTTAGATATTATATAGAGAATAATCTAAGGTATTATATTATTATAATATCTTAGAATATATTGGTATTAGTATTATAGATATTATCATTTAAGATATAATAATATATGATATCTAGCTACAAGATAGTATATGGCATGTCTAGGTAAAGTTTCTTTTCCTAATAATGCGTCGGCCTATATACATATCTATATACATGGCCCTAATATTACATCAAACTTAAATGAATGAAATTGAAAATTGAATGATATCTTGTTTCCCTCTTGGTTTCTCTTCTCTCAACCCCAAAATCCCGTTCTTCCTCCTCCCGATTTCCTCTCCATCTCCTATCTTCTTCCTCACTTCCCAACTCAAAGTCATACTGAATCATAATATTCTATAATATTACTCCCTCCATCTTCCCAACTCAAAATGATACTGAATCATAATATTCTATAATAATACTCCATTCGTTTCACAATATATGACATTTTTAGCTTATGCACATTAATTAAGAAGTAATAAGTTCAAAAAATTAAAATGTGATGACTAATATATCATCACATAAATATATTTTTGGCAACTTAATCATTAATAAATGAATGGAAAGAATAAAGTGTATAGTAAGAAATGTTGCATTTAATCTGTATGAATTCCCATATAATTACTTGTATTATGAAACAACTTTTTGAATAAAAAGTGACCTATATTGTAAAACGGAGGGACTATATTCTAAGATATTATATCATAATAATATATTATCTCATACTATGCATTAAATATTATGAAAACAATAGTAGATACTCATAAAATATTTAAACCCAATAATAAAAAAATAAATAAATAAACTCCTAAACTTTGGCTTATAGCCATGTTACCCATACTGCATCATTAAGAAATGAGTCTCTGTTAAGACCAATGTGATCTAGTTGCTAAAACTATCTTTGTCAAACAAATTGAGTTATTTGTAGGGAAATATGTAGACTTTGTAAAATATACCCAACTATTATAATCAGTCTTTTGATCTTCCATTTGTAGCCAATCTAGAATTTGAATTCAATACATACCTTAAGTTTTTTCATCCTCCTTTATAAACTTTCTTCCTAACAAAACCTCTTCTTTCAAAACCTAGCATTCACCCTTAAATATCTTTGCCTATTGCTCCACAAATCCACCTCATTGATCTAAGAGATTTATCTCTAATTATGAGCCTCATCTCAACAAAAACAAATAATATTAAAATTTATAATAACGTACCTAGAGGTTTATGTAACTAAATTCTATTCAATTATCACAAGGTTTCAATATTTACATTTCAATGTCTAAAGATATGTTCGGTACAAACCAAGCAATTAAATCGTGGTCGTGTTTGCGAGGTCACAATGTCACAGTATCAGAGCAGAAGGACAAATTATGCATCGCGGTCGTCACGACGTGAATTTTTATTTTTATTTTACCATATACTTTAATTATTATTTCTTGATTATGAATATAAATATTTAATAAACTAATGTTTTATATAATATTAGAAGTATTAAAGTGAGTCATTATATACTAAATTTTCCTAATAATCCTAAATTTACCTTAGAATTAAAAAAGACATGTTATTTAATAGTAAATGTGAAGATAATAAATAATAATACTTTATTACAACTCAAGAGTAACTTGGTCCAAGATATATATAGCAAATGAATAAAAAAAATTATCATGCATGCTTTTTTCAATAAATTTAAGAATTCTCAATAAATTGCCGATTTATTGGTGATTTATCCTAATTTATCAGTGATGTTTTTCGATTTATCAGCGATACCGATTTATCGGCTAATAAATATAAAATTTTAAAACCGTGGCGTATCGGTAATTTTGCATCGCGGCCGACCCAAAAACCGCTTAATAGAGGCTTCTTGATGGTTGTGTTTCAAAACATCCATATCTTCTAGGTTTGTTGGTGTTTGTTTTACGGCAAAGAAAAAGTGTCTTCTGTACTTCTTTTTGAGTTAAAAATTCATTACATTTACTAGCAATCCAGTTTTTTAATATGCTATAGTGGAGCCGCTATTTAATTATATGGTACAAACACAAGCAAGACCTAACAACACAAGAAACAAACTATGCCATCTTAGAGATAGCATCAGATGAAGGATTACAAGGTGAGAGATGAATAGGAGAAAGCAAATAATAGTAAAGGTAAAAATGAATAAAGAAAGTTGAACAATGTCTTATAACTATTTTTCATTCAAAGGGAGGAGAGGCATGATAGTATTTTTCACCCAAAATTAATACCAAAAGGCATCCGAGTGTACTACTGGATCCTCAACATAGATTAACTTTGATTTACTTAAACACTAAGATACCAAACCATAAAGTATTGACAACTAATCAATACATCAGACCGTACAAAGAGAAACTAAATACAACAAATATCTCTACATCAAAGTATTGGAATTTCAGTGAAAGTGACGGCTTGATGCTCCATGCTCATCCATATAGTCCAGACAATCGTCACATACTTGAAGATGTAATGATAATCTATATATTTAGGGTTTGAAGATTCAGTTCTGTAGCCCTTCACAACTTGCATATCATGGCTTATGCAAATTAAATATTTTAGTTGGTCACAAATCATAACTTACTCGTTGATTAACAAGTAACAACTAATATTGATATGAATGTTGAACCAATTCTATTAAACCATGCCCAATCTAATCCGAAGTATGTAGACCCAAATTGTACTCGAATCTTAAAAGATTGACAAATCAGATACTAACCCATTTGTCATAACTGACATTTGGCCTCAACTTAAATAACAAGAAGTATCAGTCCTGCCTCAAGCAAGGCTAGGAGAGGTTCAAGTATATGGAGCCTCATGTCAACCAACACAATGCTAGTAATGGATTGTCTTCAATAAGTCCCAAAAAAAATTTAATAAACATTTATGAATGCAAAATAAGGCCAATTAGAAAAACACTTTTAGTAAAGATTAGAATAGTAGTAATCAAAGTAATTACGGTTGTAGTCATAATAATAATAGCAATCCAAGTAGTACTAGTATTAATTATTATTATTTTTATTATTATTATTATTAAAATACAATACCAAAGATAATTAGAACTATAATAAAATAAAATAAATCATAACCCTCTTAGACTAGAAGCAACAATACCTAATGACACAACATGAGTCACAAGATCACTGAAACATCATTGAAAAACAACACACAAAATAGTATGTAACGTAAATGTATTATCCCTAAGTAAACCAAAAACTTGTGGCACTTGCAAGCATAGAAAACGAGATACGATTATACAAACAAGATTAAGCTCCTATACTATGAAGAAAAGGTGTCCCACTCAAGCAATAAAATCGCGGTCGCGGTCGCTATTGCGGTTACGGTCGCGGTGTCGCGGTATCGGAGCATCGCGAACGATATTTTATATGCCGCGGTTGTCGCGGCGTGATTTTTTATTTTTTGTTCACAATAAATATTAGCAAATACCAGTAAATATCGGCAAATATCGGTAAATATCGGTAGAACATCGGCAAATATCGGTCGGTGACCGATATATCGCCGATAAATATGTGAAATTCTAAATCCATCGCGTATCGCCAATTTCGCGTATCGGCTAACCCAAAATCCGATAAATATCGGCCGATATTGCGTATCGGGACCGATATTTAATTGTATGGTCCCACTTAAGGTATGCTACCTCGATTCACCTATGCCATAACTCTCTATCTGTGGATAAGTCCTCAATAAGTCCTAAAATGAATAAGTCCCTTTATAGCGGGCCTCTTCAAACCCTAATGACGCTCAAACTGGTTGTTGTTATTAGGATTTTACCAATGTGAATACACAAGACCAAAATTAGATAGATTTAGGGTTCATAAGATTTAATAGGGAAACACTCAAGAACACAATTGAGAAAACAAATGATCTTTAATGTGTAGAAACAATAGATTACAAGGAGAATTAACAATTCTCTCAAGAACATAAGGTCTCTCTCAAAAACATAAGAGAAACAAGTTCCAAATCTCCCTTTGAAAATAGGAGAATAATATTCTTTCTCACATGAAATAAGGAAAAAATGGATGTGATAATACAAAGTAAAGGTGGACTAAACAAACAGCTTCGAGGCGAAAATGAATATGCACCACATGAGTGTGCCAAGGAAAATGAGCTACCTATGTGTTAGTCCCAACATGACCATGCTAGCCAACACAGGTCACACATGTTCACACTGCCTCTCCCATTTTCAACCTATTCTGCAACAACAACACAAGCCATGTTAATGAACAGGGACACCCCCACCCGCACCCCACACCCCTGATTCACTCTCAAGACCTCTAATTCACTCTTCACTTCTACACATAACCTTATATGCTATGCACAATCAAATGCATGTTACATTCAAAAACAATTATTGTTATTTAGGTTTGGACCAAATGTCTATTTAGATAGTAAAGCCAATATACGTTGTGATTTTTAAAGATTCGAGTACAATTTAAATGCAAAAATATTAGGTCAGATTGGGTGTGGGTTTGGTGGACTTAGTTTAAAATTCATATCAATACTAAGTTATAACTTTTAAGATTTATGATTTCTTAGTGACATTATTTTCCTTATGATGGCCAAGCTAAATCTATAAAATTGGATCGAACCATTTATAAGTAGAGACCAACGTACCTTTTACTTTTACAAGATTAATATCCAATGCAGACCCAATTAAGATATTGTAATGGATTCTATACGATATTTAAATAATAATATGTTAAGGAGATTTCAAAGTAATATATAAAATTATACATAAAACACACCATTGTCCAAATAAAAAATGGGAAATATTGTTTATCATATAGTTAAGCTAATGTTCGTCATTATAGTTATTATCATATAACACTTATTTATTAATCTAGTTTTTGAATAAAAGTGGTGAATATTATTTATATGGTTAATTAAAAAATTACTTTATATAATGATTGCCAATTTACTTATGTTTTAGTTTACTTAAGAAACGTATTAGTCAGTTTAGGTCTTTATATTACTATGGATTTTCATTGTATTGACTTTGCCATATACTACCTCTATACCATGATTTTAATCCCCTTTGACTTTTTATAATGGACAAGATTAAATTTTAACCATTATATTATATAATTATACATATATAAAAAATTATGAAATGATAATTTCATAAAAATATTCATTAACACAAGTAAACAGAATTTTATTTTTATTAGGAATCAATATATTCTTAAAGAAATTAGATTTATTAACGTTGATCTTCAAACTTAAAATGGGACAAAAATATTAGGATAAAGGGAGTAATAAGATTTTGAAAAATAACAATGATAGTTCTATCATAAAATTTATTTAGTTGTCTGTTGAATACAGGTCATTATCGGATTTAAATAACTTTGGGTCGTATTTGGTTCAAGTTAGATCATTTTAGGGTTTAGTTCAAGATCAAATCTTGTTTTCGGATAAAAATAGGGTATGGTTCCAAGGCTTCATTTAGAGAATTGGCTCTGGATCAACTCTGCAAGACTTATTTGCTAGTTCTCTTCTTTATGTTCTTTGATGTCAATAAGATATATAGATTCTTAACGTATTATGGTTTCAAAAAGTTGAATAAGAAATCTAACAAACCAAATATTCTCTCCTTGCAGCATGAAATCTATCATTGATAGGTACAATAGCTCAAAGGGAGAACATCATCGCTTGAACTCAGTATCAGAACTACTGGTATGCTCTTTCTTACTATCCTCTAATAATTTAATAGTGCTCTATGCTCAATTAGATATAATAATGATGTCATCTTCACTCTACCTCATCGTACGGCCCGTACTTGTGGATCCATATAGGTCCTATACAACTAAAAGTGTTAGTTAGGAATTATATAATTTTTTATTATTATGTTTTCAGTTTTAACTGTAAAGTGTTCATTAATTGTTATTGTTTAGTTTATAAATAAGGATCCATTCAGTTCATTATTTATTAAAGTTGAATAATATTAGTGTATGGTTTTTGACAAATCAAAGGTTAAGAGTAGACATGATCACTTTGGTATCATAGACTAAACTTGATCCAACCATCAATTTTATGCTTCAAAGTTCTAAATTTTGTTCAAAACAAAATAAAAATTCCAATTCTAAACCCTAATTTTGAAATAGTCATCAATCGCAAACCAAGCCTAGACCTATAAAGCCATAGCCGCTGCCTCTAGCCGCCACCCCACAACATTGACACACAAGAAACCCAGCAATGGCATCCTCACACAATGGTCACTACTAGATGTTCCTCCACACCCATCTCACGCTTAACACTACACAATTGTTGATCAAAGTATATGCTGATCAAATCCCACACCAGCCTTCCACTGCACCAGCTACTACTAAATCAATTGTTGACGACCTCAATTGACGCAAACATAGCCTTCACAATCACCGAGTACCTTGAATCGTAGCCCCGTGTCACCGTTTCTCCCTCATTATCTATTGCCAGATATAAAACATTAAGGTGATCGTTAGTCTTTACCACCTTCTACTATCAGTCATAGTTCTTCATTGTTGCTAGCCACATTAGGGAGTATTTCAAATCTATGTTTTGTATCATATTACTATTTTACTTCACTCTTTTGATTATTCTATTTCTATTAGTTAAAATAAAATGGCATCGATCATCGTCGTAAATAGAGATCCTTGTAAATATGCTCTTGATGATGAGGATGATGAAGTCGACATCGGTCATCATTGTGCTCTCTTGAAGTTAAACTTTTCTCAAGTAGGGGAGAATGATGAAATCTACACTCCTCCCCCATCATAGGGCCAATGGTCTCAGTCTACTTTTCCAAGAAGGCACGCATAGTTGTAGATATACCTCTTTCCCTATAGGTATAGGAGTGTTAATTAGTAATTAGATAATTCTTTATTTATCTTTTCAACCTTAGTATTAAATATTAAGTAATTGTTATCTTTTATTATTTAGTTATGTTCATCATTTAGTTATGTAGTCTATAAATATGGACTTGTGTAGTTCATTTATCAAAGATGAGTAATATCACTGTGGTTTATGAGAAAGCAAAGGCTGAGATTAGCCACACGTCAAATTATAATCTATCTACCAAAAGACACTAGCACTTCTGTATATAAGGTCGTGGAGAAGCCAAAAGGTCCAAATTGGTAAGATTCTAATGCAGAAATAATATAACTTATCCCTGTAAGACTTTTTTGAATCGGATATTAGAATCTCCCTAGAAGTATGACTTGATTAATTTAGGATGAACAATTTATCTCTATATTATAATGGTATAGCTGTGGTTCAAATGTTGAGAAGCCCATTAAATCTAACCTTACGCCAGAGTTCATACTTGAGCCTTCTTGAAACTCTTCTACAATCTTTCTACAAACCTCAACTCTTCACTTATCAGCTTCATCCTCCTCATATATTGCATATATCTTTCTTTTCCTTTCATCATTAACTTCAGTTTGTCATTCATGTCCTTCACTAAAATTCCCAAAGCCTGCCAATGATGAATGGAGAATTAGGAGAGAAAAATTAAGGGTTTAAGTGAGGGAAGATCAAACTTGAGTTAGGATACAAAATTTAGAGGAAGACAAATCAATAAGTGTTCATTCATCGAAGTTAGGGGAAACAAACTATAAGCTAGGATCTATCAAATTCCAAAATGATAATATCTTACCTTGACAAGATAACACCATATACTAAAAGAAAAGACCGACATAGAGTTGCGGATCTTACAAGAAAAGACCAGCACAAGTCTTAAAAGGCCTATCAAATAATATCTAAAATCACAATAAATGTTACAAAAACATCACACCTTATAATAAGAAATAGATCCTACAAGTTGGATAAAAATTGAATACCTCAAGTTTTCAAAATGTATAGGATTAAGACTCTTGAACGAAACTAGACTTAGGAGGTTCCTATGAAAATTATGAAAATAGAATGAGATTATACTTGAATGCTATGTAATCAACTCAAGAACATACTCGTTCTCCCCAACCAAAACCCTAAGGTGTACTCGCCTAGAATTGGCTGACATAGACATTAGCAATGTAATCGCTTGAGGTCTCAGGCTTACTCACCAGAAAAGACCCTAACTTCATTAAAACTAGCAACCATATACTAAAACAGCACTCTCGTTATTACTTACTGGCCAATATTTTACAATTTTTGGGTCAGGTGATATGCTACACAACTGAAACATGATAATTTAAAAAAATCATATCGACCAATATATAGCAATATTTGCCGATATTTGTTATGAAAAATAATAAAAAGATCATGTGGCAACAATCGCACCATAAAAAACATCCCTTGTGACTATAGGTGGCAATCGGGTTACGTTACAGTGGGTTGTGTCGGTATCGGATCAAGTTATTTGCAGGTCAGTTTTCTTTGCATGTCAGTTGTGGGTTGGGTCGGATCATTTCGATTCGCCTTATTATTTGGGTCGAGTCGGGTTCGGGTTCGAGTCTGAGTCTGGGTCGTTGCAGATCCAAGTTGTATCAGATTAATTTATCAAGTCAGGTCAGGTTTGGGTTGAGACAGTTCGGTTTTGAGTCGGGTCGGGTTCAGATTATTTCGGATTAACTTGTCGAGTCAAGTCGGATCTAGGGATGTAAATAGGATGGATTTTACCCGAAAGTCGAGGGATTTTATCCGTCGGATACTTAAATAAATAATGATAAATAGATATGAATGATGGAAAAAAATACCCGTTGGGTTCGAATACAGATACTATTATGGGATATCCATATCCGTACCTATACTTGCATTCATATCCGTACCCATTTACTAGATATATGATAACTCTTTTACCCTTAATTTTAAAATCAATATAGTATAAATTAAGGTTATATTTGTCATTTGGTTTAACTCTAAATGGGTTTATCCATCGGATAATGGATTTATCTATTAAATAATATCCGTCAACAGGTAAACAAATTATCCGTCGAGTAATAGTTATCTAACGGATACAAATATGGATGTGTTAGCGGATACCCATTCAAGGTACGGGTACAAATTTGGATATGGATTTTCTTATCGGATATGGGTATGGGTATGGGTATGGATATGAGCGTACCTGTCCTGAACCCATTCCGTTTTCATCCCTATCGACTCGGGTTTTGGCGAAACGAGCTCATATTCGGGTGATTTCGTATATGAGACTGAATTAATTTGACAGGTCAGATTTGGATTAACTTAAAGAATCAAGTCTTTTTAGGTTTTGATGAGTCAGGTTGGGTTCAAGCCGAGCTAATTCTAAATCAAATTATTTTGGATTTAGGTCAAATCAAACATTGACCAACAAAATTAATCTAACTCATTAACCTTCTAGGCAAGAATTAAGTTTAACATCATGTAAGCATGTGATTAATAATTATTAATTGTTATTTGTTTGTTATTATGACTTTTTAATGTTGTATTTTTACACAAAAAAAGGACAAAATTAGAATATCATTGGTAAATAAGTTCATAATAAAAGTATGAAAAATAAGTAAAATTTAAATAATAATATATTTTTAAAATTTTTAAATAAATAAGAACACATGTTTATTTTTTTATTATCATAACTGGTTAATATCGAATTTGGTTGAGTCAGGTTGATGGCAGGTTGGGTTGATAACGGATCGGATTGATGGTTGGTTACGGGTTGGGATTGGATCGGATTACTTATATTTAGGTTTGCATCAAGTTGGATTGATAAATTTATCAGGTTATGTCGGATTAGGTTTTGGTGCAGGTCAATTCAGATCGAGTTGAGTCAACCTTTGTCAGCTCTATTTGTGACACCCTGATACTACAACACGACACCTACAATTGCAACTGTGACTGCAGTTTTATTGTTTACCAATGACCCCCTCAGAAACCAATATGGAATGCATCACAGAGCAAAGTTTAAAACTTAAGTAGAAAAGTTCTTCACAATGGTCTTATCCTATAGAAAATTCTATTCGCCAAACACAGCTTTAAGAACCTCTTATCTTTGATCTTATTAACAATCCTGGTTAGACAATCCTCTTTGAGGCCCTTCATTGCACACATCTGAAATAGACCCTTGGACTTTGACAAGTTTAAGATCGAAAAACAAAACTTCTATGTGAATGTTATGTGAATACTCTTTTCTCCAAGAACTTGACCTGCAGTTCAAATGCTCATCTTTTAACTCCACATCTTTCATTTCACCATATTTGTGGGCGTCTACAAGTTTTCTCTCTAGCAAACCAACTGTTCCATTGAAAATATCCCTAGAGAGAATAAAAAAGGATTGACAGCCCTGCAGAAATAAAAATACAGGCATGGACATCATCAAAACTTCTTATACCGTGCAATTTTCTCCAAATAGCAGTACAGAGAAAATACTTGTGTTCCAGGATAGTACTCATTGAAAAGATAAACCGACAATCTATGGACTCAAAACACATTTTTATATCTATTTCTTTTTTTTTTACTATGAAATTGAAACAACAAAAATAAACTTTGAATAAGAACTCCAATGAAATTGAAATCCAGCTCAAAATCAAATTTCCAACAAAGATTGGATTCTTGGTAGATTATTTGTGGTGGTTTTTTGGTAAGAGGGATGTAGTATTAATAGAAGAGAGAATTGGGAGAGAGGAGAAAGAAAATTAGAAATTAGCATAAGGAAAGACAAGACCTGAGAGGAGACACAGAATTTATAAGGAGAAAGCAATATTAATTCCTCAATGGTATGAAAGATAATAAAATCTAGGACTACAACATATAGGCCAAGTACTACAAAATCCTAAAATGGCAATTTATGAGACTACAAAATCCTAAAATGGCAATTTATGAGCTTAAAAGAGTTGCACCAAATACTAAAACGATAATATCAAATTCTAATACAATAATATATTATTCAAGGCAAAGCTTATAAGAGAAGATAGATGAAGATTGACCAAATAATATCTAAAATCATCATAGATAAAGCATCCAAGCATTAAGAAATAGATTATTTAAGTGTGCACCTTTGTCCTCCTAACTCATACCACAACAAACACCCACGCAGCACCTGTGCGTATTTAATCTTATAGCATTTGTCTCTGCACAAATTACAATATTTCACTCTTCTTGGACGTAAGATACCCAAGA
This sequence comes from Tamarix austromongolica, assembly GCA_039764185.1. Classification (NCBI taxonomy): domain Eukaryota; kingdom Viridiplantae; phylum Streptophyta; class Magnoliopsida; order Caryophyllales; family Tamaricaceae; genus Tamarix; species Tamarix austromongolica. The sequence goes on along the minus strand of CM077818.1, from coordinate 85,154,127 downwards.
TAAGATACTGAATTCTCTATCTGAATCAAAGTCCATAAATGAATAAAATAAAACAAATGACACCTTTCTATGGTGCAATAAATTTTGACAACACAAACATAATCATAGCAATGAAGCCATACCTACAGCTACAATATTTCATAGAGAATATCAATACACTCTAGAAATATCATAGCAATGAAATAAATCAAAGACTGATCACAGGTATTACAATGCTCAAGCCTGAATATCATTTCCTACTTCTGATTTAGCATCACATTTATGAATCATTAGCCTAAAATGCTACTCTATCCCCCCAATCTCCAGCATTTATGAAGAAATAAAAAACACGAGAACATTTGTTCCAAATTCTACTCTGAAGAAAGAACCATGAGCTTTCAAATCAAAGTTCAAAAAATAATCTAAATTTTTAAGCTCCATCAAAATCATGAAACTTCAAGGATCAATATATATCATAAACTTTGCAGCATAAGGGAGATATCTTCTGACTTCATCTTTACCACTTTCCTCATCATCATGCAGCTCTACGATCCTAGAACACTGATAAGCTGGAATTGAATAAAAGACAATTAATGGCAACCAGGATAGGAAATGATGCCTTCCTTTTCCATTTTTGCTTCTAGGTATGCCGGAAACAAAAACAAAAAATGAAAATCATGTCTAGCCACCAGAATAGAAGAACCCGCAAACGTTAGTTAGAAAAGCATGTGGTGTTAAACTGTGGCATGTCAATAATTAGACAGTGAAAGACTAACCTCAGTAATGGCTAAGTGCAAAGCAAACTCTGTGGGTGCAAAACAGAATGTATACCCCATCCAAGTCAAAAGCATATTTATGAATCTTATGGCACATTCCCTGATTTTAATTAAACTCATAGAACAGTTGTCAAATATAAGCAGATGAGAGTTGATGCCTCACCACCATTTCATTAAAGCTACTACACTTTAAACAATATAAAGAACCAAAGAAACATCCTTATCTTTCTCTTTGACATTCAATGTGGTAATTTCATATCACGAAACCAATAATAAACATTCTTTGAGATTACAGTATAAATGCAAACCAATAATGAGCATTCTTTAAGATTACAGTACAAATGCATAAAATTTCATGGTGAAAACCTCAGAAATTGCAAACCAACAATAATACCTAACCCATCAAATAAAGGACTTGCAATTATTTACAGACACAGCACTCGTGCAGACTTAAGATTCAGATATTCACTTGTCCTGTTCATCACAGTTTGGCTTCATTGCAATAGCAATTCACTGGTGTCTTTAAATCCATCTACCTGAGCATAATTGATACGTCCAGTCTCTCAAAGATTCGAAGCTCTGCTCTGCTTCTTTCTTCTCACACCAAAGAAGTCACGGAATTAAGTTCTTAGCAACAAGTACTTGATATTTTCATTCTCATCACTATTTCTTCACATCATTGCAGGAAATATTATTTCATTGACACTTCACAAACAGGTCCAAATTATGCTGAATTGTTTCCTGTTGTAATTCTATCTTTCAAATCAGAGTTGTAACAGTATTTTTACTATCAACAAGCAGCACCAGGCATACAATTTCTAATATTGTTTGTCAATTTATATGCAAGTTCTGGCAGCAGGAAGCTGAAATCTTAAGGCAGCAACTACAGAAGCTCCAAGAAAGCCACAGGTTTATACTTTCCTGGTGCTTAACACTGAATTATTCCTTCATCTAATGGCAAGCAATTCATTTTTGTTACTATGAATATTAATCTCAAGTGTTGGTGGAGAATATAAAACTATAGGTTCATTTGCTTAAGTTTAAGCTTTGGTTTAAATCGGTTCCTTGATGTGATATTGAAGATACTATGCTGGACTGGTCTAGTGTTCAATTTACAACTCCAAAAATAATGGATAAAAAAGATATGATGCAGGCTGCCTAGATTCTCACTTCAATCCCAAAGGCTTTCACATGAGAAGGAGTGTAAGAATAATAAGAAACAATATATTAGACCAAATTTATCAATTTGAACTTTTAGATAAACCAACTCCTTCCCATTATGGCTACAGCATAACGATGTCACAAATGACAGATGATGCATTAAACTTCTGATCAACCCAATTACCCATATACATCAGAAATTGCTAGTGATGCTCCAGACTTGAAAACATGATCACCCTTCTTCCGTACTTAGAAAAATAAAAGTGGCTTGGCAATTCTGAATCTTATATCAAATATGAAGTAAACTTTGTTTAAGCTGTCAAACTTAAAGATGGAAGGATATCACAAATCATATTTGTTTTATTAATAAACCACCATTCATTACCAAAGAAAATCAATAACAAGTGCATGTTTGTGACCTGGTTCAGAGACTAAATATCTGCTTTGACATGGCAGGCAACTAATGGGACAAAGACTCTGTGGTTTGGGAGTGAAAGAGCTTCAATACCTAGAAAACCAGTTGGAGATGAGTCTTGAAGGTATCCGCCTAAAGAAGGTTAGAAATCCCAACCCTATTTCAATGTTCGGCCCCATCACTACATTATGCTTAGATTCTAACTTTGTGCAAACAGGAACAGCTACTAATGGATGAGATACAAACACTAAATCACAAGGTGTTTACAGTATGCATACCTTTTCTTCATGTACCTGCTCAAAATTGTTTTCATTTCAGACAGGAACTTAGCTACTCTATTGCAGGGGAACCTTATTCATCAAGAAAACGTGGAACTCTGCAAGAAGGTAAACCTCATTCAGAAAGAAAACATGAGATTGCAGAAGGTATAAAATGTTTGTTGAATCCTGTGAAGATGTGTGCTTATGAGTGTGCAAAGAGAATTAAGAACAAAGAACTTATGAATTCACTCCTAAGCAATCATTACCCAACCTAACACTGGTACTCCATATCTCAGCTTTACAGCACAAGGAACTTGGATGCAGCAACTGAAGACTCTTTCATCCCACAGGATCTCAACACCAGTGAGGAGTCATATGAAATCATCCAGCGTCAGTTAAATCGCCCTGAACAGCAGAGTCGTCAGGCACCAGTAACAGCAACAAACTTGGGGTAAATTTCTTGGCTTCTAATAATCATCTGCCAGGAATTGATTCATCACACAGAAAAGGGATTAATTAATTGCATTTGTTAAATATGCAACAGACTACAGCTTCATTAAAGAAAAGTATCAAAGAGTGTGACCAAAGTTTATTTCCGTGGCAATAAACAAATCAACTGGACCAGATAAGGGAGCACTACTGTGGAACCTGCAACTGAATTCCCAGATCACAAGACTGGGTTTATATGTTATTGTACCCATAGAAAAGAGAGACATTGTTGTGTAATAATGTCAAATCATACAATTGTGATCAGTATTTTATCTGCTATAGAAGTTTCCATAAGATGATCACATGTAGTTCTACATGCAGTTGCCATCACTTAATTTTGCAGACACGTGATAGAATAGTAGCAGTGATGACACTAGAGAGATGACTCATACGTATCCTCATAAAACATTTCACATAATACACGGATACACTGAACAAGGAAACTGCAACAGTCAACTTCTGAACAGGTGATAAGTTGCCTAAGGCACATGACAAAATCAAGCTAATTGTATTTACTAAAATTTACAAGGTTGCGCCATCATTTTGAAAGGAAGACAGAAGGGGGAAAGAAAAACAAGATCACAGTGAACATCAATAAGGAGACATAATACTTTGATTCAGCTTTTATGACTGGGTAGATAAAAGTTTTGTCAAGGACTTCAAACTGATTGCTAAATAAAAGCAAGCTCATAAGCAGATGACACTCATATAACAGTGACAATAGTGATTATTGTCTTCAATGCCAAGCTTCACCAGTTCTCACTAAATAAGGGCCTATTCTCCGCAGTTTATTTTCGCTAAGCTTATTTAATCTGTCTGGATTTATCTGATCTGGCCTTATCTAATCTGATTTTAATTAAAATTTCAATGAGTTATTAATATTATTTCACTATTATTATTGTCACAATTAATATTTTTCTTATTAGTATTATTACTATTGTTATCATTATAATCATTATTATAATTTTTTTTTATTATTAAGAAAATTTTACTTTTCTAATATGATCCTGAAAATAAGTTGAGAACAGAGCCTAAGCTATTTAAAAGAATTAGAGTATGAACCAATAGCAGCACTATGTTTCTTCAAACATTTATAAAGTAGCCATAAGACCATTTTTCTCAAGAATTGTACTCTTGTCATAAAATTTTCAATGCTGAACTTACAGCTTTTATTATTATATTTTCTTTTTTAAACACAAATACCTACCCTATGTTTCTTGGCAACACAGGCTATCATGTCCCAGTAGCAAATTTCATGATTTGACCATTGCAAAACAAAACATCTAGCATCAGAATTTTCACAAAAAGTCAAAGATGTGAGCAATTCAGATGTCACTACGCACTAAGCATCAAGGTATGCTTAGATAGATCCTGGAGCTCAGGAACAATGTACACCAAATCCTACATTTGGTAATGACAGTAATTATTTACCAGGGAAGAAAGAAAAGGAGAAGAAAAAAAAGGCAAGCTTAGTTATTAAATTTTAGCTCTAATTATTCCCATCCTTTGAAATAAATTAGGTGTTCTAATTGTTAACGCAGCCTGCTGACATATACAAAGAAAATTGAACAAGTCTTGTGCTATTTCCTGTTCCAAGATGATGATGTGAGTAAAGGAGGTGCCAAATTAGCTTGGGGCAGTCTTTGCACTGTCTGCTAAAATTTGTCCTTTTTTAACACACTTACCTTGCATTATCACCAGCAAGAAAAGAAAAAATGAGAAGCATGTATTTCACACACATGCCAGTCCAAGTTAATCTTCAGTTGTGAAAGACAATAACACAGCAACATGACCAAAATAAAATTTTTGGCCAAGTCACACTGTAAGTTGAAGTAATGATCCCCAGTTATTTATCTTCCATCAAATAACTGGCAGAAGAAATGTAGTTGCTTCAAAATTCACATAATAAGAAAAACAAAAATGTTGTTAGGATGGTTGCAAGATTGACACCAGAACAGCAATGTACATAGACATACACCGTTTTTCAGCAGTTTAACCATGAATACACATATACATGTAACGGGTTCTTCAGAGTGGGACAAAAAGAGACTGAAACATACAAGACGCTGAATATCTTATGACCAGACAAAATCAGCAGAATGACCACATGTTGGTTTCACTGAGCAGTGAAAGCCAACGTAGTAACTCATGAAATGAATGAGAACCATCCTCCTTCAAGGTGCTCACAAAATTTATCCTGACAGAATGAATGAAAGAAAAAGTGTCTTCCTCATTCAAGGTGCTAAGAAATTTAATCTTTTAATCCAATCATTAATTTTTCAAGGTCTGCGTGGAGACAAATAAATTAAGAGACTCCATCCCACAATGTCAATATATATCCCCAAAACAGCATTCACGTAATGTACATAATCCATTCCGGTCCATCAAATTCCTCTAAAATGAACTGGATAATCATTGGTTCACAGCCAGTGAATGATCACTCGAAACAACTAAATGACGTTACAGTACATGGGCAATTATCTAAGTATACGCGTTTCATACAGTAAAATGCAGCATATAGAGTAAGAAATAGCAGGTTAGATTCAATACTATTAGCTGCAAGGTCATGTCATTGCTCTCTGCTAGAATATTTGGAGCTTGAGAAAACAACAGAAAAACAGAGAATGAAGGGAATTTTGGGGACATAAGCATTAGGAAAGAACTGAACTCCCATATCCCAAGGAAAATAAATGCTCTTGATAATAAGGAGGCTCTTAACATGCTGGATGAAGAGGGGATCACTATATGAAAAGGAAACTAAGATAGACTTTTTGAAGGCGGTCATGCTGGAGGAAGGTCACCAACAACAGATGGGCAGAACCGTTCAGCTCAAATTAGAGATTAAAGCACCACCTACTAATGAATGCAAAACATTGAATCATCAAAAAGAGGGCCAAGCAGATGGAGCAGCTCTCAGAGGAGAAGAGGCATGAGTGATGGATGAAAGTTTCTTCTTCAATGTTTTCAAGTAGCATTTTCAATACACACCTTCACTGCCTAATATGATATTAGTACTTCATTAAAAGATGGAAGCAAATTGTCTTCTACGGCCTTTTCGAGATGATGAATAATGGAGGCAAGTAATGATTACACTAGAGACAAAGCTCCCAACCCAAAGAGAAGTAACATGAAGTTCTTGAACAGTAGACCACCACTAATATTTGGAAGGTGTTTGTAGACTTCCCTTAGATCAGAAATTTGTCTCCAACTGAGGAAAACAATTAAAACATAAAAAGAGAATCCAAGGACTATATGGTTCTTGAGTAAAAGATGTTTGCAAAACCTCCAGCCCATGACTGAAGCATCTGGCAAAAAAGTGGCAACATGGTCATCCAATGCATTCATAAAGGAGAAAGTTTTGATAAACCACAAAAGAAATCAGGATTTAAGATTGAAAAGATAAGATAAGGCAGCCTGTTGCAATGAAAAAACCAACAAATATCTAGATTGAAGCTCTTTACTCTTAGAAATAATCCAAGAAACTGTTCCATGAGAAGATTAGTCTAAGGAATCCTCTATATACTCTTTTCTTACTTGATGGAAATACAAGATAGGGGTGACAATGGCATAAGGCTTTTTTCTGAGGCATTCATGTTGGCACTAAGGAGCTACAAAATTACAAGTTATCTAAATCATATTTCTTATTTGCCAATGACAGTGTCAGTTGTGATCAAGTTTTCATGATCCAAAGTGTGCTTCTTCGGTTTGAAGCAATGTGTAACATCAATGCTAACCATTCAAGGAGTGAAATGGTTCTTTTAGTGGAGAGACATTGCTTCCTCTGCCAGAAATCTAGAAGGAAGCTTCAAGAAGAAAAGTATATTGAATCTGATTATTAAAGAACTCTACACAAGTATTAGGAAGCAATTGTGTCAGTCCCTGGGACATATGCTGCACTTAAACACATATATGGGGTTTTAAATCTAGATCTTGGGAATATTTCATGACTCTTTCCCCAGATATGATCTACAATAAGCTAAAGAGATTAAAAGGCTAATTTTAAGTAAGTTCTTCTGTGTATGACTTAACAAGGACTTCATTAAATGGGATGTAGCTATCTTCATAAGAAGGCCAGAGATAACTTGATTTATTGCATGCCCATTTTGGTGTACATATCCACAAAATTCATGTGAGACACATTGCATCGGATAATCTCCCCTGTTTAACATCCTCCAAAGATACTATATTAGTGGTTTTTTTCTCATCAATGAGAAAACTATAGTTTGTTTTTAAAGGATGCTTGTAGTGAATCCAATTATGATCTCTTTTTTTAGAAGCTTTTTAAGCAACATAGTGCTTTTGATCAAGAAGAAAAAGCATTAGGAATATTATTATGTTGTGAAGTTTCTTTATAGAGCTATTACGCAAATGTTTTAAGAAAGAATTTATTTGTTTCATTCAAGGGTAACATCAAGTCTAAAGATCCAACTAATACATCCTATTTCTTTCAAAAGAACAACTTGGCCAATGACAAATTGTAAGCTGGGTAATAGTTTGGTTACCCCAATATATGTGCAAAGAGGCACAGAATAATTTAATTGCCCTTTCTGGCTTCGTCAAGCAGTCTGTGGAGCAAGTGCCAATGAATAATTTATAAACGGGGCAAGGATTCAGATATCTGATGTTTTCATGACAAGAGCAAGTGGCAATAAACATGTGGACTTGACATGCTGTGCACCTGGTTTCCACTGGATTGGTAATGGACTTGACATACTGTCCTACTGGTTTCCTCCGGATTGGTAACAAGAGTGTGCCAAGACTGGAACTTGGTTGGCATCACCTGTGTGAGAGAAATGCCAAGAAAAAGGAAGGTTCCATTTTAAGATTAGGCATATTTTGGCAAACAGGGGAAGGATATAGATCTTGAATCTTCCCAAAACAAGAGACTCCTCTTCATCTGGTCAAAGATTGGTGACTTATCGCTTTATACTCTTGGAATGAAACAGAGGCAGGTCCATCCTTATATATTGTGAATTTTATCAACACTATTCTCAATTGCCTACATAATTCTCCTTTCTCTTATTTTTTGTGTGTGTACATGTATGCACAGTTGTGTTTACTTAAACAATACCACAAATATAGCCTATAACAAAGGGCATATTCAGAATCCCTGGAGTCTGATGAATCCTATGTCAACCAAACAATGCATCATCTCCTAAAGTAAATCATTCTCAATGCTTGAAGAAGTTCGCTTCAAATGAAAAAATCCATGGGCTAGTAAATTTTCACAACTCAACGGTACATATCACTTCGCACAATGCTGCTCAACTGGGCATTTCCATCCGCCGTTCCCTATAATTAATTTTCCAAAGAGTTCGTTTTCCTCTTCCAATAAATCTAGAGTCACAGCACTTCTTCCAAATATAGTCTCTCGATAGGCTCTCGATCATATTTTGCAAGTCAGATAACGTTTTTCTCCAAAAGTTGTGCTCCATGCATAGAAGTTTGCCAAGTTGGGTATCCCATTCACCATTTCTCTATCTTAAGCTTGTCAAAATGCTCAATATCCTCTTCCATAAATCCAGAATAGCACAACTGTTCGGTTAACCGAACTAAACCTAAGCTCTCAATTTAGTAGCTTGTCCAACGGATAGAAAGCTTCCAAGCTTTAACACCACTAATGAAGTTTGGATTCCTGGAGATGTTTATCATCTCAGGGCCATAAACGATGGAAAGAAAGTATAGTTATAGGCTTGACGTATCAGAACTAGTCCGCATTAGGTCAGAACAAAAGAAAGAAGAAAAGGAATCAAACAGTGTATAAAATTGCAATTAAAAAGATAGAAGAAAATGTTATGGAAAAATTTGCAGCTCAATTCAGTGGCACTACATTTCGCCATTGAAATTGGAATCACCGATAAGCTATGGAAAATTATACTGTGACTGAAACTAAGGGCACAATTGCAAGAAGAGCAGCGAAAAAGACGAACCCTGCTACTGATTGCCTCCAATCGAGAACGAATAGCAGAAGCAGCTAAGGCGACCTCGATCGTGGCGGTCTGCAAAACATCTTCGCCCTTTCGCCGATCGTAAACACAATAAAAAATTAAGAATACGTTCTCCGGTGTTGGAAACGCCGTTACGGTTTCTCTTCCCAAAAATATTTGTCGCTTTCCTCTAGTTAAAATATAATTTTGCACAAATTATATTTATTTTTAAAATCTTGTTATATCAATTTGAATTTGATTAATAAAATAAAATAAGTATTATAAAGTAATAAAATGAATTATAAAAATAATAATAATAAGTAATCTACTAAATTTTATAAAAAAAATTAGAAAAATCTAAATTAACTTAATGGCTTAAAAGATAATGATTTGGGAAGTTCGTGTCTAAATTCATCATCATTCATGAGCAATAAAGGTCTTCACGGAGAAAAAGAAATAGATGGGAAAACATCAATTCTAAAAAATTTAAGAAAACAATCACGTTAGAAAACGGTGTTAAAAATTATAATATATCTGTATCAAGAAAAATGAGTATAATAATTGATATATATATATATATATATTTAGAAACTAATAAATATAGTCTTACAACATTTATTAAAATATATTATAATATTTAATATATAGATAATAAAAGAAAATATGTTATGGTAAATGTACAAAATATGTTTTAACTTTACGAGATTTATTTTATTTTTTTATATAAACTTAATGATAGAACGACTTACTTTTTAATACATAGAGAGTATATATTAATTATAAATTGATATTTTGTTAACATTTATTGAAATCTTAATAAATTTAAAAATAATCTTATTAATTAATTATTAAACTAGACTTAAAATGAAAGTGATAACAAAATTGAAATGAGCCATAACTTTTAATAGTATTTAGCCTAATTGAAAAGTTAACCTAGTACATTAAGGAGATAAAAACCCTATCTAATAGATATATTTTTCTTTTCTTGTTGCTTGGTTATTTTCCATCCTTGTTCATGTCATTCATCAATTCTTTCTCTTTACTACTTCATGATTTCTTACTCTCTAAATTTTAATTCTTGCATTTCACATTTGTTTACCCACTATTCTACTTGTCTTTCCTCATTAATCCTGTCCAACATAAATAATTGGCCATTGATGGTTGAAAGCGAAGAGATCTAAAAGAACCAACATTGCTTGGTTGTTCAAAGGCTCATGCTTGACAACCAACAATGGCTTATATTAGCAAATGGCCTACATTCCTCAACTAATGAAGGTTCTCAATCATAGTCCATCCTCGTTTCATTCATTAGCTCGTATGATTTTTGAAAGAAAGAAAGAAAACCCAAAATGTTATGAGATGGTTTCACATGTTTTAGCTAACATTCTGTTTTCAAGATGGTTCGAAAATGTAAAGCAAGAGATTAGAAACTTATGATATATATGAGAGTATCTAGTATCATTTTCCCTAAGGCCAATCAAATTTAGGTGTATATAGTCATAGAAATTTTTTTAATCCCTTCCATATAAATGGTTTAAAACATAGACATTAAGTTGAGATCAAGGTATACATAAAAATTCTAACATGAGACTTATTGTCACTTTAAACCACACTCACTAAAAAAAAACTAGTAACATTACTCAAAAAAATATTTTACATTTTATTTTTAATTAGTGAGATCGATTCTATGACCTACTACTCAACTTGAGTTTCACAAGATACTTAACCAAGTAAGCAATTAGGGATGGAGCCTTGTCAAGGATTCCCTGTTTAGATTCAAGTTCGGGGATGAATTTCGAAGATCATGGTCAAGTTCAATGAAAGTTAAAGGGTTTGGTTCAAGTTTGGGGAGAGAGTGGGTATAAAGTTCCAGTTCCCCCATACCCACCCCGATCATTTTTTAAGTCTAGTTTTAATGTTTTTCCACTTACTAGTTTGTTTTATGCTTTAATATTTTTAGTCACTCATGACTCAACAACTTCTACTCTTCTCTTCCAATCCTTTACTCCTCTCTCGCTGTCAACACTTTAACCTACTCGTTTGCCAACACCATTATATGCCTGAGCTTGGCTACCCTCGTCACTAGTTCCAACCTCAGCCATCACACATTATTCCACTTCTCTTCTAGTCCCTGCATTGATCTCATTCTTACAGTGGTCAACTGATTTTGATTTTGACTTCATTCTTCTAGTCCAACCTCCGATAACTGCCACACTCCAAGCCTTCATCATTCATCCTCTAGCATTCCATTCGAAGCTCCAATTCTAGTATGTTAGTTGACTAAGCATAATGCACTTATTGCTCTACCATGTTATTTTTTTTCTTTTATTTTTCCCTTGCATTCAAAAAGAGTTTCGTATTTGCTTCCATTATTGCACAAGTTCCTTTAAATTCTGATTTGGGTTCGCTCTTCTTATCCATTTTTTTCTCATCTGTTCCATGTTATTTATATGAATACTAGTCTAGCTATGTTTTTGGATCCTATTAAACTTTGGTGCTCAAGTTTCCAATAAATTATATCATAAATTATGGCCATAGCAATTCTAGTTTTCACAACTTAGAGAGCAATGTTGAATATAGTGTGTGTCTTTTCTAGAATGGAAATTGATTATGCATCATATTGCATAAGAAGTATGAATAAAAAGACTTAAAGAACAAATTAGGCATATTTAGCCAAAATGAACGGTCTCTAATTTGATATCAATATAATAACTAGCATTTCTATTATAAGAGTAAATGGATGTCCAAGATTCCCTTTTATATTAGTTTTGATGCAATAGGCATGCCTTAACACATGTATTCTATTAGTGATTAAATCAACTATGCCAAGGAGTAATAATTAGGTACATACTCTTCCTACACTAACAAGCATGGTAAGTTTACTTCTTTCATATGTGGCATCAACCTCAATAATCTAGCTCTACTTGATCATATAGCCTATTAGCTAATATTTGTAAACCTCTAGCTTGTTTACTCGCTTTGTTGTTGTTGTAACTTGACACTGAGATTTTTATGTATAGGTGATGTGAGATAAGATTTTTGGAGTAAATCAGTTGGGTAGAACAAAAGAGAGAAATCAAGTATATTATAGTATATTAGAAGTGGCTTATGTTATGCGGCATAATTAGAATAGTTGTTAATTAGTATGTGGATCTTAAGCACGTTGTTATTATATTTGACGTTGTATTTTAGTTGAGTATATGTGAATGAGTCTTATGATTATGTTTAAGTAAATATCATTCTATGATTATATTGGGTCTTAAATGATCTGATCTTTCTATTTTATTCTATTTGTATAGATGCATAACATTGATAAAGAGCTCCAAAGTGGTATAGAAAGTGCTATAACCATGTAAAGTGAAGCAAATGCATCAAAAAGGAGAATGTTCAAGGTGATTTTGAATTATCAAATCAAAAGTCTGATGGTAAAAACATGACCATTGGGGATAATGTCAAAAAAAGGAAGGTAATAGTGGTTGTGTTGGATCAATTTGAAAGAAAAATGATTAGAGGATCTTGTTTTTGTTCGGTTAATGCTGTGATTTTGGTGAATTTCATCTTATTATTCAAAATACAACTATAGAATTATTGGTCTATAATGGGGAAAATCATTTTAGTAGCTTCATGATAATATTACTAGGAATCAAGTGGCATGAAAAGTCACATAATGAGTTTAAACTAAGGATAATACAACAAATGAGTTGCATGTCATGCTTATTTTCCTTTCGTTCTTTCTTTTTGTTGGTGCTTGTGTATATTTATTGTATACATCAATTTTTCAAGTATACCATATTAGGTTTGTTGATGCCCTAAAAAGCTTACTATATGAATCAATTTTGGATATGGTACATTTGTTTACATTTCTTTGTGTTCTCTTTATATGTCTTGCTAATTGAAAAATATATATGTTGTTGTCTTGACAAGAAAATTCTCCTCTTCTACTTATCATTCCCCTTCAAATTAGATCTTAATTTATGCATATAGATTCCAGATTCCCTATAGGCGGTGCATTTTTCATTTTGTAAGCTCTATTCCCTTATTATTCCCATGCATGTTTACCATTTGTTTTGATTTACAGATGAGTTTTTAGGTATTTTTCATGTGACACTAAGCATTCGGCTATAGATTGATGGATAGAGATATAAGGCTTGAATAACTTTGATAGAGTAGTTATAATCTTTCTATTATTTTCCCTGTAAAGAAGTTTGGAGAACATGTAATCATGTGTGGTATTTTGTGCAGGATAGCTAATGTCATCAAATAGAGAATCCGGAGCCTTATTTGAAGAGTTGGTTGTTGTTAAGCTATTGCACATATTTGTTAATGATTTGTTCTTCTTAAATCTTTATTTTTCATAAAGTAAGAATTATGTATGGTTGAGGGCTTTGAGCTTGATGTAAATCAAAGGGGAGGGAAGTACTGGATCGATTATTCCTTGAGTTGTAAACTTTAGCCGGTTGAAACTTGAAGAAGAAAACTAGTTTTGTTGTAGGTTATACTCGAGTAGAAGTTGCAAAGTATGTCACTAGTTACTTTGAATGATACCAATCATTCTAAGGCTCGAATGATGAAGGTTAAACCCCGGGTTTTACCTTAATCAAAAGAGACTTGGAAGAGAGAATACATGCAGGCTAAGCTGGTTAGATTATGTGTTCAAAAAATTCTATTATTCCTTCTCATTTAGGCGTGTACAAGGATATATATACAGGGGAAGGAGACTCATCGAAAACAAGCCTTAAACAAGCCGAGTTCCCTCTTAATTCAAGCCCATTTAACTCATTTGAATTAAGCCCATATAATATCTAGCTTAATAATAATATCATCATCTAAATGATATTAATGACTAACATTACAAAGCCACACAGTCAACTATGATACATACATGAAATTACATCAAACCCTAGCTTACATAAAATATAATTAGGGTTTACAACAAGTTTAATATATCTAATGATAATCATCACCATATCTTGTTGTAAAGTGTCATTCCATGTATGCCATAGTCTTGCGTGCTTTGAATGCTTGTACACTTAAGGTGTGTTAACATCTTCTCCTTGCAAATATGTAACATATCTGCAATAATATCTTGAATTGTTTTAAATACCAAGAATAGACATATTATCAAGAACATTTAATATGATTGGCTCCAATATTAAGAAAGCTAATTCTTCCATACCTTGAGAATCAATAGGAATATGAGAATCATTAGATGCTCCTGCATCATTCTCCCCAAGTTGAGAATAATTTGCCCTCAAATTTCATTAGTATAATAAGGAGACAAATCACCAACATTAAAAGTTCTTGAAATTCCACCAATATGGTCTGAAAGTTCAAGTTCATAAGCATTATCCCCAAAATTTCTTAGTATTTTAACTAGTCCATCATCTCTTGGCATCAGTATATTTTTATGTAAAATAATAAATCATTCTTTACACAAATGTAACCAAACTAAGTCACCAGGGGAAAACACATGAGGGTTTCTATACTTATTCGCTTGAGCTTTATACTTAGAATAAGATTTTTCAATGTTATTTTTGATTTTCTCATGAAGTTGTTGAAAACATTTTACTCTATCTTCAGCTTCATAATTTTGTAATTAACCTTTTTTCAAAGGAATCATATTAATAGACATGTGTGGGTTCACTCCATACACCACCTCAAATGGACTAGCTTGAGTAGTACTAGATGGATTGTGATTATAAGCTAACTTTGCATGAGATAACTTAACATCCCAATCTTTAGTACTTTTATTAACTAAACCTCTTAATAATGTACCAAGAGTTCTATTATTTACCTTAGCTTGACCGTCAGTTTGTGGATGATGTGAAATGCTAAATAACAATTTAGTACCAAGCATATGCCATAAAATTTTCCAAAAATTACTCATAGACTTGACATCCCAATCTGAAACTATGCTTTTAGGCACACCATGAAGTTTAACAACCTCTCTAAAATACAAGTCAGCAATATGCATGGCATCATCGGTTTTATTACATGGAATAAAATGAGCCATTTTAGAAAATCTATCTACCACCACAAGAATAGAATCTTTACCACGTTGTGTTCTTGGTAACCCTAGGATAAAGTCCATACTAACTCCTTCCCGTGGTTTATTAAGAATGAGTAAAGGTGTGTATAAGCCTTTATGAAAGTAACTCTTACATTTTTGACATGTAGAACATCCACTTATCATGGCTTGTACATATTTAACCATTCGTGGCCAATAGAAATTTTCTTGCAATAGTTCCATAGTCTTATGTATACCAAAATGTCCCGTTATGCTACCTTCATGTATTTATTTGATTAGCAAGTCTTGAATACTAGATCTAGGAATATAAAGTTTATTTAGTCTAAACAAAAATCCATCTTGTATGACATAATTTCCATGGTATCCACTTTCTTTACATGCATTAAATATGTCCTTAAAATCTTTATTTTTAGGATATAATTCTTTTAACATTTCAAAGCCTAAGATTTTTGCATCCATCATAACAAGTAATGTAGATCTACAAGAAAGAGCATCGGCTACTACATTTTATTTTCCATCTAAATGTTTGACAGAGAACACAAATGATTGTAAGAAATTTACCCACTTTGCATGTCTCAGATTAAATTTCTTTTGACTATGTAAGTATTTTAAACTTTCATGATCCAAATGTAATACAAAGGGTTTTGGTCTCAGATTATGACTCCATGTCTCTAGACTCTGTATGATGGTAAAGAATTCATTGTCGTAAGTTGAATAGTTAAGTTTGGCTCCATTCAACTTTTTAGAGAAGAATGTTATAGGTTTCTTTTCCTGGGAAAGTAATCCTCCTATTCCAATGCCACTAGCATCATAAGTTACTTCAAAAAGAAGATTAAAGTTGGGTAAGAATAGAACAGGGGCATTACAAAGTTTAGTTTTGGGGGTTTCAAAGGCTTGAGTAGCTTCTTGTCCCCAATAAAATTCACCCTTTTTTATGAGTTGAGTAATAGGTGTAGCAATAGTAGAAAAATCCTTAATGAATCTTCTATAGAAACTAGCTACTCCATGAAAACTTCTCACATCATGATCATTTTCAGGGATAGGCCATTCTTTGATAGCTTTAATCTTATTAGGATTTACTTTAATACCTTATCCACTAATAATATAGCCTAGGAAAACTACACTTGGAAGCATAACATCACATTTCTCATGTTTTCCATATAGTTTAGCTTTCCTTAGCTTATCAAACAATTTCCTCAAATGCACTAGGTGATCATAACCATTTTTGCTATACACAAGAATATCATCTAAATATACAATAATGAAATCACCAAGGAAATGTCGGAGAACTGCATTCATATGTCTCATAAATGAGCTAGGTGCATTACATAACCCAAAAGGCATAACCATCCACTCATAGAGACCATATTTAGTTTTAAAAGTAGTTTTCCATTGGTCTCCATCTCTAATCCTTAATTGATGATAACCATCAATTTTGGAAAATACTTGTGCACCACAAAGTTCATCAAGCATATCATCTAACCTAGGCATAGGAAAATGATATTTGATAGTAATGTTATTCACTGCCCTAGAATCTATACACATACGCCAAGTACCATCTTTCTTAGGCATTAGTAAAGCAGGAACACTATAAGGACTCATAATTTCTCTCACAAATTATTTATCTATAAACTCTTGAATTTGCTTATGTAATTCTTTATCTTCCTCTGGGTTACATCTGTAAGCTGGTTTATTTGGAATAGGTATACCAGGAAAAAGATCAATGACATGTTCTATACCTCTTTGAGGTGGTAATTTAGGAGGTAAATCATTACGAAATGCATCATTATATTCATCAAGCAACTTAACTAGATTAGGATTTTCAATTTGTTGCTTCTCAGGGTTACAATATTTAGAAACAAAAGCATAACAAATTCCTTCTTCTTCTATGCATTTTTCCATAGCCTTTTCATGTAAAAATAATCTCTTTTTGACATCACTTAAAGGCATATGATCACACAAAGAAGGTGTCAATCTATATAATTACTTTTCTTTTTTCACCACATATTTATTATTTACCCCATCATGAGTTGCTTGTCTATCATATTGCCATGGTCTTCCTAAAATTAATCCACAAGCATACATAGGCAAAACATCACATAGAACTTCATCAAGGTAATCTCTAATGGAAAATGTGATTAAGGTTCTTTTGTTTACTTTAGCTCCTTTTTATTTGTTTAGCCATTGTAAGAAATAGGGTTTAGGATAATTAGTAGTCTCTAAACCAAGTTTCTTAACCATTGCTTCACTAGCAACATTTGTACATGAGCCACTATCAATTATGAGTCTACAAACCATGCCACCTATTTTACACTTAGTCTTAGAAATTCTCTCTTTGAGTAGGTGTCATAGTAGGTTTGATTTGTAACACTCTTTGAATTACAAAACATGGATCTCCTTCTTCTTCATCCATGGTTAAGATTTCATTAGGAGATTCAATTTCTAAGTTCTCATCGTCACTACATGGTTCCATATTTTCTATTTCATGCAAGGTTAAGGCTCTTTGGTTAGGACAATCTCTAGCAAAATGTCCATATCCTTTACATTTAAAACATTGTTTATTTTCCATTTCAACTACCTTATTTTTACCTTTATCATCTCGATTATTCTTTTTATCATATGAAGATGTTGATTTAGGTGTAAAGTGTTAGAATAGGTTTTAGTTGAAGTTGAAACATTAGACTTAACATAGGCTTTGGTTGATTTAGTTTGTATTTCAAATTTTAAAGCCAACTTAATTAAGTCATCAAGAGAATCATAAGAATACATGTCAACTTTATCTCTTATCAAGTTATTCAAGACAACTAATTATGTAGCTCACTTTTGTTCCTTTCTTTCTTGAACATCACAGATAAGGGCTGGTTTTTCAAATTCTCTAGTGTATTCTTCTACACTAAATAAGCCTTACCTTAGAGTCGTCATTTTCACATAAATGTATTGCTCATACTCTCTAGGCACAAATTTTTTTCTTAGGTGTTTCTTAAGTTTTTCCCAAGATTTTTTCTTTGACTTCTCTTGTCATTCTCTTGTTCTTTTTAAATTATCATATCAAATTCTAACAAACTTTTTGAACTTAAGAGTAGCTAGCTTGCATTTTCTCTCATCATTATACTCTCTAAATTCAAAGATAGCTTTAATTTCATGCAACCACTCAAAGAATAATTCCACATTCATATCACCATAAAATTCAGGAAGGTCAAGTGTAATACCTTGATCTTCATGGTAAGCATGTCTTAGTTGGAATGTATGTGGTCTTCTTTTGTTGCCTGAGCCAAAGGAACTCATCTCATCTTCTTCATCTTCATTGTGATGCATGTTTGAATATCCACTCCCACCTTTTGCATGGAAGATAGGCTTCATCTTTCCTTCCATACTATCGTGTGTGGTATCCCTGTGATTTGGCCATGGTCGATGCGCTTCTTGATCGGCTAGTTTAGATTCCACACTTTGCAGTTGGTGTTGAAGTGTTGTTTGATTATGTAGTTGAGCATCCATTCATGTGGTTAGAATATTGATAGACTCTACCAAGGCATGAACTTCTTCACTTGCCATAGTGAAGGGTGATACACACCTCTTTCATTGCACAAAAGAATTCCACAAAGTGTGTATGTGCTGGCATTTCCCTACAACCAAACAAGACACAAATATTTTGCTAATTCACAAAAAATTTGAAGAACGCTACCTACTGACTTGATCATGCACAAATGTGGGAAATGTAGCCACAAAAAATCATAGCATGCATGCAAGAACCAAACGGTCGGAAGGTATTCTTCTTGTGTGGCTAAAAATTAAACCACATAAAATAACGATGCTGTCGGTTTTTCTTCAACACATGGAGATCCTTAAGTTGAAGATTCGAGTGTTGTGCACCATAGAATATATGATGAAGACAAAGAAGAAGATTATGGATTGTAATTGGAAAGGAAATAGACTGGACCAAGTCAATGCACACACACAAATTTCTCAACCTATGAACTGGACTATATGGTACCAGGGGTTCGGGGTTTTCTTACCAGAGTTGGTTTGTGAGATAAGGGAATGGAAATGGATGGATAAATGACTGAGTAACTGGAAAAATGGGGAGATAAAACAAAGAGAAAGGGATGATGGAAGTAGAAGCAAAGGCTCGAAGTGAACCAAGCAAACATACAGGTGGAGTTCGGGTGAGTAAGGAAATGCTGGTCGAGAATATCAGGAAGTTGCTGTATGGCTGTGGAAGATTGCAACAAGATTGTTGCAATAATTCAAGATATTCAATCAAGATTGATCTTGAAGGTTCAAGAACGAGTTAAAGATGTAAGAATTAGGGAAATGATACGCCTATTTTCTGGGGTTTCTTGCAGAACTCATGCAATGATGCAAATGTTGGTTGAATTCAGGAAGGAACTTGTTATTTCATGTGCTGTAGAACAAAGGAATGTCAAGCTTTGATACCAAAATTTTATGTGAATCAAAGGGGACGGAAGTGTTGGATAGCTTATTCCTTGAGTTTTAGACTCCAGCCGGTTGAAACTTGAAGAAGAAAACTAGTTTTGTTGTAGGTTATACTTGAGTAGAAGTTGCAAAGTATGTCACCGGTTACTTTGAATGATACCAATCATTAAAAGGCTCAAATGATTAAGGTTGAACCCCAGGTTTTGCCTTGATCAAAAGAGACTTGGAAGAGATAATACACGTAGGCCAAGCTGGTTAGATTCTATGTTCAAAAAATTCTATTATTCCTTTTCATGTAGGCATGTACAAGGAGATATATATAGGGAAGGGAGACTCGTCGAATACAAGCCTTAAACCAGCTGCGTTCCCTCTTAATTCAAGCCCATTTAACTCACTTGAATTAAGCCCATATAATATCTAAGCTTAATCATAATATCATAATCTAAATGATATTAATGACTAACATTACAAAGCCACACAATCAACTATGATACATACATGAAATTACATCAAACCCTAGCTTACATAAAATACACTTATATATATCCTTGCAAAGTGTCATCCCATGTATGCCATAGTCTTGCATGATTTGAATGCTTCTACACTTAAGGTGTGTTAACATCTTCTCCTTGCAAATATGTAACATACCTACAATAATATCTTGAATTGTTTTCAATACCAAGCATAGACATATTATCAAGAACATTAAATATGATTGGCTCCAATATTAAAAAAGCTAATTCTTCCCTACCTTGAGAATCAATAGAAATATAAGAATCATTAGATGCTTCTGCATTAGAGCCTTTCTTGGTTTTTGTTTATATATAAGCTGCCAAACATAGTTACATAAAAAAAAATGTCATAGCCTTTATATGTGAGGCTTAAACTTATTTTGAATATATAATTGTTATGTATTGAAGCTGATTGGTTTTGAATTTATTGATTTAAATTAATAATATAGTCTTTTCAAGTAGTTTTAATTGACAAAGGATCATGAAAATTAATTATCAGTCCATAAAAACATATAGAAACATGATTTAATATCTTATTTTGATTTTTATGTTATATAATGGAATAGGTACATAGAAAAATATAGATTTGGATATGATATATAGTTGTTTGTAATATATAAGAATATGATTTGATATATATAGTTTAAGGTTTTTGGTTATTAGGTCTTGAGTTTTGAGTTTTGAGTTTTGGGTTTCGAGTTCAGGGATAGCATTCGAGGCATAGGGATTTTGGCAAAGATTGGGATGAGTTTGTGGATCAACTTTCAATGGGGATTGGGGTAGGATCTCCAATAAGAAAATTTTGGAGATTGAGGTAAGTGTGGGGGTTAATACCAATTTCTGGCTAAGGGATGGAGTCCCTATCCCGAATCATCCCATTACCATCCCTATAAGCAATATAATTTGGTAGTATGTTTTCATGATATTTTATAGATATTATATATAAGTTGGGCTCTTTACATTTTGAAGGTCCAAAAATTAGGCCAAGAATTATTGTATTCAAGGCTAAAATTAGAGTACCTGATTCAAAAAATCTAATAAAAACAAATATCTATAATACACCACCTAAAAATCAAATTGATATCTAATGTGTTCATGGGAAGATAAAAGTTATCTTCGAGGAGATTGAAACCTAGTTAATGGAAGCATCCCGAAGGTCTAGTACCATAGGGGATAAAGGAAATGATAGTTGATTATTATTCTTGTTAATTGTTGCTCGATTTGTTGGCCTATTTTGCTATTCAATTTACAAAGACCAATGACAAGCTTACAACAAAAGTGGGTATATTATGCTATAACTATTGGTGTTCAAAGGGGTTTGGTGGATCAACCTAACCCATTATTAACACAACTCATTTAACATCACTACTACAAAAAATACAAATAGACAACAACTTATATATGGTTGTTGCAACAAGAACAATCATATATAACACATCTAGTAAAAAATTGAGTAATTTGAGAAAAATGATGCTATTGCTGGCAGATATAGATGACAGTTGTAATAGAATAATAGTTGTCTATTGTAACACCCCCAAAATTCACTACTGAAAAATTTCGTTAATTAAAAGGAAATCAGTGGAAGCAAATTAATAAACCGTGAACTTTGGGTATATTACCGCCACACGTAGTACCAGGCCGATTCACTCCTACCATTCCGGTACCAAGTGCTAAGGCTAAAAAGGTAAAATACAATTTTACGAGAAACTTAAGCATATATAAATCAGAGAAGCGTAGTAAATAATTTACGAGAGTAAAATCCAACAATGGTGGTTACAAAATAACAAATACATTGAAGTTGAAAGAGACAAATTAAAACCCTAGAATTTACCGGATAGTACCTTACGCTCTTTCCCGAAAGCCCACTTGAATAGCACCTGAATTTGACCTGCAAGGGGTACTGCCCATTGAATAGGTAGGGGCCCCACGAAGGGAACCCGTAAGTACTACGGTACTGAGTAACCCTTTAAAAATGCACTAAAAAACAGGCACGCACTGTAACACATGAAATACTACTACATTCGTACGTAACCATAGATGTAAACATGATATTAAGATCCATTTATTCACACATCCAACAAGTCGATCAGATATTAATAGCGTATACGTAACATTCACTTTCGTACATTCACATACTTAACAAGTCAACCAAATATTAATAGGCCATAATGAGTAATCGATACTTTTAGGGCCTTAAGGCCATTAGTCCATCATTAATCAATCATCTCGGATTTTAAATGTCTATGTGAGTGCGGGAACCCCACTATTATAACCGATGGACTGGAAATACATACAGGGTAGAACGCTCCTAACCACTATTATTCGCCGGTGGATCGGTCTCCAAGGCAGAACGCTCCTGGCCACTATTATTCGCCGGTGGACCGGTGTGGCCCCGACTCACAAGGTGTTCCGCTGTAAGTGATTAGTATCTTCCCCATGTCTTATCGATTTTACGTTTGGTTTGCTGAGCACAGAATCCTCCACTATTATAGCCGTTGGATCGAAAATACATATAGGGCAAAACGCCCCTGGCCACTATTATTCGCCGGTGGATCAGTCTCTAGGGCACCCCGGCTCCTTGCCACTATTATTCACCGGTGGACCGGTCTGGGTCCACCTCAGCATCTTCCTCTTTAAGTGATTAGTGTCTTAAATGTATCTTATTTAAAAGTATTTCACCCTTGACATGCATGGCTAACTATATCCACACTTATCCTCCTAGGAGGGCCCATCCCATATCTTGTGACTTCTACACCTCCTAACTCGATTTTCTCCAAAAACCCTAACTCGGGCCTATGTGGCCCATCCTTCTCTTTCGTACACATCCCGACTATTTCAACACCCCATATGTCACGATCCTTAGATCCAACCCTCACTTTCTACCCCACTCATTCTTGTTTATTTTTATTATTTTCTTTTTCTTTTCCACCTTCTCACATTAGGGTTTCCTCCCAACCCTAGATTAGTCTCCTACGCATCCTTATACTGTCCCACATACTATTTTTCATCCGAAGCCCTCCAAACACCCAATCGATGCTTCTGTTACCTTCCTCACGTCCCGAGGCATCTTTCCATACGTAAAGTTTGTCCCCATGCGGACTCTAACCATCCCATGCAAACCCTAGTTCTTCCCATACCTACATTAGCTAACTTACTTCCCCTTGGTTATCGTCCTCTCTCATTACTCTTTTTCATGCCTCCATCTCCAATTACCACATTAATTATCCTAGCATGCATGTCCCTATGGGCTACATCACATCACATCATAAAATACAGCATATCCATATCAGCATATACCAAAAGGGGCACATGAACACACCTTGGTTCCAAGCCATGCCACACGTGAAACAGTTAAGATAATAGCTTATGGAACATGACATATAATTATATAGGGCACCCAAGGCATGCTGGACACATAGCACACATTCGGCTTTAGCTACACCCTTAGTGGTTTAGGTTACCGAGCTATCTTTCACATATATTAGGCCACTAAATGCCCTTTATAATTGTTACACTTAATATATTTCCCATTTAGTTGGTTAGATTATCAATTCACCCATTCCCTTTATTATAATTAATAAATTTCCCTTTAGTTGATCAAATTACCAAATTACCCTTTCTCATTATCCTAATTACCAAATTACCCCTTTAGTTGGTTAAATTACCAAATTACCCCTCACATTTATCATGTTTACCATTTTCCCCTTCTATTTTATTAAATTATCATTTTACCCTTCTCTTTTATTAAATTATTATTCTACCCTTCTCAATTATTATAAATACTAAGTTACTTCTTTTTAATTTCCACTTTTACCCCTTTTAATCTACAAAAATACCATTTTGCCCTTTTGTTATAAAATTATCGATTTGCCCCTTTTATTACAAAATTATCAAATTGTCATTTTATTACAAAATTACCAAATTACCCTTTTATTACAAATTACTAATTTGCCCTTTTATTACAAATTACAAATTTGCCCTTTTATTACAAAATTACCAAATTGCCCTTTTATTACAAAATTACCAATTTACCCTTTTATTACAAAATTACCAAATTGCCCTTTTATTATAAAATTACTAATTTATCCTTCTACTTACAAATTTACCATCTTACCCCTTATTACTCCACTTATATTAAATTATTATTATTATTACTACATAAAATATAAACTTTAATACCTCATTCACAACTCTTAGAATTATTAGCACCCATATATATATATATTAGGCCATATTCTTATACAAGATACATTACTAAAATACCCCTAAGGCCTACAAAACATTAATTATGTTTAAGATCACAATAGCATAATACAACATGGATAATACTTAACATTTCCATTAATAACCAACTCCTACATTAAACAATATCTCCAAACCTAGCACATAATCTATCATACTTCTTTTTCATCAATTAACACAAGAAACCATATATAATATATTAAACAACATATATCAAGCATTATACCCATTAAAAATGCCTAATGTGCTAGCATACGTTAATCCATGCGTTTAAGTGGGATTTAATGATTACCTCGATTCCTGCAAAAACAAACCTTACTGGTATTTCAGTTTAAGGTTCAAGATTTGATTATCAAAACCAACACCTAAAAAAATAATATCAAGGTTTATTATGTTAGAAATCATAAAAATCAAGACATAAGGCTTTATAACACTTAATAAATCAAATACTTAAATTAAATATTATTATACCTTAAAAATTAATATTAAAATCAATCAAAGAAGGCATCAGCTCATTTTGCTCATGCAGCATGAGCTGTATGCAAAGAAAGAAAAAAGGAAGGGCTTGAAGGTGGTGGAAATAGGGAAAAATGGGCAATTTCGGGTTAAAGGTTTGGGCCAAAGAAAGAGGCATGATGGGGAAGGATTTGGGGTGGGGGAATGGTTCAGGAGTATAAAAGGGGTGTAAGTGGTGGTCGGGGATGGGTTGAAGGTGGCTAAGGGCGACAGAGGCGGCGGTAGTAAGGCTGCGAAGGTGGCGGCCGAGGAGGGAGGTCGAGATGGAGGCTAGTGAGGAAGGAAAATGGGGAGGGAAAACGAGGGCCTGTGGAGGATGGTTTTGGCCAAAAGAGGATTGAGGGTGGTAGAGGGGGTTGCAGGGAGTAATGTGGTGGCTTATATGGTGGCAGAAGTGGCGGGATGGCTTGATGGGGGTTGTGATGGCTCGAGGGTGAGGTAGAGGGTGGTGCAGGTGTTGGTTGAGGCAACGACAGCGGTAGATATGGGTGGCGAAAGAAAAATAGGGGGAGAGAGGGGAGGAGAAGAAAGGGAGAAAAGGAGACGCTTGGGTAAGGCATAGGGCTCAAAAAAATGCAGAGTGAGCATGGAAGGAGGAATAAATAGGAGAGGAAGAGGAGGGAAGGGATAAAGGCTCGAGGGGTGGCTATAGGTGGTAGAGAAATGGGAGTCGCAGGGAGAGGGAGAAGGGATGGCGATAGTAGGGAGAGGGGGAGGGAGACGGGGATGGTGGGACCGAGATGGCAGGAAAACGATGAGAAAGAGAGGGAGGGAGACAAGGGAGGTCAACGGGGGAGAGGGAGTTGCAAATTGGGCGGTGAAAATGGTGGAGGATGGCTGAGATTATTGCTGGGGAAAGAGGAAGAAGAAGAAGGGAAGAAGAAAGAAGGGTCGGGGGCTAGGGTGCTAGGCGCGAGTGACGGGCAGCTGAAGAAAGAAACGAGTCGGCCCGATCAGGAGAGAAAGGAAAGAAAAGAAAGAGGACAAGCTGGCTCGCATGGGAGAAGGAAGAGGGAGTGGGGCCAGGGAAAGGGAAAAAGGAAAGGAGGGAGGAGGGGGAGAGAAGTGGGCCTGTGTAACACCCCCAAATTTACTACTGAAAAATTTCGTTTAAATCCAAAGGTTTAGCGGAAGTGAAAGGATTAAAACCGTAAACTTGGGGGTATTATCGCCACACTTAGTACCAGACCGGTTTACTCCTACCGTTCCGATACTAAGTGCTAAGGCTAAACTAAACAATCATTAAGTAAGAATCATCAAAACATGGGTACATAGTTAACATAGATCATTCATGAAAACCACGAGTCAACAACAGTTAAAATATCGTTTGAGATTACAGCTTCAAAGTACGGTCTCAAAACAAGAAGCGTAGTACAAAATATAGCTAAATAAAACAGATCCCAAGGGACCAATATCCGGACCGCCTACTCACTCAAGTCAAGCTTTCCACCCCAAATTGGTAATCGATCAAACCTGCATAGGAGGTCTACTCCCCACCATTGGTGGATCATCACAGGACCCATTCAATCAAGGTAGTATCAGTATGGGTCCAATACTGAGTAAGGGCGCAGGTGCGCTAAGGCCAAGCATACATTCATACCACATAGCATACATAGCACAATCACATAAGCAACGTGCGATAACACACAAGATAAGGCCTGAGTACGTTCCGATGATTCATTCTTTCCTCATTAATAATATGTCCATTTCACGCATATTCTTTAGAGGTCCATGTGAGTGCGGGAACCCCACTATTATAGCCGGTGGACCAGAAAATATACCCTCAGGGCAGAACGCTCCTGACCACTATTATTTGCCGGTGGACCGGTCTCCAGGGCAGAACGCTCCTGGCCACTATTATTTGTCGGTGGACCGGTCTGGCCCCGACTCACATAGTGTTTCACTGTAAGTACTTAGTGTATTTTCTTTATTTTCATTAACAGCATGTTCAATCCACACATATTCTTTAATAGTTCATGTGAATGCGGGAACCCCACTATTATAGCCGGTGGACCGGAAGGTATATACTCAGGGCAGAACGCTCCTGACCACTATTATTTGCCGGTGGACCGGTCTCCAGGGCAAAATGCTCCTGGCCACTATTATTTGCCGGTGGACCGGTCTGGCCCCGAATCACATGGTGTTTCGCTGTAAGTACTTAGTGTATTTCCCATGGTTTAACTTACTTACTTCGGTTTGTCGAGCAAGAAATCCCCCACTATTATAGCCGGTGGACCAGAAGTATACACTCAGGGCAAAACGCTCCTGACCACTATTATTTGCCGGTGGACCGGTCTCCAGGGCACCCCGGCTCCTGGCCACTATTATTTGCCGGTGGACCGGTCTGGGCTCGGCTCAACAATCTTTCACTTTACATGATTAGTGTCTTATCCGTGTCTTATTGAATCGCATTCCACCCTTAACATGCATGCCAACGACATACTACCACTGCCTCTCAAGCGGGCCCGTCTCATATGTTGAGACACTTATCCTTTTCTCACACCCGACATCCATCCCTCGTTGACTTAGGTATAATGGTATATAGTAAGGCGCGATCTCCAAGAACATAGGTTACCCCAACACATAAGATATCGACTCCGTATGTCTTCATCCCTCTAGGGCTCCTCCTTGGAAAACCCTAATTTGGGCCTATATGGCCCAACTCTTTCTTACTCATCCTATCTTCACTTTGTTCCTTGTCTCGCATCCCGTCTCTACTAAGAAATTCCCAAATTATATCTCTTTGTTCCCCAACTCCGCATGTGACCGCCAAACCCTAGTTGGCCACACCAACCCTAGCACTTTACTTCCTCTCCAAGTAACCTCCCTTCTTTAGAAAACCCATACTCATCCTTTATATAAGTGAATTCTCACTCTCAACCCCCTACTCCATAGGCCATTAATACCACCATGCAATCATTAATACCACCATACAACCCTAATACCACCATGCGAATCATAATACCACCATACCAACCATAATACCACTATACAAACCCTAATACCACCGTGCAACCCTAATACCATCGTGCAGTCATGAATACCACCATGCAACCATTAATACCACCATACAACATTAATACCACCACAAAATCATAAATACCATCATACAAACCCTAACACCACCATGCGAACCCTAATACCACCGTTACAACCATAATACCACCATACAACATTAATACCACCATAAAATCACAACACCATCATACAAACCCTAACACCACCATGCGAACCCTAATACCACCGTTACAACCATAATACCACCATACAACATTAATACCACCATAAAATCACAAATACCATCATACAAACCCTAACACCACCATGCGAACCCTAATACCACCATTACAACCATAATACCACCATGCAACCATTAACACCGCCATGCAACATTAATACCACCATAAAATCACAAATACCATCATACGAACCCTAACACCACCATGCGAACCCTAATACCACCATTACAACCATAATACCACCATGCAACCATTAGTACCGCCATAGAACATTAATACGATCATACAAACTTCAAGACTCCCATGATGGTTCCCAACTCATATTACCATTTATCCTAACATGCATGTCCTAGAGGGCCATAACATAATACATCATAAACATCATACATATAAATGTCATGCTCATGTCATGGAAGCACAAACAACATACCTCAATCTCCAAGCTGCGCTACACATAAAACAAGTTATCCACAAATCATATAATACATGGCATAGCATGGCATACACAACATTCAACACATCCATGTCACACATAACACAAGGCCATTAGCTTCGTCCTTACCTAAGGCGACGCCGGGCTTGGAGCAAGCTCCTCTAACTCTTTAGGGCTTTGGTCGGGGTTACCTATAAAAGGGGAAAATGCTAAGTATTAGTTTCCCTTATAATTACTATCAATCCTCATTCTAGTTTAAGGTTAGGGTTTTTATTACTAAAAAGGGTTTTATACAAAAACTAGGGTTTTTACCTTAGAATTAGTACACTAGATATTAGTAGTCAAAATATGTTTATTTTTAATACCTATTGTTACACTTATATTATTAGACCCGTTAGCTCTATTCTTATAATAATAATGTTCATGCTAACTATAGAAAAATAGTGATAATAATAATAATAAAACTAGTAATAACGATAATAATAATAATACTCCTAGTAGTAATGATAATAACAATAATACAACAAAGTAAGGTTTAGCAACCACAACAATAACCGTAGTAAGGATAATAGAAGTAATAATAGTAATATTATTAATAATGTTAATACCAATAATTATAAAAATAAGACCAAAGTTAAGTATAATACAAGTTAGGGTTTAAAAGGGATGTTAGTATTAGTAGGAAGATAAGAACATTAATAATGAAGACAATAATAATGGTAATAATGATGATGATGATGATAATAATAATAATAATAATAATAATAATAATAATCATAATCATAATAATAATGATAATAATAATAATAAGTATATTAGTGTTAATATTAGTAGAAAATAGTAGCAGCTATATAAAAAGGGGGTTAGGGTTTGGATGGGTGGAGAACCACCTAGGGTCGGTGGTGGTCCGGCGGCGGCGTGTGGCGGCGTGTGGCGGCGACGGCGGCGACGGTGGAGGAGGAGAAGAGGGGGAAAGATGGAGGTGGCGGTTAGATGGGAGGGAAAAAGGAGGAGTTTGAGGTGGGGAAAGAAAGAGCAGGTGGAGGGGAGTGGAGTGAGGGTGGTGGCGTGGCAAGGGGCGGCGGCGCGCGGCGGCGACGGCGGCGGCCGAGGGTGGTGGAGAGAGGTGGGAGATGAGGGAGGAAGGAGGAGAGGGAGGCAGGGAAAGGTAGAGGGAGATCTGCTGGGCATTTTGGAGGGTGGAAGGGTGGCTGGTAGCGGCGGAGGAGGCGGCAGAAGGCGGCGCAAGGTGGCGACGGGCTGGAAGTGGTGGTTTTCGGGGTAGGAACTTTGCACGACGAAGGAGGCACGTGCAGGGCAAGGTGGAGGGTGGTGGTGGCTCGGTTTTGTTGAGGGAGGTGCAAGGATGGTAACGGTGGCCAGAGGTGGCGGCGACTGTCTCCGGTGACGGCGAAAAGCCCGTCTGTTTGAGGCGGCGGAGAGGCAGGGTTTCGGGGCAAAAAAAACGAAAAGGGCTGATCGGGGCTGCCAATGGGGGGTATTTATAGGCCAGGGGGGGGGAAACGACGAGAGGAAGGGAGGTGGCACGCGGGGCGGGTGTGCAGGTGGCCGGTCGGTGGCAGGTGGTGCAGGTTCTGCCATGGCAGGCTGGGTCGGGGAAGGGGGAGAAGAAAGGGAAAGAGAAGGGCACGCGGGAAAGGGAGAGAGGGACTCGGTCGGGGTCGAAAAGAGGAAGAAAACGACGGGAGAGGGGCAGGGAAGGACGGTCAGTGTTGGGCTGGTGGCTGCCGGCGGGATTCGAGCTGCAGCGTCGAATTGCAGATCGGGGCGCAGGTCGGGGGAGGAAGAAGACAGGCAGGGTGGACCGGTGGTCCAGGGGAAAAGAAAAGAAGGGGAACCGGCCGGTTCGGCGGCGGTTATTTAATCCGTAAGTAAAACGCGGCGTACTGGAGGTTGTGTGAGTAAAACGCAGCGTCGCGTCGAAGGTGGGCAACGGTCATAAGGTTATTTAGCGTGAAGCGGCGTTTCGACGGTACTGAGGCCAAAACGCAGCGCACGGGCGCACGGGGGTCGCGTCGCACGGCGCTGGGCCGCGGGCGAGAAGAAGGAAGGAGAGGCGGGGGCCTGGGCTGCGCAGGCCGGGCGCATGAGACGGGGGAAGAAAGGAGGTTTGGGCTGACGGCTGGCCCAAACCGGGGAAGGAAGAAGAAAAGAAAGAAAAATAAAGGAGGAAGAAAGAAAAAGAAAAGAAAGGAGAAAAAGGAAAAAAAAAAGGAAAATGGAAAAATGGAGAAATGGTAAAATGGTTGGGTTGGAGGTATTTGGGTATCTATTTATTTATATAATTAATTTATATATATAATTTTAATAATAATTATTTTAATTATAATAATTAAATCCATTTTTAAATTAGTTAGGCTATTTTGGATAAATTTCCTTAACCTCCATGCTAATTAGAGAAATACCCAAATTTTCTTCCAATTAAATTCTTTATTATTTTCCTCTTAATATACCTTAATTAACTCTCTACATCTTAATAAATGATTTTATATAATTAATTTTCCTAATAATTCCTTATTTGGCCATAATTTCGGAAATTAGGATTTTGGGATATTACAGCCTGGCCCAAACGTAGGAGGGCAAGGAGCAGGCCAGCTAGCCAACGACCCAAAGAAGAAGAAAAGGAAAGAAAAGAGAAAAAGAAGAAAAGGAGAAGGAAAAAGGGGAAAAAGGAAAAAGAAAAGGAAAAAAGGAATAAAATAATTTAATTGATAAAATAATAAAATAAAATAATTTTGGGTAATAAATTTATTTAATATTTTAATTTAAGATAATTAAAATATAAGGGTTAAAAAGGATAGTTTTTGTAAAATAAGGGTTTAAAAATTTATTTAAATAATAAGAGTATAATAAAATAACAAAATATTTATTTTAATTTATTAAATATTTATAATAATTTTTATAAGGTCAAAAATCCATAAAATAATTAAATTAAAAATATTTAAAAGCTAATTTATCCAAAATAAAATTTATTTATTAAAATATAGGCTTTAAAAAATTCGGGGGATTACATCTATAATTTCTGCTAAAGGGTCACTTTATGAAAGACTATATACATATGTTTTATTCTAAACTTGTTGCCTATAATTTAGCGGAATTTATTTTAATTCTTTTCAATGTATAAACGATGGTTTTAATATGATAACAAACATCTATAATTTCTTCTAAGGATGCACATTATAGAATATAATAGATAGTTGTGTTATAGTTAATCGGGATTTTTCTAAAGGTAAAGATAACGATTATAGTTTAAAACCATCGTTAATACCCCAATCCTTTTTTTTCCTTCATTTACATTAACCTAGAATTTTATTTTTACTTTCACCCACTTATTCAAACATAAAATAGAGAAATTATAGTGGAGAGACAAACCTCTACCATTTATGCCACCTCAAACCTTCTTCTCTACTCACCATTAACCTATTTTTCTCTTCCTTTCATTATCGTCATTGTTCTTAATACTTCAAGTATGCATTTTTCTCCATCATTCTTATTTAATGTTACACAAAACCTCGATTTATCCATACTTAGGTTTATTTCCTTAAAATATTCTTACTCAATTTTTCTTTTTAATATGGTATATACCTTTTAAAAGTAGTTTATAGTGCTACTTGAAGTGTTGTTTACTATCATATAGTTGAATTTTACAAATGTTGTTTTCCTTCTTCTATAGTATGTGTTTTACATGCTCTATTGTTTGGTTGGTTGCTATAGTTTTATCAATAAGGAGGAAAAAAATATTAGTTGCTACTAGTTAGTTGGTTTCATACTTTTGTTATAGTGTTGCTATTGATTTTTGTGTTGCTTAATATTATGTAGTTGTAAAATTTTATAGTGCTTTCATTTTCCTTGTTATGTGGTAAACTGATCAAAAGAACTTTGAAACATTTTATAACAGATTTTATAATACTAGCTTGGTGCGTATTGTAATTTTAATATATGGAAATAGAATTTAGATTTTAAATTTTTTCTTGATTGTTTTTTTGAAAATATAAATAATTGATCAGTGCCTAATTAAAATCCAAAAAAAAAATATTTCTTTGATAGTTAATGAAATGCCCCGAAAAATTCTAATCTAAAATATTATATTTAAATGAGGTTTTATCATAAAGATTAATTAAATAAATTATTTTGATTAAAATAAAAGGAAATTAATTAGGGAAAATCAAGAATAAATTTATAAGTATGTTAATTAAGAAAAATTGGGTATTTTAGCTAATTAAGGATTTGTATTTTAGAAATTAACTAAATAAATTATTTTATTTAAAATAATGAGGAGAAAATAGTTTCAAATTAATGTTAATTTTATAAATAAATTAATGGAAGAAAATTAGGGTGTTTTGCTAATTAAAATGGAATTTATGGAAAATCTTTTAAAAATCCTAATTTAGCCTAAAAAGGGATTTAAATATTATTTAAATATTATTATTTTAAATATCCTAAATATTCAGATTAATTTAATTGACCCTAACCTAATTATTTTCTCCTTTCCTTTTTCCCTTTTTCTTTTTCTTTCTTCCTTTTTCCTTTTCTTTTTCTTTCTTTTTTTTCTTTTTCCTCTTCTTCTCGCCGAACTGGGCCAGCTCGCAGCCCAGTTCCCTTTTTTCTTTTCTTCTTCTTCTTCGGCACGGCCCAGCCCGCGCCGTCGTCCTGCCTCCGCCCTCCACGCTGCGTTTCGCCCGTTTTACGCTCAAACCTCGTCGTTCCATTAAACGCACCCTCGACCGCGCGCGAACCGGCCCGGTTCTTCCCCTTTTCTTTTCTTTTCCCGGCCGACCCGACTGCCTCCCTTCCTTCTTCCTTCTTCCTCCTTCCTCCTCCGTCGCTGCGACGCAAGCTTCGACCCCGTCAATGGCTTCTCCGGCTACGGTGATTAATACGGGCTGTTTCTTGTCTCATTGTCTTCCTCTTAACTCCAGGAATAAATTGGCGTAATTATTCGACGTTATCTCTCCCCCGTTTCCTCTCCCCAACCTCGCGAACTGTCGAATCAACCCAAACGTTGACCGACCGTTTTCCGCCGCCGGCTGCACAAATTCTCGCACCCCATAACTTCCTACCGAACCCCAAAACCCTATTATACCATCTACAATCTATAAATAGCTGGATTGTATGAGATTTTGGAGTTTGTTCTTCCCCGAGACCCTAAGCCCGAGCGTCGGCCACCCCAACTTCATACGCTTCTTCCGCCACCGTCAGCCAACCTCAGCGCCACCGAAACATTCCATTCTCTTCCCTGAAATTTTATCTAGCTAACTAAATCATTTTCACCTCTCGATTCTTCTTGCACGAGCCTCCATAGCCGTGCCAAGTTGGCTGCTCGTTCTCGCCGGAATTTTGACCCCGAAGCCTTAAACCGCCTTCCACCGCCGTGCGCCGCCACCTTTGGCTGCACCACCACCATCATTTTGTCCCTCTCCTCCTGGGCAACAATAAACACCTCTTATATCACCTCAATTCTCCCTATCTTTTTCCCAACATCCATCTTTCTCTTTGTTCTTCTATTTTTTCGGCCGCCACCGCCGGTGTCACCTATCCCCACCAGCTTAAGGTTTAACCCTAGACACTCTCAACCATTTTCCATATTATTATAAGCCTTGATTTAATTTATTTCAATTATTTGCATATAATTACCATTATTATTATTCTTAATATTTATATTCTTAATATGTTTTATTATTATTTGATGAGAACTTTTATGCTGAATTTTACTTGCAGGATGGAGAGTGGTGATAAAACAATATTATTGTTAGTTTCGAATTTTAAGTTATTAATTTAATTATTATAGGATTATTATCATTCTTCTTCTTATTATTATTATTAATATTATAATTATTAGAATAATTATTATTATCATTTTATTAATTATTCTGAAAAATCTTAGGCCCTAATTTTGTATTAACATTTGCACTTATTTATTTTAGTATTATTATTTCTACTGTTATTATAACCATTAATAATAATATTATTATTATCTTTATTATTTTAATGTTATTATATATATTATTGATTTTATTATTAATATTAAATAAATGGTAAGTCATTATCTATTTGAAAACTTATATTTTATTGTTTTTATTATTATTATTATTATTATTATTATTATTATTATTATTATTATTATTACTATTGTTATTATTATTTATATTCTCATTGATAGTAGTTTTATTAATTTTGATATTATTATATTAGCATCATTATTATTATTAGGGTAAAGTATTTAACCCTATATTACCAAGGTTTATAATATCTCTATTATTTTTATGTCTTTAGCAAAGTTAGAATTTTGTTAAGGTTATTTTATTAGTATGTTATTATTTGGTCAAATCCCTAAGGAGGCGTAGGAACGTGCTCCAAGACCGGTGTCGTTTCAGGTAAGGGGTGCTAAGGCCTTTTATGTGCTAATGTGCATTGTGTGATTCATATGCTATGCATTCTATGTTTATGATTATTAATTATGCAGTATATGATATGACGTGGAGTTGAAGCATGTTTTCGTATGGCATGTGTAATATTTGTGTATGACCCTGTAAGACATGTATGTGAGGATGTGGATATGATTTTATGTGGGAGAAAGGATGAAAAAGGAGGATGGAGAAAGAAGTTGATTAAGGGATGTGAGTTGACCTAAGTATTCCATTGATTCATGAGTAAAGGAATAAAATGGAGAATTTTAGGGTTTCGTGTGTGAGAATCTGATTTATGATTTTTGAGGTTTTTTTTATGGAGAATATAATTTATGGTTTTATATGGGGAAGTTTAATTTATGGTTTGTATGGTTTTGTGGGAGACAATATAGTTTATGATGTTATATGGGAGAATTGAATTTATGGTTTGTTAGGGAGAATCTAATTTAAGACGTTAATTGGGGAGAATGTAATTTATGACATTATATGGGAGAACCTAATTTATGATTTGATTGGGAGAATCTAATTTATGATTTGTTTGGGGGAATCCAATTAATCCAAATTATGGTTTTGCTTGGGAGATTCTAATTTATGATTTTATGTGGGAGAATCTAACTTATAGTCTTGTATGGGATAATATAATTTGTGGTTATGAAAGGGGAGAATCTAATCAATGGTATTATGTGGAAATATCTTTGGGTTTTATATGATTTGAATCCTTGTGTTGGTATGGATTGAATTTAGGGTTTTGTGTGAATGAATCTTTGGGATGTATATGGTTTGAATCTAGGGTTTGGTATGAATGAATCTTTGGGTTATGTAGATTGAATTTAGGGTTTTGTATGATGAGGTTTTGGGTTTTACATAATGGTTAATGTTTGCATGGTTGAAATTAGGGTTTCACATGGAATTTTAGGGTTTGCATGAAAAAGGTTCGAAGGTTAGTATGGGGAGATTAATGTCTACATGGGTATGAAATTTATGTGTGGAAAGTTAATTTGGGATGTAAGGAAGGTAATGTAAGTGTTGTTTGGGTGTTTGAGCACTTGGGATGAAAAATAGCATGTGGAGCGAATTAAGGGTACGAAGGAGACTAAATTAGGGTTTTGGGATAAAACCCTAGAGTGAGATGTGAAGTAGAATTGGAGGATAGGTGTAAAGGGAGCGATCCATGCATGGCTAGGGTTTGGTGGTAGCATATGTGTATGTGGTGATTAAAGATGATGATGAATATGGAATTTATGATTTATGATTCGTGCATGTGCATGATGAAAGCCTTTGAATAAGATACTTAATACATTAATCACGTAAAGTGGAAGATGTTGAGACGGGCCCAAACCGATCCACCGGCATAATAGTGGCAGGGAATATTTCCCTCGCGACCGATCCACCGGCTAAAATAGTGGCAGGGCATGTACCCTCGCGACCGATCCACCGGCTATAATAGTGGGGGATCCCAAGCTCAACAAAACAAAACGTTATATGTTGAAAGATATGGGAAGACACTAATCACTTAAAGTGGAACACCGTACGAGAAGGGGCCAGACCGATCCACCGGCTATAATAGTGGCAGGGTATGTTACCCTCGCGACCGATCCACCGGCTAAAATAGTGGCAGGGAACGTTTCCCTCGCGACAGATCCACCGGCAAAAATAGTGGGGTTCCCGTAATCGTATGGACTTGAATAAAAGTATGGTGTGATATGATTCCTGATAAGAGATAAACTAAGTAATTGAATCGGATTATATACATATGGGCCTTTATACTTTTACTTGGATGATCACATGAATTATGTTATCATGTTTATGATCTTTTATTCTTATGCATGGATTATGTGCTTATGTGTCGGCCTTAGTACTCGGTTACCTTACTCAGTACGTAGCGTACTGATCACCCTTTTCATGGGTGCTGCTCATTCCCACGAGTAGTATGCCTTCTGAATTTGTGCAGATGGGTGAGATATCAGTTGGGGCTGAGTGTTGAGCGTGTTTGGCTCGAAGTTTGAGAGTGTTGTGGCCGTATTCATTCTTTACGCGATTTCATTCCTTTTGTTATTTCTTTGGTATAGTATTTACCATTTTCTGATTCATTACTCGATTGAGTATTTTAATGAACCTTTTATCGGTTGTAAGTTTAATTCTCTTTTGGAAATGAATTACATTTCTTGATGCGTACTCTGATTTTGTTTTACAATCGTTTAATGCTTATTTGGAAATTGGATTGTATTGATTATTTCTTTTCTTAGCCTTAGCACTTGGTACTGGAACGGTCGGAGAGAACCGGTCTGGTACTAAGTGTGGCGGTAACATTTCCAGAATTCACGGGTTTTAAGTACTTCTAATTTAATTGCTTCCGCTTTTAAGAAAAAAAAATTAGTGAATTTTGGGGTGTTACAGTTAATTTCGCACGGTTGGTATGACATCTCAAGATGATCATGTGGAGAAATGTGCTAAAGTTAAAAGGTAAGGTTGTAGATGAAGAATGTATCTAAGTCAAGGCATAAGGGAATTAGATATGTAGTTGATAAATTTACTAATGAAGAGATACCAACTAGATAAAATGTGACATATTGTATGAGCTATATGAATGATATAGTTCAGGCAATGATTCCCATTATAATTCTTGACTTGACAAATGTACCTAATGAGGTGAAGGATAGGATATGGGCTGATATATGAGTACAATGAGTATTTATATGCCAATATTATATCATTATTTAAATTATATACTAACAATAGTCATTACTTGCATGATGTAAAGTAGTTTTGATGCACCCAGACATTGTAAGAAAGTTATTCGTCACAAGTGTGATAAATCTTAGAATGACTTTAAGTTTGATTTAGTATATCATTACATGGTTGTTGAAGATGGAACTTACCAATCATAACCACTAGCACATTATTAAGGCGAGGTTATACCTCGACAGTGGATCGAGTTTGTTAAGTTGAAAAAGTTAGAAGAAGCTAAGGTATTTAATAACTCACATTAAACATTACACTTTAAATTATATATTGATTATTATTAGTTTCAAATAATAATAAGTAAATTAATTTTTAACTTGATTCTAAAGGAGAAGGAGGCAAGGATCGCACAAAAAAGGAATGTACTCAATATGCGCCTCATACATGTTTGGGTAATGGTTAGGGTAGATAAGAAAATAAATTAGGTCATTATACATTGATTACTGTTAGTTTTAAATGATAATAATTAACTTGAGTTTAAAGCAAAAGGAGACAAGGATCACATAGGAAAGGAATGTACATAATATGTGCCTCCTAGAATAGTAGATGTTTGGGTAATGGTTAGGGTAGACAAGAAAATAGGGAAGGATACTAATGAACCAACCTAATAAATATTTGATATAATTATAAGGATTTAGTATGATCTTCTTTTCAAAATTATTTGCATATCATTTCTTAACCCTAATTGCAATTATTTTTCTAATAGGAGGAGGTTTAGGTAAAAAGAGTGTTTACGAGTGGCTGAAATGTTGGCCTCACTCAAGCTTTGGGGGCCAAAGAACATGGTGGCCATGTTAGAGAGCTTCCATATAGTGCTACATTGTCAAGTACTTTTAGACGATGTACTAGTTCTCATGCTCCTAAATAAGAGGTCAACCATCTAAGAATTGAATATGATACTTTTAGAGCAAACCAGACAGAGTTAAATGCCAACCAACAAAGAATTAAGGATCAAATTATAAAGTTCATGAATAACAGAACATCTAGCTCAAATGTTGACATGATTGTGCCCACTCGTACTCTACAACCCCTAGTATTAAACCTATCTTAGAAGTTCTTGAGGTAATATACTTTAGTTTTAGTTGTTTTTATTTAAATCATATCTATAATTGAAATATATGACATTAATAAAACTTTTGAATAAATGGTGAATATATAAGTGATCTCAAGACACCAAGGAAAGGCAATTGTTACCTAAGGAACTACTCATGTATTTAAAGAGAGATCATTAGAGCTCAACACAATTCGAGTGTCTCTCAGTAAAATCTACAATGAATTTGATTTCTAAAAGTTATCTTTTTAGATAGATAGTGATTGTGATCTCCTATTCTTTGAAGGAGAGTCACTAGGATGGTTATGCCATTTAGTTATCATTAAGGAAACATTAATATTATTAATAGGTAGAATTGAATTAATTAATTTTTAACTATTTTATATTAACCTTTTTTCCTTCTTTATGACTAGGATGATAAAATTTTATGAAGAAAGTCAAGTCCTAAAAAGAAAAGAGAGAAATAATTAGAGGAGGTAAGAAAGGCATTGTGACCAAAGTATAATACGCCTCCTATCAACTATCAAGTTTTTCCTCATAGGATAATGATGTATTTTGATGAGGTACTACATGATTAAGATTTGAACATAAAAGTTGAATTACCACAATAATTATTATTTTTTAAGAGCCAAGAAGTCAATGTATATATA
The DNA here is from genome assembly GCA_039764185.1 of Tamarix austromongolica. NCBI lineage: Eukaryota > Viridiplantae > Streptophyta > Magnoliopsida > Caryophyllales > Tamaricaceae > Tamarix > Tamarix austromongolica. The sequence continues at coordinate 85,114,845 of CM077818.1, read as the reverse complement.
GGAGTTGAGGACTTAGTCCATTTGTTATAGAGGATGGCTACAAGTCCACTATATAAAGGCATACATGATGTATACTTTCATTTAATTTTAATATATATCTATATTCAAAAATATTATTATAATTTTTAAATTATTACTAGCACATAATTATATAATTATTTTCTTATAAGTATTTAAAAGACAAAATTATAAGTAAAAAAATAACTATATGTATGGATTCTTCTGTCCTTAAGTGATAACCTATGGGGACCTCAAATAGCAAGTGGGATATATGGTCTAAGTGATGAGGATGACTCCCCATCAATTTATTTCTCCCTTTCTTTTAAATCATATTGGGTTTTGATTGTTTTATGTCCAAAAAGAAAGGTGACATGTTGGTTTGACTTAAGGATATAAATAGGACAGGTTCGAAGCGAGTACACCCATTCCTAATAAGAAAACCCATACCTGTATGCTACTTATATCTTTACCTTTTACCCAAATAGGTATCCATTAATACATCTATATCTGTATCCATTGGATATCCGTTACCTGACTAATTATCCATTTCCCCATTAATGAATAAACCTTTTTAGATTTAACACAGCTAAAAATTTTAACCTTAATTTATACTATATTTATTTTAAAATTAAGGATAAAAGAGTAATTATATATTAGGTAAACATATACGAATATGGATACAGATATGGATATGAATATCCTATACCTATATTCGTACCCAAATTCGACAGGTATTATTTTAATCATGCATATCTGTATCCGTATCCATTTATTTATATCCGTTTAATTATTCGTAATATTTTGGATAAAATATACCTCATAAATATCCCTAGCTTGACTCCTTCGAAGGAAAATGTCATGGCATTCAACAAAAAGTTATTGATTGGTAATTTATTAACTTTTAGCTTTAATATATTTATTTTATAGTTAATCATTATATTATATAATTAATATGTTTATATACATCAATCAATTAATTTTAAAAGTAATTGTTTTAAATACTTTTTATGTTTTAATGTTTACTATTTTATATAGTTCTAACAAATTAATATTCAAATTTCAATTAATGTAGTGTACAAAACAAGGAAACAATAACAAGTACAGTCATTTTGTCATGAAATATATGATAAATATCATTACAAGACAATGAAGGGAAGATATAAGGGTATGTATTTATCATAACATATATATACTTATTAATATTGTTACATCAATTAAATACTTATAATCATGCAAATCGTGATACTTTTTTTCCTTAGATATATCAAAATGATTAGGTGAGATTTTTTGAATGGCCATATTAACAAGGACATATAAGAGTGATTTTATTTTATCTTTCAACAAGTTAACTAAGAAATTTGATTATAGGTACTTTTTTTTAGTGATGTACAGTTTTTATGCACACTTGATTATTTTTAATATTTTAGATATTTTATTGATGTAGTTATGTCTTGATTAATGCAAAACAGATAATATTGATGCTTGTATATTAGTTTTGTATATATGATCAAGTATACTTGATTTTTTTATTAATGTAAGAGATTTTTTAATGTATAATCATGTAAATACTTGATTATTTTTTTATAAACTTTAAGTTGTATATTTGTATGGGATACACAACACTAATGCATGTATATAAGTTTCAAATATATGTATGCAGGTCTTATATGTGGTATTGGTAGCTGTAATACCACCAAATTTTGAATAAGAAAATTTTATTCAAAGATAATGTAGAAGTATTTATAAAAGTAAAATCGGATGACATTACTGCCACATCAACCATGAGGGATGTATGGTCATAACCTAATTTATGCATAATGCAAGAAATAATGAAACCATGAACAAAATAATGCATGATCTACTAATAATAGAATAATAATTATGATAAGAATGATGAGAGTAATAATATAGATAGAAGAGAGAGAGAAATTACAAAATCTAAATATAGTATCCAAAGCAAGAGTTTAAATAACCAAAAACAATCAAAAGCGTCCTAACACATCGGGAACAATACATTTAAGTTGGTTAGCCTAACTCTAAACTAAATGAGAATGTAACTCTCGATCCCCAAGCAATTGTCTACTACTAGCTCACAATATCATCCTTAACATACTCTAGCTGAAAATCATAACCCTATAAATTGTCCTCTACTCACTAGACCAGAAACTACATCATCACAGTGACTATATAAATGTACTATTAGTACAGTGAAGTATTGGCAAAACAAACTACCTAAACATAGTAAAGAATCATGCTGCACATTGAGGTCACAAAGTAACATGGTATAACATATACTCAGATAACAAAACTTCTAAGCTCATGAATGTAATGCGATAAAGCATGCTCTCACAAGAATCGTGGAAGAAGTGATAACACAAATCATACATCACATACACATAACGGGAACCATATTACAAATCTTCCTTTAGTGACCACATACTTTCTAGTTATTAAGATAGTTCATTCAACTATACCTTACTCCCCACCATTAACCAAAGTCATAGAAGCATGAACACACAATGGGATACCACACCCACCACATAAGGTCGGGATATATCGAAGGGGATTTTCTCTAGTGATACAAGACCCACATATCGAATGTACTTGTTGCAAGGGATAAAATAGATTAGGATACCACACCAACTACACGTAGTTAGAGTACATCAAGGGGGAGTTTACTAGGATACCTCACCCACCCCATCTTAAATACACCCACCATGAGGGCTACACAAGTTGGGATACTACACTAGTTTAAGCAATAGATAATATAACGTACTAGGGGCTTGTATAGTGGTACCTCATCCACCAAAGCTAGACACTGATGCCATGCTGACCTGCCATACTATAATACTTTGCCTTAAAGATATGCACATACCACCTACTAATCAGAACTCGATAGAGAAAAAAATAGATATTCAGTGAAAAGATAGAAATAAAGGGTGGCCCAAACACTAACTTCCAACTAGCTACACCAAGAGTCAAAGAAAAAGGCTCAAATGAAATATTAATTCCATTATTATTAAATTCCAAGTGATATCACAAATCACAATTAATTCCATTCATAACCACTTGGGTATTTCAACATAATAATGCCAAACACAACATAAGGTATGTAAGCCACCAATTGGGCATTTGGAGATGACACCAAACTTAACCACGCAAGGCACCGTAATGTTAACATTTTGATCCATATTAAATTCAGTTTAAGTATGGTTGAAATCATGATAAAATTTTTGTAATTACATGGAAAAATTAATGTAGAAGTCCAAAGAAAGAGCATCAAATAATAAGTAAACATGGCAAACTCAGGTAGAACGGTCGACTAGTTTGATTGCACTAGACCTAGGGAAAAATAACACACCACAAAAGTGGTTTACTAGTTGGTCCAACTGATTAATTTTTTATGAGAGCCATTCTATAGGTTTGGCCAAACCGATTGATGGGTTTAAGTTGAGGCCAAACCTCTCTAGTCATAAAGCAACTAGTTGATGGGTTAGGTAAACTGATTGACTATTCGTAGAGATCTATCAATTGGTTCATCAAACCAATTGAATTTTCAAGAAACCAGTTGATTGTGGCTACTAAACCAAGTGAATATTAATACAACTAGTTGATTGGTTATAGCAAACATGTAGACTAGTTTGGGAAAATAGTCCCCCAATGCACGAACCACACACAAACAAAATCACCACTCTTCTCCAAATTAATCATATCATATTTCTATGTTGTAAAAAATATTAAATGACATACTCTATATATGAATTCATATAACCCATGGTAGGAATCAATAATCAATAAGATCATACTTGAATTTCACTAAAATCATGCATAATATGAAAATCCTTAAAAATACTATAAAACTTCATAAATTAATACATGGTGATATACTCAAATCCAATAAATCAACATAATACATGCACATCATATAACATATCAAACACTGAAAAATACAACATATAATACAAAACCTTATTCATATTAGAGATAAGAATGTGTTACCTCTAAAAAAATCTTTTAGCGCAAAAATGCTTCTACCTTGATGGTCCCTACCAAGATCTCAGTGTACTAAGAGAATTAAGAGTCAAAACCACTAAAACTCCTTTTCAAAATTTAATAAAACAAAATTAGAAGGAGAATAAAAAATGGCATAACATAACTTTTCTCTTAAAACTTACTTTTAAAGAGAAAACCAAGATCTTTATCATTTCTCAAAGCCTTAATCTTTCCTTAATTAATATAAATAAGCCAACGCTAAGGGTAATATGAGAAAAATAAGAAGATATTAGAATTGACCAAATGAAGAGAAGAAAAGAGCCAAGCCCTTATTTTTCTTGATAAAGAAGAAAAATGGAGAAAATGAAGGATATCTAAACACTTAGCAATATTTACCAAAGGAAAGGGAGAGGAAAGAAAATGCAAAAGATAACAAGTGGAAATGAGTCAGGAATAGAGTGTAAGGGAGAGTTGGGTGGACATCCTTAAGGGGAAGAGTGAGAAAAGGCTATCTTGCTTGAGTATGTGGAACCAAGTATAAGATAAATGTATGATGAGGTGAGGGAGGTAGAGTGTAGTCAGGGGGACATAATATAGGGTTAAACAGTCAAAAAAGAGGGTATAGGAAAGCAAAAACATAGCCATGGCTACCAAAGAAGACATAAAATTGAGTGGAAGAGAGAAAAGTTGAGGAATACTAGAAAACTGTATTTGGGAGAAATTTTAGTTATATAAAATCACGGAATGATATAAAATTGTAACACCCCCAAAATTCACTACTGAAAAAAATTCGTTAATTAAAAGGAAACTAGCGGAAGCAAATTAATAAACCGTGAATTTTGGGAGTATTACCGCCACACTTAGTACCAGACCGGTTCACTCATACCGTTCCAGTACTAAGTGCTAAGGCTAAAGGAAAATGAAATACAATTTGCAAGAATTTCAACAAACTTAAATCAGAGTAGTGTACCAAACGTTTACAAGAATGAAATCCACCCATGGTGGTTACAGTATCAACATATACATTTAAAACCAGAAATTTCAAAGAGAGAGAGAAAAACCCTAGTAGTTCCGGATGAGACCTTACTCTCTTCCCCGTTGCCCACTTGAGTAGCACCTGAAAAGACCTGCAAGGGACACTGCCCATTGAATAGGCAGGGGCCCCACGAATGGAACCCTTCAGTACTACGGTACTGAGTAACCCTTTAAAGTCCCACTTAAAAGCAAGCCTGCAATGCGACACATGCAACAAGCTACATACATACATAAAATTGACATAATTAACATTCACATAGCATATCAATATATCGTTACGAACAATCGGTACTCACGGTCTTAAACCATATCATAACGCAAACTCAAAACAATTAGGCCTTAAGCCCTTGTTCCACTATAAGTGATTGTACTTTCCCATAATTTTATTCACATACATAACTGGTTTTGTTGAGCTCGGGACCTCCACTATTATTGCCGGTGGACCGGAATATATATAAAATCATCATCCAGGGCACAACGCTCCTGGCCACTATTATAACCGGTGGACCGGTACTCATAATCACATACCAAGGCAATACGCTCCTAGACCACTATTATATCCGACGGACCAGTACTCAATTTCACATACCAAGGCAAAACGCTCTTGGACCACTATTATAACCGGTGGACCGGTACTCAATATCATAATCATCTGGGCCCGACTCATTAATATTCCACTTTCAATAATAGTATCTTTCCTTTTCTTTAATCAGCACATCAATCATATTTATTTTCCTCGAACGGGAGATCAATAACCCGGAACACAAAGGTACACCGGTCGTACCGGTGCATATCAACTACTCAGTACCCTTCAACCACGAACCCAAGGACGCAAAGGTACCCTGGTCGTACGGGTGCATAAAGCTAACTCAGTACCCTACCGACAAGGACACCTAATCCATAAGTATGCATACCCCCTAACTAGGTCCGTAGAGCTAGAAAGAGTAAGATATAGGGTCTGGCTGGGGCACAAAGGCACACCAGCAAATACCAGAATAATCGTGGACTAAACCACGTCCTTAGGGTAGCGACCCCTAAGGAGTCACCATTCCCGATCTCAAGGTCTTTCACTTTAAGTAATAGTGTCTTAATTAAAGTGATCACGAAAAGCATAATAATCCGATACTTATTCACTTTCAATTGTTCTGATATCATTAATAGTTTCTTATTCAGAAAATTATCCAGGATATCACAGAGAAACCATTAAGGCCATACTAATACTCCTACTTGGCTAATCAACATTATTTGAATCATATTATAATGTTCCACAATCTCAAAGACATGTTAGGTGCAAATTACTCATTTGCCCTTTACTTATATAATTGTTAAGTATCCATTCCTTACTCGCCAAATTACCATATTACCCTTTAGGTTACATAATTACCAAATTACCCCTGTCCAATTTAGATTACCAAATTATTCACCCTTCACCCCTCATAATTACTACACTTATCATATTTCCCGTTTGGTTGGTTATATTACCAAATCGCCCTTCTCCTTTGTTATAAATACGAAACTGCCCTCGAGTTGGATAAATTACTAAATTACCCTCCTTCCTTATCATAATTACCATTTTACCCCTCTCAATTATTTTAATTGCCATTTTACCCTCTTTAATTATCATAATTCCCAAATTACCCTTCTTCATAATCACAATTACCAATCTACCTTTCTTCATAATTATAATTACCAATTTTACCCTTCTCCATTATTAAAATCACCATAATGCCCTTTTATTGATTAATTTACCAAATTACCCTTCTCTGTTATCATAATTGTCCAATTACCCCTTTTTAATTATACTTTAATTAATAATTTATCCTTTGTCGTTATCATTATTACCAAGTTACCCCCTTACTACCAGGTTTACCATAACATCCTTTTTTTTTTTACAAGATTACTCTTCTACCCCTTACTTTCAAATTACCATAATATCCTTTTATTCATACAAATTACCACCATACCCCTTTTTCTGGTAGAATTACCATAACACCCCTTTTTCTTTTCGAATTACTATCTTACCCTTTTACATCCTAAAATTATCAGTTTTATCTTTCCTTAACAATTTACCATTTTGCCCTTCTTTTCCAAAATTACCATATTAACCTTTTACTCACAAAATTACCATAATACCCCTCATTTATAAAATTACCGTGTCTCCATTCACTTATAAAATTTACCATATTACCACTTACTTATGAAATTATGATTTTGCCCCTCTACCTCCAAAATTACCACTTTACCCCTTTCTCCAAAAATTACCATAATACCTTTCTTCTCACAACTTACAATTTTATCCTCTTACTTATGAATTATCATTTAACCCCTTTCTTTTTAAATTACTAAATTATCCTTTTACTTATAAAATTACCGAAATACCCTTTTTCACTTTTAAAATTTCCACTCAACCCCTTTATTCACCATTTTTATGAACTTACCATCGCTACATAAAATAATGATATTATTCTTATCATCTAAGTCCACCAACTTGTCATTAATCAACATAATACTCATTAGCAACTACATACATTAGATCACATACTTCATAACCATAATTACTAGAATACCCTTAGACAATAATATCATTCATGCCTTAGCAATATAATACATCATAAACAAGCATTTAACATTTCCATCAATAATCAACCTTTTCCTTAATTATCATACCTACACATGGCACCAAGCTATCATGCATTTCCCTTTTTCTTTCAATAAATATAACAACCATTTATATATCATGCTTGGCTCACAAAACTTACATAAAATCATAATAAAATTCCTAATGTGCTAGCATACGTTTCCATGCACTTAAGGGAGGTTTAACGATTACCTCAATTCCCGCCAAAAACAGACCTCACCCATATTCCGGTTTAAGGTTTAAGATTCAATTATCAAAACCAACACCTAAAAATAATATCATGGTTTGTTATGTTAGAAATCATAAAAGAATCAAGACATAAGGCTTTATAACAATTAATAGAATAATTAACTTAAAATATAATTATACCTTAAAATAAATAGAAAATTAGATTAAGAAGTCCAGAAACTCATGCTGCTAATGCAGGATGAGCTGTATGAAAATTTATGGGGAGGAGGGCTCGAAGGAGGGTAATAGAAAGAAATAAAGACAATTTCGGGTTAGGATTTTTAGGCTAGAAAAAGAGGCATGTGGGGGTGGATTCAAGGCAAGGGAAGGATGCAGAGATGGAGAGGGGGTGTAAGAGGTGGTCGGGGACATGTTGATGGTGGCTAATGGTGGCGGAGGCGGCGGCAGCAAGGCTGCGAAGGTGGCGGTCGAAGTGGGGTTTTGAGGTGCAGGCTGGCGAGGAAGGAAAAGGAAGGGGAAAAACGAGGGCTTAAAGGTGGTGTTCTCGGTCAAAGGAGCATTGGGAGTGGTAGAGGGGGTTGTAGGGAGGAGATTGGTGGTCTGGGTGGCGGCAGAGACGGCCGGACGGCGGAGAACGGTGGCGTTACAGGCGGCTGTCGAGAAGGGTGAAAACAGGGAGAAAAATAGAAGAAGGGAGAAAGAGGGCTGCGAGATGGGTATTGGGGTGGTGCAAGGTGGTAGTAGAAGGGTGCAGGAGGTGGTTTAGGGGATGAGTGTGGCGGTTGGAGCGGCGGAGGGCGGCGGCGCACGAAACGAAGGGGAGAAGATGGAGGGGAGAAAATGGAGGGAAGAGGGTCGGGGAAGAAGGGTTTTGAAATAATGAGGCAGCGAAAGGTGGAGAAAAAGAAGAGGGAGAAGAGAGAGAGGAAGAGGGAGAGACAGGGTGGCAATGTGGCGGTTGCAGGCAGTCGGGCAGCAGCAAACAGGTCGGCAGCTGTTGCCGCCTGAGGAGAAGAAGAAGGAGGAAGGGAGGCTGCGGGCGGCCGGTCGGGGAAAGGAGGGGAAAAAGTTGGCCGGTTTGGGAAAGAAGGAAAAGAAAAGTGGGGGGGGGGGGCGGACCGGCTGGGTCAGGCACGCGGGAGAGGGACTGAGGGAGGAAGAGAGGGTGAGGTGGGCTGAGGCCCAACGCACAGGGGAGGGGAGGGAAGCAGGCCGGTGCGGGCGGCCCAAGGAGGAGAAAAAGAGAAGGGAAGAAAGAAGAAGAAAAAAAAAGAAAAAAAAAAGAAAAAGGAGAAGGGAAAAGAAAAGGAAAAAGAGAAAAATGGGGAAAATAAGTTAAAATAATTTATAAAGTCGTAAAATATAATATTCTTGATAAATTATTTAATTTAATAATTTAATTCATTATAATCTAATATATTAATTGAAAAAGGATAAGGTTAGTAAAATATTAGTTTTGAAAAATTACTTAGCATGATAAAATAACAAAATATCTCTTCTAATTTACTAAATATTCCCATCCAAATTTATGTACTCAAAAATCCATAAATTAATTAAGTTAGATAATTTTAAAAGCTAATTTATTTCAGATAAAAATTATTTATTAAATTATTGGTTTTCTAAAATTTTGGGGGATTAAAAAAATGATGTGAAAATAATCCCAAAATATCAAAATATGCTTATTGTCACAAAGAGATTTTAAGTATAAGTTTTTATAAGCATTGAAAAATAATTGGAATAAAAAAAAGATATGAAATTGTAGTACAATCAAGCGATGGGTTTGAGTAAACCAATATAGTAGTTTATTGCGGAATAAACTTGCTAGTTTATGAGCATACCAGTCGATCAGTTACAGAAACTGGTTGACTGGTACACCTAAAAAAATACATTTTTATTAGAATTTTAAGCTCTTTTCAAAATTAACTAATTTTTCATGTATCGACATAATCTTAAACACTTTTGAAAGATTTTAGGGTGGGGGTGTTATAGTCGTATGTATTTTTTTTTTATTTTTTTTAAAAAGGTTATAGATGATGATTTTAATATATAATTGTCATCTATATCAAAGTGGGAAGTTTTTTTTAGAAAAATATTTTTTCATAGTACACACTATGGTTATAGTTTATAACTATTTTATATACCTTAACTGAAAGTTTTTAGGAAAAAATACTAAAGAAATAGATGATGTAGACCCTTGAAAAATACAATGGATGTGTGGGTCTGACTTATGTGGGGTACCATCAATTTACTTATGAGAAAGACAAGAAAGAGCCTTTCAAGAATCAGAGGGACACTGGTATATTGCTAGCTTAAGGACATTCCAATGCTCAAGTCAATAATGTATGATGTGGTTAATAAAAAAAAAGAGAAAGATAGAGGTTGGAGTGATGCATCTGTTAAGCCATGTAGGTGTGGGTGCTAATGATGGGAGGTTTATGATCCCTAGCCAAAGGTATCTGTAGAAATTTTTTAGAGGTAATAAGAAGTAGGAAATAACAGAGAGTTGTATTTGAGGACTGTAGCAACTTATTACTTAAAGGAATATAGAGAGTAATCCTTGCTTGATATTTCACTAGGAGTAGTAGAGTTTTTCGTCATGTTCGTTGGGGTCCTGACGGGTCTACTATTTATAGAGCTCATGACTTAAAACATTTTCCTATGTAGGTGGGATGAGGCCACTATCAAAGGCATATGGTATTAAAAAATAGGGTGATTTGGGTCACATTCAAATAAAGTGGAGCATAATTGATTTTAAATTTGTCTTACTGAACATTGGTGACATAAAGTTCACTTGTGGGTTATTGTGTGGGCTAAATCAACCAAATATATGGGATTTCTTATGTAGAACCAGGGGTCACCCATGAGCTTGGGATCCTTTTAGGATTTTATTTTCTAGGTTGGGCTAATGGGTTAGATTTTAATTATTCATATGATAATCTTAATTTATAACCGTCATCTATAATGAAGTTTAGAGGGTGACTATAAATTAAAACTAGTGTATATTTGTTTCTTCATTTTAAAGCACCCTTTATATTTTTATTTCATTATAAATGGCTATGTTTTTAACTATTATCTATGGTTGTATCCTACACAAGTGTTGGTTACCGTCGTCTATTACCATTTTTCATCATCATCTATGGCTATGTTTTATGTTGGTGCATATACTACCCATGGTGGATTAAGGTTTTTAAATAGTATATGTAAACCCAGCTAGTCATAAATCATGGGTTATATGCATTAAACGTGAGTTATAATAGGTTAATATAAACACCACCAATTCTAATATACCTATCAACAAACATGACCACCACCATAGCCAAACTTTACCAGGCTAGCCACACTCAATCAGACTCAAATCCAACCAATCTCGATCAGGTAAACCTTAACTAATTTGACCTTGATCACCTAATCCTAACCAAACCCAACCTATCCTGACTCAGCATGACCCACTACATCTCAACCTAGTTTCATTCAAGATCATTGCATCCAAATTTAACTCTACCAAACCTGCCCAATTGTAACCTAATTCTTCCTGAGCCAACCCCATCTTGATTAGAATTGGTCATGGTTTGTACCATCCAAACCTGTCTTGGCCAGGACATCCTCATCCTGATTCAACTATGCTGGAGCTTGCCTAGTCACAACTTGACTCTATCAAGCCTACACAATCCTAACTTAATTTTACCTAAGCCAACCCTAACCCAACCTAATTCTGCTAGGGCTCACCTCACCCCACCTTACCTTTACTCTTCCTAGCATGCTCCAACCTAACTATATTCGAGTCTTTATGAGCTTGACCCATCATGGCCTAAATCTATAAAGGCTTATGCCATCAAAAATTGACTTGGCTAGGCAATCATCATCCTAATCTAACTTTGACATTTGAGTCTCTATGAGCTTGACCCATCATGGCCTAACTCTATGAAGGCTTATGCCATCAAAACTTGAATTGGCTAGGCAATCCTCATCCTAATATGACTCTGACAGAGCATGCCTTGCCCCAACTCAAACATGTTAGGCCTACACTATCTTGAATCGATTCTAGCATTGGAAACCTCATCCCTTCCAGACTTAGCTTAACTTACCCCATTGCTGCCTTCCTGAGCCCCACCATCTTGGTAAGACTCTATCAATCCTACCTCAACCTGACTCAACTTGTCTTGAGCCCACCTTATCTCTACTCAACATTACTATGTCAGGTCTACCTTTACCCAAACTGACTTTATCCAACCACCCCTATCCCAACACAAGTCTACCAAACCTACCTTTTCCTCACATAACTTTTATTAGGTCACCACATCCCTATCTAAGTTTTTTCAGCCCACTTATTCCTAACTCAAATCTACCTAGGAAGATTTTTCTTTGACTTAATCTGCCTGTCCCATCCTATCCTAACATAACCCACCTTTGATTAGCCTCATTTTAACCTGATTTCACCTAGGTTGGACCAATCATGAACTAACTTTATTGAGCTTTTTATGCCTTGATCAAACCTCGTTAACTTGATCTTGTCCCAACACCACATCCCCTAGATCTACCCCATCCCCATATAAATTCAATTAGGCATCCCCATTTTGATCCAACTCCCCCAAGCTTCCCTATCCTAACCTGAATTTAATCTCTCTCAACTTGAATATTCCTATCCTACTTTATCTTGATACGACTGCACCTAGACCCACCCTATTGTGATTCTACTTGGGATAATATAATCTTAGTTCAACTTATCATGGGATGATCTAAGCCCATCCCATCCCAACCCAACTCAAAATGGGTCTAGTCAAGCCCATCCCTACAAAATGATCTACCCTAGGATTACTTTGTGTTACCACTACTATTCCAATCCTAATAAAAATTTGTTTGACTTGATTCAACCTAGATAAAATATATCTAGGAGTGGGCTTGAAGGAGACAAGTTAGGATAGGTATGCTCAATGAAGTTGGATAGGGAGAAGTGGATCAACAAGAGTAATGACAATATATATCCTAACATAATAAAGTCATTTTAAGGAGAACCTAGGTGAAGTTAGGTTATAATAGGGCTAGACCAAAAGGATTCATATCATGATAAGTTGGGATAAAGTGGGTCTAAAAAATTTTGGTCAAGACAAGGTGGGCTTATAAAGTTGGGTCAAAAGAGTGGCCTTTAGAGTCGATTTGGGATGAGTTAGGCCTAAATGGAGTACAGTTGGGGCAGGGCATGTCTACTCAGAGTTAGATGGATATGGGTTTGTGGTGGTGTAGTCGGTGATTTTGTTATAGTAGATATTGATATTATAGGCCAATAAATGTTTTGATCATTATTTTGATGATAACAAACATATTTATGGGTTTAGCATGTGTGATTAACTGTGCATGTACCATAAAGATGATATGAATGCCAGAGCACACTCAAACCAAGTGTAAGCTTCAATGAGAAATCAAGTTTCAAGTTAACTTACTCAAACCTTTTCTCAAGTGCAATATTTAAGAGAACAATCAAGTTTCAAGCACAAAATGCCTAAAGACTCAAGAAATCAAGGTTTCATCTTTAAATCTTATGATTTTAGTATAAATGTTGATTGGGCATTTACACTTTTGATTTTATCTCTTGTAACATATAAAATCTTCGTTAATTTTTTTATGTAAATGTTTTGTTGGTTTTAAATCCCAAACCTTTTTCAAAGTATTTTTCTAATGTTTGGTTCTATTCAAAACCGGTTAGATGGTTTCATAACCAATTAACTAGGTTGTGTCTTCAAAATATTTTTTAACATGTTTTCAGGAACTCCAGGAATTGATTAACCTATTCTTTATGGAATTTTTTCATGGAAAAATTTCTAGCCTTGAGTTTAACACATTGATTTGTTTTGGTAAATTGATCAACTTGTTTGCTCAATGATGGGTTGAGTTTTTGTAAAAAACCAATGTTGTCTTAACTTTAACACATTGCCATGTTTGTTCAACCTAATTGGCTTGTTCTTAGAGCCAATTGGTTGGTTTGACTAACCATGCTATAGGTTATATTAAATGTAAAGTTATTTTTGCTTCAATCTAAACACATTAACTAGTTTTCTTAAACTAGTCGCCTAATTTTCTCAAATAGGCCATTGGTTTGCACAACCATTTAATGTGTTTTCAATATGTTGAAGGACCAAAATATTGTAGCTTGAATATATCGATTGGTTACTACAATGGTAACATTTTTCATCATATCTAAATATAACCATTTGGCTAGTCACACCAACCAATCGATTGGTTAGAGTAACCGATTGACTGATACCCTAAATTGATCGACTAATCATCATTAAATATTAAAGATTCTACTTTTAATTTATAAATGATAATTTTCTTTTTACCACTAAAGACTAGGTTGTTGGCTCATGGTATATGTAGCACTTATTGGGAAAAATTAAAGATAACTTTTTGAGCTCTTATAAATTGTACAATCAATTCTATACTCACTCTTTTGTAATTAATTATCAACACTCATTTTGAAAGAAATTTTATTGAGAAAATCTCATACATTTTTTTTCTCACTCAACCAAGCTAGAGTTGGTATTTAGTTGTTATCTTATTGTTCTAGCTAGATTACACCCCCACAAAGTATTCTTATAGTTTCATGTTTATAATCTTTCTAAGGGTTCTTGTAATTGCAATACTCTTCATCAAAACTCAATACTAAAGGATTTCGAGAGTGTCCATCATTCTTGAAAGATTATAAGGTTAGGATCTATAGAAGATAAATAGGTTAAGATGCAAAGCTGTCTTAAACAGTTCAATAGAGTAGTAGATAAAAAAAACCTAGAATATGATCATCAATAAACCCATTACAATATTTCAACAATCCAAAAGGAATAGTATTTTGGTTGTGGAGGTCAAAAAAATAGATTTAGTTTTCTTAAACCACTATAATTTGTGTCTCATAATTTTTATTTTTTTAATTATATTCCATTAAACCCTACTTACCTCTCTTTAGGGTCATTTTAATATAGGTGAGAGTCATGAACCTATGATAACTCATAGGCCATGGTTATCTGTAGGTTAACCTATATTAGCCTAATTTGGTTTATAATCGAATATGAATTGACATATGTAAGCTTATATAAAATACTAACTCAATCTATCTGAAACCGCAAACCTATTTTTATAGACTAAGTTATATAATTTATGGCTTATCCAATCCATTAAACACCCTTAACTATAAAATGTATTTATATACATATAGTTGGTGCTCTACAACTCATTGAGGAATATTTGTTGGTTTTTGCGCCCATTATTAGAGACGCATATGTATGTATACAACTATTATATATATATGTATAATTTATGGTACAAAAGTGCATTAAATTTATTATTAAAATTATTATTGTTGTTGTTGTTGTTGTTATAATAAATTCATTATAATTTTTTATGCCATTACTTTTTATTTTGAATTATTTTTGGTTTTATTACTTAATTATCAATAAAAAAAGAAATTAGTATACTATTATACCTATGTTTAGTTGAATTTGGGCTATAGTTTGGATTTAAAATTTGGGTATATAGTATTTTTTGACCTATATCATAGGACTTATATTTTTAATATATCTTCTTGTAACATGTAAAACTATGAAACCTTCCAATATCAGTTCAAGATATTATTAACATTTTATCTTTATATGATCAAAAGTTTCTCCATCAATGAATTATCTAAACTTGGTTATTATAGTTGAATTTTTTTAGTTATGGACTTATTTTTGTTTTAGTTAATGAATATTTTTTAATTTTAAGTAGAACTTTTTTTCAAATTAATTTGATAATTGTTGTGATTTTTTCGCTTGATGGTTATTCTATTTTTAATTGAAGATTATTTTGTTTTCATTCGGTGAACATTATTTTGTTTCATTTCTAGGTATCTTGAATTTACGATTATTTTAATTTTTGTTGATGATTCATTCAATTTAAGTTGACGATCATTGTCTTTTATGAAATAACTGTTTCCGTTTGAAATAACAGTTATTTTTGTTTCAATTAATGATTACTTCAGTTATAAGTAATAATTATTTTAATTTCATTTGATGATTGTTTCCTTTTTAAATAAATATTATTATTTTTTGCTAAACGATTATTGTCTTTTTCTTAATGATTATTTTAGTTTTAATTAATATTTTTGAAATTATGATTTTATTAATTTTTGTTAGTGATTATTGTATTTCTTACTCTATGATTTTTGTTGTTTTAGTTTATGATTGCTCATTTTTAGTTGAGATTATTATTTATTTAGATTAATATTATTGTTCTCACTGGGACGAAAAGATGCAAATATTTCATTCTATCTTATGCTTACTCGAGTATACTATATAGTTACCAAATTGATGGCCTATATTATAAAGCTATCATCATCAAAACTTTTGTGTGTGTTGATTGTTATTGCTAATTGTGTTGATATACTCTTGTATAGATGTAATATCCCAATTGCGAAATGATAATTAATTTTTTATTTAAAAAAAGTTTATATTTTCTACATTTAATTATACCTTTCAATATAGTTAGAATAAAGTAATAAAATTTTAAAGGTTCTTTCTTTATTAAGTATACAATATCAGTTCCACAAAACCACTTAAGCCATTTTTGTGTATCCATTTTTTTGATATTCTTCTTCAATGAGTACATTTTGCACCAAACTTTTTCTATATCATATAGTATGATTTTAAGAATAGTATGAATTTGCTTCAAAAATACTTTTTTTTGCTAGCACCGGAGCACATATTCTCACATTTTCACCTCTGAAAGGTCTTTCAAAGATAATGATTTTTTTTTACAAAATATTTTTTTAATAAAAAATTTAGGTCCCAACTCATTTAAATTAGTTATATAAAATTTTTTTACTACTTTTCAATTATTTCAATTATTTCTTTTAGATATTATCCTTAATATTGAATTTTGGATATTTTAGCTAAAAAATGCATTATATGGTTATTAAAAATTATTATAAAAATATTTTAGATTTAGAAATTAATAAAATATTAATATAAAAATTTGGTGAATATTTGAATATTTTTACTATTTCCTTTTGAATTTAATTTGAAAATTTATTTTTCATTATTATTTGTATATTTAATTATAGTAAATTCACACAAAAAATGTATTTTTGAGTTGTAGATGTAATTTTTAAGGGTGTGCTTGGTATAAGAAAAATCGATAGAGAGGGAATGGGTAAAGGGAAATAATTAGTGGGGAATGAATGAGGGATAAAAAAATATTCACCCTTTTTGTTTGGTATGTAAGGGTAAAAGAAGTGCAATTACTCGTAGATTATATATTTGAAATTAAAACTTTCATTAAGGCAACAAGAACTCTAAAATTACATATTTAAAATTAAATTAAAATAAATTTATGTGTGATTGGAATTACAACAGGAGTGAGTGTAGATAGTGAAATAACTCACTTAGAGTAAGAGGCCAAAGAAATAGTGGATCCAATGTGAGCGAATCACAAGTGTAGATGAAATGTGAGTAGATCATTAGGGTAGATGAAGTCATGTTGACAAAAACAAAAGGACAAATATAGCAGGATAAAGTGAGAATTGATTATTAGAAGCCGCAACAATGGTGGAAAGTAAGGGACTGAATTAAGGATGAGTGTCAAGGATGGTGAGGCAAATGAGTTGGGCAAAGAGAGAGAGAGAGAGAGTTGGAATATGGTTTTTTTCCTCCAAACTTAATTAACCAATGGATTATGTAGGTAATAGATTCCCCTCATAGGATATAAATTAATTACCCTCATAATATAACACTTGAATTCCAAATATGGTAAATGGAGGGAAGAGTTTTCCCTAAATTTTTTACAATCTCTTTACCCTCATCCCAAGCACACCCTTAGGGTTTTCTAAATTTCCAAAAATTTTAGATTTTATTTGATATTTATTCAATTTAATACCTATTAAATTATATTTTTTGAAGATAAAATTTATAAAATTATTTTGGATAACATTATTTAGCACCCTAATTTTACGTATCACCTGATTTGGAGCCTTATGATTAGCCACACCACTAACACCTTTAGTCATCCAATTTTTTTTGGTAAAAGTGCACTAATACACTATAATTCCTTCCCCTTCTTCTTACACACTCCACCTTTCTCCACACTCCTCTCTTTCGATCAAGTGAACTACAAGCTAGCTCTCTCCCCTTAACCATCCTTCCCCTCTCCTTTTTGCCCCATATGATTTTTTGATTTATTCTAATTTTTATTCTCTTTTCTTCTCTTATGTCCTCTCGTCTTTCCTCTCTCAAGAAAACTTAGTTAAGTGTTATTACATTTCCCTTTCTTTCAAATTTAGTCCCCCTTGCTTTTATGCATCCAATTGTGTTTCATTTCTACTCTTAAAATTTGAAATTTCTAGCTTCTATTTACTTTTTTATTAAGTAAATGAGAATTAATATTTTGTGTAAATTGAAAAAAATCCCCCATCCCTATTGTTAATCCACTTTTCAAGAGGGTAATTTCTTATTTATTTTAATCCTTTATATTTCTTTTAACATCTTGATATACTTAAAGAGTTTAAATAGTAAGTTGTTGTTAATGTTTTGAAATTTGTTCAAGGGTATTTGATATCCTAAGGATTTAAAGGGTTCTTTATTTCTTTTCTTTTTTCTTTGATCCCTGAAGCTTAATAAAATCTTCCTGACTCTATTGATGGTAGAACTTATATGTTTGCATGTTTAGGGTCTTTTAGGCTAAGAGTGTAGAGATAAAAAATTTCACCATGATTTCAAGGAACATAAATAGTTTTTCTTTTAGGTTTAGGTTTAGGGAACAATTGTGGGTTTTGGGTTTAGAGATTAGCTTGGGGAAAATGTATGGTAAGGTTTGTGTCCTCATCCCTAACCTTACTCCAAATTATATATAAATGTGTGTGTGTGTGTGTGTCTCTCTCTCTCTCTCTCTCTCTCTCTCTCTATATATATATATATATATATATATAAAGGATGATTATGAACTATTGGAGTAATTTTAATTCTCAAACACACCCTCACACCTTAAACCCACTTGTCATTCACCCCTTCACCTTTATCTTCGAGACTATGACACTCTCATTATACTTTGGTTTTTACTAAAATCCATTAGTTAATTCAATTGTGGTGACATGATTTTCTTTTCTCCATCTTCCACTATATTTTTTCATCATAATTTTTTTTCTTAAAGTCAATTTTTGTGGTTGATTTATTCATTCATTCTCAATTTTGTTCATGCTTCAATATCAAGCAAAGGTAGAGAGCTCCACTCCACTAATAAAGGATTAATTTCTTCATGTAGGATTTCTAATATGAATGCTCTGATATCTATTGAAAAAACCCAGTGGAGGAGAATAGGGATAACATAATCACAAATGGAAAACTAAGAATTTAAAACAAGATTTAGAGTTGTTTAAGAGTCTAATGCTTCTCTACATACACTACTATTAGATTTCCATTTGGATTTTGAACTTTTTTGATGTTTTATTAATGATCTTCTTACTACATTCATGAGCCCTGCAATATCAGTCACCCAATTAAGAACAATTTACAACTTAACCTTTGTATCTCATCTAAATTCTTAGAATTATTACAAGAATAATAGGTACACTCACTATTCCTTTATAATGAATCAAGAATGGTGGTTGTGATTACAAGCATTATCACTAGAATGATGATATAAAATTTAAATAACTCAATGTGAGACGTAATATAGGGAAAAAATATCAAATATTATAATGAAAGAATTGATTCTACCAAAGAAGAGTAAGTAAGAACACTTTGAGAATATCTCCACAAATATGACTTGAAAGTGTGTAATTGAGAACTAAGTACAAGAAAAATATTAGGAGTTAGTTGTATAGTTATTTAGAGCTTAATAGATTTATTTAATTTAACCCAATAAATGCTCCATATACCATGATCGAACAAACTAGTCATTAAGGTAAAATGCATGTTACTATTATGCAAATAATAGGAAGAGTTTTTAGTATTTAATGTTGATTAGTCATCAATCCAAGGTACTTATCTATTAGTTGCCATGACTAGTTTTTCAATTGATATAACTAGCCAATTTATTAGGCTGAGACATGATTGAAAACATTACCATTTTCATAACAAAAAAAAAGCTTATGTAAACGAATTAATATTTTTAAACTATGTGAAATGTCCAAAATATATTTATTTAAAAAAATATAATTAATAAAGGATTTATTAGAGAATTAATTAATTAATTTATATTATTTGAAATGGGAAGGATTTATTTAGAAGGAATTTAGGAAAAGTCTTTCAAAAGGAATTTATAAATATTTTTATAAGGGAAAATTTGGTATTTTTGCTATTTAAAAAGGAATTTAGGAAAAGTCTTTTAAAAACCCTAAATTAGCCAAAAAGGAAATTTAATATTACTTTATTTAAATATTTTTATTTTAAATACCCAAAATATTCAAATTAATTTATTTGTCCCCAACCTACTTAAATTTTTCTTTTCCCTTTTCCCTTTTTTCTTTTTCCTTCTTCCTTTTTCTTTCTTTTCTTTCTTTTTTCTTATCTTTTCTTTCCCTTCCTTATTTCTCCCGATTGGGCCTGAGGTGCGGCCCAATCCCTTTTCCTTTCTTCTTTCCTTCCGCGGCCTAGCGCCATTGCTTTTCTTCCTTCCTGTGGCAGCCAAACGCTGCTTGTCGTGGTTTCCTTCCCTGGAACGCCGCGTTTCATTTAAGTCTTAAAACCGTTGTCGACCAACCCGATTCTTCTTCCTTTTCTTTTCTTTATTTTTGTCCTGGCCACCCGATTCATCTCCTTCTTCCTCCTTCCTCCTCTACTGTCGACTTGCACCTTTGAAGCTCCAAAAATGATGCCGCTGACCACGCGTGATTTGATCGGTTGTTTCCCCTCTCTTTCTCTTCCTCTTGACTCATAGTTCAGCATGGTCCAACCCATTTTCCTTTTCTCCCACTAAAAATCTCCCTTTTGCTTCGCAAAAGGTTGAATATGACCTAAATTTGTGCCGACCGATTATTGCCACCGGCTACCCCAAACCCTACATACATTGCCTTCCTGCCGACCTCTAGAACCCTACCATTCCCTCTAAACTCTATAAATACCAATTTTTTGATTGTCTTCAAAACTTTTTCCCCAAAACCCTAATATCCTACCCTGTGCACCACCGCAACTTTAGACGACTCTCCCTCAGCCATTAGCCAACTGCATTGCCACCTCTGCCCACCAAAGTCTTCCTTGCACCGCCTTCTAGCTTATTGAGTCACCCATATCCCTCGATTCTTCTTGCACGAGCCACCACAACCGTGCAAAGTTTTCCTGCCCATCAAACTAAAATTTTTACCCCCGTAACATTTGAGCCACTATTTGCCACCACATCCGCCACTTCTACTACCTTCTACAACACCCAAAAGTTGCTACTAATTCTCCTCTACCTAGCCATAACCTTATTTTCTCCTTTCTCCTTCTCTTGTCCTCTTTCTCTTCATCTTTTCCTTTCCGCTGCCACCTTTGCGGCAGTGCACTGCCACCACTTGCGGTGCCACCACTCTCACTTTACTCCTCTCGACTTAGGCTGCCACCAGCACCTCAACCTCCACCCTCATTCTCCACCCTTTCTTCTCAAACCTCAACTTTTCCCCTTTTAACCCTCTCTTCCGGCCACTGCCCCCGCCGCCGTGCACCACCGCCAGTGCCACCCATCTCTGCCAACTCAAGGTGAAACCCTAGACCCTCTCCGCCCTTCTCCCCTATTTATTTAAATTTATTCTATTTTATTCCAATTTTTAATATTTATTCAATTATTATTATTATTATTATTAGAATTATTAATATTAGATGTAATATTAATGTTAAATTTTCTTAGCAGGGTCGAGAGTAGGCTTAAGTTAGTTATATTTTAGTTAGTTTCAAATTTTAGGTATTAATTGAATTATTATAAGTTTTATTATTATTATTATTATTATTATTATTATTATTATTATTATTAATTTATTATTATTGTTAATTATCTAAGAAGGGCCGAAGACCTATTTTAAATTGAGTATTCACACACTTGTATTTTATTATTATTATTATTATTATTATTATTATTATTATTATTATTATTATTATTATTATTATTATTATTATTATTATCTTTAGTAGCATTATTTTGGTGAAGGGCAGAAACCCTTATATCACCATTCGTTTTAAATTACATTGATATTATTATTAGTATTTTTAGTAGTATTTTGTATAGTTATTATTAGTATAGTATTATTTTAATTAAAAACCAAGTCTTAGGATAAGTTAGTAAATAATAGTATTTTTAGGAGGGAACCTAATTCTAGTTTTTTTTTTCTTATAATAGGTGAGCCCAGTCAAAGCCCTCAAGTGGTATTGGAGCGTGCTTCAAGACCAATGACATTTTAAGTAAGGGAGTACTAAGGCCGTTTGTGTAATTATGTGTTTTATATGCCATGCATGCCATGTGATGTGAATTATAGTGTATTTTATGTGGATAGTATAACAGTTATATATGCAACACTATATGGAGTTGAGGAAAGATCGTACATTAATTTATGGCATGTGTATTATGCGTATGGGTGTGTTATTGTTGTGGTATGATGTGGCCCATAAGACATTTATGATAGGGTTGTAAATAATGATGGGGAGCATATCAATATGGTGTTAGGGTTTGGCATGGAGTTGTGTGTTGCATGGTATTAGGGTTGCATGGTGGAGTTATGGTTTTCATGGTGGTATTAGGGTTTACGTGATGTTATTAGGGTTGCATGGTGGTGTTATGGCTTACATGGTGGTATTAGGGTTGCATAGTGGTGTTAGGGTTTTGCATGGTAGTATTAGGGTTTCATGGTGGTATTAAGGTTGCGTGGTGGTGTTAGGGTTTGCATGGTGGTATTAGGGTTGCGTGGTGGTGTTAGGGTTTGCCTGGTGTTGTTAGGGTTTGCATGGTGGTTTTAGGGTTTGTATGGGAGCTAGGGTTTATGTGGAGCTAGGGTTGCATGGGAGTTAGGATTTACATGAGAGTTAGGGTTTGTTATGGTTACCATGGTTTGGTGCGGTTAACTAGGGTTTGGAGGATAAGAATAATAGGAGTTAGTCATGCATGTATGGGAAAAGTTTTGAATAAAATACTTAAGACACTAATTATGTAAAATGGAAGAGTATTGAGCCGGGTCCCACCGATCCACCGGTTAGAAATAGTGGTTAGGACGCGTAGTCCTATGTGTCTCCGATCCACTGGCTATAATAGTGGTTAGGGTATGATACCCTATGTGCCTCCGATCCATCGGCTATAATAATTGTGGACTCCGAGCTGAATAAACCAAACACCTCTGTTGACAAGACACTTAAAAGACACTAAGTAATTACATCGGAACACCATGTGAGCCTGGGCTAATCGATCCACCAGTAAGAAATAGTGGTTAGGGTATGATACCCTATGTGTGACCGATCCACCAGCTAATAATAGTGGGTAGGAGCATTGTGCCCTGCTTGTCTCTAATCCACGGGCTATAATAGTGGGGGCTTTCGTACTCGCATAGTTGTGATAAAAAGCATGGTATGAATCAATTTCTGATAGGAGATTTATTAAATAATTGATCTGGACTACTTGGGCCTTTATGTGTGGGTTTGATCATTTATAAGTTGTATAGTACTCTATTCGACTTTATTTATATGTGTGGTTAGAAATTGTGAGTTGAATATTATCCTGTATGATTTTATATGCTTATGTGTTGGCCTTAGTACTTGGTTACCTTACTCAGTACGTAGCGTACTGATCACCCTTTTTGTGGGTGCTGCTCATTCCCACTAGTAGAAGGCCCGTCTGACGTGTTGCAGGTAGGAGATTCTTATTTTGATGTCATTGATGTCTATGGGACATCAGGTGAGGCCGAGTGATGATTGGGCTGGATTCAATTTCCTAGGAGTGGCGTGGTTGGTTTTTCCATTGAGATTATTATTCCTGTTATCTTTTAATTATGTTTGAGCCTTGAGAAATAATTTTATTATTGTTGCTATTTTTCTTCTTTGAAAAACAATAGCCAGTATTTTGAATTATGTAAGAATGCATGCATACTCTGATTTCCGTATTTATGAACTTTGGATTATTTAATACTGTTGTGAGTTGTTTTCCTTAGCTTTAGCATTTGGTACTGGAATAGTAGGAGTGAACCGGTCTCATACTAAGTGTGGCTGTAGCATCCCCAGAATTTACGGGTTTTAATTTATAAGTCTTGTTTTAAAAAAATGTGTGTAAATTTTGGGCTGTTACACTATGCATTTTGGTCCTTAACATGTCTAAAAATCCATCAAACGGTTGTGCAAACTAATGGCCTAGTAGGAAATCCAATCAATTTGTTTGTGGTAACCAATAAATGTTTTAAGTTAGGTGAAAAAATAACAACTAATTTCATCCATTACTTATTTAGTTAAACTAGTCGATCATCTATGAGAAAACATTTGCTATATTAACACTTAAGCCAATTTAGTTTTTTAAAATTTTAACTAATAGCTTGGTTGAGCAAACTAGTGAATAAGTTTGGGAGACTAATCACTCAATTTACTCGAAACCAATCAATGTGTTAAACCCAAGGCTAAACAACAATTTTCAAGGCAGAAGTCCCTAAGTAACTAGTTAATCAAACTGTCAAACCATCTAACAGATTGGTAAGGTTTTTGAAAGGTTAAAGTGGCATATTGAAAAGACAAACCAATTAATCAATTTGGAAACTAGTTGATTGGTTATGACTGAAACTAAAATTTCATAAAGCACTTTGAAAAATATTTAGAGTTTAAAACTAACTAGTAATTTACATCAAATAAATTATAAGGAAGATTTTATGACATTCAAAAAGTTAAAATCAAAAGTGTAATACCTTAACTCGGCCTTACAACATAACCTTAAGACTCTAGGATTAAACATTGAGTTCTTAACTTTTTTGGCATATTGACATGATAGTCTCTCATATTTTAAACCTTGATTGCTCTTTTAAATATTTAAACTCTAGTGATGGTTTGAATTATTGTGACTTATTGTCCATATGAGTGTTGTAGTACATGCATACTTAATCAAATAATTTAAACCCTTAAAATAATTTGCTATGACCAATACAAGGATTAAGATATTAATTAACCTAGGATTTAGACACTAATATGGTGAACACTATAACCATGTTGTGTTGTGCTATTTTGTTTTCTTTCAATTTTTTAGTAGAGTTTGAGGGTGATTTTGGAGGGTTATGTTTTGGACAATCTTAAAGTCACAATATAGGGATTTTTGGGTTCTTGTTTATCTTATCCATCCTTCATCATCAATCCACTCATAATCCATCCCTTTGATATCAATGTTTTAATCCCTATAAGATAATTGAATGGCGCATAATGAATTACAAATAAAAGGTTATTGTATTTTTATTCTTCATCTATATAGCTCTTGATTAATGAATACTCTATTTTTTTCTTAATCAATATCATATATAGGTAATTAAATTTTCATTAAGGTGAACGGAGAATCTATGATCCCGATTTGTTAAACATTCTTACTATCTTTCTTATTCAAATTTATAACTTTGTGGATTGCGATGTTTTTTGAATGTCATATCTAGAAGCCTAATCAAATTTTGATATAAATAAATACCATTGATATCTAGTGATAAAATGGTAGTATATCCACATAATCTAATTAGGTATTAGGATTGATGGGCTGGGAGATGTTGATTCAGTCTCTATAACAAATAAGGTGAATAATTGAGTTCATTGCATTGTTGATTATATAAATTTAAGCTAGAGATAGCTATACTTATAGGTAATGATAGGTTGTTGTATATTTAGAAAGTATAACAATAGTCATCCCCATTGATGCATTAAACAATAATTTAGGGTTAGGACTCTTGGGATTATTTGACATGTTATAAATTAGGAAATTCTGCTGAAACCTTAGTCATTATTTTTATGTAGATAAACCACAACCGGTTGTGTTTATATTTTTTTTATTTTCTTTTTTCTTTTCTTATCTTTTAGAATAGGTTTATTAGGCACATTCTTGATCATTGAAATAAAACAAAGTTTGATCATTATTCTAGTGCTCACTCTCTAGCCTCTTTTGGAGATACCTTGAGTACTACTCTGATTTCTTTCACCTGGGGATACGATAGATCAAGTTTATGGCATTGATGGTGATGAGAAGGTAATGAGCGAAACTAGAATATGAGATTTAGACTTTTTTTTGTTATATATCTTGTTTCTATTTGACCTTTATTCAAGTACGTATCTGACATAGTGTATATGTTCTTGTGCATAACTCGTGCTCATTAGAGTGAACTAGTGCTACTTGACCCAAAAATTGAAAGGGCATTATATCATTCACACAGTTTTAATTTAGATCAAGAAAAGATAAATAGAAAATTATAGGAACCAAAAACCTCTTAATCTACCACTAGGATTAATTATTAATTTGGAGCCCCTTGCTAAATAGTTGCTAAATTTTTCATTAGCTTCACTTCTTCCATTGGGTAGGTCACTTCGAGACTATGCTACCCTAAACCTAGAAAGTATATCATCTAGAATCCAAAGATCCCTTATCCATGAAAATTATTTTGTGATTAAACCTATTATTATCCATCTGATCTAGATTAGGATATAAATTGGAATTTTGTATAAAGATGACCTTAATGCACATATAGCTAATTTTTTTGAGATTTGTGATACTTTTAAACAAAATGGTGCCTTTGACAACATCATTAAACTTAGAATATTTCTCTTTTTCTTAAGGATTCGGTAAAAACTGGTTGCATTCTTTACCTATGGGGTTTATTACTACATCGGATGAAATGACTAGGCAATTCTTTGTTACATTTTTTGCTAAGAAAATTGAAAAAATAAGGAATGATAAAACCACTTTTGTGCATTTTGATCAAGAATCCTTATATGAATCTTGGGAAAGATTTTAGGAGTTTTTTTTTATAAAATGTTTTCATCACATTTTACCAACTTGGCTGCAATTTAAAGATTTTTACAATGTTGATTATCTACTACCTATTTTATAATAAATGCATCTGCATGTAAAACAATCGTGAAAATTACCTCTAAAAATTCTCATGTCATTATTAAAGAGTTAACTTCCAACAATTATTAGTGGTAGGCTAAGAGATTAACTATTAGGAGTGTTGGTTTTCAGTTCATTGATGTTGTTACAATTACTTTCGTTCCAAGTTATATAGTTTTTTCCAAATGAGTGGCAAACATAAGTATTCATAATATATAATTCCTTATTAAGAGATATGACTGATATGGAGGGACCCCACATTAGTAACAAGCACCAATCAAGCAATTATATATGTCAACCATTTGATCACGTTGATTATGTTAGGTAAAACAATAATCCCTACTTTAACACTTACAATTATGGTTGGAGGAATCTCCCAAAATTTTCAAGAAGAAATCAGAATCTGGTGTAAGCTCAATATCAAGTGAGTATGCTTTAGGATACCAAGATCCATATCAGTCTCAAGAGACCAAACCAAAATTATAAGATATTATGTTCAAGTTTATTAACATGACTTAATTCCATTTTCAAAACTATGAGGCATCAATGAAGAACTTGGATGTATAGGTAGGCTAACTAGATAATGTTTTTTCTAGAAGGGATCATGGGATATTACCTTGTAACATTGAGAAGAATCTAAGAGATGATGCTGATATAATCACTTTGAGGAGTGTGAAGGAGCTTCCTAATGTACCAACTCCAAGCATGGAAGAAAAGGGTAAGAAGAAGATTAGTTAATGATCAACCCATTGGAATATCTAACTTTCATACGAAGGTAAGTAAGAAACCCATATTTGGTGAGAGTTTCAAACATGAGGTAAAACATTATCAACATCCTATTCCTTTCCCTAAACATATAAAAGGACAAAAAATTGGACACTCAATTTTCCATCTGTTCTGTTCCAAAACAAACTACCATTGTTGCTTAAAGATATTAGGAGTTTTGCTAGTCCTTGTAATATTGGTAGTTTACATTTTAATAAGGTGTTTTATGATCTAGATGTGAGCATTAACCTTATGTCTTTTCCCATTTTTAGGAATTTTGGAATTAGCAAACCAATAGACACTATTGTATATCTTTAGCTAGCAGATCTATTAGTCAAGTATCTATGAGGTATAGTAAATGTCCGTAAGTTCATTTTTTTAGGTGGATATTGTCATTTTAGATATGGTAGCTAATTTTAAGGAAACTATTATTTGCCATGGGTAAATAATTAATCGATATTCATGAGGGTTGTAACACCTCAAAATTTTTTTACCTTAATTTTTAGGAATTTAATTCTTAACCATTGCCTAACCTTTAACCTTAGCTTAAATATCCCTTTTTAACCCCTCCACTGCCAATTAGTTTTTCCTAGTTGGTTTTAAACCTAACTAAACCTTAACTAAGCTTAATCCCTCACTCAAGCTCCATTCAAGTGCTTGATACTCAACTCAGCTATACCTCCCTCTAATTCATGCCATCCCTCTCCAGCATCAGATCTTCTTGTTATGCCATAACCTTCATGCTAATTTTCTTTTCATAAAACCTCAACCACACATACATCCTCCCTTCCCCTCCCTTTTCTACCATTCCTTCCATCCCTTTCTCTACTTCTTCCTCCTCTCATAGGTTTTCCATTATTTTGGTGCTACCTATGTTATGCCATAACCAACTCTTATGGAACCACCCTTTCTTGCATTGAAAACTCATTCCACACAACCTCACACAACCACCACAACCGTTGAATCAACCCCAAATGCACCCAAAAACACCCAACATTCAAGCCTTACGTTGGAAACCTCTAACCTAACATAAGTTAATATCTCGCATTGGGAACCCCTACTTTCATGAGATATGTACACTACCATAAACCTTTTGCACCACCTTCTTGTGTAACTAGAGCCCAACAGTGTGAGTTCCTTGCATTGATCCAAGCAACACCTTGATTTCCTCTTTACTCCTTCCATCCTTTCCTTGCCTTATCCTATGTTAATCTTTATTAGCTTATCTAACCCTTTTTAGTTATTATTAAATAATTGAGAAGATTGGAAGAATGTATTAGGAGTATTATTTGTTAATCAGTGTAGCATTTGGTAAAGATACACATCTTTAGATTGATACCTTTTGTTGATATATGTATCTTTTATGTAACCTCATGTTAGCATGTTTTGTTTCTAGAACTCACATATAAGTTTTAAGCTTATACGTATGTATATTTTTATTTCATGAAGAGTATGTAATTTTATGACCTTATGTGAAAAATTATGTTAAGCCATGCTAGGACTTGTAGTGAATTCTCGAGTGAGATGATACATGTTTTGGTTATTTATAATAAGGATGTTGTTAAGTGTTAATTCATGATTTTTAATATTTTAGAAAAGGTATCATGTTAAGGTTTGAATTTTTGTGATTTTGAGCATACGTGTGCTTCAACCATAGGGTTTTGGTGGCCTTTGGATTTATTTAATTTGAGTACATTATTAATATTTTGGTTTCATATAGTATGTCGAAGGTCATATGTTTGGTTAAGTTTAGTGAACATCCAAATTGGGGAGTTTTGGTGTTAATCTCAATTTTAATACATTTTGGTTAAATTTGTAAGTTTTTGTATAAAATAAGAATGACATTTTATTCATTATTTTTTTAAAATAAATTTGTACATAACATGTTAGGGTTAGGTTGAGTGCTGACTAATTTATGTTAATAAGAAATTTTGAGGTGTTAAGGAGGATCATGGCCAAAATAGTAATTTTTGGGGTTAATTCTAAACATTTGAGGCTATTTGAGCATTATTAAGCTTAGAATGTTATAAGGGTAACATGTGAATAGTTTGGATTAGAATGGTTAACATAAGTATTAATATTATGTGAACATGACTTAAAATGAGACTAGAAACACTAGGGCTATGATCATAATTTTGTGTGAAAAATATTAGATTTTATTCTTTATTTTTAGATATGGTATTTATCATGAGATATTGGGGGTAACGTGTTAAAGTTGTGGACTACTAAGTCATATGGATGAAGTTATAGGTTGAGGGCAAATTAGGCCTTTTAGAGGGAATTTTAGTCTTTTCATCTAGGTAATGCCTTTTATTGTACTTGTTGTCTTTCTTTATGCCTTATCATTGCTTCACATGATTATAGAATGCTTGATTTGGATAGCCTCAAGGGATTTCTAAGTGTTTTAAACAAATACAATTGTTGGAATGAATTAAGTAATACTTAATTATTCATGTAACAATTATGAACAAAACCTTATGAGATAAGGCAAGTGTGATATTAGTGAAAGTGTTATGGTGATATGTAAATCCAGTGGTATTCATTAAGCACGAAGTATAAATTATATTGATCATAATGATTAA
The DNA here is from genome assembly GCA_039764185.1 of Tamarix austromongolica. Classification (NCBI taxonomy): domain Eukaryota; kingdom Viridiplantae; phylum Streptophyta; class Magnoliopsida; order Caryophyllales; family Tamaricaceae; genus Tamarix; species Tamarix austromongolica. Next base: position 85,084,617 of record CM077818.1, on the reverse strand, counting down.
TAAGATGTTAATAATTAAAATGAAAATTACTTGAGTTATGACTCAGTTGTACCAACTACATAATTTTCTGTAGTTGTTATGGTACCTGAGTGGCTTAGTTGTTGTAATAACCAAGTAATTTATTTTTATTTTTGATTTATTGTGATAATTGTGAATCCTTGTTGTTGCATTAACCAAAGTGGTCTTAGATATACTCTATATTGATTGTTTCATTGAATCATAGAGAGTATGCATATTTAAGGACTAATAGTCTAATTTTGTGGTTGCTAGATGTATATAAACTCAAAAAGGTCATGATACCATTCCATAAGATATAAATAATGTAACACCCACATCTCATAAACCTAATTTTTATAAATATTAATGTTGATTTATGAGTTTTAATATTTTATTTAATTTTAATTAGGTTATTTAATTTAAATGGTGTTTCTCTTAAATGTTTGATAAGGTTTTAATTCATTTTATGGTTTTATTAACGGTTCTGAATTTATGTTAAAAGTTATTTAATCATGTGTCATTGCAGATAATTTTAAATAAATTTGTTGACAACTATGATTTAATTAAATTCATGAAATTCAATCTTCATTTAAATTATATTTTTGCTTATATTATATGTCTGATTATAATATTTTAAATTTGTTTTCAAATATATCCTCTTCATGAGAATACAACTTTATTTTTGAGTTCTATTTCATTAACGAACATAAATAATTTTAAATTATAAATTTTTTTTAAAGAGTAAAATTATTTTAATTAATTTTATCCATATAAAATATTTCTATTGTTGAATCTACTATTTTATGAGGTCTATAAGATCTTTGGAAAATTTTAAATAAATTTTTTTTTTAAATTTATTTATGATTTAATTTTTGAAATTAAATTTTATAATTTGATTTACAGAGAATCTTTTTAAAAAAGTTTTAAATTAATTAAAGTCTCTCAAAACTTTATGAAAATATTTCTCCAACATATTTTAAATATTATTTTGAAACTGTGTTTCTATTTTTTAATAAGTGTTGCAAATGATTTTAACTAAAAGCTTTTATTGTTTAAGTCTTGTTTTTCTCTAAAGATCTATTTATAGAGACTTTAGATTTATTTCCATTAAATTTTATCCTAATTAAAATATCTTTTAACATTTATTTTTAGATGTTCATTTTATCTAGATTATTTTACATAGTTCATACAAAAAAAAAAGAACCCAGTCTGCATAGCCTTAGCTATTTTCTTTTTCTCTTCTTTCTTTCTTTCCTTTTCTATTTTTTCCCTCTGCATCCAAACCCACACCCCAACCCCAACCTCCTCTGGTCCTCTTCTCTGCTTCATTCACCACCACCACACCACTTTGCCATTGCTTTATGACACTAGAACATTACTCTCCCTGCTCTTCATCATTGACAATGGGAGTAGTAGCAAAAACCGAGCAAAGCGAATGACACAATAGTAGTACCATCGTCCAGCATCTCTGGTGCACCTAATTACCAACGGGTGGTCCTTAATCATTGGAGAAGCTCCAACAGCCCTTATCCCCTTCAATTTTCCGCAATTCATTTGGAATAATTACCCCAAATCCTACCTTTTATTTTGATTAATTTTGAATGAATTAGCTTTTATTAAGCTAAATTGATTGTTGAATTATGTATATGTGAGTTTTTGATTAATTTAGATGGGTTAATTGTGTGGTATATGCTTGATTTGTGAAAAATAGAATTTTGATATGATTATGTTCATATTTATCGGATTTATCTTACCAAGCTATTTTGGATAAATTTATTATACATTATTCTTTAAAATGAATTTAATTTTGTGTTAGAAGTATTAATTTGGAAAAATTGTGTGAAATCCATTGAAAATAGATTTTTAGGTCAAAACTCTCGCAATTTTAAAATGGTTTGTGCAATTGATCTATTTTATTAAATTGATTATGTAATATGATTTAGAATATGTCTACTTTCAATTTAGAATCATCAATTTAAATATTTGAACAAGATTTCACCAGATTTGCAATCCAGGATAAAAAATCTAATTATGTTAAATTAGATATTTCTTTTTTTTAATAAATGGAGTATACAATATGCTATAAAATATGTTTAATTGCATATCTAAACATTCACTTTAAATAAATTAATAAAATTTGATCAAATATTATTTTTGGGCTTAAAATCTTAACTTTCGAATGAAATTATGGGATTTATCATCTATATAGCCGTTTCTTCTTAAATTAATTTTATAAAATTATCTAAAATGACCTTAATTGTATTCTAATACTTTCATGTTGCATTAATTGATTAAATTGTCCTAATTTGTGTATTGGGCTTTCAAACCCTAATTTTTGGGAATAATTTCAGAAATTGAGTTATATTTGATTCTCTTATTAGTTTTAATTTAAAAACCAATTAAATTGAGTTCTAATTTATCATTTGGATTAATTTTTTGAAAATGATCAGTTCTACATTTTGGGTGGTAAAACCTAATTGTATAAGTGTTTTTTTGCATTATAAAATTTACTTGTTTTCTATTACTTTATGTTTGGATTGGTTTTCTCTAAATTAGTCCTATAATTTTAAAAGGTGATCTAGGAAGGTGTTTTAGTGGATCTTGAAGCTAGGGGTTTGCTTCTTCTCTTGCTAAAATAGCTTAGAGGCTAGGTAAACCTCTCAAACTCCTAGTTAATAGAATTCTATATATTGATGTGTATTATTACATATTTTGGTTATGCTAATATCATAATAGGGTTTGTTAATAATGAAAGTAGTTTGTGTGCCTATGCCATTTGGCTGTCATGTGGTATGGTATCCTATAGTTTTTCACATATGAATCATGATTCTTCATAGTTGTAATTTATAAGTTGTTATGCTATGTAAGGCATATAAATGTACCATAACATATTCTTTTGATAGAGATTGAATTATTTATTGGTAACCATATGTGATGGTTGCTAACAGCATTCATGATTGTGTTATATATGGTGGAATATGTGATCATGGATATATAGTGTGAATACTTTAAGTGATAACTGAAATGAATGAATTATGGGAATTATGCTATAGTCAGATCAATGGTCATAGCTAGTGGTTTTGGTCTGCCTATGTAAATTATACTATAGGTCACATTAGTGGTCATAGTTAGTGGTTGTATATAGTCCACCTTGAGTAGCCTTGGGATGGCCTTTAAGGTGGGGTCATGCAGTGGACTCCTTCCTTATGATTTTGTATATGATGTGTTGGTAGTGTGACAATGAAGTCCCTCTCTCTACTCTATAGGTGACCTATGAGCCCTATAGGGGTATCAATATTTAAAATTAGGGTGTCCTAGGTGGTTGTGTAGTCCATAGCCGTAGAGGTATAGGTCACATTATTTACCATAATCTTAGAGCTATAGGTAACATGTTGTGGGTTCCTTGGTCGACATGCCTTAGATGTGAATAATATTATATTTTGGATATGAATAATATTATGTTTTGGATGTGATAAAACTATATATTGGAAATGGATAATTAAAATAATTGGTTCTATTAACTAAAGTGGAATGATTATATGAAAATCAGTGTATAATATACATGGAATTAAATAGAGTGAATAATGGTGTGCAAGTGAACATGCCATGATGCTTTGTGTGAACGTGTAATGGCAATCCAACTACAATTTATGAATTTCATATCTTCTATGCTCTTTTATTGATCAAATAGTTCTATTGCAACATCATGTTCTTTAGTGAATTCATGTTTAGTTAAGATTGTATGTTTTTTATGAGATATGCATTGATCCTAAGTCATATTCTCCTAGTACTCTTGTTAATCTATATATAGTGTTCATCTATTTTTGTGATCTTTTGTGAGAGCATGTGATGCAGGAGTATCCATTGAACATAATGATTGTCATATTCATTGTAATCCTCAAAGTAAAGAAGATGATTTAGCTTTCTTAATGTTGGGGCCTATCATGTTAAATATTCTTGATAATTCTAATATGCTTGACATTGAAAAACATTCAAGTTATTCTTGTAGGTATGTTACATATTTACAAGGAGATGATGTTCATACACATTGATATGTACAAGTATTCTAAGGCATGCAAGGCTATGACATACATTGGATGATACATTACAACAAGAGATAAAGTGATGATATTCATTATTTGTATAAACTTGTTGTAAACCCTAACCCTAAGTATATTTTATGTAAGTTAGGGTATGGCTATAATTTCATGTATGTATCTTAGTCAATCGTATAGCTTTGTAATATTAATCCTTAGTATCATTTAACCAATGATAGTATGATTTGGATTAAGGTTAATATGGGATTAATTCAACCATGATTAATGGGCTGAATTAAGTAGGTAAACTCGGCTGGTTTAAGCTAGTTCACCATCGAGCTTCCTTCTCCTATATATACCTCATTATGCACAACTTTGTGGCAGAATTGAATGTAGAATATTGAATAAGAATTTTGATAAAAATTTGATCAAGATAGCTAAAGTCTAACCCCCCCCCCTTTTGGGTCTACATTGAGCAAGGAAAATCTAGGATTAATCCTTCCTCAAATCTATCTTCAATTCGACACCTTTGAAGGTCTTCAAATCTGTCAAAACATCCTCCAACTTGTATCTTCAAGTTCTTCACCCATAATCCATCTATTCACTTCATTTATTTTGCATTAGATCATGGGTGAAAGCTTCTAATACAAATTTTGATCTAAACTTCCATTACTTTGATAAAAACCATATCAGCTTGCTTTATATTAATATTATATTTGTATGTGGATCTATGTGTGTATGATATTGCTATGAGTTTGGTTGTTTACTTAGTATGTCATCATAGAGATACTACACTTGTTTAGATGATTGTATGCAGGTAGATTGGTTTAATTCAGATGTGATTTGGACTTCAGCTAAGAGTTAGAGCTACCAAAAGTTTTGTCGCTTGAGGACACTTGTAATTAATTGTAAATATATTGGATGTTAAGTTGCATTGAAAATTTTAAGTTGATATTGTAAACAACCATTTTTAGTTGTGTTGTTTGATTTAGATTTTGAAACACAATTTTTTTGCTAATTTTATAGTGACTTTATCAACAAGAATTTTTTTATTTGGTTTGTATGTCAAACTTTATAAAATAGGTTTTAGCTTTGCACCTATAAGGAGATAGTTGGCAGACATCTATTTTATGGTGGGTGTGGCGGTAGCACTCCTCATTACTTGTATTCACTTCCACACTATATCATTTTTAAACATAATTTTTAGGAGTGAAAATTAGATTTTTATAAATAGTGTTTTACCCTATAAGGGTTTTTACATCTTGACATCATTCTGCTAGTTCTAAATAATGGGGTCCCTAATTTGAATATGAATAAATAAACAAAATATTTTTGACCACCCAATGTTGAACCTTGATATGTTTCCTCCCAAGTTATTCCATATCATGCGCATTTGTGCATGTATAGAGTCCATTTTGTCATATGAATCTTGTATGCTAACCTATTGATGTGTATTATTACCTTACTCATTACGTAACCTACTAATTATCCTTTTTTGGGTATTACTCAATCCCATGAGAAAATAATACCTTGTTTGGCAGGTAGTTGATGATTAATACTTTTGTTGTGATTATCTGCGGTCAGCGCTTATATGGGTTTCTATAGCATATGGGTAAACATATATATATATATATATATATATATATATATGGAGTTTTAGTGCTCTATTTTCTATTGTATCTATTATCTCCTCTCTATTTTGTAATCTTATATCATTATGGGATTTAGTCTTTCCTACTCATAATCACTAGGTATGAGTCATTTTTTAGGCTTGCACCTAACATAAATTGTGTATAGGGTGTATGGTTTTTTATGTTTGATGTGGCATAACACATTAATTTATTATTATTGCTTCTGTAAAATAAATTTTTTTAGCAGGAACTTTTGGGGCGTCACAAGTGTAAACTAATTATGAGGATCAATGATGATTAAATTACATTTAATATCTCTGATCTTATGAAACATCCTTATGAAGAAGATTCTTGCATATGTATTATTTATGTTGATTAGTGTGTTAGTGAGTATTTTTAGGTAAGAGAACAGATAACTCGTTAGAATCTTGTCTCACTGGTTGACTTAAAGGGTAAGAGGAGGATGAAAGGCTTGTGGACATAATACGACATTTGGAATCATCTCCTCATATCTTAGATTGTAAAGGCCACTAATCAAAAGATTAGAGTGAGATGAAATCAAGAAACTAAAGCCCTCCATTAAGGAACTGTAATCCTCCAAAATTTTAAAAGCCTATAATTTACTAAATAACTTTTATTTAGGATAAATTAGCTTTTAAATCCATTTTTTTTAACTATTTTATGGATTTTTGAGTATATAAAAGTGGATAGGAATATTTAAGAAATTAAAATAAATATTTTGTTATTTTATCATACTCACTTTATTTAAATAATTTTCCAACCCAATATTTTACTAAAATTATCCTTTTTAAACTCATATATTTTATTAAATTAAATTAAATTAAATTATTATATAAATTTATTACCCAAAAATATTACATTCTATTATTTTATAAATTAAATTATTTTAATTTCCCCTATTTTTTATTTTCCTTTTCCCCCCTTTTTCCTTTCTTTCTCCTTTTCCTCCTTTCTTTCTTTTTTCCTTTTTCCTTCCTTTAGGTTGCCATACTCCAGCCTACCCTGCCTTCCTCACGCTTGGGCCTTCAGTCCACTCCCCTTCCCTCCTCTCCTCCTCTTACACGAGCCCATTCCCTTTTCCTTTCTTCCTTCCTTCCCCACGCATGAGCCCAGCCCAACCTCCCTTCCTTTCTTTCCTTCCTTCTCCCCCGATCAGGCCGGCCTATGCCCTTCTTCCCCTTTGCCCGACCTGCACCCCCTTCTTTCTTTCTTCTTCTTCTTCCTTTCCTCAACGCCATACCCGACCACCTTCGCCATCTTCGGCCGCCCTACCTGCAACCCTCTTGCTCTCCCTATCTCCCTCTCTCTCCCTCGTTGTTTTCCTATCCCATCTTGACCCTGCCAATCCTCTCTCTCCTCTTGCATGCCCTTCATTTTTCCCTTCTTTCCCTTCCTTTTCCCTACTATTCCCATGCCCCTACCACCATGCCGCCACCTTACTAAGCCCCCTTATCCCCTTCTTTTCTCTCTCTCTTCTTTTTCTTCTTTCCTCCCTACTTCATCCTCCCCATTTTCAAGCTTTCCTTCCCCTTCCCCAATCTTCTTTATCTCTCTTTATTCTCCTTCCATCTCCCTCCCTATTTTTGCATCTCCGCACCAGCCACCTGCACCACCCCCTGCCGTCATCTACCTCACACCTACACCCCACACTATCCCTCAAGCCACCTTCTAGCCCCCTTCTTCCTCCCCTCCTCCTTTTCCTCTTCTTTTTCTTTCTTCTTGGCAACCACCTTGTATCTCCTCCTTCCATTGTCTTCCCGCTGTCTATGCCACCACCTAAGCCACTAAACCAATCCTTGCAACCTCCTCTATCACCCCACACCTCCTTTGCCCAAAATAAACTCCCTCACCCTTTTATTTTCCTCCTCCTTTTTCCTTCCTTCTCAGCCCCTTCCACCTAAGTAGCCACCTTTGCAGCCTCACTGCTGCCGCCACCGCCGCCCTTGGCCACCGTCAACCTATCCCCAACCACCACCTATATCTCCTCTCCACCGGTGTACCCTTTACTTGCCTTAAATCCTCCCCCACCTACCTTATTTCCTAGCCCCAAAACTCTAACCCAAAAACACCACTTCCTCCTCCCTTTCATGCCATTTCGAGCCCCCTCTTGTTTTGCATGAAGCTCATGTTGCATAAGTAATATGAGCTACTGCATGCCTTGGTATACTTTGTTTAACAAGTTTTAAGGTATAATAATATTTAAGTTAATTATTTCATTAATTAAGTTTTATAAAGTCTTATGCTTTGGTTTTTCTTATTTCTAATGTGATAAATATTGATATTATTTTTAGGTATTGGTTTTGCTAATCAAAGCTTGACTCTTTAATTGGGATACACGTAAGGTTTGATTTTTGTAGAAATTAAGGTAATCGTTAAACCGCACTTAAATGTATGGATAAACGTATGTTAGCACATTAGGGTTTTAATATATTGCTATGCATGATATATGTTGTTTAATATAATGTATATATTTGATTATATTGATTGATAAAAAGGAAATAATGTTAGTTTATATGCTATGTGTGGAAATATTGCTTAAGGAAAGAGTTTGGTTATTAATAAAAATTTTGAGTACTTATCCAGATTATATTATGTTATTATGACCATTGATCCATAAATAATATTATTGTGAGCCCTAGGGGCATTTTAATAATATGTCTTGTGCAATAGTGTGGCCTAATATGTGTGGATGTTAATGAGTATTATGTTGAAAGATAATAGTTGGTGGAGTTGGATAATGAGAATGGAGTATTAATATTACTATTTCATGTAGTGATGACAAGTTAATAAAAGTGGTGCAATAAAAGGGTAAAATGGTAATTCTGGAAGTAAAGGATAAAATGGTAATTTTAGAAGCAAAGGGCAAAATGGTAATTTTATAAGTAAAGGATGAAATGGTAATTTTGGATGTAAAGGGTAAAATGGTAATTAGTAAGTAAAATGGTATTATGGTAATTTTAACAATGGAGAATGGTAGTTTGGTAATTATAATAATAGAGAAGGGTAATTTGGCAATTTAACCAACTAAAGGGTAATTTGGTAATTATGATAATGGAGAAGGAAAATTTGGTAATAATGATAATGGAGAAGGGTAATTTGGTAATTTGACCAATTAAAGGGCAATTTGGTAATTATAACAAAGGAGAAGGGTAATTGGTAATCTAACCAACCAAATGGAAATGTGATAAGTGTAACAATTAAGAAAGGTGATTGGTGACCTAATAAGTATGGGAGATAACTTAGTAATCCAAACCGAGAAAGGGGTAATTTGGTAATTATACAACATAAAAGGTAATAAGGTAAATTGGTAGGTAAGGAAGGGATGACTTAATAATTATGCAAGTAAGGGGTAAATCAGTAATTTTTATCTAATATGTTGATGGGATAATGGAGTTTCGTTATAAGACTTAAGTAACATTGGATAGTAAGATAATGGTATTTGATAATTAGTAAGTATCACGAGAACAAATGCTAAATAAGAATTGGAAGACATTATGATGGCCTTAATGATTCCTCTGTGTTATCTTGGATAACTATTTGAATAAGGAATACCTAATGATATCATAACGATTGAAAGTGAATAAGTATCTGATCATTATGCTTTTCGTGATCACCTTAATTAAGACACTAATACTTAAAGTGAAAGACGTCAAGATTGGGAATGGTAGCTTTTTGGGGGTCGCTACCCTAAAGACGATGTTTAGCCCACGATTATTCTGGTATTTGGTGGTGTGCCTTTGTGCCCTAGCTAGGCCTTACTTCTTACTACATTTTGAGAGGAAAGGAAAGCAAAATATCTACCATAACAAAGGAATGAGAAACTCACATATTGTTTAGAAGATCAAAAGTGGTATTAGACTAGGTGATTTTAGGAAATATGCATTTATTATAGGTTTATAGAAAATGACAAACACATAGATGATTTCAGAAAGGATAATCAATGAAATATAAGGCCCATTTTATAGAGACAACTTTAATAGAAAACTAAACCATAGTTTTCTGGTCATTGTGCTTATCTGCAAATACTAATAGCTTTTTTAATCGATGCTGGCTGAGTTAGCCTTGAAATTGTTGAGAATCCACGCGTGATGGTGATATCTTGTCCTATCTTTCTATTAAAAAAAGACCGTCAGAGAAGATTTGACGATTAATTTTTTTAAAATATAATATATTATAGTACTGTAAAAATATAATATTTATATTTATATTATAAAAAAATTATAACATCAATTTTTTATTATTTTATTAATATATATTAATAGATATTATTAATCAAAAGTTATTTTTAAAATATATAGCGATAATATTTTTAATACGGATAGAATATTATCAAATAGAGAAAGTTAGGTTTATATTTTATTTGATTGATAGGAAACTTATACAGACGGAGTAGTATTTACTCATACAGGTATGTCAATCATTGTGAAAGTGTACAAATATAGATTAAGAAATGAAAGATTGTTTTGACTAATTTCAATTAATTTGGGATCCAACTTTTTTTTTGCTCAATTTTAATTTCATTTGCAAGGAATCCGTAGGGACGGGATAAATTATCTCATTCATATGTAAATAATAATAATAATAATAATAATAATAATAATAATAATAATAATAATAATAATACATAATAATATGTCTATTCATCTATAAACATGACAATTTTTCAACACAATCAACGAGAGTGTTCAGTTCAATAAACCAACTCAATAGGTTTGAACATTTCGAAGTCAAACAAATCAAAGGTCTAATATTCAAAAAATACTATGACAAATCGTATATACAATTTCATGTTCAAATAGTTTTTTTTCCTTTCCATTTCCTTTATTACACTTCTTGTTCATACATATAATAAGAATCCAAGTGCATGGTATGTTTATTTGAGTTCAATTAGTCAATCACCTGTCACATGTTAGACATAACCTAACTTGGTGATTGATGATGACCGATGCATGAGCTTCTCTTACCGCACTAACTTTGAGAGCTATGCTATTGTCTACCTCATTAAAGGAGTATACTATATTCAAATTGTGCATATCCTACTACTACCTTCAATGGAGATTGGGAAAACATAGGTCTAATACCCCATTTACACTTTCAGAACTATATTCAATCTTAATAATTAAATTTCTATCAGAACTGATGGGAAATAAAAGTATACAAAGTATACTTATTAGACTTAATTTTACACTTTTTTTATTGCTGCTTCGCAAGCCACATGGATAGTTTGATATGTTAAAAGTTCAAGGATTAGTATAGACATTTGTTTTCTTTTATGAATAATTATTATAAATTAAAAAGCCTTAGTAAAGTGGTGCTTGAGCTCGACTAGCTACAGTCTCACATCTCATAGGGAAAATGCATATAACATCTATGTGTAATTCATGATATGCCATTAGAGTATCATGCCCCGTTATATATGCAAGAGGAAAAATCAAAAGAGCAATAAAAGCCCCTGTTATTCGAGCAACACAAACCTAAACTTAGAATTATTTATACAACAAACACATATTGTAGGTAAACAAATCTAATTTGGCCAATCAAAACACTAATATAAAATCGGATTCATTAAACCCTAACTAATTAAGCCTGAAAAATAAATTAAGAATAAAATGTAGTAACAGATAATTACCTCAGTGTGCACAAAGAATCTCGACTAGCTAGAATGAACCATGAAACGAAATAGCTTGAGGAAGACGGCACGCTCTTCAGGATGATGGAGAAAGGGAATGTGTGATGATAATGATTCTGAATTAGGTATATGAAGATGATGGCCTTGGTTTATAGTAGTGTGGGAGGCAACGACGAAGCCAGGCGTTCGGGAACCGACGTCTTGATCAGTTGAAGGTTGCGCACGATGGAGGAAACTAGATGATTTTCACTGTGCACGCAAGGAAGAGAAGAAAGCCTTCGATCGGTTATGCAGAAAGTAAGAAAGGGACGTCTGAGAAGTATATGTTTGACATATACAAAAGTAAGAACGGATAAATCACTGTTGTTATTAGTGAATTTACTCGTTGTCATCTTTATCTTCTACAATGGGTTTAACATCGTTGTGGTAATACCATTTACCTTTTGTTGTTTTAAATCTTCAACAATAGGTTTTAAACCGCTATTGTTGTACAAAATACCTGTTGTCATTTTGTATATTTTACAACGGGTTCAAAACTGTTGTGGTTATACTAAATACCCGTTGTCGTTTTACACTATATACCACGGCACACAGACCCGTTGTATTTTCTCTAGTTTGCCATTATAATAATGAAACAAATTAATCCGCACTTCTAATTTTAAATATTTAACAACGATAGTATAGTATTAACCGTTGTTAAATATACTTTACAACAACGTTAGTCAGGACCTGTTGTCTTTTATGCGTTGTGTAAAATAACTTTTGTAGTAGTGCTACATATATATATTTCCAAGCCTTTGTATATTATAGAGTTTGGGAATTATAGATCCATGAAGTTTGAGTTTTGGAGTGTCTAGAGCTACTAAACTTTATGGTATGCCTATGAAATTCTAGAGTTATTGGTAATGTTTTATAGATTGCATACTTGGTATATATTCGAGTATACATCTTTGTATGTGGGTTAGAACAAAATGCACAATATATATATATATATATATATATATATATATATATATATATATATATATATATATATATGAATTATACTTTTAATAATGGTTTTAGTGAAAATAATTATTAAAACAATATTCAACAATGGTTATAATGAATAACCGTCGCTAAAACCTTGGTTATAATGAAAAACCATTGAAAAAACTACACACTTTAATAACGGTTATAGTGTATAACTATAAATTAAATGATATGTTTTAATAATGGTTTAAGCTTATAACTATTATTAAAACATGCATAGTTTGCCAAATTTTGGCACAATTTTTGATTTTTTTTATGATAGTTTGATAACTGTTAACAAAATAATATTTTTTTTAATCTGATAAACATTGTTAAAACATGCTCAATTTCCCAAATTAGGCGCAAATTTTTATTTTTTGATGAAAGTTTTGTAACCGTTATCGAAGATTTAATAACACATGATTCAATAATGGTATGAAATTGTTATTAAATCTATTAAAAAACTGTTATTAAAAATCCTTTTAATTTTGGGGCAGCAAGTAGGCATTTTTTTCCCTCTTGATTCATGCGTTCCCTCATTCATATCAACATAAGGTAGACATTCAAATATGTGGAAAATTAAAATAGAAGAGACCCAATCAATAAATAGCATGCAATGTTGATTGCCTTTTCCCAAAATTTCTTGGGTAAGGCTGCATTAGTGTTTTGCTATCTGTAGTTGTATGTTCAAGCAACGTTATGTTCGTCCATTTTGCCACGCCATTTTTTTTTGTGGTGTATATCTCACCATTCTATGGTGAAAGATATCTTCAGTAGCACAAAGCTCATTGAATTTATCATTGTAGAATTTTGTATGGATTATTATTTTTGTATTCCATCAAATAATGTGTATTTTCGTAAGGTTTATTTCTGAACCCTTGGTTTATAGTTTAGTCTACAAAAGAGTGTGGAAAAAGTTGATGACAAGACTTTCCTTTCCTAATGATATAGTTAGAACAACTTCTTGTGGGCATTAATGTATATAGACTCCACGCATACCAGATTAATTGGCATTCATATCACGATTTACCCACTTTACGATGTCTCGAAAAAGGGATGATGGAGTCTTGAGAACTCGCCTTTGATGATAAGGTTTATTTATGCCTTTCAAAAAAAAAAAAAGTTTATTTCTTAGAGAAGAATTACTATCCTCCATCGATGCTTCTCCCAAGTTCCCCACTCAAACTCAGCTTGGTAGCTTGCTAGAGGAGGCGTTGGGTTCGGTGGGAAGCCTTTTCTGGTTTTCCAATAATATAATTGTTGTTTACTCTGGTCAATAGGACCTCATATGCACTCCCCTAGCTTTCAGCCTCCGAGAGACTCAAATAGTCAACATGACGCTGCAAGTGGTAGCCGAAAGGCAAGGGAAATGTTTTCACGTACATTCCATTCATCATATGAGTTGTCGTTGGATGCAGCATGCTGAATGGGAGAGCCGGGGGAACAATAGTCATTTGCCATGTGAGAACGGTTACCCAGAAAATTGAAATCTCTGTAGCATATATATATATATATATTCTATAGGATGCACAGCTATGCACAAGTTCCAATCTTGGCGCCAGGACAAAAGGTTTTATGAATGTCGTAACGAATCACAAATTAAGCCATCAACTCCCATGAATCAATCTCATTAATTCTGCAACCTAACGCCTCTGTTAGCTTGACTTTCACTTCCGAGTGCTGTTTATACAGTGTTGTAGCAGGATATCAAAAGAATATCGGTATTATAGTGGTTTAAAGTTTTTCATTGTAAGTTTAACGTGCCAAGTTTAAAGGAAATTCCGTAAGGGATGGAATTACCAAAACGATTGATTATTACAATTTTATTGTTAAACAAAAATAATTGAATAACAATAAACATAAAGAATTTAAAGAATAAATATTTTATAAATTTAAGCTGTTGAATTTAAAAACAAATGAAGTAGGCGAGTATTTAACTAGAAAAGGAGCAAAAAGAAACAACATCAATAAATAATTTATCTTCTTCTTTTTTTCTTATTAACTTTAGGCTGAAGAAGCTACCAAACTTGACCAAATAGATGGACTTTTAAACCCCCCCCCCCCCCATTTAAAGGATTTTAAAATTTTTAAGAAATTTATAAATGCTATGCTAGATTGTGTAAACAAATAATTTAATCCAGAGAACTTAACAAATTTACTCTAAATTTGTTTCATTCAAAAGTAAGCTAAAATATATATATATATATATATATATATATATATTTTTTTTTTTTTAAAACAAAAACTTTTCTTTCAAAAAGACTTGTGGTGAGTATATATGACTCCGGTTTAAAATCTTTTGAAGATGCAAAGTACTACTCCTTTCTTTAACCCTATCCCTATGCGTTGGATCCTATCATGTGAATTTCCAGCGGCACGCACACAGACACCCGCCTCCCATCCCCATTGCTAAACCCTCTTCCCAATAAAATATTGCTAACAATCTTCATTTCTCTCTTTCTTAATTTCTCTATTCCGAACCTTGAGTTTCTGATTAAAAATCTTAAAGATCCCTACTCCATGTGGTGCACTGTTAATGATATATATAGAATATGATTTTATAGATTTTATTTTTGTTGTTATATGAGTTTTGGGAATCTTGTAGATTTTTATTTTTGAAATGTTTAGTGGCAGATTACATTGTTTTTTTTTTATCAACAAGGTTATATGGTGAAAAAATACACGTCAATAGGGTTATTTGGTGTAAATATGATAACTATACTATTATTAAGTAGGGGCAAAAATGTTATATTTGAATTAAGATGTATTTTTTTTAATAGAAACTGTTATAGTTCCTATCATATACCATGAATTAACCTCACATTGGGTTCTTCAAAGACAAATGTTAAATTAAGGATAAAATTCATAATCATAACAATATTCAAGGTCATCCTGTGATGTTTAATTCTTTCTAAATATTTTAGTCACATGACTCTTGTAAAATAGGGTCAAGGTTTTGATTATGGGCCATATAAATCTAAGAAAATAGGCATCTTGGTCGGTCTGAATTTGACCCATATTTTTTGGTCTAGCCCAATTTTAGCAAATTTTCAAATTTAAAGTTTAAAATATAGTTAGTTTCAAAATTGGGTTGACATTGGGTCAAAACATGGTTGAAATTGGGTTGAAATATGGTCATTTTTAAATAAGGATTGTTCTGAGGTTGACTCAAAGTTTATGTTTTGGGTCTGAGTATGGGCAATTTTAAAACTGGTCAAGTACAACGTCATTGTTTAGTAAAAAAAAACAAAAACAAAAGTCTAGATCGTTATGGCTTGGGTTTGGCTTAGTGCACACCACTACTCTTAGTAAAAGCTAATAACCAGCAATTTTCATTGAAGGCACTACCCATAATAGGTGGTGAGCACTACTCTTAGTAGAAGAAAAAAACCATAGTAAGTAACTTAGAAAATTGTAGTGTATGAGTAGTAGAAAAAAAAGAGAGAGAGAGAGAAGCAATGATAGTTTTATAAATATTATGTATTTATGTCTCAAGTTTGGAAATTATCCATAGTAGGTAGTGGAAACTACTCTTAGTAAATCGAAAGAATATTATAAGCCTCTTAGAAAACTATAATATATGAGTGACAGAGAAAACAATAGTGATATTTTTATAAGTATTAAATATTAAAAAAATGCACACGATAGATAGCTAAATTTACTCTCCATAAGTGTATGAAACTATAGTAAATATTTTAAAATACTATAATGATTATGAATTATTACTATAAAAAGTGGTTTTCATTGCATATGTCCCACACATATAAGGTTATCATAGGGGATGTGTGACCAACTTGCAATAAATTAAGTATAGCGGTTTCATTTGCTAGCTAGTATGTCTTATTAAATGTAGTCTGGTTGACCAAAGAATAGTTACGAAGCTTAAATTTAGCCGATCCCTCCTTGTCAATTTTGGAAATGATAAATAGTATATTACATATTAGGTTTGTTTAGATTTTTATTTTTCCGATAAGGTTTATCATAATTTTTTGTATTATCTAGATTTATTTTTGAATTTAACTTCTTCATTATTCCTTTTTTTAAATTATAACTAGCTTAGTCCATTACCTAATTAGAAGAAAAGTTTTAAATTCTCAATTTGAGTAAAATCATGTAAATATTGGATACAATTGGAAAGTTAAAATTTAAAACTAACCTAATTGATAAAAAAATAATATGATAAACTAATTAGAAAAAAAAAAACCAATTGAACCAAATCTGTAATTTAGTAAACGATAAATGACAATAACAAAACTTGGTTGAAAAAAAAAAAGAAAAAACAAATGAAGCGATACTTTTTTTTTATCTGAGGAGTAAAAAATAATACAGTCATAGCATTGTCCTCGAATAAAAAGGCAAACTTTGTA
The DNA here is from genome assembly GCA_039764185.1 of Tamarix austromongolica. NCBI lineage: Eukaryota > Viridiplantae > Streptophyta > Magnoliopsida > Caryophyllales > Tamaricaceae > Tamarix > Tamarix austromongolica. The sequence goes on along the minus strand of CM077818.1, from coordinate 85,067,924 downwards.
CGATGGATAGCATGAAATGCATAATTGAAACAGTTATTAACTACTCTTTCATAAAAATTGTATGGCGAACATTCTTTGATAAACCTCTGGATACCAAACATTCTTTGAAAAAGTTAGAACACGTTGTAAAATCAGGACCCCATACTTAGCATTTTTCATGATTGTGGGACTTAGATACCCTTGAAATCATTTTAAAATATGTTTTTTTTTTCTATATTAATTTTTATGGGCTAAAATATATATTTTTTATTTACAAACTGATATAGAGATAATTACATTTCAAAGGAATTAAAACAGTATTTAACTCCGATCAATAGTATGAAATGCATTTTTGAAAAAGAAAAAAAAGTAGCACAAATACTAGGCAGTATATAAAAAGCATTAAATTTGTCAACAAATGTTCCTATCTCATTTCAATCCGCACATTCAAAATTAATAAATGAAAATAACTATATGTAGATTTTTTAAATATTTATAGGGATCTAGAAAGATAAATATAAATTATTATATACGTAACAATACTATAAATGTATTATAATAGCGAGAAAAAGTGAAGGAGATTTGAACTTAAAGTTTATAGCATCTAAAAGTTAATTTTTATCACTAAGATAAATCTCATACCATCATCAAATATATGTAGATTTGATTTATCAAGACTGATGCTATATCTATTTATTAATCTTATTGTGAATATAACAACAAAGGAAAATACAAAGGAAATATAATACTAAGCTATATATTCATTGTAGATGAGAGCATATATATATATATTGGCGAAAAAAAAGAAAGAGAGAAGCATATATACTTCACAAAAATGAAGCACAACACTGCATTGCAGTACTATCCCCTCTTTACTTTTTCTGGAAGAAAATTTTGGTGACATACATAGATATATATATATATATATATATAAACTAATACTAGACTACCATTACCAGATCTTACAACCTTAATTTATATATATAGATTGGACTAATTAAGAATCCAATTACTAATAAACGAGGGAGATCTATCTCCATACATGCACCTGAGAAAAATGGCGATAATTGTCCTTATGACACCCTTCGTCAAAATTTTGAGAATAACTAACAGCATCGTACTGGAAAGTAAGAGGCTTAGATCCGTATATGCTCTTGCTTTCCCTCGCTAACCTCTTGACGAACTTTCTCCATAACCGGCGGCTCATCCGGCTACTGTTTCCGCCGCCACAAACGTTGATCCGAGAGTATTCCTCATGACTAGGAATGCTACAGCAGGGTGACATCAAGCATTTAGAGATGTAAAGTGACGACCCAGCTGTTGTACTGTTGTGTTTTAGATCACCTTCCATTTGGAACAATTTAGAAACAGTAGTTTCGTACGCTATGGTATGGTATGGTATGGTGTGTGAAGAGGAGGAGGAGGAGGAGGAGGAGGAGGCGGATTGGTAGCATGTGGTGGCATTATATACCGACAAGTTGTTGGGGTAGCTCCGTTTGGTATTGTGGGACCTAGCTAGCAGTAGATCCATCGACTCACTACTTTCATTAAAGTTTATTAATTAAATATATTATTTGATGGGTGATGGGTTCAGGAGGGTAAACTACAGATACATGGTTTGATTTATATAAAAATTCTTCATGAATGAGGTTTCATGTCAAGGATATTTGCTGGAGAATTAAATTATTAAAGATTCTCTTCCAATTAAGATCTGTCTTTATGGTATACGACTAAGGCTCGCAACGGCCTCTGTCTAATAGTTTATTGGTCCCACCTAAACAGCAGCCATGGTGCCAATGGACTTGTCTTGACTGTTGTCTATCTGTCCTCAAATTGTGCCTTTATGGTCACTTTTTGTTATGACTTTTCTACGTATTTCTTTAAGCTCTACTCTACGAGGTTGGATTGTTAGAGGATGGTGGGATGAAATCTTCGCATCTACCCGGAAAGATTGATAGTAACTTTACCAATAGCATAAAATAACGTACAAAAAATTTGAGAAAAAGGTTCTTATTCTTCATGGTACACTTTGTATTTGAAAAAGTAATGAGCACGATGGTATATTTGAAATTGGTCTGACAAACCCAACTACTTAAGTCGAAACCGGAAAAGTTCTAATTTCACCTACAACTCTTCTTTTTCTTTGGGAAAAGGAAACAACAAGACCACGCCGTAGCTGGACAGCTTTCTAGCCAAATGATTTGACCATCTACTTCTACTACTACTACTACAACTACTACTAATATTAGTATACACACAACACACACACACACATATATATTTATATTATATCTATCCAAATTCAGAATATATATGTATATATATATGTACGCATATGTACGTATATTTATACATATAAAAAAATTATATCTATCCAAATTCAGAATATATATGTATATATATATGTACGCATATGTACGTATATATGTATATATCCAAATTCAGAATCCAAACCATAACCTAAATTTATTTAAAAATAAATACAGTAGTACACTAATTTTTTTATCAATAATTAAATAATACAAACTAAAAATGATACAAAATAAAATAAAATTATGACACAAAAATGTTCTTGTAATAATAATGGTGGTAATAATTATGATTATAATAATAATGATACCAATAGTAAATCTATAACACTTTTTCTGCCATAATTTTCTTTTATTTTAAGTTTGCATCATTGAATTATTAACACACACATATATAATTGGATTTGATTTTAGATTTTGAGTTTGGTATATACCATTATTAACGAACTAATGGATTGTTATCTCATTAGCACATCGTATGCATACCATATGAACTGCCATACATAGTTCATTGTACAACCTCATCTTCTTTTTTTTAGATTTTTTGTTTTGTTAACTAAAGGATTTGTATCTCTAACTCTTAAACATTGTTTGGACTCCTTGCCCATACCTTTCAAAACCTCATGTTTACTTTTCTACCCTTTTAAATCACTAATCAGCGTTCAACCAAGTCTTACCTTCGGTTCACTAGCTAACGTCTTTCTTGATCCATTCATCTAAGGCGCATGATGGTCATCCGATCAATTGAGTTGGAAGATTCTCACTATTGTTGATTTTATTAATTTTTTTGATCTCAAATCAATTCTTATGTGAAATATTTTTTATATATGTTGGTTCCTAGATTAACTCCTCACCCTTCCTTAATTTTTCATGATTTTTGGGGATTATTTGATTTTTTTAACCACTTATTGGATAATCTACCTTACATAAGCCATTTTTAATCCTTGTTCACTTTTTTAGGAATGAGGAATTTGAAATTTATATGTTCTTATGTAACATCCTAATATTTATTACCAAAATTTTTTGTTTAAGTAGAAGCGTAATAATAAAATAATTGGGTGTTACCGCCGCATTCGACATAAGTCTAACATATTATATCATCCTTGCATTGAATACAAGGCAAAACACTTAAAATTTGAAGAGTGATAAAGTAGAGAATGAGATAGATTCATAAAATTAAAATAAGGTTTTGGAGAATTACTCTAAGTACAATATATAATATACGTAAATACAAGGAAAAACACTTAACACTTGAATAGTGATAAAGCAGATAATGAGATAGATTCATAAATTTAAAATAAGATTTTGGAGAATTACTCTAAATACAATATTCAATATACATAAAAGGGATACACAAGATCTAGGAGTCCCAATAGGTATATAGGTCAAATCTAAGATCTAAATAACATAAATCTATGTTCCCATATCCTAAGCATAAAAATCTCACCCCTCCCCAATCAAGGCATCATAAGTAGTAAAATCATCCAAGGTGTCCTCATTAACCTGCACACAAATACCTAGATCGTCTACTTATGGGATTGAACAACACCCATGAAAAGGATGATAAATATGCTATATATTGAGTAAGATAACTATACAGTCATAATGAGATTACACAGTGTCACAAAGTCACATAAAGAAATAAGCATGCATATCGATTAATATAGTATAATGCAAAATAAGAGTGGATTCCCGAACTTATTATTAGATATAATGAAACTAATGGAACTATATCAATAATATACAACCCTAGGATAAAAATGCTCATATCCACTATTTTAGTCCAATAGAATAAATAGGTAAAACCCTAGGGTAAAATGCTCCTATGCGTTATTCTTGTCTTGTGGAATAGATAGGTACAACCCTAGGGCAAAATGCTTTTGGCCACTATATCCAACAATTAAGATCTAACTACAACATCTTACACATTCAATAACAACCTACTTCTAGGGTTATTATTCACCAATTCCTATGAAACCTTGATTTCACAAATTAGACATAACTTTTCCAATAAGATTCACATAAACACCAAATTTAAAAAAAAAACATTCCTAAAATGCCAATATTAACAACTGTGAGCTTATGACTCGTATTTGGTGTGTATAATAGCTTAGATTGGTGTGTAAAGTATTTCGATGGAATTTGGAGTAAAACTGTGAGTTATTTTGGAAGTATATAAATATTTGACCTTTATAAAACTGGAATTTGGAAAAGTATTGAACATGAAAGTTGTAGATCTTTCTATTAGCTTTCGAACACATCATGAGTCAGCTTGATTGGAGGTCAAATGAAGAAGTTGTGGCCGAAATACTCAAGATTGAAAAAGTTGGAAAAAAACACGGGGGCCCATATTTAGTATAAATACTATGCGATTAGAACTCTAATCAACATAGCACCATCCTCTTATCTCCTCTTGAGTTTTCTTGTAATTTCTTGGTGAATTGAGTGATTTAGGTGAGGATTTCTTTGATTATCTTTGTAATCACAATTACTTCACATTAATAAGATCATCTATTTTCCTTATCTATGTTCTTAAGTATTCTTCTCTTCTCAATTCTTGTGTGTTCTAATTGATTCCAATTAGATCTTATTTTTTTGAATCGATATCGATCCCCAACAAATTGGTATCAAAGCACAGGATTCATGTTTGAGATGTCTACAAGATTTGATATAGAGAAGTTTGATCGATCCATGAATTTTGGCTTATGGAAATTAAAGATGAAGCCAATCCTAATTCAGAATGGATTGGAAAAGGCATTACTAAGAAATTCAAAGAAGCCCTATGTGATGATAGATGATAAATTTGAGGAGATAGATCAAAATGCCTTTTCTACCATACAATTGTGTTTGTCTAATGAGGTATTACTTAAGGTAGCTAAAGAAACAATGGCATCATCCCTATGGCTTAAGCCAGAGTCTCTACACATGACGAAGTTAGCGAAAAATCATTTATTGTTGAAAAGAACATTGCATGAGTTGAAATTAGGTAAGGGATAATCCCTAAAATCTCATATTGATGAATTTGACTATATAATTATGGATCTGAGGAATATAGATGTCAAATTGGAGGATGAAGATCTTGCTATTACATTGTTGTGTTCTTTGCCTGCTAATTACAAATATTTTCATGAGACCATACTGTGTGGGAAGGATAATGAGTTGGTTCTTGATGATACCAAGACTACCTTGTTATAGCGGGATGGTTCTAATGACTCACATAGTGAGGGACTTATAGCTAGGGGTAGAACTCAGGAACAGGGTTCTTGTGAGAAGAAGAAGAATTCCAGGTCAAAGTCGAGGAATAACAGATCCAAGAATATCATGTGCTATATATGTCACAAGAAGGGCCATAGCAAGAAGTTTTATCCTAACAGAAAATCTAAAGATAAATCTGGTGAATTATCTGGTATAAAGGATGGTGCTGCTATAGCCCAATATGATAGTGATGGTAATGTGTTGACTATCACTAATAGTCAGACCAAGATTATGGATAAGCGGATATTAGACTCTAATTGCTTTTACCATATTTTTCCCAACATGAACTAGTTCCAGACTTACGAGATGACTTGAGGTGGAGTAGTTCCAATGGATAATGATGCTGCATGAAATGTTACTAGGATTGGAGTTGTGAAGGTGAAGATGCATGATGGTGTGGTCAGAACATTGTCTAATGTTCGACATGTCCCTGAGATGATGAAGATCTTGATTTTATTAAGTTCCTTGGATTGTAATGGATATTGTTGTGTGATTAAGAATGGCACAATGAGGATTACTAGAGGGGCTCTTGTTGCAATGAAAGGTAAGAGGGTTAGAACAATATATGATCTTGTTAGTTCCACTATTGAGGGAGCAGCTACGGTAACATCATCGAGTATGTCTGAATTGGATGTTACTAGACTTTAGCATATCCACCTTGGACACATGAGTGTCAAATGCATGACTGAAATCTCCAAGAGAGGGTTGTTAGATGGGTAGAGTACAGGTACTATAGATTTCTGTGAGCACTTTGTATTTGGATAGAAGAAGCAGGTTAGCTTTTCAAAGGATACACATAATACAAAGGGGCCTTTGGATTATGTTCACTCTAATTTTTGGGGGTCCTGTAAGGGTGGTTTCTAAGGGTGGTTCATGATACCTAGTGGCATTTATTGATGACTTCTCTAGAAAGGTGTGGTCTTATTTTATTAAAAATATGAATGATATCTTTGGTGTTTTCAAGCATTGGAAGACCTTACTAAAGAAGTAGACTAGGAAACAGGTAAAGTTTCTTAGGACAGATAATGGCCTCGAGTTTGTGGAGTATGGTTTCACTAATTAATGTGAGGACCATGGTATTGCTAGGCATCACACTTGTGTTGGAAGACCACAACAGAATGGGGTTGTTGAGAGGATGAATATGACCCTATTAGAGATGGCTCGATGTATGTTTTCATAGGCTGGATTAGGAAAGGACTTTTAGGCTGAGGTAGTGTACATGGCGGCGTTCCTAGTGAATAGGTCACCAAATCGTTCCATTGATTTGAAGACACTTGAGGAGGTATGGTCTGGCAAACCAGCTGATTATTTTGATTTGCATATTTTTGGATGTCCCGCCTATACTTATGTAAATGATGGGAAGCTTGAGCTTAGAGCCAAGAATTGTATTTTTCTTGGTTATACATTCGGTGTGAAGGGGTACAGGTTATGTGACCCAGTTGCATCCAAGTTTTTGACTAGTAGGGATGTTACCTTCAATGAGTCAGTATTGCTCCAAAAGACTAAGTCTTCTTCTAATAGATTGTCCAAAGATGTCGAGCAGAAAAACCTGTATGGTGTTACAAATAAGGTGGAGGTAGAGTTTGATTTGGATCATTCAGACTCTTCTAGTATGAGACCTAATATTCTTGTAATGGGTAGATCCAAGCAACATGTGGAGCAAAGGGGCATTGCTCCAAGTAGACCACAAAGGGTTATAAACCCTCCTGTGAGATATGGCTTTGAGGAGTTAGCAGGTTATGTTTTGGCTAGTACTAAGATTGTGGTTGATTTATAAGAGCTAGTGTCATACACAAATATCATTGTTAGTGCTGATTTTTCTCAATGGGCTACTACTATGGAGGAGGAGATGCAATCTCTATGGAAGAATCAGACATGAGAACTTGTGAAGACACCCAGGAAAAAGAAAATAGTTAATTGCAAGTGGGTGTACAAGTTCAAATAGAAAACTTCAGGTGTTGAGGGATCGAAGTACGAGGCTTATTTAGTTGCATGCAAGTTCAGCCAGATACTTGGTGTAGACTATAACGAGGTATTTTCCCCTGTAGTTAGGCATACTTCTATTCATACTTTGATTATGCTTATGGCTATGCATGATATGGAGTTAGAGCAATTAGATGTTAAAAAAACTTTTCTACATGGTGAGCTAGATGAGGAGAATTATATGTGCCAACCAGATGGTTTTGTTATTGAAGGCATGCAGGATCATGTGTGCTTATTGAAGAAGTCATTGTATGATCTAAGGCAGTTGCCTAGATAATGGTATAAGAGGTTTGAACACTTTAGGACTGAGCATGGGTTCTCTAGAAGTGATTACGATGGATGTGTATACTTGAAGTAGGTTGGTGATGGTTCTCTGGTGTATCTTTGGTTGTATGTTGATTATATGCTTGTTGCAGCAAAATATTTATCTGAAGTTAACTATGTAAAAATAATGCTGAAGATTGAGTTTGAGATGAAGGATCTAGGAGCTACGAAGAATATTCTTGGCATACAGATCATTCAAGATCGTAGACAGAAGTGTCTTTACTTGTCACAAGAGCAATATGTGAACAAGGTGTTGGAGATGTTTCATATGATTGATGCCAAGCCTGTTATTACTCCCTTGGTGACTCACTTCAGATTGTCTGCTTTGGATTGCCCCGTATCTAAAGATGAGGAGGAGTTTAGGGCCATATTTCCCTAATCTAATGCTATGGGATACATGATGTACGCTATGGTTTGTACCAGGTTGGATATTGCTCAAGCTGTGGGTGTTGTGAATAGATATATGGTGAATCCCGGGAAGTCTCACTGGTAAGCAGTGAAGTGGATTCTGAGGTACTTAAGGGTACTTCATCAACCTGTTTGGAGTATGGGAGGTCGAATAATGCGTTGACTGGATTTGTTGACTCTGATTATGGTGGAGATCTTGATAATAGGAGATCTTAAATTTATTAAATTAATTTATCCATCTAAATAATTAAATACCCTTATTCCAAAAATTATTTTATTTTTATTTTCTCCTTTTCCCTTTTCCTTTTTCCTTCCTTTTTCTTTTCCTCCTTTTTCCTTTTTTCTTTTCTTCTTTCCTTTCCCCTAACCGCACCGTTAGCTCCTTCCCTTCCCTTATCTTCTCTTCTCTTCTTCCTATGCCCGTCCAACCCAATGCCTTCCTTCTTCCTTTTTTTTCTTTCCTTTCCCCACCTAACCGGCCTCCCAACCCCCTTCTCCTTTCTTCTTCCTTCTTTCTCCCCCTACGTCGACGAAGCCATGCCTGCCTGCAACTGCCTACCAGCCTCCCCCTACAGTCGTGCTCTCCTTCTCCCTCTCTCCCTCTTTCCCCCATCCCTTTGCCTTCCATTTTTTAGCCAAACACAGCCCCTCACGTGCCCTTCTCCTCTCCCTTTTCTTCCTTCCCTTCGCTGCTACCCTACAGCCTGCACCACTTACTTGAGCCATGCCTGCTCTCTTTCCCTCTTCCTTTTCTTCTCCTTATCTCCTCCTTCTTTGTCCATTTTTTATCTCTCTCAATCTCCCTCAATTTCCTACAGAACCCCTCTCTTTTTATTTCTTTCCTTCTCCTCTAGTCTCTCCTAAAAAAGTGTCGCCGCCCTTAATCGCCGCTTCTGCCACCCAACCGACCACCACAACCCCTGGCCTCCTCTACTACCTCCCTGCATCACCCAAAAACCACCACTCGCCCCCTACAACCACCTTCCTCTTTTTTCTCTTTTCTTCCCCTTCTCGACCTCCACCCTACACCACCTCTGTGTGCCACTTTCTCCCCTATTCCACCGTCATTACAGCCACCCCTCGACCCCCTGGCACCTCCCCTACCACTACCCTACCTCACCTTGGCCAAAAATCCCTTGCAACCCCCTCCCTTCTTGTCCTCCTTTCCCTTCCTCCTCCTTCTTCTTCTCCCTTCCTTACACTCATTTTCCTAGCCTTATAGCCGCCGTCTTCGCCACCCTAAGCTACTGATCTTCGACCCTCGACCACCACCTACACCCTTACTCACTCCCTGCACCTAACCACCACCCTCACTCCCCTCCACAAGCCCTCAACCAAACCCCCAAAACCCTTACCCAAACCAACCCTTTCCCTCTTTCTCCCATATCCTCTTCGACCCTTATTCCCTTCCCTTTTGTGCATGCAACTCACGCTACCATGGAGCGTGAGTCTTGTTGCTTATATTGAGAAAATATTGTTAATTTTTGAGGTATAAAAATAGTTAGCATTAATATGTATTAATTAAGCTTTTTGATAAAAATTTATTCTTTTAATTTTCTACTACTAATATGCTAGTTTTAATATTATTTTTAGGTATAGATTTTTCTAATCAATGCTTAAACTCTTAACTGGGGTACCAGTAAGATTTAATTATTGTGGGAAGTAAGGTAACCATTATACCCTACTAAAATGTATAGATATACGTATGCTAGCACATTGGGGGTTTTGATTATGTTGTATGCATATTATGTGATGTTAAGTATTTATGATTTATAGCATATGTTGGTAGTTGAAATGAAAAGCATGTTATATTATGTGTCATATGTAGAAATGATAGTTACGGAAGGAGCCATATTGTTAATAATAAATTTAAATGCATACATATGACATGATAAGCTAATGTGGCCATTTGTAGTATAGAGAATTTTAATATGAGCCCTAGGGGAATTTTAGAAATTTTCCTTGTACAAAAGGTGTGGCCTAAATGAGTATGTATGGTAGGTGATAATGAATATTAATAATAAATAATGATAGTTGGTGGTGCTAGATGATGTATATGGATCATGGGTGTTAATTTATGTGGTAAGGGTATTTTAGTATATTTGGTATAAGAGGGATAAATTGGTAATTTTTAGGAATAAAAGGGGTAAAATGATAAATTAATAAGTAAGAAGTGTATTTTGGTAATTTTGGTATAAAGAGGGATGACTTGGTAATTTTATAGACATAAGGGGTAAAATGGTAAATTAATAAGTTAGAAGGGTGTTTTGGTGATTTGGCATAAAAGAAGAGTAACTTGGTAATTTTGTGACTAAAAGGGGTAAAATGGTAATTTAGTAGGTAAGAGGGGTATTTTGGTAATTTGGCACGAAAAGGGCAATTTGGTAATTTTAATAAGTATGAAGGACAATTTGGTAATTTAACTAACCACAAGGGTAATTGGTAATTTAATAATTATGGAGGATAATTTGGTAATCTAACCAATCAAAAGGGTAATTTTGTAATTTTAACAAGTATGAGGGGTATTTTGGTAATTATACAAGTATGAAGGGTAATCTAGTAATTTGACAAGTAAAAAAGGGTACTTGGTAACTTTACAAGTAAGAGGGGTATTTTAGTAAATTTATAAGTATGAAGGGGTAAATTGCATATGACATGACAATGGATTAAACAGGTATCCATAATAAGACATAAGGGATATTACATAATAGAAAAAGGGTTTATGGCCTTAGTATCACTTGCTTAAGTATAACCATGTACATTATAATGATAAGGGTACTTGGGTAAATCGGTGAATACCATAAGGGTAATGCATATGAATGGGTAATTAAGGATATGATATAATGTTTATCTCGTATTCATGTAAGAGGTGCCTTAATTATTAATTATGCATGAAAATGTGTGTTGGATGTATTAAAAGCACATGTTAGGGTTAAGTGTTCCATGATCCTTTGATGTAGACTACTTAATTCTATGACTGGTATTATGATTATAACATGATAACCTATTATGGAATTTGAATAAATGGAAATAGATGATGAAAGGATGGCCTTAGTGGACTATTTAAGTTAACATGGATTATAATGCAAATAAGGATTACTTAATAATAATAGAAACAAATGGAAATGATTAAGTATGTGATTGATGTGTTTTTTGTGGTCACCTTAATTAAGATACTAATAATTAAAGTGGAGGACCTCAAGATCGAGCATGGTAGCTCTTTAGGGGTCGCTACCCTAAAGATGTAGTTTAGCCCACAATTGTTTTGGATTTTTGCCAGTATGCCTTAGTGCCCCAGCCAGGCCCTACATCTTACTCTATCTAGCTCTACAGACTACTTATGGATCAGGTATCCTTGTTGATAGGGTATTGTGTGTCCTCGTGCACCAATGAGACCAGGGTACCTTTGCATCCCTGGGTTGATGGTTGGAGAGTATTGTGTTGCTTGTATGTGCCAGTATGACCGGTGCACCTTTGTGTCTCTAGGTTTGTGATCTCCCCCTTGAGTTAAATAAATGGATTGTGTTAATTAAATGGAAAATACTAGTAGGGGATTATTGAGCCAGGCTTATATGTATTATATCATTTGTATCGATCCGCCAATTATAATATTGGCCAAGAGCATTTTGCCTTAGAGGTTATATCATTTGTGCTGGTCTACCAGTTATAATAGTGGCTAGGAGCATTTTACCCTAAAGGATGTATATGTGTACTGGTCCATTAGTTATAATAGTGGCTAGGTGTGTGTTACCTTAGAGTGTATTATGGTCCACCGGCTATAATAGTTGGGGATTTTGAACTTAATAAACCAAACCTTGAATGATAATAAATGATGGGAAAAATACTAATCACTTACAATGGAGCACCATGTGAGTTAGGGCCAAACCGATACACCGGTCAGAATAGTGGCTAAGAGCACTTTGCCCTAGAGACCGATCCATAGGTGAAGAATAGTGGTCAGGAGCATCCTGCCTTGGGTATTTCCGATCCACCAGCTATAATAGTGGGGTTCCCGTACTCACATGGATATAATTTGAGAGATGATATTAAATAATGTTTGATTAATGGCTTAATACCAAAAGTGTTACTTTCATCTATATGATATATTGATATAATATAAGTGTGGAATTGGTGTCTGTCACTCTTTTCTAAGTGCTGGATATGCTAAGTAAATGGACTTATTGTTGTACAATTCTTATTGGTTGATGTGTGTAATCGCTCTTATGTGGTTGTGATTATTTATATGCTCGCATATGATATTGTCTTTACATTGTTTATGCATGATGTGTTGCATGTTGGCCCTACCTTTCAGTTTGGTATAAAGGGTTACTCAATACTATAGTACTAAAGGATTCCATTTGTGGGTCTCTGCCTATTCAATGGGTAGAGTCCCCTATAGGTTAGTCGTGGGTGCTATTCAAGCTATTATTGGGTACGAGCGTAAGGATTGTCTGAGAAACTTTTTAGGATTTCTTTTTTAATCTTAATATTTCTTTGTTTAGTGATTTCACTCTTATAAGAACTAATAGTAGGATTATCTTTTATAACATCATTAACGGGCTACTCTGTTTAAACAAAAGTTTCAATTTGTGTAAATTGTATTCTATTCCTTTTTAGCCTTAGCACTTGGTAGTGGAACGGTAGGGGGAAACTGGTCTGGTACTAAGTGTGGTGGTAACATCCCTGAAATTTATGATTTTTGCTTATGCTAAATTTTAATTAAAATAAAATTTTTAAGTAATGAATTTTGGGGATGTTACAGTAACACCTCGTGTATTGTACTTAAGATTCAGTTAAAAAGAAAAACAATTAGTATAAACTTTTGGTGTGTTACGACAAATACCAAAGGGGATCTCTTCAAGCTTAATGAAAGCAGTATTGTAGGGACTTTGGTTTGACATGGTACGTCATAAGATGAAGGGTGTTGCCATGATCATGTAGATTGACCAAGGATAAGACATGAGGCTTAAAGGGAAGGATTATTTGGATTCAAGGATAATGTGCTAAAGCTAAATAGGATTTAGAAGATTTATCTCTTAGCTCTAGTTTCTTTATCTTTGTTGATTTTAGGATCATGTTAGTATATATAAAAAGGTATTTTGTAGAGCATTATATGGAAGTAATAAAAATTAGGAGAAAGAATTCTCTTAACTAGATCTAGCAGTGTGATCTAGAAAAGGCTTAATTGAGAATAGGGAGTTCTTGATCAAGTTGGAAAATAAGAATAGGGTTATTATATTTTCTTAAGAGTGAAATCCTAATTTAGGGACAATAAGTTCTTAATTGACTCAACTAGCAAGAATCTATTCTTAATTAATATTGGCGAGGAGAAATATGAGACGATTGTTTTTGAATTTTTCACTCCTTAAGGTGATAGTAATAAAAGTTCTACAATCTTGGTTCCTTGATTTGATTTGTACTTTTCATAGTGCTATTAGGTTTTGTTATATATAGCTAAGTCTAGAAGAATGCATATACATTACTAGAGGAATTCTGTAGGCTACAAGATAGTAGAGACTTATCTAGGTGAGTTGTGGGAATAGTAGAGACTTATCTAGGTGAGTTGTGGGAACAAGTAATCACATAAGCACAAGTTCAAGTTTTGTTTCTAGTGGATAAGAGTCAAAAATTTCACATATAGGTTAAGGCATAATCTGTCACAACAAAATAATATATAGGAAAGCCCACAAAAGTGAATAAAAAAGAAAACAACTTATAATATACAAAATAATAATTGAGTACTTCAATTAGTCAACAAAAAGGATATAGAAGAGCTTGGATTTAGAAGGAAATGATAAAGAAGAAGCTACTTAAGATAAACATAGTAGGCTAGAAATTTATTAGGTTCCATGGTAGAGAACGATGATGTACACTTTATATCATATTCCTTAGAGTAGGACATTTCAATCAACAAGACTAGAACATGAAACAAGAACTAGAGCATAGATAATAAATATAAAGGTTAGCGATATATTATACATTTAAGGAAAGGGTTTGAAGGAGTTAGAGGGCATTTGGTAGTTTATAATATGAGATAATGTTATTTGATTATTTGAATTCTAGTGTCTAAGATGTTGGAAGTTATTGTATTTGTATTATGACTTTATCTTCAAATGATATTATGGACAATAATATCTAATAAAGATATTTTTGGTGGCAATTCAAAGATGGTGGTGTTACGAAATTACGTAGATTGAATAGATTCAAACCAAAATTGGAATTAATAAGATAATAAACAATTGATTATTCAATCACAAAACAAAATAATTGAGGGAAAAACATATATCTTTATTCGTGATCTTATATAATTACATGATGATTAAACTAACCAATCAATCAATTACATAGATTTAAAATTCTCTAATAATGGAGTATTCTATGGAGAAGAAGAAGTTGGGTCGCACAACTTGACAACTAGGTTTATTCTCATATCTATTTTATACTAAAAAAAACCCTACTGAGAAATAATATGTTTAAGAAATAAGACAAAAACACAGTTTGTGTTTTAGAAACACCCCTAGTGTTTATTTCCTTACTCTCGACTTTTACCCAAAACTCACATCAACATATTCTATGAAAAAACACATTTTGTGTTTATTCCATAACTCACGAATCTAAACTTAACTTCTCCAATACTTGCATGAACCAATACAATATTATGTTGTGCATCAAATACCCATTCGAAGCCCACAATTCTCCACCATGACATATTATTTGTGACGCATGACATGTGAAACCTCTAAAAAAAACCCTGCCCCAGCAAAGGAACTCATAGTTTATGAACACCAATCAAGTTTGAGAAACACTCAAACTTACCCACAGTTAATGGCTTCATTACCATATTGGCCAGATTATCTAAAGTACCCACTTTCTCCAATATAACTTTTCCAAAAGCAAAAATACCGCAAATAAAGTGATACTTAATGTCAATGTACTTTGTTCAACAATACAAAGAATTTTGATTCTTCACTAAACAAATAGCACTCTAGTTATCATGTCGAACAACTAGAACACTATGACCAAACCCCAGCTCACGTACTAAACTACCAAGCCACACGACTTCCTAAAAGCCACTATCATAGCCATATAATTTTCCTTAGTAGTAGACAAAGCTATCACATCCTGCAAGGAAGAAATCCATCTAATAGATGAACCACTAAGACAAAAAATATATCCACTAGTAGATCTCCTTTTATTAAGGTCTCCACCATAATTAGAGTCCACAAAGCTAAACAACAAACTAACTGATCTTCCATACTCTATATATGATGATGTTGTACCCTTCAAGCACCTTAGAATCCACTTCACTCCTTACCAGTGAGCCTTCCCGAATTCCCTATATATTGACTCACCAAACTAATAGCTTGAATGATATGAGGTTGAGTACACACCATAACATACATAATGCAACAAAAAACAATCTAATATTGAATAATAGTCATAAACTCCTCTTCTTCTTTAGATTTAGAACAATCCAAAGCAGACAATATGAAGTCAGTATCTAATGGAGTGCTAATTGTTTTAACATCTATCATATAAAACCTCTCCAACACATTGCTCACATAGAACTCTTGTGACAAGTACAAAATCTTCCGTTCACGGTCGCTTATGATCTACATTTCAAGGATCCTCTTTGCAGCTACAAGATCCTTCATCCCAAAATCATATTTCTTCAAGTACACACATCCATCATACTCACTACTAGAGAAACCATGCTCAAGAATAAATTGATCAAAACATTTATACGACTATCTAGGAGACTAATTTAGGCCATACACTGACCTCTTAAATAGGCACACATGATCATGCATCTCCTCAATAACAAACCTATTAGGCTATCACATGCCAATCTCCTCCTCAAGATCACCATGTAAAAATACAATTTTAACATCCAACTACACCAACTCTATATCATGAATAGCCAAAAGCACAATCAAAGTACAAATAGAAATATGTCTAACCAAAGGACAAAACACCTCATTGTAGTCCATGCCTAGAATATAACTAAATCCACGTGAAACCAAACAAGCCTTTTACCTTGGTCTCTTGACCCATGGTCCTCCCTATTTAAACTTGTACACCTACTTAAAATCAATCATCATCTTCTTCTTAGGTGTGTTTACAAGTTTCCGTGTCTGATTCTTCAATAAGGACTGCATATCTTCCTCCATTGCACCACACCACATAGTAGAATTAGAAATATCAAGAGCCTCTGAGAATGATGCTAGATCAAGAACATCAATAATAGTCTTTGCACTATATAAAGTATAGCCAGGCAATTCTTCAAAACCATACCTAATCGGAGGCTTAACAATCCTCCATGCTCGGCTTGGAGTAATGTCCCTTGGCTCCACCAACTGCTTGGATCCACCCACTTCATAAACATTAGGTTTATAAGAAGGATCTTTGTCATCCAAATTAACCTCCAATTTTCTTTAACCACTATCCTATTCCATCTTATTATATATACCATCACAAGTCTCGGTCTTCTAGAGGAACACAAAGTCATTGAAGGTAACATCCAAGCTAGTTAAGAACTTTGATGTAGTTGGGTCACTATAATCTATACCCCTTCACTTTGGATGTAAAGCTAAGAAAAGTATACTTCTTGGCTCTAGGCTCATTTTTACCATCAATCAAATAAACATAAGCAAGGAAACCTAATACATGAAAATTAGAGTAATCAATTGGCTTAACAAACCATAATTCCTTTGGTGTCTTCAACTTAATGGACTAATTTGGTGACCAATTCAACAAGTATGCTACCATGTGAACCACCTCGGTCCAAAAATATCTATTTAACCCTATGATATTATACAATGAGCCCTCTCGAATAGGGTCCTATTCATGTACTCAACAATTCCATTCTACTATGATCTCCAAATACAAGTGTGGTGTCTTGTTTTCCCATAGTCTTGGTAGAAATCGATTAAACTCTACTTAACAAACTCAAGACCATTATCTATCTTGAGACACTTAAATTGCTTCCTAGTCTGCTTATCTAGTAAGGTCTTCAAGCATTTAAAAACATCAAGCACATCATTCTTATGCCTTAAGATATAAATCCATACCTTTGTAGAGAAGTCATCAATAAATGTGAGCAAGTACCATAAATCACCTCTAGAAACCACTCTCACTAGACCCCATAAATCTGAATGAATATACTCAAGAGGTGCTCTTGTACTACGTTTAGCTGTTGAAAAGATAACCCACTTCTACTTAGCAAATACATAGTATTTATAGAAGTCCATAGTGCTTATATTATGACTATCCAATAACCTTTCTTAGAGAGCTCAGTAAGACTTCTGACACTCATGTGCCCTAGTCTCATGAGTCAAATTCTCATAACATCCAAGTATGAAAACTTCACTGACATAACAATTCTCCCCACAATAGTGGAAGATACCAACTCATACACTGTTCCAACCCGCTTCCCCTTCATCACCACTAGAGCCCCTTTTGTAACTCTCAAAGTACCATCCTCAATAACACATCTGTACCCAATGCAATCCAAGGAACTCAAAGAGATGAGGTTCTTAGTCATCTCAAGGACATGCCTAATGTCGAACAGTGTCATGAATACACCATCATGCACCTTCACCTTCATCGCCCCAACCCTAGCAACTTTGCAAGCAGCATCATTAACCCTCAAGACAACTTTGCCCTGAGTCACCTAAAATGTATGAAACCAACTTTGATTGGGATATATATGGTAAGAAAACCCAAAATCCAAGTTCCATATGTATGATCTTGGTTAGTCTATCAGAGGTCAACAACACATATCCATCATTGTCATCATAAGCCACAGCAGCACCATCCTTCATATCAGATGACTCACTAAACTTATCACTAGGCTTCTTAGTATGAAAAAACTTCCTAATATTCCCCTTATTGTGTTAACTATGACATTTCATGTTCTCTTGCCAACTCTTTAACTTAGATCTAGACTTCTTAAGGTCAACAAATCCCCACTCATGTTTCATACCCCTGGCTACCAATCCCTCACCATATGTGTCTTTGGAAGTACCACTACAAGTAAACTAATAATCGATTAACTCCAATTATAGCAGGGTAGATTTCACATCTTCAAGGACTAACTCATCCTTTTCTATACAAAACATTATTTTGAAAATGATTAAAAATAGCAGGCAAAGAATATAATAGAATAATGGCAAAATCCTCATCATTTAATTTGACTTCTATGTTATGCAAATCCATCACAATATAATCAAATTCATCAAGATGAGATTTTAAAGACTAACCCTCACCTAATTTCAGGTCATAAAGTTAACTCTTCAATAGTAGTTGATTTGCTACTAACTTTGTCATGTGTAATGAATCAAACTTCAACCACAAGGCAGTCACCGTTGATTCTTTTGCCATTTCCGCAAGACCTCTTTGAACATGCACAGTTGTATAGTAGAGAGGGCATTTAGATCTACTTCTTTACATCTCTCACCCATCGTTGAATATGGCTTTTTCAAATGACCAGATAATACATTTTCCAATTCATTTTAAATTAGAGTCACCCATATCTTCAATTTTTATAATTCAAAATTAACGGACCAATGAAACTTCTTAATATTGAATCTACCCATCCTGATTCCCATATCTCCTCTACATCCACAACTTTGATACCAAATTGTTGCAAATTATATGGATTGAATGGATCTAAACTAAAATAAAAATTAACAAGATGATGAACAATTGATGATTCAATCATAAAACAGAAAATTGAGGAAAATAGAGATATTTATTCATACTCTTATGTAAGTTTGGTCGTATGACTTAACGGCTAGAGTTTTCTTATATATTTTTTTATACTAGAAAAATCCTATAGGGAATACAACATGTTTCAAAAATAAGGAAAAAAAATTATGGTCCGTGTTTTAGAAGCACCCCTAGTGTTTATTTCCTTACTCTCGACTTTTGCCTAAAAATCACATCAACATATTCTGTGAATAAACATAGCCCGTGTTAATCCCGTGTTTATTCCAAAACTTATGAATCTATACTTAAATTTTCTAATACCTTTATAAACCAACACAATGTTATGATATACATCAAATACCCAATCAAAGCTCACATGTGGGATTTAATGCATAATGGACTTTATAAGTACCTCAAATAAATTGTACATAGGTGGGTTTTGGTCTTTTCTTTGAGAAAATGTTATTAATTATTACTTGTGAAAGGTGGAATAACATCAAGAGGTGTTAACCTTATCTAGGTATATGGATTTCTATGAGATGGTGGGATGAAGATAACACATCTCTCATTTTTATCATAATATAAATGGATTAAAATAATGTCTTATTTCATTCAAATTTAATGAAGAGAAACTTGTGCTTTTTAGGTATCAATGGAGGTTCAAAAATCACACAAGCCTCTGTGCCTTTTCAAATGTTTGAGCATCTTCAAGATAGTGTAAAATTCTTTGATATGGAGAAGAGCATGAAACATGACTAGATTGCTTTCACATAACACTATCTATACTTGGATTAATTTATATTCATTCTCACCCATTATATTGGTGTTTTTAAAAAGCTTAATACAATCCATGAAACATTCTTGAGCCAAGACACATTAATCTTTAGAAGGCTCACCTTTGTTTAGAATATCTTATAAAAATATCCCACCTTAGAAATCAAAATAGCTAGGAGGCTTGCATGATATTCAAGGATTTCTAGAATTAAGTTTGGTTAATGATTTACCTTATAACAAAATAAAAAGATCCAAAATCTATGCAACTTGAATCACCTCCTACACTCTTGGATACATATCTAGTCTAGTGGTTATCACTTGTCACTCAAAATAGCTTACAAGAATGTTGTAACACCCCAATTTTTACTACTGAAAAATTTTATTTTGCAAAGGAAGTAATTAAGTAAAATATTAGGAGTTACCACCGTGATCAACATAATTCTGGCTTATGGTATCTTTTATCCATTATTACTTTCTTTCAATAACGCAATATTCTCTAGCCCATATGTCATACCATAAGATATATTTTCACAAATATGACAATATCACAACAAAATCATAACATAATGGTACCTCTCACCCTTTCTTACTTTATTTCACTAACATAACATCCTTAAGCCCATATTTCATACCATAAGATATACTTCCACAAATATGACAATATCACAACAAAATCAGAATATAATGGTACCTCTTACCCATTCTTACTTTCTTTCAATAACATAATATCCTTAAGCCCATATTTTATACCATAAGATATAATTCCACAAATATGACATTATCACAACAAAATCATAACATAATAGTACCTCTTGCCCATTCTTACTCTCTTTCAGTAACATAATATTCATATCATCACAAAGTATCATGATCAACACATAATACATCATATATCAACAATATCATGAAAAACACATATAACCGTACAAGCAAATAATACCATAAACCCTAAATATCAAATAGTATCCTTAGCAACTAGGGCATCGGGCTCTAAGCACACAAATACTAGACTTCCTCCTCTGAAGCTACTTGAATACCACCTATGAAAAATAACAAAATTCATGGTTAGACTCGAAGAGTTAAATCAAAGGAGAAATCAAGGTAAATAGGGTAAAAATAGAAATAATTATAGTCAAATAGGATCTTGAGATGTGTGGAGGTGTGGAGGAATGTATGGTGGAGCTATAGTAAAATTTTGGTGGTGTTTGGACAAGGTTTGGGGTTGAAAATGGGAAGTTTCACGATTGTGCTGCAGGTGGTGTAACCCTAATCAAAAGAAAAGATCACGCATGGCTAGGCGATGATGAGTTGCATGGTTGTGTTGCAAGCGGTGTACACCTATGTCGAGAGAAAAGATCACACACGGCCAGGTGGTGCAAAGTTGCACAGCTGTGCGATAAGAAATTTTTAGTGTTGCACGACCATGCTTGAGGCCATGCACAAGTGGTTCACTCTACAAAAATGTGATGGATGAGAGAAATAAGAAGGAAAAAGCAGAAATGGTCGGCAACGATGGTCGACGACGGTGTTGGGGAAGGTTGGGGTGACCTTGGTGGTTAGTCCACCGGCTAATGGGCGGCGAGTGTTAGCTGAGGTGGTGTATGGTGGTGGAATGGGTGATGTGTAGGATAAAAATAGGGGAAAGAAGGAAGAAGAAGAAGAAGAAAAGAGAAGGAAGAAAGGAGAAGGAAGAGGGAGCTCAGGCAGTGGCTTTTTGACATAGAAATGATAGAATGGAGGCCAAACAAAGTAGAAGAAGGAAATTATGTAGTGTATATATATATATATATATGGTCATATTTGCATGTATGGAGTGAATTAGGGAAGGAAGAAAGGAAGAAAGGTGGGGGAGGCGGAGACATGCGATCAATGGTATAGGGTGGTGTAGAGGAAAAGGTGGTTGAGTGTTGGGAACTATGGTAGGTGATGGGATGGTTGTGTGTGTGAGTATTACATAAGGATAAGAGGAATAGGAAGAAGAAGAGTGGCAGGGTGTGTACATGGGGTATGCAGATCTGTAAAGATGGAAGAAAGAGAAGAAGAAGGATAAAAGTGATGGATGATGGAAGAGGGTGTAGAAAGGTGATGGGTGATGGTGCAAGTGGGGAGGTGCAAGTTGTAACAATTTCAAGTGTTGTGGCTTAAGGTTGATGGAAGGAGGAGAAGAAAGGAAGAAAAGAAAATGAGAAAGAAAAGGAAAAAGAGAAGGGTTGGGAATTAGTTTAGATGATTTTAGATGCCATAAGTAATTAGGATTGGTGGAAATTTTAGTAGGTTTTTATTTTGGTTTACGAATTACGATTTATCTGAGTCAAGGTTTCAGATTTGGTTAAAGTTTTAGGATTAAAAATTAGGTTAAGGCTAATTGCTCGTTTGGTATGGGGGTAATTGGGGTGGAAAAATTACACCCATATTTTATATATTTTGTATAATTTATTTAAAATTAAATATTTTTATTTTAATAAATACCCATTTTAGATCTTAATTTGATCTAAAATGGGTATTTTATTAAAAATATATTTATTATTATTAAATACTTAATATAAGAGGTACAAAATAGAGGGAAAATTTTTCCACTCCTATTACCCCCATACCAAACAAGCCCTAAAATAAGATTTCTTGATATTAGAATCAAATTAGGGTATTAATAATGCGGGATTAGGCCAAGAAAATTTTTGGGGTATTACAAATGCACTTGTCCTTTCCGACTCAGAACCTCAAGGCATACTTGCCTAAGACTAGTTGATATGGCCCCTAATGATGTACACACATAGGAAGAACTCTAACTCACCCCAAAATCTAGCTAAAGAGTGAAAGTTTGACCCTACCCCATATACACTATTTAGAGATGCTCTCACAAATCAATGTAGGACACATCATTTTCACCCCCATTTAGATAGCACACCCTCAAGCTATCTTGTTCGTGATCTACACGAGCCTTATAAGGAAGCTTTGCACATGCGCCCACCCAACCGAATAAGTTTTGGCTATGTTTCCATATAATATGAATCTAAACTAGCTATTAAAACATGTCATGCTAAAATAACTTGCAAGAATGTACTTGTTCTCTATGACCCAAAACCCCAAGATGTACTTGTGTAGGGATGGACGGGCGGGTTGAGACAAAGACCTTATCCCCATAACCAAATTCAATAAGGAAAATAATCTCTTAACCATCATCGATCTCCAATTTTTCTTATTGGGGAATCCCCAATCTAATCCTTGCAGGGTTCAAATTCCCATATCCGACCTAATCCTTGATATTTTCCTCACCCTCGATTCATTTTCCGACATTAAAACCAAAACCCGAAATCCAACCTTATCCCGAATACCTGATCCCATTTTTTTTATCAATATAATTTTAATTCATATTATATATGAATAAATTATATATATATATATATATATATATATATATATATATATATATATATATATATATATATATATATATATATATATATATATATATATATATATTTGTGGTAAGTTTGAGGGTGGAAACCCCAAAGTTATCTCTAAAAAAATTCAATTAAAATCTTCAAATCCAAACACGATCCCCGAAATCTTCCTTTTTACTCAAAACTAAAAGAGAAATTCTTGACAAAGCCCCAAACCTATGGGGGAAATTGTCAACCCTATACTTGTCCAAGACCAGTTGATATGGACATCAAAGATGTACTCATTCGAAAAGGGCTTTAACTCTACCCACAATTAAGCTTAATGGTAGATGGTTGACTTCCACCTATTATATGAATTGTCCAAAAATCCACTTAGAAATCAATGTTTGATGCATCACTCCATGTTTAGACAAAGTACTCACTAGTGAAGTTAGCGATATTGTATATTATATCCCTATTGAATTATAACTTCCATAATTATCTTCAAGGATGACATATGTATGAATTATATACCTAAAACATATATTAGCATTCATCTTTGGGACACTAAAGGGCTGGTTATTAAGGTAAGTATAGAAAAATAATCATTTACCACTATTAGGCATTGTATGGAGAATGTTAGGTTTATTACCAACATGATTTCCCCTTTCCTTTGAAGTTGAAACATATATTAGGGTCCAAAACTCAACTTTAAATATGGTATCCAACGGCATGGGGCTCCAAAGCGCAAAGTATTGGAGCGTTTCGCCAAAACTACATGTTCTGATCGCTTTATGGACATATTTGGTCATCAGTAACAGCAGTATAAGGTGTCTAGACTTCATAGACTCAAAGATTGGTCAACTTCTAGCCTTATGGAATGTCTCACCTTTACGGGTACTTTATACTTCCGAAACATCGAAGAAAAAATGTCGTTCTTGGAATTTTGTGCAGCCTTGGATAAAGACTTGTCTTGTTCCCTTTCTTTCTCTAGTTGCTAGTTGTAGTATTTAATTAAGGATTATATATTCTTTTACGTACTTACTTGGCTAGTTAATCCGTATCAGGTTAAGTCATGATTTGGCCCATGTGTTGTGTAAGGCCTAAGTTGGTGTGTAAGGGGAAGTGAGTAGTTAGATATTAATTGCTTAGTTGCTTGTAACCTAAGCAAAAGATCATTGATTTGAGTTTTAAACACTTGGTTCAGAGATATCTTAATAAATCTCTTTATCTAAGCTAAAAATTTAATATATATATATATATATATATAGTTAGGCACTATTTAGGCACTATTTTGGTTATTTAGATCAATACAAAATGTTATTGAATAGAAAGAAATGTCAGCAAATCTTTATTATTATTTTTTATTAAAAATAGATCCATAAATATAAAGAATTGAATGCTCTTTTTTAGTCTATCAACACCACCATATTAATTAATTTTTTCATATTAAAAAGATCTTTGTTACGTATTTTAAAAATAAATTTTAACTATAAATTTTTTAAAAATATATTAATTAAAAAATATAAAAACTACTGTTATATAAATATTTTTTATATGAATATAATTGTTATATTTTTACAGTATAATATATTATAAGTTGAGATATATTAATAGTCAAACTATATCTTTGAAATATATGACAAGAACTTTTTTAATAAGGATCTAGTATTATTTTAGGTAGGAAAAGATTCGACAGAATTTCAATTGACATTATTTTATCTAGGGATCAATTTAAATAAATGATAATTTAGAAGATAAACGTAATATCTAACTCATTATTTGAACTGTAACTTTTAATTTTTATCATAATGACACCAGACTCCGGAGTAAATTAAGTAAGCATTCTTAATCACATGGTCCGCTTGTTTATAACGTCAACCAAGTTTGAGCTCAAAAGTACGAGGATTAGAAAATTAAAAGCATGATCAAAGGCACTCATACTCCGATGACTATTACTGGTAAATTGGTTGTGTTCAAAATTCTACTCGTTATAACATAGGAAAACTAATTTCAGAAAACTGTGAAAGAGAAAGATAGTTTTCAGTATGTTTGGAATAAGAATAAAGGAATAATTTATATTCACAGACTCACCGCCGCTTCGACCACTGTTGTTGCCATCACCAGCCCAACTACTATCGATCTGTCACCATCCACACCACAAAATTATCGTTGTCGTCGACGTGTCCCAAGCATCACTTCTGCTTCTGTCACCGCTAATGTTGTTACCGTGCAGCCACCATCGTCGTTGGTGCCGCCATTACTCAAACCATGGCCTTGAGAATTGTGGCTGCCGCCACCAACGTTATCACTAGTTCACTACTACCATTGCTACCACCACCGTTGCGACTGCCACCATTTTTTTGAAAAGGTCAAGTGCTTTAGCGGGATCTAGCCCTAGTATTACATTTGTGTCCGAATACTAATGCCATTATGTCTTCGGCTCATCGCCTAGTGTTACTTACGGTTTTAAATAAATATAATAGGATTGTTTAAGATTATGCGTCGTCCGTTTATTTAGTTAAATAAATTAAATTAAATTTTTATTTATATATTTATTTAATAAACAAATTAAATTTATATACTAAAAACTTTAATTTAAAAATATTTATAGGATAAAAATTCGTAAACTGATCCAACTCGCCTCAACTTATTTAAGATCCTATTAGTATTATTACTATTGTCATTATTATTGTCACCACCCCACCCCCCCCAGTTAGCCATTGTTGCCTCTGTGCCACTAATACTATACAATCGCAAGCATCTTGTAATGCATAAATGTTTGTGTATATATATTCATATGCATAAATATTTGATCTCAAAACATATCCAATAATTGTATAGTTGTACTAATCTTAAATAGAAAATAATTCAAAAATTAAATTTAAATCTTAGGTATGCGTGAGAGAGTAATGAATTACAATGTAATTAATTAAGAATGTGGGATAGTAATACAAATAGTACTCCCTCTATTCACATATAAATGACATTCTAGCATTTTAATTATATTTATAAATAAGTGTTGTTCAACATTTACAAGATAAATTTTGAATAATTTTCCATGCTTACTTTTTAATCGTAATAAATGTATCGATTATTAAATGTAATAGAGTATATATTTTTTCAATAATAATTATCATTTTCAATGATGTTATAAATAGAGATAATTTAGTTATTTGAAATGCTTTCTTAGTTTTTTTCCTAGAAATTAAAATGATATTTATTTGTAAAGGGATGGAGTAATATATATATATTCACTAATTAAGAAAATTTGAATTGTGGAGCATTATATAGTTAATATTTGCTTTAATATAATTGATATGGTGACGGTCGGATGATGACTTAAATGAAAACACGTTTAAGAAACTAATAAATGATTTTTAAAAATAATTGTACTTAACATGAAAATTAGTTTCAGTTTTGAAAAAAAAAATTAAGAATAAATTTACACCGAACTACCCTTTCACACCCAATTTAATGGGACCCAAAAATTAAATTATACACATTACATGGCTAAATTTTCTTAAAGAGAGTTGTAAAAATGTATTAATAATATTGCAATTTTAGAACCTAATAAAATGTTCAAATTCTTGGAAGAAGGAAAATTTAAGATTATAAAGGAAGAGCTTTTGCTATGAAGTATTTTTATTCAAACTATTGACTAGAAACATTAGGACATATTCAATTCATTTATTCATTTATCCAGAAATGCCAATAACTTTTTTTTTTAGAAAAAACACTTTTAGCATATGACCCTTGCGTAAATCAATCTTTATATCATCTTGTAACCCAAAGTTTTGAATATAACCTTATTAATAAAATTAACTATTTTACCCAAACGCATGTTTATATTATAAGAAAATTAGTAATTAATAACAATAACGGCATAAAAACCAACATTCCTTATAATTTAGGGTTTTATTTATTTTTGTTGTCCCAAACTACCACAAGGTGAGGGCCAACCTATTGATAACCTCCATAAATTACATGATGCACCAAAGTGGATGAAGTAAAATACACATGAGGGTGTTTGATATCAACTTAAAACAATTTAGAGAAAATTACAGTTAGCCAAAATTCCATAGGAAATGATAGTATTGAGTTCCAAGTAAACATAGTTTTATAAGATATTTGTATATTTTCAATGTAATGATAAAGATGAAGTTTTGAGGTAAGTTAAAAACAAGCTTATTTTCTCCCTTTCTCAACTACCTACTATATGATTTTTTGAGTTTTTATTATCAAATAACATTTTAATTTATTTATTTTTTGTTTGTTAAATATTTCTTCCATCTATTTTTAATTATTTTTTTGTTTATTATATTGCATAATTTATTAGAAAAGATAAAGGTTTAAAGTTTACTATTTATTTTGATTAATTAAATGGTGGAATTTATGTGATAATTTCAACTAAAAAAAATTAAGTCGTTAGCATCAAGCATGTTGCTACTAGCACTATGGTGCAAATTGTCGATTATATATTTCATTGCATAAAAATCAAAATAAAATTAAAGATAAGAATACTCTATTTATTTTATAAAGAATAATAAATAAAATTAGAGTTACCTGTTAAAAATTTTCAATTTATTGATTGAAGAAATATATTAGAACAAGAAAATTAATAATTTTTTATGATTTTTTAGACTAACTAAAATAGACTATATATATATATATATATATATGTTGTTACTTATTATAGCTCATAAAACTTTATCAATATAAAATGAGCAATTAAAAGATGATCAAGAGATATTGTCATTAATTTCTAGTACATATAAATTTATTATACTAAAGATGTGTTAATAATGACTCAAAATAAATGGAGGCCTTCTAAGGAGAGTAGTCTTCCAAAAATATTTGTTTTCTCGTATGTTCTTACTTTTCATTTTAATAATTTCAATTGAAGCAAGACATTTTTAGCAATTCATGACAAATATGGTGATATACAATAATGACAGATGGTGTCATTTAGCTCTCAGGCAAAACAATCATCAACATGACACAAATTATATAATTATCATTTTGTAATTAGTTAATCACCAACTTGATATATGATAATCATCCCTCTTTAAAAAGACAATTACTACTCTAATATAAGATACTACCTTTGTTTTTTTAATAAATGTCACAATGTATTTCAAAACAAAATTTGATCATTCTATTAAAAAAAGAGTACAATAATCATCTAACTAATAATTAAAAAAAACATCACTCTTACATCATTACCACTATGTAATAGGATAATCACTAAAATTTGGTATGTTTTCTACCTCTCGAAAATAAGATAATTAACAAACTTGGTACAATAATCAACACTCTTCTATATGATATAATCACCACTTGATAATAACTAAGTTATTATATGATAGTCACTAATATGGGATAGGATAATAACTAAGATGTTTTACGACACTCTATGGTAGGATATTCACAAGGATAGAATAGGTGATCGCATCCTTTTATTAACTTGCAATATAACGCAAATATTCATTGTATGTTATATGATAATTACAAAGTTTCTATATGTTAATCACAAGAATTAACACAATAATCACCATTATCTTCTATTTTTTATCATTATAACTCATCTTCGACTCCATCCTACTATCATCACTACCCACCACTATCATCTTACCACTGTCGGATCTCCACACCTTTCTATCATAACTTCAAATCCGTAATCAATTGATCCACAAATAATCAAAACATATAAATATCAATTATATTTGGATAGATGCCTCCACCCCCCTCACAATTAGCTCCAAATATGCAACCAAACAATTCCTTTGAGTTCAAAAATCAAAGCACAACTTCCATTCACATTAATTATTGGACTTTCTCTTTTTCTCTATTCTTTTCCTCCTTTTTATTTTAGCAAAGACAAAGACATTTTTTTTTTCAAAATTCTTGGTTCTATATGAAAAATGCAAGTTGGCATGTGAATATAGAATTATAGATGGTTTCATTAAGTAATCAATTAATGTAAAAAGTTCATCTCTTGTTTAGTACTGCCATTTTTATTTCAAAAATTAGAACTTCTACAAATTACTAAGCAAAGGACGCCTAATTCATTCAAGTATATAATTAGAATTATATTAATAAATAATTCAATCCAATTCCCTATGGATTTGGACTTGGGGTCTTTAATAAATTAGTTTAAAATTCTCTTAAATAAATGAATGAGTCAAATTAAACTTTCAACGAGTCAAACTGATCTTATAAGTCTACGTTATAAATGAGTCATGTTGATTTTTTTTTTTGGACTCAGATTCAGCTAACTCAACTAAAAGAACAAACATAACCAAGATTTTAACAGCCCTAATTATAAGTGACAAGAAAAAGGATCACTAGAAGCGACTCAAACAGCACCGATTCTTCCACTAGTTTGATTAATGATAATTTAGAACACTCTAACTTGCAACGTTTTTTTTTAATGAAATTTGAACCTATTGAATGCTCTTTATTCCTACCATCATTTGAGATTTTTTTCATCTAATAGTGGTAGGGATAATGGTGATGTTGTGACTAGGGTTATGAAAAAAGATGGAATTTCTTCCAAAACAATTCATTCCAAAAATATCTAGTTATGATCAAAGCTAATATCTAGTCTATATTTTACCACATTATCTAAAAAAACCTATTCATTTTGTTAATTCATTATCTTACATTTTGAATATATTAAATTATATTATATTTTGAAAATATTATACTATATTCAAATATACGAAAGTATATTATATTGTATTAATATATAGTCCAACATATTATAAGGTATTTCTGTTATATTATAACATTTTGTGTAGTGTATTGTATTGTAATTTTTTATTTCAAATATATTCATCTAATTAGGAGTGTAAGTATAACAAGATTTATTTTATATATCATGTATTCAATTTTATTTTTTCGAATATGCAATCCATTTTAGGAAATGATAAGTAGATATTTGATCTGATGGATGAGGAATTTGATTTCAAGCACCACTTTTGGTGATAATAAGTGCAAAATTGAATAGTGATGGTGAGAATAGAAATTAAACCTCGATGGTGAGCCAAGTGAGGATAAAGGAGAATCTTGGGGGAGGGAGGAAGAGAAGATGTTACTTTGATAGTTTGTATTGAGGTGAAAGAATGAAGTTATATATTGTGAGTTTTTTTTTACTAAAAATACTATTAATTTTTGCATCGAGTACACCTTACAAGGTGTACCAGGATATGTAGTGTTGAATATGACTTGTATTTGATTGTTTTTAGCATGGAATGATATGTGTAAAAGTATGGAGTGTAGTGGATGGTTAGAATGGAAACATTGGGGGTGAGCATGTTTAGTTACGTAGGTCATGTTTTCCCTACATCAAAGAAATGTGAGAGTAGAGGAACAAAATATAAGGGACAAATATTTCTCTAAGCAGTTCATATTTTTTCTTATTCTATGCACCTATTCATAGTTTTATTCCAATTTGCTACTATTTTTCTAGTGAGTATGTGTTGTGATCAGGACCTATTTTGTCACAATTTCCTCTCTTTCAAATTCACCTATTCTCTTAGAGCTCTAATAAAGATAAATTGTTCAATTGAGTGATTTGTGAGAATTGTTGATTATATCTTCTTGAAAATTCTAGTTCTACATGTAATAAAGATCATTTATGTTTCCAATTGTGTTCTTGAGGGAGTTTATCTAATAAATCTTAAAAATCCTAATTGTGTCCAATTTAGGTCTTATGTATTCACACTAGTAAAGTCCCAAAAATTTTGGTATCAAAGCTACAAGGCTTGATATAAATAAATTTTATCATTCCGTGAACTTTAACTTGTGAAAGATGGTGACAAATTTGATTCAAAATGTATTAGATAAAACATTGTCCAAAAAATTAAAAAAAAAACCCCTACATTGATGACTGATAAGAGATTTGATAACATCAATTTGGATATCCTGTCTACTGTATAATATCGTTCATATAATGAGACCCTATAAGAGGTTGCAAGAAATATAATTGTGTGTGTCTTCTAGCTTAAGTTAGAATCATTCTACATGATAAATTTTGTCATGAATCATCTATTCATGAAAATTATATTGTCAAAATTAAAGACATGTGAGGAAAAATCTAATAAATCTCATCTTCATGAATTTGATTCAATTATTATGGAAGTGCAAAATACTGAGGTCAAATTAGATGATGAAATACTGTTATGACATTCTTATGCTCTTCACTTTTTGAATACAAATAATTTCATGGGACTATATTATATGGTAAGAATGAATTAATTCTTTATGATATAAAAATTTTCCCTGCTCTAAAGAGAATGATCTAGAATCAATTAACTGATAGCAAATTAGGTGACTCGTATGGTGAGGATCTTATAGTAAAGGGGCCTAGTGACAAGAAGTTAAGATCAAATGAAAATAAGTTTACAAATGTTGTTTGTCATGGTTTTCGTAAGAAAATCTATATTAGAAAATTTTGTTCTAATAGAAAATCATTAGACAAAATTGATGACACATCTGATAAGGAAGATTATGCAAATATAGCTAAAGATAAAGGTGACGGCGGTGTATTGACTACTAAATAT
The DNA here is from genome assembly GCA_039764185.1 of Tamarix austromongolica. Taxonomy (NCBI): domain Eukaryota; kingdom Viridiplantae; phylum Streptophyta; class Magnoliopsida; order Caryophyllales; family Tamaricaceae; genus Tamarix; species Tamarix austromongolica. Next base: position 85,036,235 of record CM077818.1, on the reverse strand, counting down.
AAACATAATAATATATGAATATTAGATTTTGGGTGCACTTATGATGTTAGTGTCATCAAAATCTAGTTCGAAACATACATCATAGTTTGAGCTTGAGTTGTTGCGTTGGGTAATTATAATACCCCATATTATACTACTGAAAAATTTTATTTTACAACAGAAGCTTATAATCAAAATACCGGGTGTTACTATCGTAATCGATGTAAATATGGTGTAAAATACCATCTTCATATCAATTACAAGGCTAAAACCATTAAAATTTGAGCCAATATAACTATAATACAAGAGAAACTTTATAAATATAAAGACGAGTTTGGAGGTTTACTTCGAATACAATGACAAATACAAATAAAATGGATATCATGGATCTAAAAGTCAAAAAAGGTATACGAGTAAACCATCATTTAGGTAACATGAATATTTACCCAAACCCCTAATAATCACTCGACACCATACAACACATCATAGGCATCAAAATCATCCAGTTGGTCCTCAATTACCTGCACCAAAGCATCAGGGGTTGTCTGCTCGTGGGAATGAGCAGCATCCATAAAAAGGATGGCTAGTATACTATGTACTAAGTAAGAAAACAATATTATTGAGTTAGGGATACATTTAAATACATACATTCATTGTAGAAAATAAGTACACATGCAAACACATAAAATATTACAAGGTAAGTACTGATTCAGGTCTCTCTTTAGATATAACCATTTTCATTCTTTTATTTATGTTGAGTTCAAGAATCCTACTATCCTTAAACTAGTGGAATGATTAGAAACACCTCTCAGGGACAACACACTTAAGCCATTATTATTGTACAGTGGAGCAGACTCAACACCTCTCAAGTCAAAATGCTTCTGATCTACTATTCTTAAATTAATGGAATGGTCTGAAGCACTTCTCAAGGACAACACACTCGAGCCACTATTACTGTCTGATGGAACGGACCCAACACCTCTTAAAGAAAAATTCTCTAGAGCTACTATTCTTAAACTTGTGGAACTCTTTGGGATAACACATCTGAGCCACTATTATTGTCTAGAGGAACGAATCTAATACCTCGGTCCTGACTCATGTGCTCTTTCACTTTAAATTATTAATTTCTTATCCATTAGGTTACTTATATCAAATTATATTATCTTTCACAATAATTTTAGGGCCGCACTATTCTTAATTTGGTGGAATGGATGAGGGATGACACAATTGAGCCACTATTATCGACTAGTAGAATGGACCCATACAACACCTTGCCTTAACTAACGTAATTTTTTTACTTTAAATGATTAATTTCTTATTTGAGATTGATTTTAGAGGCACATAACATATTTAAATCAGGTAAAGCACATCACAATGATCCTAAGGTTTTTCTCTAAGGTTAAGACCCTCATATTCCCTTAAAACCCTAATTTCACGGTTTTATCATGACTCTTCTTTTGTACTCTTTTATTCTTCCTAAAATATTATTATTATCAGAACACTTGACTTTCAAGGTCTAACTCTAAGGTATTTCACATAAAATAATAATCATATCCTAAAAGTTACTATTCTTGGGGCTTATTAATCCTAATTTCACAAATTCACATAACTTTTTTTGTAGGGCTAAAACAATCACCGAATTCAATATACATTCTCAAAACAATAATATTACCAACATATTCTAATTTCATTGTCTAACTCTACCATTTCACATATGTGATAATAACGTTCTCGATCTAAGGTTATAGTTCCCAAATCAAACCATTACCATACTTCGTTAAACCTAGGTCATTCACAACTACTCTAAAAATTTCATATCAATTCCTTTGAATATTTTAGATGATATAATACCTTAAAATACCATAATTCTCATATGAAACCCATATTGATCAAAATGCCCTTGCTGATAGCAAAAACCTAATTTTATGCAAATCTTATATGTTTGGTAATATTATTTTCAAATCTTCCATTTATCTCCATATACCTTATTATACTCATTTCACATTCATCATACTTTTATTAAACCTATGTTGTAACCATATATTATACCGAGGGTTTTCATATAGAATATTATCGTACGATATCGTAAATCCTTAACTTACTTGTTTTTCCATCATACAATATCAAATATAATATCATAGTACTAGCAATCATACATTTGATGACATTAAACCGATAACATAGTATGACAAAAAAAATCATGCATAACACTTAGCAATAAAAAAAATCCTAGACTACAACAAGTATCCTTACAAAAATGACTCCGATCTCTAAGCACGCAATCCTATTTCACCTCTTTTAAAAACTCAAGAAAATCACATAATAAATCATAATAAAACACAATTAGGATTAAGCAATGCAATTATAGAAATTTGAAGGAAATGGAAGGGAGAAAGAATGGAGGAAAATCAAACCAACTAAGGTGAGTGTTTGGAAAATTTTGCACAACTAGAGTGGGATGAACAGGGGTTTGTGCGAGGGGGAGGATGGAGCAACGATACAAGATGCCATTTCTAAATGTGAGAAACAGCAGAGGAGGTCGAAATAAAGGGTGGCACGAGTGGAAATGGTTGAAGGTGGAGGGTATGCTCTAGTGGGAGCAACCAAAGGTGGATGATGTAGGCAACGGTGAAAGTTGTTGAGTGGTAGGTGTGGATTTTTGTTGTTGTGGTTGTAGCCAAGGAAAGTAAAGGGATAAGGGGCTAAAGGTGATGGTGTGGTGTGGTGTGGTTTTTGTTGCTATAGCAAAGGGAACAAAATGAAGAGGGGACTTGTGGTGTGTGTGGCTGATGAATGGGGGTAGGAACGGTAGATTTGGAGGATGTTATGGGTGAGGCAAAGGCAAAAGTGACCGAAGGTAGTGAAGGAGCTTCGGTTGGGCTCATCAGTGGTGGGTATTTTAGGTTATTTTTGTAACGATAAGGGGATAATAATCTATGTTGGTGGTGATGTTTTAATAGAAAATTAGAGGGAGAAGGATAAGGAGTGGCTCAATGCATGTGATGGATATATATATATATATAAGGGAAGGTGAGGTGATCGGGCATGTTTGTCAATACAACCCCTTATGCAAAAAGGAGAGTTGGTGGGTGATTTTGAGGGTAGTGTGTGGTCATGGGATGGAAGCATGGCAGGGAGATTTGGTCAGGGGGAAAATGAGTTGGTTAATGCAAGCCTAGGGAAAAGAAATAAAAAGAAGACAGGCATGTAGGGGAATAAAACAAAAAGGGAAATGAGAAGTAGAAAAGAAAAAGGGAAATGGAAATGGAAAGAAATTAGTTTTGGGTTTAAAATTTAAAATTATTTTAAGATAATTTATGTTAAGGTAAAATAGAAATACAAATTTTTTGAGATTAGAATTATATTACAATATTAATTGTTTGGGATTAGGGTTAGCTAAAATTTGGGATATTATAGTAATAGTACTTTGTGTTGGCTTGTTGGAATTGAGGCTATGAGAGTGAGGATGCATGATGGTATGATTAGGACATTATATAATGTTGATCATATTTATGAGATGGCTAAGCTGGCTAAGAGTTTAATTTCATTAAGTTTCTTAGATAGTAAACGGTACCAATTTGTTATTGAGAATGGTATGCTAAAAGTTACTAAAGGCATTGTAATGATGATTATTGGCAAATGGGTACGTTGGAACACAGTATGAAATTGTTGCTATTACTATTGAGGGTGTAGTTGGTGCAACAACGAAGATGTTTGGCTCAAATGTTGCTAGTCCTGGGATAATGCAACCAAGATACAAGAGTCTTAAAAGAATGACTAAAGAGGAAGGGTCCATGTTGGCATATCTGGATACATCCAAAATTGTTATTGATATCTTATTTGAGTAAACATTCCTCCCTAAAACTAAAAATTTCATTGTGTATTGTCTAAGGTGGTGGAGTAGGTGGATACATAAGGTACTTTAGTTGACTTGGATGGAACATATTATTGTACAGTAGAGGAATTTGGGTAACATGTGAAGAAAAAACTTCAAGCCAAATACACAGGCTTATGGAGGCTTGTATTGTGACTACTTTAAGGAAATAGCTAGTTATGCCTTGTATAATGCAAGTAATATTGTTGGTGTATTGGAATTAGTGTTAACATCAAAGGTGGTTGTTACTATTAATTGTACCTTGTGAAGTGCTACTATGCTAAAAGATATATGGTTTCTTTAGAGGACTCAATCTCTTTATGATGCTTTACTAGTTGATTTTCTGTTGTGTGTTTATGATCTGCCTATTACAACAAAAGACTTATCTAAGATTATCAAGTTGAAGGCTTTGGATGTGCCTAAATCCAAACATAGTGAGGTGGTTTACATATTCATAGTTACATATTCTATAGATGTGGGATGTTTGGTTATATATTATGATTGATATCGACTTGATATTACTCAAGTTGTGATTATTATGAATGGGTATATAGTAAGTTTTGTTGAGACTAGATCTCGTTAAAATCTCGGTTAGGCTCTTTAAAATCTCAATTATGTTATTTTATTTAGTTAAATGAGTTAATTCCAATCCTCACTTCTAAGATCATTTATTAAATGAGCGGAGTCCAAACCTAAATTTTTTTGCTTGACTCCTTTATAGCCTAATCTCATGAGGTTGACTTGAATAGGCTCATTAAAAGCTTGGTGAAACTCATTTATTTAGTATAATGAGTTGAGCCCGATCCTAGGGGCATCGACTCATCTTGGGTATTTTACAACCCTACTGGAGACATTGACTATTTTATTAGTTAGTGTTGGGTACTCTGATTTTGGTAGTGACATTGATGATTGAATGTACATAGGTGTGTTTGTGTGGTGTGTTGAAAGTTCAAAGGTTGTGCGCATGGCTATGATTGGTGCTTATAAGATGTTGCTTAGCTTGAAGACTTGGCTTATGGGTTAAATTTTGAAAGATGATAAAACGGTGTGCTAATGGATCTAATGCTTGTGTTTAACTTTGAGCAGAGCTCAGACTTGGCTAGTGTTCATAGGCCATAAGGCCTTTTAGGGCATAGAAATTTATGATAATTTTATGTGTTCTTGTTGATAAATGTTTCAAATGTTGAGTCCCGGTGGAGAATGTTAAATGTGACTTGCGTTTGATTGTGTTTTGATAGGAGAGTTAAGTGTAGAAGTTTTAAGTACAACGGATGTCTAAAATGGAAACACATGGGGTCATGTTTTCCCTTTAGTGAGGCAACTCAAGAGTAAAGGAAGAGAATACATGAGACTTGTATTTCTCAATACAACTAGTATTTTTCCCTATTCTTTGCATTACCTCAAAGTCTTTTATTATGCATCATTATGTTATATATATGGTTTCATCAAGACCTATTTCTTCATGGCCTCTTCTCCTTTAGTTTCTTTTGTTCTCTTAGAACCCCAAGAAAGAGAACTTAATTTATTGAGTGATTTTTGAGAATTATTGATTAGTTCTCCTTATAATATCTAATTCTACACATAATAAATACCATTTGCTTTTTCAATCATGTCTTTGAGTTCTTTTATCGATTAATTTATGTAGATTTAGATCCAAAATATTGACGATAGTAAACTTACAATACGGTATATTTAAAAAAGTGTTAATTGTTGGTCGTTAACCGTTGTAGTAATGTTATTATATTTTAAAAATACTTTTATTAAAAATTAATTTAAATTTTAGAAAGTTACGGTTGAAAAGTAAATGCTAAAACATGAAATGGTCGACTAAACATATCTATAATGTAACAATTGGATAGGAAGCCTACGAATATATATACCCATGTGAAAACATTGGAGTACTGGCTCTATTTTGTCAAGACCGGTGGCAAACATAAATACAGATAAGACGTTAAGTATATACACAGAAATTTGAACGCAGAGAAGCGGAGGGCCACCCATATGCTATCTGACAGGCATTGAGTTTACATGAAAGAAGGAGAACAGAGCATGAGGTGAAGCAGTAGGAGTCAGGATAGGGACCATAACTTGCTTCAATAATGCATACAAAAGGACATTGATCTGATGAGAAAGAATTTACGGGTGGCTCTGTAAGAATATGAAATAGATGCGCGAATGAGCAATCATTTAGCCAGGGCGGGGCCATGCCAGCAAAGTCTGGGATGTTTGAAAGCTTAAGAGTTTACTACTCGCAGAAACCTATCATGGCTTGTTCTGCTCCTATAACAGCACTGTATATAATTATATTGTTAAATGCTTTTTACCAACTTAAGGTATATACTATATATGTGAGTGTTATGACTTATGATTGAATACTCGCTACTTTTTTCGATCTATATTAATATTTGTGGTGAATAATATTTTATCATTGTATTGATATGTACATGCTAACCAACTATAAATTCAACAGCTCAAACTTTCTAAGATTGACCTCAGCCCGACTTAGGTAGGAGTTCATTGCAACGTAAGCTAAGTTAGAATTTTCTGCTACCAAGCGTTAAGGCAGTACATAAAAAAAATAAAAATAAAAATAAAAATAAAAGAAGAAGAAGAAGAAGAAGAAGAAGTGTGACGTTATTAGTTATGTGAACTAAAAATTCTAAACGATATACTTACGTTGGTGCATTCTATACACAATAAAATTTATGTTAAGTTGAGTTCACAAATTTATAGTAAGTTCAAGTACAGCTTTATGCAAATTAATGAGCTAAATTATAAAGGTAATCAAAATATTGTGTGCGAAAAGGTTATAAACTAAGGCTACTTACTCCGCAACTCATTTTCATAACTTATCAAGTCAAATCAATAAAAATTGAATAATAATAAAAATAATATAAATTAATGTTAATGATTAACATAATAGTAGTAGTAATGATAAAAATATTAATGGTAGTAATACAAAAAATTAAGTATGATACTAATAATTGCAAAGTAATAATACTAATACATTAAAAAAATAAACTAGATCAGATCATTTCATACCTTGTCACATAAGTAAAAATCAGATAAAAGAACTAAATTTTTAAGATGACTTTTTCTATTTGATTTGGTCCATGAGTTATTTCTTAATAATAAAAGTCTGTTAATAACTAACATTTCACAGCTTCATAAGTTAGGTTTTGAGGAGCCGAAAGTGTAAATTCTAATTTATCATAAGCTACATATCTTTTTATAAAATAATTTCCATTTCTAGCCTTATTATGAATTTTAGATTACTTTTCTACTAATATAATTATGTCTTTTTAGCTAGCTGAATAATAATTTTTTCAAGCATTAACTAAAAAGAAATCAACTACCTTACCATCTTTTAGCATTCAACAACGAACTTTGACTTGAACTATCGACTAATAATAAGTTTTACAACTTTGAGTTAACTTTTTAGATATAAGCAAAGTTATCAATTAATATAGAATATATATTTTTGACTTATGGATCAAGAAAGAGATTGAAACACTTGGAAAAGAAAAAGGTAAGCTTCGAAATAGGAGGGAGGGGGAACCAAAACGCCTATAAGGAGACTCTGGTAGGTAAGAAGCCCTATGATGCTTTACCACTAGTATTGTAATACCCCAAATTTAATCTATCCGTGAGTTTGGATAATTAGTATTTTCAATTTAATCTTAATTTTAAATCTATTTCTAATCTTAACCAAAAACTTATTTTTCTTCTTTCCTTTATCCTTTTTTTCCTTTTTTTTCCTCTCTTTTTCTTTTTCCCTTTTCTTCTTTTTCTTCCTAGGTCTTCTTCTCCTTTTTCTTCTCTGTGCAGTTTTCTCCATCCCTCAACCAAATCCCTTCTATTAAGCCTCCACCATACCTAGCCTAAAGCCATCACCATCACCATCATCTCCCTCAACTCGAGGGATATGTCATTAAAAAATTTGCCCCAAATCTCTCCCAATATCTACCTTGTCCATACCCCTATACATCAACTTTTTGTCATTCTTCAACCATTCACACACCACCTCAACTATATATACCCCTCTATTCTCTCTCCTTACCTCATTTAATGCCTCACCAAACTCTCCCCTTACTCACTCTATTTTTTATACTTCTTTACTTTTCATTCTATCATTCTTTATCATTGTCGTGTAGCGAAGCTTTAAGTAACTTACCACACCTCATGAAACCCTACCTTTTTTAAGTTAAAACCTCATACAACTCTACCCTAACATGCATCAACTCCTCACATAGAACATCCTCAAGCTGTGACCAAACCTCACATATTATGCCTCTACTGGAAACTAAAACTCATGCAAACAACCCATACCTCACACCACCCTACCTTTGGCTATGTCAACTTCCCACAAAATATCCACCTTAGCTACATCACTTCCTCACACTGCTCAACATTGGATGTGTCACCCACTCATGTAGGTCACCCCATAACTACACAACCTCACGTAACTAGCTCTTATTCACACCACATTTTTTAGCAGCTTTGTTTACTTTGGTTTTCCTCCTTTTTCATCATCCTTGACTTTAGTTTTTCCTCGGTTGGTTTTTTAAGTTCTAATTATGTATTATTCTTTGTTTTTAGGTGGTATTGAAGGATATGCCTTAGGGTTTTATCTACCTAGAGGTTGGTGATGGTTAGGTAAGGACACATGTTGTAGTTATGGTTTTGAATGTTATGTGTAAATTTATGTTCAATCTCATGGTTGGTATTATTATATTGATAATTTTATTGTATGAAGATATGGTATTGCATTATGGAAATTGAGTATTATGAGAAAGTGTGGGCTTATGTGATATTTCGTGCGATAATTTTATCTTAAATCCTAAGTGTGGTAGTATGATCTATGGAATTGAAGAATTATGAAAAATTGGTAATGAATGTGGTTAAGTTGTATAGTGATGTAATAAACTGATAGTGGGAAATTAATGTTGTTGGATCTATAGGGTTTTGTGGGAATATGGAGTATTGTGGGTATCTTAAGAGTATTTTAGTCATTTAATGATAATGTTTGAATGATTATGGCATGATAGTTATTGAGAGTGTATAAATTATTTCATAATTATTATGATCAAATAGTGGTTGAGTTGGATACAAGTAATCTAAAATAAGATTTGAGGCCTTTTAGCAATAAAAGGATATTTTTGTCAATATGGGTTAAATATATGATTTTTGTGCTTCTAAAGTGTTAATAGATTTAAAATATGCTAATTAGGTTACATGAAATATTTGGGGCAATTATGAGTAGCAAAAGTCTAATAAAATGAGAAAATATACTTAAATTGGGAACAATAACCCTAAAGGTAGGCTTGTCATATCATGTATAAGAAGTTAGAGTTAGACATTCATTTTTTAGGTATGTTATTAATAATGTTATTTTAGGATTTTGTACCTATTTTGGTGTTTAGAGGATTCTTATAGAGAAGTTATGGTTAACTTGTGAAATTAGGATGTCCAAGGGAGAATTGTGGCATTTTTCCTTAGGGATGTTCTAATCATCATCTGATTGTGGTATATGTGCCTTCCATAATTATATTAAATTTTTTTATATGTCTGGCATATTTATATTTATGCTTGCATATTCACATTGAAATAAAAAACAACTTAATGAGGCATTAATTATTTAAAGTGAAAGATCACATAAGTTGGGACAAAGTGTTGAACATATTCCATCAAAAGATAATGGTGGCTCAAGAGGATTTTTCCTCAGGATATGCTTTAGACTATTCTATCAATTTAAGAATAATAGTTAAGAGCAAATTAGGTGTTGAGTCTTTTCCATCGGCTTAATAATAGTGGTTAAGTGCATTTTGTCCTGGAAGGTGCTTCACTTCGTTCCACTAGATTAACAATAATATGATCCTAAACTAAATGTAAATAAGATAATGGATTGTGACTATATCTAATGACAGAATTCTAGATCAACTATTCTCGTAAATCATATCATGTTTAAGCAATGAGCATGATTAGCCTTCCATGTGGCCTTATGTATTGTTCGTTTATTCAGTACATAGTGTACCGATCATTTGTTTTACGAGTGTTGCTTAATCCCATGAGTTAACGATCGAGCTTTTTTCGGGTCGATGAGAATCACATGGATGACATCTCTACCTTTGATGATCTAACCATGGAGAATTTTTTTTGTATCTTGGGGTTAGGATTTAGAGTTGATGTTATCCGATAGATAATTTTCATCTAGATAAATGTTTGGACTCTCAACTCTAATGGATCCCTTTTGGTTGTATTTTGTTATATTGTCCTCAAAGTTAATCTCCAACTCTTATTTATGATTTATGAACTATTTCATTCATTCTTTATTTATTTGTGAGACTAAATTATATGTTTTTCCTTGTATTTAATATAAGGATTGTATGGTAAGCCAATCTTATATTCAATATGAGTATATCACCCAATTATATTGTTATTATACTTTCGCTAAAACAAAAAAATAGTAAATTTTAGAATGTTACAAGTACATACAATAATTGAGTAAAATATTGAAATTAAGATAATATATATATATATATATATATATATATATTAATATGAACGTAAAGTATTATGTTATTGAAAAATGTGTCATATTTTCCAACAAATAGTGTAGTTGAATAATCATAAATTATATGCCAAAATTTTTAAAAGTGGGGATTACTCAAATTATAAAGATGTCCAACTTAACCAAAAAACTATGCACCTTGTGACTAAAAGGCTAATTAATGGTCTTTATCTATGTAAAATAATTGGCCATCACCGGTCTTTCTCAATTCTTATATCATAATTTTTGAAGTATCTTGTAAGGTGCATTTGATGTCCTTTTTATAACTTTATAAACTTTATTTAGTTACATGATATATTTTTTTTTGCAATTTTATAAATTTTATTAATGTATACATGGTCATTTTTGTAAGTCATAATACTTATATACAAAAATGAGGTTAACTTTATAATTTATAATTCTTCTTTATAAAAATGATGTATTTTTATAATTTTATAATTCTTTATTTTTAGATATGAGATCATTTTAATAAACTTTAAAACTTTTTATTATAAACATATTTATTAAATATGATAAATTGGATATCAGTGTTATAATTTTATAATTATTATTTATAGGCACAAGATTATTTTTTATAATTACATAACTTTTGCTATATATGTGTGTTCAACAATCATTTAAATATATGAGTACAAGTTCATGATATATAACGTATAAGTTCATCACATATAACAATTAGGTATTACAGATACCAATTAATTATCAAATCTAAAACAATGTGATGAACCTTTGTCTACTAAATCTAAAACAATAATTTGTTGAACATTTAATAATTAAATACTAAACCTATACCAATTATTTGATTGACCTAAAACAATTCGACAAAGCATTGTCTAAACCAATAAGAATTAATTACTAAACCTAAAATAATATATAACGAACCTTTGTCTACTAAACCTAAAACAATAATTAGTTGAACCTAATTATTTTATGCAATCAACCTAAAAAAATTACCCTTAGATGAATACACATGTTCATATGATGGTGAACATACTAACCAAAACCTTAAATTTTCTTCTTCGTCAACTAAATTCAAATTAATTATAATATTAAATTATTAATGTGAGCTATAGATTCCAATTAAAAAGTATGATTCTTACTATCATCAATTGGTACATTGACGTCCCATTTTCTTCATCACTTGTCAATTAGATCCAGTGTCATAATTTCTCATGGAAGTTGACAAGATAAATGAACTCAGATCAAGTTAAAACATTAATTTAAGCACAATTACAACACATAGAGGCAAATTAGCTTGATGGCTTCAATTTTTATTATCATGTTTGGACTTCATATATATCTGAGAAATTCAAAACCAATTCCACCTTCCTTTTGTTATCAATGGAGATTTTGGGTTTTTGAAAAAAAAAATAACCTATTTATTCGATTTGAGCTTAACTTCTTAGTTATTCTTTTTCATTTCTAAGGTTTAAGAATAAGAGGAGAATAGAGGTGGGAAGGTAATTAATTGATCATACACCAAAAAAAATGACAACAACACTTTAACTTTTATATAATTACAAAAATTGGCATCGGAAACAACTATCGAGGTGCTTTTTGGCCTATGAGATAAATAGTGGGTTTTCTTTTGTTTGATTAAGTGTAATATCCATTGTTTTATCCTTATGAATCAAACACATAATGTTTCAAATATCCAATCACTGGGCATTTAATTCTTTGAATATCTACAAACTACTATTTTTGATCTAATCTGATCTCTTAGCTATTGGTTTGACACTTCAAATTAGATTATAAATAACCTAACACTATCTTATGGGTAATTTTAAGCAAAAATAATTAGTATCGGATAATAAATCAGCTAATTGCGGTAATAGTACACCAATTTGATCTCATTAAGAACTTAAACGATGATACTATACAATAATGATCTAATCTGAGTATCAAATTATATTATTTCTAACTTATAACGCTAAGTCTCTAACAATGTTTAAATATTTGACAAAAAAAATTAGAGGATATAATATCATCCAACAACAAGAAAAATAAAATAATAATTTAGAAAAACACATGTAAAATATTTATTTATATAGTTATATATAATAAAAATTATGAGAAATTAAATAAGTTTGATTACATACATACATACATACATACATATAATTAATTATGAGAAGTTAAATAATTTTTAAAGGTAAGTAAATATATACATATAATTTTCCAAAACTAATTATATTATTTAGATTGAATATCTAAATTATTTGATTTTAAAATTAGATATCTAGTGATTGGATATTAGTTGTATTAATTATTTAATCTGAAAACATATAACTTAGTCATTTGATTTCTTAGACTGAATAAGCCTAGATATCAAATATATCTCATAATAACTCTAAAATAAATTGATTACATGTTCTACTACTATTTTTATGGCTAGCTTAGCCTTATATTAATAAAATTTTCCTCAACCATCAACATATTTGTAGTGAAAATAGGACATGTTACCTTAGGAGGTATACTCGAGTGCTACATATATAACAAAAAAAAAAACATTGTGGATATGTGAAACATCCTTATGGCAAAATATGTTATTAGCCAACAAAGAAACTAAACAACAAAAAATGACTGTATTTGAATGGATAAAGTAGGTGCCTACAAAATCTTATATTTTGGATTCGAGTATACTTAGTGATTACACCAATCAAACATAATGATCATTGTTACTCAATTAGTCATACTAAATTATTTCAATAGTTGTACTTGAGTATTTTTGTTGTTATTCTTGATAATCATATTGGATAATTATGATTATAACACCTCCAATTTTCACAACCTTTTTTTTATGAAAATGTAGAAGCAAAAAAAGGGGGGATGTTACCACTGCATCAACCATAAGAAAGGTATGGTCATGCACCTAATCCATGCTCAATATAAGGCTAAAACATTTAACCAAAATTATGCATGAGAACCAGAGATAATGTGCAAAAGAGAGAAGAGAGAGAGACACAGAGAGAGGGAGAGATATGCTATATATCATATGATAAGTTTACGAAATCAAGTACAGGAACAAAGCTAAGAGTTTAGGTAACTAAAAGACAAAACATCCCCAAATAGTAGAAAATTCTTAACTAAACTAAAAATCTTAATTATTTGATACACTAAACCTTCCCCAGGAAATGGTTGTATAGAGACCCATATTAAGGTGCTCAAATCTACAAAACATCATCTACTCCCCAGGACAAAAGTAGTATCAACACATACACAAGAACATATCGATACGGTAAAGTACTAGTAAAATAAGTCTATCCTACAACATGGAGAGGACTCTTTTTGCACTTAGAGGTCATATTAATCATGACATAAAAACATGCTAAAACACATTGTCATGGAATAATAGCAATAAGCATATAATGATTTCATATGTCACAAGCATAAATAAACTATATTATTGTTATTTAGTTATATAACCACATAAATCAATTGTTAAGATATTCAAACAACACACCTAGACCTTCACTAGGAATATGGGTCATGGTTGTAATATAAGTTCCTAACATAGACATACCCTCTACCGATTACAACTAGGTAGAGCACCAATCTCACTATGGGTGTTTATAAGCGATCATACCGAAAACAAATATGGGTTTACCCTCTATTAATCTCAACCCAGCGAAGCACTCATCCCAATGTGGGTATTTATAGGAAATAACACAAAAAACAACATGAGAAAACCCTCCATTGACAGGAACCAAATGAAGTATTGATCCCAATATGGATGTTTATAGGTAATCACATCAAATGCAATAGAGTATGCATATCCTAAGCATCCACACCTTTCAAATTGGGTGTTTAGAGGATTACACCAACCACAAGAGATAAAACACCAGGGGAAACATGCTTCACATCAATCATGCATCTCCAAAAATGGTGTGCATAAATGATGTCATGATAGCTTACCATAGTATTATTCCTAATCTTGTATACAAGCCACAACCTAGTAAATAGGGTTGTTAACAAACCAAGTCGGCTCATGAGTTTTTTGAGCTCGGCCAGTTAAAGGCTCTGCTCGGCTTGCTTGTTTAGCTAAATAAGCTTAAAAATTAGACTCGAGTTGGACTCGATTATTAAACAAGCCAAACTTGAGCATAATAAATTTGGGCTCAAGCTCGTTTATAGTGTAAAATCTCGTAAGCTCAGCTCATTTACCACAAAATCTCGTGAGTTGGCTCGTTAAAATCTTGACTCGACTCTTTTATAAATAAGCCAACTTCATTTTTAGGCATATTTATTAAACAAGTCAAGCTCAAGACTACCCCATCTTGGCTCGTTAATAGCCCTAGTAGTAATTTGGGAGTTGTACTGAGTAAAGGATCATAAAACACAAGGGGATTATGCCACGAATCATGCATCTTCATAGGCCTTGTGTTCTAATGATGTCATGATGGCCTACCATAGTATTATTCCTAGTCCCACATACAAACTACATCACAATAAGACATGAAAGGTAGTGAGTAAAGGATCATTAAATACTAGGGGAATGTGTGCCCCACTAATAATGCATCGTGACAAAACCTATGTCCTAACAATGTCACGACAATCTGCTATAATATTATTCCTGGTCCTACATACAAGCCATAACCTAGTAAGAAGGGAAACGTATTAAGTGAAAAAGAAAGTAAACACAACAAGTTAATAAGCCTACTAAATCCCAGTTAACTACCTCAAGAGTTAGAGAAGAAGGCTCAAATGAAAGTTTGTTGTCCATATATCTCTATGCATTAGTATGTTGTAATTTCAAAAAGGGTTGAAAAAGAATAGATATGTACTTGATGCTATAAAAAATTGAGGCACTAGGATAGTTTTAGTTTTTTTTTAATAAATCCTATTAGTAGGGTTGATGGTAGGAAGAGTTGGTTAGCCATTGTTTTGAAATAATTAAAGAGAATAATAATCCAAAATAACTACCTTTTCTTTTTTCTTTTCCTTTTTTGAAAATTTCTAGGCTAAATACGTTAAAAAAATACAAATTTTTATAACTATTTCTTTATGTTGCTCTAAATATGGGTTTTAATAGAATAGATACACATAGATACCCTTATTTCAAAGATTTGAAAATTAAAATAGGCGATATATTAAATTAATTTTGCAAGCTATTTATAATTTTAATAATAGTCAAAATTCATTCTATATTATTTTATAAATTAATGGCTTTAAATATGAAAATTAAGAAATTTCAATCAACAACTCATAACATTCTATTATACTTATATTAGTCTCTCAACCACCATAATTTCTTTCAAACACATTACATAATTACTATATAGATGTGTTTATATATCAAATATCGAGTATTTGGATACCCGTGACTTAAAATCAAATCACAAATAATGGATATATGATTTGAATTGATCATATTCAAGCAATAAATTAAAATGATAATATCTCATGATAACAATTTTTATCCAAGTCATAAATAATATTACATACTAATACTTCCAAAAATCTAATAATAAATTAAAAACATAAAATTTTCCAAAAATTTAAAAAGAAAATAAAAAAATAATTCATAAAGATATATAATAATATTTGCAACTGATTCATCTTGATTGAATTATACAAATTTGATTATCGCTGTTTGAGCTACATCATGGATGGAACCATATTATTTTTGTGTTATAATACAGTAGATAAAGTAGTCAAATCTAATATATATGTTATAAAAAAATCAATATTTTTAATATATGTGCATATATAATTCCTTAGTTTGAATATTATTTATATGTATCATATCATATATCTATTCTTTTGTCTTTTTATTAACTAGATTGATTAATTGATCTTAAAAAAAATCAAATTAGTATTTTTGAAAATTATATTGATTTAGATATCATATTCGGTTTTCAAATATTAGATTTATTGATCAACCTACATCTACGTAGGGTTGCATATGAATCGACTCCATCTATGTTATAACACCTCTATTTTAATAAAAAATCAAATGTTTAAAAATAAGCACGCGCGCGCGTACACACACGCACGTATATATATATGTATATATGTATGTATGTATGTATATAATTAGGGCATTAGTACCACAACTAATGTAGGAGGCTCCACTATGCGATTGCACTACTTGATAAGGCTAATAATAATATGGAAATACTCTAAGCTTTATTTTTAGCACAAGCCAATAAAAAATATTGATTTCTAGCAAAATCAATAGAAATAAAAAAAAAGATTAAAGTAAGAATGTCAATTACAACCAAAAATTATGAAAATAATTAACTAAAATCAATAAGATATATGAAACTCTATAAAATAGCACTAGCTTCACTCTTTCCCATTATTCATGTCATCAGCAAGAAATGTGATCACTAACTACCTATACAAGGTCATTTGCTCACTTTGTACATTATGGGTCATCATAACCCTTATTTATAACACATAACAAGTTGGGTAAGGGAACGACTAAGTAACATGTAAGTCAAAATGAGTATAATACTCATATACATATACACATATGTATTACATGAATATAATAATCGAATCAACCATATCTTACAATCAATCAAAAAGTACCAATAGCCCTTTTATTAATTCCCTCATCTTATGTGGCCACACAACACAGAATATTTGTTTTAATGTTTTGAGTACGAGAAAACAACTTACAAAGAGGGTTACATGGTAAAAATTAAGTATTTTGATGATCACAACATAACCGAGGGCCAAAACCAAAGAAAAAAAATTTGTAGAATATATATGTAACAACCCCTAAATTTTGAATCAAAAATTTATATTTTAAAGACAATGTGGAAGAGTAATAAATAAAATAAAGGTATTTCACCATCATACCAACCATGGAAAAGGTGTTATTATTACCTAAAACATGCTTGATGCAAGGAAAAATGAAAAAAAAAGGACAAAAGAATGCATGTACTAACAAGAAAGGTAATAATAGTAAGAATCAACATAATATATAAGGAAGAGATAGTGTAATACCCCGTATCTTTAAATTTAATTTTATTAAACTTGATTATTCTATTAACATAATTTGATGTAAATATGTAATTATTTTAATGTTGATTTTTTTTATGGATTTTTCAATGATTTAGACTTCATATTTGAAGTTCATTACTCTTTATCGTTGCGTATCATTCTAGATAAATTTTTTTATGACCTTAATTTTATTATATTCATATGATTTTGGTTTTTCAGTTAAAAATATGTATTTCTGTTATTTCTCTTACTTTGATTTTTAAAAATTTGATTTAAATATTTTCTTATATGCTTATAAATATTTTTTGAGGTCTTATGATTTATTTTCTTAAATAATATAGATTTTTATGTTCGTTGGTAAATTCTTCCGAAAATATTTTTAAAATTCTTCATATAGCTTTTATATCGATTTTAGCCCTTCGGATCCTTGCGAAATGATTTTCATTAAAACAAATTTAGATAAAATCTTCCAATAATAGTTTAAGATGTTAGTATTTCTTGTATATTTATAATTGCAAAAAACAAAAAAAAAAAAAGATGCCCGATTGGTCCCCTTCCCCCTCTTCCTTTTTCCTTTTCTCTCTTATTCTCTTCCTTCTCTTCTTTTCCTCTTTCCCATTTGTTTGCTCTGCACTAAACCCTAGCCTTCCTCCTTCTCCCCGCTCCTCCATCGACAACCTTGACCGCCACACTAGCCACGACTGGCTATGCAACTAGCACCACCACAACAAGCAGCAGCAGTAGTAACCACTAGTAGTAGTGATAGGCTATGCAAGTCGTGCCGCCGTCCGGCCATAGCGAGCTTAGGTGATGGTCGGTGAGCACCGGTCGACCTCCGGTAAAGCTTCTCCGGCCTTCATCTATCCCAATTTGCTAGTTTTGTTTGGTATAAAATTATGAAAACCCTAACCCTTGTTTTTGATTAATTGATTGTGAATTAGCTTATAATAAGCTAAATTGATTAATTGATTATGTATATATATGTTGTAATATTGATTTGGATAGGTGAATTGTGTGGTTTATGTCAAAATTTTGGAAAATTAGATTTTTGGCCTAGTTATGCCCGAATATTTTGGATTTTCCTAATTTAGCTATTTCGGGTAAATTAACTTTACATTGAGCTTTAAAATGTATCTAATTTCATGTCGAAACCATCAATTTGAGAAATTTATGCAGAATTAATCGGAATTGACTTTCTAGGTCAAAAATCTGTGTGTGGCAAAATTGGATTGCATATTGAGTTGTTTCACTCAATTGATTTTATATTATCATTTGAAATGTATTTAATTTCATATCGGAAGTGTTGATTTGGAAAAAATTGTGTGAAATTGATCAGAATTGGATTTTTAGGTCAAAAATCTTGCGGGTCTAAATTGGATTGTGTAATCAGGTTGTTTTATTCAATTGATTATATAATTTACATTAGAATATATTTAATTATAATTCTGAACTGTTAATTTAAATATTTTAGCAATATTTGACCAGATTTGCGTTTTGGGCTTAAAAACCGTAATTATGCAAAATTGGGTATTTCAATTATTGGTTTTGAGCAATTGATTATATCATATGTTATAAAATATATCTAATTATATTTTTATACATTAAATTTATATAAATTAATAAAATTTAACTGAATTATAGTTCGGGTCTAGAAACCCAAACTGTCAGAGGTAGTCTTATAAAATTGATATGTTTTGCTCTTTTACCTAATCGATTACTGGCTTTGATTTAAAAGTTATTTGAAGTATGTTTTTACCTTGTCAAGTTGGATTGGTTCTCTAAAAATAGTTGTTTTGTCTTTTTTGTTGTAAAAACCTAATTAGTAAGTCATTTTTGATAAAAATTAACTTATCATCTATTTTACTTTCCCCACCTTTCCAAATTAATTTAAAATGCCCAAGTAATATGTGTTAAACATTATTTGATTAATATTTAATCTTAAATCTTAATAGATCTATGCTCATGAGTTCTAGGTTGGACACATTTTTCAAGAAAGACAGCTCTCCTTGTTGATTAAATTGTAATACTTAAATTGTTGATCGATAAGGTAGTTTCTAACCTAGTTTTTGATTTCTATCGGTGATCTAGGAAAACTTTCTCATGGATTATCGAGCTCTCGATTTCTCTCTCTTTCTCAATTTGCTTAGCTAGCTTCGGACCTAAGTAAGTCTCTACTTACCTCCACTTATGGGTGTTTTGTGAGGACGAATCGTTATGCATGTGTGTTAAAAGTTGAAAGTTTTACGACTCATATAGGTTGGTATATCAAACATGTAATATGCCTTGTATAATGCTTTGTATAATCATGAGGTTTAAGTAATTCATACTTTGTCTTATTGTTGAGCATGCTAGGGTAAAAATATGCATGATAGGGTTATTTGACTCTTTTGAGGAGGACAAATGTAAAAGAATGTGCTTACACGTGTTGGAATGGGATTGCATTTTCTATTTAGGAGTATGATTGAGTAAAAGAGCATGTTACAAGCATGATTAAGTAACAAAGCATGTTAATCTTGTTACCTTCAAGCATGGATAAGTGAAAGACATGTTAAAAATTATAATATTTATATCTTGATTAATTGACTGGAAAGCATCTTAATGCGTGGCATGAATTGTTTGCCAAGAGATGGAGCACACTTTAGGGTTTTCTAGCTACATGGTGCATTATGAAATGATATGAATGAATGTTGATAATTTAATGCCTCTCTCAGCGTAACAAAGTGTTGAATGTGTTTGAATCATGGTTTGGGGCTGAGCGTGTCCCTAAGTAATGTTCAGGGCGAGATATGTCCCTGAGTAATGTCCAAGGCTGGACATGTCCTTAAGTAATGTTCTAGGCTGAGCATGTCCCTAAGTAATGCTCGGGGTTGAGCATATCCCTAAGTAATTCTCGAGGCTAGACATGTCCCTGAGTAATGTTCAAGGGCTAAATGCCCAATTGGTTTGGTTTGGCGTTGTCTATAAATGCCTGGTTGGTTTATTTAAATCTCTTATTGGTTTAAGATGTTTGCATCTAAAATTGTGTGGTCATGTAATGAGTTGTCAATAATATAGATTATTCCTACCTTAGGCGCATGAGCTACTTTACATTTCTGTGATACCACACTTACATGTTTAAGTAGGATGTCACGTATGTTTTGTATGTTATTATATGTGTATGGTAGGATTTATGATGTGGGTATTGAGTATGCATAATATGGAATTAATGTAATGCACCATAATTCAATATGCACTTGATGTTGTAGTTTATGTCTCTCCCATAAGATAGGGTAGTGGGATTTACTCAGTATTGGACATGTACTAATAGTACCTTGGTTGTTTGGGTCTTATGATGAACCACTGAGGGTGGGGAGTAGACCATTTGTGTAGGTTCAGTATTGAATGTCTTATTTTCAGGAAAAAAAATTTCATTGGATTTTGAGAGTAGGCTATCCCGTGATTCAATTTGGTGAATAAAGTTGGCTCCACTGTTAGGATGCCCCTTGGTTCTTTTCTCAGATTTTATTATACCTCAAATGTATTATTTTGGTATGTAAATCATTCACTTGATTTGTATTTAGTTGGTTTGTGATTTTGTGGGAGTTGTATTTGGATTTTATGTCCCTTTTCTTTTTAAGTGTTAAAAAAAATATAGGGTTATATCATAGGTTTTCCATCAGCTTTATCAGCGATGTTTTGGTTCTGAGAAACCATTCTTGTCTAGCCAAATTTCAATATTTTCTTATGGGACTTGACTCCCTTGGTTTAGATGAGGTTTAAAATTTGATTGGGCAGGTTTATCCTTGCATCTGGCATAGGTTAGGTGAATGTGCACACCTCTCCTTATGTTAGATGTGGCGGTTTCATCCCCCATTCTTATTTTAGCTTCCGCATTTATCTTTGTAAAAAAAAAATCTCAAAAGTAAAAAGTGGGGGTGTTACAGATAGATTTACCAAATCCAAATACAAATACCAAGACCAAGAGTTTAAATAATATGAAAGAAACTAAAACATCCCAACACTATGGGAATTACAATTTAAGTTAGTTAGCTTGACTCTTAACTAAATAGACGTATAAATCTCGATCCTTAAACAATAACCAGTACTAGCCCATGCCATCATCCTTAAAATACTATAACTGAAAATCATAACCCTAAAAATCATTCTTTGCTTGCCAAAATACAAGATAGATCATCATAATGACCATACAAATATAGTATTAGTAAGGTGAAATACTAAAAAGATAAACTACCTAGAAATGGTAAGGACTCATGTAATACCTCAAATTTTTGTAACCTTAATTCAAAACCTTTCACCTTTTATCCAAAATATCTAACCTTTATATATTAATTTAATTAGTTTTGTTAACTTGTGGCCCTAAAATCTAGATAAATTATCTAATAAATTATTATAATTATTTTATCTTATCATTTTTATTTAAACAAATCCTAATGCAATAATTTCACCTGATTTATTTTTCTTAATTAGATACCCTAAATTTGGATAAATTAATATTATCCTAAAAACCTAATTTTAACCTAATTTTAATTCTAACCCTAAATTTGATTTATTTTTTACTTTTTCTTATTTTCCCTTTTTCCCCATTTCTTACTTTTCTTTTTCTTCTCCTTTCTTTTTCCTTCCTCGGGCCAGCCCTCCTTTTTCTTCTTTCTTCCCACGCTCGGCCCAATCTCTCTTTTCTTTCTTCTTCTTCCCCAACCATCCCAGTCAACTTGCCACCTTTTCTTTTCTTCTTCCCTCCCCCGAGCCAACCCACCTTCTTCCAATTTTTTTCTCTCTTCTCCTTCTCTTCCCCAACCTACTCTACCACGCCCCATCCCTTTCCTTTCATTTCCTTCCTTCCATGCGCCCTAGCAACCCAACCCATCTTCCCTTCTTCTTTCTTCTTCTCCCTCACTGGTTCTATGTCCCCTGCACCCAAACACCCCCTAATCCCTCCACCTTCTTTGCACATAGCATGCCCCTGCCGGATCCCTATAACTCAATTGTCTCCCTTTGTTCTTCAAGCTAAACAACCCTACCTTTCTCACTCACATGACCTATTTCCCCTTCAATTTTTATGGCTTCTACAACCACTACTCCAGCCTACACCAACCACCCTGCACACTCCCTACCAACTCCATTGCTCCTACACACTCCCTCCTCTATGCCCCTAGAACACCAAACCACCTTAGCACACCATGTACACCTGCCCTCCTTTCCTCTTCTAGCCAAACATAACCTCCCCCTACACCTTGTCTCCTGATTCCCTTCCTTTTTCTTGACCCTTCAAAATGCCTCATTGCACCTTCTACCCTTACCCTATGTCTCCACCTACAACCACCCATCTCCCCTGTGACTCTCACCTACCTTGTTTGCATGCCTAAGACTCGTCCCCTACCTCTTCTCCTCCTTCTTATTTCTCCTCTATGCGTCCCTTTCCTTTGTTCCCTTGCCTCTATTTTTCTCCCTTACGGCTATCCCCCTCCTTTCCCTCTTCATTTTCATATCCAAACAACACTTCTGCCACCATCCCAACCTCATGATCATCCATCTTCTTCTTTTCTTCTTCCTTCTCTCTCGCTACCCTATTTTTCTTCCTTCCTTTCCTTGCGGTGATTTATGTCAATCCCTACCCCTAGAATGGTTTTCCTCTCCCGCAATAAAACCTTGGGCAACCATAGTTTTTGTCATTAACTTCCCTTCCACTTTAGCGCCACCATTACCTTGACCACCTCACAACCATAACACTAACAACCACTGTTGTTGCTTCCTACACTCTCTACAACCTTTGTCCCCGCTACAAACACCACCCCCACAACCTCCCTACACAGCTGATCCATATCCACACCATCATCCTTTCGTGGCCCTCCTCTACACCACCAGTCATCCTTGCATGCATCATCACTAATCGTTGCCATCCTTCATCACTATCTCTAGCCACAACCACCACCAACTGATGCACCATTACCTCAGCAGCCACCACCATGCATACACACCTCCACAACCACCCTCCTTCTCCCTACCCTCCATTTTACTTCCTCAGCCTCCTCATTAGGCCTTACCACCACAACACCACCACAGCCTTGCCGTCGTCATTGCCACCCACCAAAAGCCATCGCCCCCACCAGACCAACCAACCCCTTGAGACACCTTTTGCCTTAGCTACTTACCCTGTATGAGTAGCGTGAGTTTTCTTTTAAGTTATACCCCCCATTTTTAACATAAGGGAATTTTAGTAATTTCCCTATTTAATTAATATTATTAATAAAAAATATTATTTAATTAATTAAATATTAATATGGTAATTATGATATTATTTTTTTGTACAAAAGTTTATTAGCAGGGCCTAATAATTTTTAGTAAGTTACCTAATAAATTGTGTTTTTGCTAGAAATTAGGTAGCCTGTATACTCCACTAAAATTTTCATATACCACATGATAGCACATTTAGGTTTCAATATATAAAATGTATTAATGTGTTCGTTGCATTATAACTTTTATACACTACTAAACTCTTTGGATATTATATGATAGCACATTAGGGTTTTGACATGTAAATTGTATTAAGCATGATCTGTTACTTAAAATTATGTGTTTTTTATTGTTATCATGAAAATCAAACAATGAAGCATGTTATCCTATGTAAAAAATTATGTGTATGAAAGTGTAATGTTGGGAAGATATTTTGTATGATATTTAAAGGTCAAAATGATAGGTTGAGAATTTTTAGGTATAACTGTAGCATTATTATTATTATTATTATCATGTGCCCTAGGGCCAATTTAGTAATTTAAGCATATCATGCTTAATACGTTCTAATTATTGTTAATTATAGTGGTACATGATTTGATGTTAAGAAGTACATGTTGCAGTAAGATTATTAATATTATATGGCCTAGGAGTATTTTAGTAATTTAGAGTGTACTATGATTTTTATTCTAATAAATATGCCTGATACGTATTATTTATTGTTAAATATGATAATATGTGTTTTGATGTTTGGAAACACATGTTACAACAAGATTATTACCATTATACGGCCTATGGTATTTTGGTAATTTAGAGTGTACCATGATTATTATTCTAATAAACATGCCTAAAATATATTATTTATAATTCAACATAAGAATAGGTGTTTTGATGTTTTAGACACACGTGTTTTAGCAAAATTATTACTATTATATGGCATAGGGGTATTTTGGTAATTTTGAGTGTACCACAATAATTATTCTAGTAAACATGTCTGATATGTATTATTTGTTGTTAAATATGAGAATATGTGTTTTGATGTTTTTAAAATGCATGTTAGATTTTTATGTACAAAATTATGTATAAGGGTAAATTGGTCATTTGGCGTATATGACAGTTTAATTACATGATAAATATTTTAATTATGGTATGTTATTCTTTTTTATGACAAGTTGATAAATAAAATGGAATATGCAATGGAAACAGATAATAATGTGGTAACTTTAGCCCTAGAGGTATTTTGGTCATTTTTGACCTCAAGCGCCTAAGTATGAATAGTTGAGCATAGGATGGCCTTAATAGATTTTTAAATTTGACATTGATATTGACCTTGATTATGGTTGTCTTAGAATATTTAGAAATGAGTAAAAAATGGTTAAGTATGAAAAATTGGATCTATGTGATTAATATGTGGTCTTGTGAACCATCATAAAATACTAATACTTAAACTAAAAGACTTTTAAATTGGGTATGGTGCTCTTTAGGGGTCGCTACCCTAAAGGCATAACTTAGTCTGTGATTGTTTATGGATTTTGATGGTGTGCCTTAGTGCCCCAACCAAGTCCTATATCTTACTCTATTTAGCTCTATGAACCTAATAGAGGGTATGCATACTTATGGATTACATGTCGTTGTCAGTAGGGTACTATATTACATTTATCTACTAGTGCACCCAGGTTACCTTTGCACCCCTAGATTGATAGTTGGTAGGATATTGTATTGCCTTTGTGTACTGTCATGATTGGAGTACCTTAGTGTCTTCAGGTTGATATGATATCCTCTCGTGTAATAATAATGGAAATCATTATTATTTCATTTGAAATGAATATTGGATTGGTTGGTAGTAGTGTTTGTGCCTTCCAATGGTTCGGTAGTAGCATTTGTACCTACTTGTGGTTCAGTAACAACCTTTGTGCCCACTAGTAATTTGATAGGAATATTTGTGCCTACCTGTGGTTTGGTAGCAATCTTTGTGCCTACATGTGCGTCAGTAGTAACCTTTGTGCATTTCTGTGATTCCATGAGTTGTTTTTGGCTTATGTTGGTGGGCCTACCTATGTTAAAAGAGTTTTTGGCATTGATAATGAGCTTTGTGACCATGTTTATGGTTTGAGAATGATGGTGTTTCTAATTATGTTACAAAAAGCATCTCTTAGATGTTTCGGTGGTAATTTTTAATTTAATCCTGATGAACAAGCATGAGTAGTATATGACCTTTGTGGTATGTGGTTATATGAACGATTATCGTATTTCAATTAATGTATGTATAATTAAATGTTCATATATTATTGTGATGCCTTTTATGTGTTCAATGCGAACCTTTCATGTTTGTATAATGGGTTACTTAATATAATCATACTAAAGGGTTTTTTTTTCATGGACCCCTACTTATATAATGGGTAGTGCCCTTTTTAGGGTAGCATGCAAGATCAATTAAAGGCTATTATTTAGGTTAAGAGTTTAGGGTTATGCAGTATATTTTCTGGTATATTTTGATCAAGAAGATTAGGTACTCTTAATGTCTTTATGTATTTCTTTTCACTAGAGTTTTGTAACCACTGACAATTGGTTTTGTTTGAAATGATGTTAAATTTCTTTAACTCCCTAACTAATTTGATTTATAATTGCGTTAATAATTTAAGTGGAGTAACACTTTTAGCCTTAGTACTTGGTAATAGAACAGCAGAGGAAACTGAACTTATACCAAGTGTGGCGGCAACACCCCGGAATTTACTGTTTTAGCTTATGCAACTAACTTTTTAATTAAACATTTTTAGTTTGTAAATTTGAGAGTGTTACAACTTATGTTGCACATTGAGATCACACCATAACATGGTGTAAGACATACTAAGGAAAGTTAACTCCTAATCTCATGATTATCATATGATAAAGTATGCTAGCATAAGAATTATGGGACAAATAATAATACAAATCATTCAGTAAGCTCCCATAGAGTAAACCATATTATTAATCCTCCATTTAGTGACACGTGCTTTATAATTATTAAGATGTTTGGTTCAACCATGCCCAGTTGTCCACCATAAATAAAAGCCATGGCACCATAACATACATAATAGGATATCACACCTTCCACACATGTTAGAATATAATGATGGGGCTTTATTTGGGAATACCATACCCACCACACCTTGAATGCACCTGCTACGAGGACTAACACAAAATGGAATACCTAACCCACCACACATGATCAAAATATATTGAAGTGACTTTTGCAGATGATACCACTCCCACCATACCTTGAATCTATCTATTGCAAAGGCTAACATAAAATTTAGGATGCCATGCTAGCCTAAGCTATAGATATATGAAGTACTAGTAGGCTTATATAGGGATACCACACCCACCTTATCTTATCACTAAAGCGATGTCAATCTACAACAGTATTAATCCTATAAATTATAAATATGTGCATACCCCTACTGACCACAAGTCAGTAGAAAAGGAAAATAAGTAATGAGTGAAAAAAATAAAAGCCACAAGGGAGACTTGTCCACTAACTAATGGCTAGCTATTTGAGAGTTGGAGAAAAATGCTCAAACAAAATCTTAATTTTCATTATTAATAATTATTATATGAAATAACAAATCAAAATAAATTATATTAATAACCAATGGGGTGTTTCCAAGTGATAACATCAAACACAAACCAAGGCATCTAAGCCAACAAATTAGGTGTCTAGAGATAACACAAAACTCAACCAAACAAGATTTTCAAGCCACACCACAATATTCATCATTTTGATTTGTTTCTACTTCTATTTATATATGGTCAAGGTCATGATTTGATGTCACGGTCTAATAGAAAATTTAAAATAGAAGCCCTAAAGAAAGATCAACAAATAATAAATAAGCATGGATAAATAAGGCAAAACTAGTCGACTGGTCCTTAAAACTGATGGACTAGTCTAAGCATATTAGACCTAAAGGAAAATAAATAAATAATAAAACTTTTTGACTCATTTGTCCAACCAGCTGATTGTTGATAAGAGCCATTCAATGGGTTTGATTGGACCACTCAATGTGGTTAGGTTGAGGTCAAAAACTATTTATCATTCTATCTTCCTACTTTCTCTTCAAGTGAGAATAATCTTGAGTGAGTTTAGGAATTATTCTATAGTTAAATTAGTGTTTTCTCTTTATAATTATTTTGATCATGGAGAATATCAAAACATTCTAATTGTGTGTTGCATTTGAATTGTCCCAAACATCAATGTTCTTTCTACTTTGGTCGACATTGTTGTTCTACTAACCAAGCACAAAGATCCTACATTTGTGAAAGATAAATCATCCATTATCTTACACATCACCTCTTCTTGTTTATATTCCTTTAATCTTATCAATAATTTTATTTTAGCTCTTTAACACTTTTATTAAGTGTTTTAGTGTTAAAATTCAGTGAAAGTAGAGTTATAACCTTATTTTCCTTTTGTGAGGAGTTGGTCAAATTTAAGTATCTTTCTTGAAGATTTCATTAGCTATATGATATGATGGTTCTATAGATATAGGATTTGTGTGCTTATTGTTGTGTGTTAAATTAATGACATGTATTTGTCACTATATTATATCAAAAATAAGCATGAAATGATGAGTATGTGTTAAGCATGAATTAA
Organism: Tamarix austromongolica; assembly: GCA_039764185.1. Taxonomy (NCBI): domain Eukaryota; kingdom Viridiplantae; phylum Streptophyta; class Magnoliopsida; order Caryophyllales; family Tamaricaceae; genus Tamarix; species Tamarix austromongolica. Next base: position 85,007,996 of record CM077818.1, on the reverse strand, counting down.
TGTTGTACGATCATGTGTTATTTTATGTTGATTAGATATGCCTAAGTCTCTCTCTCTCTCATGTATTTTTATCCCTAAGATTTCATGTGGGTTATGTTGTTTTTATTTTTCAATAAGCATGATTATGTGTACATTTTAATATGCTAGCATTTATTTTATCATCATCATCATCATCATTATAAGATTCAATGGAAAAATGGCTAAGTTAGCATAGGGTGTATTTTTAACCTTAATTATTGTATATGAGTTTTGTTAGCTTTAATTTCATTTGAGCATATTTTTATGTGTATATTATGGTATATGAACTTTGGTATAAATTTAGGATTCATTGAAGCTGTATGAAATTAATTATGATTTTTAGAACTTTTAAGGTGATTTTATTTGAATAAGGGTATTTTTAGCCTTTAAACATTAAGTCTAAAATTTGGAAATTAAAAAGAACATTATGATAGGTAGATAATTGATGATCAAATAATCTAGTCCCATATAGTTCTCCATAATCTTCAACTTTAAGTGATTAATGCTTTATTTACCAAACAAGGCCTACATAGCATACCAAACCAAACACAACCAACTAATTATTCTAAGTTATCCATCATAACCCATCATTGGTACTTAGTGGTGATATCATCATTACTAATTTAATTCATCATTTGAGTTAATTCATTCATTCCATTCATTGAAGTTCTATCATCCAAGAATCATATCATGATACAATATCAATCCCCAAATTCTCACAAGGTGAAAAAACACAATGGAGACATTCTAGATTAAACCGGTCAATCAATCCTATAGATCAATCGATAAGTTGGCTTAACCGATCTACTATTCTAGCAACTAATAGATCAGCCCCACTAAACCATTTGATCTATTCAGGTTAAGACCAAAAAATTTATTAAACAAAAAAACTAGTTGTTGGGTTAACCTAACCATTTGATTATTCTAGCAACCAGTCGATTGGTTAAGCCAAATCAGCCAATCGATCTATGTAAAACAACCTACATTTACATTTTCATATGCAAATTAGGCCTCCAACATAACCATTCATATATATATTATTCAAATCTTGAAAAATTAAGATTAATTATGCTCAAACACTCAATAATGTTGTGTTCCCAATCAAACATTAAGGTACCTGCATATAACTCATATTTTACCTAAAAATAGTAAAACTCAAGGCATGCTTCACGACAAGCAGTACTCCTATCATACATGTTTGCATACACAAAACTAAAAATCCTAAATCCTATGCCAACCTACATGTTCAATCACCCCACATTATAAGGCAAGAATGATTTACATCAAGTGAAGCTTAGCAAAAACCACACAAAGTAGAGAATACCCCAAGCTAAATTGTATAGGCCTTGATCACCTTAAAAAGAGGAGATTAAAACTTAGTAAATCTCCTTAAAATGTTATTAAAAAAACAAGAGGTTAATAAAATCAAAAAAAGAGACTTTATCAAATGATAAAACTAAGGAAAAAGTTCAGGCCCATAATCTTCTCCTAAATCTAACTCTATCCTATATAAGAGTAAACCAAGAAAGAATTAGAGGAAGTATTAAAATTGTTGTATAAGGTCATAAGTATAGAGAAAGAAGAGAGGAGAAAACAATGGAGGGGGAGAGTGGGGAAATAGGAGGTTTGATGGTTGAGAGGAAGCAATATAAAAGAGGGTTATGGTTTAATAATGAGGCTCATTAGAGGAAATGGACAAGAAAACATGAGGGGGAAGAATTAGACACTTCAAGGATTTTTTGTGACAAAAATTATCCACTTGGGGCATGCACAATAGAAATAGGAAAAAGGATACAAAGGTGTGAGGTCATCAACCACTTTTTGATTAATTTGGTTCCCAAATCAGCTCAAGGTAAAGAATCGTTTGGATTAATGGTCACAAACCTTTTTGATTAATTTGGTTCCCTAAAATATTACAAAGCTTGATTACTAGGTTTTAAGATCATCAAAAGTGATTTCATCTTAAATCAAATTCAAAAAATGACTTAAGTAAGGTGAATCAGTCAATCGGTATGATATACCCATCAAACGGTTCCACCATTCAATCGAATTCCTAGAACCAATTAGCAAGTTACCCTAAACTAAAAACTAAATTGAAAACAACAAACCAACTAATTCATTCATACCACTAGTTGACTGGTGTGCCAGAAAACCAATTTCTTTCCTTTTCCAAATGTTTCCAGATTCTTTGCAAATCAAACCCAATATATGTTCCCAAACCAAGATCAAACACTATCAAATCATCATCAAACACGTGAATTTTCACACATTATATACCTAATTCATGAGATGTTACACACCTTCTCATTCTCATGAGCATTTGTTGCCTTATTTTATAGGTGTTGTTGATATTAGTGTTTCAATGTGATATATGTGGAGAGAGATGTTTAGGGTTGTGGACATAGTGTCATAGTTATCCGAACACTTCTCATGTGTAATTATTCTATTTCTCCTCTATTTTTTGTATCTATTTTGTAATCTTGAACCCCAAAATTAAGTGTTTCTCACACTTGATTTCGATTTGTGAGTTAATTATTTTGGCTTTTCACCTAGTATGGATTGGGCACTAGCAACGTATAACACCCCAATTTTTATAACCAATTTTTTTTTGTAAGACATTTTTCTGGATGTTAAATAGAAACTGTAGAGTGATACCGCTACAACCAAAATATAATACCTACAGTCATTACCTAATATATGTTAGGTGTGATTGTCACCTAACCTGAGTCTAATACAAGGCTTACAAATCTTATAGAGAAAATAAATATAAAATTAATAAGATCTAATAGAGCTCGGTAAGAGCTAGAAGAAAAATAATACGGGATCCTAAAGATCCAACTTAAATTGCTTAATGAGCTAACAAGAGATGAAACACTCTTAACCCCACATAAATCAAGCAAGAGAAACATACACAACACTGAAATAGTATGGTAACATTACAATAAACGTATTTAGTAATACCTAATTATCACATATAAGCATGCTTCACACCAAACATGCTATCATAGTATAACAATATTACATTCTCTAAAGGACTTGGTATAATAACATAGGACTTCATGGAAACTTCCAAGTGTATAACATATGTAAACAAGAAAAGAAAAGCCCCATGGAATCTATAGAAATTTAAATTTGATTAATATTAAACATGTTTATAAGGAAACATACATGATACATGCTAGCAATTAACCTTATAAGACAACTTCAAGCTAGAAACCTAGGGTAGAAAATAGTATATAATATGTTATACCACGAGGATATAGTAGGAAAAGCATGGAATCAGTAAAGGACTCAACAAGCATAAAGGATTCATAAAAATCTTATAGCATCTCTAACATGCATTTCAACAAGTTTCACATAAAGATATATAAGGCAAAGGCACAATCAAGGAAAATCACATAGACTATAGGTGTATGTATTTGAACTCCAAGGCACAAGCCAGAACATTTTTTCCTACCACCTATGTACAAAACCCATAGGGCACAAATAATAGCAACAAGGCATAAAGACCAAGGCATATAGGGAAAATTGTCCTACCACAGTGAAAATGTCAAGAGTACAAATATTCATCATTTCAATAACTCACTCCACTACAAATGAGAATTCTAAGTTGAGGGATTTGTGCAAGGAATTTAATGTCCACTAAGCCCAAAATCAAAATGCCATCATAGGTCAAACATCTCGTCCACTACAAATGGACTTCGGTGAAGGTAGTCACACCATAGGTATCATAATTATTGAGTATAAATTACTCTAGTAGGGTTTAAAATATCATATAGAGTAGAAAAGACACCAAAATACTATATGGTTAACAACCCCTAAAATGTTACCAAAATGCAAAATGAGGGTCATGTTTTTAATAAAGGGAAACTTAGAGAGTAAATATATCGTATAACACATAAGTGCTTAAGGTTTACACATAACCCTAGAGATAAAAAGAGATCATTCAAATAATAAAAATTGATGATCCAAAACATCACCATAGATAAGAAAATCCCTCAAAACTTTTAGGCAAACCCAAAACAAAGGTCAAAAGCCCCAAGACAAAACCCAAAATAAGAGGATATAAACCACTCAAAAAAAAATTAGCAAGTAAAACTAGTATATTTTTTACTATGTAAGAGTTTTAGAAAACCAACTAAAAGTCAAACTTAAGTCAAAAGGAAAATTAAGTCCAACCTAACTCATTATTCATCTACTTAGTCAATCGATAACTAAAACATACTTTAAATATATAAAACCTATTCCACAGGTTCATATATCACAAACGAGTGCAAAAACACCAAAAATCACCATTGTCATTAAGAAGAAAATCAGAAAAATACAATAGATATAAATAGCTTAACCATGTTAAAATAAGGCTCCACTTCAAATTTGACAAGTTTATTCATAAAAAATGACTATTTTATTGATCGATGAGCAATGCTATTTTATACCAAGAAAATTAAATCCAAAAATCAAATAATATTTATTACCAGGAATCACTATTTAACATAATTTATTATTCATGCTCGGTTACTCTTTACAAAGGTCAAGGGTGAATAGTCAAATGTTAAAGTTAACCTTGGGCTCTAAATCATGCTAAAAGCCTTTTTACGGATAAATTTGTCATATTTCGCTTAATAACCTCACAAACATGATTAATCTTGAATTAAACCGTAATAAGTGTTTTTGGGGTGTCATTAGCCAAAAAGATTTTGAATAAAATTTAAAAAAAATATTAACTTTCTTAACCTTTATCAAAAAATTAGAGCATGCAAACATACTCAAACCTAAACGTGTTGCTTATAAAAATTCATATAAAAATTATAACCTACAACATGGTATAATCAATTTAGCAAAACCACCAAAAGATCAAATTCACCCTAGAACATCCATAACTTCTCTTAACCATAAATCATATCAAATATGCTCAGATTCAAACCATAACTACCATTCAAGATCTATAATATGGTATAATCAATTTAATCAAAACAATAACATACTCAAAATCCCCAAAATGATTAAAACACTCAAGCAACAAATCATGGCACAAATCCATCAATAAAAACATTTAATCATGCTTATATGTAGTAAAGAGATATTACCTACAATTTTAAGCACTAAATTAGCAAGAAAAGAAAGAATCAAATATAAAATCAAACTCTCATAAGATTTATCCTTGAAACCTATACCAATCAAGAAAAAGATGAACAAAACCATCACATAAAAACTAAATCAAAGGAGGTAGAATAAAAGAGAAAAGGAAGGTGTATTTAAGTTCAAGTTTTGGAAGAAAAAAATATCAACCATGGAGGAAAATGGAGGAGAGAAGGAGAAGAAAAAGTGGTAAATCAAAGGAGAAGAATCATAAAAGAAAATGGATAAGTATGGAAGACTTTTAGTGTTTTAGGTGGTGGTTTGTGGTGGCCAAAAGGTGGAGATGGTGTGTCATCCTAGGGGAGGAAAAGACAGAGTTAAGGTTGAAGATGATGGGGCTTGTTGATGGATAAGATCAAATGAGAGGATTTAGATGATATTTTGAGAGGTTTACTTAGCATTATGGGTTAAGGATATTTAGATAATAACACAACTAAGATATTTTGTATAAAAATTATCAAGGAAGGGAAGAAAGAAGGTGTCATATAATAAGAGAAAAGAGAAGGGGAAAAAAACATGCTGAGTTAGGAAAGGTAGAAGAGTAGATTAGTAGTTGCATATGATAGGATATTTTGTGACAAAATATCTAAATAATGAGTTGAGGGCATGGTGACAAATGGTGGAAGAAAAGGAGTGGACAAGATTTCTCCATAGAGTTAGAATGAAAGGTTAGGATGACAAGAAGACGGGTGGAGGAGAAAAGAAAGAAGAAAATGTGGCTAAGAGTAAAATGGTGACTTTAGCATGAAAATCAAACTCAATTTAGTAACATAATGGAGAGGAAGCCATGAAATGGTTAAGGGACTATAATAAGTGGTTCTTATATATAGCAGTCAATAATGAAAGGTTGAGATAGATTCTCACAAGATTAGGCAAAGATTAGAGAAAGAAAAATAACATTTGATGACTTATTATGTCTGAAATTAAATGAATAAATCCAAAAGATATAAAAAAATCACCTAAAAATATAAAATTATTTTTTCTCAGTAACATTAAAATATAGTGATCTCTAAAGTTTATAAATTTTAGATTGGTAAAATGGTCGTTTTGGGGTTTAAAATGTGTTTAAATCACACTAGTATGATGAATAATATCTTTTTACCAACAACTCAGTTTTAAATTTTGAAAGAGTATAAAAGGATAAAAAAAAATTCAAAAATAAAAGAATTTGAATGATCCAAAGATGTTTGATAGCCTAAAGTGACTCAGATCTCACAAAAATGAATTTGTGAAAAAGGGTTAAGAAGAGGAAATAAAATGTTTCAAAAACAAAACTAGGGCAAGTTAATAAAGAATGTAATAAAATATTCAAAATAAGATGATTTTATTTTTAAACACGGAATATCCTAAATATGCTACGATTTTTGAGAATAGGGTATTACATGTCTTTTATGTGCAAGCTGTGACAGTAACACCCATTACTTTATTATTATATTTTCATAAAACAAAATTTGAAGCATTACAATTATTCTTATTAATTATTATCTTTAAAAATATTAATTAAATTCATTATTATTTTTATAAATAATTATTAATATTATTGTAACAAAATTAATATTAAAATTGACTAATATTATCATTATTTTTTTATTAAATTTATATTATTACCTTAATTGTTAGTATCATTAATTATTATATTTATTATTTATATTGTTAATTTATTATTATTATTATTATTAAATTTATTATTATTACTATTTATCATGATAATTAATAAATGTATTATTAATCTTCAAATTGTTTTTATATTAATAAATTAAAATTAATACTATTAGTTGTTAATTTTATTGTTATTTATTACATTAATATGACCTACTTTTCTTGGAGCTCATCCAAACTAATTTCATTAATGTTGTTGTGATTTGATATAGTATTATAAACTTTAAAAATAAGATAAGCAGAACATAACCCTGACTCATTTAAAAATGACTCAATTACAAGTACAATTGTTTTGACTCATCTAAATGTTGGTTTATCTCAGAGCTTTAGATCTTAGTTATTTAGGTTCCAAAATATATAATAGTTTGTGATAAAAAAATATATATATAAGGAGGTTAAAAACGTATTAATGAACCAGCTCACTACCTGAGCGATAATCGATCGCTTGTTGGATGAACTTGAGTGGGATTTCTCCGCCACAAAAACTACAATATATTATTAGGAATGACTATTGGTCGGGTTTTACTCAAAATCCAACCATTTTTATTTATTGTATGTATAAATAGATATGGATAAATGGATATGAAAAAAAGAAAAAATATATGTTGGGTTTGGGTATAAATAAGGATAAATGATCCTCAAATTTGATTTTTCTATATAAAATTATTTTTGTACCTTTTTATTTATATAATATTTGATTTATTTTTTAATGCTAAAATTGGAAATATAATAAAAACTTAATAATTTAAGTATTTAATTCTAATATAAGATATTTTTATTTTAAACCCAATGAATCGTAAATACGACGAATTTAACCTAATAGATATATAGATAAAAAAAAAGTGTTAAATTTAAAATAAATATAGATAAAAATTATTTTATTAAATTTAAGTAATAGATAGATGATATTTGATCCGTATCTATACTGTTGTAATCTCTAAACATCACCCATGTGATGATGGTACAACCAAGGCTCCACCGGCCTCATCGAACAAAATATGTGGGGATTTGGGGTTCCTGTCGTCAATTATATCTAGATCGCCGTATTATTTTAATTTGTGAACGTAGGAGGTAAAAAATGTGTACATCGTGTAAAGTACGGGTAACGATCGGCTCCGGTCAAAAAGGCCGTATGTCGCGCTCGTCCGCATGATTCATTGATCAGGGCGCTACTCTACGTCGATCTGCTAGTTGTTTGTGTCCTGACATTGGATTCCTGTAAACTTTTTTTCTTCTCTTTCATGGAGGTTGAACTAGTACCATTTTTTTAGTTAATTCATTAAGAAAAAGGATCGAATGGTTAGGTTTTTAAATAAATATATATAATTTATGATAGGATGCAGCTGTGTTCCGCTGCTTCTGAGTTGGCGATTCGAAGTCTATTACTTTGTAAACTTTTCATAAACAAAAATATTAACTTTTTGACACTTTCCGTACTGCCATTTTGGTGCCATCATGGTGTAAAATATTACGTGAAAGAAGATATCATTATATATATATATCAAACTTTGTTAATGTAATCATGGGTCAAACGGATGCAAAATCAAACAGTATTAAAATATTAACGAGTGTATATTGAATATAAAATTAAAAAACTATGGTCCGGGTGTCATAGTTTTCCTTGTATTAACTTCACACAAGAAAATTATGGTTATCGGTCATTAAAGCTAATTATTTTTTATTAAATAATTAGAATTCAAATAAATTTTAAAAAATATTAACCTACCGATAAATTAAATTTATCCAATAATACTAATTTTTTAGCTCAAAGAAGAAAATAACTATATTTTCTCAACTACCTTGTAAAATTTTAATATCTTGAACCCCATAGTTATTTTTTATTTAATTATTATATTGAAATATGTGAAGTTTCATTTATTTTTAAAAGTAAAAGTAGTTTCACTCTGATAGACTTTTTATATCAGTATACTTGTAATGATAAGAACATTGTCTCTTTTAATATTAATTGTGAGATTTCTATATATTGTATTGCATTAAATTATTTAATTGAACAAACTAACTAAAAAATGAAATTAAAGTATTCATTCAATATTTAAATGATCAAATTATTATGCAAGTATACATCTAAAAAATCATGTGTCGGCAAACTTTGGTATTAGTCATACTATATATAAGAATAGAGTGTAGAACTTTTCTTTTTCTATCCAAATGTGTGGTATCATAAGTCAAATATCTTATTGGTTCATGCATTTAACATAAGCAACATATCTACTATCCCACTTACTACAATTGTAAAAAGTACAACTTGTATATTAAATTATTATTAAATTACACTAAGAAATGTAAAAATACTTACAAAATAGAAGCTATCTTCTATTTAAATTTGATAAACTTTTAAAACCGCCTTATATTTAGATCAAATGATATAGTACATTTTAATAATAATAAAAATAATATAAAATGAATGTTAATAATTATAAAAATAAATAAGTTGAAGTATGGTAATATCTCTACGAGAGTTTCAAATGCTAAAGAGAAGTTTGCAAAAGTTTAGTTTCAATTATCCAAAGACCCATTGAGTGAATCGTTAATACAACAAGGACAACAACACTTGCTAGCATATTATCACCATACCAAATGTGAAGAGAAATTTTATAAAAATAAAAATAAAAACAAAAAATTCAATGGCTCACATTGGGAGATTCTAACATTAAATTCTTCCATTCTATTGTTAAAGGGAGGAAAAATCATAATCAGATTTGGCTATTAAAGATAATGCAAGCAGGGTGCACATTAATCAAAAGACCATTTATGCCACACTTTATGCATTCTTTATTTCTCTTATGGGCACTAAAACTACGTAGTATGGTTCTTTCCAATAGGTAATCATTGACAGAAGACCAAAATTGAACATCGCCCAACAAAAATAACTTCTTAACCTATTCACTAAAGAGGAGCTTAAGGAGGTTATATTCTCTATGACTAATGATAAGGCCCTAGGGTCAAATGGTTACAATGGTTTCTTCTTCAAAGTAGTATGGCAGATAAGTGGAGATGATATTTGGAGGGTTGTAAACCAAGCTTACCTTACTGGCAATATCCCCCGATAGTTTAATGTTTCAGCTTTGAACTTAATCCCCAAAATACATAACCCTAAAAATCCATATGAGTATAGACATATATCATGCTACAATTTCTTATAAAGGAACATTGATAGAATTATAACTGATAGAATGCATTCAATCATGCCTTATTTAGTAGGAGATTCTCAAGCAGACATCATTGAGGGGATAAACATCATAGAAAACATTCTCATGGCTGCTAAACTAGTAAAGAACTATCAACATAAAAATATTTTTTCCCGAGTACATAATTAAATTGGATATAAAAAAGGATTATGATACAGTAAGTTGGCATTTCATTCATAAAATGCTTTTGGCGCTAAATTTCCCTCCAACCTTTGTTAAGTTAATCATGAGTTGTACCACAATTGTTTCTTATTTACTTATGTTCAATGGAATCCTTTACCTACCTTTTAAGGCAAGGAGAGAAGTCGGGCAAGGTGATCCAATATCTTCTTACATTTTCGTACTCATCATGGAATACCTTCACACGACATTAAAATTATTATAGGAGAAGAAAGAGTTCAAGGCTCATCTAAAGAGCAAGAAAGTGCAACTTACTGACCTAATGTTTGTTGATGACTTTCTCCTCTTTTGCAGAGGAGATATTAAATCTATCCTAGCAATGCAAGAGTTGTTCGCACACTTTTCCAATGTCTCGGGCTTACATCTCAATCATTCAAAAATCCATATTTTTTTTATTGAGGATTAGTGGATGACAGGATTAAACAAGAAGTGTTTGAAAGGCTTAAATTCCTAATTAGGTGTATTCTCGATGAAATATCTAGGAGTACCTTTGTTGGTAAAATACCTAACTTATCACCACTTTCTCCCTCTAATTGAAAAGATAAATTCAAAAATAGGAGCTTGGGAAAATAATTTTTTGAGCTATGCAGGTCATCTATAATTGATCTCTTTAGTCCTGTATGACATCCAAGCCTTTTTGAACCAATTTTTTCTATTCCCCACAAATTTTTTGCATACTCTCAACAACATCTTTAGTTCATTCCTTTAGAGTGGTTCATAAACTATCTCTGGGAAATCACTTATTGCTTGGTCTAAGGTATGTCATACTAAAAATGAAGGAGGATTAGGACTATTAAATCTAGAATGGTGGAATTTTGTTGCAATAGGCAAGCTTCTCCGGGAAATAAATGAAAATATAGATGTTCTTTGGGTTCGTTGGATTCATGATTTTTATGTAAAAGATAGGAACTTGCGGACTATGCTAATCAAAAAAATTTATCTAGTCTATTTAAAATAATTTGGATCAAAGAAATAAAATCCAAGCTCTTATTGATTCACCTCATAATGCATAGATATGCAATGGTCTTTCTTATAGTATATCAAAGGCATATCACATGATGAGACCTTGTAGGCTAAGGGTAACATGGTACCATACTGTATAGAGCAAATTCACCTTGAAAAGACATAGTTTTATCCTATGGCTAGCAATGCATGAGGGTTTGATGACAAAGGATAAAATGGTGGGGTGGGGGAATACCAACGGATCCTCACTGTGTACTATGTGAACAAAAGGTTGAATCCTTTCAACATCTTTTTTTTACCTATGCATTCTCCAAAGAACTCTGGATTATGATAATTAAGAACTTTGGGACACAACAAGCTATTGAAGAATGGGATATGTTAATCTAATTGATCTAAAAGGGAGATCAAGGACCAAGATAAATAAGATGCACCTTAAGATCTCTCTTAGATGCTATTATGTATCGAATATGACATGAAAGGAATAGTATAATATTCCAACATAAGAAGAAGATGCCAAAATAGATAGATAGTATATTGGTTGCAAACTTGGCATATAGGATGCAAAATCTAATTAAGAGTGAATCGTTTGCTAAAATTGCACACCGTGTAGACAATATGATCCACTAGCTATAGCTTAATATTATTACACATAATAATTTTGATTTGGTCTTGATGTACCTAAAAGATTGATATTGGAATGTTAAATCATTACATTTCTTATAAAAAAAAGTAATGATAACTAATTGTAACATATCGCTTTTTCATAACACAAATTACCATGTAATTAGTCTTATAACTTGTTTGTAAAATTTTCCATATTGATTTCCAAGTCATTCATATTAATCTGAGCCTTCCATAGTTCATTTTATTCTTTGGCATAAAGTCACATTTTTCACGATTCTTTTAGTTAATTCATTTTACTTATTTTAACTCATCCATATTTCTTGACTCATTTAAAAATTATTTGTTCATTTGTCAACTCATTTTGTTCCATTTTAGTTTACATGTTCCTTTCCAATCACAAAAAAATTACGATAAAATGATTTTATTCTTTTTTTATAAATTTTAATTGTTTAAGCTCTAAACCAATTTTGAGATCAAAATTTTATATATATTTCATTTTAAATTATTTTTTCATCAATCTATATTCATTCGTCATTTGTAGAAAAATGTATTTTCGTTGATTATCTGATTTTTCTCATTTTTGCTTATTTTTTTATTTATAGAGCTTTAAACCAACCCAGATACCTAAAAAAATTTTACATTTGGTTTCTTAAAACTAAATTTCACCTCTCCATAACACTCATGGTTTTTGAGATCTATTTGCTAATTTTCCTAAGAAAATTCCATTCGTGGACTTTCTTGCCATTTAATTAATTAAAATTAAATGTAAATTAATCTCCTAACTATCATTTGAATCTAAAATTTCCATCTAACTAAACCAAATTAGATTTACCAATCTAGTTACTTTCATTCAAGCAAAATCTTGGTTGAAGGTTCAATTACCATGACTTTATGTCATAAACACTTATACACTCAATCATAATCTATCACGCTCATCATTATACCTTTAATTCAAGTGTTGGTATAGTTAAAATCACCCAAACCCCTCCTTTATTATATCTCATGTTCATTTGCCCATTTTATACACCATTTACAACAAACTTCATATAAAATCACATTTTTGCCTATTCTTGTCAGCTGATTTTCTTTTGACTTTTGGTCCTTCATTCTCTCTTATTCTTCTCCTTCTCCATCTCCCTCTCCCTTTCCCTCTCATTTTTAATTCATTTTAATTCTTTCATTTCATAATTTAACTTTATACTCTTTACCCTTAAAATTGCATAATTTCCCCTTTTCTTTTCCCTTTCTTCCCTCAATCGTTATTAGCCTATGCGACCTATTATACTATTCATTATGTTGATTTTCTTTCATTTTCTCTTACCTCTCACGAAATCATCTTGGCCTCCTTGATTTTTACTAGGAATTATTCCTCTCATTTAAAACCCTTCTCCCTTCACTTTCCTTTACCTTTAGTCATTGTTTGGAAGCCATGAGGTTGGCCCCTACGTGATTATAGCAACAACTATTGCATGTGTTTGGCTACATCTGATTCTTCTCATCATCTTATCACTCATTTCTTTTATTATTCTGTTTCCTTATTGTCAACTTATCCCCCAAGCACTTGATATAATTATAGGAATCTTCATGTAGTAGAAAACACAAGATTTGGCATTCATCATTATTGGAACCATTTGTTTTTCATTTAGAAATAATCTCCCATAAAATTGAAGACAAATGGATGGCTACGTTGCCATTAATAGATGAAACGTATCATACAAGCTATTAGGTGTATATGTGCATGTGCATGTCGTGCATGGAGGGCATGAATACATGCATGGGGGAAGCTTAGATTTGCATTAATGGGTTTAATTAATTAATTAAGTAGTAGAGTTAGAGATTAGCTAGAGAATAAAGGAGCATAAATCTACTTTTTTGAAGAATATTCTATATTCTAGTATTTTTTAGCTAGGTATCTTTTGAAGAATTATACATTTTATCTAGTATCTTGTAATAAGTAGCTTGGTTATATAAAGCCATAGAACCACAATTGAAGATTATGAAATTGAATGAATTGAAGTTGAATGCAAATTGCAAGTATTAAATTCTCTGTGAGTTCATCTCAAGTTTAATCGAATTTATGTGAACGATTAATCTTAAAACCCTTAATATCTTTATCTGTTTGAATTAGAGGTTAAGTATTATCTTTTTTAAACTCTATAACCCATGCCTTTCTAGCCATATTCATCATCCAAACACATCCTAAAATCAAAGCCCTAATATGCAAAACCCTAACCCTAATTTACCATTTGAAACTAAACCCTAGCCCAAACCCATGAAACCATTCATCTTCAAACTCTAATTGTCGAATCATCATCATCACCATCTCATTATTATTGAATCATCATCATCATAGTCTCATCAAACTTGAATCACCTTCATCATTAATTCATCACCATCACCAAATCATCATCATCATTAATCCACTTTGTTTGAATATCTTCTTCTTCTTCTTCTTCTTCTTCTTCTTCTTCTTCTTCTTCTTCAATTCACCACTTTTGAATCATCCTCTTCCTAATTACAACATAATTGAGCATTGGTTTTACTAATTTAATAATTCCACATTCCCACACACATCAACAAATCTTACTTTTACTATAAAAAAATACTAAGAATAGATGATAGGGTGTATAATTCTATTAATAAGAAACAAATAACAAGATGACTTAAAATCTCAAGTACAAACTAATATAACAAATTTTGGCAAGTTAAGAATCTATCAGAGTAAATAACTATAGGGAGGGGATTCTCCTATCACCTAGCATATCAATGTTATAGACTCTATAACATGTCATGCCCTATAAGATACTAACACCCTACTTCTCACTAAGCTTCACTCAAGGCAAAACATACTCTTAGGCCATCTCCATCTCAATACATAAGTCTTGGTTGTGTCATACAATGAGTGTAAATATGTTAATGATAAAGCCTAAACACATCTTTGTGCTACCCTTACCTCAACTATGGCATGATCCACCCTCCTTATCCCTCTCAAGCTTCACAAAGTTGTGAAGGTTCAAATGTAGCCAACATTATACACACAACGATCATACATATCATCAAATTAAAATACCTATTCAATATGAAAATTGATACAATATTCAATAAATTATAACATAAGGATTAATTTGATCATTCCCCATAAACAAGTTTAGTTTATGTTGAACTCTATGTCAGCAAAATATAGTGTATATTAAACAAGGATAATAAGGATAAGCAAATTTGGATATGAAAGGATAAGGTACACCCTATTTTAGCTCAATTTTAGGTTCTTCTTCTTTCCTTCTTAGTAGCACAATACTTCCTCTATCTTTCTCTGTCTTCTTATTTCTTTCTTTTTTCTAGTTAGCCTTTTCCTCCATTTTTATTACTTCCTATATGGGGACTAGCAAACACAATATAAGATATGTTGTAATATAGGTCACCTCCTACATACATCCATCACCTATTACCCTACTTCCTTTTTTTATTTTTCTTCTTCCCCTTTTGCTTCCCTTATCCCTTCCCGACCTACACATCCCATGCGCACACCCTACCACTTCTTCTTCTTCTTCTTATCCTTACTCAACCCATACACACAACCATCCCCATCACCTGCCATTGTCCCTAACACTCAACCATCTTTTCCCCTACACCACCCAGCCATCCTTCATGCATCTTGCGTCTCCCCCTCCTTTGATTTTTCTTCCTTCCCCGATTCACACCACACATACACACATGTACATATATACATATATATACTACACACTCTCCCTTTTTCCTCTTTGTTTGGCCTCCACTCTATTATTTTTGTATCAAAAAGCCACTACTCGAGCACCCCTCTCTCTTCTCCTTTCTTCCTTATTCTTTTCTTCTCCTTTTCCCCCTATTTTTAGCTTTTGAACCACCATCTCCACCACCGTGCAGCACCATAGCCATCACTTGCTTCCCTTTGGCCAATGGATTGACCACCAAGGTCACCCCAACCTTCTCCTGCATTGTCAATGGCCATCATAGCCGACTACCACCTCTTTTTCCTTCTTCTTTCTCTCGTCCATCATATTTTTACAAAGCACATGACCTGCACATGACCTCAAGTATGGCTGTGCAACACTAAAAATTTCTATTGCACGCCCATGCAACCTAGTACTACCTGGTTGTGCGATCTTTTCTCTCGACTAGGGTTGCACCACTTGTAGCACAACCATGTAGCTTCACATTGTCAGCCTTGCACCCCTATTTTTACCCTCAAACCTTGTATAAACACCACAAAATTTTTACCATAGCTCCACCACACATTTTACTACACATCCACACATCCCAACCTTCCATTTGACTACGGTTATTTTTACCTTAATTTCTCCTTCAGTTAAACTCTTTGAACCTAACCATGAATTTTGTTGTTTTTTGTAGGTGATATTCTGGTAGCTTCGGAGGAGGAAGTCTAGGATTTACATGCTTAGAGCCCGGTGTCCTATTTGGTTAGGATATTATTTGATGTTTAGGGTTTTGTCTTATTTACTTGTATGGTTATATATATTTTTCATGATATTATTGATTTATGATGTAACATGTGTTCATCATGATATTTTGTGATGATATGAATAATATGTCGAAAGGAAGTGAGAATGGGTGAGAGATAACATCATGATTTTGTTTTGATAATGTTATATTGGTGAAAATATATCTTATGGTATGAAATATGAGCTAAATAAGCTTTGATAAGTGGAAATAAGTATTTTTTATGAAGTATGATGATAATTGGTGGATTTGGAAAATAATGTGTGTGGAAGGTACATGATTTTATAAAATAAAGGTTATTGTTTGTACTTAAGGGTAATTTGGTCATTATGGTGTAATAAGGAAATTTCTGGTATTTTATGTGTTAGGTAGATTAAAATATGATAGTGATATCATGAGGAAGACTTGAAAGTATTATTGTTGTTTTGGAGTCCTTAAATGAAATAATGGTAAATTTGGGCATAATATCTTATAATGATAATATCATTATTCCATGTGTAAAATTTAGAGGTTATTAAAATTCTAAATATGTTGTTACTTATTGGCTTTATGAGGTTATCTATTGGAATCGGTAATTATGTAAATTTCATGGGAGGTATTATGGCTAATATGTGGAATTAGGGTTTTTGAGATTTATATGAGTAATACATTGGGATATGATTATTAATGTATGTGCATGGGAATTAGATCATGCATTATGGGTATGATAATAATGATGATATTCAAGAGTGACTTATTGCAAACTATGGATGGATAATGAATACATGAGAATGATTGCTAAAGGGAGTGTAATTAATGGTTGAAAAGGGCTAAGGACTTAAGCCTATGCTATATGTGTATCTATTTTAATGTGTTTGATGCCTGAGAATCAATCTTGAATAAGACACTAATCGCTTAAAGTGAAAGAGCATGTGAGTAGGGTCAAGGTGATATATATATATATATATATATATATATATATATATATATATATATATATATGTATGTATGTATGTATTCCCATTCCACCAAGGAAAATAGTGGCTTGGAAGAGTTTTACCCCAAAAAAGTGATGTTTTTAATCTCCATTCCACCATAAAGAATAGTGGCTCGGGAGCGTGTTTCCCTCATAAGGTACTTCAGTCTGTTCCACCAGATTAAGAATAGTGGAGCCCCTACTCATCGTGAAATGAAAATGTATCAATATAACATATGGAAAAGACATTAATAATTTAAAATGGAAGAATGTGTGAGTCAGGGCTAAGGTATTATTTTTATATATATAACTCATTCCACTAGGAATAATAGTGGCTCGGGAGAGCTTTGGTCCAAGAAGGTGGTGTTTTCATATCTACTCCACCGGATGATAATAGTCGCTCCAGAGTGTTGCCCCCAAGAAGGTGCTTTAAACTGTTCCACCAGTTTAAGAATAGTGAGATTACTACCCTCAATATATATAAAAGAATGAAAATGGATTATGTTTAATAAAGAGATCTAGATCATATTCTATACTATGAGATGCTTCATTTATTTGTTTATTCACTTATTATTTGATGTGAAAGCATGTGCTAATTATATCCTTGTTTCAATAGTATTATTCCCTTACTTAGTACTTAGCATACTAACCACCCGTTTTATGGGTGCTACTCATTCCCACGAGCAGGAGACCCTATTTCTTATATGCAGGTCTCAAAAGGTCTACTAAATGATTATGTTGCCTATGATGCCTTATGTGGGGATGAGTAATTCCATCTGTATTAGGAGTTGGGTGAAGAGTAATGTTATCTAGTAGATGTATTTAATCAGATACCTTTTTGGACTCTTGATCCACGATATTCCTATCTTTTGTATTTTGTATATTATAACTCAGAGTTAAATTCCAAACTCGTCATTATATTATAAATATTTCTTTTGTTTCTAATTTTCTTGTGTTACTTTAAATGTTCTAGCCTTGTAATTGATGTAAGGATGGTTGCATGAGTTAGATTTATGTTAATTAGTAACACCCAATATTTTACTTATTTACTTCCACTATAAAAATAACATTTTTTAGTAGTGAAAATTGAGGTGTTGCAGGAAGTCTACTGGTTAGGTCTTTAGTTATGTCAAGCTAACTATGAATGCTTCATGATTAGTAAATTAAGGTACTAGTTATGCGCATATACACTAGTAATTTTTGGTAATGCCTAAGCAACTAACAATGGCTGTTTTTTTTTTTGTAAATTATCTAGATGTTTTAATGTCATGTAATTTTACATGTTTGCAAACTTTATAAAAAATTACTACTAGTGAAAGTGCACACATCTTTATTCCCCATCCAATTTTGTTATTTAGTCCTTAAATTCTTGTTTGAGTGACTTAAATTATGCGTTTAGCTCTTGGATTGATTATATTACTTATTGTCACAAGGAATTACCTTGAGTATGATCTTTAAGAGGCCTAGAGAAGGTTGATTTTTCCATAGGTTGTGGTGGAACCCATCGAAAGTAATTATTAGTACAACATTTGTAATACTTTATTCTAAGGTTATTACCACTTCTTGAAACATGGATTGTTGCACACCTATCTATGCAATGAAATAGTATGAACTCAGAAACATTAATTTGTGTATGGTGTGGAGAGAAATGAGATAAAGAACTCATTTCAATTGTTGTTTCTAACCTCAATTTTTTGTGGGGATTTTGCTCGGTTAGGCTCCTTGATTTTCCCCTATATAGTCCCTATTTTGTGTAGGGATTATGATTTGTGGGTTGTTTTTGATTTGTTGATTCTACTTCGGTGTGTTTATTGTGATACCTTCTTCTTAACATTAATATTAGCAGTAATGAATGCAATAATCTCATTAGTTTGTCTCTACTTATGTGTTTTTGTTTTCTTTTTTGATTTGTGTAACAACATTGTTGTTGTTGTTGTTGTATTTTTTTTGTTTTGTAGGGATCATAACTTCTTTTTTCTACTGTTACTACTCTTGTGTTGTGAAGGTAGAGAAGTTTGTGTATGGGGGATTCTCAACAAGTTGAGCAAGTGCATGGAAAGTAGAGTAAATAAGATGGTTTGTGAATGGGGGATACATAAAGATTAGAAGCAAGTTTGTAGGTTTCTGCTTTGTTTTTTTTTTGGCCATTTATGGTGATTTAAATGGAGAAGAAGGAAAACCAGCAACTAAAATAGATTTTGGGGTTAATTAGTAATTGTAGGTTAGAGTAGTAAAGGAACTTAGAGGGAGTCTTTCTTTTTTTTGGGGGGGGGGGAGGTATTTATGTCATTTAATATTAGTTGGGGATGGAAAAATAACCATTGGGTGGGATGGGTTAATGTGACAATGGTAGTTTAGTAATTTTAGGGTTTTAACACCTGGAGGATATGAAAATCTGATTGGGACCTAGGGATCTTTTTGGGGCATTTTTATTTGTGGCTTAAATATGGAGAGAAGAATAGGTATATAAGTGTTTGTTAGAATAGGGGCAATTTTGTTATTTTTGAACAAAATTTTATTTCTCTTATTGGAAATTTTAACAAAAAAAAGTAATATAAATGCAACTGGTGCTCGAAAATAAAAATACAGGATTTTTTTGTGTAGTGTAAATTAGAACGGGGGGCATATAGTGCATTTAATAAAAATATAGGTGTATATCGTGCAATAAGTCTACTTTCAATCACCCAAACCTTATCATTATGATTAAGATAGTTATTAATAATTATTAATTATGATTGTTGTTCATAATAAGTTGTTAATTAGTATAAAAATAATTTTTTCAATAAGTACTATTTTATTATGTATTATGATTAATATTATCTCAAGTATATTAAAAATTATTAAAATAATTAATATTTTAATTGAACATTTTTATCAATTGATACTAACTATAATTTAAATTCATAACTATTTGTTACTAAATTTATTGCTTAATGTTATTTTAAAATAATAATGTCATCTTACATAAGTTCATATTATATCATATAAAAGCTCATAAAATATTGAGATCAGATTAGATTATATCAACAAAAATAAGTTGAAGATAATAAACCCTTAGTATACCATTAACATGATGGTCCATCAGTTATTGCTCATCGTCAACTATTCAAATACTTTACAAGGTTGTTCAAAAAAAAAATTGAAAATTCTTTACTAAGTGTTTGTAATATACTAATAGATGGACACATGGAAACATTAAAGACCATCATTTTGAGCCCTTATCTTTCATTAATTATTTTCAAATAACAATATAGTAAAATGTGTAATGTATTATGCAGTTTTTCTTGTTATATTATGTAAGTTTTTATAGTAAGATATGTAAATATAACTATCTTTGTTGAGTCAAAGAAAAAGATAACTACTTATTAGATTATTTTTATGATTATATTAGTTAAATTTAATTATTGATCGCCATAAATTGAATTAAATAAATTTAAACAATATTAATTAGATAGCTTCACAATTTGATTATATGTACTTTCCTTAAATTTTATATGAAGAGAATGTGGAATGTCATCTTTATACAACCAAATACTTTAAATAACAGCTAGTAAGTTGTTATTATATTTTAATTGTAAATACCTCTTTCAATCACACATGGATGACAATCTAATTTTGTGTAAACGTACTCAAGTAATATTACTATTTTGCCATGAAATTTTGGCATTAAAATTAGTTCAATTTTTTTTTATATTGAAGGGTAAAAATGTTTAACTATTGAACCAAGTTTTAAAATATTTGAACTTGAGAATAAATTTGCCCACCTATAAGAACTTGCTTAGCAATAAAATCTATACATATCTATATCATACAACAAATTTTGTCCGCCTTCTGCACATCCATTTTGTTCACACCTACTGGCCTAACGTCCTAATAACCTGCATCCGGTAGTTTTCAACAAAAGT
Organism: Tamarix austromongolica; assembly: GCA_039764185.1. Taxonomy (NCBI): domain Eukaryota; kingdom Viridiplantae; phylum Streptophyta; class Magnoliopsida; order Caryophyllales; family Tamaricaceae; genus Tamarix; species Tamarix austromongolica. Next base: position 84,986,847 of record CM077818.1, on the reverse strand, counting down.
CTCACCTACATTAGTTTTCAATTTCCAAAAATATTCAAAAGTCACTTCCAATTTGATACAATCAAATGATAGAAGAATTTGGAAGGATGTATTTGTACATGTTATATTCCTAGATTTCTTTCTTATGAGCAGTAAATACATACAATTAACTAAATAGGCTACATTAGCTACATACAATACAATTAGCTAAATGGGCTACTTTAATATTTGTGACTTTTTGTCTATTCATATTTATAATAATAATTTTCCTATGAAATAAGGTATAATATATTAATAATGTTATGATTTAATTTTATTAAAAAAATTCAAACATCACTTCACACTTAGTATAATTAAATTATGTGAGAATTCAAAATGATGTACGCATTTTACTCCTATACTTCTTTTGAGTAAATGCATACATGCATACAAATGAATATATGGGTTATATTCTTTGTATAAAATATAATTAAATAAATGTGTTATATTCATATTTGTAACTTTTTCTATTTACATTTATAACAATAATGTTACTATAAAGTAAGGTATTGTTAATATTATTATGATATTAATTTTTATCAAATATTGGGTTAGTTTGATTTCGATGTTCTAGTTTGCCTAAAACCAATGCCACGGCCGCTCCAACAACAGGTCGGGCAACTGATTTTGGGCTCGAGAACTAATGTTGGACAATCAATGGTTCATGATAAATGGTCCCAATTTCAAAGGATGCGATAGCCCAATTTAACTGCCATACTAGTTTACCAACTTTGGGAAGTGAGTTTGACTAGCCTTGCAGTTTCTGGGCCTGTACCCCGAGTGCTTCTTGAAACTGATACGGGATCTCATGTAACCATCATGTTTTCCCAGCAACAAAAAAAAAAAAATTAGTAAAAAATAAATAAAATGCAACCCTTCTTACCCAAGAAGGAGAATAAGGGGGACAAATAACCCTTAACATATGAGAAAAAGAGATAAATTTAATTAATGATATTTGACATAAATTTTTTTAAATATATTATATTTTAAATAATTTCACCTAGATATCTTTACATTTTAATTTTATTTTACTTGAACATCTAAAAAAATATCTAAATAAAATAAAAAATAATAATTTATTTTTAGTATTTAGATACTTATATAAAATTACATTAAAATATATATATATATATTTAAATGAAATCATCAATAATATAAGGTATAAGAAATAAATTAGATCAAATATTAAAATATTTAAGTGGAATTTATAAGAATTCACGACAATCGCGAGCGTAGGATAAAATTGATGAGATGCATAATAGAAGGGTGAGGACAAATTCGTCGAGGGGACAGGAATTGGCTATCGGGATTTGGCATCACACGTTGATGAGTGTAGCTTTGTGGCTGAGAAATGGAGTGTTTGGATAGGGCTTTTATGTCCATGTTTTAGTGTCATGGCTTTTTAAGCCCATTGATGCATTATCCGAGCAATAAAGCCAGAAGCTTTATACAAATAAAAAAAAAATTTTAAAATTGAGAAAGATGACACTCTTACTATCACTACGGCTGCTACTACTATTACTTTTAAGCTACTAAATAGTCATAGTATCTCACAGTCCAATTAAATAATTTTAATTTAATATTTGAATGAATGACCTCACCCATATTTGCAACGTACCATCTTCGTCATGCGCACATGAATATTGTTATTGAATGTGTTTAAATTTCTATATCATTTTATCAAAAAAAAAAAAAAAATAGAAGTAAAAATTATTGAGACGTATATAATTAATAATGAAGTAATTATCTTCATAATGTTCATAAACTATTTAATATTTTAAAATTAAATTTTGGATATGAAATAGTAATTAATTAAGAAGTTTGTAATTATTATGATTATGGATAAGAGGATTAGATACATTATGTGTATAATTAGCAACTAAATAAATTAGTATTTAGAAGCTAGTTATATATATGATATATTGACCGATTCAGAAAAAGAAAAATTATGAGAATTAAAATAAGTATTTTTAGAAAATATTAATTCTAGAAAAATAGAGTTTTCTTTTCTTAAATTAATTATGATAAGTTTAATAATTTAGATAGTATTCCGACTAATATCCATATGTGGTTTGTAGGATTTCATCTAATATAAAACAAATGATGTTTTGAAGGTTCATGTTTATTATAATATAGATCAATAATTTTTATGCAAAAATTTATCTTTTTTTTTTCTAATTTTTTAGTGTCGTTGAGAATAATGTTTGACCATTAATTTTTTTAAAGTATAATATATTATAATATAAAAATATAATTATTATATTTATATCAAAAAAATATTTCTATAATATTATTTTTATATTTTTATTAATATATATTTTAAAAAATATTAATAATTAAATTATATTCTTAAAATGCCTGGTGTTAGATTTTTGAATTAAAAAAAATAAAAAATAAAGTAAAACAAAATTATATTATATTATATTAAAAAAATGAAAAACAACACCTTAGTGAGGGCGACAAAACCACTTCCATTTTCTTTTTTTCTTTTTTTTACTTCTTATTCCAAATCGAGATCCACCAACCCCAGGAACTAAAAAGGTGAAAGAAAATTATTTTAGGCGATTTAGTGCGCCTAGAGCCTCACCGCGCGAGGGAAGGACAACGACGATATACAGGCAAAGAATGGCGATGGCAATGGCGCTGCGCAGACTTTCATCCACCATCAACAAACCCTTGCGCTGTAGTGCCTTCAATGGCGGGCCTCTTTACTACATGGTCAGTTCCTCGGCTCTTGAACCAATCAACTAAAATTTATGTTTTTCCTGCAACCTGAATGTGAGATATATTATTATTATTATTATTATTATTATTATTGTTTTGCGATGCGATCTTTGATTATTGTTATTGTTGGTATTATTGTCGTTGGTATGGTCGTTTATAGCTTATGATTTATCTGCCATTTCAATTTGTTTTGTTTGCATTTTTAATTCAGTCCACTGAATCTCCAAAACGAGCTGTTTGCGAGGAATCAAGCGTTACGGTTCGTGCTTGTTCTCTCTTCATTTTCTGGTTTCTATTTATCTTCATTAACGAACGCTAATGTAAATTTTCATGGATTTTTTGTTTGGATTTTTTTTCTTTAAAAAAAAATGATTCCTTGTTAAAAGTTATGAAAACAAATCAACATTTAATAACGTCGGAGAGTTGCGTATATTCGTTAGCATTCAATCCACTAGTTCTTCTACTGCACCTTTATAGATAAGAATATAAATCCCTTTTTTTTTTTGGTTAATTGTCATCTTACGTGAATTGTAAAATTTTGGGTTTCTTTTTGTGTTTAAGTGGCCAAAGCAATTGAATGATACACTTGAGGTTGTTGATCCCGAGGTCGCCAATATCATTGAGCTGGAGAAAGCCAGACAGTGGAAGGTTTGCTCTTAGGCTTGCTCTGTGCTAAGTAAATTTTGGCAATATGATTTTGCTCTCACTTTGTATTTCCTGAAATTATTGATGTTGAGAATATTTGACCGATGCTTTAGTTCTCTTTTTCTTTTGTTATTAATATTATTATTTATTTTGATATATATCTGAGTAGCGGAATCCATTTTTCTTTGGGGTTTGAAAGGGGATGGAACTGATTCCATCAGAGAATTTCACTTCAGTCTCAGTGATGCAAGCTGTAGGATCTATTATGACTAACAAGTACAGTGAAGGATACCCAGGTGCTCGGTACTATGGAGGAAATGAGTATGTGCTCTGTTTTCCATCTATTTTCTTGATGTCCATTTCCATGTCGAAATTGTATTCAAGTCCTCAGACTTCTTGGTTACGTATTCTTAAATGACATCTGCCAATTCTGTTCTCAAGATACATTGACATGGCTGAATCCTTATGTCAAAAGCGTGCATTGGAAGCTTTTCGGTTGGACCCTGAGAAATGGGGAGGTAAATTATCGCTCTGACATAATTTTTTACTTAGCATAATACTGTGTTCTTTTTCTTTTTCTCCCCTTTTCCCTTTCCATCAATCATTTCAGTAAGCTTACATTCATTTATATCAACTTTGTCAATTATTTTATTTTTAGGATTGTTGCTCGGATTATGAAATAATACTTGTATCTGCTGTTAACCGGAGTATACGGTGTACCCTATTTTTCTGGAGTTTGAATACTAGGGTCTACATTTCTGTTTATTTGTCTTAGCATAATACACTATCTACTGCTATATTCTCCCTCCATTTCACAATTGAGATCCATAATTTTTTATTTTTGTTTCATAATATAAATCCTATTCCAAGTTCCAACAAATACTTATTGTTATATTTCCCAATTTACCCTTTTCCACCTCATTAATGTATCCGATAACAATTAAATTATTTAAATTCTAATATGGGCATTTTAATCAATTTTTATGACATTTATCATAAACTTTAATGCTTCTTAGCATGTGTGCTAAACATCTATAGGCCCTCATTGTGAAACGGAGGAAGTATCTATCTATGAAGGATGTGTTATGAGGCAATTTATTAATCCAGCTCTCATTGTTATCATGCAGTTAATGTGCAGCCATTATCTGGTTCTCCGGCTAATTTCCATGTTTATACTGCTTTGCTGAAGCCTCATGAGAGGATTATGGCTCTTGATCTTCCTCATGGAGGACATCTTTCACATGGGTACCAGGTACGTGTAGATTTTGATTGATTCATGTAACACAACGTTTGATTCTAATGGGTATAGCGGAGCTAGCTGAGAGGCACTCAAATACAGGGGAAAATTTAACACACTAATGGCTAGTTCCTATTCATTGCTAGACAATGTTGGCGTCTCTTAGTGGTATCTCCCATGTCACATACTAAGTAGTTGGAAGTCCTGTGTATAGGAAGATTTATAGTAATGTTTCTGGTTAGATGTTGCTAAGACAATGAAACTGGAAGGCATGGCTTCTCTTATATCCTGTGTCAGAAACGAACCTTAGTATGGTAGAAATCATGTTATGTACATCAAGCAAATGTAGAAAACATCATGTTTACAGTAGATGTTACTAAGATTCTAACACTAGGAAGCTTTTCTTGTTTTGCTTTTAATTATTTATCCATTTTGTGTATCCCACCTCCCAGTTAACTAAACTACATGCCACTTATGCCTGGTATTGCAAAACTATATCTTTGAATATTGCCACGTGACGATGGTAATACTTTAATTAAGGTGTAACTAGGAAGGTGATGACAAATGAAAATTACATACTTGGGTTGGTATTATCAAATGTTCATGCTTTTTCTACTTTGTACTTCAATTATATCCACCGTGAAGTCTTTGAAGGAAATCCCATTAGTCACTCTCAGCAGAGGACTCATATTTATTTTTCAAAATTTTGGTTATGGACTCTTGTGTCCTATTGTAACATGTCTTTTATCCGTGTTTCATGCATTTGTCTTTGTTCTTTGTATTTCTTCTGCTGTGTTCATAACTGACATATGATGTGTTGCAGACTGATACGAAGAAGATCTCAGCAGTGTCTATCTTTTTTGAGACAATGCCATACCGATTGAATGAGAGTACAGGCTACATTGATTATGACCAGGTAAATGCAACTCTGCTACTATATATATTGACTATTTGTATTTTTTTGTTGTTGTGTGTAATCCTAATTTTGTTGGATCTTATAATAATTCTACTGACTAATTTTATCTTGTCATGGTAATATTATGAGTTGGAAGCATGTCAGTAGGTAGTACCATAGTAGTTGCAAAGCACAGGGACAGCATGGAAAGTGCTTTTCTCATCTGCAAAACGTCTCTGGGATGTGAAGAAATGCAGATTGAAATGTCAAATACCATCCTCAAAACATCTCAGCTAAAATCTCTTCTGAAATCCTTGACCGACAGCCACTCAACAACTTACTCTCTTCTCTCTCTACTTGCTTCTCTATCCCTCTGCTGTGTTTAAGAAATTACTTTCCAGGCTTCGCTGGCTAAACTTCTTGACATTCAAAACACACTATTTTTCTTTTTCCCTGTTTCCTTTCTTTTTGATATTCAAAAAGCTTATTCTGGATCTTGATCCTTTTGCAGCAGCAATGTGTTTACCCTGTAGCTCTGACAAAATGGTTTTCTGTATCATTTTGCATTTGTTACTTGTCTAAAAAAAATCGAGCATAGGTGAAATGATTTTGTTTAGTAAATAATATGGTGTAATATTTGTTCTTGAATGTGTGTGATTTCATAATAATCTACTTCATGGATCCATGTATGCATCAAGATGGCTGAATTTGATTAGTAACAATTAAATGCAGATGGAAAAAAGTGCTGCACTCTTCCGGCCAAAACTTATAGTTGCCGGTGCTAGTGCCTATGCACGACTTTATGATTATGAACGTATGCGCAAGGTAACTTCTTTCTGGCTCACCTTGATATCCAATCATAAATCTTAAATTGCTTCTTTTTTTTTTTGTTAAAAAAAATAACTTTCATTTTACATTTCTTTCCTTGCAGGTATGTGACAAACAAAAAGCAATAATGTTGGCAGACATGGCACACATTAGTGGGCTTGTTGCAGCTGGTGTTATTCCATCACCTTTTGACTATGCTGATGTTGTAACCACCACAACCCACAAATCTCTTCGGGGACCACGTGGAGCAATGATTTTCTTTAGAAAGGGTGTAAAAGAGATAAACAAGCAAGGGAAAGAGGTGAGATTTTTTTGCGCAAGTCTTCTGGCTTTATACTACTGTTCTCTTGCATCCTCTAACTTTGAAACATTCTCTTGCTAACTGTCTTAACCACTTAACCTTTCTAGTCATATTTAAATTTTAGTATTACTTATTCTGGCATGCATTGATAATTAATATTTTGCCACAGGTCTTGTATGACTATGAAGACAAAATCAATCAGGCTGTCTTCCCTGGACTTCAAGGTGGACCACACAACCATACAATCACTGGCCTAGCAGTTGCTTTGAAGCAGGTATGGTTTTTGAATTGTTCTTGGCACCACACACCAACAAAGCATATGTGGCCTTAAATATGTATTCTAGATTGCCAACTGTGATGGTAGGAGCTAGTTTCATTCTCAGGATGCATCTCTTCCCCTTCACCCCCACTTTAAAGCATACACATAAATATCAGTCCCAAACGCAATATCGACCGATATTTATAGGATTTTTGGTCAGCTGATACGCGACGAATTTAGAATTTCACATATTTATCGGCGATATATCGGTTATCAGTTGATATTTGCCGATATTTTACCGATATTTACTGATATATGCCAATATTTACCGATATTTGCTAATATTTATTGTAAAAAAAAAAAATTCACGCCACAACATATAATATATTGTTCGTGCCACTCCGATGCCGCGATACCGTGACCGTGATTTTATTGCTTGCCCTAAAGTTCTTTACTAAATGTATCATTTCTCTTCAATCTGAAATTGCAGGCCATGACTCCAGAATTTAGGGCATACCAGGAGCAAGTTCTCAGCAACAGCTCAAAGTTTGCAGAGGTAAGATGCATGAAACCAGTTTTAATTACCGATGGCCTTTTACACGTCTTTCATATTATGGTTCATGACAGTTTATCATCAACAGAAAGTCATGCCCTTTTCATTTGGAAGAACAACTGACATCTAATAATTCAGGCCTAATGTTGCAGGCTTTGGTACAAAATGGCTATGAACTTGTCTCAGGCGGGACTGAGAATCACCTTGTTTTGGTGAACTTGAAGAACAAGGTGGGACAAACATTGTGGAACTCTTGTCTTATTCGAAGTGTTTGGTATCGTGATGGTTGATTTGATGGTTCCAGCTAAATATTCTGTATATGTGTAGCTTTTTCTCTCGATGTAATGGCATTGCATTATTTGAGTGGTGGCTGTGCTGTTGACGAAATTTATTTCTCCAGGGCATTGATGGCTCAAGAGTAGAGAAAGTGTTGGAAGCTGTTCATATTGCAGCAAACAAAAATACAGTGCCTGGAGATGTGTCTGCCATGGTTCCTGGTGGCATTAGGATGGGTAAACAATCAACACTTGAGCAAAATTGAAGTATAATATGTCGCACTTGCTAAGGCTTGAGAACATTTGTGTGTTTAGGAACCCCGGCCCTGACCTCTAGGGGTTTTGTCGAAGAAGATTTTGTTAAAGTGGCTGAGTACTTTGATGCTGCTGTGAAGTTGGCAGTAAAAATCAAGGCCGCTGCTACAGGTTCTACTTGGCACCCCCCAAGCTTACTGTCAATTAACATTCTTCAAGCGTCCAGTGCTGGTTATGAATTATGCATAATGTTTCAATGAATCAGGAACGAAGTTGAAGGACTTTGTAGCTGCGATGCAGTCCCCTGGTTTTCAATCAGAAATTGCAAAGATCCGCCATGATGTTGAGGAGTATGCAAAACAATTCCCAACCATTGGATTTGAGAAGGAAACGATGAAGTATAAGAATTAAGGAAGTGAAGCAATTTATGCCAGGTAGGTTACCTGTACAGGTCTTTAGCATTTGGCCTTAATGTCTTTACTCCAGGAGCAGGTTAGAGCAGAGAGGGTTCTTGATATGTTAGTCAATTCACTGGATTGCATACCTCTGCATGAGTTGCATGGTTGATGTCCAGGGCCTTTGAGTCTGGCAAGAGAAATTTTGCTGACTATTGAACTTCAAGCTCAACGAGGCCAAGTTATATTTTTCTATTAATTAGCTGCAGTCCTATTTGGAGATAGTTAGGTGCAGTTTGATAGAATGTAACATTGTATGTGCGCCTGACATGCTAGTATAAGGGGGTATTCTTCGAAACATTCCAAATATATTCGGTTCTTTTATTGACTGCTCAAAAGCATAGAACCTACTGGACTTTCTAAAGATATTTTCTCTCATCTTGTGTGCCATAAGGTTTTAGGTTTTGTCATCTTGTTTTCGTGTAATAGAAGCTCTTCTCTGTAATCGTGCAGGAAATGGATGAGTACCTTCAGTGTGTAATTGCCATCAACATGAGGTCAGGGTATGGATGTACAAAGTTTCTCAATTTGAAGAATGTGCACGCTAATTGTTTCATGTTACGCTCATTTTCGTCTTTTGGTAACACGCTGGGCACATGTACGGATCAGTAATTTACCTATCGCCATGAACTTGATCGATGCACTACATTTCTCCTCTGCTTTATGATAATGACGCTAAATAAGATGTCATCTTTTATATGGGGTACTGCAAGCACGCATTTGTCAATTCTATACACATTATCATTTACGCGTTTGTTTCTTGGGATTGCCTAACTAGGCTTGGTTTGTTATTCATTGCTTAAGAAGTATAGGTTATAAAAATGCGAATATGAATGTGTATATATTTTTCGCTCGATTGTTTACATTTCTTGTTTGCACAGGAATCAGATAGAATAAGCTAACTAGGGAGCTGATCTTCCGTCTTTCCCGTAACCAAAGTAATACTTTTATAACTTGCCAGAACAAGTGACGAGTATATATATATTTGTACAAACGAGGCAATATAAATGAAAAATCTATGGGAGAAAATCAATGAAGGTAGCTTACAAACTCTGTAGGTTTACCATGTAGCATAAGTCTCCACGCAAGTAGCCAGATCCTGGATGATTGTAGAAATAACTTAAAAGAGGCATTTTTCCTTGTGTCTAGGAAGGACCATATATTCTTTTTGAATCATGCATGAACTCATATGCAATGCTGTACAGGTACGGAGTCAGAGAGAAATGAAAAAATAATAATTTTTTAAATTATCAAAATATATTTGTGTATAATTTAAAGAAACAAGTATGTATAAACGTGAATAGAGAAATGTTTTCTGAACGACGTTTAGGACATTAGTGCCTATTCAAAATCTAATCTCTCTCTCTCTCTCTCTCTCTCTGTGGAACATCTACCTCCTTTTTATCCACGTAAAAATATGTTTGCATGGAGCTCGACTAATAGAGGCAGCCGAATCTGTGTGTGTATATATATATATTGCATGGCAAATCTCCTTAAAGAAAGAGCACTGAGGAAATAAACGATCGAGGGATTCGTCAATCACACCGTGCAACACAATGTGAAGATACACACGTGCTAGCCATCCTATTTCGTGCGCATAGCCTATGTAGTACTGATAACCAGACGGTGAACTTCGGTTTACATAAAGTAACTGGGTTCTATACAACCGATGACCACTGAACTCTGTTGCGTTTTGATCCCAAGAGATTCATATACCTCACAATGCCATAGATGACACAAGCCCTTTTAAAGTTACAAATATTTTGAATTTATTTTTATATAAGTATAAATATTTTTAATTATTTATAAAGACGCGGGCAATTAAAATTGTTTGTATTAAGATATAAATGCTTTAAAATTTTTAAATATAAGATAATTTTAGTCTCAATGATATTTTGATGCACGGGTAATTAAATAACTAAAATTGTCTTAATTTTTTTTCAAAAGTAAACATGTATACCTTAATAAGAATTAAATTTAAACATATATGCCCTCACTTAATGGACAAAGTTTAAATGAATATACCATCATATAAAAAGATACACACACACACACACACACACACACTCACACACACACATATATCAAATATTTTACATAATAATTTTTCACACTATCTATTTTCTCAACATCAAATTAATAAATTTTCTCCAAATAATTTCATATATTTTTATTTTCCTCCATTATTTTCATTTTATAAAATTAGATCCTATTCAATTTAATTTTTTGAATCTTTTTGGTAATCACAATAATTCAAATTTAAGCGAACTTCTTAACCTAAATGTCCAAAATGTACAAAATTTAAAATTTTAGAATATCTAAAATTATCATTATCCTTCCGATCCAAATTCCTCAAATATCCAAAATTGTCAATATCCAAACAATTACAATTTTTAAATGTATAAAATATTATCAAAAATTCCAAATTTCGTCATTTTTATGTGAGACACACCACTCATTTAATTAAAGTCTTTAATGCTCCTAACCTCCATATTTTACACTTCTATATGATCTAAAATTTTCAAATATTTAAAATTCTCCACAACATGATTCTAGTTCTCCTAGCACCATATTTGTGGTTGATTCCGAATATTCAAAATAATCCACTCAAAATCGAGTCAAAGATGACACTCGGGTTGAATCTCCTTGTGAGGTAGGAAACTATTTCTTTTGGTTAATGGATAGTTAAAGAATAAGAAATCACCTTTAGTGGATGGATACATTATTTAGATGATTCAGTAAAGGGAAAAAAGTAGAAACACAAGGATTTCTAGAAGAAGAAGAAGAAAAAAAAGAGTTGTAAAAATAGTGATGAATCGGTTTTCTTATATTAATAAAAATGATAATCAGTTTATTGGTTGTTAGAGTTATATTAGCCAACACAATCAAAGTGGCATCAGCGAGATAGATGTAATTAGGGATGCGTATAAAGAATATAGAATTAGGTATAATAACCTGTTTAGAAGCGAACATGTATAAATAAATGACTCTTTTTATGGAGACTTATTTATTATTGTATTGTCATCTCAACATATATAAATCAAATAAAACCCATATGATAGTGTATCATTTGATTCCAATAGATATATATGTCCTTGTATTGTCGTATCAACATATATGAATTGACTAAAATCCATGTGATAGTGTATCATTTAACTCTCTTACATATATTTGTCATTAAATTGTCACCTCAATAGACATAAATCGACAAAATATCATGTGATAGTGTACCATTTGGTTCGCTTGCACATCTATCATTGTTTTGCCATTGCAACATATATAAATCGACTAAAGCTCATGTACATACCGTTTAATTCCCGTACACATTTTAGATCTTCTTCAAATAATTGTCTATACATATCAATTAAAAATGTCAACTGATCCATCATCTAATGAGTCTACAACTCTATAAGAGATATTAGTTATTGAAGTAATGGTTGCTATATTTGAATATGTGATTAGAGAAATTGATAGGATTAACCACAGTAGAGTAAAACGACGACTCTACTTTGAACATGGTTATGAAGAAGGTCATCAACGATTATTTCTCCAATGGTTTGATTTACAACGAAACTTAGTTTCATCACAACTTTAGAATGAGAATCCCTTTATTCCTTCAAGTTGTTGAAGTTGTTAACAATCATTATCCATATTTTCAAAGGAGGTGTGATACAATTGGTAGAAATAGGTTTTCTTCATTACATAAATGTAGTGCAATGATATGTATTTTAGCATATGAAACACTATTGGTTGCATGGACAAATATATGTGCATTAGAGAATTGACAACTCTTTATGTGTGAGGAATTTTGTTCTAGTTGTGAATGAGTTATTTACTATATAATACTTAAGAAGGTCTAATGTTAGTTATGTTCAACTCCTCCTTAGACTAGGTAAAAGATGTGATTTTCCTAGTATGATGGTAAGTATCGACTATGTGCACTGAGAATGAGAGAATTGTCATGTTGCATAAAAAGGTCAATTTTGTTGCGATGACCATGGTGTCCTACTAATAATGTTAAAGGTCATTGCATCCCAAGATCTTTGGATATCACATGCATTTTTTAGATATTCTATATCAAACAATGATATTAATTTTCATCATCATTTACCAATATTCAATGACATTTATGAATGATGAGGGCCAAAAGTTCATTATATGGTAAATAACATAGAATATCATCTTAAAAATTATCTAGTAGATGACATATATTTTGATTGTCTAACATTCATTGAAACCATATGTAACACCCCCAAATTTCAAAACTTAAAAATTTTGTTTTAAAGAGTTATTAGCGGAAGCCAAAACACAAAACATAGGGGTTTCACACCGCATCCAACATAGAAGAGGCTCTCCCTATGCCCAATCTATGTCGGGTGTAAGGCAAAAGTAACTTTATACCTAGGAATCATGTGTGTAAAGCACTTGATTCCACCAAGATATAGGATACTAAATAGAGAGAAGAGAATAAATAGTAAAGACAAAAGACTAAGAATCCAAAGAGAGATAAAGATATCCGAAATAACCATACCCTTTACCAATTCATTTAGCACTCGCCCAAGGCAAGTACATCAAGAAAGTAATCCTTAATCACCTGCAAAACAAGGCAAATCTGCTCGTGGAAATGAGCAGCACCTATGAAATAGATGATCAATACACTACATACTGAGTAAGGTAATGAAGTAGTCAAGCAGGGTTACAAGAGTTCTCATAAGAAAATCATACATGCGTAAATCAAAGAATGCCAAATAATTATTGATTTTAGGTCTTTCATTAGATATACCATATTCTAATCTTTTATTTATGTTGAGTTTAGGGATCCCACTATTCTTAAACCGGTGGAACGGTCTGAAATATCTCTTGGAAATAATAGTCCTGAGCCACTATTATTATTCGGTCGAACGGAGCCAACACCTCTCAGAGTAAAATACTTTTAAGCCATTATTATTAAACCGGTGGAATAGTCTGAAGTACCTCTCAGGAACAACATACCCGAGCCACTATTATTATCTGGTGGAATGGACTTACCTGACTTACGTAGTATTCTACTTTAAATGATTAGTATCTTTCAATTTATAGTTTATCTCTTAATCATATTTTCATTCACGTTGAGTATGGTGCCTCAGTATTCTTAATCCGGTGGAACGGACTGATGCAACTCTCGGGGATAATATATCCGAGCCATTATTATTATTAAGTGGAACAGACCCATATAAACACATCAGCCTAACTCACGTGATCTTTCATTTTAAATGATTAATACCTTATTAAGAGTTGATTGTATATTATCATGCTGAACTCATATAAATATGCAAGACATACAATTGAATAACATAAGTACGACCACGTAATTATCTTCAAATAATCATAATACCTTCAGGGTAATCAAGATAATCGCATTCTCCCAACGCCTTATGAAACCCAAAACATATAAATTTCCAATCATTATTCGAAATACATATTTTCAGTTTTCCATAGATATCTTGTATCCAACAGTATACCCAAATACGAACTTACATAATTTCACTACTCTCATGAATATTATTTCATAGCATTTCCATAAATAAATTATTCAATACAACATACTCAACACAAAAGTACATAAAAAAATACATATATCATATAAAACCCTAGCTACGACATGTATCCTTACCAACAAAGACACCAGGCTCTATGCACATAAATCCTTTATCTCATCCGAGATCACCAGAAGATCACCTAGGAAAATAAGATAAAAATACAATTAGGATGGAAGATTAAAGTTGAGGGGGAAAGTTAAGGTAGATGAGGGTAAAATGGAAATAACCGAAGTCAAATAGAAGCTTGAATTGTATGGAAGTGTAGAGGAATGTATGGTGGAGCTATGGTTAAATTTTGGTGGTGTTTAGACAAGGTTTGGGGGTGAAAATATAGGTGCACGACCAAAAAAATGAAGTTGTTCGACTGTGTAGTAGATGGTGCAGCTTCTGGTTGAGAGAAAATAAGGTGCAGGGTCAGGCGGTGCTAAAGTTGCACAGCTGTGTAGCAATAGCGCACAACAGGTTGAGAGAAAAAAAGATGCATGACCAAGCGGTGCAAGAATTGCATGGCTGTGCAGCACTAAGCTGAGAGAAAAAAAGACACATGACCAGGCAATACAAAGGTTGCACGGCCGTGCAGCAAGGGATTTTAAGTGTTGCACGGTTGTGCACTCTACAACACTGCAACACATGAGAGGAAGAAGAAGAAAAAAGAAGCGGTGGTTGGCGGCGAGGGGGAAGGTTGGGGCTACCTTGGTGGTCAGTCCACCTGCCAAATGGCGACGAGTGGTGGCCGAGGTGGTGCACGGTGGTGGATTGGGTGATGCGAATGCCAACAATAGAGAAAGAATGAGAAATAAGAAGAAGGAAGGAGAAGGAAGAAGAAAAGAAGGACATGGAGCTCGGACAATGGGTTTTTAACACAGAAAGGATAGATTGGAGGCCAAAAAAAGAGAAAATAAGGAGAATATGGTATATATGTATGTATGTATGTGTACGTGTGTGTATGGTATGAAACGAGAAGAAGAAAAATAGAGGGGGGAACATGTGATAGGTGGTGCATGGCCAAAAATGGTGATAGTGGAGGTGATGGTTGAGTGTTGTGATGAAAAATGTAGGTGGTGACAATCATTATGAGTGTAGGTTGCGTAAGGATAAGAGAAAGAATAAGAAGAGTGGCAGGGAAAGTGATGGTGGTGCATGGGGTGTGCAGGGGAAGAGGAGAAGAAAAAGACAGGCAGGAGGGATGATGATGATGGTCTGAGAGGGTGGCAGGGTGATGGTGAGAGGATGCATGTAGGAGGGCAAGTTGATGATGTAAGTTAGAACAAAAAAAAAAAAACCTTGCGGCTTGGACTAACGGGAGAAGAGGGAAGAAAGGAAGAAAAGAAAAGGAGAAAGAAAAGGAAAAAGAGAAGAAAAGAAAAAGGAAGAAGAAGTTAGGGGTTAGGATTAGATTAGGTGATTTTGGATTAGCCAAGATAGTTAGGATTAGTGAAAATTTTAGCAGGTTTTGATTTTGGTTTACGAATTATGGTTTATCTGAGTCAAGGTTAGGTTTTGATTAAAGTTTTAGGATTAAGAAATTAAGTTATATCTAAGAATAAGATTTATTGAGATTATAACTAAATTAGGGTTTTAATAACACTGAATTAAGCTAAGCAAATTTTTGGGATATTACACCATACCACTTCCTCAAAGACTAAAGAGAAAGTTATTTGTAGAGCGCTAGAAGTTTACCAGAAAAGATGTTGAATATGCACTTAGAGTATTCCAATCACAATTGTTTGTGGTCTGTCGCACATTTAAGACAAGCAAATAATGTGTGTGTGTGTGTGTGTGCGTGCATCGTATTACATAATATGATTGTTGAGGTTGAAAGAGATATATATTTAGGTGATTTTTCTCTAAATATTTTTTATTAGAACAATATTGATGAACTAACTCCTTTTGGTTAATTATGACTCGAAGAATTACTAAAGTTACAAACCGTGCTTTTTTCCCACCAGCTTAAATCTAACTTAGTGGAATCCATTTAAAATTTTATTGTTGATAATTAGAGTCTGTCCTTATGTTGGTTTTATATGTTCTAATATTTATGTACATTATGTTTATTTATTTCATATTAGCATTTATCATTGTGTCAAACTATTTATGATAATAATTAAGATAATATGTTGTAATTGTATCTCTATTGTAATATTTATATAATATTAAAATATATTATGTTAGTTTTATATATTTTATTAACTATTAATGTATTAATATAAAAAGTAAAATAAATGATAACTAATTATTTTGAGAACTATTTAAATCATATATGTATGTATGTATGTATGTATGTATAAGTGATCTTCAAATCATTTTTAAACTTTTATGTAATCAAAATTGATTATATAAAATTATTAATTGGTATGTATAGATTAAAATATATTAAAAGTTAAATAATTTAAGGTGTAAATGATTGTTGATGTGATAAATAAAATAAATTAGGTATTATAAATTTAGGGTAGTTGATGTAGAGTATAAAACTAAAATAGAGGTAAATTGATAAAATTAGGAGAAATGAGACAAGAAATAATTGCTAGTGCAATTGGATATTGCAAATTTGAGGTATTGTTAAATATACTCTAAGAATTGTTATCTATAAAAATAAAAATAAAAGGAATAAAACATCACATTCATAGACATTTTTTTGCCTTAAACTCAATTTGAAGTTGTGTACAAAGTCTAGAAACCCCTCTCCTCATGACGTACTAAGAATGGTTCCACATAGAGGAGCCTATATTGCTCATTCTAGGCAAGCTATAGAATGTTAAATACCCTAATTCTGATTGCATATATTAAATTCTAATTACAACACATTTAATGCTAGAGTTGAATATGAAACATTAAATTTGTATTAGACTAACACATTTAGTATCACAAAACATATCACCAACTCTTTATTCAAGAGACTATCATTGCTTATTTTGATGATAAAATTTGACCATTAATTTCTCTCAAAGTATAATATATTATGATATAAAAATATAATTATTATATTCATATTAAAAAGTATATTTAATATATTTTTACATTTTTTTACCTATATACATTAAAATATATTAATGATAAAATTTTATTCTTAAAATATGGAAGGACATTTTTTGGATACGGGGGAGTACATTTTTTTTAGAAAACAAAAGTTGTTACATTTAAATAGGTATTGATTATGTTAATGCAATTCTTCTTTGGATATAATTAAGGAAATAATCATTTTAAAATATTTATTTTTCCATAAAATTTTAGTCTAGAAAAAGTTTAAGCAAAGTTAGGATAATTTTTTTTTAATTATTAAAAAATGCAAACAAGAGAATAATTATGACTTTTTTCATTTGAAACTTTTGCTCATGCTAGAGAGTAGATGTTTATAACATCCAAGTGGGTAATATGTGGGTTGTATTAGAGTTGTTGTGGTATTGAGATACTAAAGTAGAAATAGAGAATGAAAATGTGTAAGATAATTTGATAATTTGTAGAAAAGACATTACTATAGCGAAAAGGATTACAACCACTATTTAGAGTACAATTAAAAACATATCTCTTAGATTAGGGAAAAATATATGCCTACAAAAAGTCAAAGTGTTAAGAGAGACTTAAATCTTTTCTCTTTCTAATCTCTACATTAATATTTCTTGGTTTTCTTTTTACCTCTTGATTTTGGGATGTATCAAATGAGGAGCTCCATGCCTTAATTGCCATCCTTATCTACTTATCTAAATTCCATCAGTTACATGTTATCCTACTTTCATCCTTATCCTTATCTTGAATAGATAAAAGTAGCTTTATTTATACAATCTGTAACACCCCAAATTTTATTATTAAAAACTTTTATTTTTAGAAGAGGCATAATATCAAAATAGTTGGATGTTATTTGACATAAGTCTGACTTACCTTACCATCTTTACATCGAATACAAGATAAAATAGTTAAGACTTAAAGCATGATAAAAAAAAATAATAAGATAAATTCCATAAACATTAGATAAAAGTTTGGAGATTAATTTCGGGTACAATATCAAAAATACATAAAAAGGATATGTTGGGAGCTAATAGTCCCAAAAAGTATCCATACCAAAAACAATAGCCGGATAACATGACTCTATGCCTAACCCTAATACATAAGAATCACTCCTCCACACATAAGGCATCATATGGAGCAAAATCATCCAAATAATCCTTATCAACCTACAAAAAAATATTTAGGTTGTATGATCATGGAAATGATCAAAACCCACAAAAAGGATGATTAGTATGCTATATATTGAGTAAGGTAACCATACAGTCAAAGTTAGGGTATAAAAGAGAATATGCATACATGCGAGTTAACAATAAGAAATTTAAAATAAACATTGATTCCATAACTCATTATTAGCTATAAACAAGAACCATACTTTTATTTATGTTGAGTTTAGGGATCCTACTATTCTTAACTCGGTGGAATGGACTGAAACACCTCTCAGGCCAAAACACATCTGAGTCATTATTATTATCCAATGGAATAGACCCAACATATATCATGACAACATGCTCCTAAACACTACTCTTAAACTAGTGGAATAGTCTAAAACACCTTTTAAGATAGAACACACATGAGACACTATTATCATTTGGTGGAACAGACACAACACCTCGATCCTAACTTACATAATATTTCACTTTAAGTGATTAAAGGTTTATCAATCAGTACTTATCTTAGAATCATATTCTCATTCACATTGATTTTAGTGCCCCAGTGTTCTTAATCCAATGGAACGAAATGATGCACCTCTCAAGGTAGAATGTAATTGAGCCACTATTATCGTCCACTAGAATGGATCCATAATATACCTCGGTTCAACTCATGAGATCTTTCACTTTAAATGACTAGTATCTTATAAAGAGTTATTTTATCAATATAATTATTCAAGACTCATTTAGATATGCAAAACACATTATTAAAAACACATAAAGCACAACCACATAGTAATTGGGGAATTTTTCAAGGAAAAGGGCTATAATTCCCCTAAGAAACCTAAATTTTCACAAGGTGATCATAATGTCTCATTTTATTATATTGTTATCACTCACCATTATCTTGAATATTTCAAATATCATATTTATCTATTTAAAGTCTACTTTCCTTTTTAAATCTCCAAAATTATATTTTTAACCCATATTAATTAAAATGCCTTTTTTCTTACCAAAAACCTAAGAATCTCATATTAGGTAACCTATGTCTTACTCAACTATCATTTAAATACATTATTTATGAAATAATTGATAACATTCAAACACTGATCATGCCATGATTATTTCCCATATTATCATCACATGACCACAATGCCCTTAAATTAGCTAAAATGCTCTTATTTTCCCAAATACCTTATGAGTCCCAACCTTAATGAAGTTCAACCTCCAATATTTTTAGGAATTATATAACCCCAATTATGTATTGATTCACTTATCTAGATTCATATCAAGCAAAAATATGCATAAATGTATACTTTCACATTTTTCTCGCTTTCCATATATCATATAATAGTATTATCATAATCAACATTATCCATATAACATTACCAAATAGGGTATTGCATATAAATACACATTGCATATAAAAGATCTAACTATGTCATGTATCCTTACCAAAATGGACACTGGTCTCTAAGCACATAAGCCTAACTTGCCTCCTCCAAGATCACTAAAATGTCACCAACAAAATAAAAATAATACAAAATTAGAACTTAAGAATATAACCTGGGGAAAAGTTAAGGTAAAGGAGGGTGGAAATGGGGATAATAGAAACAAGTAGAGAAGCTCAAGTTGTGTGGGAGTATGGTGGAATATATCATCGTGCTAAGGTGGTTCTAAATGGGAGGTAAAGTTGTACTAAAGGGAAATGTCAAAGGCATGGAGCACATGCATAGGTTGAGAAGGCAGAACGCACACAAACAAGGGGTGACAATAGTTGGTGAAAAAGAGGGGTAATGATGATATCGTGGTGGTGGTTAGTTTTCCAATAAAACGATGGTGTTTGGTGGTGGCGATTGGTCTTGATGGTGGATGAAAATGAAGAACAGAGTAGTAAAGGAAGGGGAAGATGGAGTGTGTTTTAGTTGAAATTCTTGACAAAAATTGAGGGAGTGAGGGATTTTATTGAGGCAATAAATGAGGTAGAGAGAGATTTGGAGAGTTACATATATATATATATATAGTTATGTGCATAATGAGGAACAATAGAGAAGAGGGGAACATGTATGGCTGAAGGTGAGGCAAAATCGAGAGAAAGATTTGGCAAAATTTTCAATGGGACATATCCCATATATTATGGGAGATGATGGGTGGATGGTCATACATCGGTGAGTTGCAGAGGCAAAAAAAAAAGAAAAAAGAAAAAAGGAGAGCACACAAAGCAAAAAAAAAAAGAGGAGGAAAATCAGGCAAGAGAAAAAGGAAAGAAAAAAGGAAAAAGAAAATAAGTGTAGGATTATGGTTAGGATTGGATTTAAAAATTACGATTAATAAAATTCAGTAAGATTAAAATGTTAATCATCTAGAATTAGGGTTAGGTTAAATATAAATTACTCAGAATAATGATTGGGGTTTAGTGAAACTATTAATTATTGGGGATTATGATTAGATAAATTTTTGGGGTCTTATACAATCTCTCACTAAGAGTCATGTTTTTCCAAATTTCTTATATATTTTTGAGGATAATAAAGGATCAATACAAAGTAAACTTTTCATTGTTGATTGGCTTTGGGAGCACATCTAATAGTTATCTTTAGTATTTATTTTTTAGATATCTCCACTTCCTTCTTCCACTTTCTCACATATGAAGTAATATTGGAATCCTATGTGCTTGATATTTAAGTGAAATACTAGATTATTATCTGTAACACCCCAAAATTCACTAAATTTTTTTTATAAAACGGAAGCAATTAAGATAGAAACACTTAAAACCTGTGAATTCTGGGAATGTTACCGCCACACTTCGTACGAGACCGGTTCTCTCCGACCGTTCCAGTACCTAGTGCTAAGTCTAAAGAAAAGATCTACGTTAAATTCAAATTAACAATTCATAAAAGAATTCGAAAGATCATACAACAAAATCAGAGTACGCATAAATGTTTATTAACACTTGTAACTTCCAAATAGAAATACATTTAAACAAGATAAAACCCGATGGGTCAAATTCCGGATTGCCTACTCTCTCAAGTCAGGCCTTCCACCCCAAAACAGTCTCTGATCTTAAACCTGCACAAGAGGTCTGCTCCCCACCATCGGTGGATCATCACAGGACCCATCAACCAAGGTAGTATCAGTACGGGTCCAGTACTGAGTAAGGTGACTTGATCACTAAGGCCAACACATAAATACATAAATCATGCAGAACATAGAAGGGCATAATTACCAACACAATGACATAAGGTGCTTACGACCATCCAAGTAAGAGTACAAGGCCCGATTGTAGACTGGATTAATTTTTAAATTAGTCTCTGATCAGAATTCATTTCACACCATACTTTTTATCAAGTCCATACGAGTACGGGAACCCCACTATTTTAACCGGTGGATCGGTCGCAAGGCTAACATACCCTGCCACTATTTTAGCCGGTGGATCGGTCGCGAGGGTAACATACCCTGCCACTATTATATGCCGGTGGATCGGTCTGGCCCCTTCTCGCACGGTGTTCCACTGTAAGTAATTAGTATCTTTCCCATGTCTTAGCAACTGTAGGGTTTGATTTTGTTGAGCTCGGGATCCCCCACTATTATTGCCGGTGGATCGGTCGCGAGGGTACATGCCCTGCCACTATTATATCCGGTGGATCGGTCGCGAGGGAAATATTCCCTGCCACTATTATGCCGGTGGATCGGTCTGGGCCCGGATCAACATCGTTCACTTTACGTGATTAATGTCTTAAGTATCTTATTCAAAGGCTTTCACCCTAGACATGCATAAATCATCACACATAACAAATCATAAAATTCCAACATCATAATTACACTTTATCACCACATACACATGCTAACACAAAGACCCTAATCAAACACCACATACCCTAATTGACCCCCACAACCATAGTCAATCACTCCAAACCCTAATTCAGTCACCTCCATACCCTTATAATGTCTTAAGTATTATTTTTCACCCAAAACATGCAAACACCCAAATAACTCTTCTACTTCCTCCCTTACATCCCAAATCAACTTTTCACACGTAAATTTCACTTCCATGCAAACACTAATCTTTCCATGCAAACCTTCGAACCTTTTTCATGTAAACCCTAAAATTCCACGTGAAGCCCTAAATTCAACCATGCAAACCCTAATACCACCATACAACTATAATTACCACCATACAAACCTTAATATCATCATACAAACCCTAATACCAACATACATCCATTAATACCACCAGATAAACCCTAGATTCCGTCATACAATACCCTAAATTCAAACCATATAAGACCCAAAGATTTGTCCATACCAACCCTAAATTCAAACCATAAAGATTCTTCCATGCCAAACCCTAAATTCAAACCATAAAGATTCATCCATACCAACCTTACATTCAATCCTCACCAAACCAAAGAATCATCCTTAACAAACCCTAAATTCAAACCATAAAGATTCATCCATACCAACCTTACATTCAATCCTCACTAAACCAAAGACTCATCCTTAACAAACCCTAAATTCAAACCATACCAACCCAAAGATTCAAATCATACAAAACCCAAAGATTTGTCCTCATAATACAATTGATTATAATCTCCCCTTCCATAACCACAAATTAGATTCTCCCATACAAGACCATAAGTTAGATTCTTCCACATAAAATCATAAATTAGAATCTCCCAAGCAAAACCATAAATTGGCCTCCCCCAAACAAATCATAAAATCGGATTCTCCCAATCAAATCATAAATTAAATTCTCCCAAACAAACCATAAATTCGATTCTCCCATATAACATCATAAATTAGATTCTCCCAATTAACATCATAAATTAGATTCTCCCAAATACACCATAAATTCAATTCTTCCACATAAAACCATACATTAGATTATTCCTTACAAAAACCATAAATTTAGGTTAACTGACTTCCCTTAATCAAATTCTTTCCCCATCCTCCTTTTTCATCCTTCCTTTCACACAAACCACATCGACTTCCTCACATACACAACACATATCATCATACATAATTAATACACATACCATGCACAACATACTTCAACTCCAAGTCATACCACATATAAAATATTTAATTATAATAAACATTAGATACATAACATGCGAAACACATAATATACATAAGCACATAAAAGGCCTTAGCACTCCTTACCTAAAACGACACCGGTCTTGGAGCACGCTCCTACGCCTCCTTAGGGTTTGGACTGGTTTTACCTATTATGAGATAAGAGCTAAAATTAGACTCTCTCCTATCAAAATAATATTAAAAACTAACGTAATATAAGACCAGGCTTTTGATAAACTAATAATAAAAAAAGTACAAAAATAATATCAATATTAATATTAATAAGATTAATAAAAATAGTAGAAATAATAATAATAAGGCATTACTCAAAAATAAAGTGAAATAAGGGCTTCAGACCCTTTACCAAAATAATACTAAAAAGATTATTTGTAAATTAAATAACCCAATTCAGAAATAATAATAATAATAATAATAATAATAATAATAATAATAATAATAATAATAATGATGATGATGATGATGATGATAATAATAATAATAATAGTAAATATAGAAATAATAGGAAGAATAATAATAAAATCGAATTAAAATATATTAGGCTTCAGCCCTCTACATAAATAATAATAAAAATATTAATACTAATAATAATAATAATAATAATGCATATTAAAATATAAATATTAAGAATAACAATAATAGTATTTATATGTAAATAATTGAAATAAAATAATTTAAGGGTTATAAAAATAGGAAAAATAGCTGAGAGGGTCTAGGGTTCAATCAAATGTTGGTGGGGATAGGCGGCACCGGCGGTGGCGCACTGCGGTGGCGGCAGTGGCCGGAAAGAGGAAAGAAAGAGGGGAAAGTTGCATGCTGGGAATAAGATAGGAAGAATTAAAATGGGAGCTGGGTTGTTTTGAGTTCCCCAGAAAGAGAGGGACAGAATGAGGGTGGTGGCGGAGCCAAA
Organism: Tamarix austromongolica; assembly: GCA_039764185.1. Taxonomy (NCBI): domain Eukaryota; kingdom Viridiplantae; phylum Streptophyta; class Magnoliopsida; order Caryophyllales; family Tamaricaceae; genus Tamarix; species Tamarix austromongolica. Next base: position 84,962,671 of record CM077818.1, on the reverse strand, counting down.
GGTGGCGGCGCACGACGGCGATGGTGGTGGCCGAATGGAGGAGAAGGAGAAAGAGAGAGGAGGAGAGGAAGAAAGAGGAAAATAAAGGTATGGGGAGATAGAGGAGGTTCTGCAGGAGAGGATGGGAGGATAAATAAGCGGCAGAAGCGGCGGAAGAGGTGGCTAAGGGCGGTTCGAAGGGCGGCGGAGGTGGAAGAAAGGGCTGGTTAGGAAGGGAAATTCGCACAGTCGGGGAGGATTGTGCAGAAATAATCGAGGGTGATGAATGTTTTGGTTAGCTAGAGGAAGATGCAATGATTACACTGGTAGCCAGAGATGGCGGTGAAGTCGGCCGTAGGCGGCGGTCGAAGCGTCTAACTGGGCGGCGATGGTAAGGTTGGAGAATTCTGGGCAACAACCAAAGCTCGATACAGAGCTACTTACGAGGGTATTTATAGGGAAAATAAGATAGGGTAGGGTTCTTTGGGCCGGCTAGTAGATAGGGAAGGTAGGGATCCGGTCGCCGGTGGCGTCGTTTGGCCGGCTGCAAATCGGGGCAAGGGTGGGTTGGCGGAAAAAGAGAGAGAATCGCGCGAGGAGGGGAGAGTTGGTTGGGTCTTTGTGGTCGCCAAATCAAGGGGAAGAGAAAGGAAGGAGAACGGCCGGTCAAATGGCGAGATCGCCTGCGAAAAACCAAGGGGTGAGCGGCGGTGCAAGTGCTGGCGTCGGGGCTGGCTGGGGAAGAAGAAGAAGGTAAAGAACCGGGCGGTTCAGGAGGAAAGAAAAGAAAGAAAAACGGGGCAGACCGGGCCGGTCGACGCGAGGGAGGAAGTCATTTAATGAAACGATGCATTTTTATGAAAAAAATAAACAAAACGCAGCGAGGGAACGACAGGCGAAGGACACAGGTAACGTTTAATGAAACGTTGCGTCCTGATGGAAAAGCCATCAAAACGCGGTGCAGGGAGGGGGGCGACGGAAGAGCCAGCGTCGCGCTGCTGGGCTGGGCTGAAGGAAAAGAAAGGAGAAGTGGGCCGCGGGAGAGGCAGCTCGAACGAGGAGAAGAAGAAAAAAAGAAAAAGAAAAGAAGAAGAAAAAAGAAGAAAAAGGAAAGAAAAGGAAAAAGGAAAAGAGAGAAATAATTATGTTGGGTATTTAAATTAATTAAAATATTTTGGATATTTAAAAATAATAATATTTGATTAAAATAATATTTAAATCCTATTTTAGTCCAAATTAGGATTTTTAAAATATTTTCCATAAATTCCTTTTTAATTAGCAAAACATCCTAATTTTCTCTAATTAAATTATTTATAAAAATTAATATTAATTTGAAACTATTTTATTCTTCTTATTTTAAATAAAACAATTTATTTAATTTATTTTCAAAATAAAATGCTTAATTAGCTAAAATACCCAAATTCTTCCTAATTAAAATACTTATAAATTTCTTTTTAATTTGCCCTAATTAATTCAATTCAAAAATAATTTATTTAAATAATTCTTATACTAAATATCCTTTAAATGTAGTTTATAAAACTAGAAATTTTTGGGGCATTTCATTTTCTATATACACAACACTTTAACTATCCCAAAGTAGATAAATCTTCTTTTGTTTGTGTTTGGTATCCTCTAGCAACAATTTTAGCCAAACCTCCTCTTTGCTAGTATATGAAGTTGCAATATATTATGCTTCCATTTTTTAAGCAGTTATGATCTATTATGGTTTTGAAACCTTGGTTATAATTCCATTGACAATAGTAAACACATAACCCATGGTGTAATTACTTTTGTCAAGATCATCTACAAAATCTGAACTAACAAAGTCTCATATAGTAAAAGTTGATCCTCTATTATCTCTAAGATATTCTTAACCATTTTCATGATGCATTTATTCCAAAATATTACCTCAGATCAATTTAAAGGTTGGTTGGCACGATTGAGGGGGAGAGATGACCTCAGCCTTGTCTTCTTCCACCTCTCTCCTCTTCATATTTCTGAGATCAATGCTTCAATCTCAGGCACAACCTTCCATGCTGACCTTCCATTACCTCTCTTGTGTATTCTAATTCTGGCTTAATTGACCTGCATTCTTCAAAAATACCATTTGAACTCCGGATAATAGGTCAGCATATCTTGGACAAAAATACCATTTTTAGGATTTTTTAATTATTCCCGAACCCTCTATTACTCCTTTTGTTTGGTTGGCTATAAATACCTTTAATTGTCCCTTTTATGCACATTTCTTTCAGCTATTGAAATCCCTAAGCCTCTGTACTCACCTTTCTCTTTTTTACACTTCAAACTTATAATAAATTTCCTTGCACTCTTCTTATCCTGTCTCTAGCTCTCTTTTATTTTAATTATTAAGCAAGGAAGAGTTAGATTTGAGAAAAAGATTGAGTGGTTCAGCTAAGCACTTTCCTATTTTGCCTTAATTTGGAATGTTATTTCTTTCCTTCTATTTTAATTTTGAAAATTTATAAGATTTTTTTTATGATTTTTTGAGTTTAAGATCTATTTTTTTAAGGTTTTAAATGCTGAGAATTTTACAGTTGGAATTTATAGTTTAAGGAGGATTTTACCTACATCAAGGAAGCAATTCTTACTTCTGAAATAATTTATGAGTGTTATTGTATGATATGAGTTCCTCTAAGTTGATTCTATATGTTGGCATGAGTATATATATCCTACATAAGTGATTTAGGTGGATAGATTGTATACATTGGGTAAAAAGCTTGAAAGTTGATAAAAATAGGATATAATGATTCAATATTGAGGTATGCAAGTTAATTTGGTTGAAAATGGTTTAGGCTATGTTAATACATGTTCTAATGTGGTTAAGGATGAGTTATGAGCATGATTTTTCCTAAAATTAATGGTTTGATGTTGTTGGAGGACAAACCGATCAAATGGTTAGGGCAAACCAATCGGCTGGTTCCTAGAACAGTCGATCGGTTGACCCAACCCATTAATTGGTAAGCTTGCAGCAACCATGGCCTTACTCTCTACTTAAACCCATTAACTGGTTGGGCAGAACCAATTGAATGGTCTATGAATAGTTGAACGATTTTCCCAAAGCGATCGACCAATTTGAGGTAAAGCATGGTTTGGTTGGGTCAGACCGATCGACTAGTTTGACTAATTTGTATCATTTGTTTTGTTTCAGTTTGGCTATTCTTTGAGGATATTTTTGGGACTATAATATGATTATTAATAGGATAAAATACATATTTTATCATGGATTAATGGTTTGATGAAAGGATTCAATGGATCATAATTTATGATATACTTTATTAGTGTTGTAAAGGCTAAATGGGCATTCCACTTATAATAAGTGATGGTATTGAGAAAAGAGTAATGAAACACAACTTGGGATTGAATAAAATAATATGGTGGATATGAATAATATTGGACAAGGATAAATGGAAATCCCAAATGGCTAGAAAAATGAAAAGAAAAGGACTGATAAAGAATAAACATGGAAAATGCCTTGCTTACTTTTGTATGGGCTTTGTATGATCACTTATCCTTATGAATAATATACTAATCACATAAAGCAAAATACAATCGAGTTGTGTATGGGTTTGGGTTAGCCAAACCTCGATTAGTTACTGAGGGTTAGTCTGCCTTCGGGCATTTTTGGTGCCTTCGAGCAGAATCCTGAGAGATCCCGATGCCTTACCTACTCTCGACACTGATGATATATTAGGGGGTATCAATACTAAATGATCTGGTTACCTAGGTGGTTGAATTTGGTCTAGACTTATGTCTATATTGGTTGGCTTTGGTCTAGACTTATGTCCATTCTGGTGATTGAATTTGGCTTGGATTTATATTCACTTTGGTGATTAACTTCAACCTGGAATTTATATCCCTTATTTGGATAGGCTTTCATAGTATGTGAGACCATGGGGTGGTGCACAGTCCATCATTCGATGATAATAAAATATTGATGATAAGTAATTAGATGATAAATGCATGGATAATGAATAAGCAAATATGAATAATCGGATAAGTATGAAAGATGGATGGGTGAGAAAAAGGATAAAGTTAGCTTGTACACTTGGTTAATGACTTAAATGGCTAATTATCTATCGATTGAAATGTTGGTTGGATGATTGTCTTGTGTCATATGTGAATAAGGAAATGGGATAATCAAACGGATTTAGTAATTGGAAATAAACCCTAGTGGTTGCTTGGATTTAATTTGCTATTACAAGTGTGAGACCCTGCATGAGTATGATATGAAACCAAGCATGATATATTCTGCATTGTTTGAGCTATCCATGATAACATGTCCTGATGTACTCTTATCTTTACGTATGTGGCATTAGCATGATGCATGTTAAGCATTATATCTATGTACTATAGAATTTGCATACTTGTGCTCCATTACGTAGTGTACTGATGTACCTGTTTACTCAGTCACCTACTCATACCCACGAGAATAGAGTCATGTGTAGATTTTTGGGAATGACTAGTAAAGGGTCTACCTTAGTTTAGGTTTAGGGATTGAGAGCATGGACATCTGGAGGTTTTTTGGGGTCCATGGCAGACTATGGTTTTGATTTTGTTGTTATAACTTCATTTTAATATAGCCCCATACTTTTATCTACTTGTATTTTATAATGATTTGGTTATAGACCATTAAGGTCCTTCGATATAAACAATCTTCGAAGGTGTTCATGTAATTTTATATTCGCGCACTCTATTTCTTTTAAATGTATTGGTTGCTTTTAGCCCTATATCTAGTATGGGGTAGACGGTAGACGTCTATCTTGTGTCAGGTACGACAATAACACCCCATTTTCCTAAGTGTATTTTTAGCTTCCACATTATTTTAAATAAAATTTTTTGGTAGTAAAAAATTGGGGTGTTACAACCTAATTCAATTTTGTTGAGGCACGCTTAGCCTGTGCACACCTAGCATGGCCATGAGCACCTTACACACCCAGCCCGTGCGCCACCCATGCAATATTTTTATCTTAGACCCACACACGCCTTAGTTGTGCCCTTCTTTGCACTCCTCAATCCCATCCATGTGCACCTTACATGCCCAACCCCTATGTAATCCTACCTTGATCATGTCATCTTACCTTCTCTTTAGAGCACTACTATTCCCTCCACCATGTATTACCTTGTGCCTAGCCTTCCACTTTTATTTATCTCCATTTTTCCTCATTTTCCTTGCCTTAGTTTCCATAGTTAATTTTCCTAGGTTTAATATAATTGTATTTTGACTTCTAGGTGATATTTTAGTGGCATTGGAGGAAAATTCTTAGGTCTTATGTGTGTAGAGACTATAGCCACTTCGGTAAGGATACATGTCATAGTTAGGGCTTTATGTGCTATGTGTAATTGTATATGATATCATGTTTGGAAATGTTATATGGATAATGTTCTTATATTAATGATCTATATGATGTATTGTGTGATGTAAAAGTGAGAAAGTTGTGGAAACATGCATTTTGTGCATTAATGTGGGTTACATAAATTGGGTGTGTGTATATATATATATATTTGTGGTCATGATTTCTTATGATGATATATATATATTGGAGGTTGAACAATCATTCATACTCGGAATCATAAGATTTTTGTATAAATATAGGTATTTTAGTTGACTCAAGAGTATTTTGGTCAATATGGGTTACAAATATAATGTTGGTATTTTAAAGTGTTAGTTGGTTCAAAATAGGTTAAGTATATTATGTGGAATAGTTTGAGTGAGTATGAATGGTTCAAGTCTAATAATTGAGAAAAGTGACTTTAAGTGTGAATAATAATCCTAGAGATAATTAAGAATTGGTGTATAGAACATAAGATCACTATGATAGGCCTAGTTAAGACTAGGATTAAAGAAGATAATGTTAATTGAGTCGCAACCATCTCATGTCATAGTGGGTTTGGATTCATAACTATAAGTCTCATTGCAATGTTTGAGTTTGGTTAGGTTGGAACCCCCAAGTTTGGAATATACAACTCGTTACTTCTCATAACCAAGGAATTCATTGCAAGGCTTCTTCTCTCAGTGATAACATCCAATTTTGGCTTAAAGTTGCTTATGCTGCAAATGATGGAGAATCCAAGAGAGACTTGTGGATATGGTTACTCTCCCTTCACACTAACTAACCATGTTTACTCATGAGAGAATATAATGTAGTACTGTGTAGAAATGAAAAGAGATAGGGTGAGATATCTATGAATAATGTTGATAACTTTTGATACTGTCTAAATCAATTGAAATTCACTAACCTGAGATACACAGGAGCATTCTACACCTAGTCAAATAGACAAATGGGAAATGTAAGACTATGGTGTAAACTTGATAGGGTAATATGTAATATTGAATGGTTTAATTGATTTGAAAGGGATTATGCCCATTTTCACCCTCCTCTCATTTTTAATCATTATATTGTTTCTATTATGATTAATAATAAAAAGAAAAATGGAAAAATTCCTTTCTCTTTCTATAATATGTGGACAGAAGATGAGGACTTCCTGTCGCTGATATCTTTAAATTGGCACCCTTCACAACATGGAAACATATCACAAGCCATTGTTAATTCTCTAAAGCAACTCAAATCTCCTTTAAAGGAGCTTAACAAAACAAAACTTGGGGGAATTAGTGACAGATTTATGAGAACAAAAAAGGAATTGGAAATACGAATCTTCATACCTAAGAAAAATCCCTCCTATAGCAATATAAACACTTGGCACATTATGAAGAAAGTTTCTATAAGCAAAAAGCTAGATTTGATTGGCTTGCCTTAGGTGATGATAAAACTAGTTATTTCCATTCCATTGTTAAGGAGAGAATGAAAAACCATGTGCATGTCATTGTAGATGACGGTGGTGTCACCCATATAGACCTAATAGGTATATTCTCCACCTTCCAAGCTTTCTACCATCAACTGATGGGCTCAGTGACATCCCAAATGCAATCCTTTGGTCATACTATGATGCATAATGACCCTAAAATATCCATTTAGAACAATACTTCTCATTAGCACCTCTTACAACTATTGAAGTGAAGGATATAGTACTCTCATTGGCTAGTGGTAAGGCCCTAAGATCGAATGGTTATAATGCACACTTTTTTAAATGTTGCTAGGATGTTATTGGACATGATCCTTTCTTAGCAACATCTTATTTCTTTGTTAATGGTATATTGTATAAAATCCTCAATGTAACCACCTTCAACCTTGCTCTAAAGGTTCCTAATGCTACTACTCTAGGGGAGTATAGACCTATTGCTTGTTGTAGTACTTTATACCAAATTATAGCCACTATTATTACGAATATACTTTGGGACTAATAGGGTCATCGCAATAAGCTTTTATCAAGAGTATAACCATCACTCATAACATTCTACTAGCAACTAAATTGATTAAGAGGTATAATAAAAACACCTATCTCCAAGAGTCATGTTAAAGTTAGATATGAAAAGGCATATAACTCTATCAGGTGGGACTGCCTTGAAAATATCTTCTATGCACAGCATTTTCCAACTCACAATGTAAATTTGTTAATGGCTTGTGTAACTACTGTTAGTTACTCTATCAAATTCAATGGGATCTTACACCCCCTTCCCTATAAAAAAATGGCTTAAGTCAAGGTAATTCTATATAACCCAACCCTTTTGTCTTAGTTATGGAGTACCTCAATCAATCTATGCTGAACTTATGGTTCAATACTCTTTTCTTCCTTCATCTTCAATGCAAGAACTTGATGGTTGTCAATCTCATGATTGTGGATGATCTTCTATTCTTTTGTAAGGGATATAAAGAATAAATGGCAGCACTACTAGATATTTTCTTTCAATTTTTGGCTATTTCAGGTTTGCTAATGAATGTTGATAAGAGTAATATTTTCTATGGAGGTAATTGCACTCAGTAGATTAAGGATGAACTATTTTCTATATTCTATATTCCAAAGGGAGATCTCCCTTTTCAATGTTTAGGTGGCCATTGAATGGTAGATACCTAATTAAACAACATTACCAACTCCTCATTGATAAGTTTTCTTCACAGTTGAGATCTTAGTAAAATAAATTTCTTATCTATGCTAGATGCTTACAATTGATCAAATATGTCCTTTTTAGTTTACATACATACTAGAGTATGATTTTCCCTATTCTAGTTCATATTATCACAACATCAATGCCATATACAGGAGGTTTCTATGGTCAAGTTCTTCTAATGTTACAAAGAATGCACTTGTTGCATAGGATAAAGTACGCCTCCTTAATGTGGAAGGAGGTCTAGGTCTTATTAATTTGTTGTGGTGGAATTGAGCGGCAATGTTTAAGCTCCTTTAGAATTTGGCATCCAAAAAATACTGCCTTTGGGTAAGATAGATCCATGCATACTATCTCAAGACAAAGAACATATGGCAAGTTCACATTAAACCTTCAACATCTTAGATCATTAAGAAATTACTAGGGATTAGACATATTTTTCATTGAGCATTGCAACTAACCTCCCTGCAAAAAATCTTAAAGAAGGGAAAGTTTTCAATTTCCTTTACTTATGACTAACCTGCCTGCAAAAAGTAGATACTAAACATGTCTTCTATTCATGATATAATATGGCCTAAGGATGTAACCATATTAAAGTTCATACTTAGGTGATCATACATTTCTAGTTACTTAGTTATTTGATTTTAGGAACCCCACTATTTTATAACCAATTGATTGGTAACATATATAGCGAGATTTTCAGGGAAGAAATGATGTATAATGCTAAACAAATAGAACCATGATAAGTATCGGTGTTGACAATGGGGAGTTTTCAACAAAAGTCGAAAAGAGTGGAGAACAAGGGAGGAAAATATGAAAAGGATAACTTGATCTTGAGACCTTTAAAATCAATTACTTGCATTAACCAAATAAGGTTTAAACTCTTAGCCTAAATAGTGTAAGATTTGGATAATACTCAAGACTACACCTTAATCTTGAGGGGAGCTTAGTTCAATTTTTTTAATCAATTGTGATCTACCCCTCTTGTGGAATTTCCCACTATATTTAAGAGTGCTAGTTGACTTCTAGGGGTTACAAGCAAAATCTAAACATGATAGTTAGATTGGTTACACCCTCACCCATGGTTGATACCAACATAGACTAACTAAGGGTACAAGACTTCAATCAGCTAGTGTTGATTGTGTTTTTGAAACTATTAGCCACCCATCACTTTATGGTTGTCATTACATCCTATGAAAATGCTTAGGAAAAATAAATTACATATTATAAAAGTCTAACAACATACTTTAACTAAGTTTAGCTAATAAGGGAAATAAGAAAAGAGGTGAAGTCCACTTGGTAGCTACTGCTTGATTCTGCCGAAGCTATGGAGGTTGCTTATCCTTAATTGAAGCCATCTTTGGAGGGCCTTGAAATTCTCATATTTACCTTCCCAATTTCCCTAATTCTTGCATGAGAAAAGGTTGATAATGTAGGTCATGTTTCAACTAAAAATATGTGAAGTATAGAGGTGAATAAGGTGGTGGCTTGGTTGAGCGTAAATGGAGCGATATTGGAACCATATTAGGAAAGTATAACAACATGATTTAAATAAGTTTAGATAATAAAATAAATAATAAAAGAGGTGAATTCCAATTAGTGTCTACTGCTTGATTCTACCGAGGCTATGGAGGGCTTTGAACTTCCCATGATTACCTTACTAATGTCCCTAATTCTTTCACAAGAAATGGTTGACAATGTAGGTCATGTTTCGACTGAAAATAGGTGAAGTATAGAGGTGTATAAGGTGGTGGCATGTTTGAGTGTAAATAGAGCCATATTGGAGCCAGTTATGAGATGTATTTCATGGAGCCATATTTACATGGTTGTTAAAGTTTGCATGGCTACTGGTTAATCTAGATACTTATTGACCCAAATAAGAAGAGTTTTGAATTCTTTAACTTTAGAAAAATTAATAAGTAGATTATCTTTAATTTGGGATACTTAAGATACTCCTACATCATCCTCTCCCTCTTCAAAAGTAACCTCCTCATCTTCATATGTTGTGCAATATAGATAAGGGAGTGAGTATCTCACATTGAATGTAGAGGATAAATTCCCTATATCGTGTGGAAGCTCAAGCCGATACACATTATTGCCAATTTTCTTGAGGATTTTGTAAGTTCCATCACTTTTTGGCATGAGTTTGTTTTTCCTCTAGGATGGAAATCTTACTTTCCGAAGGTGCAACCACATTAGGTCCCCTTGGTTCAAAAACTTATTCTTTTAAATTCTTGTCATCCCTTTTCTATTTCATTCCATTCACCTTTTCGATCCTAGCCCTAGCTTGTTCATATAATTTCTTGAATACGATGGCTCATTGTTTTGCTTCAAAATTAGTTTGTGACGAGATTGGCAAAGGAATGAGGTCGATGGGAGTGGTGGGGTTCACCCTGTACACCACTTCAATAGGTGATTGTTTTATGGCATATATGGGATAATGGTTGTAGGCGCACTATGCATGACTTAGCTTGATGTCCCAATCTTTTAAGGACCTGTGCACTAAATTCCTCAAAAGCATTGTGATGGTTTAGTTGGTGACTTATGTTTGACCATTGATTTGTGGGTGGTAAGTAGTAATAAATAGAATTTTAGTACCAAGTAGTCTTCACAAGGTTTTCTAGAAATAAATGAGGAACTTGGTATCTCAATCGGAGACTATTATCTTTGGGATACCATGCAACAAAACTATTTCTTTAAAGTAGAGATTGGTGATATAAGAGGCATCATCCGTCTTATGACGCGGGACGAAATGATACATCTTAGAGAACCGATCAATGAATACCATAATGGAATCATTTTGCCTTTGAGTCTTAGATAAAGACACTATGAAGTCCATGCTTACATAATCCCAAGGGTGGTGTGGGATGGGAAAAGGTGTGTAGAGTCCTTGGTGGAAGTAGCTCTTAGACCTTTGGCACATAGAGCACTTGTCCACAAGGGATTGCACATCTCCCACCATTCGAGGATAGAAGAAATGTTCTTGGAGTACATCATTAGTTTTGTTGATCCCAAAATGGCCTACCAAACCTCCCCTATACACTTCTCAAATGAGCAATTCTCGAATGGAGCACTTTGGAATGCACAACTTGTTACCCTTGAAAAGAAATATTTCTTGCACTAGGTATGGTCTTTGAGGCTTGTCTTTCTCCTCCATGTAGCTATTAAAGTCTTCATCCTACTTGTACAACTCTTTGAGTCACCTAAACCCTAGGACTATGGATTCTAGTAATGATAACATACAATACCTCCTATAGAGTGCATCAGCCACAACATTGGACATGCCACTCTTGTGCTTTGCTATAATTGAAAAGGATTGAAAAAAATCCACCCACCTAACATGCTTAGAGTTAAGTTTATGCTTCTCATTTATGTATTTTAGGGACTTACGATCGGTATGCAATATAAATTATGATGGTCGGAGATAATGTGACCAATTATCTAAGTGTTGTAGTTGGATCTCGAACCATTAAGCTTCTTATTAAATAAAGACACGAGCCTTTCTTTTTGTAGAAAGACAACTCCAATACCTACTCCACTTATTTCACACTCGACCTCAAACACCTTATCAAAATTAGGTAGCCGTAAAATGGGAGCCTCACTTAATGTGCTTTTGATTAGTTCAAAGGCTTCTTGTGCGGACTTGGTCCATTGAAAAACACCTTTTTTGAGGAATTTGGTGAGAGTCTCTAGAAGTGTGCTAAATCCTTTTATAAACCTCTTATAAAAAGAGGCAAGCCCATGAAAGGATCTAACATTGGTGATGGATGTGAGTGTAGGCCACGTTCTTATTGCCTCCACCTTTGAATCATCCATGGAGATTCCACTTTCGGATACAACAAACCCTAGAAAGTGACTCTCGGAACAAAGAAGCCACACTTTTCTAATTTTACATACAATTTTTTGTTCCTAAGGGCTAAAAATAAAAGTTATAAGTGCCTTACATGATCATCTTGACTAGAATAGTATATAAGAATATCATCAAAATACACAACTACAAATTTTGAAATGAAGAGTCAAATAACCTCATTTGTAAGCCTCATGAAAGTGCATGGTGCATTGGATAGTCCAAATGGCATGACCAACTAATCATAAAGTCCTCCTTTGGTCTTGAAAGCGATATTCCATTCATCCCCTTCCTTCATCCGAATTTTGTAGTATCCACTACTCAAGTTGATCCTAGAAAATACATTTGCTCCTTGAAAGCAATTTAATATGTCATCAAGCCTAGGTATAGGATACCTATACTTGATAGTAATGTTGTTAATGACCATACTATCCACACACATTCACATTGTTCCATCCTTCTTGGGTACCAAGAGGGTTAGAACTACATAATGGCTAAGGGATTCTCTCATAAAACCCTTTTTTAACAACTTCTCAACTTGTCTTTATAAATCCATGGCTTCTTTAGGATTGCATCTATAATCCGGTTTGTTTGGAAGTGTAGCACCAGGAATAAAATCAATTTGGTGCTCGATGCCCCTTATGGAGGCAACTCACTAGACAAGTCGTTTGGGAAAACATCCAAAAACTCCCCTAGTAGGTGTTTGACTTGAGGGGCGAGTTCATGTATCTTCTCATTAGGTTCAAGCATCAACAACAAATATAAGGACTTTCCCTTTCCTATGGTACTTTCCAACTCCTTTCTATCAGCAAACAAATCTTTCTTACACTTTGTGTCCTCTCTAACAAGTGATGATTGAATACTAAGGGACGTGATTACAATATTTTTGTTAGTATAGATCAACCTATATGTATTCTTCCTACCATCATGTTTAACTTTTATATCAAATTTCCATGATCTACCTAATAGCAAATGACAAGCATCCATGGGAATGACATCACTAATGACTATATTGATAAGTTTTCCCTATGGAAAATGGCACGATCATTTGCTTAGTGACTTCAACCATTGAGCCATTTGTAATACCCTAGATTTTTGTATGATGGTTGAATGAGAATTTTTTTCTAAATTTTATGCTGTTGATTTTGATTTAATGTTATGATTTAGTTCGGGATAAAAATTTGATTTGAAATCATGTTGAAAAATTGAATTTATTGAGTTTTGTAGACAAATCAATCGACTGGCTCCATGAACCAATTGACTAGTTTGTCATTTTAGCCAATTGGGTCCATCTACTAAATAGATTGACTAGTTGTGGGAAACCAATCAACTAGTGGATGAACAATCGCCTAGTAGACCCAAACCCATCGATTGGTTTGTTGAGCTGGTTACATTTTTTAGCTTTATTTTTCTATAAAATCGTTTACACTAAATTGGAACCTTACCAATCCATGAGAGATTGTCCCAAAGAGATTCCTAACCATTTTTCTGAAATATTTCCTCGATTTAATCTAGAGGTCGATTAGGACAAATGAGGGAGAGATATGACCTTAGCATTATCTTTTTCCTCCTCTCTCCTCTACATGATTATGAGATTGAATGATTCAATCTCAGTCATGCTTCTGAGCATCTGGAAGATTTCTTCCATGCTAACTTCCTATTACTCCATTCGTGAATGTGAATCCTGACCTAATTGACCAGAATTCTCTAGAGACACCACTTGAGCTCTAGAGAAGAGCTTAACAAATCCTAGACAAAATTCATCTATTCTAATCAAATTCAAACAGTCAATGGTAGGGATTTGATTCAATCTCCAAACCTTTAGTAATTCCCTTCAATTGGTTGGTTATAAATAGGCCAACCATCTCAGCATTTCACCTTTCTTTCAGCCATTGAATTCTCTTAAGTCTTGTATTTCCCTCTCTTCATTCCACATTTTGAGCCTTGTAAATCTATTTTTGCACTCTTCTTATCCTCTCGTTTGCTCTTTCTTACTTCAGTTCTCAAGTAAGGCAAATTTAGATTCTAAAAAAAGGTTGGGTAGTTCAATTAGCCATTTTCTCTATTTTGGCCTCAAGTTGGTTTGTTTTTACTCCCCTTTGTTTTAAGATTCAAAATTTGATAAGATTTTGGTATAATTAATGAGTTTAAGATTTTGATTTTAAGGTTTTCAAATATGAGAATTTTTACAGTTGGAATTTCTATTTTAAGAGGATTTTGCTTACATCAAGTAAGTGATTCTTGTTTCTAAAATATTTAGTATGTGTTCGTGCATGATAGGTGTTATCTTTAGTTGATTGATGCATGTTGGCATGTATAAATGCAGTGTTATGTATAATTTGGATGCTTAAATGACATGATTAGAGTAAAAAGCATGAAAATGGGTAAAAGCAGGTTATGATGATCTCATGTTGAGAAATGCATGCTAATTTAGTTGGAAATATATTAGTTGATGTTGATACATACCTTAATATGGCTAAAAAGGAATTATATGAAAGAATATGCATGAAATTTGTGATTCAGTGATGTATTAGGGCAAACCGATCTACTGTTTAGGTCAAAACAATTGGTTGTTTCCTAGAATAGTCGACTGGTTAATCTAACCCATCAATTGGTACACCTGTAAAGACCTTGGTCTTGCTCTCTATTTAAACCCATCGACTGGCTTGCCCAAACAGATCGACCAATTTGAGGAAAGCATGGTATGGTAGAGTAAAAAAAGAATGATTGGTCGACCCAAACCGATCGACTAGTTAGACTAGACCGATTAACTAGTTCAACTAGTCTGCTTAAATTACTTCTTTTTGGTTTGGATATGCTTGGAGATTATGATTGGTACTATACCATGGCTAGTAATGAAATTAAATATATATTTTATCATATACCATTGGCCTAATTAAAAGATCAAAGTGGATCATGAACTATGGTATACTCTATGAGTAGTGAAAAGGACTAAATGGGTATTTCACTTATGATAAGTGAGGCTATTGAGGAAAAAGTAATGAAAATCAGTTCGAGATAGAATTAAGTATAATGGTGGTTGCAATTAATGTTGGCAAGGACAAATGGAAAACCCACATAGTTGGGAAAAATGAAAATAAAAGGATTAATTTGGATTAACATGGAAAGTTGACTTGTTTGCTTTGTATGGGCCTTGTATGATCACCCATCTTATGAATAAAACACTAATTATGTAAAGCAAAAGATATTTGAGTTGAGTATGGGTATGGGTATGGGTTACCCAATCCTCAATTATCCACCAGGGGTTAGTCTGCCTTTATGCATTTTTTATGCCTTCGGGTAGGATCTTGAGAGGCCTTGGTGCCTTACCTGCTCTAGACACTAATGATGCACTAAGGGGTATCGATACTAAAGGGTTTGATTGCCTAGGTGGTTGGATTCAGCTTGGACCTATGTCCATTTTGGTGATTGGCTTCAGTCTGGACTTATGTCCACTTGGTCGTCCTAGACTTTATATTCCTTATTGGATATGCTTTCATGGCATGGGGTGATGCACAATCCATCATTTGATGATAACAAAATATGGATGGTAAATACTAGTTGATAATTATGAATAGTAACCAAATGAATGCTTGGTGATTGGCTAAGAAATGGAAGTAATGATATAATTGACTAAAATGAACAAAGCTAGTTTATGTCTTGACTAATTGGTTATGGAATGGAACATTGATTAAGTGATTTTCCTATCTCTTACATAGATAAACGGATGTCGTATCTTAAAGGAATTGGATAATTGGGAGTAATCCTAAGGGTTGTTATTGCTATTACTTATGTAAGAGTTAATGTGAAAGTTTTATGATTCTTAAGTATGATGCATTCTACTATGATAGAATTGTATATGATAGTACGTTATTGCACTGTTACCTTTATAATAGTATTATCATTATACATGTTGTAATTTATAGTCATACATGATAAGTTGGCATATTCGTGTACATTGAGGGAACACCATAGATTACTCAGTACATAGTGTGCTGATGTCCCCATTTGCTGAGTCACCTGCTCATTCCCACGAGTAAAGGATGATATGTAGGTTTTTAGGAATGACTAGTAAAGGGCCTACCTCAGTTGGGATGGGACTTGTGAGCGATGACATCCAGAAGATTTTGGTGGGATCCATGGCAGACCATGGTTTTGATTTGGGTATCATGCCCTAACTTATGTTTTGTAATCCCGTACTTATTCGCGTGTATTTTGTAATGATTTGCTCAAAACCCATTAGGGTCCTTTGATGTAAACAATTTTGGAAGTTGTTTAATTAAATTGTTATTTGTGCACTCTGTTGTTTTAAATGTTTGGCTGGTTTAGCCTTGTATTTGATATAGGATAAGAGACGGATGTCTATCTTATATCAGGTATGGCGGTAACACCCCATTTTTCCTAGGTATTTTCTGCTTCCGTAATTGTTCTAATGAAATATTTTGGGAGTGAAAAATAGGGGTGTTACACCATTATTAAGCTATTAAAGCTTGTATATCTTATCATGTGTTGTGGTTGGAAATTTTAGCTTCTCCACAAAGTGGTGGAAGCCACATTTACACAACTACCTCCTCCCACAAGGAGGAAGCATATTTTTTCAAGTATGGGGCACTTGGTATGGAATATGTTCTTTCTTTAGGACTCCTTTTCCACGACCTTTCTTGCTTGCAACACCCTCCTCACCATTAAGGATTCCCCTAAATCCAAGAGTACCTCCTCAACCTTGCCCACTTCCTCCATGGACAATTGACCTTCAGTGCCACCTCCATCCATTTCTTCCTCCTCTTGGTCTATCAAGGCCATCACCCTCTTGTTTGGACACTCACTTTGATAGTGTCCACTTCCTTGGCACTTGAAGCAATGCACACCCTTAATTCTCTAGTCTCACCCACTTCTAGCTTTCCTTTACCCTTGGCATCAAATGTCTTGGGATTAGGGTTTGACCTATGGGCTTCTTTGGGTGGGTAAGCATTTGGTCTCAACCCCCCAAACCTTTATATTTGTTTCTCCTTTTTATGCTTCTCCACCTTGATAGCCAAATGGAACGACTCATCTAAGGTATAATATTTGTAGAGCTCCACCTTTCTAGCAATGTCGCCCCTCAACTGAAAATAGGTGAAGTATAGAGGTGGATAAGGTGGTGGCTTGGTTGAGTGTAAATGGATCCATATTGGATCCAGTTATGGGATGGATTTTGTGGATCCATATTACATCCAAATGGAGCCATATTTACATAGTTGTTGGAGTTTACATGGCTTCCATGACTGCCAGTTAATCTAGTTATTTATTGACCTAAAAGAAAAGAGTTTTGAAGTCTTCAACTTTGGAAAAATTAATAAGTAGATTATATTTAATTTGAGATACTTGAGATGCACCTACATCAAGAAAGCATTTGAGAAACCATAGGTTTATACTCCTGATCCTTAAATATGCATGTGGAACATATGAAAAACCTCGGTTCTAACTCACATGATCTTCCACTTTGATTATTAATATCTTATTAATTCCTTATTTGGTACTTGGCACATAAAAATGAATCATTAATGTTGCGGAAATTGCGTGGATTTAGAGAGATTCCCACCAAATAGAGATTAACAAGATTATGTACAATTAAGAACACACACAAAACAAAACTCTCTAGGAAAAAGTAGAGATCTTATTCATGTTCTTATGTAATTACAATATGATTAAATCAATCAATCACTCGATTATACAAATCAAAAATTCTCTTTGAATGGAAAATTCTATGGAGAAGGAGAAGAAGAAGTTGAGGCGCATGACTCTGGACGGTTAGGGTATCAACATGTCTCTTTTTATAGAAGAAAAAATCCTACGGAGCAAAACATAGTGTTTTAGAAATCAATAAAACATGGTCCGTATTTAGGAAACATGGAACCCCCATGTTTGTTTCCTTATATTCGACTTTTACCCAAAACACATCAAGACTTCATCAAGGAAACATGGTTTTTATAAATAACACTCCCCTAGTGTTTCACACACATAACTCCAAATTACACCAAACTTATCCAACACATGCATGAACCAATACAATATTATATTGTACTCAAATACCAGTCAAATCTTACAATTCTCCACCTTAACACAGTATTTGTGACGCATGACATGTAAATACCTCTATAAAAAAACCCTAGCCAAACAAAGGACCTCATGGCCTATGAATACCAATCAAGTCTGAGAAACACTCGAACTTACCCACGATCGGTGGCTTCATTAGCATACCAGCTGAATTATCCAAAGTACCCATTTTCTCCAACATAACTTTGCTACCAAGACACAAGGCTTCCAAAGAAGCCTCTGCCATAGTCAAACAAACAGCCTTAGAACCTCTAAGGTCAAACATTAGCAAACTAGTGTACCTCTAATCATCAAGACCATAACCAAAATCTGAGTAATCCGTCAATAGAATAGTCGACAACACACACTCAATATAAGCCGATACTATACGCATCAAGTACCTTAGAATCAGCACCACTCCTAGCCAAGGTGTCTTCAATAGACTCACCCCACACATGCTTACAACACGATCAATACACCAGTCAATACTAATAACATCGTACATCAACCATGTCACACATGTAGAGTATGAACTAGTGACTAAGCAAGCCACCACAACTGCTTTGGATTTAGGCACGTCCAAAGTCTTTAGGTTATTCTCCTCAGACATTTCTTTTGTTGCGAAAAGCAAAACATAAACACACAATAAAAGAATAACCGGTGAAACATTACATACTAATGACTCTAGCTTCAAACACAAGGCAACCACCATTGATTCTTTTATCACTTCCTACATGACCTTGTTTCTCATTTAACATACATAATTGTATTATGGATAGGGCCTTCAGATCTATTCTTTAAATCTCTCATCCGTCATTGTTTCTGGATTCTTCTAATATTCGGATAAAGCTTTTATCAATACACTTTGAATTAGGATTACCCGCATCTTCAATTTCCATAATCCAAAATTAATAGATTGATCAAATTTCTCAATATCAAATCTTGTACCGATCTCGATAACTAGCTCTTTTCAATAACGCAACTATGTGATAGATGAGATTTATTGATTATTTTCATGTCTAAAAATATCATTTATCTCTCATTTATTCTACTAGATTTAATCTTTTCGTCGAGTTTTCCTCCTTTGAATAAATTTTACAGGAAAGAAAAGAATTGAAGAAATTCAAGGAGAAATCAATGAAAAGAAGAAACCAAGTAGAGAACACATCAAGAAATGCCGAATCAAGGAGAGCAAAGTTGGAAAGGGAACAAATACATCAAGAGAAGGTAAGCTGAAACTTTCAAAGGAATTGAGTGGAAGAATCAAAAACACGGGGGTCCCGTGTTTCCATAACACGGACCATGTTATTTATCCCGAATATCGGTATGTAAATCCTTGTCAGCAAAGCAGTTGGAAGAAAACACGGGGGTCCCGTGTTTCATAAACACGGACCGTGTTTTCAATTAAAAACGTGTAACTGCCACGCGACTTGTTCCTGATAAATTTTATATGAAAACAGAGTTTGGGATAGAGAGAAAAGGATCGAAAAACATTTGGAATGCATTTTTCTTCCTTTATTCCTTTAGAACATACATGTAATGCACAATTCCAACCTTTGATCTTCTTGAATTCTATTGATGATTTGACATTCTGCACTTCAATTGATAAGTTTCCTCTATTCCTTTGTAAATTTCTGTATCTTCATTTTACTGAATCTAAGTAGTTTTTCTTTAATTTTACTTGTGATCACTTCATTATTATCTAATTGTTGCAATAATAGAATTCGTGAATGTGTTATTGTTATTAATTTTCAATATTTTTGTATAATTGTATGAATTGTGAATATGCAGAAATTTGAGTAATTAGAACAGGGTAGGGTGAATTGAGGATGGAATCATAACTTAATTATCATTTCATAATTTAAATGTTTGATTCTAGATGAGGTTTAATTGAATTAATGGTTTGAATTGAATGATTCCATATCATAGATTAAGATTCTTGAACTGATTAGATTGATCACCTATTTGGTTTAGGACTTAGTCTTTGCTAAGACAATGAAATTAACCCGTAATTGTTAATTAATTTGTCTATAGTAGCAAGAAGATTAATTATTAATCTTATCCATTAATTCATGCAATTGCATGATCCGAGCTTTTGTGATTATGATTGTAGTTGGCTGCTTCCCGTTCATAATGTTACCATTAATTGAATCTAGTGTTCGTAACCTAGGTTATTAAATGGGTGCAAAAATAAATTGAGAGCATATTCAATTTATTAAGGTTGAGAGGAAGTATAGGAATTCGTTATTTTGAATTTCCTAAGTCAACATTAAATTGTTTAGAATCATTCTTCTTATGTGAATGCATGGCATTTTAATTCCATCACCAATTCAATCCTCCCCTAATTGTCAATTCGTGATTAAAGACTTAGTATAATCGAATTTAGTTTAAGAATCAATGAAATTGTATAAACGGGGTTATAACATCAATAGCAAAATTAGTGATTAAAATGTCATTTCTTGTGGGTTCGAATCCTTCTTGCCATATACTACGTATTTGGGAATTAGGATTTATTTATTAAATTTGTTGTGCATACGACAGTGCATCAAATTTTTTGCGCCGTTTCCGGGGAACTGGCAATTATAATCTCTAGTTTTGTTGTTGTTGTGGTTTCTTATTTTAGTTTTGATAAATTCTTCACGTAAACTCATCTAATCTTTCATTGTGTGAAATCTTCAGGCACTCACAATTGAGATTATTTGCAATCGAGCATCAAGGACAAATTATTCCAGCCATAGATCCAAACTCATCTTCTCCAATTGCATCTAGGACGAGAAGGAAATTGGAACAAGCTAGTCAGATTCCATCACCTTTTGAAGAAAGTTCCACAAATCAGGGAGAAGAAAGTATAGAAGATTTGTGTAGTACACCTTGCTACATTAATCCACCAATGGCGGATCGAACTCTCAAGGAGCTAGCTGCTCCTGTCTTCAACCCTAATCTTTTATGCATTAATTATCCTGCTGATAATGATACTTGTGAAATCAAACCTGGATTAATACGAGCCTTACCTATTTTTACAGGTTTTAGAGACAACAATTCCATGAGTTCAGGCTGTTTCACCGACCCAAATAAATTTCTCAAGGAATTCCATATAGCTTGTTCTGGTATGAAACCGAATGGAGTAAGTGTAGAACAACTTAAACTCAAAGCTTTTCCTTTTGCTTTAGCTGATGCTGCTAAGGAATGGTTATATGATCTACCAGCGGGCTCAGTAAATACTTGGACTGATATGCAAAAGGTTTTCCTTGAAAAATATTTCCCTTCATCAAGAGCAACTAATATAAGAAAGGAAATATGTGGTATTAGGCAAGATGGAGGAGAATCTTTACATGAATATTGGGAACGTTTCAAGAAATTGTGTGGTAGTTGTCCTAATCATCAAATTAGTGAACAATTATTAATACAATATTTTTACGAAGGTTTATCTCCTATGGATTGCAATATGATAGATGCTGCTAGTGGTGGTGCTTTAGTTGATAAAACACCCATCGAAGCTAAAAGGTTGATTGCTAATATGGCATCTAACTCTCAATATTGTAATAGGGGTAATACTTCTATGTCTCAACAGGTGAAAGAAACCAATATTGTTGAACTAAAAACGCAAGTTTCGAATTTGACAGCTCTTGTGGAAAGAGTTGTAGGAGAAAAGATTCCTGCCAAGGTATGTGGAATTTGTTCTTATACTGGTCATCCAACTGACATGTGTCCTACTTTGCAGGAAGAACAACAAGTAAACGCTATTGGAGGACAACCATTACCAAAAAGGAATGATCCATTTGCTCCAACATATAATCCTGGATGGAAGGATCACCCGAATCTAAGGTATGGAAACGCTCAACAAAGTGGTAGCTCATATTTCCGACCACAGATGTATCAAAATCAGCAAGGAGCAAATCCACCTCCCGGGTTTTTCCAAATTCCACCAAATCAGCAAAGACCACCGTTTCAACCAATGCCTCCACCACAAGTTCCACAACAATCGGGGGGTATGCCTTTGGAAGATTTGGTAAAATCTTTAGCTACCAATACCTTACAATTCCAACAAGAGACCAGAAACGGTATTAAGAATTTGGAAAATCAAGTGAGTCAACTAGCAGATTCCCTTAGAAAAATGCAAGCACAAGGTTCTTCAAAATTTCCTAGCCAGACTGAAAGAAATCCCAAGGAAAATGCTAGTGCTATCACAACTCGCAGTGGAAAACAATTGTCAGATCCAAGAAAAGTGAGTGAAGAAGATGACACAAACAAGGAGACAGATGAAACAATGGCTGAAGAAGAAATAAAGGAAGATTCACAACAAACGGTGAAGAGTAAGTCACATTCTCCTATAAAAATTCCTGCTCCTTTTCCTAGCAGGTTGGCCAAAAACAAGAAGGTAAATCATGACAAGGAGATATTTGACATATTCAAGAAGGTAGAAGTTAACCTTCCTCTCATTGATGCGATCAAACAAGTACCCAGGTATGCAAAATTCCTAAAAAATTTGTGTACAAACAAAAGGAAACTTAATGAGAATGAGAAGGTAAGTGTGGGAGAAAATGTATCAGCAATGTTGCAAAGAAAGCTTCCACCAAAGTGCAAAGATCCAGGTATTTTCACTATACCTTGCAAAATTGGAAACACGAGGTACGAAAAATGCATGCTTGACTTAGGTGCTTCAATAAATGTCATGCCTTTATCTATCTTTAACACCCTAAGTCTAGGTCCTTTAAAGGAAACTCGTGTTGTTATCCAATTGGCTGATAGATCTAACACATATCCTGAAGGGGTTATTGAAGATGTCTTAGTTCAGGTAAATGAGTTGGTTTTTCCTGCAGATTTTTATGTGTTAGATATGCAAGATAATGGTTTAGCTAATCCATCTCCTATATTGTTAGGGATACCATTCCTAAAAACTTCAAAAACAAAAATTGATGTCCACGATGGAGTGTTAACTATGGAATTTGATGGTGAAGTTATTAAGTTTAACATATATGATTCCATGAGATATCCTGCAGATGGTGAAGAGGTATCTATGATTGATGTCATTGAGAATTTAACTGAAATGGTGTACCAACTATCATCAGCTGATCCTTTGGAAATAACTTTAAAACAAGGAATAGCAACTGAAAAATTGGAAGAATTGAGCAAATTGTATGACGTTGATGAAGAAATCAAGGAGGTAGTGGCCGCTTTGGGTACATGTCCGAGTAGAATTGGAAAATTTGTGGATTTACCATTGACAGTGGATAGGCCTATACCTTCCATAGAACAACCACCTGAAGTGGAGTTGAAGCCTTTACCTGACCATCTCAAATATACATTCTTAGGAGATAAGAATACCCTTCCGGTTATCATATCTAGTGAACTGACATCTCATCAAGAAGAAAAACTGGTAAATGTGTTGAAGAAATACAAATCAGCTTTGGGGTGGACAGTTGCTGATATTAAGGGTATTAGTCCTTCAGTTTGTATGCATCGGATTTTAATGGAAGAAGATGTGAAGCCATGTAGACAAGTACAACGTAGGTTGAATCCGATAATGATGGAGGTTGTGAAGAAAGAGGTTTTAAAATTGCTAAGTGTAGGAGTCATATACCCAATTTCTGATAGTAGTTGGGTAAGTCCGCTTCAGGTTGTCCCAAAGAAAACAGGAATAACAGTAGTGGAGAATGATAAAGGAGAGATGGTTCCTACTAGAGTTCAAAATGGTTGGAGGGTATGTGTTGATTATAGAAAGCTGAACTCCATGACTAGGAAAGATCATTTTCCTTTACCATTTATGGATCAAATGTTAGAACGGCTAGCGGGTCATGCTTATTATTGTTTTCTTGATGGTTATTTTGGATATGTGCAGGTTCCCATAGCTCCAGAAGATCAAGAGAAAACCACATTTACATGTCCCTACGGTACGTTTGCGTATCGACGCATGCCATTTGGATTATGTAATGCTCCAGCTACATTTCAAAGGTGTATGGTAAGTATTATTTCCGAATATCTGGAGAAAATTATCGAGGTATTCATGGATGGTTTTAGTATTCATGGAGATACTTTTGAAGAATGCCTAGGTAATTTGACCCTTATCTTGAAAAGATGTTTGGAAACAAATCTTGTGCTAAACTCTGAAAAATGCCATTTTATGGTCCAACAAGGAATAGTTTTGGGACATGTTATTTCAGCCAAAGGAATTGAAGTAGATAAAGCAAAAATTGATCTTATTTCTTCATTACCTTATCCATCAACTGTCAAAGATGTGCGATCATTTTTAGGGCATGCCGGGTTTTACCGCCGATTTATCAAGGATTTTTCTAAAATAGCCCAACCATTATGCAAGCTTCTTCAAAAAGAAAAGGAATTTCAATTTGATGACGCATGCCAGAAATCATTTGACTATTTAAAGGAAAAATTGATAAGTGCACCCATTCTTCAACCACCTGATTGGAATTTTCCATTTGAATTGATGTGTGATGCATCTAACTTTGCTGTTGGTGCGGTGTTAGGTCAACGAATCGGGAAAGAGCCACACGTGATATATTATGCCTCCCGCACATTGAATGAAGCTCAACTTAACTACACAACTACCGAAAAGGAGCTTCTTGCTATTGTCTTTGCTTTGGATAAATTCCGTTCTTATCTGTTAGGAACTGAAATAATTGTTTATTCTGATCATGGAGCGTTGAAATATTTGTTAGCAAAGAAAGAGGCAAAACCACGACTGATTAGATGGATTCTTCTACTTCAAGAATTCAATATACGCATTAAAGATAAGAAAGGAACCGAAAACGGAGTAGCAGATCATCTAAATCGGTTAATCAAAGAAGTTGAAGTGGAAGTACCTATCAATGAAGCATTTCCGGACGAGCAACTTCATGTCGTTGGGAATGAGATACCATGGTATGCTGACATGGTAAATTTTCTAGTAGCTAAGGTATTTCCCTCACACTTTACAAAAGCACAGAAAGATAGAATGAAAAGTCAGGCAAAATATTTTGTATGGGACGATCCATACTTGTGGAAACAATGTGCCGATCAAATCATTAGAAGATGTATTCCTGATAGTGAGGTTCTGTCTATTTTACACTTTTGTCACAGTTATGCTTGTGGGAGACACTTTGGTCTCAAGCGAACAGCTTATAAAATTCTAGAGAGTGGATTCTTTTGGCCTACATTGTTTAGGGACTCTCATAAATTTTGTAAGACGTATGAAAACTGTCAAAAGACTGGGGGATTAGGTCCTAGAAATGAAATGCCACAAACTCCTATCATAGCATGCGAAATCTTTGATGTTTGGGGTATGGATTTTATGGGACCCTTTCCATCTTCTTTCGGGTTTAAATATATTCTTGTTGCTGTTGATTATGTGTCAAAATGGGTGGAGGCTAAGGCCACCCGTACTGATGATGCTAAGGTTGTTGCAGAATTTCTTCGAACTAACATTTTTGCAAGGTTTGGCGTACCAAGATCCATCATCAACGACAAAGGTTCACATTTCTGCAAACGAACCGTAGAAGCTCTATTAAAGAAATACCATATGACACATCGAATATCTACAGCATATCATCCACAAACAAATGGTCAAGCTGAGGTATCCAATCGGGAAATCAAATCAATCTTGGAAAAAATGGTGAAACCAACAAGAAAGGATTGGAGCTTACATCTTAATTATGCTCTCTGGGCCTATCGTACAGCTTTCAAGACTCCAATTGGTATGTCTCCATATCGTCTGGTTTACAGTAAGCCTTGTCATCTACCGGTTGAGTTAGAACATAAAGCTTTTTGGGCCGTAAAAAAGTGTAACATGGAGTTAACTGAAGTTGGAAGACATAGGCGACTCTAACTACAAGAATTGGAAGAAATAAGAAATGATGCTTTTGAAACTGCATTGAGATATAAAGATAGAACTAAGGCAGTTCATGATAAGTTCATTCTTAGAAAGAGTTTTCAAATTGGTCAAAAAGTTTTATTATATCATTCTCGATTGAAATTGTTTCCAGGAAAATTGAGGTCGAGATGGATCGGCCCATTTGTTGTGACTAATGTGTTTTCTCATGGTGCAGTTGAAATTAAGAGTGAGAAAACAGGAAAAATGTGGAAAGTCAATGGAAACCGCCTCAAACCTTACTACGAAGGACATCAAGTGCACAATTTGGAAGTGGTTGATCTTACCACTCCCAATTATGAGGGCTGAATGACTTGCATTTTGTCACTTGGGAAACACCCAAGTGTTGTATATAAGTTTTTCGTATTTCGTACTTTTCTTTTTACATATTTGGTATAAATTTGTAAGTACATAATGTGTATATGTGTGGAAATACATTAGTAGTTTATTTTCATACTTAAAAAAATAAAAAAAATAAATAAAAAAATAACACGGGGGGTCCGTATTTCTTAACACGGCCCGTGTTTCTTCCTCTACAGAAAATTTACAAATTCCAGAGAGCTCCAAAAATAACACGGGGGGTCCGTATTTCTTAACACAGCCCGTGTTTCTTCCTCTGCAGAAAAATTTCATAATTCCATAGAGCTGAAAAAATAGCACGGGGGTACCGTATTTGTAAACACAGCCCGTGTTACCTTCTCAGTCAGAAACAGAATGTTTAAAATTTAACACGGGGGTACCGTATTTCACAAATACGGTCCGTGTTTCTCTCCAGCGTCCGTTTTCTCCCCCGTGTTTTCAGATCTGAAGAAACACGGCCCTTTCGTTCGATTCTCTCCAGTTCTTTGCAGCACTCCTCTGCATCTCTTCTCCTTCGAATCCTCCATTTTTCTCACTCAATTCTTCAACTCTTAACAACTCCTACTCCATTAACATCCCATTTTCTTTCCCCGCCATTAAATTTCTTTTCTCTGCCCATTTTTTTGTGTCAATCCACTACAGAACAGGCGACTCAATTCGTGTCAAACCCTAATTTCAATCGAGCATTGTCTCATCCATTTTCTGGAAATAACCTTAGGGTTTTCGTGGGATTTGATATTCACATATCATTCTTCTGATTTCTGACTTGTTATAGCCTGTTTTCACACAATTAAGGTAAGTGGTTCTTCCCCATATTGCAGCAATGTTAATTCGGTTTCATTGTTTTTGCTTACATATGCTGATACAATGTGATTGAATATTGGGTGCATTTGTTCCATAACTTGCACCATTATAAAATTGGGTGAATGACATGGTTAGGGCATATGTATGCATTCAGTGCAACTTTGTTATAATTATCATTACAGTCTAATCTTATTCTTCAAGAGTAACATTATGTATATGCTGCACTTTCAAGTTTAAGACATTGTTTCTTAACTTCAAAGTGGTAATCTTTGTGTAGATGGCACCGAAAAAGAAGCAGCGTGTTGAAGGCGAATCCTCAAGGTCCCGGTCATCACGAACTCAAGCGAAACAACGACGTAATCGACCCAATGATTTAGGTATAATTTTTACCTCCCCCGAACAACAACAAAGTTACGATTACTTGCCTCAAAGGCGTATTACTGGCACTAGATATCTGGATGATGGCTGTTTGCATACATTGGGCATTCATAATCAAGTCATGCACATGCTCGAAACTATAGGTTTGCAACACTTTGTCTATTGTACTAATCATACCTATAGACGCTTGACTTTATAATTTTTGAGTACTTTTGAATTGTGTTCTGAAGTTGGTGACATTGGTGATACTAAAAATAATCAAGGGTATGTTTCTTTTTGCCTTTTTAATGAAGATAGGCAATTAGCAGTGCATGAACTTGCCCACATTTTCATGTTGCCTTCACAGGGATTCAGATTCATTTTACCCTGGTTTTATGCCAACAATTTTTTCGCTAAAATAGGTGATACAGCGAATATGCCTACTCCCGATACCTTCCGCATTTCTGAAGGCAAATCCTCTAGGATTTTTAACTTAGTTTTCCGATACATTCAGAGGCTTTTGGCTACTACCATCTTTGGGAGGGGAGATAGTACCGGGGTAGTTCGTTCAATTGAACTTTTCTTTCTCTACTCTATGCTTGAACACTACTTTGTTGATACTGCCTATTTTATTGCAAAACAATTTCAAAGGGTCGGTAATTCCAAACAAGGAGACATTGTTATCGGTGGGTTAATTACCACCATCTGTGTAAGTTTGGACATACCCCTTCCTGAAGATATACCCATTGAGGCCATGAACACCCGCATTGATATCGAACATTGTCGCCTTACGCATCTTATTGAGCGTAGGAATAATGTGTGGTACCTTTCTTATCAGGGGTGTGTTTTCTTTCCTCTTCCTAATCCTACCAAAACTGACCCTTTAAACCCATTGAACTGGCAGCCTAGTGAGGATGAAGATAACCCTGCACCATTAGCCATCGAACATCCTATTCCGCCTCATGGTGCCCATCCACCACCACCACCACCCCGATCCCAAGCCAGCTCTTCTTCCACCTCAACTTTTGTCCCCGAATGGCATCTCCAATTTCAAAATCAAGTGTATTCCCAATTGGATTCCATTCGCAATAACCAAAATCAGATGATGGAGATGATGAAGAATCTCTATGATTTCCATCTCGGGAGCCGAGACCCACCTCCACCTCCCTCTTGAAACCTATTCTTCATTTTTTTTCTCTTGCATTTGTTCATTAGGGACAATGAACACATTAAGTAAGGGGGGTGCATTAGTATTCGCAGGCTTGTGATTACTCTTTTGTAGAAATAGTTAGTAAATGTTATATATGTTTGCTAAGTGGTAGTTAGTTAATTTATTCTTATCTACTTACGTACTAGTTGTTTAATGCTGAAAAAAAAAAGAAGAAGAAGAGAATAAAATTTCATGTCTTTTGATGTTGTTTGGTTGAATGGAAGGGTTTGAGATTATAAAAAAAAAATTTGCTTCTCTAGTTGGTAGAGTCTAGCTAAAATACCAAAATTCCATCCCACCTTAGAACCCTAGCCCCATTACAACCAAATTTAAGACCTTTTGATTCTTATATAATTTAGTTCTTTTAGCGGTGGCGAATTGAGAATGATGGCAAACATATGGGTGATCATTATCATTTGGAGAGAATTTGAGAGTAAATACATCATACCCTATACACTAAAGAGTGAGCGTTCCCACATTCCGAAAGTAAGAATTTACCAAGTTGAATTTCATTAGTCTTGATCTAATTTGCATGATGAGATACTAATTATTATAATTTTCGTTCTTTAACCGATTGAGCATTTGATAAGACTGTTTTTAAGGTGATTTAAGATGTGATCCAAAAATATTTTTATCATTGATATTTCATGATTTACAAGTATTTTTTCAGTCCCACTCCAAGTTGAACTTCGTACATGAATAATTCCAATCTAATAAATCTTGTGTTCCATGACCTGTTTCTCTTACGTTTCTTGATGTATTCATGTGCATGTTATGATATTGCTCGAGGACAAGCAATAATTCAAGTATGGGGGTATTTGATAGATGAGATTTATTGATTATTTTTATGTCTAAAAATATCATTTATCTCTCATTTATTCTACTAGATTTAATATTTTCGTCGAGTTTTCCTCCTTTGAATAAATTTTACAGGAAAGAAAAGAATTGAAGAAATTCAAGGAGAAATCAATGAAAAGAAGAAACCAAGTAGAGAACACATCAAGAAATGCCGAATCAAGGAGAACAAAGTTGGAAAGGGAACAAATACATCAAGAGAAGCTAAGCTGGAACTTTCAAAGGAATTGAGTGAAAGAATCAAAAACATGGGGGTCCCGTGTTTCCATAACACGGACCGTGTTATTTATCCCGAATATCGGTCTGTAAATCCTTGTCAGCAAAGCAGTTGGAAGAAAACACGGGGGTCCCGTGTTTCATAAACACGGACCGTGTTTTCAATTAAAAACGTGTAACTGCCACGCAACTTGTTCCTGATAAATTTTATATGAAAACAGAGTTCGGGATAGAGAGAAAAGGATCGAAAAACATTTGGAATGTATTTTTATTCCTTTATTCCTTTAGAACATACATGTAATGCACAATTCCAACCTTTGATCTTCTTGAATTCTATTGATGATTTGACATTCTGCACTCCAATTGATAAGTTTCCTCTATTCCTTTGTAAATTTCTGTATCTTCATTTTGTTGAATCTAAGTAGTTTTTCTATAATTTTACTTGTGATCACTTCATTATTATCTAATTGTTGCAATAATAGAATTCGTGAATGTGTTATTGTTATTAATTTTCAATATTTTTGTATAATTGTATGAATTGTGAATATGCAGAAATTTGAGTAATTAGAACAGGGTAAGGTGAATTGAGGATGGAATCATAACTTAATTATCATTTCATAATTTAAATGTTTGATTCTAGATGAGGTTTAATTGAATTAATGGTTTGAATTGAATGATTCCATATCATAGATTAAGATTCTTGAACTGATTAGATTGATCACCTATTTGGTTTAGGACTTAGTCTTTGCTAAGACAATGAAATTAACCCGTAATTGTTAATTAATTTGTCTATAGTAGCAAGAAGATTAATTATTAATCTTATCCATTAATTCATGCAATTGCATGATCCGAGCTTTTGTGATTATGATTGTAGTTGGCTGCTTCCCGTTCATAATGTTACCATTAATTGAATCTAGTGTTCGTAACCTAGGTTATTAAATGGGTGCAAAAATAAATTGAGAGCATATTCAATTTATTAAGGTTGAGAGGAAGTATAGGAATTCGTTATTTTGAATTTCCTAAGTCAACATTAAATTGTTTAGAATCATTCTTCTTATGTGAATGTATGGCATTTTAATTCCATCACCAATTCAATCCTCCCCTAATTGTCAATTCGTGATTAAAGACTTAGTATAATCGAATTTAGTTTAAGAATCAATGAAATTGTATAAATGGGGTTATAACATCAATAGCAAAATTAGTGATTAAAACGTCATTCCTTGTGGGTTCGAATCCTTCTTGCCATATACTACGTATTTGGGAATTAGGATTTATTTATTAAATTTGTTGTGCATACGACAGTGCATCACTATGATGCCAAATTGTTGTGAAAATTAGGTGGATTTAGAAATATCCACACCAAATCAAGATTAACGAGATTATGCACAATTGAGAACACAGGCACAAAATAGAACAATCCAAGAAAAAGTAGAGATCTTATTCATAATCTTGTGTAATTATAATATGATTAGATCAATCAATCAATCACTCAATTACACAAATTAATAATTCTCTTTGAATAGAGAAGTCTATGGAGAAGAATAAGAAGTTGGGGTGCATGGCTCTCAATAGATAGGGTTTCAATATATCTTCTTTTATATAAGGAAAAACCCTACAGAGAAACACAATGTGTTTCAGAAGTCAGCAAAAACATGGTTCATGTTTAGGAAACATGGGACCCTCGTATTTATTTCCGTACATTCAACTTTTGCTCAAAACACATTAAGACTTCATCAAGGAAATACGGTTCGTGTAACATAACATGCCCCCCAATGTTTCACACACCTAACTTTAAATTACACCAAACTTCTCCAACACTTGCATGAACCAACACAATGTTATGTTGTGCTCAAATACCCAATCAAATCTCACAATTAGGATTTCTCCCCAAAATCCATCATTTATTATAATTGTTTGAACACAAGGATGAATGCTTATTACTTATGAATTAATTCCAACAATTATCATAGATTATAAAAATTAGAATTTTACTATAGTTAATTAATGCCATAAGTTATAGCCACTAGATATCATGATGATACATATAGAAAAAAAAATACATATAATGAGAAACAAAACCAAGGTAAACTGACCATAATGCCTCAGAAACTTTAATTCACCAATAGGCCATAACTTTAGCTTCACATCTCACCAGTTCACTAAATTTAACATAACTTCCTAAAATAACATTAAGATAAACATCTCCAAAAGTCAAAGATAAAATCTCACATTTCATACATACAATACCAATTCTACCTCTTATCATGCCACACCAAACCCTAATGCACTCAAGGACTATAAATTTACCCTCATGTATCACTAATTTACCAAATTTAGTAATTTGTTTTTACTATTATACCTATGCTACCCACAATTGACCCAAACTCTTCATCAATCATTGTAAACCCCCTCAAATTAGTAGTATACCTTTTTTTTGAAACACTTGCCTTTTAAAAAATTTCACAAATAAGCATACTTGATTTGGAGTAATTTAAGGATGAGTAAGCATTTGAGAAGTTTTTTAGGATGCATGTGAGTTAATAAAAAGGCACGTTTGAAAAGACTCATGTTGATCTATGGGGCCAACCATCAATCCTAAAATCACTTTAGAGTAACTGTTCACAATCCTAGTAAGGTCGAGGTGTTAAAAATGGTATTAGAGTAGAACCATGACTACAAGCCGAACTTAGATGAGTCACTCAGTTGGCTAGTAGGTCAATTTTTGTGATACTCTATAATGAGATAGTCAGCGATCAAGACTCACTAAGGAAATTGCATTCTTGAGTGGGGTGTATGTAATACTTCCAAATTAGTAATGGATAGTGGAGGATTAAAATAATTAATAATACTACCTATATCAATAATGTATATATTTTATTTAATAAACTTATCTTTAAAGCACTTCACGGCTAAGCTTGCTTAACTTGCGAAAGTTTAAGGACGGGTGGCTTCCAGAGAAGTTTTTGGGGTGTGTGTGGGTTGCTAAAAAAGCATACTAAAAAAATTGTATTGGTCTGTGGGGCCAATAATCAATCCTAAAATCACTCTAGAGTAACTAACTCCAACTCTAGTGAGACGGAGGTGTTAAAATTATACTTATAATATTTATAACTCAAAAAATACTATTACAGCCTAAATTTTTTAGAATTAGCCCATAATAACCAAAATGACCCTAATTTATGGTATTAGAACTTAACCCCAAAACACCTAAACCCTATTGTGTTATATAATAAAATTTTGTAAAAACCTTAAGGATTATAATGGTATATTTATTTTTCACAAACTCTCACAAAAAGACCAATTCACCCCTAGGATCAAATTCACCAATTACCCATTAAATTCTACAAATCTCTATAATTTACCAAAATTATACACAAACACCAACACATTAATAGAAACTCAGATATATAATTAGCCTTAATCAACAACAACAAAATGACCATAAAGACCCTAGGGAAAAACTCATTAGCCTGCAACACATCCAAACCTTCAAATTTTCAACCCAATTCACCCATGATAATAGTAAACATAATTATCTCTACTCATCTATGTACTTATAAAAAAAAATACCATCATGCTTATGACTTTATATCAAAGCTTAGAAAATCATAAAAATGTAGAACTTACCTAGAAAATATAATAGCATCTAAAAACATGATATCAAGGTAAAATGCAAGAATACTATATAACACAACCTTAATCATGATTTCTAGGAATAACAATATACTAACATGGATTAAAATAAGTCAACACATAGCAAACAAGAATCCAAATCTAAAGAAGTGCATTTTTACAAAAAATCCATCCAGACTTTAAGCACAAATTATAACACCCCCAAAATTTACTCCTCAAAAATTTCGTTTAAAAGAATAATGTGGAAGCTAAAATAGAATTTGGGGAATGTTACCGCCACACCTAACACAAGATAAATGTCTACGATTTATCTCATGCTAGATGTAAGGCTAAAACTTGTCCAACAAAAATTTAAATATCTATGCCGTGAGGATAAACTCTCACAAGGAGATATCCACAGATAAGTGGAAAACGAATAATTTTACTGAACAAAATCATCGCTGAATAAATCAGCGAAAACCTATGAAATAATCCTGGATTTTAAAAGCTTATTAAAGTAATGGGAAATTAAAATTCAATTATAACACCCTTGAAATTTTAATACAACACTTTAAAACTTCCAAAAATAAATACAATTAAACAAAGACAAATCCCGATGGATCAAACTTTGGATTGCCTATTCTCTCAATTCAAGCTTTTAACCCAAAAATAATATCCAATCTCAAACCTGCTCAAGAGGTCTGATCTCCACCATCAATGGATCGTCACAAGACCTATTCAACCAAGATAGTATCAATATGGGTCCAGTATTGAGTAAATCATGATTGCCTAACTTATGGAAGGAAACATGATACACATAAGATATGGCAATCTTTAGCTTACAATACTCATGCTTAATTATACATATGATACATATACCATTCTACTCATACAATAACTCATACTCAATTACATATACGATACATACACCATTCTACTTATATAATAACCCATGCTCGATTATACATGTGATACATACAATTAAATATGGGGTCATAAATTCAGACTTATGAATTAATGACTAGCCATGACAATACATAGGGTACAAGCGTACAAGAAAATTATGATTGCACGCTAAGGAACACACATTACCCTAGAAGATAGCATTCTACACATAAGGGCTAGATGCGATTTAAATTATACATCATGTGATAATTGGGTACGAACATGCATCAGATGGTATCATTATTGTGAAGGAGACAACCAAGAAACATGCATAGGAAAAAGAAATATAAAGTTCATGAGTGACCGAGAATAATTCATTATCATATTTATTTATCGTGATCACAACTATTTCATTATATTATCTTGAGGATGGAGACTCAAAGAGATCGTAATAAATAATCTAGTACTCGAACGGTACTAACCCTAGCTGGCTCGCCCAAAAACGTAACCAGACCACCAATAAATAAGATACCTAATCACTTAAGTATGCATACCCCCTATAGGCCCGAAATATATTGAGACACCTATCGAGTAGAATAGGGCCTCTCTCAACCTCGTAAGGCACCTGGGATCAAAGAATAGAAAAACGCTAGAATAGTACCAAGTGAATACCAAATCTAACTCGGATAGCTACCCTGAGTGATATAAGTCCTAACTCAAGATCTTTCACTTTAAGTGATTAATATTTTATTCAAGAATTTGACCAATTATAAATTAGGACCACAAGAGAGCACTTAACTCACTTCCATAAACATAATAAATTTCCATTATTATATTCATTCCAAGTGGCATTAATGCCAAGTGACATTTACAGTCGAACCAATTCAAGTAGCATTAAAGTTGATAGATTATAGGGGCATTAAAGCCAAACCAATTCAAGTGGCATTAAAGCCGATCAATTCCAGGGGCATTAAAGTCGATCCAATTCATGTGGCACTAAGGCCAAATAATTTTAGGTGGTTTTAGAGCCAAATAATTCCATGGCATAAAAATACAACATAAGGTATCTTATAATTTCAATCCATACTCAGCTATTCACATACTCAAATACATACGATATTTAATAGGCATACTAACATGCGCTCACATTGAAGCTATAAACTCATACATACATACATACAATTAACACATACAACACAGCATACACTTGACATGATTAAATAATCGATGACAATACTCATCACCTTCCACTCCGAACAGACATATATCCAGATTCTACCATAAGTAAAGGTAAATAATGACTTACCTAAACCTAAAGCTAGCTAAACAAATTGAGAAAGAGATAGTTATTAAGAGCTCGACAATCCATGAGAAATTTTTCCTAGATCGCTGATAGAATTCAAATAACTAGGTTAGAAACTACCTTATCAATCAATAATTCAATTATTATAATTAAATCAACACAAGGAGACACAAACGATCTTTCTTAGAAAACGTGTTCAAAACCTAAGACTCGCGAGCATAGCTCTATTAAGATTTAAAATTAAATATTAACCAAATATGGTTTAACACATATCACTTGGGATATTTTAAACTAATTTGGAAAGTCAGGGAAAGAATAATAGATTATAAGTTAATTTTATCGAAAATGACTTACTCATTAGGTTTTATGATTAAAGAGGCAAACCAACCATTTTTTGGGAACCAAACCAACTTGATAATATAAGAATACAATTCAAATGATTTTAAATCAAAATTAGAAATCTACTAGGTGAGAAAAACATAAGCAAATCATTTTTTTATAAAACCATCTCCAAAAATTAGGATTTTTAAGCATGAACTAAAACCCGATTAATTAACTTTGATTATCTCAGATTGATAGCTTAGGACTACAATTAAACTAGTTTTAAATAAATCTAGATAATAAATTTCAACGAAATAATCTCACAAGTAGCTAATTTAAGACAATTGGTTTCCGAAATTAGGGTTTTAAAACCCAAGACACAAATTCAGATAATTCAAATTAATTAATTCCAATTAAAGGTGCTAGAATACAATTAATGTCATTTCAACTATTTTTATAAATTCAATTTTAGAAAAATAGCTATACAAATAACCAATATAGTAATTTCATTTGAAATCTAGGGTTTAGGTCCAAAAATATAATTCAATTAAATTTTATTAATTTATTTAAATAGAATGTTTAGAAATGCAATTAGACATATTTTATAATATATTATATAATCAATTGATCAAAAGAAATACTCAATTTAGCATAATTAGGATTTTTTAGCTCGTAATGCAAACTCGGTCGATTCTTGCTAAAATACATAAATTGACGATTTAGAATTGTAATTAAATGTATTATAATGTAAATTATATAATTAATTGCATAAAACAACCCAATTACATAATCTAATTTAGACCCGCAAGATTTTTGACCTAAAAATCCAATTCTGATCAATTTCACACAATTTCTCAATTTAACACTTCCAATACAAAATTAAATACATTTGAAATGATATTGTAAAATCAATTGAGTGAAATAAGTCAATTATGCAATCCAATTTCACCACACATAGATTTTGGCATAGAAATCTAATTCCGATTAATTATGCCCGAAATTCTCAAATTGATGGTTCCAACGTGAAATTAGATACATTTTAAAGCATAATGTAAAATCAATTTACCCAAAATAGCTTAATCAAACGGATCTAAAAAATTCGGACATAACCCGACCAAAAATCTAATTTCCTAGAATTCCAACATATACCATACCATTAATGAAATGCCCCGAAAATTTATAATTTTATAAACTACATTTAAAGGATATTTATTATAAGAATTATTTAAATAAATTATTTTTAAATTGAATTAATTAGGGCTATCTAAGAAGAAAATAATAAATAATTTTTATTAGAAAAGTTTTGGGTATTTTAGCTAATTAAGGGTTTTATTTTATAAATTAATTAAATAAATTATTTTATTTAAAATAATAATGAGAAAATAGTTTCAAATTAATATTAATTTAATTGGAGAAATTTAGGGTGTTTTGCTAATTAAAATGGAATTTATGGAAAATCTTTTGGAAATCCTAATTTAGCCTAAAAAGGGATTTAAATATTATCTTATTTAAATATTATTATTTTTAAATATCCCAAATATTTTAATTAACTTAAATACCAAAACTAATTATTTTTCCCCTTTTTCCTTTTCCTTTTTCCTTTCTTTCTTTCTTTTTCTTTCTTTTTCTTTTTCCTCTCCTTCCCGTTTGGGCTTGCGCCTCCCGCAGCCCAGTTTTCCCCGCCCTCCTTCCTTCAGCGCGGCCTAGCCCAGCCCGCGCAGCCAATTCTCCTTCCTTCTTCCCCCAGCGCCACATTTTGTGTTTGCTTCTCCCTGGGCGCTGCGTTTCATCCTACCGTTTTAATAACAACGCCCGAACCGCCGGTCTCCTCCTTTTTCTTTCTTTCCTTTCTTCCTTAGACCGCCCGGTCCAGCCTTACCTTTCTTCTTCTTCCTCCTTCGCACCCGCCCAGCCCCCGTCGTCGCCTGCAACCTCCGCCGCCAGCCGAGATTTTCGCCGCCAACTTCACCGTTGATCCGGCCAATATTTCTCCCCTCCCCCTCGCCGATTCAACAGCCTCATCAGCCCAACCTATACCTCCCTTCCTTCTTGCGCAATTTTCCCCCTTTCTTCCTGCGTAACAACCATTGCCCCGTTTGAACTTCTACCGGCCAACCCTCACCGCCGGTAAACCTAAACCTACTAGCCCAACTCTCTAGCCCATTCACAAACCCTAAAGTCTCATTTACACT
This sequence comes from Tamarix austromongolica, assembly GCA_039764185.1. Taxonomy (NCBI): domain Eukaryota; kingdom Viridiplantae; phylum Streptophyta; class Magnoliopsida; order Caryophyllales; family Tamaricaceae; genus Tamarix; species Tamarix austromongolica. The sequence goes on along the minus strand of CM077818.1, from coordinate 84,924,771 downwards.
CTATAAATACCCCCCATAATAACCTGTATCGAGCCTTTGGTTTCATTACCCAGAATTTTCCCTTTTTCGCCGCCACCCCTTTAGACGGCAGACCTGACGCCGTCGGCCAACGCCACCACCTATTCCGCCTACCAAAACATTCCTTGCACCTCCATCTAGCTAACCAAACGTCCCATATCTCTCGATTCTTCCTTCACAAGCCGAACGAGCTGTGCAAAGTTCCCTTCCCGATCAACCCTTTCTTCCACCTCCGCCGCCCTTCGAACCACCATTAACCACCTCTTCCGCTGCTTCTGCCGCCTATTTCTCCTCCCATTCTCTTCTTCAGAACCTCCTCTATCTCCCCATACCTTTATTTTCCTCTTTCTCCCTCTCCTCCTCTTTCTTTCTCCTTCTCCTCCATTCGGCCACCACCGCCGCCGCCGTGCGCCGCCACCTTTGGCTGCGCCACCACCTCTATTCTGTCCCTCTCCTTCTGAGGAACTCAAAACAACCCAGCTCCCATTTTAATTCTTCCTATCTTATTCCCAGCATGCAACTTTCCCCTCTTTCTTTCCTCTTTTCGGCCACCGCCGCCACCGCCGTGCGCCACCGCCGGTGCCGCCTATCCCCACCAACATTTGGTTGAACCCTAGACCCTCTCAGCTATTTTCCCTATTTTTATAACCCTTAAATTATTTTATTTCAATTATTTACATATAAATACTATTATTATTATTCTTAATATTTATATTTTAATATGCATCATTATTATTATTATTATTATTATTTTATTATTATTTATGTTGATGGCTAAAGCCTAATATATTTTAATTCTATTTTATTATTATTCTTCTTATTATTTCTATATTTACTATTATTAATATTAAAATTTTATAAGTATTATTATTATTATTATTATTATTATTATTTTACTTCGAATTTCCATTATTCTTATTTATTATTATTAATACAAATATTTTAATATTAGTGTTGTTAATAATGTTACTATTATTATCATTATTATTATCATCATCATCATCATCATCATCATCATCATCATCATCATCATCATCATCATTATTATTATTATTATTATTATTATCATAATCATTATGATTATTATTATTATTATTATTATTATTATTATTATTATTATTATTATTATTATTATTTCTGAATTGGGTTATTTAATTTACAAATAATCTTTTTAGTATTATTTTGGTAAAGGGTCCGAAGCCCTTATTTCACTTTATTTTTGAGTAATGCCTTTTTATCATTATTTCTACTATTTTATTATTCTTATTAATATTAATATTGATATTATTTTGGTATTTTTGTTATTATTATTTTATAAAAAAATATTCTTATATTAAATTAGTGTTTAATATTATTTTGATAGGAGAGAGTCTAATTTTAGCTTTTCTCTCAAAATAGGTAAAACCAGTCAAAACCCTAAGGAGGCGTAAGAGCGTGCTCCAAGACCGGTGTCGTTTTAGGTAAGGAGTGCTAAGGCCTTTTATGTGCTTATGTGTATTATGTGTTTCGCATGTAGTGTTTATTATAATTAAATATTTTATATGTGGTATGACTTGGAGTTAAAGTATGTTGTGCATGGTATGTGTATTAATTATGTATGATGATATATGTTGTGTATGTGAGGAATTCGATGTGGTTTGTGTGAGAGGAAGGATGAAAAAGGAGGATGGGGAAAGAATTTGATTAAGGGAAGTGAGTTAACCTAATTTTATGGTTTTATAAGGAATAATCTAATGTATGATTTTATGTGTGGGAGAGAAAAATTTATGGTTTGTTTGGGAGAATCTAATTTAGGATGTTATTTGGGAGAATGTAATTTATAATATTATATGGGAGAATTTAAGTTATGATTTGATTGGGAGAGTTAATTTATAATTTGTTTGGGAGAATTTAGTTTATGATGTTATTTGGGAGAATGTAATTTATAATATTATATAGGAGAATTTAAGTTATGATTTGATTGGGAGAGTTAATTTATAATTTGTTTGGGAGAATCTAATTCATGATGTTATTTGGGAAAATGTAATTTATAATATTATATGGGGGAATCTAATTTATGATTTGCTTGGGGGAATTCAATTTATAGTTTTCCTTGGGAGATTCTAATTTATGATTTTATGTGGAAGAATCTTTATGGCTTGAATTTAGGGTTTGGTATGGAAGAATCTTTATGGTTTGAATTTAGGATTTGGTATGGGTGAATCTTTGGTTTTGGTTGGATTGAATTTATGGTTTTGTATGACGGAATCTAGGATTTACCTGGTGGTATTAATGGATGTATGTTGGTATTAGGGTTTGTATGATGATATTAGGATTTACATGGTGATATTGATGGTTGTATGGTGATATTAGGGTTTACATGGTTGAATTTAGGGCTTCACGTGGAATTTTAGAGTTTGCATGAAAAATGTTTGAAGGTTTGCATGGGGGGATTAATGTCTGCATGGGTATGACATTTACGTGTGAAAGTTAATTTGGGATGTAAGGAAGGTAATGTAAATGTTGTTTGGGTGTTTGAGCGCTTGGGATGGAAAATAGCACGTGGAGCAAATTAAGGGTACGGAGGACACTGAATTAGGGTTTGGAGTAGTTAACTATGTATTTTTGAGGCTGCTTAGAGTTTTGGGTTATAACGTGTATTTGGTAATTAAAGTGTAATTATGGAATTTTATGATTTGTGATGTGTGGTGATTTATGATTCGTGCATGTCTATGGTGAAAGCCTTTGAATAAGATACTTAAGACACTAATCATTTAAAGTGGAAGATTATTGAGCCGGGTCCAGCCGATCCACTGGTTAGGAATAGTGGTTAGAGTTTAACCCTATGTGTGACCGATCCACCGATAATAATATTGGTGAGGACTTTGTCCCGCAAGTGTCCGGCCCACCGAAAATAATAGTGGGGTGACTCGAGCTCAATAAAAATAAATCATAGTTGCCAAAACATTTAAAAGGTACTAATTACTTACAGTGAAACACCATGTGAGCAGGAACCAGCCGATCCACCGGTAAGGAATAGTGGTGAGGACTTTGTCCCGCAAGTGACCGATCCACCGGCTAATAATAGTGGTGTGGACTTTGTCCCGCAAGTGACCGGCCCACCAACAATAATAGTGGGGTGTTCCTGTGCTCACATGGATTGATAAAAGGCATGGTGTGAATCGAATTCTGATAAGAGATCAATTAAATGATTAATCTGGACTACAATTGGGCCTTTGTACTTTTACCTGGTTGATCATATGCATTTATGATTGTGTTCTTCTATTTTTCTGCATGGCTTATGTGTTTACGTGTTGGCCTTAGTGATCAAGTCACCTTACTCAGTACTGGACCCGTACTGATACTACCTTGGTTGATGGGTCCTGTGATGATCCACTGATGGTGGGGAGCAGACCTCTTGTGCAGGTTTAAGATCAGAGACTGTTTTGGGGTAGCAGGCCTGACTTAAGTGAGTAGGCAATCCGGAATTTGACCCATCGGGTTTTATCTTGTTTAAATGTATTTCTATTTGGAAGTTACAAGTGTTAATAAACGTTTATGCGTACTTTGATTTTGTTGTATGATCTTTCGAATTCTTTTATGAATTGTTAATTTGAATTTAACGTAAATCTTTTCTTTAGCTTTAGCACTTGGTACTAGAACGGTCGGAGAGAACCGGTCTGGTACGAAGTGTGGCGGTAACATTCCCAGAATTCATAGGTTTTAAATATTTATAATTTAATTGCTTCCGCTTTAAAAAAAAAAGTAGTGAATTTTGGGGTGTTACAATTAACCTATCCAAATGCTGTTAATAAGGAAATAGGAGGGGAGTGGTGAGGGTTCATGATAATAGGAAAGGGAAATCAGTTGCATAAGAGGAGGGGTACTACGCCAGATGTTGTTATGGTTGGTAATATATTTCGAGGTAAGATTGCAAAGGTGTCAAGCTTTGATGGTTGTTTATTGGAAGCAGGTCCTAGTTCAAGTGGATCGGCTAATGCTATAGCTCTAGTTGTGGAAGCAAGGAAGATACATGTCCCTTTAATTGAACCAATTGTGACAAGGCAGAGGTCTGTTCACCATGCTAACTAGGGTGGTAATTTTATATCTGCCACTATTCATATTGAGAATGCAAAGAGGATGGATGGTGGAGGTGTTGAGAATCCTCTACTTAACCCTGGATGAGATGTTTAGTGAAATGCCCCGAAATTTTCTAATTTTATAAACTATATTTAAAGGATATTTACTATAAAAATTATTTAAATAAATTATTTTTAAATTGAATTAATTAGGGCAAATCAAGAAGAAATTTATAAGTATTTTTATTAGAAGAGAATTTGGGTATTTTAGCTGATTAAGCATTTTATTTTAAAAATTAATTAAATAAATTATTTTATTTAAAATAAGAAGGAGAATATAATTTCAAATTAATAATAATTTTATAAATAATTTGATTGGAGAAAATTAGGGTGTTTCGCTAATTAAAAAGGAATTTATGGAAAATCTTTTAAAAATCCTAATTTAGACTAAAATAGGATTTAAATATTATTTCATTCAAATATTATTATATTTAAATATTCCAAATATTTTAATTAATTTAAATACCCAACATAATTATTTCTCTCTTTTCCTTTTTCCTTTTTCTTTCTTTTTCTTTCTTCTTCTTTTCTTTTTCTCCTCAACGAACTGGGCTAGCCCGGCGGCCCAGTTACCTTTTCTTTTCCTTCCTTTGGCCCAGCCCAGCCGCGCGACGCTATCCCTTCTTCCTCCCCTCGATGTGCCGCGTTTTGCTTCATTTACCACTGAAACTCGGCGTTTCATTTAAACGCCCCCCATCGCGCTGACCGGCCCGGTCTGTCTCCCTTCTTTTCTCTTCTTTTCCCGACCGACTAGTCCAGCCACCTGCCTTTCTTCTTCCCCCGCCTTCGCACCAGCCCGACGCCACCGACCTGCAACAACGTTGCCGGCGCCTGGTTTTTCGCCGGCGATCTAGCCCGATTTGACCGGCCTTTTCCTCCCTTTCTCTTCCCCTCGTTTTGGCAGCCTCATAAACCCTATCAACTCTCCCTTTTGTCGCGTGATACTCTCTCTCTCCTGCGCAACCCCTTTCCCCCGTTTTGATTTTCGCCAGCCAAACCACGCCACCAGCGACCGGAACCCTACCTTCCTTATCTACTAGCCGACCCAAAGAACCCTATCCTCCCTTCTAAGGCTATAAATACCCTCGTAAGCAGCTCTGTATCGAGCTCTTAATCCCCCAACCCAGAATCCCGATCTTGCCACCATCGCCACTTCAGACGCCTCGTCCTCCGCCTATGGCCAACTTCGACGCCCTTTCTGGCCACCCGTGTCATCCTTGCACTGCCCTCTAGCTAACCAAATCTACCTCACCCTTCGATTCTTCCTTCACAATCCGCCTCAGCTGTGAGAAGTTCCTTTTCGATCAACCCTGTTTTCTGCCCCGCCACCCTTCGCGCCGCCCTTAGCCACCTCCTCCGCCGCTAAGGCCGCTTCTTTCACCTCCCAAACTGTGCTTCAGACCCTGCCCTACCTTCCCATACCTTTAGTTTCCTTTTTCTCCCTCTCCTCCTCTCTCTTCCTTCTTCTCCTCCATTCGGCCACCGCCGCCGCCGCCGTGCGCCGCCACCTTTGGCTGTGCCGCCACCTTCATTCTGTCCCTCTCCCTCTGGGCATTCTTAAACAGCCCAACTTCCAACTCCATTCTTCCTATCTTATTCCCAGCATGCAACTTTCCCTTCTTTCCTCTCTTTTTTCGGCCACTGCCGCCACCGCCGTGCTCCGCCGCCGGTGCCGCATATCCCCACCAACATTTGGTTGAACCCTAGACCCTCTCAGCTATTTTCCCTATTTTTATAACCCTTAAATTATTTTATTTCAATTATTTACATATAAATACTATTATTATTATTCTTAATATTTATATTTTAATATGCATTATTATTATTATTATTATTTTATTATTATTTATGTTGATGGCTGAAGCCTAATATATTTTAATTCGATTTTATTATTATTTTTCTTATTATTTCTATATTTACTATTATTAATATTAAAATGTTATAAGTATAATAATAATTATTATTATTTTCTACTTCGAATTTCCATTATTCTTATTTATTATTATTAATACAAATATTTTAACATTAGTGTTGTTAATAATGTTACTATTATTATCATCATCATCATCATCATCATTATTATTATTATTATTATTATTATTATTATTATTATTATTATTATTATTATTATTATTATCATTATTATTATTATTATTATCATCATTATTATTATTATTATTAATATTATTATTATTATTATTATTATTATTATTTCTGAATTGGGTTATTTAATTTACAAATAATCTTTTTAGTATTATTTTGGTAAAGGGTCCGAAGCCCTTATTTCACTTTATTTTTGAGTAATGCCTTTTTATCATTATTTCTACTATTTTATTATTCTTATTAATATTAATATTGATATTATTTTGGTATTTTTGTTATTATTATTTTATAAAAAAATATTCTTATATTAAATTAGTGTTTAATATTATTTTGATAGGAGAGAGTCTAATTTTAGCTTTTCTCTCAAAATAGGTAAAACCAGTCAAAACCCTAAGGAGGCGTAAGAGCGTGCTCCAAGACCGGTGTCGTTTTAGGTAAGGAGTGCTAAGGCCTTTTATGTGCTTATGTGTATTATGTGTTTCGCATGTAGTGTTTATTATAATTAAATATTTTATATGTGGTATGACTTGGAGTTAAAGTATGTTGTGCATGGTATGTGTATTAATTATGTATGATGATATGTGTTGTGTATGTGAGGAATTCGATATGGTTTGTGTGAGAGGAAGGATGAAAAAGGAGGATGGGGAAAGAATTTGATTAAGGGAAGTGAGTTAACCTAATTTTATGGTTTTATAAGGAATAATCTAATGTATGATTTTATGTGTGGGAGAGCAGAATTTATGGTTTGTTTGGGAGAATCTAATTTAGGATGTTATTTGGGAGAAGGTAATTTATGATGTTATATGGGAGATTCGAATTTATGGTTGTTTGGGAGAATTTAAATTAGGATGTTAATTGGGAGAAGGTAATTTATGAGGTTATATGGAATAATCGAATTTATGGTTGTCTGGGAGAATCTATTTTTTTATGTTATTTGGGAAAATGTAATTTATGATATTATATGGGGGAATCTAATTTATGATTTGCTTGGGGGAATTCAATTTATGATTTTGCTTGGGAGATTCTAATTTATGATTTTATGTGGAAGAATCTAACTTATGGTCTTGTATGGGAGAATCTAATTTGTGGTTATGGAAGGGGAGATTCTAATCAATTGTATTATGAGGACAAATCTTTGGGTTTTATATGATTGAATCTTTGGGTCTTATATGGTTTGAATTTAGGGTTTTGTATGACGGAATATAGGGTGTACCTGATGGTATTAATGGATGTATGTTGGTATTAGGGTTTGTATGATGATATTAAGGTTTGTATGGTGGTAATTATAGCTGTATGGTGGTATTAGGATTTATATGGTGATATTGATGGTTGTATGGTGGTATTCGGGTTTGCATGGTTGAATTTAGGGCTTCACGTGGAATTTTAGGGTTTACATGAAAAAGGTTCAAAGGTTTGCATGGAAAGATTAGTGTTTGCATGGAAGTGAAATTTACGTGTGAAAAGTTGATTTGGGATGTAAGGGAGGAAATAGAAGAGTTATTTGGGTGTTTGAATGTTTTGGGTGAAAATTAATACGTAAGACATTATAAGGGTACGGAGGTGACTGAATTAGGGTTTGGAGTGATTGACTATGGTTGTGGAGGTCAATTAGGGTATGTGGTGCATGTCTAGGGTTTGGTGGTAGCACACGTGTAATTGGTGAATAAAGTATGATGATGAATATGGAATTTATGAGTTAATGATTCGTGCATGTCTATGGTGAAAGCTTATGAATAAGATACTTAAAACATTAATTATCTAAAGAGGAAGATCGTTGAGACGGGACCAACCGATCCACCGGTTCGGAATAGTGGTTAGGGTTTTTACCCTATGTGCGACCGATCCACCGGTTATAATAGTGGTTAGGACATGATGTCCTATGTGTGACCGATCCACCGGTTATAATAGTGGGGGTTCCCGAGCTCAACAGTCACAAACCAGAATGCTTAAAAGATACTAATTACTTACAGTGGAACACCATGCGAGCTGGAGCCAACCGATCCACCGGTTAGGAATAGTGGTTAGGACGCGTAGTCCTATGTGTCTCCGATCCACCGGCTATAATAGTGGTTAGGGTATGATACCCTATGTGCCTCCGATCCACCGGCTATAATAGTGGGGGCTTCCGTACTCGCATGGATTTGATAAAAAGGCAGGGTGTGAATTGAACTCTAATAAGAGATTAATGAAACGATTAATCTGAACCACAATTGGGCCTTTGTACTTTTACCCGGTTGATCATATGCATTTATGAATATGCTCTTTTACGTCCTGCATGATTTATGTGTTTGTGTGTTGGCCTTAGTGATCAAGTCACCTTACTCAGTACTGGACCCGTACTGATACTACCTTGGTTGATGGGTCCTGTGATGATCCACTGATGGTGGGGAGCAGACCTCTTGTGCAGGTTTAAGATCAGAGACTGTTTTGGGGTGGCAGGCCTGACTTGAGTGAGTAGGCAATCCAGAATTTGACCCATCGAGTTGTATCTTGTTTAAATGTATTTCTATTTTGTTGTATGATCTTTCGAATTCTTTTATGAATTGTTAATTTGAATTTAACATAAATCTTTTCTTTAGCCTTAGCACTTGGTACTGGAACGGTCGGAGAGAACCGGTCTGGTACGAAGTGTGGCGGTAACATTCCTAGAATTCACAGGTTTTAAGTGTTTCTATCTTAATTGCTTCCGTTTTAAATAAAAAAAAGTAGTAAATTTTGGGGTGTTACATTTAGTGCCTAGAATGTTAGAGGTTTGAATAAGGCTTCCAAGCACAAGGAAGGTAATCAGTTATGTATTTCAAATTGTCTTTCCTTACTTAGTTTTTTAAAAAAACTAGAGTTAAAGAACACAATTTTCTAAGAGTCTTGAATAAAGTTCAAGGAGGATGGAGTGTTGTTAATAACTATGAGTATCATCAAAATGAAAGAATCTGGGTAGCTTGGGATCCTACTACTTGGATGATCCATCCCATTCAGAGGTGGGATCAAGCTATTCTCTGTGAAGCTACTAATGTGTAGTCATCTATGTTTTTCTATGTTAGGTTTGTTTATACACAAAATTGTGGTGTAGATCGTAGAAGATTGTGGCATTAGCTTCGACAGCATAACCCACTTGATAAACCTTAGATTTTACTTGGGGATTTCAATGTGGTAATGTCAGTTTCTGAGAAATCTCAAGGTGAGCTTCCTCATGACTCTGATATGCAAGAATTTAGAAATTATTTTTTGGACCTTGGCCTCTCTAACCTTAAGGGACAAGGGTGTTTCTAAATTTGGTCAAGTTGAAGAGATGGTGATGATGAAGTTCTGTGTAAGTTAGATAGGGCTCTTATGAACCTTCATTGGTTGACAGCTTTCCCTAACTCTTTGGTGGAGTTCCTTAGCCCTCTTATTTTTAATCATAACCCTATGGTTGTTCAAATGAACATTCCTATCAATCTAGGTAAAAAAACCTTTTAGGTTTTTCTAGTTTTGGGTGGATGATGAAGAGTTTCTTCCTACAGTTTAGAGAGCATGGAAGCTAAAGCTGGGAGGTAATTTCTTGCTAAGGTTTTCTAAGAGATTATCATTCTTGAAACATGATTTGAAGAAGCTTAACAAGGATAAGTATGGGTCTATTTTAGAAAAAAGTTATAGTTGCTCGCATGGAGGTGACAAACTTGCAGAATTTAGTCCATTCAAAACATTCTGATGCAACTCAAAGGGCACAGTTGAGGCTTAAGGAACATTATCATCATCATCATCTTCTTCTTCTACATTCTGAGGAGATGTTTTTGAGGTAGAAAGCTTGTGTACACTAGTTACATTGTGGTGACTATAACCATAAATTTTTTTTTCTTGGGTAAAGGAAAGACAACAGAGGAAGTTAGTGGCATTTTTGCTTGATTCAGCTAACAAGGAAATTAGGGGGGCTCAGAATATTTAGGATGCTTTTGTTAAATAATATAAACAACCCTTAGGCACTGACTCTAGTATGTAGGGGGCTTCTGAATATGCAGTGATTGAGTCTCATTTGACTTTAGAACAACAGCTGCATCTTACTACAACAGTAACAAAAGAGGAAGTTAAAAATGGAGTGTTCTTAGTTGGAGATACTAAAGCACCTAGAATTGATGGGTATACTGCTGGCTTCTAAAAAAAGAGCTAGCACATTGTTGGTGATGAGCTTCTTTTGGCTGTGCATGAATTTTTTGCAACTAGTTTCTTACCTAGGAAAGTGAATGTCACTTCTTTAACTATAGTGCCAAAGAAGCCTAATGCTAATAGGGTTTATGATTTTCAACCCATTTCTTGTTGCACCATGCTCTACAAAGTTATATCTACGATTCTCACACAGAGAATGTAAGGCCTTATGCAAACCATTATTGATGTTTCTTAGAATGCTTTCATTAAAGGTAGAAATATAGGGGAAAATGTTCTCTTAGCACATGAATTGGTTTGGAAGTATAATACTAAGGGAATTTCACCTAGGTGTATGCTTAAAGTAGACCTTCAAAAAGCTTACGATATGGTGAATTGGGACTTTGTGCAGGGTGTTTTTTTGCTCTATGGCTTCCCCCCCCCCATTTTGTTAAATTGGTATGGCTTGTTTGACCACTGTCTCTTATTCTTTGAGTTGCATTGGGGTGTTAACACCTCCTATTCCTAGTAAGAGAGGATTAAGGTAGGGAGACCTATTATCCCCGTACCTATTTGTTTTAGTCATGGATTATTTCAGTCGTAACCTCAAGCAATTATAGTTTTCTCCAAGATTTCATAGTCATTCTAAATGCAAAGCTTTAAAGCTTATTAACATAAAATTTTTTTTGATGAACTTCTTTTATTTTGTAGAGGGGATCTCCAAAGTATCATTATCCTTATGGAGTCTTTCAATAAGTTCTATGCTTTGTCTGGTTTGACATTTAACCCTTAAAAGTGCAGTGTATTCTTTGGAGGGGGTGTGGGATGATATTAGATCATCCATTCTTGCTTATCTTGGTTTTCTTGAAGGATTGTTTCCTATCACCTATTTAGGGCTGCCACTTTCATCTGCAAGGATCTCTACTGTTCATTTATAGCCGCTGTTGGATAAAATCACTTCTAGGCTTAGGCATTGGAGTACCATTTTTTTCTCTTATGCTGGTTAATTGCAACTCATTAAATCAGTCCTCTTTAACATCCAATTATACTTCAGTCATATCCTTTTACTGTCTAAGAACGTGTTAAATCAGTTCATTGCCCTCTGTAGGAACTTCCTATGGTTTGGGAAGTTGAGGGTTAGGAAACACGCTCTTGTATCTTGGGAACATCTTTGGTGCCCTAAAGATGAGGGTGGTCTCGACCTTTTAGATTTTAGTTTATGGAATATATTTGCTTTAGGGAAATTGCTTTGGAATCTTGCCTCAAAGAAGGACATCCTTTGGGTAAAATTGGTGTATGCCATCTACCTTAAGCAGGCTTTTGTGTGGGATTTTATTCCTACAGTTTACACGTCTTGCCTTTTATAGAAAATCTTGCAAACTAGATTTGTATTATAGGCATATGTCTAGGATTGTGTTGAGAGGAGAATTGATCTTTTAGTATTAAAGCTGCCTATGAAGCACTGCACATCATACATGAAAGGAAGAGATGGTCGCAATTAGTGTGGAATTATTTATCTGTCCCAAGGTATCGGTTCCCAATTTGGCTAGCACTAAGGAGTAGGCTTCTAACAAAAGATCGGTTATTCGAGATCGGCATGGATGTGGATGGTACCTGTGTGTTTTGCCTGCAACATATGGAGACACATGATCATTTGTTCATATTTTGCCCACACACTTCTATTTTTGGCGCAAGATAAGGACTGTTGCTAGAAGAAACGATATCATCCAAAGTTGGGACCATGAGGTCAAGGCTTTAGTGACTCGGTCGAGACAGGATCCTTGTAAAAAACAAGTGTTGGGGGCTTTATTTGTATCCTATATTGTTACTATATGGTATGAGAGAAATCTAAGAGTCTTTTAGAATTATTCTAGAGACAGCTCAACTATTCAAAGAGTTATTGTTCTTAATGTGGCTAGGAAGATGATTCATCCATATATGCAGAATAAATATGCTAGGTGGATGTTCTGATTGATAGTATTATGTATTAAGGGATGGATGTGATTCTTTTGTTTCGATAGGAATAAAACTTCTTACTTATCAAAAAATCCCCCTATCTAAATCAGTCTTACAACACATATATACATAATTAAACAATTAATTTAGCTTATCATAAACTAATTCATACCAAATTAATCAAGATAAAGGTTAGAGTTCGAGGTAATTTATACCGAACAGAATATAGCAAATCGAAGCAATTGAAGGTCGATGGAACTTTGTTAGAGGGCACAGACTATTCGTCGGCAGTCAGTGAAGCTCATCGTGGCCTGTCGTGGTATAATTTTTTTAGATATGATTAAAACAACTTAGGCCAAATGAGGCTAAGGTATAATTCATTAAAGACGAAATATGCGTGAAAGTTGAAATTACGTGCACGATAAAACTTATTGGTATTTTTTTTTTTGTAAATAAAATAAACTAAAATAAAGACCCAAGTTGTTCGATGACTGTGATCCTGTTAGATCGCACCCCATCCAAGTAAAAACCGAAGCGAATAATCTCGCAAATCACAAGTCGCTAGATAGCGAAATGCGGTGCGCATCGACACCTAGGGCTAGGTCTGGGATTCGACAGCTGACCGCTGTTGTTCTTACGACCTACGCGATGGCTTCCTACATTTCTCTCTCCCGCTCTCTCCCGCGCTCTTCTTCTCATTCCTTCTCTGCTTTCCGCTGCTATTCTTCTTATCCCCGTTTTCCTACGAAGTATCCTCGTAAGTCATTCCCTTGTCCCCTTTGGTCTTCCTCCTTCTCCTTTTGCCTCCACTCCCTTCGCAAACATACCACTCCCACTACTCCTCTCTTCTCCGCATTCGTACCTCACTTGAAGCCAATGGCTACCCAAACTCCTGTCGGACATGTTGACGACATCGACCAAAACCCGCTCTTGCAAGATTTCGAATTCCCGCCATTCGATTCCGTCAAGCCCGAGCATGTCAGACCTGGCATTCGTGCACTACTGAAGAAACTGGTATGGTTTACCGATTGCGTATGATGATCCATAGGAATTCGAAAATGGGTCCTTATGTTGATTGTTGAATCGTGCTTGGCAGGAGAGTGATTTGGATGAATTGGAGAAGAGTGTTGAACCAACGTGGTCGAAACTGGTCGAACCGTTGGAGATGATTGTTGATCGTTTGGCTGTTGTTTGGGGAATGGTGAATCATCTCAAGTCTGTCAAAGATTCTCCTGAACTGCGATCCGCGATTGAAGAAGTGCAGGTCAGGGTTTTTCTTCACCTCTCTATTTCTAATATCTAATTTTTATTATTGATGTTGTCGTGTCTGATAAGTTTCATGCTCCTGTGAGTCGAAGCCGTGCGGCCCGTGCCTATAACTGATCAGGAGGATATGTTTAATTGATAATATTGAAGCCATCTAACTCAGTCAGTCTCAGCATTTCACGCTGTCGTTGGTGCACGATTAGAAGGATTTTTAAATTTCTTTCTTTAAGTGAGTTATATAGTTAGTTACTTAGTAGCGTTAGTTTGGATCTAGTGCTCAATATTATGGCTAAAGATTGGAAAAAGATTGCGACTGATATTTGGATGTTCCTTAACAGGAATGAAGAGCTGTTCAACCTTCAGGTTTTACTTATTTGTATTAATGCTGGTAGCCATAAGTTTACCGGCTGCAGTTGTCATCATTTTGCATATACTAGTTGCTATTTCCCATGGTGATAAGAAGAACAGACGCCATTTTTCTTTGCATAAGTGGTGCTTACCTTGTTCATTTCTTTTTGCAGCCAGAGAAGGTGAAGTTTGAACTTAGATTGGGGCAAAGTAAACCAATTTACAAAGCATTCAAATCCATTCAAGAATCTTCTGGTTGGCATCAATTGAGCGAGTCCTGCAAAAGGATTGTTGAATGTGAGTTTTCTGAAACCTTCCCCATCATTAGAAGTGGTCATTTTAGATGAGTGTTATACTTTCTAAAAATGGTCAGAAACTCTGATGGACAACATTGCCGAAGAATGAGAACAGAAAGTGATGATAAACTAAGATTAAAATTAGGGAATGAAATTGTTCTTTTGCTTATTAGAAAGATATCAAATGGGGCGAAACAAATGTTCTTATTATTCACTATTTATCAGAAGCGGTCTTTTTTTCTCCTAGGTGTCAATTGGGTCAATTATCTGGAATGCTGCACTATTATGTCAAATGTAACATGCTCAAAGGAAATGCCTGATGACTGTTGCTTTTAATCCGAAATTAGGCTTGCTCATTGTGACCTTGTGTGCATTACATTCTTTTATTTTTATATTGACATTGGCCTTTTGACACTGCAGCTCAGGTTAAAGAGGCTGTGCTTAATGGTGTTTCTCTGGAGGATGAGAAAAGGGAACAGTTTAACCAGATTCAGCAGGTCAAAATTTTACTTGATATTCTTTTTAACTTTCCTAGGGTAGCTAAAAAGTATATCAATAGCTCTCTGATGTTGCATCGCTAAATATTTGTATTCCAATAACCTGATCTAATCTGTTATAAATTTGAATGTTTGGAGACTATAGCCGAAGATTATTCTGGCTTGGCCAGCAATACTTTTTAAAATTGATATTGGCTCTTGACTTGAATTCTAGTATCGTTAGGGGAAAGGAAGGGTTATCCTTAATTGCATCGATAAGATTTAATATGGAAACTCATTGTCCAACACAGAAAAAAGGAAGTGTTATCACAATTGGTGTCAATGAAATTGATCTAGCTAGTTATTTTGTTGTTGTCTTTAGACTGAAACTTTCAAAGATATATTTAAAGCTGAGTGATATTAGTACTATGAAAACGGAAAGTGTTATCCACCGTTTTCCCTTTTCACCATGGAAGGAGTATTAGAATCAGGCTCTTAGCACCTAATAAAAAATTGACCACAAATTGTATCCACTTTATCACTTGCATGAACCTCATGCTCCAAGCTTCTTGAATTTGGTCATGGTGGTGGTGGTGAGAAAATATCTCTAGAATTGAGTTGGGTGCAATGGGCTGCTAGAACATTAGATGCGGAAGAATGGGGTGGAATTTCCATATCAAAAACAATAACAACTCTAGTAAGAATCACATTTGATGGTGGTGTGCAACCTCACCTATACAAGATTGTGAGCATGTAGCAAACTGCTACTGGGGGATCGATATGGAACTTATCTACTGGGGGGGGGGGAGTATTTGGTGCATTTGAAAGTAGGTTACTATTAATAGTAGTACTAATAGCATTAGTAGTATTTGTGAAAGTGAATCAACGGGACAAGAAATAAATAAATAGACATAAAGAAATATATTTTTATATAATAAGAATGTTTGGTCATATCTACATATACAAATACTAACTATACATTGGCGACAAACAAGAAATAAGCGTGACAAAATAGTAATAGAACAATCATGTCAACACATAATAATACATGCACAAGGCATGAGATGATGGGGGAAGTTGTGATGTAGATGAGAGAGGGGAAGATATCCCATTTAAAAATACTACTTGAGGTCTCGACAAGATCTAAAAGATTGCCTTTCCACATTTCTTCCCAGGTTTACCTCTTCACCTCTTACAATTTTTAAAATATTTTAGCAACTTATCATTTGGATGTTATACCATAACATGTTTGAATCATTTAAGTCTCGCCTCTTAGATCTAGCTTTCATTAGAAGCCACAATCACTTGTCCTTTCCTATTTTATGCTTGATTCTTGTTCTAAGTGAGATTGTATGTCCAACAAAATATCCTCATGTCTGATACCATCAATTAGTGTTTGCTTTGTATTGGTTTTGGCCACAAACTTTGTTGCAATGTTGGAGTTTCATTGTTGATAAATAATACACAACAAATCGATAAGGTCTTGATATACTGGTTAGGTACCTTAGATACGTTAATTGTTGGGCATATGTGATTGCAAGTATCTCACGTTGCAACCTTCTTTCTTTTGTTACATTTTGACCCAAAAGCCACAATGTAATATTTGGATCACATCTAGGCCAACAAGTAATGGATCTCATAGTAGCCTAATGCATTGCAACAAGAGTTTAATTTATGTTCAAGGTTAACCGTTTTTTGTATGCGAGGACCTCCGGTTGTTCTTTATGAAGCAAATGCTTTGGCTTTGATGGAAGTTGGGTTGGCACATGCACCTTAGTTTGGCTTTGTGAGGTGAGGTTAGTCATGCCTTGTATTGGCTTTGATGCACCTTAGTTCATGAATCCCTGAGTTTGCTTGTGTTTGGTATATGCACCTAATGTTGGTCTTTATTAGGGAGAGAAAATGATATGGATAATGTCCCTTAGGGTTTGACATGGGATGGGCCATCCGATGGTAAGTTAGCACCATGGTCTTAAAACCGGATCAAACCAGCTAGTGAATCTGTGAGGTACTAACCAGGAGCCTAGAACCAGTTGGAATAGTGAGAATAGGTCCAAAAAATAGGGACAAAAAGAATTGTAAATAGTTGGATTTTTTTTACATATTTCACATTATTTCACTTAATATATCCAACCAATCCAATCTGAATTAGTGGACCGGTTGTACTACCAGTCCTGCTTTTAAAACTATGGTTAGCATTTATGTCTTGAGAAAGCTTATTTCAATAGAGAGGAAAAATTAGTAGAAAATGGTGAAAACGTAACTAGCTATTAGTTAGTTAGTTAGTTAGTGATCTTACCAATATGAGTCATGGGAAGGTGTGACTTTGACCTAGTAGTTGAACTCGTGGGCCATAGTAAAAGGTTATGTTGTTGGAGGCCTATTTTCTGATGTCCCATAAGTACCCATATAAGTCCTAATCTAGAATAGTGAGCTTTGCCCTCCTAATGCTGAAAAAGTCCATCATGATTCCTTCCCTGTCTTTTCTTGTTTTTGCATACTAAACCAAAGACAGTTTCATTTGTCAATTGTTACAATTTCCATAATGGAAAGACATGGATGAATAGATAAATAACACTAGGTAGTATGAACAATAACAAGTATCTTTTCATTCTTAATCTTGTAACCCTTAAATATTGATGAGCTCAACTCTGATACATTATTTTATTTGATGTTCCACAAGTTTTAATTACATAAGTGCGCGCGCTTGTGTTTCTCCATTTGACAAGGCTTCTATATTAGGAAGGCTTGTATACATCATCGAGATGCAATCTATTTCATAAGTCCTGACGACTCACTATTTTTTTTTGTTTCTAAATTATTTGTGGGTTTCTGAAAAGAATGCTTTTCCTATCTGTTCATAACAAAATTGACCCAAGCGATGTGTGAAAGAAAACGGAAGTCATAATATTAATGGCAAAAAAAAAAAAGAAAAAAAAGAAGGATTACAAAGGGTTTTGAGGATCTGAACCTCCTGGCCTGGTCCCTTGGATACTTCCGGCCTTTCCTATTCTCTTCTTTATTATTTATGCTAATTCCTTGGATGAATGCCACTTCCTCTTAATGACTCAGCTGATTTCTAATAGTATTACCAAAGCTAAATATTCCTCCAGCTCAAAGCTAAGACTCACTCTACTTCCTAAATTAGCAGCCTGGCTTGAACATACTCCCTCCTAACTTTCACTTTCTTCCCAAGGTGAAGACGAGGGAAACTCGTGAATGGACTCATATGTTGCCAACGTAGTTCCCTTGAAAACATAGTTTGGTTGGGGTGTTGTGCGTCCATTATTTCCGAAGGATATCCTTCAAATATGTGTATATCTCTCCATATCCACCTATGGTAGTGTCCATAATGTTTCTTTCCACTTACAATGCCTACCAGGACAGGACTCTTCCATTTCAACTAGCCAGAACAACTATAAAGGAGTCGTCCTCAAACAAATAGATTGGTAATTGCCACCAATGCTCAAAATCAAGATTAGCCCCTTTTCCCACCATCATATCAAAGATTTTTGCTACACCACAAACATGCCTGTTTTTAAAATAACCCCCCTGCCTAAGATCATGTATTCTTCAATAATTTCAATAGCTACTTTCAATTGATCAAAACTTCAACTACATCTTTAATACATGGAAAATAATCCTAGAGCTGGTGAACCAAGGGAGGAACATGATGCTCACATAGACTATTGAAATATATCCCTTTGTGGTATAGGCCCAGCACCCTATGACACATGGGTGATTGATAACCAAGAGCAGTCACAATGTTTTTTAGTGTAATAAGAAGCTGAGTTGCTGCAGGTTTTCCTAGGATGTTCCTCCCATACCTCCAAAGATTGCACTCACTTGTTATGCATATGAAATGACTAGACCACCATAAGCAAGCAGCACAAATGTGAAATTTAAAACCTGCGCCTTTGTGTCAAGCACCCGGGCTTCCTCCTGCAAGTTAAACCGAAATTCCCAACCCAGTGAAAGAATAAGAATTATAATTTGGTTGGCCCATAGAACCCGCAAATGCGTTGGCACTTGGCAGCCCTGGATACACTTTGAATAACCTTTCTCAGGGAAAAATAGTAGAGGGAAGGAGCCAGATGATTGAAGCAAATAGACAAATAGTTAGGATTCCGACTATTACTTGCCATGAACCATCCTTCATTAATTAGACTTTCATCATGTCCAATCCTGAGAGAAGATTGAAAATCCTGAACTTCAACTATGTCAAAAACAATTTTTTTTGGTAGGTTTGTTGGGCAAGGTGGTGCTGGAAGTCTTTAGGTGATGATGATGGCTTTGCAAGGATGTGCTTAGGTGGCTCATGGTTTGGAAGCAAATGATGGCAATTAACATGGGGACAATTGATTGATTAAAGTTTAAAGTAGAGATTGGCTTGAGCATCAATGAAAGAAAGGTACAAAGGACGGAAATATGAGAGTAGTAGTAGTTATTGAGATTTGTGTGTGTCAGTGATGGCTAGTGCTTCATTTGATTCTCACGGTGGTGGTTGTGAACATTCAATTTGTGTCAATAAAAGCAGTGCAAAAAACTAATAACAGGAGGCAGCTAGTGCCAGACAACTCACCCTAATGACTCAAATACCAACCCGGTCTTCCTGCTAGTATATACCATACCATTGGCCTATCAGCTTCCTATTCCATGTCGGATTTGACATCAATATTTGACAAAAACATTGATTAGGTAGGGGTTTTGCCAGTTTAATTTTGTAAAGTTTAGTTGTATGAAAGAGCGAGTGAAACACAGGTATCAGGGCTGGCTGCCCTTGATTCTTATTAAGAGCACTCAACAAATGTATTGGGTAAAGATTTAAACAGCCAAAACATGAGTAAAGTTTACTGGTTACTGACGGAGGAAATGGAGGAGGACGAAGCCAACACGGTGCAAAAGTCAGAAGGGATGATCCTGAAGGAGCGGCAAAAGAAGTTGAGGGGCTGTTGGAGAAGGAAATAAAGAGGACTAATGAAAACAAATATTGATTTAGGAAGATCAGGGTTGCAAGCTTGATTTTAAGAGGGTTCATGAGGGAAAATATTTTCCATGAAGAAAGAGGACTAGTTTAGCTTATGGTTGAATTGCTAGCAGTCCATTGAGTTCTGAATATTCAACAATACAATATATAATGTCCAAAATTTTGTCATTCAGAAAGGCATTGTTCTCCAACACTAGCATGCTGACTGCGAAAGTTATGGTAGTGTAATTGACTATGATGTTTAAACAAACTGAGTTGCCTTAATTGAAGACGTAAAGACCTTAGTCGTGTATTTGTACATAAGAAGCATATTTTCCACGTTTCTCAACCTACATAGCTGGTAAAACATCTTTCCAAAAGGGGGTCTCTTTTGCTTCTGCTTCGTTGTCGTATTCATTTCTTCCTCGTCGTTTCAAAAAATAAAATAAAATCTATTCTTAAAGCATTAGAGTTGCTGAAAATTATGTGAATCCTGTATGTAACTATGTTTTATACCATAACATTTTAATGAACTAAATGAGAGACTGGCTTTTAAACTTCTCAATGCTCAAAAGAGATATGCTTGATGGTGGTGGATCCGGATCAATGACTTTGGATTGGTTGTGCTTTGTTATCATAACTGGATATATCTTACAGAAATTGGAAAGACTGTCCCAAAAATTTGAGGAGAATGTTCTGGATGCAACAAAGAAGTTTGAAAAATTGATAACGGACAAGAGAGAAATTGAAGGATTGCCAGCCACTGCCTTAGGGTTGGCCGCTCAAACAGCAAAGTCTAAGGTATGTCACGTTGAATTGTGGTACATGGGAACTTAATGGCCATGTGCTAGGCTGGTGAAGTGTGGTGTTGTTGGCGACTCAAACCTATCTTTCTATTCTTGTTGCATGTTGTGACAGGGACATGAAAATGCATCTGCTGAAAATGGTCCTTGGATTATCACCCTGGATGCTCCTTCTCTAACAGCTGTCATGGCACATGCTCGAAATAGGTCTTTGCGTGAGGAAGTATACCGTGCTCATGTGACACGTGCATCTGCTGGTGATCTGGATAATACAGAAATCATAAATCAAATTCTGAAGCTTAGATTAGAAAAGGCTAAGCTTCTTGGCTTCAACAACTATGCTGAGGTAGTACATCATAAGCACTGAGAGTTGTGGATTTTGTTGTCCCAATATGCCATCAATTGTTTAAGTGCTTATAGGTGAGCATGGCAATGAAAATGGCAACTGTAGAGAAAGCAGAAGAACTTTTGGAAAAGCTCCGAGCTGCCTCTTGGAATCCTGCTGTTCAAGGTTGCCATCAAAGACATTTTGTTGCACATATCTACTCTCTGCTGGCATTTTCTGCAATATGCATTTTTCTGATTGGCTTTTGGCTCCTGCACAATGTCCATATTTATAGATTATTAACATTGGCATATGCAAATGGCATTCTATGTATGAGATATCATGATCAGTATTATTCACAAATATTTGATAATTTTGACTAATTTGGAATGTTGATTATTTTGTTATAGTATGCAATGATATAGAGGGTATTACTCTCCAGTTCTGAATATATGATGTTACAATATTTTTTATGCTACAGTGTAAATGATCTTTTAGGAATTTACTTACAGATTTTCCTAATTTATCCTTAAATTTAATTCATGCTCGTGAATCATTAATATGTCCATCTAAGTTCTTGAGTCCCCACAAAAAATAGCTGCTGGTTATTCTAGGCTCCATCAAGTCAGCTGGCTGGAGAGACCTCTGGAATTTGGGGTCTTGATTTCTTGTTTATAATGTACAAGAGGAACAAATCGGCTCTTAGGAAAATATAGTATGGGGAGATAATTTGGGTGGTTGCATTAGGTGACCCAATTGTTTTTGTTTTGGTCTTGGAAAGATAATAAATAATTAGGGGTAAATTAGACAGTTTAAACGTTTCTTGATGTGTGTGTACAGATCCAAAACGTCAAATATTTAGAACTGTAGGGGGTAAATACTAACTACTAACTCATTTATGTTAGGAGTATGTGACGGCCAAAATAGTCCCTTGATACTAGATAGCTCTCTGTCTGAAATAGTTATCTTGCACTATGGTTTTTGACATACTTTGTAGATGTTACACGTGTCTAGCTGGGACCTCTTTGTGGCTACTTTGGACCTCTTTTGTTGAAATACAAAATCATTGTTGCTGATGGGCTTGGATTTAGACCTGGGCCTCAATTCTGAGCTTCCAATGTTCAGTTTTTGGTGTGCTGCCCTGCACTACCCCCCCCCAACCAAAACTATGCTTCATTATGATGAAGTTGACTGCACAATACTGTGACAGGAGTTGAATTCACTGTATTATGTGGCATGTTCATTTTGTATTTTTTTAGTATCTAAGGTTCCAGTAAAGTCTACAATTGGTGAATGTATTTCGTTGTGAACTGGAATTACTAGTGAAGGTGGAATATTTCTCATCTTTGCATTAAATGGAACAGGAAAATCTCTTTATGCCTCTAACTGTCTAACATAAGACTGAAGCTGGGAATGATGTTTTTTCACTCCAACGTTTGTCCATCTTTTCTTTCTTTCAACATTGCTCATTGATTTGGACTAAGATTTGCAGGCATATTGTTAGCTTTAAACTTTTTTTGTTGGCAAACTCTATGTTGAATTCCCCTTTGTTAATTTGTGTGTGTTAGTGCTATTATTTGCTACATCACATTTATGTTTGTGCTCCTTTTTTGCTTCTTATTGGTAATCTTTTAGACTTGGAGGATATAAAAGCTTTCTCCAAGAACCAGGGTGCTGCAGAAGCTGATGAGTTGACCCACTGGGATGTTGGATTTTGGAGTGAAAGGCTTCGTGAGGCCAAGTATGACATAAATGAGGTTAGCTCTTTCTCCCCCTCCCCCTCCTCTTTCTATTATTTTATTATTTTTTAGTAGTCTGGCTCACTATTTTAGTAGTCTTGTTTTTTCTTCCAGCCTCGGAGTATGGACATTGAATCCATTTTTATCATAAGAAAATATCGCAATTGTCTTGATAATAGGATGATCTGCTGGGGTTGCCTCTTGCTAGTCAGTTCTGTTCAAATTAATATCTGAAATGAATATGATCTGATGTATGTTAGCATTTTTGGATATGTACGTTAAAATTAATTAATTATTTTGATGATACATTATTGTAAGATTAATGGTAGTTGTGAAACTTTGCAAAAAATAAAAAATAAAAAATGTGTCGCAAGAGATAACATGGGAAACAAGAACACGTTTCACTTGTTCATTAGTTTATTGTTTTTTAACTTCTGATATGTTTGTGTTCTCAATGAAGTCCATTTCAGCTTTCATGTAAAATTGTGAGACGATCTTGCTTTCTCTTTTATACTCCCTCTGTATCCAAAAAGAGTTATTTTAACAATAGGCACCTTTTATTTAAATATAACAAAGCATTTTAGATGAGACTAAAAGTGGAAAGGAGGTTGACTTTTCTAAGGTGAATTTATTTTTGATACAAAATTTCGGTGATAGAATGACTTACTTTTTGATACGGAGGGAGTAGAAGTTGTAAATTATCATTGGGCCCTTAGCTTATGCATTAAACCTGATATATGCTGCATTATTATGTATTTTTTGGCATTTTCTCTCCATTTTGTGTATAAGAATTGAGCCATGTCCTTGCATTATCAAATGAAGAATCGGATCTTGAAAAAACTACTCTGTAATTTCTAGTATACAAAATCTTATCTTTCATGTTCATGTCTTACTTTTCTGAGTCTCTGACAAGACATATATCTTGGCTTCACAGGTTTCACAAGTTTCTCTGGTTCATTGTATCATCATCTTTCTGTACATGCTAAAATTTTCTGAATCTTTGATAACCCATGATGTCATCTGTGGCTTTGTAGTTGCACAGTCAAATTCCTGTTGTCTTTTAAACTATTTTTCAACTGTGATGCTAAGAGACTGATTTTTAAAAACTTACAGGAGGAATTACGGCCATACTTTTCATTACCAAAGGTGATGGAAGGTCTTTTCAGCCTGGCAAAGAAGCTATTTGGAATCACGATTGAGCCTGCAGATGGGCTAGCTCCAGTATGGCTGAATAATATTTCCATACACACACACACACATATTTGTTATTTATCATATTTATCTGTTTACATGTTATGGTTGTCCTGCAGGTTTGGAACAATGATGTTAAATTCTACTGCATCAAAGATTCCTCTGGTAGTCCTATTGCTTATTTCTATTTTGATCCATACTCACGTCCTGCTGAAAAGAGAGGTGGTGCGTGGATGGATGAGGTTGTTTCCAGAAGTCGCATATTGTCTCGTAATGGCTCATCTGTGAGGTTGCCGGTTGCTCATATGGTTTGTAATCAAACACCACCTGTGGGAGACAAGCCAAGTCTTATGACTTTCCGCGAAGTAAGTCAACTCCCATGCTTTAAGTTAAATGGCTTCTTGCTTGGTTTGTCGAGGAAATCCATTTAGTATTAATCTCATTTGTGACTTTTGCAGCTAGAAACTGTTTTCCATGAATTTGGACATGCACTTCAGCATATGTTAACCAAACAGGATGAAGGGCTTGTTGCTGGAATACGAGGGATAGAATGGGATGCGGTTGAGCTCCCGTCTCAATTCATGGAAAATTGGTGTTATCACCGGTAAAAATTTATTACTCACACTGTCCCACATCTTTTCTGACTTTATAAGTACACTGTGTATTTTATACTGTGGAGCTAGTTGCATCATTGCGAATTCGGTTGTAATGCTTTGATCAGCCTTTTTAGCTTTAGGACTGTTTGATTAGTTACATGCCTAATTTTGTTTCTTTAAATTGCCAATGCATGGTTCTCTTCTGTACTATAGTTTATTGCATCTATCCACTCGCTTCATATTATTTGGCTTTCTTCTCAATTGGAGATCAAGTTATCGCAAACTTCTTGCATTTACTTCTCTCTCTGAGCCTAAGAACTATTTTTATTTAACTTATTTCAATAAGATGTTTCTGGAATTGAATACTTTCTGATCTGTAGTGTGAGATCCTGTATGCTTGTTTGATTTAGATGCTTGTCAAATAGTCTTTGAGTTCCCATATGCTGATCACAAAGAGAATAGTGTTGTACTTTATCTTCATTCCTGAACTTATTGGATCTCCTTTCCACCGGGAAGGAGAAATGCATATTCTTAATGGTTGTTGATTTACTAAGACATGATAAATTGAAGTTTGGTCTGGTGAGCAGGAAGTTGTTTCTTACTCTATGTCAATTGAATGCATGCCTGCTGGGTGCAAGAACCATGTAGAATTTGTTCAAAGTGCAGCTTGAAAAGTTTGTTAAAAATAGAAGCTTGGACATGCCATTTATTTCCATGAAACATGTCAGTTAAATGCTACAGGGACACTTTAATGAGCATTGCGAAGCACTATGAAACTGGGAAGACTCTTCCTGAAGAAGTGTTTCAGAAACTACTTGCAGCCAAGACATACCGTGCCGGCTCCTTATCACTTCGTCAGGTCGGTACCTATGTGTTATGGTTCATTGCTCCGAAGAACTCCCTTATCATTCAGGCCAGGAGGACAAATTTCGTTGTTCCTTTTGTTTTCAATTTTCCTATTTACTTACATTATCTTCGGCCTAATGTATGTCATTATAAAACTCTACAATTAAAAAAAATAAATTATGATTCATAATTTTGAAGCCTAGTGAATGGTTCAATTTGGCTTCAATGTACTTCATCAACTGAGGTTGCTCATTCATTTCGTGGGACAAATATATTTGAGAGCATACATTTTTCTCTTTCCCTCGACTGTAACTATCTCCTGGGATCTGTTCGCTATTTTCATCTAAATATCATGTTTTACTGATATTCCCTCGTTGTAATATCATAGATAAAATTTGCGACTTTGGACTTGGAGTTGCACGCTATGTATATTCCTGGAGGTTCAGAATCCATTTTTGATGTGGAACGAAGGGTTTGCAAAAAAACACAAGTTCTTCCTCCATTCCCTGAGGATCGCTTTTTATGCGGTTTCAGCCATATTTTTGCAGGTTCCTCTTTTCTCCTTCTCAGGTGCTAATCATCAACTCGTTTCTACTTTTCATGCTGCTGTTCAATGATTATTTTGTTTGATTGGCAGGAGGATATGCAGCTGGCTACTATAGTTACAAGGTACACCCTCGTCTAGTATGCAAACAGATTAAAGAAAAATGTTTGCAAGACTCTGCATCATTTGCTTGCAATTGGCATTAAAATTTCCAAAAATTGCTCTTTTTTAATTCATCTGCCAGAGAAACAATTATTGTATCATGTGGGTGGGCTGTTTGTCGTGTATTAGTATGCTTTTGCAGACGTCATCTGGGTTTGATGATATGCAAAGAGCAACTTGCTTATATTTTCTTATTTTGGATCTGCATTTTATTTCATATGTTGAGAAAGTTAATGTTCTTGCTGTGGGAGAAGGGAGATTGATTTGAGCAAGACTTTTCTTGATTTCATCTTGCATCTTCTCTTTGTGGTGTGGAGCTTTCTTGTCTTGATCTGATTTTTGTCAGCTTAGTTAGACCCTATAACTTGAGTGGTTTTGGTTTCAAACTTGGACCATGTTTGTATTCAACATTCCCTATTCCTCCTTGCGCCAAAAGAAAAGCGGAAAAAAAGAAACCTGTACCATGTTTGTAAAATTTTCTTTGTTTATTCATTGCAGTGGGCAGAAGTTTTGTCTGCAGATGCTTTCTCAGCTTTCGAGGATGCTGGATTGGATAATTATGAGGTATGTCAGGACAACTGTGCACAAATGGGTTCCTTTTACCCACATTGATCATCTTTGACATATATATATCATTTTAGAGTTTTACACATTTAGAAAGTGTAACATCGTCAAATGATTTCTTATTATTGTTTATTGGTGAAACAGAAACAAAACATACTCCCTCCACCCGGTTCTCTCTATATATATATACATATGTATTGTTTTACAGTTTTACACATTAAGAACGTGTAGAATTGTCAAATGTATTATTATTAAATATAGTTTATTAAATGATGCTGAAGATAATAAGAGACTTAAATGAAAAAGGGTAATTTGAGAAAAGTGGGTTTATTATTACATTGGAAATCGAGAATGACCTATTTTGGATAAAAAAAGGGTTGTACTAAAATGAAATTTTGAATTGGAGGAAAGATTTATTTAGCGTTGGCCACTAATCAACTGAGGCCGTACTCGAAGGAGGGGGTGAGGAAAGCCCAAATCAACACCTATTATTGCGGTGAACGGATGAGATAACGGACGATATTGTAAAATCACACTGGAGACCAGTTTGATTTCCAAGCAATATCTTGACAGGCTTAGACCGTCTGCAACGGAGGTGCAAAAAAACTTTTGCACCCGTTGATTCGGTGCAAAACACTGCATCAGCAGTGCAAAAAAATCAAAAAGTATAAAGAAGCGCAGGAAATTGAACCGACGCAAAAAAATTGGTTAGAAGAAAAACAGTACAAAGTTGGACAATCGTAAATTAATCTGCTGCAGTACAATTTTTTTTAAAAAAAAAGTATATTAAATTTTTTTTTTGATCCTCTGTTGTGGATACTCTTAGTTGTCTGCAATTTCGTTGGTGTTTCATATGAAGTGCAATAGGTTTTATTTCTCTTCCTGGGGCAACGCTAACCGAAAAGGCAATTTTGAAAGGTGAAACTCCGGCTGATGATTTATAGGGAGCTGCTAAGCTTTTTCATTAAATTCGTTATGCTCTTCAAATTCAATATTAATGTGCAGGATAAGCTGAAGGAAATAGAAAGTACATTTGGCACATGAAAATTGCATTGCATTCGATTCCATGATTTGTAATGTGATGGATGCTGTTGCAACTTTGCATTCCTTTTTATTCTTGAACAGGCTGTGGTAGAGAATGGAAAAAGGTTCAGGGACACTATACTTGCTCTTGGTGGCGGAAAGGCACCACTTGAGGTTAGTCACGATCAAATGGGATGATAAATTGTGATGCATATTTTATCTGATCTATCAGCTTCCATATTTTAATATTTTCTTGCTAACATGTTATGTATCAGGTGTTCGTGGAATTCCGAGGACGTGAGCCTTCTCCTGAAGCACTCCTTCGGCATAATGGTCTTCTTCCGATCACAGCTTCAAGCTTGAAGGCCTCGTCTCCCCAAGGGCCGGCAGTTATGGTTCACAGTATCTAGTCATTCATTTCCAGGTCGATGTAGACTGCGATATGGTCTCTGCCTCATGTTTCATTCTGATTCAGCTTCAATCTGTAACTGATACTAATTATGAATGTCTTGGTGACCCATGGCATCTGGTCGTGTTAGGTCTTCTCATAATCCATTTCCTCTCGGTGCTTCATGATCGTTAGGCATAGACACAATTATTCTTTGAGCTAGGTTCTAGCCTGCCTGGGTTCTTTCACTCGAAAGGGCCTAGGCTGCGTTGGCAAGATATATATGACACTGGGGTTCCCGTCCACTCCGTTAACAAACATTATGCATTTATCGCCTTTCATTGAGTAGGGAAAACTAAATTTCATCCACATTATTGTACGCGTTACAGATGTAGGCCTTGTAACATTCTCATACAAAACATTTCTTATTGAGAAGACAAAAATAACTTATTTGGTCCGCTACTTATGTTGACACATAGTAGTCCTGTTGGCCTTCATTATTTTGTACTTGATGGAAAGATTACACTAGGATTTCGAAGCGGTTCTGAAGGATCGATAAACAACGTTGACGGCGAAGAGTAGTTAGAAAAGTACATACTCTGCCCCTACATTGGCGATCCAAAGTGGTTCTGGATATATAAATATTCATAAATAATGGAATTTTTTGAACTGATTTCCTGTTAAAATTGTAAGGCGAGATTTTAGAATTTCATACATGAAATTTTAGATAGAATATTTCCAACAATTTTGGATAGAATTCCCCCCAGTATTTAAAGTTTTAGTTTGTAGAATTTTATTATGGATTTTAAAACTTCTCAAAAATATCTAATATATTATGATAACCAAATAAAACATTTATACTATAGAAGTTTATAAATCCTCCTTCAAAAATAAAATTCATCCTAGAAGTTTAAGAGCATGTGCGTGTATATACATACATGCATATATATATATATTTGGGCTTCATATTTTTTGTCACAAAAAGATATTTTGGGACCCATTAAGAAATCCATTCAATTTAAATATATATTCATGATTCCTTTTTTCAATCTATGCCCTAACTAACTTATTTACAATAATTATTAAATTACTTTTACTAATCATCAATAATTAACTTTAGTATAATATTAATTGTTATCACGAATAAAAAATATATTGTAATCTCATAAATGATATTTTAATTATACTCATTATTAGTATTTAATTTTTAATTTTATTATCAATTTCTTCAAAAATCACAATCATGCAAAACATAAGCAATGCAGAGCTCTTTTTGTAGATAATGTTTTTTCTCATAAAAATATATAATTTTTTGTAGTCTAAAAATCTCATTAGAGTTTTAATTTTGTATAAAAAAAATTCAATGGATAAGATCTTGATAAAAGGATGGACTAGATCTAATATTGGGCAAAATTTTCTCTTTGAAGAATTGATTCCTCTTTAGATATTACTTAGGTAATTTTTTTTCCTTAGGAAATAAAAATCCTGATATACGGATTCCATAAGTTACATTTATTCTTATTTCTTTTTGGCATTGCTGATGTACATGGCCTAACTACCTAAGGTTTCAACATTCAACAATGTGACTTCCATAATCACCTAATATCCTAGAGAACCTTTTTTTTATTAATTAAAATAACTTATTAGTGTGTTTCCATTTTTATGCCTTCTATGAAAAGTTTGAAATACCACAAATCATTTTTCTTAGAACAACTTGCCACAAAGTTTATTTTCCTTCGGTTATAGACACTTCCAATTCTTGCATCTTTGTTCCTTTATTACTCACTTTATAAATAAATAAATAATATTATAGATTTCTAGAATTATTCTTTAATCATTAATGTAACACCTTGACCCCATATTGGTCATGGTTAGTTATATGAAATGCTTACAAGATTGATGATTGACCCCATATATCAATACACATCCTTTCGAGTATGTTTTATTCTCACTCATATGCTTCTATGAACATATTTTTCAATACAAATATAGCTATTATATTTTTAAATTATAATGTATCATAACTTGAGAGAAATTAATGATCAATGTTTTTTCATAAGTAATGTAGAGGTATTATTATTAACAAAAGATTGGAAGTTACAATCTAATGTCAAAATTCTCACATTTATACATGTAGTGAATCAATCAGCAAGGCTATGATTAAGCCTCCTTAGTATTTGTGCTACCCACTTTAGTTTCATATACCAAGACGAAGATATATATCCCTATCTCATTCTACTTAGAATTACCCTGTAGTGGTCCCTTAGTGAATGCCGCTAACTTCAAGAAATTTATGCATTCTTCTTTTTTCGATAGGATCTCGCATGACTTGTTTGAGTTTAACCTAAAAAGATCTCTTATGCCCTATGAACTAACAACACTTTCCACTCCTATGACACCTTATAGGATTAATGAGTTTACTTAGTTAATTTCAAGGCATGTGCAGGAACAACGGTAGCACATCATATCAAAGCATATCCACACCCTGCCAAGACTATAAGATCCACCGTCCAAGTCGTCATCAAGGGTCTGTACACTGAGAAAAGAAGAATGCATAAATTTCTTGAAGTTGGAAGCATTCACTAGGGGACCACTATAGGGTAATATCATCTTACACAGGGTACAACCACTTGATGCCTAGGTGAAGCCAACCATCACATCACCAGAGGGCATTTATCCTACCTACACGCTTTGCACATTATAAATACCCCTTGAAGACATCAGGAAAAGAAAAAAGGATGATATCATCGATGAATCATCAATAAAGAGAGAGAAAAATACCAATGGAAGAGTAGTATAGAAAGGAAAAATAAGAAGAATCCCAACACAGCTCAACCGAGAGAGGAAAAAAAAAGAGTGATTAGGCTCTATAGGGAATGGATTACCTTAATCTACCCAGTACCTTCTTTTCTTTTTCTTCTTTATTTTCTGTTTAGCTGGAAGAAATTTAGCATTGGCTAAATTTCTTACTAAAAGGAAAGATTAGAAACCTTTGTTGCTGTAATTGTTAAAATTTTAGTCATGTTGGGTTAAATGATATTTCATTTTGTTGAGCTGCATTTTTTGAAGTGTTGAATGTTCGCCACATTAGGCACTCATCCAAATTCTATATCAACTGTGCTAGTGTACAAGAACTTATGATGAAAAATGGTAATTAGGTTGGCCCCGAAAAGTGAATACACCTTGTCATTAATCCTCCAAAAATTATTACATGACATTGCTAAAGCCCATGCACCGTGATGGAGACGGTATAAGGGTATGTTTCACCACTGAGTAGAACCCAATGAGTCTGAAAGGATTAATATCTATTGAGGCTAACATGCTATGAATTATCATAGGGTACATGAACTTGGTGTTAACAATTCTCCTCTCATGACTCTATCTTCTGATTTATTTCCCATCTATCCTATATTGATATTAGTAACTTCTTAAGTACTTATTTGCTTCTTTATATTTCCATCATCACCCTACCAACTTTTAGTTACATAAGTAGGTTAACAGAACACTTGACTTTGGTAAAGCATATTTTGTTCATTTTTTCCTATGGGATCTACATCTTCTCATCACTTTATTACTTAGATCAATTGTGTATACTTGCATGATTGTATTGTGCTCCATTATTAGTACTACCCTACCAACCATTTTTGAACCAAGCACACACCAAGTTTTTGGTGCCTTTGCTAGGGAATTCATTGAATTTTGAAAAATTCTACATATTGAAGGATAGCGTACCATAAACTTCTTTGTACATAGCTAACAAAAGAGTTTTTGTAAATTTTAGTTTCTTTTGTTTTTAAAGGACTAACCTTTATATGACCAGAACTTATTAGAGTGCCCTAGTACCAATTGATCTAGAGATTGAGCTCACCCTAAGGAAAAATCGTGCAACCCTGCATCATCAACAACACTAAGGAGAAGGATCAACCTTAGAAAGTTCTGGTAACATGAGTCATTTAGGCCCACAATAGTCTAATAATGGCAACAACGGACTGTCTGTGCCACAACCAAATTAGAGGGAAGGATTACCCATGATCTTACCCCCTTATATTAACATAAACCTTGTGGGAATGCAAGCTCCACCTATAAGTAATGATGTGCCAGTCTAATACCACCTTAACCCTACCATTCCCCATCCAGATATCCAAGCCCCTCATTTTGAGCTTAAACCTATCATGTTCCACATACTATAGTCTATAGGGTAATTTAGCGGCCAACCTACGGAAGACCCACATATTATAGAGCATTCATGGAAGTTAGTGACACTTTTAAAATTCAGGGAGTTCCAGAAACCTCCTTGCGACTTAAGTTATTCCGTTATTCCCTGAGAGACCGTGCTAAGGAGTGATTGACTTTTCTACCAACTAGTTCAATCACCTCCTAGGATGACTTAGTTCAAAAATTTCTCATGAGATATTTCCCTCCCAACAAAAATTCCAAGCTTAGGCATAGCATTATAACATTTTTGCAAGAAGAAGATGAGACACTCCACGATGCATGGGAGAGATTTAATGAATTGTTAAGAAAATGCCCAAACCATGGAATCCCTTATTGGTTGCAAATAGAAACATTCTTTCATGGACTAAATCCTTATACACAAAACTTGGTAGACACCTCAGCTAACGACACCCTACTAAGTAAAACCTATGACCAAGCCTATAAGATTATTGAGATCATAGTCTACAACAACCAGTAGTGGGGTAGTTCTAGAGGCGTTCATAAGGTGAGAGCAGCGAGAGCGTTCAAAGTTGATGCCATCATAGTCTTACGACATGAGGTATCATCTATAACTAACCTATTGAAAAATATTGCTCCAACTAACTCGCAAGTACAAAGAAGAGAGGCACATTCCACTACTTTGATAGCTGCAATATCATCTATGCATATATTATATGTTTGAGCAATGTTTAGTAAATCTAGTGTTGATGAACTACATGGGAAACTAGGCTAGGAACCCTCAACATTCATATGACAATCATTACAATCCAACCTGGAGACAACATCCTAACATCTCATTTTCTAACCAAAATAATGTACAAAACCCGACCAATCAATACAACCAACAACACTACTATTGACCTCAATACCAGAACCTTCAACAATCGCAATCTCACCAACCTTCTACCCAATACAATAACTTCAAATCTCTAGAAAATCTCCTAAAGGAATACATGGTAAAAATTGATGCTGCAATCTAGAGCAACATAACCTCCATGAGAACCCTAGAAACCCAAATGGGGTAGCTAGATACAACTCTAAGTAGCAGACCTTGTGGCACTCTATATAATCCCCCGAATTTTTAAAAGCCTATATTTTAATAAATAAATTTTATTTGGGATAAATTAGCCTTTAAATTATTTTAATTATTGGATTTTGAGCATATAAAATTTGATATAAATATTTAATAAATTAAAATAAATATTTTATTATTTTATCATACTCTTATTATTTAAATAATTTTCCAAATCATTACTTTACTAAAATTATCTTTTTAAAACCCTTATATTTTAATTATATTAAATTAAATTATTAAATAAATTTATTACCCCAAAATATGGTATTTTATTATTTTATAAATTAAATCATTTTAGTTAAACCCATTTTCCTTTTCTTTTTCCTTTTTTTTCTCTTTTTCCCTCTTTTTCCTTTACTTTCCTTTCCTTCTCTCCATTATTTTTTTTTTCTTTTCCCCGACTTGGGCTGGCCGCTGGCCCAACACCCTTCCCCCCTACGCGGCCCAACTCCCCGCGCATCTCCTCTCCCCCTCTCCCGGCCGGTTCGACCTTTCCTTTCTTCCTTTTCTTTTCTCCTAGACCGCCGGTCCAGCCCTGCACTTCATCTTCTATCTCCTGCTCGCCCCTACAACCGAAAATCTAGCCGGGAAAAAGCTTGCAATGCCCATGCTCTCTACACCGGCCATTCCTCCCCTCTCCTGCTCGCTCACTCCCCTACAATTTCAACCAGACCATTCCTCCCTTCTCCCGCACGCCATCCCTCTCTCTTCCTAACAACGCACGGTCTACACACATAGACCTGTGCCGGCCACTCTCGCTGGATAGAATCCATAACCCTACCCCTACTCTCCCACGCATCCTTGTCGTTTTCCCTTCCCGATTGGCCTATAAATAGCCTCGAAGGCTGCTTTAATCGGGTTTGGAATCTGGAGCCCAAAAAAAACCAAACCGTGCATCGCCCTTCTTCAGCCAGCCATTCCTCCTCCGTCGGCCGCTTTTGCCACCCGTTCCACCCACCAAAATTATCCCTGCACGCCCTCTACACGACCCAACCACCAGCCTTCCCTGCCTTGCCCTGCACAAGCCGCCCCGGTCGTGCGAAATTACCTCCCCGAACAATCCCATTCGACCCCCGCGCGACCTTCGTGCCGTCGGTTGCCACCTATACTGCCGCCTCTACCCCCCAAAACAATCAGGGGATCCTGCCCTACCACCCCATACCTCCATTTTCTCCTACTTCCCTCTCCCCTAGCCTCCACATCCACCTCTCCAATTCTCCCTTCCTCCACCGCCGCCGCCGCCATCGGCACCACCACCTAGCCTAGGTTGTTCCCCAACTCCTTAACCCTTAAACCCTTGTTATTAAATGTGTTAATGATTTTTAATATTATTAACTATTATTATTACTGTTATTATGATTATTATTATTAACATTATTATTATTATTACTATTATTACTACCACTATTATTACTATTAGGTCCTAACATTTATCCCTAAGAACTTCTAATTAATGGTATTCATTAATACTAAAACCTTGTTGTGTTATTATTATTATTACTATTACTATTACTATTACTATTACTATTATTATTATTATTATTATTATTATCATGTTTATTACTCTAACTATGACTAACATCGTTATTATCTCTATTATTAATATTTTAGTATTCTTACTATTATTAGTATTATTACTATTATTATTATTATTATTATTATTATTATTATTATTATTATTATTATTATCATTATCGTTATTATTATTATTATCATGGTTATGGTGGTTATTGTTGTTATTATTATTATTGTTCTTACTCTTAGTATTATTATTATTATTATTATTATTATTATTATTGTTATTATTATTATTATTATTATCGTTATATTTACTATATTTATTACTTTAACTATTATTACCATCGTTATTATCCTTAATATTATTATTTTTAGTATTCTTATTATGATTAGTATTACTACTACTACTACTACTACTACTACTACTACTACTACTACTACTACTACTACTACTATTATTATTATTATTATTATTATTATTATTATTATCATTATTATTATTATTATTATTATTATTAGTATTATTATATTTATTATTCTAACTATTATTATCATTGTTATTATCTCTATTATTATTTTTTTAGTATTATTATTATTATTATTATTATTATTATCATCATCATCATCATCGTGATCATGGTTGTTGTTGTTGTTGTTGTTGTTATTATTATTATTATTATCATTATCACTATTATTAGTATTACTAATACTACTACGATTTCAATTATTATTATCATCATTATTATCATTATGACCATTCTTATTATTGTTATTAGTAGTATTCTTATTATTATTATTATTATTAGTATCATTAATAATATTGTTATTAGTAATATTGAAACCCTTACTTTAATACTATGGATTTTACTAAGACTTACTTTGACTAGTGGTGATTCGTTTAACTATCCTGAGAATAATAATAACCCTACCTTTTATTTATAAACTACTATTATTAATATTAGCCTTAGTATTAGGCCATAATAGGGGTAAGATAGAAAAATTCTAGTAATTCTGGTAGAGGGAGATTAACCCTTAATATTTTCCTCTTATAGGTGAACCGGGTCAAAACCCCCAGGAGGCGTTGGAGCGTGCTCCAAGCCCGGCGCTGATTTTGGTAAGGACGTAACTAAGGCCGCCTGTGTGTTACGTGTTTTACTTGCCTTGGATGCCTTGTACGATTTATATGTTGTGTTCTATATGTTATCTGTTTTTATTATGTAGCGCAGCTTGGAACCGAGGTATGTTCTCATGCTCTGTCTGGTATGTGCTAATATGGTTATGCGGCAAATATGATGTGATGTGATGTGACCCTTAGGACATGTATGCTAGGTTATTTGATGAGGTGTTGTGGAATGGGGGCATGAAAGAGAAAAATGAGAAATTAAGATAACCAAGGGGAAGTAAGTTGGCTAACGTAGGTAAGGATGACCTAGGTAATCTGTGATCCATGAATAGACGAGAAAAAGGGGAATTAAATAAAATGAAAGAGTGGGAGAAACTAAGGTTACATAGGAGAACTAGGGTTTGCATGGAAATCTTAGGGTTTGACATGGTAGATATCTAGGGGTTTACATGGGGAGGTTAAGGTCCGCATGGGATCGAACCTTACGTATGGAAGGTTACTTTAGGACGTGGGGAAGGCAATGGAAGGTCTGTTTGGGAGTCTGGAGGCTCGAGGTGAAAAATAGTACGTAGGATAATATAATGGTACTTAGGGACCGGCTAGGGTTTGGGGAGGAAACCCTAATTTGAGAAGGTGGAAAAAGAAAAAGAAAATAATAAAAATAAACAAGGAGGAGCGAAGTATGAGGGGAGAGTTGAGTCTAAGGGTCATGACACGTGGGGCATTAAAATAGTGTGGGTTGTGGGAGGTAGAGAAGGAAGGGCCACATAGGCCTAGATTAGGGTTTCTGGTGAAAGCCCTAGGGTAAGGTGGTGAGTAGACCTTGGGGTATAAGGCGGTGAGCCTTGACCCACACTTAGAAGTTGGGTTTTCGGTGTGAGAAAATGGATTAAGGGAAGGATGTCGAGACAAGTTAGGAGGTGCAGAAGTCTCAAGATATGGGACAGGCCCTCCTGGGAGGCTAAGTGCGGATATAGTTAGCCATGTATGTCAAGGGTGAAATTCTTCCAAATAAGATATGTTAAGACACTAATCACTTACAGAGAAAGGTATTGAGCCGGACCCAGACCGGTCCACCGGCGAATAATAGTGGCTAGGGCCGGGGTGCCCTACATGACTGGTCCACCGGCGAATAATAGTGGCAGGGTATGTTACCCTCGTGACCATTCCACCGGCTATAATAGTGGAGGATTCCGTGCTCAACAAACCAATCATAATAATGATAAGAAATGGGAAATATACGAATAATTACAGTGGAACACCTTATGAGTCGGGGCCAGACCGGTCCACCTGTAAATAATAGTGGCAGGGTATGTTACCCTAGTGACCGTTCCACCGGCTATAATAGTGGGGTTCCCGCACTCACATGGATTGATAAAGACTATGATGTGAATCCACTATTTATCATAAATCTAATGAAAAAGTTATCTAGTTCATAACCGCTATTGTTTATCTGTGTTATTGCATGCTATCTACGTAATTATACCATGTCTGCTATGTCATGTATCTTTGTGTATGTTGGTCTTATTGCATCTGTTACCTTACTCAGTACGTAGCGTACTGATCACCCATTTCATGGGTGCTGCTCATTCCCACGAGCAGAAGTCCCATCTGAGTTTGTGGAAGTAGGGGGCAATGTCTTCGATGCCTACAATGCTTACGAGGCATCGGGTCGGGCTGAGAGTTGAGCCTGGACCTAGCTTGGGGTCGAGAGTGGCGTGGTTGGAGTTCATCCTCCGTTTTGTTTCCCTGTATTATCATATTTCATTTTATTCCGCTGTATTATATCCTCTAACATTTGGTACCTTATAACTATACTTTTGGATTGTAACTTTCGATTTTCGCACTCTGATTCTGTATGACTTGTGTTTTGCTAATGACCAGTGTTTTATTAACGATTTGTACTTGACGATCAATCTTGTTTAGCCTTAGCACTTAGTATCGGGTCAGTAGGAGTGAACCGATCTGGTACTAAGTGTGGCAGTAATGCCCCCGAATTTACAGTTTTATCTGTTCGTTTCCGCTAAACTCATTTAAATTAAACGAAATTTTTCAGTAGTAAATTTTGGGGTGTTACACTCTGCCCGGTGATACTGAAGAGAGGGTAAGGAGAAGTGAAAAGACATCACCCTTAAATTGGGCATGGAAATTACACCTCCCTACCAACAGGGCGGAACTAAGGACAAGCCTCACCCTAACAAATAGGAACATAATGTAGAACCCTCAGAGAGAAAGTCAAACTATGCACCTCCCCAAATATAGACTAACCCCGCCAAAAACCTAGAAAAACACAGCTTAAACACCTAAGCCACAAAAGAATAGTAAACCATAGTCGAAAATCGTTCCTAAACCCTCTATTCCATGTCCACCTTTCCATCACCGACTCAAATAGTATAAATAGGATAAGCAATATGATAAGTTCCTAAAGATTCTTTGTTAATTGTATAACAACATCCCATTGGTGGAAGCCCTCCAACATATGCCTAATTATGCAAAGTTTTGAAAAGACATCTTGACAGGAAAGGGAAGACTATTTGAATATGAGATGGTAGCAATGACCCCGGGACTTAGTTTGATTTTCCAACAAAAAATTTCTAGAAAATTGTAGGACCCTAGTATTTTTACTATCCCTTATACCATCAGAGACAAGTATTGTGGTAAGGCCCTTTGTGACCTTGGTGCTAGTATCAATATTATGCCTATGTTCATTTTCAGGAAGTTAGGTATTGGGGAAGAAAGGCCCACAACCATCACCTACAAATAGCTAATCGATCATATGTCTACCGTGAAGGAAAGATTGAAGATGTGTTAGTAAAGGTAGACCAGTTCATCTTCCCAGTAGACTTCATCGTCTTTGACCATGAAGCTGACAAGGAGGTCCCTATCATTTTCGTTAGGCCTTTCTTAGCCACTAGTAAGACCCTGATAGATGTGCAAAAGGAAGAACTGACGATGAGGGTTAATGAGGAGCAGATAAATTTTAATGTTTTTAATTCCATAAAACTACCGGAAGAGGATCTTGATGAGTGTTCACGAGTTAACATTATTGATTTAACTATTTATGAAGAGTTTGATGCATGAACGTTTCATGAGGAATCTTTTTTATTTAATGAAAACCATCTAATGAGTAGTTACCCTACCCATTATTCCATTGAGCAGGATGGTGAAGACATGGGAGGGTGAAGCTGGATAAATTACTCAACACCTCGAGAACTTCTCAGTCTAAACAGTGGAGAGATATAGCTAGTCAAAATATCAATTGAGGAGCCTCTTAAGCTAGAACTTAATCTATTATTAGTTGACTTGAAGTATGCATATTTAGGTAAGGAGGACACCCTACCATTTATTATACCATCTACCTTACCCGAATTTTAGCAGGGCCAACTAGTCAATCTGCTACAAAAACATAAGAAGGTAGTAGGATGCACCATGGCAGATATCCATGGAATCAGTCCAATATTATGCATGCACAAGATTTTTCTAGAAGACCCATCAAGTTCATCAATCAAGCAATAGAGAAGGCTAAACCCAACAATGAAGGAGGAAGTGAAGAAGGAAATCATCAAATGGCTCGATGCAATATCCAATATCCGACAACAATTGGGTAAGTCCATTTCAATGTGCCCCTAAAAAGGGAGGTATGATTGTCATTAAAAATTATGAAAATAAATTGATCACAACCCAGATAGTCACAGTTTGGCGTATTTGCATGGACTATAGAAAACTCAACAAAGCCACCTGAAAAGATCAATTCCCCCTCCCTTTTATTGATTAGATGCTTGAAAAATTGGCAAAAAGAGCTTTTTATTGTTTTCTAGATGGATACTCAGGTTATAATCAAATAGCCATTGCATCGGACGATCATGCCCCTAAACACATTCTCTTTTTGACGAATGCCTTTTGTCATGTTTAATGCACCAACAACTTTTCAGCGGTGCATGATAGATATATTCATAGACATGGTAGATGACATTGTAGAGATTTTTATGGATGATTTTTTCTATTTTTAGAGATAGTTTTGAGGATTTCCTAAAAAATTTAGAAAGAGTATTGGTAAGATGTGAAGATACGAACTTAGTCCTTAACTGGGAAAAATGTCACTTTATGGTTCAGGAAGGTGTTGTGTTAGGTCATCGAGTCTCACCTAAAGGACTGGAGGTTGATAGGGCAAATATGGAGGTCATAAAAAAATTACCTCCTCCCACCACTGTAAGGGGTGTGAGAAGCTTTCTAGGATACACTAGATCCTACTAAAGATTCATCTAGGATTTCTCCCAAATTGCTAAACCCCTTTGTCAGTTTTTGGAACATGATAGAAATTTTGAGTTTGATGAGTTTTGTAAGGTATCCTTTAAAAAAAATAAAGTTAGCACTCACTGAAACCCCTATTATAGCAGCACCCAACTAGACTCTACCCTTCGAACTAATGTGTAATGCAAGTGATTGTGCTATAGGAGCAGTCCTAAGGCAATAGAAGAACAAGTTCTTTTATAGCATCTACTACACTAGCAAAACATTCAATGAGGCTCAACTGAATTACACCATTACAGAAAAGGAATTACTGGTAGTACTATTTGAAGTTAATAAGTTTTAATCTTATCTCCTAGGAAGTAAAGTGGTTGTATTTACTAACCATACTGCTATTCATTTTTTACTTTCTAAAATAGATGCTAAACCTCAATTGCTAAGGTGGATCTTACTTTTGCAAGAATTTGATGTGAAAATCAAGAATCATCAAGGGAAGGATAATCAAATTTTAGACCATCTCTCCAAACTAGAAGGATATAATGAGGATCATAAACAAGTTTGGATTAAGGAGAACTTCCCTGATGAACAACTCCTAACAGTCAGGCAGAGTTAACCACCTTGGTATGTAGATATTGCTAACTACTTGGCATGCAAAATACCACCTGCTGACTAATCTCTCCAATAGTTGAAGAAATTCTTCCATGAACTCAAATACTACTATTGGGATGAATCGTTCTTATTCAGCCAATTTGTTGATGGACTAATGAGAAGGTGTGTAAGTGAAGAGGAGGCTAAGGAAATCTTAGCCGCCTGTCACCACACATCCTATGGAGGTTGTTTTGGAGGCATAAGGACTACAATGAAGGTCCTATAGAGTGGATTTTATTGGCCCACAATATTCAATGATGCTAGGGAAGAGGTCTAAAATTATGAGCAATGTTAATGAATTGGGAACATTTTGCTAAAGAATGAAATGCCTCAAACGGAAATTTTAGAAATGGAATTATTTGATGTCAGAGGTATTGATTTCATGGGCCCATTTTCGTTCTCCTTTGGCAATGAATACATTCTGATCGTAGTGGATTACGTATCTAAATAGATAAAGGCAGCTACACTACCAACTAACGATGCTAAGGTAATGATCTGCTCCTTGCAATAGAATGTTATCACACGATTCGGGGCTCCCAAGGTAATCATTAGTGATGGTGGCACACATTTCTACAATAAGTTGCTTCAACAAATTATGCAAAAATATAGGATCCTTCACAAAGTAGCCACCACCTATCACCCACAATCAAATGGTCAAGTTGAGCTTTCTAATAGGAAAATTAAAAGAATTTTGGAAAAAATAGTCAACCCTACTAGAAAAGACTGTTCAACCAAATTAAATGATGTGTTGTGGGCATATAGGATAACATTCAAAACTCCCCTAGGAATGTCACCCTACCGCATTGTATTTGGAAAAGCTTGTCACCTACCTACTGAGCTAAAGCACAAATCATATTGGGTCCTTAAAAGTATTAAATTTGATCTAGATGCCATAGGAGAAGCACAAAAATTACAGATGAATGATCTTAAAGAGCTAAGGGATGCTTCGTACAATAGTGCTTCGTTGTACAAGGAAAGGACCAGAAAATTTCACGACTAACACTTAAAGCCAAAAGAGTTATATACTAGGCAGTTGGTGTTACTCTACAACTCAAGGTTAAAATCAAGATGGTATGGCCTCTTTGAAATTTTCAAGGTTTATCCCTATGAAGTTGTGGATCTCAAGGACCAAAAGACTATTTTACCCTTGCCTCCAAAATTACCATAATACCCTTTTTAATTAAGAATTACCTTTTTACCCTTAGTACGCCACTTATATTAAATTATTATTATTACTACATAAAATATTAATACTAACTCCTCATCCACCACTCTTATAAATAATATAACATTATTAGCACCTATATATATATATATTAGGCCATATTCTTGTACAAGATACCTTGCTAAAATCCCCTAAGGCTTCCAAAATATTAATCATGCATTAAGAATCACAATAGCATAATATAACATGGTTAATACTTAACATGTTCATTAACAACCAAACTATTATCCTAAATAATATTTCCATACATAGCAATAATCTATCATGCTTCCTTTTCATCAATCAACACAAGAACCACATATATCATATTAAACAACATAAACCAAGCATAATAATATATTAAAAATCCTAATGTACTAACATACGTTAATTTATGCGTTTAAGCGGGATTTAACGATTACCTCGATTTTCACCAAAAACGAACCTTACCAGTATCCCAGTTAAAGGTCTAAACTTTGATTATCAAAACCAATACCTAAAAATAATAACAAGGCTCATTACATTAGAAAAGATAAAAACCAAATTATAAGGCTTTATAACACTTAATTAATCAAATAATTAAAATAAAATATTATTATACCTTAAAAATCATTAAACAAATAAATCAAGAAATGTTGAGACTCATGCTGCTCATGCAGCATAAGTTGCATGCAAAGAATTGGGGAGGAGGGGCTCGAAGGTGGTGAAAAGAGGGAAGAATGGGCATTTTCGGGTTAGAGGTTTGGGGCTAAGAAAAAGACATGATGGGGAAGGATTTGGGGCAAGGGAATGGTGCAAAAGTGTAGAAGGGGTGTAGGTGGTGGTCAGGGATGGGTTGAAGGTGGCTAAGGGTGGCGGAGATGGCTGCAGCGAGGCTGTGAAGGTGGCGGCCGAGGAGGGAGGTCGAGATGGAGGCTGATGAGGAAGGAAACTGGGGAGGGAAAATGAAGGCTTTGGGGGGACGGTTTCGACCAAAGGAGGATGGGGTGGTAGAGGGGGTTGCAGGGAGTAATGTGGTGGCTGAGTTGGCGGCAGAAACGGTGGGACGACAGAGGAATATGGCAGTGTAGGGTTGCTACCGAGAAGGGAGGGAGAGAAGAGAAAAAGAGGAGAGGAGGAAGAATGGGGGCTGCGGGGTGGCTTGATGGGGGTTGTAATCGGTC
This sequence comes from Tamarix austromongolica, assembly GCA_039764185.1. Classification (NCBI taxonomy): domain Eukaryota; kingdom Viridiplantae; phylum Streptophyta; class Magnoliopsida; order Caryophyllales; family Tamaricaceae; genus Tamarix; species Tamarix austromongolica. Next base: position 84,881,730 of record CM077818.1, on the reverse strand, counting down.
GGGGTGAGGTAGAGGGTGGCAGGAGGTGGTGTAGGTGGTGGTTGAGGCAGCGGAAGCGGCGGCGGCGAAACAAAAACAGGAGGAGAGAAGGGAGGAGAAGAAAGGGAGAAAAGGAGGGTCGGGGCATGTGAGGCTTCGAGAAAAAATGGCCGAATGGGACAGGAAGGCAATAAGAAAAAGAAGAAGGAGAGAGAGGAGGAGATAGGTAGGCTCGAGGGTGGCGGTAGGCGGTAGGGGGATGGCCATGGCAGGGAGAGGGAGAAGGGAATGGCAATGGCAGGGAATGGGGAAGGAGAATGGTGGGGCCGGTATGGTAAGAAAATGACGAGAGGGAGAGGGAGGGAGACAGGGGAGGTCAACGGGGGAGAGGGAGCTGCAGGTTGGATGGTGAAAATGGTGGAGGATGGCCGGGATTATCGTCGAGGAAAGAGGAAGAAGAAGAATGGAAGAAGAAAGAAGGGTCAGGGTGCTGGGCATGCGACGGGCGGCCAAGAAAAGAAAGCAGCAGGCCGGCCCGGTCGAGGAAGAAAGAAAAGAAAGGAAAGGGAGTCGGCCGGCTCATGCGGGAGGAGGAGAGAAGAGAAGTGGGCCTGCGGCCCAGACGCAGGGGTGGGGAGGAGAAGCAGGCCCGCGGCGGCCCAAAGAAAGAAAAAGAGAGAAAAGAGAAAAAGAAGAAAAGGAGAAGGAAAAGGGGGAAAAGGAAAAAGAAAAGGGAAAATGGAATAAATAATTTAATTGATAAAATAATAAAATAGAATAATTTTGGGTAATAAATTGATTTAATAACTTAATTTAAGACAATTAAAATATAAAGGTTAAAAATGATAATTTTAGTAAAATAAGGGTTTGAAAATTTATTTAAATAATAAGAGTATAATAAAATAGAAAAATATTTATTTTAATTTATTAAATATTTATAATAAATTTTATAAGCACAAAAATCCATAAAATAATTAAATTAAAGGATTTAAAGGCTAATTTATCCAAAATAAAATTTATTTATTAAAATATAGGCTTTTAAAAATTTGGTGGATTACAGTTTGAATCCACCTTGATTTATAAATTGAATTAAAAAACCAATTGGTACCTCTTGAATAATTAAATTAGGATTGGATTGATAAGAGTTTGATATTGTATTTGAAATCATGTTGGTCTTTGGGTTTTCTTTATCTGGACATGATGGATTGTTATCATATGATGAGTTGTGGTACCATGTTTACCCTTATATAATGTGATATCATGTAAGTATATGGTGTATGTACAATTTTTTTTATTATATGATTATTTGCAATTTCAGCATTCAACCTCTTATAAGGTGTTATGATTTACTCAAAATGATAAATTTGTACCAATAATATCACTTTTCATATGAGTGTGTGTGCATTATGTTGTGGTTCAAGGACTTCGAGGAGTGGTATCCTAAGGGCCAGGAGCATAAGGGTCCCTATTATTATGACTTGTACAATCTATATTACTTATTATAGTTAGGATGAGTATAAAAGAAAATCAGTGTCATAGTCGTGAGACACTCTTTTTTTGTCATTTTATTTTTGGATTCTTATGTCCCTATTGTATTTTGATTATAGTTTTTGTATGGAAGTTGTATTATTTGTATACCTATATATATATTATTGTCACTTCATTTCCTTTCCATACTATTTTTTTTGAGGTAAAATATTTTGTCCTTAGCACTTTGTATAAGAAAGGTAGAGAAACTAGAATTATGCTAAGTATGGTAGTAACACCTACTTTTTAGCTATTATGTTTCTACAAAATAAAAAATTTTAAGTAGTAAAAATGGGGGTATTATATTTAACGTCAAATTAGCATATTAGCCCAAATTTCTTTATCAATTTAATAATTATGAATAAAATTTTAACATCTTCCATAAATTATGAAAAATTAACCTAAGTTAATTTATGTCATATAAAACATTTTAGAACTCAAAAAATAGCACAACATAATCAAAATCTATGTAAAAGATAGTTGTACCATTAACAGCTAAAAAACAATAGTAAATCATAAATCACACCCTACATAGGATAAAGTCATGAAAATTTGTGTACTTATCATAAAAATCATAAATAGAATATTATAACCCATAAATCTCAAGAAGAAGAAGAAGAAGAAGAAGAAGTAGAAGAAAGCACAAGGAGCAGGAGAAGCACAAGGAGAAGGAGAAGGAGAAGGAGAAGGAGAAGGAGAAGGAAAAGGAGAAGAAGAAGAAGAAGAAGAAGAAGAAGAAGAAGAAATAAATGAACACCATACATGAAATTTTACCGAAATACCCTTAAACATGCTTAAAACTTAAACCTATTTAAACAAGGCATAAACATGATCAACATAAACATGGCATACATCAAATTTTACCTAAAAAATATAAAAATTCCAATGTATTCATATATATATATATATATATATTAAAAATAACCATAGCATAAAAATCTAGCCAAGGCTGAGAGGAACATAAATGGTTGAAATGGTTGTTCTCACCAAAATTCAACAATTACTCATGCTAGCATATTAAATTATACCTACTCTTTTGAATATGTTTACTTAAGGTTAGATCCACCAAAAAAAAACCACCTCAAAACTTCTCTTCCAAATGGCCTTGTTGAACACCTAGGACCAAAATCAACAAAAGAAGTTAAAGACTTTGAAATAAAAAATGGAAAAAAAAAATCATAATAACATAAGAGATAAGGCTAGGATTAACTACTCTTTTCCAAGAATGGAAGAAATTGATTAAAGAAGATATATCAATATTTTTTCTTCAAGTTTCTTTAGGTTTTAACCCACTTCATTTAATTAGTACAAAAAATTAGCTAAAAAAAACATTAGAAGCAAGATTTGGTCAAGAAAAATTAGAGGAAATGATGGTTGGTGACTTGGAAACTTTGGGTTGCTCAAGAACATGATCTTATGTTCACAAATGACAAGAATGAAAATGATAGGTGTTGTTGGATATTTAGGACATATTTTTGCTAAGTTATTGATATGATGAGGAAAATAACAAAATAAAAAATAAAAGGAAAAAATGGGATATTAGGTAGCATATGGCCTAAAGACCACAAGATGACTAATGAGGTAGAATTCTAGATAAACAGGATTTTTTAAAGATAACTAAACATGATTTATTAAATTTAATTGGGAGTTTCAATTATCCTATTAGCAGTCGTCTTTTCAGCTACAACATCCATGAGTTAGGAAGGTTCATTATTATGTCTCTTGGTCTCAATCGCATTCTAGTATGGTAAAATTTTAATGTTCACAACAGTGTTATTGGTAATCGAGGATTCATTATTTTCAAAGGTATTTTTTGTGAACAATATGGCTATTGGCCCATTGTTTTTTTTTTCTAGCAACATGGGTTATGGTAGCATTGCCACTACTAGGATCTGGTATATTTTCATGGTCTAACTATTGTAAGGGAGCAAGGGATTGATCGTATATGCATCACCTCATATTCTAAGGAAGTTATAGCTCTCGTCAATGGCTTGTGCCCTCTCCATCACCACAAGTGATCCCTTATTCTTAGCTTTCAACATCTCATGAGTCTTTTCCATTTTCAATCTCTTTCCGATGCATATAAGGAAAAAATAGCATTGTGCTCACCTTGCCCTCATGGGTTATGGTATCCCCTTTGGTATTATAGTACTTCACAGTCTACTTGTGGTGGTGAAAGAGTTATTGCTTTTTGATCTTGTGATTTCTTCTATAAGTCTTGTTTCGGAACCTTTCTTGTACATCTTTTGGGTTAGCACCTTCTATTGAATAAAAAAATGTTAAATAAGTGTTTAGATTGAGCCTCACAAAGTGTGGATATGATTTAGAGGCTAAAATTTTAGTTTTGGTGGCTAATTATGAAAAAATTGCGAACATTTTCAATTTATTTTTTGCTCAATAATCTTAAAATATAAATTTCTTTAAAGTTTCATTATTTTTTTTAACCAAAAATGTCATTTTAAGGCTTAAAATATGATAAAAGCTAAATGGAATAATGAATAATAATTATTTGTCAAAACATTCATTTCTCATTTTGAAAATGACTAGATGACATACAAAAATCCAATAGATTCTACAATACCCTATGTATATAGATCTTAATTTAGATACCCAAATTTAAATTTTGATTAATAAGTATAATTAGCTATAGAACTATTTTAGAGTTGATTGTTTTATTATTGTGTGTACCGCTATATTTATTAAATTTTTATTAATAATATGGAATAGTATATTTATATTTAAAGAAATAATAATAATAATAATAATAATAATAATAATAATAATAATAATAGTGGTGGTGGTGGTGATAATTATAGTAATAATAAAATATTAATTGAATAGAATTTTTCTTTTTACTATTTAATAACCTCTTATACTTATTGATATTATTTATTAACTAATTAATTAATTTTAACCTAAACCTTTTTCTATCATTTAATCCACAAACACAACCTAAGGTAAACTAAACCTCCAGCCTCCTAATTCGAAACCCAGCCGGCCCAAACCAACAACCCCATTTATTTTTCCTCTTCCTCACGTTGTAGCCCCCGGCAAACATGACTTAACCTGTACCCTCTGCCTACCTGAGTTCTCACCAAAAATGCCCCTTCCTCTGTTTTTGTGGTGCCTCGGCCCTGCATGAATCCCTTCTCCTTTGCCTCGCCACCACCCTGCTCCATTCATCCATTCCCGTGCCAGCTCCCTGATTCTTCCCTTCCCTGCATTGTGGGTTGTCGCATGCAACTGCCCAGGTAGCCGAGCCTCTCCGTCGAGCCACAACACCGTCGTATGCCGCCGCCCCTTCTTCATTCCTTTGCTCCCCAGCGTCGAGAGCCATCATCACCGCCATTTCTCTTCTCCTTCGAGCCTCCCTGCTCGAACTCTAACAACACTGCCAGCCTACACCACCTTGCACAATCATGCCATGCTTTCTCGGTTGAGCCACGCCAATATCTTCTCCTTGCCTTATCAATCCCCGATCACGCCACTACCCTTGTTGTGCATGTGCACTTTTGCCTCAGCTGTGCATGTTGTACCATCGAGCCTCCCAGCCCTCCCTTGCATCGAGCATAATCCCCGGTTGGTTTCTTCGTTCGTGTGTGGTGCATGGTTGTGCCACGCACCCACGACCCTTATCTGAGTTCCCAAATCTATTTTAGCCTTAATTCCTATTAATTATCGTCCAATTATTTTATCTAGTATAGATACTAATATACGTACACATTTTGTGTGGGTTGTTTTACTAGGCAATCCCAATATTGCTTAAGGTGTCTTTAGAAGAGGTATTTTTATGGTACATATTGTGTGGCTCGGAGATAAATCCAACTACTACCTAGAAGGTAGAATTTTTTGTATAAATATAATATATTTATTTATTTATTTATTAATAAAAATTATGTTAAGTTGATGTATCGAAAATTTTATGTTTTGGATGAAAAACAAAAGCATGTAATATTATATTTGTGTATATTTGTGACGTGTGAAATAATATATGTTGTCATGTTAATGATTAATAATTTATTTATGTTGTGGTAGTATTTTAAAAATGAGGATATATACTCATTCCTATATATAAGTTATGGCTAGAATAATATGTATGTCTAGGGTTAGTCAGGGCCGGTCTTAGGTAAATTAGGGCCCTAGGCTATATTGGTACATGAGTTAAATAAATTTTAATAACCACTCTAATATTTATTAAAAAAATAATATAAAATTATATTATTTCAGTATCATAATATTTGATTAAATTTTATTATATACTATGATGTTTCTAAAATTCCAAAACAAAATCAAATTTAGTTTTAAAAATACATATAAAGCAAGTATGGTAGTTTTAGGATAGTTTTAAAACTACTCTTATAGGGAATGCATAACAATACCGATGGTATATAGTAAATTTAAAGAATAAAAAAGAGTAATGAATAGTAATTTTGGCTAATCGAATAATAAATAAATAAGAAATACAACAATATAAATATATTTAAAAAAATACAACAAAAATCTTAGGATTATTTTTTCTGCTTACTCGTACACACCACTTTGCTTTGTTTTTTTTTCATGTATTTATATTGTATATATTATATTAATAGTTGGGCCCTCATACACGTGAGGCCCTAGGCTTTGGCCTAGTTGGCTTAAGCCTAAGGCCGGGCCTGGGGTTAGTGTTAATTGGAATTTTTATCTTACCTTATGTTGAACATACAAATGAGTTTAAAATATTGTTTGTACCTTTTAAATAGATTTGGGGTATGTCATGTTAGTTTTAGATCATAAATATGATTAAATTGTGATTATTTTATATCGCATATTTTGGGGATTGTAATATAAATTTATATGTACCATGATCTATACCTAAAAATTTTACGTGGAATTAGTGTGAATGTTATGATATGCTAGAATTGCATGCTAGGGTTCTATATGTTTATTATGTTATGTACATACTTAGGGGTAATATTTTCTTTTGACATAATGTAGAATTTTCTTGTATGATAAATTATTTTTAGCTATTATATTTTATCATTTTCATGACAAATATCATGTAAAAATAAATCTGGTAATAAAGTGGATAAAAATGTGGTGATTAAAATTTGGACAGCATTTTGGTCATTATAACAAAAATGCGTCTCAAGGTGAATAATTGGACTAGTTGGCTCAAGTGACGGCCTCAAAATAATTTTAGAAATAATTGGATGAATGTATTGAATTGTTTTGAATTGGATCATTATTTGAAGCGTGGAGTGATACCTAACCCTATGCCATGATGACTTAGTGATGTTGTGACCCTCGTGGTCATTTGATTTGATTGATTGATGGCTAAAGTGTTCCTACTGTGGACCTTAGTATCCATGAGATAATAACATAAAATTGAATAAGGCATTAATCACTTAATGATAAAGACTTGAGTTTGGAAAGATGTATTGTGCCTCAGAATAGGCCCTTAGGTGCATTGTTGGACCTTCAAATCAAAGGGTCCATTTATGTTATATAGGTATTTCATACATCTTATAGAGGATACACATACTTAAAGTCTTAGGTATTGAGGTTTAGTATGGAAAATTGATGCCGTGTGGCTTCCTTGGTGACCTTTGCCCTGGATTTGAGTAATTTGATTTAGTAACACCACCTTAATGATCATTATCTTAAATATGAGATTGTATTCCGCTCAATATTTGATTATTAATTGATATAATTAGATTAGACGCCCAGCATAATACATCTACAATAATTGGATTAGGACTGGCTTGATAAAGGTTGGATCATTTTGTAACATCAAACAAAGATTGTGTTGCATATGGATTAGAATTTGTTGATATCTTGTAATTGTTGTATAATTTAGAGCATGTTTTTCTTGTGCCCTTGCTATAGTTCGATTGGATTAATAACATTTATTGAAATGTGGGATCGTGTTATTTATATGTTTTTATTACATGTTAATGGATGCTATTGGTTAATTCTTATTATTTGTATGTTACATGCAATGTGGGTATGCTACTTCTTCGGACGCATTATGGTTTACTCAGTATTAAAAATTCGTACCAATACTATCACTTTTTAGAGGAGTATGTGTGATGCATTGTAATGGCTGAAGGAATTTGAGCAGCATCATCCAGACATTTAACTAGGCTAAGGGAGTGAAGGTACCTACTCATGTAACTTGTATTTGTAATATTTTGTGGGCGGGATGAGTGTAAGAGGAATCGATGTCATACCATTGCATGTTCTTTTGTGATCGGTTTTTCTTTGGATTCTTGTGTCTCTAATTTATTTTAGGTATTAATGTTTTATAGAGGATATATTATCTATAAACTATTATTTATGTATTATCTCTTCCTTCCGCTATTTTTATTAATCTACCTTGTTTTGAGCCTTAGAACATGGCATAAGGAAAGTGAGGAAAATAAACTTATGCTAAGTGTGGTGATCACACCTATTATTTTTTAATTATTGCTTCCGTAAAAAAATTAATTCTTAAATTTTAGGGTGTTACAAATTCAAATATCAATGGATTTCAAAGTTTGAAAAAGTTTGATGGCTAAAAGTATCTTGCAAGGCTTATGAGATTCAAAACCATAAGAATGGTTAAGACTTTTGGAAATAAAAATTTTAAACACGTAACAAGAGTTGTAAAACCATTAAAGGATGTAATAGACCTAAATTAATTTTATCATAATTATATTATTAAAAAGGATTTCAAAAAATCCCTAGTTGTTACGAGCCCTACTTTGCTAGTAAGTGCTCATGTGTTGTCATCCACAAGACAAACTGATGCCGAGCAATGTTTAGTGAATACCAAACTGTCATCCTCCAATCTACCTCGCATCCTCTAATGCCAATTTTCTCATAACACTTAAATATGCTATATTCTCTACCTTTGTGACCAATTTTTAAATATTCTCTACCTTTGAGATTAGTTTCTAAATGAGGTTCAGTTTGAAAAGTGGTGGATAATAAACCACATAAAGTCTACATCTTTCTTATTTCCTAAAAGAAGTTTCTTGTTAAATATATATCCCAAAGAGATTGACCCTTGAAATAATATTAATGGGTATATTTGATCCATAATGTATCTTTATTCATGGTTAGTTGCCAAAAAAGTTTACCTATGTAGCTGTTTTATTCTACACTTCTGTGCTAGACCAATAACTCCTTCCTGTGTTGGTCTACAAACCTTCTTTCATACAATAGGTTCTTTCTTGGTGATATGAGTGGTTATATACCACAATAAAGACAAAAACATCGCATTAATAATTTGAATTATGCTTTTAATAAAAATGAAGATCCGACTCTATTATATCTATGTGGTATATAACATTGAACAAATGATTTGGAGCCTGCCATAATAGCTTAACAACTTAAATGTCTAGAGTTGAAGTTTTCTAGTAATTTTTTCAATCATGAGGGAACATTATAATACAATTAGTCTATTACATGATAAAGGGATACATAGATACATAATTAGGAATGTCTTTATTTCATTTGTAGGTTATCTAAAAGTCAAGTCTTGTACTCATCGCTCATGTCACCACAAAAACAGAAGCCTTTTCAAAGGTTTAAGTCTAAACTAGAGAGAGCATATAATTGTTTATGAATATCCAACATTAATGTAACCGAGATAATATCTCCATGAAAAAAAAAAGTACTAGTTCATCTACAAAATATAGGCCACTTAGCTTTGATATTTTACACTTTAGGTGACCCATGAATACAATACCTTGCAAAAGCCCCTAAAACATTATGTGCAAATATTCCATAATTAGTACAAATAGGTAAGGGGAAATAGAGTCTCTTTGCCTTAGAAAATTTTTTTTGTTTATAGAAATGGCATGCTAAGGAAAAGATTTAATAAGATGAAGTAGTCGACTATCATTACACATTGTATAACCAATAAGACAAAGTGGTATGGAAAACCAAAATATAATAAGATGTGCTCAACAAAGCACCACTCAATATAGTCATTAGCTTTTCTAAGATCTCATTTGAGCATGCATATTAGTGATAATTTTTTATGGGAGTAGCATCTAACAAATTCACGAGCTATTAGGATATTAATACTAATGCACTTACCTTTGACTAATGCAGCTTGAGATGGATCAATTAGTGTAACACCCATGTCTTATCATTAGAAAATTTCATTTTAAGAGTTATTTGTAGAATCTAAAAAATTAAAATATGGATTGTTACCTCTATATTTAGCATAAGTTTGGTCTCCTCTACCATTCATACATTTAAGTGTTAAAGCTAAAATTTACTCCACTTAAATTAATATGAATATTAATAAGAAGCGAATCAGAGATTACTTTACAAGTTATTACTACTCCAATATTACTAAAAAGAATAAGATAATAGATACAACCAAAGCTATAAATAAAGGTAAAAGTGACAGAAATAAGACTCTAAGGGATATCTGGATTGCAGGAAGACCGAGTAGACACTGAATAATTCTAACTCTCAACCCACTCTATCCATATCAAGTGAAAACCTCAAAATACTCTTTCAAGGTCATGTTTACCCATTGAATAAATGGAGGGATATAAAACAAATCCCATTAGTACAATAATTGATGAGGAAAATTATCTTCAAATCTTCTACAAGAATATAGGATCATTTTTTAAGGATCACAAGTTGGAAACTCTCATCCAAACTCCATCTCCTCTTGAATTTTTTTTGGTTGTCTTGAACATTGAGAGGTTGAATTAGATCTATACCAAGATATAACTCTTTCTAATGAGAAACTTCTATTTCTCAATAGAAAAACTCTTACTTCTTCTCAATACACACAATTGAAGAAGGAGAAGAGAAGAAGAAAATAACACCGGTCATGTTCTCCTCTCTCTAAGTCACGAAGAACTTTGTTTTATTAACGTTAGAAGGTGTTGATATTCCTTGAGTACAAGGTATATATATGAATGCAACCATGTAGGCCTTTTCATTAAGAATCCCATTAAGCAACCTCATAAATGAAATATCCCTATTAAGGCATGACTCATTACATATATTAAAGGTTAAAATGGTAATTTATGAGTATTACAAAGTATAAAATAGAAATAACAAAGCTACATAACTTAATAATACAATACATAGATATAATCATATGTGATTAAACTTTGTAGTCTTGTAGCCTTGTTTATCCTTGCACTTTGTAACCTTATAATCCATTGTCATTGCCTTGTACATCAAAGAACTTCAACCATCATGAACTTCATGAATTTCTTGCAAACATATGCAATACCTGCAAGAATGATTTGACAAAACATTAGAAGCATAAGAATTTTCAAGCATAGTTGGTTCTATCTCCAAGTATGCTAATTCTTATTGATCTCCATCATTAGAAGAAGAAGATTGAGAGTTTACAAGAGATGCTTCTACATCATTCTCCCCTTATAGAGAATAACTTGTCTTCAAATTAGCATCACTATAATATGGAGATAAGTCACAAATGTTGAAAGTTCTAGATACTCCTCCATAATGTTCAGACAATTCAAGTTCATAGACGTTATTTCTAAATTTTCTTAAGATTTTGAATGGATCATCAACTCTTGGCATTAGTTTATTCTTCTTTAAGTTTGAAAATCTCTCTTTCCTCAAATTCGACCATACCAAATCTACCGGTTTAAACACATGTTGGATTATATTTTTATTGGCTTGAGCTTGGTATTTAGCATTCGATATTTTTCAATGTTGTCTTTAATTTGTTGATGAAGTTTTCTAAAGAATTCAAATTTCTCCTTGACATTATAATTATTTTCATCTCCTCTCTTAAATGGCAACATATCAATGGGTAGATATGGATTAACCCCATATACAATCTCAAAAGGACTTGTTTTAGTTGTACTAGAATGACTCCTATTGTATGCAAACTCAGCATTCGCGAGCTTTATATCCCAATCTTTGGTACTCTTATATTCCAACCCTCGTAGCAAAGTACCTAGAGTTCTATTAGTCGCTTTGGTTTGACCATTCATTTGTGGATGATGAGAAGTATTAAACAACAACTTAATACCTAACATGTGCCAAAGTATTTTCTAAAAGTAGCTTAAGAATTTTACATCCCTATCTGATACTATAATTTTTGGAACCCCATGTATCTTCACTATTTCTTGGAAATACAAGTTTGCTACATGAGTTGCATTCTCATTCTTATTACAAGGTCTAAAATGTACCATTTTTGAAAATCGATCTACTACCATAAGAATTGAATCTTTACCCCTTTTCTTTCTTGGTAATCCTAATATGAAATCCATGCTAACACTTTTCCAAGGTTAATTAGGTACTGGTAAAGGAGTGTACAAACCCTTATGGAAGAAACTTTTACTTTTTTGATAAGTTACGCATCTTTCTATAATTGCTTGTTCAAGTTTTTTCATCTGTGGCTAGTAGAAATTTTGTTGTAGTATTTACATGATCTTATAAACTCTAAAATAACCAACTATACCTACATTATGTACTTCTTTAAAAATTAAATCATGTACACTTGAACAAGGTATACACAACTTATTCAGTTTAAAGAGATAGTCATCATATAAAAAATAATTACCAAAACTAACATTCTTTTTGCACATATTATATATGTCAACAAAATCTTCATCTTTATCATACAAATCCTTCAACATATCAAATTCTAATAACTTAACATCCAACATGACTAATATCATGGATCTACGAGACAAATCATTTGCCATGACATTTTCTTTACCATCAAAATACCTGACAGAAAACATGAAGGATTGTAAGAAACTAACCCATTTTACATGCCTTAGATTAATTTTTTTGGCCCATGAAAATATTTCAAACTCTCATGGTCTGAATGTAAAGCAAATGGCTTAGGTCTTAGGTAATGAATCCATGTTTCTAGACTTCGTATGATGTCATAGAACTCTTCGTCATACGTGGAATAATTCATCCTTGCTCCATTCAATTTCTCACCAAAAAATGCATTATCTCATTTTTCTTATGAGAGTAAACCTCCTATCTTTACCCCACTTGCATTACAAGTGACTTCAAATAACTTCTCAAAGTCGGGTAAAGCTAGTACTAGTGCATTGCATAACTTATTCTTCAAATTTTGGAAAGCTTTAGTTGCATCCTCACTCCAATTAAATTCACCCTATTTTATGAGTTGGGTTATAAGTGTGGAAATAGTAGAAAAATCCTTAATGAATTTCCTATAGAAACTTGCTAAACTATGAAAACTCCTTACTTTATGGATATCCTTAGGTGTTGGCCAATCCTTAATAGCCTCAATTTTAGTGGGATCAACTTTAATACCTTTGCTACTCACTATGTACCCAAGGAAAACTAGACTCGAAAGCATAAAGTCACACTTCTCATTTTTCCCATACAATTTAGTCTCCCTCAACTTATCAAACAATTTCATTAGATGAAATAGATGGTCATGTTTACTTTGGCTATACATGAGTATATCATCTAAATACACTACATTGAAAACTCTGATAAAATGTTTACGTAATTCATTCATTAGTCTCATGAATGAGCTTGGTGTATTAAAGAACCCAAAAGGCATCACCAACCACTCATAAAGATCACACTTAGTTTTGAATGTAGTTTTCCACTCATCCCCCTCTCTAATCCTCATCTAATGATATCTACTTCTTAGATCAATCTTAGAGAATACCCATGATCCACATAACTCACCCCGCTTATCATCTACTCGTGGCATCAGAAATCAATATTTGGTAGTGATATTATTAACATCCCTTGAGTCGATGCACATGCGCCATGTACCATTCTTTTTAGGGACTAGTAATGTAGGAACAAAACATAGACTCATGATTAGTCTCACATAGCCTTTCTTTATAAGCTCTTGGATTTGTTTTTCTAACTCCTTAACCTCATCTAGATTACATCTATAAGCGGGCCTATTAAGTAAGGACACACCAAAAAGTAAATCTATGGTATGTTCTATCCTTCTCTTATGTGGAAATCCATGTGGTAATTCATTAGTAAAAACATTGTGATATTCATCAATAAGTTTATCTAATTGAGTATTGTTATTATCTATCTTCCCTTGTAGAGATTCTTTCATGACCACAGCATAACAACCCCATCTTCTTAAATACATTTTACCTTAGCCTTTTCATATAAGAATAAACTCTTTTCATTCTTGACTATGCTCTCCTTATCATTCTTATAAGGTTTAAGCTTATGCTTCTTTTTATCCTTCTTATATAGATACTAGCTAGTAATACCATTATGAATAGCATTTATGTCATATTACCATGGTCTACCTAATAAGATTCCACAAGCACCTATAGGTAAAACATCGCATAGCACCTCATTAGGGCAATTACCAAGTTTAAATGATACTAGGGTTTGTTTTATTATCTTGACCCCCTCATCCTTATTCAACCATTAAAGAGAATAAGGTTTTGGATGTGGTGTAGTTTTCAAACCCAAATCCTTAACCATCTTCTCATTGGTTAAGTTTGTACAAGAGCCACTATAAATGATAATATAACAAACCGTATCTCCTACTCTTCCTTTTGTTTTAAATATCTTCTCCCTCTGAGTAGGTTGCTCAGTAGCTTGTGCTTGAAGTACTCTCTCTAAGAAATAAAAAAGAACTCTCTTCTTCCTCGGACTCACTAGAAACTTCCTCAAAAGGCTCAACTTCATAATTTTCCTCATATGTCTCCATGGCTTCAATCTCTTGGATTGATGATACCCTTTGGTTGGGACAATTGTGAGCAAAGTTTCTAAACCCTCGGCATTTGAAACATTACCAAGTAGAGACTTTATTCACTTTATTTTTGCCTTTATCGTCTCTAGTACTTGCGGGCTTTCTTTCAAGATTGGTGGAATTTGAAGTACTCACTTCAAATTTTATAGTTTAGTTACTTGAGTAGTACGTTGTGGATGGATTACTTTGTTTATTATGAAGCTTAGTGGACTTAATTTATTTTTCAAATCTTAGGGAAAGTTTAATCATATCATCTAAAGAATCATAAGACAAGTTTTTACCATGTCTCGAATCATCATGTTAAGGCCTCCCAATAATCTAACACAAGTTCATTCATTCCTTTCATGGATATCACATACTAGTACCAACATCTCGAATTCCCTAACATAAACCTTAAAATGTAGTAGTCTCTACCTAAGAGAAGTTAATTTGATGTAGCCTATGTTTAGAGCTACTTAACAAAATTAGTTATCCATGATAACTACTTATTTTGGAAACTTTTTTGGCTAAAAAATTTCTAAAGTAATTATCATAGGTAATTACTTTTGATAAGTAACTCCAAACAAGCTAGTAATTATCTTGTTCATACTCTTTAGGAATAAATTTTCTTCTTAGATGTTTCTTAAGTTTCTCCCAAGATTTAATTTTTAACATTCCATCTCATTCCCTTGTCCTCTTTAGATTATCATACCAAATTCTAGCAAACTTCTCAAACTTAATAGTTGCTAATTTGCACTTATGTTATTCTTGATAATATTTAAACTCAAAGATAGCCTCCACTTCATACAACCACTCAAGAAATGAATCTACATCAAGCTTACCATCAAAGTCGGGAAGATCAAGCTTAATGCCCTTATCCTCCACTTAGGTTGATGGTCATGGAGCTTTCTATTACTCCCACTTCCTATAGAATATTCTTCATGGTGTATTCTTGAATTCAAATACCTTCATTAATTGGATTATTTGTCCTCATAGCACTCCCAAATCTATACCCATATAATTCTCCATGTTCTTGGGCATTTTGGATCGAATCTTGTTTCACTAACCTAGACTTTAACCTTTGGATTTGTGTTTGTATAGCTGGTACTTATCTAAATTGTGCATTAGTGGAATCCAAATTATTAGAAAGTTTTTGAATGGATTTAAAGATGGCTTAGAAAATTTTCCCCCCTCCATGATTGATTATCCCCATCACAAAACACTCGAGTTCCCCTTTAGGTTTTAATTGTTTAAAAACTAAATTCCTCACCTTTACTTTACATATCTTAGTTAGTTCTTGTGTAACAATTTGAGTTCAATAAATCACAAAAACAATAATCAAACATACCACAAATCACTAAACACACACACACACTAAAACAAACCTTGCTAAATTCTTATTACAGAATTATGCAAGTTTTTCAAAAACCCTCCTCAAAACATTTGAAATACCAACACATGCATTTGAATGGTTCAAGTTAAATTTAATGTAGAAAAAAAAATAATGCTTTGAATTGAAATAATCTCATTTAGTAATATCACATCATACTCAAATACACTTGCAAAAACGCACACGTTACATTAAAACACACACACACTCGATTCTAACTCAAAAATCAAACAATGTTTTTATGTCATGTATACTTATAGAATTCTACCACAATATAAGATCACCACTTGTGACCCAAAAACATCATAAAGTCCTAATCATGCACGTTTCTAAACAAAGAAAACCAAAACTCACACTTTAAAATTCACAAGTTCAACATAAAATTGTACATTTCAACATCGATCCTATACATGCAGCCATGCTTAAGAACCATGCAAGATTATACAAGATCCACATGAAACACATAAGTTTTCAAAAGAGTCAACAAGAACTCATCAATATTTACAAGAATTTATCAATATATATCAAGAACCTTACTTAAAATCCAAGGATGGAGATGAAGGGGGTTGAACCTTGGACGATTTTTGCACTCCTTGTAACGTTGACTTCAAAGGTGCTCCAATACCACTTTTGATGTAGAAGATTGTCTTCAAATATTTTACAAGAGTATAGGATCTTTTTTTAAGGATCACAAGTTGAAAACTCTCATCCAAACTCAATTTCCTCTTGAATTTGTTTTGGTTTTCTCAAACGTTGATAAGTTGAATTAGATCTATACTAAGATCTAACTCTTTCTAATGAGAACCTTCTATTTCTCAATAGAAAACTCTTACTACTTCTCAATACACACAATTGAAGAATTAGAAGAGAAGAGGAAGATAACACCACTCATTTACTCCTCTCTCTAAGTCATGAAGAACTTGATTTCATTAAAGTTGGAATGTGTCGAGATTTCTTGAGTATAAGGTATATATATGCATGCAACCGTGCAGACATTTTCATTAAGAAGCCCATTAAGAAGCCTCATTAATGAAATATCCTAAGCCATAGCTCATGACATATATTAAAGGTTACAATGACAATTTACGAGTATTACAAAGTATACAACAAAAATAACAAAGCTATACAACTTAATAATGCAATACATAGATATAATCATCTGTGATTAAACTTTGTAGCCTTATAGCCTTGTTTTTCTTTGCACATTGTAACCTTGTAATGCATTATCATTGCCTTGTAGATCAAAGAACTTCAACCAATATGAACTTCATGAATTTCTTGCAAACATGTAATATACCTGCAAGAATAACTTGACAAAACATTAAAAGTATAAGAACTTTCAAACATAATTGGTTCTATCTCCAAGTATGCTAATTCTTCTTTATCTCCATCATTAAAAGAAGAAGATTGAGAGTTTTCAAGAGATTATCCTACATAAAAAATACTTAGAGAACCATATATAACACTAAGTATGTAAAAGCCTCATGAAATACATAAAAGGCACGTACAAGGTAAGCATGTCATAATCGCATTAATGAATACAAGCAATAATTATATAGGATAAGCATGTCATAAACACATATATCTCCCTAGGCCACACGCTTATGATTTTACCATACTTAAACATATTATAACAATCTCATTACTCCAAAACATACCAAGGTATCCTATAAGGGAATCACCAAACCATACATAAGGTTAGCCTTATACCTAAGCCAACTAGACTTGAGCTTAGGGACCCCAAATATATTAGGCCCCCACTAGTGTTAGATTAATATATATAGGTTGTTATACAGTAACAAAATTACATTCTTAGAGTTGTTGTGATTTTTCAAGAGTTTGAAACCAGATACATACATATATATTTAGCAAGTTGTTTACGCAAGTGTCAAATTGTGTTTAGATTAAAAGCTCCCTCCATTTCTACATATGTATATTATTTTATTACAAATGAAAGAGTTATTTATTCAACATATTTATGCTAAAAATTTAAATATTTTTCTAGAGTTCTAACTAGTAGATTTTTAAATATATATATTTTTTACATTTTTATATTTTAATAAGTCTACTTACATACCATTTATATTTTAATATATTTTATTTTAAGTAACCAAATAGTACACATATATATCATTTCTAATTTTATTCAGACACTCAAATAAAAATACATTAAACTATAAAGTTATCAAAATAAAATTATCAAGATATAATTACTTATAAAAATATTAGGTTTCATGATACGTAAATAAATTATATCATAATATATTCTATGAATATTGGATAAATTTTTAAAGGCCCCATATTATATATTTCCTATGACCCCAGAATGTATGAGGCCAACCCTAACAATATATAACCATATCCAAAGCCATCGCAACTTATCTCATTAGGGATATTGTGCTAGGGGAACTACCGACCAACATATCAAAACCATTTTCAATAAACCAAAGGTAGTGCATAGAGAAAACTATCAAAGAAACATATCAAAACCACTTCCAAATAAGCCACCATACAAGAGTTACTTTCGGGGATAATAAAATACCTTTGTTATGCTAACATATGAAGGTAACACAATATCCTATCAACTATCAACCTATGGAAATTAAGATACCTCAGTTTTACTAGTGCAAGAAGGTAATACAGTAACCTAATAACAATAACAACTAATATATAATTATCAATATCCTATAAGAAGTCTAAAGAACTAAATAGAAAAGATGTATGACCTAACTAGGGTACTAATACACCCAACAAATCACCAAATCAAATTGAGGGCTAAGCCTCTTCTTTAGAGTAGCTGCCCCTAAAGAGCCACAATTCCTAAAATTAAGATTTTCCACTTTAAGTATTAATGTTTTATTGAGCTCATCACAAATCTTACATAATATACATATGATAACATTTCAAACCTGATCATTTCCCTTTAATTTTGACTATTCAAAGTTAATCATAAGTTCAACATAAAAGGTAAGCTATTAGTCAATGCTAAATTCAACCTAGAATCCACTAAAGCCATCCTATGTCCAATTATCTAATTAATTAAGTATATTAAGTCATAATTGATCAAAATACCCTTATATGTTAATTACTCCATTAATACTCATTTTAATACCAAACATTATTAGAATTAAACATAACTCAAGCCATAGTGGAGTAACATCAAATTAAACATTTTAACTTAAAATTATACCTCTAAAATGTTATAGAAATATCAAAGTTACCCTTTTGCCTCTAATTCACACTTAAGTTCATTTAGCACATAACACCTTAAAAATGCATATTCAACATACCATATTTCACATATTTAACCTATACAACATAAAATAAATCATATATGACATACATGTTGTAAATTTTTTTAAATTATATGTGAAATGAAAAAAATGTCCCTAGGGCACACAAATCTTTATTTTGGTATTTTTATTCCCCAACATGTTCAAATACAAACATACAATATATCAAATTTTAATTATATCATGTGAGGAATATAATGGTTAACTCAAAAGTACAAGAGGAGATCTCAGTAAGGATAAATGCCCTTGGCCGAACCATCCAAACATGACACACTTTATTATTTTTCCACATTTAACCTAATTCGAGAATGTTATCATAGATATATTATAATATATAAATAAATATGCTCCTACATATTATTTTATACTTGCATACTTAAAGAAAATTACAACATAAAATGGTACATGCATAAATTCTATGAAATCACAAGAAATTATAAAATCTCACTTAAGCATGAAAGATAGAAGACCCTTATACACTACCACATGATCATCACATATTTAGTAGGAGCCAAGGTTTACCTTCTTTCCAAGAACAAAAAGGAAAAGAAATAAGAAAGGGACTCCAAAACCTTAGCCTCCAACACAACCTTCTTTGTCTCGTTAAAACAAAACAAAAAAAGATAGAAATTAACAACTATAACAAATAAAATAAGAAGATAACAACAATATTAGGAAGAAGAATTTGCAAGAAAGAAAGCCATATCTTACTATAGGGTGACATACCAAAAAGGTAAAAAGAAGGAGCTAATCTTAAACTTTTATTATTATACTAATACATTTATGCTTAAAGAAAATATATTAGGTTAGATAAAGGATTAAGGGAAGAAAAAAATGGAGGATAAGAGAGTGAGGATAACTCAATTTCTAGTAGAAAGAAGAGTAAGGGAAGAGTTCTTCAAATATTTAGGTAATAAAGAAGAGAGGAGATAACATTTTGCACAAGAGAGTTAAATGAGAAAATGCACGAAGAACGAGGCATATGGAGGGGTAAAAGCTAACCCGAGAATGTTTTAATCACAATTGAATGAAGATGATTAAATGATGAGATAAAGTGTGTAAAAGAGTTTCTGTGAGATAGGGTAAGGCAACTTTTGGTAGAAATCTTGGTTAAAGGGAGAGAATCAAGCAACAACATGATCCAACGTAATATAGTTCGTAGGGAAACCCTTAAGGTTAAAGAAGGTGTAACATCCTATTTCTCAAAAATTTAATTTCTATAAAATATTAGTGTTAATTTATGATTTTTAATCTTTAATTTTATTTATATTTTATTATTTTATTTAAATCATGATTCTTGATGTATTTGTTAAACTTTTGATTCATTTTATGGTTTTAAACTTATATTAAAATTTATTTATTAATTTTTCATTACAGATAATTTTAGATACATTTGTTCATGACTATAATTTTAGTAATATCATGTGATTAAATTTTCATGTAAAACATATTTTTGTTTTTCTCACTTTATTTTAATATTTTAAATACAATTTTGATTATAAGATAATTAATAGAAAATGGGTTTCCATTCCCAACCAATTTTCTTTCTACCTAGCTTGCAACCATAGGCCTACCTATGCCTAATTTCACCATCACCATTGTCCCATCCCTTCACTCTTGGGATGTGTCATAGGAAAATTTTCCATGAATCCATCGATCTCCTACTCTGCCCATACCCATTCATGCCTCAACCTTCAATCGTCTTAGCTATTCAAACACCACCCTCACCTATAAATACCCCTCATTAATCTCTCCTAAACTCATTAATTACAATCACCAAACTATCTCCTCCCTATTTCTCCAAAAAATCCCTTATAGTATGAAAAGTGGGTAATAAATAGGGTCAAGTTTTATGTTTTTGTAATAAGTTAAAGGTGGAAAATTAATGATGTCAGATTATAGGGTTTTGGGGAACTTGGGTATTGTGACTATCTTAAGGGTATTATTAGTATTTCATGATAATGTGGAAAATACTTATGGCATGATAATAATTGAGAGTTTTATCTTTTATTAATAAGTAATATGAACAATTGGTGGTTGAGTAAGGTATAAGTTATCCAAAATGAAACTTTGAGGTAATTAGATAAGATAATATTTTTTTGGTTAATATGGAATAATAATGGAATATTTAGTATTTTAATGTGGTAATGATTTTAAATATGTTAAGTATGTCACTTTGAATAGTTAGGGTAATTATAAGGAGCAAAGTTCTAATAAAATGAGAAAATGACATAAATGATAAATAGTACTTCAAGAGGTAGGTTTATTATCATATGTGTAAGACATTGGAGTTTGAATTTGATTTTTAAATATGATGTTAATAATGTTATTTTAGTATGTTTTAATGAATTTGGTGGGTATATGAGACTTATGGAAGAAGTTATGGTTAACTTGTGAAATTAGAAGTTCATAAGGGAATTATAAATTTTTTCCCCTTAGGGAATGTACCAATTAGAACATGGCAGTGTTTTTGTGTACTTTGAATATATATGTTAAGTTTGGTTTATGTGTCATGCATAACTATATTCATGTATGCATGTGGGCATTGAGTTAAATAACAATTGAATAAGGCATTGCCACTTAAAGTAAAAGATCGTGTGATTCATGACTAACATGTTTAATCATTCCACTGGTTTAAAAATAGTGGTCAGGTGCATTTTTACCTAGGAGGTGAATAATATCGTTACACTATTTTAAGAATGCTAAAGGCTTGTTGCCTTGGGAGGTATTGTGTCCATTCTATCAGTTTAATAATAGCAGTTAGGTACGTTTTACCCCTAGGAGGAATTTTAGTCTGCTCTACTGGATTAAGAATAGCAATGTCTTACACTTAACATAAATAAGAAAATGGTTTGTGATTGTATCTAATGATATAAATCTAGATAAATTTATTCTCTTACATCATACCATGTTTAAGCATTGCTCATGATTATTCTTTCATGCCATCTTATGTAGTTGCATTCCCTTGATATGAATGTATTGTTCCCTTAATCAGTACATAGCATAATGATCATTTGTTTCATGGGTAATGTTCATTCCAGCAAGTAGATGACTCTGCTTTTGTTGTTTAGATAACTAAGAACCGCTTGGATGATTTCACTACCTTTGATGATTTACTTGTGGAGGAGTGATTTTTGTATCTAGGGGATTGGGCATAGAGTTGTTGTTATCCGATAGTTATTTCTTATCTGGATACCTTTTTTACTCTTAGTTATATGGGATCCCATTTTATTGTACTTTAACATTGTACCTAGAATAAATCTCCAACTCTTATATATGTTTTATGAAATATTGTCTTCATTCTCTTATTTTGAATTATAAATTCTAAGTTTTTGCCTTGTATTCAATGTAATGATGGTATGATAAGTTAAACTTATATTGAGTATAATGGTAACACCAAATTATAATATTATTATGCTTCCATTTAAACAAAAACAAAATAGTATTAAATTTTAGGCTATTATAGAACCAATAGTAATCAATGATGACAAATCCACCACTAAAGTGCGTAATAGAGCGAGATGCCAGTAATAGCAGTGATGCAATATTTCATAGGGCATCAGA
Source organism: Tamarix austromongolica (assembly GCA_039764185.1). Lineage (NCBI taxonomy): Eukaryota > Viridiplantae > Streptophyta > Magnoliopsida > Caryophyllales > Tamaricaceae > Tamarix > Tamarix austromongolica. Next base: position 84,859,301 of record CM077818.1, on the reverse strand, counting down.
GAAAAAACCTGCACACCACCAGATTAAGCCACCACAATAGTGTCGGGCCACTGCCAAAGCTCGAATCTAACCACTTGAGCACCACTATTGCTCCTCCTTACCTTGGTTGATCTCCTCTAAGCTTGTAATAATATATTCATATTTGGTATAATTATTTTTTTGAGACAAAAATTAGCTTTTAATTTCATTAATTAGGAAATAATACAACCTAGGGACAAGAATTCATCTACCAAATGAATACAATTTCAAAACTTAACCATTATATGGTCATACAAGCATCTACGGAATACATAGTAACTATAGATTTAAGCATTGCATTCCAATTGCTTGGAATGTCATTAAACACCTTATTGTTCCTTACCTTCCAGATTTTATAAATCGAAGTGATAAACAATCCCCTCAAGAGCCTTGTTTTATACTTCAAACGACCTTGCATGAAAGTAAACTCTTGTAGTAAATTGCTCCATGTGAGGTTAGCTTCTCTACTTCTCATAATACACCTTAAAGTGTGCAGGACTCCCCCTATGATTAGGTAATGCACAAAGAGATGAAAAATGGATTCGTATTCACCGTAGAACTCACATTGTTGATCAGGTATAGATGTGTACTTACTAATTCTATCTTTTATAGCCAAACGCCCAATAGCAACAAGCTAAGAAATGAACAGGTGACTTGGAGGTGTTGGGTTTTGCCAAATGGTGCTCCACCATTGTGCTTTCAGGCCTCAATGCCTCAGGTTATCATACATACTCTTAATGTTATAGGATGCATCATGTGATCGAGTGGTATAATTTTGCTAGCCCTAACCTCTAATTTTGACTTAATTAGCATTGATAAGCAAATTTGATTGTTGGATTGAGTATATATGAGTTAGATGATTATTTTGGATGGGTTTATTGTAGTGTTTGTTGTTGAGTTATTAAAATTCAAAGTTTAATCTAAAGTGCTCAAATTTTTTTGATTGAGCTATTTTTTATGAATTTATTGTACAATATATTTAGAAATGTATTTAATGTTATGTTAAAAGTGTCAATTTGAGAAAATTATATGAAATCAATTAGAATTATAATTTTAGGTAAAACTTCTTGCAGGTTAGAAATTTGATGCATGATTGGATTAATTTATACAATTTGTTTTATAATTGACATTAGAATATGTTTCATTTTATTTTTGAACCATCATTTTGAATATTTTAGTAAGATTTGAGTAAATTTGTATTACAAGCTCAAAAACCCTTATTGTGCTAAGTCGGGCCTATATTTTATTATTTTGGATCAATTGATTATACAATATGTTATAAAATAGGTCTAACTACATTTCTAAGCTTTTAATTTGAAGAAATTAATAATATTTGACTGACTCGCATTTTTAGAATTAAAACCCTAACATTCAAAATGAAATTGGTTGTTTGTATAGTTATTTTTTCTTAAACTGATTTTATAAAATTTTTTGAAATAACCTTAATTGCATTTTAACATGTTTAATTTAGATTAATTTGTTGGTGTTTTCCATATTTTCGTTGGGGTAAAAACCTTATTTCTCATAATTTATTTTTTGAAAAATGTTTTGGGGTTCATTTAATTAGCTGATTATTCATTTTGATTTAAAATAGATCTAATTATGCCCTCATATTATTGTTTTGGATCAATTCTCTAAAATTAAGCGGTTTTACTTTTTGAGATATAAATCATAATTGTTTAAGTTGTTTTTTATTTTTTTATAAAATTTACTTGATTTCTATTTAATTTTCTCTTCTAGTTTTTAATGCATTCCTTACGTCTTCCATTGGCAATCTAGGATAGTATATAGGGAATCCTTACATCATTTCCTTCTTTTCCTTAAGCATGGGATTATAGGTAAACTCATTTGAACACCTAGTAGATAGAAAATTATGTATTAGCACGATTATTTCCTATTTTTCAATAATGGAAGGATGTATGTAAGTTTTAAATGTAATCATAATAACTGAGTAAGAATATGTGTTAAGCTTGCATCATGTTTGATGTAATGGGCTGCAATGAGTATGATATATGTGGAATCTTTGATAAGTCGGTGAAAACTATTTTTCCTTGTTTAAGTGATGGTGGTTGTGTAATACCATGTGTTGATTTTATGATATTGTGGAAATGATATATGTGCCAAAATTTACTAATAATTCAAGTGTAATCGTGAATTTAGAATTTAGGTGGGTCACTTCAAGATGACCTCCAAGGTAGGGTTTGTAGTGAACGCACTTCTTGTTTACATATGTGATTGTGCTACATCATTAGTGTGCAGCGAGACCTTTTTCTACTCTATAGGTAACTCTTGGATTCTATAAAAGGTATGTATACTTACGGATAGAGTGTTTTTCAATGATTTTGGGATGTTTTCTTAGCCCATTAGATATTGATATCTTAGCTACAATTCTTTGAATTTAGTGTTGTTCCCTTTTAGATAAAATGTTGATTTTGATGGATTATGTGACAATATAAATATACAACATAATAAATTGTGGACTATAATAGGATCACATTGTACATATTGTTATATGTATCTACTTAGATATGATTCATGTGCTAGTATGTATTTCATACCTCGTGGTTGTTTCCCTAATCACACGTTTCTAATGCTAATGTATATGCTCCTATGATTTCATGTTCATATATTATCACATGTTCTCATGTCTTATATCTTACCATCTTATTTGGTGAACTAATATTTGTATGCATTTTCATAATTTTCCTAGGATACCAGCATTTATGATTGTCTCCTAGAGGTTGTAAATAGTTATGTTATCTATGATTTACTTATTATGCCACATTAAGTGACTCTGTATGAGCATGCATTATGAATTTTCCTAAGATTTATGAACTTCTATGTTTCCCATGAAAACATGATTCCACCACAAAAGCATTTTTTTCTCCCATCTCCTCTTATGATTTTTGAACTCCTTGGCATCCCTTGTTTTCACTTGTAATAACCGGTGGCATCCTCAATTTCATTTTGTTATATGCATTTATCATGATTAGTTGTGAATTCATACTTAGTTGAGGTTATGCATTAATATAGGGTCATGTTCTCTTACTTATTTGTTTATCTATTTAGTAAGTTCTTCAGCTTCTCATTATCTTATATGATAGTATGTTTGTTCATATTCTACTTGTTATACCATGATGAGATGATTATTTGGAAGCATGTCATCGACATTGTTCATGTTATTACATGTTAATCAATACTGCATTTTTTTCACCATAATGATCAAACATTGAAATGTGTGTGATAAGTGCATATTTTATGGAGTTAATTGACGTATCTTGATGTAACTTTCTATATTTGTTATGAAAATTTAACCATTCTCCTTGAGTTTTCTCTATTGACCTATTTTTGTAGAAAAAGATGAAATCAAGGTAAATTGGGCAAATAACTAAGGAAACAAATCACAAAATGAGGAGAAAAGCTTGGAGTCATGGAAATGTAGATGTATCATCAAGCAAGACCCAAAATGAGAAGCCATGTGAAGGAAAATTAAGATAATACAAAGAAGATAAAAGAAATATAGGGTTTTCATATTTCCTTATTTTTCCTCCCACATACTCCATTAATTACAACCATGTAAGTAGTATTAGAGAGAAAAAAAAATAAGGGCCTGTATTTATTAATACATACCATATTTTTGTCATTTTTTGATCTATTTCATACGACCTTCCATTTATATATATATAACATATTATAGGTCGAATAGAATCATCAAGAGCACTGTCGTAAAAAATTCAACTTTGTTATCATTATTTCTAAGCCAATAAGGTTATTTTGTTAGATTTAGTTAGTTCATTATTGTAATTGTAGGATCGGAGGTCATATGGTATTTGTAATTCTACAATCTCCTAAGATCTTTCTTCCCTTTCGTCTTGTTTATTTATTTTATACTTTTTATTGTTTTTAATGCAATTATCGTAATTGGTTTAATTAAATGAGTTTGTGATTTTGTATATTTAATTTAATATTTGTTTTTTTGTTTCTCTATGTTAATTAAAGTTATAATTTTTATGTATTTAGGTTTTACATTTTCTGATTTTACCAATTTGCTAGGCTAGATTAGTATGGGGTAGGACAATAATTGAAGGTCAGGGAATAATTAATCATGAAATATGAATTGAAATTAATTGTTGTGTATATTTTTAGTTGGATTACTAAACCAATTTTAATAGTCACCGTTCCAAGATTAGGACTTTATTATTTAGCTTGCCAACCTGGTTAATTTAATTGCTAATCGAATGCTAGAATAGTATAGTTAATTCATAATTGTTAACATGTGCATCCTCAAGTAGCAAATAGGTTATTTATTTAATATATGTTTATTGATCTTTAGAACTACATAGTTCAAATTAACTATAATTATGGTTCTAGTAAGTTGTTCCATAATCATTATTGATGCTATTAATTAAATCCATATATCTTATCCTAGGTTATTAATTATTTAGATAATAAATCATAAGCAAACCTTTATTTATTTGTATAAGAGGATGTGTACGAGCTTTTATAGGTTAACATCGAAAATACTATATGACCACTTTATTTGATGATCAATTGATATCCCTGTGCTAAATATATCCTCTAACCATTATTATCCCATTATTGTGATTTAGTTTTTGTATTAATTGTTAGTTTATATTCTTTTCATTATTAGTAATTAGTTTTTAATCAATTAACAACTAGGAAGACATATTTGGTAATAAAAATCCATGAATCAAATTATAGTATTCATGGGATCAATCCCTACTCACTAATTTTTATTTGTTTGTGTGTTTAGGGTTTAATTTGGAATATTTACGACACCACACTAATGTGTATGCTATCACTGTGTTGAGTGCAATTTATTTAGTACATCATTATACTACGCTTGTTTAGTTGTTTGTGTGCAAATTCCCCTACTAGAACTCAATTGTGATTATTGGCTTAGGTTGATAATTAAGGCTATCTAGAGCTTTTGTCTTAAGGACTTCTATAATTGATTGCAAATATTTTGGAAGTTAAGTTATTATATTAAATTTTTTATTTGGTGTTGTAAAAGGACATTTACATTTTCATTGTTTGATTAAGATTCTATAACACAAGTTTTCTACTAATTTATTAGCTATGATTTTACAATGGGAGGTTTATGTTTTAGGGTTTTTTTTTTTGACATGTTTTAGTTTTACGCTTAGTATGAAATAGATGATAGACATATGTCTTATGTTAGGTGTAACGGTAATACTTCACATTTCTTGTATTTGCTTGTGCATTATTCTTTTTAAATAAAATCTTGCTAGCATGAAAAATAAGGGTGTGCTACAAAAGGGTTGACCACAAAGGCCAAAACAAAGTTAAAAGTTTAAAAAATGGAACTCTAGTTAAGTATCGGTCATCTGCCAACCCCCTAGTATTACTCATCCTCTACTACATTGCAGCTTGTTTGGCCCAAGCCCCTAGTCAACCATTGATCTTCTAAAACTAATTTATACCATTTTAACGTAATTAATCTAATGCACTCTTAATATTAAGCAAGCATAAAATGACACATTAAACACACATTATCCTCTTATAATTTTTATGATCAAATTCACATAAAATGACAAGTTCCCCTTAGGTTCTCAATTACGGATTTTATAAAATGGGGTATTACAATTAAAAGAATCCAAAACTTGTTGTAATATGGTGGTGGGGACTTATGAGGTTATCTTTTATAGCACACTACAACAAGCTATCAGCCTACCGGCTTGACCTTCCCTGCATTCTCTGTGTTAGGAATTAAGGTGAGAGTGACAATATTAAGACTAGGAGGAGATTCATGGGAAACAAAGAAACTTTAAATATGCCATTATATCGTGGACACCTATGATGTTCGAGGTCCGCTTGTAGAAGTAAGCGTTGTAACCATCCATCTCCGGGGACAGAGGCCTTATCATCCTCCATTAAAAAGACTTCAGCTTTAACGTCTTCTTTGCTAACAGGCTGTAGAAGGAGTCTTTGTTAATCAACATTCAATCTATAATTATTTTTAAAAGCTTGTAAATGACACATTTTTTTTTTTTGTTCTTTTGAGTTTCTTTGTAAAATCACGTGCGACAAAAGAGTTGATATTTTTCTTTGTTGTGAGTTTATAGTGTTGTATACACACCAAGCTAAAAAGCTCAACCGAATTAAGTCATGCCTCATAAGCTATATGGTACGATTAAGAAGGTTATTCGTTGTATAAACGTCACATGGAGTGAAGGACGATACACGAACAGTTGAGAAGACAATGTACTTACCTTTACGTTCAAGCTTGGTTTATTAATTAAATTATTTATAAATACTAGGTCATTTTAATTGTTGTGATATGATATTTTTAATATTATAATACTATAATTATTTTTTTTTTATCAAACTTTACTCTTAAGTATTATTAAATAAATAAAAATATGTAAAGAAAAGAATGCTGATATAAACTTGTGGTTGCCTTTAGCTCAACATGTTATCTACCTCACAAAGCATGAATGCAACTGCTATATAATATCAAGCAGTTGGTTAAGATGAATCATATTATTTGTCCCAATGAGCTATGGAGGATCTCAAGTCATCTGCTCTATTTCTTCTATAATTAGATTTAGAGATGTTTTTGTGCTGCATGTATTCGTCGGATCAAACAGAAAATTAACATTTGGCTTATGAACTTCTTAATTCGTCGTTAGTTCCTCGTTCATTCACTTCTAAAATTAATTTGCATGATTCACATGCAGAGCATCAGCTAGGTACTGTTTAGGTATACATTGTATAGCATGGATTGTCCGCAGCTCAAGGCTTAACTCTTACATTTAGTAGGTAATGACTAATGAGCCTTGCTAATGATCACGAAATGAAAAAGAAAAAGACGAATGACATTAAAAAATAAATAAATAAATTCCTCCCTCACGTACAGTACAAGCATAACATTTGACCTAATTTAATTAGGTACCACATCTTTCAAACAATTTAATATAAGAATCATGTGCGGCTGTAAGTCATTTTACTTTATTGATTTCAATTTTAGAGTAAATAAATGTATACTAAAACGATAATATTGATTTCAATTTTAGATTACTAAAATGAATGATAATATTTTAATATTACATAGTTTTTAAGTTGATTAGGAAAATTTTGAATATTTGTGTTCTAAATTTTTTTTTTTTTTGAAATGAAACAATGGTAAAATCTTTCATAAACTACAAAAATTCTATAGAAAATTACAATTTTAAAAAATATATATATATTCAAACAATCTCAATTCAACTTAGTTTTCCCCCTCACTAGGTACACCCATGGGGAAGAGCATAGTGGTGGGTGGGAGAGAAACAATAATGTGCAGGATAGGAATCAACCTCAAGACATGACAATAAGTTGAATCACAACCATCCATCAAATTAAAAGAACGTCCTCAACTTAGAATAATATTTGATATAAATGTTTCTTTTTGCTATTTTAGTCATTTAAAAGTAAAATAATTAATAAAGTAGTACTATATAAAAATAAATTTAAAATATATAGTAGGTGCATGTAACTGTTTGATAAGTATATCTTATGTGTTTGGGAGAGCAATGTGCTCACAAATAGAATTTTTATACACAATAATTTTAGTAAACCTACATCCTAAGTATAGTAAAATAACACGCCATAACAAAGACACTATCAACAACAACAATTCTCTTAAACAAAGGTATAATAGAATAATTTATTTTTGTTGATATAATATAATATATTTTGATTTAAACTTATTAGTGCTTCTTTGATATGACATGATATTATTATTATTATTATTTAGAATAATATTAACTATAATTGCAAATTAATAAAACTTATTAACATTAATTATTTTATGAATAATTTTCATGCTTCTAAATTAATAATAATAATAATAATATTATTATTATTATTATTATTATTATTATTATTATTGTTGTTGTTGTTGTTAGCGTAATAAATTAATAATATTATTAGTGAAAAAATATAGTATGTTCATATAACAAATTTAAAATTACTATTACTAACTAATAATAATATTATTATTGAATTGATTATGATAATATTATATTAATATTATTACTAATAATATTAATTATTATATTCATCTTATATTATATTATTGATGTTTATTTGATTTTATAACTTTGATAAATAAGTTGTGGATAATAGGGGTATGCAAAAAAAAAAATTTAAATCCAATAATTTTATCCGACATTTTGAATATTCAATTCAATTTTAGTCAAAAAAATATCCAATTTGTAACTAGATTATTCAATCCCAAAAAATATGAAATATTTTGTTGATTATTTCAACATTATATCGAGATATTATGGTTTTTGTATTTTTGAGTGTTAAATATTTATTTATTTTTGTAATTTAAACTTTTATAATAATATTTGAATACATTTGTAGATAAAATAAGGTACTCATATAAATATAAATATAAATATTAATTAATATGTGATCTTTTATTTTTAAAAGTTTTCTAACAAAGTTTATTAAATTTGATAATAATATTTTTATACAGATATTAAATATATCCTATCTATATTTTTTAGTATTCAGAAAGGTATATCTGAACAAATTTCTTATAAAAAAAATCCTAACAAATATGTATAATCAATCTTAGATACTCTTCTCTTCTTACCCGACAATGGGGCCTGGTGAAATTAATTTATCCAAATCCGTTGAAATGAGGTCAGACGGGGAAACCACATCACTAGTTCTGTTCGTAGCTGCCTTCACTTCAAAGATTAAGGTGAATTCACTGAACCACCTTCATTTTATCTACCCCCACAGCATCACTACTGCAATCCAACAAAGCTTCGTTTCCTCGCTAACAATATTCAATATCCTTCACTGTCCTATTTATCTCTGCGCGGGACTGAACCGTATTCATTGAGCGTAGTTGATGAGCTGATCGCCAAAATAGGATTCGAAATCAATCGCGGTATGCTTTCGTCTTTTGCTCACTTCTTGATAATATTTTCAGAATTCAATTCGACCTTTAATTGATATCTTTGATTGGGTGTCATAATCAATCCATGCCTCTATGTGCCGACTGCCTAGGGTGCTTGAAGGACGGAAATGGCCAGAGCTGGAGGGATTACGAATGCGGTAAATGTCGGGATAGCGGTTCAAGCTGACTGGGAGAATCGAGAGTTCATTTCCCACATCTCACTTAACATTCGCCGTCTATTTGATTTTCTTGTACAATTTGGTATGCTGACTTTCATTTCTCAATATTTCATTTGATTGCTTCCCCTATTCCTAGTTTCCTTTCTGTGACAATGCTAAATGGATTATGTTCGATAGGGAAAATATGGCAGCTGCAGTTCTTTTGATTCGTTATGCTAGATCTAAAGTTGTCGTCTCTACAATTCATGCCATGATTTAGGAATTCCGAGCGTACAACTTGTTTCGAGTATTAGCTGCTTCTTCTATATCAGTTCACTGAATTACATAATGGTTTCTTCCATGCTTAATGGGGCTGAAATACGTGATCTGCCCCCTTGATTGGAGTTTATACAATTCCTTGTTAAGATTAGAAATTCTTAGTGGAAACAATAGAAAAATGTGGTCTAGCAGGGGGAAAGGAGGGTTGAAAGTCGCGAGTTTTGCGCGTTTATGTATTTGTTATTAAAGAAAGGAGAAGAGTGGCCTTCTCCCCCATTTCTAATGCACTCCTCCTTTTTTCTTCTTAGCAAATCAGAGTTATAATTTGTATAAATTACCAAATGTACCAACTCTAGGACTAGGATATATACTGCCTGTAATGTGGAGAAAGTGTTTAATAGTATATTGATATTTGGAAAATGAATTGTTTTCTTCATTTTCTTCATTTTCTTCTCTTCCCTTATCATTTTCCAGTCTTACGCTCATGAAAACAACAACTTCACTCCCTATTTCCTCGTTTATTTTGGTCGTAACTATTGGTTTTAGGGGGGCGGGGATGTGAGACCGCTTATGTCGACACTGGGGAGAGGAGATTATGCTTCTCTTGTCGTAGATTAGTGGTAAAGAAGTGAACAGTTTTATATCTCTTTTCTTTTCCTTTTTTTTTTGATAGAAATGACAATCACATTAATGAGAGAGTGTACGAAGCAGAGGATACACTTTTTGGAAAGTGAGGAAAACGAACTACATAATAAACCAAATGCAGCTTCCATCTCTTTGTAAAAGACTGACGGGCACTGCTAAATAACTGAAAAGCAGAAATCCATAGCAATGCTAAATCTGCTCAAACATTAGGGGGTAACCAGTATTATCTAAATCATAAGATCATTTAATTCTTTCTGAACACAGGAAAGGATGGCCCATATGTGACATCGACATAAACCCTTCCCTGGCTTAGGCATACTGAAACCACTGAATTCTAATCATAATGATCCCACAATATCCTAAGGACAGATTAAATTCCAAGCTTCCCCTCCAGGAAATAAAATTGCGGTCGCGGTCATGTTTGCGGTCGATGTTAATGTATCAGAGTGTCGCGGACGATAAATTATGTCACGGTCGTTGCAATGTGAATTTTTATTTTTATTTCACCATTACTATAATTATTATTTATTAATCATTTAAATATAAATATTCAATAAAATAATGTTTTATATTATGTTAGAAGTATTTAAGTGAGTCATTATATGTTAAATTGTCTTAGTAATCCTAAATTTGCCTTAGAATGAAAAAATGCATATTATTTAGTGGTACATGTGAAGATAATAAATAAGAAAACTTTATTATAATTCAATACTAACTTGTTCCAAGAAATATATAGTAAATGAATTAGAAGAAATTATCATGCATGCTTTTTTCAATAGATTTATCGGCTATTTATTCTGATTTATCGTCGATATTTTCCGATTTATCGGTTGATAAAATGTGAAATTTTAAAATCATGGTATATCGGTAATTTCATGTCGTTGTTGACCCAAAAACCGTTAAATAACAATTGATACGCTATAGCGGTAGTGTTGTTTAATTGTATGCTCCTCTCGGATTGAAAGAAGCTTTTCATGCCAGCTCCCGATGAACTTACAATGTTTGAAAAAGATGTGAACTACCCTCACAATCTGTCACCACAACATACAAACATCGGTGACCTCCAGTTTAACTTGTTAGTTTATTGGCTTTTTGGTCATGCACCCCAAACGTGTCACACCTTATATCCTATTTTTATGTAATCTTACCCTCTTCATTTTCCCCATGGCTTTGCCCTCTCTTATATCTATCTTCCCTCCTGTCTTCCATCTAAAATTTCTTTGGTTTCTTCTTTGATTTAATGGAGATAACTGCACTATGAATATATATATTAGTAGTTATCTGATTTTTATTTTGTTTGATTTATTTTAAAGTTAACATAGTATTGATTAAATAAAAAAAAAATTATGTTCCTTTGCCAATTTCTACAATTAAATCATCAACTCAAAACAAAATAACTTTAAATTTCTACAAATCATGTTAATATTAATCTAAATATATATGCTAATGAACCTGATGGGCCAACGGGGGATGCTCCATGCTTATATTTGTGTCGTTTAGATAATCTTTCACTCCCTGCGCCTGCCATTGATGAAAACTGCTCCCATGATTTGAATTAGAGCTCAGTTCACGATTGCTATCAGACTCACCTCAATATCGGAACTAATTGAGTAAGATGTGTAATATCATCTTTCCTCTTACATGTATCTTTAGACATTATCTTTTATATAATCCTCCCCTAAAACAAAAAGTAAAAACAAAAAAAACAAAAAAAAATTTGTTAGAAGTGTAATGTCTTCTTTTCCTGTTTCGTTTTTTTATCTCTGAAAGATATCTTAAAATTGATGAAATTAAATGGCTAAGGCAGTATAAGTGTGTAAATTTGAGGTTTTTGCAGGAATGAAATTTAATGTTTAAATTGGAATAAGGAGTACTTGGGTTCAACAATTAAAATTGAGGATCAATACAAAACCCAGGAATTTCACTAGGAAAATTAGAATAACGTGCAGAAATTAATTGTTAAGGCATTATAGTTATAGGTCAGAATTTGCCTTAATTTTACAGAAAAGGTTTTCTGGGAATGAAATTTAATATCTTTTCTCCTGAAATTAGGAAGACTACAATAGATCAAATGATTAAAAATTGAAATTTATTGCTGAGGCATATTAGGAAAATCAAGAATTGGTTAGACTGCAACCTTATGTCTTGTCTCATGACTAATATTGTGTGGCTGGGAGCAGTAGAGCCACGTTGAGCGTGCAGTGGATTACCCAGCGTCCCAGCCATGTGGAGCGTGGGGTGACTGGACTGAGTGGTGATTGAACGTACCTTGGAATCGTCCTGTGTAATTGCGTACTTATCTTTTATAATGTAATTTTCATTTCCGTGATTCAAAAATTTTCCCCCTTCTAATTGCTTGGTTATTTTCAATTCAAACGAGACCTTTGGAGGTATAAATTTTTCAGAGACAGAGAAGAGAGAATTGTCATAGGAGAGTAAAAATGGGCTGAGAAAATGTGATGAATGGAATCACAAGAAAGTAATAATGGGGAGCATAGGGAGGGTGTCAGCTCAATACATTTTGAGGTGTGTGAATAATAACCGCCTAATTTTATCATGACGGGCACCAAACGGAAGCTTCAACTTTGGAAGACGCCTTAGGTTTCCTCAGAATATGTGATATATGTAGCAAAGGAGTTTTCTTACCAATGAGGTAGGTTGATACAGCCTAGGATCTTGAAGGTTGCAGAGTACTGCACTGTATCAGCCACCAGTGAAGAAGAGCTGATCGAGTAGCAGTACCATTGAGTCAGCAATGCTGAAATAAGAAACAGAGATGTGTGCAGGAGAAGGTTGTTGTATATATTTCGATATGTATTACCAATATCAGCTAAACATATATATAATGCTCAAATTTCCCCCTTTTGCCTCGACCAAGACATGGCCAGCTTGCTAGCCTAACGACCTATAACAGAAATGTTCTAACAGAACAAGTTCAGAAAACAAAGAAAGCAACCGAATGCCACTTGATAATACAAATTGAGAGAAAGAGAAAAAGGGAAATGAAGTGAAAATAGCAGAGTAGAGTGCCCTCTCCCGCCCAGATCCTTTGTTCTCAAAGGAGCTAGTTATGACTGGAATGTAGGGTAGTGCTTGAGGAGGTCGTGTAGATATTCCCATGTGGCTTCTGTAGCTGGTGAGACTTTTGTAGCAGCTGCAGCTCCTCTTTTAACCATCTGCCTGTCAAGTATAGCTTTTGAGACAAGTTCCAGCATTAGGTCTCCTTTGAGAAGGGGCTCTGCTGGGATATTGCTGGGATTATGGCATGGCTTGAGTGTGTTATATGAAAGATATCATGAACCTGTGGCCCGGGAGGCAGCTGCAACTTGTAAGCCACTGCCCTAATCTTGTCTATGACTTGATAAGGCCCATAGTATCTAGGACGAATCTTGCAATTGGATCTATGAGCCACCGTCTCTTGCCTGTATGGTTGGAGTTTCAGAAAAACAAAATCACCAATCTGGAAAGTCCTCTCACTTCTCCTCTTATTGGCAGTTTGGACCATTCTGTTCTGCGAACCTGAATTATTGATAGCTGCCCCCCCCCCCTTGATGTAATGCTTTGACAAGCCTTCGCTCTCCACTGTCTTCCATTTAGAGTCTGTAGATCCCCTAAGCACATGTTTCTTTCCATTGAACTTAAACTCTATTTGAAGCTGCTGGAAGTCCTACAGAATTAGTCCTAGCGTAGACAACCATTGAATTCCCAAGACTACGTCAGAAAATCCTAGTGTTAACACCATGCAATCAGCTTCAGCTGTAAAAAGAGTATTATGAATGTGCCATGAAAAATTCTTACAAACAGCTGAGACTGACTGCTTGTTACTATCTGCCACCGAAACTGTTATAGGTTTTATAGTCTCTATTCTTCCTCCCAAGAACTTAATCACATATGCATCCACAAAGTTGTGTGTACTGCCTCTATCAATTAAAATATGCAGAGACTTCTTTCCATGGCGACCCATTACCCTCATAGTTTGGAAATGAGGAGACCCATTTATGGCACTCACCGATATGTGAGGGCCATGAGGATCATCTACCTCTTCATTTTCCTTGATCTCCTCCCCTAACTCTTCCTCCATCTCGATTGCATATAACTGTGCTCTTTTATATTTGAGTTGATGCCCTGGAGTAAACAGTTCATCACAAAAGAAACACAAGCCCTTAGTTCTCCTTTCATCCAGTTCGGCCTGAGTATATCTCTTATAGGGTCTATCAAGAAGATTATTAGTGGAGTTCTTGGTGAGGGTGAGGGTAGGCTTATTAGGTAATTCCAAAAGTGGAAGGAGGTTGTGGGATTGAGATTGTGGTTGAACAGTTGGTTTAGAGGTGTATGTGGCTTGTTTGGATTGAAGGGACCTCCCCCGCTTGTGTTGTTGGACAGATTCAGCCAGTTTGGCCAGACGTGTAGCAGATTGTATAGTTTTGGGGTTGAACATTCGGACCTGCATCTAGATGTCCATGTCTAACCCAGTGAGGAAACAGCTTATCTTGTAAAATGTAAAATATGTCAAATCAAATGATTTAGTAGAATTTTACTTGTAATTATTTAGGTAACATTAGTAATAATTGAAGAATTTATATCTACTTAGCTAAGATCATGAAAGCTAATAAATAGGACAAAAAAAATAAAAATAAAAAGATTATACTATTTCCTACACAATAATGCCCGGCTAGTACCCAAATTACTCCCCACCTACTTAGTTCTTACTATTCCCATACTGACCTTACTCCCCCCCTAGTTCCCACTATTCCCATACTATACTTATTCCCCCCTCGTTAGTCTGGAAAAGCCATAAAAAAAGGACACTGGGAATCGATCTCATGTTCTCACTGTCAAATATTCATGGGTGCACCACCAGGATAACCAAGACTTTGTGTTTATATGCTATGGAAGTCATAATAAGGTAGAGAATGAAGGAAAAATGACCCCACGGCTACCTTAGAAACTCCAGAACATGTACACATAACCCAATAGCTTCATTGTGTCCAGGAGTTTGGGAGGAGGAATGAGTTATCCATTATTCTCTAATTTTATTTCCGTGCATATGTAGGTGTAAGGTAGGTGGTAGCATTTAATGGAACTTTGCATGATCTGACAATCTTACCTTGCTAGAAACATATTATTTGATCTGTAAGTAGAGCACAACTGTACATTGGCTACTGTCATGCCCAGAGTCTCTATGATTCCCTTGGGTTTCCAAGCCTGTTGAAACTTGAAAACAAGAGGAACATTTACTCCTCCTCCTCTCAATCAAAAGGCCAAGGAACCTCTTTTTTCTTCCAAAAATTAGTAGTCCTGCACACTCTAGGAGGGAGATTGGTATATAGACTGGTTGTTTATCGATAGCCTGTACTTGGCATTTGTGTAATGGGAAGGATATCACAATTTTGTCTTGTATGGCTGCAGCTATTCAACTCTAATGAATCATGTTTTTCTGTTGGGTAAAGAGTAGTTAGTAATAGTAAAGTATACTTGACTTTTAGATTTGATCTCGAGCATATGTATCTAGCCTAAGGTCTTAAGTAGAAGCACGATAAAGTAGAGTTGAGACGTGCTAATAGGTCGGATGCTCCTTGCATGGCATTGCAAAAAAACAACGGGAACTTCCTTGTCTTGCTAGCTATCTTGCAATACACTTTCTCAGCAGTCCATCCAAAGGGCCTCAATTGAGATGGCCTTACTTCCTGCTAGTTGAGTCGGCTTTGAAGCCAAGGTGTTGCAACTGGCAAGGAAACCATGCTTTTAATCAACTTGTGCTTTTGTGACTCATTTGAAAAAATAACCCACAGAACTCATCTGCATCTTGGCATTTGTCCATTCCATAGTAACTGCTCTGAGTGTGTGCGCGTATGCACTCCTGATCACCTTGTGCTTTTGTGACCAGATGTTTATGCTCCTCCTTATGAATGGGTGGAATCTGATGAGGTCTTGACGTGTGGTGGAATTTCGTATTGATTTCCTTGACTATACCTGCATTCTATGTGCCACTTACAGTGTTTTCTCTTGCAGAGGCTACGACGAAAAGCAAGTTGGCATCCTTAAATGAGAAGCTTGATACCTTAGAACGTCATCTGGAATTGCTCGAAGTCCAAGTGAGTACTGCATCTGCAAATCCATCTCTGTTTAAGTGACCAGCACTGAAGCACGTAGCCAGATGCAGCTGGCTGGGGTGATATGGAAGGAGGAAAAGGTGTCTTCACACCGATGTGGCTGTCCGCGGAATCTGTATACACTGTTTCCCACTATGTTTGATACTGCTTTACCTAGAGCCAATATTACGAGTGCTCTTGATGGACCATGAGGACTGGGCCCACGAGTTACCTTTATGCAAATCTTTTCAGTTAGTAGATGATCTGAGATTGCGATTCGTCTTCGTGCAAGTCCTTTCAAGGAGTAGATATATCATATGAGTTTCTTACTTATCATGTAAGTTTGGGCTATAAATAGCACTGTATAGGGTGGGTTTATGAGCCCGTCTACCCAATATCAACATGTACTCCTAAACAGGGTTCCCTAGTGCATTTGTGGCAAACCACCTCAATTTCCTCTACTAAGAGCACCTAGCTCAACCGTATCTATCCTGTAAGGCTTGCTCTTAACTAGAATTCAATGTCCGACGTTATCACAGGACTTCGGCCCCTGCCAAAAGAAAAAGTAAAAAAAATCCATTTCTTCTCACTCCAATGTACACTGACCTCCTCCTCTCTCCTCAGTGGTTCAGAGAAATCAGAGAATATTATTGAAATCAATACCAAAATCGATGTTTATTGGACTATAGTCTAACTGAATAGTAACAGATGAACTTAATCTAAGTAAAACAGTGACTACGTCACCATATTTTTTCCTGAAAATATCTGTTGTATCACTATTTACTAATGACTACATAACCTCTAATACAAAATCCCACCCTGGATTTTCCCTTCAACAGGGATGGATATAAATAAAAATGTACACAATGTAATGTTTTATAGTATGAGAAATCTCAAATGAATCAAATTGTTTTTTTTTTCAAGTACTCTAAACATCATCAAATCATAAAATTAAGGTATGGTTCACTTCAACTTGATTTATAGCTTATATGCTTAAAATAGTTATATATAAAAGTACTCGATTAGAATTTAAAACAAAGTTTAGAGTAAACTCGTATCTATGTCATCAATGTAAGACATGATTTAAGGTATGAAACACAAAAAAACAAATTAACACACAAATTCATGCACAATACATTACAATTTCATGTGAAAGCCTGATCGCATGAAATGTCGTATTTTATGATGAATTCCAAGATTAAAATACATTATAAAGATCTTATATTATATACATCTAGCCATTGACAAGATTAATAACATCAGAAAGCAAAAACAATGATCTAGATTCTAACTCAACGATTCTACTTGAATCTTTAATCTAATGTTGTGTGCCTTCTTAATAAGTACGAGAATAGGGACATTAACAGCCTCATTGAATTTTCTTGATTTTGAGAGGAGAATTGAGCCTTGATTATCTCTTTACTTGCAAATGTATAAAATGTATATGAAGAGCAAGGGGGAAAAGGGAGGAGAAGAAACATGTATTCCAAATTGATGAATCATGCATGATTTTGAATGGCATAATGGTTTTTAAAGCCTCCATATGGGCCTAACCCAATAAAAATTTAATAACCCATTCAAAATCAATGTGCCTTAATTTTTCCATCATTTTCCTTCATACATGTGTTGGGCACATGTTTCCTCATCCTTATAATATACTCACATACACATTGTAACTTTTTCTACCACCAAAAAATAAAAATAAAAAATAGTAGAAGAGATAATTAGGTTACATTATTAACCTTATATTGTGTGGTCATACTTTAAGTCTAATTTCATATGGATTGCACCTTATAGTTAATAAATTAAAATACTTTATATTTTAATAAATAAATAATGGAAATTATGCAAATCTAAAATATATTAATATTCTCCTACTTGGTCCATATAAATTAGACTCTTATCATGGTGTCCTTATACTAGTATAAACTTAATGATAAAACTAATGCACAGATTATGGCGATAAGCTTTCAACATTTTAAAGTTATCTTCCATGTATCATGATATACTAATTTCATCCATACCTTTAATTTTATGAATACACCTAATGTTCATCAAAGGTCCTACACCTAGTGTGTTATTTCTCAATGAGCCATATATATACAAACCGAATAAGAAACAAACACAACTTTATTGTAAATGTCATAATATATTAAAACAATACTATCACATAGAGGGTCCAAGAACCATATTACAAGCATGATCCTTAAACCTACTTGGTGGCATGCCCTTCGTTAAAGGGTCAGCTAATATACAATCAATGATTATGTGTTCTAAGAACACTTCACCCATGGAAACACAATCATTTATCTTCAAGTATTTAATGTCTATGCTCTTGGGATGACTACCTATTTTCTTTGTTTCTTGAGATAAAGATTACAGGTGAATCGTCACACTTGAGCATCAATAACATAGATATAGAATAATTTATTCTAAGACTTGAAATAAAGTTTCACAACCATACACCATGCTTTGTAGCTTTAAATGATGAGATGAGTTATGCCTATATAGTAGAAGTGGCTATGCAATCATAATTTTTACTTTTCTAGTATATTGCTATGTTATCCAGCATGAAAATAAATCTAGAAGTAGATTTGTGTGAATCTACACAGCCAGCATAGTGAACAACTGAATGACCAACTACCTCTAAATTCTTAACTCGACAATATATGAGCATGTAGTATCTAGTTCCCTTCAAGTACCTCATAACTTATTCTTTTTTGTAGACTTCTGGCAATCAATTTATGGATTATTTTGGAAATATTACAATACCCTAATGATGTAATGTTAGATCTTTTATAGACTTAAGCATGTATAAGGCTTCTAAATGTACAAGCATATGAGATGTTCTTCATCTAGATTCTCTCTAGATCATTCTTGAGACATTGACTTAACTATAATTTGTCATCCTTGATAATGGAACCTATATTTTGTTTACAATCTATCATTTTGTGTTTTTCTAACACCTTATTAATATATTCTTTTTTAGGTAGTCCTAATATCCCTCGAAAACTATCTTGATAAAACTTAATTCCGATGGTATAAGATGCATCACCCATATTCTTATATCAAGTTTGTTAAAAATAAATTGGTTCACCTCATATAGCATCCACTTATCATTTCATGCAAGTAAAATATCATTCACATATAGAATCAAGAAGAAAATCCTACTCCCACTAACCTTAAGTGCATTGATCCATGGCATTCTCTTCAAATTCAAATGAAGAGATAACACCATGGAACTTTAGATACCATTTTCGAGAGGCTTATTTCAATCCATACGTATCCTTCTTAATCTTACATACAAGGTTGTTTCCTTCATTAGAAGATAATCCTTAAGGTTGTTTCATATACATCTCCTCTTCTAGCTCACCATTAAATAAGTTTGTCATCACATCCATATGTTGCAGCTTAAAATCAAAATGAGCTACCAATGTCATAACTGTAGCATCCCCAAATTTTATAACATTTGTTTTTGGGTGTTTGGTCTTTTATTTAAAACCTAACCCTAAAATCTTGGCTTAATGATTTTTGCTAATCCTTGAACTGTAGCCCAAAAAAATTATTAAATAATTTATCCTAATTATTTTTTCCTTTTCCTTTTCCTTTTTCTTAACCCTCACCCATGACTAGTTATTTTTCCTAATTAGATTTTCTAATTGGGTACCCTAATCTAACCAAATTAAACCTAAAAATAACTAAATCCTAATCTAATATGGAAAACCCCATCCATTTTCTCCCTCGTGTCATCCCCACCCCTTCTTTTTTTCCATGCACCTAACCTTTTCCCCACATACTAACATTCTACTTCCCTCCTATTGTTGATGTATCTCTCATCCACACCCCTCACGTTTCCTCTTCTTCTTTTTTCATATATTTAGAACACTCCTAGCCCAACACCATCACTGCCTAACACCTTTCCCTTCTAGCTAGCACCAATGCTCCATCCTCGCCATTTTTTCCTTCGGCCTTCAATTTTCATGCATACCTCTCCCACCATGTCATCCCTTATTTTTCCTATACACCAAAGCTCCTAGCCTCCCCTCATCTCTGCACTTCACCACCATACAGTCATGCCCATTTTTTTCACTACCACCACCATTTTTGTCATTGCCCATCTCCCCCTCTTTTACCTAACTCAACCATTTTCCTCATCCCTAGTTTCTCTGCCCTCTATTAGCAGCGTGTACCAGTAACTAACCACCCTCACCCTTTCATCACACTATACAACCCCATATAGTGTCACCACCTCATGCTTCCCCAACCCTCCTGCAAGCAATATTGGCATAACCTTGCCTTCCTAGCATAGTCCCCTCACACTACTTCATTTTTTAGCATTGCATGCTCACACAAGAGTCAACTAGGTGGGGTAGCTTATAGTGTTGATTTCCACTCCATTGAGACTTGATCTCTATCTTGCAAACTCTACTCGTTTTGCATCCCTGCCCCTATTCGCAACCATCACCACCAAATTTTCCTCCCCCATGCACCCACCATTATCCTCCATAAGTAACCCCAATCCCAGTTTCCTCTTGCATCCTTTGTTCCCATTTACCTTCCTCTCTTGCACAATCATCACCCTGTAGCATCAAGACCTCACATTTTTATTCCTTAGTTTTGTAACCTCCTCATGTGCCTTCCTTATTCCTGTGTTTTTTCCCAACTTAAAATTCTAGGTGTTGCATGCATCTCTCATGTTGCTAAGTCCATGCAATGTGAGTTTTGCTCATTTTTTTCCTGCCAACTTTTAGGTAGTGTATTATAATTTTTTTTAAAAGATTTTTATGTTATTTTGTTATTATATGAGCTATATTATAATATACGTATTGTTTTGTTTTATTTTAGGTAAATGAGGAAGATTAGTGGAGCCTAATAATTTATATTAGGGTTTTGTAGTGTTAAGTTATAATTGTTATATTAATCATGTCCTGTTGTGTTGAATTTATTTTTCAAATAATGCTAGTATTAAATTATGTATAATGGAGCATGCTAAATTGTTTATAATATTATGAGTATGAAAGTATTTTATAATAGGTTTAATGTCATGAGTAAATTATGTATGATATATGAATATAATATAATAGATTGAGCATTTTTAGATGTATATTCATATGATTATTATCATTGTATACCCTAGGGGTAATTTGGTTTTTTTAAAGTGTACCATATTTATTTTATTATAATATGTTTTCCTAGTACATATTATATAATGTTAAGTATAGAAGTATGTGATTCATGATGAATTGGTTGTGCATGTTAGGATTTAACAAGGTAAATCACATGTTGTGGCAAAACGTTTTTTTTTTAGTCTTTTAATTTACCTTCATGCTAAAATATTTCAATTATCATATTTTAGCATTTTCATGATAGATTATTAAATAAAATAAAATTATTATATAAAATGGATAATAATGTGGAAATATTAGTTTCAAAGGCATTTTGACACCTAGATGCTAAATATTGGATGTAGGATGGCCTTAGTGGGCGTTGGGTTGACCTGAATAATTAAATTTTATGGAAAAGTGATTAGGTATAAAATTTAGAGTTTTTGTGTATTTTGTAATTTTCGTGATCACCTTCTAAAGTAGTAATATTTAAAGCGAAAGTCATCGAGATCAGAAATGACGACTCTTTAGGGATAGCTACCCTATAAATGTGGTTTAACCCACAATTTGGTTTATATTTTGCTGGTGCACATAGTGACCTAATAAGGCCCTACATCTTATTCTACTTAGCTCTTTAGACTTCTTAGAGGGTATGCATACTTATGTATTAAGTATCCTTATTGGTAGGGTATTGTGCTTCCTTTGTGTACCTTAATATCCTTAGGTTGATAGTCAATAGGGTATTGTGTTACATTTATGTTCTAGTATGACTATAGTACTTTAGTATTTTTGGATTGATATAGTATC
Source organism: Tamarix austromongolica (assembly GCA_039764185.1). Taxonomy (NCBI): domain Eukaryota; kingdom Viridiplantae; phylum Streptophyta; class Magnoliopsida; order Caryophyllales; family Tamaricaceae; genus Tamarix; species Tamarix austromongolica. Next base: position 84,837,256 of record CM077818.1, on the reverse strand, counting down.
CCCTTGAGTAAATAAAAATGGAAGCAATTATTACTAGTTTGAAATATTGTTAGATTGGTGGTTTAATATTCCTCTTCATGTCCTACATATGGTCGGTAGTTACCTTCGTGTCCTACCTTTGGTCAATAGTTTCCTTCATATATTACCTATAGTTGGTAATTACCTTCATGACCTATGTAACATCTCCATTTTTCACTACTAAAAAATTCCATTAAAGTAATTGCGGAAGTAGAAAACACCTAGGAAAAATGGGGTGTTACCATTGTACCTGATACATGATAGACATCCACCACCTACCCTATATCTAATACAAGATTAAACCAATCAAACATTTAAAACAATATAGTGCACAAAATAACAATTTAATTAAAAAAAATTCAAAGAGTGTTTACATCAAAGGATTCTAATGGGTTTCAATCAACTCATTACAAAATACATACGAATAAAGTGCGAAGCTACAAAAACATAATTTAGGGCATAATACCCAAATTAAAACTGTGGTTCACCATGGACCCCACCAAAATATTTCGGATGTCTTTACTCTCAAACCTAGACCCAAATAAGGTAGGCCCTTTACTAGCTATCCCCAAAGACCTACACATAGTCCTATACTCATGGGAATAAGTAGGTGATCAAGAAATTAGGCACATTAGTACACTACGTACTAAGTAAGCCAAGTTGCTCCCTTAATATACACAATTATGAAAACTTACCATACATGAATATAAGTTACACCATGCATTATGATAAGGCCATATGTAAAAATAGAAGTGCATGAAGACATGCTATCATGTATGATCCCAACAAAGTAGAATACCTCATGTTTAGATTCACAACCTTCTCACATAAGTAATAGCAAAGAACATCCAAGAAACCTCTATGGTTTTTTCCAATTATCCAATTCCTTTAGGATATGCCATTCATTTATCCATGTATGAGATAGGTTAATTACTCAATCAATATTCCATTCCATAACCAATTAGTCATTTCAACCATTAGTCAAGTGTATAAACTAGCTTCATTCATTTCGATCAATCATACAATTACTCCCATTTCTTAACCAATCATTAACCATTAACTTGGTCATTGTTCATAAGTTTCAACCAATATTTACTAAAAGAGTATAAGGACATACCAACTTGAGGCAAAAAATAGGGAAAGAGCTAAACTAAACCCCTCATTTTCCTAGAATCTAACTCTGCCTTAGTTGAAAATTGAAACAAGAGATAGCTAGAGACAAGATCAAAAGAGTGTGTGAAATAGATTGACAAGGCTTGAAGTGTGAAAGGAAGAGAAGGAATGTAGGATTTAGAGAAATTTGGTGGTTGAAAGAAAGGTGCATAGCATGAATGATTGGGGATCTTTATAGCCACTAATTGAAAGAAAATACTGAGGGTTTAGGAATCAACTTGAAATCCTACCATTGACCATTTGAATTTGATTAGAATAGAAAAATTTATCCAAGATTTGTTTCCCTCTTCTCTAGAGCTCAAATTGTGTCTCTAGAGAATTTAGGTTAATTAGGCCAAATTTTGCATGCACGAATGGAGTAATAGAAAGTCGGCATGAAAGGAATCTTCCAGCTACTCAGAAGCATGCCTAAGATAGAAGCATTTTATTCTAGAATCATGTAGAGAAGAGAGGAGGAAGAAGACAGTGGTGAGGTCATTTCTCCCCCTCAATTGTCCCAATCAACCTTCAGATCAATTTGAGGCAATATTTCAGGTTAAATGCATCATGAAAAGGTTTAGGAATCTCTTAGGGACATTCTTGCATGGGTTGGTAAGGTTCTATTTTAGTGTAAATGATTTTTTAGAAAAATAAATTTTGAAAATATGACCAGCTCGACAAACCTGTCCACGAGTTTGGGTCTACCAGTCGCCTATTCTACTACTAGTTGATCGGTTTAATTGAAAAACCCAAATTAGCTTAAACGACAAACCAGTCGATGGGTTTGTTTACAAAACTTAATAAATTTCATTTTTCAACATGATTTCTCCTTTGATAATTTATTTTGTGACATATATATGGTGCTTATATGATTTTATTTATTATTAGTGATCTTATGGAATTTGTGATACATGACTTATGATATTTGAAAGAGCCTTAGAGGGGGATGAATAGGGTAGAATTAAAAATAATTGGTAAATAAAAATTTTGGCACACAAATTATAGTGGTTCAAGACAACCAAATATAGCCCCTTTTGGATTTTTTAAATGTCATGATAGAGTTTATTGATGATCACTCTTATAGGTTTATGGATTACAATTATAATAACCTTTCTAAGAGCTAATGTACAACTTTACCTATTTATCTACTCCAAATTCTAAAAAAATATCTCAAGAGTGATATGCACTCTCACAACCTCTTAATATTGAATTTTAAATAAGAGTGTTGCGATTAGAAGAATCCTCACAAATAATATAGATCTGAAAGTGTAAGAAAAATATGTGTGATGTAATCTAGCTGCAATAATGAGATTTAACAATTATATATTGACTCTAGCTTGGTTGAATGGTCCAAAAACACTTTTAAGGTTTTCTCAACAAAAAATTGATTTGAAAATGTGTGTTAAGAATTATATACAATGGAGTAAATAGATAATTAAATTTGCAATTAAGGAGAGCTCAAAAAAAAATTTAATCTACTAAATAGATTTTAAATATACCATGATCCAACTAAGTGGACATTGGGGTAAAAAGCATATTACCATTCAACAAATAACAAGAGTTTTTAGCATTCAATGTTGATTGGTCAATAAAGTTAGGGTACCGTTGTTCAGTTACTCTAACCAGTTGATTGGTTGTTATAACCAGCGAAACGAGTATGCTCATATCAAGAATAAAAATGTTAATTGGTTATTGGAACCAATCAATCAATTTAATGCTTTATATTTTTGGTTTGTTGAACATATAAAAATAGTCAAATAATTTAGCAAACAAAACAATGTGCCATAGTAACCACTCAATGTGTTTAGGCTAAAAAATATTTTTACACTTAATTAATCCTATGAACTGGTTAGTTAAACCAGTTAGTGGATTTTAATAACTAGTCTATCAATTTATCAAACCATCAGATGTGTTTAAGTCGATGTAAAATTGGTTTTTGAAAGAATTCAACCTATAGCTTAGTTGGTAAGCAAGTCAACCAATTTGAAGACCATTTAGACAATTTATTAAAATCAATCAATGTATTCAAGTCGAGCTTAAATAATTTTCCAAGATTAAAGACTCTAAGGAACTAGTTAATAAGTTTATCAAACCCCTTGATCGGTTGCTATTTTTTTTTAAAGGTTTGAAGCTCTAATGTTGAAAACACAAACTAGTTTATTAGTTCTCAAATCAGTCGATTGGTTCTTACTAGAACTAAAAAATTTGCAAAAATCTTTAAAATAGGTTTTAGAATTTAAAATGAACAAATAATTTACTTCAAATAAATTCTATGGAAGAATTTAAACATTCAAATAGATAAAATCAAAAATGTAAATTCTCAATTGACCTTACCAAAAAAAAAGCCCCTAAGACTTAGAGATTAAACCTATTGTACTTGATTCTTTAGGCATCTTTTCTTGTTCTTTAAAACTTGATTGTTATTTTAAACTTTGTACTTAAAGGATGGTTTAAATAAGTGTAGTTTGTCGTCCATATTATTATTGTAGATCATGTAAACTTAAACAAACAAGTTAAACTTTTTTTATCATCAAAATAATGATTAAGATATTATTGACCTAGGAGGTCAACAATATTGTTATATATATATGTATATGATCTCTATTTTCCTAAATTGATATTAAAGTATGACATTGGATGGATTATGACACAAATGGTCTGTATTTAGAATGTGCTTAAATTGTAAAGTTGTTTGATGGGAAGATTTATTTCTAAAAAGTAGTGTTTATGTAAAGTGATATTTTAGAATATAATAATTATGAGGAAGTTAATGTTTTTGGAAAGCACACAATATGGAAGGTACCTAGTTTTAGAAAAGTGGTTAAATAAATAATGGATATGGTGGTGTGTTTTGGATGTGGTATATGGTCACCTTGAATAAGACATTAATATTTCAAGTGAAAGACTTAAGTTAGGTTTAGGGTCGTCTAGGGTTGGTCTTCTAGAGTAAGGGATCGAGAATAGTCGTTCCTTTGGATTTTAGTGGTGTGTGAATTGGTTTATTTGTCTAATCAAGAGCCAATTTAGGCTCCGTGTATACTCAATTAAGATTCTACAAAGCTCTTGAGGAATGTCCGCACTTATTGATTGGATAACCTAAGTAGGAATTTTCGTAATATGATTGATTCCATTAGGTTTGCCCAGGAGGCGGCCCTCCCATGATAGGCTTTGTGTGGATATATTCCCTTTTGGATTCTAGTGGCTCTACTAGGTGACCTTCTTGGTAGGTTTTGGTTGCCCACTCAATTAAGTAAAACTAATTGATGTGCTTTGGGGTTATTTAATAGTATGGATTAATAAAGGGTAAGTTGTGAACTCTTATATAATGTTCTGAATGTGGTGTTCAATTTCTTCTTTTTCCCTATACTACATAAACTATTATCTCTTCCTTTTCACAATGAGTTACTTACTTGTTCTCCTACCTAATTCGATATATATTTTAAACAAAGCTGCAATGATCCATAATGTATATGGTGAGCAAATGATCTAGTGTAAGCAATATGTAACCTTACTTAGTGATGAATGTATGCTTGTGATATGGGATGAGAGAGTAAATAATGGCAAGTTAGAGTTTCCTACTTTTTTTAAGTAATTAATTTCTTGGACTTGCAATTTCTACTTTCAGTTAGTTCATAAATCTTTGAGGCTATTTATGTGGGTTAGATATCATTTTTGGCTTAACTATGGATATTATTTTAATTATTGAACTATTTGGTGTTTGTTTTGAACTAATATTATATCTAAGTGTAAGTAGAACAATGATGTCTACTTACACTAGGTATAATTGTAGAATATCTTATATTGGTTAAAGTTTTCGGGATTGTTCTTTAGTTTTTGAATGGATTGATTTTGGAAATCTAGGGTATTACAAATAATTTCTAATAACATAAAAGAGAGAGAAATTAGTCAGCTTTAAATATGCCAAAGTAAAGATAAATTCCACATTGAGGTGTAAAATTGATTTGAAGGAAATGATTGGTAAAATACCTGAAGCACAATCCTCTTCAACATAGTGAAGAAGGGAGGGCTATTGAAAAACAAATTCAATTACTTAGATAGTGACACCATCGATGTAGCATATAAACTCCTAGGCTATGCATTCCTAGCCTGGATTTGATTGGATCAAATTAGATTTTTATTAATCGGATTGGATCTGATTGAATTTGATTGATGCTAATTTTAATAATAATTATAATGTGTAATATAAAATTATATATATATATATATATATATATATAACTATTATTAGATATAAGTATTATAAATAATAATAATATTATTAAAAGTATAATAAAAGTAAAAAAATTATAAATGATATTAATATAAATAATATATTGCTAATAATAATAATAATAATAATAATCATTATTATATACAACTATTATAAATAATATATTAATACTAATAAAAATAAGAAAATTATAAGTAATTGCTTATAAAATATTATTAATAATGATAAATGTAAAGATAATGATAATAGTAAATAAATGTAATAATAATAATAATAATAATATATAATAATAGAAAAGATACAATTATTAATAATAATGTTAAATATTTTAGGAATACTAAAATAATGATAATTATAAATATATTTTTTATTATTATTATTTTAAATATAAAAATTAATAATATTCATAATTAGAGTTATTATTATTATTATTATTATTATTATTATTATAATAATATATGATTGCATCGAATTAGATTAAATTAAATTGAAGTGAATCGGATCGGATCGGATCAAAAATGTAATAATAAGATGGAAAAAAAACACTTAAATATAGAGGGCACTTCAATAAATATAAAAATGGAAAATTGTTCTGCAATGAGTCTGATGTGTATTAAATAACAACACCCATTAATGTGAAACCATTATACTAATTATATAATACTATATATCTAAATTTTAAACCAAAACTAAACATTAAATTTTACTAAAAATATACATGTTAGTTTACTAATTTTATTTTTTATTAATAATTAAGTAATATAAATTAATAATAATAATAATAATAATACAAAATGAAAGAAAATTGTGGCATAAAAAAATATAAATATTTTTTATTATTATAATAGCAATAATTATAATAGAAATAATACTAATGATAAATTTATCATACTTTTATGCCATAATTTTTTATAATAAATTATTATTAATTTATGCCACTTAATTATTAATAAATTTTTAATTTTTAATTTTAATTTAATTTTAAGTTTTGAGTATATAATATTACCTGTACTGATTGCTCGTGTGAACGATGGAGGAGCTCCCAAATTTTAGGTAGATGACGTGCTTATCTTGCTCTTTGTACGTCACGGGCCATGTTCTTTCTCCAACGATAATTTAAAATACCAGGAAATCCGTTGCACCCGGGGCTGTTTATGTAAGCCTATTTTTATTGATTTAATAAGATCTACTTGATTCGATCTAAAAATAAATGAGTGATTCAATTAATGATATATATATATATATATATATATATATATATATATTTGATTTGATAAATACCCATAATATTTTATTTATAGAAAGATACATATCTAAACTAAAATTATAAACATGAAGTTTTTTATCATATAAAATAAATAATTTATGTTTTTAAAATAATCACATAATTACTCTACTAATTATGTAATCATTCAATAACCATTATAATATAAAATTTTAACTTAGTACTTAGTTTATACTTATTTATTTTTTTAGGTTTTAAAATTCAGCAATCAACTCTTTTTTGGATAACATAAATCACTTATATGAATATAAAATTAAATATTATCAAAATTATTTATCCTTCTTTTTAAGTATTTTATCATAAAATATTTTTAAAATTAATTAATTAAAATATTTATATTAAAATCTAATATTTATCATATCTGATTAATATTCCAACGTACCTATAGATATAGTAATATTTGGTTATTCAGTTTAATTGATAGCATCGGACAGATATGCAAAAAAAATATATCTAGATAAGAAAAGATATGCAAATCCGCAAATTTCAAGGAATACACCATTAACATTGACTACTTTAACTCCGTTCAAATCACTTGAAAAACAAACTGCATTCATTATGATAATAGAGGCACAGATATATAATATCCAATAAGAACCATCATTTATTGTAAGAATTAAAAATTAAAATTCTCAATTAAAAAAATTATCCATAATAGATGGTAAAAACTATTTATAATAGGAGAGAAAACTATTATAAGTCTTTCAGAAAGCTATACTATTTAAATATTAAAAAAAAAGCATTGGTATTTTTATAAATAATATGTATTTATATTTTATTTATTAAAACTACCTTTCATTGGTGGTGGAAACTACTCTCAGTAAATTTTAAAAAAAAAAACTACTATAAGTCAATCAGAAAACTATAGCATTTGAAATTACAAAATGGTGACATTTTTATAAATATTATATATTTATATTTTATGTCAAAAAATTACCCATGACAATAGGTGGAGAAAACTATAGTAAGTCTCTCAAGAAAATATAATACTTGAATGTAAAAAAAATGCAGTAGCATTTTTATAAATATTAAATATTTATGTTCTAAGTTAGAAACTACCCACAATAAGTAGTTGAAACTACTTTAAGCATTTCAAAAAACTAGGATAATTTTCAATTATCACTATAAATTGTGGTTCTCACCAGCATTGCACGAGGACGGGAAAATAGGGACAGAAAAAAAAAAGCAAAAATATCATTTTTTTTTAAATTTAGGAAATGTGAATAGTATGAAACGTCAAAAAAATTATATATATATATACACACATTATATATTTTTTTTAAAAAAAATAGATCAAATCTACTAAAATTAAGAGAGAAAATTAAAAAATTCTAAAATTATTACCTATATTAGTTAATTTTAATCTTTAATAATTTTTTTAATAAAAAAATTAATTAAATAAGTTTAATACAAATTTTGACACCGAAAAATTTTTAGAAGAAAAAATATTTTCGGGATAGAAACAACACCAAAATACTATTTTCATATATTAGTGGTTCTCACTAAATATATCTCATATATATATATATATATATATATATATATAAGTGTTTATAGACGCCTTCGAATGTGGATCCATATAAGGCCTTCTAGATGAGATATTCAATATGATAAATACATTTGTTTGTATATAATACTTTTACTATACGTATTTTAGTTTTTTAGAATCTAAACGGTGTGAAAAAGTTTTACACTTCAATTTCTTCTTAGAGTGTTTAATCAGATTTTCCATCATACAGCTTATAGGGATGAAAATAATATGTCAACCATATCCTAATAAAAACAGCATCAAATAATGATTTTAGAATTTAATCTAATTTGATTGACAATGTTATTTATAAAATGTTTAGGTATAATCTCTAGCTATAAATATTATATTTCTCCATAAGTTATTGTGAATAGAAAATTGTCCTAAAAATATTATGGTGTATCACACTTTTGACTTTTTAAAAGAATTTTAAAATGACTTATTATAATTTTGTACTAACTCATGATAATATTAATACTATTTTTCCAACCAATGCTATGATTTTCATAATGCCCCCTCCATGTATGAGTAATGTTGTTGACCCAAATGCAAAAACCAAATTAAGAATCAGATTTATCTAATAATTATACATATTAATGCATTAATTTTATTTTTATTGATAATTAACCAATATCAAATAAAATATATTTTTGGCAAATATTATAGTATAAATTTATCATCATCATTATTATTATATTAGTTTTTTTTTTACTTCTTTGTGCCATAATTTTCTTTCATTTAATATTATTTTTAGTTTATATTAGCTAATTATCAATAAAATTTAAATTTAACACACTAAAACACATTTTTAAATATATTTATATTAATTTTTAAATTTCAAATTTAAATCTATAGCATTATTCTCGGTGCATCTAGCCAATAAAAACCTAAACTATATATACGTAAGCTTCAGGCGCTTTCAGTAAGTGCTTCTTAAACTTAACTTTTTGTTCACTATTCTTGTTCGTTTCTCCCATTTCCACAATCTATTGATCCTACCGATAAGGATTAAGGACATTGGCAAACAACTGAGGGAACTAATGACAAAATCTAGATCAGGCGACAGATTCAATATATAATTACCCTAATACAAATAAATACTCAAAACAGTTTAGACGACATTCTGCCATACTAAGGCATTCTAACGACAAGGCATCCATCTGCTCTACAAATATGGGTATTTTATACTAATGAATATCTTGTTTGTTAGCCGCCATAGAAGATCCAACAATATTACATGTTTTGCTTTCGGCAATGACACATTCAAATCTTATTGTGTGCTTAATATGACTTCTTCGTATCACATGCAGCACGAGGAGCCCTGTAATACGCTGGAACAGTTGCAGGGAAGAACATTTGCCTCACTCCTTCTGCCCTAATTATCGGGAAGATGATACCAGATGCCTCCTGCAGACAATCAGTAATAATGATGTAACGATTAGGGGAGCTTATCATGAGTAACTTGCAACCTTTAAGGATCTCCCGTCACAGCAGTAAGTTATCACTCGCTAACAGAATTTAAAGATAGATTCTAAGAGTTAGCATTAGAGACAAGATAAAGCCACAACAAACATTCTATAGAGTGTCGTGTGGTATTCTAATCAAGGTAATGATAATATGATGACGATGAACGTGATCTGTTATTAAGTGCTACATCTTGGTGAAGAGCACCCCAAGAAAGACAGGATAGACTCCTCTCAGATTTTTGGTTGCCAAAGCCAAAGTTCTAATGTCGCATTTCAGTTTCCAGATGTACTTGCCGAAACATTACGAATACTGAATAAACTACGATCTCACAACTTGACCCTCCATTTCAAAATATCAAATGGTATTTTATTTATCTGCCCTGCCAGACGTGTCTGGTGAATGGGTTGAGTTTTTTCCAATGTCGCGGAAGTGGGATGGTCAATGAATCAGTAAGATGTTCATATGACTTTCTACGTCGCTAAATAAAATAGTATCTGTACTACTATTTTTATCAACCCCTCCTCCCCCGCGTACCAACATTTTTCTTCCAACCTTATCCTTTTAATTTAACAAAAGTAAAAGGCCAACAAAAATGAAGAGGCTGAAGACAGGGTGCCAAAAGAATAGGGGATACTCACTACTATTAGCCGTGCTCCAAGCCAAAAGCGTTTAGGCGACGGAAACGGCAGCAGGAGACGACCAACGCCATATATTGCCACAGCAAAGAAGTGGGAAACTAAGCTCAGTGGCCGAGGGTTTAGACCAGATAGTAAGGCTACAGGTCCTGTCGAAAACACACCTCCCAAGCTCAGATAATCAAAGCACGCCTTGCGCATCTCCGTTCTTGCTTTATCAGAGGAGGCACAAAAAACTTTGTAAAGTGCACCTGCCAAGGTATTTATTGTCGATGCAACTGGCTGCACAAGATAAAACATAATAAAGATTAGTGAGAGCAAAACCCTGTACTATATTTAGCAATTGAGGAAAAAAGACGTATGAAGAATTCAACTTTCAAAGGAATTAAAGCTTCTACTAACATATATCAAAAGAATATAGAAGACAGACTCTACTATAGTAGTAAGATTGTACCCTATTAACAGAGTGTTAACAATGCGGTCAATAATTGCATCAATTGACATAAACCATCGAACAGTGCAGAAATATTCAGCTGCTCATACTCAACATCAATATTCGCACAGCAAAGATTCTTACAATGGCCATGATTATGACCGCTTTGTTACCTTTCTTAGAGTGTAAAACGAATCCAGGTATTGGCAAAGGGAAGCAGCATCATTTAGGTCATCCAAGGGCCTTAGTAGATTCCGAAGTACGACAATATCAGACAATGCAACAGTCATGCCTCCACCTGTTAGAGGATGACGCATATTGAAAGCATCACCCATCAATAAGGCTCCTGGAGTAGGCTGGGGAGCAGCAGGCATGCTTCTATTCGGCATTGATCTTATGTTTCCTTTATCAACTGCTGCAATGAAGGCATCATGTAGTTCAGGAGGAACCTGGACGAGTAAGCAATCAGTTAAACAGCACACAGGATATATTTCTCAACCAGTATTCCTTCAGTACAAAAGTAATTTGGTGACAATTTGTATTGATAATAATAGGCTACTCAAACATTCACAATAAATACCTACAGGTTGACAACAAAAAACATGAAAAAAGTACCTGAGGGGCCACTACTGTCTTCAAATATTCGGACATTTCCCCATTCGCAATCGAAGGTAACTTCTGGCCAGGCACATCAACCAGACAACGGATTTCCGAGCTACTGATTGGATAAAACAAAATGGGAGAAGGGTCTCCTAATATTACATGCCCATGATTTGCAAATGGCAACTGACTATTTTCCAGGACTAAACCAACAAAATGTGAAGGCACATCTACCTGCAATATATGTATAGGGAAAAATTCAAATCTCTCTCAATCAATAAGACAGTAGTGAACCAATAGAATCAAAAACAAGAAAAAAAAAAGAAGGAATTTTGCATGCAGAAGAAAAAGAACAGAGGCAAGGTTTTCATGTGCGAAGAATCTTGACAAAATACAGAATAGACGAATGAAAAACTTATTACTAGGCGACAATCCTGTGATTAAAAGAAACTTAACCTCTGGCTTGCAAAGAGAACGGCGCAAATTTGAGAAGCAACCATCACAGACAATGGTAAGAGGAGCATATGCCTTTAATTCTTGACCGTCCTTAGTCTTATATTGAACACCCTTAATTTTCCCATTGTCTGCAATCAGGGATGTCACTGTTCCTTGCTCCAACCTCACACTACAGGAAAATCAAACGAAAGAATGCAGCAATTATGATGAACCAAACAGATCAAACATGTTTGCAAGCAGAAATGTGTACATAATCGTCAAGTCAAAATCTTAACAGAAACACAAATAAGAAAAAATAAAAAATAAAGAAGGCATTTCCAAACATAGAGTTTCTGGCCCAATTCAGGCGACCATGGGCAACATTCGCGTTCATCAAATTCAATAAAGCATACAAGCACAGTGTCACAGAAGACCTACTTGGGGAGAGTAGAAGCTTTTTCTCTCATCCTCTGTATAAAACGACCATTATGAAAACTCCTCCCAGCTACATCAGAATGGAACTTCTCCAAGGGGTAAGACAATCTTGTGTGCTTTCCATCCTTGAAAAGAGCATATCCAACCACCCTTTGAGCATCAATATTCTCAACACAATCTGACAAAAAGCATATGATAGTCATCCATTTCGGGACAATTGTAGAGAAGACAGGTAACCATGGGTCGCCATTACTGTCACAGATTTCAAAAAATTATACAGAGTGTCATCCATAACAATCTAAGTCATGCATACCTTCGAGGCCCAGTTCAACCAATTTCAAGTATCCTCCGGGCTGTAAAAGTTCACCAACAATCCTGTCAGGCTCACTCAAGTCTCTTTCAATGACATGCACACGTCGGCCGTCCTGCAATTAACCACAGGGAATAAGTTTTCCACTGAGGATAATGAAAGAGAGAAATGAAAAAGTGTGAATGAGAAAAGGCTATAAATAGACTTCTCAGCTGCAATACTACTTGCGGGCTTAGTTGCTGAATACTATAATCTGGTGTATTCACGTGGATATACATTACCCTAGTGGGTAAAAATGATGTGCGTTTGAACTGGGTGACCAAGACATTCTATATATATCATGAGCGATACAAAAAGGGTCTACAAAATCTGTTATTTTATCCAATAAAAGATACTCGTAGTCTTATAGTTGACCAACAGTACGAGGCAATTTCCTATTGTTCAGCATGCAATATTAGAAATTCAAACAAATTCAATTCCCTTGATCTAAATACGTACTCCTCAGGTCTACAGCTTGATTGATTTTTACCCAACTAGAGATCGTGGACTCTTCAATTCTCAAAGAACGAAACAAACACCCTCAAAACATAATTGAGAGAGCTTTTCTACACTAGATAAAATTTATTGATATCCTCTTTTCACATTTTTGTACATTTCGCCCAATGCATGATCTGCATTGAACAAGGCTCTCCATTCCTTAGCATGGCCACCAAATTCCCTGCTAACTGTTCAATCCATTCCTAAATGGAAGTCCTTACTATTTTTGACGACAAACTTTTATCATTTATTTCTTTCTAAATATAATATATTATGGTATAAAAATATAATTGTTATATTGGCATTGAAAAGTACTTTCATAATATTATTTTTACAATTTTTATGAATATATATTAAAAAACTATTAATAGTCAAAACAATTTCTCACAATCTATCAAGACTTCCTTTCAGAAAAGGAGTAACATTCGGATATACAATAAATCTAGTCCACTTTCAAACCGCCTGCCAACCAATTCAGCAACAAAATAGACCACAATTTGAGTTTGTTACGTACAAACTAGAATCATGTTGATTACGTTACATATATCAAATGGGCAACCTAATAATACAAAAGCTAAATATTCTTTAGTAACAGCACTAAAAGAGTCAAGAAGCAACAATCAGTTCTTCATCCATATTTCAGACCTCACGAGACATTTCAATTTGGGCTGATTAGGGAAAGACTTTTATCCCCTTTTCAACTGCATCTTTTCAGATTTATATATGTGTTCTGGAGTTTACTTTCCCAATATATACGAATAGCTAATCCTCGCCGCCAATTGCATTAACATTTTTTCAAACCAAGCCAAAATAAAATAAAATAAAAAGTACTACATTACATGGGTTTGATATGGGAAAATCCCCAAAAAAATCCTCTACTGTTGTCTCCCTGGCCCCTGCATATTCCTAACACTTCGATTATTCAGATTCTCAGACGTTCGACCCAGTATCCGGCACCAATATAGCCTTCGGCAGTCCCAGCAATCCCACACCCCTCTCCCAAAAGGAAAACAGAAACTACGGTAATTATAAATAAATAAATAAATAAATAATGCAAGTAATGATAATGAGGATGGAAACAGTTGGCAATAATGTGCCAGCTACGCATTTAGAAAGAAAAAGATAAGCTGTATTATCAAAATGATAGTCACAATAAGAATCGTATGAAAGAGAAGCTGGAGAATGGGTTGAGCAAGATATCTGGAACACCCGTCTGCGTACTATTGCATGAGTACATTGCATTTATACCCTAAACTAATACTAACATCGGATTTAGAAACGATAAACATAACTCCGTCGAAAAAGTTTTGACCCAAACAAACACAGGGTAAACTATAAAATACAGAAATAACAAAATTGTCATTAACGGAATAAAATAAAGAGCCACAGAACGGATTCCCATTTTACCTTTCCAAGAGTCTGAGCGAGAGCAGCACCAGCAACGCCGGCTCCGACGATAATAACATCAGTTTTCTCCCTCCTATTTTCACCAAAGCCATCATTATCTTCGGAGCTCCTCACAAAATTCCCATCGATCTCGGGCGTATCCTTCTTCTTCATCTTCACGATATTCCTCTTCTTATAGTTATCGCGAAAAAGGACAGATAAAAGGATAACTAACCCTAAAAAAGATGCACAGAAAATAACAACAATGTTCTCGTCAATCGCCAACTCCATCTCGGCCTTCTTGTTTACCAATTTATCCACCGTATCTAGCAATAGAAGCTCATATGAAGAAGCAGGAGGAGTATAGGGCGGTATATCTCCCTCCTGCTGCTCCTGGATTCCCCTGCTGCGATTGAGAGAAATGTGGCTATTGGCGTGAGGTTGTGTGGAGGCTACGATTCTTAAACTAAAATTGCGTTTGATTTTTTTGGTGTCGTGGATATGGGAGGTGTGCGGTTGAGAGGTACGGTAGAGGAAAGTGTGGAGGGGGTGAATAGGCGGTTGAGTTCTTTATTACGTTGCACTAGGAGTGCATTTATCTTCGTTTTCGTTGCCTCTTTTGGCATTCCAAGCAAGTTAAATATTGGGAAGTCGCCAGAATAAATGTTTTTTTTTTTCACGTCACGTCCATGCACATCGCGTGCGAGTATTATCTAAAAAATAGACATAAAATTATATTATAACTTTTACAAATAAATAACGATATTTATTACCATGCCTAATTTTTTTGTTTAAATAAATAAAAATTTAATCTAATACCACGAAAATATAAATAATTACAAAAAATAATAATAAAATATTATAAATAAAGTTAAGTAATTTAATAGGATTTAGTATCAAATGATATTTGTACAAATTTAATAAATACAAGTACATAAATTAGAACGATAAATAATTATAATACAATAATAATAATAATAATAATAATACATTTATTATGAAGTGATAATAATAATAAATGGGACTACAATAGTTTAAGCAGATAATACTATCAAACTGAAAACATATGTTTTCTTATAATTTGTATGCATACCATAGGAGTCGTCAATTTTTATAGAATTCCAAATAATTTTCATCTTTGCTCTTGTAATCTTAAATGATCCACACATAATTTATCATTAAATCGAATAAGAGAACTAATATTTAATATTCTAAATTCATGACATCTATGTGTTGAACCATCTAATATATAGTGGATAGGAATTGAGGGGGCTTTAATTAGCCTTCTAATAGGAGAAAGCATATTCATGATCTTAGTCACCATCATCTTAATCATCATTCAATAATATATAATTAGACAAGTTGTTGCCATCTTTTTCTTACTCAATGGTATTTATGTCATTACGATACACAATGATATTATCTATAAAATATAACTAATATATGCTTACACACAAGGCATAAACATTATTGTTGTATACCAAAAGTACAAGTACAAAGAAATACATAATAAATTGATATAAAATAAAAAATAATCAAACTATAATTACTATTATTGTACATAAAACTCACATTTGTCATATAAATGCTATTGAGTTTATATAATATCCCAAAATTTACTACGAAAATATTTCGTTTTAGTGGAAGTGCAATAGTAACATAAACGAGTTTTACCGCTATAATTAACATAAGTTTAGCTTATTATACCATATTTATATCAATTATAAATCAAAAAAATGGAATATAAAACATGATAAATAGAGAATGACAGAAACTTTCATAAAATTAAATAACTATAAGTTCAATATAACAAAATACAATCAAAACGGATGATATAGAACTAAGCGTCCAAAATGTATCACACTACAAAAAAACTTATTTATAGCAATGAAACTCTTGCAATGACGACATTTTTTCGTTACGAAAAATGATTTATGACAACAAAAAAATTATGTTGTTGCTAAAAGTTATTACCAAAAATAATTTTTCAATATACCGCACTAAGGAAAGTGTTTTGCAACAAAAATTGTCGTTGCAATAATATAATGACTTATTTACCATGACCTTTTGTTGTTGTGATACATTTAGTAAAGATATTGCAACGACATTTTGTCATTGCAAAACATTTACTAAGCTATTGCAACGACTATCATTATTGTGAATATCTAACCTATTTTTAAGCAACAACTTTAGTGTGTTGTTGGGAAAAAAATTGTTGAAAAATTTAAATATACAAAAACATATTTTAAGCAATGACTTTAGTGTGTTGTTGTGAAAAAAAAACCCTAATTTCCCTCTTTCCAAACCCTGTGGCGCGCAGACAAAAACAAATTATGTGTTGAAATAAATTTTGTGTTCCAGATGACCCCTCACAGCCTCCTACAATATGCAATTGTTGCTGCCGACTTAGGTATATAAGAGCATCAACCTCCTATGCTACATCACAGCATCAGTATACTGCCTCCTACCTCACAGCATCACAACATCAATAAAAACAATTGTTGTCGACTATAGTATCAAGCATTGCCTCCTAATCACCCACCTCCCCTCTTGCCTCCATCTTTTGTGCAAAAAGTTTGGTTAAGGAAGCCCTAATCACCCATCTTTGCTGCTAGTAAGTTTTTTTTATTCATTTCATTTATTACTCTCTTGATTTTGTTCTACTAAGCCCTAATTTACCATTTTTTCAACATATTTGCCTTTATTATCTAGCAATTGAAAGTGTGACCTAATTTTGAAGATTTTTTTGTCAAATTGTATATTCATTAGTAATGTGAGATTTGTTGAAGAAATTTTTGTCAGATTATCCATTAGTAAACAAAACCAAGCATAGATTGATGAAATGCAATTTTGATAATTATTCTCTATGTAAGCTTTGTTGCAATTGATTTAATGTGGTGGGTGCATTAGAGAAAAAGAATAGGGAAATGCGGTTCTGGTAATTATTATTAAAAAAAAAAGCACTGGAAATAGCAATTATATTTTTTTTGTATTTGATGATTCTAAAATTCTTGGTTTGCTATTGTTTTGGTTTGCATTGCATTTGATGGATAATGATGTTCTGTAATTATAGGTCTATGTCTTTTGTTTTTATCCTTTAGACAAGGTCTGTGTGTGCTCATCTTTTGTTCTACAATTGTAGGATGCCACATATTTGTCATAAGAAATGAGTGCCTCCATATGCCTTGCTGAAGAGGTTCTTGATTTTGAGGGTTTTTGTTTGCTTATGTTCATCATTGTTTGGGCAATCTTCTCTTACTGATAATATAGTATTTCTAGTGTAATTGTAGGTTTGACATAATGCATTGGACATAAAGATAAGAAATGAGTGCCATAATGCATTTGTCTGTAATTAATAATGGGCATAGGCCCCTGATTTCAATATATGTGACCAACTTGTTTGCAATTATAGTATGTGATAAGAGTAAGGAATGATGATTAGTAGTAATAATATGCAATAAATGGGGATTAATCAAACTTCTATTTCATCTATGAAAATCTTGGTTATTGTTATATATTTTTATTAACTATATTGGGAGCTACTATATATTGTAAACTTTCGAGGGCCATAACTTTTTCATTGGACCTCGGATTGATGTGATCTATGAGGCTATTTTGGGTATTTTTTTTCAAGATCTATGACATGGAAAATGGAAAATCTAGTTTGGGCATTTTGGGAGCCCATAAAAGGCCATTTTGGCCTCTAAAATGATTTTTTTTGTTAATTTTCATATTTTGTTACGTACTTCACATGAGGCTTAGGTAGGAGCATTCCTTGTTTGTTTGTTTTCATATTTTGTTAACATACCTTGTTTGTAACATTCATTGAACCTAGGTAGGAGTACCTAAAATAGCTAACATACCTAATATAAGTTATTCAACCTTGAAAATGTATTGTACCCTACCTTCTTCGTGTATTTTTTTTTGTATTTTTTCACAATTTGAAGATAAAGGACAAAATGTACCGTAACCATCCTAAAAATGTGATTTTTCTGCATATGGATAAAATAATTATGAAATGATCAAATTTAATATGAATAACATAAAAATAAATATTCAAAAATTTAGAAATGGATTATGAGCATAATTACATAGTAGTGAGGGGTTAGAGGAAAATGAAAAGTTACATAAAATCATCGTATTTATATGGTATAAAAATTAAAGAGAGGTTTGATTTTACATTTTTAAATCCAAATCAAATTCTCTAGTGCTTAAATTATTCTCATGTTTAGCTAGAGTGTTGATACACTTATAATTCTTATTTCTCTAGCTAAATCAAAATCTTTACTAGTTATTATTCGCTTTCATATGTTATCTAGTTGCGTATTCATTCAAACTCGTTGTTTCAAACACAAGTGAAGAGTGGTGAGTTGTTTAGGAGATGGTTTATCTTGAAGTTAAGAGAGTATAACAAGGTAAAGTATAAATTATTTTAGAGTATAAATTATTTTAGAGATATCATTGAGATAGTATGCTCATAAACCTAGTAGAGTAATCGTCATCAAACACCTACCATAAATAAAGGGATATTTAAATCTAAAAGGTAAAACCTTTTAGTAATAGATTTAGAAAAAAAAAACTTTGTAGAATTTATTAAACTATTTTAAAATTATGAGTTTATTGTTTGTTAAATTCTCTATTTATTGGTCATAAATTGTTAATTTGGTGTTATTATTATAAAATGCTCTATTTATCCCTCTAGAGTATCCACATGAGCTTTTAGATAAATATTTTAGGAATTAATTTGTAATATTTTTATTAATATATGATGAAAGAAATTAATGGTGACTCTAAAAGTAGAAATATGGTAAATGAAGTGGGGCCAAAAGAGCATTAAGGATTTCACAACTAATAACATCCATCTTTAAATTAATAAGTATTTTATCTGCTTCACAATAGAGGATCCATAAGATTTTCATCACATGGATTAAAGCATTATAGTTAAATTAAAATGACTAAAATGTACATTAATGAGATGAAAAAGGCTAAATTTGAAAGAAAAAAAATGTTAAAATAGTATAATTTTTATAAAATAACATATATAATAATAATAATAAGTATATATCATCAATTTTGATAAATAAAAAAAGGGTAAGAAATAAGTATTTTACCATGCATAAAATTTTCAAACGTTCACGACCATCCTGAAAATATAATTTTTAACGGACCCATAAAGTTGAGTTTATTAATAGAGTTAATATATTCTAATAAGAATATCTTCATAAGCCATACTATTTATTGAAATTATTTTACACAATGAAATTTTAATTTTTAGATAAATAAGTAGCAAAATATAAATGCTTTGAATCATTCAATCTTTATAAAAAAAAATATTTCATTTAAAAAAACAATGTTTTGCTAGCGAACTCAAACTTTTAAGTGATCTAAAATTGTTGTAAATATCCTATTTATATGTTGTCCATGCACATGCTATGAAGTTATGTTGTATTAGTTTAATGCTCCCACAATTTCCATTATGATTGTAATATCTCAATTCTACGTATCCTCCATCTCCTTTCATATTCTCTATCTCTTTCTCATACTGGATATAATATGTATGGATATTGTATATATAAGATATGATGAATTGCATAGAGTGAGAACCCATACATATCAATGAGAATCATAAGTCTCATTTTCTTTTTCTCTATATATTGTTATATTATGTCTATTTAATTTTATTTATATATATTTTTTTTTGATAATTCATAACAAGGATTGAGAGGTGCCAAAGACTCCTTCGAGGGCCCAAAAAGGCCAAGGAGCGAGGACACCTAATCTAAGAAAACATGAACGTTATGCACTAACTCCTCTATACTATAGGGAACTCCTTACTGCTGTACTTCAACCAAAAGCCAACTCTCAACTTAATAGACATGAGCATCCAGTTGACGCAAAACTCTTGATTGTCAAAGACCACCTTATTCCTGGATTCCTAAATGGAGCCAGTGATAGCAAAAAAGGCTGCCTGCCAAATGACCTTTTCCCTCCCTCTATTCCGGACCCCTAGCCAAGCCAAAGCATTCCTGTTCATTGTCTCTGGCATTACCCATTCGCGCCTGATCCATTTGCAAATATCATAGCACAGTCTCCCCGTCACTTTACAGTGTATAAAGATGTGGTCACTCGTCTCCTTCTCTACCTGACAAAATGGACACCTTGCCTCCGATTCTCCAATAATGCTCATCCGGACCAGTCTGTCTTTGGTATTGAGCCTGTTGTACACCGCGAGCCAGGACAAGAGCGCCATCCGTGGTGGGGCCACACTGCACCACATTAAACTTGAGCTACTAGGGTTCTGGCTCACCTCCCCTATCCTTTGGTACCTAACCTGACAGAGCGATCGCACAGAAAAGGTACTGGTATTGTCGCCCTCCCATCTGATCATATCCTGTCTACTTATGCTTAGCTGACACCGCTGAATGATTATCCTCAGATGCTCTGCTTGGTCCACTTCCCATACGAAGAGGGCTCTTCTCCACTTCAGGTCCCACGTCCATCGTGCACCTTCCCATTTTCCCATGTCCGCCACTTTTTCGTCTTGTTGATTCGATACCGAGTAAAGCCTGGGGAAACAGTTCCTCAAAGCTCCCTGCCCTGTCCAGTCATCGCGCCAGAAGCTAACCCTTTTCCCGTCTCCCACCTCGACCTTCAGCCCTAGATTAGAATTCTGAAGTTCGCAACCTTAATTTTATTTATATTAAAACATATTATCAACACAATTATGCTCCAGATAAAAAAAATTTGCTTTTATGTTGATCTTGTTCGGGATGATAGGGTGCTCATAAGATAATGATAATAGAGTTGACGCAAAGTTCAATAAGTGCTTAATAAAAGAGAGTATATATATATATATATACATTTGTAAGTTATCATTTATATGAATATGATTATTACGTGTCACATAGGATTAATCTACCTTTTTTTTATTTCTTGTGGGATGACTTATTTTTTTGTACAAATATAAAAGGTCACATATGCGACATATCTTACAATCAAGTAAATTTCAAAAACATTGATCCCCTGTTTAATTAAAATCAATTAAGAGTTTTAAGGAGGATATAATATGATCCTAAATTCAGCTCCAAAAAAAGATAAGACAATAGAATTTATTTTTATCTCCCATTTTCTTTATTTTTATGCTAATTAATATTTTAATCAATTTTAATAATATATATTAACAATATGTAATTTAATTTGATTGCATATATGATGATCTCCCTTCTAATTATGAGATGCACGGTAGAGATAGATGGCGATAGAAGGCTAAAAGTCTCACATTCCATAAATTCAAATTAGATCTAATATGATTAATTGAAAAAAAACAAAAGTGATAGATCGGTGGTCACATCACTAATCACCATATGTAGATATCCAACACTTGGAGATATGAAAATCCATCTAAAGTGGAAATATTTAAGAAAATTATATCAATTTAAAAGTGATTGATTAGCGGTCTCATCGCCCATCACTGCATACATAAAAATGATTTATCAATAATCACATTGTTTATCACTACATACATATCTCATCACCCAAAGTTGAATGGAGAGTATAATGCAAACCTCGATTAACTAAAGTTAATGGAGGAATGCTAAAAGTAGCTAATTTTTTTTCCATATATCTAAAGTATGAATAGGTGAGTGCACAAGTTTTAGCAGAATCATAAAGCTCCCAACCAACTTTATTATTTATAAGAATGTACCTAAGGTATGAAAGGATACTGACATAGTTGGAAGCCAAAAGCTTCACCTAGTGATTTAATAGTTCAAAA
Source organism: Tamarix austromongolica (assembly GCA_039764185.1). Taxonomy (NCBI): domain Eukaryota; kingdom Viridiplantae; phylum Streptophyta; class Magnoliopsida; order Caryophyllales; family Tamaricaceae; genus Tamarix; species Tamarix austromongolica. Next base: position 84,815,030 of record CM077818.1, on the reverse strand, counting down.
GGCCATATGCATAATGATCCTAAAGATTGAATGATTAAAATGTTATGAATGCCTTATGTATCATTTTATCAAGGAGATCAAATAGTTAAAAGTCTTTCAAGACTTATATAATACCGATCAAGAATATCAATGATATTGAATACTTCAAGTGCATTTCAATCCAAAAGATATAACTATTTAGTGGTCTATAGACCCAAGCACTAATTTTATTTTTACGTTTTCCATTTAATCAAATTTAATTCTTTTAATTTAGTTTAAGCAATTTTAATTTTTACATTATCTAAAGTATTCATCCTAATGATGAAGTAGTGATGATGGATTTGTGTATAATTTATTAACCACTTATTCATGAGACTATGCACCTACTTTATAATTGGTAGTGATTCAAATCTACCATAGTAAAGCCTCATCCACTGCCATAGTGGTTGGAATATTTATAATAGTTTTCTCGTTATATTATATTTTTTGTAGATAGAGATATTTGATGGTTGAATCCTGAAGCTTACTATCCGATAAGCAGTTTGATGGTTGAAACTTGAATCTTATCTTTCAATTATTAGTTTCATGGTTGAAATGTGAATTTTCTCATTGGATATAAGTAATCTAATGGTAGAGGCTAAAAGATTTCCATCTCATAGCCATGAATATGTTTTAGAAGATTGATTTATCTAACTGAAATGTTATTGGGCATTGTATTTTAAGGATGAAGTAATTTATGAGCTTATAATTGACAAGGATGTACACGTGTATGGCATAAAATTAAGTAAAGTTTTCTTGAAGAAATAATTGGATAGAATTTTTTTTATTTATGATATTGTAGTTAAGTTCTTGGAGAACTGACTATAGTCTATGAGTATTTGAAGGCATTGCTACCATCAAGATCGAATAGAAGTAAACCCGAGATAAATACATAATATATGTATTTAGTATACATAAAAAAAAATCAAAAGGTGTCACTAACTAGAAGTTAGTAGACCACAAAATATTATCTTTGTGACATGAGAAATAATATCAAGTTAGTGAAACAATGATATAATATATTATTTAAACTTGCACGAGCACCAAATTGGAATCTTAAAGATTCTTTTACAGACGTGATAATATAAGAAAATGTAAAATCTTTTATGTCCTTGATAGAATGCAAGTGAACACATGTGAAACATTTAAATGTATCATGGTATATAATGACACATTAATGTAAAGTCACATGTTATATTTTGTGGTTGATATTATTGCAGTGGCACAAAAGTGAATGACCATCTAATTGGGATAATAATACATTCTTGCTTTTTCAATTTGAAAGTAGAACGACTTAGTAGAGTCACTGATTATACATTTAATTCATAGACCTTTGTTAGTGAGGTCTAAACGAAATATGCTAATATACATGCAGAGATTTTTGGTGCGTACCAATTACCTATCACATTATCCCTTAAACCATGTTAATTAGATTAAACTAGATTCTTATTTTAATAATTTGGATGAGCCTTATGTGTACCTACAATATCCCACAGATTCAAAAGTGAGCCACAACAAAGGCTAGAAATATTTATTTTCTCAGCCTTAGGGGAGAGAAGTGTAGATTGAGATTATAAAGTAAGCAAGCACTTAGAATACATCTTTTAGGAGATATGGACCTAAAAGAAAATCAAAATACACTTGATGATGCTTATGCTTACTAGATGTAGCTTAAATACAACTTGCATTTTATTATGGCTAATAAATTATGAAAGATATGTTTTGACTAAATTTCCAAACTACATAGAAGTCCTTGTGGTGACTTCAAATAAGTTAATGGCAAGTATGGTATAAATACACTAGAAGCATATGAAATAGGTCTAAAGAGATAAACCCTTAAAAGAGGAATTATAATCCTTAAAAAAGGTGGAAAACTTGTCGCAATGAATTAATGTGTCCCTATGGATAAAATCTGAAAATAAATTCTGTTGGTAAATAAAATATCCATGAATTATCCTTACACTTGTGTAAGATGGTATGAAGTATACATTAGTGATGTCTTTACCTAAATAGTTGCAACTAATAATGGATAAAATTGAGAATTGTTCTCAATTTATTATGGAATGTCAATGGATAAATGATTGATGAGTTAGAATTGTAAAATATGACTACTTAATAAGCATGATTTACATGGAAAAGAAGTCTAACATTCAAAGGTGTCATAACAATTGACTATAAGTGGGTATTCATAATGAAATAATTTTAAAGTCAATTTGGTAACGTATGTCTTTTTACAAAAGCCAAGTTTTTGTCCTCGATAGGGTTTTTAATAGTGAAGCTTTAAATGTAAGCACTATTACAGTGTGCTTGTACATACAAACAGAATCATATATAATATGACTATAAAGAAAACATACTAAATTAAGGGGAGAAAACTGTGCTATTTTTCTAAGCCATGGTTTTGCCTCACTAGATTTTTCTAGCAAAATTTTTAATGGTACAATATCTTAAAGATGTATTCTTATGATTAAATATTGTAAATATCATAAGATGTACATCTATGGGGGATTGTTATAAATATTTTATTTATATATTAAGTATATATGTACACATTATGAATTTGTGTTGCATTAAATCATAGGTTTAATACTCCCTTAATTTTTCATAAGTCGTAACTCTATAAATTCACCACCTCCTTTCATGTTCTCTATCTCCTTTTCATAAAGGATGTAATAAGTATAGATATTATACATACATAGGATATGGTAAATTTAATAGACTGAGAACTCATTGTATTTTCCTCTCTATATTATTATATTATCTCTCTTTAAGTTTATCAATATTATAACAAAAATAAATTGATTTGTGAATACATATTTGTGATTTTCCATCCATGGACATGTCTCTTAATGCATTACTAGCTTTGTCCTTATGTTCTCTTTGGTAATTAAGTTAACATATCATTCATATGCCACAAAATTATCTAGCAACTTCCTATCAACATACATATACAAATAAGTTTTCTCATCACTTCAATCTACTCTACTTCACAGCTAGCATTACCCATGTTAAATCTTTTCTCTACTATTATATCCAAATATCATTTTTTTTAATATGGTTAAACTATGTAACTATTACTTTTTTTTAAATATTAACTACTCCAATTAATAAAAACCTTTCAAAATGAACAATCAAAAAATTTATAAAAGACATAATAAAACTGATACAAAATTATTAAAATAGATGTATAATATAGGTATTTACATATTGAATATTTGATGTTTTAAATATCGGATGATTGAACATATAGGGAAAAGCTCTAGATGTTTCAAGAGAAAAAGATTACATAACAAATAATTCGTCGGATATTTAAATTTTTTAAATAAAAAGCACATGAAAAATATTGGATAAAAGATTATTTGATCAAAAGATAATAAACCAATCTAATTTAAATCAATTTATTCTAAAGATTTGATTTGACTATTGAGTTATATTATATTCAATTAATAATTCCAAATTTCATATTATATGTAAATATTTAATAAAAATTAATTATTAAAAAAGTATAAATTTAATTTCAATAAACACAATAAATCTTACAAAGACATACAAAAATATTTACAAACTGACCATCCTAATTAAAATTTTCCATTTTAATTCTCTCCCTTTTCAAATTATATATATTTATATAGACACACAATATAATGGTATGAAAAATATATAGTTATATAATTTATCAAATTAGTTAATTTTTGTATTAATCGAGTCAGATATTTAATTTATTTATTTTCATTAATAGGATGAGTTATTTCATGTAAAAAAAATTATTTAAAATTTTAGATCAATTAATTAGATATTAAATAACATAACAAAAAAAATCTACTAAACAATTGATAAAACCATCGTAGTATTAATGATATCTTTAAGTTTGTGAGAACCGATGGTTGCGGATGATCAGGCGAACGCCGATCCAATTTTAATACTATTATTGCTTGGTTAGTAATAGTAAGGTTCGAAACAGAAAAATGAAAGGATAGCTTTTCAATTCTCGCCATATCTGCCATTAATTTATTAGCAATGAACACGGGCAACTATGCATGGGAAGTAGGAGACTACTATCAATGCAACGTTTCACTTTCACAAGATACGTTATCTTTTTTACAAAATAAGCGCGCATTTTTTTTATAAAAAAATAATTATCTATAATTATTATTTATTTTTAAAAAAAAATTAGACTAAAATATTTCTAAAATAAATAATTACGTTTCCGCGTTTTATTTTGGGTACGTGCTTTCCCGTCGCCGTCAGCTCCTCGATCAATTATTTCACAGGACGAGCTAGCTGTCAATAGCTCTGCTCTCGTGGCTCTCCCTCATCCACGTTTGTTTGCCTCTTTTAGTTATAATTTCAATAGCATTGCTCTTGTGGGCTGGGCTCTCCCTCATCCGCATTTATAGAATTGCTCTGGTGGGCTCCCCCTCATCACCCACGTTTGATTTTCCGTCGTTGTCGACATATTAACCTCCTCCGCATCTGTCAATTTTAGCATTACTCTCGTGGACCGTCTTCATCCACGTTGCATTTACTTCACACCTTTCGTGAGACGCTTGTTCTTTTTGTTTGGGAATTCAAATAATCGAAACCGCGATGTCTTTTCTTACAGGACTCGAATTCACGTAATTTCGCGCGAAATGCTCCACTGCAGTTGAGGGCTCTATTGACAAATGATAATTTCCCGATCGCTAATATATTAACGTTTAGGTAAATAATACTCTTTCTGTTAAAAATCGTTAAATCGATTTATTAAAAATTTTTATTAAAATCAATATTTTTTACATTTTACATATATATCAAATATTTTATTATTTTTTATTAAATGTTATGCATATAATTTTATAATATTCATAAAGAACTCATTTCAGAAAAAGAACAAATGGGTTTCAATAAACCTAACTTTCTTATACACTTCATCGAACCAATCATATATAATTTCTTCCAAAATATATTTTCATTTTAAATTCATAATGTTTTATGAGTATTTCATTATATTTTGTTTCGTTGTAGCACTTTATGATTCGCATGCAGATTCAACTCATGCAACACGTTATGTAATAACTAATATGTTGATACATGACATGATTACTAGTGATCATCTCATGTCTTTCTTTTTTAGAAACACTTGCATTCTACGTTATGATCCTAATATCCATATAGGACGAACCTATGCATTGTATATTATGAACATGGGTGTGTTTTATGTTGAACTTGGACGTGTTTTTTTTTCCCTCTTTTTACGAACCTAATTTTTTTTACTATGAACCTAATTGTCTCATGTGATGTTCATAGAAATTATATTTTGTCTTCAAAATTAAATAAATGTTGATGTAAGAGCAAACACTTAAAAATTGACATTCATTATTATGGAACCAATTATTCTTTATTTAGAAAGGATCTTCCATAAAATTAAAGACAAATGGATAGTTACATTGTTAGTAATAGATGAAACATATCATACAAGTTACTAAGCAAGTAAGTGCATGTGCATGGCATGCATAGCATGCATAGAGTGCATGGCTACATGCAATGGGGAAATAATATGTAGCTTGGACGTGCATATTAGTTGATTTAGTTAATTAATTAATTAGTAGAGTTAGAAATTAGCTATAGAATACAGTAGCATAAATCTACCTTTTAAAAAAATATTCTATATTCTAGTAACTTCTAACTAGGTATCTTTTGAAGAATTATATTTTTTAGCTAGTATTTTGTTATCGATATCCTTTGCTATATAAATTCATAGAAACTACGATTGAAGATAGATCAAGATTGAATTGAAGTTGAATGCAAATTGCAAGTATTGAATTCTGTGTGAGTTCATCTTAAGTTTAATCAAATTTGTGTGAACGATTAATCTTGAAACCCTTAATCTCTTCGTCTGTGTGAGTTAGAGATTAAGTACGATCTTTTCTAATCTCCATAACCCACGTCCTTCTATCCATATTTTTTTGGCCAAACACATCCCAAAATCAAAACCCTAACCCTAAATTTTGAACCAAACCCTTACCCTAACCTTAACCCTACTTTTTGAAACTAACCCTAACCCACGACACCTTCTATCATTAAGCCCTAATTACCGAATCATCATCTTCATTATCTCATCATTGTCAAATCATATTCATCATTCGTCTATCAAATTTAAATCATCTTAATCATTCACTCATCATCATCAAATCACCATCACCATATTCGAATCATCATCATCATTATCCTATATTATTTGAATATCTTTGTCATCAATACATCACTTTCGAATCTTTTACTTCTTAATTAAAACATAATCAAGCATTAGGTTTACTAATTTGACAATTCCATATTCCCATAAACATCAAATGTATTAGCAACATGTCATGAAAGTATGAGTTTTATGGTATAAACCTAATCATTTCATATGAAGTTGATTGGAAGTTTGTTGTCTTTAGTGGATTTTTTTTTCTTTGTGAACCTAAGCTTTTTTTTTTATATCAATTTGTACTTTTTATGTCATGAACTTGGAATCTTTTTTATCACGAATTGATCATTTTTTTTCATGAGCCTCACATGTTGTGAACATGATGATTTTTGTTTTGTCATGAACCTTACATATTCATTGGGATCTTTGTTTAACTTCAACAATACTTTTAATCTATTTTACCCTTGAACATGTGCTTTTTTTCCCTTATCATGAACTTGGGAATTTATTTGATGAACCTAATTGTCTCATGCAATTTTTATAGAAACTTTATTTTTTCTTCCTAATGTGATAGGTCTATATGTTACATGTCATGAACTTGTGTGCTTTTATTCATAAACCTTAGAATTTTATGTTATGAACCCGATATGTTCATTAGATGAACCATACCCTTTTATGGAATGAATCCAAACGGTTAACATACTAAACCTATCATGTTATGAACCTATCCATTATATGCCTTGAACCCGAGCATTTTGTGGCATCAACTTTGAGTTCTATATTATGAACCTAACAATCTCATGTTATTTTTATAGAAAGTTTATTTTTATCTTCAAGATATGATAAATGTATGTGTTACATGTCATGAACCTATGTGCTTTTATTTTATAAACATATGAGTTTTATGTCATGAACCTAAATCATTTAATGATATGTTAATTGAAAGTTTGTTGTACCCAATATTTTTTCATTGTGATCCTAACCTTACATGTTATGAATCTAGTCATTGTATACACTAAACCTAAGCCTTTTGTGTTATGAACCTCACTGTTTTATGTTATAAACCTAATCATTTCATATGATACTGTAATTTTGCGATACAAAAATATATAGAAAAAGACATTAAATAAGAACCACTACCCTTCTTGTTCATTGATTTCAACATTTGTGTTCCTTAATAACATATTCATCACAAGCTAAACATATACATTTTATAAAATGAACCTATTTATTTTACGAGATGAATCTAACATAAAAATTTAACATATTGATTAATATGTTGACCATAAACAATAAACATACTAACCATAAACAATAAACATACTAAGCCTAAATCTTTTGTGGAATGTAGGAATTTAAACGGAATATATTTTTTTTCTGAAATATGATGGGTTTTGACTTACCTATAGTTAAACAAATATGAAAAAAATGAATATGGGTATGGATATAGATGGAAAAAAAACTTGTGGACACAGTTATAGATATAGGGTATCCATATCTATATTTATAAATTGTATTTTTTTTTTATGTTTAATGGATTTTTTATGATGTTTGATCTTGACTTGAAAATATATTTCAAATCTGATTTGGAAAGGAATTAGAAAAGTTGATAAAAAAAATGAGTGTTTTTGGTGTACTGATGGGTTCTATGAACTAATTGATTGGTTAATCATTTTTAGTGAGGCTTTAGTTCAATGTAATTGATCAATCGGTTTGAAGAGGTGAGTGATTTTGGAATATTGATTTCTCTTGGAAAAAAATATTAAAATAGTTGGAAACTTTGGTAATCCATCTCCGATTTGTTTTCTAGGTAACCTTTAACTCTTTTGATCTTTATCCCAGCATTTTCCTTGCCTCAAGTGAATTTGAGGGTCTAAACTGGTAGAAAAGGGGGAGGATGACCTCAACCCCTTGTATTCTTATTCCTCTTTCCTTAGTACAATTCTAGAATAGACAATTCGTTCAATATTGTCACACACACTCGTAAGATTTGTTTTCCATGTTGATCTACCATTTTCCTTCTTGTGTTTGACCTTTCTCTAAAAAATCTAACCTGTATTTTTTTTAAAAAAACACCACTAGAGCCCTGTGAGGAAAATCAACTTTGTTCTTGATAAATCTACTCTGTAGGGTTTGATTTTGATTGGTAAAATTAGGATTTTGGTTTGTTGCACCTCTCTCTTTCAATTCTTAACCAGATATTTGTGTATAAATAGCTATAATCCTCTTTAGAATAATCAACTAGTTTTCAATTCCTTTCTAAATCAACTGGCTAAACACATCGACTAGTTTGTGCTTAACCAATCAATTGGTTGTTAGAACAATTGATTAGTTAGCCAAACTATTTGACTAATTCTCTAGTGATAATTCTAGATGGTCTGTAGTTAACCCATCAACTGGTTTTGATAGGGAACTCTAGGGTTTAACCGAGCCAAACCGATTGACTAGTAACGCTAGAGAGTGTTTTTTTCTTCTTTTGATCTTGGTATGATTTGAGAATTGATATTATGTTATAACATGATTATTTAATGATGAAATTAATTAATTGACCTAGTGAATGGATTAATAGGATTATAATTCATGGTATTCTTAATAAGTGCCTTTGAAAGATTTGAATAGGTAAATTAGAGTAAATATGATATGATGCTACTATTGAATGATATATTTTAGATTCTTGGCATAAATGGATTAACATAATGGGTGAATAAAACTTGGAAAAGTACTAATGGAATTTCCATCGCACATTTTAGATGGTAATGATGGTTAAGTTGTAATGGTGTGGATATGTTGTTTTAGTTGTCGTGTGAGTCTTATGTGATAACATAACTTTAGAGAATAAAACACTAATAACTAAAAGTAAAATATGATTGAGTAGTAGATGGGTCCAGATTACCCAATCATCGATTAAATACTAATGATTAATATGCCCTTTGGCGTTTATGGTGACTTCTGTCTTACCTTCAAGCGAGATCCTAATAGATCTTGGTATCTTATCTACTTTAGACACTAATGATGTACTAGGAAGTATTGATACTAAATAGTTTGATCAATTAGGTAGTTTATTTGGCTTTAGCTAGGACTTTATGTCTATTGGTGGTTACTTGGCTTCAAACAAACTTTATGTTCATTGATGGTTACTTAACTTCGGGCGGATTTGATGTCCTCTAGTTTAATATGTCTTCCATGGTATTGTGAAGCCATGGGATGACAATCCAACCCATTGCATAAAAATTATAATGACTTATGAGTAAATAATATAATAGGCTACATGAAAATGGAATATGGATCTAAAGGTGTGATTTAAGTAAATGGACCTTAGAAGAGCCTAGTGAATTGCTTGAATAACTTGCTAACTTGATTATACGTTGCTACCCATGATAGCTATATTATAATGATAAGCATGATGAGTTATGAATGATTTAAGTTTGGTATGAACTGAAATTTTAATGCATTATATGATGATAATAATACATGTAAATCTAATTATATTGTGTAAGCATGATTTCTATATTATATATTGGTCTTGCATGCTCGTGACTTTTGTTAAAGAGGTAACTTAGCTTACTCAGTATATATTATATTGATGTACATGGTGTTCAATCACCTACTCAATCCCACAAGCTAAGGATCATGTACAAGTTCTTGATGGAGGTCGGTAGTTAGCTTACCTTGTGTTGGGCTTGGAGACATGAAAACATGGACATTCAGAGATTCTTTGTAGTTGGCCTATCTTGTGTTTTGTATCTTCTATGAATTTCGGATATTTTAGAAACTCTTTGTGGTCTTATTCCTAAATGCTTAATTGTGATATTCCTATGATATATATATATATATATATGTGTGTGTGTGTGTGTGCGCGCGCGCGCGCACTCCATTTCTTATATTTGGTTTGATTTTCTTATCTTTGTATCTAACATGGGAAGGGCAATGGATGTCTATCGTGTATTAGGTGCGGTGACAGCACCTCATTTTTTTTAGGTATATTTGGTATTTTCGCTTCCGCAATGTTTTAAACGAATTTTTTTTATAGTAAAAAAATGAGGGTATTACAGTAATGAACCTAATTCTTTTAATGAATAAATCAAATTGATTTACATAATCATCCTAACAAATAAAAAAAGGGCAACAATTTAAAAGGAACACACCCTTGTTCATTAAGATACAAACATAGATACTTTTATGCATGAACCTAAATAGTTAGCGTAATGAACCTATATATATAGTACAATGAATCTACACAATTTATGCGATGAATATAAATAACACATGCATCACACAAATATATAGATACCACAACACCTTAACCATTCATGTTCATCCATCTAAAAGAAAATATACTTATTAAATTTCATGCTAATCTAGTTGTCTTAACTCTTCGTCGCAAATTGTTCAAGTCGATTTCTACCAATTCTCCAATGAAATTACTATCAAATTTTTATACAAAATTGAATTTTTATTTTCAATCATTTTTGAATTATGAATTGCGATTTGAAAGTATTAACCAAAAAGAGAACTGAGATTAAAGAAATTTAGTATGAGATCAAAGCAATTTAGAAGATCAAAACAATTAAGAACTTCATTTGTTATGCAATTAAATCGAATAGGTAAAACAAACATATTTTGAATAATCTACTCTGAAAAAGTAGCAGATAATAATAATTTTGACTTGAGAAAACTATATCTGCAACTGAATGAATTCTATAATTCTACACTAGTTATTTATCTAACGTGTAGGAAATTGGTCATTGATCAGTCTCGGTTAGACCATATGATATAAATTGCACAAAAAAAATTTACATACGCAACTCAATTGGCAGGAGGTGATAAATAAAACTTGACTACCTAATGAAATATCAACAATAATAAAATAGGAGCAAATTTGCCCCTTTGGATTCCAGTTTCTGAACCAGCGTTGCACAAGGTCTGTCATTTTGCATCTCGATGATATTTCAAGGATAGGAATGGAGTCAGAAATGGAGGGGCGGAGGCAAAAGGCCTTGTAGAAAGAAAAAAAATTAAAACTCAGTGGTTGGTGATCAGATGCTTTCCGATATTCTCCCTCTCAACATCGGCTCTTGCTCATCACCATCAACAGTGTTTGACCTTAGACCGCCATCTAATCCTTCCTTCTTTCAACCGTCATCCTCTCGATTTCAGGGGAAGTTTGGAGAACTAAAATAATTTTGTTCACAACCATTACTCAGTGGCTAATTGCTATTGAAAAGGAGCAGAAAAGAAAGTTACGGAGGAATTGTAGAGGAAGATGAAGAATTGCAGAGGGCGCACCGTCTAGAGTTCATTAGTCATTTTTTTTATACCATATGCGGCAGACATTTTAGGAATATGGTTAGGATTTTTATCATTTTAGAATTTAGATTTTTGTTAGTCTCCATTTCCTAATTTTCTACCGACTAGCGGTTTTCCATTTTTCTTTCTCCATTTTTGCGTCCCCATCTTTGCGCAAGATTGGTCTGAACCACGAGATACACAACCCTTGTCTCTGCATACCATTTGATCGCACTATTATCCCAAAATCCTATATGTATTGAGAAAGTAAGCTAAAGAATCTAGTTCATGAAATGTACACCATAAAAACAAATAGGGAAAACAAGATAATGATATATGAGTGACGACCAATTCACGTAGAGACTCTCTTATTTATTATCCTTGCTCCTCTCCTTCCTCTTTCTGTTATTTTGCTTCGCGCCCTGTATCAAATCAATGCGAAAATATCATTAGCATAGTATTATAAGCTTTGATATTAAACATTTGCATATATATCCGAGCGTTAACGTTTTACGCAAAGGAATTCAGGGCTATGGAAAGTCAAAACGACACATCTTTCAGAAATATATAGAACAGCCCGTTGATACCTCAGCTGAAAATGTCTTCAAGGGGTTTCCGCCTTTCTTGAATTTTTTCTTTGGTCCTGAACGGCGATTAGGTTTATTATTTCCCATCGCAGCTTTAGCAATCTTGAGAATCTTGCTGGCTTCCTGTGTTGTTGGGTCCAACAGGTACTCGGGAACGTTACGTAGGTGAGAAGGTGGTTCCTTCTTGCTAAGAACCTTGTCATGTTTTAGAAGATCTGCAAAATACAGTAGGTAAAACCACTAGATCTCGTACAGCCCCTAGTGAAAAATCTTAGAATAAGGAGAAGACCGTCAAAACTAAAAGTTCCTCACCTAGATCTCTTGGATTTTCTTCAAAATGTGCTTTCAACCTGCATGTAAATGCATGATCAGCAAACCAGTCGAAGCCTGCTTATAAAATAAACATGGTTTCCGTTTCTCTCGGGATGCCATAATATTTTCATTTTGCATCTGCTTAAACTACAACAAACCAATTGTCGAAGCCTCTGACAAATATATTGGTATATGTTAATTTTGTCTCTGGTAGAACTACAATAAATAGTCAAAGCATCTGATGAATACATAGGCGCAGTGCAATCCAGCCAACGATGTTATCCATAAAATAATATAACTATATAAAATAATAATAATAATAGTATCGGCAGAAACTCCAATGGCGAAGATGGATATCAACTCACTTTTCAGAATTTAGTATTTCATTCCTCAGATCTTGAGCCCGTGATTCTTTCACAGCAACCCTTGTTACACTCCTTCCAGCATCCTGCCACAGTCCACCAAACAGCTGTTATGTCCTATGAACTTCATATACATTACATGCACTCGCATTGCTCCCAACTGTTGCTAGTCATCCCTCATAAGAAGTGTAAAAATCTACTATTCCTAATATACCCTCACACTTTCTGATACTTTTCATAAAATTCCGTTAATTGCAAGGGAGAAAGAGAGGCAAAATAGAAAATATATCATTCAATTTCTGATACTTTTGTAGGACTAAAATTATAAAATAAAATCGAAAACCTAATGCCTCTTATATTATAAAAGGGAGAGAGTACAATGAAGCTTACATATTACCTTATTAGGCTATGCAACTAGCATTTAATTACCTCCATTCCCCACCCCACCCCACCTCTCCCCTGAAAAAACAGAAGAAAAAAGAAACCAAGAGCAAGAAACTATAGATTTTAAAAATACAGGAGGGCCCAATGTACTTCACGTCAAAAGTGACTCCAGCATTGCAATCATTTTTTGATGTTATCACGAAAATCACATATGTCAAGTCAGCTAAGGAACTGCCTTTTCACACTCTCTACAGGCAGTTAGTTATCTCTTACATGAATAAAAATGAAACACAAATATAAATAACTTAAATATCCACACAAGATCACCCCTGAAGTAATTCATCAGTTCTGAACCCATTTTCTGTCCGGTTGAAAATGAAAATAATTCAGCAGCTATTACTGTTAATATCTATAATCCATTTCAAGAACACGCATCAACCAGTACCTCTGCCCTGTATCGTAAAGACTCCACTGCATTCTTAGTGAGCAAGGGAAATGGAGCAATGAAGTTTGTATCACCATCTTCCCCTTCACCTAATGTAGATTTTATTTCTTCAAAAATTTCCATCTCATTGGGAGAGACCTGGGAGCAGAAGAATATGAAAGTAGATTTTAGACAAGGGAATATATGCAAAAAGAAAAATATCACTATTGAAAAAATAAAAACAAAAAAAGAGCATTAATAATAACAAATTATTGAAGCAACGATTCCGGTAGTTTAGCTACGTTCACCCACTTCCCTTCTCTGTGTCCACCAATATCACAGTCACATATACTCATTTTTCCTTCATTTACTAAATTATATATTCATTTTTATCTGTGCCATTTTCCTTTTGGGAACAGAGGAGATGGCTGGTCTGCGGGGCTGTCCAATAGAAGGAAAGCAAGCCAGTTACAAAAGTGTCATCCTACCAACTAAAATTTCAAATATAAACTCAAACAGATGGAGACTCAATATTTCAGAGATCCAGTGAAAGATTAATGTCAAAACACGTACAAGGGATACAGATGCACCAGTATTGTAAGCCCTTCCAGTGCGCCCAATTCGATGCACATACCCTGCAGCACTTTTTGGCATTTCAAAATTTATAACCTGAAAGCAAGCATAGTTGAATGTAGTGAGTGGAGTAGTGGAGATGAAGGTCATAAGTAAATGATACTATACATAGATAACTGCACAAGTTAATATAAGCACAGCAAGACAAAACATCTCAATTTTATGGCATTATTGGCATTCATATCATGGAAAGTTATCATAACATTCAGTTCAATATAATCAAACAAGCCAGATACCTAAATCAGAAAAAAAAATCTTACAATTTTTAAGATGCACAACTAAAAGGAGTCAATCCTCCCAAAAATAATAACAACAATAATAATCCTACTTGGCTATCAAACTGGATGATATTCTGAAATAATTATATTGATAAAGTTATGATGAGATGAACATCCAGGACATTTGGTCTAAGAGATATGAGTATGACTCATGCATTGGAAAGAGGTCTAAAGTTATGTCATGAGAATGCCCCTATTTTTCTATAGGCCCTATAGCTGCTTATTGTTTTTCCACAGCAATCATCGGCAACAATCTAGGTTTGATTCTGGGCATTTTATACATAGACACTATGCTGCAGCTTCAGTCCATAACTTGATTATTTCAAGTGATGCCTAGATCACCAGTGCTGTATGATTGTCACTTTGGGTGAGAGAGGGTGACATATTACCTCCCCCCCCCCCCCCTCATTTCTGCCCAGCCATATATTTCCCATTAAATACATTTCAAAATAAACATGTATATTCAAGATTTGTAATTCCAAAATAATAAATAAGATATCATAGTCAATGCCTCTGACATAAATGCCAAGAGAAGCTAACACAACTAGGACATATGATTCCCACTTTGAAAGCAATATGCCCCGATTACCATTTAATATTTTCCACTTCAACCTACTTGTTAACCTTCTATCGCTAACATTTTAGAAGTGCATGGAAATCTCTTTTTTGTTTCATTTTTTTTTTAACATTTCAGTTCTGGAGCAATGTAAAAACGCATCTGGACATAACTATCATAATCTTTAGATTTGGCCTGAAAAGTTATTATCCTTGGCAACTGATCTAGTGATATAATTCTAGCCTTGAATACAAGAAATCCCAATTTCAGTCCTGGAATCTCTTTGCATTAGTCATGCAGGTCTTTAAATTAGAGCATAAGGCCTACCGATATAGTTCTTGCTTTGGGTATGAACAGCCTAGGATCACTGCCCCAGGATCAAAATGAAACTTTTAAATTTTATAACAAATTACATTTTAGTTTACTTTTGGGTGACTTTTTTTTCATTAAGGCTGTGTACTGTTTTTATGCAGAAATTAGGTCATTTTATACAGTTGATTTTCCTATTCTATCCCTCAAGTCAAAACATATCAAATTTGACATTAAGTAGTCAACCAAAATAATCCTGTTGATTCAAGTTCTATCCTACAAAGTCTCAATGCGATTCAAGTTCTATTTATAAAATTTGGTTAATTGATTCAAGTCTAGTTCCATAGAGAAAAAGTTTTTTGGCTGTAGATAATGTTACAGTCCCAACTTCGAAATCCTACCACAGCTTGATTCTGGTTCTAATTAGGACCTGTCTTAGGAGGATATGTCCTCTTCTTAACCGTGTTACAATTCATGCACTTATATAACCCATGAGTCCCAATAAATTAAGATTGAAGGAATTAAGAAACTGGATGGAGGGGAACTAGTTGTGAGAGGGGCATGGGAGGCATGGAGAAGATTGGTACTGGCAGATAGGCTGCACATGTAGAGGGGAGAGAGAGAGGTGGCTAAGGATATGAGCATGGTATAAAATATCAGCTGATATGTGATATATATTAGAATTTGAGCCTAGTGATACACAATAATGTCAATATGTGGTGGTGAAACGTGATGCACTGACATTTAATATTCACCCATATATATTTTAACTATAGTTTTAAAAACTGGACCAAAACAACCGGTCGGATCAAAAAACTGAAAAACCGATCAGGTCACCAATTATATTGCATGTACCGGTTTTCAGGATCTCAAAATTAGTAAAAACCAGTCAAAAATTGGTCGGACTAGTGAAAACAACTGAACCGGTCAGCCGAACCAATTACAAACCGATCAAATTCATATGTAGTTTAATTTTTTATGTATTTCATATTTTTTGACTTAGTATATAACACTGGTCCGACCAGTCCAAACCACTGGTCCAACTACTAAACTAGTGAACCAATTATGATACCAGTTCGATTACCGGTCTGGTTTTTAAAACTATGATTTTAACTGATATATAGTGATCAAAAATTACACCGCAACATTTGTGATATAATATTCATCTTCTAATATGCTTCAATATTGCAAATCCATAACCATGGTTGCAACTACGACTGAGATTTTATTTCCTAGTTAGAAACCCAACACCTTGAAGGTGCTAGAATGCTCCACCTGAGAGGTGAAACATGTCTACATCTAAGTAACTTGAGTGGGGGTGTCACTCGAGGCGAAACAAGAAGCATCTAAAATAGGGGTGTTGCGATGGCTACCGTTGATTTTATTTTTCATTGAAACTGAGATGAATAACTTAATAAGGCGGGTATTGCTTAGCCTGCCCTACTGAAGTTGTCAAAATCACAAATTTGCAATTTGTTGGCAGAGACTTAAGGGTAACAATCAAAGGGGAGTAGCAACTAGCAATGAAGGAGGCATTAGGGATTGAACATGCCTAGTGATTGGTGTACTGAAGATGGGTGGCTGGTACGCAATGAGGGAAGTGGCGGCCAATAGTGGTTTGGTGATGGTGGAAAGGGCCTACTAGTAGTCAATCACGGCTTTGAGGGTTGGGTGAAAGGTGGTTTGGTATAGGGGGTTGGTGCAGTTTGGAGTTTAGTGGAGTAACAAGGGCTAGCAAGGAGGATTTTGATCTTGATGTTGCAATCATGGCTGGTTTTTGTGGAGGTGCTATAGGGGGTTGGGTTGTGGCGAGGGCAATGATGAGATGGGGTGGTTTTTGGGGAGGTGCTAGGGTCAAAGCCCTTATCATGGTTTTGGGGTTGTTCGGCAAGTGGGAGAAACAATGTTCTAGTCATGGGGTGGGAGAAACGATGGAATGAAATTTTATGGTTCATAGATTCAAAAGTTGGTGCTCTTTTTCATCCTTTTCAATTAGCAGCTCCATTTGTTGCTAGCTACGTGAGAGTTTTGGTATCCCTTTCAATTGGTTTTCTTAGCCTTGTCACAACTCTTATGCTTGTAACCCATGAAGCTAGATGAGTTAAGATTGAAGGAATTCAGTAACTTTTTTTTTTCCAGGGTGAGGGGGGAATTAATTGAGAGAGGGATGTAAGAGGTGTGGAGGCCGTGGAGACTACAATTGGTGAAGGAGGCTAATTAGATCGAGCACACTAATTAAGAAATAATAAATTTTAAAAAATAAAATTCTAAAGATGATTAATATACCCTTCCATAATATACTTTTGGCAACTTAGTGTTTGTTTGGAGCTACTTATCCAAGATAACTACTTATTTAGAAAAAAAAAATTAGTTTAATTTTTTTTTAAATAAGTAATTATCTTAAATTACTACTTTTGATAAGTAACTTCAAACAAGCCATTAATCATTAATTAATGAAAAGAGATTAGAGGATACAATAGGAAATTCTCTACTGAATCTAAATAAAAGGACTAAAAAAATAGAGTGCCTATAGTTTTTTAATACATATTAATATGTATTAAAATTTAGAATAAATGGTACATAAATTGATTAAAATGCCCATATTTGAATTTAAACAAATTAATTGTTATGGAATACATTAATAAGGAAGAAGAAGATAATTTAGGAAATATAAAAATAAATATTTTTTAGAACTTAGAATAGGACTTATATGGTAAAAAAAATAAATAAATAAATTATAAGCCCTCTATTATAAAATGGAGTGAGTATCTAGCCAAATGATATCCAACTAAATAATAGCCAAACAAAAGATATAGTTAAATAATAAGAGATATATTTGTCTAGCTAAATAAGGCTCGAGTGAGATTTACGGGTCCTCTCAATAACAAAATCAAGAACCTTCACAATTTCTATTAATCAATTCAAGTTCTAATATCTGTCAAATATGTGTCTGCTTTGAATCCTATCTGCTCAAGATAGATTATTTGATTTAAGTCTCAGTTCCATTGAATTCAAGTTTTTTTACTTGGTTAAAAGGTAAAGTTTATGCTAATTGATTTGAGTTCTATTGCCACCTAATTCTGAGTCATCTTCAAATTATATTTATTCAAATTTGTTATTTGTTTCAAGTCTCAGTTTCACCACTTTAAATTATTTGCCTAGGGATACAAGGTAGATTCTTTGTTAATTGATTCAAGTTTTATTGTTTACTAAGTTTAAGTTTTCATCAAGTTCTATTGATTTAAATTTGTTGATAGTTTCAAGCCTCAAACTCATCTTCTCAGGTCCAAGGGTCCCAAAGCAATAAAACCGCAATTGCGGTCAGGCCATTGCAATATTGGGGTGTCTCAGATGATATTTTATATGTCACGGTTGTCATGGCATGAATTTTCATTATTTTTCACAACAAATATCCGCAAATATCAATCATATATCGGCAATATATGCATGGACTTTTTTTTCACAACCTCATTTCACCAAGATAGCGTATTAGGATTTTCAAAATCAAGACGTCTCAGCTGATATTTTTTTGTAACACCCCCCTCCCAAAACAAATAAAATGCACATTTCATGTTGATTTATTCAAGTTTTATTATTTACCATGTCTGACTTCTATTTACTCAAATTCTGTTAATTAATTGATTAAGTCTTGGTTCCATTTAGTTCAAGTCTTCTGGCTCAAGGATAAAAAGTATATTGTCTGCCATGTCAGAGTTTATTTCTAAGTTATATTGATTAAACTTTTGTCAATTGGAGTCAAGTCTCAATTTCATTGCTTCAAGTTCTTTAACTACAAATAAAAGATACAACGTTTTTTTTTTTTATTTGATTCAAGTTCTAACTATTCTTAGCATATTTACTCACTATAATTTTGTTAACATTCAATTTACAAAGTTGTTTGTCTGAATGAAGAAAAAAATTTCCAAATTCTAAATGTTCAATTATCAATTTTTTGTAGTTTGTTTCAATTAAGAAAACTCAAGACAAATACTTTTGTATTTTGTATCAGTGAAGAAGAAAATAAAGAAGATAATTTCCTATGAAAATTGTTTCAATTTTATAAGCCATTTGTATAATTGTGTTTTTAAGGTTCAATTCAAATTTATTGAATTGTTTCAATTAAGATAAAACAAAGAGAATAACATTGTTCTGATTTTATACAAGTTGTACGCACAGTTTTATGCCGTGTCAAAGTAGTTCAAAGACAAATATTGTTCAAGGAAGTATTCTAGAGTTTGTAATTGTGTAAGCCCTTTTTTTCTCACTTTCACTTACTAATGTATGGTTACTTCTTATTGTCCATTTAGTCAAGTAAATATTATTTCACCTTCAATGAACAACAATTTTTCTATATTCCAAAAATCCAAATTATAGTTTGCAAAGCTTAAAATCCGTGCGTTTTAGAAAACTAGTTTATATTATACAAATTTGCATTATGATTTCTTCAAGATTGCATTTTCACATGCAGAAGAAAGGTACAATTTACTTAACTGGGGTGCAGTTAGCTTATATTCACAGAACAAGGAACTGCATACATTTTACAGCCAGCAATATAGGTTCTCAAACTGTGCTGCTTCACGTTATGAAGAAAAACATAAATATCAAATGACTATTAAACATGCTTGCAAGAATACTAGTAAATCAAACCAAAATATGTAGAATTTCAAGATGCTAATTACTTACAAAAATCATCATAGTTAGATATACAATATTCCAAATAGAGGGAAATGCCTCCATCCTATTCTCCTTTATTATTACAGGTTATTATATCAGCAATTCAGAAGTCAAAACATCCCTGCCCCTTCATCGTATCATCATCTCGGATTGAATTCTAAAAGCAAATAAAATAAGGTGGATTACTCTACTGCCTTAAGAATCTAGGGCATTGGTCCAGTGACACAATTTATGCTTTGGGACAAGAGGTTCCAAACTTGATTCTCAGAATGTGTCTATTCCTAGTAGCATCTGTACTTTTCTATAGTTAAGTTTTAGAAGACAACTGGCACTTTTATCAGTCTCTATCCTCATTTAATACTGCATTGTTTATGTTCTTGGTCAACTGCAAATAACCTCATTATCATTTCTCATAAAATTCCCAAAAAACAGTATATAACATGGATTATTAGCCCATCCTAGCTATCATATAGGGCATTCAGTCTAACCGTACCATTTTCAATTCAGGTACAAGAGCTCTGAGTTCAATTACGGGATGCCACTTTCTAGCAGATCTTATACCTTTTATGGTTACACACCAGACATCAACAGCAGTTGAAATCTTTTTGCACACTAAAGATCTAGAATAAGAAAGAATGAATGGGCAAGCTTTCTAAACCCATGTAAACAGACTGAGCATCTGGTCTAGTGGTAAGCCTGAATCATACAATTAAATATCAATTCCGATACATAATATTGATCGATATTTATAGGATTTTGGGTCTAATATGTGAAATTGATTGACGATACGTGACAGTTTTACAATTTCATGTATTTGCCTGTGATGTAGGTTATCCAATATTTGCTAATATTTGTGGTAAAAAAATTTAAAAAATTACAACATATAAAATATTGTTCACAACACCCCGATACCACAACCGTAACTGCAATTGGGACCTTGGTTTTATTGCTTGGCCTGAATGCGAGAGGTCCCTTGTTCAATTCTCAGAATCAACCAGTCAGCTTTCACACTTTCTATATACATTTTGGAGTAAACAGCCAAGCAATTTTATCATTCCTTTCTTTCTTTTAATACTGCCAAAAAAAAAAAAAAACATGCATGCAATCCCTAACTGCATATTATTTGATCACTCCACTGTAAATTCCAAAAATACAGCATGTAGCATGGATCCATCTTAACTGTCATGTAGGGCACCTAGTATACTTTCATGATCCCCATTTTCAGTTCAAGATTTACAGGATTCAATGCCGGAATGCCCCTCTGTAGTTGGTGCTCATACTTTATCTGGTAAAAATAACAGAGATCAAGTGCCACCCAACACTTTTCCCAGACTCCAGATCTAGACTCGTAAAATATCACATTGGCTGTGAGAGGTCCCAAGTTGACTTCTTGGTATGCCCATAATCCAGTCAGCTTCCACAATTTTCATAATTACATTGTACAAGTCAACAGATATAGGTGTTATCAGTCATTATGTTCTATATTGTAATTGCATCATTTCATATATCAAATGCCAAAAATTCTGCATCTAATATGGATTAATGAGTCAATGCTCAGTCTGCTTTTTCAGCATGCAGTACAGTGCTATGACTCGCGCTTTCGATGCAGGTATTTGGAATGCCCGTTTCTAGCCAGCTCTCACATTTTGTATGGTTACATGTCAGAGATCAACTGCCATGGATTCTTTTTGCGCACTTCAATATCTACAATCCTAAAATAAAGCATTGGCACATGATTATCACCATCTTGAACTTTCTCCAACTAATTTAACACCTTGGGTACTTGGCCTAGCAGTATGATTCTTGCTTCGGCCATATTCACATGTCAGTACCTCACTCCAACTCCTTGTATGTGGAGGTAAGGTTTGTTTCAGACATAAAAAAAAGAAACTGCTATTTTAGATGCAGCAAGTAAAAAAATTCTTGCTTCCCGTTTCCATTCATCTGCTAGGAGGATATATACACAAAGTGCACATAGTTTTACGCACAATGAAAATATGTTTAAGTTAGGTGCTATATATCACCAGTATACTTACTGTGTGCACATTTTTAAAGTCGATGCCTCTAACTACTCCAAATTCAGCATCTAATTTTCGCTTCAAACGTTTTTTCTGTCTCTTTCCCTCTGCATTATCATCAACATCCTCATGCTCAGTCCTATTTGGTTGGCCGTCATCAGTCGCAATCAGATAATCAAAAAGCCCTGCATTAAATGCCTGCCAAAAGAGGCAACAGAAGAGAATACAAGTCTGTGAGTAGTAATGGGGAAGGAGGAAGATGACTTACACAAACAAGTGCTCACCAGGCACCAAAAAAAAAAAACAAAAACAAAAACAAAGAAAGGAACATCAAAATTCAATGGCAAACCATCTCCTCTGGTATTGGATGCATAGAATTCACTTAACAGATCCAATACCTGAAGTATATGAAGACGTGAGTTCTGCGGCAATTCAGCATTCAACACAGCAGACTTAAGTCCAAACTGCCACAAGAAACCAATTGAAATAGGATATGCTTTTAGTTAAAGCAAGACACCAACTTTAGGGATGCTCTAAATTTAGTAAGCCAGAATGTGAATAGTAGATATTTGAAGTCATCCAAGTGTCAAAAAGAATATAGCCCTTACCTGCTCTAAAAACAGTCTCAATCTAAATGCCATGTCAATTGCATTGGTAAATATTAAGACTTTCTTCTGAACAAGCTCCAACTTTAAGAGCGCAAGGATATGAACAAGCTTATCATGACTGCTGCAAGAAATCTGAAGAAATGAAAGGAAAAAAAAAAATAAGATAAGGCAGAAGATAATATAAGTCAACACAGGAATAAAGAAAGTTGCAGGCCCAAGTACTTGCTAAAAAAGACAGTTTGTGCAAATTACAGCTACTACAGAACGAAGAAAAAAGATGCCAAGCTAATAGAGGATTAAGTGATAAAACATTTCGTATTTTCAAGGAGCGCAATATTCGGAAGAGATTGGTGAGAGTAGAGAATTTTTGAGCATCTCTAAATATTTGAAGAGTCAATACAGGAATAAAGAAATTTGCAGGCTCAAGTACTTGCTGAAAAAGACAGAGTTTGTGCAAATTATGTCTACTACAGAATGAAGAAAAAAGATGCCAAGATAATAGAGGATTAAATGATAAAACACTTAGTATTTTCAAGGAGCTCAATACTGGGAACAAATTAGTGAGAGTAGAGGATCTTTAGCATCTCAAAATAACACTTGAAGAGCCACACTTGTCTAACAGATCTGATAAATTGTAAATGTAAATACTTGGGGCTGCCTTGGCCATTCAGGGTTCAGCAAGCAATTATTTCGAGAAAGGATCCACTTCTCTTGTATCATTTTTGCCGATTTAAACAAAAACTAATTATTATTAATATTACTAGGTGAGATATGATTTTATTTCTCTTGATCTGAATCGGACAGGTAATAAGACAAGGAAAACAGGCCTAAAGAGGACACCATGTATTGAGTCCCTCCAACAAGGGGGGAAAATTTGTCAAGTGAAATCACATATTAACAAAAGGCAAACAGAGAAATTATATAACTACGAGTGAAATCAATTTGTTGTGCAACGAAACAATGCTGGATAACTTAAATAGATTACTGGAAAAGAAAACATCAGGTATAAGGTCTCTAACTATTATCATACAAGTATTATGCATCTGAACTGAACAAAAAGATGCATTTCATGGATCGATGAAAACAAAGTGGAAAGTGCAGAATAACATGAAAAGCACAAATACAAAAAATATCCATTGTCTAAAAATTCCCTACCCAAAACTGTTGGACATTTTTCGGAATAATATCATCCTTAACATCTCCTATCTCTGGTAGAGTGATAACGTATGGATTATGCAGTATAAGTTTCTTTAACTTCTCAACATCAGCACTGCAGAGGGTAAAGACAAATTAGTTTGCTGGGGAAAAAGGACAAAGAAACCCAAAGGGTAAATAATATTAAGTTAAAGAATGGACGTTATATTATGTCATCCCTTCCAAAAGTGTAAGAAATAATGATAAAGAATAAAAGATAGAAAAACCCCTTACCCTTCATGTCTAAGCAACAGAGCTCTTACCTAGGCTAGCAGGGATCGACACATAAAGACCACTCTAGGTACAAACTCAGATATGGAATTTAAAGAAGCTAGGACATAGAGCATAAAGATAATAGAAGGCCGACCTTGAAGTTGCAGACATCAGAAGGCACTGGCAACGTTTAGGAACGTGAATTGTAAGAGCTCTTAAGTCATCCTCATAGCCATATGACAATAAAAGATCTGCCTGAAGATAAACATAAGTTACAAACAACTTACAAAACATGAACAACATGCTCCTATTAATAACTATACTTTGAGCTGAAAAGACTCCAATTATCAGCCAAGAGGGGGGGACTTGAAAACAGAATTCTACAGAAGAGACCAATATTGAATGAACCTCATCAAGAACAAGCATCGAAAGTGAATCTTGTACGGCTTTTGGCCGGAGAACACCATTGGACAAGCATGTTTTTACGCAAGCAGGTGTTGATACTAAAACATCCGGATGCCCAGCAAACGCTGTTTTCTGCAGGACATTTTGAAATCAATTCAAGAATCACTCAGATGTTCGGAAGCTCATGCCGATAAAAATACAAGCATAGCCTCCATAATATTTCATCATTTTGAATCCTAATTACCACAAAATAAAATCGACCTACGCCTCAAATAAACAAAAGGAACTAACCAAATCAGAAATAGACATGCTACTAGTGAGTTGCACAACATTCAATTGAACTCTACATAACTCAATCAGGGACGTAACCTCATTATAAACCTGCACATACAAAACACAAAATATTGCAGATTACAAATCAGAACAAAACTAGAGTATAAAAACTAAATATTGAACAATTAAGAAACCTGCTGGCATAATTCTCGAGTAGGGACAAGAACAAATGAGCTGGGAGCCGCAAGCTTTTTGTTTGAACTAGAATCGGAAAACAATTTCTGAAGCAACGGAAGCAAATACGCGAATGTCTTTCCAGAACCTGTTTTAGCTCTAGCAACTACATCTTTACCTTCCTACGAAAGTTGCAAATAAAATGATCAATATTATATTTTCTTCATTAATACTCAGAAAACTCGAAGGTCAAGATGCCAGTCAACATAAAAGAGATCAATTGAAAGCGTACAAGGATTAAAGGAATTGCAACGCGTTGGATTGGAGTAGGGTTATCGACGTTTTTCTTCAGGAGAGCTCGAACTAATCGAGAATCTAAACCAAGTTCTTCGAAAGATTGCTTATCTTCGTCCAGTTCAAGCTCTTGAGTCTGCTTGTCATTGGCAGAGTTCGACATTGTCATGGGTGCAAACGAGAAAGGGAGTGCGCTGTGCAGAAAGGTTTGGCGGTTAGGTTTTGTTACTAGTAACTAGAGGTGGCAAACGGGTCGGGCGGGTCGGGTTCGGGTCGGGTCATAGCGGGTGGGGTCATTAACGGGTCGGGTCATAGCGGGTCATTTGACTATTGCGGGTCGGGTGCGGGTCGGATCGGGTCACTAACGGGTCGGGTCATTTCGGATCAATCAATTTGGCGGGTCGGGTGCGGGTCAGATCGGGTCATTAACGGGTCGGGTCATTAATGGGTCGGGTTATTTCGGGTCAATTTGTCGGGTCGGGTCGGTTGCGGGTCGGGTCATTTCGGTTGCGGGTCATTTCGGGTCAATTGTCGGGCCGGGTCGGTTTCGGGTCGGGTCATTTCGGTTCCGGGTCATTTCGGGTTAATTTGTCGGGTCGGGTTAGGTCCGACTATTCGAGTTAAGAAAACTCGGATTCGGATAATTTTGGGTTAACTTGACTGGTGGTAGGGTGACTAGGGTCGAGTTGGTTTCGGGTCATTTTCTAGTTCACGTGAGTAGGTGGCTTCGGCCGGTTCAGGTCATTTCATATTTTCATGTAATAATATAATATGACAGGTTAGTTATGTTCAAGTTGTTTCGAGTTAAATTGATGGGTGGGGTCATTTGACTCATTTCATACAATTTGACGGGTTGAATTCAATTAGTTACGGGTTAACTTAATGGGTCGAGTTTTGACGGGTTTACTCATATTCGAGCCTAAGTAATTATCATTTCATAAATCATAAATATTAGAGACAGACAATCATAAGATTAATATTGCAGATAAAAGAATTAAAAATATTAAATGCGCTTTATTTTCACAAATAAATAGTAAAGATATTTATAAATTTTAATAATAAAAAATATTGCGCTTTGAATCAAACAAAGATATTTATCACTGATTATAATTTATTTGATAACTTAAAATATTTAATTACTTAAAAAAATATAATTTTATAAAATAAAGATGATCAAAACAAGATTATACAATGTATAATTAATTATCATTTATTACATTGTATATATTAGATACAATAATAAGATTACTAGTAAAGATAAATGAAATAAGAATATTATATGTGTTTTATTTTTACAAAGATAAATAATAAAAATATTTATAAGTTTTAATAGTATTATATTCGATTGCTTAAAATATTTATAAATTTTAAAAGTAAAAATATTAGATATCTATAATATATTATATTTACTTAAAATATTTAGAATTGTAGTTATGGGAAAAAAAATTTACCCACAAATTTTGTGTGCTTAAAAATTTCAAGTTCTTGATCCATACTTGCGGTACGTGGATTTTTTGATACTTTTTAATATATTTTTAGCTCAATTTATACTGTTAGAATATATATATATATATATATATATATATATATATATATATATATATATATATATAACACGGTTAATATTAACAGTAAAAAAATTTACCTACAAAAGTATTATTTTTTTATCCAATAATTTTTATATCATTTATTCTATCTTTTTTTTCATATTCATTTCTCTATATAATTTATCTTATTAATTTCTCTAGTTGTATTTATTTTATTAACATTATTATATTTATATTTTTATGGTAATATTTTTATTAATTATTATTATTATAGTAAAAAAATATAATAAGTTATTTTAAACATAATTTAAATTAAATAATAATTTTATATATTTTCATTAATTATTAATTATTATATATATATTCATATAAATTAAAAATTAAATAATATAAAATATAAATATTAATATTATAATTAACAAAAATAATTAGATATTGTAAATTTAAAATTGATGAACGTAGAATACTAAATTATATTTAAAGCAAATTAATAATATTAAAAGAAAAAATATAACTAAAACTTTAAATTTAGGGTTGTAACGTGAGATACTCTTGATACGAGGTATAGTTATTATTTGTTGGATTTTGTAGGTGATAAGTGATAAATTGATAACTAATAAATGATACTATTATACTCTTCTATTAAGAATTTCTTCAAATAGATGGATTAGTAGATGTAATGAACACGTTTTGAAAATCATTTTATAGGGTTATAACTGGATGTTTGTCTTTTTTATTTTGGTTTTTTTTATTTATTAATAATATATCTTATTAGGATATCATTAGTAAATAAGAATGGCTAGGGTCAAATTATGAAAAATAAGTACAATTTATAAAATACTATATTTTTTAAAAGCTTTAAATGAATAATAAAATATATGTAATTTATTATTATTATTAATATAATATATTTTGATGTCTGATCAGGTTAATATTGAGTCAGATCGGGTGATTGTCGGGTCGGGTCAACGTTGGGTCGGGTCGGCTTCGGGTCGGGTCAAAGCGGGTCGGGTCAATAACGGGTCGGGTCACTATCGGGTCGGGTCAATTACGAGTCGGGTCGGCATCGGGTCGGGTCGCTATCGGGTCGGGTCAATAACGGATCGTGGGTTGGGATCGGGTCGGGTCGGGTTCGGGTCGGGTTGATTATTATCGGGTCAGTGCCGGGTCGGGTCATTGTCGGGTCGGGTCTGGGTCGGGTCGGGTTGCTAAATTTTGCGGGTCGTAACGGGTCGGGTTTCGCTCGGGTCTGGTCGGGTTGGGCGGGTCTGGTCAACTTTTGCCGGCTCTACTAGTAACTAGTAGTAGATGGGCCTGACAACCCAACGCCATTCTTTGTCCAACTGCGCACGGGCCTCAAATAAAAAAAAAATGGGGCATGGACCAAGAACGAGGATCTCGACCATAGTTTAAAAAATCGAACTAATTAATTATAACTAATCTATTTGTTTAGTAGGCATATCAGTGGTTTAAGTTAATTGGATCGTTGATGTATATTAGATTAAAAAAATATATGAAACGTATAAAAAAATTAATTTATACATGAATCAAACAGACTTTCAATTAATTTTTAACTAGTATAATAGGTCGATTTTTTTATTGTTTCACCGGTTCTTACTGGTTCAACCGATTTTAAACCAATTTTGAACTCCTAAGGATAGTACATGTAATATGGTCAGTGACCTAACCAGTTCTCCAATCAAACCATTCTAGTTTTAAAAACTATGACCAAGACTCTAAAGTAGCACTATGAATAAGGCTAGTTGACACATGAGGCACTCAACTCAACTCATTAATAATCATGTTCAACTTGTTTTTTTAGTTAAATAAGTTGAGATAGAGTATTATTTTTAAGCATTTTTATTAAACAAGACAAAGCCAAGATTGAAAAACTTTGACTTGACTTATTTACAACCTAAGCTCAAAAACTTAGTTTAATTCGACTATTAAAAAAAATGGGTTAGCTTGTTTGCTTAGTTAAATGAGTCAAATCTAAATATCATTTATACTCATTTATTATACGAGTCAATCCTAAGCCTATGGAAGTTCGACTTTATTTGACACATTTATAACTCTACTTTAGAGATTATAGAGAATTCACCTTTCTCTAGTAAATTTTAATTTAGATTAATTTTGTATCTATCTATACACTTGATATATTTTTGTGTAAATTAGATTGTTTGAATAGTGGGATGAATATCAAAAGATAAAATATTTATGCAATTTTCTATTGAAAACAACCAAATAAATTTCAAATAAAGGTGAGACAAATATTATAACACCTCCATTTTTACCACTTAAAATTTTCTTCAAAAATAGTTGATTACAGAAGCTAAACCGTTTAAAATATAGGGCGTTACCGCCACATTTAGTTTAATGTCGATTCATCTACCTTTCTGATGCTAAGTATTAAGGCTAAAATGTTTATCCACTTAAATTAAGAGCAATAATTGATAAGAAGCAAATAAATATTTTATTATAATATTAATCTATTCCGATAACAAAAGATCAAACAAAAAAGTTACAACAGACAAGAGAAAAAAATATATAAAAGGGGATATAATAGTCCGAGGGAAATCTAGATCAAAAGATGTCAGAATGGATACTAGATAGTTCTAACTCTCAACCTCTACCAAAATCTATCAAGCTATACCCTCAAAATACTCCTACAAGATAAATACCACCCATTGAATAGGTATGAGACCATAAAATGGAACCCATAAATACATGTAACACCCCAAAATTTGTTTTTTTACGGAAGCAATTAAATTAAAACTTGTGAATTTGAAGATGTTACCGCCACACTTAGTACTAGATCGGTTCACTCTGACCGTTCGGGTACCAAGTGCTAAGGCTAAAAGGAAATTACTAATCAATAAGAATCAAATCAAATCAAGACTTCAAATAAGCATTTAATAACTGTAAAATAGAAATCATAGTGCATGACAATGAGTCATGAACTAGAGTACAGAGTAGGAATTCCTCAAGAGAAAATAAGTCTACAAATGTTTATAACTTAAACTTGGGAAACCCAATATAATTACAAATAACATAAATAAATAAAATAATAAAACGAGGGAAACCTGACACGTCGCTCTCGATCCATGAGCTAGAACATGCTCAACACCTGGCCCCGCTTGATGCCTCATGAACATCGAAGGCATAAAAATATGCATCACCCACCTTTACAAAGTCAGAAGGGCCCTATACTCGTGGAAATGAGTAGCACCTATGAAAAAGGGTAATCAGTACGTTACGTACTAAGTAAGGTAACTGTGACTAATGCCCACACATAAAAGCACATAATCCAAGAGGGATGATAAAATAACATACAATCACTCCAGATAAATAATAAAATAAAAAGATGTCATCTATAGTATGGATTAATTAATCAATTAATCTCTTATCAATACTCATTTCACATCATGCTCTTTATCAAATCTGTGTGAGTGCAGGAGCCCCACTATTATAGTCGGTGGACCAAAAAACACACAGGGTACAATACACCTGACCACTATTATTAGCCGGTAGATCGATCACATATAGGACGGGACGCCCTAACCACTATTCCTTACTGGTGGATTGGTTTGGCTCCTACTCACATGGTGTTCCACTATACGTACTTAGTGTCTTTTATGTGTCTTAGCAATTCAGGTTTGGTTTATTGAGTTCGGGATCCCCCACTATTATAACTGGTGGGTCGGAAACACATAGAGCATAAAGCTCATGACCACTATTATAACCGGTGGATCAGACACATTGTATGAAAAATATTACATGGGATAGTATAAGGGTGCATAAGAGATCGAGCTAGGGTTTGGTGCGGTCAGCTAGGGTTTAGTGTGGCTACTTAGGGTTTCGTAGTCACACGTGTACTTAGTGATTAAAGTGTGATGATAAGGGTGGAGTATATGGGTTGTGATGTGTGGAGTGTTAAAATGATTTAGGTAGTGTGAGGTGGAGTAGGATGGGCCACTTCGGCCTACATTAGGGTTTCAGAATAAAACCCTAGAGTGAGATGGTGAGTTAACTTGGAAATGTAAGGTAGTGGGCCTTAACCCACATATATGGGAAATGGGCTCTAGTGTGAGGTATGGTAAGGAGGACAGAATGTTGGGCCAAGTTAGGAGGTGCATGAGTCTTATGATGTGAGATGAGTCCTTTTGGAGGATAAGTGTAGAGGGAGTTAGTCATGCATGTCTAGGGTTAAAATTTTGAATATGACACTTAAGACGTTAATTATGTAAAGTGAACGATTATTGAGTCGGGTCCAAGCCGATCCATCAATTAGGAATAGTGGTTAGGGTGTTCCATCCTATATATGTCCGATCCACCATGCGAGAAGGATCCCCTATAATAGTGGTCGGAAGCTTTATGCCCTGTGTGGGGGATCCCGAACTCGATAAACCAAACCTGAATTGCTAAGACACATAAATGACACTAAGTACTTACGGTGGAACACCATGCGAGAAGGAGCCAAACTGATCCACCAGTAAGGAATAGTGGTTAGGGCGTCCCGCCCTATATGTGACCGATCCACCGACTAATAATAGTGGTCAGGTGCATTGTGCCCTGTGTGCTTTCCGGTCTACCAGCTATAATAGTGGGGCTCTTGCACTCACGTGGATTTGACAAAGAGCATGATGTGAAATGAGTATTAATAAGAGATTAATTGATTAATTAATCTGGACTATAGATGACCTCTTTTTATTTTATTATTTATGTGAAGTGATCGTATGCTATTTTATTATCTCTCTTGGATGATGTGCTTTTATGTGTGGGCATTAGTGCACGGTTACCTTACTTAGTACGTAGCGTATTGATCACCCTTTTTCATGGGTGCTGCTCATTCCTATGAGTAGAGGGCCCTTCTGACTTTGTACAGGTGGGTGATGCATATTTTGATGCCTTCGATGTTCATGAGGCATCAGGTGGGGCCAGGTGTTGAGCATGTTCTGCTCATGGATTGAGAGTGACGTGCTAGGTTTCCCTCGTTTTATTCTTTTATTTATTTATGTTATTCGTAATTGTATTGGGTTTCCCAAGTTTAAGTTATAAACATTTGTAGACTTATTTTCTCTTGAGGAACTCCTACTCTTTACTCTGGTTCATGACTCATTTTCATGTACTATGATTTCTATTTTAAAATTATTAAATGCTTATTTGAAGTCTTGATTTGATTTGATTCTTATTGATTAGTAATTTCCTTTTAACCTTAGCACTTGGTACCCGAACGGTCGGAGTGAACTGGTCTGATACTAATTGTGGCGGTAACATCTTTGGAATTCACAAGTTTTAATTTAATTGTTTCTGTAAAAAAATAGTGAATTTTGGGGTGTTATAATACTATAATACTAAGTAAACTTGTAATACCTCAAAATCTTAATTTATGAATTTATAATAAAATAGGGGTTAATATGTGAGATTGATTAACTATAACATTTTTAATAAAATAATGGGAGTATTTAAGACAAAAAAAGAGGAAAATAATATAGGATTAAATTAGGGAAGATTAGGGTAATTTGCTAACTAAAATAGAATTTAGGAAGGTTTACCCAAAATTTCTAAATTAATAGAAAAAAGAAATTAATTATTTATTTTTACTAATTTTATTATTTTTAAAAATTTTAAAAATACAAAAAGACCCTAAATACCCCAACCACCTTATTTTCTTTTTCCCTCTTTTCTTCCTTTTCCTTTTTTCTTTCTTCCTTTTTCTCCTTTTTCCTTTTCTTTCTTCTCTTCTCCCCCTGTTGGGCCTCACTCATGTGGTCGAACCCCTCTCTCCTTCTCTTCCCTCGCGCGGACCCTAGCCCGCTCCCTCTTCTTTTTTTCCCTCACCCTACCAGTCCGTTCTCTTTTCTTTTTCTTTCTTTTCTTTTCCCCCGACTAGTAGGCCCACCCTCTTCTTCCTCCTCCTCCCCTCTCCTTCCTTCCCGATGTAGGTCGCGCCTGCAACCTGTCGGTCGTCTTCCCCTGCCATTATACCGCCCCGACCTACTCCCCTTCTCTCTTTGTAGTCCCTTTCCTTTCCATTTTGAGCCTAACCTGCCCTTATACAGCCTCCCCCACGTGCCTATTCTCCTTCCCTTTCTCCTTCGTTGTAGCATGCGCCCCTGCCTTTGCAGGCTCGTACCGGCCTACCATTGCTAGCTGGCGAGCTAATACCCCTCCTGCTCCCTTGTCCTCTTCCTCCTTTGTCATCTTCTCCCTCCCACTACTATAAATACCTCATCAATGCCCCCATTCTCCTCCTTTTTGCTCTGCCCAGAAATACCCAATTCTCCCCACTGCCCTGCCTTTAGACGCTGCCCTAGCCGCCACCGTCCAAATCGCCACCCAGCCCTCCCCTGCATTAGCCTCCACCAAACCAGACCACTCACTGCCCCTAACTTCTCCTACGTAGCTCACCCTAGTCGTGCAAAGTGGGTAGCTCGCACTCCATCATCGCCCCTCTCACCGTCATGCGCCACCTCCTCCGCCACAATCACCACCCTCACTACCTTCCCCTGCCCTTCTTTTCCCCTTTCTCCCTCTCCTTCCTCCTCCCTCCTTCTCCATCACCCTCGGCCACCATAGCCACCACCACTCGTGCCGCCACCCTACTACACCACCACCACCACTACAACCTTTCTAGTCTAGGGAGTCCACCACCGCACTACTGCCACCTCCCTTTCTATCTTCCAACCCCAAAGCCCAACTCTTCCAAGCAACCACTACTCACACTGCCGCCTCCACCGCCACCACCCTAGAGGCCACCTCTACTTAAGTTGTGCCCTAACCTTTGCTATCACTTAAGTATATATTATTTTGGTATAATTATTATTTTTGCCTTATTATTATTATTATTATTATTATTATTATTATTATTACTATTATTATCATTATTATTCTGCCATTATCATTATTATTATCATCATCAGTACTAATAGCCCTATTATAGTTAATACTACCACTAATATATTTATCAGCCACTTTAATAATAATACCCTTATTAATACTTATGACTATTATTATTATCATCACCAATGCTAGTTCTTACTAAAAATTAATTAAGAGACAATGAAAGTAATAAGAGGGAAGTTAACCCCTAGTGTTTCCCTCTTATAGGTGAACCGAGTCCATCTCCTAAAGAGGCGTAGGAGTCATGCTCCAAGCCCGATGTCATTTTAGGTAAGGATGTGGTTAAGGACCAATATGTGTATCATGTGTGCTAATTATATGTATGTATCTTATGTGGTTATGGATTATGCACTTTTAGCGCAGCTTGCTAAGCATGGAGCTAAGGTGAGTTGTATGTGTTTTATGGCATGTGTAATATGGTGATGTGATTTGTACTTGTGTTGTGCTTATGTAATATTACCCTATATGACATGCATGCTATGAGTCTTTAAGTAGTATGATGTGGTTGTGAGAAGATAAAAGGAGTAAAGAAAGTGAGTTGACTAGAGGGAAGTGGGAATGGCTTGAGTATCTTATGACTTATGGGTGGACAAATAAAAGGGTAATATGAACAAAATAAGAGGATGGACTAAATCTTGTATGGGGAGTGTAAGGCTTGCATGGGATGGTTAGTCTTTGTATGGGGATGAATTTTACATGAAAAAAGTTGACTCAAGGGTTAAGTAAGGGGAGGGAAGAGTAGTTGGGGTGATTGGAGTCTATATGTGAAAACTAGTACGTAGGTTGGTATAAGGGTGCATGGGGGAGTTGGATAGGGTTTGGGAGAAAAACCCTAAGTGGGAAAATTGTGGAAGGGAGAGATAATGGAAGAGGTTGGAGTGTGGGATAAGAGCGGAAGGGTGTCATATGGAGGAGTAAACGTGTGTCATGTGAAAAGAGAAATGGTGAGTGAGGATGATAAAGGGACAACATATGAGAAACGAGAGGTGCTAGGGTTTGGGATGGCCGACTAGGGTTTCACGGCCACATGTGCAGAATGGGAGCTAAAGTTGGGATGTTGGGTGTGGACCAAGTGGGGTGATGGGTTGGGAACAAAGGTAGCATGGGTCGTGTATGATAGGGAGATGTTAGGCCATATAGGCTAGATTAGGGTTTTCAAGGGGAAAACCCTAGAGGGCAATGGTGAGTTAAACTAGAGATATAGGAGAGTGGGCCTCGACCCATATACATAGGAGTTGGGCTTTCATGGTAAGTAAGGAAATGAGAGAAAGGATGTTCGGGTGTTTTAGGAGACATAGAAGTCCCAAGATATGGGACGGGGCTATTTGGGAGAGCGGGTGTGAATAGGGTGTGAATGGAAAGTCCAATGGGCATGCATGCCTAATAAGAAAGTGCCTATTGAATAAGATATGGATAAGATACTAATTAGTTAAAGTGAAAGATTATTGAGTCGGACCCAGACTGGTCCATCAGCGAAAATAGTGGCTAGGTGCCTTTTGCCCTGGAGATCGTTCCACTAACGAATAATAGCGGCCAGGTGCATTCTTTCCTGAATGTTTTCGGTCTACCGGCTATACTAGTGGGGGATCCCGAACTCATTAAATCAAACTTAATGATGATAAGCCATAACAAAAATACTAATTACTTATAATGGAACACCATGAGAGTCGGGGTCAGACCGGTCCACTGACAATAATAGTGGCTAGGTGCCTTGTGCCCTGTAGACCGTTCCACCTGTAAATAATAGTGGCCATGAGCATTCTGCCCTGAAAGTTTTTAGTCCACCGACTATAATAGTAGGGTTCCCATACTCCTATAGACTTAAATTGAGAATGGTGCAAAAATAGGAATAATGGCTAGAGATCTAATGATTATGTTTAAACGGACTGATTCACTATTTGTATTATATGTCTTTCATATATGGCTTTAGCTGCATGGTTACCTTACTCAGTATGTAGCGTACTGATCACCCATTTCATGGGTGATGTTCATTCCCATGAGCAACATCTCCCTCTGAGTTGGTGTAGGTAGAAGATGTTGTGTTTGATGCCTATGATGCATTCGATGCGTTGGGCGGGGCCGAGTGATGACTTACTGGACTTGGCATGGGGCCTGAGAGCAAGTGTTGTTCGGACTCATCTTTTCTTGTTTTACTATATTTTACTGTTCGTACTGTTTTCCCCTCAAGGGCTTTGACTCTGTACTAGTTTTCGGTTTTTGTAATAACTCTTTAATCACGCACTTTGATTTTCTTTTCAATTATGAATTATTTAAATCTTTATGGTTTTATGTCCTAACTAATTTGATATCTTGTGATATTTCTAGCTTGTGGTTGGTACGAGAATGGCCAGAGGCCAGGCTTATGCTGATTACGGCAGTAGCACCCCATATCTTAGTGTATGGTTTTGATTAAATGGAAATTTTCAACTGTGAATTTTGAGGATGTTACAAAATTCCTACATGATACTAAGCATGCAAATATTACATGGAGTACATAGAATGTAATATAAAGTATCATGTCATAACACGTTAAATAGTACATACAATAGCTAATTGTCACATTCATACTATAACTCATATCATATCATATACCACATGTTTATCATATTAAACATGACCATATAATGACTATTTCATTAATCAAATTATACCAAAGGTGTTCCACGAAGGAAAACAACAAACCATAATTAAGGCATTTTACAATAAGCACATCCATATTACTTATAACATGATAAGGAAAGTATTAAGACAGTTACCAACCAATATACATAATCTAAATAGTGCACGTATGCAACTATCAAACCAACATACCATAACAATCCATTTAAATCCTACAAAATAATTATTTCCATTTTTAATTACTCAAGGGAATACGATATTAACTTAGAGATACATAAAGTACATCAGTCATACCATAGCACAAATTCAACATAGTATGGTCCCAACTTGTAACCCAGAGACATACAAATCCTCCAGTCATACTAGTGTAACAAGGCAACCCAATATCCTCTCATCCCAAAGCACCTGATCCTTAAGTATCGATACTATCTATAGGGTCCATATGTCACCTGTAAAGTAGACTAGGGCCTTAGTCAAAATGGTGAAGCATATGAACAAACCATCAAACCAAATCAAGGATTCCTACCTTGTCTCTAGGTTAGCTAACCTTAAAAAGCAATAATTCTCAAATATTGAGATCTTCCACTTTAAATATTAATATCTTAATATGGCAATCATAAAATATCACATAATAAATGATGATTCCAATTCCATACTTAACCATTATTCCTTTATTTCCAATTATTTAAATCGACCATAAGGTTAATAATCCTATCTAAAGCAAAAGTGAACACTCATCCTAGGAATCCATTAAGGTCATCCTAGTCCAATTATTCACACGTTTAGGCATAATTAGCCATAAATGACCAAAATGTCTTTATATGTTATTTACTCTATAATTTCTCACTTTAATACCAATTTTTATTAGAATTAAGTTAAATTCATGGTATAAATACATAACATTAAAATCGGGAAAATCATATAAAATTATAATTCTAAAAAATTTCAAAAGTGATAAAATTACCATTTTATCCCTAAAACAAATTAAGCTCGTTTAACACATAAGATCGTAATCATATATAATTATTTTTTTACCACAAATAACCCTATTATAGCATGTTATTATATATATATATATATGTATATTAAAATACATTAATTTAATATGCTTTTGCGTAAAAATACACGGTCACATGCTTAGAGAAGTTAATAACAATATATGGTGCATGCATATTTTTTATGAGATTATAAGGAATCATAAATTACACTTAAATATAATATAGGAAACCCCCAAACATGCTATCACATGATTTTTACATATTTAGTATGAACATGCAGGTTATCTCTTTTCAAACACAAATAGAAAAATAAAGATAAAGAATTGTCAAAAGAGCTTCAATGCCTTTGAAGAATGGAGGCACAAGAGGAGGTGACAAAAGATGATAACTTTATGATTTAGGAAAAAAATTTAACATTATTTACTTATTTAAAAGTAAATAAAGGCTAGATAGAAGGGAATGCAGAAGTGCAAACAAGAGAATAAGGAAAAAGAGAGGAAGATAGGTCTTGGTTATGTACTCAATAAAGGTTAAGAACACTTAGCAAAAATAACCAAAATGAAGAGAGAGGTGGGAACAATCAAGAGAAAAAAAATGAGTGAAAGGTTAAATGAAAGCAAAGTAATAAAATGGGGTGTTAATAGGGAATGGAGTAACAAAAAATATACGGCCAAAAGAGTGGGAGAGGTAACTTGTTAAACACTTGAATGACAAAGTATAAAGTAGTTGAGTGTGTAAGGTGGTGGAGTGTCTTTAGGATGAATGAGGTTATGAAAACCAAGAAATCAACCAAGGGATAGGGGAGGTGATGGTGTGTAGGTCCAAGGTCAAATTTAATCATGGAGAATGCAAGTGAAGAAAGTTGGATGCAAGAAAAAACCAAAAGGACACAACTAGCATAGATAGAAAGTGTAAGAAAGTAAATTTGGCTAAATTTTTGGTTTAATGAATAATACAATGTTCAACTTGATAGAAAATCTAATTATGGAAGTGTAGCGAAGAAATTTTGTGGGTGAATAATAGTTTTTGGATTTATAGATTATTTTTAATGGTGGAAAGGACATTTAAGAGGATAGAATTAAAAACAATAGCAAACAAGCTCATAAAATTACTAAAAGTTATGCAAATCTTAAAATAATATTTTAAATTCACAGGTAAAATTTTATGAATTTACACTAAGTTTTGATATATAAAATATTGACTTGACTATGAAATAATAAGCTTATGAGGTAATTATACAAATAAATACCAAAACTATTTCTAAAATCATAAAAATTCCCAAATCATACTATTTACTCATTTCCAACCTAAAAATAATTTTTTTTGAATTTTTAAAACACATTTGAGATTATTTTTAGCTATCATATCTTAATTATATATTTTATGTATAAAATTCAAAAGGATTGCAACCACATATAAATTAGACCAAATTTTTTTATTATATTTCAAACCATTTAGGACCTAAATAAAATTTTATAAGAATATTTTTCAAGGTGCAACTTAGAAGTTAACATACATGAATAATATTTTATAAGAAAAGTGCATCTACTCACAAAATCGCCATTACTATAGGTTCACTCAAAATAATCTTGAAACCATAAAATATCCTAGAACTATTTATGTAATTAATTACACATAAGACAATACCCTTGCATATTATTAAATATAATTATGGCTATTTACGAATGAGGTATTACAGATATATTGGGTGGTGTGAAATGGAAAAGTAAAATTTAATAGGAGAATAATGTTTTTTTCCTCAAGCCTTCCGATTCACCTTTCAACATATTTGCTCCTTTTTTTCTCAATATGAACTGTTTATAAAGTTATATTCATCTATGTTTTTATTAGAAAGATTTAGAATTAATTATTATTATGTTTATAATTATTTTTTCACTATTATAAAAAATGAACGTTACAACCCAACATAATATCAACATACACCATCAAGAACACTAAGCCACCTCTTATACTTAACATTGTAATACAAATGGGAAATACGTGTTGCTACCATAATGGATATAGAGTACAGAATGAACCTTTCATCATGATTGTGGGGTGTGGCCTTGAAAAGTTCTTAAGTAACACTCATACCTAACAAACACAACATAAGCACCAAACAATGCACCGAACACCTAATTCATTTTAACTTTGATTGCCTCGATCAAACGAACAAAGCACAAGCCTCTTTATTCTAATTCACAACCATGCTTCTTCAAATTATTACCACATGGATTCGTTTCCAAATGACAAGGGGAAAAGGAGACTCCATGAAAAAAATGTTCCATAGTCCTACTACTGTAATTCTTTATTCTATTTTTTATTTATTTATGAGGATTTGTGTTGTTTGTTGATGTCAAAAATTTTTCCTTTAAAAGTAATATAAAATGAAATTGAATGACGAACAAGTTGTTGATGAAGGTTTGCATGGTGCATATGCAACCATTTGCAAAGCTTCGCAAGAGGCCTATACAACTCACCCCTGTTCACACATGGCTTAAATGTAAGTAAAGACAAACTTAGGCACTAGATTTGTTTAAATTCTTATTCCTATTAAAATTGAAAAGAATTTGTAGCATGACACATGGTATGAAAAATTCTATTTTCTATCTTAGATAACTAGATTAACCACAATATCAAAATAATAAAAAAGAAGTTCCATATAGGCATTTGATTTTAGTTGTTGATTTTATTATTATAGTTGTAATTGTAGTACCCTTATTTTTTTTGCATTAAATGAAGATTTTTAAGGCCCACTAGGATATAACCAGAGAGATGATTGAATAATGATGGACTAATGGCTTAAGGCCCAAAAGTATCAATCATACCCTATAACTTGTTGATATGTGGCAGCCTTGTTATATATGTGATTGTTATGTATGCACCTCTCATTACATATGTATATAGCTTGCATTATGTGTCGCATTGCGGGCCTGTTTTTAAGTGTAGTATTAAAGGGTTACTCAGTACCATAGTACTGAAGGGTTCCATTCGTGGGGCCCCTACCTATTCAATTGGCAGTGTCTTTTGCAGGTCTTTTCAGGTGTTACTCAAGTGGGCAACGGGAAAGAGAGTAAGGAATTATCTGGAACTATTAGGGTTTTTCTCCTTCTCTTTTAAAGTCCTAGTTTTAATGTTAATGTTGTTAATGTAACTACCACTGGGGGATTTTGTTCTTGTAAATGATTTGATACGCTACCCTGATTTAAGTATGTTGAATTTCTTGTAAATTATATTTCATTTTTTTAGCCTTAGCACTTGGTACTGGAACGGTATGAGTAAACCGGTCTGGTACTAAGTGTGACGGTAATATCCCCGAAATTCACAATTTGTTGTTTTGCTTCCGCCAATCTTTTAATAAAACAAAATTTTTCAGTAGTGAATTTTGGGGGTGTTACACCTAATTCTTAAGTGTGCATACCTTTTAAGAATTCACAAGAACTAATTCAAGTAAACTAGGGCCTTAGTTAGAATGTCAAGATAGTCGACAAAACTACTAAACCAAATCAATGGCTCTTCCCTAGTCTTTAGGGTAGTTAACCCTGCAGAGTAAACCATTCCTAATTCTTGAGTTAAATATTAATATCTTATTAGAGCAATCACCAACCACACATAAGACACATAGAATAACAACTCCATATTTAACCATTTCCTTTAATTTTGATTATTTAAATCAATGGTAAGGTTAACGATCAAATATAAATCAACTATTAGCACTATGGTCAATTAAAATCTAGCAAGGTCATCTTATGTCCACTTAACATTTAGGCATAATAAGTCATAAATTACCAAAATGCCATTTAGGTTGTTTACTCATTAAATTTTCATTTTAATACCAAAT
This sequence comes from Tamarix austromongolica, assembly GCA_039764185.1. Taxonomy (NCBI): domain Eukaryota; kingdom Viridiplantae; phylum Streptophyta; class Magnoliopsida; order Caryophyllales; family Tamaricaceae; genus Tamarix; species Tamarix austromongolica. The sequence goes on along the minus strand of CM077818.1, from coordinate 84,773,951 downwards.
GTTATTATAATTAAATGATGTTCATGGCATAGCTGCATTACATTAAAATAACAAATTTAGCATAAAAATATAATTCTGAAAATTTTCAAAAGTGGAAAAACTACGACATTGCCCCTAAAACACACTTAAGGTTATTTAGCACATAAAACATTTGTTATGCATATCTAATATAGTAGTATACCATATTTCACATGCTCTTCCTACTCAACATAATATAACACATAGAAGGCAAACATGCTAGAAAATTATATATTTTTAGTGAAAAGGTAAAAATACCCCTAGAGTATATGGAAACTTAAATAGTTTATTATTATACCTATATATGCTCAAATATCAACATGTGAGAAATTTAATGGTAAGTTCAAAATAGCAAAGGAGGTCTTAGAAAGGAAAATAATACCCTTGGTTTAACCATCCTTACACCCCATGCATGTTTTTCTCTTTTCACAATATAAAACCCTATTTTTTTTTTGTTATAATACACATTTTAAATTAAATAATAAAAATATTCTTATACATTATTTCATGGCTAGCATACTTGAAGAAAAATGCAACCTAGCATAGTACATGCATTTATTCCATTAAATCACAAGAAAGTATAAACTCACACTTAAGCATAATAATTAGTAAGCCCTAACATGCTACTATATGATTTTTTACAAATTTATTAGGATAATAAATTTACCTCCTTTCCAAACTACTTAGCAAAGATAAAAACAAAGAACCACCAAGAGTCCTTATAATATGCCATTTATTAAAACCCTAATTATAAACTAGCAATCATGCATGATTAGTTATAATAAATATTATAGGATGTTTTGTTTTAATTGTGTTATTATTATGTGTATTATTATAAAAAAATTATATATAAATTAAATTTGGTAAAAAATTAATAGAAATTAGATTATTAATTTTTAACTCTAGTTAAAACCATAATCGATATCTATTTTGCTGAGGACTCCTAATTCTACCAACAAGATGTTTTCTCCATTTCAGCTTATCTATCTAACATCCCTACCCTATCCAACCATGATTTTATTTTCTAGCATATCCCACCTTCTTCTACCTTAATGTTTTTCTCTCTTTACACCATTCTCCTCTTGTTCAACCTATACTCTACTCCTACACCCATGTTCTCTTCATTGTCTCATATGTTTGCACATTCCTCACCCATAAAACTCCCTTACATCCTCTATTTTTGTGTTTTGTTCCATCAAAAAAACAAAGCCTTGGTTTGTTCTTTATTTCTCTTTTTTTAGGTTCATCCCCATCATTATCCTCATCATTTTTCCATTATCATTGACCAAAATTTTTTGCTTTCCCTAGAAATGTTAACCTACACCAAAACCTCTCTCCTTCTTGTGTGAGCAACCACCATTCTCCTCTTTCTTAGCAACACCAACACCCTCTGTTTCCCTCCCCCTAGCAATGCCTAACACCACTGAAACCTACCCTAGCAATGGTAAGAATTTCTGAAGCTCCCCTAGTAATGGCCACAAGTGTCATTGATCCTCTCATTGCAATGACAACACGTGTCATTTCTCTCCCCTCTTATCTCTGTGACTTTATGTCGCCGTTCCCTTACTATGTTGTTGCCTCACCTAGCTTCCTTTGCCTTAGTTATTTTCTAACCCTCCCCAAGTTGATTTTTTCTTAATTTTGGATTAATTTTATGTTATTTTAGATTCTAATATATGAGTTGTTAGGTGTTGTTTACGTAGTTAATCCTTAAGATATCATGAAGGAGAAGATCTTTTGTGCTTCGCTATAGCTTATGTTTAGGTAAATCCAATCACTCATAAGACACTATAATTTATGTGCTAGCATGATAGAATATTTAGATCTAGAATCATGATAGGGTTTTATCTTATACCAATGTTATGAAATGCATGATAAAATGATAACATGCTTGTAAATAGTTGGCACATATGTTCGATTTACTATTAAATATGAGATACTCACATGTGTATTTTGTTGAATGGTTAGCATAAACATAACTAGGGTTTTGTTAGGGTTTGAAATCTTGCCAAGTTATGATGTAATTTCCATGATAATTGTTTTATGACTATCACTGCATTATGGCTAGGGTTGATATAAATAACATAAACGCATGCACATATGATTAGAGTTAGAATATGATAATTGTTATTTGCATATTCTAGGGTTATAAATACTTTTTTAAATGCACCATGATGTTAATTGCCTTATTAAATGTCTCATCATACTATATATATGTTTGCATGTGTTGCATAAAATATATGATATGTTAGAAATGCATGATTAGAGTTTATATGTGTAAGTTGCTAAATGCATGCTAATGGAAAATTTAATCAATCACTAAGTCTTAAAATTTACCCACTTGCTAAAATATTGTAAATTATTATCTTTTAGACTTTTCATGACAAATTCCCATAATAATCATGTTTAGTACAAAATTGGATAATAATTGTGAAATTAGGGTTTTGAGGGTAATTTGGTCATTTCTAATCTAATGTGCCTAATGTGGATAATTGGATATAGGATTGCCTTAGACTCTAATAGGTTGACGTTATTGTGGATGTTGGATTTTACATAGACTGATAACCTTAGGTTTTACCTTGATAATTAAAAATAAAGGAAAGATAGTTAAATAAGGAATTGGAAATTGTTTTACAGTATATAAGATTTGCGATCACCTCATAAACTATTAACACTTAAATTGGAAGACCTCAAGTTTAGGAATAGTTGCACTCTAGGATTAGCTATCCAAGAGATGAGGTGTATTGAAATGCCCCGAAAATTTCTAATTTTATAAACTACATTTAAAGGATATTTATTATAAGAATTATTTAAATAAATTATTTTTAAATTGAATTAATTAGGGCTATTTAAGAAGAAAATAATAAATAATTTTTATTAGAAAAGTTTTGGGTATTTTAGCTAATTAAGGGTTTTATTTTATAAATTAATTAAATAAATTATTTTATTTAAAATAATAATGAGAAAATAGTTTCAAATTAATATTAATTTAATTGGAGAAATTTAGGGTGGTTACTAATTAAAATGGAATTTATGGAAAATCTTTTAAAAATTCTAATTTAGTCTAAAAAGGGATTTAAATATTATTTTATTCAAATATTATTATTTTTAAATATCCTAAATTTTAAGACTAATTTAATTGGCCCTAACCTAATTATTTTTCTCTTTTCCTTTTTTCTTTTTCCTTTTTCTTTCTTTTTCTTTCGTCTTCCTTTCTTTTTCCTTTTATCCTCGCCGAACTGGGCCAGCCCAGCGGCCCAGTTCCTTTTTTTTTTCCTCTTTCCTTTCGTTCGGCACGGCCCAGCCCGTGCAACACAGCCGTTTCTTCCGCCATCAACGCGCTGCGTTTCCCCGTTTTATGCTCGCAACTCGTCGTTCCATTTAAGTAAGTTTCGACGCCGACCGCCCGGTCTCCTCTCTTTTCCTTTCTTTCTTTTTCTTCTGGACCGCCGGTCCATCCCTTTTCTTCTTCCCCAGCTTCGCACTCCCAACCCCGACACCGTCGACCGCACCTGCAACGTCCGCCGCCGGCCCTGGTTTTTCGCCGGCAATCTCGCCATTTTTGACCGGCCGTTCTCCTCCCTTTCTCTTCCCCTTGATTCAGCGACCACACAGACCCAACCAACACTCCCCTATTCTCGCGCGATTCTCTCTCTTTCCGCCAACCCACCCTTGTCCTGATTTGCTGCCGCCGGCCAAACGTCGCCTCTGGCGACCGGAACCCTACCTTCCTTATCTACTAGCCGACCTAAAGAACCCTATCCTCCCTTCTAAGACTATAAATACCCTCGTAAGCAGCTCTGTATCGAGCTCTTGATCCCCCCAACCCAGAATCCCGACCTTGCCACCGTCGCCACTTCAGACGCCTCGTCCTCCGGCTACGGCCAACTTCACCGCCATCCCTGGCCACCGAACTCTTCCTTGAACCTTTCTCTAGCTAACGAAACCTCCATAAACCTTCGATTCTTCCTTCACAAGCCGAACGAGCTGTGCAAAGTTGCCTTCCCAAACAGCCCTTTCTTTATCCTCCGCCACCCTTTGGCCGCCATTAGCCACCTCCTCCGCCGCTAAGGCCGCTTCTTTCACCTCCAAAAATGTTCTGCAGACCCTGCCCTACCTTCCCCTACCTTTAGTTTCCTTTTTCTCCCTCTCCTCCTCTCTCTTCCTTCTTCTCCTCCATTCGGCCACCGCCGCCGCCGTGCGCCGCCACCTTTGGCTCCGCCACCACCCTCATTCTGTCCCTCTCCTTCTGGGGAACTCAAAACACCCCAGCTCCCATTTTAATTCTTCCTATCTTATTCCCAGCATGCAACTTTCCCCTCTTTCTTTCCTCTTTCCGGCCACCGCCGCCACCGCCGTGCGCCACCGCCGGTGCCGCCTATCCCCACCAACATTTGGTTGAACCCTAGACCCTCTCAGCTATTTTCTTTATTTTTATAACCCTTAAATTATTTTATTTCAATTATTTACATATAAATACTATTATTATTATTCTTAATATTTATATTTTAATATGCATTATTATTATTATTATTAGTATTAATATTTTATTATTATTTATGTTGAGGGCTGAAGCCTAATATATTTTAATTCGATTTTATTATTATTCTTCTTATTATTTCTATAATTATTATTATTAATATTAAAATTTTATAAGTATAATTATTATTATTATTATTTTCTATTTCGAATTTCCATTATTCTTATTTATTATTATTAATACAAATATTTTAACATTAGTGTTGTTAATAATGTTACTATTGTTATCATTATCATCATTATTATTATTATTATTATTATTATTATTATTATTATTATTATTATTATTATCATAATCATTATTATTATTTTTATTATTATTATTATTATTATTATTATTATTATTATTATTATTATTATTTCTGAATTGGGTTATTTAATTTACAAATAATATTTTTAGTATTATTTTGGTAAAGGGTCTGAAGCCCTTATTTCACTTTGTTTTTGAGTAATGTCTTTTTATTATTATTACTACTATTTTTATTATTCTTGTTAATATTAATATTGATATTATTTTGGTATTTTTGTTATTATTATTTTATAAAAAAAATGTATTCTTATATTAAATTAGTGTTTAATATTATTTTGATAGGAGAGAGTCTAATTTTAGCTTTTCTCTCAAAATAGGTAAAACCAGTCAAAACCCTAAGGAGGCGTAGGAGCGTGCTCCAAGACCGGTGTCGTTTTAGGTAAGGAGTGCTAAGGCCTTTTATGTGCTTATGTGTATTATGTGTTTCGCATGTTATGTATCTAATGTTTATTATAATTAAATATTTTATATGTGGTATGACTTGGAGTTGAAGTATGTTGTGCATGGTATGTGTATTAATTATGTATGATGATATGTGTTGTGTATGTGAGGAAGTCGATGTGGTTTGTGTGAGAGGAAGGATGAAAAAGGAGGATGGGGAAAGAATTTGATTAAGGGAAGTGAGTTAACCTAATTTTATGGTTTTATAAGGAATAATCTAATGTATGATTTTATGTGTGAAAGAGCAGAATTTATGGTTCGTTTGGGAGAATCTAATTTAGGATGTCATTTGGGAGAATGTAATTTATAATATTATATGGGAGAATGTAAGTTATAATTTGATTGGGAGAGTTAATTTATAATTTGTTTGGGAGAATTTATTTTATGATGTTATTTGGGAGAATGTAATTTATAATATTATATGGGAGAATTTAAGTTATGATTTGATTGGGAGAGTTAATTTATAATTTGTTTGGGAGAATCTAATTCATGATGTTATTTGGGAAAATGTAATTTATATGGGGGAATCTAATTTATGATTTGCTTGGGGGAATTCAATTTATGGTTTTCCTTGGGAGATTCTAAATTATGATTTTATGTGGAAGAATCTTTATGGTTTGAATTTAGGGTTTGACATGGAAGAATCTTTATGGTTTGAATTTAGGGTTGGTATGGACAAATCTTTGGGTCTTATATGGTTTGAATTTAGGGTTTGCATGAAAAAGGTTCGAAGGTTTGCATGGAAAGATTAGTGTTTGCATGGAAGTGAAATTTACGTGTGAAAAGTTGATTTGGGATGTAAGGGAGGAAGTAGAAGAGTTATTTGGGTGTTTGAATGTTTTGGGTGAAAAATAATACGTAAGAAATTATAAGGGTATAGAGGTGACTGAATTAGGGTTTGGAGTGATTGACTATGGTTGTGGGGGTCAATTAGGGTATGTGGTGCATGTCTAGGGTTTTGGTGGTAGCACATGTGTAATTGGTGAATAAAGTATGATGATGAATATGGAATTTATGATTTATGATTCGTGCATGTATATGGTGAAAGCTTCTGAATAAGATACTTAAAACATTAATTATCTGAAGAGGAAGATCGTTGAGACGGGACCAACCGATCCACCGGTTCGGAATAGTGGTTAGGGTTTTTACCCTATGTGCGACCGATCCACCGGTTATAATAGTGGTTAGGACATGATGTCCTATGTGTGACCGATCCACCGGTTATAATAGTGGGGGTTCCCGAGCTCAACAGTCACAAACCAGAATGCTTAAAAGATACTAATTACTTACAGTGGAATACCATGCGAGCCGGAGCCAACTGATCCACCGGTTAGGAATAGTGGTTAGGACGCGTAGTCCTATGTGTTTCCGATCCACCGGCTATAATAGTGGTTAGGGTATGATACCCTATGTGCCTCCGATCCACCGGCTATAATAGTGGGGGCTTCCGTACTCGCATGGATTTGATAAAAGGCATGGTGTGAATCGGACTCTAATAAGAGATTAATGAAACGATTAATCTGAACTACAATTGGGCCTTTGTACTTTTACCCGGTTGATCATATGCATTTATGATTATGCCCTTCTATATTCTGCATGATTTATGTGTTTGTGTGTTGGCCTTAGTGATCAAGTCACCTTACTCAGTACTGGACCCGTACTGATACTATCTTGGTTGATGGGTCCTGTGATGATCCACCGATGGTGGGGAGCAGACCTCTTGTGCAGGTTTAAGATCAGAGACTGTTTGGGGTGGCAGGCCTGACTTGAGTGAGTAGGCAATCCGAAATTTGACCCATCGGGTTTTATCTTGTTTAAATTTATTTCTATTTGGAAGTTACAAGTGTTATTTGAAACTTCAAGGGTATTATAATTAACTCTTAATTTCTCGTACTCTGATTTTGTGTATGATCTTCGAATCCTTTTATGAATTGTTAATTTGAATTTAACATAAATCTTTTCTTTAGCCTTAGCACTTGGTACTGGAACGGTTTGAGAGAATCGGTCTGGTACTAAGTGTGGCGGTAACATTCCCAGAATTCACAGGTTTTAAGTATTTCTATTTTAATTGCTTCTGCTTTTCAAAAAAAAAAAGTAGTGAATTTTGGGGTGTTTCATGTATCCCTTGTTTGAACTGGTTCACTGGTGTGTCATTGTGCCCTTGTAAGGCCCTAGTTAACTCTATAAGTGAACTAGGTGTCCTATAAGGAATGTCGATACTTAATAATTAGGTGATTGAGGTTGGAGGATATTGTGTTGCCTATGTGCGATAGTATGACTAGTTGTACCTCAGCGACCTTAGGTTCTAAAGTAAGGGTATTGTGTTACCTTTGTGCACCAATATGATCGAGTGTATCTTAGTATCCCTAGATTGATTAAATCCCCTCGTGTAAATAAAAATGGAAGTAACTATTATGTAAGAATAAAAAATGGATTGTTGTGGTTTGGTAGCTATCTTTTATGCATTACTTGGTTTGATGGGTTGATTTAGTAGTTGCCTCGGTGCCCTATCTTTGATGTTTGGACTTGATTTGGATTTATTGTTTCAGTAGTTCCCTCAATGCACTACCTTGTTATTTGGAATTGATTTGATCATTCAGTTTCGGTTATGGTTTTGATATGGAAATTATGTACTTGAGATGAGATGAATTGGTTAAGTATGATTAGTTACTGATCATTAGACTCTGATGAACTATATATTATCCTATGATTATTGTATATTGTTATGGCATGTGTTTTGTATTGAGCATGCTTTTAGATTTTTGTGTGATTATGTATAATGTGGGATGCTACCTCTTTTCAGGTATTGTGATTTACTATGTACAAGAAAATCGTATTGATACTACATTTACATATGGCTATATGAAGGGCATAGAGTGGTTCGAGGCATATAATAGTGGTAAGGATAAGGGGAGCCCTTGGAAAGATGTTTCATTCTCGAAATGCACATACATATCTAAGAGTTAGGGCAAACCATTGTTGTACTCTTGAGTATTAGTTTTTGGTTTTAATTGGTTTTCCTTTAAACTCTTATATCCCTTATTATATTTTAATTATCATTGTGTACCAAGTATATGCATCTATAACTTTTATCTCTATTATTGTCTTTTGTATTCGTAGTTTTATTTTGAATATGACTTATTTTGAGCCTTATAAATTGGCATAAAAAATGTGAAGAAACTTGACCTATGCTAAGAGTAGCGATAACACCTATTATTTTTTTAATTAGCATTTCTATAAAACAAAATATTTAAGTAGTAAGAATGGGGGTGTTAGAGTCCTTGTCTCCAACTAATCTTCCTTCTCCTTAAAACACAAAACTCAAAAATATTAGGAACTACCAAATAAAATATAAAAGATGGAAACATGTAGATAACAACAATCAAACAAGAAAAAGAGAAGTCATAGCCAATCAATTGGATGGCATGCCAACAAGAAGGAAAAAAAGGGACAACTCTTCATCTTTTTTCAGAATTTAACACCCTTAAATTTAAGACAAAATATCACGAGGCTAAATAAGGGATTAGAGGGAGAAAATAGAATACCCCCATTTTTAGACTTAAAATTTTTTATTTAAAGAGTTAAGCGCGAAAGCTAAAATAATAAAGGGTGTTGCAACCACACTTGGTACAAGTCTAGTTTCCTCTACCATTCTCATACCAAGTGTAATGACTGAAATCATTACTCTACTTAATTTAATAACACAATTTCAAGATTTAGATCAGAGAGAATAAATAGATGTACATCATTTTGAAAAAGAAAACCTACATTAGCAGTAACACAACTAAAAGATAGAACATATAAGAAATAAGAATCCAAGAACAACTAGAATCAAGATAACAAAAGGGACACCAGATAGTTCTAAGCTCTCAACCCAAATTATTATCTTGCGACTATTCTTGTAAGTTGACATGCAAAAATCAATGCCCATTGAATAGGTAGGGGCCCACAAAAGGAACTCTTTAGTAAAACGGTATTAAGCAACCCATTATACCAAACTAATATGAAAATAGTATGGAACACATATAAGACATTACAATAATACATGGTATAACACATCAAATTATATATACGATGAATGAAATATGGTAACCATATAAGATAGCTACATACCACCAAGGCCATATACTACTCATGTGTGTTCATCTTAACATGATGATAATTACCAACCCAAAATCCAAGGGGTGCTCTTTGAAGTATAATTACAACCAAAATCACCCCAAAACCAAGACAATAATAATGTATCACATATCTCATCATCAACACCAACAAATCTTATAATATCACAGATAGGCTCATAGACACAAAACTAATAAAAATCCACAACATGACAAGTAGGAATGAAGGTTACTACCAAAACATAGGTAGGTACAAAGGTTTCTACCACACCAATCTAATAATCTAATCATAATCATTTCCATATTTATTTATTTACTCAAAGGGAGATTATATCAACACAAAGATACTAAGGTACTCTGGTCATACTGGTGTATCAAGACAACACAATATCCTACCAACTATCAACCTAAGGACACAAATGTACTCTGGTTGCATTGGTAAACAAATATAATACAGTACTTTACCAACAATGACACCTAATTCATAAGTATGCATACTCTCTATAAGTCCACAAAGCTAAATAGAGTAAGATATAGAGCCTGACTAGGGCACTAAGGCATACCAGCAAAAATCCATAATATCAACTTTGGGCTAAATCATGTCTTTAAGGTAGATATCCCTAAAGAACCACCATTCTCAATCTAGAGGTATTTCACTTTAAATGTTAGTATTTTATTAAGGTGACCATGAAATCACAATCAATCACATATCTAGTTTCTATACTTAACCATTTGTACTTATTTTCCCATTTATTCAAGATAGCCATAAATAATATCATTAATAAGGTCAATCATAAAACTATACTAAGGCCATCCTAGGCTAAATTATTTACATTTTGGTGTATTAGGCTGAAAATGAACAAAATGCCCACGAGGCTAAAATTTTCCAATTTTCATCCATTTTAAGTAATATATCCATTTTATTTATTAATTTTTATGAAAAGGCTAAAACATAATAATTAAATTATTTATCATGCAATTAAATTATCATGTACGCCAAATAAACATATTGACCTTAATCATGATTCTTCACATAAAATCCTAGTATGCACTTTTATTTCATCTAAAATCACACACTTCTATGCTCAACAATAAATAACATATATTAGGCATGCTTGTAGGGATAAATATCATATTCCACAAAAAGTGATCAAATTGCTTCTAGGGCACAAAATAATAATAATAATTGTCCTACAAATATGTGTAAGCATACTTAACCTATCAGTTATATGTATATATGACGATTAACAATTATTTTAGTCATACTTTCATACCCACAATGTTTTTCTTAAGATAACATGCTTCCTTTTACCAATTTTCATGCTAATAATAATTAGCACATACTTATAATGTGACAAATAACGCTGAACATATTTTATACACAAAAATTCTAATGTGTTATCATGTAATATTTATCATTTTAGTGGAGAATTAAAGTTACCTAATTTCTAGCAAATCTCAAATTGTCGATATCTTACTAAAATTATAAGACCCCTCTAATCAAAATTTTATACCTAAAATATTACTATAATTACCATATTAATATTTAATAAATAAAATAATAATTAAATTATTAAAATATTTATTATCTAAAATTATCAAAATACCATTACTTATTAAAATTAGGCACCAAAATTAAACAAGGACCCTACGCCGCATGTGCAACGTGAGTCGTGCGCATGAAGAGGGCGGTTGGATGGCTGCAAGGTGGGCTAGCTAGCTATGGTGCAGGTGAAGGCCAAGGGTGGTGTGGTGGTGGCGGCAAGGTTGAGGTGGATGGGGTAGTGCTAAAAGAAGAGGAGGGAAGGCAGGGTGGAAGGGAGGTGGCCCATTAGAATTCTTTGTTCTTTTGATCTTGAGAGCAAGACAAGCATTAGAATTCTTTTCTATTTTTTTTTACTTGTTCTATAACACACACACACACAAATGGTTTAAATTCAATCAAATAAAGTTGGTAGTAAACTAATGTTGCGTTCAACAATTTTATTAGATGGATCCAGACAAAAGAAATGCACATGGTGAATTGGAGTTGGAGATATTTAATTAAGGCCTTTCCTCTTAATTTCTATTTGTGAATCCTGCTAGATAACATTCAAAGACTTGTGTTTAAAATTTCTAATGACGCCTGGTGCCAATCTACTACTACTAAGAAACTCCGTACGTTCGTACAGAAGGCGATGCGTCCTTTCTAGAGCTGGCAAAAGTTGACCCGACCCGAAAAATCCGACGAATACCGATTCGATCCGTCCGAAATTCGATCCGATTTTATCCGAGTAATTAAAAGTCCGAAATCTATCCGACCCGATCCGATACATATCCGATATAACCCGAGAAATTATAAGTCCGAAATGAACCCGACCCGACCTGCTACTCACCCGAAATCCGATATAACCCGAAAAACTATAAATCCGAAATGACCCGACCCGATCCATTATTTATCCAAAATCCGATATTATTTGAAAAATTATAAATCTATAAAGATTCAACTTGGTACTATCCAAAAATTAATATTAACCCATAACTCAAAATTTTCAAAACTTCATAAAGCATGAAATAATATAGATGTGCAACTAATCCATACTAGCACTTACATCAAAATCTAGAAATCATAAAATTTATATCACTTATGTATATACAAATAAAATATTCATTGATACCAATATAAAAGTGTAGAAATAAAAGTAGAGAAAAAAAGAAAAACTCTACTATGCCATCTAAATATTAGTTCACTTCTATGATTACATCTAGTACCATAAGATAATAATAGTGCAGCCTTGAATACTATATGTTAGTATCTATATGGCCATACCTTGCAATATAGCACCTATAATATCATAGGAAAGTAGGAAAAATCTAGAGTGAGAATATTAGTCATTCATTATGAAAATTGAAGATTAATATTTTTTATTGCATCTACAGTGTTAAATAGTAATAAGTCAATATTAGTTGGTCTTTTGTCAATAATAGTCATTATTACTTAATTTATCTAATTTTTATCTTATTTTGCTTGATATAATATAATCAAAATATATAATAAAAAAACTAATGTGTTGTTACTATTATTTTTTCCATAATTGATATTCATTAATTACTACTATTATTGTTATCATTATTTTTGTATTATTATTATTATTATTATTATTATTATTATTATTATTATTATTATTATTATTAAAATTATGTTGATATGATGTGATCAATTTCTTATAAAAATAATATGAGAAACACAACCTTAGAAGCCTTCATTTGTTATCAATTATCAATGATTATTATAAGTTAATATTATGTAAGGAGCGTATAAGATATAAATATAATATAAACTTAAAATAATACTCGAACTCAATATGACCAAGCTAATAATGGAGTTGAATTATAAGCTACACCTTAACATAAAAAGAAAAGTGATACGATTTGAAAACTTTTAAATTTAAAATGTCAAATACATCTCCAAAGATGAAATAATGATAAAAAATTCTAAGGCCCCAAAACAATTAATATAATAATTCACTTTGGCAAAGGCATCGTGAAGGATACCTTCCTTGACTCGATCGAGGATGTCACCGGTAGGGCCACTCATACTCGCAAGCATCGCCTTGCGGCTCAAAGCATCGGCCACCACATTGGCACTTTAAGATAAATTAAAATAAATGATCTCAAAATAATTAGCTTTTAATAATATCTTGGAATAAAAAAAATGACACAAGCATGACTTAAATATAAAATAACCTAAATCCAATCTAAATTCGACCCGAAAATATAATAATTCAAATTCACCTGAGCCCGATCCGAACCTGAACCGAAATTAGAACAATCGAAATTTATCCGAATCCGAGTCCATCCGATCTCAACCAGACCCGATCCGAGACCTTAGAATGACCCGAGATTATCCGATACTGAGTTGATCCGAATCAAACCCGACCTAGCCCGACCCGACAAAATGATCCGAAATTATCCGAAACCGATATGACCCGATTATCATGTAACCCGATCCGATAGTGATCCGACCCGCCCGATTGCCAGCTCTAGTCCTTTCCCCATTATGCAAGGAATCTGTGCGCATCCTCATGTATTCACACGCGCATCAAATGAATTCTTAGGTGAAGAGCCGGAGGATGCAACTTCCACGGAATGCTAACAAAAAAGAAGTAAGAAAATACGGAGAGATTTAGGCTGGGGGAGAAGGGTAGTGGTGGAAATAACATCAGTATAATTTATTGCATACATCAATTTGAATGTGTCACACAGACGATATTTAGTTTACCCATAGTTTTTAGGCAACGGCAAACAGAAATGAGAACCGGGATAAGAAAATAAAGACCGAAAAATAAATATGAAAATGTCAATCTTTATATAATTAAAAAATAGTGATAGAAGAAACCAATAAAAAATATATTTAACTATATATAGATATGAAATTATACTTTAAATCATACATATACTTTTGGAAAAGATGACAAATAAGACCGCTTAATGCAAGAGCAATGTATAATTAAATAACCTAGGATATGATTTTTTCCACATACGTGTAATTAAAATGGGATATCAAAAAAACTTATATTATTAAAAATATGGAAATACAATAATAAACTCACTAACACCGGTAACTACACTTTTTTTTTCTCTCACACAAGCGAGACCCTCTTTTCTCTCAAAACTTTTAAACTTTTGGGTTTTCTTTTGAATTTTGAATGAATGTTGAATGATGAGAAACAAATGAGGAGAGCGGCTTTTATACCCAACTTCACATATGTTGTTTGTGAATGAGAACATTTCTCTCATCAACTTTCTCACAATCCTCCATTCATTACTATTACTTTTGACAAGCTAAAACACATTTCTATCCGGTTTATCCCGTACATTTTTTCCTTATTATTATTATTATTATTATTATTATTATTATTATTATTATTATTATTATTATCTTTTTCTCTAAAGGAGAACCATATATTATTTTAATCTCCTCTAATAAAGGATGAGAGAACCAGTCATTTTTCCTCCACTAAAGGAGGGACACCCATCATATACTTATATTTTTATTCTAAAAATAAGTTTATTTCTATTATTTTAGAATTTAAAATTGTTTAGCTAACTAAGGGTCTGTTCTTTAGAGCTTATTTTTCTTGACTTAATATAAATTGAACTGATTTAATTTGTGTTGATCCGATCTAATCTGAACTTATTAGTGATCATCTAATTATGATAATAATTAGTATTATTATCTAATAAGTAATATTAATCAATAAAAATAGTATTATTATTATTATTACTATTCTCATCATCATCATCAGCATCATCAGCATCGAATATTAGTTGTGATTAATAAAAATAGTATTAATTAGTGATAAATTTGAAAAAAATAGTATTTATTGGAAAAAAATAATATTCCCATCATCGTCATCATCATGATCTAATATTAGTTATACTTAATAAAAATAATATTAATTAGTTATCATTTTGAAAAAAAAGTATTAATTGAAAACAATAATAATAATAATAATAACAATAATAATAATAATAATATCATCATCATCATCTAATATTAGCTATAATTAATAAACATAGTGTTAATTAGTGATAAATTCAAAAAATAGTATTTATTGAAAAAACTAATAATAATAATAATAATAAACTTGAAAAAAAATAGTATAATTTTTGGCTGGGGAGAACATCATTTTTGGAGCCCCCTTCTTCTATTTCCTTTTGAAAGCAGTCATTTGGGTTTCCCCCTTATTTCAACGTCTTCGGCGTCCTTTCTATCCCGGGACATCTACAAGACCAAAAAGGCGGTAAATTGACATCCCGGTGCATTAGGGAAGAGGAGTGTTGGCATAAACAAGAGGGAGGACACTTGCAGATGATATTTCCAGGGACAATGGACTAAGACTACGATCGATTGAATGAAGCAATTTTTAAATAATGAAATTTTAAAAGTAAATAATTTTTAAAATTTTATAGTTATATATTAATTATTTGAGTATATAGCGTGAATACATTTCTTATTTAAATATTTTTTCATACATAAAATTTAGATAAAATGTTTATAATAATTTTTCTTATTTTTATCCGTGAGACTATATATATATATTATAGACTTATTGAGTAGAATTTTTATATGAATTTTTAAAATTTTGAGAAATATTTAAAATTTAGTTTAGGATATCCAAAACAAAATATTTAAATTAAAAAATTATAAATATTCTTTTAAAATAAAAAATTCTAATTTTTTTTCATCCAAATGAAGTAGCCAGATAGGAAGGGTAGAATTATAAGTCAGAAGGGAGTAAGAGCTATAATTAGAAGTTAGAAGGGAGTAATAAAATTATTTTGCTCATAAATTCCTCTCGATTCGAAATATTTTATGACAAATAACATTAACCTCCCATTTATTCTCTTACAATTCATTTATCGAACATTATCTCTTTAAAGTGATTAATGATATGCAAGTTTTTTTAGATAGTGACGTGCAATAAGTTTAAACAATCCTTTATCGAACCTTTGGGGGGGGGGGGCGCTTAGATATTTTAGTTATGGCTCAAAGTACTTTTACTTAATCGACACGAAGAGGACCACATGCATTGTGAATGTAAATTTTCAAGGCAATTATCGAACCAGTTTTGTGTTCATATTTGATTGGATAAAACCACAAAGAGACTATCGAACCAAATTTACCACTAGTTTGTGTTGATTCAAATATAAAAATTATAATTATCAATTTTTGTTTATAGTTTATTATTGGATCGTCTAGCTCTACACCAGCACAAGCCGATTTTCATATAAGATAAATATGTTAATCTAAATCATTTCTTAGTTTATAAATTTATTTATTTATTTGTTTGTTTGGTATATTAATCAGTTCACTAAAATATGTCTATTGACCAAACAATAAGGTATCAATTTATGGTTCGAGTCAAGTGTACTTGTTTTATTTTTTTATTACTATAATGATATGATCTGATTTATTTCATCCTTACATGCATGTACATTTCGTGTATATTTAATAAAACTAGCTTAAAATATAAACTTATAACTTAAAAATTATCTAAAAGTTAATAACTTGTAAGTTATGCTTGACAAAACTAACACTTTTAAAAACTAGCTTAAAAGCTAATAAAAAACTACTTATCTAACATAGTTTTTTTTAATAAGTTAAAAGTTAGCATATAAGCTTCTTTTGGCCATGTCAAATATACTATAAGTAGAATAAAAATAATTTAAACACAAATATATGCCCATGCTTTGCTCCAAATTGCTTGTGTAATATACTTTCATACTAATCACCACTTCCTTCCTATACAACAATATTTTAAGTATCATGAATTAACTCTGTGTAGTAACCGGTATGTGGTCTAATCTGTCCATGTGCTCAAATTATGATTGAATCAAAAAGTTTTTTGACTTGATAATTGACATAGAATGACCTCAGCATGATTGTAGTACAACCAATCATATTGGCTTTGATTTCCTTGGGTCAAACGACAACAGAAAAGGAACCATTACTTACATTTTGAATCATATTGGATTGGACTTGTAATACCCTCAAAATTTACTATTGAAAAATTTCGTTGAACAGAATAATGAAGATCTAAAATAGAAAATGTAGAATGTTAGTGCCACACCTAATATAAGATAAATGTCCACTATCTACCTCATTCTAGATACAAGGCTAAAACTTATCAAACTAAAATTAAAACAACATCTATACCGTGAGGATAAACTCTCACAAGGATATATCCAATGATAGATGGTAAGTGTAACACCCCCAAAAATCGTAGTTAAAAAATTTTGTTTAATTAAAATACATATAAGCACGGGGGTGCTACCGCCGTGATCAGTACAAGTCTGGCTCCCGGCCAGTTTCATACTTACCACAAGGCTAAAGAAAAGTTTTACGAAGCATTAGACAAACTTAAACAAAGATTCATGGAAATCAAAGCATTTATAACACAAAAATCAGAGTGTGCGATAAAAGTTGTTACAACCGAAAATAAGTTACACAATCAAGTTCCCAAAAGGGATAAAAGGTATAATGCCATAAAACAAAACTGAAATAAAATGAAAGCATAAGTAGACAGGGATAGAAGGGAGTCCAGTCAACATCACTCTCAGCCCTAAGCAAGTCCAATGGTCAACATACATCCCCTCCTAACGCATCTACTGCATCATAGGCATCGAACATAATACCTCCTACTTGCATAAATTCATAAGGGCTCTCTAGTTGTGGGAATGAGCAACACCTATGAAACGAGTAGTCAGTATGCTACGTACTAAGTAAGGTAACCACATGGATAAGGCCATGTAAGAACAATAGGTAAGTAAGGCATACAATGCATAATTCAGGTCATTTCATCATTCCAGACATAGACCATTATTTCCATCTTACACATTTCCCATATTAATTCCGCGTGAGTATAGGAGGCCCACTATTGTAGCCGGTGGACCGGAAGTACTCTAAAGTACAAAACACACCTAACCACTATTATAGTCAATGGACCAGATGCCACTCTATAAGGCAAAACACACCTGACCACTATTATAGCTGGTGGATTGAAAATTACTCTTATTGGCCCCGACTCGTGTGGTATTCCACTGTAATTAATTAGTATCTTTCCTTGATTTAATTCTGTATAAGGTTTAGTTTATCGATCCTGGGACCCCCACTATTATAGCCAGTGGACCGAAAATACTCCAGAAGATAGAACACTCCTAACCGCTATTATAGCTAGTGGACTGGAAATTATCCTCACAGGGCCCGACTCGATAATCTTTCACTTTAAGTGTTTAGTGTTTTACTCATATCTTATTCCACACACAACCCAAACTAGATATGCATGACCCACTGGACTTCCTATGCTCACCCATTTATTCCCAATTCTTCCGAAAACCCTGTCCTATATTTTGGGACCTTTACACACCCTATGACTTTGAGACTTCTCCCCCACATTTTCCCACTCACTATGAAAAACTCAAACTCTTCATCACATGGTTCAAGGCCCACTCTTCATAACTCTATTTCGACTCATCATCCCCTCTTGGGTTTCCCTTAGAAACCCTGATCTGGCCTATGTGGCCTCACTTCTCCCTATTCTACGTAACCCATACTCCTCTTTGCTACCAGAACTACCACTCCACTCAAACCACACCCAACATCACAACTTCACTACCCATCTTCCACATGTGCTCATAAAACCCTAGTTCGCTCCCCAAACCCTAGTACTCCTCATTTCTTTTCTATCACCCCCTCAACACCCAAACACCTTTTTTCACTTAGCTCACTTCCCCTCTATATGACACCCCATTTCATTCTTATTCTCCAATTTAACCATTTCTATCAGTTTTCCCTTCACTGCACACTTCTTCTACTTAGGGTTTTCTCCTAAACCCTTGCCAAGTCCCCCATGTACCCTTATACCCACCCACATACTATTTTTCACATATGGATTCCAATCACTCCAACAACTCTTCCCCTACCTTACTTAACCCTCAAGTCAACTTTTTTCATGTAAAGGTTATCTCCATGCAAAGGCTAACCATCCCATGCAACCCTACACTCCCCATGCATATTTTTATCCATCCCCTTAGTTCGTTCACATTATTCATTCCTTTAACCACCCATAAGTCATGAGATTTTAGGCCATTCTCACTACCTTCTAGTTAACTCACTTCCCTTACTCCCATTTTCGTTTCACAACCACACCACACTACTTAAAGCCTCCTATCATGCATGTCACAAAGGGCAATTTTACATAAGCACATTTCAAGTACAAGTAACAATACCATATTATACATGCCATACAAACACATACAACTTACTTTAGTTTCATGTTTAGCAAGCTGCAGTACAAGGCATAATCCATATCCATATAAAGTACACACATAGAACCAACACACATAAACACATGATACACATTATTAGGCCTTAGCCATACCCTTACCTAAAATGACACCAGGCTTGGAGTACGCTTCCTACGCCTCCTTAGAGGTCAAACTTGGCTCACCTATAAGAGGAAAATTCTAGGGTTAACTTCCCTATTATTATTTTCATTATTTTGCTACTTTACCTTTAGTAAGAAATAACATTAGTGATAATGATAATGATAATAATAATAATATTTTTAGTAGTATTAATAAGGGTGTTGTCATTAAAGTGGCTAAAAAATATTTTAGGGATGCTATTAGCTAAAATAGGGTTAGGTAGTTATAATAGCCATGGTAGGATATTAATGACAATATTAGTAATAATAATGATAATAAATTAATAATAATAATAATAATCATAATAATGGTAATAATAATAATAATAATAATAATAATAATAATAATAATAATAATAATAATAATAATAATAATAATAGTAATAATAATAAAAGGCTAAAATACTAATCATACCAAAATAATTTATACTTGAGTGTTAGAAAGGGTTAGGGCACAACCTAAGTAAGGGTGGTGGCGATGGCAGTGGTGAAAGTGGTGGTTTTGGAGAAATTTGGTCTTTTGGGGTTGGAAGAGGGAGAGAGATGGAGGTTGTGGGGTGGTAGACTCTCTAGACTGAGAGGGTTGTAGTAGTTGTGGTGGTGCTGTAAGGTATCTGCGTAGGTGGTGGTGTTATGGTGGCCGAGAGTGGTGGAGAAGGAGGGAGGAGGAAGGAGAGGAGAAAGGGAAAATAAAAGGTAGGGAAAGGTGGAGGAGGGTCTGCTAGATCGAATGCGTGGCAAGGGAGGTGGTGATTGTGGAGTAAGGGGCGGTGCATGGTGGTGCGAAGGGCGGCAATAAGGTGAAAGGGGTAGCTTGAGCTGCCAAATTTGCATGATCGGGGTGGGTTGTGTAAGGGAATTCAGGGGCGGCGGGTGACTTGGTTTAGTGGAGAGTGATGTCGGGAAGGGATTGAGTGGCGTTGCATGGTGGAGGCTGAGGCATAGTCTGAAGTAGCAGTAGTGAAAATAGTCAAATTTATGGGCAAAGCAAAGGAGGGGAAAATGGGGGTTGGTATGTAGTATTTATAGACCAAGGGAGGGAGAAGAAGACAAAGGGGGAAGAGGACGAGGGGGCAGGGATGGCAAGAGCTCGCCGGCCGATATGAGCCTAGGAACTTGCAGGGTGCATGCAGCAAGTGGAGGAAAAAGGAAGGGAATGGGCACGCGAGAGAGGCAAGTGAAGGGGGGTTTGGCTTGAATTGGAAAGGAAAGGGACGGGGGAGAGTAAGGGATGTAGGTCGAGCAGTATGGTGGCGGGGGCAGGATGGTCGGTAGGTGTGCAGACACGACCTGTAGCGCAAAGGAAGGAGAGGGGAGGAGGAAGAAAAAGAGGGTTGGGACGGCTAGTCGGGGGAAAAGAAAAGAAAGAAATAAGGGGAAATCCGGGCAGGCGAGGGAGAGAAAAAAAGAAGAGAGGTGGGCTGGGCTACGCGGTGGAGAGAAGAGAGGAGGGGGAGGTTGGGCTGCACGGGTGAGGCCTAACTAGGGGAAGAAGAGGAGAAAAAGAAAAAGGAGAAAGGAGAAAAAGAAAGAAAGAAAAAAAAAGGAAGAGAAAAGGAAAAAGGAAAAAAAGGAAAAGGAAAATAGGATAGTTGGGGTGTTTAGAATATTTTTGTTATTTTAGAATATTTAAAAATAATAAAAATTAGTAAAATAATAATTAAATTTCTTCTTATATTAATTTATAAATTTTTGGGTAAATCTCTCAAATTTCTATTTTAATTTAGCAATTACCCTAATATTTCCTAATTAAATTCTTTTTTATTTCCCTCCTTTTTTGTCATAATTACTCCCATTATTTGATTAAAAATATTATATTTAATTAATCTTGCATAATAACCCCTATTTTGTCAAAATTTTCTAAATAGAGTTTTGGGGTATTACAAGAGTGGCAGTTGTTGAGGTTGGCCGGTTGACTGGTAGTGTAGTGGTGGTGAGGTTGTCGAAGGAGAAGGGAGCAAGGGTTGGGGTTTGGGTTGAAGGAAAATGAAAGAGGAAGAGGAATAAAGAAAAGACAGAGAGAGAATAAGAAAAAGAAAAAAAAGGGGACCAACGGGTTATGTTTTTTTGTTTGTTTACAAATACAAATTCATAAATGAGAATATTGATTATCTAAAAAATATTAACGGATGATTTTATCTAAAACTCATTTAATGAAAATTATTTTATAAATGTCTAAAGGTATACAATCAATATAAAGAGTATTTAAAGATATTCGGAAGAACTTTAGGGAGAAAATAATAACGAATACAAAGATTAATATTATTTATGAAAATACATAATAAGACCTAAAAATATATTTAATACCATATAGAAAAATATTTAAATCAAGTTCTAAGATATTGAGATTAATTTAAATAATTTTTAAAAATTTTCATCTGCAAACCAAAAAGGATAAAAGGGAAGATAATTAATTTTGGAAAGAAAATTATAAATAAGTTCAAGGACAAAAATATTTTCTAAGGATAAAAATCATTTTAATGATTTTACTATTTTAAAAGGGAATTTTATAAGTTAAATGATTTATTTCATTAACAAAATATAACTCCAAAACAAAGCTGTAATTATATGATAAAATAATAATAGAAAAGGAACATAAAATATTTAAAAATTAAAAGACAAGAAAGAACGAGAATACATATTTTTAAACGAAAATTGAAATCATATGAATATAATAGAATCATGGTCATGAACGAATTTATCTAGAATGACCTACAACGACAATAATTAATTAAATTCTAATATGAAGTTGAAATTGTCGATAAATCCATAAAACGAATCAGAATTAAAATAATCAAGTATTTTCATCAAATTAAGCTAATAATATAATTAAGCTTAATATAATTAAGCTTAATAAAATTGAATTAAAAAAATATGGGGCATTACAAGATCAGTTCAACAAGTTCAATCTGTGTTTTTGTTTTCGTCATCATGCATATTTTAAAATCTAATAATTTTATACCGAAATGCCTTTAAATGTCTGATCAGACTGATTGAACCCACTAGTTTGATCAATTTCTTATACACCACCTAAAAGTGAGAGTTAGACGGATAAATATGTTCATCTAACATTTTCTAGTAAGGAAGCATTTGAAAAGCTACAAACTTGGAGAAATCCAATATGGGATTAACTTAGCCCGAACCTGACTTAGCAAAACCTAAAAATATTAGAGGTGACAAACATGTCATATGCGCTGGGTTTAGGTCGGGTATATTTGGGTCGGGTTTAGGTGTCATTTAGGTGCGAGTTCAATTTGGGTAATGGTAATTCGGATCAAACCTGTATTGGGTTAGTTATTTTGGATCAAAAGAATATCGGATTAGGTCCAGGTCTAATCCATTAGTTTTCTTTGGGTTCGTTTTGGTTTTTCAGACTATGGGTTGGGTATGGTTAAGATTGGGTGGATTGGGGTCTACAAATTTCGAGTCGTATCGGATTTGGGTCAAGTTAATTCAATTTAAAATTTATATTGACATAGATTGTTATCAATTAAATATAATTAATAAAGTGAATTTATTTATTTATTATTATTGTTATGCTTATCATTGTAAGTTTTATCATAATATATGTAATGATATAACAAAGTGTTATCATAAAATATGTTAAAATAATAATAATAAATTATTATCATTATTAGTATAATTATTATAGTTATTGTTATAAATATAAATATAAATATAATAATAATAATAATAATTATTATTATTATTATATACATAAGTATAATGATTGTTAGAATAATTATAATTATCATGTTAAGTATAATAATAATTGTTGTTGTTGTTGTTGTTGTTATTATTATTATTATCATCATCTTTGTAAATATAATAATAATTATCATTAGTGGAAATACAAATATAAATTTGACTACTGTTATTATAATAATAGGTATTACAATCATTATATTTATAATTATTATTTTTATGTTTATAATAATTCTAATAGTAACAATAATAATAATAGAAATTTCTATGATCTAATTTGATTGATGCTAATATGATATTAAAATAATGTGAGGAGAATATAGTCTTACTAGTTTTTTCTTTTTTTTTTTCATTTATTGTTACATGGGTTGCATGTTTTTCAACATAAAATTTTATTAATAAGATAGTTTATTAGCATTCATGTATCAATTTATGTGAAATCAAATGTTACCTTTGTGGATCAAATTTGAGTTTAGTTTAAAACAAGTTTGAAATTATGTCAAGGTATGGATCAGGTAAGTTTGGGTAATATCATTATTAGATTTTTGTCCAGTTATGGGTTGGGTTATTCGGTTTGTGTCATTTCAGATACGGGTTACTATTTGGTTAGCTAAATTTAGGTTGGGTTTAGATTGATTTAGGTTTTTGGGTTAATATCAAGTTTAATTTTTTAGGTCTAGATCAGATTTTTCATTAGGTTATTCGAGTTGGGTTTGCTTTGCTAGGTCTAGAAAATATTTAATTTAAGTTAATCCAAACCTGACCCTTTAGATTAACCCAAACCTAAATTCACCCAAACACGAGCTAGCTTAGCTCAAAACGAACTTGACATGACAAGCTAATTTGAAATGCCCCGACCTGATAATCTAATTTGAAATGACTTGACTTGATACGAACTAGCTAGCTCAATCCCATCCGACAAATTAACTCAATACAACCCGGGTATATAAAGATATAAACCCAACTTGAATAATAACATGACCAAAAATTACTTGAACCCAAAATAAATCGATCTGACCCACAATCGACAGTCAAAGAACCTGACCCAATGACTACTCAAACCGCTATAACCCAATCCGAACCCAACCTATCTGACTCGATTGCCACCTTTAAAGGGGAGTAGAGGGAACACTTATGTCTGTAATTCCTTTCGTGGTTTAGTGTAAAAGGATTTCGACTTTGTTCTACAAGGGCCTGAGATTGAATCATACAGCCTCTGAAGAATATCTTGGGTGTGAAAAGATATGTGAGTCTCTTGTGATGAAATGACTATATAATTCAGGTAGATGCATTATAGGAGTGCAAATTTTGCTAATGAGTAAAGTCATTGGACGGGGGTGACTCCTTGTAGGCACCCATAGTCACAAACACGTGTTCTCTACACTTCTGAGACACATGCTTCAATTTACCTTTGTTGTGTTAGCTTAGGGTGGGGTTGGCAGCACCGATTAAGACAAGCGTATTATCTTTTTGGGAACACTTATACCTTGATGGGAATCAACCCCTAAACATGGGAGATGGGTTGTAGAATAGTAATCACTAGGCTATAAGTCTTTTTCTCAATTTAATTGTAAATATATTAATTCAATTTTTTAACTCTCTTTTTTTCAAAATTAATTTTTAGCTAAATGACTAATACAAAAAACTCTTCATTGAAAATTTGTTGAAATGGTTAAGCCTTTAATATTGTTTACAAAAACCTATTGTTTAACATTACCTTAAATCTTGCTTGTCTTCACTAATTTTGAGAAATTACTTTAATTATTAATTTTTTTATATATGTATGTATAAAAATTATTTAAAAATAATAGTTGAAAGCACTTTTCACAATGAATATAATATTATATTTTTATATCATGATGCATGATATTTTGAAAGAAATAAATGAGGAAATTTTTTCCTCTAAAATCGTGAAGACCTTTTTTTAACAAGCCGATGAATTATTTATTTAATTATTTATAGTATTTTTCACCTAATGACCTCGTCATATCATCTTGGTATATAAGAGGGGTGATATTCCAACAGAGTTGGTGAGTGTATAATGTAAAGCTTATATTTATTTGGGCTACATATAAGAGCAATCATATTGATAAAAGTAATTGAATATTTTAAATTTGAGGTAAGTGGCATAATGTAGAGAATTAAATTTAAAATAAATTAATAGTATAATTGGATTCCTAAAATTAGATGTTCAAAGCGGAAAACGAAACAAGAAAAAGGAGAATGCTCGTGCGTCCGATGAATATTTGGAATAGGTTGTAGGAGAGAAGTCTCTAGGTTATAGATCTCTTCCTAATACGCCCTTATTACCAACTCCATTTATAATTTCCAAATATGTCATCATGCCTGCCATAAATATTAGGCTATGATAATAAGTAACTTAAGTGAATGCGAACACTAATGTAAATTGAATAATTACCACAAAAGTTAGTACAAGCCTATCAATTAACATCTCTCGTATTTTCTTGGATTACCTATTGTTAAAAAAAAAAAAAAAAACAGAAGTTACTAGCAACGTCTTCAAGGAGTAGGCAACAAGGCATCGTATCCCATCACCCGTCATACTCTTCATCTACCTCATCTTCCTTCTCATCCTCCTCTTCATCGTCAGATCCCACCCTCCAATTCCTCTCCTTCTTCTTCTTCTTCCCTTTCTTGTTCCCCTCACCGCCTTCCAATATCTGAAACGAGCATACAAGATTCTCATCAACATTTAAGATGGCTCCATCATTTAGGTACTGCTCACAATAATTGGGTGCCGAAAAAACAGTCACAAGTCTCCTCCCCGCAAAGAACTCATACCCATAAGCAACAACTTGATGTGCGCGAACTACCAAATCCAGCGCATTATCCTCCACAAATTCCTCCGTTACATCCTCCCCAAATTCAAACCCTAACCCTCCTCTTGCTTCATTCGCAGCCCACCCATAAAACTCCCTACCCGGATCCGACCACAACAGATCACACAATAACCCTTTCTCCGACACAGCACTCGGCCTCGGCAACTTCCGTATCTGATCTATACTCCTCAATTCCGGCGACAATCCGCCGTGCAAACACAGAATCTTGTCGTCAATCAATGCCGCTACCGGCATATAATCAAAACACTGAGAATTAAATACCTTCCAAACTTTTGCCACCTGTCGTTTCTTACATTCTTCGTAAAACCCACAAACTTTGTTCATCATAAGAGATTCGTGATTGCCTCGGATCAGGAAGAAGTTCTCTGGGTACTTGATTTTGTACGCTAGGAGTAGGCAGATTGTTTCTATGCTTCGAGGGCCACGATCGACATAGTCGCCTAAGAAAAGGTAATTATGGTCTGGAGGAAAGCCGGAGAGTTCGAATAGACGGAGTAAGTCCGTGTATTGGCCGTGTATATCGCCGCAGATTTTCATCGGAGCTTCGAGTTCGAGAAGGTAAGGTTGTTGGAGGAATATGTCGCGGGTAGTTTCGCAAAGTTGTATCATCTCGGATTCTGTTAATGGTGGCTTTCGGACGGGACGCGACGGGTCGACGGCCAGGAGGCGTCTGATTATATCGTCGACTGCATGAACGTCCATCTTCCTTACCACCCGCGCTGCTGGGTGCCGATCAGGCGATTACTGCCAAATAAGCTGTTTATTGTTTCTGCGACTATAGAAGGAATTAAATAATCTCCCATAAATGTATTATGGTTTTAAACATTTGACCTTTTCTCCCCGGTCCTGTGCTATAACTATATTAATAATATAATTATGATTTTTATTTAAATATCTATTTGATAGGAAAATAAACATTTTCTCCGTATTAACTGGTTTTCAATTTTAATAGAGAGGAAAACAAATTCATTGACTAGCATTGGTTCTAATTTACAACATTATTATTATACAACAACACGCTAAAGTCTATCTAGGTTGATTTATATTAGTTTTTCTTTCTAACTAAATTGTCAAATAATAACTTGACATAATTTGTATGCAATAATTTGATTATTATATACCATATGCTATATAATTTATGCTATTTTTTAATATTTTTTGAAGATAAAAGATGTTAATAAATGAACAATATAATTGTAATTTTTATGTGTATACGCACCTCTCAAAAATTAGTGCACAATTCATCATTGTCACACTACCAAGAAAATGGATTTTAATAATAGTTATTTTCAGGCTTAGATAAATGTTTTAAATTGTTATTGAATAATTCATTGTTAAAGCTTTAATAACTGTTTCAATGGCCAAAACTGTTATCAAAATTTTCTTTTAATAACAATTCCCGATCATAATGGTTATCAAAACTCATATTTAATAACTATTTTTAAATCTCTGCAATTTTAAAAGCTAGATGGAATTAAGCAACATTATTAAAGCACAGATTCACATATCAAACTAATAAGAAGTGTAAGGGAGCTAAACCCTCCTAGTTCTCTATTAAATTATATACCACATAGTCCATCATTATTTAATCACATATATGGTCCCAATAACAACAACGAACAAGGCAACATTAAGCAAATTAACAAAAAAATCAATGAAAATAGAGCAAATCCATTACCTTGATTTCCCATTCCAAGAAAAAAAAATACATAAGCAAAGATAAATAGATCTAATACCAAATCATAGCAATCAACACTTAACAACTAATACAAGTAATCATCAAATTTTTTGGCTAGGAAATCAAAATTGAACACAAAATAAGCAAAGTTGCAAAAAAAAAAAACATGAAAAAACAATTCATCTCCAAGGGCGATGCTCAACTTAAATTTTAGATCTAAGATCTTAGCTAAAGAAGAACAAGGACCATAAACCATCATGTAGTGACAATAACACAAGATGAACCATATCTAAAAAAGAAACCATGCCAATCAAACGTTCAACCCTGTAATCTTTAAATCTTAGATAAGAAAATTCAAAATCTGTTTCTACACAAGACCTATAACAAACCATCGGATGAACAATGATAGCTTTGAACATATCTGGTAAGCAATTAGATGAAGTTTTCGTTCTTTAGGTTTGCTGAGGCAAACAACAACAATTTAAGGATTCCTTTTGGACATTATAGTCATATATGTAGGTTTCAAACCTTCACACCAGGGGATTGAATGAGAACGTGAAACATTATTCTATGAGAAAAGAAGCAAGGCTCTAGGATAGAAAAACATTTGCAAGCGAGGGTCACTAGGGGTGATGGCTAAAAAGTAAAAAACTATAGGGGGTTGACTGCTAATTTATCATTGAAGGATATGAAATGAGGTTTTCTGACACTATGAGTGAAGTGCTCGAATTTGGATTCCCTTACTTCTCTTTGGTTTATTTTAATAATGCTAGAGTTTTAATAAAGATTTATCTATAGAACTGTTGTGAAATCCCAAGCCTTAAATGCAGTCCCAAAAAAGTGAGATTTTGATAATGGTTTTTCATCAAAATCGTTATTAAATCTTTCCACCCAAAAAATTCACACTTATATCAACGGTTTCACTACTTCAACTATTAATATTGTGTTATTGAAACTAGTTTCCATAGTAGTGTCATCCTCGCACCTCTTCACCCATTAGGCTCTTCATCATCTTCTTGCAATGATTTTTTCATCATCTTCTTCTTCTTCCATTTAGAGTTGTTAAATTTTCTAAAGATTGAGGTTTCAATTCTCTCTTCTTCCTAGTATTCTCATGACATGACAATATCAATGCTAGAAAATTTTAAAAATAATGGTGAAAGATTTGTTAAATACTGGTAAAATTTCAAGTAAACATTGGTATTGTTAAATTAAAGAAGTTATGGTTAAAAATAGGTAGAACTTTGGTGAAATATATGTATAGTTAAAGTGAATATATATATAGAATTGGTGAGATATAATTAGATCAATGTTGAAAAATATTCACAAAATGATGGTGAAAGATATGTTAAAATAGGTGAAATTTCAAGTAGATATTAGTGCCAAACATGGGGAGTGATGGTAAAATATAAGTAGAACTTTGGTATAAAATATATTGATAATGAAGAAAATTAAGTGTTTATGTTAAGTGATATAAGTCATGATAATGAAAGATACTCATAGTTGTGGTTAAATATTTATTTAATCTTAATAAAAAAATTAATAATTTAGTGGTGGAAGATATAGGTAATGATAGTAAAACGATACTCATGGCTATAAACTTTGGCAAAAAAAATAATATAATGGCGATAGATATGGGTTATGAAAGAGAAAATTATTCATAGTTGTGGTGAAAGAATAATTTAACCTTGGTGAAAATTTAATAATATACTAGTGAAATAAATTATTCGTGATAGTAAAATATACTTATATATGTGGTGAAATATACACTAAAATTTGTTTAGTAGTGAAAGAGATAGTAAAATATAAAATGATGAGATCAATTTAAGTGAAATATAAATAAACAACAAGAGTGAAAGGTCAAAGCAATCGTAGTGAATTATTAACAATTTAAGAATGGTGAAATATGCATTGTATTTTTATATATGGTGAAGAAAACAACTCAATGTTGGTGAAATATTAGTTTAAGGTCTTTGAAAGAAGAGTTAAATGTTGGAAAAAAAAATATATAGGGGAAATGACATATTATAAGAATAAGAGAACACGTATCCTTTTTTTCTTAATTTTATGAACCTGGCACAAGTCGCACTGTGCTGCATTGTATGACAAGTTGCATAATTTATGAATTGTATTTTAAGGCTTAATTTCCCCCTAATAATACAACAAGCTTAGATTAACTTAAATTATTTACAATCCTAAGGTATATTACACCCCTAGTTTTGTTATCTATTATTCAGATATGAAAACTAACACTAATATTTGAAAACAAAAAGTCATGACAAATAAAGAGTCTGCAGTTTGCCAAATTTTTTGCTATTTCATTTGCCTCTTGATATTCATGTTTAATAGGAGTTTTAGGATATGTTATCATAAAATTATATTTGGAGCTTACAAGATTAGTAAAGTTTTGATAATAATAAAATAAAATAAGTAATAACAATTATAGTAATGATGGTAATAATAACAATAGTCGTAATACTAATAGATAAAATATTTATTATGATATTAATAATAGTAGAATATAAATAATAAGTCGCAAAATGTTTTATTTAAATTATTTTAGATCATATTAGTAAAAATAAGTTGAGGAGAATATGGTTTTAGTTAACTCCTATAAAAGTTTCAAAGTTTGAACCTTCATAATCTCTTTCCATAATGATAATATCTATCCGTCGAAAGAGATTTATTTCTCTCCTTACATTTTTGATAAAGAGCTTGGCTCCATAAATCATTACTATTCTTTTAAACCCACAAGCTAAACCCATCTGATGAACTTTGTTATTAAGATTCGTTGATCTTAGACCCAAACCTCCATTTTTTATTGATAAAGTTAAGTTCCCCGAGATACATTACATATGCTTCTATTTTCTAAAGAACCCCATAGGAAAATATCTTGTAATTTTATCTATCTAATATGTAATCTTGTTGGGAATCTCATCCATTTACGTGATATAACTAGGAAGAGATTTAATAACTATCTTAGCTAAGACCAACCTAATTACCAAAGACAAACATTTTTCTTTTCATTAATCTAGCTTATTATTCATTATTCCAATCAAATCATGAAGTCTGATCAAAACGACCTTTTAGCATGAAAGTGACATAACCCAAATATTTTCCCCAATATTGAGTTAAGGGTGTCCCTAAAGCTAAGGAGTAATCGGTTTGTAAATTATAAGCGAGGATCTAAAATACTGGTGTAATATAATTTAGATTTATCTAATCTAATACTCTACCTGAATCATCATAGAAAGATTCTAGAACTCTTTTGATAGTTTCCATATTTTTAACATTAGATAGCATTATTATATTATCTATAATGATTAGATGAGAACAAAATAATCATTCTCTTGAAAAAGATCCCAATTTCTTATGTTCAAATCATGTAGAATGTTTGCTGACAAAGCCTCCATATACATAAGAATATATGGGGAAAGAGGATCACTTTATCTAATTATTCCTAATGGAATAGTATTATCAATAGTTATGCTTCCTAATGGAATATAACTAAGACCCGACATGTAGGCAAAGAGATGAAGAACATAACTCAATTAATAAGTTCAACTAGAATATTGAACCATTTAACTAAGAGTACGGTTGATTAATTGCCACCTCAATTTATCATTCTTTTGCTAAGTCCAACTTAAAAACAATATATTTAATCTTCTCTTTTCCTTTAAGATGAATAGTTTAAAGTAGCTCACAAAAAATGATAATATTATCTACTTATATTCTTCTTATAAGAAAAGTCATATACTGAGGTCCAATATATTTTTGTAGCATCCTCATTTTCAATATTTAAAACTAATAAAAAATGTGTATGAAAGCTAAATACAATGATGACATTCAATCTTAATGGCTAGTATAAATAAGATAATAGTGTCTATTTACACTATGTAATGCTCCAAAATTTACACACATTTTTTTAAAACAAGACTCATGAATTGAAACCTGTAAATTATGGGGATGCTACCACCACACTTAGTACCAAACCGGTTCACTCATACCATTCCAGTACTAAGTGCTAAGGCTAAGGAAAACACTCACAACAGTATTAAATAAACCAAAGTTCCTAAGTACGGAATCAGAGTACGCATACATTATTACATAATTCGAAATACTAGAGATAGTTTTTAGAGGAGAAATAATGACCATAATAAAATTGTTTATGAAGTTTCACATAATTAAAAGAAAAAGGAAATAATAATCTTGATTGGAAAAATTGGCCACGCCACTCCTAGGTGTTGAATCTAGCCCAATCATCACTCGGCCCCATTTGATGTCCCATAGACATCAATGGCATTATAGAAAGCGTCGCCTACCTGAAATACGTTAGATGGGCCTTCTACTCATGCGAATGAGCAACACCCATAAAAGGGGGGGTCAGTACGCTATGTACTGAGTAAGGTAACCAAGCACTAAGGCCAACACATAAGCACATAAAATCATGCAGGATAATAATCAACTGAAAATTACAAACCCATACACATGATACAAGAAAGCGTACAATTCATTACATAGCTTATAATCATCAAGCCCACACATAAGGCCCAAAAAGGTCCAGATCAATTATTTAGGTATTATTTGGAGCTACTTATAAAAAGTAATTATATAAGATAATTACTTTTGGTAAGTACATTCAAACAAGACATTAATCATTCTTTTATCGAAAGTCGATTTATACTATACCTTTTTATCAATTCCATGCGAGCACATGAACACCCCACTATTATAACCGGTGGGCCAGTCACACATAGAGCATCATGCTCTAACCATTATTATTACCAGTAGATCAGTCACAAATAGGGTCAAACTCTAACCACTATTATAACCGGTGGATCGGTCACATATAGGGTAACAACCCTAACCACTATTCCCAACTGGTGGATCGGTTCGGCTCCTGCTTGCATAGTATTTTACCGTAAGTAATTAATGTCTTTTACTTGCCTTAGCAAAACTCTGGTTTATTTTCATTGAGATTGGGATCCCCCACTACTATAACTGGTAGGCCGGTCACATATGGGACCTCATGTCCTAACCACTACTATAATCGGTGGATCGGTCACATATAGGATAAAAACCCTAACCACTATTATTACCGGTGGATTGGTCGCACATAGGGTAAAACCCTAACTACTATTCCTGACTGGTGGATCAGCTGGTCCAGTCTCAATATCTTCCACTTTAAGTAATTAATATCTTAAGCATCTTATTCACAAGCTTTGACCAAGATATGCATGACTGACTTCTACCTTGCTCATCCTCCAACCCTCGTTAACCACACCAACCCATGGTAACCATAATGCCCATGCAAACCCTAGCTCCACGTAAACCCTAACTCCATCATGCAATACCACCATGCGAACCTAAATACCATGCATTTCCTTACAAAACCCTAACACCATGCAACTCCATGCAAAACCCTAACACCATGCAACTCCATGCAAAACCCTAACACCATGCAAAACCATGCAAAACCCTAACACCATGCAAAACCATGCAAAACCTTAACACCATGGTTACACTCCCCATCATTATTTTACAACCCTATCATGCATATCTTAGGGACACATCATACTATAATAATAACACACTTATACACATAATTTTCATGCCACAATTTTTTACACAAACATACCTCAACTCTATATCATGCTGCATTCATAATGATTATATAATATACACATAAAATACACAATAAATCATATCACATGGCATATAAATCACACATTACACAAATGGCCTGAGCACCCCTTACCTAAAATGTCACGGGTCTTGGAGTACGCTCCTATACCTCTTGAGGGCTTTAACTAGGCTCACCTTGAGTCGGCGGGGATAGGTGGCACTGGCGGTGGTGCACAGCAGTGGCCGGAAAAGAAGGCTAAAAGGAAAAAAGTTGAAGAAAAAGAGGGGAAGAGAAGGGGAAAAGAGAAAATAAGGTTATGGTTCAGTGGAGGAGAATTAGTAGAAGTTTTTGGGTGGTGCAGAAGGCAGTAGAAGTGGCAGATGTGGTGGTGGATGGTGGTTTAAAGGTTGCGGGGTAAATTTTTTTTCGAGATGGAAAAGGAACTTCGCACGGCTATAGTGGCTCGTGCGAGAAGAATCGAAGGAGGTAGAGAGCTTAGTTAGTTAGAGTGTGGTGCAGGAAAGAATTTGGGAGGCAGAGGTGGTGGTGAAGTTGGCTAACGGCGGCGAATGGCTCGTCTGAAGTCACGGTGGCACACGGTTAGCTCTTAGGGTTTTGGGGAGAAAAGGTTTTGAAAACACCCACACCAGAGGTATTTATAGGGCTTAGATGGGATGATAGGGTTTTGGAGGTCAGTCGGAGGGTATTGGATGCTAGGTTTGGGGTGGCCGACGATGTTAATTGGGTAACAAAAATTATGGTCGGGTTGAACATTCGTGAAGCAAAAGAGAGAAATCGAGCGAGAGATAAGGTAAGAGGATTATACCAAGTTGATCTGAGAGTCAAGAGGGAGATAATGAGGGGACAAATGGCCGGTCAAAACCCGCATGGCCGACAACGCCATTTTCAGAGGTTTGAAGGCACAAGTTGACGATAGAGCTAAAGGAGGAAGAAGGAAGGGGTGAACTGGGAGGCTAGGGAAAAGAAAGAAAAAGAGAAGAACTGGGCCGGTCGGCGTTGGTTATAATTCTTTTAATGAAACGTGGCATCCTAGGGCAATAAAGAACAAAACACAGCGTCTAAAGAAGAAAGAAAAGAAGGAGCGACACTGGGCCATGGGAGAAGGAAGGAAAAGAGGAAGGATTGGGCCATGCTCCATACCCAATCGGGAGAAGAGAAAAAGAAAAAGAAGAAAAGAAAGAAAAAGAAAGAAAAGAAAGAAAAAGGAGGAAGAAAAAGAAAAAGGAAAGTGGAAAAAGGAAAATTTAAGTGGTTTGGGTTTAAATAAATTAATTAGAATATTTTGGGTATTTAGAATAAAATATTTAATTAAAATAATATTAAATTTCCTTTTTAGGCTAATTTAGGATTTTTTAAATATTTCTCCTAAATTCCTTTTTAATTAGCAAAAAGCCTAATTTTTTCTTTATAAAAATATTCATAAATTCTTATTAATTTACCCTAAAAAAATCCTTCTCATTCCATATAAAATAATTAATTAAATTAATTTCTCAATAAATCCTTATTTACTTATATTTTTTAAATTAAATATTTTTGGGGCATTTCACACTAGGTGTGTCGGTAATGCTCTTATAATATTAAATTTCCATACATACTTTTTAATATATATTTTTTTAAAATGAGGATAGGATTGATAATTTACCTATGGGTAATTAGAAAGGTGAGCAGGTAATCTAGAGTGCAACCAAATCACCAAAAGCTCAATAGTCAGCTATTCTTATAGTTAGTACTAATATATGTTATCAATTCTAGGAGAAATATATTTATGCATCTAGGCCCAACTCATTAAAATCCATAAATTTACCAATATTTTATTTTATCACCAAAGGTTCTTATATATATGTCTCCAAGTCTGAAAATAATTAAGGTAGATCTAATATAGTAAATAGACAATAACCAATTAATGAGAAATCAAGTATAAAACGACTACTAACTCTACCTTAATCTTAATAAGATGTTAATCAACTATAGTATATTTATCTAATACTTGTTTTACTTTATTTTTCTAATAAAGTATTGGTGTTAACTATAAGACTAGTTGGTAACATTTACCTTTCAAATTACCAAAAGGTAGATTACTAATCTTTCCTTTTGTATATATGATTGTAATACTTCGAGTCAATACAACCACACGAGGGATACCTTAGAGCACTTTTAGATTGATTGGCAAGCCCCCATAGATTAACACGAGTTCTTTTAGTGTGCCTTTTATTCACCCACACACTTTCTAAGAAATTTTAAAAAATTTTCAAAACTTTTCAGAGGGTCACCCATTCTAAAAATTATTCCGCTGCCAACACACTTAATCGTAGAGTTCTTAGGACAGAATCACCAAAAATATGGTATACCATGTTGATATAAGTAGCCATATCAATCCTTATAATACTCCCCTCAAATTAGGGGTATTACATTCACCCTGACTCAAAGAATGCAATGTCCTCATTGTGCTTCAACCACTAAATATCTCAATACAGTTTATCCTAAGAATCGTCCTACTAGGCGGTTGACTGGCTCATCCAAGTTTAGCCTTGATACCATTTTAACACCCTGAGTAGATACAACCACACGAGGGATACCCTAGAGACTTTTTGGATTGATTGGTAAGCCCCACAGATCAAGACGAGTCTTTTTAATGTGCTTTATCCTTACTCACGTGCTTCCCTAAAAATTTTTAGAATTTTTAAAAAAATTCCAAAGAGAGTCTCCTATCCTAAAAATTACTCCATGACCAGCACACTTAATAGTTGAGATTTTAGGATAGAATTACCAAAAGGATGGTATACCATGTTGGTATAAGTAGCCATATCAATCTTTATATACACTCGCCTCAAATTAGGGGTATTAAAGTGATACTATATTTGTAATGCATGATCTAAAGTGTTTTAATTTTATTTATGTGGTAGCCTATATTTTATATAATTCTTACATTTTATTAACCTACTTCTAAATTATATTTAAAATTACAATTTTTATGATTATACTACAAGAAAACTCATTTATGGCAACAAATCTTTTGTAACGACATTAATTTGTCATTGTGAAAAATAATTTAGCGTAACAATTATATTTTGTCCTTGTTAAAAGTAGTTACAAAAAATTGCACCTTAGTAGTTAGTATTACATATATAAAAATAAATACTACTCAAAATGTAGGTTAATGTGTAAATATTTAAAAAATATAACAACCAAAGTGACCAAATATTATATTTGTAATCATAAGGTATATCTGTAAGAAGTTGTAAGCACTTGTAGCTTGTAGTGTAACACCTTGACCTCACTAGGGTTATGGGTAGTTACTCTGGAGTGCTTTCAAAATCAATAACTCTATAGACCAACACGAGTCTTTTCAAATGTATTTTTTATCAGCTTACACTCATTTCAAGAAATTTTTTATGAGACCACCGATCCTTAAATTACTTCAAGTCAAGCACGCTTAATTGTAAAGTGCTTGAAAGATATATTTTCAAAAAAGAAGGTATAATTTATTAATATAAATAGTTTTATCAATATTTTTAAGCCTCTACTATCCATCACTAATTTAGGAGTATTACATACACCCCTACTCAAGAACACAACATTCTCATTGCTCCTCAATCACTAATTGTCTCATTGAAATCTATCCTAAGAATCATCCCACTAGGAAACTAACTAGTTCATCTAAGTTCAGCTGATGATTTTAGTTTTTCTTTGACACAATTTGTAACACCTTAATCTTACTAAGGTAGTCGGTAGTTATTCTAGAATGCTTTCGCCATCAATAACCGACCCCATATATCAATATGAGTCTCTTCAAGAGTTTTTTTATCAACTTACATGCATCTTGGGAAACTTTTCAAGAGAACACCTATCATTAAATTAGTTTAATTCAATTACGAACCTCATCTTCTACAACATGTCCTCCCAAGTCTCGATGGGTGCACTTGGCACTTGTCAAATGCACCACCACTTGTCAACATGACCCTTAAGAAGTATGTAGATACCTTTACCCTTTTCTTAAGTGGACACTCTTAATCCTCAAAGATCTTTTCAAACTCTGGAATCTAAGGCTCTAGAGCTAACAGATCTTTGATACTTATGAATGTTGGCATTGAGTGTGATTGTATCTTGCACAACCAGTCCTCCTATAGAGTTGGTGTAGGCAGTAGCTAATGTAAATCATTCTATTCCATGGAAATAAGAAGCTCCTCCATACGTGCAAATCTTATATTCTGAGTCATCATGCTTTAAGATGAGGACAAGGATGGGTTCAACATGTATTTTAAGGAAATCACATAACAACTACCACATAATAAGGCTACCTACAAAAGTAATAGACAACTATTCCAATAACAATTAGGCTCTGACACCATTTGTGACACATAAACACACCGTTCATAGATAGTTACTTGGTTTGCTTTTAGGATTGATGATCGATCCTATAGATCAACATGAATCTTTTTTAGCATGTTTTTTTTATCAACTCAGACACATCTTGGTAGTCTTTCTAGAAGGTTATCCATCCTTAAATTGCTCCACATCAAACACGCTCAAGTGGAAAGTTCTTTTAGGATATGCTTTCTAAAAATGAGGTACACCTTATTTATATAGGCAGTCTATCAATTCTTGTAAGACACCACTATACACCACTAATTTGTGGGAATTACATACACCCATTCTCAAAAACTTAACATCCTCATTGTCCCTCGATCACCAACTGTCTCATTATATTCTACCATAAGAATTTTTCCACTAGGAAACTAAATAACTCATTCAAGTTCTACTCATGGTCATGATTTTTCTCTGATACCATTTATAACACCTTAGCTTCACTAGAGTTGTGGGTAATTACTCTAGAGTGATTTTAGGATTAATAACTAGCTCCACATATTGAAATGAGTCAATTTAAATGTGCTTTGTATCAACTTACACATGTCTCAAAAACTTTTATGAGGTTACCTATCCTTACCTTACTTCAAGCCTAACACACTGAACTATGAAATTCTATAAAAGTAAGTTTTCTGAAAAAGAAGGTATACCTTGCTCATGTAAGTAGTCTTACCAATCCTTTTAAGAATTCACTATCACCCACTAATTTGGGGCTATTACATCCACTCCCACTCAAGAACACAATGTCCTCAATGCACCTTGACCATTAACTATGTCATCACAGT
This sequence comes from Tamarix austromongolica, assembly GCA_039764185.1. Taxonomy (NCBI): domain Eukaryota; kingdom Viridiplantae; phylum Streptophyta; class Magnoliopsida; order Caryophyllales; family Tamaricaceae; genus Tamarix; species Tamarix austromongolica. The sequence goes on along the minus strand of CM077818.1, from coordinate 84,735,513 downwards.
CTATCCCAACGATTGTCCCACTAGATAAATAACTGGCTCATCTAAGTTCAGCTCATGGTTATGATTTTACTTTAATACCATTTGTAACACCCCAAACTCACTAGGGTCATGGTTAATTACTCTATAATAATTTCAGGATCAATAACTAGATATATATATCAATCTACATGCATCTTAGTAAATCTTCCAAGGGTCACTCATCTGTAAATTGTTTCAAGTCAAGCACACTTAAATGTGAAGTTCTTTAAGTATAATTTAAACAAATATAGAAATACCTTGTTGATATAGGTATTTCTATAAATTCTTTTAAGCCTCTACTACCCATCACTAATTTGGGGGTCTTACATGGAACCCTTACAAACTAAAAATATATCACCATTATTATTTTTATTTAAAAATATATGTATATAGAAACAATTAAGTACGATAAAAAGTATGGAATATAATTTCAAATTAAGGGAAAAACATCTACATGAGATGATGATGATAATGATACTAAAAATAGTTGAGGAATTTTCTAGGACAAAGTCTCTTAACCGAATGTCATCACCATCTTTAGTAAGAAATATGATCCAACACTAGAAATAAATTTTTAGGAAACAAAATAGATTTAAAAGGAATGATCAAGACAATTATCAAGAATAATAAGACTTTAAAATTTAATGAAAGAATATGGGAGTTATATATGAACACAAACTTTGATATCTCGATATTAGGTATAATTCAAATGAAGATAATTAACAACTAATAGTAGCTGTGTGAGCCATTTATACAACTATAACAAGGATATAACATATAGGGAAAACATAACAAAAGTTGTGATGGATTAGTACTACTAATATTATATAATAATATGCCTTTATATAACCTCCTTTTGTTGATTACCTCTTCCAAAAAATATGTCTCTATACCCACTTAAATTTTGTAGGATAGCAACCCTGAAGGACTATTAGAATTAATAGGTATAAGATATAATCAAAATTCTCTCTATGAATAGATTTCATACTTCTTTTTATTCATTATATTTTGCACAAGTTAAGGAACTCCAAAAAAATAAGAAATTATTTTGGATTTAAACCAATAGTTGCTGAAAATAAATTAGTCGTATACTTATTTCTTTTGTGGTAGGATCACACTACAACTACTAAAATGACCACAACTCCACTACAACTCTTGATAACATCTAATTCAAAACTTGCAACACCAATTCACTATCTAAAATTTTCAAAATAACAACTAGATTATTGATTGATAGAGAATTAGAGAGATCAAATAGGAAATAATGGAACTATTACTACTAACAAATTGATGACTGATGATGGGAAAAAATACCCCCTCACTCACTTAATAAAATTGAAAATGAGACTAGTAGTAAGAAAACTAACTAAGGAAAGGAAGAAACTTTATCCATGCTTGTAATGATAGAAATACTAGTCCACAAAGTGCTTGCATAGCTTGTACTATAAAGTAGATAAAAAATAAATAATTGTCACCCTAGTTTTTATTTTGGATGGATGATATCATTCACAAGATGTAGGAATTTTCCTATTTTTGATGGTTCGTTTTGGTACTTTCTTATTGTCTCATTAGGAATAGAGTTTCTGGAGGGAGTTGAGACTTCTCTCAAGTAGAGAGAAGTTGACGTTCTATCTTTCTTTTTCTTGGGAGTATGTCTACTATCTTGGGTTTGCTATCAAGTAGGTGATTTACACCTTGCATGCCCTTATCTATGGGTGTCTGATTGCCCTTTAGGTGGTTTTTTTATGAGATATTGGTTATAGGATTTAGTACAAATGCAAGGTGGAGTGGTTGAGTGGGTTTTTTTGGGGTTTTTGTGATGGTCTTATTTTATCAGCAAACTTGTTTACCTGAGTTCACTTATAAAAAAAAAGAACAAATTATTTGAAGTCTCTTGAAATAACATTATCAATGTTTCTTGCCTTGTTTGATTTCTCCTCATCCTTTTTTTTTTACACTAACACTCCCATCTTATATGTCAACTTTATGGTTTTATTTTACGCTCATTTGGGTGTATGAGATATTTGATCTATTATATTTGATAAAACTGAGTAGGTCCACCTTGGGAATACAAGACAATTTTTATGGAAAGTGATTTTGGGTATCTACCATGTATACTAGAGGATTTTGAGGTTTACACATTTCTCTTTATGTAAGTAAGCTTATAAAATAAAACTTTATATGTTTATTTTTATTTTTGAAGGATATTATGAACATGAAAAATGTAGAATAATTCGTGATGTCGTATTTATCTTCACCTAGCATCCAATGTCCTCTTGCATACACCATGTTGTTGCTACAATTGTTGTTGGCTTGTTCTTGATGAATATCTCTAGTAGTACCCTATTTTTAAGTACTAATACTCCTGATGTTCATGTCTTCTTACTCCTAAACCTTTTCTTGAAATAAAGTAACATTTTTGAGACCCATAATGATATTATTTTCATTTTCCTCAATTTCCCTTGATCTCTTTTGTAAAAAAGGGGAAAAGAGGAATATAAGGAAAAGGAGGTGATTATGACAACGACTATAATTTTGTTCTTCCATGTTTTTTTTTCATATACACCATTCATTCACTCTACTTTCATCTAATTAACCTATTTATTGATATTCTCTATACATACATACATTTACACTTGCTATTCTATGGTTGTTATTAATGCATGATACTTTTCCTACACAAGCTATATATACATCCATGGTACATTTGTGTACAGTAGTTAGCTAGCTAGTTTTGAATTTATTATTATGAGAATATAATTGCAGTTGAGTTATACTATTACACTAGCTAGTTTGTTTGATAAATATCATTTAAAATATATAGTTTTCCTAATAAAGAGTACATTGATTGCTAGATCTAATATATTTGGTATTGGTAGTTTTATTATTTTACAATTTTTTTCTTTGCTAGAATTTTTTATACCGAATTTCCTTTTCTATTAGTAAATAAATTAATTTAATTAAGAATTAATACTACCAAACTATGCTATTTTCTTTATGTTGTCTTACTTGGGTGTTAAGACCAATACATTTTTTTTCTCTAATAGGTTTTAAGCTCAACATCATATTTGTAATTTTTTAGATTGCTAGGATGATATCTAATCATTTAATCTTTAGCTCTAGAACATCTAGGATTTCATTTCATGATGTTTTTTTCCCTTAACACCTTTGTGCTAAACTTGTTTATTTTCTACAAGTTAATTGATTCACAATGTAAGGTGTGTTGATCTTAGTTAAAGAAAGTGTTCCCTTTTTGCTATTAGGTACTTGTCACTTTATTGGTATGCATATATATATATATATATATATTGTTTTTAAATGTATACCAATACATTAATCAATATTAGTTATTTGAGCTTATATCATATTTGAGAATACTATTATGATTATGAATTAACCCATATTAGAAACAAGATAAATATTTTAAACTTTGAAAAATTTACATAATGTTAGACATTCTTACTAGCTATATTGCTATTTTCATTAAAAATAATGGATTTGAATAAATAATGGATGAAAATAAAGTATCATTTATGTCAAGAATATGTAGATGTCCTTTTGAATTTTTCTCTAAATAATATTAAAAATGAGGATAAATATACCACCACAAGTAGACGTCCTTGTGATAGTTTTTGTAATATAATATTTTAGTGATAATGTGAATTGAGATTTGATTTGTTTAAGTGGATATTATATAAAAAGTATATTGTCTGGGAGTTCCATGGTGAAGTAATTAAAATTTTTATTGTGATAGTATACGTGGTTTAGGAAATGAAGATGAGAGTAATCATAATGGTAATGAAGTTAGCATGTTAAAAGATGCTTTTGGTGTTGATGGCTTCAATTTGGGGTATGGTATGTGCATTTATGAAGAGCCTATTGGTTCAGCAACAAGGTTCTACTTGCTTTTGAAAGAATATCAAGAGCCATTGACAATAAGTGGCGTGATAATGTTATCATATATTGTGAAGTTGCTACTCTTGAAGTTTCTTAACAATTGGAGAAATTGTTCTTTTCATAGCCTAATTAAGTTATGTGCTTAAGCTTAGGGAATTCCACTTCCCGATTCCTACTTTGAGGCTAAGGAACTCATAACAAACTTAGGTCTTGAGTGTGTTACGATTAAATCATGTAAAAATGATTATGTCCTTTATTGTTGAGAGCATGATCATTTGAATGAGTGTTCTACTTGTGGTTTATTTAGGCAAAAGACTGATGACAAAGGTTCTTATAAGGGAAAAAATACCTCATAAGGTTCTTCCTTTTTTACCATTAAATTCTAGGTTGCAAATGTTATATATGTTGAGAAATAGAGCTAAAGAGATATGACCTTTATCTCTAGAAAGAGATATAAATGTATATCTTTTTTCTCCTAAAAGAGATATAAATGTGTACCTTTAGCTCATTCATTCATCCTAACTCTACTCAGATTATGACCTTTATCTCTCAAAAGATATATAAATGTGCACCTTTAGCTACTTGTTAATGAATTGAAGGAACTTTGGGAGATGGTATTCAAACATATGATGACCACTTTAAGGCACATTTTTTATGCATATAGTTGTACTATTAAAAATCAATGAGCAATACCCCTTATTTTTGTAAGATTTATAGAATGGAAAACTATTGTGTTTAATAAAATTTGATAATTTTTAATCTCAATTTAAAACTATATCTTAGGTTTGGGGTAATAATAAATTTGTGAGAAGTTTGAAAAATTGAATAATTTTTTTTTCTAGTGGGCTAATCGATTGGTTTTATGAATCGATCGATTGGTTTGTTGTTTCAACTAAAGGTTTTTTTTATTGAACGAATCAACTGGTTTAGGAAAACCAATTGACTAGTTTGGTCAAATTGAAAGACTAGTTTGTTAAGCTTAGTGCTTTTCGAAGCTTGATTTTCTAAGACATTTCTTGCAACAAAATGGAACTTAGATAAACCAACTCCAAGCTATTATTGATATTTCCTTAACCTTTTTGATAATTTATTTTGCTTTAGTTGCTACCTTGAATAGTTTGATGGGCTGATTTTGACAATTGACGGAGAGTATGACCTCAGTCTTGTCTTCTTCTTCTTCTTCTCTCATTTGCACACTTCTAGAAGTATGCTTCAATTTTCAAACTGTCCCCGCGTGACCGAGAGGTTTTCTTCCCATGTCGATCGTCCATTTCCTTTATTGTGTTTGATATTTCTGGATGATCTCGACTTGTATTCTCTGGAAAATAACCATTTGAGATTTGAAGTGGAAGTTAACCTATTCTTGATAAATTTGTCCGTTTAACTCATATTTAAATACTAAATTTAGGTTTTTCTATCTATTGCATAACCTCACTCATTCCTTAACTAATTCATTGGCTATAAATAATCTAAATTATCCCTTCTTCTCACCTTTATTTTAGCCTATGAAATACTTGAGTCCTCAATCACTTGTGTTAATTCCTCTCCACTTCAATCTTACAGTCAAATTCCATTCACTCTTCTAATCCTTTCTCTAGCTCCCTCTTATTTTATCATTAAGCAAGAAATAGTTAGATTTAGGAGTAAGTTGAATTGCTTTCAACTAAATGTTTCTCTTAGAAATGGTAAGTTTGTTTTATTTACTAATTTGATTTATTAGTTTTTGAAAGTTACTTAATGGTTTCTGAGTTTTAACCTATTGTTTTTAAAGATTTTGGAAGTTAAAATCTTCTGGCTTGAGTTTTTCCTATTTAGTGGGAAACTTTTCTAAACATCAAGTAAGTTATTCTTACCTTTTAAATGTGGCATGAATAAGCATGTGAGTTGGTGTACTCTATAAAATTTTAATTTTATATACCTTCATGATATTTTGGCTTTCTAAATGATGCATGTTGAGTTAATTAAAATTTTAATTTTAATGGTTTGATTTATGGGAAATAGGGCCGATTTTCTTGTAAATGAAGCACAATTCAGTTTATAAGCATGCTAAATCTTGGTAATTTTCTATGACATGTTATGGTTTGGATGTGGTAATATTTTAGAGTGTGAATCAGATATAAAATTTCTATTATGTGTTGTATGGGAGCAAACCAATCGATTGGTCCTTAAGTATGTGGTGACGTTTGTTGCTCTCTACTTAAACCCATTAACCAGTTTGCCAAAACCAATCATCTAGTCTTAGAATAATCAACTCATCTGACCAAACTAATTGACTAGTTCGAGGGAACTTTGGGGTTTGGCAGAGCCATCTAGATCAATCGGTTATCCCAAATAAATTAACTAATTTGGCCAGAGTGTGTTTTTTTGTTCGTTTAGACACGCTATACTTTGTGACTTTGCACAATGCTACAATATTATCCTTTAATGATAATGACACACATCTTGGCATGAATTAACTAACCTATTGGATGGATTAAAGGGATCATAATTCATGATATTCTTATTTTGTGCCTTTAGGAGACTTTAATGAGTAAATTGGAATGAGTATGTGTAACACCCCCAAATTTACTACTGAAAAATTTCGTTTAATTTAAAGAGGTTTAGCGGAAGCAAACAGATAAAACTATAAATTCGGGGGCATTACTGCCACACTTAGTACCAGATCGATTTACTCCTACCGACCCGATACTAAGTGCTAAGGCTAAATAAGAATAACACAAAAAAGCGAGTCATTAGTAAAGCATAAGTTCGAAGGAATCAGAGTGCAAAAGTCAAAAGTTATAATCTGATGTACAGTTTAAAATACCAAATGTCAGAGGACACAAAATAACGAAATAAAACAAAGCACGATGATACAGAGAAACAAGACGGGGGATGCTCTCCGGCCACGTCACTCTCGGCCCCCAAGTTAGATCCAGACTCAACTCTCAGCCCTGAAAGTGTCACAGACATCGTCCCCTACTTGCAAAACTCAGACAGGTCTTCTGCTCGTGGGAATGAGCAGCACCCATGAAACGGGTGATCAGTACGCTACGTACTGAGTAAGGTAACAGATGCACTAAGGCCCACATACACAGAGATACATGACATAGCAGACATAGCTCATAAAATAATAAACAATAACACAAATGAACAATGCTGGTCACGAATCGGATAACTTTCTCATTATGTCTCTTATAATTATAATCGATTCACATCATAGTCTTTATCAATCCATGTGAGTGCGGGAGCCCCACTATTATAGCCGATGGAATGGTCATGAGGGCCATGCCCTGCCACTATTATAGCCGGTGGAATGGTCGCGAGGGTAATATACCCTGCCACTATTATTTGCCGGTGGACCGGTATGGCCCCGACTCACAAGGTATTCCACTGTAAATATTATTATCTTTTCATGTCTTATCACTTTTACGTTTGGTTTGTTGAGCACGAAATCCCCCACTATTATAGCCGGTGGACCGGTATGAGTTCGGCTCAACATCTTTCTCTGTAAGTAATTAGTGTTTTAACGTGTCTTATTCGAAAGAATATCACCCATGTCATGCATGGCTAGAGGGCCTCAACACATCACATCAAAACCGATGACATATTCGTACTATCACATAGTAATGAGGACACAATCACACGTCTTGATTCCAACCACGCTATACATGGAACAGATAAGATAATAGCGTTTTAAGGCCACGACACATAAATCATATAGAACATCCACGACACGTAGGATACATGTCACACATTCAGCCTTAGCTATATCCTTACTCGGTTTAGGTTACCGAGCTATCCCCACACTTATATTAGGCCACTAAACACCCTTTGTAATTATCATACTTAACACATTTCTCGCATTGGAAACCCAACTCACGACCCTCAGACTCGAATCTTCCTCATACCTCACTCCTCCTCATTTATTCTTATTATTTTCTTTTTCTTTTTCCACCTTCTCAAATTAGGGTTTCCTTCCCAAACCCTAGGTGCCCTTATATGACCCTACGTACTATTTTTCACCTCGCGACTCCGGACTCCCAAACAGACCTTCCATTACTTTCCCTACGTCCCAAGGTAACTTTTCATACGTAAGGTTCGCCCCCATGCGGACCTTAACCTCCCCATGCAAACCCTATCATCTCCATCATGCCAACTCTATCATTCCCATGCAAACCCTAGTTCTCCCATGCAACCTTATTTTCCCCCACTCCTCTATTTATTTAATTCCCTTTTTCTCATCATTTCACAGATTACAGACTACCTATGTCGTCCTTACCTACATTAACCAACTTACTTCCCCTTGGTTATCTTAATTTCTTATTTTTCTCTTTCCAGTCCCCACTCCACGACACCTCATCAAATAACCTAGCATGCATGTCGTAGGGGTCACATCACATCACATCATATTTGTATCATACCATATTAGCACATATAGACAAGAGCACGAGAACATTCCTCGGTTCCACGCTGCGCTACATAATAACACAGATAACATACAGATTATAGCATACAACCGCACAAGGCATCCATGACAAGTAAAACATGCAATACACACAGGTGGCCTTAGTTACGTCCTTACCTAAATCGGCGCCGGGCTTGGAGCACGCTCCTACGCCTCCCGGGGGCTTTGAATCGGTTCACCTATAAGAGGGAAATGCTAAGGGTTAATCTCCCTCTACCGGAATTACCATAATTTTCCTATCTTACCCCTATCATGGCCTAATACTAAGGCTAATATTAATAATAGGGGTTTATAAATAAAGGGTAGGGTTATTACTATTCTCATGATAGTTTAAAAGGATTATCACTAATTAAAGTAGGTTTTAGCAAAATCCAGAGTATTAAGGTGAGGGTTTCAATATTATTAATAATACTTACTAATAATACTAACAATAATAAGAATACTAATAATAATAATAGTACTCATAATAGGAATAATAATGGCTATAATGATAATACTGATGATAATAATAATTGAAATCATAGTAGAATTAGTGATAGTAATATTACCGATAATAATAAAATAACAACACAACCATAATCATCCTGATGATAATATCAATAATAATGATAATAAGAATAATAGTAGTAGAAGTAGTAATAGTGATGAAAATAATAATAATAATAATAATACAAATAATAGTAAGAATACTAAAAATAATAATAATAGAAATAATAGCAATGATAATAATAGTTAGAAAGATAAACATAATGACACTAGGATTAACCATAGTAATAATAATAGTAATCATAGCGATAATGATAGTAACAATAATAACGATAATAACAATAACAATAATAATAATCACAATAATAATGATAATACAATAGTTGTGGCAATACTAAGCATAACAAAAATACTAAGGTAATAATATTAAATTATAATTTTAAGGATAATAACGATGGTAATAATCGATAGAATAATAAATGCATTAAATACAACAACCACAACAACAAAAATAATAACAAGATAATAATAATAATAATAATAATAATAATAATGAGGATAATAATAATAATAATGTTAATCATACTAATAATAGTAAGAATACTACCATAATAATAATAACAAAGATAATAACAACATCAGTCATAGTTAGAGTAATAAACATGGGAATAATAATAATAATAATAATAATGACAATAATAGTAATAATGATAATAATACTACTACTACTACTACTACTAATAATAATAATAATAATAGCACTAATAGTAATAATAATAATAATAATGCTAATAATAATAATAAGAATAATAATAATAGTAGTACTAGCAATATTAACAATAATAATAACCTAATAGGGTCTTGTATTGCTTAATACCATTAATTAGAAGTTCTTAGGGGTGATGTTAGGACCTAAGAATAATAATAGGGGTAGTAATAATAGGGATTAGGGTAGTAGTATTAATAATAATATTGATTACCATATCATTAATAATATTGGTTAACATTATTAAAATTTATTACACTTTTATTATTCAGGGTCTAGGGTTCAACTGTCCAAGAAATTTGGGTCAACCTGGCTGAGGTGGCGGCGGCGCGGCGGCAGCGGTGGAGGGAGGAAGAATGGGAGAGTTGGATGCGGAGGCTAGGGAGGAGAGAAGTAGGGGAAAATGGAGGTGTAGGGTGGTAGGGGAGGAACTCCTAGTGGTTTTGGGGGGCAGTGGCGGTGCTGCAGGTGGCGGTGGAGGCGGCACTGGCGGCACGAAGGTGGCGCGAGGGGGTCGAAGGGCTTGTTCGGGAAGGTAATTTCGCACGGCCAGGGCGGCACGTGTGGGGCAAGGCAGGGAGGTCTAGGGGGTTGGTTGTGTATAGGGCGGTGCAGGGAGGATGTTGGTGGCGCAGGCAGGCGGCAAAGGTGGCTGACGGTGGAGGAAAGGGTGGCGCGACGGGATTTCTCTGGGTTCCAGATTTTTTGAACCCGATTCAGGCGGTGGTTAGGGCTATTTATAGGAAAATTGGGACGGGAAACGACAATGCTTCGAGGGAGGTTAGGGGGGTTAGGTTCTTGCGTGTCCGGCGAGGCTGGCCGGCGCAGGGGTCTGCAGTTGCAGACCGAGATTTTTCGGGGAGAGAGAGGGAGAGGTTTCATGCGGGGAAGGAGGCTCATTGAAGGGTTATGTCTGCAGGGATGAAAACGAGGGAGAAAAGACAAACTGACTGGTGGAAATGGCGTGCTGTTGAAGCTACGCTTCCCGGTGAAATTTTCGGTGGCAGAGGCGGAAGGTAGAAGACGAAGTGCAGGTGGGGGTGGACCGGCGGTTTAGCGGGAAAGAAAGGAAAGAAAGAAAAAGGCCGAACTGGCCGGGAGAAAGGAGAAGGAGGGGCGCGGGAGAGGGAACTGGGCCGCGAGGGGGTGCTGGGCCTAGCAGGCCGGCCCAGTCGAGGGGGGGGGGGGAATAAGGAAGATAAGGGGAAAGAAAGAAAAAGGAAAAAAGGAGGGAGAAAAGGAAAAAGGGAAAAAGGAAAAAGAAGGGAAACCAGTGGTTGGATTAATTAGCATGATTTGGTTAATTGGGATGTTTAATAATATATAAATATTACCCTAATAATTAAATTATCTTTTTAGGTTAATTTAGGGATTTTTTTTGAAAGAAATTTCTTAAATTCCATTTTAATTAACATAACACTCTAATTTTCACCAATTAAATTATTTATAAAGTTTATATTAATTGAAGCTATTTTATCCTTCTTTTTTTAAATAAAATAATTTATTTAATTAGTTTCCAAAATAAAATCCTTAATTAGCTTAAAATACCACCATTCATCCCATTTAAAACACTTATAAATTTCTTCTTGATTTACTCTAATTAACTTCCTCTTATTTTAATAAAAGTAAATTATTTGATTAACTTTCAACATAAAAACCTTATTTAATAATAGATAATAGAAATTAAGATTTTTGGGGCATTTCAGTATGCTATGCCACCACTTTTGAATGAGATAATCCAGATTTTGGGCATAAATGGATTACCTTAATAGGTTGATTTGAACTTGGCTAAGAACTAATGGAAATCCCACCGTATGGTTGGAGGGCAATAATGGTTAAAATGGATTGAGTATGCTGATGTGTTACTTAGATGTTGCATGGGCCTTGTATGATTACATAAATTTAGAAATAACACACGAATCACTTAAAGTGGAAGATAATCAAGATGTACATAGGTCTAGGTTACTCGATCCTCGATTAGAAACTGGGGTTTAGTCTACCTTCTAGAGTTTATTGGTTGTTCAAGTTTTACCTTCGTGTAGGATCTTAGTTGATTTCGCTACCTTACCTACTCTAAAAATTGATGATGTACTTGAGGGTATCAATATTAAAAAGTCTATTCACCTAGGTGAGTTACTTGGCTTTAGCCAGACTTATGTCCATTGGTGGTTACTTGGCTTCGACTGAACTTTATGTCCATTGGTAGTTACTTAGCTTTAGTTGGACTTTATGTCCTATGGTTTGGATAGGCTTCCATAGTATGTGAGAATATGGGATGGTAAATAGTCCATTGCACAATAAGGATAAGTGATATATAGGATTTATATGTTATTTTCCTAAGTAAAAATGTCATTTATTTCTCATTATTTTTATAAGATTTAATCTTTTCTTGAGTTTTTCTCTTTTGGATAGATTTTGCAGGAAATGATAAAAATGAAGAAATTCAAAGGAGAAATCTGTGGAAAGAGGAAATGAAGCAAATAACACATCAAGAGATATGGAATCAATGGAAGAAAAGACCATAAATGAAGAATATATATCAAAGGGAAGCTTGTGTTGAAATTTCATAAAGAAATAATGAAGGAACAAGAAACATGGTACCCCCATGTTTCATAGACACGGCCCGTGTTTTTCTATCAGCACACAAAATTTCAACTTTTAAACTTCAGGATTTGGCAGAGAATTCAAGAAAAAAATATGGAGGTCCCATATCTCCCAACACGAAGTGTGTTTTTCTTAAATTCTGTAATTGCTTGCGTGAACTTTTCCCTCATATATTTCTAAAGTTCAAAACATTCGAAAGGCGGTTTTGGGGAGTTCGAGAATTGGATTCTCTATTTTTCTCTATATTCTCTAGATACCATATGTAATTCATAATTCCAATTCTCTTTCTCTCCGTTTTATTCAATTGAACAATCAACACTCTACAATTCAAGTCGATAAGTTGTTTTCCATTCCTTTCTTAATTGCAAGTGTTGATTGAATGAAAATAAATTCCTTTTAGTACATTATTATTTCTCTTACTTTTAGTTTTGATTGTTATTTTATTCATAATCAATGATGTTTATTATAGATTACTACATTTAATTGTATGCTATTGCAATTATGAAAATAGTCATGTAGATAATATAGGATAGGAGGATTTGATGACAGAATTAGGGTTTCACATATGACAACATAATTTGAATTTATGATTCTAAATGAAATTTAATTGAATTAATAGACGGAATTGAATGATCTCGCATCATAGGTTAAGAATTTAAACTAATTAGATTGATCACCTATTTAGTTTAGATCTTCATCAACGCTAGGATAACATAATTAATACGTAATTGTTAATTAATGTTTCTAAAGTTGCAAAAGGTTAATTATTAATCTTGTCTATTAATTAGTATGATTGCATGATCCGAACTTATGTGATTATGGTCGTAGTTGACTACTTTCCATTCGTAATGCTGCCATTAATTGAATCTAGCATTCTTAACCTAAGTTATTAATTAGGGATAAATTGAGAGCTTATTCAATTTATTAGAATTAATATAAAGCAAATAGATGAATTATTATGATTTTCTAAAAGTCAATTTTAAAACATTTAGAATAATTCTTTTCTTCATGAATATTTGATATCCTAATACCATAGTCAATACCTTCCTATCCTTATTCATTAATTAGTGAGTAAAGTGTTCCATAGTTTAGAATTAGTGATAGAAGTAATGCTATTGTATAACCGGGGTTTTAACATTGATTACAAAAATATTGATTATATACCATTCTTTGTGGGCTCGACTCCTTCTTATCATCTACTACGTATTTGGAAATTAGGATTTATTTATTAAATTTGTTGTGCATATGACAGCGCATCAAAAAGGATAAGGATAAGAATGAGAATAAGAAAAGGAAAGATAAAAAATGGCTTATAAATAAATGACCTAATGGATTATGTAAGATCATAAAATATACCTATTGGGAAACTATGTGAATGGGTGGTAGAAGCCCTAATAAGTTGTTTGGATAACCTAATTACTTAATTGTATATTGATATACATGATGTTTATGGTATGTTGATAAGCATGATAAGCCCAACATTGTTTGAGTTGTGTATGTTATGAAATCCTAATGTATTATATGATCATGATAGAGCATGTATATCTAATTGTATGGCATAAGCATGATATGTGTTTAGTATGATCTACACATTATGCTAGGACCTTATATGCCTATGACTCGTATTGAGGAGGTAACTTGGCTTTCTCAGTATGAAGCATACTGATATGCTCATTTGTTCGGTCACCTGTTTAATCCCACAAGCAAAATACCATGTGTAGGTTTTTAGGGATGACTAGTAGTGGGCCTACCTCATTTTGGGCTTGGGGATTGAGAACATGGAAATTCAGAGACTATTGTTTTGTTCATAATGGACTAGGGTTGGGATTATTCCCTACCTTTGTTTTCTACTCTTCATATTTTTGTACTTCACTTTAATCTTTTTTCATGTATTTGAATATTTTGGGGACCATCGAGGTCCTATTTTGTAAATGTTTTCTTTAGTATGCATATACCATGTTTCTTATTCACTTTACTCTTGTTTTAATTTGTTTGGTTTCTCAATGTTGTATCTACTATCTAGTATGGAACAGGCTGCTGGCACCTGTCCTATGTTAGGTGCTGTGGTAACACTCCATTTTTTCTAGGTGTGTTTGGTGTTTTTCCGCTTTTGGATGTTTTAAAACAAAAATTTCTAGAAGTGAAAAATAAGTGTACAATGACTTTCCATTGTATGTCAATTTGTTTGGTTAGTATCAAAAGCTCACTTTGCGTATCCTTGTTACCATAAAGAAATGAGGTACACTTCATTAATAAATAAAGGTGGTTACATAGGACATCATCATTGGTTGTCGTAAGTTCATGAGTGGAGAAATGACACTAATTCTTTTGATAATAAAAAATAAAAAGGGAGTGCATGAACTTCTTTCACCAATGATGATGTATTTACACACAATAACCACTTTTGACATAAAACATTTTGTAAGTTGAGTTATGGAAAAAAGATAAAATATGACGCCTCTAATGATTCATATGGCTAGAAAAAGAAAAACATATTTTTTTGAGTTTCCTTATTAGAGCAAGTTAACGATTGGACATAACTTGAATATTATGCATGTTGGACATAATGAATATTAATGATGAAGCAAAAGACACCATAAAGGCTCAAATTTATTGGGTGATTATACATATTAAGGATATTTTACACCCTATCATAGATGGAGATAAAACACACGTTCCAATTGAATTTTATACTTTGAATGCTAATGCTAAAGCTATAATTTGTGAGATGTTTGCTCACTTGAAAGATCAAGATGGACACTTTTCCAAAATCTCCAAATGTTTAAAGATATCAGGAGAAAGATTTAATGCTTGGAATCCATGGCCATTATATGTTTAGTGAGTAGCTTCTTCCCATTACAATTTATGGTTTCTTACCAAGTCATGTATGTGAACCTTTAATTGAGATAATTATATAATTTTAGAAACTTTGCTCTAAAATTATATGTCTAGAAGAGGCTCGATATGCTCAAATGACACATCCCCTACATTTTATGTAAGCTTGAGATAATTTTCCATCTAACATTCTTTGATTTCATGGTCCATCTAGTAGTACCCTTAGCTATAGAGGCAAAGATTTTGGGTTTCATTAGATATCGATAGATGTATCCCATTTAATGAAAATTCTATATTTTTTCTTCTAATGTGAAATTAAAATTATTTATGGTAGGAATTACTATTATCAGGTACTTATGTATCCTGGAGAAGTATATTGTAATAGAGCACACCTAAAAGGTTATATTACTGAAGGTTACCTTGCAGATGAATGTATAATTTTCTGTTCAAGATATATGGATGACACCGACACAAAATTTAATCAAATATCATAGTGGTGATGATGATGATGATGGCTATTAGGGACATCTGAGAAGTAAACTTGGTATGCAAATAGAACAATGTGTGCCACACTATTTTATTTTTGAGGAGTGTGAAAATTTTCATTTATATATTCTTCAATATAGTGAGGATCATGAAGATTTCATAAGGTAAGCTTGAGCTTGCATTTATCTTTCTCTTAATTTGGTGCATATTTGGTTAGAATACTTGAATATTTATGGTATTCTTTAAAAAGGAGCACACGATAGAGTTAGAAAGAGAAATCCATCAATATGTGGAACAAAGGCATAAGTCACAATTTGAAAAATGGACACAACATCATATATGTGATTTGATAAAATGGTTGCCTTCACTTTCTTTATATTTTTAATATTGATATATCTTTTATATACACCTTTTCTTATATAGGTGAGCTATCTAAATAAATGACTCATTGATGATGATGTGTATAATTTAGTCTGTTATCCATCTAAACTTGTGAGGAATTATTATGGGCATATAGTATATGGTTTTTAGTTATATATAGATGATCGATGTGATAAAAGAAGACTCGAAATAGTGGAGTTATGTTAAAGGGAAATGTTGAGAGTTTTGGAAAGGAATGTTAGGGTGTGTTCAAAGGTGTATTTTGGTTGTAATATCTAGGTGGATATCATGTATTCATTTTTAAATGTGATTAGTTTGATGTGAATCATGGTAGAGGTTATAAAATAGATGAATATAGGTTAATTACTGTATATAAGATGAGATCATTGAAAATGGGCAAGCTAATTATTTTGGAATCATAGATGGATCAAATATTCTATGTATAAGATCCCAAACAACTAGCTTGAAATATTTTATAAAGATATATTAGAGATCTTTATGATATGTCAAACGAATAAAGTGATGGAGAAAATATGGATGTGGATGTATATTAGCAAGAGGAGGTGAATGTTGAATGTCATACAATAGGTGAAAGTGTAGTGGAAGGAGAAGCAAGTGCGATAAAGTTCATTATGGTTTCAAATGATAAAATACATTGAGGATAAGATGCTAACTTTATTAATGATGGTGAAATTGAAATTTTGAAGGATTCGAGTGAAGAATATGAGCTGTATTCTAAGGCTTTATATTAATAACTGCTTGTATCATTTATTCATAAGTTGTTTTTCTTTTAATTTATTTTTAATATTTTCATTATTTGTTAGAAATAAAATATTTTATAAACTAATTTGCTATATTCCACATGTTTTAATGTAGGGGTATACATAAGTATTTGACAAACAAAGGATGGTAACGACACAAGGTGCAAATAACAAGGTGATAAAGGTAATTAGAAGTGTAGAAGCTGGTAATTTGATAGGCAATGAAGGTAATTAAATTAATTCTACAATTATTTCTTATTCATTCTTTATTTTTTAATAATTTTTATTGATTATGATAAAAAAAACTTTTAGTCTGATAAGGAAATATGGGGAAGACGGGGGAAAGAGTTAATAGGATAAGCAACTATTGCTATATAAACAAAAGAGGTAAATAAATTTTTGAATATTACATTATTCAATATTCTTAACTTCATTTTATAACTTTTTGTTAAGTGTGTATTTTAAAAAAAAAATGAATATGTAGTTGAAATAAAAGTAATCACAATATAGAGATTAATTGTATGAGAACTTTAGATTTTGTTCAATAGGTTCCCCAATCTACCACATTTCATCGTCAACATGTGGAAGATGATGATATGATAGGTGATAAAGTAATTAAATTTAATCTACAATATGTTCTTATTCAATGTTTATTTATTAAGTATGTCTATTAATTATAAAAAAAATCAGTCGGATTGGGAGAGTTGGGAGGGGGGTACAAACAGAGGACATAAGAACGGAAATAGTCACCATACAAATTAAAGAGGTAAATAGATACATAGTTTTAGGCTCATTTTGGTAGTGATATATATATATATATATATATATTTCAAAAGAGAAGAATTTAAATCTTTGTGAGTGTGTGGTATTAAACCTTTACTTAAACTAGTACCACATTCATTTATTATATTTACAACTTATATGATCAAGGCAATTATTTGCAACTAGTGTTGTCATGAATAATAATATATATTAGCATTAATGATGGTCCCTCTCGCATTAATTAATTATCTGCTATCTAAATCTCAACTAAAACAATCAGTGATGAAATGGCGGAGGTATTGAAAAGTAGATTAAAAAACTAGAAGCATGATTATCTTACTCATATGATTTTCGTTGTTTATATACATGTATATTTTTAAGAATGATATTGTATGATCAAGATCTATCATTACAAAATGATTTAATAATATAGTCTTATTATTTAATTTTTTAATTTGTCTTATTATTGTAATACAAACACAAAGTTGGATGAGGAGGGTTAGGGAATATACATCATACGAACATCAAATTCAATTGAAAATAATTCCCAAATATGCTCTTGGATAACCAAAATTTTAGTGATAATGAATTAGAAAGACATATTCTAACAAGGAGTGCAGGTAAGTTATAGTTTTATACTAAATTTTGATCATTGACCTTTATAAATTTTTACTCATGCATTATATGTCAATGTAGATATATAATGTCAAATGGATAAGAGGAATAGAGTGAACATGTTTTTAAGGATAGTTGCTATGAAATTAAATGTTAATGAAGTTGTTGATTGACGTGAGCATGAGAAAAGGCCTTGAAACAACTTTATGAATGTTGAAGTGGAAAATGATGAGCAAAAAAGAAGGTAAAGTTGACATATTTCAATACCCTTAGTAATTAATGGAGCTGTTGAAGATGGGAAAGTATGTATCTTATTTTTATTACAAATTACTCTCTTGTATTAATGCAGTAGATGTGAACTATTAGTATACTATGAAGTTATGTTTCAACTATCTAATTAACTATTTTTATTTTTATTTGAGATTAGATACAAGTAAAAAGAAAAGTAGAGGAAAAAGAGGAAACATATAAATCCTATGTGGTTGTCATAAAAATAAAAGGAAATAAACTAAAGTTGATAATTTACATTCCTAATGAGATTTATTGAGTAATTGAAGAGAATGTTATACATTTAGTAAATGAGTGTAGTTGTGTAATGAGAACAAAGGCTCCATTAAATGTTAAAAACTAGCAAGAGGAATTAACAGTGTATTGGTGATACCCTGTTGAAGGAGATATAGGTATGAAGCTAAATATTTCATTTTTTGTAAATGTTGTTTGTGTAAGATTAATTATTATAATATCCTATTTGTATGGAATCAGAATAAATTTGACAACTAGGAAATTGGGATTTATTTGAAATTGCAAGCTTTTGTCGTCAATAATATGTGGCATTCATATATATTGTGGAAAATTCTCTTGTACTACTATTATAAGAGTACTAAATGTGGAAAAATTAATGAATAACACTTGTAGAATACTCCTCTTAATTTCCCATCAAACCAATAGGAGTTTTGTGTAAAAGCTTTGGTTTTGATGAATTTAATCAGGTGTCTTTATGTAAGGTACACAATTGGGTTTGAGCTTGATTAAATATATTAATATTAACACCTTTAAACATGCATGCAATGTGTGAAACAAATTAAAAAAAAACCAAAAAATCTAAGATGAGGTCTATACACACAACCAATAGCTTATCATTTGTAGAACTAAAAGATATATTAGTAAGGGTTGGAACATTAAGTTCATATTAGCTAGTATTATGAATATTGATAATAATATTCTACATTTTTTTATATAAAAGAAAGCATTAATTTGAAACCTTCAACTGATATAATTTGGTTCATACAAGAATCAAGAAGGGGTGCTTGAGTGGGCCAATAACCAATTAAAGGGGATACATATATGATACTAAATTATTCAAATTTCATATATGCTTATATTTATCTAGCTATGTATAAATGAAGTTTTTTTCAAAGTTTATTTGTAGGAAAAATTGAAGGATGAAGTTGATACATCCAGTGACACCAAATTAAAAGAGGATATACTCTTGGAGGTGTTACTTGCTAGATCTAGATCTTTTGGTGGAAAAGGGACTACAACACTTACCTTTAAAAAAGGAAGATAACTAATATAAAAACAACAAATAATCAAGAAGAAATAAGAGAAAATTTAACAATAAGTTCGAAGAATAAAGGAGTTAAAGGAAAACTAAGAAAACTAATAAAATCAATTTGAAAGCTACAATGAGCATCAAAACAAAATGGAGGATTTTAAACAATAACTGTTGGTGAGATTTTCTACTTTTTGAGGTGCCTCTTCTCTTTAATGGAGGTAAAATACCGATACATGAGTAGAATACCAGAACTTAGCATTTTTAATTTTAAAGCCTATATTACTTCGTATAAAGAGCATGCCCTACAATTTTGAACTACCACGGATGACTAAATTGCTAGGCATGAAGGAGGATAGGGAATATATGCTTGGGGTTGCATGGTTTACACATCACGTGTGCATAGGCTAGTTTTTATGTGTTTTCATACTTATTATTTTTGAAAGTTATTTATGATTCATGCATGCCACATGTGCATAGGTTATCTTATATGTCATCTATTATCTGTAGATAATCAAGATAGTAGGAGATTATCTCTAGTTATCTTTAACATATTGTAAAGGATTTATATAACCCTACTCCTATATAAAAGAAGGGATTAGTTTTCTCTTTGGTTAAGTAGAAATATTGTAGGAATTATTTCATGAAATCTCCTTAACATTAGTAAGGCATATGTGGATTGTTAATACTAAAAATCAACCAGTCTTTTCCAAGATGGATTAGAGCTAACAATTATTCTCGTATCTTTTATTGTTTTTTTTTGTATTGTTATCAGTGACTTTAATAAGCGAGAAGAACACAACATTTATTAAAGTTTGAAACTATTTTTGCGGTATTATTTAGTCATCAACATCATTGAGATTAGTTTTCAACAACAAAACCCACCTTCTTCCTTGACGTGAGCCAACACCATTCCACTATCGTCATCATCTAACCCAACTACTCTCATTATTTGTTAAATTTCCATAAAAGCTAATATTCCTTTATTGGCAACCTTCCATCACAACACTCAGCCTTCATAGATTATTGGCACTAACATCTAACTACCATTGACCCATCTGGCTAACAACTAAACATCACCGTCAACCCTCATCAAGCTCAACCATCTTTAACTTTTACCTCTAATTTTATGTGTACACCAAGTTTTTGTTTTCGACAAAGATTTCCTACCACCACATTTATCTTCTTGGTATTAAATCTAGGACCAATCTACTTCATCAAGATCTGACTAATTATTTCAAATCCTTTCCAAACAAATATTATTAAATCAATAGCCTATCAAGACCTTATCCTAAGGGTAACAAAAATGGCATTTGATACTATAGTTTTAAGATTGTTTGATCAAACACACCATTCATTTGGTGTAGGTATATAGTGATAAATGCAAATAAGGTCATGGAGGAGGCTAAAAAGTTGTTAATGTAACAATTTTAGGCTATGGATCAACACTTAGAAAGGAAGTAGGCATCTCAACTTCAAGGGTCACATGCACCCTAATGAAATCCCATAGATCAAGAAGATCCCTATGATGATCAAGTTAGACGAAACAGATCCAAAAGGTACAATTCCTTTGAATAAGATGAAGAGGGGAGTTTGGAAAATTATGGGAGACACAATTCTACAATTAGAAGATTGTAATATGATGGAGAAAATGGTCTTAGATTTGATTTATTAGACTTTGAAGGTAATCTCAATCCCATGTTTTTTCTTAAATGGGTGCAAATTATTGAGGCTATTTTTAAATATAAAGAACTTCTTGATGGAAAAACATACAAAATTGCGGTGTTACTATTAAAAAAATTTCTAGAGTGTGGTATGATGATATGAAAATGAGAAGGGAAATTGAAAATAAATCATGGGATAAGTTAAAAAAAATATATGAAGAGAAAATTTGTGCCTAGTGAATATGACCAAGAAAATTTTATTAAAATGACCACCTTTAGGAAATAATTGCTTGGATTGGTGGATTATATCATAAATTTTTAAATATTAGTTCTTCTTTGTGATGCTTAAGAAAGATAAGATTTGAAGATTTGGCAAATCTTGCCATTAAGTTCGATAAACAGTTGAAGATATCCAAGCCAAACAACAAGCCTTCTTGTTTGAATTACAATTTGAATGTTCTATGAATTCAAAGCCTTTCACATCTTATTTGTGTATAAGATATAGTTATAAGAGATTTAACCATGAAGAAAAGGGTAAAGAAAGTGTAATTGATAAGGTGGCCAGACAATGTTTCAAGTGTAGAGGCTATGATCACTATATTAGGGATCATGCTAATAAAAAAGGCCTTGAATTTTATATAAATAGCTAACATGGAGATATATGAGGAAGAGGATGAATACCTTGAGAAAAAAGGCGATGAAGTAGAGAGCACCTATGGATTAGAAGGGTAGGTAGATTGCTATGTATTGCAAGGGGTGCTTCAAGCTTAATAACAACCTCAATCCACTCAACAAGATAAGATTTTTAGGACCAAGTGTAAGGCAGGAGACAAAGTGTGTAAAGCTATTATTAATAGTTCATTGTATACAGATGTTTATAGCAAAAATATGGAAAATAAGCTTTTTCTAGATACTTATAATTAGCCCAGACCATATTCACTCCAATGGGTTAATAAGAATAGGGGTGTAAGGGTGACCAAACATACTTTAATCTCTTTAAAAATTTGTAATTATTTTGATGATGCTTTGTGAATTATTATTCCTATGGATGGTTGTCACATTTAATTGGGCAAAACTTGGTAATTTGATAGAAATTTTTCACATGATGGAGTTCTCAATGAATATGTGGTGAACAATGGCAAAAATAAGCTCAAACTGAATCCTACTGTAGATGGCTATGATTCAACCTTGGTGGAAGCTAAAGAAGCCCCATTCAAATATAAGAAGAAAAGTAAGGGGCATAGGTTCAAGTGTTTTTTTTAGGGAGCATGCCATGATTGATACAATAGAAGATGAGGGCATATGCTATGCTTTGGTAGTAAAAGTAGTGCAACAAGGGGGTGTATTACTTTAGACTCAAAATTTCTACATTTATTAAAAAAGTATGACGATTTTTTTACTAAAGAGTTACACTAGATTTACCTCCCTTGAGAATCATTGAGCATGCGATAGATCTTATTCTAGAATTTCCATTACCAAAAAAGCCTACTTATCAATTCAATCCTAAAGAGTCTAAGGAGTTGTGAAGGTAAGAATAAGATTTGTTGAACATGGGCTATTTTTGTGAGAGTATGAGTTTGTGTAACATTCTAGATTTATTGGTGCCTAAGAAGAAAGAAACTTAGAGGATGTGCATTGAGTCTAAGGCCATCAAAAATATCACAGTTAAATATCGATTTCATATGCCAAGACTGAATTATATGCTAGATAAGTTACATGGAGCAAGGGTGTTTTCTAGGCTTGATATAAGTAGTGGTTACCACCAAATGAGGATATAGGAAGGAGATGAATGGAATGCGAATTTCAAGACTAAGTATGAGTCATATAAGGGGCTAGTGATGCCATTTGAGCTATGCAACATCCCAAATTCTTTCATGAGATTAATGATTGAGATACTTAGACCTTTCCTCAAAGTTTTTTGTTATATTATATCTTAATGACATTTTGGTGTATAGAAAAAACAAATTCAAGCACCTATAACACTTGAAGAAATCATTTGACAAGCTTAGAGAGGTGAAGCTCTATGGCAAACTGTGTAAATGTAGTTTCATGGTTGATAATGTGATTTTTCTTGACTATATCATGAGTAGAGATGGTATTAGAGATGAATTCTATTCAAACATGGCCAATTCCTTCTAATGGCCATGTGGTTTAGAGTTTACATGGATTATCCTCTTTTTATAGGATTTTCATTAAATACTTCTCTACTATTGCGACTTCTATTACACAAATTATGAAGAAGGGAGAGTTTTATTGGAATGATCATGCAATGAAGGACTTTGAGAAGTTGAAGACTAAGATTTTTAATGCATTGATATTTTTCTTACCTAACTTTAAACAATTATTTGGAGTAACATATGATGATAGTGGTGTAGGTATTGGATGCATTCTTTCACAAGAGAATACATCAATTTTTTTCTTTAATGAGAAGTTGAATGGTGTAAGACTCAACTACTCCATTTATGACCCAGAGTTCAATGTTACTTTTTGAAGTTTGGAGACATGGAGTCACTATTTAAGACCCAAGTCTTTTATACTTTACTCGGATCATGAGAGTTTGAGTATTTGCACGGCTAAAGGAAAGTAAGTCTAAGACATGCAAAATGGATTAGATTTCTACACAATTTTGTGTTCTCGACCATAATTGTGGATGCAAAGGAAAATTTTGCTGCAAATGCTTAGGTTATGTTATTCACATAGAACCTAGCTATATGAAGGCCACAAAATGAAGGGACGCGATCTTTTTTGGTAAAAAAATCCAAGTGGATATCTTCCAACTAGCAATGTGTAGCTTTGTAGAGACTTTGGCTTGAGGGGAGTCATTGCAAGAATGATTCCATGATCAAGTGGTTTTATCATTTTGACAACAATTTTGGCTTGAAGGGGAGGATTTTCCAAATTTAGGCCCATATGTCGAAGGCTAGAAATGAACAAAAAAAGCGGTCAGCAAAGATCGGTAGGTTATTCAAAGGTTAACACTAGTTGAGAGTGTACTTCCCTGAATTTTCCACCATTAATTACTATATAATTAGGCTTCTAATCCAATTCAAAAATTTCTATCATGAATTTCCAACCATTTATATTAAATGTGAGCTTTCTTACACTTATTTCATTCATTTGCAAAGAAATTGTACATTTGAGCGAATTTTATAATTGTGTTATTTTCGCTGATTTTGATTCATTCTAAATTTATAACTCATTCTTAAAAATATTTTCATGCTGACTCTTTCATTTCAATAATTTTGTATCATTTCCAAGTCTTCCACTAATTATTTATTCACATGTCAAAAGATTTTATTCATTTGGAGAAAATTGAATTTTATGCAATTTGTTGTTCTAAACCAATTTTAGCATATTTTGGCTCATCCAAAAATTATTATTACTTATAACACATTACAAGCTTATACGAAGGTCCCTAGATATTTTTAAGTTCATTTATTTCTTCTAAACTGTAAAGTTATAAGAACATTTATTTTTTGGCATAGACTATTTTAAATGATTTCTCAATTTGATATCCAAATGAATTCTAAAGTAAAACATTTTTACATATTTAAATATCTCAAAGTTTTATGCATCCATCCATACCCTTTCAGACACTTCGTAAATTATTCCATTCTTTTGCAAAAAAAAAATACATTTCTATAGGTTATCTAATTTTATTATTTTCATCTATCGAGCTTCAAACCAACTTTAATACCTAATATATTTTTATATTTGGGTTCATAAAATCATTTTTCACCATTCACTATATTTTATTAATTTTCAGAGAGTGTTTTCTCTTTTATTATCACAAACACTAATTTTTGGGTATTCTTCACCTTTTAAATCATTAATCTAATCTAACCAATTTACTGTCCATCTAGTTGGATCCTAATGAAACTATAACTAGCCTAAAATATGATTCCGTCATGGTTGAATTTGAGTTAATCAAATCCTCATCTAAAGTACTTGATGACCATCATCTTTGTACTTATAGTTAAATCTATACTTCAACCCTTCATTCAAGTGCCATGCAAATAACTTTAGGCTAACTAAGTACCTATAATTGTAGGCCTAAAGACTAACCCAATTCCCCAACCTTAATTTTACTCTTAACCATCTACCAAACCAATGAGAAACTCTTCCCATGCAAACCCAAAATCTCCCATTACAACCCTATTTCCCCTCCCTATTGAGCCTATTTTCCCAACAAAAAAAAAATCTTCCTTTCCTCAACTTCACCTTTATATTTCATGGCCCTTCAACCCTCTAAACTGACTATTCCATTTCACTACTATTCTTTTGTAATACCCCTGAATTTTAAATTTCTAAAAATTTATTTTTCATCATTTTAATTTAACATGATTTCCAATTTTTTCTTTATTTAATTATCATAAATTGGTTGTAGGAAAAATTCTTATTATTACTAATAAAAAATTTTTACTCTAAAAATATAACCTAAATCTCCCACCCAAAATTTTCTTTTCTCCTTTTTTCCTTCCTTTCTTTTCCATAATTTTCTTTTTCTTCCTTTCCTTTTTCTCTTCTTTCTTTTTCTTCTCCCTCCTTCCAGGCTATGCTATCTCGGGCCACTTTTTTTCTTTTGTCCCCCTGGGACAGCCAAGGCTAATCCCCCTTTCCTTTTCTTTTCTTTCTTCTTTTCTCTTATTTCCTTTCCTTTTTTATTCCTCCCCTACCTTTATTCTTCATTGCGTCACCTTCCCCCTTCTATTTCAATACCAACTGTCCTCCCCCTGCACGTCATCCGTCTTCTTCATCTTTCCTCTCTTGGCCATATAGTGGTATGCTCGCTGGCCTTCACCTTGCCCCTATCCCTACACCTTGCATCCTGCGCTATACCCACCTATAACCACCCTCTGCAGCCATGCATATTGAAATTGCTAGCCCTTTCCCTGTCATCTTCCCCACTCCCTCAACCTCCCCTGTCTATAAATAACCCATGAGCCTCTCCTTTCTTTTCTCTTCCACCTTCAAGCTTGTCTTTGCCCCAAAATTTTCTCCTCCTTCATTACTGCCAGCTCTAGAGCTGCCACTGCCCATCGCTGTCCTATCAACCAACCATCCTACCATCTCCCCTCTCTACCTACACCCTGCCCATGCTTTTCGCACCACCTCTTTCCCCTTTCCTACTCCCCTTCCATTCTCTTGCACCTACAACCACAATTGGCTACATTTAAACTGCCACTAATGCCATCCCTTTCTCCTCCCTCCTTGCCACCACTACATTAGAGCCACCCTACACAATGGCGCTAGCCAGTGCAACCACCAAAGCCAACCCTCCTTTCTCCCCTTTCTTCTTTCCCCTTCTCAATTGATCCTCACCCTACACCACTACCGCCTGCCATCTTCACCACCATTGAATCCATCCAGTCCTAGTGCGACCACATCCTCAACTCTAAACTGCCAACCCTCACCCACTTCTCTAAAACAACCACAACCACCATTACCATCGTTGTGTGCCACCTTGCACCATTTTCTTCCCATTTTGGTTACCTCCATTTCCTTTATCCTCTTTTTATCTTTATTTAGATTAAAGTCTTATTTTTTAAAAGAAAGAAAGGTCTAAAATGTGTATATCCTTATTTCTAGGTAACACTCCAATGATAGTAGAAGATGAGGTGAAGGTCGTGCATATATAGAGATTGGAGCTGCTTTGGTAAGGATATAGTCATTGATAGGGTTTTGCTGTATTATAATATATGTCCTTGATGCATTGATATATGATGGCATGCATGAAATGATAAATAACTCTGATGTTGTATATATAGTTTTGGCTTGACATTGCTAGAAGGTAAGAAAGACGTGTAGTCATGACTGTGTTGATTTCAAGTGTTTATGTATATTCATGTCCATGTTTTTATGATATTGCATGTGTGGAAAGTTGAAGAGTCCTTTGTGTTTTTATGAAATTAGGGTTTTAGTGACCTAGGGGTATTTTGGTCAATATTGTGAAAAAATAGCATGTTAGGTACTTTAGGGTGTTAATTGGCATCAAATGGGTTGGATATACTATATAAAATATCTAGGGAAAAAATACAGATGTTTAGGGTAAATATAGTATAGGGAGAAAGACTATAAATATGATGAATAAAACCTTAGGGAAAGTTATGATCACATGTGAGTGAAGTGAGGGATTATTATTAGGGAGTGGATTCGAGATGAATGATGTAATATTGGGTAATCCTGTAAATTTAGGAAGTCATTTGAGCATCAGGGAAGGAGTTATGACCAAAAGATGAAATTAGGGTTTTGGGAGGCCGAGGAGTAACTCTAAGGGTAGGCTATTATCGCATGTACAAGATGTGAGAGTTGGACTGTAGCCTTAGAACATGATGTTAACCATACAATTTTGGGAATGTAAACCTTCAGTAGCCATGCCGGGTAGAAGAAAGTAGTTATGGCTAAAATGAGAAACTAGGATTTTAGAGGGGGCCCAAATAGATATGGTATTATCACATATGTAAAATGAGGGAGTTAGGCCACAATGTTTGAGTTAATGGTTAAAAATAACATTCTATGTATGGATATGTAATTTGAGGACTAGATAAGCACTAGATAAGGGACTATGCTAAATAGGAGAAATTAGAGTTTTCGAGGAGTAACCTTGGAGGTGAGTTATTATTATATGTGTAGAATATGGGTAACATTCCATGGCTTTGAATATGGGGTTTCTAAGGACATTTTGAGATTGGTTGGGTAAATTAGGGATTAAAAGGGGAACTAGAGGAGAGGATATGCCAGGGTTGTGAAAATAGTGATTCTAAGGGGTACAAGGTGGTAGTTGGGATAGAGCCTTGCATGAGCAGGTGCACATGACTGTGTAATGACATTGAAATAAATAAAATACTAATAATACACTAATAACTTAAGGTAGAAGATCACTTAAGTCAGACCTAGTTATACCTACCAATCCACCGGTAAGAATAGTGGCTAGGAGTATCTTACCTCGAAAATTTTACCCTTTTATGGTTATGCTAGTGAGAATAGTGGGATCCCAAACTTAAGTAAATTAAACCATTAGATGATAATAAATTTTGGTAAGATAATAATTAATTATATTGGAACACCACGTGGGTCAGAATTGGTTGTACCTTGATTATAGATCCACTGATGAGAATAGTAGCAGGAGAATATTCTAGCGTTTTACTCTAATTACAGATCCACAGGTGATAATAGTGGCCAGGAGCATCCTATGCTAGAATTTATACTTGATTATTGTTCCATCAATTGAGAATAGTTGGGTCCTTGAGCCCAATGTGAACAAAATTATACAATAGTTATCATTGTACTAATACCATATGTTTGGAGGATATTAAATAAGTTGGTATGATCAACCTATGCATTTGTCATCTCTTATCATGGTGTTATTAATTTATGTGGCCTTCTTGATTGTATTATTATCTTACTCAATACATGGCATATTGATCACCCTTATTATGGGTGCTTCTCATTCCCACGAGCAGAGGCCCCTTCTGAGTTTGTGTAGGTAAATGAGAACTCACTCGATGACTTTCCTATATATGATGCTTTGATCAAGGTGGAGTGATACTGTTATGATGGGGGTTGAGGAAGGGAGAATTGTGTTATCTGGTTGTTGTTTTAAAATAATTTTCTCCTTTTTATTTTCATCTAAACATTTATTTATGTATTTCAGTTCTACTTTCAAAATGAACACCTAACTTATATTTATGATATGGATTGCACTTGTTCTATATTTATCATGGTTTGTGTTTTGCTTTACCTTTACCCTATAATTGGTATGAGGATGGTTTGTGGCTAGACTTCCGATTACAATGGTAACACCCCTCTTATGTTTTAAATATTTCATCTACTAAAATAAAAATTTCAGTAGTAAATTTTGGGGGTGTTACAATTTGGTATAATAGCTTAAGTTCTTACTACAGTGCTTTGTTTTCATAAATTTGTTTTCAAACGATTTCCCATTTGAGTTTCTAATGGCTTTTTTATATATTTAAACTCTCGATTATGCAAAAACTCATATTAACTTGTGAGGACTCAAAAATGGGTAGCTAGAGTGGCTTATAAATGTGACTTGTGTTATAGATGTTAGTAAACTAGAAGCGCTTAACCTAACATACCTTTTGTTTTGTAGCTAGCTGACCACAAAGATGAACGAATGAGTAAGACACCTAGAGGAGGCCTTTGAGGTCTTCATGGAATTCGTGTAATGTTAGCCTCAGCCTCAGCTGCTACCCCACCTCCACATCATCATTAGGAAAGAATTAGAGAGGACTAGTTGTGTTGGGTCACTGGACACCACCCTTTTACTCTATGTCGATGAGGAGGACCCTATTATTTTGGAAGGGTGGATCCGGGATAAAGAATGCACCTTTGAGGCAGTCGATTGTCCACTTGCTTAGAAGTCAAGCATCGAGGCATTCTTTCTCTATAGGACCATAGAGGCTTGGCGGGTAGGCTGTCATGCCCAGGACATGTGTCGATGTCCTGGGAGGATTTTAAGATGATGATCAGCATCAAGTTCTACCTAGAGAGCCACAAGAGGGACAAGCTGAAGGGGTTCATGCAGCTAACCCAAGGAGGCATGACGGTGAGATAGTACTATGCTCGATTTATAGAGCTTCTAAGGTTTCCATCCGACATAGCAAGCTGCTTGCCGACAGTGTTATAATAGTTCGATCAAGGGCGCCATTTTAGCATCTGCCAAATGATGGGTGTGATGGATTCCTTTAATCTGGCCATCCTATATGAGCGGGCATGCATGACCCCACTATAGTTTGGGATCAGGCATCCATCTTAGGGAAGAGGAATTAGGAGAGGTAGGGTTTCGAAGGAAGGACCTAGCGTAAAGGGGGAGTATCTTTAGGATTCCAATAGAGGGGTCCAGTTAGGAACTAGAAGCTATCGAGGGGTTTTGTCTGCCGATGATGCGGTATGAACCATCGAGGACGTGACTACGAGGGCAGACCTATGCGTTGCTGAATCTATGGTAAGCTAGGCTATTAACCTTTTGAGTGTTAGTATCAGAGGAGCTTTTACGAGACTTAGGGAGGTTAGTTCTATCACGGGGGACCTTTAGTGTCTCAACAGTAGGCCTACCAGTAGCAAGCCTACTAGCCACCGCTTTAGTAATTTCCGTAGAGGGGGCCTGCCCCAGCTAGTACACATACTAGATAAACTAAGAGGAGACCATAAGGGTATCGCCCTTTCATTTAAGGGGAGGACATGCCTAGAGTAGCAGAGGTTACCAAGGAGGTTATTAGAGAGGTCAGCCAGGCGGGCGCCTGAACATTGTCAACCAGGAAAAGGTTGATTGACAGTTGTATATAGTCATGAGTATGTTTACCATCCTTTCCCTGCCACTGCATGTACTATTTGATTCAATGCTTCTTTATCATTCGTATCTACTGCTTTTGTTGCTAGAGTTGCCTTATCACCATTTGCCAGTGTAGATATATTTGTGATGTTACCCTCGGGGGATAGACTAAATTGTACTAGATTCTTCTTGAAAGTGGCCTTAGTGATAGGCTAGTTAGAATTCCTAGTGGCCTTGGTCGAGATGGAGTTGTGGGATTTTGATGTCATACTTGGGATGGATATGTTAGGGAGGTACTGAACAATGATAGAATACACATAGGAATGTGTGGTGTTACGAGAACCGTAGAGTACTAGGGTTTCCTACAAAAAATGTAAACCTAATCCCACAACTAAGGTTATATCTACTCACACGCTGCACACATTAATGTGAAAAGGGTATCCTATGTACCTATGTAGTGTTTAGGAGTTGAATAAGGATTTGGCAGACCTAAAGGATATTCCTATGGCCTCGGACTTTCCTAATGTGTTTTCAAAGGAGATACTAGGTATGCTGCTAGTGCGTGAGATCAACTTCACCATTGACCTAGTGTTAGGGGTTGAACTTGTGTCGAGGCCCCCTTACCAGATGGTGCTGGTAGAACAAAGAGAGTTGAAGGATCAGTTGGAGTAGTTACTAGCTTATGGGTACATTCGCCCAAGTGTGTCTCCATGGGGAGCACCAATTAGAGCTAGAAAAAGTTGAATTGACCCGTGTGACCTGACCCGACCAAAACCTAACCCAAAACTTACTTGGCCTTACATTGACATGAATATAAGTGACTCAAACTAATCACAGCTCAACCTGACCCAACCTGTAACCACCATCAACCCAACTGGCTGTCAGCCTAACCCACCATCAATTTAATCCGCTATCAACCCAGCCTGACTCAACAAAACTAAATTTAATATTAAGTAGTTTTGATAATAAAAAAATAAACGTATCTTATTATTTATTTAAAATTTTAAAAATATATTATTATTTAAAATTTGCTTATTTTCTCACTTTTATTGTGAACTTACTTATTCACTAATGATATTTTAATTTTACCAATTTTTTATATATAAAAACACAACATTAAAAAGTCATAATAATAAAAAGATAATTAATAACACATTATTAATCACATGCTTACATGACGTTAAACTTTATTGTTGCCTATGAAGTTAATAAATTATATTAATTTTGGTAGTTAATATTTAATTTGACCTAAATCTAAAGTGATTCAATCCAGGATTATCTTGACCTGAACACAACCCAACCCATTAAAACCTAAAAACACCTGATTCATCATGCTAACACAAACCTGACCCGTCATGTTAATTCAAATATGAAATCACCCGAATACCAGCTTGATTTGCCCAAACCCGACCTGATAGGGGTGTAAATGGAGCAGCTTTAGGGAGGGTACACCCATACTTGTATCCGTACCTGATAAGAAAATACGTACCCAAACTTGTACTGGTACCCCAAATGGGTATCCACTAACACATCCATATCTATATCCGTTAGATATATGTTATCTGATGGATAATTCGTTTACCCGTTAATAGATCTTATCTAGCAGATAAATCCACACTACAAAATAATTGATTTGTGCTAACAGGGCCTTATCTGTTGGTAAAAGCTATTTTTCTGTTGGCAAAAGCTTTTACCAACAGATATTTTTTGTGACAAAACTATGGGTAAAAATTCTATGCTTAAAAGTTTTACCCACAGATATGTATGATCTATTGGGAATAATTAATAATGCCCACAGATATTTATCTGTTAGTAAAACTTATGTCCACACTTATATCTGTAAGTAAAAGTATTAACCACAAAATAATATCTATCACTAAAAGTATTACCCACGAAACAATATCTGTAGCTAAAACTATTATCTACAAAACAATATCCATGACTAAAAGTATTATCCACAAAATTATATCTATAATAAAAGGAATTGACCACACAATCATATCTGTGACTGAAAGTATTAAACACAATATTTTATCTGTTACTAAAAACTATTGCCAACATATATATTGTTGGTTATACATATTTGAACCCTATATATATATATACCACATTTAGTATCTCTTCCTCAAATATTATTATTATTAATAGAACCAAAATTCAAGGCCTAACTATAATTTCTTACACATGCAATAACAACCCTATTCCAAGAGTTTTTATTTACGAGGCTTACAAAACCCTAATTTCACAAGTATGTCATAAATTTTCCCGTAAGACTATTATAATTACTAAATTAAATACACCTTTCTAAAATACCATTATGGACAACATATCCAAAAAATTGTAGTCTAATTCTAGAGCCGACAAAAGTTGACCCGACCCGAAATATCTGATGATATATATACATTTATACCTGTTGGTAAAACCTTTACCGAAATGTACAAGATTTATTGATATTACATGTTATTGCAATATCCACCTGTAGTAAAAAAAATTTCCGATATGAAATTAACTACACCATATATAATTATCATTGTGTAGTACAAAATAGTTATTTGTTTAGCTTCCAAAGCTAAAACAGTCCTGTAAATATAAAACTATATATACAACTTGTAACATAAGCTATTATACAAAATATCTTCGTAAGCTAACATGCAAAAATATCGAGCATCTTCGTAAGCTGGCAAGCAAAAGCACTGAACATCTTCGTAATCTGTCATATATACAAAAGCATCGAGCATCTTCATAATTTGATATACAAAAAAATCGATCATCTTCATAAACTAACAAATAAAAGCATCGAGTATCTTCATAATCTGACTCACAAAAGCATCTTTATAAATAAATCAAGCATCATCTTCTTCACTTTCATCATCATTGTCGTCATTTTCATTCTTGCCATTCTCCTTTTAATAATAATCATCAACATGTCTTCCCTAAAAATATATATGCATTTAACTTAATCAAGTTAATCTAAATTCATATCAACAAGCTAGATAATAAGGGTATATATTTTAAAGCTTTCTAAAAATAATATATTACTTTAAAAATATATTTTATATAGTTGGAGAGAGAGAAGGTGAAAACAGTAAATTAGAGAGTCACATAATATATTCATAAGTGAAATTATCTACAATATGTATAAATGCTTGATACAAATGCAAAATATTGTAGCTAGTTAAGTCTTGATACCTATGCCAGTAGTATGAAAAGTTTGATTATATCATACACTCTATTCTTAGTTATTATGTTAATAATATATATATATATATATATATATATATATATATATATATATATATTCTCAACTATAATTAATGCAAATTCATAAAAGATAGATGAGATATTTAAGGCCAAGCTTTTAGCTCAATCAGTAGTGTAATAGTCAGTAATACTAATAGAGGTAACAACATAAATAATTGTTGACAAATTAGGACAATTAGAAAAACTCGGTGAAAAAAAGAAGAAGATTGGCCTGTTAGGACTAAGAGGAGTGGAATGGGCACAAGGGAGAAGATACCTATATTACTTCTAAACAGCAAAATTCATTGTAGTTAATAAAAAAAGGTCATCTATACACTAGTTGGAAACAAAAGCACTTGAAACTAATCAATTTAGAACAACTTTGATACTCCTACAAGATAAACTAATTATCTATTCACATATAAATGTAGAGTCGGAAAATGTGAAAAATAGGAAAAACAAGCCAACATGGGGAATGGAGTAAATTAGAAAATCGTTGTTTAACTAAATATTTATTATACAAACCTAACATCTAAAAGTCCTTGAATATATTTTGAGAGTATAACATGAGTTAATTAATTAAACATGCATTCCTATAACTATTTTCCTTTTATTTTATTAAATTTCTCATGTTTTGTAGTCTCTATCTTTCAATATTACTTAAGTTACTATTCTTTTAATCTGGGATGTACATTAGCAGATGTACATTACACCAAAAAAATCAAAGTTGTAACTAAACTATACCAGAATACTTACAAGTTAAAGTTTGCTAACTAAATTCATTACTATATCAGTTTTGAACACCTTTGTATTGTAAAGTTGATACATAGCAGAGTAGTGGCTAGATTCTCATTCATATTCGGGATGAAAGATTAAAAATTTATAAATCAAATGAGAGGGGAGAATTTTATCCAAAAACAAACACACACATAATAAAAAAATATCTTGTACACCTCATTTTTTCATCCCAACGCCCAAAAATCAAGCTGCTCGAACCTTTCAGCCATCTTCAATAAAGAAATTTGAAGTCTTTGGAACCTATGAAAGTCAAGAAAAAATGGAGAACGACTAGATCATAAAACTGGCCATGCAAAAATTAACTTAAATTGACAGCACAAATGGGTAAAAAATGTGAAAGGTCACTTCAAATGAAAAAGTGACATGACATCCAGACAAAACTTACTGAATGAAAGAATGAAGATGCAAAACATAGTACTGAGAAAGAAGGAAAAAGGATGATTATGAACTAAATTTTGTGAAATCAGAATACTTTACTTCATACACCAACCTCGAGTAAATGTCAAATTATACTTCATACACCAACAAATAAATTGCCAATAAAAATGAAGCAAACACTAACCATCCAGATGATACCAATAAAAATAGTATTGAGAGTTCCCAATTAACTTTTAATGGAGCTCCACTACTGATGTAAGTTCAAAATGCTCATCACATTTAAACAAGTCAAACCTTGACCAAGAAGAGGTAATTTGAGCCTCTTCAAAAATAATAGACCCAACAATTTCAATGCATAAGAATATGTGTGTCGTCTTTTAGTGCTATGTATATAACTTTGGATTAGAAAGTAACAAAGCACTAAATTGTCCACATCTACAACACTTGGAACAAAACTAGCTAAAATAAGGAATGAAACACATCATGCAAGCATATCAAAACATTAGAATATATTACATCTGGCCAGGTGTCTATGATGAATTCTACAACGTCAAAGGATATGTATCCTTGGACAACAATCTTCTCCTTGTCAGTTGGTCCTTGAAATCACCAACCAAGATAGTTAATCGGACATTAAGAAACTGAACTAGAAATAACATCATCACATAAAGTATGGATAACACAAACCTCAACCACAGAAGCTCTAGTAGCAAACTTCTTTCCAACCTTCTTTGATGCATCACTGAGCTTCACACCTGAGACAACACTCTTAATTATCACATGCTTCATACTAATGATTAAGGTCAGATGATTCACCCATTAAATTGAGAAAATAGAATAAAAACTGGGAATGTAAGGCAACAAATCTCACCAAAAAGATCCAATCCTTTCATAGTAGTGATACTCTTGTATTTATTTTGTTTAACCTTCTCAATAATGACATCTTGCTTCTCTTACATATTATCAAGTCATCAAAGGCATAAATGTGCATCAACTATAGTTTAACAAATTCAACAACCCATGCGAAACTAAGATTGTGCATTAGTGTTACAACTAAAACTCCTAATATCACTGACTTATCAAAAATATAATAACATATCATCAATACTAAAACAACACCAAACAAACATCCATTATATTACATTTCATATGCTAGCTTTAAGTCTGCACTGGCATTGCTTCATGTTACTGCCTCTTGAGGCAAAGGTATCCTAGGTCTCGCCTATAGAAAGTAGAAAACAAAAGGCGAGATTGGAGCATGAGCTAAAGCTATATTATACCAAAACATTTTACACTCTAAATAGTGAAATAACTTACGAAACCTAACATTCAATCTCCTACTTCAATTAGCCTACATGATTTGGTGGATACGCTAAGCCAAGCTACAAGCATCAATTTTTACTAATATATAAGCTACCGGAAACAATTTGAAGCAACTTGTGATTTCACAATATGCGAGTCTGATCTTTTCACTGGTAAGAAATAACAAATGTGGGCGTCTTTTACCATGAACTCAAACCTATTTCTCGCATCTCATCGGACCTACATATAAAAAATCACAAATACCACCAGTCAACAAGTTGACACAACATAAAGATTCAATAGCAAATATGAAATGGAAATTCTCCATAATCCAGATCATGGCGATATTTTTATAATAGGCCTAGAATAGTGGTTGCCTTGAACTAAAATAAGACTTTTCGTTTAAGAACTTTTGAGTTGTTCAGCCATACCTTACATTTTAGATTTGGAGCAATTTTCCAATGCTATTAATTAGCCTAAGTACTTATGTTCTTTGATTTTTAGGCAAGCAATAAAACTGCAGTAATGATTATGGTCACGGTGTTGCAATATTAGGGCATTGCAGAGGATACTTTATATTTTGTATTTGTAGCAGCATAAACATTCTCTATTTTTTACAATAACTATTGATAAATAATATTGGTAAATATAACTAGCCAATATCCGTTAGTATTTATCAGTATTGGCAAATATCAGCGATATATATATATATATATTATTTTTTTCTACCACATATCGTTGAGATGTCATATTAATGGGGTTAAAATACGAGATGTCTCATCCAATACCATCTCAATAACATCATCACATGAACCATCATACATATCATCAAACCCTGTATCATCATCAAACCCCAAATCTGAAATTTTATTATCTTTATTACCCCTTTGTTCCCCATGAAAAATTCAAACACACCTTTGACAGTCTATATACATTTCTCTCATTATAAGATGACCTATAACCACTATACAAATGACAATTTCTATAATTTCATTTGAAAGTTAGGGTTTTAGGACCAAAAATGCAATTCGATCAAAATTTATTAATTTATTTAAACTGAATGTTTAGAAATGCAATTAAACCAATTTTATAACATATTACATACTCAATTGATTAAAATAAATAAATAAAATACCCAATTTAACATAATTAGGGTATTTGAGTCCAGACTGCAAATCCAATCAAATCTTTCCAAAATATTTAAATTGATGGTTTGAAAATGAAATTGAACATATTATATTATAAATTGTATAATCAATTTAATAAATTAACTCAATTACACAATTCAATTTAAATCTACAAGAATTTGACGTAAAAATCAAATTCTGATTAATTTCACATGAATTTCTCAAATTGACAATTCCAATATGAAACTAAGTACATTTCAAAATATAATTCATAATCAAATTATCCAAAATAGCTTAATCAAATGAATCCGAGATATCCAAACATAACTAGGTCAAAAATTCCAAACTCCAGAAATCAAAATATACCACACAATTAGCCCATCCAATTCAATCATACAATACATATATACTCAATTAAACAACTAATATACCTTAATTAAAGCCAATTCTTTCAAAATTAATCATAATAAAAATTTAGGGTTCGGGAAAAATATTCCAAACAAATTAAAAAAAAACAGTGTGGGTAAAGGGTGGTGAAGCTTCGTCGGTGGGAGAGGACCACTCGCCGGTGGCAGAGCGACACTAGTGACTGCCGGACAGTGGTGCACTGCTGGTTGCGCCACTACTGCTACTTCGTCGATGTTGGAATGCTTCCGTAGACGACGACAACTGAATGAGCTGTAGGCTGTGCTGCTGTGGTTGAGCGGTGGCGAGGTGGTGTGTTGGTGGTGTCGTGGCTGACGAAACGGAGGAGAAAGAATGCAGAGGAGTCGGGCTCGGGCGCAAGGTCACAGGAAAAAAAAATTCAATCATAATAAAAAGTTAGGGTTTGAGAGAAATATACCAAACGAATTTAACAAAAACAGTGTGGGTAAAGGGCGGTGAAGCTTCGTCTGTGGGAGAGGACCACTCGCCGGTGGCAGAGCGACGCTAGTGACGGCCGGACGGTGGCGCGCTGCTAGTTGCGCCACTACTGCTACTCCGTTGATGTTGGAATGCTGCCGTAAACAACGACAACCGAATGAGCTGTAGGCTATGCTGCGGTGGTCGAGCAGTGGCGAGGTGGTGTGTTGGTGGTGTTTTGGCCGACGAAACGGAGGAGGAAGAATGCAGAGGAGTCGGGCTCGGGTGCAAGGTCACAAGAAAAAAAATTGGAACGGGAAATAAGGAAAGGAAGAATAGATAGAGCAAGGAAAGAAAATAAGGAAGGGGGTGGGGCAGTACGATATTTTTTTTAAATACTGACATATCTAAAAATAATTATATCAAAAATATAATTTTAATTAGATTATATTTAATCAAAAAAATTTGCAAACACATTTTTCGAAATAAACAAAAGACTTATCCGATAAAATCTTTTATTTTAAATAAATCAGAACACTTATTAAAATAGAAATACGACTTAAATTAAATAATCTAATTAAAATAAAATCAAATGTTAAAAATTATAAATCAACACTAATATTTATAAATATTATGCTTTTAAGAAGTAGGGTGTTACACTACGTACATTACCCCCTAAACTCCAAGCTCACTGACCGGTCGGCAAAACTCCCATCCTATATTATTTAAAAAGTGACTTAACTAATTATTATTTTTATTATGATATTTATTAAAATAATTCTTACAATAATAATAGTTATTTATTGAGTTTAAGGAAATTGAATTAAAAAAATATGAGATTTTACAATAATTATATAAATAATTATAATCATATTAGGTCTAAAAAGATCTAACAATTAGGGGTAAAATGCCCCCTAGACCCCCATTACACCGATCAAGTAGTGAGATCTTATCATATAGCTTATTCTAAGCATGACATGATTGATTATTACTTTTATTATAATTTTTATTATTTTAATTATCATATTTATAATATATATTAACAATGACTATAATGTTAATTATAAATTTATTTATATATTATATTATTAGTATTTTATATAAAATTGGCAATTATGGTAATAAGAAAAGCATTTCATGCATAAGAGGAATAAATCTATTGTGTCAAGGAATATAACAATAGATGAAACATTTATCTTCCTTATATACTAATACCAATAGATATATGAGTGAGTATTACTTTTGTTGGTATAATACTATTAATACCCACAGATATAAAAGTAGGTAAAAGATCTGTTGGTATAATATACTATTACCAACAAATAAAAAATTTCTATAGGGAAAACCTTCTTTATTCCCCACAAAAATATATCTGTTGGTATTAGTAACTTTTGCCAACAGAAAAAAAAATCTATGACTAAATTACTGTTGGCATAAGCAATATATTTTGTAGTGCCATTACCCGACCTATAAACCTATTTGGAGTTAAACCAAAAAATAATTTTAACCTTAATTTGTACTATATTTATTTTAAAATTAAGGGTAAAAGAGTTATTATATATATGGTAAATGGGTGTAGATACGGATACAGGTATGGGTACTGGTACATATATAGATATCTCAAACTTGTATCTATACCTGACGGGTATTTTTTCATAATCCATATCCGTTTGAGTATCGAACAAATAAAACCCATCAAATTTCAAGTAAAATCCGCTCCATTCACATCCTTAGACTCAACTCGATAGGATATACTAAACTAATCCAAACTTAACCCGACTCTAAATTGAACTATATCAACCCAAACCCGACCCAACCATATAAATTAACCTGATAAAATCCGAATCTACGATGACCCAAACCAAAACTTGACCCAAACCAAACAATAAGGCAACTCAAAATGACCCGACCCTACCCAAAATTGACTTGTAAAGAAAAATGGCCCTCAAATAACCCAACCCCAGAATGGCCTAACTCCCTATAACCCGACCCACCTAACCCGATTACCTCCATTTTTGAATTGACTATCAGGGCCTGAATCAATTGACAATAAAGAATCAATATCTACTTCTAAGGATTGGTAACCTTTTTGGCCTGCTTTGGGGCTTTTTTATCTTCTCAAAGATTGACCTAAGATCAAACTACCATCAATTGCTCATTGTAGGTGCAGACATCATGAAGATGACCTTTAGGATATGGTATGGACATTATGAATTTATGGTGATGCCTTTTGGTTTCATTAATTCACCTACTATCTTTATATATCTGATGATGAGGATTTTACACCATTCCTTGACTAATTTGCAGTTGTGTTCATCGGCGACATCTCGATGTACTCTCAGGGTAAGGAGGAGCACAGGCAGTACCTATGCACCATCTTATCCCTCCTTAGGAAGAATTATCTGTATGCTAAACTCTCCTACTGTGGATTCTAGATTTAGGAGGTTGCCTTTCTGGGAAATGTAATGTCAGTAGGAGTATTCATGGTGGATCCAACAAAAATTGTGGCAGTTAGAAAGTGGAAGGCGCCCATGAACGTATCCAAGGATTATAGCTTCTTAGGTTAGGTTAGGTACTATAGATGCTTTCTTCAACATTTATCAAGGAACGCATGCCCCTTGACAAACCTATTGAAGAAAACCACTAGGTTCTGGCGATATGATACATGTGAGGGAACATTCTAGGAATTAAAGAAGAGCCTAACTACAACATTAATCTTAACTCTACCAGCGTGTTCTAATGGTTTTGAGGTCTACAGTAATGCACTTGAGCATGGTTTGGGGTGCGTGCTAATGCAAAATGGTAAGATGGTCACCTACACTTTTCACCAACTGAAGCGGTATGAGCAGAACTACCCAACTTATGATTTGGATGTGGTTGCAGTTGTCATAGCGGTGAAAATCTAGAGGCACTACTTGCATAGAACTCAATGCAAATTCTTCACCGACCAAACGAGTTTCAAATACATATTCACTCAAAAGGAGTTGAATAAGAGGCAGAGGAGATGGCTAGACCTGGTAAAGGACTACGACATTGAGTTGACCTACCACGAGGGTAAGGTCAATGTTATGACAAATGCTTTGAGTAGGAAGACATCACACTCTATTAATTCCTATGTGGTAGCTAATCAAATACTCGAGGAATTCAGTAAAATAGGGGTAGAGTTGATACAATAGGGTTATCTAAAGGTTTGCATGAGTGCCTTGTCAATTGTACTATCAATTTTTGGCGAGATTCGAGCTAGGAAGCTTTGGGACATTAAACTTGAGAGGATCTAACAAAAGATACAGGATGGTTGGGCTGAAGGATTTCAAATACATGAGAATGGTAACATGTGCTACAAGAGATATTGGTGTGTACTAGAGAGTTACAATGATCTAAAGCACTAAATTTGGGAAGAAGGACATTGTACCCCCTACTGTGTTCACCTAGGAAGTTACAAGTTGTATAGGGAGCTTAAGCAAATCTACTGGTGGCCTCGCATGAAGTGAGAGGTAGTAAAGTTCATGGCAAGATGTCTAAATTTTTAGAAGGTCAAGTTTAGGCACCGTAGATATGTAGGATTATTCCATTCTTTGGAAGTATTAGGATGGAAATAGGATTATATCTCTATGGATTTTATGAGTGGATTGTTGAGGACTTGTAGCGGGTGTAACATGATATGGGTCATTATGAGTAGAATAACTAAATCAGCAATTTTTGTACCAATGAAATCAACCTAGGGAATGGAACAATTGACCAACGCTTACATAAGGTTCTAGGTTAACATGTATGGTACACCTACAAACATTATCTCTGATAGGGACTCAAGGTTTCTTTCTAACTACTAGGGGAAGTTGCGGGAGGTTCTAGGCATGAAGCTAAAAATGAGTACCATCTTTCACCAGCTATAGATGAATAGACTAAAAGGATGATCCAAATACTTAAGGACATGTTCCGGACTTGTGCTATGGATTTTCAAGGTTGTTGGGAGGACCCTCTACATTTGGTGGAGTTTTTATACAACAATAGCTATCATGCAAGCATAGGATGGCACCCTTTGAGGTATTGTATGGACGTAAGTGCTGGACACCCTTGTGTTGGAGTGACATTAGCAAGACTGTTGTGCTTCGACATAAGATAATTGAGGAGATGACCTAACAGGTTCGGTTGATCCAAGACAATATGAGAGCTTCTTAGAGTTATCAGAAGAGTTACATTCATTAGAGATGTTGTAGTGATAGTTTTGAGCTAGGGGATAAAGTTCGATTGAAGGTTTCACCCATCTAGGGAGTGTAGAGGTTTGGTAGGAAGGGAAATTTTATCTTAAGGTATATTGGCCCTTAAGAGATTCTTGATAGAGTTAGAGAGGTTACTTATCATTTAACACTCTCGCTAGAACTTGCACGATTCCATAATTTATTCCACACCTCACAACTATGGAAGTAAGTTGTACATCCCTCCAACATAATTCGGTCTGATGAGATCGAGCTCAACGACTCTTTGACTTGTGGGGAGAGGCCTTTGCAAATTCTCAACACAAAGGTACATTGAAACCTGATGAGCTCAATTTCCCTCGTGAAGATTCTTTGGAGTCATCATGGAGCAAAAGAAGCTACTTGAGAGACACAGAAGGACATGCTTGAGGCGTACCCCAAACTCTTCATTGCAATTGTGTTAGATTCTTGGATCATTTTCTTTTAAGGGGGTAGTATCTAGTGGTATGATGTCCTCATAATTAGTGCTAACCATTGGAATCGCCTTTTCTTCATTCCCTTGCTCTCCTTGACAATCCTTGACTTGAGACTTCAGGAACAAAGTCTTCTTTTAAGAGGATAGTGATGTAATACCTTAAAATTTTAAAATTCTAAAATTGACAGTCAACATTTTAATTTAACTTAATTTTTAATTTTTTCTTTATTTAATTATCCTAAATTGATTGTATGTAATATTATTATTATTACCGATCAAAAAATTTTACCCTAAAATTCTAACTTAAATCCCACACCTTACATAGGCAACCCAACCAATGCAACCACCATAGCCAGTCCCCCTTTCATCCCCCTTCTTCTTTCTCCTTCTCAGTTGATCCTCACCTTGCACCACCACCAGTCTCTAGCTACGCCACCACCAACTCTAGCCAATCCTAGTGCTGTCGTCGCTCAACCCTAATCTGCCAACCCTCACCTACTTCTCAAAAACAACCACCGCCGCTGTCGTCGCTCTACCATTTTCATTGTTGTCATGTGCCACCTTACACCATGTTGTTATGATATTTCATGTTTGGAAAGTTGAAGAGTCCTTTTCGTTAGATTTCCTATGACTTATGGGAGGTAGAAGTAGTGTTTAAATAACCTAGGGACATTTTGGTTAATAGTGTGAAAAAATGTGATTTTGGATGTTAATTGGCATAAAATGGGTTGAAGATACTACATGAAATAACTAGGGTAAAAATAAAAAGGTTTAGGATAAATACAGTATGGTGAGAAAGACTATAAATGTGATGAGTAAATCCTAAAGGAAATTTATGATCACATGTGACTCAAGTGGGGGTTAGTACTAAAGAGTGGATATGAGGTTAATGATGGCATGTTGGGTATTCAAGCAAATTTGATAATTCATTTGAGCAGTAGGGAAGAAATTATGACCAAAAGGTGAAATTAAAGTTTTAGGAGGCCGAGGAGTAACCCTAGGGGTAGACTATTATCACATGTTCAAGATGGAGGATTTAGATTGAAAACTTAGAATATGATGATAACCATAATATTTTGGGAATGTGTACCAAATTTGGTATCCATATGGGGTAGAGGAAAGAGGAAAGTAGTTATAGCCAAACTAAGTAACTAGGGTTTTTGAGGGGGCTTGAATAGGTATTATCACATATGTAAAATGTGGGAGTTAGGCCACAATGTTTGAGTTAATGGTTAAAAATAACATTCTACGTATGGATATGTAATTTGAGGACTAGATAAGCACTAGATAAGGGACTATGTTAAATAGGAGAAATTAGAGTTTTCGAGGGGTAACCCTGGAGGCGAGTTATTATCATATGTGTAGAATATGGGTAACATGCCATGGCTTTGAATATGGGATTTCTAAGGAAATTTTGAGATTGGTTGGGTAAATTGGGGACTAAAAGGGGAACTGGAGGATAGGATATGTCATGGTTGTGAAATTAGGGTTTCTAGTTGGGATAGTGCCTTGCATAAGTAGGTGTACATGAATATGTGATGACTTTGAAATAAATAAAACACGAATAATACAAAAATCACTTAAAGTGGAAGATTACTTGAGTTGGGACTAGTTGTACCTATCAATCCACCGGTGATAATAGTGGTCATGAGTGTCTTGCAATGGAAGTCATACCCTATTATTGTTCCACCAGTGAGAATAGTGGTGTAACACCCCGAATCGATACGACCACGTGGGGGCTACCTTGAAGTGCTTTCAGATTAATTGGCTGGCCCCACAGATCAACACTAGTCCTTTTAGTGCACTTTGTCCTCACTCACTCACTTTCTGAGAAATTTTCAGAACTTCCCAGAAGGTCACCCATCCTAAAATTGCTCCACAGCCAGCATGCTTAACTGTGGAGTTCTTAGGACGGAATCACCAAAAGGATGGTATACCATGTTGATATAAGTAGCCAAATCAATATAATACTCCGCTCAATTTGGGGTATTACATTCACCCCCACTCAAAGAACGCAACGTCC
Organism: Tamarix austromongolica; assembly: GCA_039764185.1. Classification (NCBI taxonomy): domain Eukaryota; kingdom Viridiplantae; phylum Streptophyta; class Magnoliopsida; order Caryophyllales; family Tamaricaceae; genus Tamarix; species Tamarix austromongolica. The sequence continues at coordinate 84,690,562 of CM077818.1, read as the reverse complement.
TCGTTGCGCCTCAACCACTAACTGTCTCAAATACAGTTTATCCCAAGAATCATCCCGCTAGGTGGCCGACTGGCTCATCCAAGTTCAGGTCACGGTCGCGGTTTCGCTCTGATACCATTTGTAACACCCCGAATCGATACGACTACGCGGGGCTACCTTGAAGTGCTTTCGGATTGATTGACTGGCCCCACAGATCAACACCAGTCCTTTTAGTGCGCTTTGTCCTCACTCACGCACTTTCTGAGAAATTTTCAGAACTTCCCAGAAGGTCACCCATCCTAAATTTGCTCCACGGCCAACACGCTTAACTGTGGAGTTCTTAGGACGGAATCACCAAAAGGATGGTATACCATGTTGATATAAGTAGCCAAATCAATCCTTATAATACTCTGCTCAATTTGGGGTATTACAAGTGGGGTCCTAAAATTAAGTAAATTAAACCATTGAATGATAATGACTTTTGGTAAAACATTAATTACTTATAGTGGAACACCATGTGGGTCAAGACCAGTTTTACCTTGATTGTTGATCCATCAATGAGATATAGAAATGGCAATGGGTTGAGTCCAGCTAGACCCATACCTGTTTATATTACATAGATAGACCCACTAGGTCTCTAAAGTTTAGACCAAGATCTACTAGGTCTAACAAGTAAACAGATCCTAAATGAGCCCTAAATAAGTTCGGCTATTTTTTTTAAAAATAATTAATAATCTATGTAAATACAAATACAATTATGTTTTATATAGCTTAATATGTATTTTTTGTTAAAAAAAATATCTGAGTGAAAAAATAAATATTTTAAAATAGTTACATTAACTTTTTAAATAGTATTTTAATGTTTTTGGAATATAATATTATACATATTGCTTATAAAGTAAATATTCAAAAATAAAATTAAAAAATGAATAAGGAGCTCAAATAATATTACGACAATGATGATAAACATAATATTAGTATGTATTTATATAAGTACACACACACACACACACACAAACTCTCTCTCTCTCTCTAAACGGGTCTGGCCAATTGAGTTTGGGTCTGGAACTACTAAACCATACCCGTTTAGGTACATATGGACCCAAACCCCTTGGGTCCAAACATTATGGACCCTGACTCACTAAAAATGAGGTGGGTCTGGGTTGGGTCTAGGACCTATTGCCATTCCTAGTGAGAATAGTGGCTAGGAGCATTCTATCTTAGGGTTGTACTCTAATTACCAATCCACTAGTGAGAACAGTGGCAAGGAGAATCTTGCACTAGATGTTGTACTTAATTACTCTTTTGTCGGTTGAAAATAATGGGGTCCTCAAACCCAACGTGAACAAAATCATAAAATAATTATTACTGAACTAACATCGCATGTTCAGAGGATATTAAATGAGTCGGTATGAGGAACCTATGAATTTTTCTTATCTTATTGTGGTGTTATTAATTTATGCGACCTTCTTGATTTTATTGTTACCTTACTTAGTACATAGCATACTGATCACCCTTATTAAGGGTATTGTTCATTTCCACGAGTAGAGGCCCCTTCTGAGTTTGTGCAAGTAAATGAAGACTCACTAGATGAATTCGTTGCATACGATACTCTGATCGTTGCGGAATGATATTGTTACGATCGAGGCTATGGAATAGAGAGTTGTGTTATCTAGTAGTAATTTTAAACTAGTTTTATCCTCGTTATTTTCATATGAGCATTTATCTATGTATTTAAGTTCTACATTTGAAATGAACTCCGCATATTTATGATATGGATTGTACTTGTTTTATATTTATCATGGTTTGTGTTTTGTTTTACCTTTTCCATGTAATTGGTATAAGGATAGTTTGTGGCGAGACTCATACTGATGATCGCTATAACACCGCTTTTATGTTTTGAATGTTTCTTTAGCTTCAACGGAATTTTTCAGTAGTAAATTTTGAGGGTGTTACATCTTATCTTTTTCCTCTATTTTTTTCAAAGTTTAGTAGGAACCAAACTCTCCATTTTTATTTTCTCTCTCTACTGACCCTTTTTAGTGTTTTGGGTAGCATTTGTCCCAGCTCCCATGCTCAGTTTTTATTTTCCTAACACCCCTCTAGCCTCCCTATCATCCTTAGTATTACCAAGTTTCTATTGGAGGCTATTGTAACCAACATTTTCCTCCCACCTTGGCAGCCTACTACGTCTTTTTCCCTTGCCTTTTTGCAGCCAACAACCACCACAAAAAACCATCTATCTTCTTCCTCAATTTCCTAGCATTAGTGGTGAGTTATGGTGGGTTTCAAGGCTTGCAAGGGTATTTTGCTAATGCATATTGGTTAAAATCCACCCTTCAAACTTCTCTTTTTCTACTTCCATTTTTTGCATAATAATTACCACCCTTCTTCTCTCACTTGTCCTTACTAAGTTCCATTAACTTTCTAATTTATTATTATGTCTTTTAGGTGTTTCAAGAGTGGAAAAAGTAGAAGTGGCTAGGAGTATTAATTTAATTGCTAGAATATTAGGATTTGAGTAAGCTTTTTTTTTTTTACTTTTAGGATATAGAGATTTTGATGTCGTTATTTATTTTAAATTTTAGTAAATATATGAGCACGTAATATTTTATTACCATATTGGGCATGCTATCTTATGTTCTAGTATGCTTTTATTTCTATGCCTATATTCATGTTTCATGCAAGGTTTTTATTTATTTATTTATCATTTTATGTGAATATAGCTTAATTAGAAAGGATGCTAGATTATTATGGATTTATATGTGTACAATGATATGTTGTTAGATTTTTGTATCACATGATTATTGCATATGTTACTATGTAAGCTTCTACTATTATGGAAATAAGTGTGTATGGTTAAGAATTGGGAATTTTGCCTTATGGTGGGCCTTAAGGATCATTTTGAGTTGATTTAATGTTTATTATTAATGTCTTAACATGTGCCTTAGTATTTAGTAGTGTTGGTGTGGTTTTGATTTAATATGAACTTAGGTGTATTTTAGTGATGATCAAATTCATGCATTGCTAGGGCTAAAATAGTCATAGTAGTGATATTTTGTAAAATCAAAGGTCTTTATTGTATTCTTTAAGTCCTTTAAATAAAAATTCATGGATTATAATTTTCAATACAGAGTTATATAACTTAAGATATGATTAAAACGAGTTTTGAGATGAATTAAGTAATTTGAAGGATATTTTGGTACTTTTATATGTTATTGTCCCTTAGGGATGTTCAAATATATTCTAGGGTAGTAGGGGTATGATAATGTTAAGTTGTTAGCCTTGGTTAGTATTGATTAGCTTAAAATTATTAATTAAGTGAAAAAGGGCTTAAAATAAGTATAGAAAACCTTTCAGGTGAAATTGTTATTTTATGTGCCTAATTTTGAGTTTAAATTCCTTTTTTTTCCTTAATCCAATTTAATATAAAGTGTTTAGGTGTTTTTTTGAATTTGGTAAATTAATGAGTTTAATTTGTGGTTAATTGTCTTAAGTAAATATATAGGATTTATTAGGATAGTTTGGTCTTCCTCCCCTAAATATAACCTTCTTATACCATGTTTGGCTTTGGGATGACCTTAAGGGTCTTCTAAGGTAAAACCCTTGAATTAAGTGGCTTTTTTCATTTATTTATGTTATCCTTAAGTATTAGTTTTGTGTTTATATAAATTCCTCATTTGTAATTTTATGTGGAGTTTTCATTAACCAACCTTAGTGTAATCCTAATTTTTTGTTAAGAACACAATTGTTGGAATGAATTTACAGGAGTAATAAATGGATTATAATGATAAGTGTTCATTTTGTGAACCATTGGTATTTCATGTCAAAAATGATAATATGGTTGTCTATGCCATAAGAATTGTAAGAAAATAGGGAACTACTATGGTGAATAGTAAGATAAGTGATGTAATGTTATGTGTTAAGTGATGGTTAATGAATGAATAAGACATTGATAATTAGTGGAAGAATATATGAGGCCATACCAAGATGATTCCAAATGTTGAAATTAATTTAATTATACATTTTCTAGTCCTAACAGAATTGGAGGACCCTAATATACTCTATTTGATTGATCTACCAGCTTAAAGGGGGTAAGTGTACTTAAGGATTAGAGGTTTACTAGTAGTTTAAGCATGTTATACCCTAGATGTGAGAGTATTAATAAGGTTGGCTATATTTTTTTCCTATTTACTAGGTAAAAAAGGAGAGTAAATGTTACATATCAGTGACATTGACTATCTTTCTCTCATCTATGAAGGAGAGGAGTGGTTGTATTACAACTAATTCTTTGATCTCAACGTAAATAAGTAAATGGAATTGTGTGATTGCCTAAGTATTAATTTTAATCCCTTTTTGGGAATCATCCCATATTATAAGCATATAGGCATATACAGTATCTATCTTGCCATTAGGTTTCTTGTGCCATTCATTCCCTCTTCTTTTGATGTATATGATTATACTCAATATGTAGTGTATTGATCATCCTTTTTATAGGTGCTACTGTGTGGTGATTTAGTAAGGATATGAGGTGGTTAATTTTGGTATGAGTTAATTTTAACCTTTCATCCATCATTGATTGGATATGAGAAGTATCTTTTCTATATTGGGTGTAGTATAATACTTCTATATTTTATATTTTGGTTTCTGTAAATATTTTTAAGATAAAATTTTTCAGTAGTAAAAGTTGAAGGGTTATAGGGAGTATCTAAAAATATGCTTGTTTCGACAAGGAGTAAAGATGGAGAGACAAATGAAAGCTAAGGCTCAACATAAGGTGAGAGGCTCGACTGACATGCTTGTGTCAATAGCCTTGATTCACACAACTATATCTTTCAACTCTTTTTTTTGTGGGAGGGGGCTCTGATTTTATCTTCCATCTTTTGATAGTAATTAGGATTTTATTAGCCTATATAAAGGGCTCTATTGTATCAAGTTGCTATCATACATACGATTCACGAAACGACATATAAGGAACATGAATTGAGTCAAAATTTTGAAGTTCTAGATCTAGAAAATTTTCAATTAGAATCATAGATTCTTTGACCGAATAAATTAATTAAGAAAGTTGTTATTGATAATTTGGGTAAGGATAAAGATACTAATTTAAGTGCTCTTGATTCTCTACAATTAGTTACGAAAAATATAATAAAGATTCAAGCTTGAAAATTTATTATTATGATTGCTTATAGTTTCTTATGATCCTTTGAATTTTTCAGAAACATATCATACTTCCCCTAATCTCCCTAAGGAATTAATAATTTTGTGGTTTCTTCTTTGGTTTAGTGGAAATGGCTCCGACTCTTTTCCATGAGGTTTTGGGTTCGAATTATACCTTTCTCAGCACATATCTTAGGTATGAAAGGATACATGAGCTTGTTGAGATGAAATAATTGCAGTAATCCAGTCAACCGTAGTGTGAAAATTTGATTCCTGCTAGTAATTAAAGTCACTAGTTGAAAAATCAGCTCCTTAAGGACACCCACGGTCGTAAACATGTATTCCCTAAACTCCTGAAGTGCATGCCACACTTTACTTCCGTCGTACTAGCCTAAGACAAGATTAGTGATGGTGCCTAAGGTAAGCGTATTTCCTTTCGAATTAATAATTCCCAATAAGAGCCCACGGGCCAACTATATGATCTCTTAAAATTTTTAGATAATTCCAAACAACAACAAAGCCCTCATGGAACCTTAGGAAAAGCATATACTACAGTGGGATTCTGATAATTGAGAGAATTTGATACGTGGCTCTAAAGCGTGAACCGCTCACAGAGCATCTGTAGACACATTGATAGTAGCTGCCTTTCAATTCCACAGTACCCAGATACCTCCTGCAAATCCAGACGCCTCTAGTTTATAGATATGATCAAAACCTGAGCTTGAGATACATCCTGAGCTCTATGTTACGGGCCGGATCGGAAGGTTGGCATCGAGGTTCTACCGGGCCCAGAATAGTCTAGATCATCCTTGTAATCTAGATAAGTATGGAGAAGTGTATAGGGTTCTACATTCTCCTAGAATGTTCTAGAAGGTTCTAGAGGGGAATGTCTCTAGATCCTTCTCTATTTATGTAGAATTGTGTGGATTATTCTAGAAACCCTAATGGACTATTCTAGAACCCCTAATGGGCTTATTGGGCCATTCTAGAGAAATCCATTAGGCCCGTATCTAGAATCTTCCTAGGGGAGGTGAAGGGGTGGATCCTCTCCTATAAATAGGGGGGTAGAGGTATTTGAGAGCATCCAAAAAGAGTTGTATCTTCAGAGCTTCTCTCTCTAAATACAATCTTCCTTTCTCTCTTTAAAAGTTCTCTTGTGTTCTTGTGTGAAGGTTTGATGTGGTGCTCTAAGAGGCGTCTCTAGCCTAAGTGTGGAATACACTTGAAGGAGGAAGGCTGACTTAGTCTCTCAAGGAGTGAGAAAAAGACTAAGGCCGCACGTAGCTAGACTTGGTGAAGAGTCGGTGCATGACAAGTGGTATCAGAGCTCGGTTCCGATGGCCCACAACCCTGAATCATCGCAAGTCACTTATGTCCCTGATGCTGAGAAGAGGAAGAAAGGCAAGTCCACTTCCAAATCCCACGGGATGAACTTGGAGGAAATTACAGAGAGGATGGACCGTTCCATAACGATTTGCCAGGAGGATCTCACCACCTTAGATGAGAAGGTGGAAGTGTTGGAGAAATACATGGAGACCTTACCCGGTAGGGAAGAGGTGCAGGGTTTGGTGAATGCCCTAGCCACCAAGCTCCATGAAGACATGCTCGAGTCCAACAAAAAGCTCATGCAGGAGATGTTGGCTCGTATGGATGGGTCGTATGGTCAACTCGTAGCCAAGAATATCAAGTTGAAGGAGAGGCTTGCAACCGTTGAAGCTGAGTGTGCTCGTTGCAAGGAAGCTATTTCGATAGGTGTTGGATCTTCGAGGGGATCCCCAGCCATCTGTGATATTCCCCGACCATCAAAGTATAAAGGAGCAAGGAATGCGAAGGAGATCGACAACTTCTTCTATGGTCTTGAAAGTTACTTTGCTGCTACTCACTTACTTGACGATAATATGCGGATTACCTAGGCTACCATCTATTTGGAGGATGATGCTATGCTATGGTGGCGTGCCCACCATAGAGAAATGGAGAGGGGTGTCTGTGTAATCAACACCTGGGAGCAGTTCAAGATGGAGCTCAAGAAGCAGTTCTACCCTGCTAATGCTGAGATGGATGTTATGAGGAGGCTTAGGACTCTCAAGCATACTGGGACCATAAAGGAGTATATCAAGGCCTACAGTTCCTTGATGTTGGAGATCCCAGACAAGCCCGAGAGTGAAAGGTTGTTCTACTTCCTTGATGGACTCCAAGGATGGGTGGAGCAAGAACTTCGTAGAAGGAAGGTTCAAGATCTCTCCGAAGCTTATCGGGAAGCTGAATCCTTGATCGAGTTTAAGTCCGAGAAGAAGGACAAGGGTCGGAAGGAGGGCTCTAACAAAGGTGGGGGAGCCAATCCCTACAAGACGGGATCCAAGCACTCTGATTCGAAGGAAAAGGACAAAGCCGATCATGGAGGTAAGGAATCTAAGTACAAACGTGAATGTTTCATGTGTGGTGGTAATCACTTCCTTCGTGATTGTCCTCAAAAGAAAGCCTTGAGTGCTATGGTGAATACTCAAGGAGAGAAGGCGGATGAGGGTGAGACCCACATGGGGTCCCTAACCCTACTTAATTCCATCAACACCAAGCAAGAAAAGGGGTTGATGTATGTGGAGGCACAAGTCAAGGGTGTCACTAGCAAGGCCCTAGTGGACACCGGAGCTTCTCATAACTTCCTTAGTCCTAAGTAAGCACAAAGGATGGGCTTGAAGGTGACCAAGGAGGCAGGACGAATGAAGGCAATCAATTCCGATGCCAAGCCTACCTATGGGGTAGCATATAGAGTTCCCATCACCCTTGGTTCATGGGAAGAAAGGGTGAACTTCACCATATCAGAGATGGATGACTACGACATGGTGTTAGGCATGGAGTTTGTGGATGTGGCAGCCCCACTCACATTCCCGGGAGATAGCACCATGCACCTCACCAAGGGAAAGCAGAGCCACATTGTTCCCTTATCCCGAGCCAAGGTAGAGTCCCGAGTTCTTTCTGCTATGCAGTTTTCCATGGGATTCAAGAAGGGAGAGTCATGCTACTTGGCCACTATGATGGAGGAGGAATCCCTAGAACCCATGGAGGTCCCAGAGGAGATCCAACAGGTCCTTCATGAGTTCAAGGACACTATGCCAGCAGAGTTGCCCCAAAGTCTTCCACCTAGGAGGGAGGTGGATCACACCATTGAGTTAGAGCCTGGAGCAAAGCCACCTGCAAGAAGTCCTTACCGGATGGCCCCGCCAGAGTTGGAAGAGTTGAGAAGACAGCTCAAGCAGTTGCTCGATGCTGGATTCATTAGGCCATCCAAGGCCCCATTTGGTGCACCGGTGTTGTTCCAGAAGAAGCATGATGGGAGTCTTCGGATGTGCATCGATTACCAGGCACTCAACAAGGTGACCATCAAGAACAAGTACCCGATCCCATTGGTGGCAGACTTGTTCGATAGACTTGGAAGAGCCCGATGGTTTTCCAAGTTGGACTTGAGATCGGGATACTGGCAGGTGCGAATTGCTGAAGGGGATGAGCCCAAGACCACACGTGTGACGAGGTATGGAGCTTCTGAATTTCTTGTAATGCCTTTTGGTCTTAAGAATGCTCCAGCAACCTTTTGTACTCTTATGAATAAGATATTTCACCCCTACTTGGATAAGTTTGTGGTGGTATATCTTGATGACATTGTGGTCTATAGTGAGACCTTGGAAGATCATGTAGTGCACTTAAGACAAGTCTTCCAGGTACTTAAAGAGATCGAGCTCTACGTAAAGAAGGAGAAGTGCTCGTTCGCTCTCATGGAAGTGCAGTTCTTGGGTCATTATATCAAGAACGGGAAGATCGGGATGGATGCAGCCAAGGTCCAAGCTATCCAGGAGTGGGAGGCCCCGAAGAATGTTTCAGAGCTACAGAGTTTCCTTGGGCTGGTGAACTATTACCGGAGATTCATCCCAGGATATTCGGGTAGAGCCACACCTCTCACCAACCGGTTAAAGAAGAAGGTCCCATGGAGCTGGGATAAAGAGTGTGTGAAGGCCTTTGAAGATCTGAAGAAGGTTGTGATGGAGGAACCGGTTCTATGCTTACCCGATTATTCGAAGGAGTTCGAGGTGCATACGGATGCCTCCGACTTTGCCATCGGAGGAGTTCTCATGCAAGATAGGCATCCCATTTCTTTTGAGAGCCACAAGCTCAACGACACGGAGAGGCGGTATCCCGTCCACGATAAAGAGATGACCGCCATCATCCATTGCTTACGGGTTTGGAGGCATTACCTTCTTGGAAGTAGATTCGTAATCAAGACAGATAATGTTGCAACAAGCTACTTCTAGAACCAGAAGAAGTTGAGTCCCAAGCAAGCTCGTTGGCAAGACTTCTTGGCCGAGTTCTATTACAAGATGGAGTACAAGCCCGGAAGTGCCAACGTGGTAGCTGATGCTTTGAGCCGCAAGGCGATGCTTGCGAGTATGAGCGGTCCTACCGGTGACATCCTCGATCGAGTCAAGGAAGGGATCCTTCATGATGCCTTTGCCAAGAGTTTGATGGAGATGGCAAAGGAGGGAAAGACTCGAAGGTTTTGGGAGCAAGATGGCGCACTCTACACCGTGGGGAACCGACTCTACATTCCAAGATGGGGAAGCTTGAGGAGGGACTTGATGAAGGAATGCCATGACTCCAAATGGGCTGGACACCCAGGTATGCGGCGCACTCTAGCACTCATTGAAGACGCTTACTATTGGCCACAGATGCGGGACGATGTGGAAGGATACGTGAGGACTTGTCTTGTGTGTCAACAAGACAAGAACGAGCAGAAGTGTCCTACTGGATTGTTGGAGCCTTTACCCATTCCCGAAAGACCTTGGGAGAGTGTCTTTATGGACTTCATCTCTGCACTCCCAACATCCGAAGGATATGGATCCATCATGGTCGTGGTTGATAGATTGAGCAAGTATGGGACGTTCATCCCTGCCCCGAGGGATTGTACGGCGGATCAGTGTGCCCAAATGTTCTTCAAGCACGTGGTAAAGTATTGGGGATTGCCTAAGTCTATCATCAGTGATAGGGATCCTCGCTTTATTGCTAAGTTTTGGAGAGAGCTGTTCAAGTTGATGGGGTCCGAGCTTCATTTCTCTACAAGTTTTCACCCTCAGACCGATGGCCAGACAGAACGGGTGAATGCTTTAGTGGAGATGTACTTGAGGCACTTTGTAAGTGCTAATCAGAAGGATTGGGCTAAGTTGCTGGATGTGGCTCAATTCTCCTATAATCTACAAAGGAGTGAGGCTACGGGGCATAGCGCTTTTGAGTTGGTCATGGGGCACCAACCCGTCACTCCGCACACTGTGGCTCGAGGCTACAAGGGGAGTAGTCCCGCCGCACATACTTTTGCTCATGGATGGCATGAACAGCTGAACCTAGCCAAGGCACATTTGGAGAGGGCCTCGAAGAAGATGAAGAAGTGGGCCGACAAAGACCGAAGACCCTTGGAGTTCAAGGTAGGAGACTTGGTGATGGTAAAACTGTCCCCACAGGTGTTCAAGGCCTACCGCCAAGTGCACAAAGGCTTGGTGAGGAGGTACGAGGGGCCTTATCCTATCTTGAAGAAGGTGGGGAAAGTGTCCTATCAGTTGGAGTTGCCGTCCAAGCTGAAGTTGCACCCAGTCTTCCATGTGAGCCTGTTGAAGCCCTATCACGAAGACATGGAAGATCCCTCAAGGAAGGAATCCAAGCGTGCTCCTCCAGCGAATGTGACTTCCTTCACTCATGAGATTGAGGAGATTCTAGACGACCGAGTCATCAAGAAGAGAGGGATGCCCAACTATAAAGAGTATCTCATCAAGTGGAAGGGGTTACTCGAGAGCCAGAATAGTTGGGAGAAGGCAGAAGACCTATGGCAGTTCCCAGAGGCTATCCAGAGGTACCTGTCTTCTATCATCGTCGAGGACGTCGATGACTTTGGTGAGGGAGAATGTTACGGGCCGGATCGGAAGGTTGGCATCGAGGTTCTACCGGGCCTAGAATAGTCTAGATCATCCTTGTAATCTAGATAAGTATGGAGAGTGTAGAACCCGAATGTTCTAGAAGGTTCTAGAGGGGAATGTCTCTAGATCCTTCTCTATTTATGTAGAATTGTGTGGATTATTCTAGAAACCCTAATGGACTATTCTAGAACCCCTAATGGGCTTATTGGGCCATTCTAAAGAAATCCATTAGGCCCGTATCTAGAATCTTCCTGGGAGAGGTGAAGGGGTGGATCCTCTCCTATAAATAGAGGGGGGTAGAGGCATTTGAGAGCATCCAACAAGAGTTGTATCTTCAGAGCTTCTCTCTCTAAATACAATCTTCCTTTCTCTCTTTAAAAGTTCTCTTGTGTTCTTGTGTGAAGGTTCGGTGTGGTGCTCTAAGAGGCGTCTCTAGCCTAAGTGTGGAATACACTTGAAGGAGGAAGGCTGACTTAGTCTCTCAAGGAGTGAGAAAAAGACTAAGGCCGCACGTAGCTAGACTTGGTGAAGAGTCGGTGCGTGACATCTAGCTCCAGAAAATTTAGTTTCTAATAAAATAACTACATTTGTCATATACCGTCTAATATAGTACTCAAAACACCTTTTGAAATTTTGCGAAGCCAACCCTACAATTCCAAGCAAGAATTTCGTAGGAACATTATTTCTTAATTAGAAAGCTCGCAGCTTCAGAATCCCTTCCATAGCGCGCAAGTATTGGTTCTGAAGGGTAACTTCCATCCCTTCCAGTCCTCTGTTGGCTGAAAGCTGGATCCACTAGTGCTTGTAATACTCAGACACAGTACTTGTCTATCAGCACTACTCGTGCTGATGGGTCTGCTCGAACTGTGAGAAAGAACGACTAAAGAATCCAAATGGTGGTACAGTTATCAGATGAAAGAAGGTCCTTGTCATTCTGTGGTAGAGCAGGCTTCGACCTTGAACCGAGCTTCTTTCCGGATATGGTGGCTCGCAAGACATTGTTTACAGGAAGGCTCGTAATAAGCTTAGAGTCATTGATGTCAGAATTCTTTCCCCATAGATTGATTGCATATTCGGCCCATGCAAACCTTTACGACTTCATCTCGGCAAAGTTGCGAACTTGCTTCTTAACTCTTTGTTGATAGTTGCTCCCCCGATATTCGACTGGAAGCTGAACTAGAATGCCACTTGAAAGCTGAGCTCGGAGGATGACACTTTCAGCGTGCGGAGAAACTGTGGTCGAACTAGTGGATAATACTTCATGAGTTCAGAGCTTTCACTAAAAACATAGAGGGAGGCCCCTTTCATTTTATAGTGCGTTTGGATTGGAAAAAGATATAGAGGGAGCCTTATGTTTGGATTAGAAAAGATAGGAGCCTTCTCTCCTTTACTTTTATATTGTGTCTGAATTGGGATAATAGAGGTTAATGGAAGTAAATTAATTAATTTATTTTATTTTGGTACTATTTTTAATAATTTTATTAAAGTAAATTAGGGTTAATATTTCATTTATTTCGATTAGCCTCAGTTATATTAACTTTCGATTTTAGAGATAATCGAGATGAAGGTGAAATAATAAGTAAAATTTTAACCTAATAGAACCAAAATATCCCTCAAATCCTATACCTTTAACCCGATAGAATTTATCTAGTTAATACAAGGGTATAAATATTATTTGTTTTATTTTTTTGAACCTTTATTCACCTCAATCTAAACAAAATTTTAAAATATTTATTCGAATTTACACAATTAAGTTAATATTATTTAAATAATATTTTAAAATATTCATCTCAATTCATATTTATTTCCTTCACTAAAATTAATTTTTAATATTTACGTTTATCTCCAATTCACCTCAATCCAAATATATTATTACGGCCCAAGGAAGGGAGAGCCATGGGCATGGGATGGAGTTTAACTCCGTGACTAGCAACTTGGGGCAACGACCCTCTAAGCCATGGAAATTTTTGATTGCGAAATAAATTTAAGTTCTTCTTGTTATTCTAATCTGAATTACAACTAAAAATATTTATAACATCTTGAAACTTCTAAGGCTAGTTGTTTTGAGATGTCCCTATTTCAAATCGCACACTCTAGGAACTTTAAGAATATTAGTGGCTTTTGGTGGTGAGTGTGGATGCCTGGGGCCCACATATCTCCCGCATCTCGGGGGCATCCTGGCGACAGAAATGAGGCCGGACATCTCGAAACTGGCAGAATCAGCAGTGTTAAGTGTTAACCTTTGATAATACCTCCTTCTCTATCAGATGTGTGTTTTCTTCTCCACATCCTGACGTCGGTGACCTTCATGTCGGGACTCTAGATCCACCCGGCAATCGACTAATGTGTGCAAGCTTCCTTGCCTTCTACGATCGACGACTGATTACCAGTCATTTAGGAAATTTTATAGAGTTGAGAAAGACGTGAGTTATTACGGAGTTGGAGATGAACAAAAGAAATCATGAATGAAGCATTAGGAGTTGAGAAGGATAGATGTACTGTGAAAAGGAGAGTGAAAAAGATAGGGCATTATGGGCTAGGTTAAGACTTGGGCTGAAATTTTGTCAATGTTATATCAATGTAGGACGTGGTTTTAAAGTCTGTTCTTTTAATTGTATTTTGGGACTAGTTTAATAAACTATCAATAAGATTCTTTATATTTAGATTCTTTATTTAAATAAATAGTATAGAGATGTATGAATAGTTTTAGGCTGTAGGATGGGGAAAGTAAAGGGTTAAGATTTGATTTCTATATATATATGAATATTAAGAGTGTGGTGGTATTGTCATAATTATGAGAAATTGTTATAAATGATATTTATAATGAAAGAGCAGCATGAGGAAGTTGTTCGGTCTATGCGATATTATTCCTTATATAATATTTATCATATTTAATAATCATCCAACACCGCATGACTTATTAGTCAAGGGTGAAATTTTAAAGATGGTGCACTCAAGATCGAGTCATAACAGTGTCATTGATCCAAATTTATTGTGCCTTCAATTTTAATCCATTTATTTCTGGCAAAGCCATCAGTTACTTTTTTTTCTCCTACTTTATTCCATTTATTTTAAGGGTTAGGGTTTCTGTTAGATTTTTTTTTATTATATTTTCTTTGAGATGTTTAAGGGTTTAAGGCTTATACTACATTTTTTTTATACTTTTGAGATTTTTAAGGCTTTAGGGTTTATTTTAATTTTTTTATTAATTTCTTTTAGATTTGTAAGGGTTTAGGGTTTATACTAGATATGTTTTTAGATTTTAGGGGGTTTTTTATTTACTTTAAGTTTTTTTAGCTTTTTATATGGTTTAGTGTTTAAGGTCTACGGTTTATTTCATTATTTGGATTTTTTTTCTTAATTCTTTTATACAATTTAGTATTTATGATTTAGATTTTATTCCATTTATTTTTATTTTTTAGATTTTTAATATACTTTTCATTTATTTTAAATTCTTCAATAAGGTTTAGGATTCATTCTATTTATTTCAAGATTTAAGCTTGAAGTTAAGTGTGGGTTTTGACTTGGCCTTAGATATAGGGTTGTATTAGAATTTAGGTTAGATATTTATTAAATTTTGACCGTTGAATTAATACTAATTCAATGTTTTAGATTGGTTCTTGTGTTTGTATTTTAATAAAGTTGTATGCGACCTTCACCCTATATTTAGATTCTTTACTTAAATAAAATAATATCCTCATAAAATGCAATAAACATGCTAAGTTATATATATATATATATATATATATATATATATATATATATATATCATTTCCTTTTATTTTTTTCTCCTAATTTTTTAAAAATTATATTTTATTATTTTTGTTTCATTTTTATCTTTGTACATCCTCAGCTATGAGTAAATAAAGTAGTAGAGAGTTTTACTTTTGCCTATTAAATGTTATTCTTGTATTTGAAATATTGTAGTTGAAATATCATAAGCAAATATGGGGAATTTATTCCTCATATGAGACTAATTAAGATCTTGTAAGGATCTTGGACATGAGGTGCCCCAAGTTGTTGACCTTCAAGCACCTACAACGCGAAACAAAATTAACTTAATCTTAAGTTTGAGGTAGACTAATAAATAAAAAAGTAACTTACCTTAAATTTAGAGCAACCTCAAATTAATTGAGGACCTTAAGTGAGCAGCAACAATAGTAGAGGTGGCAAAAGTTGGTCTAACTTGAAAACATCGATGAATACCAACTCAATCTATCCAAAATTCGATCTGATTATATCTGAATAATTAATAGTCTGAAACCTATCCAATATCCAATATATCCAAAGAAATCATAAGCTAGAAATAAACCTAACTCAACCTATTACTTATCTGAAACCATACATAACTTGAAAAATTATAAATTTAAAATGACCTAACCCGATATATTATTTATCCGAAATCCCATATAACTTAGGAAACTATAAATCTAAAAAGATTTAGTCCGGTACTACCCAAATATTAATATTAACCATAACTAAAATAACTCAAAATGTCCAACACTTCATAAAGCATAAAAATAATATATATGTGCAACTAATCCAACTTAGTACTTACATTAAAATCCAAAAATAATATACTTTATTAACAATATCACTTCTCATGTATATACAATATTTGTTGATACCAATACTAAAGTATAATAATAAAAGTAGAGAAGAAAAGAAAAAAAAATCTACCATGACATCTAAATATTAGTTCACTTCTATTTAGTACCATAGGATAATAACCATGCAAATACATCAAACACCTTAAACTCAAGTCACAAACATATAAGCCTTAAAAGACACTATATAAGCACTTAAAATGCCTCAAAAGGTACATCTCCACATCGATAACTTAACACACAAATATGTAAGCATGAAAATACACCATATAAGCACTTCCAACAACTATATAACCCAAAACATAAATATGCAAGCCTCAAAAGACACCATAAGATAATAATAATGCAAAAATATCCAAATATCCAACACTTTTAACTCAAAGCATACACAAAAAAAGCCTAAAAAGGCACCATATAAGCTTTTGAAAAGCCTCAAAAGCCACACATCCAATACTTAGTTTACCGAGTGTACCTAAACTAATCAAAAGTCTGAGTTTACAACACATTGGTAGCTTTACTATCATAATACTACATAATTGACACTTCTATCTTCCTAGAAGTTCAAAAAGTAGTTGGTTGACCTTATGTTAGTAGCGCTACAACCAAAAGCATGGAACTTAGAGGAGGAGGATCAATAACATTATATGCTTACCTTATATTGGTAGCTCTACTACCAAAACAAAATCTATACAACCAAACTAATTCAAACTAGCTCTAATGATCAAAATTTTCTACAATCTTGGATATACACAAAAGGTAAGATATGATAGCAAAGGCAACATGGATTGAGTGGATATAATATACATTATACCATTATATGCAAGATGATCAACCATAAGTTATTTTTAGTCCCTTACCTGCTAAGCCTTGAGGGCTAACAGTAGCCACAAAACATAAAAAATGTAGGCAACCACCTAATGTTAACCAGCATAAATCATAGAACCTAACAACATATTATCCAACATCAAATAATACTACCACCTCAGGAAAAAAAAAGACATTTGATGATACAAATTTATAAGATACAATTGTCACTTTGAAAAGGTATGGTGTAACAGACTCAGATGTATTTCAAAGAGCTTTTTCCAATTTTCTTACATGTTCTCTAATAATGTCAATATTTATCAAGAAAACATAATGTTTCCTCATGAAGATTCTAGCTTATTTTGTAATAGGCACATAAGAATTAAGTATGGAATAAGAAATAATGAATTACACTAAGGACAATAAGTTAAGAGCAAACAAAATTCAAGTGTCTAAAATAAAATTAGTTGATAGTGATTCAACATTTCTAGTTCATTCATTAACTTCAACTGACCCTCAAAATATCCAATAAAGTTTGTACAAATTCAGGCCACCAAGGGCATGCATCAATCAGCTCAGCAACAAAAGTGATGAATAACTAACTCAACAAAAATATAGTAGCATAAAAAAATTACCTCCAACTCTTCAGTTAGCCTCATTGCTTGGTTTAGATAAGTCAACAATAGAACCATCTTTTTTAAAATCTACATAAGTGCCAAAAATATGATTTATTTCACAAAAGACATAACCATAATAAAATAAATGGATTTACATAATCAAATTACCTGCATAACCAATTATACGTTGTTATCAATGCATCAAAATTGTTTAGCAAAAGAGAATTTCTCCACTTATTTAATATCCTACCACCTATACTAAAAGTAGATTCTGAAGCAACTATGGTAATTGGAGTAGCAAGAATATCTTTTTCCATGGAACTATGTATCAGAAAGTAATTGGATTTATCCTTCTAATAGAAAGCACATCAAGCCTAATCAATTACTCCATTCTTTGAATTTGATGATAGCTCTCCAATTTAGTTTTTCCAATATTTCTAGCTCCAATAAATATTGAAGAGTCAAATTCCTAAATAAAAAGAAAAAAACAAAGAATAAGATTATGTATAAAAGTATAATAATAAAAAAGTTAACTAAATATTAGGATGAGTATAAAAGATATTAGTAAACATAATATCTAACAACAATAGTTTACCCTTATGTCATTGTTTCTTTGACAAGTCTAGATGTACTTGGAACACAAGAATCTACTTGGAAATTATCTTCATAATACTTGTTTAAGTCAATAAGTAGAGCATATACCTCTTTAGCCATCCGTGAACCCTTGTTGGCTCCATATAATTTTGTGAAAGCAAATGTTATGAAATCAAACTTGTAACGCAGATAGAAAATTATAGCAAAAGTTAAAATCATAGAGTATTTTGACCAATATTTCTAAAAATTTTCACATAGCTAAGTCGTTATTATACTAATTTCCATATCATCACAAAACATTGCCTTCTCTATACAACTTTAATGGTTCATACATTCAAGAAGTATAGATTGGATGTCAAATACTCTGTTCTAGAAAATAAATTTGTGATATTGTAGAATGGTGATAACAAATGACAATTTTTTGTTTACCTTGATCTATTCACTATTTGAAACATACCACTTCAAATTATGTTCATTCAATGCATAATATTCTAAATCCCAACTATAATGTAATCCTCTATTGAGCATCAAATATGTAGAATTGCACTTGGTTGCAACATCCAACCACAACTTTGCAGAACCAGATATGTTCAACTTCATAGCATATTATAGAACTTAATTATCCTAACTTCTCCATCTATATACTTGATACTTTCTCGCACCTCACCACACATTATTTAATGTTATTCATTCCTTCTTTCACCATCAAACTCAAAATATGATATGGACAAGGAATATGAAAATATTTCCCATCACACACTAATTTCTAAGATACTTAGATTTCATATTCATAATCATATTGATCATATTTGATGCACTGTCCACAGTGATGGTGAATTTTTTTTCCAATTCCCCAATTCATTATCAATTAATGTAATAGATTATATATATCTACATCAGTGTGGGGAGGAGGACAATGGAAAAAACTTAACACCTTAGAGTTTAATTTCCTATTATCATCAACATAATGTGTAGTGAGAGTAAGAAAACCACGTCTTGTTCATGTTATCCATATATTACAAGTTAAAAAAATCTTACTAGAAACTTTTCTTAAAGTCACTTTAAGAATTTTCTTAAATTCATCATGCTTCTCCAAACAAGTTTTCTTTGGGATATTGCTACCAATAGGTTTGGAATTTGGATTCAAATATTGGTGGATACTCAATGTGTGAGAATGATAGTCCATGTTGCATTATTGAATCACAAACCAACTCACTATATTCTTTTTGATCAAATTGAGATGTATTCATGTAGGGCCCATCAATATTTCTGTACTTTGAACAACTTACTAAGTACCTCATAAAATTAGATGTGCCATTTTTTGATTCATCTCCATTTGATACCTCTTGGCAATGCTTACATACACCATGCAACTTTTTCTAAAAACATTCATAAGAATTACACTCTTTCCATACATTGGCTTATCACTTTAGATTTATAAGGACCCAACCATCACCAATTGCATTGGGGATTGAGGTTGGAGTTGGCACTTGCTCATTTTCATATCTTTAGCATTAGGGGCCGCAATTTTGAAAAATGTAAAAATAATAAGAGATAATATAATTCATCAAATAACAATAAGTAACAACTATTACTAATATTAAAGATTACACGCAAATCAATACCTCTACTAGCAACAAATGAGAAATTATAAGCGTTAAAATGCTCTTCCTGTTGTGGAGTCCTTTTTCTCCATGAATTTTAACACTAATAATGACACAACACCAAAAAAAAAATCATAAAATTTTTATTGCTCAATTTTGTTGAGTTGGTTGTTGATTTGTACAGCTTCTAAACTTATATCTGCAAAATTTCTAAACAAAAATTGAGTCTATGATGGAAAAAAATGTCAGCAACCAACTCAGCAAAAATGTAATAGTCATCAACCTAACAAAATTCACTAGTGAATAATTGATGGATGAATGAAGCGTACCAATAAGCAACACCAACAACTAAAATTAAATGGCTTATCAGATAAAGTAGCACTTATCAAGTATGATCAACACATAGCAAGTCCAAAACAATAGTCAAATACTTCATCTATAATTTTTCTAATTTACAAGGAGGTTGAATGTGTCAGATAGAAGATAAAATTTGGTAATAAAAAAATCATCTATATCTAATATTTACGGGAAAAACATAGATGATGTGGTGTGGTGCATTGGTGGAGTGCAGCTGTGAAGTGTGCTGGTGAGTTAGAAGATGATGTGATGTGGTGCGCTAGTGGAGTGTGACTATAAAGTGTGTCGGTGAGTCAGACAATGATGTAGTGTGGTGTGCTAGTGGAGTGCAGCTGCAAAGTTTGATCCTCTACCACTCAATAAGACAGACAACACAGGCATAGTCAATGAAAATTTAAACAATGTAGGAGAGAGTTAGACCTTCCATTATTTAGCGATATGACATAATTTGTAGAGTAGGGAGAAGGATGAGTGGATCACAATGGTAAGCACAATGTTGAGCAGCTAGACTTAGGCTGAGTGACGACGAAGATGGTAGAGCACAACCAAGCATAGGTTTTGCATGACTGGAGAGAGGTACTTGGTGGATTGGGGTGGTGAGTTACATTGTAAGTTGGTTGGTGATGTTGTCACAAAGTGCAACCCACAGCAGGAGAGAGTTGTGAAGTTCAATCTACTATTGCTTGACGAGATGCCACAAGCATAGCTGGTGGCCTTCAAATGGTATAAGAGCTAGGAGAAAATTTAACCTTCTATTGCCCAATGGTGATGATGGCCCTAGTTGAAGATAAGTTCAATTCTTGATTCAAGAGGTAGGAGGATAAAGAGCTAGGGTGCATGTGTGTGTGTTTGGTGGAAGAACATAATTTTTCTGAGGGGGAAGTTAAAGGCATAAAGCACAGTTAGGTTAGATTTTCTAATTTAGATTGGGAGGGAGGGATCTAAATAATTAAATAAAATAAATATTTCCCTCCAAAGAAAAGAAAAATAAAATATAAGATTAGTTTATGATAATAATAATAATTACATGTTAAGTTGTAAAAATTCTTTTAACAATGGTAATTATAGTTAATAAGTTAAAAGTAAATTAATCAAAATTTCATTTCATAACTAAATTGTCATAAATAAATTTTTTAGTTATTAACCAAATGATAAAAAATTTATTATGATCTAATTTTATAGTTATGGTTAACAGACTAAAAGGTAAATTTATTAAAATTTTATTTTATAACAGAATCCTATTAAAATTTAAAATCCAGTTATTATTATTTTTAGTTATAAACCAAATTATAACATTTTAGTCTAATCTAATTTTATAGTTCTGGTTAATAGGGTAGAAAGTAAATTTATTGAAGTTTTATTTCATACCCAAAATAAATTAATATTTTAAACCAAACTCCCCTTTTTCCTATGTATTTAATACGAAACTAAAAAAATAATTTATTGAGAAAAGATGTCACTATTTTTATCTTTACTTTTTCCTTATAAATTATCCTTGCACTTTTTCATTAGAAAAATTAATTTAGGACAGAGTAAGTTAAAATATGAATCTAAGTATTAAGATACAAAAATAACATATAAAGTATATGAAATGAATTTAGGTTTTTAATGAAACTATTGATTTTAATTTATTAAATAAAACTAGTCTTTCTATACTACAAATGAAACTGCAGTATTTTCTAATTGAAATACTCCACTAGGTTTATAAAACTATGAAGCTACTCTAAGAATATTAGAAAATTACTAATTTCTATCTATGAAACTAATATAAGTTTATAATGAAACTACTAATTTCTATAAATAAAATATACATTAAGTTTATAGAGAAACTAATTGTAATACCTCAAAAATATAAAACCTAGAATTTAATAAATAATCCTCATTTGGGGATAATTTAAATTTTCAATTTATTTAATTTAATTATTTTGTGGATTTTTTAGTATATAAAAAAGGATATGAATATTTAATAAATTAAAATAAATATTTTTCTATTTTATGATACTCATTTTATTTAAATAATTTTTCAAACCAAAATTTTATTAAAATTACCCTTTTTAAACCAATATATTAAATTATAATAAATTAAAATTTTAAATTAATTTTTCTATCAAAAATATTAAAAGACATTATTCTAAAAATTATTTTATTTTATTTTTCCCCCTTTTCCCTTTTTTATTTTTCTTTCTCCTTTTTCTTTTTATTTCTTTTCCTCCTTTCTCCTTCTTTTTTTCCCCTACGAGGCACCCGACCTGCTTCCCTTCTTCCCCCCTCGCATTGGGCCACTGACCCACTTCCTTTCCTTTCTCCTCCCTCTCTAGTGTCGCCGTCCAACCCCGTCTGCCCCTTCTTCTTTTTTCTTTCCTTTCTTTCCCCCCAATTGGGCTAGCCCAACCCTTCCTTTCCTTATCTCTCTCCCTCGCGTGCGTGGGCAATCCTATCTTTTTCTTTCTCCCCTGCTCGGCCAGCCTGCATCTCCTTGCCTTTTCTTCTTCTTCTTCTTCTTCTTTCCTCCTTCCTTCTCCCTCGACCACCGCACGCCATAGCCAGCCTATACCTTGCCCTACCACTTGCCATTGCAGCTTACAACCCTGCTCCCTCTCCCCATCCCTTTCCTTCCATTTTTGGCCACACCAACCCTACAACCCTCCCCTACATGCCTTTCCCTTTCCATATCAACCTCCCTGCAACCTACCACCCTACCATCTGCAACCACAACCCCCACCCGGTGCCTACTTCCTCTCCTTTCCCTATTCTTTTTCTTCTCTTTATCTTCCCCTTCTTGGCCTATTTTTAACCTCCATCGACCCCCCATCAACTCCCTATTGATCTCCCATTCACCCTTCTTCCCCTCTTCTCCCTCTCCACTGTTTTCACTTTGTTGCTTCCAACCGCTACTACTGTCGCCCAAACAACCACCCAAACCACCTCCTTGATACCCATTAACCTCCTTGCACCACCCCATCACCCGACTCGCCCCTGCAGCCCCTGTCCCTTCCTTTATTTTCTTTCCTCTCCTTCTCAGCCACCACCCTACAACACCATCGTCTGCCACCCTCCTTCGTCTTCCATTGCCTCCACAACCACCAATCCACTCCCTGAAACCTCCCCTACCACCACCTTGCCTCCCTTGGCTGAAACCTAACCCTACAGCTCCTCCCTTCCTTCTTCTCCTCCATCCAACCTTTTCCCTATTTTTCTAGCCCTACAGCCATAGTCTCCACCTCCCTGAGCCGCCAACCTTCTACCCCCAACCACCACCTACACCCCTACTCCCTCCCTACACCCAACCACTACCCTCACTCCCCTCCACAAGTCCTCACCCGAGCCTCAAAACCCTCACCCAAACCAACCCTCCTCTTCCTTCCATCTATCATCCTTCAACCCATGTTCCCTTTGTTTGATGCATACGGCTCATGCTACTCATGCATCATGAGTTTTGCATCCATTTGAGTCAATCTTGAGTTAATTGAGGTATAACAATAGTTAATACTAGTATGTATTTGTAATACCCCAAAAATTTTAAAAACCTATAATTTAATAAACAACCTTTATTTGGGATAAATTAACTTTTAAATTTATTTAAGTTAATTATTTTGTGGATTTTTGAGCATATAAAAAGGGATATGAATATTTAATAAATTAAAATAAATATTTTGTTATTTTATTATACTCATGTTATTTAAATAATCTTCCAAACCAATATTTTACTAAAATTAATCTTTTTTAAACCAATATATTAAATTATAATAAATTAAATTATTAAATTTATTTATCTATCAAAAATATTAAATTCCATTATTCCAAAAAAAATTATTTTATTTTATTCCTCCCCACTTCCCTTTTTCCTTTTTCCTTTTCCTTTCTCCTTTTTCTTCTTTTCCTCCTTTTTTCTTTTTCTTCCCCTTTGGGCTACCCAACTTGCTTCATTTCCTTCCCCCTAGCACTGGGCTAGTAGCCCACTCCATCTCCTCTCCCTCCCTCCTCCCTCTCCTGCGTGACCAGCCTCGACCCGGCTTTTCCACTTCTTTTCTTTTCTTTCCCCCTCGGCTGGGCTAGCCTAGATTTCTTTCCTCTTCCCCTCCTCCTTGCACATGGGTTGGGCCCCTTCCCTTCCTTTCTCCCGGTGCGGCCGACCTGCCTCTTCTTTTCTTCTTCTTCTTCTTCTTCTTCTTCTTCTTCTTCTTCTTCTTCTTCTTCTTCTTCTTCTTCTTCTTCTTCTTCTTCCCTTCTCCCTTCTTCTTCTTCAACCACCGCCTACCGTGCCTCCTGCACAGCCTACAACCGCCACATTTGCCACCTTCCCCTTGTAGCCTGCAACCTTCTCTCACTCTCCCTCTCTCCCCCATCCTTTTCTTCCCCCTTTTGGACCAAATACGCCCCTACACCCCTTTGCCGCATGCCCTATTTTCCCTTCTTCTTCTTCATCTTCCTGCCACCCTATGCTCCGCCCTCCTACACCTCTACCCAACTGGCCATACCTACCCTCTCCCACTCTTCCTTTTCTTCTCCTTGTCCTCCGTTCTCTACCCATTTTTTGAGCCTCCCTCCTCCCAGTTGAGCCTTCTTCTTCCTTTCTTCCCCTCTTCTCCCCTTCCCCTATTTTTTTCTCTGCCACGACTACCACTACCCAAACAACCACTTGCATCACCTCCTTCCACCCCCACTACCTCTCTGCACCACCAAGTCACCCCCATGAGCCCCTTGTATCCCTCATTCTTCTTCTTCCCCCCTTTTCGGCCTCCACCCTACACCACCACTGTCCATCATCGTTCTACCTCGTCCGCTGCCACCAAGGCCACCAATCCACTCCCTGAACCTCCCCTACCACCCTTTTCCTCTCTTGGCCGAAACTTAGCCCTACAACCCCTCATTTCCCTTTTTCTTTTCCCTCATCACCCTTGCACCCAACTTATCAACCCTGTAGCCGCCGCCTCTACCGCCATGGGGTGCTGATCATCCACCCCCGACCACTACCTACACCCCCGTTCCATCCTTACACCCAAACTCCACCTTAACTCCCCTCCACAAGCCCCCTACTTAACCCCCAAAGTCCTAACCAAACCAACACCCTCCCTTCTTCCATCCCTCTTTGACCCCTTCTGTCCCTTTCTATTCTGCATGAAACTCACGCTGCTCATGCAGCGTGAGTTCTACAATGATTTGGACCTTGTTTGGTTAATTGTTGAGTTATAATAATGGTTAATAATAGTATATATTTAATTAATTTTTGATAAAATTTTATTCTTTTGGTTTTTGTACTTCTAATATGATAAGTATTGGTATTATTTTTAGGTATTGATTTTGCTAATCAAAGCTTGAATCTTTAACTGGGGTACCGGTAACGTTTGATTTTTGTGAGAAATAACGTAACTGTTAAACCCTATTAAAACGTATGGACATACGTATGCTAGCACATTAGGATTTTTTATATATTTATATGCATGATATATATTGTTGAGTATAAGGTATTTGGTGGCATGTGTTGATTGATAAAAAGAAAAGCATGTTTATTTATGTGTCATGTGTAGAAAGAATGCTTAAGGAATGAGCTTTGTTGTTAATAAAAATGTTAAGTGCTTATATATGATATATTATGCTAGTGTGGCCATTTGTTGCATAAATATTGTTGTTATGGGCCTTAGGGGCATTTTAATAATATTTCTTACGTAAGAGTGTGGCCTAAATAAGTGTAGGTGCTAATGTGTATTAAAGTTAAATAATAATAGTTGGTGGAGTTGGATGATGGGTATGGAACATTAATATTAATATTTTATGTAGTGAGGGTATTTTGGTAAAAGTGGTATAATAGGGGCAACATGGTAAATTATAAAAGTAAAGGGGGTAAAATGGTAAATGGACAAGGAAGGTGGGCATTTTAATAATTTTACATGAAAAGGGGATAACTTGGTAATTTTTAGGTGTAAGAAAGTATTTTGGTGAATTAAATATAATGGAAAGGGTATTATGGTAACTTTATAAAGTAAAGGGGTAAATTGTTAATTTAGTAAAGTAGAAGGGTAAAATGGTAATTTGGTATAAAGGAAGGGTATTTTGGTAATTTAATAAAGTAAAAGGGTAAAAAGGTTATTTAGTATAAAGGAAGGGTATTATGATAATTATGTAAAGTAAAAGGGTAAAATGGTAATTTGGTATGAAGGAAGGGTATTTTGGTAAATATGTAATGTAAATGGGTAAAATGGTAATTTGGTAAAGGAAGGGTATTTTGATAATTATGTAATGTAAAAGGGTAAAAGGGTAATTTGGTGTAAAGGAAGGGTATTTTAGTAGTTATCTATAGTAAAGTAGTAAAACGGTAATTTGGTACAAAGGAAAGGGTATTTTGGTAATTTGAAGGAAGAAGGGCAATTTGGTAAATTAACTTACTAAAAGGGTAATTTGTTAATTATAATGATGAAGAAAGGTAATTTGGTAATTTAACCAACTAAAAGGGTAATTTGGTAATTACAATAATAAAGAAGGAAAATTTGGTAATATAACTAACCAAATGGGCAATCTGACAA
This sequence comes from Tamarix austromongolica, assembly GCA_039764185.1. Taxonomy (NCBI): domain Eukaryota; kingdom Viridiplantae; phylum Streptophyta; class Magnoliopsida; order Caryophyllales; family Tamaricaceae; genus Tamarix; species Tamarix austromongolica. The sequence continues at coordinate 84,664,368 of CM077818.1, read as the reverse complement.
GTGTAACAAGTATGAAGGGTGAGTTGGTAACTTAATAAGCCTAAGGGCAATTTGGTCATTTAGATAAATATAAAGGGTAATACAGTAATTTAACCCATTAGAAGGGTAAATTAATAAATTAACAAATATGAGGGGTAAAGTTGATGATTTAATAAGTATGGAGGATAATTTAACACAAATAAGGGGTAATTTGATAATTATGCAATATGGAGGGTAATATGATAATTTGGCAAATAAAAATGGATAACTTGGTAATTTTGTAGACAAGAGGTATTTCAGCGATTTTGTAAAGATGATAGGGGTAAATTAGTAAATTGTGTTTAACATGGATTAAATGAGTTTCATAATCAGACATAAGTAACATAGAATAATAAAATAAGGGTATTTAATAAGTTAGTTAGAATCACAAGAATATGGCATAACATAGGGTTAAAGGGATAATAATTAAGGGGGTAATATAGTGTTATATCATAATTATGCAAGGGGGAATGGTTTGTAAGTATGCATGGAAATATGTGTTGTATATGTTGAAGTATGTGTTAGGGTTTGGTGTATGTCATGATCCTTGATATGGAATGCTTGATTCTATGGCCAGTATATCTTTGTGTCTCTAGATTTGTGACCTTTCCCTCTTCCCTCGAATTGAATAAATGGACCCGTTGAATGAGACATGAATAAAGTACTAATTACATAAAGTGAATGATTATTGAGTCGGGCTTAGACCGATCTACCACCAACAATAGTGGCTAGGCGTAAGATGTCCTGGAGACCGGTCCACCAGCGAATAATAGTGGTTAGGTGCATTTTGTTATGTATGTTTCCGGTCCATTGGCTATAATAGTAGGGGATCCTAAGCTCAATAAACTAAACATTAGATATTAATAAATTATGGGAAGACACTAATCACTTACAATGGAACACCATGTGAGTCGGGGCCAGACCGATCCACCAACGAATAATAGTGGCTAAGTCCAAGGAGCCCTGGAGACCAATCCACTTGCGAATAATAGTGGTCAGGCACATGTTGCCCTATATGATTCGGGTCCACCGAATATAATAGTGGGGTTCCCGCACTCACATTGATATAATTCGAGAGATGATGATTGAATAATGATTAATTAATTACTTAATACCAAAAGTATTGATTTCACATTATGATCTATTAATATGACATGAGTTTGGCTTCAGTACTTGTCCCTACTTGGGTATGTGATGGACTTGCTAAGTATGTGGATGTTGTGTTATACATTTCTTCTTGTATGTGTATACTATTTATGCATGATGTGTTGCATGCGGACCTACCTTTCAGTCTGGTTTAAAGGGTTACTCAATACCATAGTACTGAAGGGTTCCCTTTGTAGCCCTTGCCTATTCAATGAGCTGTGTCCCTTGCAGGTACTAGTAGAGGGGGCATTAGGAAAGAGCGTAAGGATTATCTGAGAACTCTTAGGGTTTCACTCTTTCACCTTTTGATTTCTGGCTTAAATGTAATATTTATTCTTGTAACCACCATTGGTGGGTTCTATTCTTGTAACAAAATTATTTGTGTAACTCTGATTTAAATAAAGTTTGAATTCGAGCAAATTGTATTTTATTCTTTTAGCCTTAGTACTTGGTACTGGAACAGTAGGAGAAAACTGGTATGCCGGTCTGGTACTAAGTGTGGCGGTAATATCCTCAAAATTCACGGTATTTGAGTTTTGCTTTCGCTAACTTTTAAATAAAATAAAATTTTTCAATAGTGAATTTTGGGGGTATTACAGTATTTAATTAAGCCTTTGATTCTCAACTTTTAATATGCTAAATTTTGATATTATTTTTAGCTATTGATTTTTAATAATCAAAGCTCAAACCTTTAACCGAGGTACCGGTAAGGTTTGATTATTGCTGGAAATAAGGTAACTATTATACCCTACCAAAATGTGTGGATATACGTATGCTAACACATTAATATTTTTTATATGTTTATATACATGATGTGTGTTGTTAAGTATAATGTATTTGGTGGCATATGTTGGTTGATGAAAAGTAAAGCATGTTAATTTATGTGTCATGTGTAGAAATAATGTTTAAGGAAAGAGCCTTGTTGTTAATGATAATTTTAAATGCATATGTATGATATGATATGCTAATGCGTCTATTTGTTGCATAGATAATGTTGATATAAGCCTTAGGTGCATTTTAGTAATTTCTCTTGTATAAGGGTATGGCCTAAATAAGTATGTGAAGTAGGTGATAATGAATATTCATAATAAATGAGAATAGTTTGTGGTGCTAGATGATGAATATGGACCATGTGTATTAATATTTTATGTAATGAGGGTATTTAGAAATTTTTTGTATGATAAGGGTAAAATGATAATTTACAAGAGTAAGGGGTAAAATGGTAAATGGATAAGTAAAGAGGGAATTTTAGGAAATTTACATGGAAAAGGGGAAAACTTAGTAATTTTTGGTGAGTAAGAAGGTATTTTCGTAAATTAATAAAAAACGAAGGGCATTTTGGTAATTTTGTAAAGTAAAGGGGTAAATGATAATTTGATAAAGAAAAAGGGTATTTTGGTAATTTGGCTTAAAGAGAGGGTATTTTGGTAAATTGGCATAAAGGAAGGATAATTTGGTAACTTTGTAAGTAAAAGGGCTAAAATGGTAATTATAATAAGTAAGAAGGACAATTTGGTAATTTTAATAAGCAAGAAGGGTAATTTGGTAATTTTAATAAATAAAAAGGGTAATGGTAATTTTAAAAAGTAAGAAGGCAAATTTGGTAATTCAACCAACTAAAGGAACAATTTAGTAATTTTAATAAGTAAGAGGGGTAAATTGGTAATTTAATCATCTAGAAGGACAATTTAGTACTTTTAATAAGAAGGGGCAATTTGGTGATTATGCCAACCAAAAGGGGGATTTGGTAAATTTACTAAGTATGGAGGATAATTTGGTAATCTAACACATGCAAGGGGTAATTTGGTAATTGTGCAAACATGAAGAGTAATATGGTAATTTGACAAATAAAAATGGATGACTTGGTAATTTTACAAATAAGCGGTATTTCAATAATTTTGTAAGGATGATGGGGGATAAATTGGTAACTTGCATATAACATGTCAATGGACTAAATGAGACTCCATAATAAAACATAAGTAATACTGGATAGTAAGATGAGGGTATTTGATAAGTCAGTGAGTATCACAAGAACATGGCATAACCTAGGGTTGGATAGATAATTAAGGGTGTGATATAGTATTTATATCATAATCATGTAAGAGGTGCTTGGTTGGCAAGTATGCAAGGCAATGTGTGTTAGATATGCTCAAAGTACGTGTTGGGATTTTATGTATGCCATGATCCATGATATAGAATGTTTGATTCTATGGCCAGTATATCTTTGTGTCACTGAATTCGTGACTTTTTTCCCTTTCCTTGAATTAATTAAATGGACATGTTGAATAAGACATGAATAAAGTACTAAGTACGTAAAGTAAAAGATTATTGAATCGGGCCCTAACTGATCCACCAACATAAGAGTGGCTAGGTGTAGGGTCTCCTAGAGACCGATCCACCGATGAATAATAGTGGTCAGGTGCGTGTTACCCTGAATGTTTTCGATCCACCGGCTTTAATTATAACACCCTCAAAATTCACTACTGAAAAATTTCCTTTAAAAAAAATTAGCAGAAGTGAAATAACAAAACTGTGAATTCTGGGGATATTACTGCAACACTTAGTACCAGACCGGTTCACTCATACTGTTCCATTACCAAGTTCTAAGGCTCAAGAATAAAATATCAATTATTAGAAATTCAAACCATATTTAAATTAGAGTAGTGTAAATAAACACCTTGCAAGATTAAACTCCACCAATTGTGGTTACACGAATGAAGATTGCATTCAAACCAAGAGTTAGAAAGGGGAGTAGTAAAACCCTATCAAATTCCAGACAGTCCTTATGCTCTTTCCAATTATCCACTTGAATAGCACCTAAAAAGGACTTGTAAGGGATATTGCCCATTAAATAGGCACGGGCCCCACGAATGGAACCCTTCAATACTATGGTACTTAGTAACCCTTTAAAAACACACTTAAAAGTAGGCCCATAATGTAATACATGATTCAAATCTATATACATATATAACAATATATGCATACAAAACGTTCACATACTTAACATTCACATCCTTAACAAGTCCATCAAATGTTAATGAGTCATAATGCAAAATCGATAATTTTGGGCCTTAAGCCATGTCATAGTGCAAAAACAATACTTTCGGGCCTTAAGCCATTAATCCATCATTATTCGATCATCTCTCAGATTTTATATCCATGTGAGTGCGGGAACCCCACTGTTATAGCTGGTGGATCGGTCACTTATAGGGGAGCACACACCTAATCACTATTATATGCCGGTGGATCAGTCTCCAAGGTAAAACACTCCTGGCCACTATTATGTCGGTGGATCGGTCTGGTCCCGACTCTCATGGTGTTCTACTGTAAGTACTTAGTGCCTTTTATGTATCTTATCAAACTTAGGGTTTGGTTTATTGAGCTCGGAATCCCCCACTATTATAGCCGGTGGATCGGTCACTTATAGGGCAGAACGCACCTAACCACTATTATATGCAGGTAGATCGGTCTCCAGGGCACCGCGGCACCTGGCCACTATTATGCCGGTAGATTGGTGTGAGCCCGACTCAATAATCTTCCACTTTAAGTGATTAGTGTCCTATTCGTGTTTTATTCAAAAGTATTTCACCCTTGATATGCATGTCACCGACCTCTACTTCTATCTTTCTGAGAGGGCCCATCCTATACCTTGAGACCGTTGCGCCTCTTATCACACCCAGACTTCCATTCCCCCTTACATTTACTTATAATGAAAACTAAACTCCTAAGGGTTTGGGTTGAGACCTAACACCTTATGACATTAAAATCCTCTCACTACCACTCTCTCGAGTTTTCCCTTGAAACCCTAATCGGACCTATGTGGCATAGGCCCAACCTTTCATTTATCATCCAACCCCTCATCTCATTTAGTTTCAACCCAAATCTCATCACTCTACTCACTAATCATACATGTGACCGTAAAACCCTAATTGGCCACTCAAACCCTAACACCTTTCTTACGTAAGGATTATCTTATGCAAACCCTAGAAACCTCCCATGCAAGAGTTGCATCACTCATTCATTTTGGTCATAATCTCTTTTTATTTTCCCCCCTCATGGATCATGAGATAATAAGGTCAATCTTGTGTCCCATTAGTTAGCTCACTTTCCATTTATTCATTTTTATCCTTTCACCTCATATCATATTATTAAACACCCTAGCATACATGTCCTAGAGGGTCACATCAGATAACATTGTACGCACAACATATATAATCATCATCCATATGCCATAAGGAAGTCACACAAGCATATATCACTCAAAGTTGTGCTACAAATGATTAATCATTAAGCATAAAGTACACAATATGGCATAACCCATGGCACACGAGGCATATAATACACACGTTGATGTTCTTAGCCACATTCCTACTCGGTTTGGGTTACCAAGTTATCTCTCACACTTATTAGGTCACCAATCACCCTTCATAATTGTTATACTTATCATGATTCCTATTTGGTTGGTTAGATTACCGAATTGTCCTTCTTCTTTATTATAATTACTAAATTGCCCTTTAGTTGGATAAATTACTGAATTACCCTTCTACATTATCATAATTACCAAATTACCCTTTAGATGGTTAAATCACAAATTTGCCCTTCTCTATTATCATAATTACCAAATTACCCTTCTCCATTATCAAAATTACCAAATTACCCTTTAGTTGGTTAAATTATCAAATTGCCCTTCTCTATTATCATAATTACCAATATACCCTTCTCCATTATTAAAATTACCAAATTACCCTGGTGTTGGTTAAATTACCAAATTACCCTTTCTCCATTATTATAACTACCAATTTACCCTTTAGCTGGTTATTTTACCAAATTGTCCTTCTCTATTGTCATAATTACCAAATTACCCTTTAGTTGGTTAAATTACCAAATTACCCTTTCTCCATCATTATAATAACCAATTTACCCTTTTGTTGGTTATATTACTAAATTGCCCTTCTCTATAATCATAATTTAATTACCAAATTATCCTTCGTCGTTATCATAATTACCAAATTAGCACTTGCTTCCAAATTCACCATAATATCCTTTTATTTACAAAATTACCCTTCTACCCCTTACTTTTAGTTATAAAGTTACCATTTTACTCCTTACTTCCAAAGTTACCATAATGTCCTTTTATTTATAAAATTACCATTGTACCCTTTTACTTATAAAATTACCATAATACTCCTTTTTCTTGCAATTTACCATTTTACCCCTTATTTCTAAAATTACCATTTCACCCTTCTACTTATAAAATTACCATAATACCCTTTTACTTGAAAATTACTATTTTACCCTTTTACATTCAAAGTTACCATTTTGCTCTTTCCTTACAAAATTACCATTTTACCCTTCTCTTTCAAAGGTACCATTTTACCCCCTTTACTTTCAAAATTACCACTTTACCCTTTACTCTCAAAATTACCATAATACCCCTTTACTTATAAAATTACCATTTTCCTCTTTACCTCTAAAATTACCATAATACCATTTTACTTGTAAATTACTATTTTGCCCTTTTACTACACCACTTTTATTAAATTATTATCACTACATGAATATTAATATTTATACTCCACTCTCCTCATCCAAATTCCACCAACTATTATATTTCACATAATACTTATTTGCATCCACACATATTAGGCCACATTTTTACATAAGAAATATTACTAAAATGCCCCTAGGGCTCACAATAATATTATTTATGTAACAATGATCACAATAATATAATATAACATGGATAAGTACTTAACATTTTCAATAATAACCAAACTCCTTTCTTAAGCAATATTTCCACACATAACACATAAACTAGCATACTTTACTTTTTATTAATCAATACAAGCAAATATATATATTATATTAACAAACATCTATCAAGCATAATAACATATTAAGAAACTTTATGTGCTAACATACATTTATCCATGCGTTTAAGTGGGGTTTAACGATTACCTTAATTCCCACAAAAAACAAACCTTACCAGTATCCTGGTTAAAGATTCAAGCTTTAAAATAGCAAAATCAACACCTAAAAATAATATCAATAATCATTATATTAGAAGTAGAAAATTAAAAAGGATAAAACTTTATAAAAACTTAATTAATAACACACTTTACTATACCTCAATAATTAAACAAAACAGTTCCCAAAATAATGTGGAACTCACGTTGCATGAGTAGCGTGAGCCACATGCAGGTTATGTGGGGAAAAAGGGTCAAAGATAGGGAGGTAGAAGGGAGGGATGGTCATTTTTGGGTTGAGGCTTTTGAGCTAGGAAAGAGGGCAGGTGGGGGAGGTTTGGTGGCAAGGGAAGGGTGCAAGAGTGAAGAGGGGGTGTAGGTGGTGGTCGAGGATGGGTCATTGGTGGCCAAGGGTGGCGGCAACGAGGCTACAAAATGGGCTGTAGGAGTGGACGGGGCTAAGAAGGAAGGAAAAGAGAGGAGAAAAATGAAGGGGTGAGGGGGTTGGTTTTGGCAAAAGGAGGTGTGGGGGTGGTAGAGGAGGATGTAGGGAGTGGATTGGTGGTTTTGGTGGTGGCAGAGGTGGCTGGACGGTGGCGAACGGAGGGGTTGCAGGGGGTTGCCGATAAGGGAGAAAAAGACGGAAAAAAAGGATGGGAGGAATTAGGGACTACAAGGGCTCAAGGGGGTATTGTTGTGGTGCAAGGCTAGAGTAGAGGGTGGTAGGGAGTGGTGCAGGGGGTTGGTGTGGTGGTTGAAGCAGCGGAGGGGGTGGAGTAGCCAAATTAGGGAGGAAAAAGGAAGGAGAAGAAAGGGAGAAGAGGGAGGTTGAGGAAGGGGAAAGGCTCGAAGAAATGGGGCAGGGAGAGGCTGGAGAGGTGAAGAAAAAGGAGAGGGAGAAGAGAAGGGAGAGGTGGACAGTCGGTGGCAGGACGTAGGGTGGTAGAGAGGTGGTATAGTGGCAAGTAGGTAGTAAGAAAGGGAGATGAAGAGGGGGGGAACAAGGCATGAGGGGTGGTTTGTAGGGCTAGCCAGGTCCAAGAATGAGAAGAACATGACAGGAGAGAGGGAGAAGCAGGTGGTGGTAGGGGGTGGTAGCGAGAGGTTGCAGGTGGTGGCCAGGTATGGTGTTTGGGTTGGCAGACTTGGGCGATGAAGACAGGTTAAGGGGCGTTGGTCGGGGTGTAGGAGAAGAAAAAAAAAGAAGAGGAAGAAAAGGAGGGCAGTAGGATGGGTGTAGGGGGAAGAAATGGGCCAGTCCGATCCGGGGGGAAGGAAAGAAAGAAACGAGGGTGGTTGGGTCGGTTGGTGTGCATGGGAGGCAGAACAGGCATGTGGCCCAGACGCGGGGGAAGAGGAAGGGAGAGGGGAAGATGGGCCAGCGGCCTAGTAGCAGGGGGAAGGGCTTGCAGGCCAGCCTGGCGGCCCGAAGAGGAGGGAAAAAGGAAAAAGAAAAAGAGAAGAAAAAGAAGAAAGGGGAGAAAGAAAAGGAAAAAGGGAAAAGGGAAAATAAGAAAAAAATAAAATAACTTAATTTATGAAATAATAAAATGTAATATATTTGATAAATCATTTAATTTAATAACTTAATTCAATATAATTTAATATATTGGTTTAAAAAGGATAATTTTTGTAAAATATTAGTTTGAAAATTTATTTAAATAAAAAGAATATGATAAAATAATAAAATATTTATTTTTAATTTATTAAATATTCCTAGCTAAATTTATATACTAAAAAAATCCATAAAATAATTAAACTAAATAATTTTAAAAGCTAATTTATTTCAAATAAAAGCTATTTATTAAATTATAGTTTTTTTTAAAATTTAGGGGAATTACACTAATAGTGGGGGATCTTGAGCTCAATAAACCAACCCTTAATTAACAATAAGCCATAGGAAAGATACTAATCACTTACAGTGGCACATGGGATCTGGGGCTAGACCAATCCACTGGCATAATAGTGGCCAGGAGCACTTTGCCTTGAAGACCGATCCCCCGGTGAATAATAGTAGCCAAGAGCATTATGCCCCGTATGTTTCTGATCCACCGGCTATAGTAGTGGGGTTCCCATACTCGCATGGACTTATAATGAGAGATGATGATTGAATAATGATTAATTAATGGCTTAAGACAAAAGGTATTGATCTCACCTTTATGATCCATTGTTATATTATAAGACTGGATTTGGTGCCTATCCATACTTGGGTCTATGATGGAATTGCTAAGTACATGGATTTTGTGTTATTCGTTTCTTATTGTATGTGGTGTTGCCTCGTGTATTTGTCCATATGCTATCATTTTATATTGGTTATGTATGATGTGTTACATATGGGCCTTGCCTTTCAATTTGGTAAAAAGGGTTACTTAGTATCATAGTACTAAAGGGTTCCTTTTGTGGGTCCCTGCCTATTTAATGGGCAGCGTCCCTTGTAGGCCTATTGTAGGTGCTATTCAAGCAGGTATTGGGTACGAGCATAAGAATTATCCAAAAAACTTTTGGGGTTTCTCTCCCCACCTTTTTTCTTCCTTGTTTAGAATTATTTTACTCTTGTAACCACTAACAGTAGAGTTTTATCTTTTGTAAGATCTTTACCACGCTACTTTAATTTAAATAAAGTCTGAATTTGAGTAAATTATCTTTTGATCTTTTTAGCCTTAGCACTTGGTACTAGAATGGTAGGAGGAAACTGGTCTGGTACTGAAATATCCCAAAAATCCTAATTTAGAAAATTATGTTAAAATAGGGATTTATTAGAGAAATTAATTAAATAAATTATTTTATTAAAATAAGGGGAGTATTTAAGACAAAAATAAGAGGAAAATAATAAAGAATTTAAAGGGAAGATTAGGGTATTTTGCTAATTAAAATAGAATTATAAAAAAAATACCCAAATATCTTAGATTAATATAAAAAAGAATTTAATTCTTATTTTACTAATTTTTATTATTTTAAAATATTTTAAAAATACCAAAATATTCTAAATACCCTAACCAACCTATTCTTCCCTTTTCCTTCCTTTTTTCCTTTTTCTTTCATCTTTTTCTCCTTTCTCCCTTTCTTTTTTTCCCTTTCTTCCCCAGTTTGGGCCAGCTCCCCCTTACAGCCCAACTCTCCTCCCTCTCTTCTTCCCCTACACGGCCTAGCCCAACTCTCCTCCCTTTCTTCTTTCCTTCGCCCGCCGATTCACCCCTCCCTTTTTCTTTTTTTTTCCTTTATCCTAGACTAGCTGGCTGACCCCCCTCTTCCTCTTACACCCTATCCTCCAACGCATTATAGGTCGACCTACAACTCTGCACCACCGACCACCCCATCCACTGTACCTCCAATATGCCACCTCCCTTATCTCCCCTATAACTTTCATTTCCTTTTCTGAGCCTAACCCCTTGCACCTGCCCTCACCCCGTGCCCTCTTCCCTTTCCTTTTTCTCCTCCCTCACCAAACCTGTAGCTGCTAAATCATAGGCTTGTACCAGCCTGTCACCGCTGGACGACAAGCTTTTCCTCACCTTCCTCCTTTTACTCTTCCTCCTTTATCTTATCCTCCCTCTAATAGCTTATAAATACCACCAACCAATCCCCTTCCTCCCTCTTTCCCCTGTTCATAAATTTCAGCCCTCCTTGCGCCACCGCCACTTCATACGCCATCCCCGCTGCCATTGCCCAACACCGCCACCCAAAACCTTCCTTACATTACCCTCCACCAAACCATACCACTCACCACCTCTAGTTCCCCCTACACGAGCCACCCCAACCGTGCCAAGTTGGCTGCTCAACCTACCACTTTGCCCCCATTGTCGTTGTAACCACCACTCCTTCTGCCACCTAATCTACTCAGCAGAGCCTCCCCTACCTTCCTTTCTCCCTACATCCCTCTCCTTCACCCTTCCTCCTCCTCCACCACCCTCAGCCACCACAACAACCACCACCTATGCCGCCACTTATACTATGCCACCACCACCACTCCAACCCTCTCAACCTAGAGAATCCACCACCACCACCATCACCATCACCCTCTCACTCTCCCTCTTCTATCCCCAAAAGGTCACCTCTCCAACCCCCACTTCCTCCACTGCTATCGCCTTATGCCTCTATCGCCGCCTAGTTGCCACTACCACTAGGTTGTGCCCTAACCTTCCTAACCCTTAAGTATAATTAGTGTAATTATTATTTTATTTTTATTAGTGTTATTATTATTATCATTATCATCATCATCATCATCATCATCATTATTATTATTATTATCATTATCATTATTATTATTATTATTACTATTACTATTACTATTACTATTATTACTGTTACTATTACTATTACTATTAATATTATTATTATTAACATTGTGATTATTATTATTAGTATTATTATTGCTATTATTATCATTATTGATATCATTAATACTATTATTATCACTAGTCTTATTATTATTATTATTATTATTATTATTATTATTATTATTATCTCTATTATAACTAATATTATCAATAATACCTTATCATGGACCAAAATAACTACCTAAACCTATTTTGACTAATGATAGCATGATTAACCATTTTAAGAATAATACCCTTATTTTTACTAATAAAGCTACTATTATTATTAATAACCCTAATACTAGGTTACGATTAAGGTAAATAGGAAATAATGATAATAATGGTAAGATGGAAGTTAACCCTAGTATTTTCCTCTTATAGGTGAACCAAATCTGAACCTTAAGGAAGCATAGGAGCGTGCTCCAAGCTTGGTGTCGTTTTAGGTAAGGATATGGTTAAGGCATATTGTGTGTGAAAATGTGTAATGTGTGTTGATTTAATATGTATACCTTATATGTTATAGATTATGCTCTTGTTTGTGTAATGTGGTATTGTTACTTGTGCTTGGAATGTGCTTATGTAATGTTACCCCTCATGAAATGCATGATAGGAAGCCCTAAATAGTATGATGCGATTGTGAGAGAAATGGAAAAGAGTTAGGAAAGTGAGTTGACTAGAGGATAGTAAGGATGTCCCAAATATCTTATGACCTATGGGTGGACAAAAGGAGGAATAATGGGAATAAATTAGGGGAATGGACCAAAAAATGCATGGGGAGTGTAGGGTTTGCATGAGATGGTTAGCCTTTATATGGGGATGACTCTTACATGGAAAAAGTTGACTTGAGGGTTAAATAAGGTAAGGGAAAAATTATTAGAGTGATTGGAGTCAATATATGAAAAATAGTATGTGGGTTGGTGTAAGGATGCATGGGAGACTTAACTAGGGTTTTGGGAGGAAATCCTAAGTAAAAGAAGTGTGCAAGGAAGGGGAAACTAATGGAAATGGTTAGAATGGGGAATAAAAGATGGAGGGGGTCTCTCATGGAGGAAAGGTGATCTAAATGAGAAAAAGGTATTTGGGTATTGAGGGGGTGACATAAAGGAAAGAAGTACTAGAGTTTCGAGGAGCGAACTAGGGTTTCTATTATCACGTGTAGGATTTGGGTAGTGAGGTTGTGATGTCAGGTGTAGTTCGAGGGAAGTGATTGTTTAGTAGCAAAGAAGAGTATGGGTTGTGTAAGATCAGGGGAAGTGAGGCTACATATGCTAGATTAGGGTTTTAGAGGGAAACCCTAGAGAGTAAAGAGGAGTCAGGCCAGAGTTATGAGGAGTGAGCCTTGAACCATGTATAGAAGAGTTTGGGGTTCTCATGGTGTGTGGGAAAAGATGGGGAGGAAGTCTCAGGGTCATAGCTTGTGTTAGATGTGTGTCATGTAGAACAAGGGATGGTAAGCGAAAGTGATGAAGGGATAACATTGTATGAGGAAACAGGGGTGCTAGGGTCTTGGGATGGCCAACTTGGTTTTTGTGGCTACATGTGTAAAATGGGAAGTGAAGTGGGGTGCATGGGGATGAATTGAGTGAGGTGATTAGCTGGGGGAAAAGGAGCATGAGTTGTGTGGGATAGAAGAAGGTTGGGCTATATAGGCTAAATTAGGGTTTCCTGGAGGAAAACCCTAGTGGTTGATAGTGAGTTGACTCAGAGATATGGTAAGTGGGCCTCGACCTACACACATAGGAGTTGGGTATTCATAGGAATGAGGAAAGAGTGGGAAGGAATGTCTGGATGTACTAAAGGGTGTAGAAGTCCCAAGATATATGATATGGTTTTTTGGGAAGCTGAGCATGTGAAGTCTAGTGGGTCATACATGTCTAGTCGGGGTTGTGTGTGAAATAAGATACGAATAAAACACTAAAAACTTAAAGTGAAAGATTATTGAGCTGGGCCCAGTGAGGATATATTTTTTCAGTCCACCAGCTATAATAGAGGTCAAGTGCATTTTGCTCTATGGAGTGATATTCGGTCCACTGACTATAATAGTGGTTAGGTGTGTTCTGTCTTGTGGAGTGTTTCTGGTCTACCGGCTATAATAGTGGGGGATTCCAAGCTCGATAAACCAAACTTTACCTTGTAATAAGACATGAAAAGATACTAATTACTTATAATGGAACATCTCGTGAGTCATGGTAGTGAGGTTGATTTTTCGGTCCACCAACTATAATAGTGGTTAGGTGCGTTTTGTCCTGTGGAGTGATTCCGGTCCACTAGCTATAATAGTGGTCAAGTGCATTCTACATGTGGAGTTTTTTCGGTCCACTAACTATAATAGTAGGGTTCCCGTACTCACGCGGAATTAATATGAGAAATGTGTAAGATAGAAATATTAATTTAAGCTGGCCTGATGATATGAACTTGAATGATGCTTTGTATGCCTTACTTGTCTATTTTCTTGCATGATCTTACCCATATGGTTACTTTTCTCAATACGTAGCATACTGACCACCCGTTTCATTGGTGATTCTTATTCCCACGAGTAGAGGCCCCTTATGAGTTTATGCAAGTAGGAGGTACCGTGTTTGATGCCTATGAAGTACTGGATACATCGGGCCGGATGTATGATGACCTTCGGACTTACTTGGGGCCGAGAGCGATTGTTGACCGACTCTCTATCTTTTTCTAGTTTTACTTTATCATTGTATCACTTTTTCCCCTTAGGGGCTTGACTTTATATCTGTGTTTTACTTTTATATTAATGCTTTAATTTCACACTCTAATTCTCTCATTATGATCATTTTAGTTTTCTATGGATCTCTATTTTAAGTGTATCTAATATTCTTGTAAAAATTATCCTTAGCCTTATAGTTGGTGCAAGACTGGCTGAGGGCTAAGTTTGTACTAATCATGGTGGTAACACCCCCATGCTTGTGTTTGTGTTAAATAAATGAAAAATTTTAATTGTAATTTTTGGGGGTGTTATAGGTACTAAGTGTGGTAGTAACATCCCCGAAATTTATAATTTTTGCTTCCACTAATTTTTAAGTAAAATAAAAATTTCCAGCTATAAAATTTAGGGGTGTTATAACACAAGGTTATAATGAAACTACTCATTTTAGCTTACGAACCTAGGTTAGGATTCTAATAAAGCTACATGTTTTAGCTTATGAAACTATCAATTCGGCTAATAAAATTATTCTAAGTTTCTAATGGAGCTACTCTAAGTTTCTAATGACACTACTCATTTCATCTTATGAAACTAGTCATTATAGCTTATGAAGTCACTCTAAATCCTAATGAAACTACCGGTCTCAGCTTATTGAACTACTTAAAGTTATTAAGAAAAATACTTGTTTTAGTTTATGAACTTAGTGTAATAATTTTATGAAACTACCATAATTATATTATGAAACTAGTGATTCTCAATTCTCATTATAACTGGCGGTTTTTACTAGATACACCCCCATATATCTTTTTTTATCAAACATGGATAACACTACTTAAGATTTCCAACTAAAGTGATATCTTCTTATCATCTATTCAACTTGGGAATGCCAAGGTATTATGAATGCTTTTGAAACCAACATCATAATCCACTTTATCAAATATTTGAACATACTTTTAATCATATGTATGTGATATAAAAATTGTTAATATGCTTGTAATGATGATGATCCCTAAAAGAAAAACTCACAAATATGGAAAAGATTCATCAAATTCAACTCACTGCCAAAGTGAGTTGAGAAAAACATTGATGAATTGAGGATAATAGGAAGAAATATCATCCACTATAAACCTTTATTAACTCAAGCTATGGACTAGTATTGACAGTAGATATTTTTTTTTTCAACCATCATTGGAATTATTTCATTCGCACAACATTATTTACAAAGAGATGAAGAGAAGAGAGAAGAAAAATCAATGGTATGTAACTTTCATTCACTCAATTGAGCACATAACTCTGCCAATTATAAGTGGCATAAAAAGAACAAAACTTTACGTATGAATTTTTCCAACCCTAAACTAAACCAAATATAAAATATATAGCTTCTATCATATGCAATAACAATTGGTAAGAAGCATTTTAGCTTATAAGTCACAATACAATACATAGTCCAACTACACAATTGAAACCAATTAAATACATTAGCCTCAAAAAATAAGCTTGAATCATCAATTAGCCTAACTAGTTAATAATACAATGTGATGTTTGAGTTGACTAATTATTACAATATTAAGCTTAGTGACTATAGAACATGCCTTATGGCCTAGAAGTAATATGATATCCAAAAAATTTCAATTGATCAAGTCCACTAAAAGTTTTAACCAAGTCTTCAATCCACAATTTAGGAACCAAATCTCAAACAACAACTATGATATGAACCAATTGTCGTTGCAGCTTAAAACAAATATTACATAATCATAGTTTATTCAGTTCTTCAAAATGTTGTATCTAGAACACTTCTGTAAAAGTATATATAAAAAAGGGAGATTACATCATAAGTAAAATCCAATCAAACAAGGAAAATGTTTTATCAATTCTATCATAAGTACACATCAAAAAAAATTTGCATCATTAAACACTATATGTCAATATCTGTACCTTGCAATATAGTACCTCCAAGCTACAACAACATAGGAAGTAGTAGGGAAATTCTAGAACGAGGATGTTAATTACTCAATATGAAAATTAAATATTAATTTTTTTTTGTTGAATCAACTAGCTTTAATAGTGAGAAGTCAATATTAGTCGGGCCATTGTCAATAATGATCATTACTTATTTTATCTAATTTTTATTTGATTTGGCTTGATACGATCTAATCAAAATAATAATAATAAAACTAATGCTTTGTTATTATTATTGCCATAATTGATATTCATTAATTATTATTATTATTATTATTATTATTATTATTATTATTATTATTATTATTACATTGATATGATATTATCAATCTGTTATAAAAATAATATGATAAGTACAATCTTTGAAGCCTTTATTTTTAATCAATTATCAATGGTGATTGTAAGTTAATATTATGTCTGAACTATATGAGTCACGTATATAATATAAAATTAAAATTATAATCGAACTCAACATGACTAAGCTTATAATAGAGTTGAATTATAAGCTATACCTTAATATAAAAAGAAAAGTAATTCGATTTAAGAAACTTTTAAATTTAAAATGTTTAAATATACCTCTAAAGATGAAATAATGAAAAAAATTCTTAACCTCCAAAACAATCAATATAATAATTTACTTTTAATTTAATAAGATGAATTGAAATAAACGCTATTTAAATAATTAATTTTTAATAACATCTTAAAATTAAAAAAAGAAAGAAAATTGTATAAGCATGACTTAAATTTAAAAGGATCCAAATATAATTCAAATTCGATTCGAAAATATAATAATTTAAATTCATCTTAATTCAATTTAAATCTAATCCGCTATTTAAATTTATTCAAATCCGAATTCATCGAATATCAACTTAATCCAATCTACGGGATTGAAATGATTCAAGATTATCAACCCCAAATTGATATGAATCAACCCGGCTCCACCATATTTAATAAAATAATCTAAAATTAACCAAAATCAAAATTACCATATTGTCACGTAATCCGACAGTAACGTCATCGGTCGGATTGACGATTCTGAACAATATTGGACTCAACTAGTCAGAAAAACATAGCAACAATTGCCCACGCATTACGTCCCACTGAAATCATGGCGCCAGCGGCGTGCCCGCACCATGGAAGAGGATGGGAATTGATGTGCGAGTCGCACTTTCTCTGTCCAACAACAATTTTTTTTTTTTTGCAATGTTTTGTGACCGACACATTTGGTCTTGGCTTTTTTGCTTTAATGTGTACCGTTCGACGGACGGTCATTTGACCCTTTTTTTTTTTTTTTCTCTCAACATCAAATATATAATTATCTCATAAACATTTATTATCTTTAATTTCTTTCTTAATTTCCATTTAATAAAAGTGGGTTCTACTTAATTTAATTTTGAAAATTTTTATGGATAATCTAAATAATTCAAATTCAAATGAGATTCCTAACCTAAATATTCAAAATCCAAAAAAATTAAAATTTTAGAGTATCTAAAATTATAATTATCTTTCAAATCCAAATTCTCTAAATATACAAAATTCCCAATATCCAAAAAATTCTAATTTACAAAGTATGCCATATTATATATTTTTTTCATATCTATATTTTTCAAATAAGACACATTATTCTAACTCATTAAGTCTAGATCTTTTATTCTCACGGCTTCCAAATACCACACTTCCACAAGTACAACCTATAAATATTCAAAATTCTCCAATATATTTGAAGACATTAGGGCAATATGATTTTAATTCTCCTACCATTATTCCATAGGTGAATCTAAATTTCCAAAATTTTCTACCTAAAACGTAGTTGAAGATGACACTCGAGTTGAACCTTTAAACGAGGTTAAAAGCTAATCTTATGGTAAATGCACATATAAGGAATATGAAGTTCTTTTTAGTGGATGGATACATCCAGATGATTCAATTTTGGATAGTGGATATAAAATAAAGGATCTTTAAAAAAAATGCCATACTTTAAGGAATATTGTGGTGGAGGACTACAAAGAGCTCTAACGATAGTGGTAAAATATTTTCATTTTATAAATAAAAATATTAATCATTTTATTAGTTATTATAATCATATTTATCAACATAATAAAAGTGACACCAACGACATAGATCATATTAGAGACACATGTATAGAATACAGGACAAGATATATTTACCCATTTAGCAGTAAGCATATATGGTGACTTGTGAGGAACTGTCTAAAATGGATGGTAATGTATGAGCGTACAAGGTACGATTCCCCCATCAAAGTGAGTGAAGGTTTCATATGTAGGTGCATATACTAATTCATCTACCATTGATGTTTTGCAGACTGAAGTTCCATTGGTACAATTGATGGGATAAAAAGCAGCAAAGTGAAAGGCTAGCAGAAAGGAAAAATCAAGTAGACAATCTAAGGCTGGAGGTTCATATTTCAATGGTATTCTAGAAAGTACATCCAAGAGGAATGTGATATTAGAGTAGATGGAAAACGATAAGGAGAAGGACAATGCCAAGCAAAAATAATATAAGGCCAAACAAAGGCAATTGAAGGAAAAAGAATTAGATATGGATATAATTTGTCATGACACGTCTAATATAATTGACCATTACAAAATAGATCATTAGATCTTGTATGTAACAACTATGAGAAAGATGACGGAGAGTCTTCAATTATATTATGTTAGTTATTGTATTAGGTTGTGTATCTCTACATGTTTCATTTATGTACTATTGTTGTAATGTATTATTTAATTTTTCTTCTCAATTCTATTGTGCTAGTTATCATTTGATTTCTTTACCCATATTTGTCATTGTATTGTCACCTTAGTAGATATTAATCGACTAAAACCTATGCGAAAATCTACCGTTAGATTCACTCAAATATGTCTATCATTGTATTGTTGTCTAAATAGAAATGAATCAACTAAAACTGATGTGACAATGTATCATTTGCTAATGTGACAATGTATAGTTTGATTCCTACACATTTTATTGCCATATCAACATATATGAAGAAATTTGAGCTTATATGATAATATACCATTTGATTTCCTTACACATATCGTACGATAAAAACTAAAATAAATTATAACAAATTATTCAAATCATAAATATATTTTTAAAAATCTTTAAAATCCTAAGTGAAAAAATAATTTTATAATTATTTGTAAAATTTTATTTAATTAGAATTGATTATATAAAATTATTAATTAGTATGTACAAATTAATATAAATTAAAAGCTAAATAATAAAAAATGGTAATATAATTAATAAAAATAATTGAATATTATGAATTTAATGTAATTGATATAGAATATAGAATTAAATTTATTATGTAAATTAATAAAAGTAAAAAAATCAGACAGAAAACAATTTAATAGTATAATTTAGGGTTCGAATGTGGATGATACTCTATCCATTGTAGTGTGTAAAAGTCCAATTTCATGGCCTTTCCTTCGCTGAGGCGTCCAAGTTCTTTCCATCAGCCACTTCACTACCACTCATTACTACTAGCAGAAGACTCCTTGTTGTTTTCACGTCCGTCAATGTCATTTAGTGCTTCAGAACTTTGGTTCTTATTCTTACAAGATGGACCGACTGGTAAGAATAAACACCGGTCCTTGTATGATCAAGACAGCCGTATGATATTCTCCAATGGAATAATATCATACGAGTTTTGGCCTACCTTTACTCTAGAAGTCAGCGACTGATATATTTCTACTCGCACACAAGTCCCGACAAGACCTACGGTTTCACTGGTTGTCGACTTGCCGGGAAAGTTTAATTTCAACGTTAGCCCAATTAAACTATCATGTATCACAGTATCAGCCTCTCATTTTAACACACATTATATTTTCTTAGTATATCAAATAATAATATTCTATCATTATACTTTTTTAATATATAATAATAATAATAATAATAATAATATTCTATCATTATAATTGATATATATATACATATGTATATATATATGTAAGACCTACGGTTTCACTAGTTGTCGACTTGCCGGGAAAGTTTAATTTCAACGTTGGCCCAATTAAACTATCATGTATCACATTATCAGCCTCTCATTTTAACACACATTATATTTTCTTAGTATATCAAATAATAATATTCTATCATTATACTTTTTTAATATATAATAATAATAATAATATTCTATCATTATAATTGATATATACATACATATGTATATATATATATATCATATGTATATATACACATATACATTAGGATGTTAGGAAATATCATATAATTAAATAAAAATATATTTTACATATGTACATCATTAAATGAAAAATTCAATTAGAGTTGCATGTTAATAATTTTTATTTGATGAGGATTATATAGACATAGAAAATAATAAAGAAATAAAATTAAATAATTAAATTAGCCAAAATAACCGTGTATAATAATAATAATAACAATAATGATGATGATAATAATATATAAGATTTATTATGGTTTAATTATAGTTAGCTAGGTTTAGGATTATGGTTTATTAGGTTTAGGGTTAGTTTTATTATGATTTATTAGGTTTAGGGTTAGGGTTTAGCGTCTATTATACTAAATATGATAATTAATATTTTATCTTATAACAAACTATTATATACATTATTCTCAACTAAATATTTAATAATATCATATTATTATACTTAACCTATATATATTATCTTATTAATATCTACTTAATTTTACTATGCCGAGCTTGAACGATTAGATGATAGTTTGACCAAGTCTGTTTGTTAAATAAATAAGTCAAGATTATGTCATTATTTTAATCATGTCGAGTATAATAGGAGGAATTTTAATTTAATTTAACTCATTAGCAAATCTAGTGGGAATAAATGAAGGGACAACATAATAAAATCTTAAACATCTTAAACATATAATAGCAGAAGAATATAGAATATTTTGGCAATTTATCTTTTTTTGATATTGAAAGAACATTTATATCAATAGACAAATAAATAAAAATAAATTTAAGATTGTAAGTTTTATGATGAGTATCTTATGTGGGTATGTTGTTAGCTTTACATAGTTGGTTAAGATATGGTAGAATATATTTATGATTTGTCTAGCTAGTTGAAGAGTTTACATATTTTATAAATTAGATCCTTTCAAGAACAACCTTAATGGTAAGATTTAGTGGTTGTTCTTATTTATAGGTGGTGAGATGCCGCGCATTGCTATTACAAACCCTCTACCATATCTGTGCATGGTATCTATTGCAAATCTACAGACTCATGTCATATGGTTATACAACGAGCTAGGTCACTTGTTTGTGAGCGGCTCGTTATATGACCTATTTCATTTTAGATCGTATCACTTACTATTGACCTTGCCTCAGATGCAGTCATAGTTGTTGGCTACATCTAGTTTTTTACATTAGTTTATCCACCATACTGAAGCATCACACCTTAGATTTCTTGAGGGTGAGGTATTTGCCAAGGATTATGATCGAATACCTAGAGAGTTGACGGTGATTGATGATGAGTGGAGGTTTCTCCATAGCTTGTCTCCGAGTATCTATCCCGGTTACCCTAGTTTATCTATGGCTAGACTCTTTATTGATGATGTGAGGGAGCATATGATATATCGAGATGAGTAGACTATGAAAGTGATAGTTATTAGTTAGGCTCGACAGGGCTACTGGTGGATTTATTATGATGCATATGAGTTTTTCTTAGTTAGGTGTTTAGGCTTTAACAACCTTTTGATGTATATAGCGCTACTATTTCTCTAACCCCGTAGTATATATATCTTTTGTAATTTAAATCATTATATAAAGTTTTGCTATGTATGCATATATATATATATATATATATATATATATATATATATATATATATATATAAACTCTTTCTAAGTATTAGCGGCTTGTGTATTGATATATTTTTGGAAACATGTTGGAATGATTTGTATATATATATACTGAATAGCATGATACATTATACATTAATTATTTCTAAGCATGAGCATTTTGTAAATTATTTTTTATAATTGAATTGATTTGTAATAATTACTTTTACGTAGGATACATCTAGATTGAAAAACATGGATTAGAAATGGTTATCTGCAAAACTATATACCAATTCTTTCTAAAGAGTAGAGTTTTTCATCAAGTTTGTAGTTGAACATGCTCGATACTCTAGTAGAATAATATGTCCTTATTTGAACTATGCTTATATTGATCATGTTAATGCTGATGATTTGAGAGATCATTTATTTGTGTATGAAATTGATCCAAGTTACACCCATTGGATATGACATGGTGAGATAGAGTCTAAATATGATAATGAGGACATTAGGAGGGAAAGTAGTGGATCATCATTTGAGAACTATGAGGGAGATTAATTAGAGGATATGATTTAGAAGGTTGAGGAAAGTCTTCGGGATTGTCCAAAAATATTTAAGAATTTATTGAGTGACTCGAAAAAACCTTTGTACGGTGATTGTAAGACATTTACTTGAGTATCCATTACTATAAGGTTATACAACTTAAAAGTATATAACGCATGGAGTGATAAGAGCTTTACATAATTATTGACACTTGCAAAGGATATGCTTCCTAATGATAACTCTCCACCCGATCATATCTATGAAGTGAAGAAATCTTTTCATTTATAGGCATGAGTTATAAGAATATATATGCATGCCCTAATTATTGTATATTAATTTGCGATGAGAATGCTCCTTTAGATAGTTATCCTAATCCTAAATGTAAAGTACCACGATATAAGAAGAACAAGGTGTCAGCTAAGATGTTATGATATTTTCCTATAATACTAAGATTTAGGTGGATGTTTAATGATGGCCAAGATACCAAGAACTTGAGATGGAATGTTGATGAGAAGATAGATGATGGGCTTCATAGACATCCATCTGACTCTCCACAATGGATGATGATTAGTGGATCGTTCCTTGAATTTGGTAAAGAAACAAGAAACATGCATCTTACACTTTTTGTAGATGGAATGAATCTACACAATCAAGGCACCTACAATGTATGGCCGGTGATTTTGGTTACATACAATCTACCTCTGTGACTCTACTTGAAAAGTAAGTATATGATGTTGTCTTTACTCATTTCAGGGCTAAACTAACTAGGGAATGATATTGATATTTATTTGGCACATTTTATTGATGATTTAAAGCTCTTGTAGGACATGGTTGTTGAAGTATTTGATGCATATAATGAAAAAAAAATTACTTTAAGAGCAATGTTATTCTATACTATGACTAATTTTTCTGTACATAATAACTTGTAAAGTTATATTGTAAAAGGCCATTATGCATGCCTAATAGGTGAAGAGACTACTTCATTTATTTAGCTAACACATGGCCATAATACTGTTTTACTTGGGCATCGTAACTGAAGAATCATCATTATCATAGGTAAAGAAAAGCTTTCAATGGCTTCCTGGAAGAAGGGTAGGCACCAATCCGGTTGACGGGTCGACAAGTGTATTTAAAGATAAAACATTTGAATGTCCAGTTTGGGAAGAAGAATAAAGATAAACCTCCATAATTTGGGTAGAAGAAGATGTCTATATTCTTTAAATTTTCCTTATTGGGAATCTTTGTACGTGAGAAAAATATATGTGATAGTTTTGTTAGTACATTACTTAATGTTCCATGAAATACTAAAGATGGCATCAATACTCGAATGGATATGGAATAAATAGGTATTAGACAGGAACTGGCATCGCAAGACAATAGAAAAAGAACATATGTACCACCGGTGTGTTATACACTCTTTAGAAAAGAAAAAATTACATTTTGAGAATTCCTTAACAGGGCCAAGGTTTTAGAAGGGTATTCTTCAAATGTCAGAAGGCTCGTGTCAAAGAAAGAGTTAAAACTAATTAACATGAAGTCTCATGATTGTCATATTTTGATATAGCACTTATTGCCGATAGCAATATGTAAAATTTTACCAAAGCATGTTCGAATTACTATCACCGGGCTTTGTTGGTTCTTTAATGTAGTTTGTTCCAAAGTTGTACATCCTGATAGTTTGGATGCCTTGAAAAGAGGGATTGTGATTACTTTGTGCCAGCTTGAAATGTAGTTTCCACCCTCATTCTTCGACATTATGGTACATCTAACTGTTCATTGAATTTATGAGATAAAAATGCTAGGACCTATTCATGGGCACTGGATGTACCACTTTGAGTGGTTTATGAAGTTGATAAAAGGTTGCATGAAGAATCAATATCGGTCAGAAGGATGCATTGTAGAGAGTTACATTATGGAAGAGGTAATTGAATTTTACACAAAGACTTGCCAAATGCTAAAGATCTTGGTATTCCTAAGTTTTGACATGCAGAAAAAAAAATACTAGGATAGGTTATTAGGGGCAAATAGTTTAGGTGTGTAGACCCTAACATGTTTCGTAAATCATATCTATAAGTATTACACAACAGTGATGATGTTCGGCTATATATTGAAGAACATATACTTTCTTTAAGGATTGAAAATCCATTAAAGACTAAGAAATGGATAATCGATAAACATAATCTTTCCTTTATTGATTGGTTAAGAGATTACATCATTCCACTCATCAGACATTCCCAACTTTAATTTCTAAAACTCTACATTGGCTGTCTCAAAAACCTCATTATGAAGCTTTCTCATATACTAGTTATGCCATCAATGGATACACTTTTTATGCAAAACAATAAGATGAGAAAAGTACAATACAAAATAGTGGGATGAATTTAGTGGCTGAGGTAATGCATGTTGCTAGTGCAAAGGATAAGAATCCAATCTATGCAAATATGAATTATTATGGTGTAATTGAATAGATATGGGAGTTAGATTAGAGATATGGGAGTTATATTACACTGTATTTGAAGTCCTTATATTTGGTTACAGATGAGTTGATAATAGCTATGGGATTACATATAAAGATTGATTCACATTAGTAGATCTCAATAGGGTAGGCATAAATAAGACTCATTTATCTCAGCATCACAAGCAACACAAGTATTCTTTATCACTGATCCTATAGATAATAGATGGTTTGCAATACTATCTATAAAGAAAAGAAATCCTATTGAATGTGATGATGAAAATGATGCTAATTAAGATAAAGAGTGTGTCTCAGCTATGCAATCAACTCAATCATTGAATGATGATAACAATAATATTAATAAGGAGGAATTATATGTAAGGGATGATCATCATGAAGCAATATATTTATTAGATCTTGAAACTAATCTAAAAACAAAAACAAAATATGTGTGCTTTTTTTTTAATGCATATTTTGTATATATTCATTAAATATGTATTGTGTCAAAAAATAATTTAGTTTATGAGGGTAATTACATAACATTCTAATATAATTTATTTATTGATATTCCGTAGAGATATGAAGAATAAAAAAGGTGATAGGGACAGTAGTGATGAAAAAGGAAAGAGAAGACCTACTATTATGAGAATCATCACTGACATATAGAATAGAGGAGAATAAGTCGAGTTGGTATGGAATACTTATAATCTTCCTATTGGCCTGTATATAGACATGTTTCTGACATACATTTCACTTACCAGGTGTAATCGTATTTCTATTTCCTATAATAATTGGAAGCAGGTTTTGAAGGGTCACAAGGAGCATATTTGGTAGGAAGTCACAGTAAATATATTATCTTGTTCAATTATTTTTGTATGTCAAATGTTATTAATTTCAATACATTAACATCAGTATACATATATATGTCTTATTTTGTAGAGAGTGCTCAAAGTCTTGGAGAGGAGAAAGAAATGGATTCTTAGACATTGCTATGAGCATCTAAAAACATTTAGGGTGCATTTGACAATTAGGAAAATGAATAGAAAGAGAGATGGCTTTATACGCTCGAACCCACCCAAACATTATAGTTTCATTGATCAAGATAGTTGGAACCAATTTATTGCATATTGTCTTTTGGAGGATTTTAAGGTATTTATTAGATAACAATTAAAAATTTTAATTAATAATATTTCATTGATATGTAAATAAACATGAGTTAATATTTTCACTTATAACATAGGAAAAAAAGTGCCAAAAAGAAAGAGATTGCTAAGCAAAATAAGTACCGGCATAGTATGACTCACAAAGGCTATATAGGACTTAAAGAAGAGTTGGTATGAGATTTTGATTTATCTATTTAAATTTTATAGCATAATGTTATAATAATATTCTTATTGTATGATTAATTTTTGATTTATAGCTCATATCCTCGGACTCGGATCCATGTACTTCATCCATCAATATTAATACATTATGGAAGAAGGCTAGAACAATAAAAGATAGATATCTTAGTGAAGATATAGAATGTGCTGCCAAAAAATTTGTAATTTTTTAGGTATCCCTAACCCTACTTAGTTTTCTTTGAGCAAACTATTATATTATGTTTATTCCTATATGCTAAATTCAAATATATTACATATATTATAGGACGAACTTGAAGTATCAGATTCTATGGAGGGTGTGGACCAATATAACATTGTGTCATAGGCTATAGGAATTATAGAACACCTTGGAAGATACAAGAGTATTAGATTAGGGGTTACAAGAATTAGCGTATGTGATCAATCTCATGGTTCTCATAGAACCAATGGGTAAGTGGCTCTCCTCATCTAGAAATTAAACATGGCATTTGAACGCATAGAAATAATGGAGCAAGAGTTGTCATTTATCAAATCTCAATGGTGTAAGCCATATGATTCAGTTAAACATGATCAGATTCACATACCCAATGTAAACAACGTTAGGGACATTTGCAAAAGTGATGCACATCTTTCTTCTCTTCTTGAGGTAAACATGACAAACTATGAATTGTTATTAAATATATTTAGTGTCAGAAATAATTAACAATGTATAATATTTTATTTTAGGGTTTACATAAATGGAACTTGTTAGCAAATGAACTTCTAACTCTTTTTGTGAAAGGAAGAGTACACATCAATCATAGTACCCAAATGTAAATAGTCCATGGGTATGACTTAGTCCTAAATAAAAGGCCAGCAAATATTGACACTCTAATCATTGGTAGTGTATCCTTATCTTGTTATAAAGAAGGTGATGAGGCAACCACAATGCTAGAAGCTTATGGAAGCTTTGTACCTTGGCCCGTGGATCAGATACATCTCACCATTGATAACGTAGTGACTTTCTCCATCATTATTCAACCTTATTTGTTACTTACATTATTTATACCTTATTAATATATATATTCGACCTTATGAATTAGGGAATTGAAAAAGAAGAATTCTCCTAGGAGGAAGGGAAAGAGAGGTACTATCAAAACTAACAGCACAAAAGAGGGCGCTAATAAAGGCAAGAGAGCTAAATTAGACAAATCAATAGCCCTATAAAAGATTCCATCTTCAGAGAAGAACGAACCACCGCTAACTCTAGCTGTGTTGTATTTCTATTCCCTAACCTACCTTGGTGACAAGTACATTTCAATTGATGGTCATCCTGAGTATGTTGGGAGAGATGACGCTACTTATATAATATCAACAATTGATATAAGTGAAATTTATAATAAGGAATGGATGTCAACCATGAGTGTTGTTGTATATGTTATGTAAGTATTATTTCATATTTTAGATTTTAGTAATTTTTGTTACATTGGAATTTTTATGACCTTTTATATGAATTATCAGTTATTAATAAATATGCATTGTTATTGTTGTCCATATGTTAGTAGCTAGTCATGCTAGGGTAGAGGGAATGTTGTCCTCTATTATGTTTATGTGAATATACAATATAATTGACGGTATTATAATAAGAGAGGGTAAGCACATAAACTATCTAGTGGATTGCATTTTAAGCGGGGGATATGACAAGCTTTATCTCATTACTCACCTCGTAAGTAAACATTGAGTTTTGTATGCCGTCTGACCTAATTAAAATAAAGTCTATATGTTTGATTCCCTTCGAACATATGATGTGCATTTTGCATAAGCTCATCATGGAAAAGAATTTATTAACATGTTAGTATACTTTTTCCTTCTTACTTCATTAGCTTATTTATACATATAATTTGCTTCAATTATTTTAAGTATATATAGTTATAATATTGTGTACCCAACTCTATTTATTAGGGCATTACAGACAACGTATCATAGGAGAGGTAGAAATGATGTCCTAGTCCTAAAGTGTCTTCAATATGAGCTTGAAATGATAAGTAGGAAGATAAATGTTTTGTATTTTATTTCAATTTGAATTAATATCAAATATTTAGAAAGCTAACTAAATTCATTTAATAGTGTTTACAACAACAAAACGACAATGATTGTGGATACTATATTTGTAGAGCAATAGATCTGATACTCCAAAAGAGATCAGTAAAAAAATATCCAAGCCATGTATGTTTATTTTTTCATATTTTTTCATCAAAACTTGTGAATTTGTAGTTTTTCAACTGTGGATATGCACGAGGCTAGAAATACAATGATGATGAAATTGATGAACTTAGAGACCAATGGGCCAAGCACATGTACTCATACATTCAATATTAGGGATCTACATTCTACATGCATGTTCAGGTTTGTATTTCATCTATGCCTTTTGGTCATCTCTGTTATGATTTATGAACTTTTGACTTTGGAGTGCAGAGATACTAAGTTGTGGTATGCCTACTAATTTTAATTCCTGGGTATGCCTAGTGTACTAAGGCATACCAATTACCGATTGATTGAAAATATGTGGTATTATTTTGGAGGAAGACATACATATATATATGAATTGATGTTTTATATTGCATATTCGGTAAATATTTGAACATACAATTGTGTATGTAGGATGGAATAAAATTGTAAAAATATAAATAAAAAATAAGTTTTAATAATGATTCTTACTTAAAATGATTTTTATAAGAAGTTTTAATAACGGTTTTAAGTAAGAACCATTATTAAAACCTTAAACTCTTATTCTATATCACATTTTTAATAATGGTTATCTCTAAAACTGTAATTAAAAGATGCATTTAACACCCTTTTAATCTAAATTAGGGTTTATTAAATGAGTAATCAATGATTAAAACCCTAAATCAGGTGTGTTTTGAAAACGATTTTAATCAAAACCATTTTTTAAAAGTTCCATTTAATGCTTATTTAATCTATATTAGGGTTTAATAAATTTATAATTAATGATTGAAACCCCAAATCAGTGATGTTTTAACAATGGTATTTAATAAAAACCATTGTTAAAATTTTCTTTTAATTCTCATTTAATCTTAATTAGGGTTTAATAAATGCATAATCAATAATTAAAACCCTAATTCATTGATGTTTTAACAACAATTTTCATGTAAAAATTGTTATTAAAACCCAAGTTTACCCCAATATCCACAATTTTTTGTATATTTTTTTAATGATAATTATCAATTGTTATTAGATCTTTAATAACAAGTGATTCAATAATGGTTCAAAACCGTTATTAAAATCATAAAATAACCGTTATTAAAATCCCTTTCTAGGGTAGTGATTATATAACATCAACCAAATATCATACCATTAACAATCATACATTAATTTGCATGAAAACAATACCATAGTATAACATAAAAACATGCATAACAATTAGAAATCCTATACTACAACAAGTAACTTTACTAAAATAAAATGACTTCGTTATGCAAGCACTCAAACTTCTAATCTGCCTCTTCCAAAAACTCAGGAAAATCACCTAAGAAATCATAATAAAACATCATTAAGATTAAACCATATAACTATATAATGTTAAGTAAAAAGGAGGGGTGAAATAATGGAGAAATAAAACACAAACAAACCATAAAAACTTATGCAACCAAAGAGAGAAAGGACGACAAAGTTGTGTTGAGCCAAGGGGTTGTAACAACAGCACAGGTCACCATTGCTATGGGGTGATCAAAAACCAAAGGAGTTGAAAGGTGGAGGGAAGCAATGGTGAACAAGTTTAAAGGAGGAAGGTGGAAATCGATCATTTTAGCCAAAGCAAGGTGGTGTGTCATTAAGTTTTTGGGGCCGAGTGGTGGAGGGTGTGGTGTGGTGCAAGTTGTCGAAAGTGGAGTGGTGGTTGTGGGTGAAGTTGCCAAAGAGGAGGGAGGTGGGCTTTGGTTGAAGCTACTAAAGAGAGGTTGTGGGTTGCGGTTGAAGCTGTAGAAGAGAAGGTGTGGGTGTAAGTTGGAGCCACAACCAAGGAAGAAAAGGAAGGGGGAGGTTGTGGGTGAAAATGCCGAAGAGGAGGGAGGTGGTGCAATGGTTTTTGATGCAACCAAGGAGGAAGAAAAAAAAGGAAAGGGTTTGTGGTGTGTTTGGCCAAAGATAGAGGTTGTGGTGTGGTGGATTTAGCCATTTGTTGTGGGGGATTTTCGATGTAGATTGATGCAGGTGGTGGAGGTGCCTTGGTTTTGCTTATCAATGGGGATTTTTTAAGGCTATTTTTGTAGTGGCGAGGAGGAGGTGAAGGAGGAAGACGGTTGTGCTATTGCTACAGAAAACAAAGGAGAGGGAAGAGATGGTGGTTGGGGCATTTATTGATAGGTTTATATATATGCACACACATGTAAACCCTTAAGTTGAGGAGGGGAAGTTGATGGGGTAGAGGGTAGGCTTGGTAAGGGGAATCGTGCATGCAAGGGGAAGGGAAGAGAATGGGGGAAAATACGAGGGAAAGGAGATGAAAAATAAATAGGAGAAAAGGGAGCTGGTGTAGGTTTAGATTAAAAATAATTTAGGTTAAAGTATTAGGATAAATATTTGAAACTATCATTCGGGATTCGGTTTAGGTTATGATAAAAAAAAATAACTCCTTTGAATTATAGTTAGGATAAGATTTAGGATTTGGAAGTTAGGGTAAGATAGAAAAATAATTTTTTTGAGGTTTGAATTAGGTTACGATATTAATAACTCAAGATTAGGGTTAGCTAAAATTTAGGATATTACATATTATCCTCTAGTTATTGCAGAAATGATGGAAAAAATAACTCCCTTGGTCATATACATAATATAAGAAAATGTAAAAATAAATTTTAAGCACAAGAAATGAAGATTTGTAATAAAAAGAATTGGAGACTTTTTCTAAGTATGAAGATATGAGAAAAATTAAGAGCTTGTACCTCATTAACAAATGGTTAGCAGAGGGTCTTTTATAAATTTTAAATGGTAGGCTAATAGTGGCCCATTTGGATTACTTTTTCCACTATTCTAGTCCTAGAAAAATGTTCTCTATATGGTGATGAATGATAGCATATTAGGATTTCTTCTTGCTCATACTCTACGACACATCTCTTGAAAATAAGATTAAGGCAAAGCTTGTATGTGTAAGGATCATCCCAATAATATTACCTTACCTATATGAAAATATTTTAAGCTCTTACACATTCAATATAGGAGGATGAATCTTAGTTGCCAAGTATTTAGCCAAATCAACAAACTAAGGTTCTTGCAAATGCTTCATCATTAAAATCTATTCATTATGAAATTCCTTTGTTATATTAGTATCATCATCCCTTATCTTATGATTCTCCAGTCTAAAAAAAGGATCATCTACCTAATTCTTTTCTCCCTCCCTATCCATAATTTCTAAGTCAAACTCTTGAAGGAGTATAATCCACCAATTGAGTCTAGACTTGCTATTTTCTTGCTTACTATGTATTGAATAGATGCATAGTCATTGTACACATTTACTTTAGTTACAAAACTCAAAGAGAAATAAAGTACATTAGGACATGAGAGTCTAAATATAATTGGAATCAAGTTAACAAAAAAATATATTAGATAGTCCTATACTCTCAATCAACTACCAGCTTTCGACTGAACTCAGAAGCTAACCTTCAAAGACCACTGCCTATTAAATATGCAGATGCCCACAAAAGGAACCTCTTAGTACACTGGTACTGAAAAATCCATTATACTAAACTAATATAACAAAATAGCATGGAGTAGATATCAGGCATTGCAACAGTATATATTATAAAACATTGAATTATACAAGCATTAATGGAAATGTGATGATCATTCATATAACTAAATACCACCAAGAAAATATATTGCTCTTACCAGTCCATCTACAATGAACTAAAACTTATAAATCGAACATCCAAGAGATGCTCTTTGAAGTATAAATGAAACGGCATAAACTAAAACCATAATAATATTAATGGTCACATATCCCATTATTAACTACAATAAAAACCCATAACATCACAAGGGAGACCAACTAAAATCCATAGCATCACAGCTAGGCTCATAGGATACTACAATAAAAACCCATAAGATCATAGGGGAGACCAACTAAAATCCACAGCATCATAGTTAGGCTAATACTGAACAATAGATAGACACAAAGGATGCTACTAAAACACAAATGAGCACAATTCTTACTACTGAACCATAGGTAGGTATGAAGGTTGCTACTAAACCACGTGTAGGCACAACAGTTGCCACCAGACTAATAAAGGCTATTACCGAAGCATAGGTAGGCACAAAGACTAATACCAAACTACCAGTAGGCACAAAGGTTGCTACCAAACCACAAGTAAGTACGATAGGTACTAGCAAAACGTAGGTAGGCACGAAGATAGCTACCAAACCTCAGGTAGAAATAAATGTTGCTACCAAACCACAAGTAGGCACAAACATTGTTATTAAACCACAAGATGCACAAAAGGCTGCTTCTTAAACAAGTAGATATAAAGGCTACTAGTAAACCAAAGTTAGGTATGAAGGCTACCACCGAACCATAGGTAAGCATGATGGCTACTACTGAACTATAAGTAGGAGTGAAGGCCATTACCAAACTACAAGGATACACTAAGGTACTTAAGTCATATTAGCAACCAAGGTAACATAATATCCTATCGACTATCGACCTAGAGACACAAAGGCACCCTTGTTGCATTGGTATATGAAGGTAACACAATACCCTACCAACAAGGACACATAATCCATAAGTATGCATACCCCTTATCAGTTTGTAAATTTTAATAGAGTAAGATATATGGTTTGATTGGTGCACTAAGGCACATCAATAAAAATATATAATCATATGTTGGCTAAACCATATCTTTAGGGTAACGACCCCTAAAGAACCACTATTCTCAATCTCAAGATCTTTCACTTTAGGTGTTAGTATCTTAGTAAGGTGAAATCACAATCAATGACATATATCCACTTATTCGATATAGCCATAAACAAGACCATTACTAAGGTCAGTCATAAAAACATACTATGTCCATCCTAGGCTTAATTAATCACACTTGGGCGCATTAGACCAAAAATAACCAAAATACCTCTAAAATAAAAATGATCACATTAACATCCTCTTTAATTACTAAATCCATTTTCTTTAAAAATTTGTCATGAAAAAGGATAAAACCTAATAATAAAATTATTTATCATGAAATTAAATCATTAGATAAGCCAAATGACCATTTTACCCTTAATTACGATTCAACACATAAAACCTTAGCATGGGTATCAAATCCATCCACAAACGCATAATCTCATGCTCAATGATATATAATACACATTAGACTTGTTTGTCGTTATAAGAATCATAACATACTCAAAATTGACCAAATTTTCCCTAGGGCACACATCCATAATTATTATTCCATAATTATATCTAAGCATGCTCAACCTATTATTTTATATATGTATATTATACATAATCATAAAATATCATTCTTGTCATACTTTTGTACCCAAAATATGTTACATAAGATAACATGCTCTATTTTTTTGTGATAACAATAATAATTATATAAGTATAAGATAATGAATCATGCTTAACATATTTCATACACAAAAACCCTTGAGCACTATCATGCGATATTTACCATTTTATTAAAGTATTAAACTTACCATATAACAATCATAATTAACATAGTTTATACATCAAAATCTTAATGTGCTATCATGTGATGTCTAACATTTTAAAAGATTATAAAAGCTACTATATGATGAACATACTTAACATGGTTTGCAATTCAAAACCCTAATGTACTATCATGTAATATCTATCATTTTAGTGGAGTATAAAAGTACCATGTTCTCCAACAAAAATGCAAATTAGCAATATCTTACTAAAATTGCTGGGTCTCGCTAATCAAACTTTTATAACTAAAAATAATACCACAATTACCGAATTAATATTAAATAAATAAAATAATAATTATAATATTAAAATATTTACTTTTTAAAATTACCCAAATACTCTTATTAATAATGATTGCCAAAAATTTGAGAACCAAACCATTCCTCACATTGTGCATGCAGCATGAATTACACACAAGGAAAAGAGGGGTTGCTGCGGGGAGATGGAGATGATGGCAATGGTTGGTTCTTGTTCGAAAGACCAAGGGTGGTGGCGGCTAGAAAGGTGGTGTTGGGCTTAGTTGGCTAAGTAGGATGGTGTCTATGAATTGGGATGGTGTAGGAGGTGAGTTGTGATGGAGAGGGAGAAATGGAGGGTGGTAATGGTGCTGTTAAGCTCAATAGGACAGTGCAAGGAGGGAAGGGCTGATAGGTGGTGAGTCATAGGCTGGGAGGTGCTAGGTTGTGTGGAGGATGTGTTTGTTGGGAGGAGATATGATGAAGGTGGTGTAGGGGCTAAAGTTAGCTGCAGTAGAGGGTGCCAAAGTGTAAGGGAAAGTAATGGCATTTTCTACCATTGCCTTGGGGTATGTAACAGGTAAAGCCAAAGGTGAGGTGAAGGAGAAGTAAGGTGCGATAGGGGAGAAGGGAGAAGAAGAAAAAAAGGAGGAGAAGAAGAAGAAGAGGGAGGTTGGCGATGATGGTTGTGGTGGCACTGGCAACATGCATTGGTGATGGTGGTCGACGATAGTGATGGGTGATGGATGGGGTGGTAGACGGTGATGATACTTTCTATGAAAGCAAACAATGACAGTGTAGTAGGGGCTGTACGAAAATGGAGGGGATTAAGGGTTAGGGTGTTGATGTTGTGATGGTGAAACCAAAAAAAGCTGAGAGAGAAAGGGCACGCTGAGTTTCGATCAAAGAAAAGAGAGAGGGAAGGAAGGTTGGATGGTTATGCCGGCTAGAAGGATGGTGGTCATTATTAAGTAAACCAAATAAGGCTGAGGAGTGGAATAGGGAGATGATTGGGATGTGGTGGTGGTGGTGATGTTCATGTGTGGCTCTATGAAGGTGAAACCAAACAAGGCCAAAGAAGGAGAAGCACTAGAGTCTAAAAAGGAAAAGAGAGAGGCAAGAAGAGGAAGGAGTGTTGTGAGGTTAGTTTTGTTGATGGGGTGGAAAAAAATGAATCCAAGAGAGAGAGATAAGGGGAAGGGTTGTGTAAGTGTGTATGTATATATGTAGATGGGGAAATGGATTGGTGAGGTGATGACGATGGAGTATGGCTCGACAGAGGAGTATGAGTGTGGCAACGTGAGAAGGTGAGTGAAAATAGGAGAGTGATTGGGGGAGGGAAATGGGAGAACACAAGGTTAAGTTTGTAGGGTAGAGTAGGAATATTTTATTTTAGTTTTAGGTCTAGTTCGGTTAAGTTGGGGTATCGGATAGAAAAAATAATTTGGGAGAAATAGTCTGGTTTAGGATAAGTTTAATAAAAAGAAAAAAGATAAAATAATTCAAAAAAAATATGTAAGAAATTATTTTGGTTATGATTTAAAGGTTATTTATAAAATAATTAGGCTAAGGTTATGGGTTTGAATAAAAAGGATAAACACCCAAAAGTAAATGTTACAAAATTTCAAGATGTTACAATTGGGGCATTATTAAGGATTTTTCTGGTATAGTAAATGGAATTGAATACCTTCTTCCTTCTTTATTTGTGAGTGGCTCCCAATGCAAAGTAACTTACATCATACAGGATCTCAAACATTAATGACTAGTTATGATTAATGATAACATGCATAATAATAAGAACATACCTAATTCTATTAAAAACATCCTTACACTCTTGAGTGAAGTCAAACTTTACATCCTACTAAATTAGTGAACACAAATATTTTGCATGTTTTTAGAAGTCTTTAATCTTGTTATGGTAGAGGGAGGTAGTTTTACTATAGTATCAATCTTTTCTCAATCTAACTCCATGCCTTGTTGGGAAATATTGCAATCAAGCATCATTCCTTCATGCACTATAAAATAACACTTCTCCCAATTCAAAACTAATTTAGTGTCTTCGTAATGGTTTAACACATTTTCTAATTGCTTAAGAAATTAGAAAAGATTCTTCAAAAACAAAAAAAAATCATCTATGAATAGTCTCACACTTTCTTCCTCCATATCAAATAATAGACATCATTTAATGCTTGAAAGTAGTAGGTTTGTTGCACAAACCAAAAGTCATTATTGAAAAAAATAAAATGTATCATATGGACATGTGAAAGTGGTTTTTTATTGTTCCTCTAGTACTATAATCATCTAATTATACCTAGAATGTATA
Organism: Tamarix austromongolica; assembly: GCA_039764185.1. NCBI lineage: Eukaryota > Viridiplantae > Streptophyta > Magnoliopsida > Caryophyllales > Tamaricaceae > Tamarix > Tamarix austromongolica. The sequence goes on along the minus strand of CM077818.1, from coordinate 84,627,885 downwards.
TGAAGGAAAAATTAATAGGATTTTCCTACTAATCGATCGTGTAACACCCTCATAGATAAAATAGTAAAAATATAGGGTTTACTGTCATACTTGATACAAGTCCAGTTTCTTCTACCATTGTTATATCAAGTGCTAAGACTAAAATGATAGTTTGCTTAAATTAATAACACAATTATAAGAGAAAAAATAAAACAAATGTTTAGTGGTTATAAAATGTAAATGAGATGAAATACAAAAGGACATAAGAGTCTAAGAATATTTGGATCAAAAGATATCGGGTAGGATATCGGACAGTCCTAGCTCTCAACCTAAATTACTAATCTGCAAGCTAATCTCATGATCTAACCTTCAAAGTCACCACTGCCCATTAGATAAGAAGGGTACCATGAGATATAACTTATCAGTACAACAGTTTTGAGTAACCCACTTTACAAAACTAAACATAAAAAAATCACATGAAACATATAAAACAATACACAAGTGGACATGGAATAAAATATTTAAATATATATACGATAACCAAAATATGATAACCATGTCAGATAAACAAATATCACCAAGGCCATATATTGATCATGCCCATTCATTTAGAATATAATAAAAATTACTAATCAAGAATCCAAGGGACACTGTCTAAAGTAATGATTAGAACCAATCTCAAACCCATAACCATAACATTCACAATGTATCTCATAACTCAACATCCATGCTAATAAATTTCATGAAAACAACAGATAAGGCACAAAAGGTACTATCAAACTATAGGTAGTGAAGAATTATCCTATTGAACAACAAAAAGGCATGAAGGCTACTACCAAACTAATTTAATAATTATTTTGAACCAACAATAATTATTTCCATTTTAAATTTGATCAAAGGGAGATTATATCAACTCAGAGACACTAAAGTACTCTAGTCATACCAACATATAAAGGCAATACGATATCCAACTAACTATCAACCCAAGGATACTAAGGTACCTTGGTTGTACTGGTACACAAATGAAGCAGAATATCCTACTTACAAGGACACGTAATCCATAACTATATATACCCTCTATAAAGTGTATAGAGCTAAGTAGAGTAAGATATAGGTCTTGGTTATGGAACTAAGGCACACTAGTAAAAATCTATAACCACTTACGGGCTAAACCACATTTAGAGTAGAAGCCCCTAAAGAGCCACACTTATCATTCTCTAGGTTTTTCAATTTATTATTACTATTTTATTAAGTGATCCCAGATATCACATAATACACCAATAATTATAATTTTCATACCTAAATAATAAATTGGTAAAATGACTAATATTAGGATTGTTTTTCCTCTTTATATATGCTTATTTCCATGGATTCCTTTTGTATATTGTTAGACTTTTTGTTAGATTTGTGGATACTACAACCTTTGGCATTTTATTTTATAGGTTCATACAATGGATGCAAATAAGGCTATTATAAGACAATATGAAGGCTTTAATTGAAAAGTGAGGAATTTTTCCTCTAAATCAAAACAAAATAAGTTATAGATCCTCTTCTTAGCTTTTCATTGCATACAAGATCTCCTCATTTTAACTCCGAAAGAATAAGTTATGAGCCAACAAGGTCTGTTATGCTGATCAACATGGTCATATAGGATTTTAGTTTGATTACTCTATCTTTGACACCAACAAGGTTGATTTGGGGATCATATTTTATTTTCTTAACATGATTTTAAAGGATCATATGGTCACGTTCGGGAGATGATATTTTAAAGACCTTATTGAGGAAGACTTAAGGTAGATATTAGGGGGTTAGCCTTTCTTTCTCTTAGCTCTCTAAGTTCTCTTTGATTTCATATTTCTTTTATGCAAAAACCCAAGAGATTAAATCCTTTACTTTTAATTTATAATGTCACTTCTGGAGAATTGGAGCACTATATTGAACCCTATCTTCACGATTTCATCTATTACATTCTTTTCTTTCTCTGCTACTATTATATGTTTTATTTCATTATTGTGCTTTATGATTTCAATTATGCATAAGTAATTAATTGTTATAGGATCAAAATAGGTTTGATTCCATTATTGATTTGATGAAGTAATTAAATTATTACCGAAATTGTTTGAAATGTGCTATCTAATTACTAGCAATTAATTAATTAATTAGGGTTAGAGTAGTTGATCACTATTTTAATCTAATTAGGTAATTCATTATAATTTAAAGATTAAAATTAATAATGAAACTTAGCAATTGAACTTGAATTAAAAACTAACGAAAGTAAATTAGTTATTCTTAGGAATTAATTGAAATAACTTGTTGTTAATGAGTTTACTTAGATCTATAACCATGAAAATTGGTTGTTAGATTTGATTGAGCATAACTTTTATTTTTTTAAAGATATTATTGTTTAATATTGGCTAATTGTTCCTAACATATTGAATAAATCCTCCAACACAAGATAGATTGAGTTATTAAATTACATTGGCGTTGTCACTAAAATTAGATCATATGCTTGTTTCCAATTGATTAAATTCATACTTAGTATTTTCTATCATTTTTTCTATTTTATTTAACTTGCATTTATCATCCATCCATTTATACCTATTCTTTTAGATATTCAAAAGTAATAAAAATCAATATTTAACTCCAAAGGTCCTGAGGATATGACCTTGATTTTCTATTACGACATCCGTTCACTTGTGGATTTAAGTGAACATTAACTAGTTTTACTTGTTCCCCATTAATCAAGATAAACATAAACAAGGTCAACACTAAGGTTAACTCAAATATCTACCAAGTTCATAAAAGGTTCAATCATTTACATTTAGGCGTATTAGGTTAAAAATGATCAAAATGCCCTTGAGACCATAATTACCGCATTATCATCCATTTTAAGCACTAAAATCATTTTATTCATCCATTTTATGCACCAAAATCATTTTATTTAATAAATTATCATAAAAAGGGTTAAATACAATAATTAAAATGTTTTATCAAGAAAATAAATTACTATACATGATTAATGACCATTGTACCCATATACATATTTTAGCAAGTTAAACCCTAATATGCATTTCAACATCATCAAATCACATAATTCCATGTTTAAAAATAAATAATACATAGATTATTGGAATAAATATCAAGATAAACTTAAAAATATCAAATTAACCCTAAGGCACAGAGTGATAATAATTATGCCAATAATATGAACAAGCATGCTTCACATATAATATTAGACATACATAGCATACATAATTTATTTCCGATCTTAAACTCATTTTAGCATGCTTTTGTACTCATAATACTTTACACAAATCAACATGCTCCATTTTACCCTATTACATGCTAAAATTATTAAGTAAATAATTATAATATAACAAACATGCTTAACACCAATTTATACATCAAAAACCTCATATGCTATTATGTGATATTTAACATTTTAGTAAAGCATATGGGTTACTTGATTTCCATCAAAAACAAAAAATATAAGCAACTTGAAAAAAATTATAAAGCTACCCTAATTAACATCTTTTACCTACAAAAAAAATTAACTATATTAATATCTAACTCATAAAATAGCAAGTAATATTAAAATATTTATCTAGTAAAAATTACCAAAATACCTTCAAATTAATAGGAAAGAAAAACCCAAACTCACATTGTAAGGGCAAGTAGAATAAGTTATACACACATGGGGTTTGCCATATCAAGGAGAAGAGGGGTGAGGGTGGATGTTTGGGTTATGATCAAATGGTGAGGTAAGGTTGGAAGGGAGGAGTTAGGTGGTGGTGGTTTAAACGGGTGGAGGTTGAACGGTGGAGTGGTGGAGATAGATGGTTGGGTATTGCATTGGCAACAAAAAAGGAGGCTGGTGTTGGAGAATGGTGCATTGGAATATGTTGATGATGGAGCAATGAGAAGGCACATTGGAGTATTAGAGTGGGATGCTTGGTGTTGGTGAGGGAGAAACGGTGAAAGCTTCAGGGTTAGCAAGGCAAAGCGCATGGTAGTGTAAGGAGGGGTTCAAGGTTTTGAGAGAAAGGAGAAAGGCTGGGAAGAAAAAAGAAAGGATAAATAGGGACTCGATCAAGGGTAGAGTTTGGTGGTTGCTAGAAGAAAAAGGAGGGTGCTCAAGAGGTTCGGTGATGTTCAACTATGGAGGAGGTAGTGAGGGTGGTGGTTCAAATGGGGTAGATGTATCACAAACTAAGGTTAATGAGGGATGGGTAGTTGTGGTTGAACATGTTAAGGGTGGAGGATGGTGGGTGGAGTTTATTACAAACATCAAGGGAGTCGGCCCATGCAAAGATGTTGATAAATTAAATGGTTAATTCCCTTGATGTTTGTTATAATCTAGTTGATTTCCCTCCTTTTTGTTTTCTTTTGATCATTTCTACTAGCTGCATATTATCTTAAAACATCTAAGTAGATGACATAATTACAAGTAGTATTTTATCAAGCCTTAAGTAGGCATACTTAAGGTGCTTAGGAAGAGGCTTTAACTTAAAGACATGGGTTCTTCTATTGAGGCCTTAAAATGGTTCAGTTCTTATTGAGAAAACCCCGGTGGTTTAAACCTTCTATTGGTGAAAGTCATGTAAGATAAAACTTGAGATGCCTCCTTTGATTCTTCCTTCATAAAAAGGTTGTAATTTCCACTAGATAGACATACTATAACATCATATTTGCAAACCATTGAATCCAAGGTGTTAATGAGAGAACAAAAACCTACATTCTTATTAGGGGCTTTCATGGCATTTTGCACATTGAATGTTATCTCTTATCCATTAAATCTTATAGTCAATTCCCCTTTTTTACACATTGATCAATGTCTTACTCATAGCAAGGAATGGTCACTCTTATATAATAGGTAACTCTTTATCCATATTGAGGCCTAAGATGTTGAAGTCCACTAGTAAAATGGTTTATCCACCTTGATGAATACGACTTTGATTTTACACTTGGGGTGCACATCATATCTATCTAGTACTTGTTATGTTATTGGTATAGGTCTTGCTTTACATTCTCCCAATTCCATGAAAATAAACATATGCATTAGATTTATACTAGCACCAATATTACATAATTCCTTACCATAGTATAAGTCTCTAAAGGAACATAGGATAGTGAAGCTATTGGGATCCTTAAGCTTATTAGATATTTTATATTACATAATAGAACCATACTCTTATATGAGCACTATCATCTTATTCTATCCCAACTTTCACCTTTTAGTTCAAATGTCCTTAAAAAACACTACATAATTAGGCATATATTGAAAGGCGTCAATAAGATAAATATTGATAGGAATTTACTTTAACATATCTATAGCCTTGTTATAGTTTTTCCTATAGCTCATTTGTAAAGCCCTTTTTTGGAACAATGGTAGTGACTTGTATGGTTTGGGTTGTGCTAAAAAAGGTGATATCGATGACGTCACTTTGTTGAGGGAATTTTCTATAGCTTGTGTAACAATATCAGTATCCCTATACTGTTTGAGTTCCTCTTTAATACTTCCATCTGCGTAAATTTATAACAATGCATGAGTCTTTTCCCTCTTATCTAAGGGTTTTAGGGTTTCTGACTATTATTTGATGGGGCCTGATTACTAAGGCAATAGTTAATTGCCCCATATGAGATTTTAGGTTTCTTAAAGATATGGATTGCATTTGGATAATGGCATCATGTTTTGCCATGGAATCATTTAATAAAGCCTCAAGGTTTGGGCTTTCAGGGTTGAAAGTGGCTTTGAGTAAAGTGTTGGGGTCTCATTTACAATTACTGGTTTGTAGTTCCCTATAGGAAATTAGAGTGCTAACTTTTTCATGGGTTGTAAATATTGGAATATGGGTTGTTTACCTTATTAAAGTTCTTCACATAGTTCATAGAATTTGGGTTCGATGGGCAACTAGCAAATAGGTGTGCTTCCCTATAATAGACATAAGAATTAGTTGATGTTATATCATTAACTTAGGCAAGGACTGGAGTTGTTGGGGTGGCTTTTAGGGTCTTCAACATGTGTTATATGGATGAAACTTCTGTTAGTAGGTTAGTTGATGCATTTATCTCTAATATACTAGGAGTTTTATTTGATGGGTTTACCCATGTAACTAACCACTAACTTATATTGGTAGATATGTTTTCCAATAGTTCGCACGCCACATCATAAGCTATTAACATCAAGGCTCTACTAGTTAAAAAAACCTATCATGTTTCTTGTGGGTGAGTTTAACCCATTGTAAAAAATTTCCATAAAAATCTAATGCGTCATTTCGTGATTTGGCCATCATAGTTAAGTCATTAAACCTTGCCTATGTGTCATACAATGTTTCAACCTTATATTCCTAAAATATTATAATGTTGTAGTTTATTTGGGAGTTTTTTTTAAAGAAAATATTTTATAATTTTTTTTATTTCAAATCATCCTAAGTGGTTATGGTGCTTGTATTTAGCGTGTTTTTACCAATCCCTTTCTCTATCCCATAGAAAAAATAGGAAGATTCTCATGCCTAAGATATCCTTGGAAACTCCTCGAAGGTTGAAGGATCACAAACCTCACTAACTAATCGCAAATGTAAATGTTGGTCCTCGGTGGGAGATTTGATATATTGTGCAATCATTTCCAACATTTGGAATTTAGTATGCTTGAGTTTGAAAATTTGAGCCTAAGTCTCATGATGCATGGATTTAAGTTATTATTAAATTAATTGGCATAATCCCCAATAGCATGGTTTTTATTACATCTAGAGCTAAGACTAAAGCATTATCTAACACATGTGGTAGTAAGTTTTTCTACTATTCCTACTCTAAATCTAATGTTCTAATCCATATAAATTCTCCTTCTTTTCTTAGGTCTTCTTTGGTGAAAGGTTATTTCTAGTTTTGGATATGGAGATATCATTTCTCTATCCCTCATATTAGTAGTATGCCTTCAAGAGGCTAAGAAAAGGAAGGATGAGTGGAGTAACAAAAAATGTTCAAATAATTCAAAAGAAATCTAAGATTTAAAATTTAGTAAATCATTCACCAACAATAATGTTAATTTTTTTTTAGTCATCCTATATAAGTACACACAAACGTACAAGTAATATAGTAGTGAGTGAGTACCATTTCCACAAGGATAGATAACTCAGCTAAACTCTCTAATATTGATGCGAGAACAAGAGAGAACTTAAAAATAGTTAAAACATTGGAAATAATGAACTACATGAAAATAATCTAGTAAAAGTTTAAAGATTATGAAAGAGCAAGATGATCAGTTAAGTTACTAAATCTCTCTAGTGATCTACCTTGATGTTATAGCATCGACTTTTGTGATCCCTACTATTTCATTCCCAAATATAGGTTTCCTCTCTCTTGGTGAGCCTTTATGTTTCTTCACCTTAACCATATTTGATTCATATCTAAACCCTTCAAGTATGAAGAACACTCAACTAGAAATTAAAGGGAGTTGAAATAACTCATCTTGGATAACATACACCTTTGTGTTCCCCATTAAGACACTATAATTCTTAAAACATGATTTCACTCAAGAAGATCAACCAAAATTCTTCTCTTGAAGTCAACCAAGTTTTTTCCCTGCCAAGGTTGATTAGAAATTGATAGAGATAAAAAAAAAACTAAAAACACTTTGAGCATAATAGAAATAAAGCTAAAGCTCATTTTGTACATTGTTAGAACATTATAATGAGTATATCCTTCACCCAATAAAGGATCTTATATATCATAAAAAATGAAAATGAAATAAGAAGGATAATGGAGGAAATCATCCTTGGAATTTGTAGATGGAAGAAATACTTAGGTTGCACTACTACGTTATTCATTCTTCCTCTACTCTTCCATTAATGGAACCCTTTTTCCACCTAAAAATATTATGATCAACTATATTCTTCTTCTATGGGTGAATAATTCTCTCTTTTATTTCTTCTTCTCTCTGATTGACCTCCTCCTCAACCATTGGGCTACTTACTTCTTTATAAGATGTGGAAGGCTCCAATAAGTACATGTGTTAACTATTAGTAACCTTAGTTCCTTTAGGTTTGTATCTAAGATACACAGGGTGAAGGAATAATTTTGTTTCCTCCAATCACAAACCTTGATGTTAATTTATGTTTAAGAGAATCAATTATATGTCCATCGTCCCCATTGTCAGTCCTTGGGAATGTGCCATGTGCTATTATTATATAGGATGAATACTAATGTTGCAACATTACTTGTAATATTCAAATAAATCCTAAAAAAAATGTATCTTATTGAGCTTAAAAAGCTTAAATTGGTCATTATTAATTGTTAACCATTAGACTGGGATAAAGTGTTCCTAAGGCAACTTACTTCTATGATAAAGGAGACTTCTAAAGGAGTTCCTTCACAAGTTAATCTTTCCAATCTCAATAGGTGTAGTGCTAATGATTATTAAAGTTAAAAGCTTTAGATAAATCACCTAAAAGTGAAGGAATTAAACTTACAAGTGAATTAAATGAAGAGGAAGATGGAATTGCAGATGATGATGAACCTGCCATGCTTGCTAGAAGAATAAAAAAAGAAAATTCAACAAAAAAAATGAATCATCAAGAAAGAAAAATTCTTCATCAAAGGTAAGACATTCTCTATCTCCATCAAAAAGGTTCTAATCTAAATAGTTTTAGTGATAACATAAGATATATGCTGCCCATTATGGGAATAAGTGAAGTTAAAGAAAGAGAAAGTCCAGGAAGAAATATAAGAAAGCCTAGAGCATTGTAGTCAGGCCAATTTATGCCTTACTAGAATATAAAAGAAGCACACGTTAAAAGAATAGCCAAAATCAACCTCAATATACCATAAAAAATCACAAAATGATCAATCTATGTCTAATGGCCAGAAGTACCACTACGATGATGAGTCTCATGTAAATATCCCTATTATGTTCTCTAAGGAAAAAATTACTAATTTTATTTAACTATGCTATAGATTAACATACATTAGGTAATGTTTTCCATAATTTAAAATTCAATTATAAAATTTCCACAATGTTCAAAACTTCTTGTAAGAATAGGTTTTTAAATCTTATTTAGGTATAAAATACTTTACTAAACTTATTGATGCATGAGATTAATATGAAAAATAAGATATTCAAGTGTAACAATATTGATTTATCTAGTGTTCCCAAATTAAATCACCCTAAATACCTTCATGCCATGTGTGATAAATTTTTTTTAACTTTATGAAAGAAATGAAAGAGTTAGAGAATATCAAATAGAAAAGGAAATGCCTTCAGAGATGAGTATAAGTGATATGAAAGCATAAAAAACTTAGAAGAATTTAAGAAGAAAATTATAGTAATTACCAACAAAAAAAAACAACAACAACAAAGAGCTATCGGTTGAAGTAGATATTTAAAAAAAATAATTACATGTTATTGTAAAACATAATAAAAATGGTTATCTAGAAAAAAGGCAGTATAGTTATTGGATAATCTTAGTGACAATAAGAATAGAAGAGATTTAGGGTTTATAGGTTAATGGAACAATAACAGAAGCAGTCTTGGTAATATTACTTGAAATAGAGACAATAACTATATGAAATACTTCAAGAAGCATAAATATGTTGATTTGTCGCATATTATGGTGTGCATGCATTGTGGTAATAATGGAAATTTTATAATTGGTTGTACAAAAAGGAAAAGTGCTTATGTTAGGAATAGTGTCTATGTAAAGAAAGTATGGATAAGAAATGATCATTTAGCTACTATGACTATCATCAAGGCGCCTAAGTTTTTTTAGATTCCTAAATCAAAGAACTAATATGTTTTACAATCTATAGTGAGGGGGAAAACTAATGGTTATTGATGTAAGTTATTTAAGACATATGACTAGAGATTCTATAGACTCCCTCTCATTAACAACCTTCAACAACAACAATGTGAATTTTAGATACAATAAGAAATGTATGATAACAAATACTATAATGGTAGGTAATTCATTTACACATATTATAGATAACTTCTTTTGGATAAAAGTTTAAAGAACAATATTTTTAGTATATCTCAATTATAACAAGGGCAATAAAATTGAACTTATACATGATACTTGTCAATTTACTACCACTTTTATAAGTATAATCATATTGAAAGGAGTCAGACATAACTATGTTTATATGGTAAACTTGTATCTAATTCCCTCAAATAGTATTACTTATATGAGTGTGATGCATGGTGATCCATTGATTTGGCAAAAGAGGCTTGTATATGTGAGCTATATAATTCTAAACAAATCAATGACACAACCTTAGTGGAAGTTAATTTTATAAGGAAAGAATTTGTGAAGAATATTCTAAGTACAAACATGCACAATTATTTTTTCATGTTCGAAGAAAATGTTGAATATAGCAAGACATCTTAAGTTCATTCACATTAATATATGTGGTCACATAAGGATATGATGTAGAGGAGGAAGAAATGTGATTATTGATGATTATTCAAGATTCATATGGACTATTATTTCTTAATTTAAAGAAAATATATCCATTGATTTCTTGGTATAGTTGAAATCTATGAAAGCCATCAAGTCACCTCTAGAGATTTGATCATGGTACTAAATTTTAAAATATTAACTATATTGATTTTTCCATGACTAAAAGGTTGATCAAAACTTAATTACAAAATGGAGTTGTGGAAAGAAATAATCACACTTTAGAATATATGGGGAGAACACTTGTCTTTTAAAGTGGAATTTTGAGAAAATTTTGGGTAGAAGACTTCAATATATCTTGCTACATCATTAATAGAACCTTTCTAAAATCCATGATAAGTAAGATACTAAGAGTTTGTTTGGAATTATTACTTAAAAGTAGTTATCTATGATAATTAATTATTTTATAAAAAATGTAGGCTAAAAAGTTTCTAAAATAAGTAATTATGATGAATAATAAATTTTGATACGTAGCTCAAAACATGGACTAAATGAACTTATTAAGGAAATAAATTAATAATGCACAACTATGAGTGTTTGGTATTAAAAGTTATGTGCATAACAATGAAAAATATAATCTATGCAAGTTCAACCCAAGAAGTGAGGGTGTTATGGTAGATGAGAGTATTCATGTTATATTTTATGAAGCAACAAGATATGCTAAAAAGGTGAGAGAAGAGGAAGGTTAGTAGTTTCTAATTCAAATGAATAAGCATCCCAATGATTCATAAAGTGTTAAAGAGAAATTAAAAGCCATGCATAATGGTCTACAAGCAACATCTAAACCTAGTCTCGATATTGACACCATTTACTCTAAAGATATTGATCCTAGTACCAAATCCAGAAAAGGGAACCAAATCAAAAGTATCATAGTTTCCATCCCACAAATATGATATATATGAAAGGGAGTTTGAACTAGGAAACCTTTTCTTCATAACTACTGTGCATATTCTAATTTTATATCTTCCATTGAGCCATATGATTACAAAACTACACTAATTGACTCTAATTAGATTGTGGTAATGAAATATGAGCTCAATTATTTGAAAAAAACAATATATGACACTTTTTTCCCAAGCTAACCACTAGATCAATCATAGAGACAAATTAGATTTTTATAAATAGCATCAATAATAATGATGTTGTCAATAGAAATAAATCAAGACTGGTTATCAAAGGTTATAGCCATAAAAAAGCAATTGGCTATTATGAAGCTTTAAATTAATTAGTTGATTGAAGGTAATAAGGATCTTAATTGCAATTTGGATCTTATGGGGATAAAACTTTACCAAATTGATGTCAAGAAATGTATGTGGACCATCCTTTTAATTCAAGCATAGTGAACATCCTAATCATGTTTATACATTGCATAAGGCACTGTATGGCTCAAAACATACCCCTAGGACTTAGTATCGATGGTTATCCAATTTTCTTATGGAACATGGATATGTAAGGACGATAGTTGACACTATTCTTAAATACTAAGAGCAAGGAATTACTAGTGGTACAAGTATACATAGACTATATAATCTTTGGTGTTGCCAATGAGTCTTTGTGTGATAAATTTACAGAGGTGATGGGAGTGATTTTGAGATGAGTATGATGAGTGAGCTATGATTTTTACTTATCATGAAAATCAAAAACACAAAAGAGGGAATCATGATTTGTCAATAAAAATGCCTCAAAGAAACACTACAAAAATATGATATTCTAGATGTTAAGAGCTGTGAATTTTAATGCATATAAATTATAAGATGGGCAAATATGATAAAGGAAAAGGTATATATATGTATGAATAGTCCTCTCACATATCATTTAGCTAGTATATTAGATACTCTTTATAGTGTATGCTTAAGTGCAAGATTCTAAGCTAACCCCAAGGAATCTCACATTGAAGTTGCAAAAAAGATACCGAGATATGTAAAGGGAACTAGTACTTTTTTCTCTATGGTATTCCAAAGAAGGAACTTTTGATCTATTTAAATATTTAAATATAAATTATGAAAATTTTCAATTTAAAATGAATAATATATCAAGTATGTCACACTTCTCAGGGCCTTGCTTGATTTCAAGGGCTTAAAAAGAACTTTGTTCATTATCCACTACTGAATTAATATATGTTGTTATTACATCATGTTGTGCTTAAGTATTATAGATTAGGCATAAAAATAAGGATTTTGGCGTAATGTGTGATTGTGTTCCTATTTTGTATTATAACACTATTACCATTAATATTTCTAGTAACTTTTTGCAACATTCTAATAAAAACTTTGACATTAAACATCATTTTTTAAGGGACAATGTTGAAGAAGGGTTTGTTGAACTTAGTTATTGTAAAACTAAGGACCAACTACCTAATATCCTTCTTTTTTAAGGAATAAAATCCCTTAAGTAGAGATAGATTTTAGAAGATTATTATAGAACTAAACATGATTAAAATAGAGTAATTTATACTTCTCTAACCTAATGACTGGCTAAATTTGGTATAGTTAAAGGACAACTATGTAAGGGCATCTCAGTAACATGATTGATCTATGTAAATAAAGATTAATGCTTTATGATATTTTATTGAAAATTAAAAACTCCTTAGATATCCAAAGGAATAGTTGTGAGATCAAATCCCATATCACAGTTCAAACTAATAACCCACATATTTTTTTAATCATATTAGTGCTAGGATTAACAACATCAACTTGTGAGCTTTTTGAGCCGATAAATATTTTTCACATGTGATAGCTTCCATGATTATTTTATTTCTAGAAATTGATTTGATTTTTATTGAAACCACACAAACCCATGACATGTTCATAAAGATGATCAACGTAACTTTTTTTCAAATATTTTTAAACTCAATAACCTAAAAATAGTCTTCTAATGATGTAATTTCTATTTGCTACCCCTCTTAAGTCTAATAAGTTCATTTTTTTACTATTTATTCACCCATTTCTTAAACTGTATCCCTAACATGATCACCACCCTAGTTAAAAGCTAGTGGAGTATCAAATATCTTATAAAGTTTGTCAATGTATGGAAGGAAGAGGGAAAAATTACTATTTTTGGTAACTTTGAAAAATGAAGAGAATAAAAGAATGAATAGAAAAGACTTTTGCAAAATCAAACAATCAAAAATTGACACGCACTATAAAAATAACAAGATATTTGAAAAGGATGATACTTAATGGAATAAGGAAACAAAAAAAAAGAAGAAGATATGATCGAATATGTGGTCAAATACTTGTAAAGTAAGAAGGATTATAAAATTTTATTTTAAATATCACTCTATAGGTTATAAGGATTTTTGAGCACCACATGCAAAATATTTACCTACCATTCAATTCTATCCCTATTACAACCAATATTTGAATTATTACATATACACATAGATAAATTTAGTGACGGAGAATGAGAATCTTCTTAATCATATGAAAATCATGTGAATTAATATGATATGGGTGAAACACAACCCTATTTAAAATCATGAGAACTATGTGATTTAATTCAAAAAGGACTGTCTAAGTTTCTCTTAGTACCAATTCCAGTGATGATCCCAAAACACATAGAGTTCTTAAACTAATTATGCAAATAATAACTAACTAAAAATTCAAAAAGCAGCAACCATTTTTTAACTTATTTGGAATGCCCCATACTAAATCTTTCAAAGTATATTTAAAATTATGTTGATATAAAGAAAATGGTTTTGGTTTTAAAAAAGGCTTGAACTTGGTTAAAAATATGAATTTTAGGCATATCGATTAACTGGTTTTTTAAATTGATCAATTAGTATGATTAGAGACTTGCTTTTTTATTTTTAGAATAACTACTTGACCGGTTAGTTGGCCAAAACAATGAACTAGCTATGGTGCAATTTCATATCTTTTTTATTTTAGCTTTGATTATCTTTTAAATGTTTATGAAAAGTTCTAATTAGAGTTATTTTGTGCTAGTAAGCATAAGTTAGTGTTTTAGGGTTGTTTTCAGATTATGTTAAACACCATATGATTTTATTTAGCTAAAAATCTACCAAAGGCACTTTTAAGGTACTTTTTCCTCCTCATCCTTCTCCTTCTTGCCCTCCTCCTCCTCTTCCTTCTCCTCCCATTTTTTTATCTTATCATCCTTCTCCTCTTCCTCCTCCTACTTCTTCTTCTTCTCCTTTTCCTCCTACTCCTCCCCTCCTCCTCCTCCTCCTTATCTTTTTCTTCTTGATGTTAATATTTTTCATTATTTTTCTTGTTATTGTTATTATTATAATTGTTGTATTTTTTGTAAATGCTAGCTTTCATCTATTGAGTGATAATATAATTATAGTCGATAGAGTAAAAATATCTCATGCCTTCCTTATATTATGATTCAAGCTTGAAAAATTAACTTCTCCAACTTACACTACCACTTTAGTTTCAAAACTTCACTATAAATCCTTATCATTCACTTTTTTATTTTTCTTCTAAGAAACCTAACTTCATAGGCCATGATTTAGGATTTGAGCTTCATCTCCATATTACCATTTAGAAGATTGTGAGTCCATTCATGATATTGGAATTGGAAATTCTCTATTTCATTTCAAGATCTAAATTTCAAATGCCATGTTTTTTTAGTTTTTTTTTAGTTTCTCAAATGTTGAAATAAATTTAAATGTTGGATCATAATGTGCAAAGATAAATGTAATATCACAAAATTTAGCTAAATCTAATCTTGATTAATTTACTTTGTAACCTATCTTAATCTTGAAAAATTAATATTTTCACCTTACCCTAACTCTCTAATCCTAAAAATTTGGCCTAATCCCGATTGATCAATAATTAAAATATCCTAGTATCCTCACCTAAATTATATTAACCTTATTCTAATCTAAAAACCAAATCTATTATCTCCTCTTTGTCTTTTCCCTTTTTCTCTTCTTTCTCCTTTTTCTTCCTTTGGCTGAGCCTTCTCTTTTTCCTTTTTTTCCCCATTATTCCTACATGAAACATTTTCCTTAGAAAATGCCTACCATGCCCCATCACCTACCAAGTCACTCCCTACCCCATCACTCCTAGCTCCTACAATCGTGGTTTGAAGTTGATTTTTTGGCTGATCATCCCTCCTTTCCTACGTGCATGTATGTTTATATAAGGAAAATTTAATTCCCTAAACCTATCTCCTTTTCCCTCTAATTTTTCTATTGAAAAATCACAACAATTATAGCCTTACTCCTTACCTTTCCCTCCTCCTTTTTGTAGGTAAAACAGCTACGAAAATCACCACCGGCAAGCCCAACCAAAGCACCTCCACAACCTTCAATCACCTTTTCCTTTCCCTCACCCATAACCTTGGCCAAAATAGTCGTTCCTACCACCATCCATTGGCTAAACTCATCACAACTTCCCCCTTTCTTTTTCTTTCTTAGTTGCAGCAACAATTACCGAACACCACTCCCACCATTCGGCCACACCAATTACAACCCACACTCCACAATTTTTCCCTTTGATAATTTCTCACCACCTAGCAATGATAGCTTGTGTCATTGTCACCCCCTTGACTTGACACTTGTTTCCATTCCTCTCCACTTCGTTGGTAAAGTTTTCCCAAATCACTCATTTAGTTTGTTTTGGTTTTCCTCTGTTGTTTTACTCTCCACTTCTTTATCTTTCTCCTAGTTATGATATTAAATCCTGGTATTTTACTGTGGTTTCTTAGGTGATTTTTCAGAGGTTATGGAAGAGGTGGGATAGGATAAGTGTACTTAGAGATTAGAGTCATTTTTATAAGGATACTTGTCGTAATATAAGATTTTTGTTGCAAAGTGTTATGCATAATTTTTTATGATACCATGTTATTATTATTATATACTTAATTGAATGATTTTTAATGCTATGATATAAGATTTAGTATTGTATGATGAAAAAATAAGTAAGTTAAGGATTTTACAATATTATATAATAATATTCTATGTGGATACCCTCACTGTGATATGTGGTTGTAATATGGGTTTATTAAGATATGATGAGTGTGAAATGAGTATAATAAGGTATGTGAAGATAAATGAAGGATTTGGAGATAATGCTCCCAATATATGTAAGATCTACATGAAATTAGGACTTAGGTTATCAATAAGGGCATTTTGGTTAATATGGGAATCATGGTATTTTAATGTGTTTTATTATTTAAAATGTTTTATGAAATTTATATGAAGTGTTTAGATTAGTTTTTAATGGCCTAAGTTTAAAAATGTACAAAAATGTCTTGATTTGGGAATATATAGTAACCTTAAAACGAAAAGGTTATTATCATATGTGCGAAACAGTCGAGTTAGACCACGAAATTCAGATATATTGTTAATATAAGTGTTTTGGGATTTTATATTGAATCTAGTACTTGCATGATTCCTAGAGGAAAATTTATGATGGATATGTGAAATTAGGATTTATAAGCCCCAAGAATACTAACTTTTGAGATAGGGTTATTATCGCATGCATAAGACCTCAGATTTAGGCCTTGAAATTTGAGTCTATTGATGATGATGATGATGATGATAATAATAATAATAATAATAATAATAATAATAATAATAATAATAATAATAATAATAATAATAATAATAATAATAATAATAATTGAGTAATAGGTACTAAGGTTGGTGGGTAAAAGAGTAATAGATGAAGAATTATGACAAAAGTGTGAAATTAGGATTTTAGGGGAATATAGGGTTCTTAGGCTTAGAAAATGACCTTGGGATCTTTGTGATGTGATTTACCTTCTTTAAATATGTTCTATACTTTTCGAATCAATTATATATAATAAATTAATTATTTAAAGTAAAAGATCATGTGAGTTAGGCTAATGTATTTTATAGGTCCGTTGTACTAGACGATAATAGTGGCTTTGAAGCATTGTCCTTAGAGATGCATCATTCTATTCTAGCGAATTAAGAATAGTGGGAACCTAAACTCAATGTGAAAAATAATATAATTAGAGAAAATAATGTAATAGATAAGATATTAATGATGTAAAGTTGAAGAGTACGTGAGTCAAGACCAAGGTGTTGGGTCCGTTCTATTGGATGAAAATTGTGGCTTAGGAGTATTTTCCCTAAAAGGTGCTTGAAACCATTATACCAATTTAAGAATAGTGGCTCAGGAATGTTTTGCCCTGAGGGGTGTTGGGTTTGTTCTATCGGATAATAATAGTGGCTCAAGTGTGTTGCCTCCGAGAGATACTTTAGATGATTCCATCAGTTTATGATTAGTGGGGTCCCTTAACTCAATGTAAATTAAAATATAAAAATTGTTATATCTAATAAAGAGGTATGGATTAGTACTTGCCTTGTGATATTTTATGTATTTCGCATGTGTACTTATTCTCTGTTGTATATGTATGTATGTATTTAACTATATCCCTAACTTGATAGTATTATCTCCTTACTCAGTATTATCAACTTGTATCCTTACTGTGTATGTATGTATCTAATTATGTCCCTAACTTGATAGTATTATAACCTTACTTAATATGTAGCGTGCTGACCTTCCTTTTTATGGGTAATGCTCATTCCCACAAGTATACAATCCTAATATTTTTGTGCTGATCGTCGAGGGTCAAATGGATGATTTTTTTGTCTATGATACTCTTTGTAGGGTAGAGTGATGTTTTGTATCAGGGAATGGGCATAAATTCATGTTATCCTAGGAATAGTTTTATCTAGATATCTTTTTAGACTCTTAGATCTATGGTATCTTTTTTTTTTATATTTTAATATGCTTGGAGTTAAGCTCCAAACTCATATTTATGTTTATAAAGCTCACTCGTTTCTATCTAATCTGTTTTACTTTTAATAGTTTTAGCCTTATGATTGTTGTGAGGATGGTATGATAAGCCACACTTACATCGGTTATGACGATAACACCTTATATTTTGGTTATAAGCTTCTGCTGTAAAAATAAAATTTTCATTAGTAAAATTTGAGGTGTTACAATAACAATTTTGAGTTGTGAAATTTGGAGAATGAAAAGACTAGGTTAAGAATATGAACTACAAAAAGAAAATTTTAATAGATGTTAGAAAATAGAATAAGGTTATAATGAGAATATAAGGATTAAAATATATTCCATGCATAACTTTTATTGTTTCACCAATCAACACCCTATTCATTTTATGGAATCTAATATTATTTAATAGTAATTATTTTATTTAAGTTATTTATTAATCTACATATTAACCAACAATTTTACATTAAAATTTTTATTTTTTTAGTGTTCGATAAAATTTTTATGCTTTAAAATTCTTATATTTTGTTGATCTCACCACATAAATGTATTTTTAATAAAGATCTTGAAAAGTATATATCATCATACAACTGATACTAAGAGATGAGGAAACCAAATATGTGATCTCTAACACCTATAATCACAATCTCAGCCATCAGATCATGACCTCAAGTTCCCATTGATTTCATCATGGAAAAGCTAGAATCTTATTAAGAAATCCAAAATTTAACTCTAATTGTTTTAGTTTTATTTATTGTTGTATAGGTTAAATAAAAATTTTGTTCAACACAATAACTTGTCGATGTTCGGGTATAAACTTATTTTCAATTGAATTGCTATCTGAGTGAGTGTTAGTCAGATTAGATCTGGTGTGACTTTAATTTGATTCGAGTTCGGGTTTATGTTTGGGTATAAGTAGTGCTCGGTTTATGTTAGTTTAGATACAGATCATTGTTGGATTAGTTTTGGGTTAATTCATGTCATTTTAGGTTTTGGGTCAAGATTAGATTATAAGTTTCAGATCAAAATCAAATATGAGATCAGGTTGTTGGTTGGTTATTATGTCAAGATCAAAATTAATCAAAGTGGATTGGACAGGCAACACAAATGGCAATTGGATAGAACCCATTAAGAATGATTATGTTACCTTCCACAAAGTGGATGCTTGTTGCAGCCTTGACTCATACTAAATTGTTCTTAAAATTACGGGACAAGGTTTTAGGCATCTTTCTCTTGCTAGTCCATTCTTTATGGTCATTTTTTCCTACAAAGATTTTAATGGATTTTCGAATTGGTATGCATAGTTGTTGACGTCTTTAGAGAGATCACAAATCCTACTTATCTAGTAATTCAATTTGTAGTGTCGGTGGGATCGCGTCAAGATTTGGACTTAATGTCACCTAAGACAATCACATTGCAAAACCACTAAGATCCATAAGGTACATAAGATCCCATAAGATTTCAAATACAATTGTACGCAGACAAATTCAGATCAATAAAGATCTAATACATTGACGTACATAATATTCAAAAGTCTAACGACCCACCACCATGCTTGTAGCAGTTAACGAAGGATCGGTAGAACTTGTTGATGGGTCAGGAGCAGAATAAACAATAACAGGCATATTTGTTGGAAGATTAGGCATGGGTGCTTCAAGGTTAAGCACTTGAATCGCTTGTTTTATTGATGGTCTCAGATCTCGATTCGGATGTGCACACCATAATCCAACGACCACAAGACGCTCCACCTCCCTTGTGTTAAACTCCATCTGTAATCTTTGATCCACAGCAGAAGTCAATTCTCCCTTACTATAGTAATTATTCCAAATCCGTTCTACCAATCCCCTCGGGTAATTAATATCATCGGTTGACGGATCATGAACCTTCTTCCCTGTTGCAATCTCTAAAGATACAACCCCAAAACTATATACATCTGATTCCTTGCTAGCTTTCCGGGTGGTAATGTATTCTGGAGCCATGTATCCCCATGTTCCAGCTAAATTCGTGGTTTCAGAACCCAATTCATGGTTCATCAACCGAGCAAGACCAAAATCGCCGAGCTTGACGCTGAAGCTCGAGTCTAGCATAACATTGCTACACTTGATATCCCTATGGACGACGCATTGTTCCCATTCCTCGTGAAGGTACAGAAGCGCAGAGGCCAATCCGAGAGCTATTTTGTACCTAACGGGCCAAGAAAGGGGAGGTTTTCTTCCAAACAAGTGGGCGTCTAGGCTGCCATTTGGCATCAACTCATAAACAAGTAAGAATTCGCCGTGATCATGACACCAACCAATAAGTTGCACCAAATTCCTATGTCTTAGCCTGCTGATGATCCTCACCTCGGTTACGTACTGCTTTTTTCCCTGCTTGGAGCCTCTCGAAATCTTCTTGACTGCCACCGCCACGTCCAGATCAATAAGATACCCTTTGTACACGGCTCCGAAGCCGCCTTCACCCAACTTCCTGTCATCTGAGAAGTCTTTAGTGGCTACAGCAAGTTCCTTCCGTGCGAATCTCCTCGGTCCCGCACCTCTATCGAGTTCGTCGTTGAAAGAGGTTGAGTTCCCAGCTGCCTCGGCTCCTTGCTTCCTCCTCTTCAGCCGCCTCTTCCTTCTATATAAGAAGGCCGCGACAACCCCAACAGCCAGTAAGAAACCAAGCGGAACGACCAAACCGACAATCAGCTTCGACTTAACATCATTGCCCGGTGCGACTTTAGTTCCCAATTTCGAGTCGAACTCCCAGTACCAAAGATTATGCCGTTCAACATACATCCCAGTAGCAGCTGAAAAGCCAATAACGACCCATTCTGGAAGTATCTTTGACAAATCAATCTTATATGAGAGGCTTGAGTTCTTTGCATAATCAGGATCGTCTCTGTATGACCAGAACACAGTCAAGTCCTTAGTGGTAGCATTATAAACAATCCAAGCATCAGCAGTATCACCGCTATGCAAACTAGCATTCCAAGGGGCATAAGTAGCAGAGGCAATGGAATTATTATTGATCCCAACATGTTCGAAAGTAGGATCCCATTCTGGGTTGGGAAAAGAATCAAATTCAACCACAATCATCTGATTGTTAGGAGAGAAACTGTTGGTTGTATTGAAAAGACCCAAGAAGCCGCCAGCGGAATTAGGCGGGATTTGGAAGTGGACGGGAGCCATGAAAAAGGTCAATCCATGGCCGTATGTGGTTTTGTTTAAGGTATCAATGAAGAAGGTGAAATGAGTAGTGAAATCCGATACAGTGCCTGTATTTTGATCCCATATTCGGACTCTATCTTTGTAGATGACGATACCGACACGATTGATGTAATCAACAAGGTTGAATTCTATGGAGCCAACATGGTTGACGGCATCTCCTTGATAAACAATGTCATTCGATTTTTGATCAAATCGTTCCAGTTTGAAAGAAAGTGAACGAGCGAAGGGACTAATGCAATATAAGAAAAAAGAATAGGTGACGATTAGAATAAACAACTGTCGGAAACTTAGAAATGAGGAGGAAGCCATGACCTTTGACATCCTGGCACGGAAACAAGTTAAGGATGAGTGAAGAAAACAAGCGTGATTAATTTGCAGCATCGGTTGCTTATTTATACATATAATAGTACGTGGAACCGTGAGAACTAACCATATTCGTCCTTAGTTTGGTGTCATTTTCCTGTTCATATTATACTTAGTGAGAGTTAATAAGAGTGAAAAAACTACCTCAAATTTTATATATTTTGTATATTCTATTTAAGATTAAAAAAATTATAGATGAATACTCATTTTAAATTTTAATTTGATTTTAAATGGATATTTAATTAAAAATATTATTTTATTATTAATTATTTGATGTTAAAGACATAAAATAGAGAGATTTTTTTCCATCCATGTTACCCATACCAAACAATCTGTTGGAGGAAAATAGGCCCCGACACAACTTGATCTTAAAATAAGTACCTTGCAATTATTAAGGTTTAGCTTCTTGATAAGAGTTAAACCATCATTAAAGGGTCAATGCTTCATAAGATAATCAAAACAAATCTATTTTCCTAACAATAAAACTCAACAAAGACTTAAATAAGATGAATTGAATAAATAAGGGAATGTAGTGAATGTTTGGCAACATCATTTCCATTACTTTTTAGCTAATAAGATTTTAACCTAAAAAAAGACTATTTTAACCAATTTTAAGAGCGTTTGGATGATGACTTATTTTAAACTTAAAGTTTTTTTTATTTATTTATAAAAGTTGTCAATGCTTTTCATAAAACTAAAAATATTTTAAAATCTAGTTTTTACTATTAAAACTTTTGAAAAAAAAACTATGTTTGTACAGAAAACACCTAGATAACCTATAGAACGAAATCCAGTTGGCACAAGTTTTTAAAGTTCACTGGCATATCCTAGAAACAACTTCTAAAGACTAAACATAGTTCCTAATAATTGTTAACATTTAGCCTTTCTCACATGACCATTGAGTCTTCTACTTCTTCTAAGAGTAGATATTGTTTCTTTTGAGATTTGAAATCTTTCTACTCAAAATTAGCTTAAAGTTGAGATATGGATGTCACTCGAATAATTTACTATTAACTAAACAATATTGAATACCCAATAATTGCTTTTATCACACAAGAGTGGACTTGAAAATAGATGGCAGCAAAAAACCATTTGCAAATCTTTTAAAATAGGAATAATCACCAATCGAACTAATTAACTAATTATAGTTTTAAAGATAAACATGTCAATTACAACATTAAATTAAACCAACAAGAAGAAGAAGAAGAAGAAGAAAAGGCACCAATTATTATTCCAATTGTCATATCATGTATTTGAGATCATCTTGTTAGGTATTCTGGGAGTGAAGAATATAAAGAAATATGAATGTATAGTCATTAATGACAATTTTGTAATTTTAAGAACCTTATTTAAATGAATTTCAACTTTTGTGTTTCTCTGGAATAATATTTGCACACAAAGAGTACAATTATCATGGAAGACACAATAACCATGTATTACAATCATAATCACCACAAATATTGGACATAATCACCATGGATATGAGGCATAATGATTATTTATTATGTATTGTCAGGTTCTCAATTATCCATGTTATGTGTGTCTTTGGGATAATATTAACACCAAGAATATAATCATCATAGAAATAAAACATAATTATCATAGAAATAAGGCATAGCCACCATATTATATATTCATACCTTAAGTTAACTATACTAATATCAATAAATTTTGGCGGTTGTTTACATGTTTAAACATTTAAGTATATAATATAATTGAGCTTTATTAATAGATTAATGGTTTAAAATGATTTCATTATACAATTTTTCAACCAATAAACTTGTGCTCAATTAATAACCCTATTTAGAGTTATCTATCAATAGTTATCTAAAATAATTACTTATTTAAAAAGCCTAATATTTTTTTACAATAGTAATTATCTTAGGTAACTACTTTTAATAAATAACTCCAAACAATGTCTCTTGATGCAATGGAATTTATTTGGTGATCATTATGCATAGCTTAGTGATTATCTAATCATACACTATTACAAAAATAAACATAGAAAGTATCATATATAATATTATTTTAATAAGGATAATTATCTATAATTTTTCTAATAATAAAAAATAAGCTAGATAAAGAAAAGGCAGAAAAAATAGACAACAGTTGAGAAATTATAATCACTTTTATAGTGTAAACATAATAGAAAAGGGTATATATGGTGGTTGTAACCTAAAACTACCGTCTACACCTAAATTAATTAATTAATTTTTATTTTTTTTATTTTTTATACTTTATTAAAATTTTATTTTTTCTTTTTTTATTCTTCACTATTAACATAGGGGGGGTTTTTATTTCTCACATTTGCATAAACATAGATAGATACCTGCCATGCGATTTGTTTCTTCCCCAAAACCTTCACCATTGTTTCTTCTTTTACCTATTTCTTCTTCTTCTCATTGGTCACCTATGTTGTTGCTGCCAACCATCCTTCTTTTTCGTTTCTTTTATCCATCATTTCCTTAACATATGTACATTTTCCATCTTCTTTCTTCATAAATTTTTCTCCTCACATTCGCATGAATACACAAAACATGAATGTGTTTCTTTAATTTTGCTATGTTATATATTTATCATATCATTAGAAGCTCTTTGATATCATTGTTATAGATTTTAGTTTAATGTATGTGTAGTGCTGCATGGTGCTACCTATATACTATCCTCTATATATTTTATATGCATTTGGTATATATATTATTGTTGTAATTTGTTGGTAATCTTTTGGTGGATATAACTTTTGACTCAATTGCCTATTTTGGATGAAAATTTCCCATTTCAAGTATTTGTTTTTCAAGATCTACATATTGAAACCATCGATGGGGAACTCTAATATTTTTGGAGCCAAAAAACACTACGTTTGCCTTTAAATTGAGGCTTTTGTAACATATTCTCTTATAATAATATAATATTATAGGATTTAGATGTTTTTATAATAACCTTATATTATAGATGAGCAGTATGACACAGTAGTCAAATGTATTTATATGATTCTTTTATTATTGTTAGATATAATATTATTAATGTGGATCAAAGTGGGAGGGAAGGCAGGATCTAATCAACTTTTCTTTTGATCGATGACAGCATAAATTTGAAGGAAAAATTCAGTTTAATAGAAGATTAAAAACTTGAGATTTGTGCAGAATTGATGATAGTATTCCTTTGAATGTAGATGCACATTCGAAGGCCCTAAAATGAAGAATAACCTCGGCTCTTCTTCAATCTAGAAGGAACTCCAAAAGGGAGAAAGTTGCAAGCAATGCTCGAGACTTGTTGTGTTCAAAAATGATTTCCATTCTTCTTCTCTTTTCATGCATGTACAAGAGGTTTATATAGGGAGAGTAGCCGACACTAACATGGCTTAAACCAGCCGATTATTCTCCTTAATTCAAGCTAAATTTACTTCACTTGAATTAAGCCTATATAATACCTAAAAGTAATCACAATATCATCATCTAAATGATACTAACGATTAACATTACAAAACCACACAATCAACTATGGTACATATATGAAATTACAATATACTTATACTTAGAGTTTACAACAAGTTTAATATACTAATGATATCATCACTATATCTTGTTGTAATGTCATCCCATGTATGTCATAGCCTTGTATACTTTGAATTCTTGTACACTTCTTTTTCGGTGTGTTAACATCTTCTCCTTGCAAATATGTAATATACCTGCAAGAATATCTTGAATCGTTTTCAATACCAAGTATAGACATATTATCAAGAATATTTAAAATGATTGGCTCTAATATTAAGAAAGCTAATTCTTTCTTACCTAGAGAATCAATAGGAATATGAGAATCATTAGATACTCCTACATCAATTATGGTAGTGGAGTATATGTATAGGATCATTAAAGCGATATATGTGAATGATGTATTTCATGGTTGTTGAAGTTGTATATTATTTGTCAATGGAATATTTGAGATAAATTATTTGTTAAAATGTATGCTTGTTTTTTCTTAATGATTTCAAGCAAGTATGACATCTGATAATTTTTAACAAAAATAAAAAGAGATAAAAATTTCATATGAAATAATGACTTTGTTATCTATTGGAATCTTTATTTCTCATGTCTATGTGCTCATGGTAGAGCTCTTACTAAGTCCATAAGAAATAAAAATAACAAGATAGATGATAAAGATCCAAATTAATCATTCAAACTCACAAGGAGACTTGATGTTGTGAGTTAATTTATTTAGTTACTTTTCTTTCTTATAAATATACTATCAATACCTTATTAAAATTTGTTTTTATTTCTATTTTCTTCTTCTTCTTCTTTGAATTCTATATTTTAATATATCAAAGCAAATTGATTAATTTTATGAATAGCCAGTTGATATAAATTAACTTTAATGTAAATTTATTAATGTTATGAGTGATTAGTTGATATAGTAAAAAATGCATATACTATGTTGGGATACAATCATTGATGTTTGTGTATCAGCTGACTAGGTGCAAGTTTTTGTGTGCAAGGAATTGGCTAGTGCAGATTTTATAAAATAAAATAAATAGGTTATAGACGATAGTTCTAATTCAAAACTGCCATTTATACTCAAAAAACATTTTGGAGAAAGAATTTGACAATGATTATGGGATAAAATGGCAATCTATAGTTAACCATAGATGATGGTTTTTAGTACACAATCATTTTTAAATCATGTTATAACACCCCAAATTTTTATAACCTAAAATGTAAATGTTTAGCCTTCTGTTTGAAAAAAATTTAATCTTTAATTATTGATTTAATTATTTTTGTAAGCCTTTGTCTTACAAACATAGATAAATTATTTAATAACTTAATATAACCATTTTTATCAATTTATCTTACTCTTTTTTTTTTAATAAACCCTAAACCCATAATTTTACCAAAATTATTTTCTTAAATTAATACCCTAATTTTTGGATAAATTAATATAATATTTTGCCAACAGCCCAATTTTAATATAATTTCTAATACTAACCCTAAATCTATTTTCCTTTTCTTTTTTTTCTTTTCCTTTTTCCCTTTTTCTTCTTTCCCTTAAGCCAGCTCAGTCTCGCCTCCTTTCTTCTCCTCCTTTTCTCCCTCATGACCGGACCAAATCCTTCTTCTTCTTCTTCCAAGTCTCCCCCCTATGCACGCCTTCCTCCTCTCCGACATGGAACATGCGTCCTCTACATGCTTGTGTCACCACCTTCCCTTCCCGACCATACACCCCCTACAACACTCCCATTGCCATCCCTTTCTTTCCTTTCCTCACCTTACAGCCCCTTAATATTCTCCCTCGCGTGCTTCTTCCTTCCATTTTTTCCCCTGCCATATTTGCCTTACCTGCCACAATTTGCACCACCCACCTACCCATTGCACGTTGAACCAACACCCCTCTCTTCTTCTTCTTCTTCCCTTCCTCTCTTCTCCCTCATGCTCTACTCGCTCCCCTAGCCTTCCACTCTTCTTTCTTTCTTCTTCTCCCAGCCCCTATTTTTCCTCATCACCTCGTCTGCAGCCACCTCTAGCACCTTCACCACCAACCCAACCTCCACTATCAGCCACCACCCTTTTTCCTTCCTAACCTACTTCATCCTCCTCCTATTCCACCTTATCTCTCCTTCTTTCTCCCCTACAGTTGTTTTTACTGATTCTCCCCTACCACCATACACTCTCCCTGTAACATCCACCTCCTCCACTACAACCACCACTAACTCCTCCACCTCATAGCTCCCTACACGACCCCGAGCAACCAATACCCCAACCTCTCTTGCAGCTCTGCATCCTTTTCTCCTCCCTACAACATCTCACCTTGTAACCACCACCTCCATTTGACCACCCCTCTTCCCTCCATTTCCTTCACCACTATAGCTCCTCCCAACTACCTACCGCCAGCCACAACCACCTTAACCTTCACTCTTGCACCATCGCCCGCAACTACCACACACCACCTCCTTTCCTCCTTCTTTTCCTCTTCTTCTCCTTTTCTTCTTCTTATTTTTTCTTCTCTACACCACCTTTCCCTATAGCCTACACCACCACCTCTATAGCCTTCGAAACACCTACACCACACCCTCCAACCACCATCCATCTCTTCCCCCACTTCCTGCACCCAACAAGCAAACCTACACCTCTCACCATCATCCATAACCCTTACCCAAGCCATTCCCCCTTCCATTTAATGCATGGCTCATGCCACACATATAGTGTGAGTTGTTTTTTGTATTTTTATAAATTTTAGATAATATTTAAGGTGTAAGGGTAGTTTGGTAATTTTATATTTAATAAATATTTTTAATAAAAATCCTTATTCCATTTATCACATATTAATATTTAATTAATGATATTATTTTTAGTTATAAATTTTTATTAATGGAGCCTAATCATTTATAAGCAATTACCGGTAAAGTTTGTTTTTGTTGGAAATCAGGCAACCTTTATACTCCGCTAAAATTTTTGGATATCATATGTTAACATATTATGGTTTTGACATGTTTTTTGTATAAAAATGATTAATTACAACTTATCCCATGATTATTAATGTTATCTTGGAAGATGGAAAAAGAAGGCATTACCTTGTATAAGATGTTATACATGTGAAAGGGTGATTAAGAAGGGGTCTAATATTGGAAATTGATGATATATGTTATGGGTATATAAAAATTTTAGGTCAAGTATGTATGGACACTTATAGAAAAAATATTACTATCATGAGGCATAGGGCAATTAGGTCATTTAGACATATTGTGATATTTAACTCTAACTAGGACGCCTAATGTGTTAGAAATATTGCTAAGAATGGATGTAGGAACTTGATGTATTATAAACACATGTTTTAGTAAGAATATCAATATTTTATGGTATAGGGTTATTTCAGTAATTTTTAACATATGTTGGTGATTATTCTAATAAATATGCATGTTAAGTGTTATGTAATGCTAAGAATATGAATAGGGGTTTATGCAATTTGAAATACATGTTTTAGTAGGAATATCAACATTATATAACCTAGGGGAATTTTGTTAATTTAACATGTACTATGGGGATTATTCTAATAAATGTGCATGATAAGCATTACTCGATGTTAAATATGAGAATTAAGTATTATTTGATGCTATATATGAAAACAGGTGTTTATTATCTTAGTATTACCTATATTAGCATGATTATCAATATTACATAGTATAGGGGTATTTTGGTAATTTTACATTTACTATGGTGATTATATGAATAATTATGCAAGATAAGTATTATTTGATATTAAATATGGGAATATCAGTTTATTATTTATTATCACCTATTTTAGCATGGTCATCAATATTACATGCTCTAGGGGCATTTTGGTAATTTTGCATGTATTATGGTGGTTATTTCAATAAATATGTATGATAAGTATTATTTGAAGTTAAATATGAGAATAGGGATTTATTATCTTAGCATCACCAATTTCAGCATGATTATCGATATTACATGATCTAGGAGCATTTTGGTAATTTTGCATGTACTATGGTGATTGTTCTAATAAACATGTATGATGAGTGGTGTTTGATGTTAAGGAGGAAAATAGGGGGTTCATTGCATTAGTAACACCTATTCAACATGAGTATCGATATTAAATGGTCTAGGGATATTTTGGTAATTTTAAATGTATCATGGTGGTTATCCTAATAAATATGTATCATAAATGCATTTGATGTTAAGAGTGAGAATAGGGGTTTGATGTTTTAGAAACCCATGTTTGAGCATAATTATCAATATTATATGGTCTATGGGCATTTTAGTAATTTTGTAGGTACCATGGAAATTGGTTTAATAAACATGCATGATGAGTGTTGTTTTATGTAAGTGTGAGAATAGGGGTTTGCTGTATTAGAAATATATGTTTCGGCATGAATATTAATATTATATGACCTAGGGGCATTTTGGTAATATTAAATCTACTATGGTGATTGATTTAATAAATATACAAGCTATTTGTCATTTGAAATTAAATATGAGAACAGGAGTTTGTTGTCTCAGTATCACCTGTTTCAACATGAATATATGACCTAAGGGTATTTCAGTAATTTTACGCGTAATACGGTGATTATCCTAATAAACTTGTATAATAAGTACTATTTGATGCTAAGTATGACATGTTAAGGTTGTTATGAAATTAGGGTTTTTAAGGGAACATGGTTGTCTTAAGGTGGTAGTAGGGCAGGAGCCATGCATGAGTTGTGCATGTTTGTGTGCTAAATGTAAAATAAATAAAACATAAATAATATAATAATCACTTAAAGTGGAAGATCACTTGAGTCTAGCCTAGTTGTACCTATCGATCTACCAGTAAAAATAGTGATCAAGAGCGTTGTGCCCTAGAAGTTGTACCCTACCGTTATACTAGTAAGAATAGTGGGGTACTAAACTCAAGTAAAGTAAACCACAGAATGATAATAATAACTCTAGGAAGACACTAATCACTTAAAGTAGAAGATCACTTGAGTTGGGTCTAATTGTACTTGCAAGTCCACCAACTAGAATAATGGCTAGGAGTGTTTTGCCCTAGAAGTTGTACCCTATTATTCGACCGATGAGAATAGTGGGGTTCCAAACTCATGTAAATAAATCCATTGGATGATAATAACTTCTGGGAAGACACTAATTATTTATAGTGAAACACCACATAGGTTAGGATCAATTGTTCATTATTTATCGATGCATTAATGAGAATAGTATTCGGTAGCGTTTTATACTAGGGTTGTATTTTATTTGCCACTCCACCGATGAGAACCAAGAGCATGTTGTCCTAGGGTTTTAATTTGATTACTATTCTACTAGTAAGAATAGTAGAGTCCCTGAACCAACGTGGATAAAATCATAAGATGACTATTTATTAAATTAATACCTTAAGTTCAAATAATAATGAATGAGTCGTTATGATTGACTTGTGCAAATACCATTCCTTATTGTGGTGTTATTGAGAAGTTGTGGGTTGATTATGTGATTTATTCTTATTGTTGAGAATAATGTGGCTTTCAAATTATACTTCAAAGAGCATCACTTGAACGTTCCATTGGTAAATTTTAGTTATTTCCAAGTAAATGAGTATTGATAGCATACAATCTTGATGCATGTGGTTATATGGATGATTATCACATTTTAGTTAATATTTGCATAATTTAATATTCACATGATTGAAGTGATGCATCTAATATGTTGCATGTGGGTCATGCATATTAGTCTTGTATAATGGGTTACTCAGTACCATTATACTAAAGAATTCATTACCATCGTACTAAAGAATTCATTACTTATTCAATAAGGATGGCCTTTATAAGTTAGCTCGTGAATTCTATTCAAGGTTATTCTTCTGGTTAAGAGCGTAGGATTATCCAGGATTCTATTCGGTGACTTGAACCGGAAGTTTTAATGTTTTTCTTATAATATTTTTATATTTTTCCTTCCACTGATATTTTTGTAACCATTATTAGTGAGTTTTATTTGGAAGATGAATTAATTTCCCTAACTATTACGCTACTTTGATTTATAACTATATTCTTGAATTTAAGTAAAGTAATTTTTTGGCCTTAGCATTTGATATCATAGTTATAGAGGAAACTGGTTTGGTATTAAGTGTGGTGGTATACCCTAAAATAAACTCTCTTAACTTTCTCTTGTAACCTTTAAAAATAAAATTTTTGTAGTAAATTTTAGTATAACACTTTTCTACATTTTTAAAAACTTTTTTATTTTTTCTTTTATCTTAGACGATGTTTTGATTAGTTGTTTATAGTAAGATAGATGTAGATTACATAATAGTTGTTTACCATCATTATCTAAGGCTATTTTTATATCAGTGATAAAGTGATAATTATCATATAATAATTTGATAATTGTCTTGTCACACAGTGGTAATTCTATACATATGAAGATAGTTTGTAATATTGTATCATATAATAAAGTAGTGATTATTTCTACCATATAATAGTGATCATTATATAACATTGTGCTAATTATCTTATCATAAAATGGTGATTATATACTTATGATGATGGTTTGTTATTACGTAGGTAATTATTATATCATATATCAAAGTGGTGATTATTGTGTTCCTCTTGGCAATTATCCTTTTGCAAAGTGATTTTTACCATATAACTTAGCAATTATCCTATATCAGTGAGTATTCGTTTATATTAAGGTTTTTTTTTCTATTAGTAAAACCCATATAGTGAACAAATGCATAATCTAAAATTACATATAAACAAAAGTAGAATTTGAAAGTTGGACAAGTAACAAATTTTCTTATTATTCCCACATGGTTAAGGATTGAAGATGGTGCTAATAAATTAGAACCTAAACAGAGAATATGAAGTGGGTGGCATGCAACCTAATAATTACTTTAATTTTTTATTATCTATGGATATCATCATTTTCACATCATCATGCTTATCTCATTGTTATTTTTTTCATAACACATAATCACCTCTTTTAGGATAACAGACTATCTAGTATGATTACAAATTGTTGAAAACATAGATGCTACTCTCGAAAATAAAAAAAATCAAATTAGCGATGAATTTTGCTTTTGATCTAAGAAATGCCATTCTCCATAATATCATGTATACATTTGAAAGTAAACAAAAGAAACACACAAAATTCATATGCTTTTAGAAACAAATGCATCCGAAGGTTGTCATTTGCTAACATCACTCACTATCGAAGGTTGTTGCTTGCTTTTGATGGTCGTCGACTATTGTTATCAACTTATCAAGTGTTGGTGAGGATGGATAGAGGTAAGGATTTAATGGAGGTGTATACGGGGATAAAGAAGATAAGGGAGTAGAGAAGCGAGATAGATAGTATTTTTCTTTTAAAAAAATAATAATATCTTACACATTATTATTACCTTACAATATACTCTTGGTGTGAACAATTTGCGACTTGTTTTGTTTTAATTTTATGCCACAACCATAACCTACAACACCTTGATAAGTTTTTTTTTCCCATTAAACTAACAAATCCAAAAGTTGAAGGAAATAAAATACTTGACTAAAAAGGTGATGCAGGAGTATCTCCATCTTATTCCTTTAATGTTGGAGGTTAAATATTATTGAAAATCTTGAACATCTTTATGATAAATTTAATAACATTTTATTAAGTGATTATTGCAAGTATTATATATATTTGCAAAAAGAAGAATTCACTAAAGATATTTAGTATATAAGACAATGGCAATACAAGGGTTACAAAGTTGTATAGAAGACAAATATATAAGATACGAAGCTTGATTACTTGATTATTCAATATATTACATGATTAGGATTTTGTGTAACTTTGATATTTATTAATACTTTGTAATGTCTTGTAATTTGTAATTGTAGACCATTATATGTACAATATAGGTACTACTTTAGTCCTTTATTAATTGGGCTGATTGGTTTGGGCTTAGTTAGTAAAGAATAAATTCGGCCTGCATGTGTATATATGATGGTGCCTTGTATATTTGATAAACAAGAATGAAAGGTATTCGTCGATTGATAAGAATCAAGAGAGAAATCGAAATCACCATTCCTTTCTCTTCAAGTGAATTTATCTTGAGAGTTTAGGCATTATTTGCTAGAGAGATCTTTATGATTTCTTTTTAGAATTGAATTGATCTTGGTGAATATCAAATTTTAAATCGTGGAGCTCGTTGAAGACTACCTCTATATTCAAACATTACATCATCTTTGAGCATCATTTCTACTCCAAGAAATAACACTAAAGATCATGTATTGTAAAAGAAAATTTCAGCTATTATATTGCACATCAAAAGGTACGGTGAAGAAGTGTGCGACAATACATATATACGTAAGTATATACACACACATACTTGATTTTAAAAAAATATTATCTACTTAAATTCAAAATTCAATCCAAAAACTAAACTCATCTAGAAATACGTATATTAGTGTATTAAATTTATTTTTAATTAATAACTAAGTAAAAAAATTCATAAAAATATAAAGGAAAATACAATTATAGCACAAAAAGGTACGCAAAAATTATTATAAAATTAACAATAAAAATGCTGATGACAATAGAAATAATATTAATAATAAATTTATAATGTTTTTATGCCATGTTCTTTTTTTAGTTATTATTATTATTATTTTGTATTAATTAATTATTAATAAAAAATAAAATTTGTACGTTAATATATATTATTTTTAAATGAATTTGATTTTTACGTTTCTGCGTATGACATTAGTGCCTTATTTTTATGTGCGAGTCTCGGTCAAAAAAGTACGGTATCTAATGTGCGAGTCTTGGTCAAAAAAGTACGGTATCTTTCTATTTTATTTGCTTTTCCATTTATCATGTTCGTTGTCTTTCATTCCCTTGACTTTTAGCATTGTACCTGAACAATAAAAATGAAGGAGAGGTTTCATAAATTTTTCAAAAAAAAAAATCTAATAAATTTAACAGTAACTTTAAGCCCAGTTTCCATTATCATAAATCCAAATCTAGAAAAAATTTCTGAAATAAAAGTAATAAATCATTTTTTATCTTTACATAGAATTTTAACTTATCTAAATTTAAATTTAGATGTAAGACTTATGAACAACATACTACATGCTATCACTATTTATATGAGAATAATCATCATTATATACAAAATTAAAGTATTTAAAAGTATTATAATTTAAACATATAAGTATATATAATATAAAAAATTCATATATTATTTAAATGAATAATAAAACTTAAATTAGATAAATATAAAATAACTAAAAATACATATTCATCATTCACGAGCTCTGGAAATAGCTGAAGCTCAAGTGGAGATAGAAAATGACTTCGAAGCTTAAGAGCTACGGCCGACAAGACTTTGACTACATGAGCATGGTGCCCCGTCCCTTGAAATCTGGTCAGTGGGAGTGGGAATTGACTTAAGAGGTGTAGCGTGTAGGTTTGGTGAGCGAATCACCGCCATTTATTCTATTTGAGACGGAATAAAAAAAGAATTAATTAAATTAATCAGATTACAAAAATCCCTCTATTCATTCTAACTTCTTTTATTTTTATTAGCCTTAAATTTAAAAGTAAAAAAAAAATAAATAAAAATGTTATCAAATTTGATAAAAGTATATTCACCCTAATATATATTGTAGACGTGACTTCTATATTTAATTAAAGGGAATTATTATTATTATTATTATTATTATTATTATTATTATTATATATTCATTTACCTTAATTTAAACTGAATTTAAATAATATTCATTCTAATTCACTTAAGTTATATCAACACTATCTAAATAATATTTTAAAATATTTATCCATATTTAATTTTATATCTTTCATCTAAATTTATTTTTAATATTTATTTTTATACCAATTTATCCAAAACCAAACGACTTGTGAGATGGCCAGAAGATAAAGAGGGAAATAACAAAATTGATGAAAGGAGCAAAGATGGAACACCGTAATGAAGGAGAGAGAGTTAAATGGTGAACAAATAGATGAAGAAATGGCCCTTTCTTTTTTTCAAAAAAAAAAACTACTTACTAATATATATATATATATATATAATTATTTAATTAATAGAGTATGCCTTCAATTTATTTCCTCTATGTTGGGTATGTACGGGGAGTATCTAGCAAACAAATTGCGCTCAAACTAACCTAATATTAAATATTCTGATCCAAAAAAACTTAACCCATAATCAAACATAAATATGACAATCGCAAGTACACAAGCTTACTCGGCTTGAAATGATCCCACTCAAATAAATCTAACTCAAGCGAGACCCATACTCGAACATAAACCCAACCTGAATCTGAACAAAAGTTAAATTTGATCTACGCAGATAATATTTTACTTCATATAAATTACTAAATAAGCATTGATAAGCTAACTTAATAAAATCGTGTGGAAAAGAATACAATACTCAATCCACACCACAATAAATAAAATTAAAATAATAAGGCTTCATTCTCTTCACTTTATTTTATATTCAATTAGTGTTGGTAATATCAAATTAGATTAAAGCAATTATTATTATTATTATTGTATACACACACACACACACACGCATATATATGCATGTATGTATAGTTATAATTATTGCTATAATATATCTATATAAAGATATATTATATTTTTAAAAATAATAATAATTAGTAATAATAATAATAATAACAACAATTATGATTAGTGATTATGATTGTCACAACAAATACAACAATAATTATAATTTAAGTTAAATATTATTTTCATCCCTCTTAAATGCTATCTTTTTTTTATTTAATTTTAGTTTGTGTATAAAGAAAGTGTTGGATTTGATCCTTATAGTTTTTGTTTTTTATCTAAACTAGACCCCCTACTCCATCATTTACTTATAACAACAAGATAATATATGCTCTCTCTATTAGTCGACTATTAATATACTATTTTAAATCCTAATAATTATATCACAACAACTATTTACCTAATCAATTGAATGTATGCTTCAATTTAAACTAAAATAAAGTTCCTCAGATCTTCGATCCCCTCTCATAGAATTATTTAATTTCTACTTCTCCCTCCTCATTCTTCATACTCCACAATTCGGGACAAAGTATCCCACTCCTCTTCTTTGCATAGATGTGTTTCCCCTTTGTTAAACCAAAACCCAAGGTCTCTTTTTTATTTCATTAACTTAACCATACCTTTTGAAAAAAAAAAGAAACAAATTTCTCTTCAAATCGCCCTCTATACCCTTCATTCATGTATCAATTTAATTTGTTTTAGTTTAATGCATTTGTAGTCACTTTTGTACAGGAATGGAATGGATACGCAAATAAATAACAATAATACACATCTTGAAAAACTAAGAAACAGGAACACAAAAATAGTAACAAAAAGAAAGGTCAATTCTTGAACTACTAGAAAACTAAAGCGTTAGGAAATGTAAATCGACTGGTTCAATTTAATCAAATGGATGAAATGAGTCAAACTCAGATGGATCGACCAGCGCATCAAATTGATCGATTGGTTCTGTCAAACCAATTGAATGGTTTGGAATGTCATCAACTTGTTTGACCAAGCATTCCATGGGTTTCACTATTGCTGAAACCCATTTGCCTCTATTTAAACTCATCGATTAATTTTACCAAATCGATCGATTAACTGATTTAACCAATCAGTCCATGGGTTTTACTACTGTAGAAGCTCATCGGCTTCTATTTAAACTCATTGAGTTATTTCATCAAACTGATTGGTTGGTTTAACTAAACAGTCCATAGGTTTTATTCCTACAAAAGCCCATTTGTCTCTATTTTAACACATCGAGACTAGTATCCTCAAATCGATCAACTAGTTTATAACCTATCGACCAATTTGAATAAACCAATTGATTGGTGATATGATCACATCGACTAGTCTTATCATACCACATCACTGCTTATATATAATCATAAAACCAACTATGCACTACAAATAACCAATCAATTAGTTTGCACAATGATAATTTTCCACTTCTGGTCTGAACATAAGTAGTCAACTACCAACAATCAACTGGCTATATAACCAACTCACTAGTTCGGCCATACCAATCGACTGGTGAAACCCTTATAAATAAGGTCCCTCTACATTTATTACAACCACTTTTCAACTACATTGATTGTGGAATTAATCTCCTACTCTCAAATCATTCAATTGATCATTCAAACTTTCTAAACTTTAGTATTCTGAGTTTTTATTAAAAAGTGCTCTTTGCTCACTTCCATTAGCTAGAACTATTCTCAAATTATAATATTTCTTACTACATCTCATGAAAAGTTTTACATTTCCATATCTTTCATTATTAGTGAAAATTATTTGTAATCACAATCGCCTTACAAAATTTATTTCAAGGGGTTAGTGAGTGTTTGCTAATTATTCTTTAGAAATTTTGATGGAGAGTCTAGAGAAGATAAATAGGTGAAGTTGTAAATCATTTCTTAGAATGCTATTGAAATCATAAAGCTCATAAATTAAGAGAAGATTGATCATCAATAAAAACATATTACTATTTCATAATCTAAAAGGTAGAACTTTTTGGTAGTGAATGTAAAGAGTAAGTCACTCTTGAACCATTCTATATTATGTGTAAATTTTTATTTTGTCATTTTCATTCCATAAAACCCTATTCACCACCCTTTAGGATGTTTTCAATTGGTATCAGAGCAAGGACATCTCTCAAAAGATTCAACAAGTAGAGGTGAAAAAGATATACAAATGGAATGGATTCCATTGTTATAAATAAAGGCATTCCCACCACTAAACTACCATTATTCAATAGTGAGAAATTTGCCTACTTAAAGAACAGAATAATGTTCATCATCAAATCACATGACCATGACATGTGATCAATAGTCACTAAAGGAAACTCACTCTCAATGATAAATCCATCATGATTCTTTTATGTGGGCTTGGTGAAAGAGAGTACCACCATATCCAATCATGCTCAACTTCAAAGAAATATGGGATAATCTCATCCTCACCCATGAAGGAACAAAGGAGGTGAAGGATAAAAGAATCATTGTTCACACTAGAGAGTATGAACTCTTTAGCATAAAGCAAGGTGAAAGCATCAACAACCGAAGCAACTGCTTCACCACCATTGTCAACAATCTCAAGGTCTTAGGGAAAGAAATCACCAAAGAAGAGAAAGTAAGAAAGATCTTGTAAGGTATTACAAAAGAATGGAGTCTCAAGGTGATATTAATTGAAGAAGCCAGAGATTTATGCAAAGTAACAATTGAAGTTCTCTTTGAAAATAACATGGTTCATCAATAAAAAAGGAAGATAGATTATGTGAAAGAAAGAAGAATCCCCTATCACTAAAAGCCTCCACCTCCTCTAGACAATAAAAAATGGTTGAAAATATGGGTGAAATGGAAGATGATGAAGGAGAAGAGGAACCTTACGTGAATGAGGAAGAAGTGGACTTTATAACCACTCAATTCAAAAGGTTCCTCCGAACAAGAGGAAATATAAATGAAAGATCAGGAAGGCCTTCCTCAAGCAACATAAGGACACTTAGATAATCTAACACATATGATAAGATCAAATGGCATAATTATGGAAAAGCCAGGCATGTTATCCGTGATTGCTATGAATGAAAAAAATAAAATTGCTAAACAAATGGCAAGGAATAAAGACAATATAAGTAACAATGAAGGAAGACAAGGACCAAGAAAAGCCCCGGCTTCCTTTGGCAAAAGTGAAGGTGAACCCTATGATGAAGAGGAAGAAGTTGCCAACCTTTGTTTTATGGCTCTGGGAAAGAGATTATCAATCTCTACCTCATTTACCAGCTTCGATGATGAAGATGACATTGATGAGGTACGGTCTTATTTACTCTACTCATATAGTGACCTTGTTATGTGTCTTACATGATTCATTACATGATAATGATAGATTTACTAAGAAAAAAAATACAACATGAAGAGGCTTCTTAATCACTTAAATAACTAACAAACTCTTGCATTAAATGAAAAGATTCTTCTTAAATCTCGCATGTCTCTTGTCAAAACTGAGCAAGTAAATAAAATAACTAAATTTAATGAATAAAAGGAATATATTTTTTGTGATCACAAGGTTAATATAGATCAATTTAAATGTAAAATAATTGATCTACAAGAAAAATGTGATAAATTTGTAAAGATTTCTTAACTTTCACAAAGGGTGAAGAAGACTTAAATGTGTTGTTAGGTGCTTAATGGTATTGTAAGGACTGTGAGGGCTTAGGCTTTGGAAACAAAAAGGTAATTAAATGCCAAAAACTAAAGAATATTTTTTTTGTAAGAGCTTCCAAATCTCATCAAGTGAATTGTTCTCCTACATGAAGTAGTTGTAATGTATGTGAAAAAATTAGACACTCATCTACAATATATAGGCATGTAAAAAAAAAATGCAAAATTCATCTCCACTCATAAGAAAAGGATTTTAAACAATATGTGCAGTAAATATGGTCATGTTGCTTCATCATGAAATTTTACAAAAGGTACAAAGGTGATTAAAAAATTTAAGTAGGTGTGAGTACCTAAAAGGACCATCCTGTATGAATTGAACACTAATCCAGTAAGTACCCATTTAAAGGGTACCTAAACTGAGATATTTGTGCTTGTAGGTAAGCTTTCAATGCAAGATAATAAGCTACAAATGGTTCCTTGACGGTGGATGCTTAAGACACATGATGGGTTATCGAATCATCTTCTTTAAGCTAACTCTATATGATTTTGGACGCATGACCTTTGTAAATAAATCAAAAGGAATGATCATCGGCATTGGTAGAATTAGTATTGGTAACTCTAAATGCAATACCATAAAATCTTATAAAATTTTAATTTTGATTTATTGGATATGTTAACCTAACATACTTATCTTATTTTACTTCAACTTAACCCAAACCCTGAAAAATTTATATATAAAATTTTTATCATGCCCAACATTTAACCCTAAACCTAAACCCAAATTCCACACTAAAAAAATTCCCCTTTCCTTTTTCATTCCTTCCTTCCTTCCTTCTTTCTTTCTTTCTTTCTTTCTTTCTTTCTTTCTTTCTTTCTTTCTTTCTTTCTTTCCTTCTTCCTTCCTTTCCTTTATGTTTTTGTTTTCTTTTTCTCCTTTCGGGGTTACACCGGCCCAGTCCAACTACCTCTTCTTCTTTTTTTTTCTTTTTCTCCTTCTTGGGTTACACGTACCCCTCCCTTACCCCTCTTGGCTATGCACCCCACCATGCACACCCCACACTATTTCCTTATTGCTCCACCTACAACCCTACACCCTATGTATACACCCTACATCTACACCCTACTCCCCATCCTTCCTCCCTACAACCATACATGCCGAAAGATCCCCTCTACCCTCTCCTTGTCACATTCCCTCTCCCATAACCCTTACTTATATATATAACCCCTAACCACCTTCCTCTTTTCCATTCCCTTATTGATGAGCCACCCAAAGCCTCACCCTTCTTCCCCTATTTTTCTCCTTTCTCCCTTCTCTGATTCGATCCTCTAGTGTTGCTGCCAGTTCCGCCGGCCAAACCCACTTATGGCCTTCCATCCCTGAGCCGACCTCCCTGCCACCTCCCTTCCTTTCCTACACCATGCCAACACCCCTCACTATTACCTCCTTCTTCCTCTCCTATGCCTATAGCCATGATTGATTGCACTACTGCCACTAGCCCCCTCTTTTCCCCTTCTTTACCACCACCATACTAGCAACACCCCACTTTAGGACCCTCAACCAACATCACCACCACACCAAGCCCTCATTTCCTACTCCTTCCTTCCCTCTCTCAACTACTCTTCTTCCTACACCGCCATTGGCCACTAGCTCCACCAACACTACCTGCAACTGACTCCCTCTAGACCCAACACCACCATCACCTCAACCCTAGCTCCTAATGATCACCCCTCCTCTAAACACTGTCATCATTATTGTTGTCACCCTCGTTGTGCGCTACCCTACCCAATCTTTTCCACTTTTGTTACCTCCCTTT
The DNA here is from genome assembly GCA_039764185.1 of Tamarix austromongolica. NCBI lineage: Eukaryota > Viridiplantae > Streptophyta > Magnoliopsida > Caryophyllales > Tamaricaceae > Tamarix > Tamarix austromongolica. Next base: position 84,586,659 of record CM077818.1, on the reverse strand, counting down.
CCTCCCCCTCTTTTAGTCTTATTTTAGTTCAAAATCTTTACAAAGTATAAACTTTGTATGTAATTATTTCTAGGTGTTATTTTGATGGCATTGGAGGAGGAAGCGTAGGTCTTACGTGCTTAGAGACTGGATCCGCTTTGGTAAGGATACCTAACATAGATAATGTTTTGTTGTGTTATAAAATATATCTGTATTTGTTTTGATGTGTTGATAGAACGGTATAAAATGTTACTTAACTTTGGTATTATATACATATACATATACATATACATATATATATGTGTGTGTGTGGTTTTGCATGATGGTAGAAGAAGGTAAAAAAGTTGTGTGACTATGTCTTTGTTGAATATAAAGTAACTATGTATAATCACACCCGTGATTTTATGATATGGTATATGTTGGAGTTTCAAGAGTTTTTCAAGTTGGGAGTCCTATGATTCGGGATTGGAAAATAGGATTTTTAATGACCTAGGGGAATTTTGGTCAATATGGTTAAAAATTAGCATGCTGAGTACCTTAAGGTGTTAGTTGACTCAAAATAGGTTTAGGGTACTATATGAAATAACTGGAGTGAAGATGAAGGGTTTATGGCTAATAAAGAAGGGGAAGGCTCTCAAGTGTGAATAGTAAAACCCATGGGGGGACCATGATCACATGTGCAAAAAGTGGGTGGAGGCCTTTATAGAGTTCTTGCAATGTTAGCCTTAGCTACCAGCCACACCTCCACATCATCTACAGGAGAGTATCGGAAAAGATTGGTTTCAGAGGTTTACTAGACACCACCCTCCACTCTATGCTAGAAAGGAGGATCCTGTCATTCTGGAAGGGTAGAGCCAAGATATGGATCATACCTTCGAGGTAGTTGATTTTCTACTATCTCATAAGGCGATCCAAGAAGCATTCTCTCTGTAGGAGTGTTGATGCCTTGTGGGTAGGTTGTCGTACCCTAGAAGGACCACTAATGTCCTAGGAGGATACCAAGACAACTATTTGTGCCAAGTTCTACCTAGATAGCCTCAAGGGGGACAAAATAAAATAATTCATGCAACTAACTTAGGGAAGCATGATAATGAAGTAGTACTATACCCGGTTCATAGAGCTACTTAGGTTTGCATCTGGCATAGTGGCCAGTGAATCGATAGTGGTATACTAGTTAGAGAAAGATTTCCATTCCACTATTTGTAGGATGATGAGTATGGTGGTCTTCCAAGACCTGGCCACCTTATACTAGCAAGTGTGCATCGCCGCCATTATGGTATAAGAGCAGGCTTCTATCCTCGGAAAGAGAAAGCCATATATATAGGGTTCCAGAGGTAGGATCTAGCTTAGAGGGATGTACCTTTAGGATTTTAGTAGAGGCGTTAGATAGGGGTTTATGTAAGGTATCAGGAGCTACTAAGGTATTTTTCCTCCCGACGGTGTGGTAGAGACCATCCAAGACGTGACTAAGGGGGTAGACTAATGTGTTGTCGACTCTGTGGCAAGCCAGGCCATTGAACATTTAAGTGTCAACATTAAAGGAGTTTTTACCATCTTTTAGAAGGTCAGTTCTAGTAGAGGGAACCATTGGTACCTCAGCATCTGGCTTAATATCAATAAGCATACTAGCTGCTACCCCCGCAGTTTCAGTAGAGGGCACTTGCCCCAATGGATAAACAACCTAGAGAGGCTAAAGGGAGACCATAGTGATCTTAACCATTTTGTTATAGGGAAGGACCTACCTAGGGTGCTAGGTGATATCGACGAGGATATTAAGGTGGATAGTCAAGTGGGCACCTGAATGTTTTCAGTCAGATAAAGGCTAATTGGTAGTTGGATGTAGTCATGGGCATGTTCACCATTCTTTCCCTATCAATGCATATGATATTTGATTTGAGTGCTTCCTTATCGTTTGTACCTAATGTCTTTATTTCTAAAGCTGCTTGATCACCATTTGCTAGTGTAGCTATATCTGTGATGTTTTCCTCGAGGGATATATTAGATCACACTAGGCTTTACACGGAGGTGGCCTTAGTGATAGGAGAGGTAGGCTTCCGAGGGGACTTGGTCGAGATGGACCTACAAGGCTTTTATGTCATAATAGGGATTGACATGTTGGGGAGGTATCGAGTAGTGATAGACAGTGCACGAGAATGCATAGTGTTACGTGGACTATAGATTTACTAGGGTCTCCTATAGAAAATGCAAACCCAAGCCTACAACTAAGGTTGTATCTACCCACACGCTGTACACATTGATGCAAAAAGAATACCCCATTTACCTATGTAGTGTTCATGAGTTGAACAAGGATTTGGTAGCCTTAGAAGACATTCCAGTTACCTAGGACTTCCCCGATGTGTTTTTGGAATAGATACCTGGAATGCCACTAGTGCATGAGATTAACTTCACCATTGAGCTAGTACAATGGGTGGAGCCTATGTCAAGGGTACCTTACCAAATGGTACTGGTTGAGTTACGCAAATTGAAGACTCGATTGGAGGAGTTATTTTCTCACAGGTACAACTGCCTAAGTGTGTCTTTATGGGGAGCACCAGTCCTGCTCGCAAAGAAGAAGGATGAGATCCTTCATTTCTGTATTGACTACTAGGACCTAAATCAATTGACAATGAAGAATTGGTATTAGCTCCCAAGGATTAATGACCTTTTTGACCAGCTTTAGGTTGCAACTGCCTTCTTAAAGATTGACTTGAGGTTAGGGTATCACCAGCTGTGTATTGTAGATGTGGACGTCATGAAGACAACCTTTAGGACACAACATGGAAATGATGAGTTTATGGTGATTCCCTTTAGGCTCATCAATGTGCTTGCCATCTTTATTGATTTGTTGACGAGGATCTTTCAGCCATTCCCTAGCAATTTTTTGGTTGTGTTCATTGATGACATTTTGGTTTACTCTTAGGGTAAGGAGGAACACGAGCAACACCTACGCACCATCTTGTCCCTCCTTTGAGAACATAGGTTGTACACTAAACTCTCAAGTGTGGATTCTAGCTTTTAGAGGTTGCCTTTTCTAGAACATGTAGTATTAGCAGGAAGAGTCGTCATGGGTTCAACAAATATTGTGGCAATTACAGAGTGGAAGGCACCCGATAATGTTTATGAGGTTAGTAGTTTTGTAGGTATGACCAAGTACTACAAGCACTTTGTTTAGATTTTCTCAAGGTTCATGCACCCCTTGATGAATGTTTAAGAATACCACCAAGTTTTAGTGAGATGATACCTATATGGATACATTCTGGGAATTAAAGAAGTGCCTAACTACAACACTGATTTTGACTCTACTAGCAGGATCAAATGGTTTTGAGGTCTATAGTGATGCATCTTGAGCTATGTATTGATGGAGAACGGTAAGGTGGTTGCCTATGCTTCTTGCTAGCTGAAGCAGCATGAGCACAACTGCCCTACTCATGACCTAGAATTGGTTGTGGTTGTCTTCGTGTTGAAAATTTGTAGACATTACTTATATGGGACAAGATCTAAATTTTTCATCAACCAAAGAGTCTCAAATATATATTTACCTAAAAGGAGTTGAATATGAGGTAGAGGAGATGGCTAGAGCTAGTAAAGAACCATGACATTGAGTTAACCAACCACGAGGGTAAGGCCAATGTTGTTGCAGATGCTTTGTGTAGGAAGACATCATACTCCTTTAATTCTTGCATTGTGGCTAAACATTTTCTTGAGGAACTCGATAAGATAGGGGTAGAGCTGATTTGGTAGGGTGACTTGGAGGTTCGGATGGGTGCCTTATTAACTACACCAATGGTGTTTGACAAAATTTGAGCTAGGCAACCTAGAGACATTAAGCTTGAGAGGATCCAATAAAAGATACAGGATGGTCGAGCAGAGGGTTTTTAGATCCATGATATGGTAGCATTCACTACAAGGGGTGTTGGTGTGTACCTCAAGGTTGCACTAATCTAAAGTGCTGTATTTTGGAAGAAGTTTATTGTAGCCCCTAATCTGTTCACCCAGGATGGGATAAGCTGTACAAGGACCTTAAGTGGATCTATTAGTGGGCTACCATGAAGTAAAAGGTAGCAGAGTTCATGATAAGATGTGTAACCTCTTAGAAGGTTAAATTTGAGTACCATAGATCTACAACGTTAGTCCAACTTATGGAGGTGCTGGGATGGGAATGGAACTCCATATCTATGGATTTTGTGAGTGGACTACCGAGGAATTGCAGTGGGCATGACATGATATGAGTCATTATGGATAGATTGACTAAATTAGTGGTTTTCTTACTGATGAAGTCGACCTAGAGCATGGATCAACTGGTCGATGCCTACATGATGTTTATGGTGAGAAGGCATGGTACACCTACCAATATTATCTCCGATAAGGATTTGCGATTCCTTTCACACTTCTAGGGGAAGTTGTGGGAGGCTATGGGAACAAAACTAAAATGAGTACCACCTTTCATCCATCTACAGACGGAAAAACTGAGAGGATGATTTGGACACTTGTAGACATGTTACAAGCTTGCAATATGGATTCCAAGGTATTTAGGAGGATCTTCTATATTTGGTGAAATTCTTGTACAATAATAGTTATCATGATAGTATAGGGAAGGTACCCTTTGAGTCACTGTATGGGTGCAAGTGTAGAGTACCCTTGTGTTGGAGTGACATCAACAAGACTATTATACTTGGACAAGAAATGATTGAGGAGATGACTCAACAAGTTTATTTGATCTAAGATAGGATGAGATCAACTCAAAGTTGTTAGAAGATTTATGTGGATTAGAGATGCCTTAGTGATGGTTTTGAGCTGGGGGATAGAGTTCTACTAAAGGTTTCACCCACTAAGGGAGTGTAGAGATTTGTTAGGAAGGGAAAGCTGAGCTCGAAGTATATTGGTCCTTATGAGATTCTTAATAGAGTTGGTGAGGTTGCTTATAACTTAGGGCTTCTACTAGAATTATCTCGAGTTCATAATGTCTTCCACATCATGCAACTACAAAAGTACATTACAGATACCTCCACATGATCCAACCTAATGAGATCAAGCTTGAAGACTCCCTGCCCTATGAGGAGAGGCCCTTGTAGATTCTTGACACCAAGGTACATGAGACCCAGATTAGTTCATCCCCACTCGCGAAAATCCCTTAGAGCTAACATGGAGTAGAAGAAGCAACTTGGGAGACAAAAAAAGACATGCAAGAGATGCACCCCATCCCTTCATCATAGGTGTGTTAGATTCCAGGATTACTTCCTTTTAAGGGGGTAGTATCTAGCAGCATGATATCACCTCTGTTTAACTTAATCATCAAGACCACCCTTTCTTACACCCCTATATTTCCTTCCCTAGCTTTGACTTTCGAATTTAGGGAAAAACTCTTCTTTTAAGAGGGTAGGGGCATGTGGGAGGGGAAAGTAGGCTTTTCAATGAACTAGGGACATTTTGGTCAATATGGTTAAAAAGTGGTATGTTGAGTACCTTAAGGTTTTAGCTAACTCAAAATAGGTTAAGGGTAATATATGAAATAATTGGAGTGAAAATGAAGGGCTTATGGCTAATATAGAAGCGGAAGTGTGAATAGTAAAACCTAGGAAGGAACCATGATCACATATGTGAAAAGTAGAAGGTTAGCACTAATAATTGAGATTAATGATGGTGTCTTGTGTAGGCATACATTTTTGGGGAGTCATTTGAGCTTTAGAGAAGGAGTTGTGCCAAAATGTGAAATTAGGTTGTTGGAGAGGCTCAAATGGTAACCCTAGGGTAGGTTATTATCATATGTGTAAGACGAAGGAGTTGGACCGCAACCTTGGGACATGATTTTAGTAATAAAATTTTGATAATGCATATTAGATTTAGTAGTTGTACAAGGTCTAAGGGAATAATTATGTTTAAATGGAGAAATTAGGGTTTTGGAGGAGGTCTGAATAGTAATCCTAGAGTTATGTTATTATTGTATGTGTAAGCTATGAGATTTAGACAAAGGTTTTGATTCAATGGTTAATAACAACATTCTATGAATGTGAATGGAAATTGGGGACCAAACAAGTACTAGAGAAAGAACTATTCTAGGTATAGAAAATTAGGGTTTTGGAGGAGACTTGAATAGTAACCCTAGGGTAGGTTACTATTGTATCTGTAAGATGTGGGTATTAGACCATGATTATGGATTAAGTGGTTAACAATAACATTTTAAGATTGGGTATGGGAATTGAGGACTAAGGAAGTACTAGTGGAGAGAGTATGCTAGGGTTGTAAGATTAGGGTTTCTAAAGGAAGCAGGATTTGTTATAGGGTATGTGTTGGGATGGTGACTTGCATGATTATGTGTACATGAATGCACGGTGACCTTGAAATAAATAAAGTACGAATAATACAATAATAACTTAAAGTGGAAAATCACCCAAGTCGGGGCCCGTTGTACCTGTCCATTCCACAAAACGAGAATGATGCTCAAAAGCATTCATTCCATCGGTTGAGAATAGTGGAGTCTTTGAATTGAAGTTAAATAAACCATTGAATGATTATAACTCTTGATAAGACACTAATTACTTAATATGGAACAACATGTGGATCAAAACTAGTTGTACTTTGATTACCATTCCACCAATTGAGAATAGGGGGTCTCTAAACCCAATGTGAATAAAATCATGAATAATTATCATGATGCTATTACTGTATGATTTAGAGAGGAATAAATAAATCGATAAGATTATCCTTTGTGCATGCCACATCTTATTGTAATATTATGAACTTATTTGACACTTGTTGACTATATTGTTATCTTACTTGGTACTTAGTGTACTAATCGTCAGTATGTAGCGTACTAATCATCCTTCTTGTGAGTGCTTCTCATTCCTATTATCTTAACCAATTAAGAGAAATCAAGTTTGGTATTTATTCCTATTTCCACCAAATAGACCCATCATTAGGACTAAATGGTTATTTAGAAACAATCTAGATGAGGGTGGTGTTGTGGTTAGAAACAAAGCGCTATTGGTTGCCAAAGGATACAACCAATTGAAAGGCATTTATTTCAAGGAAACCTTGGTCCTTATACCTAGACTCGAGGCTATATATATGATTATTGCATTTACATCATCCATGTGCTTTACATTATATCAAATAGATGTCAATAGTCCTTTCCTTAGTGGTTTTATTGAAGAAGAGGTGTATATTAAGAAACAACCCTGTTTTGAAAATGACTCAAGACCTGATCATATTTACAAACTCAACAAATCACTTTATGACTTAAAACAAGCTCCTAGAGTTTGGTACAAAAGGATGAGTAAGTTTTTATTGGAAAAATATTTTAAAAGAGCTAAAATCAATACAAATATTTTTCTTAATAAAGCCAAAAATGACTTATTTCTCATAAAAATATATGTTGAAGACATAATATTAAGTGTTACTAATGATTCCATGTGCAAGGACTTTTCTACCTTGATGTGTAGTAAGTCCAAAATAGGTATGATGCGTGAGTTCACCTTATTCCTTGGACTTCAAATCAAGTAATCAAATGAAGGAGTATTTTCCTACCAATAAAAGTACACAAAATAATTGCTCAAGAAGTTCGGAATGCATGAGATCAAACCTTATAGTACACCTATGGCCACTGCCACAAAGCTTCACATGGATGAAAAAGGTAAACCAGTTGATCAAAAGTGATATTGAAGTATGATCGAATCACTTCTTTATCTTATAACATCTAGACCTTATATATTTTTATGTAGTATATGCTTATGTGCTAGATTTCAGTATAATCTCAAGGAATCTCATATGACTGCGATCAAGAGAATCCTTAGGTATCAAATTGGCACACATAACCTAGGCTTGTTTTACCATAGTGATACTCTTTAAGGCTTAGAAGGATATTCTGACATTGATTTTATGGGATATAAAGTTTATAGAAAAAGTACTTTCGATACCTGTTAATTTCTTATAAAGTCTTATTTAATTGGAATAGCAAGAAACAATATAGTGTGGCACTTAATATAGTTGAAGTAGAATATATAGTTGTTGGTACTTATTGTGAACAAATAATCTAAATGAAATACCAAATAAGTGATTATGGACTTAAAATTGAAAAAATTACAATCATATGTGACAACACTAGTGCTCTATGTCTCACTAAAAATCTCATTCATAAGAGACCATGTTGATAAAAGGCGATATAAGTGTAGAATTTGTAGATACGTTACAATAATGGGGAGACATCTTACTAAGACATTAAATGAAGAAAGATTCACAATAATTAGAAGAGAATTCATAATGACATTTCTATGATTTAAATTATCTCTCTCCCAACATTGTGAAAATTATTATAAAGGGTAAGGATAAATCATGAAAAATCATAATAACTTGGCTTAAGATTGCATAAATTTGATTCAAAACATGAACTATAAGAAAATTAATTAATGAGGAATATTTAAGGGGAAAATGGGATTATGGCTCTCAATAGAAGAGGATATGAAAAATTGAAAATGTGACTTGAATGGATGAACCAGTCTATTAGTCAACAAACCAGTCGATGGGTTACGAGGACTATTTAACTGGTTAGTAAAAACCAGAGGGGTAAAATTGTTATTTTTATGGCTAACCTAAGCAACACTAGTGGATTGAATGATAGTCAATCATTATTATGAATAGTCAATTGATATACTTAAACCAAATGATTGGTTCATCAGGCATATAAATATGGCCTCACCTATTCAACAAAACCCACAATACCCCTTTTCTCAAACCCATTGACTCCTTTTTAACCACATCCTACTCCCTCACTCAAATTGATCAAATCTTCATCAAAGCACACAACATTGAACTTCTCAAGGTTGAATCGACAACACAAATCATTTCTCAACTACAATCTTCATCGAATTCACTCTCACTCGCTTGAATCTAGGTAATTCACCAAACATTTGATTTTTACATTTTCCTTCAATCTATTTATATTAAGACTAAAGTAGGATGCATTTGCACTCTCTCAGATAATTTCACACAAAAGGTGTATTGTTTGTCATTATTTCTCATCAATTGTGAAAATTCTCATTCTTGAATAGCCTTGTTTCTCACCTGTCAAATAAAATTTTGAATTCTTCTTATTGTGGTGTGATGAAAAAGAGAAAAATAACTACTTTTAGCACCATTTGTATGGTTCCTACTACTCTTCCCACTAAATAGTCTCGTACCCAATCAAGTTGTTTGGCTCGGATGACCATTCGCATTGAGGAACCTAGTACTTCACTTCACAAGTCTCCATCTTGGAAATCCTCTTCCTATTCTTCATCATCTTCTTCTTCTTTGGAAGAAGCTAGATGTCCTTCCCCATCTCATTCTAGGCCTGCTGCTCATCCTACTCCTTCCTCATCCACTAGAGCACCTATTTTATCTACATCTCACTTAGCTATGACCACCGAGGAGTCCTCTCAATCTAGCTATTTTTTAGGACTATGGATGACCAACAATTCTAGATAAAATCTTTTCACAAAAATAAAGTACTCATAGAAAAATGCATTTATGTGATATCATGCACTAACCAGTTCAAACTTCCCTTTATCCAGTCCCTTTCTAACCTTCACATTCGCCCTCTTTTCACTCTCAATGATCCAGTCTACCTTGACTATTAGTATCATGCACTCATTCAAATAGAGATGTGATTGAAATTCTTTTTTTGATCCCTTCATTGATGATTCCCTAGCTGATGCCACTAGGATCGAATATGTTATGGTTGACATGGCTAACTCAAAGGAAACTGAAAGTTGGGACTTGGATGTCTAGTCCATGCCTGTCTTCACTGCTCTAGCTGCACCCTTCCACTTGCCCACCTTTGTTCTCCCTTGAGTAGGACTTGTACATTTATCTTAGGTTTAGATTAGTTATAGTTTGCTTATTCAACTTATATTGCTTGTATATAATATATCTCATATATTAATAAATGCTAATCACTAATGATATGTTAAATATTTTCTCTTTCTTATATATATCAATTTTAGTTGCCCATTATACTAATTATTCATTCATTTTTTAAATAAACTAAAAGCTTTCAAATATGCCTTGCTCAAGGAGAGTATTCTATATCTTTCCCTCGTGTGTACTTATGCCTATTCCTTAATATGTGCATGTTATAGGGGAGTTTCCCCTCTCTATCGAGTGATTCTTTGTCTCTTTTGCTTTTAGGATGCCCTCTCTTATCACCCTTTGATGATGCCAAAATGGGGAGAGAACTTGAAAGTTTAGATTGAAAGATGTGAAATTTGTAAATATCTTACCTACTACATATTCATTACCCTTCAACATTTACAATCATGCACTTTCTTTTTTTCAGAATAAAAAATGGGGAGAGAACCTGAAAATTTAGATTGAAAGATGTGAAATTAAGTTTTCAAGCACAAGAGAACAACACATGAAAGATAATCAAGACTTGAAGGTTAAGGATTATATTTCTTAGGTCTTATGTTTCATGTAAAGAGTTAAGTTGAGCTCAAATTTTGATCATAATTCTTTAGAACGTTTTTAAAAAACTTGAGTTGAATTATTTCATAAGAACTCATGAATGATCTTAATTTGTGAACTCATCAAAAGTGTTTTAAAACTAAATAGATGGTTCTAGTCGGAACCAGTTGACCGGTCTCAAGATAGATCAACTAGTTCAATTTAATCAAAGGTATGAAATGGGTTAAATTCAGAAGGATCGACTGACACATCAAACCTATCATCTAGTTTGACCAACAATTCCATGTGTTTCACTCCTACAAAAACCCATCTACCTCTTTAAAATCATCAACTAGTTTCACCAAACCGATCAACTGGCATAAGGAAAGCAATTGATTGGTTTGACAAACCAGCCCATGGGTTTCAATTTTGTAAAAAACCATCACCTCTATTTCAACTCATTATCTAGTTTCACCAAACTAATCAACTAGATTGAGGAAACTAATTGACTGGTCTGATCAAGCAGATCATGGGTTTCACTCTAACAAAAACCTATATGCCTCTATTTAAACTCATCAGCTGGTTTGACCAAACAAATTAACTAATTTGACTAAATAGATTAACTAGTTTGTCGTAATTGATCAATTGGTTTAACCAACCAATCTATGGGTCTCAGTCCTACCGAAACTAGATTGTCTCTATTTAAACATATCAACTAGTTTTGCCAAACTGATCGATTAGATTATAACCAATCAACTATAGAGTTATTTACATATTAGGTTCTTTTATTCTTTTAATTTTCTAATAAGGTTTATCTCTCGCTCTCTCTCTCTCTCTCTCTCTCACACACACACACACATATGTGTGTATGTATATTGTATCATGTAGGTCCATTTTTAGATTTAACTTCTTTATTATACCCTTAACATAACTAACTTAATCCAAAACCTAAACTTAAGGAAAGTTTCTAATTCTAATATTGAGTAAAATCTTGTAAAGACTGAGTATAATTAAAAAATTAAGTTTAAAAAGTTACCTAATTGATATCTATATCTATATATATATGATTAAACTAATTGAAACAAAAAATTATAATTAAACCTAAATTTTAATTTGCTATAGATTTTATTACATTAATAAAATGTGAATGACACTTTTACCTTTAAAACATCCGTGACTTGAAAAACCAAAGTTTTTTTTGTCAAATAAACTCTTTGGTGGTTGAATATGTTAAAACGTTGGCTTTTTTGAATATATTAACATATAGAACTTTAATTAAGAAAATAAAGAAAAATTATTCTTTCTCCAAATAAAAAAAGAAGAAGCCATTTTAGCACTAAATTTTTATAGGAAAGTCAAAACTTACTTTTTAGTTTTACTCTCACCTTTTTTTCATTGTCTATACATTAAATGCTTTATTATTTTTCAATGAAGAGTATAAGTGAAAATGTAAGACTACTTTTATTAATTCTTAAAAAAAGTGTGTAGAATGTTAAAATGACTTTCCTTTTTATACGAAAGGAATATCATAAGTAGAAAATAAATCATAAAACTTGACTTATTTGTTATATGAAATCAACAACCATATCTATAAAAATTCTGAACCAATTTCATTCAACTGATACACATTCCACTATGAAGTTTGGAGACTTGAATTGGGCTCATATTGAGATATTAATAGGTCAAATATTGACTGAACTTGATATTAGTTAGAGTTGACATTTTATCTAAACCAATATTGCAAGCTAACTAAATGGATACATCCCAAAATGAACCAAAGTTAAAAAAAAAAATCCAAACCAAGACTAATTGTATAGTAGACTTAACTTTAACTCATCTAAAATGACATGAACCAATACATATTTAAATGACCCTTACCTACCTAAGCCCAACACAACCTTCAGGCAAACTTGGCTAAGGCCTAGGATCTCTAAAATTTTAAGGACCCCCAAATAGTTATTGGTATATATAAAAATGAAGAGACAACAAAACATTTTACTTCTTTTATTGTAGCTACATGAGCCACATTTTGCTATCATAGAGATGGGGAATAGAGTTTGAAACTCTATCCCAACATTTTTAGATGTTTAAAATATGGGACCCCTAATATATAATGTATAATATTGTAATTAATTAAGGCTCTTAAAATTGTGTTTCTTTTCTATGCACACATATATACATAAAGTTAAAAGTTTGGATTATAAATTAAAAAGTTATTTATTTAGTGAGTATATGCACCAACTTAATTAATTAATTTTTTAACATATTTTTTTTTGTATAAATAGAGGAATAATTTATAAAGTCTTTTGTAAATAGGTTTAATACACACACACACACACACACACACACACACACACACAAAAGAGCCCCTTTAAAATTTTTGCTTAGGGCCTCTTTGGCTCTAAGATTGTCCTTTGACCTACCTCTAAATGTGAATACAACTTTGTACATGTAATATGTTCTTGAAACACCCACATTCTTCAATACTAAATTTTTTTGTTTTAAAACATGATGGAAGTGGAAAATACCAAACAGAACTACAAAAAATGGGGATGTTATCACCGCACTTAATACAAGATAGATGACCACCTCCCATCTCATGTAACATATGAGGCTAGAAAAACAACTAAACCAAATATGAAAAATAGAGTACACAAAGATATAGTGTACGGATATCGCCATTAAGCATTTATAATTATGACCATGATAGGTGCTCAAAATATCCAAAATTCATATAAGAGTGTAAATTGAAAGTACTAAAATATAATAGAGATAAAACAATAGTAGGGTAATTCCCAAAACCCCAGTCCCTCAAGGACCTTCAAAAGATCTCTGGGTATCCACGCTCTCAAGTCCCCAAGCCCAACACAAGGTAAGTTAATTATTGGTCATCCTAAAAAACCTGCACATGATCCTCTACTCTTAGGATTGAGTATGTGACCAAACAAACGGGCACATTGGTATGCTACATATTGAGTAATGCAAGTTACCTCCTTAATTGGAGTCACAAGAATGTAAGGCCATGACATAATATAGAAATCATGCTAAACACTTATCATGTTTACACGAACCAATTAGATTTACGTGTGTTATTATGGTCATAGAATGCATCAGGGTTTCATGCAATACCAAACTTAGATAATTCATAACTCAGCATACTTATCATCACAATATAGATATCATGGATAACAAATTATAATCACATAATCAAGTTATTCAAAAACCTCACTAGGCGCTTCTACACTCCACTTGCATAATTCATGCATCAAGTTTGTCTTCCAAGTTTACATAATAATTTAGGTTGTTTATTCATAAGCCATTATCCCTTTTTGAGAAATGGGTTGGATTACCACCCACTACAAAATAATTCACTTTTGCCAACAGAAACTTAGTCACAGATATTTTTTCTGTTGGTAAAAGTAACTAATACCAACAGATAATTTTCTGTGGGCAATAATATAGTTTTTCCAACAGAAATTTTTTATCTGTTGGTATTAATATGTTATGCCAACAGATATTTTACCATCACTTATATCTGTGGTTATTAGTAGCATTATACCAACAGAACTAATACCCACTTTTACATCTGTTGGTATTAGTGTTTATGAAATTCAATAATAATATTTGTTTTTATATAATTTTAATAATGATTAATTCTATTCTTTTTAATATAATAATAATAATAATAATAATAATAAAGTCATTAGTCATTTTTAGAAATAATAGTTTACATATATTATTATTAATTATTATTTTATTTCAAAGTTTTTATATTAATATTGTTCATAATTGTGTTTTTTAACAATTATAATGAAATAATATATATTATATCTACTACCACTTACTATTAAATTAATTTATTATTAAATACTACCAATTATCATTCACATCTATATTATCTTAACAATAATAAATATTATCAATAATTTTTCACATTATTAATAATATATTAGTAATTATTAGATACTATTATTAATTTATTTAAAATAATGATTCATATTATTCTTATTAATATAATTCTTTATTAATTATTACTAAGAATAATTATTTTAGGACATTATTATTATTATTATTATTATTATTATTATTATTATTATTACTAATTGTTGGAAATTATGATTAATATTTATATTATTCATATTTGTATTTATTTCGCATTATTAATTATTTTTAATAATAATTATTATTTTATTATAAATTATGATTAATATTATCTTAATAATACATTTTAAAATATTAATTTTATATTAAATATTTTTAAATAATACTAATTATTATTTAAATTTATTATTTAATAATATTATTAGACAACCAATAATAATATTATTATAAATAGTAAAATTAATTACATTATTTGTAAGAAAAAAATTCTTTTATTAATTCTTTCAAAAATGTTTCCGATATTCTTTATATAGCGATTTTATTAATTTTAAATTTTTGGATCCTTTTGAAATAAATTTTTGTTAAATAAATTTTAGATAAAATTATTCCAATTATAATTTTTGATATTTAGTATTTTATTTAATACTCTTATTTAAAAAAAAAAAAAAACCGGTGCCCCGAGTCCCCGACCCACCCCTCTTCTTTTCTTTTTCTCTCCTCTCCTTTCTCTCCCTTCTCTACTCTGTGCCTTCCCGACCCCCTGCTCCTGTCTTGAGCCAACCGCAGGCCAAACCCCAGCCTGCCTCCTTCTCCCAATCTTCTCCCTGCTCCAACCGCCCCGCCAGTCGACCGCCACCGGAGACGCCGCAGCAGAAGCCGAAGCAGCCGCAGCAGTAGCAGCAACCAGCAGCAGCAGCGCCGCCGCAGCAACAGGTGTAGCGAGCAGTAGCGCAGGTCACACCGCCATCGCCCGGTCACCGCCGAAGTCTCCCGACCACCGGCGAGCAACCCCTGACCTCCGGCGAAGCTTGTCCAGCCTTCCCTTGCTCTGATTTGTTGATTTTTATTTGGTATAAATTTCTGAAAAAACCCTAATATTGATTTGATTAATTGAGTCTGATTTAGATTGTGATAAGTTAAATTAATTGTTTGGTTATGTATATATGTGCTGTGAGATAGATTTGGATAAGTGAATTGTATGGTTTATGTTGAAATTCTAGAAAATTGAATTCTTGGCAGGGTTATGTCCGAATTTTTCGGATTCACCCGATTTGGTGATTTTGGATAAATTGATTGTATAATATATTTTTAAATGTATCTAATTTCATATTGGAAGTGTTGATTTGGGAAAATTGTGCGTAATTGATCGGAATTGGATTTTTAGGTCTAAAACTCTTGTAGAACTAAATTGGATTGTGTAATCGGGTTGTTTTATTCAATTGACTGTTTAATTTATATTAGAATATATTTAATTATATTTTCGAACCATCAATTTATATATTTTAGCAAGAATTGATCGGATTTGTGTTACGGGCTCCAAAACCCTAATTATGTTAAATTGGGTATTTCTTTTATTGGTTTTGGAAAATTGATTATACGATATGTTATAAAATATGTCTCATTGAATTTCTAAACATTTAATTCAAATAAATTAATAGAATTCAACCGAATTGTATTTTCGGGCCTAAAACCCTAGATTTCAAGTGAAACTATAAAATTGATCATTTGTATAATTGTTTTTCTAAAATTAAATTTATAGAAATAGTTGAAATGATCCTAATTGCATTCTAATATCTTTAATTGATAGTTTTAAAACTATCAATTTGAGGTAAAAGAAATAGTTGAAATGATCAAAGTGTTGGTCTTGTTTACGGAGACTTGAGTAATTCGCCACTCTATGTCTATAAGAGCACTAGGGGTGTGTGGAGCTAGTATGTTTTCTGAGCATATTTTTTGGAGGTGTCATTTTGACTATTTCCCTTACAGTAGTGAATTACAGAAACTATCATTTTCATGTGAGGAAATTTAGGGAAGAAAAAATAGTTTGTTCCATAACAAAGTACAGCCTTGCTCTCTTATCATGCTTTGTGCATTTTCATGCTTTGATTTGTATTTCTTGCCTTATCATGCTTTGTGCATTTTCATCTGTCTGAAATATTAGTGAATTTATCGCTGAAAAGTTTTCTTGAATTAGCTAACCTTTTATTTCTAGCAAAATTGTATGTGAGGCTAGTCTTGCCACTAGTTTAGGCCATTACTCATTGTTTGTGTTATTAGTATTGTTGTTGTTTGTGTGTTTAGTTACTCTGGTTACTATTATTTATTCTTTCATTCTTATCTTAGGCGAATTTAATTATATTAATCTAATTAAGTTACATACAAATTTTTTTAGGGAATACGCAAAAGTCATTGGAGATGCTAAATAGGATGGGAATGAAGAGGATGGTGTTTGATATGTTAATGAAGATGTTTTATATGTTAGTATATGTTACAAGTTGTATATATATTCTACCTATAATATTAGTATCGTTTTGATAGTTAAACTAACGAACGATGATTATGTATGGTGTACTATATTTTATATAAGGATAAGTTATTGTTATAAGTAAATATTGCTACAACAGGTATTATGGACATTATTGTCGTTTTACTAACAGATAATATATATTGTGGATACTACTTTTAGTCACATATTTTTTTTTGTGGGTAATAGTTTTAGTCACAGATATTGTTTTGTGGATAATACTTATAGTCACAGATATCATTTTGTGGTTAATACTTTTACTCACAGATATAATTGTGGGTATAAGTTTTACCAACAGATAAATATCTGTGGGAATAAGCAACTAATACCAACAGATCACACGTATCTGTGGGTAAAACTTTTAAGCACAGAGTTTTTACCCACAGATTTGTCACAGAAAAATATCTGTTGGTAAAAACTTTTGCCAACAGAAATATGGCTTTTACCAACAGATAAGACCTGTTGGCAAAAGTCAATTATTTTGTAGTGACCCCATAGTCTCACAATACCATGGAATCCATACCAAACTAAGTGACTTAAATTTAAGCTGAAGCTAAGTAACCACCAATGAATATAAAGTTCAGCCAAAGCCAAGTTACCTCTAATTACATAAGTCTTGACCAAAGCCAAATAAACCACCTATATTACCAGACTCTTTAGTATCAATATCCTCTAGTACATCATCAGTGTCTAGAGTAGGTAAGACACCATGATCTACTAAGATTCCACCTGAAGGTAAGCTTAAAGGCACCATAAATACCTGAAGGAAGCCTAACCTTCGGTAGCTAATCAAAGATTAGGTAATCTAGATCCATGTACAACTCGATCAACTTTCACTTTAAGTGATTTGTGTTTTATTCTCCAAGGTTATGTTATCACAAAAGGCCTACATAAAAACCAACAAACATATCCACATAGCCATTCCAACTTAATCATCATTACCATCTAAACATATGTTGGAAATTCCATTATCACTTATCCAACTTTAATCCATCCTTTAAGTTAATCTAATTATGCCAATAATTTGGAATATATCATTCAATGGTAGCATTATAGCATATTTATTCTAGTTTTCCCATTCAAACCTTCCAAAGATAGTTATTAAGAATACGATGAATTATGAATTGGTTAATCCATTCATTAGGTTGTTTCGTTTATGCCAAAATATATATCCCCATCATTAAAGAATCATCTTATAATATAATAACGAATCTCCAATCATACAAAGGTCGAAGGAAATAAATACAACACTCTCTAGCAGAATTGCTTGATCATTTTATACAAACTAGTAGATCGATTTAGCTCAGCAAAACCTTAAAGTTCCCCATCAAAACTAGTGATTCAGTTGGGTTAAACTAGTCGATTGCTCTAAGACCAGGCGATTAGTTCAAATATACTAGTCAATGGATTTAACCAGAGACCACCCTGAGTTTCCTCCCTATAACCAATTTGTGGTTTGAGGTAACCAATCGGTTGTTCTAACAACAAGTTGATTAGTTAGGCATAATCAGTCAAGGGGTTAAAACAAAGAACAAACAAGGACATTGCAGACAATCCAGTCAATTGTTTGAACTAACCAGTTGATTGTTCTAAGAACTAGTCGATCGGTTTTGCTTAACCAATTAGTCGGCTTTCTCCTTGACAACACAATATAGGCATTTTAAACATGATTGAGGCTCTAAAATCCAACCATATCATAATTGTAACATCACAATTATAAAAAATAGAGGTTACACAAACTCATATACTAAACATGTTGCCTTTACATAGAATAAACCATATTTTCTTAAGAAATCATACTTTTCTCAACATACCATGAGTCACAAAAATATCAATCATTATCATATAATAATGCAAAGATCATAATTCTACAAACTATAATATCTCACATGTTCATTCATAACACATTTCAAAGGCAAGAATGAAGTACGTGAAAGATTAGCTAAAAATCCACATCAATATAGTAAAACCTTTTACTGGAAGATTCTAACTCTAAAAAAAAAACTTAAAACAAGATACTAAATACTTAGTAACCTTCTTACAAACATCATAAATAAGGGAAATACAAAATAGGGAAAGAAAAATTAGAGTTACCACCTCCAAAAAGATTACAAGATAAGAATTGACTAAATGTCTCAACTTTTCCCAAATCTAACCCTTTATTGCTTAAAGATAAAATAAGAGGGAGTTAGAAGAAGTATCAGAAGAGGTAGATGAATAAGAAGGAAGGCAAAAATTGAATAAGAGTGGTGTACATGTGTGGTAAAACTAACAGTGTCTTGGTGGTTGAAAAGGGGTGAAGGGAAAAGGGGATTAGGGTTATTTACACCAAAAAAATTAGGTAAGGAAGAAAGGAGAGGGGTGCAATAGATCAAAACCCTAATTATATAATTCAAGATTGGACCATACATGGAAAATTCATTAAGGACGGAGTTCATTGTCTTCCTATAGCTCAAATGATGTTAGCTGGAAAAATGCATGTCATGATTTTCTAGAGAAGGAACAAATACAAGAAGGGAAATGGGTAGATTAGCATGGGAAACAAATATCCAAGGTGTATAGTGAAAATCTTGAATGGATCATCTATCCATAGGCTTATAGAGGAGAGCGGAAAAAAAAGATAAAGGATGAGGTCATCCTCCTTTTTTATGCTTAAATCATACCTTCAAATTTTTTCGAGATGAAATGAAGCTAGGACAAATGGTTAAAAGGGTTAAAGATTGATCAAGAATATATCAGAGTTGGATTACCAAGGTTCTAAAATTTTAGGAGAATTCTCCTAAAAAACATCAATGCTTAAAGAAGTTACTAAGGTCAACAAACCAGTTAATTGGTTTGGCTAACTAGCCGATTAGTTTTGCAAACAAGTCAATCAATTCCATCGAGGCAAAACCCTTGCCAAAACCGATAGACTGGTCCATATGTTTATAGAACCAACCAACTAATTGCTAGAAAACTTATTTTCTCCCAAATTTTTCATGCTTTTCCAATTCGTTTTTAAATCAAACAAATAATATATTTTCAAATCAAGATCAAATACCATCAAAATTTCATTAAACACAGTAATTTTACACTTTATAAGTATCATATTGTGGGGTATTATAGTTTTAAACTTAACTACTCATAAACTTACCTCAATCATAGAGAGTTTCAAGAACTTAAAGATTGAGTAAGGGTACATTTGGATGAGGACATTTTATAGTATAATCAATTTAAAACTTAATTTTTAAAGTTATCTAAGCTAAATAATTTGTTTTGATATTCTAAAAGAAAATCTATAAACTTCTCATAATTTCTTAAATTCTCTAAATAAGAAATTTTAGAATTATACATATTAGATGACATTTGAAAACTTATTTAGCCTAAAATTGTAGGAAAAGAAATATTGATTGTTAACCGATATTATTTCGTTGTGCTACTTTTTCAACCTTATACCCATGTACTTCAACTAGTTTATGAAAATTTGTCCTAAAAGTTTAAAAAATTCTTATTCAAATTTGTCTTAATTGTTATTTAAATAATATATTTATAACTATAGAATTTTAAATTTATGTTAAATTCATAATTTCATCCCTTTTTAAAATCTCTATATTCATAATATTTTCCATCAAAATGTACCCAAAGTTGCCTAAAAAATATAGCAAGACTTTCCAAGATGTGGGGAAAAATCCATACTCCAGTATCTTGCTTAGAGATAAGTTGGAGATGTACATCTAAGGACTACTTAGAAATTGAGAATAATTTATTGATCTTCCCAACAATGGTTTGTGAATTTCAAGGCTACTTTACACATAATTTCCCTTGTATACACCGTTTCTGTGACTTTGGGAGTTCAAAGGATATCTAGAAGGGTCTATCCAATGATATTTTACCACCAGTTTGATGGTTTCAAATTTGGCCCAAAATTTCCATCGAACCATGTTCGTTCACCATATATTATGTTCGACCACCCATCGTAATGGAAATATCATATTTAGGATCCAACAGATAATATTTTAGAAATTGAATAAAAATTATAGAAAAAATTAAATTTAGGTGTCATAACATATAGCCTTATATCATATGAATGTACTAGGCATTTTTAAAATTTTTATTTTGATACAATGACGTAATAAAATAGTTTCACTTCTATACCAAATCATCAAGCCTAACAATCCTCTCTTAAGTTGCTGAATTTAGGCTGCAATTTTTAATTTTAACACATTTTCTTTATACTATTTTATAATAATTACTTTGGTTTTTTTAATCACCAATTTGGTAATAAAATTATAAAAGAGGAGAAATAACTAATTATATATGACTTAAAACAATCTAAAATTTCAATAATAAATAGTCATAAGTTAAAAAAGTAATTAAAAATAAAAAGATTATACTATAGGTTTAAAAATAGGACTAGACTTGCCGACCTGATCGATGAATCGACAAACCGATCATGTCACAGGCCAAATTTCATGTATTGGTTCTTGGAATCTAGGAATCGGTAATATTTGGTCAAAACCGATTAGATTAGTAAAAATTGGTGAACTACTCAAAATGTTGGTCGGTCTAATAGGTTAAAAAACTAGTTGGAAGTCGATCACTAAACTAGTGATTCATATGTAGTTTAATTTTTTATATAATTCATATTTTTTGACTTAATGCGTACCACTAGTCCAATCAGTCCAAACCAATAGTCTGACCACTAAACTAGTGAATTAGTTATGATACCGGTTCGATTATCGATATGATTTTTAAAACTATGGATTCAATACAAATAAAATAATTAGTTCTTTAGGAAAAAAAAATAAGAAATATCTAAGAATTGTCAGGAGAAAAGAAAAGCAATTGCAAATGACTAAAAACATTCTAGTATTGCATGATAACTATTTAATGAATATAAGAAGAATTATTAAAAAGAAAATATCTCAAGATTCATTAAGAGGCCTAACATTTTGAAACATGCACCTATTTAGAAAGGATCCGAGAATTTTCACTAGCAATATTAAAAAAAATCAATGAAAGATGATTGAAATCATTTAAAGGTTTGAAATAAATAGTACAAAATAAAAAATATCTTTAAAATCTATAAAAATTAAAATTACAAAAATTCCATTTTATGTCACATTTTTTAATGATTCCTATAAAATGCTAAAGGTTTCCATGAGTTATTGAGGCTTATCAATGAAAGCACAAAAACATTATAAAACAAATAGGGTTAACATTGTACTCACCCCTTTTCCGAATAGAAGTCCTTGTGTGCTTTAATGATAAACTTTAACAATTAATTTACCTCAAAGTATAATATATGATAATATATAAATATAATTATTATATTTATATTCATATTAAATATGTTTTATATTATTTTTCATTGATATATATATTAAAAGGATATTATCAGTCAAGCTTTAGTTTTCAAAAATGAATTTTATATATGGAAGGAGTATCTATTATCTATATAAGTCATCAATTTTCATTGAATGAAAATTTAACAAATTATATATTAGAAGAAAAATTATTTGGTTTGTGCATAGAAACACTCTTATCGGTCTCAATGACTAACACTTACAAAATGCCAGTCAACATTAATTATTGCTACATGCAAAACATAAGACTACAATAACATCAGTTAACAAAAGCTTTAATCATACCATTGGTGATCACAAAAATAATATATCACTCTTATCCACTCTTTTCACAATATATATATATATATATATATAACAAAGCTAATACCAAATTGCTCATAGATATCCCCAAAGGCAATACAGTGCTTTCCCTAACCGCCAAAAATATTTGTGTTAAAAGACTTTTGGATCTAATTAATCCAACATATTTCTATAAAATTTCTAGCACTTGTAACTTAGTTCCACAAAAATCAACAAAAACAAGCACAATCAATGTAAGCACCAAGATAACACCGAAACAACAAAACACTTGAACATTCATACCAATAAAAAGTTGTAGTTCAATATATACTTCACAAAAATTGTTGTTAGGGATATGTGTTACCAATTAGGGTTTTTTTGATTAGTACTACTGGCTAGATTAGACACGGTTAAGCTTACTAGCAATAAAGAATATGAAATGCTTATGAAAGTTTAGGTTTAGTACATGATGCAACATATCACCCTCTTCCATTTAAATCTTTTATGAATATTGGATGTATAGATTATTGAAGTAGCATAATCAATCTTACTTTCCTTTCAAGTAACCACATTCACAATAAAAGTGGTACCTTTAGACCAAGGTGGATGGAGTAATAATATAAGTTAAACATATACAGTATATAATATACTAGGAGTGAATAGATGATTGGATACTTTCCCCTTTTTTTAACAATAAGATTAAAAATTCTATCCAATCATAAAAAGAAGAAGTATAAATAATTAAGAGTTGAACATCCATCTAAGTGCATAATGTACTTTGGAGATGTAGATGTTGGGGTGAGAACATCTATTACTTCCTTTTTGGATTTCAAAAGGGTTTGTTTTTAATGACATACTTGCTCATGCATTTGTCTTCAGCTAGGATTACCTCCACTCACCTATCATCATTATTAGAGACAATTGCTTATCACCTTCAACAATAAAGTACACTACATCTTTCTTTTGCCTGGAAAATTTAGCTTATCGATTTTGTCATGTTTAGCATCTAGGTATACTTTTCTAGGTGATTTTATTACCGAATAAAATTCTATGAAAGTTTTATGGTATGGTAAGTCGACACAAAGACATAGAGTGTTAATAGCTTGGGATCAGTTGTGCATTTGAAAGGATGAGGGTAGATTGGGTTTCATGTAGCTCAACCTATTAAATTATTATGCTTTAGGGAAACTACTGTGGAACATGTGCCTCAAGAAGGAATCTCTATGAGTGAAATGGATGAATATGATTTACTTGTGACATCGGGATGTTTAGATGCATACTCCCCCAACGTATGCATCATGGATACTCATGAAGATGCTTGCTATCAAGGATAACATTATAAACCTTATCTAGAGATGGTAGGATATTAGACATGAAGACTATTGTAATACCTCATTTTTAGGAAACCCTAATTAAAATTAATAATTACATGTGATTAGTTATAATTATTAATTTAGGAGGTTTAGTATTAAATGTATTATTATTATTATTATTATTATTATTATTATTATTATTATTATTATTATTATTATTATTATTATTACGACGACTTATATATAAAAATAATCAGGCTAAAAAGTTGATAGAAACCGATTCTTTATTTTAATCCTAGTTTTTATTCGTAAATCTTATCCGAATTATTTTAATAATAACCGCGACTCGTAATCCGAAATAAATTTCTAAAATTTATTCCCCATTATGTTTATCTTTTTTTTTATTTAAATCTATTTTAGATCGGATTATTTTTCTATCCAATATTTTAATTTATTCAGACTAAATTTAACATAAAATATATATGTATATATATAATATATATATTTATCTTCTCTCTCTCCCTCTGCCATTTTCTATCCCATCCCCGTACTCTCCCCTGTCTCCCTCACTTTCTACCTTTACTCCACCTTCTGCACTTATACTTACATATACGCGCCACACACCCTCACACACTCTACCCTAAACAATCCCCATTTCCCGCACACACTTTCGGCCAAAAACCCCTGTATACATGCACGACGCACACAACGCAGCAGCCCAACCCACTATTCCTCCCATCAAGACTCCCTCTCTGCATAACACCACACACTCTCACGACACTCCACCATTCCCTCCGCCAAATGCAACCTAGCCTTTCCCTTCTTACCCTGCATCTCCCTCCTGCACACACACAACACTTCAACCAGCCAACCATCTTGCCAGCAAACCTCCCCGCAGCTCCTATTTTCTCTCGACCTACCCCTTCCCCCGTTGGTTTTATTTAGCCTTCTCCCCTACACCCATTTCGCAGCCCTTCCCCTTCTTCCCTCTCTTCTCTTTGTTGGTTTTCCCAACCAAACAGCCCCCCAATGTAACCACCCTCTCCTGTACCTCCAACCCCGAACCCAGCCTTGCATCTTCTCCCCCGATCCCAGCCACCCTACAACGCACCACCACCAGCCCCTC
The DNA here is from genome assembly GCA_039764185.1 of Tamarix austromongolica. Lineage (NCBI taxonomy): Eukaryota > Viridiplantae > Streptophyta > Magnoliopsida > Caryophyllales > Tamaricaceae > Tamarix > Tamarix austromongolica. Next base: position 84,561,792 of record CM077818.1, on the reverse strand, counting down.
GACCTCACTCAGCGCCACCCCCCTTTGCATTTTCTTCATCCCGTGCGCCTAACCTCGCAGCCACCTCCGCCCGCAGCAACGCGTCGCTCAACTCCCCGACCACCCCAACACCATCACACATCACCACCCTCGCCGCCCTACCTTCCTGCAGCCTCCACCAATAGCACCCAGCAACACCACTCCCCGTCGTAGCACCCACTCTCCCCCTGCTTCGCAGCCCAACCTTCCCATCACCCAACCTAGTCATCACCACTAGCTCTGCCGGCCAGCCACCACCTCTGCCACCCTTTCTTTCCCTGCCTTTCCCGACCAGCTCTCGCCCAACCATCAGCCGTGCCCCCTTCCTCTCGTGCGTGACTCACGCTGCATGCAGCGTGAGTTGCATGGTGTTATAAGAAAATTTTGGTACCATATTAATTGTAAAGGTATTTTAGTAATTTTAGAAAAATAAATATTTTTATACTATAATTATTATTTTATATGATAGATATTAATTTAATATTTATGGTATTATTTTTTAGGTACGGAAGTATAATTTGCAGGATCTAATAAATTTAGTGGATACCGCTAATTTTACGTTTTTGCTGGAATTCTGGTAACTATTATACCTTACTAAAATGTTAAATATTACGTGATAATACATTAGGGTTTTTGATGTATGAAATATGTTTAGCATGATTTATTTCAATATAATTATGTCTTAATTATTATTATTATTATGAAAACGGATAAAAATGAGCATGTTATCTAATATAAAATATTTCGGGTATAAAAGTATGATTTAAAAATAATTCTAATGACGGGAGAATGTTTGGTATGATGATTATGTATATAATTATTAGTTTAGCATGTTTAGATATAATTGTTGAATAATTATTAGGAATGTGTGCCTTAGGGGCAATTTAGTCATTTTTGTGTAATATGATATTTATCCTGAAAATCACGTCTAACATGTATTATCTGTTGTTGATTTTGCGATCATGTGTTCTGTACGTTTCAAAAGTTTATGATAGAGTTTCATATGCAGAAATCTGTGTAGGGACAAAATGGTCTTTTGACATGATTGATGATTTAATTATATAATAAACAATTAGATTATTTTGTTTTACCCTTTTTACAACATATTAATAAATAAAATGGATTTAGTATTTAAATGGTTGATAATTTGATAATTATTAGCTTCAGGGGCATTTTGGTCATTTTTGGCCTAACGCCTAAATGTGAATAATTGGATATAGGATGGCCTTAGACTTTTGATAGGTTAACCTTAGTATTGACTTGGACTTTGCTTTATACCGTTGACCGTAGGGGTGACTTGGATAATTGGAAATAAAGGAAAAATGAACAAGTATGGAAATGAGAATAAATGTGTAATATATGTTATATGTGATCACTTTATAAAAATACTAATACGTAAAGTGGAAGACCTCGAGTTTGGGAATGGTTTCTCTCTAGGGGTAGCTACCCTAGAGATGAGGTAGGAGTCCTCGATTTGTTTGGGTTTCTGGTGTGTCGGTTATGCCCCAATAAGGCCCTAGTCTACTCTAAGGTGACCTACGGGCCCTATAGGGGTATCGATACTTAAGGATTAGGTGTCCGAGGTGAGGAGGGTACTGTATGCCTTGTGCATCAGTATGACCAGAGTGCTATTATGCCTCTAGGTTGGATGGTTGGAGGGTATCGTGTTGCCTTGTGCGCCGGTATAACCAGTGTACTGTTATGTCTCCGAGTTATTATTGTATCCCTCTCGAGTAAATAAAAATGGAAATGATATGACTTGATTGGAACGATTATTATTGGATATTGGATTGGTTTGGTAGTAGCCGTTGTGCCTACCTGTGATTTGGGGTAGTAGCCGTTGTGCCTACCTATGGTTTCAGTAGCAGCTGTTGTGCCTACCTGTAGTTTTGGGGTGGCAACCTTTGTGCCCACCTGTGTTGGTATTATGTCTGTGAACATATATGTGATGTGATGGATTTTATTATACCGCACCGGTAAGTGTACCTGTGAGATTACGGATTTTATTATCCTGTATCTGTAAGTACACATGAGATGTTATGTATTTTATCATATTCTACCTGTAAGTATACATTTGATATTGTGGATTTTTGTTATAGCTCACTTGTGAATATACATGTGATGTTATAAATTTGGTTGGGAGTTATGCTGAGACATAAGTCATGTTGTGGATGTTATAATTGTTATGCTAGAGTTTAGGTTCTAATTATTACTTCTGAGAGCATCTCTGGCATGTTAGTTTGGTAAGCTTTCGGTTGTTTTAAACAAATGAAAATGAGTAGCATGTGGCTTTAATAGAATTTGACCGTCTAAATGATTATTGTATAGCAATCCTCGTATGAATACTTAAATGTCTTGTACCTGTTAGTTGTATGCCTTGCATGTGTTCCATGCTAGTTTTTCATATTCGTTTGGTATAAACGGTTATTCAGTACCGTAGTACTGACGGGTTCCATTTCATGGTCCCCTGCCTATTCAACGGGCAGTCTTTACCTTACAGGATCACTTTGAGGGCAGGGTCTGATGACGTCAAATAGAGGGTTGAGAGTTAGGACTATCCGGTATTCGCCTCGACTTCTTTTGGTCTGGATATTTTATGGACTCTTAAGTCCCCTGCTATTTCTCTTTTGTTACATTACAACTCTTTGCCTGATCTTTTTGTATTTATCAGGACAATGTAATCTGTAATGAAATTCTATCCTACTCTTGTTTTAATGTTATTTAAGTAAAGTGATATTTTAGCCTTAACACTTAGTATAAGAATGGTAGAGGATGCCAGACTTATACTGAGTGTGGCGGTAACACCCATTGATTTTGTAATTAACGCTTCGGCAAAACAAAAATTTTTAGTAGTAAAATGGGGGTGTTAGAACTATGCCATTAGAAGGCCATATGAGGAGATGAGATCATGATAGAACAGGTGGGTACATCTATCATGGAAACCTCTCATCCTTCTTAGGAACCATGTCCCATTATGGTTGGTTGTACAAAATAAGATACCTACCAAAGAGAGATTGATAACACATGGAGCACATTTGGATGTTAATTTTGTGTTTTGTGGTAGTGCTATTGAGCATATGGCACACCGATTCATGCAATGTTTCCTTCTATTAGGTATTTAGCAAGGTATTCATGTTGTTGCAAGAAGACAAGATCAGATGGTAGGTTAGGCTAGTGAGACTTGAGTGTTAGTGGCTAGAATGAGGCAGTTGAGGCTGAAGAAGAAGGTCTTATATGTATTGTTTGCTTCCTTTGTTGTAGCCTTTTGGTATATGTAAAAATATGAGGATTTTTCAAGATTTTTAATTAAATGAGAACATAGTTTAGTATTCCATTATCATGACTCTCATGAGAAGGATTTATCATCCCCATTATAAGGATAAGTATGAGGTTTGGCTAGGTGTCTTACATGGAAGTTTTTGGATGTAATGATAATTTTGAAGTAATTAAATCATTCTTACTTATCGAGGAGAAATTGAGAGAGTTACAACACCCAAGGTACTTTCCCATACAAATATATATATGGATGGAAAAGAGAGAGGGGGGGAAGAGGGGGAAGAGAGGGAAGAGAGGGAAGAGAGGGAGAGAGAAGCCTACGTATAAACAATGATAACAATAAATATCAGCAAATAAAATTTCTCATTGCAACAAAGCAATGCATAGTTGCAGCAACCATTTATTTAGTGATGGCATGACATAATTAAGTACCAAAAACCAAAATTCCTCAATTGGAGATATGAATACATATATTAATGAGACAATAAAAAACAAAAAGATAGATGTACACCATATTTAAGAAAAAGGAAACGAAAATGAAGATGAACCAGAAAATATAATTTTTAAGAGACCATGTTGTTAAGGACTAAAATAATAGTACAAGCTAAGCCATTAGAGTTAAATACAATGGATTCAAAACAACATTATAGGTTAACAAGGGCATAGATCCAACAATAACTCAACAGAGATACCATAATAGTACCCTAGAGAGCATATAACACCGCTATAGTGTTACACACCTATATTACTTCTTATTAAAATGCCACTATAATAGCCCCAAACTTTTAATCTAACCTTAATTCTAGGAGGATAGTAGCATAACCTTCTTCCTAATGCTTTTATACTAACTATAACTGTAATTCTAATCATGAACATTCTTTTTCTCTTTCCTTCCTTTTTCTTGCTATCTTTTATTCTTTCTTTCTTTTTCTTCCCATTCTATGTAACCTCTTGTCCCCACCTGATCTAGTATGTTTGGTTTGGTTAATCAACCCAAAATTTTATAAATTTAACCAAACGCTCGCTCCATCATCATGTCCTCCCTTTATACAATGTTTTTTATGCAAGATCCCATCCCTATTTCTTCTCTCCTTGTTTTATTATCCCAGCACATCATCCAGCCTTACTTCCCCATTCTTAGTGTTCCATTCTCCTTCATGTAACCAACTAAATAAACATATCTCTATTTCTTGTGGTAATTTATTGTAAGCCTCCAGACTTTATTTATTCTCTAAAAATTTCCTCTTATCATTGACCATTTTCCCCATCATTTTCCTACCAATCGTCTCCATCATCATTATCGTTGCCATCATCATCATCATCATGTGTGTCACTACCCTTATCGTTCATACCTCACCCAACCAAACACCACCTAAACTCCTCCATATCCTCTCCTTGTTATTTACTTATTCGTTGCAACCACCACCACCATTTGTGACTTAGCCACTAAGCTTAATGACCCTAGCTAGCTGTTATTCCATTTTCCCTCCCTCTTCACTAGTTATGTTGTTTCCCCTCTATCTTGGTTAATATTGGAAAGTAAGTTTAAATCAGGTGAAATTGCCTAGAAAGTTTCTCTCCCCTTGGCTCTCGATCTACTTTGCTTACTCCCCTTAGTCTCAACTAGTCTCTGCCCATGACAAGTGCATTGATTCTATTGTCATTATTCTCAACCATCTCTCTTTACCTCTTTCTCCCCTGTTCTTTTTCCTCTTTCCTTTTCTTTCCTTTCTTAACCTTCCTATGTTCTAACCATGTATTTTCTCTTAGCCTTAGGTAGTTCCCTGATGACCTTAAAGGAAAAGGCTTAGGGTCTTTCCCTTGTCTAGAGACCTATAATACTAGGGTAATGGTACATGCCATAATTTATAGACTTTTGAGGTTATGTGAATTAAGCAATATCATGCTACCATAGTTGCCTTTAGTGAATGATGTTTTTGATGTTATTCTATAAGATTTTGTATTATAATTCATAAATATGAATGCTATGTGGATGTAGGAGTTTATGTGCTATTATTTAAGTAATTCTTGTCTCACAAGCCGATTATTTTGGTATGATATATTACTTTATTTAGGTTATAAAGACTAGATCAAAATTATGGTAAAGTGTTATCTTGATTGAAAGATGTTTAAAGGTTGGGAGTTGATAATGTTAGGACTCATAGAGTTTTTTGTGACAAGTTTTGAATGACATTAACTAATAGATAATAAGACATTAATATTTAAAGTGGAAGAACACATGAGTCATGATTGGATGTACTTGTTACCATTCCACCGGATATGATAAGGGTCAGGAGCATTCTATCCTTGAAGGGTTTTTTGGTTGTATCATTCCACTATATATAATAGTGGTTTCTAGGAATGTTATGCCTTATAAGGGTTGTGTTACTATTCCACTAGATAAAGTATAAGTTCCTAGGTGTTTCTTACCCCAAAAGGGGCTTTAATACCATTTCACCAATTATGAATAGTGGGGTACCTGACTCTAAGTGACTAAATAATAGAAAATGTCTAATTAGCTAAGTTGGAAACTTTGCTTTAATTACATTTTGACACATTCCATATTATAATTAACTGCATGTCTAGTCCTTTGACTTAACATTATGTGTTATACATGCCCCTACTTATGACAGTATTGTTACCTAACTTAATATGTAAGTATTGACCATCCTTTTTATGGATGTTATTTATTTCTACAAGTAAATGACCTACGTTTGGATGTATAGGTTACTAAGGACTATCTTGATGAATTCTTTGCTATTATACACTTCCTATGAAGGAGTGAGTTTATCTATTAGGGTTTGGGTGTAGAGTAAATGTTATCCGGTAGATAGTTTTTGTCCGAATAACTTTTAGACTCTTATTTCCATCGGATCCTTTTTGGTTGAATTTTTCTTATGTTGTACTTCAAGTTTATTCTCCAAACCCTTACATAAGTTTATGAAAATTTCTATCATTCTCTTCTTATCTTATTTTAAGATGTAAATATTTTATCTTTTACTCAATCTCATAATGGAATGATAATCCAAACTGATGTTTAGTACACTAGTAACACCCAATTATCTTAATATCATGCTTTTGCCAAAATGTAAATTTTTAGTAATAAATTTTAGGGTGTTACCGTTACAAGAAGAAACAATGCCAAACAAACAAATAGTATTATCAAATAAAGAAATACGAAAATATGAAATGCTAAGCTAAACAAACATGATGTAGGATAATAAAATTAATTCAAAGAAAAAATGTCTGAAAATTGGTAATATTATTATCTAGAACACAAGCACCACTTATAAACTTAGAAATTCTCCAACATTACAAAATACCAAAATTAAAACTTAGAGATCCTTTAAAAGATAACTATTTGATTATAAATCATAGAAATAAAAAAATCTTTTTCCTTGAGGTATGTGTTAAACTTAAACTCAACATACAAATTTATATATCTAATTGGGATTACACTGGCTTCCCCTACCAATGTGGGACTATAATTTCATAGTCAGGCATACAAAACCTATGTTAGATATCGAACCGCGCTAAATAATCTCCATCTTATCCAAAAGATGCTCATCATATATGCTTCCAAAAGGAAGACATACAAGATGATTAACCAGTGTAAAAAGTTTTGGGCCTAACTAGAGTAAAAACCTTGGTCAACATATCAGCAAGATTCACTCTAGTACCATTGTTAAGAAGAAATATTTTCTTCGATGACCTCTAACACAAAATTATATCATCCTTGGTTTTAAAATGAAAAAAAACTTATTTATAATAAAAGCATGACAACTTAAAACCATTCCAAGTAGCATTACCACCACACCAAGCAAGAAAATAAAGTAAATCCATAAAACAATATAATTTAGTGTTAAAAAGGAAAACATAATGTTCAACACTTTATTTTGTTACCAATCATCCAAATCATAGTTTTATTGTATATATGAAAATGTAAATACATACAAACAAGTATCTAAATAGAAGAACATATTTAGATAGCCTCCACTCCTACCAATGCATAGACAAAAAAGATTAATCATAGGTTATGTTTACACACAACCCAAAAAAATTTAGCTTAGAACAATAATTTTGTAAATCAACACTATACTACCACAAGAGATAAATTAGCAAGCATGTATGATTTCCTTTTTCCTCTTTACAATACTTTCCTCTTTATGTGACCACATAATATAACCATCATTTCAATTGAGTGAGAACAATCTAAATCCATGGACAATAATATCCAATATACTCAGGAAATTCTTTCGAAGACAACCAACATACATGGAATGGTCTCTATTAAAATATACCATACTAGTAAACTGAAAAGGATATATCCTAGAAGACCAATGTACTCGAAAGAGGCTTTGTTTTGGAATCTACAATATGGTATGTATGATCCTATATATTAGACATGGTGTCATATAGATACTAGCAAATTAGTACCCAAAAAAATCCAAGCTAGTGGCTATTTGCTACATAATCCTAGCTGCACACACTCCCACCAAAACCACCACCACACCATCGGCCAAAATCCCTATAACTTTCCATTTTTTTCCTCCTCCCCTTTTGCGCTAGTTCAACCAACCAAAGCCACCACTTCCTCCCCTAACCAAGGTTGTTGATCCCCTTCCCCTTAATGTTTCCTCCTCCACTAAAACCTCCACACTAGCAATGCAAATCCTTACTCTAGCCTTTCCTTTGGCTTTGGCTAAGAGCAACAAAGCTCCACCCCTTGCAAAGACATATATTGATATTGGTTACATCCATCCTTTAGCCTTTTGTCTATACCTCACCTCATATAAATGGTTACTACTGTTTTTGCCACCCTTTTACATTCGACACTTGTTGCCATTCCTCCTTATTTTGCTGTGCAAAATATTTCAAAACAACCTTTTGGTTTGGTTCGGTTTTCCTCCCTATTTTACCATCCATTCCTTTATCTTTTCTCTAACTATGTTATAAAATTATAATTTTTTATATTATGCTTCCTTAAGTTATTTTCTAGAATTTCCAGAGGTGGTACAATTGGAATTATATGTAGAGAGACCAAAGCCTTACCCTATAAGGATACTAGTCATAGTTTTGGGTTTTTTGTGCTAAGTGTTATGCTTAAACATACATGTTATCATATTAATTATTAAATGGATAAATGCATGTTGTTTATGCTATGATAATATAATATGGTATGATGCGAGATATGTGTGTTAAGAAGCATGCAGTTGTTTTGAAATATTTTATGAGGGAAAAACCCTAAGTGGATCAATATGATTATATGGCTATAATATAGTATTAATAGTGTACACAAAGTATTAAAATATGATTTAAGTTATATGATGATAAATGGATGATTTGAAAATAATGTTAGCAAAATATATAAGGTTTGTAAGAAATAAGGGCTTTTTGATCAATATAGGTTTCATAAGAGAATTATGGTATTTTAATGTGCTATATGATTTAAAATATGCTAAGATAGATATATGAAGTGTTTCAAGTAGACATTAATGGCCTAAGTGTAATGAAATGAGAAAATGTCTTAATTTGGGAATAGTAACCCTAAAACAAGAAGGTCATTATCACATGTGCGAAATATTAGAGTTAGGCCACCAAGTTTGAATATGTTATTGCCATTGGTGTTTTTGGAATCTATACCAAATTTGGTAGTTACATGAGCCCTATAAGAAAATTCATGTCATACTTGTGACATTAGGGTTTTATAAGCCTTGTAAATAGTAATTTTTGAGATAGGACTATTACCGCATGTGTAATATATTAGAATTGGGCCTTGAAATTTGGGTACATTAATAATAATGATAATAATAATAATAATAATAATAATAATAATAATAATAATAATAATAATAATAATAATAATTGGAGAAGAGATACTCAATTTGATGGATAAAACAGTAAAAAGGAGTGCAGTTATACCTAACATGTGAAATTAGGGTTTTTAGTGAATATAAGGGTCTTAACCCTTGAGAATGACCTTATGATCTATATGATTGGGATTCACCTACTTTAAATTTTTGTTGTACTTATAAAATGAATCATGAACAAAATATTAATCATTTAAAGTAAAATATCAAGTGAGTCAGGCTAAGGTGTTTTATAGATACATTCCACCGGACAATAATAATGGCTTGGAAGCATTTTATCTTGAGAGGTGCATCACTCCCTTCCACCGGATTAAGAATAGTGGGGCCTTAAACTCAACTTGAATGATAATATGATTTGAGATAAGTAAATAATGGATAAGACATTAATGATTTAAAGTAGAAGAGTACATGAGTTAGGACTAAGGCATTGGGTATATTCCACCAGACAATAATAATAGCTCAAGTGTGTTGTCCCTAAGAGGTGTTTTAGAACGTTTCATCGATTTAAGAATAGTGAATTAGGATCATTTTTCTTTGAGAAATGTTGAGTCCATTCCAATGGATGATAATAGTGGGTAAGGAGTGTTTTCCTTGAGAGGTGTTTTAGACTATTCCACTAATTTAAGAATAGTGGGGTCCCTGAACTTTACGTAAATAAAATAATGGAAATTGTTATATCTAATAATGAGGCCTAAATCAATAACTACCTTATAGTATTTTATGTATCTCGCATGTGTACTTATTATATGCTTTGAATGCATGTGTTTGTATTTATCCCAACTTGACAGTATTGTCACCATACTCAGTATGTAACGTATTGACTATTATATTCATGGTTGTTGGTTATTCCCACTAGTAGATAACCCTAATGTTTGTGTGTAAGTTGATGAGAACCCGTAGGATGATTTTGCAGCCTACAATGCTTTTTATAGGGTGGAGTATTTTTTGTATTAGGTTTATTGGGCATAGAGAATTATTATTCTAATGGTAATTTACCTGGATAACTTTTTGGACTCTTAGATCCATAGTATCTCTTTTATCTATATTTTTGGATATTTTATTCGAAGATAATCCCCAACTCATATTTATGTTTATGAAACTTTTTTTTTCTATTTATCATGATGTATATTTTATCATTTTACCTTGTGATTGATGTAAGAATGGTATGGTAAAATAGACTTATGTAGATTATGGTAGTAACGCCCATTTAATATGAAATCATGCTTCTACTAAAAATAAAAATTTTCAGTAATAAAATTTAGGGTGTTAGAATAAGGCCCGACCCCAAATTATACAATTCCAACCAAGTAATTCATCTCAAGATCAAGCTAGTTCCATTATTAACATCATATTGATCATATTAATGTAGTGTGGAGATAAGAGGAATAAAAAATAGTAGAAGCAAAGTGGAATGAAAGACGTAAATTGCTTTCATTGAAAAAATAAAACCAACAGATTACATGACTTATATAGTAATAGGAAATAACTGATAAAGCATAAAAATAGAGGAAACTGATTCCATTAAGCACGTACTGAACTAGTGCCTAATTCCACTAACAACAAAACTAATAACTTGAAACAAACTTGAAAATCTTGTGATTTCCACTAAGTCAAAGCACTAAGCAAATACTCCTGAAAAATAGCTAACTTAACTTTGAATCATTTCAAACATTAAGTCATATATTTTGCAACCCAATGCACAAGTATAATATGAACTTACAAAGTGGTATAAAAAAAAAGAACATGCATACTCATAATATAAAACTTTAAAATCCATCATAAATGTTAATTTTTATGATAATACCAAAAGTTTTGCTTAAATTCATAAGATGCTCTAAAGTAAATCTAATAGATTAATTAGTCTTGTAACACCCCAAAATTCACTACTTTTTTAGGAGGAAGAAATTACAATAGAAATATTTAAATTAAAACCCGTGAATTCTGAGGATGTTACCGCCACACTCAATACCAAACCGGTTCTCTCCGACCGTTCCACTACTAAGTGCTAAGGCTAGAAGAAAAGTAATAATCAATTATAAATTAAGATAATCTAAATTCCAAATAAGCATTAAATGGTTGTAAAACAAAAATCAGAATACGCGTAAAGAATTATTATTCATATTAAAAAGAGAAATAGCTTACAACCGATAAAGGATTTATTTAATATACTCAATACAAGGTAATAAATTACAAAGGATAAATCCGATACGAAAGAAATAACAAAAGGAAATAGAATCACATAAAGAATAAAATATGGCCATAACTCTCTCGAACTTTAAGCCAAAACATGCTCAACACTCAGCCCCGCCGGATGTCTCGCCCACCTGCACAAAGTCAGAAGGGAATACTACTCGTGGGAATGAGCAGCACCCATGAAAATGATGATCAGTACGCTGAGTAAGGTAACCGTGTACTAACGCCGACACATAAATCACATAAACCATATAGAATAATAACAGGGCATAATCACCAACATGATATCATAATTGCATACGACCATCCAGGTAAAAGTATAAAGGCTCATATATAATTCGATTCAATTACTTAATTAATATTTGATCAAAAGTTGATTCACACCATGCTTTTTATCAAATATACGTGAGTACGGGAACCCTACTAGTATAGCCGATTGACTGGAAACACACAAGGCATATAGCTCATGACTACTATTATAGTCGGTAGATCGGTCTCCAAGATACCGTAGTACCTAGCTACTATTATTCGCCTGTGGACTGGTCTGGCCCCTACTCACATGGTGTTCCACTGTAAGTACTTAGTGTTTTTCCTATGTCTTGGCACAAATATATTCTATTTTGTTGAGCATGAAATCCCTCACTATTATAGCCAGTGGACCAGAAACATACAGGTACAAAGCCCGACCACTATTATTACTGGTGGACCGGTTACACATAGGACATCATACCCTAAGCACTATTATTCACCGGTGAATCGGTTGGGCCCGACTCAACAATCTTCCACTTTCAATAATTAGTGTCTTAAGTATCTTATTCAAAATCTTTCATCCTAGACATGCATAAATCACTCCCTTTACACTTATCTTCCAATTGACCCGAACCACATGATGAGAACCCTACACCTTCTAACTTGTCCAACAACCTTTCCTTTATACTCAAACTCATATCATAACTTCAACACCGAAGTAGGTGGGTCAAGGCCCACTACTACACACCTCCAAGTCCACTCCATATCTCACTCTAGAGTTTTATCCTAAAACCCTAATTTAGGCATCAGTGGCCCATCTTACTCCACCTCATACAAATCAAATTACTTTAACACTCCACACACCACAACTCATAAATACCATCATCATAATTACACTTCAATCACCAAATACACATGATATCACAAAAACCCTAAGCAGCCACACCAAACCCTAATTGTCCACACAAACCCTAGCTCGGTCTCCTACGTACCCTTATATTGTTGTACGTACTATTTTTCATCCAAAGTGTTCAAACACCCAAACAACACTTACATTACCTTCCTTACATCCCGAATCAACTTTTCATACGTAAATTTCACTTCTATGTAGACTTTATACATCCTATGCAACCTTTCGAATTTTTCATACAGAACCCTAAGACTATCCATACGAAACCTTAAATTCTTTAATGCAAAACCCAAGATTCCATCATACAAAATCCTAAATTCAATCCACACAAAACCAAAGATTCATCCATACCAAACCCTAAATTCAATCGATACCAAACCAAAGATTCATCCTTAACAAACCCTAAATTCAAACCATACAAAACCAAAGATTCATCCATACCAAACCCTAGATTCCAACCATATAAAACCCAAAGATTCATCCATACCAAACCTTAAATTCAATCCATACAAAACCCAAGATTTATCCTTACCAAACCTTATATTCAAACCATATAAAACCCAATATTCATCATTACCAAACCCTAAATTCAAACCATATAAAACCAAAGATTCATCCATACAAAATCCTACATTATATCCTTCCATGCAAAACAATAAATTAGATTCTCCCATATAACATCATAAATTAGAATCTCCCATTCAAACCATAAATTCCCCATTTTACTCTTCCCCTCATGGATCATTAAAAATAAAAAGGTCAACTCACATCCCTTGGGCAACTTATTTCCCTCATTCTTCTTTTTCATCCTTTTCCCCACACAAACCATATCCACATCCTCACATGCATGTCTTACAGGGTCACAACACATATCATCACATGTATATAAGACACATGCCATATAACAACACAAGAACATGCTTGAACTCCACACCATACCATATATGAAATAATTACAATAATAAACATAGGATGCATAACATATAAGGAATTTAATGCACATCAACATATAAAAGGCCTTAGTAACACCCTTACCTAAAACGACACTGGTCTTGGAGCATACTCTTACGCCTCCTTAGGGTTTTGATAAAATAATAACATTAATTAATTTCTAACTTTGCTAAAGGTATAAGAAATAATAGAATTATTATAAAAGTTGATAATATAAGGGTTTAAAGATTTAATTCCAATAATAATAATGAAAATAGAAATAATACTAATAATATCAATAATGATAATAATACAATAGTAACAATAACCATAATAATAAAAAGGGCATACTTCGAAAACAAAGTGAAATAAGGGCTTCGGCCCCTTTACCAAAATAATACTAATAATATTATTAGTAAAATAAATAACCAAATTTAGTAATAATAAAAATGATGAAATAATAATAATAATAATAATAACCATAATAATATTACAAAATAATAATAAGCATAATGGCAATAATAGTAAGGATAATATTCGAAGACAAAATGAAGTAGGGTTTCTACCCTACATTGAATAATAATAAACTTATTAAATAATAATAATAATAAATGCTAATGATAAAAATAATGATAATATTAATAATGATAAGACTTGATATTTATAATACCATTACTATAATTCAAAATAGGCACAATAGGGTTTTAGCCCTATATAAAATAATAATATTAACATTGAAAATCATAATAATAATAATAATAATAATAATAATAATAATAATAATAGCAAAACTAATAGTAAAGTAGTTGTAATATTAATAATGGAATAATAATAATAGTAATTCGAAATAGTAATAATAATAATAATCATTATAATAATAAACACATAATAATAATAATAATAGAAACAATAATAATAATAATAATAATAATAGAAACAATAATAATAATAATGTAATGAAAATAAAAATACAATAGGGCTTCAGCCCTCAGTAGAATTAATAATCAAAACATTAATAATAATAATAATAATAATAATAATAATAATAATAATAATAATAATAGTATTTATATTCAAATAAATGAAATAAAATAAATTAAGGCTTATAAAAATAGGGAAAAGAGTTGAGAGGGTTTAGGGTTCAAGCTTAGACTTGTGGGGATGGGCGGCATCGGCGGTGGTGCACGGCGGTGACGATGGTGGCCAGAAAAAGAGAAGAAACGGGTAAAAGCTGAAGGTAGGTAAAAGATGGTGCGAGTTGGGGTTTTTAGAGTTTCCTAGAAGGAGAGGGACAGAATAAGGGTGGCGGCCTTGTCAAAGGTGGCGGCGCATGGCAGCAGCGGTGGTGGCCAAAAGAGGAAGAAGAAGAGAAAGAGAGGAGAAGAGGGAGGGAGAGGAAAATAAAGGTAGGGGAGGGTCTGCAACATAATTTGGGAGGTGAAAGGAGCGGCAACAGCGGTGGAAGAAGTGGCTAAGGGGGGTGTGAAAGGTGGTAGAGGCACAAAATGGGTTGGTTAAGAAGGGAAATTCTCACGGTCAGGGTGGCTTGTGTAGGAAAAATCGAGGGGGATGGGTGGTTTAGTTAGTTAGAGGGTCGTGCAAGGAAAAGTTTGGTGGCTAGAGATGGTGGCACAGTTGGCCGACGATAGAGGAAAAGGTGTCTGAAGGGGTGGCGACCCACAAGGGAAATATTCTGGGTAAGGAGATCAAAGGCTCGACATAGGCTATTGTGGGGGTATTTATAGAGTGTAAATGAGAGGGTAGGGTTTTATGGTTCAGCATGGGAATAGGTATGTACGGTTCAGCCTTACCAGTGGCGAGGTTAGCCGGGGGAATTCAAAGTCGGGGCAGGGGGTTGACTGGCTGGGAGAGGGAGAAATGTGTGAGGAGAGGGGGAGTTAGTTGGGCAAAAAAGTCAAAGAGTTAGCAGGGGAGAGAGAGGAGCGAAATGGCTGGTCAACAACAGCGAAAAACCAGGGCACAAGGGCCCGGAAATGGTCGACGTCAACGGCAGGTGCGAAGGGCTAGCGAAGAAGAAGAAAGGGGGCTGGACTGGTCGACCGAGAAAGAAAAGAAAGAAAAGAAGAAAGATCGGATGGGCGGCAACGACTACTAAAAAAAATGAAAACACCGCGTTTCAATGGGGAAAAGAGGGAAACACGATGCGAAAGAGAAAAGAGGGAGGCAACGGTTACGTGAGATGGGCCATGCCGAGTGAAAGGAAGGAGGGAGGGAGGACTTGGGCCGCTAGGCTAGCCTAGGTCGGGGAAGGAGAAAAAGAAAAAGAAAGGAAGAAGAAAGAAAAAGAAAGAAAAATAAAGGAAAAAGGAAGAAAGAAAAGGAAAAAGGAAAATAATGGGTTAGGTTAATTAAATTAATTGGGATATTTGGGATATTTAAAAATAATAATATTTAAATTAAATAATATTTAAATCTCTTTTTAGGTTAATTTAGGATTTTTAAAAGATTTTTCATAAATTCCATTTTAAATAGAAAAACACCCTAACGTTCTCCAATTAAATTATTTATAAATTAATATTATATTGGAACTATTTTCTCTTTCTTATTTTAAATAAAATAATTTATTTAATTAATTTCCAAAATAAAATCTTTAATTAGCTTAAATGCCAAAACTTTTCTAATAAAAATTATTTATTATTTTCTTCTTAAATAGCCCTAATTAATTCCCTTTTATTTTAATAAAAATAATTATTTAATTAATTTTTATAATAAAACCTCATTTAAATGTAATTTTTAAAATTAAAAAATTTTGGGACATTTCAAGTCTATAGTTAAATAACCGTATATTAGTCTATAGAAATTTGATATCAATCAAAATATGATTGTAAAAATACACTTATAAACCTTTCAAATCCCACTAGTTTCAAAAAATTCCAAGTACACAATTTTTAGTGATTTTCCAAAGTTAACTTACAATTTCTAAAATTTTCAAAAAACTACTACTATTATCTGTTTTCAATCATGGTGTATTATAGTGCAAAAATAACTAGTGTATATCGCACATGATATATATAAAGGCAATGAAAAGATGCAACTAATACACATATTCGTATACATATAACACACAAAAGTTATTATATACATCAACGAAACTTGAATTAGAGCATGCTTTTGACTCTTAAGAATAATTCAACCAAATATATATAAAAACAGAGATTTGAAGAATGATATTCATATCAAGACCTTTTTTTTTTCATTTCATGACATATACATAATTCTTGCACTAAAAGTTATCACAATGAATAGATTGACAATCTATACTATGAAATAGGTGCTATAATAAAAGAAATACAAATAGATGCTAGCTTATATATGCCTATTGTAGCAAAAATAGTCATATACAAATCATCTAGTAAAAAATGGGCTAGGTTTAAATGACTAGGCTAATTGGGTAGACTATAGAGAATGGTTTTAGACTTAAAATAGTAATCTATAGTGTGTGTGTGTGTGTGTGTGTGTGTGTGTGAGGAAGACTATCAATGGAAATCTCATGTTACAACTATTGTATATAGCTACACAAGCTTTATTTTTTTTAAAAGTATATACGATGAATTTAGGCTATAATTGCCATCTATACCTCAATCTCACATTTTTTTTCCTTTCTTTACATTAAGCTAGATTTTTTTTTTTACTTTCTCTCATTACTCAAACATAACAGAGAGAATGTCTAGTGGTGTAAAGAATCTCCACTTTGCCACCTCAAACCTTCTTCTTTGGTCATTATTGTGATCTTTTCTTCTTCTTTTAGTTATCCTCATCGTTCTATTCACTTTAGGCATTCATTTTTCTACTTTATTCTTGCTTAATGTTGCACATAAATTTGGTTTGTCCATGCTTAAGTAGGGTGTTTTCCATTACATATTGCAATACCCCAAAATTTAGTACTTAAAAGTTTCATTTTAGCAAAAGAGATGTAAGACCAATACCTAACCCATATCAGTTGCAAGGCCAAAGTTACATAAACATGAAGATTAGTTATGTTCAACACCTAATATAGGGTCAAGACAAAACTAATAGAAATTAGTAGGAGTGGAAGAGAGAGACTTAAATAAATTACACAACTAGTTTACAACACTTGATGCTCCGAAAGGAAACCACAAGAACAACAAAAATAGGGACACTTAATAGTCTTAAATTGATGCACTGGCCCAACCAAAGTTGTTACCACTATTAAAATAACTTACAAGATTAAGAATGCCCATTGAATAGTCATTGAACCATAAAACGGAACAAATTAGTAAAAGTTACTAAGTAGCCCACTACATCACTCAATTCATGCAAATGCCATGTTAAGAACATATAAGGTATCACAATGAAATCCTTACATGAACACAATGAATCATACATTCAATACAAAATATGATGTTGCGTAATTATGTGGATATCCAAACCAAAATTAGAATCAAACAAGATGACAAACAAATGATGATTCAATCACAAAATAAAACAATTGAAAGAAAAACCAAAGATCTTTATTCGTTCTCTTATGTAATTATAGGATGATTAAATAAATAAATCAATCAATTACACAAATATACAATTATATTTAAATGGAGAATTTTATAGAGAAGGGTAGCATAACTTGACGGCTAGGGTTCCATCATATCTCTCTTATATTGGAAAAAAAATTCTATGGGGTAAAACAACATGTTTCAAAATTAAAGAAAAAACATGGTATGTGTTTAAGTAACACAAGACCCTCATGTTAAATTCCTTACTCTAGTTTTTTCCCCAAAACTCACATCAACATAACTTCTCACGAATATACATATAATTTCTCCAATACTTGCACGAACCAAGACAATTTTATGTTGTACGTGAAATACCCAATCAAATCTCACAATTCTCCACCTTGATGTAGTCTTTATGACACATGACATATAAAGACCTTTACAGAAAAAACCCTAGCCCAACAAAGGGGCACATAGCCTATGAACACTAATCAAGTCCAAGGAACACTCGAACTTACCTATAAATAGTGGCTTCATTATCATATCTACTAGATTATCCAAATTACCCACTTTCTCCAATACAAATTTATATATAGCAATAGTATGTCAAATAAAGTGATACCTAATGTCAATGTGCTTCCTTCAATAATGGAAAGAACTCTGATGGCTATCACCTCAAACAAATGGAGCACCATGAATAAACCCTAGCTCACGTACTAAATTGTCAAGCCGTGAGACTTTCTGAAAAGCCTCTGTCATAGACATATATTCTACCTCAGTAATGGAAAAAGCCATCGCATCCTACATGGAAGATCTCCAGCTTGTAGTTGAACCACTAAAACACAAAACATACCCACTAGTGGATCTCCTTTTATCAAGGTCTCCACCATTATTAAAATGTATGAACCCAACCAATGAATAAGCTAATCTCCCATACTCTATACATGGTGATGGCATACCCTTCAATTACCTCATAATCCACTTCATTGCTTGCTAGTGAGCCTTCTCCAGATTCACTATATATTGATTCACCACACTAACAGCTTGAACAATGTTAGGCCAAGTACACACTATAGCTATAATACCCAAAAAATTTACTTAACTTAATTCTGCATCATTAGCCCTAATTTGACTCTAATCTCAAGAAATATTATTGTTAGCCTTAACCTAATTTCTTAATCTTGAAACTTTAACCAAAAACTGAAACCTTGATTCAAATAAATCAAAATTTATAAACTGAAACCAAAACCCACTAAAATTTATGCTAATCTAAAATTTTTTTCTAATACCAAAATTCCTAATTTAATCCTAATTCCCCAACCTTTCTCTCTTTTCCTTTTCTTTCTCCTTTTCCTTCCTTTTCTTCCTTTTCCTTTCCTTTTATTTTCTTTTATTCTTTGCACCGATTTTAAGACGTGAGAAGTTTTGCTTCTCTTGCACATGCAACCCTCCACTTGCCTCCCTCATGCTCCTCTCACCATCACCCTGCCAAATGCCCCTGCTGCTTCTCTATTTGCGCAGCCCTGCCAGCCAACCACCCTCTTCTTTCTTCTTCTTCCTTCTTCTCCCTACCTTCTCCTCTTATGCATGTTTTCTTCTTCATCATCACCTCCTCGTGCCTCTGCCCGATTCCTATCCCACTCAACCATCACCACACCCCTTATCTTTTTCTTTCTTCTTTCTTCTTCTTCTTCTTCTTCTTCTTCTTCTTCTTCTTCTTCTTCTTCTTCTTCTTCTTCTTCTTCTTCTTCTTCTTCTTCTTCTTCTCCTTCTCGGGAGAACCATCGTCGTCGTCGTCGTCACCCTACCATTTTACTCCACTATAGCATGCCACCTTACTAGTATAAATACCCCTCCAGCACTCCATTTTATTATCATCCATTAGCTCCCCAACCTCATTCCATTCACCCTTCACCTTTATTTTCTTCTTCCTCCTTCTTCCTCGTTTTCAGCATTTGCACCACCCTATCCACCACTGAGCACCACCCAAGCCACCACTAGCCACCCTTTGGCCGGTGGAACAACCACCAAGGTTGCCCCAACCTTCCCCCTCGCCATCACCGACCATTGCAGCCGCCTCTTTTCCCTCCTCTTTCCCTTCATTTGTTGCAAAGTTTGAGAGTGCACGACCGTGCAAACGCTCGGATCCCCTCCTGTACAGCCATGCAACCCTTGCACCATCTAGTTGTGCATCTTTTTTCTCTCAACCAATGTTGCACAGCTATGCTACTTTTACACCACTTAGCCATGCGTCTTTTCTTCCTTCAACCCATTTTTCACTATTACAACACGACCGTGCAACTCTTACACCTCCTAGCCATGCAACTCTTGCACTCCTCGGCCTTGCAACTTCCCATTTTATCCATGAAACCTTATTTTCACCCCAAATCTTGTCCAAAAACCACCAAAATTTAACCATAGCTCCATCACACACTCTTCTACACTCCTATACAATTCAAGTTTCCATTTGACTCTCGTAAAATCCATTTATACCCTTCTCTATTATAATCTCTCTTTTAATTTTTAACCTCTGATCCTAATCATATTTTATCTTGTTTTCATATATAGGTGATTTTTTGATGATCTCAGAGGAGATATAGTATTTACATGCTTAGAGTCCAGTTTCCTTATCGGTAAGAATACATGTCATAGCTAGGGATTTATGTGATACTTGTATTATTGATATATACTTTTGTATTGAATATGTTATATTGAATAATTTAATTATAGAAATGCTATGAGATGATATTCTTGAGAGTAATGAAATTTTGGAAGTATATGTTTGGGTATAATATTGGATACAAGATATCTATGGGAAACCAAGGATATATATTTCAGATAATTATTCGAAATGTATATGCTTTGGGTTTTATAAAGCTTTTGGGAGAATACAATTATCTTCCCTACCCTAAGGGTATTATGATTATTTGAGGATAATTACGTGGTCATACTTATGTGTTTAGTTGTATGTCTTACATTTATATAAGTTCGGCATGATAATATACAATAAACTCTAAATAAAGATACTAATCATTTAAAGTGAAAGATCACTTGGGTTGGGTCGAGGTGTTTATATGGCTCCTTTCCTTCGGATAATAATAGTGGATTGGGCATGTTGTCCCCAAGAGGTGCTCTAGTCTGTTCCACCTGATTAAGAATAGTGGGGCCCATACTCAATATGAATGAAAATACAATTAAGAGTTAAAGTATAAATGGAAATATACTAATCATTTAAAGTGAAAGACTACTTGAGTCAGGACTAAGGTTTTGAGTCCATTCCACCAGATAATAATAGTAGCTTGGGTGTGTTGTCCCCGAGAGGTGGCTCAGACTATTCCACCGGTTTAATAAATAGTGGCTTAGGAGTATTTTACTCTAAGAGGTGTTGGCTCCGTTCCACTGAATAATAATAGTGGCTCAGGTGTGTTGTTTCTGAGAAGTGTTTCAGACCCTTCCACTAGTTTAAGAATAGTGGGTCTTGAACTCAACGTAAATAAAAGATTGGAATATGATATATCTAATGAAATACTTGGAATCAATAGTTATCTGGCTTTCTTCTATTTGTGCATGTATGAATTGCATATGGTACTTCTTGTGTTATGTGTAACCCTACTTGACTGTACCATTACCTTACTCAGTACGTAGTATACTAATCATCCATTTTATCGGTGTTTCTCAATCCAACAAGTAGACGACTCAGATATTTATGTGCACGTCGATGAGGACCAGGTGGATGTGTTTGTAGCTTTTGATGTGATATATGTGGAGGAGTAATTCATTCATATCATAATTGGGCATAGAGTCATGTTATCCAGATGATAGTTTTTACCCGAATTCCTTTTTGGACTCTTAGTTCCATGGGATCCCTTTTTGTTATATTTTGATATTATAACCATAGTTGATCTCCAAACTCTTATTTGATGTTATTAAAAGTTGTCTCATCTCTTTCTAATCCTGTTTTAAATTTTCTAATCATTTTGCCTTGTGATTGACATAAGGATGGTGGGAAAAGCCAGACTTATGTCAATGATGGCAGTAACACCCAAATATTTGATTATACGATTTCGCTTAAAATGAAATTTGAGGATGTTACAATAGCACACATGATGTAACCAACTACATTCAAATATAGAATAGTAGCCATGAACTCCTTTTCTTCTTTAGATTTGGGATAATCTAAAGTAGATAATCTAATGTGAGAATCTAAACATGCAACCTTATAACCTATAAGGTCAAATACTAGAGAACTAGTGTACCTCTGATGATCAAGATAACAACTAAGATCAAAGTAACTTGTCGATAGAATATTCTGTAAAACATACTCAATACCAGATGATACTATACGCACCAAGTACCTTAGAATCAGCACCACACCTAACCAGGGTGTCTTTAAGGGACTTACCACACACATACTCACAACACAATCAACACACCAATTGACTAATTACATGGTACATCAAGTATCTCATAGCTACATAGTATGTATGAGTGATAAAGCAAGCCACCATGACTACTTTAGATTTGGGAACCTATAATCTCTTTAACTCATTCTCCTTAAACATTTCTTTTACCATGACAAGAAAAAAATAGACAAACAATAAAAGAATAACTAGTGAAGCATCACATATGAATGTCTGAGTTTGCTAAAGAGACCACATCTCTTCAGCAACACTAGTAGAATAGCACAATGGAGAATCAATAACCAAAATAATCTTTGAGCTTAACACTAGCTCTAGCATACCAATACTACTAACCACAACATACAAAGCATAACCAACTCTACCTGAACCAAAGCCCACTTTCTCCACTTAATGCCTATATTCCTCCTTATAAGAAGAATCTCTACCATCTAGATTAACAACCTCCACATTATCCGAAGAACCTAGTAGACTCTCCTACTTCATCTTCTTATTAAGAGATAATTTAGACTCATAGAAGGTAACGGATTTAAATGTAACTAGGTCATAAAACAAGGGCCCCCAATTATGCCAATGCCACTCCCATGTCCTATTCACATGAAACCAATATTAGCAACATTTGAGTCACACACTCTCATTGTTACCTCAACTGCACCCACAATAGTTATGCCAACAAGTTCATACAATTTCCTAACCCACTTGGAAACAACCACCACCACAACCCCTTTAGCAACATTCATTATGACATTCTCAATAACACCCCTATAACCTTTGCTATCTAATGAACACAGAAAAATCAAGTTCTTGGTCATGTCAAAAACATGATGAACATCTAATAGTGTCCTGACCACACTATCAAGCATCCTTAGCCTCATAGTCCCAATCCCAGCAACTCTACATGAAGCATAATTTCTCAAGACAACAACTCTACCTCTAATAGTGTCATATACCTGGAACCATCTTCTATTGGGACAAAAATGGTAAGAGCACCTCAAATCTAGAGTCCACCTGTAGATTTGTGGCATTCGATACAACACCATCATTAGCTATGGCAGCATCACCATCATCAGATACTCCATCAACTGTATATGTTGATTTCCTATTGGGAAATTACCTCCTAGTATGGCCTTTCATATGACAACTATGACATGTCTCATTCTTATACCAACTCTTTCACTTAGATCTAGAATGCTTCTTGTCACTAGACCCCCACTCATGTGTCCTCACCTAATTACTAATCCTTTGCTATGTGAGTCCCTAAAAGTACCGTTTCCAATCAACTAAGTATCAATCAATTTCCATTGTATTAGTGTAGATTTCACATCCTCAAGGACTAACAAGTCTTTCCCACATAAAATAGTATAACGAAAATGCTTAAAACTAGCAGGTAAAGAACATAATAGCATAATGACCTAATCTTCATCATCTAATTTGACTTCCATGTTTTGTAAATCCATCACAATAGAATCATATTAATCAAGATGAGATTTCAAGGACTGACCCTCACTTAATTTTAGGTCATAAAGCCGACTCTTCAATAGTAGCCGATCTATTATTGACTTTATCATGTACAATGCCTCAAGCTTCAACCATAAGGCATCCGTTGTTGATTCCTTTTCCAATTAATGCAATACCTCATTCGATAATCATAATTGTATGGTAGAAAGGGCCTTTAGATCTATTTCTTCATATCCCTGATCCGTAATCAAATCTGGATTATTCAAATGAACAAATATTTCTTTTTCCAACTTGTTCTAAATTAGAATCATCCACATCTTCAATTTCCATAATCCAAAATGGACAAACTAATTAAAATTCTCAATATTGAATCTTCTACCAATCTTGATTATTAGATCTCCTGAACAACCACAGCTCTTATACCAAATTGTTATAAAGTTAGGTGGATTGAATGGAACCAAACCAAAATCAAAATCAAACAAGATGATGCATAATTGATGATTCAATCACAAAATAGAACAATTGAGGGAAATAATGGAGATCTTTATTCATCCTCTTGTATAATTATAATATGATTAAACAAATCAATCAATTAACTACATGAATATGTAATTATCTTTTAATGAAGAATTAGGTCACACCATTTGACATCTATAGTTCTCTCAAATATCATTTATACTAGAAAAAACCCTACGAGGAAAAACAACATGTTCCAAAAATAAAGAAAACATATGATTCGTGTTTAATAAATACAAGACCACATGTTAATTTCCTTACTTTCGACTTTTTGACCAAAACTCACATCAACACATTTTGGGAATAACCATGACCTATGTTAATAAACACAGGCCCCTGTGTTTATTCCATAACTCACGAATCTACACATAACTTCTCTAATACTTGTATGAACCAACACAATGTTATGTTGTGTATCAAATACCCAGTCAAAGCATATATATGATTAACATGCTGGAACATAAATATTTTCAAAGCCCCATGCCCTTCATACTATATCATGCTTAATCAATTTACATCCATTACATAATCCTATCATAACTAGATACAAAACATACACAATATAAATCATAATTAGTATGGTAGTGTACTAAGGCAATTACCAACCAAACATAACAATAAATTCCAATTAAACCAAAGGAAGCATAAGATAACTTGGAGATGCATAAAGTACTTTGGTTATATTGGCACATAAGATGGCATAATACTCCCCATGCAAACACCAAATCATTACAAATAAACCCCAAGGGCAGCACACTAAGGCGACTACCACCCTTAATATAAATACCATAAGGCAAAAGGTAATTACTGAACCAACATTCCAAATTATACCAAAGGCCATCACTAAAGTTACCCTTTATTTTATTTAGCCAAGGGGATATAATAGAGAAACCATAGATGTGTAATGTACTCAAGTCATACTGAAGCACATAACCAACATAATACCTACTCGACTGTACAACTCGAAGACATATATAGTACACTGATCATGTTGGGGCACTAAGTTAACACAATACCATTTTACCTAGTTTATCTAATCCTTAAGTATCTATACCTCTTATAGGGCTAGGAGGTCACCTATATAGTAAACTAGAGCCTTCCTGAGGCACTAAGGCATGCTAATGAAACAAAACTATATTGAGAACTCTTACCTTGTCTCTTAGGTAGCTAACCTTAGAGAGTAAACCATTGCATTAGTGTTTTATTTGGTGTTCATAAATATCACAGAATACACATGCACCAACCAATCCATCCTTAACCATCTCCCCTTTATTTTATTTATTCAAGTAAGCCTTAAGGTTAACAATTCAAGCTAAAGTCAAATTCAATGCTAAGGTCAACCTAAGAAACCACTAAGGTCATCCTAGTCTAGTTATTCACATTTAGGGACATTAGGTTCTAAATGACCAAAATGTCCTTATAGGTTATTTACTCATTAAATTCTTACTTTAATCCCAAAGATTATTAGAATTGAATAAATTTCATGATATAACTAAAAACAATGTTAAAAAAAACATTTAACATAAATTTCCTATTCTAAATTTTTTTTAGAAGTGGTTAAATTATCATATTTTTATAAAATACACATAATCCCTTTTCATTCTCAATATATTACAACACATAGTAGGAATAGATGATGGAAAATTTTAGATTTTCATGAAAAGACAAAAAAAGCCTTACAACAAGAAAAATTTTAATCCCTTATAACTATTCGTAAACTTGATCAAATCTCTACGTGTCATTTATATTTAAGTAAAACATTTTAGGAAACCAATTATAAGCTCAAAATTACAAGAAGATAGTTCAACAAGGACAACAAGCCCTTGGCTCAACCATCCCTCAAGGAATGCTTAAAGATTTCGCAATATTTCATCCTACTTTAACATGTTGTTATACATATATTAAAATACATAAATCTAATATGCTCTTACATAAATTCACATGGTCACATAAGTATAGAAAATAATAAAAATGTATGGTGCATAAAATGTTTTCATAAGATTACAAGGGAACATAAAATATACTTAAGTATAACATTGGAAACCTCAAATATGCTATCACCTAATTTTTATATATTTTAGTAGGAGCATATGTGTTACCTCCTTTTGAGTACAAATAGTAAACTAAACATAAAGAATCACTAAAATGAACCTTTAATGGTATAAAATAAATAAAAAAAAGTAATTATAAAAGCATATAAATAAATAAATAGAATGTTGAAATGGTAGAAGATGTCATTTGGAAAAAGAGAGGTACAAGAAGAGTAAACAAAAGATGGCAATTTCTCAATTTAATTAAAAGTCTAACCTTCTTCACTTATTTAAAAATAAATTAAAGCTATATAGAATGAAATATATAAGTGACAACAAGAGAACACAGAGGAAGAGAGGAGAATGGGTCTCAGTTAAGCGAATAAAGCTCAAGAATGCTTAGCAAAAATAACCAAAGTAAAGAGAGAGGTGTAAATAACCAAGAAAATCGAGGGAGAGAAAGGCTAAACAACAAGGTTAATCAAATGGGGTACAAATAAGGGGAGTGAATTTAATTTTCCAACCAAGAAAGGGGGAAGAGGTAGCCTATTACACACATGCATAACAAAGTCAAAGGGGTTGAGTGTGTTTACATTGAATGAAGTTATGAAAACCAGATAACTAACCAATGGATGGGGGAGGTGATGTTGCATTGGTCCAAGGTTAGGGGAGGTTTGTTTCAAGCACATGGAAGACAAGTGAAGAAGGTTGAGTGCAATAAAAGATAAAAAGGACATGAGTAACATAGGTAAAAAAATGAATAAAATCAAGAAAAGGATAAAATAAGTCCAAATGTTATGAAACAAGTTGAATTCTTATCAAGGATGACTATAAGGTAATTTTTGTGGCGCATATACATTTATAGGATTTATAGATTAGTTTTAGGGGAGGAAAGGTTGATAAATGGTAATTGATCAATAAAAAACATCAAATGAATCCCAAAAATTACCAAAATTTAGGAAAAAGTGAGAAATAAAATTAAGGAACCTAAGTATATAAAACTGTTGGACATATTAATCAAATTAGAGACAAAAAAATATCACAAAATAACATAAACTATAGTAGCTTGGTCGACCTTCAGACCACCAAGCAACACTTTAGTTGTAGAGGTCTAGCTAATCGGATGAAGGGATAAATCAATTGTAGGTCCAAAAATTCTATTTCTAATTATCATTTAGCTCCAATAATATAATAAATAATAACCTAATATTATTACATAAAATATCCTGCAATGATTTCTTTAATAAATACACATAAAATACCAAGTCTATAATTAGGGTTAATTAAGAAGGGGGTATTACAGATATGTTTTACCAACTTTACTCTTTAACATGTTACATATCATTTAAAAGTGGTTGAGAGTGTTGCTTATTATTACTTGGTTGTAGAATTTTGTAGTGGTTTCAACTTTCATATTCTGTTGTATAAGTGATTTATATGCTCTATTATTTATTTGATTGCTAATGTTTTATTAGTAAAGAGGACAAAATTGTTGAAGAAGCTAGGTTTGATAGGAATTTTACAATGGTTCAGTCATACAAGCTTGATTTCTATTGGAGTTCTAAAATGTTAGTATAGAAGCTAAGTTTTTGAATTTTTCTTGCTTACTAGTGTAAAAAATTAAAAAACTAAACAATACATTATTAAAGTTTGGGTCATTTTGTTTCTCTTATGGTTTCTTGGAAGTATGATGTCTAAAATGATCAAGGGGGAAATGTGATAAACAAAAGAGAAGGAGAGTGTAGATGAATAATATAGCTAAGTGAAGAGATAAAGGAATTAGAATTATTATTGGTGACTTTACAAATAAAGGGGTGCTAACTAATGAGAATGAGACAAATTGCATTAGCTATGCAAATGCTAGAGCTCTTGTAGTGGCTCCCATTACAATTCCTAATAGGATAAGATTCCTATTGATCTAAAGGAGAAGTTATGAGCTAATATACATGTATGATGAACATTTCTATACCAATATTATGTAATATATTACCCATTTAAAATATATATTGATAATATTTATTACTTTCATGCATAGTAATTTTGATGTGCCCGAATGTTGTAAGAAAGTTATACTTCAAAAGTGTGCTAAATTTTAGAAAATATTTAATTATGATATAACATGCTTTTATATGGTTCTTATATATGGAAATTACATATCACAACTATTTAGATATTATCAATCCATGATCATACTCTAAGATTTGGTTGAGTTTGATAAGTTTAAGAAATCATAAGAAGCTAAGGTATGTAAAAACTAGCTATATGTATTACACCTTAAATAATTTTTATAATTATATATACATTTATTTTATATTCTTTTTTATGTTTTCTATAATAGAAGAGCCAAATAGAAAAATAAAATCAGCAACAAATGCTTATCCTCATAAGAATTTGCTCATCAGTAATGATGCTTGACCAAATGAGTTGGTAAGAAAATATATATTTTACTATATTCATTATTGTTATTTTCAAGCTATAATAATTAACTTCATTTTAATTTTATGCTAAAGAATATTGGAGAAAGAGGGAAACCATAAAAGGGAGATAATCCACATGTACCTTATACACAAAAATAAAAGTCTATGTGAGGGTTAGGATGGATAATAAAATAAGGAAGACTGCCAATGAACTAACTCATCAAATATTTGATAAAACTGTAAGGTTTACGCATTATCTACTTTTCAATATTATATAGGTATAATTTTTTATCCCTAAATAATTATAATAATTTTTCTAATATGAGGAGATTTGGTTTAAAGGAACAACACCGACAAATAATAGAAAATATGGCAGTTGAGTTAGAGGACTACAACATTATCAAATACTTTGGGATGACTCCCTAGTTCTTACACTCTCAAGGAGGAGGTGAATTGTCTAAGGACTGAGCAAGCCAAACAAATTTAATATCTAAAAAAGATAAAATGGAAGAGAAAATGTAAAATCTAATGAATGAGAGGAAATCCTTGTTTATTGACATTGTAGTGTCTACTACTATGATCCCTAGAATTAGACATATCTATGAAGTACCTAAGGTAATATACTTTACTTTTAATGGTTTTCTTATTATAAAGTGTATCTATGGTTGAGATATATGAAATTAATGAAGCTCTTCAATATTATATATAGGGTGATAATCTATGTGATCTCAAGACATCAGAGGAAGGTGTTATTGTTTCCCAAGGAGTCACTGACACGCTCCTACCCGCAAGTGCACGAGGTCAGAGTAGTAGTCAAGGTCGATCCCACAGGGATTGGTGAATGACCGCTAGGACAATGATAGAACTTATCTATGTCTAGACTACGTGATGATATGAAATAAAAATTTGTAAGCTAAAATAACTAACTAAGCTAAAAAGAAAGGAAAATAGCACTCAAGTGACTCAAATAAATAGAAGAGCTAAGGTTCCGGTTCATCGCCTCGATCCTCACATGTAATCGAATATCACATCACAAAAAAATTCAACAATCATAATCAATCATGCCAACAGGGATAGAAAGTGTTGTGCTTTCTCAAGCCACAACCACCCTATTACATATCTATGCCCTAACTATCTCTAGCTTAGAGTCTAATAGAATGTAATGCATTAAAGTCCATAAAGTTTCCTCCATTATTGTTGTAGAGGACAAATCGATCGTATCTCGACCTACAATCTAATCTCCCATTGTGCTATTGGGTCTAATACTGGATTATCTCTCGATCTCACCGGTATTTCCCACACCAAAAATTAGAACCCCGCCGTGGTTCATAAATCCGTCAATCAATCAATAACACAAACACATAGATTATAAATTGAATAAAAAAAAGGATGCAATAACTCAACACATTAGGATCGGGGAAAATTACCCTTCACCTTAGCACAACATCTAGCCCATCAAATTCATAGCAATAATATTAAAAACAACAAGAGATTCCGTAGATAGAGAAAAGATCATTAGATAATACCCTTGATGTTCACAAATTCTTGCAAAAATTTAACTTCTTGAACCTCAGTCTCTAATTTATAAGAGAGATCTTGATGAATTGGGGAAGAGGATATAGAAGAGAGAAACGATAGGGAGTGGAGGCTGCCTTCAGAGAAATTAGATTGAGAGTTTTTATATCACCACCTCTTGGATCCCTAGGGTATTGATAAAGATGGGCTTCCCATGTCAGCTTTGATAATGTAGGGTATTTTGACCATAACATTTTCATCATAATTCCGATGAAGCTGATTTTAGATGCGTTGGAAAGCCATTAAAAAGATCTAAAACTTTTATGTTGAAAGCTTCTCCAAATGCAGACTTTTTATGGGTCTAAATTCCACTCATTTTAGGCCCACATACTTTGAATATGCATTTTTGCTTTCATTTTATTCCAGAATTTATATTTTAGCTCTAAATCTCTTTTCGCTTTAACTTTTGCTCCTCTTTGCCCATTTTTTCTCCTTTCTTCTCTCTTTAATCTTATTCTTTTTTCCATCCTTCATATGTTTTTTTTGTTGCTTGAGACCCTGCAAATTTTCACAATATAAAGGCAGTAACAAGAATAAAACGGGAGAATTCCAACTGAAATTAGAGGTAAAAACTCTTATAAACCTTAAGAATAATATGCAAAATTCACACTTATCAACTCCCCCATTCTTAAACATTTGTTTCTCCCCAAGAAAAGTAATACAAGAAACCCACAATGGGGAAAAAGAAAAGTAGTAGGATCCCTTTCTCAGAAAAGAGTGTTTAGCCCTTTAATAGCACAAGAGTCAAGTAAGGAGCAATAAGGCCCAAAAATATAATAATTAAAATCTCAAAATCCTTTTTCGAAAGATATTTGGGTTAAACCCTTATGTGAGAAATGTAACCATGCTATCTAGCTCTAGGGACCAGCCATGCAACAAAGGACATCCAACAGTAGACAGCAGGCAACCATATACCAACTCACTCATTCCTCAAAGTTTCAAATTAGAATTCTCACTTTAGGTCTTGTGGACACACCTCTCATGTGCTTTATTGTGTTTAAAGGTTTCACTCTAGTCCTCTCACTCATGATCAAGATCATCCATATGCTTGGAATGCTTTTCGATTCTCCACAATTAGAAAGACTTAGAACACACAAAATTCAAGAGGTCCTATTAGGGTTATAATGGGGCCATGGGTTAAAAGGTTAGGACCGATTGTTTTTTTTTCTTGGAAGTGGATTTAAAATTCTAGTACCAATGAGATATGGTATTTTTTTTTTAATAACATATATTTTACCATCCCAACTTTTCATCATGAAACACAAGCACCCCAAACTTCTTATTGATTCTTCTTCATTTTTTCTTTTTTTATAAGAGATATATCGATTTGCTTTTCATCATACACAACCATTTACTATTTCACACCTCCCCCATGCTTAGCTTACATCATACTCCCAATTCCTTTTTTCAAATTACACAACAACCATTGATTCTAAACTTAGGGATGGATAAAGGAAATTGGATTACATGTGTGGTTAGATCAAGAAAAATGACCATAAGCACAGTGGGGTTAGCAAAGGATAAAATGTGAAGGTCAAACTATTTGGCTAATGTAGGCTATGAAAAAAAACAAGTGCCTCTATCATTTTAATGCACATCTACGTCATATGTGGCTTTGAATAAAACCATTGCAAGTTCTAGTTTTCCAAGTCATCGTGGGAGACACACACAAAAGAAAAAATAAGAGACTGTAGCGATGTATCAGTCTAAAGGCTCAAAGTCTCACTAGGTCCAAATATCTCTAATTCTAACACCTTTTGTCAAAGAGTAAATCAGCATAAGTCAAACTACAATACCACAAGAATGTTAAGGCATGCATAACCCTAAAGTTCTCAAACACAATTACACTTGTCTCATAATAATGCAACCAAAACATTTAAGCACATAGAAATCCATTTTCAAAAAATGATTCAAAGGGTCTTAACACGCCAAACTAAACACTCATGTCATTGCAAGACAAAACATACTCTTTAATATGATCAATGAAGGGTCATTTACTTTTCTTTTCTTTGTTTTCTTTTTTGCTTTTTTTTTGTTTTTTAGATAAATATCCAAAAGAAATAACCAAGGAAAAATATAGCAACACTCATCACAATAAAATAGGGAAGAATAGAATACTAACCAAATGACAAGGATAGTTCATCTTCTACCCCATGCTTATGTATCACATTGTCCTCAATGTGAAATAAGAAGTACAAAAGAAAAGAGGGACAAAAAAATCCATGGATCAATATAATGGAGGAGGTGGTAGAGGTTAGTGGATGACGTAATGGTGGTTGTGGTAGTGGCGGGATGGCGACGGCGTGATGCAGTTGTGGCGGTGGAGAATTTGGTAGAGGTGAAAAGAATTTGCTTGGTCAATTTCACGCCTTCACACTCTAATAAATTAACCATGGTTGTCACTCAAATTAGAATTTCCACCTCACCACCTACAAATCCATCAAACAAAAGCCATAAGGAAACAAAGAGCAAACAAACCAAGCAAACCAAAATAAGAAAAATAAATAAATTAAATAGAATAAAAAAACTTGGGTTGCCTCCCAAGAAGCGCTTATTTATAGTCATTAGCTTGACTTTCTCACTTAACTTAGGATCATCTAGAAGAATGGTGGTTTTGAGGGCTGCAACCTCACCACCTTCATACACCTTCAACCTTTACCCATTCACTTTGAATGGTTCTTTATCGGGGCTAGAGATTTCAACTCCTCCAAATGGAAAAACTTGTCTGTTTGTGAATGGACCTAACCATCGGGATATAAGCTTTCCAAGGAACAATCACAAACAAGAATTAAATGGAAGCACTTGTTTCCCCACTTCAAATCCTCATTTGGTGATGCATTAATCATGAATCCTTTTCGTGCGCTCCTTGTATAGCCTCACACTCTCATATGCCTTAAGCCGGAATTCATCGAGTTCATTCAATTGAAGGAGCCTCTTCTCAACTGCAGCTTGCATATCAAAGTTAAGGAGACGGGTAGCCCAAAATGATTTATGCTCAAGTTCTACAGGGAGGTGACAAGGTTTTCTGAAAACAAGATTATAAGGGGACATTCCAATAGGGGTTTTAAAAGCTGTTCGGTAAGCCCATAGCGCATCATCAAGTTTCAAGGACAAATCCTTTCTAGAAGAGTTAACTATTTTCTTAAGAATTCTCTTAAGCTCATGGTTTTAGGCCTCCAATTGACCGCTAGTTTGAAGATGGTATAGGGTAGAAACCTTATGGTTAACTCCATACTTACTCAAAAGAGCATTAGATGCTCTATTGCAAAAATGAGAACCCCTATCACTAATGATAGTCTTAGGTCTCCTAAACCTTGAAAAGATATTCTTTTTCAAATATTTGGTGATGAATTTTGCATCATTTGTGGGAGTGGCTATAGCCTCTACCCATTTAGATACATAATCAATAGCCACAAGAATATATTTATTAAGCATAGACTTAGGAAAGGGTCCTATAAATCGATTCCCCAAACATCGAATAACTCCACTACAAGAATGTTTGTGAGCGGCATCTCTTGTTTTCTATAAATATTTCCCATTCTTTGACACCTATCACAAGTCTTAGCAAAAGATTATGCATCATGAAATAAGGTAGACCAATAGAATCCACCTTGCAAGACTTTTGTAGCCGTTTTGGTGGGGGCAAAATAGCCACCACACTCTTTACTATGATAATGAGATAGTATAGAATGCATTTCATGCTCAGGGACGCATCTTCTAATGACATGATTAGCACAAATCCTATAAAGGTAGGGATCATCCCAAAAGTAATACCTCAGATCATGTAAGAACTTATTCCTTTGATGAAAGGAAAGATCATTGGGTAAGATTCCACTTACAAGATAGTTTGCAATATCAGCATACCAAGGATGATTTGTAACAGCGTAGAGTGTCTCATCGGGAAATGTGTCTCGAATAGGTGGCATGATTCTAAGCTTTGCATCTTGCTTAACAGAAAGATACTTCAAGGTTGCATGGTCAGTATAGACAATGACCTTATTAAGCAATAGATAAGGACGAAACTTGTCAAAGGAGAAAACTATAGCTAGAAATTCTTTTTCAATTGTTGCATAATTCATTTGTGCTGAATTCAAAGTCTTGCTAGCATAATAGATAGTATGAAAAAATTTATCCTTATGCTGCCCCAAGGCTGCTCCTATAGTAACATCACTAGCATCACACAATCTCGAAAGGTAAATTCCAGTCAGGAGTAATAATAATTGGAGCATCCACAAGTTTTTCCTTTAAAATGTTAAAGGCAACCAGACACGCATCAGAAAAATGAAAGGGCACATCTTTAGCCAATAGATTAGAAAGAGGTTTTGAAATTTTTGAAAAATCTTTAATGAAGCATCTATAGAAACCTGCATGACTAAGGAAACTACGTATATCTTTAACACATGTAGGGGTGGAAATTTCTCACTGACTTCAATTTTGGTATCTCTATCCCTTTGCATGAAATCTTATGCCCTAAAACTATTCCTTCCTGGACTATCAAATGACACTTTTCCTAATTTAGAACCAAATTTTTATCCTCACAACACTTAAGAACAAGCTCAAGATTATTTAAGCATGCATCAAATGACAACCCAAAGACTAAAAAATCATCCATAAAAATTTCCATAAATTTTTCAATCATATCATAAAACAAAGCCATCATACATCTTTGAAATGTGGTTGGGGCATTACAAAGACCAAATGGCATCCGTCTATATACGAAGGTGCCATAAGGACAAGTGAAGGTAGTCTTCTCTTGGTCCTCAAGGGAAATAGGTATTTGCATATAACCATAATACCCATCAAGAAAGCAATAATAGTCATACCTCACCAACCATTCAAGCATCTGGTCAATGAAGGGAAGAGGGAAGTGGTCTTTTCTAGTGGCATCATTTAGCTTTCTAAAATCAACGCATACACGCCAACCTGTAACAGTTCTAGTAGGCACCAATTCATTATTATCATTCTTAACTACTATGATTCCCCTTTCTTGGGAATCACTTAGACAGGACTAACTCAAGAGCTATTAGAGGTTGGATAGATCATACCTGCATCTAATAGCTTAATTACCTCCTTCTTCACCACATCTTGCATTGTTGGGTTCAATCGCCTTTGAGGTTGGATAACTTTCTTGTGGTTGTCTTCTATGAGAATTTTGTGCATGCACATGGAAGGGCTAATCCCTCTAGCATCAGCAATGGTCCATCTGAAGGCCTTCTTTTGTTCCTTAAGAACTCTCATCAATTTTTCTTCCTGCAAATTAGTCAAAGATGAAGAAATAATGATGGGAAGTGTATCATTATGACCAAGAAATGCATATTTCAAATGTTGAGGTAGTGGCCTTAGCTCTAGTGTGGGAGGTTCCTCAATAGATGACTTCAATTTTGGAATCTGGGCCCTCTCTAGCCCTCATAAGGGGACCATAGTGTGACAACCATATGGTGGATGTGCATTCAAGTATTGGAAAACCTCTTCTTATTTCTCTTCACTCTCCCACTCTCTTTGTTGAACCAAATATCTTTCCAAGGGATCCTGGACAACACTTGCTTAAAAACAATCATCAATTACATTATCCAAGATATCAATACGATAGCAAGTGTTATCATATAAGGGGTATTTCATGCTCTTAAATACATTAAAAGTGACTTCTTCGCCCTAGAAATGAAGAATAAGCTTACCCTCTTGAACATCTATAAGAGTGTGTCGTGTTGCTAAGAAAGGCCTACCAAGAATTAGGGGGACTTTTTGGTCTTCCTCCTTATCTAGCACAACAACGTCAACAGAGAAGATAAATTTGTCCACTTTAACTAAAATGTATTCAATAATGCCCCTAGGATATTTGATAGTTCGACCAGCCAACTGAAGGGACATATTGGTAGGTTTTGGTTCCCCTAGACCTAAACGCTTGAAAACAGAGAAAGGCATCAAATTAATGCTAGCACTAAGATCACAAAATACCTTCTCGAATTTTAGATCCCCAATTACACATGGGATAGTGAAACTTCCTCGATCCTTAAGCTTAGGAGGAAGTTTGTTCTGCAAGATTGCAGAACATTCCTCATTCAAATTTACTATTTCAAACTCATCTAATTTTCTCTTGTGAGTGATTATCTTCTTTAGAAACTTTTCATAACTGGGCATCTGTCTCACAATATCAAGAAATGGCAATTTAATGTGCACTTTCTTGAGCATATCAAGAAATTTTGCAAATTGAGCATCTAACTTAGGTTATACAATCCTACCTGGAAACGAAGGAGGAGGAACATATGCCTTTACCTCTTGAGGTGAAGTGTGGATTGTCTCATGTTATGATTCACGCACTTTCTCATTAGGAAATTTTTATTGATCTTCCATGGGTTCTTGAGGGTATGGTTCAGGTAGTGGTTTCCCACTCCTTAAGGCTATTGCATTGATTTGCTCTTTAGGGTTGATGATTGTATCACTAGGCAAAGTGTTAGGTGCTCTCACTGAAATGGAATTAGCAAGTTGTCCAATCTATGCCTCTAGGTTCTTGATGGATGCATCTTGATTTTGGAGGCAGGCTTCTTGTTTCTGAAGATGATCTTGAATTTGAGCGTCATGTTTTTGAAGGGTGATCTCAGTGCGAGTGATGAAATTGGACATCATCTCTTCAAGGGAAGAAGATTGAGGTTGTTGGGGGTGGTAAAGGAGAAGGAGGTGTTGGTTGTTGTTGTGTGAATCCTGGAGGCTTTGTAGGAACTTCATCTCTCCAACTGAAGTTTGGATGGTTTCTCCATCTAGGATTGTACACATTGGAATAGGAACTGTTCAGTCTCCCATAACTATTGCTCATGTAGTTCACTTGATCATAAGATTGTTGGAAGGGATTCCCAATTTGATATTTTATGCTTAAGTGTGATCCACCATATAACTCACACATAGGTGCATTAGCTTGTACTTGCATACAAGAAGTGCTACAAATTTTGTCAAATTTGTTAGCAAGCAAATCAATCTTAGCCTCTAATGCCGTGATGGAATCTGAAGAGTAAATTCCTAGATTCCTTTGTATAGGGGGCACGTTCGAAGTGCCATTGGTCAGAATTTGAGGCTAGCTCCTCAATGAACTCAGAAACCTGCTCTGGAGTCTTGTTCATAATGGTACCTCCTACAGCTGCATCTATCATAGAATGGTTAGTAACAGAGATACCATTATAAAAAGTTTGCATCTGAAGCCACAAAGGTAGGCCGTGATGTGGACACTTCCTAAGAAAATCCTTAAACCTTTCCTATGCATCATAAAGTGATTCAAGGTCATTTTGCATAAAGGTAGTCATGTCATTCTGTAATTTTGCAGTTTTTGATGGTGGGAAATATCTAGAAAGGAAAGACTTCATCAAATCGTCCCAAGTAGTAATAGACCCTGAGGCTAATGAGTATAACCAACTCTTAGCCTTATCACATAAAGAAAAAGGGAACAATCTAAGTCTAATTGCATCATTAGAAACACCATTTAGCTTAAAAGTGTCACAGATTTCTACAAAGTTAGCAATGTGGGAGTGGGGATCTTCATTAAGGTTACCTCCAAATTGAACTGATGTTTGTAGCATCTGGATAATGGCAGGCTTGATCTCGAAATTATTAGCTTGTACAGCCAGTCTTTGTATGCTTGAGGTTGAGCTATCAAGGCTTAGTGTAGCATAGTCCCGAAGTCACCTAGGAATGGGAGCTTATTCTTAGATAGGAGCTTGTTTTCGGAGTAGGATGTGGCCTTGTGGTCGGATTTGTCGATCATAGGGTGGAGGATTGGTTTCCATTTCAATTTTTGTGGTGTGTGACCTGCGTAAATGTGACATGGTCTTCTCAATCTTGAGATCAAGTGGCACTAGATCACCCCCACTAGCGCGGGTCATGCACTAATGCACTTGCAATAAATCAAACACTCCTACACCCAAGATTAGTCAACCAAAACAAAAAGAATGTAAAAAGAAAAAAAATAATTGTCTAGATCACAATAAATTCCTTGATTCCTAATGTCACTCGCTACCAATCCCTAGCAACGGCACCAAAAAACTTGACACGTTCCTACCCGCAAGTGCACGGGATCAGAATAGTAGTCAAGGTCAATCCAACAGGGATTGGTGAATGACCACTAGGACAATGATAGAACTTATATTTTTCTAGACTACAAGATGATATGAAATAAAAATTTGTAAGCTAAAATAACTAACTAAGCTAAAAAGAAAGGAAAATACCACTCAAGTGACTCACATAAATAGAAGAGTTAACGTTCCAGTTCATCGCCCTGATCCTCACATGTAATCGAATATCACATCACAAAATAATTCAACAATCATAATCAATCATGCCAATAGGGATAGAAAGTGTTGTACTTTCTCAAGCCACAACCACCCTATTACATATCTATGGCCCTAAATATCTCTAGCTTAGAGTCTAATAGAATGTAATGCATTAAAGTCCATAAAGTTTCCTCCATTATTGTTGTAGAGGACAAATCGATCGTTTCTCGACCTACAATCTAATCTCCCATTGTGCTATTGGGTCTAATACTGGATTATCTCTCGATCTCACCGGTATTTCCCACACCAAAAATTAGAACCCCGCCGTGGTTCATAAATCCGTCAATCAATCAATAACACAACACATAGATTATGAATTGAATAAAAAAAGGATGTAATAACTCAACACATTATGATCGGGGAAAATTCCACTTCACCTTAGCACAACATCTAGCTCATCAAATTCATAGCAAGAATATTAAAAACAACAAGAGATTCCGTAGATAGAGAAAAGATCATTAGATAATACCCTTGATGTTCACAAATTCTTGCAAAATTTTAACTTCTTGAACCTTGGTCTCTAATTTACAAGAGAGATCTTGATGAATTGGGGAAGAGGATATAGAAGAGAGAAACGAGAGGGAGTGGAGGCTGCCTTCAGAGAAATTAGATTGAGAGTTTTTATATCACCGCTTCTTGGATTCCTAGGGTATTGATAAAGATGGGTTTCCCATGTCAGCTTTGATAATGCAGGGTATTTTGACCATAACATTTTCATCATAACTCCGATGAAGCTGATTTTAGATGTATTGGAAAGATATTAAAAAGATAAAAAACTTTTACGTAGAAAGCTTCTCCAAATTCAGACTTTTTATGGGTCTAAATTCCACTTATTTTAGGACCATATACTTTGAATATGCATTCTTGCTTTCATTTTATTCCAGAATTTACATTTTAGCTCTAAATCTCTTTCCGCTTTAACTTTTTCTCCTCTTTGCTCCTTTTTTCTCCTTTTTTCTCCCTTTAAGATTATTCTTTTTTCCATCCTTCATTATTTTTTATTTTTTTTGTTGCTTGAGACCCTGCAAATTTTTACAATACAAAGGCAATAACAAGAACAAAAAGGGAGAATTCCAATTGAAATTAGAGGTAAAAACTCTTATAAACCTTTAGAATAAGATACAAAAGTCACACTTATCAGTCACTCATGTCTTTGAGGAGAGATCGTTAGATTCTAATATAGTTTGAGTGACTCTCAATAACATCTTTATTTAATATGCATTCTTAAAGTTACCTTTTTTGAAAGGTGATGATCATTATGATTCAAAATTACTTAGATGATCATGTTATTTAGTAATTCTCAAGGATGTTGTAATATTATTGATAGTAAGATTTAAATTAATTAATATATTAATTATTATTATTATCATCTATTAATCACTTTTTCTTTTTTGACTAGGATGGTAACATTTTTTTTGAGGATGTTAAGTTAGGAAGTAACACGAAAAGAAATCAAAGGAGGCAAGAGAGGCATTGTGTACAAAGCATAATACACCTTGTATCAATTATAAAGTGCTATCCTATAGGATTTTGATAATTTTTTATGAAGCATTGTGCAATCTAGATTTGAGCATGCAAATTGAAATGTTGCCATGATTGTTTTCAACACTTTAGAGGTAGACATATTTACAAGATTTAAGGACATAGTGTATTCACTGATTAGAGGTTTGCTATAATAAAATTCAACATATAAAACTATATATAAGGCACAATTTCATTCATTATTGTCCAATTTTAAGATATATATATGTTATCTAATTATTTTATAATAAAATATTAAAAGATGCATTTGTTTCCGAAGAGGATGAGCATAGTTGATTCTTAAGTTCCCAATCAATATCCTGTGGGGAAAATTTGAAAGAAATGGTGGTGTATGTAATCAAAATGATGAGGGAAGTTCCAAATCAATGTAATCCCCCCTTTCTTTAATTCACATTGGGATTTGATCATTTTTACATCCATCAAGAAGAATGGCATATTGGTTCAATCCACATGTATAAAATGGCATTGCTACTCAAATAAAGTTATTAATATGAAAATATTATTTTTAGCTTTAAGAAATTTATTTGAGTTAATTATTATATTATATTATATTATATAATTAATATGTCTCTATATATTAAATAGTTCATTTAAGGTATATCTAGGGAATCACAAAAATAAAGATGAACCTAAACACCTATGGCTTATATGAAGGTTTGTACCTAATTATTATATCTTTTATATGTTTTAATTTTTAGCACAATTATAAAAAAATAATATGTACATATCTCTTAATATAGTGTCTAAAACAAGGATACCATGACAATTGTGGCTATTTTGTCATGAAATTTATAAGAGATGTAATTGATAAATGATAGAAAAGATATTTAGATGTATGTAGTGATCACCATATGTAGACTTATTAATTTTTTTTATTTCAATTAAATATGAATCAAGAAAATTTTGATTCTTTTTTTAGTATATAAAAATCATCTGGTGATATTTTTGGATAACAAGATTAACATGGTTAGACAAGAGTGGTTAGATTTTGTCTTTGAACATGAGCTAATGAATTCAAATGTAGGTAGTTTTTATTAATGTAGATATATGCTTTTATACTTGATTATTTTTAGGATTGTAGATCTTTCCTTGGCATACCTATGTCTTGATGAATGGGATACATATATGATTGTATATCATTAATGCTTGTGTATTAGTTATGTGTATATGATAATGTATACTTGATTTTTTTGTACCAATGTAGGAGTTTGGTATACATTTAATTTGTATATACTCATAAGATACATAACACTAATACTTATATATCGATTTCAAATATAAGTATGCAAGTTGTGTATATAGTTATGTAATCATGCTCTATTTTTTAAAAATATGGCTATAGACATCGATTTTAATTTAAAACCATCATTTATAACTTAATGAGAAGTTTTTCAGAAAAATTGATAAGGTAGTAGGCGATAATAGTAAAGTGATACCACTATCTAAATTGTTATAACTTAGAATCACCATCTATTCCTTCTCCAAATTTTTAAGCACCCTCTTTATTTTTATTTTTCTGTAGAAAATTGTGTTATAAATCATCATCTATAGTAAAGATGGTTACAACCTACATTTCTATTGGATACAACCATCTTTTGTTATTTTCACCACCATCGATAGTTGTTTATGTAGCAACAAGGTAGGGATTAGTGACATTTTACCAAATGAAGCTTTCAATAGACTCATCTTACTCTTAGGGTTTCAACCTCTTAATATAAATAAATGAGTTTTCCTCCTCTTGATCATAATAGAAAAATCAATCAAGAAATATTTATTTTATAGTGAGTGATTTATCTTTTTTTTTCTTTAATTGATGATAATAAAGGATGGATAATGAAATCTAGAAGGTTCTTGTGGTTGTTCTTTAGGCTTAGAAGGAGAATAGAGGAGCTAGAGTAAGAGAATTTGTAAAAACATGTAAAAGAGGAATGAAGTAAGCCTTATAGATAGATTTGGAAACAGGTGGGCCAGGTGACTATTGGGTCGGGTCACATGATGATTGGGTTATCTCAATTTTGGATAAAGTTGAGTCACAACATCAAATCAGATTTGATTTTGATCATTTCATAATCAGATAATCTCGGGCCCTTCTCCTTCCCCTTCTCCATCTTAGTCAGGTTTTAAAAGGAGTTTTAATAATTTTGATTCATGACTCTCTTAGGAAATCATAAGTTTTGGTAGAAGAGTTTTTCTTTACGGTAATACATAATTATATTTAATATGACTAAGGATTTATGTTGTTAATTATAGTATTAAGTCTTTACTATGTTCTATGACGTATCTATAGTATTTTAAATCCTTGAAGTTGAGCATGTGGAATGTTTATACCTTGGAATATGGAGCATTTTTTATTATTGTTTTGGGAATTAGCTTGAGTTGATGTGCATTAATTTTTTTTTTACCATGAATCCATTTGATTTTAAGTGTGGAATGTGTCTTCTTATGTTTTTTTGCAGCATAGGAGCATGATAGGGCTATTTTAAGAATATATGTGATGTAGTTAAGTGTGAAATATAGTTTTGGACGTTGTTTCACCTAGATAATTTGATCGGTTAGCCAGATCCATCAACTAGCTCTCATGAACAGTTGATCAATTTGATAAGCATATCAACTGGCATGTGTGAACAATCAATCATAATTAATTATTCATCATGAGTATTTGATTTGTTTGATAAACCAATCAATTACTCTAAGCGAACAATTTATTGGTTTGATAGAATCAATAATTGGTTATTTTGTGTCTAGAGTGATTTTGGTCTAGAACTAAACACATTAACTAGTTTGACCCCACCAATCACCTGGTTCTTATGAATAATTGATTCCTTGGACAAACTAGCCAAATATCTTAGCTATGTAGTTATTTCTCTTTAGGTTTGATATGTCTAAACCAGTTAATGAGTCCTAAGGGCGGATCAAGTGGTTTTGCCTATTTCTATCATGGTTGTTAACTATTTGTTTATCCTTCTTTAGGGATTCTATCCTAACTTTTCCATTTATTGTGATATTAAGTTGTGATCTTAATGATGCATAATTAAAACTAATGTAAAAGAAATAAGAACAAGAAAATTTGTGTACCTTGTGTATTGTAACGCTTCTATGCCTGAGTTTGGTACTATCTGCTCACACCCATTTATGTGGATTGAATTACCTTGGTTAGTGTGTGTGATACATGAGTAATCACTCAAGAATTGGCTTTTATAATTATGGAACCAATTATTCTTCATTTAGAAAGTATCTCCTATAAATTTGAAGACCAACAGATGGTTACGTTTCTCAACACGTAACAAACAAGCAACTAAGTGTCCACGTGCATGTGCATGGCATGCATGGCATGAAAGGAGGGAGTGACCACTGATAAGTGTGACTTCTGCATCTTATTCCAAAGGTTTATAAGAGTTTTTACCTCTAATTTTAGTTGTAATTCTCCCTTTTTTTTCTTGTTACTACCTTTGTGTTGTGAAAATTTGCAGGATATCGAGCAACTAAAAAATTATGAAGGATGAAAAAAACAATAAGCTTAAAGGGGAGAAGAAAGGAGAAAAAAGGATCAAAGAGGAGCAAAAGTTATAGCAAAAAGAGATTTAGAGCTAAAATGTAAATTCTGGAATAAAATGAAAGCAAGAATGCATATTTAAAGTATATGGGCCTCAAAGAAGTAGAATTTATACCATTCAAATGTCTTCATTTAGAGAATCCTTACCCATCAAAGTTGTATATATTTTTAATATCTTTCTAACGCATCCAAAATCAACTTAATCAGAGTTATGATGAAAACGTTATGATCAAAATACGTATCATTGTCAAAGCTAACACGGGAAGCCCATCTTTATTAATACCCTAGGGATCCACGAGGCGGTAATATAAAAACTCTCATTCTAATATCTCGAGGAGCCTCCACTCCCTTTCTTTTCTCTCTTCTCTATCCTCTTCCCCAATTCATCAATATCTCTCTTGTAAATTAGAGACTGAGGTTCAAGAAGTTAAATTTTTGCAAGAATTTGTGATCATCAAGGGTATTATCTAATGATCTTTTCTCTATCTATGGAATCTCTTGTTGTTTTTAATATTCTTGCTATGAAGTAGATGGGCTAGATCTTGTGCTAAGGTGAAGGGTAATTTTCCCCAATCCTAATGTGTTGAATTATTGCATCCTTTTTTATTCAATTCATAATCAATGTGTTGTGTTATTGATTGATTGACGGATTTATGAACCACGGTAGGGTTCTGATTTTTGGTGTGGGAAATACCGATGAGATCGAGAGATAATCCAGTATTAAACCCAATAGCACAACGGGTGATTAAATTGTAGGTCGAGAGACAATCAATTTGACCTCTACAACAATAAAGGAGGAAATTTATGGACTTTAAGGCATTACATTCAATTAGACCCTAAGCTAGAGATAGTTAGGGCCATAGATATGTAATAGGGTGGTTATGGCTTGAGAAAGCACAAAACTTTCTATCCTTGTTGGCATGATTGATTATGATTGTTTAATTATTTTGGGATGTGATATTCGATTACATGTGAGGATCGGGGGCGATGAACCGGAACCTTAGCTCTTCTATTTATTTGAGTCACTTGAGTGCTATTTTCCTTTCTTTTTAGCTTAGTTAGTTATTTTAGCTTACAATTTTTTTATTTCATATCGTCTCATAGTCTAGACATAGCTAAGTTCTATCATTGTCCTAGTGGTCATTCACCAATCCCTGTGGGATTGACATTGACTACTACTCTGACCCTGTGCACTTGTGGGTAGGAACGTGTCAAGTTTTTAGCGTCATTGTCGGGGATTGGCAGTGAGTGA
The DNA here is from genome assembly GCA_039764185.1 of Tamarix austromongolica. Classification (NCBI taxonomy): domain Eukaryota; kingdom Viridiplantae; phylum Streptophyta; class Magnoliopsida; order Caryophyllales; family Tamaricaceae; genus Tamarix; species Tamarix austromongolica. Next base: position 84,516,798 of record CM077818.1, on the reverse strand, counting down.
CATTAGGACTCAAGGAATTTATTGTGATCTAGACTTTTATTTTTTTTTCTTTTTACATTCTTTTTGTTGTGGTTGACTAATCTTGGGTGTAGGAGTGTTTAATTTAGTGCAGGTGCATTAGTACATGACCCTCGCTAGTAGGGGTGATCTAGTGCCACTTGATCTTGCAATCGAGAGGACCATCTCATTTACGTAGGTCGCACACCACAAACATTGAAATGGAAACCAATCCTCCACCCCATGATGGACAAATCCCACCACAAGGGCACATCCTACTCCAAGAACAAGCTCCTATCCAAGAGCAAGCTCCCATTCCTAGGTCGCTTCGGGACTATGCTACACCAAGCCTTGATAGCTCAACCTCAAGCATACGAAGACCGACCATACAAGCTAATAATTTCGAGATCAAGCCTGCCATTATCCAGATGCTACAAACAGCAGTTCAATTTGGAGGTAACCTTAATGAAGATCCCCACTCCCACATTGCTAACTTTGTAGAAATTTGTTACACTTTTAAGCTAAATGGTGTTTCTAATGATGCAATTAGGCTTTGATTGTTCCCTTTTTCTTTACATGATAAGGCTAAGAGTTGGTTACACTCATTAGCCCCGGGGTCAATTACTACTTGGGATGATTTGATGAAGTCTTTCCTTTCTAGATATTTTCCACCATCAAAAACTATAAAATTATGGAATGACATCACTACCTTTATGTAAAATGACCTTGAATCGCTTTATGATGCATGGGAAAGGTTTAAGGATTTGCTTAGGAAGTGTCCACATAATGGCCTGCCTATGTGGCTTCATATGCAAACTTTTTATAATAGTATCTCTACTACTAACCGATCTATGATAAACACAGCTACAAGAGGTACCATTATGAACAAGACTCTAGAGCAGGTTTATAAGTTCATTGAGGAGCTAGCCTCGAATTCCCACCAATGGCACTCCGAACGTGCCCCAATACAAAGGACTCGAGGAATTCACTGTTTAGATTCCATCACGGCATTAGAGGGTAAGATTGATTTGCTTGCTAAAAAATTTGACAAAATTGGTAGTACTTCTTGTATGCTGGTACAGGCTAATGCACCTATGTGTGAGTTATGTGGTGGATCGCACTTAAGCACAGAATTTCAAGTTGGGAATACCTTCCAACAATATTATGATCAAGTGAACTACATGGGTAATAGTTATGGGAGACTGAACAATCCCTACTCCAATTTGTAAAATCCTAGATGGAGAAACCATCCAAACTTCAGTTGGAGAAATGAAGTTCCTACAAAGCATCCGGGATTCACACAACAACAACCAACACCTCCCACTCCTTTACTGCCCCAACAACCTCAATCTTCTTCCCTTGAAGAGATGATGTCCAAGTTCATCACTCACACCAAGAGCACCCTTCAAAAACATGACGCTCAAATTAAAGCTCATCTTCAAAAACAAGAAGCCCGCCTCCAAAGTCAGGATGCATCCATCAAGAACCTAGAGGCACAGATTGGACAACTTGCTAATGCCATTTCAGCGAGAGCACCTAACACTTTGCCTAGTGATACAATCATCAACCCCAAAGAGCAAATCAATGCAATAGCCTTGAGGAGTGGGAAACCACTACCTAAACCATACCCTCAAGAACCCATGGAAGATAAAGAAAAAGCTCCTAAAGAGAAAGTGCCTGAATCACAACCGGAGACAATCCACACATAACCTCAAGAGGTAAAGGCATATGTTCCCCCTCCTCCATTTCCAGGTTGGATTGTACAACGCAGGTTAGATGCTCATTTTGCAAAATTTCTTGATATGCTTAAGAAAGTGCATCTTAACTTACCTTTGCTTGACATTGTGAGACAGATGCCCAGTTAAGGAAAGTTTCTAAAGGACATAATCACTCACAAGAGGAAACTGGATGAGTTTAAAATAGTAAGTTTGAATGAGGAATGCTCTACAATCTTGCAGAATAAACTTCCTCCTAAGCTTAAGGATCCAAGAAGTTTCACTATCCCATGTGTAATTGGGGATCTAAAATTTGAGAGGTATTGTGTGATCGTAGTGCTAGCATTAATTTGATGCCTTTCTCTGTTTTCATGCGTCTAGGTCTAGGCGAACCAAAACCCACCAATATGTCCCTTCAGTTGGCTGATCGATCTATCAAATATCCTAAGGGAATTATTGAAGATGTTTTAGTTAAAGTGAACAAATTTATCTTCCCTGTTGACTTTGTTGTGCTAGATATGGAGGAAGACCACAAAGTCCCCCTAATTCTTGGTAGGCCTTTCTTAGCAACATAACATACTCTCATAGATGTCCAAGAGGGTAAGCTCTTTCTTCATTTCCAAGGCGAAGAAGTCACTTTTAATGTATTTAAGAGCATGAAATACCCCTTATATGATAACACTTGCTATCGCATTAATATCTTGGATAATGTAATTAATGATTGTTTTCAAGCAAGTGTTGTCCAGGATCCCCTAGAAAGGTGTTTGGTTCAACAAAGAGAGTGGGAGAACAAAGAGAAAGAATAAGAGGTTTTCCAATACTTGAATGCACATCCACCATATGGTCGTCACACTATGGTCCCCTTATGAGGGCTAGAGAGGACCCAGATTCCAAAATTGAAGTCATCTATTGTGGAACCACCCACACTAGAGCTCAAGCCACTTCCTCAGCATTTGAAATATGCATTTCTTGGTCATAATGATACACTTCCCATCATTATTTCTTCATCTTTGACTAATTTGCAGGAAGAAAAATTGATGAGAGTGCTTAAGGAACGAAAGAAGGCATTCTGATGGACCATTGCTGATATTAGAGGAATTAGCCCTTCCATGTGCATGCAAAAAATTCTCATGGAAGACAACCACAAGAAAGTGATCTAACCTCAAAGGCGATTGAACCCAACAATGTAAGAGGTGGTGAAGAAGGAGGTGATTAAGCTATTAGATGCAGGTATGATCTATCCAATCTCTAATAGCTCTTGGGTTAGTCCTGTCCAAGTGGTTCCCAAGAAAGAGGGAATCACAGTAGTCAAGAATGATAATAACTAATTGGTGCCTATTAGAACTATTACAGGTTGACATGTCTGCATTGATTTTAGAAAGCTGAATGATGCCACTAGAAAAGACCACTTCCCTCTTCCCTTCATTTGACCCGATGCTTGAACGCTTAGCGTGGCATGACTATTATTGCTTTCTTGATGGGTATTCTGGTTATATGCAAATACCTATTTTCCCTAAGGACCAAGAGAAGACTACCTTTACTTGTCCTTATGGCACCTTCGCATATAGACGGTTGCCATTTGGTCTTTGTAATGCCTCAGCCACATTTCAAAGATATATGATGGCTTTGTTTCATGATATGATTGAAAAAATTTATGGAAATTTTTATGGATGATTTTTCAGTATTTGGGTCATCATTTTATGCATGCTTAAATAATCTTGAGCTTGTTCTTAAGCATTGTTAGGATACAAATTTGGTTTTAAATTGAGAAAAGTATCATTTGATGGTCCAAGAAGGAATAGTTTTAGGGCATAAGATTTCATGCGAAGGGATAGAGGTAGACAAAGCCAAAATTGAAGTCATTGAGAAATTGCCACCCCCTACATGTGTTAAAGATATACATAGTTTCCTTAGTCATGCAAGTTTCTATAGACACTTCATTAAAGATTTTTCAAAAATTTCAAAACCTCTTTCTAATCTATTGGCTAAAGATGTGCCCTTTCATTTTTCTGATGCGTGTCTAGTTGCCTTTAACATTTTAAAGGAAAAACTTGTGGATGCTCCAATTATTATTACTCCTGACTGGAATTTACCTTTCAAGATTATGTGTGATGCTAGTGATGTTGCTATAAGAGCAGCCTTGGGGCAGCATAGGGATAAAGTTTTTCATACTATCTATTATGCTAGCAAGACTTTGAATTCAGCACAAATGAATTATGCAACATTTGAAAAAGAATTTCTAGTTGTGGTTTTCTCCTTTGACAAGTTTCATCCTTATCTATTGCTTAACAAGGTCATTGTTTATACTGACCATGCCACCTTGAAGTATATTTCTGTTAAGCAAGATGGAAAGCCTAGAATCATGCCACCTGTTCGAGATACATTTCCCGATGAGACACTCTACGCTGTTACAAATCATCCTTGGTATGCAGATATTGCAAACTATCTTGTAAGTGGAATCTTACCTAATGATCTTTCCTTTCATCAAAGGAATAAGTTCTTACATGATCTGAGGTATTAATTTTGGGATGATCCCTACCTCTATAGGATTTATGCTGATCATGTCATTAGAAGATGCATCCCTGAGCATGAAATGCATTCTATACTTTATCATTGTCATAGTAAAGAGTGTGGTGGCCATTTCGGCCCCACCAAAACAGCTGCAAAAGTCTTGCCTCACAAACATTCTTGTAGTGGAGTTATTTGATGTTTGGGGAATAGATTTTATGGGACCATTTCCTAAGTCTATGCTGAATGAATATATTCTTGTGGTAGTTGATTATGTATCTAAGTGGGTAGAGGCTATAGCCAATCCCACAAATGATGCAAAAGTCATCACCAAAATTTTAAAAAAGAATATCTTTTCAAGGTTTGGGACACCTAAGACTATCATTAGTGATGGAGGTTCTCATTTTTGTAATAGAGCATTTAATGCTCTTTTGAGTAAGTATGGAGTTAACCATAAGGTTTCTACCCCATACCATCCTCAAACAAGCGGTCAAGTGGAGGTGTTAACTGAGAGCTTAAGAGAATTCTTGAGAAAATGGTTAACTCTTCTAGAAAGGATTAGTCCTTGAAACTTGATGATGCTCTATGGGCTTACCGAATAGCTTTTAAAACTTCCATTGGAATGTCCCCTTATAATCTTGTTTTCTGAAAATCTTGTCATCTCCCTGTAGAACTTGAGCATAAATCATTTTGGGCTACCCATCTCCTTAACTTTGATTATGCAAGTTGCAAGTGAGAAGAGGCTCCTTCAATTGAATAAACGCGATGAATACCGGCTTAAGGCATATGAGAGTGCTAGGCTATACAAGGAGCACAAGAAAAGGATTCATGATCAATGCATCACCAAACGAGAATTTGAAGTGGGGAAATAATTGCTTCTATTTAACTCTCGTTTGAGATTGTTCCCTTGAAAGCTTAGATCCCGATGGTCAGGACCATTCACGATCAGACAAGTTTTTCCATTTGGAGCAATCGAAATCTCTAGCCTCAATAAAGAACCATTCAAAGTGAATGGGCAAAAGTTGAAGGTGTATGAAGGTGGTAAGGTTGCAGCCCTCAAAATCACAATTCTTCTAGATGATCCTAAGTGAAGTGAGAAAGTCAAGCTAATGACTATAAACAAGCGCTTCTTGGGAGGTAAGCCAATTTTTTTTATTCTATTTAATTTGTTTAGTTTTCTTATTTTGGTTTGCTTGGTTTGTTTGCTCTTTGTTTCCTTATAGATTTTTTTTCTCCCTCTTTCCTTTGTGCTTCTTATTTCACATTGAGGATAATGTGATACATAAGTATGGGGGAGAAGATGGCCTATCCTTGTCATTTGGTTAGTATTCTGTTCATCCCTATTTTATTTTGATGAGTGTTGCTATCTTTTTCCTTGGTTATTTCTTTTGGATATATATCTAAAAAAAAAGCAAAACAAACAAAGAAAAGAAAATGAAATGACCCTTCATTGATGATATCAAAGAGTATGTTTTGTCTTGCAATGGCATGAGTGTTTAGTTTGGCATGATAAGACCCTTTAAATCATCTTTTGAAAATGGATTTCTATGTGCTTAAATGTTTTGGTTGCATTGTTATGAGACAAATGTCATTGTGATGATTTACTCTTTGCCGAAAGGTGTTAGAATTAGAGAATTTTGGACCTAGTGAGACTTTGATCCTTTAGACTCATACATCACTACAGTCTCTTATTTTTTCTTTTGTGTGCGTCTCCCACCATGACTTGGGAAACTAGAATAGCCACATATGACTTAGACATGCATTAAAATGATAGAGGCACTTGTTTTTTTGTCATAACCTACATTAGCCAAATAGCCCGACCTTCACATTTTATCCTTTGCTAACCCCATTGTGCTTATGGGCATTTTTCTTGATCAAACCACACATGTAACCGAATTTCCTTTATCCCTCCCTAATTCTAGAATCAATGGTTGTTGTGCAATTTGGAAAAAAGGAAGTTGGGAGTGTGATGTAATCTAAGCATGGGGGAGGTGTGAAAGAGTAAATGGTTTTGTATGATGAAAAGCATATCGATATATCTCTTATAAAAAAAAAGAAGAAGAAGATGAAGAAGAATCAATAAGAAGTTTGGGGTGCTTGTGTTTTGTGATGAAAAGTTGGGATGGTAAAATATATGTTATAAAAAAAGCCATATCTCATTGGTACTAGACTTTTAAATCCACTTCCAAAAAAAAATAATTTCCATCCTAACCTTTTAACCCATGGCCCCATTACAACCCTAATAAGACCTCTTGATTTTTGTGTGTTCTAAGTCTTTCTAGTAGTGGAGAATGATTGATCTTGATCATAAGTGAGAGAACTAGAGCGGAACCTTCAAATAAAATAAAACACATGAGAGGTATGTCCACAAGACCTAAAGTGAGAATTCTAATTCGAAACTTTGAGGGATGAGTGAGTTGGTATATGGTTGCCTGCTATCCACTGTTGGATGTCCTTTGGTTCATGGTAGGTCCCTAGAGCTCGATAGCACGATTAAATTTCTCACATGCGGGGGCAACCTAAATATCTTTCGAAAAAAGGTTTTGAGCTTTTAATTGTTATATTTTTGGGTCTTATTGCTCCTTACTTGACTCTTGTGCTATTAAAGGGCTAAACACTCTTTTTTGAGAAAGGGATCCTACTACTTTTATTTTTCCTCATGGTGGGTTTCTTGTAATACTTTTCTTGGGGACAAGAAAATTTTTAAGCATGGGGGAGTTGATAAGTGTGAATTTCACATCTTATTCCAAAGGTTTATAAGAGTTTTTACCACTAATTTCAGTTGGAATTCTCCCTTTTTGTTCTTGTTACTGCCTTTGTGTTCTAAAAATTTGCAGGGTCTCAAGCAACAAAAAAATCATGAAGGATGAAAAAAAATAAGCTTAAGGGGAGAAGAAAGGAGAAAAAAGGAGCAAAGAGGAGCAAAAGTTAAAGCGGAAACAGATTTAGAGCTAAAATGTAAATTCTGGAATAAAATGAAAGTAAGAATGCATATTTAAAGTATATGGGCCTGAAAGAAGTAGAATTTTGACCATTCAAATGTCTTCATTTGGAGAATCCTTCAACATCAAAGTTGTAGATCTTTTTAATATCTTTCCAAAGCATTCAAAATCAGCTTAATCGAAGCTATGATGAAAACGTTATGATCAAAATACGTATCATTGTCAAAGTTGACACGGGAAGCCCATCTTTATCAAAACCCTAGGGATCCACGAGGCGATAATATAAAAACTCTCATTCTAATATCTCGAGGAGCCTCCACTCCCTTTCTTTTCTCTCTTCTCTATCCTCTTCCCCAATTCATCAAGATCTCTCTTGTAAATTAGAGACTGAGGTTCAAAAAGTTAAATTTTTGCAAGAATTTGTGAACATTAAGGGTATTATCTAATGATCTTTTCTCTATCTATGGAATCTCTTGTTGTTTTTAATATTATTGCTATGAATTTGATGGGCTAGATCTTGTGCTAAGGTGAAGGGGAATTTTCCCCGATCCTAATGTGTTGAATTATTACATCCTTTTTTATTCAATTCATAATCTATGTGTTGTGTTATTGATTGATTGACAGATTTATGAACCACGACCGGGTTCTGATTTTCGGTGCGGGAAATATCGGTGAGATCGAGAGATAATCCAGTATTAGACCCAATAGCACAACGGGAGATTAAATTGTAGGTCGAGAGACAATCAATTTGACCTCTACAACAATAAAGGAGGAAACTTTATGGTCTTTAATGAAATACATTCTATTAGACTCTGAGCTAAAGATAGTTAATGCCATAGATATGTAATAGGGTGGTTGTGGCTTGAGAAAGCACAACACTTTCTATCCTTGTTGGCATGATTTATTATGATTGTTGAATTATTTTGTGATGTGATATTCGATTACATATGAGGATCAGGGGCGATGAACCGGAACCTTAGCTCTTCTATTTATTTGAGTCACTTGAGTGCTATTTTCCTTTCTTTTTAGCTTAGTTAGCTATTTTAGCTTACAATTTTTTATTTCATATCCTCTCGTAGTCTAGACATAGCTAAGTTCTATCATTATCCTAGTGGTCATTCACCAATCCCTGTGGGATTGACCTTGACTACTACTCTGACCCCCTACACTTGTGGGTAGGAATGTGTCAACCACGTGCATGGAGAGTTTATTGGTAGATGTTTCAAGCATTATTAAGTAATTTAGCTATTTTATTAATTAAGTAATAAAGTTAGCATAAAGGTAGCATAAAATATTTTAGCTTGAAATCTTTTGAATTATGCTTTTAGCTAGTGATAGAAAGGTTATTATCTACATGAATGTTGAGCATAGTCATAAAGTATTGAATTGAAGTTGAATACAAGTGAATTCTGTGTGAGTTCAAACTCAAGAAAATCAAATCTATGTGAACGGTTTAGCTTGAAAGTTTTAATCTCTTCATCTGTGTGAATTAGAGATTAATCCTTATCTTTTCTAATCTCCTTAATCCATATTTTTCGTGCCATAATTACAATCAAAATACTACTCTAATTCGTGGTTAAAAAAAGTCTTAATTTGGTATACACAACTGAAACCCTAAACCATCCACTTGAAACCCTAACCTTTTAATAGAAACTAAACATCACCTTAATCATCCTATTCAAATCAACCCTAACCCTAACCCTAGACCACAAATTCGACCTTCAGCTAAACCCTAACCTTTGAAGCCTAACATCCTCACCAAACCGTTGTCGAATGCATAAGATAATTAGGACACTCCATTCAAACCATCATCATTAACAAACCACCATCACTGAACATCACCATCATTTTTTATACCATATTCGAACCATCATCATCCTTATTCCATCATATTAGAATCTTCAATTTATTAATTCACCATCAAAAAGCCTTCATCCTAATATCTAAACCTAATTCATCCCTTATTCTCATTATTTTGAGAATTCCACTCTCCCACAAACATCAGTGTGATGTCAACACTTAAAAAAAATTCAATTTGGAATAATATATGGAATGAAATAATGAAATCATAGTTTCCTTCTCCTATATGCATACTTAGGGTTTGGTTATCTTAATTATGCCCTCAAACCTAGGAGATCAACTATGGTGGATGTTGAATATCACTAAAAAAAGTACCTTATCATTAGTGTTAGTATGGTGTGTTTAAAAGACTTAAAATTGAGTATATACCTCATACCTAGGAGACCAAGTGTGGTGGATGTTAGAGATCCCTAAAAATTCCCCTTAGCACTAGTGTATTATGGTGATGGGAGTTATATTCCTACGTTCGTCCTAATCTTGGATATAGATAATGTTTTAAATATAATAAATGTGTTTAGGGTGTTGAAAACAAAAAACATTACATATAACCCCTTACATTGGAAATTAAGTGTGGTAGATGTTGAATATACCAGATAAACTCCACTTGACACTAGTGTGTATTAGTAGTGGGAGTTAAATTTCTTCTCTAGTCCTTATCATGGAAAATGACATTTTTTAGAACTACCATTATAAATTGTCCTAGGGATTAATCGGTTGATGTTTATGTTTCCTTTACAGACTTGCTATGACATTTATCTTATCCATGATCTTATGTGTTAGGTTTTATAAGGATGTCACATACCATGCTATATTATATCCTCAATGTGTATCATGATCTCTTACTATGTTCTAGGTATTTTCTTTTACCAATACATCATTGTAATGATGATATATTTGTGTGGTCACTATAATGATCCAAATTCCATTTCAATGAGTAGAGGAAGACTTGAAGCAGCTGAAGTATGCCAAGGATAATGATGTGGGCCAATAGTTGACCATTGCTAGGGGAACGAGATTTTTATTCATGTTTTGTTAAGAGTTAGGCTAATTGGTGTAGATTATTTCTACCCATTATGTTAGGATGTTTTTCTTATTTCTAATTATTCAAACCCTTAGTTTTGGTTCCTGTATTAAGATTTTTTTTATATCTCTCCCTTCTATATTATTCTCATCTTCATTATTGATTCTATTACACCCCTAAATTTACTACTTCAATTTTTTTTTTTGCGAAAGCATAATATCAAAATAATGGGTGTTAACACTTCATTTAGCATAAGTTTGGTTCCATCACCTATCTTATGCCGAGCAGTAAGGCTCAAAATCAACTAGATTGAAAATAAAGTAGTAGAAATAAAAGACAATAATATAACTAAAGGTTACAGGTAAATGCCCTCTAGACAACAACCATAATCAATATGCAATAAGGTACATAAGAGTCTAAAGGAAAACCAACTACAATGAAATATAGCACCTAAAGGTATGATGCCAATTTACCCTAACTCTTAGACTAAAAAAGCCATTCCAAGAATGAAGTATCTTCCCAAGTACCCCACTAATCATTACTGCTCTTACACACCTAGTGCCACTTTATGGCCTTCACGTAATCATTTGTAAATGTAGTATCACGACAAATTATTCCTACTAAGTAAATCACCATACATCACAAGAGGTAGAATGCTCACATTGAACATAGTCACATTATATTTTAGATACATGGTCAAATCACACACCACATACAATAACAATATACAATAATCATATGATAAAATGTATGACATGAAAGCCTTATGCTTAACAACCAACATAGTTAACCATTTTCATCAATCTCAACACATGAAAACCATATTAAAATCCATCTCCAAAAGGTACCGTATTAAGGCTCTACAGATTAATCAACCACATACACAACAAATATCAATGATATGGCATAGGGGCACCTAATAATCCAACAATTCCAACCATATCAAATATCAACAAATAGTTACTATCTTAATATTTATTTTACTTATGGGGAAAATCAACTCAGAGACATTGACGTAGTGCCGATCATATTGGTGCCAGAGGCAACACAATACTCTGAGACCATAACCTAGGAACACTTATGTATACCTAGTCATACAAGCGTAAAAAGAAAACACAATACCCTTAGTCCTCGTATATCACCTAGTCCTTAAGTATCTATACCACCTAAGTTGTTCAAAGTACTAAGTAGAGTATATATAGAGCGTTGCCATGGCACAACAGTGCACAATCGAAACAAATAAAACTAAGGGCCACACGTCATTCTTAGAGTAGCTAATTCTAATTTGCTACCAATCCCAAAACTAAAGTATTCCACTTTAAATATTAATACTTTATAAGGTGAACACAAATATCATATATTGTGTAATATTTTAATTCCCAACTTAACCATTTTTCTTTTATTTCTAATTGTTCAGGTTAACTTTAAGGTCAAAAATCCAAGCTAAGGTTAAATTAAACACTAAAATCAACCTATAGGATGTCCTATGTTCAATTATTCTTATTAGGCGCGTTAGATTAAAAATGATCAGAATTCCCATAAAACCCTAATTACACAATTATTATATAATTTTTTACCAAACATTATTATAATGATAATTTTTAATTAAAAGGATAAAAATATATAATCTACAATATTTTGGCACGAGGGTAATTTTTATAATTTAGCGATTGACTATATTTTTCATTATACATTAATTTTGCAACTTATATACACAAAGCCTAATCATGTGTTTCTAAAACGTCATATAATCCATGAAGTACATGCATAAATATTTATAACATGATTTGACCCTTAAGAAAATAATTATTATCATAGTGCATGTAAGAAAGAGTTTCTAACACTAAAGCATATGAATAGAAAATATTAAGTTTTATCCCTAATCATGCATGCATGCTATCATGTTATATTTATATCAATTCTTGCTACACATATGATGATAATCATGGAATACTACTTATGGGAATAACATAATAACTTAAAAAGGTTTCAAACCCAAATAAAACCCTATACATGTATACGTTAACCACTTAATATATTACACATGCCTATAGATCATAATGAATAACAAATCAAACTTACACACTAACTATTTAATAACATGTTGTCATTTCATTATGCATCTCATAATGCCCACATAACATAAAAATCTAGCATTATTATAGATCTAAACACCCTATCATTCATATACACACTATTTTGTAATCTCATTTCTCATTGGATTCACCTAAGTCTAAGCTACACTAAAACATAAAAGTTTATCTTCTCTACAACACTGCAAGGGTTACCAAAGCAAACAACACCCATTAACACATATATTGCCATATAATAAAACAAAAAAATCATTAAAATTAACTAAACCCAAAATGGGAAAAGGGTTAGAAAACATAAAAGGCAAAGGAAGACTACGCAACTGAATAACGCATCAAAGGTGCAACAACTGGAGAATCTCACATTATAAGGGCATAGCAATATGAGGTCCTTATGCTACAAGTGGGTGCAACATCACAGTGTTATGTAGAGAGGATGTAGCTATGTCAAAAGGTCATGTAGGATAGGGAGGAGCCACATCATAAGGTCACTCATGAGAAGGGGACCTACACCACAAGCTCACACAATCAAGGAAAAAAAACTAGCAAAGTGGTCAGAGTTGTATGAGGTTGGGACACAACAAAAGGGCAAGCCATATGAGTTGATCACATTGCCAATGGAGGTGCAATGTGAGTTTCTCATGCAGAAAGGGGGAGGCTATGATGGGATGCAAAGGTTTAACATAGAAAGTTCGATGAAAGTGGGAAAAAGGTGAAGTAAAAGGTCAGGGTTACTATAGAGGAGAAAGGGGAGAGGTGTGCAAATGAAATAGGCACAGATTTAGGATTGTTAAAAAATAAAAATGAGGGAGGAATGACGGATTATATTGGAAAGGTAATGCACAAATTCAAAATCTAAGACTTGGATGAGTTGGAAAGGCTATTCAAGAACACAACAAGTCAAGAGAGCAAATACACGAGGTATACAAAAGTGTGGAATGAAAAAGAAAAGACATGGAAGAATGGAGTGTAGATAAGGAAAAATTCCCCTCAGGTTTATTCATTTTTAGTAAAGACAAACTAAATCAAGGGAATATATCTAGTTAGCATAATTTGGTTTTCATGGCTAAATTGATACAATTTAAGGTCCAACCTAAGGTTAAAACTAATAACTCATATTTTACCAAATTTTAACCTAATTACATTTATACCTATTTTTCCATAATAATACACATAATAATAATAATAATAATAATAATAATAATAATAATACATTCAATATAAAACAACCAACAATAGTTATTGTAATAAATTACACATGATTACCAATTTTATAAATAGGGTAACTAAATTAAGGTTTCTATAAATGGGATATTATAGATGTATTGTTGGTGCATACATATTTTATTTGTTGTTCCATTTTTAATTCCATCAGGCATTACCTCCCACGTGGTTGATGTGGTGATTACATCCTCCAATCTAATTTTTGTACACTTTTGCATTATCTTCAAAAATGATTTTTTTTTGCTTAAAATTTGGTGTTACATCCCTTAACAATCGCTAAACTTCCTTTTTCACTCAACCATCACATCAATCATCAAGATCTCCTAGCCATAATCTCTTCTTTAATTTTCAAAATCAAATCTAAATGACCCTTTTCTCTTCCTTATTAACCTCACACAACTATGACCAAGAAATGCACCAACTCTTGTCATTCATCTTATAAAAACTTTATATTTTCCTTTTCAAAATTTAGAGAAAGTAACCTAGACAATTATGGTCATCACTACAATTAATACCCTACAAACATTATAAACACTTCAAGCTAAACCCAAATCACTATAGAGACACTGCCATGGATTGAGGAGAGAAAAATAAATAGAGTAAAAGCACGACAAGACTGTAGAATAGGGTGCCAAAACTAATAATGATGACAACATTGAATCAAGTGCCAAAGAATTCAAGCCGAAAGAAAATAAGAAAACTATTACTGGAGAGGATGAAGCTAAGAAACAAAGGGTTAAAATACTTAACGAGGATGAGGAGGTTGAAAAGGAATCCCCTAAGAAGAAAGGAAAAACATGTAAAATTTAAATAAAAAAGTTACTAATGGTTAAAAGAAGTTTGGAACTACTAAATGTAACAGAAGGGATAATCTTTGCACTTTACCAAAAAAATGACAATGTGGTGGAGGGAAAATAGCAAGTTGAGGGAAATATGAAACAATAACATGCATAAAAAAGGGAAAAACTCTATTTTAGAGTTGGAATTAAAGGATAGTCTGCATGAAACCATGGGAGTGAAAGAAGAAATTGAGATGGAAACATTTGTTACTAAGGGAATAACTTCTAGGCCAAGGACTTAATTCATTATTGTTAAAGGAGCCATCAAACCTAGTGAGCTTGGTGACTCATTGCTTACTAAGAAAAGGAAGAAAGGCAATAAAACCACCAAAAAGCATGTAATAAGAAGGAGGTTAAGTTTGAGATCTATAAGAAACAATTAGAAGGAAAAGTCTATTACTTTTGAGGAGGAGAAGTTAAATAGAAGGAAGGTTCAACTGAACAATAACCCTAGCTAAATAATAAAGGTAAAAAATATCTCAACAAATCCTTTACCTAAAAATTTTTAGGCTGGTATCAAGTACTTACAAGGATGTTTTATCTTGATTCATGAATCAATAAGCTTGATTATGTTGAGTTAAAGGACTTACTGGACATATAGGGGTTGGTAGACCTACTTATGAAAGTTTTTTATATGTATAAGTTTTATACTAAGTTGGCTATTTCTAAGGTTGTGGATCTACTTAGTGTAGTGAGTGCAATAATAGAAGTTGAGATTGTGTTGTCTCTTATTGTGTTCTTACAAGTGCCTAGGTCTCCTAACACGGATTTTAATGAGTTTCAAGGGAACATTGCTAACTAGAAGAGGCCTAAACTCATTTGGAAAAGGTAATGCTAGCCACTTATTCTAAGGCTAGAGCATAATTTGTGAACACACAAGAGAAATAATTAAAGGCTTGTCATATGGTGTTATTAAAATTTTATACTCTTAGATGCCATGGAAAAAACATGCCAAGACCCTAAACATATTGTAAATGTATTTTTTGATGATATGAAGAGGATTAATTTTCCAAGTCTTACGTTGCAATATATGTTACATGTTTTGGAGGTCTTAGCTCAAATATTACTCCATAAAGGATGGATCATTGTTGTGCTTAATAATTTTGGAGTTGAGTTAGGAAATTCGAAACTAATCTAGGAATCTTGGTATGATGATCTCTATGAGAGAGTTGAATGGAATAAGTTTAAGTGAAGGAAAGTTGAAGAATGATATAGGGATAATGTCTGATCCGAGTACTATAACAAGAGAAGTAACTACAAAAGTATTTACAAAGGGAAAGGTAGTACGATCTAATGTTATCAATCTTCAAAAGAAAGTAATGAAGCAAGTAAGCAATATTAGATGAATAAAGACACAACTCAAATTTGTTGCTTCCATGGGGATAGCTCTTCTAGGTGTTGATCTTATTCCTTATCCATTATCCCTCTAATGACTTACCACAAGATGTGAAATTTGAGGATAAAGAGGTTTTTAGGTCTGATAATGCCAAAATAGAATATAAGGAGGAAAAAAAGGAGATAGAAGACCCTAGGACCATGACCCTAGTTACAAGTCTTCTCCTGTTATATTTTCCAATATTTCACTCATATGTTGTGTTGTTGAATTATGATTACTTTGATTTTGTACTTTTTCTATGGAAATGTTTAGAATTATTCCTCGATGATGAACATGGTTATTTTGTATTTATTTTATTGTCTTTTTGTTAACAAAAAAATATGTTCATGTGATTTATGCTAAGACATGTATATCTTCATGTATTTGATATTTTCTAACATCTTTTTATGATGCCAAAAGGTGGAGGAGTTAGTGTGATTCTATGTACATATCCATAGATCTAGATTAGTTTTACAAAAAAGTATCAATATAGGATTTTATGGTTAGTTTAATAGAGAGGACCTTAGTAGCACAAAATTGTTTTCAACTTAGTTGATTTTGAACCTCTAGCATATTGTGTTGCACTTGTTCTATTAGTGTTACTAAATTAGTTTTGAAAGGGAATTATGTGCATTATTTGACATAATCAAAAGGGGGCAAAATGTTTTGGTCCTTTGATGTTTTGATGATTCCAAATAAATATGAGTGAAATTGCATATGTTATGACTTACATATATTATATGGATATCCTTGTATATTTTGTTAGAAACTTGTCTAAGTATAGGTTAAAAAAAAATGAGTCAAACTTAAACACAACATCAAGATATTTGAAGTCAAGAACTAAGAAAGATATTTAAGAAATTATCAAGTATCATACATGTTGAAGATTGTCCATGGAATAAACATTATGTTGATTGAATAAGAAGAGAGAGCTTGAGAAAGAAAATGGATCACACTATCACCTCATGAGCAACAAATAAAAGTTATTTTCCTTGCAATAATAGTGTCCATATGAGGATTAGTCCATGAGCAATTGGAAATTCATTGAAAAAAAAAAGGAAACATACTAGAACATCCAGATAATAAATTGAAGAATATGGAAATAAAACAAGGAAAATATTTCCTAATAGTTACAAGAAATTCAAGAAAAACTAAAGAGTTTCAATTAAAAGATTCATATACAAGCTATATCCAAATTATTGATCCTAATATTATATCAAAGGACAAACAACTATAAAATCAAAATAATTTAATTAGAAGCAAAATTGAAAGCAATGTAAGAGATTAACAACAATCAAAGTATATAGCCTTATTGAAAGCAATCAACCTATTTAGGACAAATAGATTTTTGTAGTGGAGAGATGTAACACCCCTAAAATTCACTACTGAAAAATTTCATTTTATTTGAAAGAGTTAGCGGAAGCATATTATAAAATCGTGAATTTTGGGGATATTACCGCAACACTTAGTACCAAACCGGTTCACTCCTACCGTTCCAGTACTAAGTGCTAAGGCTAAAAGTGTAAAACACAATTTACAATCCATTATCAAATCAGAGTAGCGCATCAAATAATTTACAAGAATAAAATCCACCAATGATGGTTACTTTGACAACATTAACATTAAAACCAAGAATTTAAAAGAGAAAGAGAAAAACCCTAATGGTACCTGAAAATTCCTTACTCTCTTTCCCGTTGCCCACTTGAGTAGCACCTGAAAAGACCTGCAAGGGACACTGCCCATTGAATAGGTAGGGGCCCCACGAGTGGAACCCTTCAGTACTATGGTACTGAATAACCCTTTAATACCACACTTAAAAACAAGCCCGCAATGCAACACATAATGCAAGCTATAGACATATGTAATAAGAGGTGCATACACAACAATCACATATATAACAAGGCTGCCACATATCAACAAGTTATAAGGTACGATCGATACTTTTGGGCCTTAGGCCATTAGTACATCATTATTCAATCATCTCTTTGGTTATATCCAAGTGAGTGCGGGAACCCCACTATTATAGCCAGTGGACTGGAATATATAAAGGGCAGAACGCTCCTGACCACTATTATTCGCCGGTGGACCGGTCTGGCCCCGACTCACAAAGTGTTCCACTATAAGTAATTAATATCTTTCCATAATTCATTCACATCCAATACTTATTTTATTGAGCTCGGGA
Source organism: Tamarix austromongolica (assembly GCA_039764185.1). Taxonomy (NCBI): domain Eukaryota; kingdom Viridiplantae; phylum Streptophyta; class Magnoliopsida; order Caryophyllales; family Tamaricaceae; genus Tamarix; species Tamarix austromongolica. Next base: position 84,499,045 of record CM077818.1, on the reverse strand, counting down.
ACCCCACTATTTTAGCCGGTGGACCGGGATATATATAATCATCATCCAGGGAAAAACGCTCCTAGGCCACTATTATATCCGGTGGATCCGTACTCATAATCACTTGTCAGGACAACACGCTCCTGAGCCACTATTATATCTAGTGGATCGGTACTCATAATCACTTGCCAAGGAAACATGCTCCTGGGCCACTATTATAACCGGTGGATCGGTACTCAATATCATAAGTCAACTGGGCCCGACTCGTTAATCTTTCACTTTTGTAATTAGTGTTTTTCCTTTATTTAATTAGCACAACAATTATATTCATTTGCCTCGGATGGGAGATCAAAAACCCGGGACACAAAGGTACACCGGTCGTACCGGTGCATACAAGCTACTCAGTATCCTTCAACCATGAACCCAGGGACACAAAGGTACCCTGTTTGTACTGTACATAAAGCTACTAAGTACCCTACCGATAAGGATACCTAATCCAAAAGTATACATACCCCCTAACTAGGTCCGTAGAGCTAGATAGAGTAAGATATAGGGCCTGGCTGGGGCACAAAGGCACACCAACAAATACCAGAATAATTGTGGACTAAACCACGTCTTTAGGGTAGCGACCCCTAAAGAGTCACCATTCCCGATCTCGAGGTCTTTCACTTTAAGTATTAGTGTCTTAATTAAGGTGATCACAAAAAGCACAATAATCAGATACTTATTCACTTTCAATCGTTCTGATATCATTAGTCATTTCTTATTCAGACGATTATCCAAGAATACACAGAGAAATCATTAAGGCCATCATAATCTCATCTAATTCCGAATTAAGATTTGTTCTCGTGATACTTACCAATTATCAAATACTCTTACCTGGCTAATCAACATTATTTAAATTATATTATGAAATTCCACAATCACAACGACTTGTTAGGTACAAATTACTTATTTACCCCTTACTTATATAATTGCTAAGTCATCCCTTCCTTGCTTGACAAATCACCCTATTACCCTTCAGGTTGCATAATTACCCAATTACCCCTTATCCGGTTTAGGTTACCAAGTCATCTCCTAGGCTTTTTAGATCACCATTCACCCTTCATAATTGTTACACTTAACATATTTCCCATTTGGTTGGTTAGATTACCGATTTGACCTTCTCCTTTGTTATATTTACTAAATTGCCCTTAAGTTAGATAAATTGTCAAATTACCCTTCTTCATTATCATGTTTACCAATTTTTCCCCTTTAGTTGGTTAAATAATTATCAATTTACACTTTAGTCGGTCAACTTACCAAACCACCCTTTCTCCATTATTGTAATTACCGAATTACCCCTTTAGTTGAATAAATTACCAAATTGCCCTTATCCATTACCAAAATTACCGAATTGCCCCTTTAGTTGGATAAATTATCAAATTGCCCTTATCCATTACCAAAATTACCAAATTGCCCTTCTCCATTATCATAATTATCGAATTACCCCTTTAGTTGGATAGATTACCAAATTGCCCTTATCTATTATCAAAATTACCAAATTACCCTTCTCAATTATTATCATTGCCATTTTACCCTTCTTAATTAGTATAATTACCATTTTACCCTTCTCCGTTATTATAATTATTAATTTACCCTTCTCCCTAGTTATAATTACCAATTTACCCTTCTCCATTTTTTATAAATATTATGTTGCCCTTTTATAATCGTAATTGAAATGCCAAATTACCCTTCGTCGTTTTTATAATTGCCAAGTTACCCCTTACTCCCAAGTTTGCCGTAAGCATCCTTTTATTTACAAAATTACCCTTCTACCACTTACTTCCAAATTACCATAATATCCTTTTATTTATAAAAATTACCATTTTACCCCCTTTACATCCAAATTTACCATATTACCCCTTTGCTTGCAAATTACCACAATACCCCTTTACATCCAAAATTACTATTTTACCCCTTTCTTACAAATTACCATTTTGCCCTTCTCTTCTAAAATTTCCATTTTATCCCTTACCTCTAAAATTACCATAATACCCCTTTTTCTTACAACTTACAATTTTATCCTTTTACTTATAAAATTCTCATTTTACCCCTTTCTTTTGAAATTACCAAAATACCCTTTTGCTTACAAAATCACTGTTTTACCCTTTTCTTTCAAAATTACTAAAATACCCATTTACTACAAAATTTCCAAAATACCCCTTTCACTTATAAAATTACCACTTAACCCCTTTATTACACCGCTTTTATGAATTTACCACCTCTACATAAAATACTAATATTAGCACTTCATTCTTAATATCTAACTCCACCAACTTGTCATTATTCAACATAATACTCATTAGCAACTACATATACTAGATCACATACTTGCATAGGCATATTACTAAAATACCCTTAGACTCACAATAATATTATTCATGCATTAGCAACATAATACATCATAGACAAGCATTTAACATTTCCATCAAATATCAAACTCCTTCCTTAAGTATCATCTCTGCACATGGCACAAAATCTAGCATGCTCTCCTTTTTTTATTAATCAATATAAGGAACCACATTTATCATACTAGGCAACACATACATGCATAAAATCATACTAAAATCCCTAATGTGCTAGCATACGTTTTTCCATGTGTTTAAGTGGGGTTTAACGATTACCTTAATCCCGAAAAAAATGAACCTTACCGGTATCCCAATTAAAGATTCAAAGCTTAATTAGCAACTCAACACCTAAAAATAATATCAATAAGTATTATATTAGAAGTAGGAAATTAAAAAGGATAAAAATTTATAAAAATTTATTTAATAATGAAACACTTTAATTAACTATTAATATACCTCAAATATGCAAAAACATAAATTCCCAAATCAATGCGGAGCTCACGCTGCATGAACAATGTGAGTCACATGCAGATTAAGGGGGAAGAAAAGGGTCGAAAGGGGTGAGGTAGAAGGGAGGGGGAGATGTCTCGGTTTAGGGTCTTTAGGCTACAAAAGGAGGTAGATGGGGGAGGATTGGAGATAATGGAAGGGTGAAGAAGTGAAGAGGGGGTGTAGGTGGAGGCTGGGGATGGTTTCACGGCGGTAGAGAGCGGTGGAGACAGCGGCAGTAAGGCGGCGAAGATGGCTATTGGGTTGGGCATGGCTGAGAAGGAAAGAAAAGAGAAGGGAAAAATGGAGGGGTAAGGGGGCTGTTTTCGGGAAAGTAAGGTATAAGGGTGGTAGAGGAGGTTGCAGGGTGTGGGTTGGTGGTTTGGGTGGTGGCAGGGGTGACCGGACGGCGGAGCATAGGGCGGTTGCAGGTGGCTTGGCGATAAGGGAGAAAAGTGGGGAGAAAAAGAAAAGGTGGAGAAGGGAGGAGTTGTAGGGGCTCGAGGGTGGCTTGGGTGGTCTCATGGTGGTACACGGCTGAGGTATAGGGTGGCAATGGGCGGCGTAGGGGCTTGGTGTGGTGGTTGGAGCGATGGTTGGCGGCCGCGTGAAAGAATGGGGAAAAATGGGAAGGAGGAGAAATTGAGAGAAGAGGATCTGGGAAGGCAAGGCAAGGCTCGAAAAATGGGGCAAGCAATGCTGGTGGGGAGAAGAAAAAGAAGAGGGAGAGATAGGGGGAGTCAGTGGCCGGTCGGGGCTGTAGTACGATGGTAGGGGTGTTGGTTGGTAGGGGAAAGGGAAGGAAGAAGAAGGAAAGGAAGAGGGCATGCGGGATAGGGATGCAGGGGTTAGTTTGGTTCAAATTAGGAAATAAAATGATGGGGGAGAGAAAGGAAGAGAGAGCAGGTGCAGTGGCAAGTGGCAGCAGTTGCAGGGCAGCTCGGTGATGGCAGGCATGGAGTCGTCGAGACTGGTCGGTCATGAGCAAGGAGAAGAAAAAAAAAGGAAGGAGGGCGGAGCAGACCGGTCCACGTAGGGGAGAAAGGATCGGCCGGTCCAATCTAGGAAGAAGGAAAATAAATAGTGACTGGGTTGGGCTGCATCGTGCATGGGAGAAGGAGAAGTGGGGAGGGAAGAAACGGGCCTTTGGCCCAAGCACGCAGGGAGGGGGAACAGGCCAGTGCGGACGGCCCAAGGGAGGAGAAAAAAGGAAAAGGAAAGAAAGAAGAAAAAGGAGAAAAAGGAAAAGGAAAAGGAAAAAGAAAAGGAAAGTGAGAAAATAGGGGAGAATACTTTAATTTAATTTAGAAAATAATAAAATGTAATAATTTTAATAAATAATTTAATTTAATATAATTTAATATATTGTTTGAAATTGATACTTTTAGTAATTATTAGTTTGAAAAATTATTTAATTAAAAACAATGTGATAAAATAACAAAATATTTATTTTTAATTTATTAAATACTCCTATCCAAAGTTGTACACTCGAAAATCCATAAAATAATTAAATTAAATAATTTTAAAAGCTAACTTATTTCAAATAAAAGTTATTTATTAAATTATAGGTTTTTTAAAATTTTGGGGGATTATATCACTTCCCCCTTAAAGAAAATCTTCGTCTCCAAAGTTTAGGCCTTAGCACTAGGGTTACAAAAAGGGATCCTAAGTTACTTGGGGTAACTACCCCCTTAAAGAGAAACTTACTTAACTATGGCAAATAATTACACACATAATTAGTAATACAACAACCACTAGGAACTTGAAGGTAAGCTCGAAGAAGTTGTATCATGATCGAATGCTTGCTCATCTGCTTCAATTACGAGGTTGAATAAGTTGCTCCGAGCGCTTGGTTCTATCGAGAGATAGTTGTTGTGACCTCTGGATTCCTTTACGGGGTACGCTGTAGCATTTGAAGCTCCTATGTCCAAGTTGTCTACAGTCATGGCACGAATTAGCTTTCCCATGCAATCCTTGCCTGGATGATCTCTTCTACAACGACGGCAATGGTAATGTCGGACTGATCTCTTGCTATCCTTGCCACTGGGAGCACCCTGATTCTTCTTACTTTGAGCATTAGTTTGGAGTTGAGGATGGTCCCGCAAGACTTTGCTACTAAGGCGATGACTCTTTTCTTCGGTCTCGATTTCTTTGCTCTTTCTCTTGCCTAGGATGGAGGCTTGTTCTTGGACTAAGGCATCGGCAACATACGCTCGCTCGTACACCATACTCAGATCGTGGAAAATTTCAGCACCCATCATGCTTTGGATGTTGAATCGAAGTCCTTGTTCAAATTGAAAGACAATTGTAGCCTTGCTAGCTGCTATTCCGGGGGCGAACTTCAGCAACTCAGTGAATCGCGTGTAGTACTCTTGAACCGACAAGCTTCCTTGTGTCAGCTCCATGAATTCTTTGAGTTTGGCCCTCTTGAGACTTTCTGTGTAGAAACGCGTGCGGATGGCGGTCTTGAAGTCTTCCCATGATGTCGGTCATCCTCCTTGGGTTCGAAGGTCTTCCCACCAAGTGTCGGCTGGTCCTCACATGAAGTACGCCGCGATGTTCGTCCTTCGCTCCTCAGGGCACTTGAGCACCTCGAAGGTCCTATGAAAGTCTCGTATCCAGCTTTCTAAGACCACGAGATCTTATTTTCCATCGTAGGTCGGGGGTCGATGACGTGAAACTCTATCGAGCCAATCCTCTCCGATACCCACTAGAGGCAAAGCAGTTTGAGGTTGTGATAGCGGGGAATGCTGAGCTAATCCCATGAGCACCTCGAACGTCCTCTCTAGGTTGTTGACCCGTTCGTCTCGATCCATTTCAAGTTAGCTGTGAAACAAAATTTTGTTAGATAAGGTGCTATTTCTCAAACTAGGTGACCCAAACAAAAGGTCAATTAATCTACCCATACCCAACTCTCAGAACTAATCCAGTTTTTGAAACAAAAGAGAGAATTAGGGAAAAACTTTAGAAGAATCATCTAACCTTCAATACTTTAGTGGAAAAACTTTGATACTTACTAGAAGTATCAGCTCAAAATGTTTAAAAACTGAGAAAGGTTTTATGAAAACATTTGATACCAACTTGTGGTACCAGCTTAAAATGCTTGGAATTATAAGAGCGATTGAAACTAGGTCAGATACCAACTTGTGGTATCAGCTTAAAAAGAATAACAATGGAGTGTTTAAAACATGCTTCAGAATCAAATATAAATTTCAAAAACCAAATTTATTTTTGAAAATGAGCGTAGTCAAAAGGACCAACCGCTCTTATACCAACCTTTGGTATCAGCTTAAAAGATTAAAATCAAAAGAGTGTGGTCGAAACCAGCTCTGATACCAACCTGTGGTATCAGCTTAAAGGATTAAAATCAAAGAGCGTGGTCGAAACCAGCTCTGATACCAACCTGTAACACCCCCAAAATAAACTTCCTCAAAGTTTAACACAGCCTATATTATAAAAACCTCCATGGAAACATATTATGTCACAAATATATCCCAAAAATGCCAATGAACATCATACAACTATTATTTTTACCAAAATAAAATTATATCTTCAAAAACGAGGCTAAACCTAAGCCTAATTACCCAAAATAGTTTTTTTGACATCTTTGCGCACTTATGAGGGAATGATCATAAAATTTTACATACAAATCAAATTATTGAATTGTAAAAATTGTAATCACTTATAAATTTACCCTAAATTCATATGGAGTATTATTTACGTCAATCCGTTTATCTAATTGAGTGAATATTACTTAGAAATTTACCTCAAACGTGTAGGTCTAAAAATACTCAATTGCATACCTTTCTTAAACATCTATGTATCCAATCCTTCAAGAATAATCTTATAAAATTAATGATACGTACATCAACTTATTAAAAACATATATGAAGATTTAAAAGCATTAAACACATTATTTGATCCATATTAATAATACAAATGATAAATACATGCCAAAACATAAAATACAAAAAATTCATTTCAACACATGTGATACATATGATAAATATATGCTAAGAATTATGTTAGAAAATAACTTATATTAAAAGAAATGAAAAACCAAATAAAATGAAGGATTACTATACCCTTAGAGAAAATTAGAGAGGCTTTAAGAATTCTTGACATTAGTTGCATATGATAGGATTAATCTCAGCTAAAATCAAAACTTAACACCTCTTTGTTTAATTTAAAACACAAAGGGGATAAACTATGGTTTAGTTTGAGTTTTTAAGATTGAATATAAAATATGTGAAGAACAAAAAGAGGAAGAATATGAAAAGACACCATGAGCAAGGAGTAGAGAAGATAAGAGAGAAAGACTTGGTGATGCATAAAACTCATGCAAACACACACAAATGGATAAGGAAAATGGGTAGAATTTGTGCATGCCTGTCATGATGAGGGGGAATCTTGTATGAAAATAATTTTGAAGCATTAAATGATTTACAAAATGTAGCACATAAGGTAGGAAGGAGGATTGAATTTGGTGTAGTGAAGTAGAAGAGAAAGGGGATGAATGTTGGTGACTGGTGGAGAAGTGGTAATGCAATGATAGGGGTATTTGGTTGGTAATATAATTTAAGGGGATTTATATGAAGGGAGGCTCATTTGTGGTAGACGTTACACACTAGTAAGGAGAAGATAAGGGTGGAGGTGGTATGAAATATTGAGGGAAATAGGGGATGAATGGGTGAGGGAGTTAGTGGTTGGTGGAGGAGGAAATATGATAATCATGAGGGAATATTTGCAATGATGAAAAATCATATATGGGGGTGTATTTGAGGAGTTTTATGTGGTGTAGGTGGTAAGCTCATAGAGTGGATAAGAAAGGGAATGTATTATACGTCTAAGGTAGTCATATGTTAGGAGGAGATAGAATGATGATTAAAAGAACATAATGATGATATCTTTGCATAGCCTTAAGCCATGTTTCGGTGTGAATATATTGTAATGATGTTTTAGGATAGAGTATAGGGTTAGCATTAGTTATTTCAGGACATAGAAGGTTGAGATTAAACCCAAAAATATAAAGATAAGATCTAAGTATAGAAGTTGAGTTTTATTCGATAATTTTTCCTTTTTAAAAAATTTTTTTAATCCAAAACATGAAAATATATTTCTCCCAAAAATATTATAATTTTATGATGAGTGAAATGGCTAAAACGAGGATTAAAACATGAGTTAAGGTAAAATAAGATGAGAATTTTTTTGTTCTAATCTCTATTTATAATTTTGAATATGAATAAGAGACTCATAAAAAGATAAAAAGTTTAAATATGGATAGATTAGGATATTTCAAAAGAATATGGAACCCTTGAAGTAGCTTACAAGTCTTATGGGACTCAAAGCCATAAGAAATGATAAGAAAATGAGAATAAAATATTTCTAACACATGAATAGGGTTTTCAAAACTTTAAAAGATATAAAAGAAAATTATAAAATAATAAATTTATTTTAAAATCACAAATATCCTAATGCAATCAAGTTTTTTGAAATCTAAGGTGTTACATTACCTCTCCTCTTGAGTGTACATGTGTAACCTAACAAGTTAACTCCTCTACTGATTATGTCAAAGACCTTCATAATGAGAATTTTTTATCCTAATAAAATATATTTTGTTTACATCACTATTATAATAGCATTTATCTTAGGAAATTTTCCTCGCCATAGGATAACTTCCACTAAAAAGCCACATTAGTACAACATTACTCCTACAATACCCCCAAATTAATAGTGAATGGTAGAGCCTTAAAAGGATAGATAAAAGCACCTATATCAACAAATTATACCTTTCTTTTAGGAAACCTATCAGCATAGAACTCCATATTTAATCATGTTTGACTTTGAGCAATTTAAGGATGGTTGATCACTAGGGAAGTTTTTTGGGATGCATGTGAGTTGATAAAAATCATGCTTAAAATCAATTTTATTGATCTATGGGACAAGTCAATGATCCTAAAATTACTCTAGAGAACTATCTGTTACCCTAGTGAGGTTGAAGTGTTAAAAATGGTATCAAATAAAAACCATAATCTTGTGTTAAACTTGGATGAGCTAGTCAATCACCTAAATGGAAGATTCTTAGGATATATTATAATGAGATAGTTAGTGGTTAAGGCACAGTGAGAATGTTGGGGGTGTATGTAATAACCCCAAAATAATGGTGTATAAAAAAGGCTTAAAAAATTGATAAGGCTACCAATATCAATAAGGTATACCTTCTTTTTAGGAAACATATCATTAAATAAATCCACATTTAAGAATGCTTAATGTGAATCAATTTATCAGCGGGTGACCTCTTCAAAAAAAATTTGGGATGCATGTGATTTGATAAAACAAAAAAAACAAATCTCATATGGAATATTGTTGATCTATAGGGTCAGTCATTGATCCTAAAAGAACTCTAGAGTAACTACACAAGGCTCTAGACTGGTTAACGCTTTACAACTCTCATACCTTTGAATTTTACCTAAATAGCACTTTATTAACATATAGCATTAGCAACTCTAGCTAATATGTAAAAGAAGTCCAATTTATTGAGCTACTTTAATATTGTCATTAGTAGATTTAGTTTCTAAGAAACTTGAAGAATAAAGGGAATCCTAACTTTAGTTATCTAGATTTGAGCAACTAGAGTTATGAAATTTTCTCTTTTATTCCATATATTATAAAAAGTCAAATGATTTTGGGCCTTTTAAACATTAATACCATAGGAAACTACTAAATGGAAGTGGTTAGACATAGATGGTGTAAATAAGTCAATAACAAATTGTGGAAAATTAGATAGCCTCTATTATATACATGGTTACATAGGGCTTTATCTAGCTAAAACTAAATCATATGGTACACATTCTCCTTATTACTACATGTAAAATACCTACAAATATAATTCAAGCTCGTGATCTCACTATAAAGTAATCTATCATCGAAGTCCTATATATCACTATGGTGTAGAATTCATCTTAGTTTCTCCCTTAGTGAGAGTACCACAGTATTATTCTCAAGATTAAAAGCCATAGGCCATTGTACATACCAATTCACTAATTTATCTAATACTATAGTCTCCTTACACCATAATCATTCATTTTATTATAAAGCAAATGTCAAACATAGATTAACTTAACAAGGTTTAAGATCTACAAAAAAAAACTCTATTACATAAAGTATATTGCATACATGGACATCTTATATTCATCATAATGTACCCATATTTCTATCACTAAGAGGGTGGAAGTTACACTGCTACAAAAATAAAAATAGAAGGTAACTTATGCACAATTATTGTGATAATAACAATCGTATATAGGTTATCTAGTAAAAAAACATGCAATTTAGGAAAAGTGGGGTTTAAAAGGAATGTTATAGATGGAAGTCATGAAAATATAATAGTTATATATAGTTTGTCTTAAAATGAACACATTGGGACATACTATAGATAATGGTATAATCTAAAACCATCACCTATACCTCAAACCACTTCATTCTTTTTTCTTTTTTCACTTTTATAATACCCCTAAAATAATTTAATTTATGTGTTTTATTATATACAAATTGCATTTTTTTTGTTGGGAGTTACAAAAACACTTAAAAATGAGCTTTTCCACAGGACCAATCAATTAGTGGTGCATACACCAACTAACTTGTTAATTATTTTAGGGAGTTATTCTAAAATGAGGATGACCTATTGACTTTCCATTTAGCACCAATCGACTAGTGCATCAGGTAACCTAACTTGCACCCTTGTTTTCAATTATTTGTGAATTCAAAGCTCATGTAACCTTTTAATTATTACTTTTTGGTACTAATGAGCATATTTAGGAGTTGCTATGTTATTTTAATTATATTTTTTAGGTTTCTTTTGATCTAAATTATTAAATGCCTCAAAGTATATTTTTTTTTACCTATTTTTGGGACTTCTTTCTTTTTTCCTGCTCTCTCACATATCTCCTTTTCTTAAGATCAAGTTTGTGAGCTATAAGATTTTCTAGTTTCCCTTTTCTCATTGATTTCTATACCTTAATCATTGTGGTGAATGGCATGACATCATAGCTTCTCCAACATCATCATCTTTCCTTTTAGCACTCAAGTGTCTTTGGGATACTACTTTTCCCCCTTTTTTAACCTAAATATGAACCTTAAGAGGCTTGCAGAAGCCTAGACTTAAACTTCTTCCTTGATCACTCAACTATTATGCTCTCTTTTCTCACCCTATTTCTCTAAGTGTCGAGCTTAAACCGTGATGTTCTTTCCTCTCTATTTTACTCTATTCTATCAAGATCCATTCTTTATCTATTTCACTCCTCTAATCCTCTTACTAATCATATCGTGTTTTCCATTAAGCAAGAATTTGTTAGATCTTGAAAAAATGTTGAGTTATTGAAGTTTTCCACCCACTTTCTCCTCTTGGCTCTATTTCCTTTGAGAGAAGGTTGAGAGCCTTTCTTATATAATTTTCCTTATATTTATCTTTTAAATTTTGTGTCTTATTTAAATTTTTGAATAGTTTTGTTTTTGTTTTGGAAGGTGCTCAAATTGATATAGTATAAGAGCATTAAGGCTTAGTGTAGTGCTTTCTATTTTATGCTTATTTTTTCTTTGCTTGAGGTAAGATCAAGTCTTACTCTACATCATGATGAAGATTTTTGATTCACGAATGAGTTTTTCTTCCATTTAACTTTGTGATTTTTGCACTTTTATGCTTAAGAATGATTTAAAACATGCCTACCATGAGATGGTTAATTTTGATGTTTTGTATGAATTTAATCTCACAGCATGCTCTATGCTATCAGATGATTTTACCTATCATATTGTGTTTATGTTATTATGGTTGGTTTTAAATAAAGAATAATGTATAATATGTTATTAGGGGTATGAAAACATACCTTGATATTTTCATGTTTTTCATGAAACAATGAGAAATAGGTGTGTCGATTTTAATTTGGGCTTGTTGAGGTTGTTCTAATGAATGGAACATGTCCTTTAGTGTCTTTTTATATTTAGGGATCATGCTAGACTCATTTAAATTAGTTGTGAAATTTTTGGCTTCTATTTTAATCGATTATAAACGTGTTTGCTGGTGTAATGAAGGCACCATATTACTAGTTAACTGGTATCCCTTTTTCTAAATGTGCTCTCTATTTTTTGTGAGGCTGGTCAATTCGTACCTACTTTACCTTATTTTTATGTTTTCTCTATTTCATCCCCTATTCAATTAACTGACATTGTGGGATTAATCAAATAGTACTTTGAGACATTTTATCTTACTTTTATGGTTTGACCTTTCATGTTTAACTAGGGCTTGACCTCTAGTTCTACGCTTTGACTTTGGATTTATTATCCGTTTATTTAATAACAAGACTTATGGAAATGAAATAAAATGTTACTTGTGGTTGGATTTCCCTTTTTTCCTCGTGGTGTAGATGTGTATTGTGGCGGAACAAGGTGTTCTAATAGTGCCCTTAGTTTATATACCCATTGGTGGTTGGAATAGTAACTTTTATCCTAGATGGCTTGAGTTGGATGTTATCTATGCAAACACCCTAACTATTTTAATATGATTGATGTACTATGTGGGTTGCAATCTTAAAACACTAATTATCATTAATTAAGAGTTCATTCGAGCCTATGTTTTCAAACTCTCATTCCTAAGTAGTCGAGAGTTAGAGGGGTGGTACCCCTTATTATATTTTACCTTCGAGCGGTCACTTTCTTACTCTTCTAGACTTATATTCTTTTATAGGAAATCAATACTTAATTGGTTATGGTCACCTTAGTGGTTTTGGTGCCCCGATAGCATTGATTGTCCAACATGGGTGGACATGAGTCTTATACATGCCCGTTGGCCCCAATGACTAATATGGGTGGAGCTTACAACTTCTTCTTCTTTCATTGTAGGCAACCATGAAAATTACATGGTGGAGAGTTAGTATCCATCACTCAAATCTCTTATAAATAATATGCTAATCATGTGGAGAATTAGGGGCCTTGTTATCTTTCAGCACAAGCATGCTACTTTATATTTAATGTTTTCATAAGAAGTATGAAGTATGTATACCATATAAGTTAATCGATGTATCCCAATAAATGTATGTCAATCCATGTATATTATAAGCATGTACTTTATGTTATACCATGTTCATTTGTGTAGCATGAGCCTTATTACATGATAGTGTAGTCATATCGTACTTAGTATTATTGTATTGATGCTACCTTGCAATGTAATAACCCTATCTCTTATTTAGGAGAGTTGGTGTTGTTGTTGATGGTATGTATGTCTATGATGAGTAATCCTTCATTGATGATGAACAATAGATGCTTGCTTGGATTTAACCTAAGAGTTAGATTATTTAACCTAGATAACTTTTACCCATGCTTGAAATTCTTTTGTTTCTATTGGATATTTAAACTCTTAAAATATTTTGTATCCCCTTTCCCTAAATTTTCATTTATTACCATTATTATCTTATCTCTCTAAGGTATTCCTTTTTAAATTTTTGTTGATGTTAATGATTTTAGCCTTTAGAGAGATAAGATAGGTACAACTATCCACCAAAATCTTTATATTTTGCTTCTTCTAAAATGTAATTAAAAATAAAAAAAATTAATAGTGAAAGTGGATTGTTATAAGTTGGTATCAGAGACATTGATTTCAAAAATACTTTGATCTTATTTTGAAAAGTTCTATTTCTTGGAGGCTTATATGTCTCTTTCACTCTCTATTTTTTTTTCTCTACTTGGTAATTTCCAAAGTTGTGTGTGAGAGAGAGTGGGTTGGTGGAAGTTAGAGTACTTGGTTAATGATGATGTGATCCTTTGATTTGATTTTAAAAAGTTATACTTCTTGGTACTTTCTTTCTTGTGTTTTTTCCCTTTTTTACTTGGCATAAGATAAGATGAAGTGTTACTCTAAATTATGTTGATGTTTGTGATGCACGAATCATTTTTTCTTTGAGGTTTCTTGGTGATTTCTATACTTTTATCCTCAAGAATGGCTTAAAAAATGTATAACATGAGATGGTAGATTTTGATGTTTTGTATGAATTTAATCTCTTGGCATACTTTATGTTTTCTGATGAATTCGTGTATCATATCATATATATGTTATTATGGTTGGTTTTACATAAAGAATGATGTATAATATGCTATTTAGGGGTAAGAAAGCATGCCTCGACTTTTTTGTGGTTTTTAATAAAATAATGAAAAATGGGTATATTGAATTTAATCTAGATATAAAGAGCTTTATTTTGAGAATTATGTGTTGGTGCATTGAAGGCACCAAACAAACGGTAGCATGTCACTAGTTGACTGGTATCCCTTCTGTAGAATATGCTCTTTGGTTTCATGACCCTAGTTGACTAATACATGCTTTACCCAATTTTCATGTACTCTCTATTTCAACCCTTATTCAGTCAATTAGCCTTGTGGCATCAATCAACTAATACACTAGGACATTTTGTCATATTTTTATTTTTTAACCTTTCATATTTAACTAGGGCTTGGTGACTACTTGACCTAAACTTTGACTTTACATTTATTATCCCTGGATTTAATAATTAGACTTAAAAAAATGAAATAAAGTGTTATTTATGGTTATATTACCTTTTTTTCATCATGGTGTTTATTTTCATTATGGTGGAAATAAGGAATTCCAATAGTGTCCTTGGCTTATATACCCATTATTTCTTGGATTGGTGTCCTTTGCCCTAGTTAGCTTGAGTTAAGTGTTATTTTTGAAAACACCCTAATTTTATAAGTATGATTTACGAAATATGTTGAGTGTAATCTTAAAACACTAATTATGATGTATTAAGAGTTCATTAGAGCCTATCTTCTCCATGTATGTTAATCAATGTAAGTTGATCCATGTATATTACATGCAAGTACTTTAAATTCTACCATGTTCAATCATGTAGCATGAGCCTTACCACATGATAGCATAGTTTGTCCTATTCAGTACTCTTATGCTCATGCTACCTTACATTGTAATGGCCTTGACCTTTTACAAGCGAGCAGATGTTATTATCGATGATGCATAAGTTTTTTATGATTAGTCTTCTAGCAATGACAGCTGATAGATTCTTGCTTGGGGTTAACCTAAGAGTGAGGCTATCCAGCTTGAGTGATTTTTTCACATGTTAGGGTTCATTTATTTTTGCAAAATATTTAAAATCTTTTATTCTTTTGTATCCCCATTCCCTTATTTCTATTTGTAAATGTTATTATCTTATCTATTTCCTATTACCTCACTAGAGGTATCCCTTTTTGAAATGTTGGATGTTGTTCATGATTTTAGCCTCGTATCTAGCATGAGGTGGATGTTTAGAGTCTACCTTATGTTAGGTGCACTAGTGACACCTTGATCTTTCTATTTCTCTTTCACTATAACATAATTGAAAATGAATGTTTTTAGTAGTAAAATTAGGGATATGACAAGTTGATATCAAAGCCTTTGGTTTTGAAAATTTCTATTTCTTTGAGTCTTGGATATCACTTTCTTTATGTATTTTATTTCTCAGCATAGTAGTTTCCAAATTAGTTTGTGAGATATAGTAGGTTGGTGGGAGTTGGAATTTAAAATTTGGTTACGTGATGAGCTTATGTGCTAACCTTCTATGCTTAGTAGAATATCTTTTTCTTAATACTCTAGGATGCGATGACGACCGCCCAAAAATGGCATAAATAGGAGTTCATGAAGATAATTGGGGACTACAATGTGTGTTAGATCCAGCGTGAGGAGGCTCAGCAACAACAATAGTAGTCACCACCATCGCCAACCTTTCTAGTGCCCCATCATAAGACTGGCTATGTTTATTGTCACATCACCATCCATCGATGAGGGATAGGAAGAACATGACATCCTTGAGAGGTGGATCCATGATATCAAGAAAACCATTAATGCTCATGGTTGCCAAGAGGATAGAAAGGTCAAAATTTATGTGTACTATACACAAGATGAGTTGATAGCTATTCCAGGAGCTGGTAGGTAGGGGAGGAGCCCCGACTACATGGATTCCATTCTTAGAGTAGCTTAGAGTTTTGTTCCACCTTATATGCGTCTATTTTCCAAAGTACACGTAGTTTTAGAGTTTCACTTAGGGTTTATCGTATGTGGAGGGGTACTACAATCTCTTTTTTGACTTGGTATGTTTTTCCTCCAAGATAGAGGCAAATAAGGTGATGATGGTCCATACTTTTTGTTTGGGTTTGGGAATTAGGTGTTAGGATTTGTTAGTGGGAACTACTACATTGGACCTAGCCAACATTTATAAGAAAGCTTCAAAGTCAATAGAAGTTATCAAATCACAAAATGCCTCATTTGTGGGTAAGAGGATTTTTTAGGGTCACCAACACTCAGGAAGCGAGAAGCATGTCCAATGTTATATCATATATTACTTATTCAAATCATACACTAATACATTTAATGTTATCAAAACTATTAAGAAAATAATTTCATTATTTCTACAACTACCCCATTGGTAATCATATGCTTAGTATTTATTTCGTTTGATGTTTTATTAATGGATTATTAAGAGAGAACATATATCTCCTACCATGAAGACCATGTAACACAATAAATGTAATACCAAGGCATTGCCACAAGCTAAGAAAACTCCTCCCATACCCTCCACATTGGTCCACAATGCATCAATTGAATCATATGGCATGAAGAACACTCTGACTAACTCTTGTGGTAAGTATGAAATAGCAACCAACCCTAGTGATAAACTCTCACCCATTTTTCTTATTAAAATATCTAGTCTTAGCCTATATCCTATTCACATGATTCTAGATGTACTAAAGATTGACACAAATCCAGTTCACACAATGCTAGATTGATAGGAGATTGAAATCAAACCTAAAGTTGTAGAGAAAACTTAACATGATATATTTATGCCCAATCGTCATCCTAACTACCTTATTCCCCTCTCCTATTTATGACCATACAGATAGGAAGTCAATCCAATAATGGTGGCATAACAATATCAATTTGAATTAGAGGTCATGAGATGGAAATATTATCTGATGGGATATATCTATGGTTGTTGACCCTCATTTTCTTTCTTATAAACATATACCCTTACAGTGTGGTAAAATGCTAAGCCATCTATCATTTATCTACATGATGAGGGCTACATCACATTCCAATTCAAAACTAAAGAAGAATGTCTTACTATATTGAATACACCATTATGAAAAAGTTATAGCCACCCATTGATACTAAAAAATGGTCACCAAATGTGAAATTTCACAAAGAGGTTTCATCACATCAACAACTAGATAAACCTCCCTTTTATGCCTCTTATCATTTGGTCCCTTCACTCTATCAAAAATATTGTAAGTTGAGTAGGGAAGCTCTTAGGTATGGATGTTGTGACTGCTAACAATGATCACATCTCTTATGCTTGAATTCTAATAGAAATTTATCTCAATCACCCTCTGCTAGACTCACTAGCAATAAAACATCACAAAGCCAATACCTTCCCATACAAGATTCCAAATGAATAAAATCACTAATACTGTACCCTGTGCATTTCCTTTTGGAACATTCCTAATCAATACAAGCCTTAAAACAGTTATGATCCTTATAAGCAGATGTGGGTCATAGTGAAAAACAAAAAAAAAACCCTATAAAAGTTGGCCTATGAACCTATTGATACCCATCCATGAAGCTAATACTATGCAATCAGCTCAAGCATAACTTTTGTATAGTAATACCTTACCAGATCCTAGCATATGTAGGAATTTTATAGCCAGCCAACATATCACCACCTCAAGTGCTATAAAGAATCATCTAGATAGCCCATGGTTTAAAGTCATGATCCCCAAAATAAAAAAGGACATATATGCTTGGTTAAAAGGAAATAATATTATGTGAGTCAGGTTGTTGAAACTAGAGTTAAAGCTAAAGATGCTTTGACCATAACTGCTAAGTGGCCTGAATAGAAGTGGATCAAAAACTTCATGCTAAAGGGATAGCACATGGTACCAAATTGTCAAATACTTTTGGATGGCTCCATATTTTTCACATTGCTAAGGAATAGGCTAACCATCTAAGGACAAAATTGAATATTTTAAGAGTAAGCTAAGTAGAGTTCGTAGCCATGCAAGATATGATGGAAGAGAGAATATAAAGTTCATGAATGAATGGACATCCTTGGTAATTTTCATTTTAATGACTAATCATATGAGCCTAATTATTAGGCCTATCCCTAAAATACCTAAGTAATATAATTACTATTACCTATTTTCCTACTTAAAGGATGTCTACAACTGAGATTATCTTAAAGCATCGTGGGAAGAGATTATTATTTTCAAAGGAGCCTAATACACTTCCAGTAACACTCAAAATTCCTTTAATGAATATAAATTCTTAAAGATACTTTTTTTTAAAACATGACAATTCTGATCTCTTATATTTCGAAGGGAAATTCAATAGAGTATCATGTAATTTAGTTATTCTCAAGGATGTGGTAATGTTATTAATAAGGAGATACCTAGCACTCATGTGAACCTCTAGGTCACCCTATTGGATCAACTCTTCCCCCATCTCACTGAATTTTTCAAGTAGCCGATTAGCCACCACACAAGAATTCACAGAGTGCGATGTCTTCCTACTCAAAGCAGATGCAACAATGTTGGCCTTACCCTAGTGGTAGGTCAACTCGATGTTGCGGTCCTTTTCCAACTTTAGCCATCTCCTCTACCTCATATTCAACTTATTTTGAGTCAATATATATTTGAGACTCATGTGGTGGGTGAAAATTTTGCATCACGTTCCATATAGGTAGTGTCTTTGTATTTTTAGTACGAAGAAAAGCGCAAGCAATTCCAAATTGTGAGTTGGGTAGTTTTTCTCATGCTACTTTAGCAAACGAGACGCATTGGTGGCCGCCTTACCATTCTAAATCAAAAAACACCATAACTTGTGCTTAGACACATCACTAAGACCTCAAAACTGTCTAATCCCGCTGGCAGGGTTAAAATTGGTGTTATAGTGAGGTGCTTCTTCAATTCTTAGAATTCACCCTCACTGGTACCATCCCACTGAAACATTGTAGTCTTCTTCAACAGGTTTGTAAAGGGTTTTGCAATCCTTGAAACATTTTTAATGAAGAGCTAATCGTACCTGGCTAGACCCAAAAAGCTATGAACCTTAGATACATTCGTGGGCGACATCCACTTTGTAACTGCCACAATTTTCACCGGATCTATGACGACTCCTCCTACTAACACTACATGTCCGAGAAAGGCAACCTCCTAAAGTTAGAATCCATAATTGGAGAGTTTAGCGTACAACCTATGCTCTCTAAGGAGGGAAAAGATGGTGTGTAGATGCTGTTCATGCTTCTCCTTACACTAAGAGTACACCAAAATGTCAGCGATGAACATAACTAAAAGTTGGTTGAGGAATGGCCTAAAGATCCTCGTCATCAAATCCATAAAGGTGATAGGTGCATTGGTGAGCCCAAAGGGCATCATCATAAATTTATAATTCCCATGCCATGTTTTAAAAGTCATTTTCATAATGCCTGCATCTGTAATGCCCAACTATTGTTGGCCTAACCTTAGGTCAGTCTTCGTAAACATAGAAGCACCAGAAAGCTAGTAAAAAAGGTCATCCATCCTTAAGAGAAGATACCAGTTCTTTAATGTCAATTGATTCAAGCCCTGGTATTCAATACACAAATGGAGGCACCCATCCTTCTTTTTTCTCAAATAGGACTGGCACTCCCCATAGGGACACACTTGGGTGGATATACTAGCGAGTTAATAGCTCCCCCAATAGTCTTTAGTTCATGCAATTCCACTGGTGTTATCCAGTAAGGATCCCTCAACATGGGTTTGGCCCCTAGTACTAGGTCGATAGTGAAGTAGATCTCACGCACTGATGGCATACTAGGTATCTCCTCCGGAAACACATCGGGGAAGTCTCGAGCAATAGGAATGTTCTTTATGGATGCGAAATCCTTGTTCAACTCCTAAATATTACATAAGTACATAGGATACCCTTTTCACATCAATGCGTGAAGCATGTGAGCATATACAACCTTGGTTGTGGGCTTGGGTTTTCATTTCCTATAGGAAACCCTAGTAACCTGCGGTCCACACAACCCTACGCAATCCTATGCATAGTCTATCACTATTCGGTACCTCCTTAATATGTCTATTCCAAGTATGACATCAAAATCCTATAATTCCATCTCAACCAAGTCCATTAGGAAGTTTACCCCGCCTATCACTAAGGCCACCCCCAAGTAGAGCCTAATGCAATCCAAACTATTTCCCAAGGGCAACATCATAAGTATAGATAAACTAGCAGATGGTGATAGGGTAGCTCTAACAACAAAAGTAATAGATACAAACGATAAAGAACCACCCAAATTGAACAGTACATCTATTGGTATAGAAAGAATGATAAACATATCGATGACTACGTCCAGTTATCGATTAGCTTATGCCCGGCTAATTACAATTAGTTGCCCGCTTAACTGACCTCCCTAATAACCTCCTCGATATCCCCTGGTACCCTGGGCATGTCCTCCCTCTAAGGACATGAGCGAGACCCCTATGGTCTCCCTTGGTCTCTCTAGTCTATGCACCGGTTGAGGTTAGCATCCTCTACAGAAAATGCTAAGGTGGTGGCTGGTAGGCTTGATGCTGATAGGCTTGCTGCTGAGACACTAAAGGTCCTCTCTACATAAATTGACCTCCCCAAGGCTAGTAAAAACTCCTTTAATACTAACACTCAAAATGACAGTGGTGTAGCTTGCCATAGAGTTGGCAACACTTAGGTTTTCCCCCGTAGTCATTTCCTAGATAGTTCCATCCACACCGTCGATAAGCAAAACCCCTTAGCAGCTCCTAGCTCCTAATGGGGCCCCTCTATTGGAATCCAATATGGAAGCTTGCACCTAAACCATAGTGGTGACAATGCATGCTCGCTCATATAGGGTGGTAAGATTAGGAAAAGCCACTGCACCATCATCCTGTAGATGCTGAAATGGAGCCCTTACTTGAACTGATATACCATTTTTAGCGCATTGGCTGCTATGTTGGGTGCAAACCTCAATAGAAATGTTAACCAGGCATAGAGCTGTCCCACCATCATACCTTCCTGGATTAGCTACAAGAATTCCATCAGCTTGTCCCTCTTAAGGCTCTTTTGGTAGAACTTAGTGTTGTTCGCCGTCTTAAAATCCTCCTAGGACATTAGCAGCCCGTCCTAAGTAAGATAGCCTACCCACCAGGTGTTTGAAATCCCACAGAGAAAGAACACTGTGATGCTTGACTTTTGAACTAGTGGACAGTCGATCACCTCAAAGGTACGGTCCATATTCCAGATCCACTCTTCCAGAATAACAAGGTCCTCCTCACCGGCATAGAGCGGAGGGTGGTATCCACTGACCCTCTAGAGCCATTCCTCGCCAATGCCCTCCAAAGGATGATGTAAAGGTGGGTAGCGGCTGAAGGTAAGGCTAGTGTTGTATGAACTCCATGAAGGCCTCCTCAAGGCATCCTACTCATTCATTCATCTTTATGGTCAACTAGCTCCAAAACAAAAAGCATGTTAGGCTAAACTTTTCTAGTTTACTAAAAACTATCACACATATCAAATTTAGAGACCATCTATTTTCGATTCCTCACAAGTTAATTCGGGTTTTTGCATAATTGCCATTTTCAAAATGCAAAAAAAAACTATTAGAAACTCAGATGGGAAATCATTTGAAAGTAATTTTTTGAAAGAAAAAAAAGCACGATACTCAGAACCTAAACTCTAACACCAACTTGTAACACTCCTAAAATTTACTAATGAATATTTTCGTTTAAGCTAAAAAAAAGATATTTAAACATAAAAAGGGTGTTACCGCAGTAATCGATATAAGTCTAGTCATGAACCATCCTCATACCAATCACAAGGCAAAAGTAAAACAAAGTACAAGCCATGATAAATATAGAATAAGGATATTCCATAACAAAATTAAGAGTTTAGACGTTCCTTTCAAAAATAGAACTAAAATATATAAATAAATGTTCAAATAAAAATGATAAAGGATGAAAATTAGTTTAAAACAAAAATCAAATAACACAACTCTCTGGCTCCCAACCCGAGCATAGAACAATATCACTCGGCCTTAATTAGATCATCGCAAGACCTTGAGTCATCTAGTGAGTTCTCATTTGCCTATATAGGCATAAAAGTGGTCTTTGCACGTGGTAATGAGTAGCGCCCATAATAAGGATAATAAATATGCCACCTACTTAGTAAAGTAACAATACATTCAGGAATGTCACATAAATTCATAACACCACCATAAGAGATGACATGCACATAAGTTAATCTTATCGACTTATTTAATATTCTCTAAACCACATAATAATAACGCAATGATAACTATTCATGTTGATTTAGGGACCCCACTATTCTCAACCGGTAGAATGGTAATCAAGTATAACTCCAGAGCAAGATGCTCCTAGCTATTATTTTCACTGGTGGTTTAGTAATCAGAGTACAACCCTAAGGTAGAAGGCTCTTAACCACTATTCTCACTGGTTGATTACTAATCAAGGTACAACTGGTCCTAGCCCACATGATGTTCCACTTTAAGTAATTAGTGCCTTACCAAAATCTATTATCATCTAAAGGTTTAATTTACTTGAGTTCGGAACCCCACTATTTTCAACTAGTGGAACTATAACAGGGTACAACTCTAGGGTAAAGTGCTCCTAGTCACTATTCTCGCTAATAGATCGTTGGGTACAACTAGCCTAGACTCAAGTGATCTTTCACTTTAAGTGATTAGTGTATTATTATTAATTTATTCATTTCAATGTCATCACACATTCATGTACATCTACTCATACAAGGAACTATTCAACTCATACCCCAAAATAACCCTATTTCCCCTTAGAAATCCTAAATTCATAACCCTAGCATATCCTCTCTTCCAATTCCCCTATAGTCCCACATTTACCCAAGGAATCTCAACTTGTTATTAGGAACTGCATATTCAAGAGCCATGGTCTATTATCCACATTTTACACATGTGATAATAACTTACCTCTAGGGTTACTATTCGAGCCTCCTCCAAAACCCTAATTTCTCTTAATTAGCATAGTTCCTTCTCCAATGATTGATTAGTCCTAAATTTATATACCTATGCATAGAGTGTTATTGTTAATCATTAGCTCAAACATTGTGGCCTAACTCCCACATTTTACACATGTGATAATAACTTACCTATTTGGGTCCCCTAAAAACTCTAATTTCTCATTTTTGCCATAACTACTTTCTTAGACCCCATATGGTCACTAGATCTAGTGTACATTCCCAAAATGTTATGGTTAACATAATGTCCCTATGATGTGGTCCAACTCCCCTATCTCGTACATACGATAATAGGCTGCCCCTAAGATTACCTCTTGGGCCTCCTAAAACCCTAATTTCACCTTATGACTTCCCAAATATGTATGACTACCTAAGATGCCATCATTAACCACGTATCCACTCCCTAGTATTAATCTCCCAATTTACTCATATATGATATAGGTTTTATTAATCACATTTATGGTTTCCCCCTTCCTATATTTCCCATAAACCCTTCTCTTTTCTTTTTCTTTTTTTTTTCCCCAATTATCTCATGTATCATCCCCAACCTATTTTGTGCTAGTTAACGTCCAAAAGTACCCAACATTCAACTTCTTAATAATATTGACCAAAATGCCCCTAAGTTCTTGGAAACCCTATTTCTACCTTCCCCAAGTCATAGGACACGCAACACGAAGGACTCTTCAACTTTCCACACATGTTATATCATAAAAGGCAAGGACATGATTATAAATAAACACCTAAAATCAACATAGTTATGACTACACAACTTTATTACCTTTTTCTATTGTCAAGACAAAACTACATATACAACACCAGAGTCATTTGACATTTTATACATACCATCACACATCAACACATCAAGGACATATATTATAATACACCAAAACCCTATCTATGATGATATCCTTACCAAAGTGGCTCCAGTCTCTAAGCATGCAAGACCTATGTTTTCTCCTCCGCTATCACCAAAATATTACCTAGAAATAAGGACACAAACAATTTAGAATTTCTTTTTTTTTTTGGTTATGTTGGTTGGGGTGCCTATGTCGAGTGGCTCTAGTGTGGTGGTGGAAAGGAGAGAGAGAAGAGTGATGGTAGTGGTGGTGGTGGTGGTGGTGGTGTAGTTAGTTGCGGCTGTAGACACCAGAGAAGGGAAGAGAATAAGGAAAGGGAAAAGGGTGGTATAACAGGGTATTAGCATGGTGTAGACATGGAGGGGAGGCCAAAGGAAGGTTAGTCGAGTGAAGATGGGCTATGGTGGAGCTAGAGGGTTGGAAGGAATGGAGGACGGAGGAAAAATAGGAGAGCTCGAGCATGTAGGCTTGATTGTGGGATAAAGAAGAGAGGAGTGGTTCATGGGGTATATATAGGTAAGGGAGGTTGAGGAAGAGGGTAAGACGACAAAGGAGGGGGAGATGTAGCTCAACATGCATAGCTGTAGGGGAAGAAAGATGGTTTTAGGGTAGGTACAGGGCATAAGGGTAGAGTGCAAAGACAAGGGGAGGTGTAGGTACAGGGGAGAGTGGTGCAACTAGCGTGTATGGCGGTGCATGGCCTAGAGGGGAAAGAAGAGGGGGACATGCGGTGTGCAAGGGGTTGCTTGGTGCTGAAAATGAAAGGGAGTGCAATGAAAGGAAGAAAACAGGTGGGGAAGGAAGAAAAAGGAAAAGAGAGAAAGAGAAAGAAAAGAAGTAAGAGAAAAAAGGAGTTGGTCTGGGCATGCCCAGGGAAGAGGAACGATGAAGGAAAAAAAGAGGGAGAGAGTTGGGCTAGGGGTGGCATAAACCAAGAAGGAAAAAAAAGAGAATAAGAAGGAATAAAAAAAAGGAATGAAAAAAAAGAAAAATAAAAGAAAAGAAAAATAAAATTTTAAGTGTGGGATTTAGGTTTAGATATTTGGGGTTGAAACTTTTTTTTTTATAACTATAAAAATTTTACCCATAAATTTTTTAGGTTTAAAGTTATGTTAAATTAAGATAATTAATTAAAAAATAGAAATTAGTTTAGAATAAAATGTTGATAATTTAAAATTAGTTTTTAAAAATTTTGGGGTATTACAACGTGCTTGCTCCTATCAATCAACTAATGTGCACCATTAGTTAATTGATTGTGCATATTTTTCCAACACCGGATTTTTTGTCAATTGGTTAAAACACAACAAATAATTTGGCTTACCAAGATCTTCATTTGATCGAGTGAGATAAATATTTGGTTAACTAAATGACTTATTTTCCTATATGGTATAGTTTTAATTTTGACTCTCTTACTTGATTTTATAAGGTTGATCCTCTACTCGTTAAGTCTTTCTAGAGACTACATTGACCTTCTCACCTTAAATTTTTGACGTAGTCGATTGTAGCCTTAGGCCTTAAATTTAGAGGGTATCCCCCCCTAAGAAATAACAAATTTATGAATAAATAAAGTTCACCTAGGTTGGCCTTTAGTTGAGCTCCACTTGATTTTAACCTTTGGCTTAGAACTTTATTTCCATCCTTTTATCACAATAAATGGATTTATATTATCATTTAAAGTGAATTTTTAGTGACCTATGTCATGGCATGAAATTATTGAGCTATACGAATATAAATGACCTTAAATGCCTAATAAAAATATTTTGGGCCTACATAATGACCTTTTGGAAGAATTAACTTAGATCTAACATAAAAGTTGGCTTATGGATACAAGAGGAGCCTAATAAAAACTAAGTGATAATTTAAATGTATAGGTTGGGATAAACGTGAACTTATTCTCCATTATTATAAAATGATTAAGTAATGGAACCAAGACCTTAAACCTTGTATGCCCTTGACCTAGACTTGACATATGAATAAAAAAGGGAGATAAATGGAAATTAACTATTAGTTTAGACATCTATGAATGGTATAAATATTTTAATTGCCTTGTTCGACATAAATAACTAAATAATGGAGTTAATATCCTGAGGTACCCTCAATGGGAATAATGAATAATGTGAGAACCTTGTATAGTGGTATTTGGATTACTATATGTTGACTCCTTGGATTGGTATAGCATGTGGATCTTGATGTGATATGAAATCTTGATCTAATAAAATATTAGTTACTTAAAGTGAAATTGGCATAACAATGAGCTTAGGTTATCTAATCCTCGATTAGATGCTAAGAGTTAGTTTACCTTTAGGCATTTCTTATTATCACTTGCCTTCAAGAGCTATTCAATTTGATCTTTAGTGTCCTTCTAAGTCTAAACATTGATGATGTGCTAGACGGTATTGATAGTAAAGGGTCTGATTACTCAAGTTAGGTTATTTAGCTCTAGCTAGACTTATATATTATAGTTTTATTGGACTTCAGATGAACAATATGTCCACTTGGTTATTTTGTTTGACTTCTATGGGTATAGTGAGGATATGGGAGGAAATATTACCCTTTTCTTAATAAATTTGTATAAAGAATTATATGATCACCTTAATGGAAAATAATAATTAGTTGGTTCTAAATATGTTGTGTAAACTTGGATCTATAGTCCTTAAAGGTTCCATCATTAAAACGTTTATAGAGTTCATGTAGTGCATTCATCAATATTTATGCAACATAATTTACCATGTGCCTAACCTCAAATTCTCTACGAGCACATGATTCTCTTTTTTCTCGCATTTCCATGAACTATCACATGATCTACATGCTATGTAATCATTATTTTCATACCAAATGATTCAAATAGTTAGAGAGTCAAATGTGCAACTATATATTTCTTGTTTTATGAGTCATACCTATTTACTATTGAAGAAATGGTTTAAGTGATCCATGTTCCCTTATATGACGTATATGTTAAAGTATGTTTTAGCATAAATGTATCCTTATGCATAGCAAGTATATATTCTTAGGCATATGTCATGTATGTCAAGAACATTGTAGTATGGATGTTTCCAATCTGCCCTTTCATAGTTATGATTAGGCTTGATCCTAATGATAGATCTAAGTATGTACAAGCCTAACCTTATATGAACAATATGCAAATGGTATAATGTAATCATTTCATGCATGTCTTGGTATATTTAAGCATGAGCCTGATGTGTGTATCTTACATCTACCCTGATCCATGTGATAGGGCTAGATTGGTATAACACCCCAAAATTTACTACTTAAAAAGTATAGTTAAAAGAGTTAATTACATAAGCTAAAATATTTAAAAAGTAGGGTGTTACCACCACACTTTATGGAATTCTGATTTCCTCTACCATTATTATACCGAGTACTAAGGCTAAAACATTACTCTACTCAAATTAATAACAACAATCATAAGAAAAAAGTAAAGATTAAATTATAAATTATAATTATTCCAGTATACACAAAGGTATTTGTCAACAGAGTTACAACCCACAAAATAAAGAAAATGAAAAAGGGACACAAGAGTAAAGGCATATTTGGATCAAAAGATCCATAGAAGAAGACGGGATATACCTCAAAAAATCCTACAAAGTTACAACTGCCCATTAAATAAGCAAGGGACCGTGAAACAAAACTCCGCAGTATAACAGTATTGAGTATGCACACCACTAATCGTTAAAATGTCATATAGAGTACACAAAATCTATCATAATGGAATCATGGCATGAATCATGACAATGAATGCGTATAATAACATATTATGGTAATCATACCATAATTTAAGCATCACCAAGACCACATACTCATCATACCATTCCACTTAATCAATTTACAATCATTACATGAATCCATCATAACCGCCTCCAAAATGACGATAATATAACTCATAACCAAAATGGAAAGGTACACATACATCCACTAACAAACTTTACCACACCATTTATGAAACCAAAGATAGTGCATAAAGGCATTTCCCAAATTAAGAATAAAATCCAAGTCTAAAAATTCCAAAGACCACATCACAAGTTAATTTTATTTTTATTACTCAAGGGGATGTAAGAGATAACCCAGAGACATAATAATACACAGGTCATACCAGCACACGAAGCATCACACTATCCTCCAACCATCTAACTCGAAGACATAACAACACTCTAATCGTATTAGTACACTAATGATAACAATACCATCGAACCTAGGTCACCTAATCCTTAAGTATCAATATTTATTAGAAGGCTTATAGGTTACCAATAGAATATACTAGGTTCTTATAGGGTCACTATAGCACATCAATGAAATTAAACTAAAATAAGGATTCCAATAACACTGATAGAGTAGTTATCCCTAAAAAGTAAATTATTCCCAAATCTTAAGTTCTTCTACTTTAATTATTAATATTTTATTTGATGCTCACAACTATCACATAATACACAAAAAAATTAATTTCATACTCCACCATTTTCCATCACCAACCACCACCAGCCCAACTACTCCTAGCCTCCACTATAGCCAACTAATTGCTAGAAACCAACATCCTCAACCAAACCCCTTCTCCCCTTTTCTTATTCTTCCCTACCATCATTTTCCCCTCCCTCAAACACCCATGTGTTTTTGGTTTCATCCCTAGCACACTTGTGCACCCTCCCTCACAGAGTTGAATGTGCACTTCTTCATATGAGATGTGCACATGTCAGCCCACAGCCATGTACACTCTTCTCTGTACAATCATTTTCCTCCATCGCACTACTCTTTGCACCACTTATCGCACTACCTAACACTAACAACCTCATGCCACCCTCCACCTTGTTGCATAACCACCAAAGAAACCACCACCTCCCATTGTTGAGGCACTTTTCAACTCAACAATCTTCATTAGTGCCAATTCTCATTTGGCTCAATTTCACTCCATACCCATTTTTCTTCCCTAAGTTTTACCAATTTGTCATTCTTGATTTATAGGTTCTTTTTTATGCTATTAGAGTAAAATATTAGGATTTATATGTGCTTAGAGATCAGTGACATTATTCGTAAGGATACATGTTATAGTTAGGATTTTTGAATGCTAAGTGTATTTTGTGTAAAATTGCATGGTTGGTATAATTTTGATGATAATTTTATATTGATAATTTTTTTGTATGATTATGTGGCATTGAATTCATAGAAAGTGAGTAATATGTGAAGGGCATGAGCGTATACGTTATTATTAAGAAAAATCTCATTTTAAAACCCTAAGTATTTTAGTATGATACGGGGTACTTTGATGTGATTTGATGAATTATGGAAAGTGGTAGATGAATATGGTCAAGTTGTGTTATGATGTGATTTATTGTAAGTTTGGAAATAATAATACCAGACTCATAGTTTTTTTTAGGAAATATGGGCATCTTGGCTATCATAAGGGTATTTTAGGTCAATATGAGTGAAACATGGAATCATTGGTCTCTAAATATGTTAATGGCCTGAAAATATGATAAATATGTTATATGGGATATTTATATTAAGTAAAAGTTTCCTAAGTCTAAAAAAAGGAGAAAATGAATTAAATTGGAAATCGTAACACTAAAGGCGGAGTCATTATCTCATGTGTAAAAAATTAGAGTTAGAAATAGATTTTTGGATAAGATGTTAATAATTATAATTTGGGAATTTTTAAAAAAAGTGGTGATTATATGAATCTTATGGGAAAAGTTATGCCCAACTAGTAAAATTAGGGTTTTGTAGGGGTTTATAAATAGTAATCCTAGGAGTAGGGCTCTTATCCCATGTATAAGAAGTTAGAGTTTGATCTTGATTTTTAGATATCTTGTTAATAATAATATCTTAGGGATGTGCACTAAATTCTGTGGTAAAATGAGTATTATGGAATATGCTATGCTTATCTCATGAAAGTAAAGTTTCTTAAGGGAAATATGCTCTTTCCTTGGGGGATGTGTCGATATTCATGTGGTTGTGTTTTATGTGGTTTGAATAATTATGTTAAGTTTGATTATGTGAAGTTAATACCTACATATGTGTCAGCATGATAATATGGATATAAATAACCATAAATAAGATGTTAATCACTTAAAGTGAAAGATCACATGAGTCAACACTAAGGTGTTAAGTTCGTGCCACTAACTTAATAATAGTAGCCAGATGCGCTCTTCCTAAGGAGATGATTTGGACTATTCCAAAGGTTTAAGAATAGTAGTCAGGAGCATGCTTGTAGCACTCCAAAATTCTATAACCTTGTTTTTGGTTGTCTGACCTTATTATTCAAAATTAACCTTTAAACCCTAGCCTATTTATTTTATTTGTAACCTTTAACCCATAACTCATATAATTTATTAAATATTTTTTCCCAATTTTTTTACCTTCTTCCTTCCTACTAAACCTATCCTCAACTGGATTATTTTTTCTACCCAATGCCCTAAACTACTTAAACTAAATATTTCTATTTCTACCCTACCCTACCATTTATAACCCCTTATTCTACCCCTTACCACACCCTAAAATCCCTCCCCCAAACACTCTCCACAAATCCCTCATCTTCTTATGCTATACTCTTTCCCATCATTTGTAAAGTCATACCCCTCTTCCCCAACTATATGAATATATACATACACACAACCCTTTGCATTTTTCCTCAACCAAATCGACTGGCCTCCTCAGCATTCCCCAACTCCCTCTCTCTCAACCTCAGCCTTCCTCAACCAAACAAAAATTAGCCATCTACATTCCTCAACCAAACACCCTATGCGGTCCCTCCTCTTATTCCTATTGGTTTTCTGAGTTTCCCCAGCCACAACCACCAACCATTCACCATCCCCTACCCTTGTCTATTATAACTAACTCACACATCACACTCCAACACCATCCACTACCCTTCGTCTTCTTCCTACCCTCCATTTCATGTGCCACAACCTCTACATCATCACCCAATAGCCACCATCACACATGTACTATCACCACCTTGCATACACCACTATCCACAACCATCCATCTCTCCAATCATAACCATCTTCACCATCCAAAACCACCCATCCTATGTGCACCATCGCCCCCACTACAAGAACCACCATATCCTCCATCACTGTGCTTCCCCTTCCTATCCCTTCTTTTCTTTTCTCATTTCCTTCTCCTCCCCTACAGCCTTTTATACCATTCCCTAACCTCCTATTTTTAGCTAGAATCATCATAGGCCGCACCACCTTCAGTTGTTTCTTTTGTAGCATCCCTCTAAGCAATGGTAGAAACTATTGTTGCTTCCTCCTTCACTTTGGTTCCACCCTATGTTCTTTTCCCATTAATCCATCACCATTCTTCACAGCTTCCAACCCATCAAGCCACTACCATCTACCGCAGCTCCTCCCTTCCTACGTCACCCAGCCACCTCCACCATCATCACCTCCCTTCCACCCTACCTTCCCATCCTTCCTTCTTACGCTACCCTATCTAACCCAGCACCTTCCAACCGACACCTCACCACATCCCACCAACACCAGCACTATCTCCCTCAACCAAGACCATCGCCAACCACCAACACCATATCCACCTCCCTCATAGCCATCACCTACAACCAGCCAACCATCCTACCTTCCCCTAGCACATAAACCCTCATTTCCTCGTTCTTAGCTCACACTGCACGTGCAGCATGAGAATTTTGCTTTAAAATTTTTGTTATATATTTCAAATTTAAGGGTATTTTTTTAATTTTAAAAAATAAATATTTTAATATAATAATTATTATTTTATTTATTAAATATTATAATGGTATTAGGGTATTATTTATAGATGTGAAAGTTGATTGGTGGGATATTATAGTATATAGTAGGATATTGATATTTTAAGTTTTTTTGCAGATTGATACCAATTTAGAAAAATAAGATCTAATTGGAATCAATTAGAACACACAAGAATTGAGAAGAGAAGAATACTCAAGGACATAGATTGGGAAAACAGATGATCTTATTGATGTGAAGTAATTGTAATTACAAAGAGAAACAAAGAAATCCTCACCTAAATCACTCAATTCACCAAGAAATCATAAGAGAACTCACAAGGAGAGAATAGGACGGTGCTATGCTAAATAAGATTTAATCATATAGTATTTATACTAAACACGGGCCCCTCATATTTTTTTCACCTTTACTAGTCTTTAGTATTTTGGTCACAACTTCTTTGTTTGACCTCCAATCAAGCTAATTCTTGATGCGTTGGAAAGATAAAAGAAAATTATACAACTTTTATGTTTAACACTTTTCCAAAATCTGATTTCATCAAGCTTAAATATTCACATACTTCTAGAATAGCTCATAGTTCTACTCCAAATCCCTCCGAAATACTTCACACACTAATTCAAGCTATTATACACACCAAATATGAGTCACAAGCTCACAATGTTTTTTCAGGAATTTAGTTAACTTTTATACCCTACTAAATAAATTTTATATGATAGCACATTAGGGTTTTTGTATCTGAAATATCTTAAAAATGATTTGTTATGTTATAATTATGTGTTATCTATTATATCTTGAAAATTAGTAAAAAGAGCATGTTATCATATGTAAAATATTTTTGGTATAAAAGTATAGAAAAATGATTATTATATTAATGTATGACATGTAAGTGGAAAAAGGATCCGAAAAGCATGTTATGATAAATTTATAGAATAATAATCATGGATGTGTGACCTAGGGATAATTTGGTCATTTTATATGTGTTATGAAATTTTTATGACAATCATGTCCAATATGTATTATATGTTGTTAAAAATGAGATTATGTGATCATAGATATATTAGATATGCATGATATAGTTTTATATGCAAAACCGTGAATAAGGGCAAATTGATCATCTAGCTTATCTAATCATTTGACCTTAGGATGAATTAATTTAATTATTACATTTTATCCTTTTCATGACAAATTAATAAGTGAAATGGAGTTAGTACTTAAAAATGGTAATATTGTGGTTATTTTGATCTTAAGGGCATTTTGGTCATTTTGGCCTAATATGCCCAAATGTGAATAATTGAGCCTAGGATGGCCTCACAATATTTTTATGATTGACCTTGGAAATGATCTTAATTATAGTTATCTCAGAATAATAGGAAAATAGTACAAATGATCAAGTGTGAAATTGGATCTATATGAGTTATGAGCGATTTCGTGGTCACCTTAATAAAATACTAATACTAAAGTGAAAGACCTTGAGATTAGGAATGGTGGCTCTTTAGGGGTTGATACCTTAAAGACGTGGTTTATCCCATGGTGGATTATGAATTTTTCCTAGTGTGCCTTAGTGCCCTAGCCATGCCTTAGATATTACTCTATTTTGTTATGCAAATTGACAGGGGGTAAGTATACTTATGGATTTGGTGTCCTTATTAGTAGGGTACTATGTTACCTTCATGTACCAATGCAACTAGGTTACCTTTTTGTTATTAGTTTGATGGTCAGTATGATACTATGCTACCATAATGTGTCGGTATGACTAGACTACTATAGTGTCTCTAGGTTGATTGACCTCCCCTCAAATCAATAAAAATGAAAATGATTTATTAGATTATTGGGTTTGACAATAGCAGTCTCTGTACCTACCTATGGTTTGATAAAAGCCTTTGTGCCTACCTTATTTTTCAGTAGTAGCCTTTGTACCTACCTATGGTTCAGTAGCAGCCATTGTGCCTACACATGGTTTAATAGTAGCATTTGTGCTTACCTATTATCCAGTTGTAGCCTTTGTGCCTACCTGTGTCTAGTAGCTACCTTTGTGCAAACTTGTGTTATGATAGCTGCCTTGATGTCTACCTCTGATGCTATAAGTTGTTATTGCTTTGTGCTTTTGAGTGTACCTGTGTTATGAGATTTATTGGGATTGATAATGAGGTATGTGATATGTGGTTATTATCTTGGTTTTAGGTTGATGTTGTTTCTAATTATACTATAAACAACATCTCTTGGATGTTCTATTCATAATTTTCAATTTAGTTTATATGAACGAATATGAATAGTATATAAAATTGGTGGTATATGGTTATATGAATGACTATTCTATTCCAATTTATGCATGTATATTTTGATGTTTTTCACCATGAATTACTGTGATACCTTATATGTGTTCTATATTGGGTTTTCATTTTGGTTTTATATAAAAGGTTGCTCCATATCATTATACTAAAGGGTCCCTTTCATAAGCCCCTACCTATTTAATGGCTAATGGTATTTGCAGGTCAGATTCTAAGTTCAGACAAAAGATGGTAGTTTGGTTTGAGAGACTAGGGTTATCTGATGTCTTTTGATATATTTGATTTCAATCTTATTTGGGCATATGTGTCCTTTTATATTTTCTCTCTTTGAGTTTTGTAAACCACTAATGTTGCTTTTATCTTAAATGATATTTATTTATTGTTCCATCCTTTCTAATTCTTAAAATCATGTTATAATATAAGTGGAGTAATGATTTTATCCTTAACACTTGGTGTGATAATGGTAAAGGTAACCGGACTTATACTAAGTCTGAAAATATTAACCTTTGTTTTTATTATTTTAGCTTTGATTTTTAACTTTGTAAATGAAACTTTTAAGTCCTACAAACTAGGGTGCTACAATGCTGCCCTGGGAAGTGTTGATTATGTTCCATCGGCTTAATAATAGTGGTCATGTGTGTTTGGACTTGAGAGATGTTTCATTCTATTCCACCAATTTAATAGTAGTATATTATCATTATTCATGCTTATTTTCTTCATAACATTATCTACTCTATGTAACCTTGCTATGATTATATTGTTACTTTACTCAATATGTAGTGTACTTATCATCCTTCTTATAAGCGATACTCATTCCCACGAATATATGACCCAGATGATTTTGTGTAGGTTAATGAAAACCCCTTGGATGATATTGTTGATTATGGTGTCTTGCTTGGGGAGGAGTGATCTTGTTATCCTTAGGGTTTGTGGCATACATTCACGTTATCAGGATCTTAGCTTTAGCTATGATACCTTTTGGGACTCTTAATTCTAGTGTGTTCCTTTTTATCTATTTTAAATATTGTACTCGAAGTTAACCTCCAAACTCTTATCTATGTTTATTAATCCCTCTCACTCTTTATTTTATCATGTTTTAAATGTTAATTTTTTTCCTTACATTTGACTTAAGGATGGTATGGTGAGATATAATTATATGAAGTATTTAGTAACACCCACTATATTGTTATTACATTTCTACCAAAGCTGAAATTTTTTAGTAGTAAATTTTGGAGGGTTACAAGTTGGTATAAGGGACCAGTTTTTATTAGTGTGTTTGTCTTGCATAAACTCAAATCTCAAATGATCCCTTATCTAAATTTGAAGGTATATTTCATATTTGAGATACTTGATTTTTTTAAAACCTAGATTAACTTTTGAGGAATCGAGAATCGGTAGCCTAAGTAGACTTTGAATATGCTTATATATAATATGTGCCAGTAAGCTAAGAATGTTTATCCTAATTAGTTTTCTATCTTGAATATAGCTTTCCATGGTACTTAATGGTTGCGTAAAACATTTAGAAGTGATTTTTAAGGCCTTCATCTATATCTCTTGCCATCCATCACCACCACCTCAGCCTTAGTCTCCACCACCACCTCTACATTACACATAGGAGGGTACCAGAGAGGACTAGCTTCAAAGGGTCACAAGTCATCACCTATAGATCTACAATGGTGATGACGATTCGATCATGTTGGAGGGATGGACCCAAGACTTGGATCATATAGTCGAAGTAATTGACTGCCAAGGAGCTTAGAAGGCGAGTATAGTAGCCTTCTTCCTTCAAAGAGTTGCAGATGCCTAGTGGATAGGTCGTCAAACATAAGGAGGATCATCAATGTCCAAGGAAGACTCCAAGATCGTGATCCACATAAAGTTTTATCTCAAGAGCCTTAAGAAAGGAAGGCTAAAGGAGTTCAAGCAAGTGATTCAAGGGAGTATGACTGTATGAGAGTACCATACTCAATTCATGGAGTTGTTGATGTTTTCTCTAGGCATAGCGGCTAGCAAGTTGATAGTGGTCTATCAGTATGAGTAAAGGCTCCATATCAACATCTATAGGATGATGGGTGTTAAGGTTTTCAATGACTTAGCCACTTTATATAAGTGGCATGTGTTGTTGCTACTATATTTCATGAGCAAAATTCCATTATTCACAAAAGGAAGCTGGAGACAAAGTGTTTTGGAGATCAAACTCAATTTCGAGGTGATGGACCTTTGATTTTTCACCCTATAGGTCAGACGGGTGGATAGAGAAGACTTAAAGAACTATTGAGACATTTTTTTTATCATTTTTGTAGTTGATAATCAAGGATGAGATTGTCAAGGTAGGACTATTCAATGTCGAGCTTGCGGTCAATGGGGTCACCGATCCTACAAGTACCAACAATAGAGAGGTCAATTCTAGCAGTATAGTCATCAGTTCTAGCATCCAGGATTGCTTGTATCCTAACAATAGGCCTATCAACAGCATACTTACTAGGCACAGCCACAACATTAGAGGCACTTGCTCCTTATGGTGTACAGCCTAAGGATGCTAAGGGGAGACCACGAGGGCCTCACCACTTTCCTTAGGGTGGAAGAGAAAAGACTCGAGGATCTAGATGGTATCATGGAGAATATCAGGGAGGATAGTTAGAAGGGTACTTTAATGTCATCATCCTGGTAAAGATTGATTGATGGCGGGACATAGTCACTGGTATGTTCTTCATCCCTTCATTACTAGTGCATGTGTTATTTGATTTGTGTGTATCTTTATCATTTGTATCTACCATATTTTTGCTAAAATTGTTTTTTCTCCATCTTCTAGTGTGTTTATATCTATAGTGTTACCTTTTAGGGATAGATTAGATTACATTAGGCTAAACTTGAACGTGTCCTTATAGATAGGCAGGATAGACTTCTTGGTGGACTTAGTTAAGATGGACCTATGGGTCTTTGATATGATCATTGGGATTGATATTTTAGGGAGACCCCAATCAATGATAGATTGTGTACCGGAGCGAGTAGTGTTGCAGGAACTTTAGGGAGCAAGGGTCTCCAAAGGAGATGGAAACCTAGGCTTATGAAGAAGGTTGTATATGCCCATATGATGAATTCACTGGTGTAGAGATGCTACCCTATGTATCTATGTAGTGTTCAAGAGTTAAATAACGATGTGTCAGCATTAGAGCATATTCCAATAGTCTGAGACTTCCCCAACTTGTTCCCAAAGGAGATACTAGGTATGCCACCATTACGTGAAATACACTTCAACATTGAGATAGTATTGAGGGCGGAGCCAATTTTAAAGGCACCTTACAAGACGGCACCGATAGAGCTATAGGAGTTAAAGTTACAGTTGGAGGAGTTGTTAAATCATAGGTACATCTGCCCGAGTGTGTCTCTATGGGGATCACCAGTTCTTTCTATGGAGAAGAAGGATGGGAGCCTTCATTTGTGTATAGATTACCGAGGTCTGAACCAATTGCTGGTGAAGAATCAATTTCCACCTCTAAGGATCAATAATCTATTCAACCAGCTTTGGTGTGCTACAATCTTCTCTAAGATCCACTTTAGGTTAGGTCATCACTAGTTATGCATTACAAAGGCAAAAATCATGAAGAAGGCCTTTAGGACATGATATGGGAACTATAAGTTCATATTGTTGCCTTTTGGGCTCACCAATGAATTTTTCATATTTATTGAATTGACTATGAGGATCTTTCAATCGTTTCTCAATCAGTTTGTGGTAGTGTTCATTAATGACATTTCAGTATACTCTAGGAGTAGAAAAGAGCATGAGTAGCATCTTTGCACTATTTTTTCACTCCTTAAAGAGCATGGGTTGTATACCAAACTCTCTAAGTGCAAGTTTTGGCTTTAGGAGGTTGCCTTTTTGGGACGTGCGGTTTCAATAGTAGGAGGAGTCATGGATTCGATGAAGATTGTGGTTGTTATAGACTGAAAGGCACCCACTAGCATTTATAAGGTTTTTATTTTATTGGGTTTGTCCAAGTACGATAAGCACGTTATATAGGACTTCTTGAAGGTAGCTTATCCTTTAGCGAACCTTCTAATGGGGGACCACAAGATTTTAGTAGGATGATGCATATGAAGGCGCATTTTAGGATTTGAAGTGGCATTTAACTGCAACACAAGTTTTGACTATACCATTAGGATCATATAATTTTGAGGTTTATAATGATGTGTCTAAGCATGGACGAGGCTGTTTACTAATGCACCATGGTAAGGTAACGACTTACAATTCTCATCAATTGAAGCAACATGAGAAGAACTAACCAATGCATGATTTGGAGTTGGTCAGAGTCTTCTTTGTGCTGAATATTTTGAAGCATTATCTGTACAACACACGGTGCAGATTCTTCACTAACCATAAGAGCCACAAATATATATTTACCTAAAAAGAGTTAAATATGAGGCAAAGGAGATTACTAGAGTTGGTAAAGGACTATGATATTGAGTTAACCTACCATGAGGGATAGGTCAACACTGTTGTAAATGCCTTGAGTAGGAAGACATTACACTCCTTGAGTTCTTATATGGTGGCTAATCTATGTTTGAGGAGCATGGTGAGATAGGGATAGATTTGATTCAACAAGGTGAGTTGGAGGTTCGGATGATTCCTTTGATGATCACGCTAACTTTTTTCAATGATATCAAAGCTGATTAGCCTTGTGATGTTAAGTTTGAGAGGATTCAACAGAAGATATAGGATGGTCAACTTGAGGGATTTCAGGTTCATGAAAATGGTAGCATTTGCTACATGGGTCATTAGAGTGTACCTCAAAGTTGCACCAATATGAAGTGCTATATTTCGAAGGATGGTCATTATACTCCCTATTATGTTCACCAAAGAGAGTAAAAATTGTACAAGGACCTTAAGTGGATTTATTGGTAGCCTCATATAAAGCGAGAGGTAGCAGAGCTTGCATCAAGACGTCAAACTTGTCAAAAATTAAGATAGAGCATCAAACCTGGTCCTACCTTTGGATGTTCCAAGATGAAAGTGGGACTCCATCTCCATAGATTTTGTGAGAAAACGACTGAGGACTCATGGAGGGTATGATACGATTTGGGTTATCCTCAACTGGTTAACTAAATTGGCAATTTTTATACTAATAAAGTCAACTTAGAGCATGGATTAATTGACCAATGCTTACATGAGGTATGTGGTAAGCAAACATGGTACACCTACCAACATAGTCTCTAAAATAGATTAGAGATTTGTTTTGCACTTTAAGGGGAAATTACAAGTGGCTATTAGAATGAATTTAAGGATGTGTATTGCCTTTCACCCAAGTACAAATGGGAAGACTAAGAGGGTGATTCAAACACTTATAGGCTTTTGTTTTAGATTTCTAAGTAAGTTGTGAGGATTTTCTACATTTGGTAGAGTTCTTGTACAACAGTAATTATCATGTAAATACAGGGATATCACCCTTTGAGGCATTATATGGATGCAAATGTTGAGCACCTTGGTGTTGGAGTGACATTAACCAAATTGTTGTACTTATGCCAGAAATGATTGAGGAGATAACTCAGTTGGTTCAACTGATTCATGATAAGTTGAGGTCATCTCCGAGTCAAAAATATAGATGTGCATATCAAAGGCTTTGCGGTGATGGTTTTGAGGTAGGGGATAGTGTTTTATTGAGAGTCTCACCCACCAAGGGGGTACAGAGATTTTGTAGGAAGGGTAAGTTGAGTCTGAGGTATATTAGTCCTTATGAGATTCTCTATAGGGTTGACGAGGTTGCTTACCACTTGACACTTCAACCAAAGTTAGCCCAAGTTAATAGCATCTTCTATCTCTCGATACTAAGGAAGTACATTGTATACCCTTCCCATGTGATTAGACCCAATGAGATTGAACTTGAAAATTCGTTATCTTATGAGGAGGTATCCTTGTATATTCTTAACACCAAGGTACAACAAAGTCGTATTATTTCAATTCCACTTGTGAAAATTCTTTGGAGTCACTATGGAGTACAGGAGGTGACCTAGGAGACAAAGAAGGGCATATGCGTGATGCATTCTAAGCTCTTCAGTATAGGTGTGTTAAATTTTGGGGTTTTCTCTCTTTTAAGAAGGTAGTAACTGGTAGTGTAATCTCAAGTTTAGTTGAAATAACCACTTAGATCACTCTACTTTACATCTTATTTTCTCTCTTCTTCCCTAACCCTAACTTGTTGACTTTGGGGACGAAGTCTCTTTTATAGGGGTATTGATATAATACCTAGAATTTTATCTAACTCTAATCCCAAGTAATTAATATATTAATGTAACAATATAAATTTTACTATTAAAAATTTTCAATTTCAGCAAAATTAGAATATCAAATTAACTAGGTGTCACTACCATAATCAACGTAAGTCTAGATTACCATACCATCCTTCCATAAATCACAAGGTAAAATGATTAAATTTAAATCAT
Source organism: Tamarix austromongolica (assembly GCA_039764185.1). Lineage (NCBI taxonomy): Eukaryota > Viridiplantae > Streptophyta > Magnoliopsida > Caryophyllales > Tamaricaceae > Tamarix > Tamarix austromongolica. The sequence goes on along the minus strand of CM077818.1, from coordinate 84,458,761 downwards.
GATAAATAGATAATAAAAAAAAAGAGAAGTTGTATGAACATAAATATGAGTTAGAGATTATTTCTGAGTACAATATCCAAAAATATTGACAAAAAGGATACCATGGATCTAAGAGTCCAAAAAGGTACCCAAGTAAACTACCAACTGAATAACATGACTCTATGCTCAGAATTCGTGGTACAACACATCACTCTACCCCTTATAAAGTATCATAGGTTGCAAAATCATCCACTGGGTCTTCATCAACTTGCACACAGACACGAGGGTCATAGAAGTGAGTAGAGCCCATGAAAATGATGCTTAGTATGTTACGTACTGAGTAAGGTGACAATACAGTCAAGTCAGGGATATAGCCAATTACATGCATTAATAGCATAAATTAAACACATAGGTGAGATAGATAAAATTATATGAGGTAATTACTGATTCAGGCCACATTATTACATATAATAAATTTTATTCTTTTATTTATGTTGAATTTAGAGACCCCGCTATTCTTAAACCAATGGAATGGAGTGAAGAACCTCTTAGGGAAAACACACCTAAGACACTATTATTATCTAGTGGAATGGACCGAACATCCCTCAAGAAAAATGTTCCTCATCCACAATTCTTAAAATGGTACAATAGCATAAAACACCTCTCGGGGACAACAAACCTGAGCCACCATTATTGTCCAGCGGAACTAACCCAACACCATAGTCTTAACTCACATACTCTTTCCAATTTAAACCATTAATGTCTTATCCATTAGTTACTTACCTTGAATCTTATTAACGTTCACATTAAGTTTAATACCCCACTATTATTAATCTTGTGGAACACACTGACGTACCTCTCAAGGCAAAATGCTCCTAAGCCATTATTATCATATGGTGGAATAGACCCATAAAACACCTTTACTTGACTCACGCGATCTTTCACTTTAAATGATTGATGACTTATTAATGATTGATTTGATAGGTAGAAAAATCAATTAAATTATAAAAACACAATCACAGAGATAATAAGGTCATTCTCAAATGTTAAAATTTTTATATTCCTTAAAAACCCAAATTTCTCATTTTAGGCATAACTCCTTGGTAATTTTGGCCAATGGTGGGCTGAAGCTTCAATTAAGGATTTTGATGCTTGGGGTAATGTTTGGTTAGGGAAGCCAAAGGGGTGATTGGGGGAGGTTTTGGCAATGATGAGGCAGAGGGAAAGATGGAGGGAGAAGCTGTATTCACTGGTGAAATTTTGATAGAAAAATTGAGGGAGAAGGAGGGAGATTTGGTGCATTATATGTGTTATATATATATATACATACACACACATGCATGAGTAGAGAGGAGACAAGTGAAATCGATCAGGTAAGGATACACGAGTAGATTGCTTAAGAAGGAGGTTGGTGTGTGGGTAGGCATGGCAAAGGGCAGAGTATTCTAGGGAAAATGTTTTGAGCAAGAAAAGGGGGATAAGAAAAGGAAAATGGGATTGGTAGGTGGAGGATAAAAGGAAAGAAAGAGGGAAAAGGAGAAAGAAAGGAAAATAAGGGGGTTTAGAATCTGATTTAAGTGAGAATAATTTTAGGTTAGGGTATAGGTATAATTTATTTAACAATTTTTTGGGTTAGGATTAGGTTTAAGTATTAAGAATCCATAATATAGATTATTATAAGTTAAAATATTAATTTCACCATATTAGAATTAGATTACGACATTAATTACTCACAATTACGTTTAACTAAAATTCATGGTATTAAACTTAACCTAATCCAATTCTTAAATTTTGATATTTTTTATCTTATCCTAATTCATTGATCTTAAATATAAACCTAATCCTAATCCTAACTTTGGGTCATTAATATCTTAACCTAACCCTCCCCCCAAATGATATATAAATTAATTTTTCCCTAATTTCTAAATCATAAATTTAAACCTAGTTTTAACTCTAACCATAAATTCTTTCTCCTTTTCCCTTTTTTTTCTCTTTTCTTTCCCCTTTTTCTTTTTACTTTTTCCTTCTCCCCTTCTCCTTCTATCTCTTTAGGTCATTCATGTCCATCTCACATGGCCTTCTTTCCCTTCCCTTCCTATTCACTATCATGCACCTACTTTACCACATCTATCCCTACAACCCTAGGTGGCACACCCAATTGCCATCCTTCTCTTGCTTTTGATGAGAGAAAAAGCCATTGCCAAACCCCCTGCACCTTCTGCGATTCTCGTCTCATCCTCACCCCATTCCCCTTTCTATATATACCCCCTATTATCTTCACTCCTTTCCTTCCATTTTCATTCAAAATTTCTAGCAGCCCAACAACCTTCTCCCCCCCCTTCTTCCTTCCACTGCCCCTATTCTAGGCTCACTCATACGTCACCACCACCATGCAACATCACCAACCACCTATAGCTCCACCATTTCTGAACTCTATAGCAGCCATCCCATCGCCGGTAACTACAACTCTTGGCCAATCCCCTCTTCCCCCTTTCTTATTCTTCACAACCATAATTTTTCCCTCCCTTAAATGCCCTTATTTTTTTGGTTCCATCCCTCGCAAAATCATTCACCCTTATGAGCATAGTTGTGCGTTCTCTTTTCCATGCAAGTCAAGCACACATATTTGCACAACCATGTACACCCTTCTCCATACAACCATGCACCTCCATTGCACCACTTATTGCACCACCTAGCACAACCCACTTCACACCACCCTCCACCTTATTTCATCATCATCCACGGAACCGCAACCTCTTTTAGTTGAGCTACTTTTCAATGAAACTAGCACCATTGGTGTAAAGTCCCATTTAGATTCCTTTTGCTTTATTACCATCATTTTTTTCCTTACCTTTCTATATCTATTTTCCCTAAGTTCTTACCATGAGGTTTTGTTAATTTATAGATGATTTTTTGGTGGTATTGGATGAGGGGTCTTAAGATTTATAAGTGATTAGAGATCGGTGATATTTTTTACCAGAATATATCTCATAGTTAAGGTTTTTTAATATTATGTGTATTTTATGTGAAATAACATCATTGGTATTATTAGGATTATAATGTTATGTTGGTAATGTTTTTGTATGATGATGTGATATCGAATCAATGGAAAGTGAGTAAAATGAGTAGAGTATGAGCTTATATGTTATTGTTACGATAAATCTCATTTTAAACCCCTAACTATGTTAGTATGACTTATGGTATTTTAACTTTATCTAACGTAGTATGGAAAGTGGTAAATTAATGTGGTTAAGTTGTGTCATGATGTGATACATTGTAAGTTTGGAATCGATAATACTAGGATCATAGGGTTTTTTATGAGAATATGGGCATATTAGTAATTGTAAGGGTATTTCGGGTCAATATGAGTCAAACATGGAATCTATGGAACCTAAATATTTTGATGGGTTCAAATTATGTTAAATATGATATGGAGGATAATTGGATTAATTAAAAGTGGCCTAAGTAAAATGAAAGGAGAAAATGGCTTAAATTAGGAATAATAACCCTAGAGGCAAGATCATTATTGCATGTGTAAGATACAAGATTGAAAGCCAAAACCAACCAAACTAAAGTAGATTGTGCAAAAATAAGATACATAAATATTTAAAGAAAGTGTTTACACCATAGGATCTTGACGGTCCCCAACTATAACATCCCAATTTTTACTACTAAAAAATTTTATTTTAGAGAGGAAGTATATAAGTAAAATATTGGAGGTTATCACCATAATTCACATTAGTTTGATTTGTTCAACCATCCTTACATCAATCACAACACTAAAATAATTTATAGTAATATAAGAAAATTAGAAATAAAATAAAAAAATGATAATACAATATGATTTTGAAGTTTAACTCTATTTTACAATATCAAAACATAAGATAAGGGATACCATGGATCAAGAGTCCAAAAAGGTATCTAGGTAAATATATTAACCGGATAATATTACCCTTCATCCAAACACCAAGTACATATAATATCGCTCATCCCCAAATAGTTAATCATAGGCAGTATAGTTATCTAGAGGATCTTTTGAGACCTGCACACAAGAATCAGGGTCTCCTTCTCGTGGGAATAAGTAGCACATAAAAAGGGTGGTTAGTACGTTACCTACTAAGTAAGGGAACAAAACTAACGAATTAGGGATACAAATAACACATGCATTTACAATAGATGATAAATATACATTCAAATAAATGAAACATCTTATAAGATAAGTACTGATCTAGGCCTCTTTATTAGATATAACCATTTTTATTCTTTAATATACGTTGAGTTTAGGAACCCCCACTATTCTTAAACTGGTGGAATGGTCTGAAGCACCTTCTTAAGGACAACAAACCTGAGCTACAATTATCATTTTGTGGAACAAATCTGAAAACATCACCTTCTCTAGGAAAAATACTCCCGAGCCACTATTATCTTTAGTGGAATGGATATAAAAACATTACCTTAGTTCTGACTCACGTACTCTTCCACTTTAATTCATTAGTGTCTGATCCATATGTTATACTATTATATTTTAATTCACGATAAGTATGGGCCCCACTATTCTTAATCTGGTGGAATGGACTAAAACACCTTCTCAGGAAAAAATTCTCCCAAGCCACAATTATCTCCGTTGAAATGGATAATTTAAAAACATCATCTTCTTAAGGCATAACGCTTCTAAGTCACTATTATCTCTAGTGGTACGGATATATAAGAACATCCCCCTGGCCATACTTATGAACTATTTCACTTTAAATGATTATGTGCTCTTATTCATTGTTAATTCATAGGCATTAAACATATTGAAGCAGATAAACACATCACGTAGGTTAAGGTCCTTAATCTCTTCAAACCCTAATTCCACACTCCTAGCATCATTATCTCATATTGATTATTCAACACAAATTATAATCTATGATTCTCAAATATCATCATTATTGTATTACCCAAAATTCATGGTATAACTCTCACATCATACACATATAGTAAAAATCATATCCCAAAGCACTACTTACTGAATTACCAAAACCCTAATTTTACAAGTAGTCATAAATATTCCCATAAAACTCATATGAACACCACATTCAATATATATTTCCATAATGCCAACCATTAGCAACAAATCCAGAATTTCAAATTAACTCTAAGGTTTTAGACATGGATTACTAAGATTATCATTTCATATTACTATACCCTAATTAGACCATTATCTCTTTTTGATGTGTCTAAGACAAACAATAATCCTTCCAAAAAAATTCTCAAGACATCATTTTCATATTTTAATCCACCTAACATATTACAATACCAAAATTTCCTTACTATCCCATAATGACCAAAATGCCCTTTAAGGATAACCAATAACCTTTATTTTATAAAATCTTGTATCTTCCACAACCATTTTTTCCAAATCCACCATTTATCATCAAACCTCATGAATATGCTTATGCTCACTTATCATAGCTTATTTGGCCCCTATTTCATGCCATAACATATATTCCTCACAAATACGACATTATCATAATAAAATTATATCCCTACCTCATACCCATTCTTACTTTCTTCAAACATATATACAATATTATCACAACATACATTAAATCATATAGTAACAATATCATAAAAATACACATATACATACAAGCATTTAACATAATAACCCTAAAACATCAATTAGTATCCTTACCAACTAGGACACTAGGCTCTAAGCACGTAAATCCTAGACCTCCTCCTCTGACATCACTAGAATATCACCTACAAAAAATGACTTAATACATGTTTAGGTTAAAAGAATATAACCAAGGGAAAAGTTAAGGTAAATGAGGGTAAAAAGAGAAATAATTATAGTCCAATGAAATATTGAGTTGTGTGGATGTGTGGTGGAATGTATGGGGGAGCTATAGTAAAAATTTGGTGGTGTTTAAATAAGGTTTAGGGGTAAAAATAATGGTGCACAACTGAAATGGGCAACTGCACAGCTATGCTGCAGGCATTGCACACCTAGGTAGAGAGTTAGAATTGTGCATGGACAGGTGGTGCAAAGTGACACAGTCATTCTCAATCACTAGATAGAACAGACTTAAGTCGAATAGATGCACACAAGCGTGTGATAGGCTGTGTGCAGGCCATGTGAGGGTGCACGGGCGTGCAATAAGAAATTTTAATGTTGCACAGTCGTGCTTGTGGTTGTGCGTAGGTCGTGCATTTTATAAAAATGCAATGAAAGCAAGGAAGAAGAGGGAAAAGGGGGCGGTGATTGGTGGAGATGGGGTAACCTTGGGTGGTTGGTCCACCAACATTAGGTGGTGTGTTGCAGTGCATAGTGGGGATAGAGGCGGTTCGATAAGCAAAACAAGGTAGAGAAGAGGAAGAAAAGAAGAAAGGAGAAGGAAGAAGAAGAGTGGGAGCTCATGTGATTGTTTTGGGCACAAGATAGGTAGAAATTAAGGAAAACCAAAAGAAGAAGGAAAGAGAGTGAAGTGTGTACATATATATATATATATATATATATATATGTAAGAGGAGTGCAATGGGTGAGAAATGCAGAGGGAGGCATGCGACGGTTCTGTAGGGTGATGGTGCAGATCGGGCAGCATGAGGGATGACAGGGAGATGATGGTTGTGTGTGTTGAGGTGAAATTGCAGAGGATTTAGGAAATATATTGTGAGTGTGAGCATGTTGCGTGAGAATGAAAAAGAAATGGTAGGGGAGGTGATAGTGTACGTGTGTGTAGTCAAGAAGGAAAAAAGGGTGAGGGATGATGCATGATGGTGATGATGGAAGTTTTAGTGGTGTGATGGGAGATGCAAGTTGCATATAGGCTAGTCAAATGTTACGGCAAGGATGATGGGAGAAAGGAGAAAAGAAGAAATAGAAAAGGAAAATTGGAAAAGGTTTTTAGAATAGTTTAGATGATTTTGGATTAGCCAAAATAGATAGGATTAGTGATAAATTTTAGTGGATTTAATATCAAGTTACAAAATATGGTTTATTCATGTCAAAGAGTCGGATTCAATTAAGATTTTAGGATTAAGAAATTTAGTTAAGGCTAAAATAAGATTTTCTCGAAATTAGAATCGAATTAGGATAAGTAAAATTTCAGGGTATTACACCAACATAGTCAAATATAGGGAAAATGATTAACTAAAAATATAGGGCTATTATAAAACAAGTTAAGATATGGCCCCAAGACCTTGGTATGTCACATACCACACAAAAACCTCCAGATGTTCATACTCTCAAGCTCCGAACCTAAGACGATGTAGGCCCACTACTAGTCATCCCTAAAAACCTACACATGGCCCTTTGATCTTGGGAATGAGCAGGCGGCCAAGCAAATAGGAAAATCAACACGCTACATACTAAGCAAGCCAAGTTACCTCCACAACGGAAGTCACAAGCATACAAGATTCAATCATGCTATGGACATTATACTTAACATGTGTGATGCTAATGCCATATAATTAAGTGTACTTACTCTATCAAGATCAGGTAATACATCAGGATTTAATACCATGGACAAATTAGGTAATTCAGGGTGCATCATGCTTGTCTTCATAGTAAAATTCCATAGATAGTCACATACAAGCACTAAGTAGGTTATCCAATGACAACTAGGGTCACCACCATCCATTCATAGGATCTTTTTCATATTTATTTTCCAACTTACTCAATCAATTAGATTATTCATTTAATTTCACTATTTCTCTCTTCCATTCCTTTTCTTTTATTTTCCTTCACAACCACATCCTCATTTTATTCTGATCCAAGTACTTAATATATTCTTTATCCACATACTTATCCAAATTATCATCCAGTTACTCATTTCAAATTTTATCCAATTACTTATTCCAACTATTGTCAAGTACTCATTTAAGTTATTATCATTATCATAGAGCAATGGACTATACACCACCCTATGGTCTCACATACCATGGAAGCTTATCCAAACCAAAGGTCATAAAGTTTAGGCCAAAGCCAATAACCACAATGGACATAAGTCCAGGTCAAAGCCAAGTAACCACCAATGGACATAGGTCTAAGCCGAAGCTAACCACAATGGACATAAACCCAAGTTGAATCCAACCTTATAGGTAACCAAACCCTTTAATATTAATACCCCCTAGTACATCATCAGTGTCTAGAGTAGGTAAAGCATCAGGATCTACTAGGATTCTACCTAAAGGCAAACTAACCTCTGATAACTACTCAAGGCTCGAGTAACCCAGACCCATACAAAGCTCAATTTTCTTCTACTTTATATGATTAGTACATTATTTTTATGCTACTTGATCGCACAAGGCCCATACAATATATAAGTAAGAAATTCATATATTTCTTCCATGTAAACAAGTCCCAACCATGTATAAGATTTCCATTTATGCTTACTTAATATTAATCATATCCATTATATTAATCCATCTAAAACACAACCCATATTTCATCACCCTTTTTCCAAAACTGTCACATTTTATATGTGGTTTACCCATTAAGGCCTTGACAACACCCATTGAGCATATCATGAATCATGGTTCACCAAATCCATTCATTAGGGCATTTAACCATGGTACATATGAATTTTACCCATTAAATATTCATATAAAAGTCCCATGCATAATCTCAAAGCATATCCAAGTCAAGAAATCAAAATCACACCAACCAACCTAACCAGTTGATAAGTCTGGTCCAACTAGTTGATTGATTGTACCAACGAGTTGATCAGTTTGGGTCGACCAATCGATCAGTTTGACTTGATAAAACCTAGGCTTCCCTTAAATTGATCGATAAGTTTAGAAAAACCAATTAAATATTCATATACTAGTCAATCAATTATGCTCAACCAATCAATGGGTTTAAGGAGAGAACAAGGCCAAGGTCCTTACAAGCCTACCATTCAATAGGTTGGGTCGATCCGTCAACTGTTCTAGGAACCTATCGATTAGTTAGACCTAACTATTCAATTACTTTGCCCTCAAATAGCACAAAAATAGGCATTTTCATGTAGATCATGCTGATAATTCTTATCATAACAAATCAAAACATGGACTAACATGACATGATACATTTATAGCTTACAACAGTTGCATATTTCACCATTAATCGTCACAACCTAATTTTCCTCAAAAACTCATGCTTTTCTCTCAAGATGCATTGTTTAACCATGCAATACCAATTCTGAAAAGTCATATACTCATACCAACATATAACATCAAACTTTAAAGGTTCTATAGCATACAAGCTAAATCACAACACATTTCAGAAGTAAAAATGACTTAATTGATGCAAGAAAAACTTTCCTCAAATGAGAAAACTCAACTTGTAAGTATTCCTCAACTTTAAAAACCTTAAAAACAACAATTTTAACTCATAAATCATTGAATAATTTTTCCAAATTTGAACTTGAAATAAAAAGGAAAAAATGGACATGCCATAGCCAATGGAAAATAAAGGAAGATTCTGCTGAACTACTCAACTTTCTCCTAAATCTAACTCTTTCTTGCTTAACAAATTAAATAAGAGGGAGCTAAATAAAAGGCTAGAAGAGCAAGAGAATTCAAATGTAAGGCTTGAAGTGGAGAGGGAGAAGGTGAATGCTAGAGAACTAAAGTATGTTTGGGAGCTAAAAGAAATGTGAATATAAGGGTCGATTAGAGCTATTTATAGCTAACAAATCAATACAAATCACAAGTGTGATCAGGTAGATCAAAAACCCTAATTCTTACCATTTGAATTTGAGTTGAACGAAAAATTTTCATCCAAGATATGCTGACATGTCCTCAAGAAATCAAATGGTGATTCTAGATAAGTGTAGGTCAATTAGTTTAGAAATGCAAAACATAAGAGGGGAAATGGAAATTCAACATGGAAGGAATCTCCACGTAGAGTAGAATTGAGTCTAAAATCAAAGAAGTGAACCCAAAAGTGTGCAGAGGAGAAAGGTGGAAAAAGATAGAGTTGAGGCCATCTTCCCCCTCAATTGTCCAAGTTGATTTCTCAAATCAACCTGAGGAAGTATTTTAGGCCAAATGCATCATAAGAAAGGTTCAGAATCTTTTAGGAACAATTTAGAATGGATTTATCAAGGTTCCATTTCAATATAAGAAATATTTCCAAAAAAATGAGTTTAAAAAATGTACTCAACTCGATAAACCAGTCAATTAGTTTGGCTTACCAGTTGATTATTCTACAGACCAGTTGGTCATTGAGTAAAAATCATTTAGCTAAAATAATGAACCGGTCAATCGGTCCACCTATAAACTTACTTAATTTAGTTTTCCCAACCTCATTTCAAATCAAAATTTATCTCAAACCCAATCATAGTTTCAAATCAAAATCAAACAACAACAAATGGTATAATTTCTTATTCAACACATTTACGAAAAGATGGGGTATTACAGTTAAGAATAAGGTATTGGGTTTATTCCACTAGCTTAATAATAGTGTCCATGTATGTTCTACCCGGGAGATGCTTATGAGTGTTCTACTGATTTAAGGATAGTGGCTTGGAGCATGTTGCTCTTAAAGTTGTTAAGTCTACTCAACTAGCTTGATAATAGTGGCCAAAAGTATTTTTTCCTAGGAGATGTTTCAATCTATTCCACTGAATTAGAAATGGTGGGGTCCTAAACTCAATGTAAATAAGAAATGGATTGTAACCATGCCTAATAATGGGATTCTAATTTATTTTTCCTCTTACATTATATCATACTTAATCATTATTCATGATTATTCTTCTTTATGACATTATGTACTCTATGTCACCCTACTACCACTATATTATTACCTTATTCAGTACGTAGCATACTAATTATTCTTCTCATAGTTATTACTCTTTCCTGTGAGCTGATGATATGGATGATTTTGTTCAAGTTAATAAAGACCCCTTGGATAACTCTACTACTTATGATGCTTTGCTTGGAGAGGAGTGACCTTATTATCCTTCGAGTTTGGGACGTAGAGTCATGTTATCCAGATCTTAGCTATAGCCTAGATACCTTTTGGGACTCTTAATTCTAGTGTATCCCTTTTATATATTTTGAATATTGTACTCAGAGTTTACCTCCAAACTCTTATCTATGTTTATGAATCCCTCTCATTCTCTATTTTATCATGTTTGTAATCTAGACTCATGTCAAGTATAGTAGTAATACCTTCTATATTGTTATTACACTTATGCTAAAATAAATTTTAGAGTGTTCTAGTTTTGGTGATGCAACTAGGGTTGTTGACAAACCAAGCTGGCTCACGAGCTTTTTGAGCTCAGCTTGTTAACGGCTTAGTTCAGCTTGGCTTGCTTATTAAACAAGCTTAAAAATTAGGCTTAAGCCCGCCTCAATTATTAAACAAACCAAGCTTGAGCATAATAAATTTGGGCTCGAGCTCATTTACAATGCAAAAACTCATGAGCTCAGCTCGTTTACCACCAAAGCTCAGGAGTTGGCTCATTAAAAGTTTGGCTCAACTCGTTAAGAGCTCAGCTCGTTTATAAACAAGACAAGCTCAAGCTTCATTTTTAGGCACATTTAGTAAATGAGTTGAGCCCAAGCTTACCCCGACTTGGCTCAGTTTGGCTCATTAACAGCCCTGGATGCAGCTAGAACAAAAGGGGAGGTATTCTTTAACATTTAAGCAAAAATCAAAGAGAAAAAAAAAGGAGAGATGAGATAGAAGAATGTAATAAGTGATTTAATGAATGATGAAACAATGTGTAAAGGCATAAATAGGGGCATAAGGGGATTTTAACATTAGCAATGAAGAGAGAGAATGGCTAACCATGTTTGCTTTATTCACACTTGAATGAATAGGTTGAGTGTAAGAATAAAGTGTAAGATGGAGGGTGAGACATGAGGTGAGGTGATTATGACTAAGATCTTGGGTAAAGACAAGGGAACAAGTAATAATCTGATCCAAGGTGATAAAAGGTCAATAGAAGGTTTAAAAAGACTAAAAGAATATCCCACAAAATCAAAATGACACAAAAATGCATGTAAAAAAATACATATCCCAACACCCAAATGAGGCCTAGTTAACATTCGGCTATCCTCCTAGACCCTTAGTGATACTAGCTCGGCCTTGACGGCTAATCAACTGCCTAACACCAAAAACCCTATTTAACTTTATATGTATTCCACCTCAACCTAAAAAAACATAATCAACACATCAAACACATATCATCCACCTATTATTTCTATGATCAGATTCACATAACTAATTAAGTTACAATTAGGTTATTAATGAGGTTTTATGGGGAAACAAAGCATTAAAATTGGTTTGCTTAGTATGTATGGATATTGATGGGGCAGTTGTTCCTATCCCCTACTCCATTCCATGAGTGAAAGGTATTGTGCAAGTTTCTATGGAAGATTAACGAATGGTCTTTCCTCTTCTTAAGAATAGTCAGGCTTATTTAAGTATAGGCAATCCAGAGGCACTCCTTTTTGTTGATCTTTGATCAAGCAAAGCATCTTCTTGTATTTATTTTCCTTTAGTTATTGTTTATTGCTATGTAATTTCATATTAGTTTTTGGCCCTTATATGACATTAGTTTGTAAAGCTCAACTCTCTTATATTTTATGTGATTTATCTTACACGATTTCATTTAGCCTACGTATTGTGGTTTTGGCTAATCAGTATTATGTCTAGCATGATAAATATGGTGAACATCTATTTTATATTAGATACAGCAGTAGCACCTCAGTTTTCACTTCTGTAACTGTTTTAAAAGTGAAACTTTTCAGTAGTGAAAAATTAGGGTATTATACTCTCATTAATATGGCTTAGTCTTGATCAATGGGATACACACAACAGTTATCCTTATGTATTAGTTTTGTATATATGATGCATGTATACTTGATTATTTTTATTAATGCAAGATCTTTTGTATATATGCATGGGATACACAATATTGATGCTTGTGTATCAATTTCTAATATGTGCATGTAGATTATATATGTGGTGTTGATAGCATGTTCTTATTTTATTTTATTTTTTTACTTAAAGTTATGGATGACAGTTTTAAATTTTAATCACAATCTATTCGTTAACAAAAAGATTTAAATTTTTTATCAAGGAACAAATGATGGTTATAACTTAAACCTATAGCTTATAGTGAAGCTTAGGCAATGATTTTAACTCACAACAATCGTCTATTCCTTCTTATAATTTTTAAGCATATTTTTTTTATTTTATTATAAATTTGTGTTCTATGAATACTTCTTCTATAATATAGATGGTAGTAGCATGCACTATAGTTAGATAGTGAAGTAACTTCGGTTAGAAAGCTACCACACGAGTTATTTTAACTATGATATATGAAAAATATTTCTTATTCATTTAAATAATATTATATTAATTATTAATTTACTATCTTACATAATGTTTGTTAAATTATTATTATTGCCTTCTAATTTAAGGCCTTATAATACAACAAGTATGACTAATAGGATAATAGTCCTCTACATCATTGTAATTGTCTTTGAATAATTTAGTTAACAATAAGGTAGAACTTATTCAACAATATACTAATAATAATAAATAATATATCTACTATAGCATATATAAAATAATTCTTATTCATTTCAATACTATTATATTAATTTATTAACTTACTGAATTTCATAGTTTTTGTTAAAGTCGTATTATCTATCCAAGAAATCTAAGAAAATGACAATAATGTTTAAGAAGATAATATTTCTCAACTAATTATTTATGTTATGTAAAGTATTATTCATGTGTATAAGAGAAAGTTCAATAGATGCTAGCTTGATGGGTAACTTACCATCATTTGGCCAATTTTAATAGTTATTAAATAAATAAAAATATACTCTAAGCAATCCATAAGTTACCCATTTAATTTATGATTTACTATGATGCACAAACTTCAATATATTTTATCCTATTAAATTACTTGTAAACCATTTATTTTCTATTTTAAAGGACTAGTACAAATTGGGTCTTACATTTGAGGCATAAGAGGTGAAACAAATTCTAAGCTACATTTGTTTTTTAGCTACTCGGTCAACTTTTTGTTATTTTTACTCCTCCAATGCAACCCATGATTTCCTAAGTTCCTTTTGATGTCAATTAAAACTTCCATTATGCATGGACTAAAAGCAAATAAATTTTATAAATGAAAAATAATTTTATGATATAAAATATAAATTCATATAAAGATACTATAAAATTAAAATAATGTTACTATTTTAATAGATTTCAGTGAGTATATAACAAAATTCGCTTTTAATTACTAACTCAATAGTAGTAACTCTTGGTTAATATGAGTAAAAATAGTTAATTATATGGTATGAGTTTTATCTAAGTTAAAAAAAAAGGTTATTAAAAGAATTCATGACATTAAAATTTTCTTTTTACGCATCATATATTCAATCAAGAAATTTTGTAAATTTTTATTTAATTTCCTTTTACAAGTCTTATATACATACAAAAAGCGTTATTTTAGTAATGTTATTTTATGTACAAATAAATGTCATTCTACCTTTTTAATATATACAAATTGATGTCATTCTTCATATCTACTTCAAATAGTGATGAGCGTGTTACTTTCTTTTCTAATAATCATTATGTTTTCTGGTAGCACTTTAACTAAAGATAATTCTATTACAAAAATACTAACAATAGTCCTAAGGGCTATTATTAAGAAACTAAAATTACAATTTTGCTATCAACAACCCTTAGGACAATTAATAAACATTTAATTTTGTTTCCAAAATAGTAAATGCATTCAATGATAAAAAAAAATTACTTTTTGTTTCTTAGCTATAGTTCTTAACATTTTCCAAAATTAAAACCTAATTTATTACAATTGGACAGAGTAACATTTAATGACATCATTCAACATGTGTATTAGTCTCGTATAACCTAAGTAATTCTATTTCCAAAATGAAATTAAAGGTTTATTGTGAGCTATGTTTAGAAAAACCATTATATTATTTCACTTTACATCCTCAATTATATTTAATAGTAAATGGAAGGATTAATATTTATTCAATATAAAAATTCATAATTTAAGGATTTCAATAATTTCTAAAGTTTCCCATGTAGTTATTAACCAAAATAGAATTGCAGGATTCTATTTATATTTTCTTCTTGCACTTTCATAATTACCATCCTCAAAATATATTACAAAAAATCCCAAATTCAATGACAATATATTAAAAAATTTCTAAATATTCTCCATCAAGCAAGTGTCACCTATATCTAAAATCAAATTATAATATAATATAAAGATATTCTCCATCAAGCAAGCATTTCCTAGACTCCTACAACTAAAATCAAATTATGCTAAAATCTAAAGATGTTTTTCAAATGTTTAAAATAAAGATTTTTTTTCTTTTAGATAAAAATATCATTTATTTATATAACAATGTTTATACAACTACTATGACCCTAAGCACCATAGACAAGCATGTCATTAAGGGAGTTTAGATAACAATGAACAAAAACAAAAGGAGAAGGTTGGTCAGCACCCAAATTCACCAGTCTATTTGCCAACTTGTTAGCTTCATGGTCAACATATGTCATCTAAAATTCAATAACAACCTTAATAATTGTCCTATAGTCCAAAATCAATGCAAAACAAGAGTGGGTTCTTTGTACATTATGTAATTCAAAGAGGAGAGATACCACATCAAACTCAATCATGATTTTGTGAATGCCAATTATCTTGGCTCTTTGTAAAACATCGCTCAAGGCCCAAACACCTATCATTAGATTTTTTGTTGAACCAATATTTCGTGTAAACCTTACAATCCATCGGCTACAATCATCTCTACATACACCACGTAATTTATAACATCTTGTTATGTGATGGACCGAGTCGTCCATATTAAGCTTAATGAATCCCAAAGGAGGGGGAATCTAGGTGACAACTTTGAGTTCTTTTCATTTTTCCTAGAATCCCAATTATATTTTAAGTATACCTATTCAAAGACCTTCCTTCATATGTGGCCGAAGATATCTAGGGTGTGAGGGTCTCAAAATATATTGTGGTTGTGAATTAACCAAGTTGCGCTATACCATGCACAGAAATATTCTTTTATGGGATTTTCCATTGATGATTCAATGAACTAGTGTTTTGAGATATTAGCCAATGCATGAAGTCATCACTGTCCTAGAAGTATCTAACATGATTATCATCAATTTTTTCCCAAAGAACATCAGACAAAAGGTAATTATGAAATTTATGGATATAAGGTTTGCTCATTGTTAGACATATTAGATAGAGATAGTCATTGACGATATGTCATTTCTGTAAGGATGATGACGTCTATGTTGTAGTAACTAAAACATTGTGCCAAATTGAAGGAGGTCATCTGACTTCCAAATCTAAGTCTATTTCTTGTTGTCATTGGGTCGACATGGAGAGAGAATATATCTAAAGGTCGTGTGAGGAAAACGAAACATTAGAGGTGATTTTCAAAGATGAATGATTTGTAAGTTGATGAGTAAGTTGTGGTCATGGTATAGCACATATCAAGTTTTGCATATGACTGGGAAGCTCATATTATGTGTGATCTCACCCCAGCATCAATCACTAAGAAGATCAATAACACCTAAGTTACCTATTTGTTGCTAGAGTGGGCCCATAATTATTTTGCGGCCGATGTAGGAAGATGTTATTTCCTACCTAAGTATCACACCAAAAATTTAACTACCTGATCCAACATTCCATTTTAACCCTTGAGATAAGAGGGGATGAACCCTCCAAATGGCCTTACAGGTGGTGGAATGATTTCTCGTAGGATTATCCAAGTCCCCCCCCCCCTCCTAAAGCAATTTGCCAAAGTTGAGTACCAAGACAATAGAAAAAACACCATGTAAGATTCATCAAATATAGTTGGTTATTAGAAGCAACCAATCTTAAACTAATCCCAACATTTTCTTTTGGTCTAGTAACTGTGTCCTAGTAGACATGATTGATACAACAATTGCCTAATGAAAATCTCAAACAAAGTTCCCATAAATTTAATTTGGTGAGTGATTTTCCTTAGAAGGAACCACTAGCATGGCATACATAAGGAAAATTTTAAGAGTACTTTTTGCTACCACAACATTACATGCATAAGGTAGGGTTTGCAAGTTCTGCAAGCTAAGTATATTTTATAATGTATCAAGAAGATGACCAAACTCTTGAGGTGCTCTCTTGAGGTGGCTAGTAGGGTATCCCAAATAAAGTCCTAGATCTAGAGTAAAAGGGATCTCGAGCCCTAAAGAATATTAAATTTGTAATTTAGAATAAACTTTGTGGAAGAATAATATTTTTTAATTGTCAAAGCTAATGCCTTTTATAGATTCTTGACAAGATTAGGATAAGACCTAGTTAGTGGTATTGATTTTATTTTCATCAACCTTGGTTAAAAATAAAATATCATCTAAAAAAATGGGGAAATCAAAAGACACCTTTACCCCGGGCAATTAGGATGGGTCACTATCATTAACTTCCTCCTTGTGAGATATATATAAAAAAAATATCTATATATAGGATTGTAAATGAGTCGAGACAAGCCAAACACTCACAGGCTTAGGCTCAAGCTCACCTAGTTTAACTAAATAAATGAGGCAGGCTAAATTTTTACCAAAAATTGAGACTAACTTTTTCGAACTAAAATTTAACTCATTTAACAAAAGTAACAATTGAATTTGACTGATTTAGCTAAACGAACGGGTCCGACAACTGTGGATCGGAGAAAGTGGTATATGAAGAGATAGGATTAGCTTGCCGAATACCTCTTTGTGACTGAATGTTCTCTGCCAGTGCTCCATTGACTAAAATTTTGAAGGAGGTTGAGGTACCACACCATATGATCAATTTTATCAGCTTATTATGGAGATTAAACCAAACTAATGTTTGGTTGATAAAGTCCCGAGGTATTTATCAAAGGCCTTCCGAAGATCCAATTTTTGAACCACGTAGCTTGTTTTAGCACGTTCACAGCCATACTTAAGACGACGACCCTCTAGCAATGCAGCTCGCCGTGGACTAGTTTTTCTTCCAACGTTAGATCCCACAAGACAGGCCCCATTTCAGGGGGCACTCATAACAATAAGGCCTACCACCACTAAAACCAAAACAACTGAATATGTATGCGTTTTTCTCGCGAGAGAGGAGGAAAGTAAATAAAGGATACCAATACTTAATTTCACCAGATAAAATCCTTATACATCTTCTTCTGATGGTAACAAAAGAATACATACATATATTTATGTACCACTAACTCAAAAATAAGAATCAATAATCAGGCATGAGTTGACTAATCTTACCTTCTTCAGCGACCATTTTCTGTTCAGTGACTCTCAACCAAACACAAACTACAGTAAAACTAACAACCAAACTCAACAATCCACTCCCCAATCCAATCCCGACAATGGCTACAACCGATAACCCTTTCCCTGTCCCACTATACGGTTCCAAAGGGTATCCAAACAAATCCTTATTCCCTTGAAACGAAGTCGAATTGAACTTAGGCAACATACTCCCTGTCCGATTCCCCAGCGACGGCGGTATCATCCCTGACAATTTATTATTCGAAACATCAAAGGTAGACAGCCTGACCAACAACCCCAATTGCTGCGGGATCGGACCTGACAGCTGATTATCGTGTAAATCAATGACGTTGAGGTATGCACAGAGAGATAATTGAGCTGGGATTTGGCCCGATAGCGAGTTTGAAGAAAGGTTAAGGACGGCAAGGTTAACGAGATCTTTGAGCGATGCTGGGATTGGTCCGGTTAGGGAGTTTGAAGAAAGGTCGAGGGCTTGAAGGTTTGAACAGTTAGATAGGAATGGAGTGATAGAGCCTTCCAAGTTAAGGTTAGAGAGGGATAGTCTGTAGATTCGACCGTTGTTACAGGTAGCGCCTGTGAGAATTGAATCGAACCCATTGTTACATGGGTTTGCGAGGCTTTGTTTTGTCCAGTTTCTTAGGAGGTTGCTTGGGTCGGTCAGAGATGCGTAGAGTTGGCTCAAGCATGTTTCGTCGCTTGGATCTGATCTGGTATAGGGTAGTAATTGGAGGAACAAGATGATGGTGAGGACGATGAAGAGAGGTTCCATAGGATTAATAACAATACTAATCCTACCACTGCTCTTCATCTGCTGTGTATTGGCTACGGAGCCAGGTTTCTCTCCGATGAAAGAATTCTCCTCCCTGGCTACTGCTGCCTCTTTACCCGGTTGTGTGTGACCTGTGAGTGATTCGAAACTGACGGCACACGTTGGTGGATGGACCGTGGACGGCCGAGGGAGGACGGAAGGAGGAATAGAGTTTTGGGTAGGGGGAGTGATTTTATGCTGTGGATTGAGGTTTTTATTGTTTGGGGAATGGGACGGTTTGGTTTGGAGCAAGATAGAAAAAGCGAACGGAAGAGGGAGCTCAGGGTGGGGGACAACCAAACAAGTGGGGCTCGAGACGGGGGCTCGGCTTTTGTGGGAGGAGGTGGAGTACCACAGATAGACAGGAACTACTACTGCGGTGTGGCGTTATGTAATTTGCGGGCAAGAGATAATAAATATATTTTTTAAAAAAAAAAAAAACTAGATGTTAGGTAATTTAAGAATAATAAATTTTACAAAGGTAGGGTATTTTTTTTATAACAGTTTTAAATATTTTTAATAATGAATTAATATTTAAAAATGGTCACACTTTTTAACTAAATATTACTTTGTCTTGTTTTTTATCCCCAATCAATTTAACCTCTTTTAAAAATAATCACAAAATATACTCCTTTTTTTGTTTGCGCATACCTTACTTTTTCTTTCTTTCTCTCTCTCTCTCTCTCTCTCATTTTTTTTCCTTTTTCTTACTTTTCCTTTGATCGTCAAACTCAATTTTTTGCCCAATAGCACACTAGATATTTTTTTTATTATTATTTGTTGATGTAGGGTAATATTAGGGGTCAAAGGAATCAATAATTTTGTTTCTGATCACCGATTTTAATATTACTAAAGTATATAATCTAATTCAACATAAATTAGGGTTATATAATTGAATGAATAATGTAATGCATGTTTCTATATTTTCATAAAATTTTACCATAATAAATAAAAAAAGTTGTGCACCAAATGCCATCATAGTTTAAGTTGTTAGCACCTATCGTCCTTGCATCATTTCTTCGTTAGATTTGCCTATGTTGCAATCTATTTAGGGGATATTTTGTTCTAAAGTTATATAAATACCTTTCCCTTCATTTTTTTTTGGCACTTTCTCTTCTTACTATTTTGTGGCCAAATTTTTCATTAGCTTATTTATTTTATTGTTAACTTAGAAAATAAAAAACAACAAAATTAAAATGAAGTGAAAATTATTACTAATTAAAAAATAAAACTTAATATTCTAGTAAAAAAATTATATTATAAATTGATATACATCCAAATTTCTTAAATAATTACACAAAATAAATGTTAAAAAATAATTTTCTAAAATTGTTGACTTGCATAAAGCCTAAAATTTTCACTAATTTCATTTTTTATTTGAGAATTTTTCAAACTCTTTAAAACTTCAAAATATGTCTTTTCAATATTTTAATTTTTTATTAAAATTTTGTAAAAATATGAAAACCATCTCATAACATTTATATAAATTATGAACACACGATATATATATATATATATATATATATCATAAAGAAAGATGGAATTTCAAAATCATAATTTTTTTAAAATATAAAGATTTTAGTTTTATTTATTGTGTCAGATGCTCTTTGTGATCATGTCACCTTATTCGCATCTCCCACATCAAAACTCATTTTTCCTTCTCTTTGCATCAAATTTCTCCTTCATATTCCTCTTCGTTACTTCTTACTCTTCCATTCATTTTCCATTGCCTTTTCTTGTTCATTTTCCCTATATTTGCCTTCCTCGGCCTTCTCCTAATACCCATCGCTTTTTCATATTTGATTGGTGCAGGATGGAGTTGATGATGGCAAATTTGGTGTCTAGCTATAATTTTGGTGGTCGATTAGTATAGAATGTAGGCAACAATGGTAGATTTAGTGATTAGCATTGGTTTTAGTTGATTTGTGCTAGAAGTAGTTGGTGATGGTGGATTTGGTGGACAACAATCATTTTTAGTGGATTTTAGATGTAGATGGTGGTGGTGTTCTGTTGTTGGTTTGATTTGTGCACTTTTGGTATAGGAAAAAAAAATCTTAAATAGTGTCGGTGAGGGGTGAGGATGAGTTGAAGTTTATTATTAAATAATGAAATGAAAAAATAATAATAATATAATAATAACAACATTAACTAATTACTAATTTTGATAAGGATATAAGAAATAATAGTAATATTGTAAAATTTGATAATATAAGGTTTGAATAATGAAATGAAAAAATAGAAGAAAAGAAAAGAAATCTAAAAATTTGAGGGACAAATTGGGATGACTTTATAATTTTAACATTACTATGCTAAAGTTTGATGAAAGAGTAACGAGCATAAGAAACTATTAGCATGTGGGCAATTAGTGCCAAAAAATTAATAATAAATAAACTTGTCAAAATCTTCTTCAGGATATATGATAATATTGATTGTCTACCCATAAAGTTAGATTTATTTTCGACCTTGTTCAATAAATATGGCTTGTGGCTAACATTTTGAAGGTATATTAAAGACCTGACTATGTCAAACTTTTAATTTAAATATTTGACAAAGAATTATTTTTATTAGTAACTTAGGGTAATTATTTTTTTCAAAATAGTTTAAAATATTATTATTTTGAATTAATTTATTTAAATTAAGTTTTAAGTCATTTTACACTTTTAGTTACTATCAAATAATATTGCCAGATACTTTTAGACAAGTAGTTAATGTTAATAGTTGATCTCACACAACAAGGCATACAAATATATGATTCATCAAAATATTCAATCACAATAATTTGTTTATAATAATCAGAACTCTAGAAGACCTAGTATTATTCTTATAATCTATGGTTAAAAAGATTATGGGCTAAAACCCAAACCCCAATACAATTCTCTACAAAGGCCACACACCCTCTATCCTCCTATAAAATAAGTGCTCAAACTAAGTTTTGGGCATATTATATGTATATTTTTACTAATCACATAACAAATAGAATGGTCATATTGGACGAATAATAACTACTAAGTGAATATGTGTGCATACCATACACAATACAAACATGTAGCCACTAAATAACCGAGGGATATAAATGTAGACAATTAAAGAGAAAGTAATAGAATTAATTCAATTATGTAAGATAATAGTAATTAGCTATGTATAAATATAAATAAATCAAACAAAAATATGCATGTTGATAAGCATAATGCACCATTTTATTTGATATGTGATGATATCATATTATAACACCTAGAAATTTTATAAATATTTATTTTTGTGTTAAAAATTAACCCTAAACATTATCTTAATTATCTTTTAAACCCTTAAAACATAACCCAAACCATTTCTTAAATATTTTATCCTAATTATTTTTTCTTCTTTTTCCTGTTTTCTTTACCCCTTCACCGGTTATTTTTCCTAGTTTATTTTTTCTAAACAAAAACCCCAATCTAACCAAACTAAACTAAACCTAAATTAACTAAATCCTAAACTAACATGTAACCCCCTATCCCATTTTCTTTCTTATGCAACCCAAACCTTTACCTCCATCCTCTATCTACCTTCACCAACCTACCCCTTCCAAACTCATCCTTACATTCTCCCTCTCTACACCATGTATGGATCACCTGTTCTCAAGCCATCCTTCCCTATAACCTAGTCTTTTTCTTTCTCACCCAACCAACCCTTTAACCTTGCCTTTCCTCATTTCGTTTTTTTTTTCCTTATGGGCATCAACCTTATAACCCTAAACTCCCTTCTCCTCTTGTTTCTTTATTTGTTGCCTTTTCCATCCACTCCATTCGAGTGTTGTCCTTAGCAACCACAACCACCGCCAACATTGTTCTCCCAAATCCCTCTCTCCCTTTCCATTTTATCTAAACCAATCATCCAACCTGACACCCACTCTATTTCTAGAATTTGTTCTATCTGCACACCACCACCCCTAAGCCTCATCCTTCCTTCTTCTTCCACCATTATTATTCCTTTTCCTCCTTATTTTCTTTGTCATTCCTCTACAACATTCATGCTCCCACAATTTTTTTCGCACACCGCCACCATTATTCCTCCACAACCTCCTCTATGTTTTCTAACTATGATCCACCTCATAATCACCCCACCTCCTTATGAACCACCCCATGAACACTCCTCTTTCAAGTAGAAATGCCACCATCACCCTTGATTACCTTCTTCTTCTTCTTCTTCCTCTTCCCTTTCGTAATTTATCTTTTTTGCTTCCAACTCCTCAAAAACCACCTAGCCTTCACCTTTTTGCCTCTACCAAGTATCTCTCACACATTGGTTAACCCAATCAATGCCAAACCTAATGATGCTAGCCTTCCTCCCACACAATTCCCCATTTATCCACCGAAAACTCACACTACACCCTTCGGTCAACATTACACACTAAAACATCCAACCCTACTATGTAGCCCCTCATGCTACACTATTTGGCCAATGTTGCATGCTTATATAGTAGAGCCCATGGAACGTGAGTCTTCCTCATGTTTCTAACTAATGGTTTCAGCTTTGGTCAAGGTTTGTTCAATATATTTTGGTTAATTATTTTGATGCCTTGATTAAGTAATGTTTGGTTGCTAATATATATGTTTGTTTGTTTAGGATGTTTTTAGGTGAGGAACTAGGGTTAGTCGAAGCAAGAGTTTGATTTAAGTTGTTGATATTTTTCTATTTTTTCTTGGGGTTAAGGTAATCCATATGTCTTGCTAAAATATAAAAATTGTATGATTGCATATTAGGGTCTCGATGTATTAAGTTGCAATTATTTTCCTAAGCATGTCTTATTATGTTGTATTTATTTTCCTAAATATGCTAGCATGAAATTATGTATTTATCATTGAGCATGTTTAATTATTTATAATATTGAACATACAAAATCTAGCTATAATAGGTTTAATTTCATGAACTAATTATGCATGATATAAATGTGTGACATGATAGGTTGAGCATGTTTAGGCTTGTTTTTAGATGATTATTTTAAGTTGGATGCCTTAGGGATGGGATTGTGTTTTTAAGTTTACCATGATTGTATTATTCCAACACATATGTCTATCATATACTATATGATGTTAAGTATGAAAGTATGTGATTTAGTATGAGTTAGATATGCATGCTAGGGTTTTATATGCTTAATCATGTGTATAGGAAAAATAATAAGTTGTCATGTCTTGTAATTTACCTACATAATAAAGTGTTTTAAATTATCGTATTTTATCATTTTCATGATAAATTGTTAATTAAAATGAATTTAACATTTAAAGTAGATAATATCATGGTAATGTGGGTTTCAAGGGCATTTTATTCATTTATGACCTAATTGTCTTAAGCATGAATAATTAAACATAGTATGACCTTAGTAGATTAATTAGTTTGACCTTAGTGTTAAATTTGAGTTTGGGTTGACTATTGTTTAACTTGAATAATTAGAAATAAGGAAAAGTGGTTAAGTATGGAAATTGAAGTTGTTTGTGTATTATATGATTTAGTGCTACAAAATAAGATACTAATAATGAAAGTGGAAGACCTTGAGATTTAAAAATAATTTACTCTCTAGAGTTAGCTATTCAAGAGATAAGGTAGTAGTCCTCATTTTGGTTTGGTTTCATTAGTGTGCCTTTGTTCCCTAATAAGTCTCTAATATATCATATATGTGGCCTACGATCCTTATAGGGAGTATCAATAGTTAAGGATTAGGTAACCTAGGTTAGAGGGTAAAATGTTTCCATTAATGTGATAGTATGCCTAGTGTAATTTATACATCTTTAGATTGTGTAGTTAGAAGGATATTGTGCTACTTTTGTGTACCAGAATGACTGATATAATTTATATGTCTCCAGGTTATCTCTTGTATCCCCTCGAGTAAATAAAATAGAAGTAATCATTGTTTAGTTTTTGGATTTAAATTGGATTTTTGGATCAAGAGTTTCCTACATGCCACACTGGTGGTTGGTGGTTATCTTTGTGCCCTACCTTTGGTTGATAGTTGCCTATCTTTAGTAGTTACCTTCATACCGTACCTATGGAGCTTTTGAGTTTTTTGGTATGGATGTTGAAATTATGAGATGTGACGTGATTGTTATGGGCATAGTTACAAATGGTTTGGTGTTTTCCTTTTGTGGAGCACCCTTGGCATGTTTTAGCTTTATTAAGCTTTGTATTATGGTTTAATTGAACGGAAATGTGGATCTTTTGACCTTGGTAATAATTGTTTATTTGGCATGATTATTGTATTATGTTATCATTTGTATGACTCGGTATGTTTCTATCATACTTTCTTGTGATACCTTTAATGTGCTTCATGCGACATTTGCATACGTAGTATTGTATAGGGATTTACTCGACATCATTGTACTAATGGATTTTTTTAGGGTCCCTTGCTTATTTAATAGGCAGTTGTGACTTTGTAGGAATGCTTGCAAGTTCAACTTGATAGTTAATAATTTTAAGTTTTGAGAGTTAGGACTATTCAGCGTCTGATATAGCATCTTTTGTTCAAGATATCCCTGGACTCTTATATCCCTTCTATATTTCTTTTTATTTGACTTTTAACCACTGTCTGATCTTTTATTATTAGAACAATATTAATTTGTAATATAATTTCTTTTCTGATTCATATGATTATCGTTTTTAACTTAAGTGAAGTAATGTTAACACTTGGCATAAAAATAGTAAGGGAAACTATACTCATACGCATAACTCATTCATTTTTATACGGTTAGAGCGAGGTATTTAGTTTCTATTAATTTTAATTCTTAAAATATATGCCCCAAAATCAAACTAATTAACATCACCCATTTATTATCTATTATAATTATTTATTGATAACAATAACCAATCAATAATTATGGTTTTTCGCTTTCCTATAGTCACATTTTATGTTCCCACCAAAGATTAATAATAACACATGCAATGCCATTAGTCATATAAAGGTTTAATATGTGACAATTTAATGTCATTTAGTTATTTCAATTACAAAATATCATTAGTCATGTAGAGCTTTGTATTTGACAATTGAATGTCATCCAATCACATAATCATGTATAAATATTTAGAAAATGACATCTTAATCCTTTGTAACAACCGGATTTACCTCACTTAACTTTCAACTCTGTTTCATATTGCTCATCTTCAATGTCATTAAATCCATTAATAATTTATTCCTTATAAATAAGTGTGGTATAACAACATTTCTGCATATAGTGATTCAAATTCATTCAACATACAACTAAATTAAACTAGCAATTCCTCGCTTCTTAATCAACACCAATTTATACTTTTTTAAACCAAATAGCTACCCATCCAAAATTAATTGTCATTAAGGTATGGATCATCTTTTTTCATGAAACTCCAAGATATAGTGGGAAAGTCACTATAATAAGCCTAAGCATTACCACCCATGGCTATGAGGAATCCACATTCACATATATATTTGTAAGATAGTTTATCATTGTTAAACACTTACTCCTGATAAATTTAATTAATTTATTGATGAAGAATGGTTATTCTTTGAATCAATATACAGAAAAAAAGATGTCTATTGAAACAATTTGGTGCATGGAAAGACTGTAGTGCAATATATATCATATAGGATCAACATGATAAAGAATCTTCAATTGGTGCATACGTGTGCACCGATCACTAGCTTAACATAGAAAGATTCATTAATGTAGTAAAAATAGTTAATATGAAGTAACTAAGAAGGTGAATTGCAAAGCCGTAATCCAATTGATTATTTCAATATAGAAGATTTGATTCATATATAAAAAGATGACAAATTTATGATGTCATTAAACTACAAAAAGTAATAAGGCATGAAGGTTTTTGGTAACTAAATAATAAATAAATTAAAATGATTTTTTTTCCTAAAAGTTTATATTTATTCTTTGATAAGCATGCATCTCGTAGGCAATATTCACCAAAAAAAAATCAACAAATATGATAAATAATTACAAATTATTTGATGTTGTTAGAGGAATTCATAACCAAATATATATATCTTCCAGATCAGATATCCACTTAGTGTCACTTATATTGAATATCCAAATTCTTAAATATCCAAAAACATAGATTGTATATATGAAAAGTTATTTTAACAATACTAATAACTTTAATAAGAGTGTTTTTTTTAAAGAAACGATTATATATAGGTTAATATTTATATTTTATATTCATATAAATGCCTTGTTTTTTATCTAAAAAGAGTATTTAAATATTATTACTAATCTTTAAATCACAAGAAAGAATAAAATTTAAAATTTAACACTATAAAATCACTATATTATAATATTTTATTGAAATAATGGACAAAATACCGAACATGTTTTTGAATCAAATAATCCGATCAATAACTAGATATTGTTTAGGTCGGATATCTTTTGAAAAAAATTTGAATGGAATACTCTAAATGTGAGATCAAAATCTTTAAATTTCTAATTTGATTTTGTACGACCTTAATTTAATGTCGTGGGTTCTTATGTTAATATATCTTATAAGTAATATATTATGGATAATTGGTGTAGCAATAAAAGGAAAACCTTCCGCTCTGGTTATTAATTTGACATAGAGCTGCCCATTAATTGAAATTATAAAAAATATCAAGCTACTAAATCGAAAGAAAATATCAGCAACGCTGACCAAATTTTGGCACGAGAAATACTAGAAAGAGAAATATATATATATATAATATTCTCATTTTAAGATTAAATTTTGTCACGATAAATATGAGAAACAGATAGGAAACATGGAGACAGTAGTGGCGAATGTGTCGATTTTAATTCACGGAATGAAGAATGTGACCGGTTATGTACGCTTTTTTTTTATAACCTTGCGAGTCTCTGTCATGCCACAAAAATACATACGTACGTGATATGTCGTGCTCCGCGTAGGCCTGAGCGGTCTAATTCAGTAATTCCCCCTCCCCCAAAGTCCGAATCCGGCTCCGATAGCAACCGGCGTTTCGTTTCCGAGTAAATAAATAAAAAGGAATCCGTTGTGGAGGAGCTTGCACTTGCAGAAGTCTTGTAAAAAGTACATTGTCAAATGCGGGAGAGACCACATGACAGCCTCTGCGCTGCAGCGTTCGTGTCTCTAATATGATATAAGAAATAAACGTACTTTCCCGGCCTCGAACTCGCACAATTACCCGAAGCTATCGATCTCCGACTCCTAATTAAACTACACATCCTTGTTTATGTTTTTTGTTGCGTGTTTTTTTTTTCACCGGAAAAGGTTTACCGTAATAAAAACTAGTACTAAGTTGTTTTATTTATTGGTCTTAATTTTAGGGATAAGTAATTAATTAGTTCAACTTGGATAGAATATATGCATAATTGAAGATAGAGAAATATATTATATTACAATTATATTTTTTATTAAAATATAATTAAATATTTAATATATACATAATAATAAAATTATAAAAATAAAAAATTAAACATTAATTTTTTTAACTTAACTTTTTTTATACATAAATTTAGTCGTTTGATACATCTTATCTCTTCCGAACATGAATATCTTTATCCTTTTTATTAATTCACTGCAAGTTGGTAACGATGATTAAAATTTACCTTAAACTATAAATGCGAGAGTATTAAAAATTGGATCGAACTAACTGATCCGATTAGTGAATCGGTGAATTGGTCAGGTTACCGGCCTAATTTTATGTATTAGTTTTTATTTAAGGATATCTGAACCATTAAAAGCCAGTTGGATTAGTAAAAACTGATGAATCGGTTAAAAAATTGGCTAGCTGAACCAATCAAAACTAGTTAGAAGCCGGTTAAATTCTTTTTCTAATTTAATTTTTTTTTATTTTATATTTTTTTTGACTTAATATATACCACTTGTTCGATCAGTTCAAACTACTAATTCGACCATTAAATCAATTATAATACTGATTCGATTACCGATTCGATTTTTAAAACTATTTAAAGACACCATCAAATACCAGAAATAGGAGAATCCAATGTAAAATCTCTGCTCATTAGAACTCCGGTTTCGATGCCAATGATAAGACCATAATTTGACTAAAAAAAAATACAGAATAATGTTTTTAAAAAATAAATAAAAAGATGCTAAATTAATTACTTTTTTCCGTACAAAATAATAGCTAATGCGGTGAATTCCACTGATTTAGGGGAATGAAAAGAACGGATAATGATCATCTTCTTCCCCGCGGACACCCGGCCGGCTGCATATTTTCACCTCCACCATCATTACTAAAGTCGGACTTGGACCCGTTTCATCAGTCCACATTTTTCTCCATACAAAATGACTGGCCTTAAAAATTTTATCGGAGTTCCAGCTGTGTAATGGTTTTCAAAAGTTATGAAAGATAAAAGAAATCAGACGCTCCTTCATTCGAGCCGCTTATTTAGCATTTGTTAACCACACCTTTTATTCATCGATAATTCCATAAATATATATATATATACACGCAACGCAACCAACCCGTTTTCAATTCTTATTTATTTATTTATTCAACCTTTTGAGCTTGAATCGTGCAATCATGAATTCAAATCAATTCTGCTGGCATGATCAACGAGCACTGATTATGGGATGGCCCACGTCCACTTTAATTTCGATTGCAATACTGCATCTTACATCATTCTTCGGCATGTGTAGCTCAATTATCAAAAGTGATAGGCGTGCATGCTCGATCAGAATATCCCCCAGTCTTTTCTTCCCCCCCCCCCCTTACATACCCTGACCGGCTGTAATGGGCAGGAGATAATGCAGTGAAGTTGCTTAGGTTTATCTGGACTAATTAGATCGATCAAATTGATGGGGACGTTGCGGTGTGAGCCATTATCCTAAGTGCTCGTTTGGTATGGGGATAATAGGGGTGAAAAAATTACCCCCATATTTTATATATCTTGTATAATCTATTTAAAATTAAATGTTTTTATTATAATGAATACCCATTTTAGATCTTAATTCAATCTAAAATAGTTATTTCATTAAAAATATATTTATTATTATTAAATACTTAATATAAAAGATACAAAATAGGGGAAAATTTTTTCCACTCCTATTACTCCCATACCAAACAAGCCCTAAGTTAGAAAACTTCCTTTACGATTCGACAAGATTTCGGATCTCCAAAGTCTTACATATATACATATATATTTTGCTTGCATCAAAGTAGCGTCATAGCTGAGCTAAACCAAAGGAAAGGAGGCTTGTTCCGTTTAATAATCGAATTGAATTAAACTAAACTAATGTGAGTTAAAATTAAATTTTAAATCCGTTGGTAATTGATTTTAAAAATAATATTTAAGATCAATTTAATTTATTTGATAAACCAATCAAATTAAATTTTTAATAGGATAAAACCTAACAAATTAGTGAACCGACACTATTCGGTTATGTCAATAGAACGAAAGGTATTCTAAAAGCTAAGGCAATGTTGGAAATGAGAGGGAATAAATAGAAGAAAAAAAAAAGTCAATAAACCGCCAATATTAAGGACTCACCTTCGTCAAATGTTCTCAAATTGGTATAGTCAAATCAAATGGGTCCCAAAATATTTGCCCCATGCCACGCCGCAGCCGAGCCTGCCAAATAGTGAGCACGCTTCAGCCTCTGGTCCATGCCAAAGCTTCAATATCAGTACAGGAAGGTAGGGCACGACGATACGTGGAGTTTCTGCCCTGCATTTCATTGATTCAGACTGCTGGTACATAGTGTTCGTAAGTAGGAGAGCGTCGCTCCAGTCCAGTATACGAGGCGAATAGGTTTTGATTGTCTTATAATCTGTCACAAGATCAATTCAAACTAATTCAAAAGATCCAAACTAGAGATCAAAGTCAACATATAAAGTTTATATAATTTTAACAAATAATATGGATATATCCAAATATATAAAATAATAATAATAATAATATATTTAATATTATCCATAATCATACATATATATATATATATATATATATATATATATATATATATATTCGTTTATAATTGTACTCGTTGATATTTCATATTTTAAAAGTAAATAACGATAGTCTCATTATTAACGGTATTATATATATATATTTTTTATATATAATATCAGAAAATTATTGTAATACCCCGAAATTTTAACTCTAAGAAAATTTATTCTTTCTATTTTATCCTAACTCTCTAGTCCTAAACATTGGTCTAATTATTTTTCCTGAATAATTATTTAATTAATGTACCATAATACCGTAACCTAGATTATTTTAATCAAAACCCACTATCTTTCTTTTCCTTTTCCTTTTTTTTTCCTCTCTTCTTCCCTTCCCTTACCCTTGCGTGCACGCTTTATTTTTTTCTCTACTATATGTACCCATCATGTCCTGAACCCTAATATTGTGGGTTGGGGATTGACTTTATTTTTTTTTATCTTTTTCTTTTCCTCTTTCCCTCACCTGGTCACACCCCCTTTCCTTACCCACATTTTCATTTTCATTTTTTCTTTCTTTTCTCTCCCCATAGTAATAAATGCCCCTGCTGTAACACCCCAAAATTCACTACTCTTTTTTTTAAAGCGGAAGTAATTATAATAGAAATACTTAAAACCCGTGAATTCTGGAAATGTTACCGCCACACTTAGTACTAGACCAGTTCTCTCCGACCGTTCCAGTACCAAGTGCTAAGGCTAAAAAAAAGATCAATAATCAATTACAAAAATTAATACAACCTAAACTTCAAATAATCATTAAACGGTTGTAAAACAAAATCAGAGTGCGAAATCAAAGAGAATAAATACTCCAATACAAAGAAATAATAGCGGGAAATAAAATTACATAAAGACTGAAATACGGCCACAACTCTCTCGAACTTGAACCAAACATGCTCAACACTCAGCCCAGACTGATGTCTCACCCACCTGCACAAACCAGAAGGGCATACTACTCGTGGGAATGAGCAGCACCCATGAAAAGGGTGATCAGTACGCTACGTACTGAGTAAGGTAACCGAGCACTAAGGCCAACACATAAGCACATAAAATCATGCATAATAATAAAAGGACATAAAGACCATCATCATGTCATAATATCGACTAATCATTTGGGTACATACATAAAGGCCCAATCATAGTCCAGATTAATTACTTAATTAATCTTTTATCGGAATTCGATACACATCATATCTTTTTATCAAATCCATGCGAAAACGGAAGCCCCCACTATTATAGCCGGTGGATCGGAGGCGCATAGGGTATCATACCCTAACCACTATTATAGCCGGTGGATCGGATACACATAGGACTACGCGGCCTAACCACTATTCCTAACCGGTAGATCGGTTGGCTTCGGCACGCATGGTGTTCCACTGTAAGTAATTAGTATCTTTTAGGCATTTTAGCAAAATTCTGGTTTGCGGTTGTTGAGCTCGGGAACCCCCACTATTATAACCGGTGGATCGGTTACGCATAGGACATCATGCCCTAACCACTATTATAGCCGGTGGATCGGTCACACATAGGGTAACAACCCTAACCACTATTCCGAACCGGTGGATCGGTTGGTCCCGTCTCAACGATCTTCCACTTTAAATAATTAGTGTCTTAAGTATCTTATTCAATGGATTTCACCCTAGACATGCATGAATCACTCCTTTAACACTTCACACATTGTAACTCATAAATTCCATCCTCATGACTCCACTTTAATCACCAAAAAAAAAACACCTGATACCGCAAAAACCCAAAGTAGTTGCACCAAACCCTAATTATCCACACGAACCCTAGCTCGGTTTCCTACGTACCCATATAATGCTCCACACACTATTTTCCCTTCAAATGTTCAATCACCCAAACAACACTTACATTACTTTCCTCAAATCCCAAATCAGCGTTCCATATGTAAACTTTACTCTCATACGAACTTTACACATCCCATGCTATTATTAACTTCCATGCAAACCCTAATACCACCATACAACCATTAACCATTATGCAAAACCCAAAATCTCATCATACAAAACCCTAAATTCATTCCACATAACCCAAAGATTCATTCATACCAAACCCTAGATTCAAACCATATAAAACCCAATGATTCATCCATACCAAACTAAGTATCCATCCTTACCAAACCCTAAGTTCAAACCATATACAACCCAAAGATTCATTCACACAAAACCCTAAATTCAATCCATACCAACACAAAGATTCAAATCATATAAAACCCAAAGATTTTTCCACATAATACAATTGATTAGATTCTCCCCTTTCATAACCACAAATTAGATTCTACCATACAAGACTATAAGTTAGATTCTCCCACATAAAATCATAAATTAGAATCTCCCAAGAAAAACCATAAATTTGGATTAATTGGATTCCCCCAAACAAATCATAATTTAGATTCTCCCATCAAATCATAAATTAGGTTCTCCCATATAATGTCATAAATTACATTCTCCCCAAATAACGTCTTAAATTAGATTCTCCCTAACAAACCATAAATTCAATTCTCCCATATAACATCATAAATTATATTGTCTCCCAAAAAACCATACAAAACCATAAATTAAACTTCCCCATATAAAACCATAAATTATATTCTCCATATAAAACCTCAAAAATCATAAACCAGATTCTCATACACGAAACCCTAAAATTCTCCATTTTATTCCTTTACTCATGAATCAATGGAATACTTAGGTCAACTCACATCCCTTAATCAACTTCTTTCTCCATCCTCCTTTTTCATCCTTTCTCCCACATAAAATCATATCAACATCCTCACATGCATGTCTTACAGGGTCATACACAAATAATACACATGCCATACGAAAACATACTTCAACTCCATGTCATAGCATATACGGCATAATTAATAATCATAAACATAGAATGCATAGCATATGAATCACACAATGCACATTAGCACATAAAAGGCCTTAGCACCCCTTACCTGAAACAACACCGGTCTTGGAGCACGTTCCTACACCTCCTTAGAGCTTTGACCAAATAATAATATATTAATAAAATAACTTTAACAAAATTCTAACTTTGCTAAAGACCTAAAAATACTAAAGATACTATGAACCTTTTTAATATAGGGTTAAAGACTTTACCCTAATAATAATAATGATACTAATATAATAATATCAAAAATAATAAAATTACTATCAATGAGAATATAAATAATAATAATAATAATAATAATAATAATAATAATAATAATAATAATAATAATAAGCTTTAAAATTTAAAGTGGGGTTTCGACCCTACTTATAAATAATGACTTACCACTTATTTAATATAAATAATAAAATTACTAACATATATAATAATATTAAAATAATAAAGATACTGATAATATTATCATCAATAGTTATAAGAACAATAGAAACAATAATACTAAAATAAATAAGTGCGAATGTTAATACAAAATTAAGGCCTAAGATTTTCCAGAATAATTAATAAAATGATAATAATAATTATTCTAATAATTATAATATTAATTATAATAATAATAAGAATGATAATAATCCTATAATAATTCATTTAATAACTTAAAATTCGAAACTAACAATAAAATTATTTTATCACCACTCTCCACCCTGCAAGTACAATTCAGAATAAAATTTCTCATCAAATAATAATAAAAAAATATTAAGAATATAAATATTAAGAATAATAATAATGGTAATTATATGCAAATGATTGAAATAAATTAAATTAAGGCTTATAATAATATGGAAAATGGTTGAGAGGGTCTAGGGTTCAACCTTAAGCTGGTGGGGATAGGTGGCACCGGCGGTGGTTCACGACGGCGGCGACGGTGGCCGGAAAAACAGAAGAAAAGAGGGAAAGATGGATGTTGGGAAAAAGATAGGGAGAATTGAGGTGATATAAGAGGTTTTTATTGTTGCCCAAGAGGAGAGGGACAAAATGATGGTGGTGGTGCAGCCAAAGGTGGCGGCGCACGGCGGTGGAAGGCGGTTTAAGGCTTCGGGGTCAAAATTTCGGCGAGAACGAGCATCCAACTTGGCACGGCTATGGAGGCTCGTGCAAGAAGAATCGAGAGGTTAGAATGGTTTAGTTAATTAGAGGACGTTGCAGGAAATAATTTGGCATGCGGCGGTGGCGTTGAAGTTGGCTATCGGCGGAGGAAACAGCGTCTAAAGTCTCGGTGATCGGCAGCTCGGGCTTAGGGTTTCGGGAAAGAAAAACTCTAAAAACTCCTATAACAAGGCTATTTATAGATGTTGGAATGGATAATGAGGAGCTGGAGGTCGACATGGAAGTTTTAAATGCAATAATTTGGGTGGCCGGTGGCAGAAAACTATCGGGCCATCGTTTGGTTTGCTCGAAATTTCGAGAGGTTGGGAGGAGAAACGACCGAGAGTTAACGTCAAATAATTATATGAAGTTATTTCTGGAGTTAAGAGGAAGACAATGAGACAAGAAACGGCCGGTATTATTCACCGTAGCCGGAGAAGCCATTAATGAGGTCGAAAGGTGCAGCAGCGTCGACGGAGGAGGAAGGAGGAAGAAGGAAGAAGAGAGGGAGGCGGTCGGGTCGGCCGGGAAAGAAAAGAAAAAGGAAGAATCGGGCCGGTCGGGCGCTGGTCGAAGGATTCATTAATTTGAACGACGCGTTTATATGGAAACCGAGCCAAAACGCAGCGCGGCACGGGGCGGAAGGAGGACGTCGCGGGGGCGCGGGCTGGGCCGTGCCGAAGAAGAAGAAGAAAAGAAAAAAAGGGAACTAGGCCGCGAGCTGGCCCAGTTCGGCGAGAAGAAGAGGGAAAAGAAAAAGAAGAAAAAGAAAGAAAAAGAAAAGGAAAAAGGAAGAAAGAAAAGAAAAAGGGAAAAAGGGAAAGAGAAAATAATTAGATTAGGGCCAATTAAATTAATCTGAATATTTAGAATATTTAAAAATAATAATATTTAAATAAAATAATATTTAAATCCTTTTTTT
Source organism: Tamarix austromongolica (assembly GCA_039764185.1). Lineage (NCBI taxonomy): Eukaryota > Viridiplantae > Streptophyta > Magnoliopsida > Caryophyllales > Tamaricaceae > Tamarix > Tamarix austromongolica. The sequence continues at coordinate 84,422,775 of CM077818.1, read as the reverse complement.
TGGCTAAATTAGGATTTTTAAAAGATTTTCCATATATTCCATTCTAATTAGCAAAACACCCTAATTTTCTTCCATTAAATTATTTATAAAAATAATATTAATTTAAACTATTTTCTCATTCTTATTTTAAATAAAATCATTTATTTAATTAATTCCCGAATTAAAATCTTTAATTAGCTAAAATACCCCAAATTCCTCCTAATTAAAATACTTATAAATTTATTCTTGATTTTCCCTAATTAATTTCCTTTTTATTTTAATTAAAATAATTAATTTAATTAATCTTTATGATAAAACCTCATTTAAATATAATATTTAGAATTAGAAATTTTCGGGGCATTTCACCTGCCCCTCTACTTCCCCCTTGGTTTTTCAACACTGCAACGCGTACACACTCTCCCCTACCGCCTACACCTTCGCAGCCAGTGTGTCAACGGTAGTGTACCATACGAGCGGGTGTGTGTCACCGCTACCATGGTGTAGGAGTAGGCTTCTAGTTTGGGTAAGAGGAAGCTGTAGACACAGGGTTTTGGAGACAGGATCTAGTTTCAGGGAGGTGGACCTCTAGGGTTCGGCCATAGGGTGGCCCATTCCAACCCCAGGGTCAGATAGGTGGTCAGGGCAGATTCTTAGGACAACTAAGGTGATTCTTGTGCCATTTCTGTGGTCGGGGTCATCTAGGGTGAGATTGCCAAGGGACATCGATCTAGTGTAGGGCATGTGGTTAGATGGGCCATAGGTTTTTTGAGTGCCAATGACGACAGGGTTAGTTTCAGCAATAAAGACTACTAGTACCTCACCAACAGGCCTATTAACAGCGACCTTACTAGCCTCAATAACAGCAGTAGAGGGCATCTGTCCCAGCCAGTGGACAGCTTAGAGAGGCTAAGGGAAGACCACATCCACAGGGGCCTCGACCTTTCCCTTATAAAGGAGGACAGACTCAAGGTTCCGGAGGGTATCGTAGAGGATACCGGGGAGGACAGTCAGGCAGGCGCCTGAATGTCATCAGCCAAGCAGAGGCTGATCAACAGTTGGATGTGGTCACGAGTACGTTCTCCATCCTTTTGTTGCCAGTTTATATATTGTTTGATTCAGGGGCATCTTTGTCTTTTGTGTCTATGGTGTTTATTACTAGAGATACCTTTTCTCCATCATCTACTGTATCTATTTGTGTGATGTTACCTTCTAAGGATAGATTGGATTATACTAGGCTCTACTTGGACGTGACCTTAGAGATAGGTGGGGTAGACTTCCTAGTAGACTTGGTTGAGTTTAACCTCCAAGACTTCGATGTAATCCTGGGGATGGATATGATGGGGAGGTACGAGGCAGTGATGGATTGCACTTAGGAGCGAGTTGTGTTGCGGGGTATAAACCCCCGAATATTTAAAACCCTATATTTTAATAAATAAATTTTATTTTGGATAAATTATCTTTTAAATATTTTTAATTTAATTGTTTTATGGATTTTTGAGTGTATGAAATTTGGTAAAAATATTTTAATAAATTAAAATAAATATTTTGTTATTTTATCATACTCTTGTTATTTAAACAATTTTCCAAATTATTATTTTACTAAAATTATCCCTTTTAAATCCTTGTATTTTAATTAAATTGTTAAATAAATTTATTACCCAAAAATATTGTAATTTATTATTCATAAATTAAATTATTTTAATTAAAACCAATTTTCCTTTTCTTTTCCCTTTTTCCTTCTTTCCCCTTTTCTTTCTTTTTCTTTTTCCTTCCTTTGGCCGCCGGCCAGCTGACTTGCCCTCTCCCTCTCCTGCACGCTGGGCCGCAGGCCCATTCCCCTGCCTTTCCCCGCATCGCTCGACCGCCCTCCTTTCTCTCCTTTCTTTCCCGACCGGGCCGACTCTTTCTTTCTTCGACCAGTCCGCTCGTCTCGCGCACACAGCCCCCAGCCCGACTCCCTTTCTTCTTCCCTTTGTCTTCCTCCTCCATCACCGACGAGATTTTTGCCGCCTGACCTACAGCTCCCTCTCCCTCGTTGATCTTACCTATCTCCCTCCCTCTCATTCTCGTCGTTTTCCGGCCATATCGGTCCCACTACCCTTGTCTCCCTCTCTTCTCCCTCTCCCTGCCGCCCCTCTTCTTCTCCCTCTCCCTGCAACCCCCATTGCCCTACCACCCTACCGACACCCCTCGAGCCGCCCTATCCCTTCCCTTCTCTTCCTCTTCTATTTATTCCTCCTTCCCTGCCCTTTCTTCATTTTTTTTAGCCTCCCCCATGCCCCCGAGCCTCTCCTTTTCTCCTTTTCTTCTCCTCCCTTCTCTCCCCCTATTTTGTTTCGCCGCCGCCGCTTCCGCCGCCTCAACCACCACCTGCACCACCTCCTGCCACCCTCTACCTCACCCTCGGACCATCACAGTCCCCATCGAGCCACCTCGCAGCCCATTCTTCCTCCTCTCTTCTTTTCTCTCCCCTTCCACGCCTTCTCGGCAAAAACCCTGTGCAACCTCGATCCGCCGTCGTTCCGCCGCCTGTGCCGCCATCTAAGCCACCTTATTACTCCTGCAACCCCCTCTACCACCCCAATCCTCATTTGGCCGAAACCATCCTCCGAAAGCCCTCGTTTTCCCCCTCTCTTTTCCTTCCTCGCTAGCCTGCACCTCGACACCCCACTTCGACCACCACCTTTGCAGCCTTGCTGCCGCCGCCTCCGCCACCATTAGCCACCATCAACCCTTCCCCGACCACCTCTTACACCTCCTCTCCACTTCTGCACCATTACCTTGCCCCAAATCCTTCCCCACAATGCTCTTTCCTTAGCCCCAAACCACCAACCCGAAAATACCCATTTTCCCTCTCTCCACCACCTTCGAGCCCCTCTTTTTATTCTTTCTTTGCATGCAGCTCATGCTGCATAAGTAGTATGAGCTGCTGCCTTCTTTTATTGATTTGAATATTAATTTTAAGGTATAATTATATTTTAAGTTAATTATTCTATTAATTGTTATAAAGCCTTATGTCTTGATTTTTTATGATTTCTAACATAATAAACCTTGATATTACTTTTAGGTGTTGGCTTTGATAATTGAATCTTAAACCTTAAACTGGAATACCGGTGAGGTTTGTTTTTGGCGGGAACCAAGGTAACCGTTAAATCCCGCTTAAATGCATGGATTAACGCATGTTAGCACATTAGGCATTTTTAATGTGTATTTGCTTGATATAGGTTGTTTAGTATTTAATATGTGGTGCTTGTGTTGATTGATGAAAAGGAAGCATGATAGATTGTTTTTATGTATGGAAATATTATTAAGGCAATGATTTGGTTGTTAAGGAAAATGTTATGTATTATCAATGTTGTTTTATGCTATTGTAATATTTAATATATATTTAATATTTTGTGAGCCTTATGGGATTTTATTAATGTATATTGTACAAAAATATGGCCTAATTTATATATGGGTGTTAATGAGTATTGTATTAACTTTGAAAGTTGTGGATGATGCATTAATATTGATATTTTATGTAGTAATAATAATAATTTAATAAGTGGTATGCTAAGGGGTATTGAAATACCCCAAAAATCCTAATTTAGGAATTATGGCAAAATAACGATTTATTAGAGAAAATTAAGAAAATAGGTTACTTTATTAGATAAAGAGGAAATCAATTGAGGAAAATAAAGAGAAAGTGATAAATAAATTATTTAGAAAATTTTGGACATTTTACTAATCAAAATGAAAGTGGAGGAAAATTTCCCAAAATAGCCAAAATTAATCTAAAAAGGGAATTAAATTATTATTATAATAATTTTTAAAGAAAATAAAAATATATATAAATATAAATGTATAATAACCCAAAAATACCCCAATTTCCCCATAAGTTATTTTATTTATTTTCCATTCTATTCTTTTCTTATTTTCCTTTTTCTTCCTTTTTCTCCCTCCTCCTCTTTTTTTTCTTTCTTTCTCCCCCCCGGCTGGGCCAGCCCACCGGCCCAGATCCTCCTCTTCTCCCCCGTCTCGCGTACAGGCCGCCCAACCCTTCTTTTTCTTTTCCTTTTTCCCTTCCCACAGCCCAGTGCCGTTCGACGCCTCCCTGTGCATCCAAACGCAGTGTTTCGGCCCTCCTTCCGCTGAGACGCTGCGTTCTGATCTCTGAAGGTAGCCATTGCCAAACGAGCAATGCGACGCAGCGCTTTGTTCCCCATACCGTTAAAATGCCGCGTTTCGTTTTAAAACTTTAATTACCGTCGCCGCCCGGCCGGGTCCCCCTTCCTTTTCCTTTCCCCTGGACCGTCGGTCCACCCCCTTTCTCCCCCTTCTTCTTCCCCGTGCAGACGGCAGCAGCGACGCATGCCTGCACTACCGGCGCTGCCCCGACACCGGCGAGCCTGCCTCCTTCTCTCTCTCCCGTCGTTTTATTTCCCCGTTTTGGCCCCAACCAACATTGTCCTCCCTCCTGAGCAGCCTGCAACCCTTCCTTTTCTTTTTCCTCCTGCGACTGTCTGCCGCCTGCTGGCCAGCCTGGCGCCTGCACCCCCCTTGTCTTCTTTCCCCTGGCCTTGCCCAACCACCCTGCCTATAAATACCCCCCATTTATCACATGGATTCGGGATTTGGAACCCCGAAACCCTAGATTGCTCCCTTTCGCCGTCGCCCCATCAGACGCATCGACCGCCGCCTTCCCCCAACGTCGCCGGTCTAGCGCCGCCCAGAACCCCACCTTGCACCACCCTCCACCTAACCAATCCCTCCTCAGCCCTCGATTTTCCCTACACGTGCCGCCTTGGTAGTGTGAAATAGCCACCCCGAGCACCCTCCTTCCAACCACCGCCGCCCCTTACGCCGCCCGTAGCTGCCATCTCCGCCGCGATCCACCCTCCTTCCACCTCCCAAAGTAACCTACAGGACCTCCCCTACCTGCCCATACCCTCCTTACCCCCTGCTTCCTTCTCCACCAACCTCCACCATCTTCCACCACCTACTTCCTCCTTCGGCCGCCGCGTCCACCACCGCGCGCCGCCGCCCTTCTCACGCCACCACCCTCATTCCACTCCCCTCTCCCTGTTGTCTCCTCCACCACACTTAACTTTCCTTTTTCCTCCTCCCATCTCATCACCTCCTCCATCTTTTCTCTCTTCTCCTCCCCCATCACCGCCGCCGTCGCAGCCACGCGCCGCCGCCGGACCACCACCGTCCTCAGGTGGTCTTCCACTCACCTGAACCCCAAAACCCTTCTTTATGCCACCTATAGTAATTTTAACTAATATTAGTATTATTATACTTATTATCATTATTATTATTATTAATTAATACCATTTTTATTATTATCCTTTATTATCCTTAATGTTATCATGCTATCACCCCTTCCAACCCTAACCCCTATTATACTTGACTTAGAGTTAATGTCATTACCTTTATTATTAACATTTCTACTACTATTATTATTATTATTATTATTATTTTTAATATTATTATTACTATTATTGTTATTCCTATTATTATCATTATTAATTTCTCTATCATAAATGTGTTATTTTCTTACAAGGCCATCATCCCTCCAAAACCCTAGCTTTCATCATACTTAACCATTAGTGTTGGTATTATTATTATTATTAATATCCTTATGGTTATTACCACTATTAGTGTTATTACCACTTAATCCAACCTTATGTGGGTATTGTACTTATATTAATATTGTTTTACTATACCTAACACCTTTGCCATTATTCTCATTACTATTATTACTACTACCATTATTCTATTTCTATTAGGGTGACAAAATATGGGAGCCCTTATACTATTTATTCAAAATATGACTTTTATCGTTACTACCTCTAGGAGTGTTTTAACTTGTTGATACTACAACCATTGTATTAGTATTTTAACACTAACACCGTTATTAGACTTAATCTTAAAAACGCTAGGGTTTTATTACTTGAAACATAAGCGTCACTATTAGTAGTCTTATTATTATTATTATTATTATTATTATTATTATTATTATTATTATTATCACTATTTTACTATGACTAGCGAACACTAGTATTATAAGAATGGAACTAACGGGTCTAATAATATAAGTGTAACATTAAGTATCAAAAATATATATATATTGACTACTAATATTTAGTATACTAATTCTAAGGTAAAAACCCTAGTTTTTGTATAATACCCTCTTTAGTAATAAAAACCCTAATCCTAAACTAGAATAAGGGTTGATAGTACTTGCAAGGAAAACTAATACTTAGCTTTTTCCCCTTTCATAGGTAACCCCGACCAAAGCCCTAAGGAGTTAGAGGAGCGTGCTCCAAGCCCGGCGTCACTTTAGGTAAGGACGTAACTAAGGCCTCTTGCGTGTCTACATGTATTATGTGTTTCGCATGCTATGAACCCTACGTTTATCATTATCAATTATGTTGCGTGTGCATGACATGGAGATGAAATATGTGTGGTATGTTTACATGGCATATGTATTATGTATATGTGATGATATGTGTCGTGATCCTTTAAGACATGCATGTGAGGGAATTGATGTATTAGAAAGGAGGATGGGGAAGGAGATTGACCAAGAGAGGTGAGTTGATCTAATTATTTTAGTGAATCGTGAGTGAAAGAATAAAATGAGAATTCTAGGGTTCGTGTGGGAAAATCTGATTTATGATTTTTATGATTTTGCATGGGAGAGTTTAATTTATGATTGCATGGTGGTATTAATGGCTTATGGTGATATTAGGGTTTGCATGGTGGTATTAGGGTTTGTATGGTGGTATTAATGATTGCATGGTGGTATTAATGGCTTATGGTGGTATTAGGGTTTGCATGGTGGTGTTATGGTTTGTGTGGTGGCATTAATGTTTGTATGGTGGTATTAATGATTGCATGGTGGTATTAATGGCTTATGGTGGTATTAGGGTTTGCATGGTGGTGTTGTGGTTTGTGTGGTGGTATTAATGTTTGTATGGTGGTACTAGGGTTTGCATGGTAGATTGTGGGGTTGAGAGTGAGAACTCACTTATATAAAGGATGAGCGGGGGTTTCTAAATGAGAGAAGAGATTTTGGGGTGAAAGAGGGAGGTTACTTGTTGAAGAAGTAAAGTGCTAGAGTTTGGTGCGGCCAACTAGGGTTGGCGTGGTCAAATAGGGTTTTGAGTGGCCAACTAGGGTTTTGTCGGTCACACGTGAACTTGAGAGATAAAGTAATACATTTGGGGAATTTCCTAATAAAAGAATGAGGTGCGAGATAGAGAATAAAGTAACGTTTGGGTAAGTAAGAGAGAGTTGGGCCACATAGGTCTGATTAGGGTCTCCGAGGAGGAACCCTAGAGGGATGAGGACATGCGGAGTCGACATCATATGTGTTTGGATGGCCTATATTCTTGGAGATTGTGCCTTACTATATGCAACTATGCCTAAGTCCCCAACGTTGCCGCCGCTACCCCTTTAGACAGCACTTCCACCGCCTCTAGCCAACATCACCGCCCGTTCTGGCCATCTACACGCTCCTTACACCGCCCCCTAACTAACTGTTCCTTCCTCCTCCCTCGATTCGTCCTGCATGAGCCACCCCGGCTGTGCAAAGTTCTCTCCTCAACCAAACCATTTTATGCCACCACCGCTCTTCAAACCACCATTAGCCATCTCCTCTGCCACTTCCACCGCTTCTTTTACCTCTCAAATTATTCTGCAGCTCACCCTCTACCTTCTCCTACCCTTCTTTTCCTCTCCTCCTCTCTTTCTCTCCTTCTTCTCCATTCGGCCACCACCGCCGCCGCCACCTTTGGTTGCACCGCCACCTCCATTCTGTTCCTCTCCCTCTAGGCATTCTTAAACACCCTATCTCCCACCTCTTTTCTGCCTCTACTTTTCCCAACATTTAACTTTCCCCTTTTTCTTCTCTTTTTCCGGCCACCACCGCCGGTGCCGCCTATCCCCTCCAGCTTAAGGTTGAACCTTAGACCCTCTCAGCCCTTTTTCCTATTTTTACAAGCCTTAATTTAATTTATTTAATTTATTTGAATATAAATATTATTATTATTTTTTTAATATGTATTATTATTATTGTTAGTATTAATGATATTATTATTATTATTTTTGTTCAGGGCTGAAGCCCTATTGTATTTTTAATTCAACTTTATTATTATTCTTCTTATTATTTCTATTATTACTATTATTTATATTAATATGTTATTATTATTATTATTATTATTTTTATTTTTACTATTTTGAATTACTATTATTATTATTATTTCATTATTAATATTTCAACTACTTTACTATTAGTTTTGCTATTATTATTATTGTTGTTATTGTGCCTAATATGTGTTATTTGTTATGAAGTATGGGAATACAAAATTTGATGATTTAGAATGCATGTTTTTATTATTATTATTATTATTATTATTATTATTTTAAAGTGTTAGTATTATTATTTTATATAGGGCTAAAACCCTATTGTACTTATTTTAAATTTTAGTAGTAGTATTATAAATATCATGTCTTATCATTATTAGGGTTATTAGTATTTTTATTATTATTAGTATTTATTATTATTATTATTAATGTTATTATTATTATTTATTAATTTATTATTACTCAATGTAGGGGGAAACCCTACTTCTTTTATCTTCAATCATTACCTTTACTATTATTACCGTTATGGTTATTATTATTTTGTAATATTATTATGACTTTTATCATTATTATTCTTATTATTTCATCACTTTTATTATTACTAAATTTGGTTATTTATTTTACTAATATTATTATTATTAGTATTAGTTTAGTAAAGGGGCTGGCGCCCTTATTTCACTATGTTTTTGACTAATGTCGTTTTTATTATTATTGTTACTATTTTTTATTATTCTTGTTAACATTAACATTGATATTATTTTTGGTATTTTTTCTATTATTATTTTAATATTTTATCAAAAGCCTAGTCTTATATTAAGTTAGTGATTAATAGTATTTTTGATAGGAGAGAGTCTAATTTTAGCTTTTCCCTCATAATAGGTAAAACCAGTCAAAGCCCTAAGGAGACGTAGGAGCGTGCTCCAAGACCGATGTCATTTTAGGTAAGGGTGTTACTAAGGCCTTTTGTGTGTTTATATGCATTATGTGCTTAGCATGCTATGTATCCTATGTTATCATTATTAACTATATCGCATGTGGTGTGATGTGGAGTTGAAGTATGCTTTCGTGTATTTGCATGGCATGTGTATTATGTATAGGTGATGATATGTGTTATGATCCTGTAAGACATGCATGTGAGGATGTTGATGTGGTTTATATGGGACAAAGGATGAAAAAGGAGAATGGGGGAAATAATTTGACCAAGGGATATGAGTTGATGTAAGTATTTTAATGATCTATGAGTGGAGGAATAATATGGGGACTTTAGGGTTTGTGTGGTGGTATTAATGGTTGTAAGGTAGTATTAGGGTTTTCAGGGTGGTATTAATGGTCATATAATGGTATTAGGGTTTGTAAGGTGATATTAGGGTTTGCATGGTGGTATTAATGGTTGCATGGTGGTATTAGGGTTTGCATGGTGGAGTTAGGGTTTTACATGGGAGTTAATGATTTCATAGGATTTAGGGTTTGCATGAAAAGTTCGAGAGGTTGTATGGGATGTGTAAAGTCTGCATGGGAGTGAAATTTACATATGAAAACTTGATTTGGGATGTGAGGATGGTAATGTAAGCATTGTTTGGGTGGTTGAACACTTTGGACGGAAAAATGGTATGTGGACCATTATAAGGGTTTGGAGGAGATTGAATTAGGGTTTGGAGTGATTAACTATGGGCTGTTGTGATTAACTAGGGTTGGAGTGGCTAATTGTGGTTTGTTGTGGTTAACTAAGGTTTAGAATGGCTAATTTAAGTGGTTATGGTTAAATAGGGTTTGGAGTGGTCAACTATGGTCTGTTGTGGTTAATTAGAGTTTGGTGTGGCTGCTTAGGGTTTTTGTTGTATCATGTGTATTTGGTGATTAAAGTGTAATTATGATTGTGGAATTTTATGAATTGTAATGTGTGAAGTATAAAGAGAATGATTCATGCATATCCAGAATGAAAGCTTTCGAATAAGATACTTAAAACATTAATTACATAAAGTGGAGGATGTTGAGTTGGGCCCAGACCGATCCACCGACATAATAGTGGCAGGGAATATTTCCCTCGCGACCGATCCACCGGCTAAAATAGTGGTAGGGTATGTACCATCGCAACCGATCTATCGGCTATAATAGTGGGGGATCTCGATCTCAACAAAATCAAACCCTACAATTGCTAAGACATGGGAAAGATACTAATTACTTACAGTGGAACACCGTACGAGAAAGGAGCTAGACCGATCCACGGGCATAAAATAGTGGCAGGGTATGTTACCCTCGCGACCGATCTACCGGCTAAAATAGTGGGGTTCCCGTGCTCGTATGGACTTGAAAAAGAGCATGGTGTGAAAATAATTCGATAAATGATTAATAAAGTCATTAATCTAAACTATATTGGATATTGGCATTTTCACTTGATCGTTTATTTGCTTCTATGTTATTGTGTTGGTGATTATGCCCTATTATTATTCTGCATGGATTATGTGCTTATTTGTTGGCTTTAGTGCTCAGTTACCTTACTCAGTATGTAGCATACTGATCACCCGTTTCATGGTTGCTGCTCATTCCCACGAGTAGTATGCCCTTCTGACTTCGTACAGGTGGGCGAGACATCAGTCGAGGTTGAGTGTTGAGCATGTTTGGCTCAAAGTTCGAGAGAATTGTGGCCATATTTCTGTCTTTATGTGATTCCATTTCCTTTTGTTGTTTCTTCCGTATCGAATTTATCCTTTTTAATTTATTACTTGTATTTAGTATTTCTAATAAATCTTTTATTGATTGTAAGATTATTCCCTTCAAGAAATTTTGATTTTGCACTCTGATTTTTATTTTACTATTGTTTAACGCTTATTTGAAGTATACATTGTTTGATTTATAGTTGATTACTCTTTTCTTTTAGCCTTAGCACTTGGTACTGAAACGGTCGGAGATAACCGGTTTGGTACTAAGTATGGCGGTAGCATCCCCATAATTCACAAGGTTTTAAGTATTTCTATTTTAATTACTTCCATTTCAAAAAAAATAGTGAATTTTGGGGTGTTACAAGTTGGTTTTAGAGCGGTTGATCCTTTCGATCACACTCTTTCGTTTTTAAAACGTTTTAAGCTGATACCACAATTTGGTATCAAAGTAGTTTTGATTGCACTTTTTTGATTTTAAAATTTTTAAGTTGTTACTACAAGTTGGTATCGAAGCTGGTTTCAACCATGCTCTTTTGTTTTTAAAATTTTTAAGCTGATACCACATTTCGTTTTTAAAGTATTTAAAATTTTTAGAGGGGAAATCTTGCGAGATTAGATTGAAGGAGATGAAGGAGATGAAGGGTATGCTTAGGAGATTAAGTTGCTTGAGTATGAATTGGAAAAGGTGGATGGCACAAGTAATGATGGTAATTGTGATGATGTAGAGCTCACTATGAGAGCAGCCTTGAAGAATCAATTATGGAAATGGCATAAGATGAAAGAAGCTTACTGGTTTCATGTAACACCCCCATTTTTACTACTAAAAATTTTTGTTTTGCGGAAATTACAAAATCAATGGGTGTTACCCCTACACTTAGTATAAGTATGGCATCCTCTACTATTCTTATACTAAGTGCTAAGGTTAAAATATTACTTTACTTAAATAACATTATAACAAAAGTAGGATAGAATTTCATTACAAACTATAGTGTCTAGATAAATACAAAAGATCAGGCAAAGAGTTTTAATATAACAAAGGGAAATAGCAAGGGACTTAAGAGTCCAAGAAATATCCGGATCAAAAGAAGTTTGGGCGAGCACCGGATAGTCCTACTCTCAACCCTCTATTTGAAGTCATTAGACCCTACCCTCAAAGTGATCCTGCAAGTTAAAGATTGCCCGTTGAATAAGAAGGGGACCATGAAACAAAACTCATTAGTACTATGGTATTGAATAACCTTTTATACCAAACTAATCTGAAAAACTAGCATGAAACACATACAAGGCATACAACTGACAGGTACAAGACATTTAAGTATTCATCTAAGGACTGATATACAAAAATCATTTAAACAGTCAAATTCCATTAAGGTCATATACTACTCATTTTAATTTGTCCCAAAGAACTAAAAGCTTACCAAACTAAGATGCCAGAGACACTGTCAGAAGTAATAATTTGAACCTAAACTCCAGCATAACAATTATAACATCCACAACATGACTCATATCTCAGAATAATTCCCAACTAAATTTATAACATCACAGTTATATTTATAGGTAAGCTATAAAAAAATCAACAACACCATATGTATACTTATGGGTAGAATATAATAAAATACATAACATCACATGTGCACTTACAAATACAGGATATTAAAATCTGTAACCTCACAAGTACAGTAAATTAATATACATAACATCACCGGAATACTTATAGGTATAGTATAATAATATACATAATGTCATAGGTGTATGTAAAAGTATTATAATAATATACATAATGTCATAGATATACTTACAGACATAATACCAATACCGGTAGGCATGAAGGCTACTACCAAAACTATAGGTAGGCACAAAGGCTACTATCGAGACCACAGGTAGGCACAAGACTACTATCGAAACCAATCCAATATCCAATAATAATCATTCTAAACTAATCATATCATTTCCATTTTTATTTAATCGAGGGGGATATAATAATAACCCGGATACATAAAAGTACACCTGTCATAGCAACGCACAAGGCATCATGGTATCCTCCAACCATCCAACCCAAAGGCATAACAACACTTTGGTCATATTGATGCACAAGGCACTTAGTATCCTCCTCACCTCGGACACCTAATCCTTAAGTATCGATACCCTCTATAGAGCACGTAGATCACCTATAGAGTAGACTAGGGCTTTATTAGGGCACAATCGGTACACCAAAAAACCAAACAAAATGTGGACTCATACCTCATCTCTAGGGTAGATACCCCTAGAGAGAAACCATTCCCAAACTCAGGGTCTTCCACTTTACGTATTAATATTTTTATAAGGTGATCACATATAACACATATTACACATTTATTCTCTTTTCCATACTTATTCATTTTCCCTCTATTTCCAATTATCCAAGTCAACCCTATAGCCAACAGTCCAAACAAGGTTAAAGTCAATACTAAGGTCAACCTACCAAAAGTTTAAGGCCATCCTATATCCAATTATTCACATTTGGGTGTACTAGGTCGAAATGACCAAAATGCTCCTAAGGCTAATAATTATCATATTAGCATCCATTTAAATACTAAATCCATTTTATTTATTAATTTATCGTGAAAAGGCTAAAATGAAATAATCCATAAAAAGAAAGGGGGAAGGAGAGTGCAACAGAGGTGGTGGTCGGCGGAGTTGATGGTCATGGCTAGGCTAGGCGACGGTGGAGGTTGCTGGTTGTGGTTGCAGGAAGGTAGGGTTGTGACGAGGGAAAAGATGTAGAGCTGGTGATGATGGTTGGGCTGCAGGAGAAGGAGAAACAAAAGGATGGAGACATGGAGATAGTGGGATGGCTTAGTGGTGGAGGTAGAGCTGGTAGAAGCGCAAGGGTGTAGGGGATCGGTTGGTGGTTGGTGGCTGCGAGGTGGTGGAGGAGTGGCTGGGTTGGGTTCTACTATGGGGAAGGGTGCAGGGGCTGGTAAGATGTGGTCGGGGGATGCTGGTGGTGGTGTTGTGTGATGGTGGGGTGGCTGCTGCTGGACGACGGGGCTAGGGAGTTGGGCGACGGGTTGGACACAGGGAAGGTCGGGGCCTGCTGGGTGTGGGAAAGAAAAACCAAACAAAGGAGAGAAGGGAGGACGACGACAGGGGCAGAAGGTCGGGGCTCGGGTTTGTTAAGAAGCGTATGTGTATGTTATATGCAGGGGCAGAACCAAACAAAAAAGGGAGAGGTGTTGTTTGTTTGGGGTGGAGTGTGTGTCATTTGTATGTATATAGAGTGTAGAGGCTTGTTTGGTTAGGGGATCGGGGAAGCTATCGTGCATAATAGGGGGGAGCTGTGAGGAATAGTGGGTTGGGGGAATGTTTGGAGTGTGTAAGTGTATCTGTGTAGTGTGTAACGTGTATATGTGAGTATAAATGTAGAGGGTGGAGTAAATTAAGAAAGTGAGGGAGACAAGGAGAGTATTTACAAGGAAGAGACAGTAAATAACAAAGGGAGAGAGAGAAGAAAAAATTATATATATATATATATATATATATATATTAAATTAAGTTCGAATAAATTAGAATATCGGATAGAAAAATAATTCGAAAAAAAAATAATCCGATCTGAGATAGGTTTAAATAAAATAAAAAAGATAAAAATAATTGGGAATAAATTTTAGGAATTTATTTTAGGTTACGAGTCGCGGTTATTAATAAAATAATTAGGATAAGATTTACGGATGAAAACTAGGATTAAAATAAATAGTCGGTTTCTATAAACTTTTAACTTGATTATTTTTATATATAAATCATCGTAATAATACAAATAATAATAGCACTTTTAATATTTAACCTCATAAAATAATAATTATAACTAATCATATGATTATTAATTTATAATTAACATTTCTAAAAATGGGGTATTACATTATAGGTGTCCAGGGTAAGAGGATTTAAAGATAGAGACAGGAACACAAAATCCTTCCACACTATTGCTGTTGTGGGGAAAAAGAAATCTATCATCAGTTGGTTAGTGGAGGAGGGTAAGGAGATTTTAGAGCTGTCCTAGATTAAGGAGGTAATCATTTCATACTTCAAGGGCTTGTATAAGCAGCCGAATCTCTCAGTCATTAGTATTTCAGTCGATGGGTTTCACAGGATCTCGAGGGGGAAAAGTTTGGAGTTGGATAACATTCCTCTTAGGGAGGATGTTCAGAAATTGGTCTGGTCATGTGATCCTCTAAAAGCTCAAGGGTATGATGAGTATCATATGGGTTTCATTCGGAAGATGTGGGGTGTAATTGGGGAGGAGTTCACCGATTTTATCCTATATTTCTTCCTTTCTAGCAGATTAACACTTGCCCTTAATATCACTTTGATTACTTTGATTCCCAAAGTAGATAAGGAGGAGGAGGTTAGTCAGTTTAGATCCATTAGCTTAGTAGGGTGCATTTATAAGGCAATATCTAAGATTCTGGCTCAGAAACTAAAATAGTTGGTTGATAGATTGGTGAGTGATTCTCGGTCAGCTTTCATTGAATGAAGAAGCATTCTAGATGGTGCCTTGGTAGCTAATGAGATTGTTTAGTGGTTCAAGAATTCGAAGGGATCAAGAGGGGTAATGATCAAATTGGACTTTTAGAAGGCCTATGACAGTATCAAATAGGAGTTTGTGGATAGTATTTTGAGTATCATGGGCTTTGGGAATATCTTTAGAGGATGGATTAAGGAATGTATTTCAATTGCAAGTATCTCGGTTCTTGTTAATGGGTCCCCTTCCACTCCATTCAAGATGGGTAGGGGGCTTAGACAAGGGGATCCCATTTCCCCCTTTCTGTTTTTTCTAGTGGTGGAGACGTTTAATCAGCTCATTAGAAGAGGTGCGGATAAAGGCTTAATTCATGGTTTAAAAGTGGGGAGAGATAATTGTGAAGTTACTCATCTTCAATTTGCAGATGACACGATGATTTTCTATGGGGTGTCTATTGAGAATATCAAGAATTGGAGAAGACTGCTAGATTGATTCTATTTGCTACCAGGTCTAAGTATTTACTTTGCTAAATTTGAGCTCATAGGTCTTGGTGTGGATGGGCACTTCCAGAAGGAGGCAATAGATATTTTGAATTGTAAGATTAGTTCTCTTATTATCATTTACCTTGGTCTTCCGTTAGGGTCAAATGAGAGAAACAGTCAAGTTTGGAAACCAGTGGTCGATAAGATAAAACAGAGATTAGCAGGGTGGAAAGGGAAAGTCCTTTCAAGAGTAGGAAGATTAGTTTTGATAAAAAAGTGTTTTGAACAACCTACCGATGTAATACATGAGCCTATTCAAAATTCCAAAAGGGGTGGTTAAGGAAATCATTAGTGTCTAGAGGAATTTTTTCTGGAGTAGTAGTGGGGACAGGAAGAAATTGCCATTAGTTAAGTGGAGGGTGATTCAAAGACATAAATCATTAAGCGGTTTAGGTGTGGGGGATTTAATCATAATGAATAATGCACTATTATTCAAATGGTGGTGGAGGTATTATATAGTTGAAGGGGCATTGTGGAAAATGATTATTTCCTCAATTTACTTTGAAGACCATTTCAGGAATCTAGAGATTCTGGATCAAAGGAGAGGGTGATCCCCGTGGGTGAATATTGTTAAGATTAGAAGAATGAACCCCATTCTCAAGTCAGATTTAACAGTTGTGCTTGGAAATGATAGAAGCATAAGACTTTGGCATGATAACTGGATGGGACAAGAATATTTGAAAAGCTTATTTTCGAGACTATTTATAGTGTTAGGACAACAGGAAGAAAAGGTAGTCAAAATGGGAATATGGAAAGGGGCACAATGGATCTAGAATCTTTGGTGGAGATGATGCCTTTTTGCTTGGAAATAAAATCAAGTGGTGTAGTTGGAAAGGCTAATCAGGAAGTTTTATTTAAGCAAGGATAAAAAGGACATGATCAAATGGGTCTATGATGTTAAGCGGGTCTTTTCTATGAGATCCTTCTATCATGCCTCTTACCAAAGCTTATATGGGGATGAGTTGAGTAGAAGTATCTTCAGCATGATTTGGAGTGGTATAGCACCCCCGAAGATTGAACTTATTTCTTGGTTTGTGGTTCAACAAAAACTCAACACAAGAGAAAGACTGATTTGGCTTCAAATGGTGGATCTAAGGGAGCCAGGATGTCATTTTTGCAAGTTAGAGCAAGAATCGGTCAACCATGTTTTCCTACACTGTACTGTGATGGGAAAGATTTGGTATGAAGTTTGTGATTGGCTAGGATGCATGTGGGTGATGCCAAGTTCTGTTGAGGATAATGTTGTTGCTTGATTAGGAGATAAAAGAAAAGGATCGAGGGGAGAAATTTGGTAAGCAGCTTTCTTTGCAATAATGGAAACTATACGGGAATTCAGAAATAAGATTGTATTTGATAATCAGTAAGCTTGCATAAGGTGGATGATTATTCTCATCAAATCAAGATTTGACTTTTGGATTAAGAATAGAAGAAATGAGTTTCCTTACAGAATTAAGGAGGTGGTCCATAATGTACAAGTTTTTTTGTGATTCGAGGTAACAAAAGGGGCTATGTTCTATAGTTCTTTGTTTTGTGTAATCCATCCTCTCATTATAAAAAAAAAAATAGCTACATAGTCTCAGGCTTATTTGCGCATAAATCTCTTACGTAAAACCCAAAAAAGTGCATTAATCAACAAAACTATCATTCCAAGCTTATTGTAAGTAAAACACTGTATTTTAGATATTTATATGTTACTTTTGGCCATCGTTGGACAATGTTGCAGTGGAAGCTATAACATCATCTACAACTGATTTGTATAACATGTGGTAGCACTACAAATGAACTTGAGGAAGAATCGCTCTATTTTTATGTCTGTGTGAGCATGTATTTATTAGGAAAAAGAGCATGGAACATGTGTTAATCAGCTATTAAATGGTACATTTCCTCAAAAATTTCTTTGCAGTTTCCTCGAAATGTTCCTAAATGATATGCTTCACCACATGGTGACAAGTGTTTCTCAACTCCTAAAAATCCTAACCTCATAAGAATAAATTAAAAACCGCTAGCTTTTTATTAGATAGGCATTGGTGATACTCGGGTTAATGCATCTAAATGAGTAACTAGTGAGGCACAAAGATATAATTTTGTTGAGTAAAATATGTTGGAATATATTTATTCATTGTTTTCAACTTGAAGAGGTCATATAGATATGTTAATTCGAGAGGTTTAGACCATATGTATATGGCTTTGAGAGAAGTGTACGTAAATTTGGATCCTAATTTATTGCGGCTTCTTGTTGTTACGATGTTACAGCATTGAGATGCACCATAACTACAAGAGATTTGAATGCTCAATTATTTATTTACCTATGTGATTGTTTTCATACTTTATACTCGAAAGCACAATTATTAGGGATGATAATAAGTTAGGTTTGGGTCAGGTACCCAAATCCAAATCCATTTATATTATCTAAATTTAAACCCAACTTAATTCTTTCGGGTCTTAAAAGGCCATATCCAGATCCAAACCCACTGGATCCAGTAGGTAAATAAATCTTAAATGGATCCAGTAATTTTTTTTTTTATAAAAAATGATAATAATTTATGTAAAGATAAATAAATTTATGTTTTATATATCTTAATACATATTTTTGGTTAAAAAAAATCATCCGAGTGAAATGATAAACATTTTAAAATGGTTCAACTTTTTTAAATGGTGTTTTAATACTTTAGAAATAAAATATTATACATATTATTTATAAAAAATAAATATATAAAAAATAATATAAGAAAAATAAATAAGAAGCTCAAATAAGATTATGATAAAGATGTCAAACATAATATTAGTATATATATATATATATATATATATATATATATATACACATACTTATATTTATATTAAATAAATTTGACAAGTTAGGTCTAGGGTTGAGATTACTGGATCCAGATCTATTTAAATATACATGAACCTAAATTTAACTTAGATCAGTCGAGTCTAAAAGTTATAGACTTAAATCTACTAAAAATATGATGGATCTAGGAGGTATAGATCGGAGGCCGAAATCCATGGTCATCCCTAACCACCGTTTACACATTGCACTCACCTTAGTTTATTTTAGCTTCACGTAAAAATTGTCGGTCATTCATGGTAGTTACTCTCACAGAAAAGTACGATGTTAGCTCCTTCCGGATCGACTCTCGTACTCACCCTTTAATACTTTTCTGGCAGTGTATACTTACTTATGTGCTAGGAAGGCAACAAGAGCCAAGCTAAGGCTAAACAAGACAACTTAAACAACAAATACCAAAACAAAGATAAGTAAGAAAACCAAGCACAAATCCAAGTATCTAACTAACTCCGCCAACCACACCACACCCTTTAATTATTGGTGGTGATAGCTAAAATCTCTTTCGCCCTTCACGTTGTAGCCGGTCTCCTTGTTAATAGGGTTGTAATTATTTACCGCCGCCAAACCATTCGCTTATTTCGAATAGAATTCCTCTAAAAACTCAACATCATTGAATAGGCAGTTGGTTGTATCTCCTCCCGATCCCTATAATTCCCTATTATCAATTCAAACTCGTTGCCATGTCATCTACTCTCTAGTGACGTCAACATCATCTTCATCCTTTATTTTGATTTGGTCACCATTGCGATTTCAAATCATTTATAGGAAAACAAAGCTAACAAGTGATGACACTAGACTAATAACAAAATGGTGACAAAACCATGGTACCCAAAGACCTTCAATCCGAAGCTGAGCTAAAAGTTTGGAATGTGGATCATTTGAATATAGCAATAATTAATTAAATACTAATTAATAAGATTCAGCAACAAATTAAGAAGGTGAAAAGGTGGAGAGAGAGAGAGAGAGGGAGAGGGAGAGTGGGGGAGAGAGAGAGGGAGTGAAGAATACAGTGTTTTATTAAGAAAAAAATATAAATGATAAGATTTCATATCATTATTTTTTTTTAAAAAAAGATAGATTCTTGGAAAAAATATTCTTTATTATATAGTTAAGATGATTCAATATAATGTATCAAGATAGTGAAAAGGGGATAAAGGAATAATGATAAGTGAGATGCAAACCTACCAAAAAATGAAGATCGTAAATATCTTATTTACATAATGTGAATATAAGTTATAAATGTATTTTGTATTAAATTATAGGTTTAAGACCACTATTATTTTCATTAGTTGTAACAACTTCTTTCATTATGACTATAACCTCTCAATTTTATATATTCTCTACCTCCTTTCATATTCTTTAACACATTCTTATAATTGATGTAATAAGTATGAGTATTATATATATAAGATATGATGATTTGCATAAAGATGAGAACTTATACGTATCATTGAAAATTGGAAATCTCATTCTCTATTTCTCTCTATGTTTATATATTATCTATATTTGAGTTTTTCAATATGACAACAAGAGAAACAAATAAAGAAAGAGAGCAAAATTAAACAATTAGGTCCACACAAAATGGGTGAACATTCTAGGAAAAAAATTGATGCCACATCACAATAAATATGGAATATGCTTCCAGTAAAGTTTAATGAAGTAACTATATACAAAACTACTTTAAGTATATATTGGGCCCTCAAATTTGAAGATCATGGTCTTAGATGAGCCTGACCTATATTTTGTTAAAAAAAATTCAAAATCCTAAAAATGTGTGTTAACACTTAATACTGTACTCCTAAAATCCATATTGTTTGCTGACTTGGCAAAAAAGATCATTTTTTTGTTTTAATAAGCTATATAAATTCTCTAAAATTGTCCTTAATTTTATCCATGATTAATGTTTATAATGTCAAACCATTGCGCTTTTCAAAATATCTAATGAGGACAAATTAGTCACATGCATTATAAATGAGATGTATTACATATTAAATCCTTTTTTTTTATAAGAAATATTAAGGGCTGTCGTAGTATCCTGGGGAGCCAGAACTGGAGCTATATAGAAAAGTTAGGACAACAGAATTGGTGGCCCAACCCAAAGCCCAGGCCTGGTAGAAGAATCAGAGAGACCGAAACCAAAAAATTTCTAGAAAAACAGTTTCCTGTTCCGACGTGGGATGACCGTGTCCCAATACGAAAGGAGAGTTTCATAGTTGGGCCGCACTGCCTTAATTTGTTTCAATAAAAAGTTTGGCCCAAATTCTAATGGGGACTGCGGAGCGGGCTTTGTCCCACTGTTGTCGTCGTCGGTGAAACTTTGTTTTTTATCAGCTCAGGCGACACATCAGATAAGCGTTTGTCTCATACACTGCTGATTTTTCCGCCATGAGTAATAGATACAAACACAACTGCAGGCTTATTTGCACGGCTAGTGTTAAGGGGGTGTTTGGTATGAAAGTACTTGGAGAAAAGATGCTGCCGTGCCTTTTATTGACACTTCCAAATACATTATACAAAACATCCCTGGTATGAAATATTTAAAACATAGTATTTTTTTTAATACTTATTTTGGCTCGTTTTCATATTAAAATCAGTATTTATGTAACCCCCCCCCTTTTATTGACATTTCTAAATACATTATATACAAGTTTTAAAATAAAAAACTATATTTTCCGCATAAATTAACCTCTTATCAAATGTAAGCATTTTGGCTACATCTTGTACCTTTTCTGCTAAAAAATAAAAATATAATAAGGAGACCATGAACCTTGGAGACACTAAAGCTAAATAAAATAGTTTTCATACAAACCACAAAGATATGAATGTCAATTTTCATAGTCAAAATTTTCAATCAAATTATTCTTGATATGGGCTGATAAATAGATATGTATGTATGTATGTATACCAAACTTTTTCTCACATTTTTTTTTTCTATAAAGAGAAGGTCATATTGATAAATCTTAGACATAAGAATAAACATGTACATATTTTATATTATAAATACATATACTATCCAACAAAATACACATCTTATATATATATATATATTTGTATTTATAAAACAACAAAGGATGAATATGTGGATTATAAATTTATATCTTATTGAAAATAATACACATCTTATAGTAATAAATATACATGTGAGATCATCATATATACATTTTATAGCATCCTTTATTTATAAAATAATAAAGGATAAATATATGTGTTATACATATATATATATTATTAGAAAGAACGCAAAACATTAATAATACAAATAATTTGTCTTTCATCTGCTTAAAAAGGTAGTACTAGATTTGTTATGATACATGAATCCATACATTATATACTAATTAGAAAAAAAAATATTTAAAGACATAAATATTTTGAGTTTGTTCCCATAAAAATATAAATGTTTTTAGTTTTTTTTTTTTATAAAGATGCAAACTTTTAGACTTTATTTTCATTAAGACATAAATATTTTTTTTTTAAATTAAGACATAAATATTTAGACTTTATTTCTAGTAAATATAAATAAAATCAACTAGAATTACCTAACAACTAAAAAAATTTAAGACACTATGCCTTTGCAAGAACAAAGTCTAAACTTGTATGTCTTTATATAAAATGTAAAAATAGTTGTCTTTATGAAAACTAGCCTTACAGGTTTATGTATTTAAACATAGTTTTGTCTATATTAATTATATAAAGAGTTTTGCCAAACCATGACCCAGCCTCTCGATGTAAGCGATATCTGACTTAGTGATAAAGGTTGACTTTGGATTGCCATATATTTTAGGTTTAAAGTTATCTCATTCTCTCTTAGTATTATTTTATATATTTATATTGCCGCCACCTACATGGTAATTTAAAATTATTTTTAAGGACCCCATATGAAAAAAAAAACAATCTAATGTTTTTAAATATTTATATGAAATGAAAATTAGAGGTTGGGAATGGGAATATAGAATAGAAAGACCAAAATAACCCCTCTCTAATGTAAGCACTTAGACTAATACTAGTTTCGTTGGATGGTGTTAGTGCTAGATGTGCACATGGGCAACTAATGTTTCATCCTCACTAGAAGCGTAGACGACCCTTTATTAACAAATACATACTTAATATTATATATATTTTAAAAAGGACAATTTAGTAAATTGATTTCTTTATTTATGATATATTTAAGACGGAGATGAAAATATAAAAGTAAATTTCTAAGATATTCCCAATACATATCAAATATGAAAACAAGAATTTATAAATAAATTCCCAATTTTATTCCCAACTCTTAATCTCCAAACTACATTCCCATTTATCAACCATAATCTCTTTTACAATCTTCATTTGATAAATCCTTTGAGGCACATTTTATTTTTTAATGAATAGGGGATTGGAGATTGGATTAGAAAAAGAGATTCAAATATTTTCATGTTTGTTATGAGAAAATGGGAATTAGAGGGGGAATGTGAATGAGAATGAAAATCTAATCCCAACAATCTATTATCATGAGGGCTGGATAATAGACAATTGGGAGTGAGCCAAGATAATGAAATGAATCAGAAATTCCCCCTCACGGAGCTTACAGAAGAGCTGATAATGAGCGCCTTTTAGGTGAAACAGTCTTTGAATTCTACAAGCTGTCCTCAACATGACAGAATTAAATCGCCTTTGCCGGTGGAAGTCATTTTCAAATACCATAAAACATTCTATAATTACAAAGTCAAAACCTGCATGTTAACCCCTCAGACCCTACTAAACACATGCAACATAACTTTTATTTTCTTTTGATACAAGCCATACGAGAAAGGGAACGAACACAAGCAATAAATAAAATCGAACCAGATTCCTTAATTTCTGGGGTTTGCTGCATGTATGTAGCAGGCATCAAATGAAACACACCTCTCTTGTTTCCCGGTTCGGTTAGTATTGTTTGTTCCGGATTCTTCTTTGTTAGGAAAAGAAGGATTGACACCCAACCAACTGCTCTATCAGCGCTGGTCCAAATCAATTCATTCATTTATTCCTTTTTACTTACAAACATAAGAGTTTTCCTCTCGGTTAATTTTATCCTTCCATGCACTCCTCTCTAGAAGACAAAATAAATGGTAGCTCATCACTAGGGGCAAAGAAATATAATATAAATATATAATAAAAAAATTGGCAGCTACCTATAGGGGGTACTAGGCTAGGAATAGAGGTGTCAATAGGATCGGGATTGGGACTAATTATAGTGGATTGAGCTCTTCTCATGTTGGGTTGTTTATAAGTTATTTTTTTATGGGTCGGTTTTGGGTCGAAACGGGTCATTTCGGATCATTTTTATTATTCGTATCAGGTTAGGGTTGAGCTCATTTGGGTTCAGTTCATTTTATGTTAGTTTATTGAGTCGAGTTGGGTTTGCGTAAAACTAACCCGTATTCGATTGATTTCGGATTCAGGTTAATTTGATTGGTCAAATTTGAATTAAATTGACGGTCAAATCAGATATTAATCATCAAAATTAATCTAACTTATTAAGCTCATAAGCAGTCATTAAGTTTGATTTCATGTAAGTTTGCGATTAAAAATGCATTATTAAAGGCTACTTATTTATTATTATGACTTTTTAATGTTATATTTTTATGCAAAAATAATCATTAAAATTAAAATATCATTGGGGAATAAGTATGTGTACCATAAAATTTATATAATAATGTATTTTTAAAAGCTTTAAATAAATAATAAGACATATATAATTTATTATTATTATAATTAGTTGTTATCGAATTTGGTCTAGTCGATTCAAGTTGATGTCGAGTTATGGTTTGTTTTTGAGTTAATTATATATGAATTATGTTGCGTCAATTATATTTGGATTAATGTTGAATCAAGCCAAATTAGATAAATGAATATTTCTAGTTATGTCGAGTTAGATTTTACACAAATTAGATTGGACAGTGCGGGACGGGTAAACTTTTGTGTGCTCTAGGACTATGGGTGTTACAGTTATGGGTGTTTTTCTTAAATCGTCCATTCCATGATATTGATTTGGCCTTTCCTTCAAGACTGACTTTGGAGATATTTCTCCATCTGTGAAAGAAAAAATCTAGTAACAATCCAAATACTGTTATTCTTTGGCTGGGTTGAAAAAGAACCATGAAAGAAGTATATAGATGAAATGATGTTGTGCTTTCATATAATGTATGCCGACAGGGTCATTGTTTGCCTTCCACACGCTTTTACTTTCGATCCAACTGTTAAGGATGTTTCTACTTTGGTGAAAGTCCATCTACGGTTGTGGCACTGTGATGTTTCCTTACTTTGCTCCGTTTGATATGGCGGGGAAATTTACTTTGAGTTTGAATAGCTATTTGAAATCATTTTTATTTCTTATTGTTATGGCTAGCTATTTTTTTAATAACTTGTTATCACGTACGACAGCACCTTAGTTTAACTATCATTAAAAATTAACATGTGTGTATGTATATAAATATATAAGCTTGGTGGATTGTTTAATACGCTCAACAAAGATAAACATAGGGCAATTTTTTTCAATAACAAATCAAGCATAGAAAACATAGGGCAATTTTTCTACGGCCATATGGTTTAAGGATTGAACATGATTTAGGGATTCAATTTTTAAGTACAAGCTTCAAGAAAAAGAGAGAGAGAGTATGGATTAGGGCTTCGAGAAAATCTTTGGGCACGAGGTTAGGTTTGCAACACCAATGAGTTAGTTTGGGATTCTCAAAAAACATGTTTAATATCAATTATATATATGATTTTAATTTTTTTAAGCGTCAAAATCTTGTCATAATTAATTTTGATTATGGGTTTTGAGTTTCAACCATGAGCTTCAAGTATAGAAATGGGAATTTAATCTCACTAGTTGTTTGGTGTAGGGTTCAGGGCTACTATAGAAATTGAATCTCCATTAGGGATTAAAGCTGAAATTCCTAGCATAAAATAATAATAATAATAATAATAAAGGATTCAAGCATTACTATTCCCACATTTAAAAACTAAACATGGTTGGCACATTTTTTTATCTCTTGTTACCAGACCACCCCATTATCATATTGGATTCTAGAAGTTGTATATTGGCAACAAAATAGGACATGATGCTTCAATCAATATGTGTATTTTTTTTTTGTGAATGATTCATCAACAGACTATTTTTAAATGGAAACTAAGATAAAGGAGTTGTTTGGTTGGCAGTAAGTAGAGGAAGATGTGAGATTATAACTTGTATTTGTGTATGTAGTCTAGCATTGATTGATGCATACAAATGTTTGGAGAAGTTTGGAGCCAAAAGGAGATCAAATGAGAAAACACGGCCTGTGTTTTCTTGGTATACTTGCTCATGCATTATTTTGGCAAAAATTGAGAATATTTTAAAACAAAACACAGGGGTTCCATATTTATGAATAAGGATAATGTTGTTGTTGTTTTTTTTTTTCTGTTTTCTACCATTCGCTTATATCAGTTATGTATACTACTATACATAGATGTATATGAAACCCTAGCGACAAGTGGTACGTCATTAAATCTTATCCAAACTCTCTACTCTTGTGTTCAATTGTATTTATGAAAGAATTGTGTATTGAGTGATATTATGATGATTATTTGATTTTCTTTGTAATTATTGGTTTTGCGAGCAGTAAAAATCATCGTTGTTTTTTCAATTTTTTTTATTGTGCTATAATTGTTATCTCAATTAAATCTTAGACTCGTCTAATTGCATATTAGATCAGATCTTGGAAATTTACTTTTGGTGAATTTATTTCCCTACAATTGGTATTAAAGCTTGGATGTGCAATCAATTTGTATCGGGATGGCATTTACAAGATTTGAAATTAAAAAAATTTGATCGTTCTAATTAAATTTGGGTTATGAAAATTGAAGATAAAAGAAAATCCTTATTTAGAACAGATTGGAGAAGGCATTATCCAGGAAAACAAAGAAGCCAAAAACGATGTCTGATGAGGACTTTGGGAATACTGATTTGCCATATAATTGTGTTTATCAAACGAAGTTTTGCAAGAAGTGACTAAAGAGATAAATGTTGCCACCTTGTGTTTGAAGCTAGAATCCTTCTGTATGATGAGAACTATGGTGAATAGTCTATTTTTAAAAGAGTTGACTTCATGATTTAAAATTAGGAGAGGGTCAGTCCTTGAAATCTCATCTTGGTGAATTTAACTCTATAGTTATGGATATGTATAATATAGATGTTAAATTAGATGATGAGGATCTAGCTATTATGTTTTTGTGTTCTTTGTCTTTTGGTTATAATTATTTTTGTGAGACTGAGACTGTATTATATGAGAAGGATGAATTAGTTCTTATAGATGTTGATAATTCTTTGTTGTAACATGAATTGATTGATAATCAATTGATTAGAGGATGTTTGAGTGACTCACATGGTGAGGGGCTTGTAGGGTCTATTGATAAGAAGAAGTCCAAATCGAGGATGGACAAATTTAAGGTTGTGGCCTGTCATAGTTGTCACATGAAAGGCTATTATAGGAAATACTACCTTAATAGAAAACCTACAGATACTATTGATGGTGGATCTAATGAGGGTGATGTTACCATAGCTAATGATGATGATGATGGTGATGTAATAACTGCCACAGATGGATAACTATAATATCCAATAGGTGGATTCTGGATTTTGGGTGCTCTTACCATGTTTGTCTCAATAGAAGTTGGTTTCAGACTAATGATATTGTTCAAGGTGGAGTTGTTATCTTAGAAAATGATTTTTCATATAGAGTTGCTGAGATTGAGACTATGAGGATGAGGATACATGATGGTGTGGTAAGGACACTATCTGGTATTCTTCATGTTATTTACATGGCTAATAGCTTGTATTTACTGTGTTCCTTGGATAACAAAGGTTATATGTGTGTCATTGAGAATGACACATTGAATGTTACCAAAGAACTTATGGTGGTAATTGTTGGCAAGTTGGTTGCGACATTGTATGAGCTTGTTGGCACAACTATTGAGGGTGCAGTTGGGGCGACATTAAGAGTATGTGACTAAGATATTTCTAGTCTTGGGTTGATGCTATTGGAACACAAGAGTGTCATTAACATGACTTGGGGGGGTCCTTGTTTGTGACCCAATTATACCTAGATATGTTACCTTCTGTGAGTCTGAATTCCTTCTTGACAAAAAAGGTGAAGTAGGTGAGTCTATTAGGTGCTTCAGATGGGGTGTAGGTTGTAGTTAACCTAAATGGTACAGATTCTTCTAGTGATGAGGAATATGGATAGTATGTGGAGTAAGTGAACATTGTGTTAGGAAGATCTGGTTATGTCGTGTATACTACGAGTAGTAGTATTAGTCTCTTGGAGCTAGTATTAGACTTAGAGATTATTTTGGGTGTTGATTATGCCTTTTGGTATTCTACTGTTGTTGCTGAAGAGATGTGGTCTCTTTGGTGGACTTAGACATTGGTATGTCATTCTTCGCTGGTTATTCTTTTTATTATGTATATATGTTATGCTTGTCGCAGTAAAAGAAATGTTTGAGGAGAACAAGCTGAAGACTTTGGATGTGCCCAAATCTAAATCGGTTTTTATGGCTTTCTTAGTCACTGGTTCATACTTTATAGTTATGATATTCTTGGTGTAGGGTGTGATTAATATCAATCTTTATATTACTTGTGTTGTGAACATGTGTGCGGTGAATCCCTTGAAGATACACCATAGTTAGGTGTGGTGTTGATTGTGAGGTATTAGTGTATATAGTATTAGCTTGTATTGAGTATGTGTTTTTTACTATTCTATTGACATGTTACCCCAATCTTGGCTGTGGTCTTGATGATTAGAGGTACATTAGTGTGTTAGTGTTCGACCTTAGAGGTTTTAAGGTTGTGTGGTTGGCTATGATGGGAGTTGATAATGTTGTTTGACTTGAAGTGTTAGCTTGTGAGGCTAGAATGATACGAAGAGTTGCTTCTTTGGAAAATGAACTCAAGGGTTTTAAGGGATTTGTTGTATCATTCCAGTCTTGGCTATGATTGGAGTTGATAATGCCATTTGGTGAATTGTTTTCCCTACCAAAGGAAGTAATAATAAATGTTGGTTTGTTTGGTTCGTAGGAAATAGAAGCCAAAGGTAAGTTTTACTTCCTTTTGACCTCATTTTATATGTAATTCCTTAGGAGGTGACTTACTTAGATAGACCCAAGAAAGTGTTACTTTTTAGGTAGTCATTCATTTTTGTATTCTCACTTTTATAATTAAAAAATAATTATATTTATTATTAAGGGGTATTATTGTAATTTATGTACTATCTTCTGGTGGTATATTATTAAGGTAAACATAAAATACTATTACTTCATAGGTGGTATAATAATAAACTAAACATAAAATTATATTACTTCCAAGGAAGAACTTTCTAACAATTTATTTCCATAGAAGTATAAATTATTAAGGAAGTTTTCCCCTTTTGTTCCAAATGATCCTAAAGAGACTTAATATTGTTTTCTATCTCTTCTTTTGAGTGTATGGTATATTTATGCCTCATGGTGTAAATATGTACACAATTTTGTTTTTAAAAAATTTTCAAACCAAGTAAAGTGTCTTTGTTATTTTTGTCCCTATAAAATATATATTTTTCTAAAATTATCCTTTTTGATCTTTAACTAATCATTTTGGGAAATGTCCATAGTAAGTCTTTTCTTCTTTATAGAAATGTCCCCTCTAATTAGTGAAATCAAGTTAAGTTCATCCATATTTTCCCTTAATGATCTCTGTCCACTTAATTGCTCTTCTTCTCCCTTAATTACTCTCTTTCAAACTTCAACTACTCATGTCAATACATTTATACTGCATGTTCCTCTCTCTTCACAATATCCATTTACTTAAAAGTTCATATCGAATGTAATTAGGATGGAAGGTGAGTGATTAAGAGAATATAAAGAAGGGAAGTTTAACTGTTGAGAGAAATCATTTTATAAAAGAATTTGATATAGAATGACCATTTATATATATATATATATATATATATATATAATCTACATATGTAATTTAAGTATAAAAAAATCTTCAAAGGATAAAAGAAAGTATATTTAACTCATTTTCCAATACATCTCAAGGAAAACCTAACAATAATTTAGGTGTAAAATTTGTTGTTTTTACATGACCTAGCATTTAATATTTCTTTTTATTACCAATTTCATGGATGAAAAAATCATGTTCTTATTATTTGATATGAAACCTACGATATGTTTTTTTGCAAACTACAACCAATCTAAAATCCACAAAATAATATTTACTACAATATTAATATTAAACAAGTTTCATGTTACTAGAAGAAAAAAAAATTCAAAAAAAAACTAGTGCATGTGTACGACAACATAAGAAAAAAAATAAAATAAAGATGATTATGATGATAATAATTTAGAGTTGAAAGTTATAATTTATCATTCATATGTTGTAAATTAATATAAAAGTTTTTTTTACATAAATGAATATTAAATATATATTTATGATTTAAAATATATGTATTGTAATGTGGTCCTAAAAAATACAACTAAACTTATTTTCCTTAAAAACAAATTCTAATTTTTGAAATATATGCAAAATCAAACTATAAAATTATGATTTGATTTGACGAGGAAGATGCATGAAGGGTTTAAATAATATATATATATATATATATATATATACCTCCTCAGTTTTTTAATAGAACCTACCGTGTATTTTAATAATAAATTTTAAATATTAATATCTTTTAATATATATAGATAAAATTATAAAAAAATATACTATAAAATTATTTTTTAATACCAATGGAATAATTATATTTTTATA
The DNA here is from genome assembly GCA_039764185.1 of Tamarix austromongolica. Lineage (NCBI taxonomy): Eukaryota > Viridiplantae > Streptophyta > Magnoliopsida > Caryophyllales > Tamaricaceae > Tamarix > Tamarix austromongolica. The sequence continues at coordinate 84,392,321 of CM077818.1, read as the reverse complement.
TTATCATATATCATAATTTACGAAAAACTAATAGTTAGTTTGTGATGGAAATATGAGATATCTTGTATTAAAAGGACAGCGGCAATAATGAATAGTTGCATAGTAATTTATGCTTACAACTAGTAGTTAACGTTTGATGATTTTTCCAACCACCTACAATAAGAATTTTATTAATAAAATCATTTATTTTTTCTTTAATACATGTGATTAGTTTGTGTGTGGCTATATATATATATATATATATATATACACATGTGATTTGTATAAATAATAATTTTTAATTGAGAGAGAGAGAGGGTGAGAGTGCTCCTACATTCTAACAAATATATATTTGCCAGAAAAAGGAAAATTACATTGAGCATATGCAAACGAAAGCTTTCCTTATCTAGAGAACAAGTTCAATAATTTTAATCGAGCAAACCCATTCAAATTGAACTCTTATAGTACGTACGAACAGAAAATCGAGAGAGAGAGAGAGAGAGAGGATAGAGTTGCTATTGTTACCTTAGCTATGATGTGCAGCAGAAAACAAAGGAAATTAATAGTCGTAAGATGATGATGCAAGCAAAATCAAGGAATCTCGAGAAAGAAAAAGAGAATCTAAAGAGAATGGAGTTTGAATGTGACATGACAGGAATTTTGCCCCTAAGACCATGACATTTCAGAAGCCCTGGATGCATGATGGAAAGAAAGGGAACAGCATACAGACTGGAGGAAGATAAATTAAAATAAATAAGTTAATGAAAAAGGGTTTTACTTGCCCAGAAAGACCGAAAATTAATTATATCAACGTACCTCAGAGGCAGAATAATACTAAAAATAGTAATAATATATAATAATTATTAAAATAAAGAGGTAGAGCCAGCGTATCTATTTATTCAGATTTTAAAATGTGGTACAAAATTTAATTCGGGTGACCAAAATGGAAAGAAGAGTGAAGGACCTTTATTTTTTTTTCCTTACGCTCGCATGCATGCAGCAGAGAAAGATAAAGAGAAAGAGACTGAGGACTGAGGAGGGGTGGGAGTGAGAGAATTTGTGGTACAATTGTCGCTCTCAGTTTCTGGGCTTTTATCTGGTGTTGACCTCTGTTGGCCATTCCCCAGATCTCATTTAGATTTCGTTTTGGATCTTCTGAAGCGCTCCTTCCCTTTGTTTTTTCCTTGTGAAACTACACCAGCACTACCCCACCATTAATGTGCAAAAAAACTTAGAATTTAAAAATCTGATATCATATCGGAAAATTTTAATCTGATATTTTAAATAATCGATCTAATTTTAAATAAAAAGATACCTAATATTTGAAAATTTTATTAGATTATTCTATCTAAAGAAATATATATTATTTTGTTGATTATTTTAATAATATATTATATTATTGTATTATGTAGTTTTAAGTTTTAAAAATATTTTATTATATTTTAAAAAATTATAATAGCATTATAATAATTTTTAGATAAAATAAGACACTTATATAAGTATCAATTAATATACAATCTTTATTTTTACAAATATTCTTACAAAAATTATTAAAATTAATAAAATAATATTTTTATGTGAAAATTGAATATATCCAAATTTGATTCATATTCCGTTAGTATGTTTTTAATATCTGATCTAGAAGACATGGAATAAATATCTTACAAAAAAATTATTTTAACGGATACAGATATTCGATTTTATGTACCTCTACCTACCATCGGTAAATGTGCTAATGCACCGACGGATTATATTTCATCTTTTCTTAAGTTTTTCTTTATATTTATTTCATCATCATCATAATTTTGCAAGGAAATGTATATGCTAAACATGATTAAGATTTATAATGTGACGGCCACAAAGTCCCATGGCATCATTACTGACTACCACGGGTGGTGTTCATGGACAAGGGGTTAGTCAAAATGGACGTTTCTATCGGTGAGTCGGTGACCCTTATTATCTTGTATTTCAATTATAATTGCTTTTTCCTTCGCGGTTCAACATGGGTTCGGGTCTACCACCACACCCTGTCCATGTTCCTCTCGGACGATCCTCGTAAGCCGTTCATTTCCTTCTCCATTTATGCGCACATACCACCCTGCTAAGTACATTAAGCGTAGGTCACAACTCCATAAAGTATCCAATAATTCATCACGTTCATAATTGATCTCAACAACGCTAGTTTGAACACAGATTTTATAACTTTGCACCTATAACTGTTGTTATCCATTGATCAAGTGATTCAAAATCAACAAAGCTCTTGCACAGGCGTAGGATACAAGAGGGTTAGTTATAATTTCAATGAGAAAACAAATGATGTAGATAGTTTAATATGGAGGAGTAGAATATGCAAGACAAGGTTGTGGAAACTCAAAACGTTTAAATCCCTATAGTCCCACTTGTTAGTTTATTAGTACAGACAAAAGTAGCAACTATAAATTTATCTAAACAATAAGTAAATAATAAAGGGAAGAACCAAACTTAAAAGTAGTGGATGCCACGATCCTAAGTTGGTAACCCCCTCTATAGTGTAAAGGGCCACAAGTTTACAACTTACAAGGTTAACACCTCATTCCACCGAGGTTAGTGCACTCTAATTGGTGGAGTGGGAGCTCCTTTGTTAACAACATATAAAGTTGCACAAAGAAGGATTAAAATTGAAGGAAACAAAGAGTTTATTGTGTGTGATACTAATTTAAGCGCCCATAAGACGATAAATGATCGTGCATGTTACCCTTAAGATACCTTAATAGTCATGTAAAGGCATTCTAAAGTTCTTGGTTTGGAATATGTGTATACCTGATAAGTCTATTCACATAAAAAGTAATGCCAAGTCTCAAGTAGTTTATTAGGTACGCAATGTTCCTAAGGACCTTAATATACCTAGGTTGTTTAATGATCTTTAAGTCATTTTTCTTCAAGGCCACACTTGGATCATAGTCTATTCTTACTAGTTCTTCTTCACAAAAGTTAATTTTTTTAATATTTTCTCAATATAACTTGGTTAACTAAGTATAAAGCTAGACTTAGTTTTTTTCTACTTCATGCTTAGTATTAAATCAACTTTACCAAGATATTTAGTACCAAAAGCAAACTAACGCAATTTTTTAGTCAAATCAATAGTTAACATAGTAGTGCCAAAGATAAGCATGCCATCCATATATAATAAAATAATGGCACATCTAGCAAAATCAAACTTTACGTAGATACATAAATCAAAATCACATACAGTAAAGCCATTAGATAATATAACACCATCAAACTTTTCATGCCACTACGTTGGTGCCAACCTGAGGCCATAAAAAGACTCTACAAGTATGCATAATTTCTGATATTAACCAAGCACGAAAAAAAACATCATGTTGTTTCATGTAAATTTATTCATCAAGATCACCATTTAGGAAAGCAATTTTAACATTCATTTGATGAATACGCATCTTAAAAATAGAATTAAGGCCAAACAACAAACACATAGAAGCAAGCTTTGTCATCAAAGAATAAGTGTCAAAGAAATTATATCATTTCCTCTATGTATATCATTTGACTACAAGCTTACACTTGAAGTTGTTTATAGTTCCATCAACCTCCAACTTATTTGTGAACACCTATTTACTCCCTATAGGTCTACAACCCCTTAGTAAGTTAAGAATCTCCCAAGTATAGTTAGACATTATAGACTCTATCTTACAATTAATAGCCTATTTCCACAAACTAGAGTCTATAAACCTCATCGCCTCATCATAAGTCTTGGGACCATCTTCCAACAAATATTTCATCAAGAATTTCTCATCCACATCATTATCGTATTTAGTGAAAAATGAAGTAATAAAGTTAGAAGCACATTTCAAGGGATTTCTAGACCTCTTAATCCTCTAAGATTTAGTTATATCCTCTAAATCATTAACATCAACATCACCTCAAGATGAATAAGGATTAGGCTCCAAATGCCTTATAGAGACCATCCTTAATATGCATATATCCTAAAAAATCTTAGCATCTTGGCACTCAATTATGGGATAATAAAAATTAGATGCACTATCCTTCATCATAACTTTTTAAGTGGCATTATTCAAGGTGTAATCAACAATCACATAATCAACTATTTTAAGCTTAATAGCATCCTTCTTAAAATCAAGCAAATAAACCTTAGCAAGATACCCTTTCATGAAACTCATATTAGATAGATAACCCTTCAAAATCTCATAAGATGTTATATCTAACTTCTTGTTATGTACTCTCTTAATTACATAACAAGGAAAAAAGACCACTTCTTCATGCATCTAGTTAGATAACCATCGAAAATTAACATAGAATTCATCATATCCTTAAGAGTTGAATACTCATGTATAATCTTATTTTCTTCATAAGAATTCACCAAGGAATTAGTGTTATACTCTCCACCTTGATATGTTCTCAATCCCTTAATCTTTCTATCTAGTTGATTCTATACCTTAGTCTTATTCTTAAAATACATTACTTCAACTTCATTCTTATTACTTAAAAAATATTCTTATTACTTAAAAAATAAAATTTCATATATCCAAAAAATCATCCACAAAGGTAATGTAATACCACTCTCCCTTTGCTTATATAACTCTCAGAGTCCCCAAAATTAGAATGTGACAATTCCAAATGGTGAGATTTTTTCTCCTTTATTCCATTAAAAGGTTTTTTAGGGTGTTTGGCCTCTACACATACTTAACATTTCTCTATCTTATTCAGGACTATATTTGGAAACAAATCCAAACTTTTCATCTTGTTAATATAATTAACATTAATGTGAGAAATTCTAGCATGCCATAGATTCATGAACTCGATAATATAAGCATAAGAAGTATATGAATTTATACTGTCTAGTACAAAGAGGTCATTATTACAAAATAATTTTCTATCAATGTCACCATATTTAGTTAAGAATATCTTATCATATTCTAATGTATGTTTAAAACAATCATTACTAAGTAATACATTTAAAACTATCATTACTAGGTAATGCACATAAATTAGGTTTCCACATACATCAAGTACATAGAACACGTTGTCTAAGATGATAAATTTTTTGGAAGTGAGAGTGAGATGGACCTTGACAACATCAAGAATTAGAATGTACTTGATTTTACCATGAAGATGAACTGCTTATCTCTAGTTTCTATTAGCTTTTCAAAAATTTTATTTTAACTACAAATATAACATGTTGCCCCAATATCAATCAACCACTCCATATTGTTCCTGATCAAGTTCACGTAGGACACCACTACAATTATGGCATCATTAGCGATTTTAGCTTCTAAGGCCTTTACTATACGTGTTTGCGTCCTCCCTTTATGATTTTCCTTACTGAATGTTTCTTCTTCCCATTTGGTATCCTTAATATTTTTATTTATTGTTTTTTGGTCATTGTTATCTTTTTTTTCGTTGATTCTAGCTTGACAGTAGAATGCCATATGTCTAGGATTCTTGTAATATCAACAATCACCATTGATATGATTCCTCTTAAACCACTAAGAGTTACTATTATTTCTATTAGATTTGTTTTCACTACCATATTCGACCATGTTAGCCTCACTTGATGGAATAGAGGGATTAGTATGTACTGCATTTTAAAATTTGGTAGAATCCTCAATTTTGATGCAATTGTTTAGTTCCTACAACATCATGTCGTTTTTCTTATATTTCAATAAGCTTTTGTGTTTGGTCCAATAACTTGGCAACTTCTTAATCAATGTATCAACCTAAAATTGCTCACATATGTTTATGTCCTTGATTAAGAATTATGTCACTAAGATCTCGTACTCATGCAACTACCCCATAATAAGGTTGTCATTAATAATTTGGAACTTTAAGAACCTACCCATGAAAAACTTTATAGACCCATCATCATCTTTCCCATACTTGAACTTTAAAGTATCTTAGATTTCTTTAGTTATCTTGAATTATATATAGGCTTCACATAGTGTGCTAGTTATGCAGTGCAATAATAATCCTATGCTTTGTCAAGTTACCCAACCCCAATTAGATCTTAGATCCTTGTAGGGATCTTTGCTCTGTCTAATAATTTAATACCCATAAAGGTTGTGGGCATATATAAAGGATAAACTTTCATTATCTACTACCAATGTAAGACACCAAGTTTGGAGCAACCCATAAAACCAACACCAATTGAGTTTAAAATTGTATGTGGGAAAGGGATTTATCTAATTGATTAGTATAGAAGGAGGGGAGGATATATAACACTATTGACACAAAGGTGGATAAATTAATTAATAAGGGTGTAGAAGAGGCAAGGTAGGATTGGGAAGTTGGTAAGCCCTTAGACTTGATGAAAAATAATTAAGAGGGGTGTATGGAAGACATTTCCACTCTTTGGAGAAGCTAAAGACTCTAAGCTAGGGGTAAGAGCGATGTAGATTAAAAAGAGTCAATAAGCATGTATAATGTTCCCATCACACAAGTAGGCGGCTACAAATGCTAAGAGGATTAATTACAATGGTTATCATGAAGGTTCGATTCTATTGTGTCCTAGAGTTCGTGTTTTTAAGGTTGATGTCTCCATGTTATTATTTGGTTTTAACACATAACATCCTTTTTAAAGATTTAATTAGGTTTCCATCTAAGATATTGGTGTTAATCATTAAGTGGTTAACAAGGTGATGGGATTATCATGAATTCTAGTTGTTTATCCTCTTGTCTTAATATAACACTCCCATTTTTCACTACCAATTTTTTTTTTGTTAAAACGGTTGTGGAAGCATAAAACACCTAGTATGAAAAATGGGGTATTACCGTTGAACCTGACACCGGATAGATGTCTTTTACTTATCCCATATTATATACAAAACTAAATCAATCAAAACACTTAAGACAATAGAGTATGCAAAATAAAATTTTAATTTAAACAACTCTGAAGAGTGTTTATATTGGAGGATCCTAATAGGTTCCAATCAAATCATTATAAAATACATGTAAATAAAGTATGGGGCTACAAAATATAATTTAGGGATGATACCCCAATTAAAACCATGGTCTGCCATAGACCCCACCAAAACCTTCAGGATGTCTTTTCTCTCAAGCTCCGGCCCAATTGGGGTAGGCCCTCTACTATCCATCCCCAAAGACCTATACATAGTCCTGTGAATGAGCAGGTGATCGATTAAAATGGCACATTAGTACGATATGTACTGAGTAAGCCAAGTTGCTCCCTCAATATACACAAGTAGGATAGTTTACCATATATGAATATAAATTACAACATGTCATCACATATAAATCTAGCACATAAGAATACATTATGCTTAGATTCACCACGTTTTCACCTCAATACTTACATAAGTAATAGCAAAGAGTATCCAAGCTACCCTTAGGGTTATTTCCAATTATCTAATATCTTTAGGATATGCCATTCATTATTCCATGTATGAGATGCATGAATCAATCAATCAATATTCCATTCTATAACCAATTAGTCATGTGCATAAATTACCTTTATTTATTTTAATTAAACATATCATTACTTTTATTTTTAACCAATCATTAACCATTCACTTGGTCACCATTCATAATTATTAACCAATATTTACCATCCATATTTTATTATCATCGAGTGATGGACTGTGCACAATCCCATGGTATTACATACCATGGAAGCCTATCCAATAAGGGACATAAAGTCTAGGTTGAAGCCAATCATCAAAATGGACATAAGTCCAGGCTGAAGCCAACTAATATGGACATAAATGTAGGCCAAAGCTAACCACCTATGTTACTAGACCTTTTAGTATCGATACCCCCTAGTACATCATTAGTACCTAGAGTAGGTAAGGAATCAAAGCCTTTCACGATCCCGCTAGAAGGCAAAGCCCAAAGGCACCAAAAATATTCAAAGGCAGACTAACCCCTGGTAGCTAATCAAGTATCGGGTAACCTAGACCCATAATCAACTCAAATTTCTTTCAATTTAAATGATTATTATTTTATTAATAAAGAAGGGTGATCATATAAGGCCCATACAAAGCAAGTCAACTTTCCATGTTAATAAATATTAATAGTTTTTTTTTTCATTTTTCCAACCATGTGGGTTTTCCATTTGTCCTTGGGCAACATTATTTGTAACCACCATTATATTTAATTCCAGTCCAAGTTTAGTTTCATTCCTCTTTCTCAATAGCCTCACTTATCGTAAGTGAAATATTCATTTAGCCCTTTCATTAATCTTAGAGTATACCATAATTCATGATCCATTTTGATCTTTTAATTAGGCGAGTAGCCCATGATAAAATCTATATTTCATATCATTAATAACCCTGGTATAGTTCCAAACATGAACTCAAAGTAGAACCAAACTAATAGGAGCAAAGTAAGCAATCCAGTTGAACTAGTCGATCAGTTTGGCCGAACTAGTCGATTAATTGCACCAATCAGTCGATCGATTTAGGTCAATCGGTCGATCAGTTTGACTTAACTAGATCATGCCTTCTTCAAATCGATCAATTAGTTTGGACAAACCAATCAACCTTTCATAGACTAGTCAATTGGTTTTTCCAAACTAGTCGATGGGTTGAAGTAGAGAGCAAAACTAAGGTCTCTACACGCTTACTAGTCGATGGGTTGGGTCAACCAGTCAACTGCTTTAGGAACCGGTCGATCAATTTGATCTAATTAGTCAACAATTTTCATGTAGATTCTTTCATATAAATCATTTTTAGCCATATTAAAACTTATATCAACATAAAATAACATATTTCCAACCAAATGAACAAGCATTTCTCTACATAAAATCATCATAGCCTATTTTACCTAGTTTCATTCTTTTTACTCAAATCAGGTCATCTAATCATCCAAATCATATATACAACTACATTATTTCATTCCAACATGTAGAAATGAACTAAATGTAACATCTAACATACATAAATACTTACTAAACATTTTAGAAGCAAGAATCACTTACTTGATGCAGGCAAAATCCTCCTAAAACATAAATTCCAATTTTTGAATATCTCAAATTTGAAAACCTTAAAACCAAAATCTTAAACTTAGACATTATACCAAAATCTTATCAAATTTGAAACTTAAAACGGAAGAGAATTAGGACATATCAACTTGATACCAAAAATAAGGAAAGAGATAAATTGAACTACTCAACCTTTTCCTAGAATCTAACTCTACCTTTCTTAAAAATCAAAAGAAGAGAGAGCTAGAGAGAAGATAAGAAGAGTGTAAAGGATTGGTTGGTAATGCTCGAAATGTTAGAAGAAAAGAGAATACAAGACTTAGGAAAATTTGGTGGCTGAAACAAAGGTGCATAGCAGGGATGATTGGGGCTATTTATAGCCAAAAAATTGAAGGGAATTACTGAAGGTTTGGAGATTGACATAAAGCTCTATCATTGATCATTTATTAGAACTAACAAATTTTGTTTATGATTTGCTGAATTCTTCTCTAGAGCTCAAATGGTGTATTTGGATAATTCAAGTCAATTAGACCAGAATTATCTTTCATGAAGGGAGTAATAAAAAGTCAGTGTGGAAGGAATCTTCTATATTTTTATAAGCATGCTGATATCGAAGCATTCGATCCCAAAATCATGTAGAGGAGAGAGGAGGAAGAAGATAATGCTGAGGTCATCCTTCCCCCTCAATTGTCCCAATTGACCTCCAAATCAATTGGAGGCAATATTTTAGGTTAAATGCATCATAAAAATGATTAGGAATATCTTAGAGATAATATCACATGGGTTGGTAAGGTTCTATTTTAGTTAAAGGGTTTTTTCAAAAAAATCAAGCTAAAAAATGTGACCAGCTCGACAAGCCAATCGATGGATTTGGGTCTACCAGTCCATTATTCAATCACTAGTTGATCGGTTTCCCACCACCATTTGATCATTTTAGTCAAGGAACCCAAATTAACTGAAATGACAAATCAGTCGATCAGTTCATGGAACTAGTCCATGGGTTTGTAAGCAAAACTCAATAAACTCCATTTTTCAACATGGTTTCAAATCAAACTTTATCCCAAACCCAATCATAGCATTAAATCAAAATCAAAGGCCTAAAATTTGATAAAACTCTCATTCAACTATTTTACAAAAATGTGGGGTATTACACTTACTATTTAGTCTAGGGATGTAAATGGGACAAGTTCGAGGTGGGTACACCCATACCCGATAAGAAAAGCTATATGTAAATGGATATCCACTAATAGATCCATATCTGTATTTATCGAATATGTATTACCTAATTGATAACTCAATTATCCATTAATGGATATTATTCAACGGAAAAAATGAGTACTTAACAGATAAACCCATGTAGGGTTAAGTTAAATGATAATTTTAACCTTAAGATTATGCTATGTTTATTTTAAAATTAAGGGTAAATGTGTAATTATATATCTATTAACTAAGTATAGGTATGGATATAGGTATGAGTATGGGTACATATATGAATACCCCTCACTCGTATCCTTACCCAAACTTGACGTGTATTTTTTTCCATCCTCTGTATTCATTCAAGTATCTGTCGAATAAAACCCATCAGATTTTGGGTAAAATCTATCATGTTTATGTCCCTACTTTAATTGTTAGATGTTATCCATTTTGAGGCTTCTAACACTCTAATGAAATTATCAAATAAAAGAAAACTTTGTTTTATAAAATTGTTTGCCTTCTTCTCTTTATTTCTCACTATTTAATTTATCATAGATAGTTCATTTTCTCGCATTAACAAATAACATTAGAATTATATCTATTAGACTTAGACCTAGAATCTTTTTTTGGTTGATTACTCATTTCATCTACCCTTAACTATTAAACCCTTGGCATTCTTTACATTACGAATTTTAGTTTCATTTTTTTTCTAAGACAAACATATATATATATATATATATATATATATATATATATATATATATGATATTCTCAAATGATAATACATTAAAATACCTCGAATTTTATTTCACCCTAATCTTGAATTTTATTTGATCCTAATCCTAACTCTAGTTCATTAATATTTTAACTTAATCTTAACCCCAAATGATTTATAAATTAACTCTTACCATAATTCCTTAATCCTAAATCTAATCATAATCTTATCATCAAAAACCCTATTTTCCCCTTTTAAATTTCTTCTTTCTTGTTCCATTTTATTTCCCCCTTTTCTTTTTCTTTCTTTCCTTCCTTTCCTCCCTGACCCGACTAACTCTTTGCCATTTTCCATTCAGACCATGCAAATCTATGTTCTTCATGCAACACTCTCCCGGTTATGCTCACGGGTTGTGAAAATATGGGCATTTAGGCTATCTTAAGGGCAATCAGGTCAACATGGTTTAAATAAGGAAACTATGGGATTTTAATGTTCTAATTGGTTCAAAATATGTTAAATATATTGTGTGGAATATTAGAGTAATTATGAGTGGCCTGGGTCCAACAAAATGAGAAACATAATTTAATTGGGAATAGTAACCCTATAGGTGAGGTCATTATCGCATGTGTAAAGCGTTTGAGTTCATCCTTGAATCTCGACTATGGTGCTAATATTGGAATTTTGGGAATGGTTATTAAATTTAGGGGTCATAAAAATCTTATGGAAAAGTTCATTCCTAACTTGGGATTGATGAATAGCAACCCTGGAGACATGTTATTATTGATAAGTAAGACATTGGAGTTATACCCTTTTGGGTAAGATGTTAATAAAAATATTCTATGAATATATATATATATATATATATGTATAATTTGATGGTTAAATGAGTATTAAGAGAGAATTTATATTCATTTAGTAAAATTAGGTTTTCTTTGTAATATTCCATTTTTTTAGGATTTATAAAATAAAAAAAATTATTGTGTTTAATAAAATTGGATAATGTTTGATATTTATTTGGAAATATAGTTGGATTTGAGGTAATAATGAATTTGGAAACATTTTGGAAAATTGAATAAAATAAGCTTTCTAGCAAATTGATCAACTTATTTTTATAAATCAATTGACTGGTTCTTCATTTTAGCTAAGGAATTTTTCTTGACTAAACCAATCGGTTGGTCTAGCACAACCGATTGATTGGTTTGTTTGGTTTAGTGTTTTGCTAAGTTCTATTTTTTGGTAAATTTCTTGCATCAAAATAAAACTTTGATAATACAACTCTAAATTGTTCCTAAGTAATCCTTAGCCCTTTTCATCATTTATTCATCTTTAATTTCTGTCTCAAACAAATTTGAGTACTTGATTTTGATAGATGAGAAGGAGGATGACTTCACTCTTGTATTCTTCTTTTTCTCTCCTTTAGACACCTATGGAAGTATCTTTTGATCTTCATATTATCACTTCATGGATGGGAGATTTGCTTCCCATGTCAATCTTCCATTTTCCTTCATGTGTTCTATATTTTCTAGATGAGCTCAATCTGTACTTTTTAAAAAAATCACCATTTGAGCTCTAAAATGAAAGTCAACCTATTATTGATAAAATCACCCATTTATCTTATATTGGAATGATAAAAGTAAATTTTTTGATCTATTGCATAACCTCAATCATTCCTTAACCAATTCATTAGTTATAAATAACCCTAAACAACTCTCTTTCTTACTTTTCTTTCACCCTCCAAAATAACTGAGTTCTCAAATAGTTGTGCTAATTCTTCTTCACTTTAAGCTTTCATTCTAATTTGATTCACTCTTCTGATCCTTTTTCAAGCTCTTTCTTGTTTATCCTTAAGAAAGAAAGAGTTAGATTTAGGAAGAAGTTCATTTTGCTTTAAGTTGACTCTTTCCCTACTTTTCTATTAGAGGTAGTAAGTTTGTTTTCTTTCCTAATATGAGTTCTTTATTTGCAAAAGTTATTTAATGATTTTTTAGTTTTAACGTGCTATTTTTTAAGGTTCTAGAAAATGAAATATTCCGGCTTGAGTTTTTCCTCTCTAGTGGGAAACTTTGCTTAGCTTTAAGTACGTATTTCTTATCTTTGAAATGTGGTATGAATAAGAATGTGAGTTTGTGTATTCTTTCAAGTGTTAATTTGTATGTGCCTATATGAGAAGTCAGCATTTTAGTGAGGCATGTTGAAGTAATTAATATTTCTAAGAAAAAGGGCTTAAATTATGAGAAATAGGGCTAATTACTTGAAAATGAAGCATGATTTAGTTTGGAGCATTTTAAATCCTATTATTATGCTATGTCATGTTATGGTTTGGAAATGATAATATTTTAGAGTGTGAATCACATGTAAAATTCATGTAATATGTTATCTAGGAGCAAACCCATTGACCAGTTAAACCAAATCAATTGAGTGGTCATTAGAACAATTAACTGGTTGGCCTAAACTAATCGACTAGATGATCCATTGTGACTTTGGTTGCTCTCTGTTTAAACCCATCAACCAATTTATGAGAATCGATTGACTGGTCATAGAAAATTTAACTGGTCTAACCATACCGATTAACCGATTCAAGGGGATGAAAAATATCACACTATAACCATACCAATTGACCGGTCATAGTAGCTCTCTATTCTCTTTCACTAAGTGTTGTAAAGTCTAAAAGGAAAAACTAAAATGAGTATGTTATAAATTCAAGAGGATAATGTAGTCTAAAGTGTTGACCTAAATGGATTATCATTATGGGTTGATTTAATCATGGTTAAGCACTAATAGAAATCCCACCACATGGTTGGAGGGTAATAGTGGTTGAGATGGAATGATTTTGTGGATGTGCTACTTGGATGTTATATGGACCTTGTGTGATATCATAACCTTGGAAAAATAATAAAGTAATCATTTAAAAAGATAGATGATCAAGTTATGCATGGGTCTGGATTACTTGATCCTTAATTGGATATCAGGGGTTAGCCTAACTTTAGGTGTTTATTGGTACTTTTGAGCTTTTCCTTCAAGTGGGATCCTAGTAGGTCCCGATACCTTACCTACTCTAGACACTGATGATGTACTAGGAGGTATCGATACTAAAAGGTCTAGTTACCTAAGTTATTTTTTACTTTAGCCAAAATTTATATCCATTAGTGGTTACTTAGCTTTAGCTGGATTTTATGTTCTTTGGTTTAGAAAGGCTTCTATGGTATGTGAGACCATGGCTTGGTAAGTACTCCATCACGTAACAAAGAATAAGGATAAAGGATAAGGGATAAAGGATAAAGGATAAAGAATATGAATAAATAATGAGAATAAGGATATGTATAAAGGAAAAGGAAAAAATTAAAAAATAATAATTGGTTGTATATTATTAATCTAATAGGTCATGTAAATATGAAATATGGACTAATGGAATAACTCTCTAATATCCATTCATTGCTATCCATAGTACCTATGTTGTCTTGGTGATTATGATGAGTTATAAATTGTCTAAATCTTTGCATGACATGAGATCCTAGTGCATTATATGATCATGGTAGAATACATAAATGTAATTATATGGTGAGCATGATAGGTTTCTAGTATGATTTTCCATTTTTTCCTTAGCCTATTATGCTTGCAAGTTCCGTCGATGAGGTAACTTGGCTTACTCAGTATACATCATACTGATGTGCCCATTTTTTTGGTCAATTGCTCAATCCCACTAGTAGAAGACCATGCGTAGGGTTTCAATGATGATCAGTAATGGGTCTACTTCATTTTGGGCTTAGGCTTGGGAGGGTGGACATCCAGAGACCGTCGTTTAGTCCTTAATGGACTAGGTTTGGGCTTTACCCTATTATCGTCTTAGCCTATTGTAGCTCCGTACTTTTGGTTTAACCTTTCTCAAGTATTTGAATAGTTTGGGGATCTGTTGAGGTCATGTTTTGTAAACATTTTCTTTTAGTATCTATATTTCATGTTATTGTGTACTCTACTCTTGTTTTTGGTTGGTTTGGGTCCTTAGCCTTGTATCTAACATGGGACGGGTGACATACCTATATTTCTTCTAGTATCCTAGTTTTTTCTAGGTGCTTAGTATTTTTCCACTTCCTTAAAGTTTTAAAACAAAATTTTTTAATAGTAAAATATGGGGATGTTACATTCTTAAGGGAGGCTCAGCCTTTTTTCTTAGTAAATGTCTCCACATTCCTAGGGGTTGCATTTCATGTGTTTCACCGACTATGTGCCTTGCATATCTATATGTGTAATTGCATGATGACCTTGAGATAAATAACTATGAATAATATATTATTCATTTGATATGAAAGATCATATGAGTCAAAACCGATTGTACTTGTCCATTCCATAATGCAAAAATAGTGTCCAAGAGCTGTATGACCTAGGGCTGTATATTATTGATATCGTTCCACTGAGTAAGACTAGTGGCCAAAGGCTTTATGCCTTAAGGTTGTATATTATTGATACCATTACATGGAAAAAGAATAGTAGCAATGAGTTTTATGCCTTGGGGTTGTATGTTATTGATATAGCTCCACTAATTGTGAATAGTGGCCAATAGCTTAATGGCCTAGGATTCTATATTACTTATACTATTCCACAAGTTGAGAATAATGGCCAGGAAATTTATTTTGTGGGATTATATATTATCAATACCATTCCATCGGTCAAAAATAGTGAGGTTTATGAAATCAACATGAATAAGATTATGGATCTTAGTTATATCATATTATCATACCTAAATTCAATTCTCATCTTGGACCACTTTATGCTAATTCGTATGTAGGCATGTTCTTCTATGTGACATTATGAAACTATGCAACCTTATTATGACTACATTGTTACCTTACTCAGTATGTAGCATAGTAATTATCCTTTTTATAGGTTCTGCTCATTTCCATGAGTAGATGACCCAAATAATTGCATGCAGGTCTTTGAGGACCCATTAGAGGATTTTGTTGCTTATAATGGTTTTCTTGGGGAAGAGTGACCATGATTTTTGTAGGACTTGGAGTGTAGAGTCATGTTATCTAAATCATAGATTTTGGTTAGATACCTTGGGAGTACCTTATTCCCAATGTACCTATTTTAAGTATTTTGATTTTATAATTGGAGTTAACCTCCAAACTCTTGTTTAAGTTTATGAATATATATTATTCCCTATTTATCATATTTTAAGTTTAATTTTTTACCTTGTATTTGCTAGAAGTATGACATGGTGAGCTACACTTATATAGGGTTTGGCGGTAACATTCAATTATATTATTTTTATGCTTCTATTTAAAGAAAATTAGTTGTAAATTTTTGGTATTACAATTAATTTTATTACTATATAACATAAATTCTTTGAAGTGCTCAAGGGTAGATGGTGTAATGAAAACTACTAGAAACACTTTATCCTCATCATCAAACTTAGCAACCAAATATTTTAGGTCAGTAATAATAGACTTAAAATCATTAAGATAAGATTGAATGGGAGTATCATTGATCATATTGATATATAAAGACAATCTTTAACTGAAATGAATTTTATTTTTTAGACACTTGATCATATAGATGGATTATAATCTAGGTTAAAGCATACTAGCATGAAGCAACTTAGTGAACTACTTCATGAACTACCTTTTTTGAAAGAGATATTTGGATTGTTGAAGGTGCCTTGTTATCCACCTCTTTCAAATTCTCATCATCATCAATCTCAAATTCTTAGATTTTCCACCTATCTTATGACTTAGATGTTCAAAAAAATACATATGGGTCACATGAAGAAAAACTAAGATAATTTTTTTACTAGAGCTTACAAAATCTCCACTTATATATTTATGGTATTACTTGATGAAACCTGGAAGGGTTTCACAGAAATTTCGCCAGATCGCAAACAAAATTGAGCACGGGGGTCGATTCACCGAAACAATCAGCCTAAGGATTTTCTCCAAAGGAAGATTAGAAAACTCAGAGCGTAGTTGAATCAACGACTACTGAAGTTGTAGAACAGAGAAGATCAAGAAGAGATCGAGAAGAGATTGAGGAGAGATCAAGAAGAAATGCGAACGAGGAGGTCGCGAGAGCGATGAGAGAGAGAGAGAGAGAGAGTTCCAGAAAATTATCTCAAAATGTATTCAACAAAAAGTGTGTGATATAGTCGGTGTATACGTCTTATATATATGGCGTATACAATATAAAAGAAAGACATACAATATACACGATCGCAGGCCTCCGTTTCCCATACAAATCACCCCAAATACAGCCCAAATGATCAGCTAAGACATATACAACATGGGTCGATAGCTGGTCAAAGAAACAATCCAAATTTACAAGATTATTACAATGCATAATAATCCAAAGTAATGGATTTACAAATAATTCCCATCAGCTAAAATATATAATAGCTAATCATGGTTACCAAGGGTTGAGTAATCCACATTCCAACTAACCCAATAATTATGGGTCGGGTGGCAGATTACACAACCAGCTTAATCCCCATTAGCCAAATTTGCGGGCGAATGCATCACAAGGGATTTTCTACAAATTAATACAACATAATTTCTGTAACAACTCCCAGCAGCAGCTACAACAATCTCTTGATCCATTCCCATGTTTTGAATTAATTTCCTAAACAATCACACAATAAGAAAAATAATGATAGGTACAACATAATCTATAACAATTAATAGAATTATTTAAATACAAATTTTGGAGATATATATCATTCCCCTCTTCTTGGAGAGGTTTCGTCTCTGAAACCTGATTAAGACCCATAAATGGACTAAGATCAGCAACATTAAAAGAATCACTAACATTACCAAACTCAACAGGTAAATCAGTTTTATAAGCATTATCATTAATTCTTTCTAATACAGTAAAAGGTCCATCTCCCCTAGGGTCTAATTTTGATTTTCGAAGGTTTGGAAAACGTTCGTTCCTAAGGTGTACCCAAACTAAATCTCTAGGTTGGAAAACCACTTTCTTTCTTCTTTTATTAGCATTCTCAGCCATTTGTTGAACCCTCTTAGTAATTTGTTGACTCACAGATTCATGCAATTTCTTTATATTAACAGCACAAGATTCAGCATCAAAGTTATGTAATTCGGAATTAAGCAAAGGACTCAGGTCAAGAGGAGGCAAATGATTAAAACCATACACAACCTCAAATGGAGTCTTTTTAGTTGTAGAATGTAATGTCCTATTATAAGCAAATTCTACCTGAGGCAATATATGTTCCCATTGTTTAAGATTCTTTCCAAGGATAGCTCTTAACATATTACCTAATGTCCTATTTACTACCTCTGTTTGTCCATCTGTTTTAATCACCAAGACTTCTAGCTCCCTAAAGTATTCATCCACATACCTATTTCCCTAATTCAATGTCTGTAACTTCTTATGTAATTCCCTATAATAGTAACTTGGAACAAACCTTTTCCTCATTAGAATCTTAAATTCATCCCATGTTTGTATAGGTGGTTCTCCACTCCTACGACTAGTTAAGACAAGATTGTGATACCAAGAAGATGCATATTCTGTAAATTCCACTATTGATACCTTAATTTTCTTCTCATTAGAATAATTATGACATTCAAACACTAATTCTATCTTTCTTTCCCACTCAAAATAATAATCAGGATCATTTCTTCCATTGAATCCAGGTATGTTAAACTTAAGATTACTTAGGTTCCTATCAACTAGGTCTAATTCTCTTTCTTGTTTATTATTCTGTTTAGGTCTCCTATCACTATTATTGGATATTTGATCTTCTAATTCTTCTAAGCTATTTAAAGGTGGAATCCTAGTTCTAGGGTCAATGGGAGCCCTTCCTAATACCCCAGCATGTTGATTATCTACCCTATTATTTTGCAATTCATTAATCCTTATTTCTTGTTCTCCTATCCTCTGTTCTAGATTAGCAGACAAAACAACAAGTTGGGCAGTCATTTGCTCTTGAAAAGTCCTAAGAGTTTCGAATAAATCATTGCTAGATACTGAGACAGATTGATTAACAGATTGGCCGTTATTAGACATTATTGGATTTACTTTATGAAGTACAATATAAGACACAGATAACAGTCAGTCTAGAGCTAAAATTACTTTATTATCATCAATTCAATCAGACAGCAAATTGGTCACTACGAGGTATAAAAGATATCGCAGCACCACACAAGATTAAAGAATATATCAGAACACACAGAACGCACAATAATTTCTAGATAGTTGTTGAATCAAATAAAACAGAAAATTTCAAGAAAGGAACGATATTACCGCGAGAGCAACTTAAGCAATCAAACCAATTACGAGATAAGATCCCTCTTCTTGGAGTCCTTACCCCTTTCTAGAACCAAGGGTTAGTCGGATTTAATCACTTCCTTCGCACTCTTTCAATTGTGAGCAGAAATTATCAACTTGTAATAAAAATGTTAAATTGACAACCAAAAATTGCAGTAATTAGCAAAAGTAAGGTTCGAGTTTACCGATCAATGAGTATTCCTCGAATATCATCAAGATTCAAGAATCTTGACCAAACCCTAACTGCAAAATCGTCAAAAGCTACTTAGGGTTTCCCAAGTAGTTCCAACTTCGTTAACACAACCCTCTTGGTCGCCGGCTTAAACAAGACAAAAATCGTTTGATTTTTTTGTGAGTCCCAAACCTTAGATTCACACTTTAGAAATATGGGTTAGCGAACTCAAGAATGGTAATTAGAATAATAAAAGTTCGGTAACATACGAATTAAACCACGAGCACTCGAATAATCGAGGCTCTGATACCAAATGATGAAACCTGGAAGGGTTTCATAGAAATTTCGCCGGATCGCAAACAAAATCTAGCGCGGGGTTTGATTCACCGAAACAATCAGCCTAAGGATTTTCTCCAAAGGAAGATTAGAAAACTCAGAGCGCAGTTGAATCAATGGCTACTGAATTTGTAGAATAGAGAAGATCAAGAAGAGATCGAGGAGAGATCGAGAAAAAATGCAAACGAGGAGGTCACAAGAGAAAGTCGAGAGAGAGAGAGAGAGAGAGAGTTCCAGAAAATTATCTCAAAATGTATTCGAAAAAAAGTGTGTGATACAGCCGATGTATATGCCTTATATATATGGCGTATACAATACAAAAGAAAGACGTACAATATACACGATCGCAGGCCTCCATTTCCTATACAAATCAGCCCAAATACAGCCCAAATGATCAGCCGAGACATATACAACATGGGTCGACGGCTGGTCAAAGAAACAACCCAAATTTACAAGATTATTACAATGCATAATAATCCAAAGTAATGGATTTACAAATAATTCCCATAAGCTAAAATATATAATAGCTAATCATGGTTACCAAGGGTTGAGTAATCCACATTCCAACTAACCCAATAAGTATGGGTTGGGTGGCAGATTACACAGCCAGCTTAATCCCCATTAGCCAAATTTGCGGGCGAATGCATCACATGGGATTTTCTACAAATTAATACAATATAATTTCTGTAACAACTCCCAGCAGAAACTACAACAATCTCTTGATCCATTCCCATGTTTTGAATTAATTTCCTAAACAATCACACAATAAGAAAAATAATTATAGGTACAACATAATCTATAACAATTAATAGAATTATTTAAATACAAATTTTGGAGATATATATCATTACTATAACTTGTTATACATATAGTTTCATTCTATTTTGTACATCAATTATATAAATACTCATTTTTGATAAATTTTCAAATTACATGTTATAATGTAGATTCATATGCACATTATAATACATTGAAATATGTGCATTACTATTTTATAAGCCTAGATGGTACTCCACTTATAATTAGACAACACAAAGTTGACAAGAACTTCATAAATTGAGCCGAATAATCCAAAAATAAATGCTCAATTGTGATTTGAAATTCAATAATTAATATTAACCAAAATTCATATTGAATAAACCTAAAAATAGCCCCAAGATAGCCAAATTCAATAACGAACTATATGAGAAATAACTCATATCAAACACTAGCCATACCCGAGCATAAAACCAAATCGAATTAAAGTCCAAGTTTATCTAATTTAACTCGTGATACAAAAAGATAATATTTTACCTTAATAAATATCTACTTAAATATCAATTGGATATTTTGTTTTATATTAGATTTCATAATAATGAGAATATTCTACTCAAACCATATAACAATAGATATTTATAACACTCCCACAATTCACTACTGAAAAAATTTATTTAATAAAAAGGTTTAATAGGAACGAGATAACAAAACCGTAAATTCTAGGGATATCACCACCACACTTAGTACTAAACCGGTTCACTTCTACCGTTCCAATACCAAGTGCGAGGGTCGAAGAGGATTATTCTTAAATACAATTCAAGATTTAAAACAAGAATTCATAAAAGAACTAGAAAGTTCATAACATGGAAATCAAAGAATGCGTAAAAAGTTTATAATCCAAAGGAGTACATAATTAAAGTTTCCAAAGGAATAGAAAGTATAATAAGATAAAATAGGGCAAAAAATGATGATACAGATTAAAATGAATAAAAGATAGAATCAGCCAGATCACTCTTGACCCCCAAGACAAGTCCAGGTTCAACTCTCAGTCATGCTCAATGCCTCGTAAGTGTTGTAGGCATCAAAGAAATCATCACCTACTTACACAAACTCAGGTGGCCCCTCTACTCATGGGAATGAGCAGCACCCATGAAACGGGTGGTCAATGCGCTATGTACTGAGTAAAGTAACCATATGGGTAAAACCAACTGGAAACACGCAAGTAAGGCCATGCAAGAGAATAAACACATAAGGTGTACAAGATAATAATCTAGATTTACAAGATTAGGCCGAACTTATATTAATGATTTATCTTACATCTCTTTTATGTTAATTCCATGAGAGTACGGGAACCCCACTATTATAGCTGGTGGACTGGAAATACTCCACAGGACTACCATTATAGTCGGTGGATCGGAATCACTCAGTAGGGTAACACGCACCTAACCACTATTATTACCGGTGGACCAAAAATTATATATATAACCTTAATGGCCACGACTCGCATGGTGTTCCACTATAAATAATTAGTATCTTTCCATGCCTTATACTTCTGGTTCACACATTTTTCATATTAATTCCACGTGAGTACAAGAACCCCACTATTATAGCCGGTGGACCGAAAATACTCCACATAGGGCAAAACACACCTAACCATTGTTATTATCGGTTGACCACAAAATATATATCCGCACTGGCCCCGACTCACGAGGTTTTCCACTATAAGTAAATTTTATATTCCCATGAATTATTACTATATAAGGTTTGGTTTATCGAGCCCGGAATCTCCCATTATTATAGCTAATGGACCAGAACACTTAGTAGGGAAAAATGCTCCTGATCACTATTAGAGCCGGTGGACCGAAAAATCATTCAGCAGGGCAAAACTCACTTGACCACTATTATAGCTGATGGACCCAATAATATATATAACCTCACTAGGCCCTAGCTTGATAATCTTTCACTTTAAGTGCTTAGTGTTTTATTGTATCTTATTCCACACACAACCCCGACTAGACATGCACAACCCACTTGACTTTCCGACAATCCTGTCCCATATCTTGGGACTTTTACTCCTTCTAGTACATCCAAATATCCTTTCTCACTCTTTCCTCATTACCAAAAATACTCACATCGAGGCCCATTTTCCATATTTCTGAATCAACTTACTATAACTCTCTAGGGTTTTCTACTCCTCTAATTTGGCCTATATGACCCAACCTCCCTCTATTCCATACAACTCATACTCCTCTAATTTATTGCTTCACTAGATTCATCTCTAAGCACCACATTTTACTTCCCATGTAATACATGTGGCCACAAAACCCTAGTTGGCCATCCCAAAACTCTAGCAACTATCTTTCCCAATACGATGTTATTCATTCATCATTCTTACCTACCATCACCTCTTCCACATGACACATATCCAACACAACCCATGATCCCTGAGACTTCCTTACATATTTTTCCACTCACCATAAACCCAAAACTCTTTGTTATTACCAAATCCATCACTTACATTGATCCACACTTGACATTACAACCACACTATCTAACTCCCATACATGATCACTAAAACCCTAGATAGTTCCCCGAAAACCCTAGTACTTCTACTTTCTTTTATGTCACTCACTCAACACCTAAATACATTCTTCTCACTTAACTCACTTTCCCCCCCCTATGTGACACCCCTTCCATCTTTTATCCTCATTCTTACCATTTTTGTTAATGTTTCCTCCCTTACACATTTCTTTCACTTAAGGTTACCTCCCAAAACCCTAGTCAAATCCCCCATGCATTATTACATCATCCCATGTACTATTTTCCATATATGGACTCCAATCACCCTAAAAATTCTTCCCTTACCTCATTCGTTCCTCAAATCAACTTTTCCCATGTAAAAGGCATCCCCATGCAAACCTTAGACTTCCCATGCATGTTTGATCCATTCCCTTAATTTCATTCCTATTATTCCTCATATTATCCACCCATAGGTCATAAGATAATTAGTCAATCATTACCATTCCCTAGTCAACTCACTTTCCTCATTCTTTTCCATTTCTCTCACAACCGCATCATACTACTTAGGACCTCCTATCATACATGTCATGAGGGGAATTATTACATAATCACAAATCAAGTACTAGTAATAACATCACATTACACATATCATTAACACATGCAACTTACCTTAACTCCATGCTTAGCAAGCTACCACAAGAAGATGATAATATAGAATATAAAATATAAAGCACACCCATCAAACCAACACACATAGCATATTCTTACACATAAAAGCCTTAAACATATCCTTACCTAATATGACACCAGACTTGGAGCACGCTACTATGCCTCATTAGGGTTTTGACTTGATTCACCTATAAGAGGGAAATACTATATGTTAATCTCCCTCTTACCAAAATTACCATCATTTCCTATCTTACCCTTATCATGACCTAATATTAGGGTTAATAATAGTATTGGTTGTTTTATAAATAAAAGTAGGGTTATTATCCTTTAAAGTAGCTAATCATGCTACTATTAATCAAAATTGGTCTTAGAAGGTATATTGGTTCATGTTAGAGTAATTATAGTGATATTCATATTATTAAAGGCAATAGTTTCAATATTAATACTACTACTACTACTACTACTACTACTACTACTACTACTACTACTACTAATAGTAATAATAATAATAGTTGTAGTGATAATACTAATAGTTGTAGTGATAATACTAATAACAACTCAAACCCTAGTAGTAATAATAATGGTGATATTAGTAATATAAAAGTAGTGACCATAATGATACTTATATTGATAATGCTAGTAGTGGTAATAGGTTAGTGATTATGAAATATTAACAATAATAACAAGGTAATAATAATAGTAGTAGTAGTAGTAAAAATAAAAATAAAAATAATAGTAATAGTAATAATATTAATAATGGTTCCACTTTTAAGGATAATGCTAATAAAGGTCCTAGTAGTCATAATAGTAGTAGCCTTGGTGATAAAATGGTTAAGTATAATAATAATAATAATAATAATAATAATAATAATAATAATAATAATGTTAAGAATAATAATAATAATAATAATAATAATAATAATAATAATAATAATAATAATAATAACCGAAATGATAATAGTAATATAAGGGTTCAAATATTTACCATAATAATAAAGGTAGTCTTAATAGGCCAAAGATAGCATTAATAGTAATAGTAAGAATAATAATGAGAATAACAATAATAATAATGATAATCATAATAATACTAAAGTTGTATACCTGTAATAATAATAACATTAGTTAGAAATATTTTTGAAGTTAGGTTAAATAATAATAATGATGACATAACAATAATAACAATAATAATAATAATAATAATAATAATAATAATATTATTATTATTATTATTATTAAGGAAGGTACTTATTAATACTATTAAAAATAGATAATACTTGTATAAAATGGGTTTAGGGGTTGGGAAGGTTAGAGTACTACCTAAGGATGGTGGCAGCACCGCTGGCGGCAGCGGTGGAGGGAAAAGAGAGGTGGAGATATGGTGGTATAGGCTAGAGGAGAGGGAATGAGGGGTGATTGAGGTGGTGGAGGGTGCCTCAAGTGGAGAGGGGTGGAATGAAGGTGGTGGTGCATCCAAAGGTGGCGGCGCACAAGGGCGGGTGTGGGGGCCAAAGGTGGTAGAGGAAGGAGAAGGGAGAAGGAGAGGGAAGTAGGGAGAGATGGAGGTATGGGGAGGTAGAGGAAGGTCCCCTAGTTGTTTTGAAGGGTAGAGAGGGCATTGGTTGCGATAGAATTGGTGCGAAGGGCAGCAGGGGGTCGAAGTGGGCTAATTGGGAGGCTTTTGTAGGGAAAATCGAGGGAGGAGGGAGGTGTGGTTGGGTAGAGGGTGATGTAGGGAACGCTTAGGTGGGTGGAGTGGGTGGTAGTGATGGTTGATGGTGACAAAACGGGCGTCTGATCGGGTGGTGGTGCAAAGGTCAGGATCTCTTGGCTGGAAATATAAAGGCTCAGTTATGGATACCTATGGGGGTATTTATAGGCCAAATTGAGGGGGAAATGATGAAGGAGGAAGAGGATAAGAGGGAGAAGGTGAGGCAGGTCGCCATCCAGGTTTGGCAGGCCGGTGCAGGCCTACGAAATTGCAAGGCAAGTTTGGTCAAGGGAGAAGAAAAGGAAACGGAAGGTGTGCATGAGGAGGGAGGACAGTTTGGTTGGGTTGAAATTGGAAAGAAAACGATGGGGGAGAGAGCTGAAGGTTGGCTGGATGGAGTTGATGGCTATTGAAGGCATGGCTATAGGTTTCAGATCTACAGGTCACGTGGTGAAGAAGAAGGAAAGGGAAAGGAGTGGATCGGGCGGTCTAGGGAGGAAAGAAAAGAAAAATAAATAAGCCGATTGGTCGGGTGACAGGCAAAGGAAGGGAGGTGAGGCGTGTGGGTTAGGCCACATCGAAGGAGAAAGGGGGGAGGGGATCGAGTCGTGCCGCTGACCCATTTCGGGGGAAGAAAAGAAAAAGAAAAGGAGAAAGCCGAGAAAGAAAGAAAAATGGAAACGAAGGAGAAAAAGAAAAGAAAAGAAAAATGAAAAGGAAAAAATAGGTTGGTTGGGGTATTTTGGGTATTTTGGTATTCTTGAATATTAAAAATTAATAATATTTAAAATGATAATAATATATAAATTCCTTTTTAGCTTAATTTGGCTATTTTGAATAAATTTTCCTTAACTTCCATGTTAATTAGAAAATGCCCTAATTTTTCCTAAATAATTTATTTATTATTTTCACCTTTATTTGCCTTAATTAACTCCCCTTTATTTTAATAAAATAATTTATTTACTTAATTTTTCAAATAAATCCTTATTTTGTCATAATTCCCTAAATTAGGGTTTTGGGGTATTTCATCGCTACCGCCTTAAAGAAAGAACTCGTCCCCGAAGTCACTTACAATTTCCTAGGGTTAAGGCCTGAACGTCCTAAGTGGATAGGGACACAACTATTATGAGTAACTATACAACTACCCCCTTAAAGAAAAACACACTAGGGATGGTCATACCTATAGCAAAGAATTCTGGATACACTTCACGCATGTCCTTCTTAGCTTCCTAGGTGGCTTCTTCACCTCCATGCCGACTCCATTGGATCTTGACAAGAGAAATTCTACTTGTGCCGGTCTTCCACAGCTTGGTATTGAGGATTTGCACTAGTAGTTTTTCGTATGTTAAGGAGTTGTCTAATTCCATCTCATCTAGGCGGATCACATAAGACTGATCAACAATGTACGTTCGCAACTACGAGATGTGGAATCCATTGTGAACTCGTGCCTACTCTAGAGGAAGAGCCAATCTATAGGCAACCTTGCCTACGCTCTACAGGATCTTAAAGGGGCTAATGTACCTTGGGCTCAGCTTGCCCTTTCTAGTAAACCTTTGAACGCCCTTTGTGGGGGGACCCTCAACAATACCTTTTCGCCAGGCTTAAAGTCACTATCACAGTGTTTTCGATCCGCATAACTCTTCTGTCTCATCTGGGCTTCTCTCATCCGATCCTAAATCTGACGGACCTATCTAGTCATCTCCTCGATCATCTCGGGCCCCAACACTATTGTATTACTGATATCACTCCAGCACAAGGGAGTCCGACATTTTCGCTGGTACAAATCTGCAAAGGGAGCCATCCTAATACTGGCGTGGTAGTTGTTGTTGTACGAGAACTCTATCAAATGCAGGCGTTCCTCCCAAAAACCCAAAAAATCCATCACATAGGCCCTTAACATATCCTCTAGGGTCTGTATAGTCCGCTCTATCTGCCCATTCGTGGCAAAGGTGGAAAGTTGTGCTCATCTTCAACTTTGTCCCTAGGACCTCCTTTAGCTTCCCCCAGAAATGAGATATGAACCTCGAATCCCTATCTGACACGATATCAGCTAGAACCCCGTCATGACTAACTTCGTCCCTAGGACCTCCTGTAGCTGATCCATACTCCATGTGGACCTCATGGGAATAAACACGACTGACTTAGTTAATCTGTCCACGATAACCCAAATTTTGTCACTACCACTCCGAGTCCTTGGTAACCTACTGATGAAATCCATAGAGATGGAGTCCCACTTCCATCTTGGTACCTCCCAGGGCCGAAGCAATCCCGCCGGCCTCCAATGTTTGATGTTAACCTTTTGACACACCAGACATCGAGACACGAACTCAAACACTTCCCGCTTCATGTGAGGCCACTAGTAGACCTTTTTTAGGTCCTTGTACAACTTATCTCCCCCAGGGTGGACTAAATAAGGGGTCTAATGCCCTTCCTCCATAATACGACGCTTCAATTCCGAATATCTCTACGGTACACATTAGTAACCCTTGAATAAAAGGATTCCATCCTCATGAATGCTGAACCCTTCTACTTGACCTTCCTACATCTTTTATCAGATCCTCTCAAGCTTGACATCTCCGATCTGCCTGACATGGATCTCCTCAAAAATGATGGGAGTGAGTGTCAGGGTGCGCATACGGGCCTCAAGGCCCCCTTGTTGAATAAGTTCAACTCCCAATTCTAACATCTCACCTATCACCCTATCAACAACTACACAACAAAGTGTAGAATGTGAGGTCTTCCTGCTCATAGCGTGTGCCACTATGTTGGCCCTTACCCTCATGGTAGGTCAACTCTATATGGTAGTCCTTAACAAGATCCAACCACCTCCTCTGTCTCATTTTGAGCTCCTTTTGGGTGAAAATATATTTGAGACTCTTGTGGTCTGTAAAGAATCTGCACTTTGTCCCATATGAATAGTGCCTCCAAATCTTTAGGGTAAACACCACAGCATCCGGTTCCATGTCGTAAGTAGGATAGTTCTATTCATATTGCTTCAACTGTCAGGAGGCATATGAGACCACCTTGTCCTTCTGCATCAACACACACCCAAGTCCATGCTTAGATGCGTCACTATAAACCTTGAACCCCTCTGACCCTTCTGGTAGAGTCAACAAAGGTGTTTTGGCCAACCTTCTCTTCAACTCTTAGAAGGCTCCCTCACAAATCTTGTCTTACTTGAACTTTGTAGTCTTCTTCAGGAGGTTGGTTAATGGTTGGGCAATTTGGGATAAATTTTGCACGAACCTTTTGTAATACCCGGCCAATCCCAAAAAACTCTAAACCTCTACTATATTCACAGGGGACTTCCACTTTGTGATGGCCACAATCTTGGCTAGGTCTTCAACCACTCCCCCTACTGCTACAATGTGTCCAAGGAAAGCCACCTCTTGAAGCTAGAGTCTGAACTTTGACAATTTTGCATACAGGTGATGCTCTCTTAGCAGACTCATAATAGTGCAAAGGTGTTGCTCATGCGCCTTCTTCCCTTGGGAGTACACTAGGATGTCATCAATGAACACCACAATGAATTGATTGAGGAATGGCTTGAATATCCTCGTCATTAGATCCATAAAAACCGTAGGCACATTTGTGAGCCCAAATGGCATCACTGTAAACTCATAGTGTCCATACCGGGTGCGGAAGGCGATCTTCATAGGGATGGAAATTTTCCTCTAAGATTCGGGCCCCATCGAGGATTCCCTATTCGGGTTTGGGTTCGAGGAGAAAATTAGGGGATTGGGTTCGGGTTTGGGGATTAACGGGGATTTTTTTGGGGACGGGTTTGGGGTCCCCATCCCCGAACAAGCCCCAAATATTTTTTTATATAAAAAAGGCTTGATGATCGGGGATGGGATCGGGGATTGTGTATAAAGTAGGGTTTTTGTGATTGGGTTGGGTTTTAAGGCCAGGGAATAAATCGGGGATCAGGTCAGGTTTGAGGATTTTTTTTTTCTTATTGGGTTCGGGGATGGGGTCCCCATCCCCGACTAGCCCTATTTCCATCTCTAGGTCTTCATAATTTCAGCATTAGTGATCCTCAATTGGTGGTACCCAAACCTCAGATCAATCTTCGAGAATACTATGGCACCCTTCAACTAGTCAAAAAGGTCATTAATTCTCAGAAGCGGGTACCGATTCTTCACCGTCAATTGGTTCAATCCTGGGTAGTCGATGCAAAGACAGAGACTGCCATCCTTCTTCTTCACAAACATCATATCACATCATAATCGCCACACACATATATATTATACTTATGCTATAAGGAAACACATGAGCATACCTCAACTCCAAGCTTCATTACACATAAGAAAAGTTTAATGATAACCATAAGGTACATAACATCCAAGCATACAAGTCACACAATACACATAGGCTTTAGCTACATCCTTACTTAAAACGAAGTCGGGCTTTCATGAGGTGGATGGAGTTTGCATGGGGGTGATTGTTATGTGAGAAAAGTTAGTTTAGGGTGTAAGTATGGTAATGGGAGATTTATGGAGTGATTGGAGACTTGGGATGAAAAATAGTACGTAGGTTGGTATAAGGGTGTATAGGGGACCTGATTAGGGTTTTAGGAGGAAACCCTAATTTAGGGGAACATGTGGAAGTAAAACAATTAAGGAAGAGTGGAGTATAGGATAAGAGTGAAAATTCATTATATGAGGGATGAGTATGCGTGCCATGGGAAGGAAGAAATGTTAGGTGAAAAATAGAGAGGTTACTTGTGGGGGAATAAAGGTGCTTGGGTTTGGAATGACCAACTAGTGTTTTCTGGTCACATGTGACATCGATGAGTAAAGTGATATGATTTGGGTTGTATCTAAATGAGATGAGGTGTTAGGCAATAAATGAAATAAAGGTAGTGTAAGTAAGAGGAAGTTGTGCCAAATAGCTCTAATTAGGGTTTTCAAGGGAAAACCCTAGAGGATGATAGTAAGTAGAGTTGGATGTCATAAGGTGATTGGCCTTAACCCACACCCTTAGGAGTTGGGTTTTCAGTGTGGGTAAGTGGAAGGAAGAATGGGTATCGAGGTGTGATGGGAGGTACAGGAGTCTCAACATATGGGATGGGCCCTCTTGGGAGGATAGAAGTAAAGGGTTGGTGACATACATGTCAATGGTGAAAGTTTTATCAAATAAGATAGGAATAAGATACTAACCATTTAAAGATGAAGTTTATTGAGTCGGGCCTAGACGGATCCAGCGATATAAAAGTGGACAAGTGCCGAGGTGCCTTGGAGATCAATCCAACGTATATAATAGTGGTTAGGTGCGTTCTGTCCTATAAGTGACCAATCCACCAGCTATAATAGTGGGGGACCTCGAGCTCAATAAATCACACTCTAAGTTGAAATGAACAGTGGGAAAGATACTATGTAATTACATTGGAACACCATGATAATCGGGGCCAGACTGATCCATCTACATAATAGTGGCAAGGAGCACCTTGCCCTAGAGACCGATCCACTAGTAAAAATAGTGGTCAAGAGCGTTATACCCTGTATGTTTCTGATCCACCAGCTATAATAGTGGGGTTCCCACACTCACATGGATTGATAAAAATTATGATTTGAAACAATTCTAATTACCAGAGATCTAAAGAATAAGTTTATCTAGACCATAGTCGGCCTTCATTATCTGTATTATTGTATGCTGCCTATATGATCATGTTATGCTGTATGCTTTGCATGTTTGGCCTTAGTGCATGGTTACCTTGATCAATATGTAGTGTACTGACCACCCGTTTCATGGGTGCTGCTCATTCCCACAAGCAGAAGACCCATATAAGTTTGTGCAGGTAGGATATGACGTCTTCAATGCCTACAATACTTATGAGGCCTTGGGCAGGGCTGAGATTTGAGCCTAGACTTGGCCTGGGGATCGAGAGTGACCTGGCCAGACTCTATATTTCCTTTTCTTTTACCATATGTCCTTTGTATGCTAGTTATGTTATGTCGTATGGTATTTTATATTTTGGAAAACTTTAGTCACTTACTCCTTGGGTTGTAACTCTTAAACTGCACTCTAATTTCTGTATGGTGATGATTGATTTCTTTCATGGATTCTCATTTTTTATTAATGACTTGTGTTTGGTGTTAATCACGTTCAGGAGAATTTACAGCTTTGTTATTTTGCTTCTATTAAACCTTCTCATTAAAATAAAATTTTTAAGTAGTAAATTTTGGGGGTATTACAATAATACTAAAATAATAAGAGTCTTATGTTAGATTCTTAATCATGCTTTAACTTTCTTATGATGAAACTAGTGACATCATAGTCTAATAGTTATATATAGTAGGGGCCTTGGGTATCAAATGCCATATGTTTGAATTTTCTATCTCTCAATATTGTATACCTTTATGGTGATATAACATATGTATGGTGATTTCTACTAACCATCACACTCTCTATAAACTTTCCTAAAATGAGATTATTGGAATATAAAAAAAAATAAAATATGGGAAAATTATCAAGCGTTATAATAATAATAAAATAACTTGTTGCTAATAAGTAACATATGATAATAAATATGGTCAAATAACCTTATATTCCAAAAAAAGTCAACAAGAATTTTGTATTTTATTTTGATAGTATATGTTTTATGAGTAATTCCATAGTTTCCCTATAAACACCTGTACATACTAATATCTTGCTACCTTATCACAACAACAACTTAATTGAATCTACATCAAGTACTAATCTTTTAAAAAAGAAAAGTTAAATATATATTATAATAAATAAATTAATCTAATTACATGGAATTAGCCTCAATTAAACAAAGAATAATAATGTCATAAAGATGAAATATTCCAAAAACTCAACTTGTTTTGTATATGAAATTAACCAATGATAATATGAATTCTAAACCAATTTCATCCATACTTAGTATAACTTTAAGTTTACATACTTAAAGTGATTCAAAAATGAATAAAATCATTAGAATCAATATTAATTCAACTCAGTATCCATTCAAGATAATATTTAACCCAAAATAAAAACAATTATATAATATATGAAATTGGTGTATATCCTTAAACCTACCCAAACCAAAACAAACTTGACTTACTCCAAACTTGAACCAATTGTACATTGAACCCATATATGAAATCAAGCATCCCAAATAATCACCATTCCAAGATGGAATATATTCAATATAGTCGTATGTTGATTCATCAAGAATAATAATTAGAATAGATATGTGGAAGCTTACCTAATTCTATTTGAATCACAATATCAAATACCGTTGAATCTAAAATACAATCTAAACGAATGGCATTGTGGTCTTTCAGATATAGCACACACTCATCTTATTTCTAATAGTTGTTCCATCCTTATGTTAGAGTCATAACTATTGTTGTATATGAACTCTACCAGATGTGGAATATCCTCCTAATTACCTTAAAAATCCAAAGCAAAAGCTCATAGCATGTCCTTAATAATTTGGATCATCCTCTCAATCTGGCCATATATAGCTTTGTGAAAGGTAGTGCTCATCCTTAACTTTTTGACCATAACCTACTGGATCTTCATTCAAAATTGCAAAAGAAATCTCGAATCCCTATAAGAGACTATGTTGGTAGATATACTATGCCTACTCACCAAATGCTTCATGTATGCTTTTGCTAATTGATCTATGCTTCATGTTGACTTTATCAGCACAAAAACTACTAATTTTAGCAAATAGTTGATGATGCCTCAAATCTTATAACATCCACTTTGAGTCCTGGGTATTTCACTCACAAAATCCATGGAGATGGAATCCCACTACCATCTCATAACATCTTAAATTTAGACCAATCATGCAGGACTATGGTGATCTATCTTGACCTTTTAGAAACTTTGACATCTTCACACAAACTCTTTTGCCTCTCAATTTATTCATGGCAGCTAATAGATCTTGTTAAAGTTTTTATACAATTTATTCACTCCTAGGTGGATCAAACATAGAGTACACTAACCCTCTTCCAAAATCCACCATTTCAAAGAGGCAAAACTTTTGGTCATATATCAATGACCCCTATAGTGAATTCTACCATAATCATGAATTAGGAAACCCTTAACACTAGAATATTGTATTTTTTGTCAAATCCTCTCAAGTTTGACATCCTAAGGCTGTTATGCCCAAATCTTGTTGGATAGAATTAGTGTAATTATCATATCACTCATCCAAACCTATTGAATTGGTTATATCCCCATATCACCAAGCTCCTCAAATAACCATGTAGTTACCATAAAAGAACCCAAAGATTGTGTTGTCTTCCTACTTAAAGTATCTACAACGACATTGACCTTACCCTCATGGTAGGTTAACTCGATATCATAATCTTTCACCGACTCTAGCCACCTCTTCTATCTTATATTTAATTCCTTATGAATGAATATATACTTGATACTCTTGTGGTTGGTGAAGAATGAAAATTATGTCACATACAGGTAGTGTCACCAAATCTTTAGTGCAGAGACATCTATGGCCAAATCAAGATCATGTGTTGAGTAGTTCCATTTATACTGCTTCAACTAAAGAGAATTTTAATCTAATACCTTACCATGTTGCATCATTAAAAAATCCAATTTGTTCTTGAACGTGTTACAATGACCAGAAGCCCTTCTAATCCATATGGTAGAGTCAAAATCATTGTTATAGTCAAATAAAATGCCCCTAGATGTGTCATCCCACTAAAAATTGGTAATCTTGTTTAGAATGTTCTTCAAATGATGATACACCTTTGAGAAGTCTTGAACAAGCCAGCTACACCGCCCAAACAAACCTATGAAATTATGAACTTCAAGAACGCTAGTGGGTTCCTTCCACTAAGTAACTAGTACAATCTTTGGCAGATCAATGATTACTTCTCTTACTGACACCACATTTTCCAAAAATACAACCTCTTAGAGTTAGAACTCACACTTACATAGCTTGACACACAACTTGTTCTCTTTAAGGAGTGAAAAAATTGTGTGAAGATGCTGCTTATGCTCCTCTTTACTTAGTGAGTATACAAGATGCCATCTATGAATACACCATGAATAGGTCAAGAAACAACCAAAATATCCCTGCCATCAAATTCATAAATATGAATGGTGCATTGGTGATCCCAAAAGGCATTATCATGAATTCATAGTGCACACACCATATTCTAAGGCTAGCCTTCATGATGTATGCCTCTACGATACATAACTGATGATAGCTTGACCTCAACTCAATCTTTGAGAAAATTGAAGCACTATAAAGGTGGTCAAACAAGTCATTGATCCTTATAAGTGGATATTAGTTCTTCACCATCAATTAGATTAAACCCCAATAATTAATACACAAATGAAGACACATATCCTTCTTCTTTATGACAAGAACTAGTACTCCCCATGGAGACTACCTCAAGTAGATGTACCCATGAGACACTAACTTCTCTAGCTGTGACCACAAATCCCACAATTCTACCATCACCATCCAATAGAGTGCCTTTGAATCCGGTTTAGCCGATTGTACTAGCTCGATGGTGAAGTATATCTCACACATTGGTGGCATACCTATTATATTATCTACAAATATGTCTAGAAAGTCATGAGAAACCAAAATGCCCTCTATTGATGACACACTCTTATTCAAATCTTGAATACCACATAACTATATAGGGTAACCTCCCTACACTAATTTATACATCGTATGGGTGTATACAACATTCGTTGTAGCCTAGGCTTGCATCTATAGGACATCCTAGCACCTTGATGTCCCCACAACACTATTCTCTCTAGATCACAGTCTATCATAGCTTGGTATCTCCCTAGCATTTCAATACCAAGGATCACATAAGTCTTGTAGGTCCATCTCAACTAAGTCTATAAGAATGTCTACATTACCTATCTCTAAGGTCACATATGAGTAGAGTCTAGTACAGTCTAATGTATCCATAGAAAGTAAAACCACAAATATCAACACACTAGTAGATGGAGACAAAGCATTTATGGTAAAAAAAAGTAGACATAGAGAACAACAAATTAGCTAAATCAACAATACATG
Organism: Tamarix austromongolica; assembly: GCA_039764185.1. Taxonomy (NCBI): domain Eukaryota; kingdom Viridiplantae; phylum Streptophyta; class Magnoliopsida; order Caryophyllales; family Tamaricaceae; genus Tamarix; species Tamarix austromongolica. The sequence continues at coordinate 84,357,027 of CM077818.1, read as the reverse complement.
CACTAGTAATAAAAAGGATGGAAAATGTACTACTCACCATCTCTAACTATCATTCAGCCTTTGCCTATTGATGAAATTTAGGTGCCCACCCAATTACCTTCCCTAGTATCTTCCATGATACTCTCTAAAACCATAAGTTTGTCCTCCTACATTAACTAGGGTAGATGCCATATACTACTCCTCCTATGGCTTGAAAGTTCGTAGATGATATACCTAGTGCTGGGGGTACAAGTGGTCCCTATTGTTTAAAGTGATACCTCTACTACTGACACTCAAAGGATTAGTAGCTCAATTAATTGCAAGCTCGACACTAAACAAATGTACCCTAACAGTCTCATCTTAGAGGATCTTAGCCTAAAAAATGACAAGCAAATTGCCTTGATGGTTTGAAATGTCTAATCTGACCACTTTTTTGACCCTTATGTTAAAAGGTTGAAGGCCTAGAATGGAAGCTTAATCTTCAACCTAGTAGAAGAAACTCATGCCTCCCTTGATCCAAGAATGCAAAAGTGGATCCCCTACTTAAAATAAAAGACCACTGTTAACTCACTGGTTGATATACCTAAGGAAAACATCAAAAATTCTAAAAACCAATCATATTACTCTAATACACTCCTACTCCCTTGATCCAATTGTATGAACTCCCTTGAGTGCCATGTTTAAATCCTCCCACAACATCATCAATCCTACTTATGTGCAATGACCTATCCACTAGGTGCCCTTTGATATCTCAAGGAAAAAGGTTGTTTTACCCACCTTCTTAGCTCCTAGATAATCAAATTCATTGAAATTATAATAAGGAAAAGGTTTTTATACTCACCTTCCTAGCTTTAGGAAAATTGACTACCTTGAAAGTCTTATCCAAATCAGAAACTATCCCTCTAGGATGACTGGATCCTCCTCCCTAACATCGGTCAGTGGAGGATAGCCATTAATCCTCTGAAGTAAGTCCTCTTTGATACCCTCTTATGGGGTAATGCGAAGGTGGTGGTGGTGGTTGAGGCTGAGGTGGCGGTGGCGATGGTGGATGCCAGATGAACTCAATAAAGGCCCCTTATACCTCCTCGAAGCTTTTTACATTATAGTTCAATTCCATGGAGAGCTAGCTGCAAAACATAAAAGTAATTAAGCCAAAATATTCCTAAGTTACTAGCACATAATATATATAACCACATTTAAAAGTTGTCTTGGCTATCTATTCTCGATTCTTCACAAGTTCATCCATGAATTCAACGAATCTGGTTTTCAAAATGTGAAATAGACTAATAAAATCAGATAAGAGATTATTTGAGAACCTAATTTTCAAAAATAACACATGGTTATAAAAACAAAATCTTATATAACAATTTGTAACATCCTAAAAGTTACTATTAATTTTTTTTTATTTGCGTAAGCGTAACAACAAGATAATAGGGTATTGTAGTTATATGCAATATAAGTCTGGCTTACCATACTATCCTTACATCAAATATAAGGAAAAAAAATTTAGAACTTAAATTATGATAAGGAAATAATGAGATAAATTCCATGAACATAAATAAGCATTTGGAAATTAACTCTGAGTATAATATAACAAAATATAATAAAAAGATGTCCATTGGAACAAAGAGTGTGAAAAGGTATTTGAAAAAAAGATGACAATCGAATAATGTGACTTTATGTTGAACCCCAAAGATAATATGATTATTCCTTTATGGTTAAAGCACCATAAGTAATGAAGTCATCCAAAGAATCCTTAGTGACTTACAAAGATAAAACTTGGTCATCTACTCATGTAAATGAAAATCATTCATCAAAAGGATGATTAATACACTAAGTACTAAGTAAGGGAACAACTATAATACCCCAAAATATTATCTAATCTTAATCTTGACTAATTTGCATTTTAATTTAATCAAAATCTTAATTCTATATTATTTATAATTTTTTCAAACCTAACCCTAAACAAGGATGATTGATAGGTTAATTTTTAGCCAAAATGCCTCAATTTTAAACTTAAACCTAAACATAATCCTAACCCAAAAAATTATTTTCCTCTTTCCTTTTCTTCCCTTTTTCCTATTCACTTTTCCTTTTTTTATTTCTTTTCTTTTTTCCCTCCTTCCTTTTTAACCAGCCATCCTAGCTTCTTCCTCATTTTATCTTTGAGTTATGCAAGCTTTTCTCCATTGTGCATGGTAGTCCCTTTCCATTTCAGCTCCTAGTCATGCATAATACCTCCAAAACCACCTATATTTTGACTAGGGGTGAGCATAAATTAGGTTAACCTAGAATTGTATATCAAATTGCACTAGTATAATAGGACTAGCATTGTACCATTTTCAAAAAAAGATTCTAAGTTACATGTTGTATTTGTTTGAAACAATAGGCATCCGAACCGATCTGAGTTTGACCTAGGTTTTATGATTTGGCCCAATCTCAACTAGTGTTGTAAATTTATTTATTTTTTTTAGAAAATATGGTTAAAATCAGGTCAAAATTAGATCACGATAGGATCAAAATAGGGTCAAAATATGGTAATTTTGAAAATAGGGTCAACACATGGCTGAGCTAGGGTTAGCTAAGTTTTTACATTTAGGGTCCGAATCTAGACTGTGATTAAACTAGTCCCAATTTTGGGACATAGATTAGTGAAAATTCAATGTCTGGGCCTATTTGGGTTTTGCCCGATGCACGCTCCTTACTGCCACTAACTTCTTGCAATGCCACCTCTAGCCTACACTGCCTGCACCCCCTTACCACACTAAACCCACACCTACCACCCATGCCCGAGCTGTAACACCCCCAAATTTACTACTGAAAAATTTCGTTTAAATCAAAAGTTTTAGCGGAAGCGAAAGAATTAAAACCATAAACTCGGGGGTATTATCGCCACACTTAGTACCAGACCGGTTCACTCCTACCGTTCCAATACTAAGTGCTAAGGCTAAGCTAAACCACCATCAAAACATATGTACGTAGTTAACATAGGTCATTCACGAAAATACGAGTCAACAACAATTAGGATATCGTTTAGGAATACAACTTAGAGTACGATTTAAGATTACAACTTAAAAACGCGATTCACAAAACATAAAGCGTAGTCCGAAATACAGTTAAATAAGGAAAATACGAAGTCTGAAGGTAGCAACGGAGTCCGGCCAACTCGTTCTTGATCCCCAAGTCAGGTTAGGCTCAACGCTCTGCCCCACCCGATGCCTCGTAGGTATCATAGGCATCAAAGACATGGTCTCTTACCTGCACAAGATCAGAGGGATCTTCTGCTCGTGGGAATGAGCAGCACCCATGAAACAGGTGATCAGTACGCTACGTACTGAGTAAGGTAACAGACGCGCTTAGGCCCACACACAAAGATACATAACATAGCAGGCATAGCATAGATACGTAGATAGAATGCAATAACGCATATAAACAACACAAGTTACGAACCAGATGTCACTTTTCTTTTATTAGATCTCTGATTATAATCGATCATCGTCTTATCCAAACCATGTGAGTGCGGGAACCCCACTATTATAGCCGGTGGAACGGTCACGAGGGCCATGCCTTGCCACTATTATAGTCGGTGGACCGGTCACGAGGGTAACATACCCTGCCACTATTATTCGCCGGTGGACCGGTTTGGCCCCGACTCACAAGGTATTCCACTGTAACCATTTTTATCTTTCCCATGCCATATCACATTTACGTTTGAGTTTGTTGAGCACGAAATCCCCCACTATTATAGCCAGTGGAACGGTCGTGAGGGCTTATGCCCTGCCACTATTATAGCCGGTGGAACGGTCGCGAGGGTAAGATACCCTGCCACTATTATAGCCGGTGGACTGGTCTGGGTTCGGCTCAACATCATTCTCTGTAAGTCATTAGTGCCTTAATGTATCTTATTCGAGGGCATATCTTTTGTCATGCATGGCCAGAGATCTCAACACATCACATCAAGACTGAAGACATATTCGTACTATCACATACTAATGAGAACACAAGCACGCGTCTTGATTCCAAGCCACATTACCCACGGAACAAGTAAGATAACGACATTTAAAACACAACACATAATTCATATAAAGCATCCACGACACGTAGGATACATGTCACACATCCAGTCTTAGCTATAACCTTACTCGGTTTAGGTTATCGAGCTATCTCCTACGCTTATATTAGGCCACTAAACACCCTTTGTAATTATCATACTTAACACATTTCTCGCACTGGAAACCCAAATCATGACCCTCAAACTCCACTCTCCCTCATACCTCACTCCTCCTCATTTATTCTTATTGTTTTCTTTTTCTTTTTCCACCTTCTCAAATTAGGGTTTCCTTCCCAAACCCTGGTCGGCCCCTGTGTACCCTTATATTACCCCTCGTACTATTTTTCCCCTCGAGCCTCCAAACTCCCGAACAAACTTTCCATTACCTTCCCTACGCCCCAAAGTGACTTTCCATACGTAAGGTTCGCCCCCATGCGGACCTTAACCACCCCATGCAAACCCTATCACTTCCACCATGCCAACTCTATCATTCCCATGCAAACCCTAGTTTCCCCTAGGCAACCTTACTTTCTTCCACTCTTCTATATATTTAATTCCCCTTTTTCCTCATCATTTCACAGATTACAGATTACCTAGGTCGCCCATACCTACGTTAGCCAGCGTACTTCCCTTTGGTTATCTTAGTCGCTTATTTTTCTCTTTCAAGCCCCCACTCCCCAACTCCTCACCAAAGCACCTAGCATACATGTCACCTCACACCACATCATCTTTGTACCATACCATATTAGTACATATAGACAAGAGCACGGGGACATACCTCGGTTCCAAGCTGCTACATAAATAAACAGATAACATACAGATTATAGCATACAACCGCATAAGGCATATAAGACAGGTAAAACATGCAATACACACAGGTGACCTTAGCCTCGTCCTTACCTAACACGACACCGGTCTTGGAGCACGCTCCTACGCCTCCTCCGGGTGTCGACTTGACTCGCCTATAAGAGGGAAAACTGGGGTTACTTTTCCTCTGACCAAAACACTATTCTTTTCTACCTTACCCCTATTCTTTAACTTACCATTAGGGCTAAGAATAATAATATTACTTTTATAAGTGAAGTATGGTCAATATTCTTAAAGCAGTTAATCATGCTACTACTAATAAAAGTAGCTACAATAATTTAAAGTAATTTTAATAATATGTATTATTAACGGTAGTAGTTCAATGTTACTAATAATGATGATAGTAGTAGCGATAGTAAGGTTAGCGGTATACGAAATATTACTAATAGTGACAAGGAACTAAAATAATAATAATAATAATAATAATAATAATAATAATAATAATAATAATAATAATAGTAATAATAATAATAATAATGATGATAATGAAAATGATGATAGTAATAATAATAATAGTAATAATAATAATAATAATGATAGTAATAATAATAATGATAATGATAATAATAATAATAATAATAATAATAATAATAATAATAATGATAACCATGATAATAATGATAATAGTAATACTATTAATAATAACGATCATGATATTAAAATAAAGATACTAAAGTTATAGGTCACTAATATTAGTAATACCAACAGTTATAAATGTTCCAAGGTTAGGTTAAATAATAATAATAATAATAATAATAACAATAATAATAATAATAATAATAGTAAGAATAATACTAATAATGCTACTAAAAATAATTAGCATTTGTATAGTAAAGGTTTAGGGGCTGGGGAGTTTAGAGAACTACCTAGGGGTGCTGGTGGCACAGGTGGCGGTGCACGGCGGCGACGGTGGCGGCGGCGTAGGGGGGAGAAGGAAGGTGGAGAGGTGGTGGAGGGGAAAGGAAGGGAAATGAGGGTTTGGTAGGGGAAACAGAGAGTCTAGGGAGGTTGGGGAAGCTCCCTTGGTGGTTTTAGGAGGTAGAGGGGGTGCTGGGAGTGGCGGCACGGCGGTGGGCGGCGGTGCGAAGGGTGGCGGGGTTTGGGGTTAGCTTGGTCGGGATGGGTGCTTTCCACGCCTGGGGCGGTGCGTGAAGAGCAAACCGAGGGGTGAGAGAGGCTTGGGTAGGTGGAGGGTGATGCAGGGAAGGGTTTCGGGGGTGGATCGAGCGGCGGAGATGGGCGACGGCGACGGGACGGCGATCCGAAGAGGGGGCGGCGCAAGAGGTGTTTTCTGGGTATAATTTTTGAAAGAGCCTGACGCTGGGGCTCGTGGGGGTATTTATAGGCTTGAATTGGGGAAAATCGAGAGAGGGGACAAGGGAGGACAGGTCAGGCGGCATTTGGGGCACGCCGGCAGGTAGGGGCGGCCGACGCAGGTCTGCCATGGCAGACCTCTGCGCTGGTCGGGAAAAGGAGAGAAAAGGTGTGGGGTGGCCTAGGGATGATGGGGGGTGTAGGCTGGTCGAGGGAGGGTGGCCAGCAGGGCAGAAAAGGGGAAGGCGGCGTGCAGGCGGCGCGGCAGACGGTCGACGCAGGAGGGCGGCGTGTTGCAGGTCGCGCGCGTGAGGAGGAAGGAGAAGGTGGCCGGACCAGCGGTCCGGGGAGAAAATAAGAAGAAGGGGGTAGACCGGCTGGTTCGGTAACGGTCAAAGGGCCCTACCAAAACGCGGCGTTTTGGGTGAGTTATGGACAAAACGCGGCGTCGGGTATAGTTGGCAGGCAACGGTCACTCTCATTAATCGGGGTGCAGCGTTTCGGCGGAATGGGGGGCGAAACGCTGCGTTTCACTGTGGCGAGGGAGGCCGAGCAGCGCTGGGCCACGGGGAAGGAGAGGAAGAAAGGGGGTTGGGCCGGGGCTGGCCCAACGGCGAGAAAGGGGGAGAAGAAAAGGAAAAGGGAAGAAAAAGGGAGAAAAATTTATTTATGTTATTTTATTTTATGTAAATGTTTAGAGTATTTACCTTAGGTACTTAGAGTAAGAATATTTAAATAATTAAATAAAATATTTATCCCCCTTTTTAGGCTAATTTAGGGCCCAAAATTATATATATATATATATATTTGTATAAAGATACCCTTGTAATTTATCTCAAAATTCCTATTAGCTTGCCCTACAAAAATCCTTTTTAATTTATAAAGAGTAATATATTAAATAAATTCCCCAATAATCCTTATTTAAAGACTTATTTCCCAAAATAATTAATTCTAGGGTATTTCACGAGCCCCTTACGCTTTGGCTTCCATCTCCCTCACTTCAATCCCATGCACCTATATGTTTATGTGCACCCTTTCCTTATCTTCCCCTCTATTTCCCTTCCTTTTATCATCGAGAAGCTTAGATGTCCACCTCCTCTTCATTTCCTCCTTCTTCTCCCTGCTCCGTCTATTGTCACCCAGCACCACACAACTCAACACCACCGCCCAAGACCTTATTCCCTTTTCCTATTATCCTTCTTCCCATATTCTTATTTCATTGCTTCTACTACCACATAAGCCTCTTATCTGTGTTTTTCCTCACCAACCCTATCTCCATCCATTGCACCCTCGACCCCAACCACTATCAATTTTCCATTTTCCCATGGACTTAGCACCAATACTAGCCACTTCCCTCCTCAATTTTTCTACAACCAAGACATTGGATCCATCTCCATATCCACCACACCACCACCTTCCCTTTCCACCCATCACCACCCCAAACTATTCCATTTTCTCCCTCCTCAAGAATTCTATTTGGTTGTGTGAAGTGCATCACCCAAGCACCCCCTAGCATGGGAATGTCCTCCTTCACACCCCCACACCTCTTGTTGACAACATATTCCCAAGCCATGCTAACCTTGGTCTTATCCTTACACACCACCATGTCCTCCACCCTAGCACCATTGTGCACCACTCCTTGCACAAGCTCTCCCACTTGTTTATGTTATCTCCATTTTCCGCCCTTATTTACCTAAAATTTTCACTTGTATATTTTCCATAAGTTGGAATCTTGTTATATCTTTGGAATTTAGGTGATTCTATTGTGGTATTGGAGGAGGAGTCCTAAGTTAAACATGCTTAAAGACCAAAGATGCTTTGGTAAGGATACATGTTGTACTCAAGGCTTTTATATGCAATGTATATATTTTTATGAAAAATTATATTTCCTATTCTTATATGGATAATGTCATTTTGGTAATATTACTGTATTATATGTTGTGTGGTATTGTGGAAAGATGAGTAATATGTGAAAGCATGCATCGATGAGTATTAGTTAAGCTTGTTTTATAAGTAAAGAAGGTTGACATGAATATTTTATTTAATTTTGGCTATGCGTTTGAATCATATGTATATTTATACTTGTGGTTAATTATTTCCATGAAGATATTGGTTGGAGGTCGAAAATCATTTATATTGGGACTCGTAAGGTAATTGTGGGAAAAAAAAGAGTATTGTGGCTATGTTAATGGCAATTTTATCAAGATGGGTTAAATATGAAATCTTGGATATTTTAATAAGTCAATTAGTTCAAAATAAATTAAATATATTACATGTAATATTTGGAGGGATTATTAATGACTTGAGTACAATAACATGAGAAAATGGTTTAAATTAGGCATGATAACTCGAGAGGCGAGGTCATTATTGAATGTGTAAAATATTAGAGTTAGATTTTGATTTTATCATATGTTAATAATATTGGAATTGTAGGAAAAATCATTAAATGTTGCGGTTACATGAGTCTTATAGGAAAAGTTATAGTTTAACTTGTGAAATTAGGGTTCTTAGGGATTTGTGAATAAAAACCTTAAAGACAGGTTGTTATCGCATACATAAAATGTTGGAGTTAGACCTTGATTTTTGGATATGTTGTCAATAATAATATTTTGAAAATTTTAAATTAAATTTGGTGATAAAATGAATACCATAGGAGAATATATGCTTAAATTATGAAATTAAGGTTTCATAGGAGGAATATGAATTATTGTTTTCCTTAGGGAATGTATTAGTATTGTGGTGGTTGTGTTTTATGTATTTCAAATAATTATGTTAAGATGAATTATGTGAATTGAATATAATCATGTGTTACTAAATGATTATCTTGAGATATAACACCATCAATAAGACAGTATACACTTAAAGTGAAAGATCATGGGAGCTAGGAATGAAGTGTTGTATTCGTTCCACAAGATGATAATAGTGGATCGAAAGCATTTTTTCTTGAGAGTTGCTTCAACGCTTTCCACTAGATTAAAAATTGTGGGGTTCCTTGGCTCAATGTAAACAAGAATATGTTCTTGAGATAAAAAATATTGAATAATATATTAATCACTTAAAGTAAAAGATTACATGGGCCAAGACCGATGTATCGTGTCCATTCCACAAGAAAAAATAATGGTGGCTTAGGAAAGTTTTTCCCTAAGAGGTGTTTTAGACCATTCCACTTATTTAAGATTAGTGGATATACGTTGGGTATGTTCCATTGGAACATAATAGTGGCTCATCATTGTTTTCCCCTAACAAATGCTTTAATCTGTTCCACCAAATTAAGAATAGTGGGGGGTCTCTAAACTCAATGTAAATAAGAATATGGATTATGATTTTATCTAATAATGGTCTTTTGAAATTAGTGTTATCTTACATTATATTATTGTGCTCATATATTCTTCTATGTGACCATATGTATATTTTGTAACTTAGTTATGATTTTATTATCACCTTACTCAATACGTAATATATTGATCATCATTTTCATGGGTGATACTCATTTCCATGAGCAAACACCTTCTTGTTCTATAGGTGATTGTGGATTTCTACTTTTAATGTGCTTTTATTTGGTGAGTGATAATTGAATTGGTATTTCTCTAAGAACTCTTAGTCCTCTATTTTCATTATACTTATTCGCTCCTCCCTATTTCGTATCATGTATCGTGATGGAATCAAGTGCTTTCCACACTTGATTCCTAAGTACAAGATTACTTTTTTCTTGCACCCGACATAGATTGGGCATAGGGAGTGATCCTTCTCTATTAGATGTGGTGTGACATCCCTATATTTTTTACTTTTGCTTATGTAGTTAACTATTTAAAACAAAAATTTTAAGTTCTAAATTTGAGTAGTATTACAAGAATAAAGTCATAGCAAAGGTATACAAGATACATAAGGTCATATGATAGACTAATCATGCATAATGCATAAACATGGTACATTGTAGGAGAATAACTTATTAAGATTTCCACTATTAGATATAATCACAATTTATTTTCTTAATTACATTGAGTTTAACTACCCAAATATTCTTAATCTAGTGAAACATACTAATGAACCGCTTAGAGAAAAATGCTTCAAAGCCACTCTTATTGTATTAAGGATATAAACGGGGTGGATTTTATTCGAAACCCGACGGACTTTATCCGATGGATATTTAAATGGATATGGATAAACGGATATGGATACGGATATAGATGGTGGAAAAAAATACCCGTCGGGTTCGGGTATGGATACAGGTATAGGATATCCATATCCATACCCATAACCATACCCGTATCCATATCTGTACCCCTTTACCCGATATATAATTATATTTTTACCCTTAATTTTAAATTAAATATAGTATAAATTAATGTTAAAATTTTCATTTGGCTTAACTCTAAATGGGTTTATCCATCAGGTAATGGATTTATCCGTCGGATAATATCCATTAACATATAAACGAATAATCCTTCGGGTAACAGATATCCAACAGATATGGATGTGTTAGCGGATATGGATTCGTGTATGGGTACGAATTCAGGTATGGATTTTTTTATCGGGTATGGATATGAGTGTGGGTATACCCGCCCCGAACCCACCCTGTTTACATTCCTATATTTTATAGTGGAACAAACTCAACCATCTTACGGCATCGTGCTCTTAGACACTATTCTTAAACTGGTAGAATGTTCTAAAACACCTCTTAGGGAAAAATGCTCTAGATCCACTGTTATCGTCCAGTGGAATGGACTCAACACCTCGATTCTAACTCACGTGATCTTTCAATTTAAATTATTAATAAATTATTAAAATATTTTTTATCTTGATAACAACATGCAGGCATAAATATAAATATGGAAGAAACATATATCAAAGTTAAGAAAAAAAGAAGAAGCAAGGCACAACACTACAAAAACAAGTCTGCTTCTACGGTGACTATTTACTATTTAAGCCATTTTCTCTTCTTATTAAACTTATGATCCTTATAATTACTCCAAAATTTTCACTTGACATAATTAAAATATTTTAACCCAACATCACATTAAAATACCAAAGATTCTAAAATTAACCCATATTGACCAAAATAACATTTTCTTACTAAAAGTCCTCAAGTCTTGTTTTAGATTACTTGTATCCTACCCAACCACCATTTGATCATATTAATAATAAAATAATTTATAAAACCCAAATTAATTATCATGCCATAATTATTTTTTCAAATGATCACAAAGTGTTAAAAGTACCCTTAAGATAGCCACAATACATATATTTCTACAAAACCCACAAATCCGACATCATTATTTTCCTATCTTTAATTTATTACTTCACCATGAAACTTAACCATAATCCTTACCCACTTTCCATAATCAACAAAAAACACATTAAAATAACATAGATCACACTATCCCACTAAGGGTTTCAAAAGAAGACTTATCACAACAATACTATATAAGCACATACTTTTCACATAATACTCTTTTTCATAATTTGCTACCATATTATCATACAGTGACATTATCAACAAGACACTATAAATTTAAAAATACCAAACATGATATTACACACAAATGTACACATAACATTCAAAACCTTAATTATAACATGTATCTTTATCTAACCAACACCGGTCTCTAAGCACAAATAATCCAAGCACGCCTCCTCTGAGGTCACTAGAAAATTACCTAAAAACTAAGTGTAATACATGGTTAAAACTTCATAAAATAGCCAATTAAAATATAATACATGGTTAAAACTTAATAAAATAACCAATGAAAAATGAAGACAAAGAAGGGTGGAAAAGGAGCAAAACCAAAAACATCCATTGACACATCCTTGTCAATGAGACTGTGCAACACAACAACCTAGACATTCCATCCTAGTGGAGTCAAGCCTTCCCTAACATGCTTTACTTAATGAGGTATCCACAATCCCCTTGGGGTACACTCATTAACACGACGAAATGCTTGTTGACTAGCATGACAAAGAGTCATTCTGATACCAATTGATTGAATTTATTCGAGAGGAGCATATGTTGATCCATTAAGAATAACAATTAGAATAGATACGCGGAAGCGTACTTGGATTCGTATAAAGCACAATAATCAAATACTATTGAATCTAAAAGACAATCCAAACGGGCAGTATTGTGGTCTTCCAGATCTTGTGTGCACTCACCTTATCATTAATAACTAATGAGAATCACTTAGGATGAAGTAATCATGACCTAGGGACCATAATCACATATATATAGACGACAGACATATTATTTATTGGGTCATCATAATTTTATCCATCAACAACCTAAGACTCGCAATGTTTCTACACATCCAATTAGATATATTAAATTCAAATACTTTAAATTTGAGTTGAACACTTTTATACATGGTTAACTTATATATCGACTCGCAATTCATATTGTTTAGATATCAATCCAATGTTAGATAATAATCCAATCCTCCACCAATAGTTAAAGCGGATCGTCACTCGGACTTATAAACGGTCCGAGAGCTTTATTCAAATCTCATCTATAATTACACCAAAGCATACGGTGGGACCAAACTAGTCTTAGCTATTCTGTTCAAAGAAAGCACGACATTACTTGCTAGTAGGGTAAAGATATGCACGCAGATAATTAACATTGGCCTCATAATAGGGCTCCATTGACGGACTGATCAAAAGTAGAAAAAGTAAGGGCGACAATTACCACAAATTTCACCACCCAGCTTCATTCCTCCTCTTCCACCCACTTGCCACCAAGGTGACATGGTGAAAGTGAAAGGCATGCTTGTCGATGCGGTGAATGGGCAAGACGAGCAATCACTTCCCTATCTTTTAGACAATGCAACCCTTATTTATTAAAAAAAATGGCAAAAGTATTTTATTTTATTTTTTTGTTGCCCTGGAGCGGTTGTTTGATTTGTTCCCCCTCCCCCCTCTTCATTTTCAACACAGTACGGCACAATCAAAAGAGAGAGTGTGTGTGTGTTTTATTTATTTTTATTTTTTTCACTTTCTCCTTGACCAACTATTTCTTAGTGCTGATATGTAATTTGATTCCTTCCCACAAACTCTTATCCTCACCCTTTTCAAAAATCAAATCATTGGTATATAACGTCATGCGACTCTGCTCCCCCATGCAAATCTGCATGCGTCATGGTCACTATGTTCTGATCTGCACGTAGTGAAATACCGATTTTTTTTTTCTGCCCCTTAGATTCGTGAGAAAAATTACTGAATATGTCAAGAGTTCTCACTGGAGCATTAAACTAGATGCCCAGCCTTTGGTAGTGGCACTGGTACGGAGCTCAAAGTTGTTTAGAGTTGCATGTATATCCTTTTACACTTCTACCGTCTAATTTTGTCATTTTGTCCTTACAATTTGAGACAGATTATAGTCATGGCATATAAGCTCGACTTGAGCTCAAGTTTTGAACGTGAGCTCTACCATTCATTCATGGTTTTATATCTCCATTTGGCTATGGCATTGATCGGAGCTGAATATAGATTATTATTATTATTGTTCTTGTTTTTCTAAAAAAATTTAATATATGGTACTGCCTCCGGATTAAAGAGAAAGTCATTTTGTCGTTTTTTATACTTTTTAAGAAAGCAATAAAAATAGTATTAAAATTACACTTACATCTTTTATTGAAAAATAACAAAGCATTTATTGCATATATATATACACACACACACATACACATATAATTGACTTTCTTTTTTATACAAAAATTTAATGATAGATTGACTTTCTTATCAATACGAAAGGAGTACTACATAGGTGTAATAGTTTATCTTTTTGGTTCTACAAAAAATTATACCCTTTGAGTTGTTGTTTATAGTGGGCAATCTTGTATGCATTTTTTTTATTTTATTTTAGTAAGGTGTTGTCTATTCAAGGTGTTATTGTGTGTGTGGTGGGGGGAGGTATGTCTATTAAGGTGAAGCTCTAGATAAGAGAATATTTTGCAAGATTACGCCTATTTTGCTTAATTAGTCTATTTCTAAGACTTGGCATTTTAGCTATGATGTTACTGTCTTTCGTAAAAAAAAAAGTTAATACAACCAATACAACAACCGTTAAAAATAATGTAATGTATTTGAATGAATTTTATAAATTTTACCTTATCTCTCAAGACTAACTACATCGTTTGGTCATCCAAGGAATTGTCCTACAATGCTAAAACCTCATAGCATTAGGGTTTGTCATCGGTAGGGCATATAAAAAATTCCACTCCTAATCAACATTGTGAATACTCACCTAAACTTTATCGAGCACCAATGGAATGTTATCAAGGATTGATCTTGCCTCAACATGAACGAACAATAAGCTCTATGTTCTACCCTCAAATTGTAAAAATATGCACAACATTGAAGAGTTTTAGTTTATATATCTCAAATGCATATTATTTATAATAAAAAATGAAAAGCAAAATCTATTTCTTCCTCAACATCCGAAAAAGGTATAGTAGGGGCCGTTAGTAGCTTGTGAATATGTTCTTCCAATCAGCAAATTCATTACCAACTCTTCCATGCACTCATATTTTGAAGATAAAGTAGACATTTCCTCCTTTTGAAACCTTGCCTCTACCTTTGAATAGAAACTCAACACTTTCGACATCATTGTGATCAACACTTTTATATTAAACAAAACTTGAGACTCTTCATGCTATATCTAATTAATGTACGTAGCTCCTACCAACTCTCTAGATAAAGAGATTATTTCATGACCCTTATATTTTTCTTGATGCCACAGTCTATACATAGATAACATATCTACAAAGGATCTTCAACACGTTTAAGTGTAAACCTAAGAAAGTAGACAATACCATCTTTATACTCTCTAGACAACCTATTTGTATGTACCCACACACAATAGAAGATAGACTATTGCAAAAGCAGACTAGAGAAAAATAATTCGAGAAGTAAAAATAACAGTGCAACAACAATGATAGTAGGCTCCTTTTAATCAACTTGTCTTTTAAACCCATGATATATAAAAAAAATAGTAGCTAGCAACACCATTTTATTTTTTTTATATAAAGGACTAAAAATGGGACAATTACAACTACAACATAGTATTAGAGAACTTCTAATGGTATATGAAACACATTGCACACAAAAAATTGAGCAATCGCATTTACATATGAAACTGTAAAAGCATGCCAAAACTTGAGTACTTTAAGTGCAAGATTTAGCAAGACTAGAGTAGAAAAATGCAAAATTATTATAAGAAGAATGGGGACAAAAACACAAAGTAGGAGGAGAAGAATATTGATGAAAAGGGATGGTGAGCAATGGAGAAGAAGGACAATGGCACCAAAGGTGGAAGCTCTTTCAATACGGTGGCTCTCCCTTTGTCTCTTGAGTAATTGATGTAAAAAGTAAAGAAAATCATTATGTTAAAGTGAAGAAGGAAAAAAAGTGGAAACATGTATAGACGGTGGTTAATTTTTCAAACTATTGTGTATAACTCACCCAATGCATAGGTTAGTGAAGAAATAAATTGTGCTTGGCCTATATCATCATCTTCTATTGCCATTATACCACTTTTGTTACTATAATACTTCATCCGTATAAAAAATAAAGTTATTCTATCAATTTGCGCACTTTTTAAAAGGTAATAAAAATAGTTTTAAATTTACACTTATACCTTTCATTATAAAAATAATTAAGTATTTAATGTATATAATATAAAAATGTGAGAGTAAACATAAAAGATTGGTTTTAACTTTTTTAAATTAATTTTATTTTTTTATATAAAATTTAATGATAGAATAACTTTTTTTTAATAGGAAGTGATTACATAATAGGCAACTATTTTTAAAAAAAATAAGCTTATATAAACTATCATGTATTTACATTCAATACTAGTGACCAACCGCAGCAAAATGCTCATGCGAACCTCTAAATTTTGTTATTGGTTATCAACTCGACGTAAATGCCGGCTTACAATGCGCCACCAATTTGAATTCAATCAACTTCCTCTTTTGCCTTCTAGCCCAGCCTACCGCGAGCTTTCAGCTGTTATTTATGCATGCAAAATCAGTCTTTGAAGCTAATTTGGTCTCATTATTCAAATTTGTTATTTAATTATAATTAAGTGAAATTGGTAACCAGCAACATTAGCTAGGAAAAATATGATACAGATTCATTTTTTTTAAAAAAAAAATTATTATTCTCCTCATGTTTTAGTGATTTTACGATATAAGTTGGACGTAGGTGTTGTTGTAGACAAGTAGTAACATTTAAGGTAAAGAAAAAAACATAAAATGACCCACTGCTTAACTTTTTGTCTAGAAGCAGGTGTGGATGGCGGGTAACCAAGTTAATTAATTAAGATTATGTAGTACTACTTACCATGATAGTTGATTAGGATTAGTAGATCGCATACTTAAACTTGTTTCTTCCAACGCTTGCTAGTTTTGCAATTTCCTCATTCTCTACGCATCTTTGATCTTTTCTTTTTCTTTACATTAATTTTATTTTAGAACTTTTGAGATCACTTTATTAGCATCCATTTTTTGTTTTTTGACTTCCATAGTAAAAGCGTAGTGCACGGTAGACTAAAGCAATAATTAAACAAAATTAGTCTACTTTTCGGAGTAAAAATCTGCTTATACATGTGACAAAACTACCTTTTTGTTATCATGTCTACTGCTGTAATGCATATTTTGGGATTACAACTCATAAAGTTGGTCTCCGTCCTATAAAACCTTATATTACAGAACTAAAGCGAGTGTTGCGGATTTTAAAAAGGCTGATTTGCAGCTTAAGATGCGCCCCTATATTCCAGATTTGCGTCTCACGATAATGTACGTTTTTCATTCCCTCTTTACCTAAAGCACGAAAAACAATGGTCTCCGAATCACCCTGTTTAGAAACTATTATATTATCAAAGAAATGTAATTAAAACTCTTTGCAATACTTTCAAAATTAGGAGAATGTGATCCCACATTAGTGCTCGTTTGGTAAGGGGATAATAGAGGTGGAAAAATTACCCTCATATTTTATATATCTTGTATAATTTATTTAAAATTAAATATTTATATTCTAATAAATACCCATTTTAGATCTAAATTTGATCTAAAATGGGTATTTCATTAAAAATATATTTATTATTAATAAATACTTAATATAAGAGGTATAAAATAGATGGAAAATTTTTCCACTCCTATTACCCCTATACCAAACAAGCCCTTAGTCTCTAAGGTTCTTGTGGGCCACCTTATAAATGGTGGTCAAACTATTGGGAATCTATTAGTGCATGTAAACACAAGATCAAAATATCATAGACTTAATCTTTGTAATGTTTAATAGAGAAAAATACTCAGGTCAGGAATAATAGCTGAGGAAAAGCTAAGTGTCTTATTATGTGTAG
This sequence comes from Tamarix austromongolica, assembly GCA_039764185.1. NCBI lineage: Eukaryota > Viridiplantae > Streptophyta > Magnoliopsida > Caryophyllales > Tamaricaceae > Tamarix > Tamarix austromongolica. Next base: position 84,339,460 of record CM077818.1, on the reverse strand, counting down.
ATTCAGAAAATACAAAGGGAGAAAAATGATAATCAATGGTTCAGTTGTGCATGTTCTCTATTTAATCTCTCTCTAAGACAACAGATAACTAATTGAGAATTAAAGACAGTATGATAGATGAAATAGAAAATATTAACTTATATGGTACAGCAGGAGGGAACGAAAATACACCAAAATAAGGTGGCACGACACATCCCATCAACACAGATATGTTGACTAACACAGACGTGTTGACCGTATGTAAACACAACCATGTCGGCCTGCACCACCCAGTTGTCTCAAGCTTCGGCCTTCAGCACTTCAAAAATTCACCACTGCTGTAATAAACATTTATTGAAGATGATTAAGTAATAATGTATATACATTTATTGAAGATGATTAAGTAATAAACATAGAAATTAAGCTTACCATTATATTCCAAACAATCTTCGTTCGATTTGTTGATGCATTCATATAAGGTATATCATGATCTCAATTATTTTTCTATGAAAACACACAATAATTATTAATTTGTGGGGGAAAAGATAAATAAACTGCAATTGAGAAAAATGTAATAATTATTAACTAATACTCACATGCACATCTTATGTAGTCTTTTATTTACATTTCTTTGAAGCTCATCATTTACACTCGCTCTTTATATATGTATCAAATCGGTTTTAACCACACAAAAAAAGTCTTTATCATGATCATTTCGTGCGTAAATGTCATCAATTTGGGAATCATCAAGGTTGGAAGAAGGTGTGGCAGGCACTCTAAAATATACTATTAAAAATTTTGTATTTAAGTGGAAGTATTGACTTAATATAGTGGATGTTACCTCTACACTTGGCACAAGTAGTGCCTATACTTTTCTCGTACTAAGTACAAAGCTAAAATGTTTATGGCCGATAAATCAAAAGTTACATAACTAGATAGAAATAGTGGAAGACTTTAATAAATTAAAAGTAAGAATAGCGTATGGAATGCATACTCTAGATAATATAATACATAGAAAAAGAGAGAAGTAGATCAAATGAGATAATAATAAAAAATCTAAAAGATATATCTAGAATCTAGGGCACATAACTTATGAACCCTAGATAGATGTAACTCTACACCCTAACCCTAAGGTATAAATGAGCAGTACTCTCCCTAACAAACGTAGTAGTAGTAGTAGTAGTAGTAGTAGTAGTAGTAGTAGTAGTAGTAGTAGTAGTAGTAGTAGTAGTAGTGCGTATTTTGTGCTGATTAACATAACTATCCTAAAGAGATAGCATTATACACGAGACCCATGCAGATAAAGTAATAGAACTTGCAATGGCAAGATGATAGCTTGCTTGCATATAGATACTCAAAAAAAAAGTCAACCATCACGCATAAAATAATGTAATACAAATGTACGAATAGATGATATTCATTTATTATTATATTTCATTATTATGATAATAAATAATATATTATATTAACTTGAGGACAGAGACTTAAAGAAACCATCACACCTAATCAAGTACAGAAATTCCACTAGCCCTAGTTGGCCTATCCAAAAATGTAAAAGATACCACCAAACGACAAAACACCTAATCACTTAAGTATGCATATCCTATATAGGGTCAAAATATATAAAGATACCTATAGAATAGAATAGGGTATCCTAGACCTTGTAGAGCAACCGGGATCACAGGATATGAAATGTCATAATTGTACCAAGTGAATGCCAAATCTGACTCAAATAGCTACCCAAAATGACATACGTCCTGACTCAAATAGCTACCCAAAATGACATACATCCTGACTCAAATAGCTACCTAGAGTGACATACGTCCTAACTCAAGATCTTTCACTTTAAGTGACTAATATTTTATCAAAGATTTAGGTCAAATAAGAAATAAGGCTCACAGCTCACAGAGTATCGCTTAATCACTCCTATGGACACAAATAAATATTTTATTCAACTATGATATTATCCACATAGTTTATCCCTGGAGGAATCAAGGCCTTGACCATTTAGAGTAAAAATGCTCATTAACATACCATGAAGGCACAATTGAATATATGAGGCATTAAAACCCAAGTTCCATGCCATGAAATACCCAATAAAAGTAGATCTTAATGTACATTAACTACAACTAGTTGAGATAAGGTTCAATAGCCAACATCTAAGTTAACCAATGGTATACATATAAGGTCAAATTAATTAACCAAGGCACATAAACTAACTCAAATATTTTGTAGGTCAACTAACTTACCTTCATTTTTTTTATTTAAAAAAAGGTGTATTTCATGTTAAAAGGGTTATACTCAAATATATTTATTTATTTAGGGTGAAATATAAATATGGACACCAAGTATAAAATAATAATATTACTCAATGTATGCAAAGTGTCTCTTCCTCTTTTTCTTACTTAACCAATCATTTTAATTTAGGTCTTTAGGACTAGTCATCAAATGTCACCAAAATGTCAAACTTATCCCTTTTAACTTATTTTATTAACATAATATTCACTTAGGTCTCAAAATTTATAGAATTTAATTTTAATGGCCAAAAAGTTCTTATTCAGTTAAAATTACCTTAAACTTCTATAGTTCATACCTTACTCAAAACAACATCAAACCCTCATATATCATATGTCAAATTTCATGTAAAAGAACTAAGCAAGATAATGTATACTTAAAAACTTTCAAAAATAATATGTAATTCCTAATATACCCATAGGTGATTATGTCTAAATTTAAAAATAAATTCTCAACTCTAAATGATCCAAAATTCATGACCTAGCTCTATACCCTATTTTATATACAATGGCATACTTAAATAAATAAATAAAAACAAAACTTACATAAAATAACAAGGAAAAGAGCTAAACTACTTAAATCCCCAAATACTTATCACACCTATACTACAAATTCAGCACAACTAGGATGCACATTCATCACGATTCCATTGAATATTCATCATATTTCTAGCAGATATAAAAATATGTAAAAATCACTCAAGTCATTCTCTCATCAAGTTTTCATGCATATACACATAAAATAGAAACATGCATATGCCATAGAATATTTTTCAAGATATAATTTCATGCTTATAATTAAAATAAAGCTAATCATACATAGAATAACATATAATAAACTTAACAAAAAATCCTTTTTCTTAAAGGTAAGTTTAGTAAGAAAAATTCCTAATCTCCTTAGTAAACCTAAATTAATAAATCTAGTAACTCCTTATCTAACCTACTTGGTCACCTTCATGAATATAAGATAAAATAGTTAGATAAACCAGGATTAATAAATAAGAAAATGGAAAAGAAAGGAATTAAAATGAGGAAACTTGGGAGAGTAGAATAACAAGCAACAAAAGGATAGAATAGCTTGACTCAAGATGCTAGAAGGAAAGAAAATTATGAGGGAAAGAGGGAGGAAGAAGGTGGAGGCACACAAGTTAGCTACGACACCAACAAAAACACAACATGTAATATGTTGCAAGGCTGATTGGCGGAAGAAAATGAGAGGGAAAAAGAAGACGATGAAGCCACGATAAAGGAACAAATGGGTGTAACATGTAGAAAAACATGCAAGAAAAAAATATCCAATATAAATCACAAGAATAATAAAAAAGGAAGTGGACCAAATAGAGCGCAAAATTGGCTAAAAGTCATGAAAAAAATAAGTTATTGTAGATGGTAGTAGGATAGGAGCAAGAATTAGGGCAAAATATGAGGGAAGTGAGGCTTGATTTCAGGGAATAGAATGGAATGGAGTTGTAGTATGCAATGAAATATTTATAAAGAAACAAAAGAAAAAGAAAAAGGATAGCCGAATAGAAAACAAGTTGTTCAAAGTTGGAAAGAAATCATCATTGTTTTACTGCTAGAATTCTATGATTTTACGTGAGGTTGAAGAAAGATGCAAAATTTGGCAATACTAGAGTGAGATCTGATAGAGATGAGGGTGAAGTAAATTTTTTGTTTGACATTATCCTCACTTGAATGCTTGAATTAGGAGTGTAAGAAAGATGCTAGGCTATGGTGAAGTATGTAATAAAAATAGAATAAAATCATGATTATGGTATTTATTGCACTTTTTGGTTAGGTAAAAGGAAACCATGTTAAAAATCTAACTTATTTAATTTTGGAGACTAGTTAGGATGGGTTACAATTTACATTGATTACTTAAATTGCAAGAAAGTCAAATATTGGATTTTTCTTGAAAAAAAATATCAATTAACTACAAAAATCATAAAAAATTTTAGAAATGTGCAGAATAGTTCTATAAACTCAAATACATCAAAATTTTGGGTATCATAGTTGGTTTGAGACTTGATGAACGATAAATGAGCAATAAAAATAAAAATGACAAAGTCACGCAAACACAATTTCCCATATATACAAAAAACTAAAAACAAGGGTTCAAATTACCACAAATTGATGAGAACTACTTTATAAAACCAAATACGTATATATATATGGTATGACAACTCATTTAATAACCATAGAATTAAAAATGTCTGAAATCATTTAATAACGTAAATGGTGTTTTTTTTTATTTAACCAATCATAGGTGAAACAATAATGAATAGAATGGATGAATGAAATAAAAGATATGGGTCATAACAAAAAATTTGGATAGGTTAAAAAGAGTAAAAATATATCAATTAGAAGATTCGCAAAATGTGTTTTTGGCATATTGAAGATGTGTTACTAGGCGAATCAAGTACGGTAATTACGTTATGAGAGAATGGGGTATTAAAAAATGTGGTAAATTACTGATCAAAACATATTCTCCTTCTATAAAATTATCTTATACGATAGACCACATTTTATCTACTAGATTAGTAACACAAATCAATTGTTTTACTTATGATAAAATATAAATTAGGTTTAAACAATTAGGGTTAGAGGCTACTAATTTTCATTAACCATATTCATTACAATGGTTTAATAAGGACAAAGGTGCTAAGGTAAATAAGAAAACCCTAATTATTTTTCGTATTAGTGACTATCATGATGAAGTATTGTGTTTTATATTACCTATGTATGCTTGTGGTATATTATTAGGAATATTGTGGCAATCTAATAGAAATGCAATACATGATAGTGTAAACAATGAGTATGTTGTGATTAAATACAAAAAGAAGTATAAAATTAAACGATCTCAATGTTATCATAAGTAACTTATCAAGACTAAAAAGAGTTTATTCTTACATGAAAAATATATGATTAACTGCATTGAGGAGGTGGGTGTTTTCTATGCTTTAGTAGTAAAAGAATCTAAATTAGGGGAGAAAAAATTCAAAGAATTCAAATCTTATTATATTACTTGTTGAATATAATGATGTATTTTATGATGACTTACCTACTGGACTATTTATTAGAGGTATAGAACATGCTATAGATTTTATTCCTAGAATGCCTCTTCCCAATAGACTTTCTTATATATGTAATCTAAAAGAAGCTAAGGAATTGAAAAGACAAATACGATAATTAGAAGTAAATGGTTTTGTGAGAGAAAGTATGAATCATTTTTGTGTACCTACCTTATTAATTCCTAATAAATATGTTACTTGGAGTATGTGCATATATTCTAGAGTCATAAATAATATAACTATTAAGTATAGACTATGTATGCCTAGACTTGATGGCATGCTTGATGAGATTTTTGGTGCACGGTGTTTTTTTTTTCTAAAATTAATTTAAGAAGTAGATATCATCAAATGAGAATTATAAAAGGTGATGAATGGAAAACAACCTTTAAAACTAAACACGGTCTTTATGAGTGGACTATGATGCCTTGTAGATTGTCTAATGCACTTATTTCTTCCATGAGACTAATGAATGAAATTATTCATCCTTTCCTAGGTATATTCATTATGGTTTATTTGGATGACATATTTGTATATAGTAAGAATGAACACGATTATCTTATGCATCTAAGGAAACTATTTGATAAACTAATAGAAACTAAACTTTATGGGAAATTGAAAAAAAAATGTGAATTTATGCTTCCAAATGTAGTTTTTCTTGGTTATATTGTTAGTGGTGAGGGTATTAAAGTTGGTCCAAATAATATACAAGCTATTAAAGAACAGTCCTAAGGAGATTTCCTAAGGATATTCACCAAGTAATAAATTCTCATTGATTAGCTAGTTTCTATAGGAGATTTATTAAGGATTTCTCTACTATTACTCATCTCATGGAAAAAGAAGAATTTCATTGGGAAATGAATCCACTAAATCCTTTAAAACCCTCAAGAATAAACTATACAATACTCCTATATTATCTATTCCTAATTTTGGCCTACTTTTTTAGGTAACTTGTAATGCTAGTAGAGTAGGGATAAGCGGAGTTATTTCATAAGAAAAAAAATATCTATTGTATACTTTAGTGAAAAATTAAATGGTTCCAAATTAAAGTATTCAACATATGATGAGGAATTATTTTCCACCATATGTAGCTTAGAGACATTGAGTCATTATTTGAGACCTAAAGCGTTTGTATTACATTCTAATCATGAGAGCTTGAAATACTTATATAGTCAAAAAAAAATTAGTCCTAGACATGAAAGATAGATAAACTTCTTATAGCCTTTTGTGTTTTATGTCAAATACTTAGATGGAAAAGAAAATATACTATTTGATGCTCTTTCTTGAAGGTCTACATTGCTTCTCCTATTATCTGATAAATTACTAGATTTTTAAATGTTAAAAGAATTGTATCCTAAAGATGAATATTTTAGTAATGAATAATGAGCATGTAAAGAAAATAGATATCATGGTAACTATTCATTACGAGATGGATTTTTATTTAAACTCAATAAACTTTGTGTATTGATATCAAGTATTAGAGATTTGCTTATTAAAGATGTATATGAAGGAGCTATAATGGGACATTTTGGTACTCAAAATACATTAGAAATATACAAGAGAATTTCTATTGGCTACACATGATTAAGGGTGTAGAACTTATAGTAAACCAATGTGTTACTTGTAAAAAGAGTAATAAAAATAAGTTACAAAGGTTTATATACACCATTACCTATTCCTAGTCAATCATAGGAAGGATTTAGTATGGATTTTATCTTAAGGTTACCTAGAACACAAAGAGACAAAGATTCTATTATGGTTGTGGTAGACAAATTTTCTAAAATGGATCATTTTATTCAATGTAATAAAATTTATGATGGTAAACATGTTGTTGAATTATATTTTAAATAAATTGTGAAACAGCATAGCATTACTAAAGTATTATTTCAGACAGAGATATCAAGTTTTTAGTTACTTTTAGAAGAAGTTATAGCACATGTTAGGCACAAAGTTATTATTCAATACTTCAAATTATGCACAAAACAATGGACAAACTAAAGATACAAATCACACTTTTAACATATTTTGAGAGGATTAGTAATAAGAATTGGATATTAAGTTAGCGCATGTGGAGTTTTCTTATAATTAGAGTCCTTCAAGTACTACTTGCTCAAGTCCATTCGAGATTTTGTATGGGGTGAATATGTACATGCCAGTTGATATGGTTCCCTTAAAGAAAAGTGAGTTTAAAAATTATGAGGCCAAGGAATGATTTGATTTCTTTTAAAAACTTCATCAACAAATAAAGGGGAATATAAAACAAGCCAATGAAAGATACCAAAACAAGCTAATAAACATCACACTCTAAAGGTATTTTTTCCTGGTGATTTGGTTTGGCTACATTTACTAAAATAAATATTTCCTAATCTAAGAAAATATAAACTAATCCCAAGAGCATATGGACCATTTAAAATCCTTAGAAAATTTGGAGAAAGTGCTTATGAACTTGAACTTTCATAATCTTATGGAGGTGTTTCAAGGACATTTAATATTGGTGATTTATTCCCTTATTATAGTTATGTCAATTTGAGGAAAAATTCTTCTCTGATTGGAGAGAATTATGTAGGAGCATCTATAGATTCTCAAGACAATGAAGAATTAGCATACTCAGTTATGGAGCCTATTACAATATTTATCTTTAATAATATGACTAACGTTAACAAGTGTACTTTGAGTAACTCTTGCATATATGCAACATATTTTCAATGAGAAGATTAATGCACTTCAAGACGTCAACATATCAAAGATTTCAAAGGGTTCAACCTCAAATTAATCATTTTTTCATCATTTATCCTATTAACTGATATATTAATTATCTTCCCATGCCATATACATTTAGTATGCCCCTTATCCATACCTTACGTCGGTAGATGACCTTTGGTTTCATGTGATGCCATCTTTTTTGAATGGTATATATAGTGTAGGGACACTTGATTCAATCAAGACTTTTAGAATGAATAATATTAAAACTAACAAACTATTCTATTCCATCACCATATTCTTTACTCATATGGTTTGCATGCGTCCATTTTATTTCCATATTTATACACTATAATCCATAGAAATAATTTAATTAAACTCATGAATAACAACTAATGTAATGCAAAAAGAATTAAAATAAGAATCATAAATAAAAAAAACTATATAATAATACTAATTAAGGCTAGCCAAGTTCACACAAACCGCAAGTATGCACATGCTTCTAAAATTAAAAGAAAATTTGAATTATACAAAAAAATAATAGAAATAGATTAGGATAAATTTAATTACATATAGAAAACTAGAGGAGACTAGGATTATTGCTACTTACGTATCGATAAGCTTAGGTAATGATAACTTCTATTGTAGAGAGAAGTAGGATAAGAGCAACTCACACAAAAAAAAAAATCACATCGAGATAAGCCTGAAACTTAAATGAGGATAAAAAAAAAGCAATGTAATGGAATAAATCAGAAGGAATGATGATATGAAAATGAGAAATGAAAAGTGAATATTATTATAAGGAGAGATCTCTTGACAAATGGTATGGAAAAAGCAAAAACAAAGATGGTGATAAAAAAAATGGCACAAATGAAGTATAAATTTAATCATTTTTATAATACTACATGATGTGTGTAAATGAATCTCTCATAATAAACATAACAAGAGGTATCATAAAAACAACATCGCCATCAAATCTCTAAATTTGGGGGGTTGCTTTATAATGGTGAGTGCTCACATTTCAAATTCAAAAAAAAAAACTAGTCAACGTATAAAATCCTTTAGTATTATATAAAAATGAAGTTTAATAAGCGACATGAAAATCTATTATGGTCGTTAGTTATAAAATAATTGTTGTTAGTTCTCTTCTTTAAAAAAAATAACAATTGTTCATTGTTCACAAAACATTTATTAATAAAATCTACATTTTGGGGATAAAATGACGATGCCAGAGCAAATGTTGGGAAAATAAATCCAATGAAATTAAATCTAGGGTTTTACATTCTAAAAAAACATTTATGATCATAGGGAAAAAGGTTAGGTGTACAATACCTGTAATTTCATTAAAGAAATGATGAATATTACAAAAAACATAATTTCATTCTCTCTCTCTCTCTTTGTGTGTGTGTGTGTGTTTAGAAGCTTGTTTTAGTAGAATATATTTAAGAAATACATCCAACTAGAACCCATGCCACATTACTTTATCAGATACAAGATAAACTGATAGTCTTCCATTTGGGATAAGTTGGCAAGTAATTTAATATATTTAGGAAATTATTGAGCAAATTGTCTTCATATTCTTTAATAAAATGTTTTCACTTCATCTTCGCCATTTTCTAATGGCATCAAAAGAAATAATACACGATGAAACCCATTTATTTATTTTTATTTTTATGGGAATTATAATAAAATAACACAAATGATTGTAATATGATATTAATAATGAATCGATAGATATGGTAGTATATTTATATTTAAAATTTGAGTTTATCTAGTAAATCATTCACGTTTCTAACTTCCCACTACATCACATGTATTTAAAAGAAAAGAAAATTGCAACAACAATATAACATACAATGGTAGTTTCTTGGATAAAAGAGCTAGTGAAACCATACAATGGTACCTGTTCAGATTTTCTAAAAATTTCAATAGTTCTCTCTCTTCTCTCTCTCTCTACTTTTTCGATTCCTATATTTTTAGTTGAGTACAAGCATAACGTTGCGTTAGCTGGAATCTTATTAGATTAAAGTGTTGCATCTGACAAGAACGAAAATCCGTTCTATCCTGAAAGACGATTGTTCGCGACCTTGAGTACCGTGTGAGGGAGGAAAGTCGTCTTAAGGATACATCGCGAATTCAATGGGCTCGGATAAATTATTTCTGATATTCTATTATATTTCTATACTATACATCCAACATATTCTACATATATATATATATATATATATATATTAAAATATGTACAAACATTAGTGGGTCAATTATTATTATTATTATTATTGAGATATTTTCATGTTGAGTGTTGTTTTCACGCGTCCCTAGTGTTGCGGCCCTGTCCCATGCAACCTAGTTTAGCTACTACCTATCTAGCCACACAGGCCACATAACAATTTTCGGGCTTCCACCTTGAACTGCTTTTTTTTTTTAAATAAATAAATATAAAAAAAAATTGAAGCAACGAACAATACTTGGTTGCACAAAAGTAGATCACAACGATCAAACCAAAATCCAAGGAACGCGAGACAGAAGACTACAAAAATACTAGCATATCATTACATTATCATTATGTAATACCCAAACTTCCTACTCTTTTAAGGTCAGTGCCCAGCCATTTATTCACAAATAATTCGATCGTTGGGAACAGACAAAGTATCTATGGACGCATAATATTATTAATACAACTAGTATTTAATCTATCTCTTCTACAGCAACGGGCACGGACCGCGGTGCGACCTTCCCTCGGCGTATAGCCTTTGACCAACATTTTGTTACTTTGACAGAATAACTCAGAGGAGAGGGCAGGCCAGCCCTAGTTCCAAAAGCCTTTTTTGATTGATTTCCCATTTTCATAGCTCCTGTATCCACTAATTAACTGCCGTATGCGTTGCGTTTCGGTCGTAACAAAGTCTTAAGCAAGCACTAGATAGGCTCCGGTACAGTAGCTGTGTAATACTACTTTTACCATGCACTGCAAAGTGACTAGATTGACAGATTTATGGCTCCATCGAGTCTACTCCGTTCCTCTCTCTTTCTTCCCGTGAAATCTATACTTTAGTCTTTAGCCCTCCTGTCCTGCACAAAAAGCAAATACGTACGCTGCATTTTTTTGTTTTCTTCTTTTTCCTTCGGTTTGGACGTATTAGGAGATTTCTGTGCGCCACAAAACAATCATTATATATATATATATATATATATCGAATTTGGAACGACGAGAATACTACTAATTGTCATAAAAATATATACACGTATGGAGAGAGAAAAAAATATTAAATACAATTTTTTTAGTATTTAATATTTTAATTACCTTAATCATTTGATTATATAGAGGGGAAATATCTGCATATAATGATAAGGTAAATTTCTTTTTTTTTTTTTAAAAAAGTGAAATACTTAGGGCTGTTTTCCCTGAAAAAAAATATTAACTATTTTAAAGATGCAAACCCACATTATATGTTTGAAAGTTTTAGAAATAAACAATTTTTAATTTTCCGTAAAAGAGTAAAGTTTAAAAAACAAAATGTTCAAATATATATATAGTTTGGTGCAAACAATCACATTTTTACCTCCAAATATTTTTTAATCCGATTCAATGACTTCTTATTTGCTCAATGTAACATATATAAAGATATGATTAATTGGCATTTTAATACGATGCTTTTGAGTGTGATCAACAATTCAATTATATAGCTATTTGTCTTTTCACGTCCCAACGCAGGCAGTGACCTCAGTTGCTCGATTGGGAATTGTTTCTAAAGTGATAGATGAATTACTGATTTTAGGAGGAGGGGTTCGGGGCATACGCACTTAGTACAATTATAATTTATTTTTAACATATTTTTAGTATATATAAAAAAGTACATTTCAAAAAAATAATTAGTTATGAGTATTGTAAAAGTACAACAAAAATATACATAAAGTTAGTTTAAAAAAAATACAAGGTGTAAACTCCGTTTTTATTTATAGTCAAAATAAGAAGCATAAATTTAAAATAATAATAATAATAATAATAATAATAATAGAAAATGATAACAATACACACACAGTGCAACATCGCGCGCATACACTATTAATCATACAATAAATTACATCCAAAACTTAGCAACTCCAATATATTCCAAACAAAGTACAAAACAAAATCATATATCGAGTGTACACTATAATAAATCCAAAATGCAGTATAAAATGGCTCAAATATAGTACAATACACTACAAAAATTGAATTCAGATAATTTGGTCAAAACTTATCTCAGCATGATATTTCTGGATCAAATCGTTTAGATGTTATATTGGATTCTTGAATATTGATTGATTTTTTTTTTTGTGCGTGCATGGCCCTACACATGTAAGCCATACTCTTGTCGGTTGCACTGCAATTTACAAATGAATATCTAAAAATATAACTCGGATATGGGATAATATCCATATCCTTTAGAGGCTAGAAAGTTCGAAAATAATGTCATCATGGAAAATGGGTATATTTTAGAAACAAAGATAAACATCATTATGTATTAATGAAGCAATTAATTAGCTTATGTAAAGAATATATAACTTCTTTCGCATTGGAAAAAAAAGTTATTCCATCACTAAATTTTTATATAAACAAAAAAAAAATATTATAAATAATTCAAAATTAATTTTTATATTTATCTATGCATTAAATATTTTTTTATTATTAAAGGATATAAATATACTTTTAAGATTAATTTTACTTTTTAATTAGAAAATATGCAGAATGTTAGGAAATTTTTTTATAGGGATGGAGTAATTATTCGGCTCTGTAGCGGATCAGTTTTTGGATAATGGCGTTCAAGGGTGACCCTGCTTGTTCTACACATTGATACACAAAAACGGAAAAGGGGACGAGTTTTGATGATTAAAAGTTGATCAGAGAGGGAATAGAGAGGTCGTTTTCTTTTCCAATAAGAAATGGCATTAAATCAATCAGTTAGTGTAGAGTTCCACATTAATACCGGGACATACCACTGTTGCTCAGCTCACAGGGTCCCTTGTTTATTTACTTATCATTCTTTTCTTTTGCTAATTAATGTTGGATGTATACTTTTTAGCAACTATAGGAGTACGTAGTATAAAAAAAAAGTTATTTAAGGCATTAAGGTAGAAGAAAGAAGGAAGAGGAAGCTAGGAAGAACAACAAAGAAAGGAGTGGAGAGGAGGTAGAGGTAAGAGAATATATATATATATATATATATATATATATATATATAAAGAAAACAATAAAAGCAAAAGACGAAGGAGAAGGAGAAGAAGAAGAATACGTCTTTCTCAAACACAGATCCCAATGGAATTGCAGCTTGTATGATTCCTTCTTATTATTAGTCCTTCCTTCCTTCCTTCCTACAATACTACTCTCACATTCATTAGCATATTTTTGCTTGCTGGAAGAAATCCTCATTCTTTTTGCTTAGTTTAAAGGGCCTTGCTTTGCTCTTTGTTTTCTTTTGAAATCATTTCAAACAGGAGAGAAAAAGTACAAGAAAATTGAATATTTCAGCCTTCTTTTATTTTATTTTATTTTTTAAAGACAACTGAGTTGTGTTTTTAAGCATACCCAGCTACAAAAAAAAAACACAAAGAGGGAAAAAAATCCCAGTCGGTGAAGATAGAGGGGGAAGAAAGACAGAGATAGAAAAGAGGTAGAGAGAATGATTAGATTATTTGTTACCCAATGATTGAGTTGCCTTGCATCAAGGGCTAAAACTTTGTCTCTGAAAACCACCCCAAAAATTTTCAGTCTCCTTTTTTATTCAAAGTTTTTGAGGGACGCTCTCTGAAAACTTAAATAAACAAGAAGAAAATTAGAAAATGAAGGCCATGAGCAATGATGATGATTGCTGCAACACCAATAGCAGCAACAACAATATCGACAATGGAAGCTGGTTAGGCTTCTCTCTTTCTCCTCATCACTTAAACATGGAGGATTCTTCAGACCCACATCACAGCCAAACGCCGCCTAACCCCCATCAATGTAATGCTGCCGCTATTAGTTCTACTGCAACTGCAACTGCAGCAGCTTCTCCTGCATCTGCACTCCCCATAACAACTGCAACTGGTTTTTTCTCCGTCCCTGCCGCTGTTGTTGATCCATCTGGCTCTCATCACTACAACTTCAATAACAATGCCATTTACTACGGAGTTGTTGAGAATGGAGGCTTTTACTCACCTCATCAGTTCCCCGTCATGCCTCTAAAATCTGATGGATCTCTTTGTGTACAAGGTCAGTCAGTACTAAAGCTATCTTGCTACCTAGCTCTCGTGATAATAATTATTATAATTATTGGTCTCACTCATTATTAATTATTTCTTCTTTCTTTCTATATATCATGGAATTATGTTTTTGATATTTTTTTTTTTCCGGTTTGGGCCTTGAAAAAGACAATCATGTTTTGATGTAATTGGAACTACATGTATGTGTTGTGTTGTGTTGTGCTTGACAACATATATGTAACCACTTATTGATGTCTTTGTTGACTTTGGTGGTGAGTAGGAATAGTACCAGCTGCAGCAACTTCTACCACTAATACTACTACCACTACAACGAGCCCAAAACTGGAAGATTTCTTTGGTGGTGAAACAATGGGGAGCCATCACTATCATCAAAACAGCGACACGGTTTCTTCCATGGCTCTTAGCTTAGATAGCATATACTATCACCAGCAGCAGCACCAGAACCAACTCCAGCAAGACATCTCTAGGACACAGCAGCAACACGACATTCCAACTACTATTAGTCAAGTTCAACAGCACTACTCCTGTTATTCTGGCTGCAACAACAACATTCATGAGCAGCAGCTCCTCTCAATGACAGAAAATGAGATGAGAAATTGGGCAGCACAAAGGAGCTACATAAGCAGCAGCACCAGCCAAGCATTGGATCATCATCATCATCAAAAGATGATGAGTGGTGGTGGTGGTGGTGGTTGTGTGGGTATGGACACTGCGAATGGAAACGGTGGTGGAGGAGAATATGGGGGGCATAATAGTAATGCTAATATTAGTAGTACTTCAATCTGCAGTTATGGGGATTTACAGTCTTTGAGCTTGTCTATGAGTCCAGGGTCTCAGTCCAGTAGTTGTAATACTGGCTCGCACTCACAGCAGCCACAACACCAGCAGCAGCAAATCTCCGTTACTCCAACTGATCAGTGTATGGGGATAGAAACAAGGAAGAGATCAGTCTATGAGAAGGTGGATCATCAGAAACAGATTGTTCATAGGAAGTCTATAGATACATTTGGGCAGAGAACTTCACAGTACAGAGGTGTTACAAGGTTAGTTTAGTCAATTTTCTTCTCAACCTGTGAATTGGCTAATGGTTTTTTCACTGTTCCTGGAAGGAAACTTGTGTCGGTACTAATGGTTGGTTGGGGGTGCTCATTTCTTTCAGGCATAGATGGACCGGTAGATATGAAGCTCATTTATGGGATAATAGCTGCAAAAGAGAAGGCCAAACTAGGAAAGGAAGACAAGGTCGGTGTATCAATTCTTCTCCTCATTCCAGTATTCTCTTCAATATCCTTTTGTCCCTTTTACTTACTAAATTGCCCTGGTTTCTCAATGGTTGCTCCCTGCTTGGACTACAATGCGACTTACTTCCCCTCTGAAAATTTTCCAGTTTATCTGGGTGAGCCTCATTTTTTCCGCCCCTACAAAATCCACTCCAGTATTTTTGTCCTCTTCTTCTCTCGTAACTATTATCACTTGTTCTTTTGGGATGTCAGGAGGCTATGATACGGAGGAAAAGGCGGCTAGAGCTTATGATATGGCTGCACTCAAGTACTGGGGACCTTCAACTCATATCAACTTCTCTGTAATGATCAATGATTTTCCCCTCATTACTTCTTATTTACACACGCGCCAACACACAAACAAATAGTGTGTATATATTTATATATACAAGCAGCTGCCTGTCTTATATGTATGTGTTTGAAAGCCTAACACTTCATGTCAACATTGTTTGTTTTCCTTGCAGCTGGAAAATTACCAACAAGAAATTGAGGACATGAAGAACATGACGAGGCAGGAATTTGTAGCTCACTTAAGAAGGTAACTACTAAACCTTCGTCCCCTCGCGTTTTCTCTCTTCTGATTTTTCCAGACCCTCTTCCTCAGTGTAGTTGTCTTTCCTGATTCCATTGTAGGAAAAGCAGTGGTTTCTCTAGAGGAGCTTCAATGTACAGAGGTGTTACAAGGTACACGAGACAATCAAATTATCACTTCTGAAAAAATTATTATTCCCCCGTTTGAATTAATTAATTAAATACCAACTTTAATTTCCAGGCACCATCAACACGGAAGATGGCAAGCTAGAATTGGTAGAGTTGCTGGGAACAAGGATCTTTACCTTGGGACATTCAGTAAGTAGTACAACCTAGAAAAAAAAAAAGGAAGGCAGCGTGCGCCTGATTGTTGTTTTGAATAAATATACTTGGCACAATCAACACATTCCCAGTTTCATTTATTAATTGATAAAATATTCATAGCATATAAAGTATCAAGAGAATGTTACTCACTTGTGTGTATAGTAATTAATTATACACCAGCTGGGTAGGGCGTCATCATTGTGTTTTATCAAATAGAATCTTAATCAAGTTAGATTGATCAATTAAAGTCGCGATCTTTATCATCTTTAAAAAGTTGTAATCTTTAATTGAGACAACAACATTCTTCTCATCTGTTAGGTTTTTTTAATCATCTTTTTGGGCATTGCTGAGATATCTTCTACTGTAATAAAGGCTGCTGCTGTACCACCTGGCTGTATTGAGATGAATTGGGCACTTTAAGGAAAGATATTTGCAGCAGAGGTTGTTGTACTGTTTTAATTAAGTAATTAATTAATTAGGATGCTTAAACCTTTATTAATTTAAGACGATGTTTTAGATTATTTATTTCTTTTGTTTTAGATCACAGAATTAACTCCCTCTTTCTCTAAAAAGCAAAAGGTGTATGGTTTAGATTACGTGTTTTAGATCACAGAATTGAATCACAGGCCATGATGGTCCGTCTTACTTGCATGGATGTCATGAATGTTCCTGAAAAAGGCTTACTACAAAAAGAATCTCCCTAAGCTGAAAGTGAGAAGCGGCTCATGAGTAGATTAACATGTTTTAGGTTTATTCCTTCTTTTCTCTTTTGTTTATCGGTATTTTTTTTTTATTCTGCCTGCCTTCTTTATCGTGGAATTAATGGTTTTTTTTCACTGCAGGCACTCAAGAGGAAGCAGCAGAGGCATATGACATTGCTGCAATAAAATTCCGAGGAGTGAATGCAGTAACAAACTTCGACATATCAAGGTATGATGTCGAGAGAATCATCGGAAGCAGTACTCTCTTGGCCAGTGATCTAGCTCGTCGAAACAAGACGGCTACGAGGGGGCCCAGCAATAACATTATTGATATGGGCTCGTCATCAGACCACGTTAACCACCACTTGAACAACTGTAACGCTGAAGCAGTCATTCCTTTAAGAAATACTACTACCAAGAACAACGACACTGTTGAATCGGATGGCTGGAAAATGGCGTTGCACCACCAAGCTGCAGCAGCATCCGCTCAACAGCAATTAAATCACCACCAGCAGCAGAACACGATAATGGCAGTTGGAAATATGACTGCAAATTTTGATCATCGGAACAATGTGTCCATGAGGATGATTGATCATCCGTCTGTGCCAGGTTGTGGAACTCCTATTCAACAACATCAAGAAGCAGAGGATCTATTGCTGGGGAAAATGGGAAGAGGGACACATTTGTCTAATTCGTCATCATTGGTTACTAGCTTGGGCAGTTCAAGGGAAGGAAGCCCTGCTGCAGCTGATAAATGCAGCAACAGCCTGCAGCAGCAGCTGCTGCCTCTTCCATTCACAATGCCACCACCGGCGTCCAAAGTATTTCATAATCCGTCAAGCAATGTTAACGTCAATCCTTGGACCTTTCCTTCGGTCCCGCTTCGGCCTCCTCCCATCACCTCCCTGCCTCAATTGCCAGTTTTTGCTGCCTGGGCTGATTCCTAGTACACCATGTAAAAGTGAGAAACCCAGTGCCTAAGAAAAGGTCTGGCGATCAGTCATTTTCCTTCTTGCTTTGGGTTAGCTAGATCTATCTTTAGTTAGTGCATGAGATTTGGGTTGGGGGATTTTGAATTTAGCAGCAGCAGTAAGAATTGAGTCTATTAGTGCATGGGTCCTGTTTACTATTGGTTGGTTATCATGATTATGGAATATTTGTTTCAAATATTATTGGCAGCTAGCTAGCACATCACTTCAAGGTCTTACTTTATAAAGGAAAAGGAGGAGGAGGGGGGGGGATTGAATTTCATGAAATGATTTTGACATACATGGGAGGAATAGAAATGGACATCTTCATCATTACATATATAACTTTAACTTGTCATATTAAGTACAGAGCCAGCTCATTGTATTGCCCATTTACGCAAAAAACGTTTTTATTTTTTTGACCGTCTTTTGTTCTTTGCTTTCACACTTTTTGACTGGAAAAAAAGAGAAAAGAAAAAAAAAGAGCCCTTTATCTCCTTTTTATTCTTCTCTTCAACCCCCATCCCCAAACAACATCATGATTAACTTCTCCCTCTTTCATCCCTTTGCTTTGTTAAAAAAGGCAGCAGAATCCTGTTTGTTCGTTATCATTAATGGTGGGTGAAAGGAAGCCCCCCCTCCCCTTTAACCTTGTTTGATTCTATATCGTTTAGATTGTTTGTTTCAGGGTAAAGATTTTGATTTGAAGTTTAATCCCTTTCTGGATGTAATGCTTGTGGGACCTGCGCTGCTAATGTTACTTGACCTTACCAACCATGGTTGTCGTCGACCAGATTTATACCCGTTTGTCCTTGGAGAATGAGCGTCACATACGCCTCTTAGTTGGCTCGCTCACGTGTGGCAACATCTGTCCCCTTCCGGACTCCCATCATTATTCACTCATCACCTAACTCAAATGCATGCTGTGATATTAAAGAGTTTTTTCAAGTCGATTTCAAATCTAATTGAAGTTAAGTAAGGAATATTTTGTGATACCCTGCCTGGCAAACACGTCTATTCCACTATCATGGCGTTTTCTGATTGTCGTAGGCCCCACATTGACTCAAGAAATTCTTACTAAACTTTTTCAGGCACTTTATAGTTTATACATCATGGCCTAATCAGGCGACCTACTTCCAAAAATATGAATTTGTAAGAGTAAAATTCAACGAAAAATAGGTGGTCGTATAGGAAATACCGAAGAGGGCTATATGCAAAAGCACAGGCATTGCTACATATATAGATTCTACACGTCATTGCTTCAAATAAGTTTTCATTGGAGCTAGATCCGAACCGTTGGATACCTATCATGAGCTTAATGAGCATTTTATAGTAAGGAATATAGATAGATAGATAGATATAGATATATATTCTAAGTAGTTTGGATACTTGTTCATGGTATTATAACTTAGCCAAGTGACTTTGTGATATCATCGGAATTTGGGTTGTTTTGGGTTCAACTTGGATCATGGGACTTCAATTCTTGCACATACTAAGCCCGAGATAGAGAAGTTTCCTGGTCAACACTCCCACCCCATTATTAGTCCTACTCAACAAAATATGAAGATACCTTGGGTAGAGTCGACGAATCTAATCTTTTACGACAAAGCCATAGTCGGACCGGACCTCCTGCTATAAAATAACTAATTGATAAATCAGTCTGCGACGTCATACACCAAGCATCCTGCATCAATATGTAGATATTGAATCCAGAAAGGCACCTTCGTCGTAACTCGTAAGTGTCTGGACGCGGTGATAGATACTGAGTCAATCCATTCGGATAGAGTGTGGCGCAAGGAAACAGTTACATCATGAAATGAACCCTTAGTTTCTGAATGACTGACGTGTATAACACAGTTCTTATGCATTTGTTCCTTTTCCAAGACGAGTGCAGATGTCTGGTAGGGGCAGTGGTGTACATGCCCACAACAACAGCCACAAGGACAGGTGACTGATTTACTTATGCAATGCCGTTTACTCTTGTAACGGAGAAAAGTGTTGAAAATTTAGCAGAGCTATTTATATTATTTATTTCAATAAAAGCTGCAAAAGAAAAAATGCTGCCAATGAACCCAGCGTCATGAAGTAGTACAACAATACATAACGCTTGATTCGAGAAAGAAGCCGGAATGACGAAAACGGAACTAAAATAAATAAATGGCGACAATAGGAACAGAAAAGCAGAGAGTACTATTGGAAGAAAAATGAAAACCAAAAAGAATAATAAAAGGAATATGTCCGGAGAAGAATCTTTTGTGGACAAAAGAGATGGCAAAGTGGGAACAATCGGTTGATTAAAGGCTGTTTATCTCCAATAATGTCGAATGTCTTGCCAAAAGTAAATTGCAGATTGTAGCACTCTTTCTTACTAATTAGACCACATGTCTCGTCACTCTTTATCGTTCACTTACGTACTGAAAAATGTAGCATCCACGCTTAACGAATTGCCAAAATAAATTAATTTTTAAAAAAACTAGATTGACAATATATGTTCGGGGTAAAACCTTTCAGCTTAAAACTAGATTGACAAAACATGGGTAGTAATAATCCAATTCTTTTTCATTTTGTCAAGAGGACAGATATCCATCGTGTTCGTGCAAACATTGGAGTAAACTAAGAGAGGTAGGAGAAGAAGGGGTGGAGGAATGGGGTTCTAAAATCCTCACAACTAAACTCCACACCCATCCCCCCTAATTGTAGTGTTTTTGTTGTAGATGATAGAGATTTGTAGTAATATAGATCTTATCTAACATTTAAATATCGTTATTTTAAATAGACTGCATTCAGAACCTCAAAAATAATTATTCGAGATCAGTTAATATGAACCTAAAAAAAATATTTGTATGAGAAACCTCGGACATAATCATTCAAAAAAAAATCATAACTCTATAAAAACTAACTGACGAGTAGAAAATTAAACCCATATAAAATGTCCACTGATTTTCCTCCATTGACAATCAACATGAGTTTACAGAAAAGTTTTGATTAAGATTAGAATTTACTATTAGATAATACAAACCCTATCTACCAATTATATATCGTCACTGTAAATAGGTTTCGCCTATAATCCTAAGATATAATCGCCTAATATTAGCTTATATGGATTCCAAATGCATAATCATCGGAAAGACACCTAAGGAAAAATTATAATTCCCCCCAAAAATTAACTCAATAGTATAAGGTTGATTTCTATATAAAAAAATCTAGAAATCCCGTCAGTTTTTGACCGGAGATTACGTCACAAATTTTTTTTAAAACTAGATCGACAAGATATTTTTCACCCTAAAACCTCGTAGCTTAAAACTACATGGACAAAATATGGGTATAAAACTAGTAATATCCTACTTCTTTTTCATTTTGTCGAGACAACAGATATCCATAGTGCTCGTGCAAACATAAGAGTAAAGTAAGAGATGATAGACAAAACAAAAGTGTCATCAACGATCCTTGTCAACATTTTTGTTTTTACAGTCAGCAATGGTCAAATTTTATAATCGGCAACGATCAATTTCTTTTTCTTCCATAAATATATGCTATCATCTTCTTCAATTTTCATATTAACTCTATATTTTTCCACATCTTTATTATTTCTACGCAACAACTATTATTCAAATATAATACATTTATTTATTTATTTATATTAGCTACCATTTTATAATAGTTTCTAAGGCTGTAAATGAGCTGAGATAACTCGGTATTTGGCCCGGCCCTTTAAAAGCTTAATTTGGCTTGTTCGTTTAGTTAAATAAGTTGAGTTAGACCCTCACTTTTAAACTTATTTATTAAACAAGTCAAGTCCAACTTTAAAAAAATAAGACTCAATTTATTTTTTAGTTTTGGCTCCTGAGTTTGGCTCAGCTACCATTTTATAAATTTTCAAAATTCAAGTTATTGAAACTTATTTAATCCAGATAGTCAATTTTCTCTGCAGCCAAATCATCCTCAATTTTCAAGATATCAATAGTCATAATTTCAAGGCTTTAGGATAATATGTCTCTATCCTTCAACCTTCCATTAATCATCCATCCCCCCCCCCTCTAATATTAGCTGTCAATGTGGACTCTCAATATCTAGAATTTGTCACTCAATATTGAGTGGAAAACAACATTATAAATAAGCAATTTAACATCGTTCCAATCCAATCATATGGCAGATGGTATGGGAAAAAAATTAATAAAGTATGTGACCATTTAATCCATCATCAACTTAAATCAAATTTGGTAGAATATATCCATCAACTGTTTGGAACACATGAGTATGTAACTAGATCTGGTACTTAAGTTATTTTATTTTTTGCTATTATTTGTTGTGTCAACTTGATAATTTTTATGTATTACTACAATATTATTTGAATGTTATAGTATTTGTGTAATTATTGTATCCTTTTGGTACTATGTATTGTTGTTGCTTAAATATTATAATATTCCTTTAATGGCTTATCTAAAAAAAATTTATATAATGACACAATATTGTTTGAATCTTGTAATATTATATAATTTATTTCAACATAAAAACTGATTATCTACAAATATATTTATCTGTAATTATTTTCTATTACAAAAAAAGTATTTGAAAGTAAAGTAACATCAATTGTAATTATTGATAGTAATTAATCTTAAAATATTAACCATAAATATTGAATTTTAAAAGTATTTTTGGAAAAATTGCATTTTTTTAGTAATATAATTTCTGATATATAATTTATATGCCTTTTACTTAAACTTAAATTAAAAGACTAATTTTAATTAACAAAAATCTCCCATAACTACTCCCTCAATCGGAGTGCAAGAGAGTTTCGTTATATAATTTTTTTTTAAGTAAAAAAGAGAATATTTTTACCTTATTGGACAAAAATACCATACAACTAAACTCCCCCATTGGAGAAGCTCTAATGCAGCAACTCCCGGCTTGTCTTTAACAAGGTATGAATAGATCAATTACATCATTCATACGACCTGTGTTACTACCGTGCTAAAAATAAAAAAATGACTGCCAAATTAAGGGCTATCCAAACCTTTGTGTATAATTAGATTTGCCGGGAACGGAGATGGGAAACAGAGCAAAACGATACCAAATAATAATAATTTTCAAATTTTTATAGTATATTTTGCAAAACGAAAATATAGAAAGAAAAATGTAGAAACATTTTCGGCACATGGATAATAAATCAAACGAAAATTTCCTACATCAATATTCATAACCACCTCACTCAGCATCTTAAGTAAATCATACCACAGATTAACAATCCAAAACTAGTGGTGTTTAGATGGGTTGTATCGCTTAACCAAATCCGTAATTATCCCATTTCATACAACTCATGCAACCCAAGGTTCTTACCCACAATTAATAATTATTAAATTTTAACCTAACTTATTGTAACCTATCACACTCCGCTACATAGATCAACCGCAAGCTACCATGAGTCCATATACATACAAATCACTAAACCAAAGCCGCCACCAACTCCACTCATGAGCATCATGACCACCACCACCACCACCACCCAAAGTCAGGTCATATCATGTCAGGTCCTTGATGCAAGCAAATATCATGATAATAAGGAATTAGAGGTCTTAGTAATGGAATCAATTATCTTAAATATTTTTCATGATATTTCTACCATTAATTTTAAAGACACGTTAAGATATTCTTAGAGGTATGTTATATATTTATAAGAAGAAGATATTTAAGATACCAAGCCATTTAAACTATATTTGTGTACAAGACATACAAACATTCAAAACTTTGAAGCAAGAAGGATAAGACAACAAGCGTACAAATACCTCATTTTTTTTGTAATTCTTATTGTAACCATTGGATATTATATATAATTTAGGATTTCGTCGCTTATTATTTCATGTATATAAAAACCGATCTAAATATTTGTAATGTTGTAATTAATATCCTTTAATTAGGTGTTTAATTATGTTTGTTAGAGTATTAGAGCTAATTCTAGTTAATTACACAACTAAACCAGCCATGAGTTGATTTAGTTATACCATTTGAGAATCACGGTTTGTGCAAGTTGTTACCAACTAGTAAGTGGGAGTGACAACTAGGTTAGTTGTTAAGTAATTAGTAATTAATTATAATTACTTTCCTATGGGTAGTATATATAATCATTAGAACCATTGGACAACAAGATAAGATGTTAAATTGAATGATTATTTTGGAGCACTTGGCTTGTCAAATTTCTTCTTTTATGAGACAATTTTCTTCATAAGAATTACTTGGAATAAATCTCACTTAAAAACCTATGTTGAATCTTCGTAAAAGTTGCACACATATCTTTTTGAGCCTACCTCCCATTCGAACCACAAAATTATCCTTTTACATCTACAAACTTGATTGAAAATCTTCGTCAAAAGTAACTAAACTGTGAATAGCAAGAAAGAACCACATAAGTCCACCCAACAACTTTATATTATAAATTAGATAACTAATTTTCCTTTTGTTTTAAATAAAAACAGTAATATATCATAAAATATTTAACTATTTTTTCATTTTTTTAGTAATTAATTAATTTTAATACCATAATAAACAGTGATTACATCTATAATTATCCATTACACGCATCAGAAAATCAACAAAAACTATCAAACAGATGCTCCTACAAAACCTCATCCTAAACATTTAAGTCTCTTAGCACACCTATGATAAATGGCCTTTAGATACTGTTGAACTCAACTATCCTGCATGGAGGAGAACCGAATAAAAATTTCAGTCGCTGTCTGCTCAATCATATGTCTCGAGTCCTCTTGTTGGTGTTGGAAGAGTAATCTGTTCCTACTACACCATCGTCGATATAACTACTGAGAAGCAAGCTCATCAAACACTACTTTTCGCACCTCTAGATGTAATTTGTCTCATCCATCGCACAAAGATAAGCCCAGTTCCAACTAGTAACTATTTTTACATTAATTATTTAGTAGATTCAATATTATTAAAATTCTAAATGATCAATGGTGGTGGAGGTGGCCGAGGTTGAGGTGTCTCAACAGAAAATATTGATCGTAACCTTAAGCGGACAATGATGTCTCATATTCTTGGGAAATGTTTTACAAAAAATAGATAGTATCCATTATGTATGTACATGTATATATACATCGATAAATATCAGACGGTACAGCCTACAAGCGACTATGTTACACATATGATATAAAGCAGGCAGAAAATGCTCACCTCAATTTGACATCATCTCCACCAAGTATCTGTCAACTGCTGTATACAATGAACTGGACGCGTGTAGATAGACGAATCGAGTAAACTTCACGCCACTGGAGCACCACAGCAAACACTAAGGACGTCGTCCAAAGGAGCGTGGTCGCCGGTACCTTCATCTTTCCGAGCATACAACAATTGCTTCCCCTTAAAGACAAACATCCCACCCTATGATGAAAAGGAGAGAGAAGGATAAAAATTAGTCTGAAGGCGCACAGTAAAGTTTAGCCATCAACGCAATTAAAACTAATTATAAACCTGCTGCAGGACACTACTTCTCTCATCAGGAGTGGCTTCAATTGTATAATTCTTCGCTGCCTTCTGCAGTGACTTGAATCTTGAAAACACCTTCGCCTGCCAAGGCAATATCAGTGAGAACCGTGTATCATATGTAGACTGCATCTGAAAGACATCCATTTCTTGGATAAAAAATTAC
This sequence comes from Tamarix austromongolica, assembly GCA_039764185.1. Taxonomy (NCBI): domain Eukaryota; kingdom Viridiplantae; phylum Streptophyta; class Magnoliopsida; order Caryophyllales; family Tamaricaceae; genus Tamarix; species Tamarix austromongolica. The sequence continues at coordinate 84,313,712 of CM077818.1, read as the reverse complement.
ACTGGCAGGATTGAAGAAAGTTCGCCCCAAACCGTAGTACAAGCCCAACACATCATATGCCTGAAATTCCAGCTTTACATGAGCATCACAGTAAGCAAAGAAAGCACAGGGGAGAATAATCAGAAGCAAGCCCATTACTTACCTTGCGTTCAGGATCAGCATACAGACACTCCAATGGGAATGGCAGCTGGCATTAACACATGACAGAAAATAATCAGGCTACAGTAACCAAGAAAAGTTCAAGATAAACAATTCTTACTCCAACCCTCCGACAGGTCATAATGTGGAAACGATGACCATAATAGCATGTAGGTTAGGCCAACTTCGCATGGGACAAATTCAGAAACATGGCTTAGGAATAATATCAGCTTCTCTTTGAAAAAATACGAGCTCCCAAAACAACTTATCTTTCATAGTTTCCTCAAACCACTTCTAACTTTTAAAAATTTTGTATGGCACGAGAACCACTCATAACTTCTGTTTCAGGTAAAGGAATTACCCTAAGCATTATTTAAAAGCTAAACAGTATCAAATGAGCATGATACCCTGTAGTTTGACTATGGAATGTCTACTCCTTACTTTTTGATGAAATGCCGTTTATGCTCACTCATACACACATTTTGTTTCACGAAAGCACGCACTATTTAGCTCAAATGACCTGTAATGAGGGCATTATCAAAACAAAATATACCAAAATTGAAGCAATAATTTAACTTCAACCATTTGCATAATCCCTAAACCTATAACACAAGGGATGATATCTATACCTTAAAAAGTTGATTTTAGGACCATTTTTATCCCTATGAATTATTCCATATCAAATGTGACCCATAGACCATTGAATTCTTTCCAATCACATATGAATGAATAACCAAACCCCTGTTCAGCACAAATTGTTTTAAACTGCTATTGGCATTCGCTTGTATATATGCTACCACCAAGCAATATAAACGTGTTCGCAGTCACAGTGTTACGATATCGGACTGTCATGATATTTATATGTGTTGGTTATCACGGAATGATTTTTTCATTTTCTTCACAACAAATATTAGTAAATATCAGTAAAATATCAGCCGATATTGCGTATCCGGACCGATATTTAATTTTATAACTATCACTAACGATCCATTCAACCCATCGCTAAGCTTATGTGCTAACAAGAGCATATACGTTCAGATACTTCAAACCAGTAGGTTAAATTGGGACAAATTTGGCTGAGAAATGAGGTGAGTATTAGGATCACTAAAATAGTCATCTAACTGCTCTAACTTGCTAGATCATGCTTATGAACCATCACCATCTACTTCTCACAAGTTGTATTAGTACCATGGAAATCACACATGATATCTTGGCAGTGTACTACTACCACAAGAAGTTATTGGCTGACTTGGGTCATAAAAACAAAGATAAGTATAGAATGGGCAATTGAGCAGGCAGGTTACTACTAGGTTGGATCGATGTCGGGTTAGGGCCAATTTTAGATTTAGACTGACTCGGTCACCCGGGTCATTTATCTTTGGGTACAAGCCAGCCTCAAGTCATTCAACTCTCTTGGGTTGGGTCGGATCGGGTTGAGGCTGAATAATTTTAGTAATTTCAGATTATTCTATCTTTTGGATTGGATTTAGTTTTGTTCTGGATCTTATGTTCGATAAGTTTGGCTTGTTTTACATTTTAGCTTAGACTTGTGTTCAAACAAGCTTAGGTTATTCTATCGTTGAAGGCAGATTCAATTTGGATTCAATTCACGACAATGTATTTTACCATTGTAGGAGGCAATAAAGTAGGACTATTTTGAATTCATGTTGTCACAGATTATTTTATCCCTTTTTTTCCATAAATTCGAGGTTGGTTGAATTAAAACTTATTTGTGTGGAATCATTTAAATTTTGTTGTCATTATTTTATATTTTCAAGTAAATAACACTAGTTAATAATTAGACATAATTATTGCTATTTTTTTAAGCTTGGACCTTGTTTTTCTCACCTTTTTTTCAAATAATTTATTTGTACTATTAAAACAGTTCTAATTATTATTATAACTATTATTGCCTTTATTATGATATTTTTTTTTATACTAAAATTATCAATTATAATAATTAAATTTAATAATAATAACAATTTTAATGAAAATAAATAATAATTATAATAATATTACTATTTATGATATATAGATATTAATATTGTAATTATTAAAATTAATAATACTATAATATTAATATTATAATAATATTAAGAAAAAATTATATTACTATTATTGTTATGAAAATTATTATTATCATAGATATTGATATTGTTTGATAATATTATTAATTATGATAATTATATTTAATAATAATATTATTAATATATATGATGATAATAATAATAATTTTAATAAAAATAAATTATATTATTAATGTACTATTATTTATAATATTATTATTAATAAAAAATAAAAACATATTATTGTTATAAATATTATAATTATAACTATAAATATTATTATTGTTATATTCACAATAAATTATTATAATCAATATTATAATATTTTTTGCACGAATATTATAATTAATATAATAATTATTACTTGCATAAATATAGAAATAATAGAAATATTAACATAAATTAATATAATAAATATAACAATATTAATTAGAATCAATTTCATCATTATTCTTAATCATAATAATTATTATTATTAAAAATAATTTTAATATTAATATTACCTTTACTATTTTTGCTATTTTAATAATAATAATATCATTAATAATAACAACAATAATAAGCTAATTTAATTACATCATTGACATGAGAAAATAGGGCCTTAGTTGTTACGTATTCAGTAATTATTATCTTATAGCTAGGTTTATTTGGCTCATAAATAGGGACCTATGTACATTTTTTTCTCAAAGTTCATCAGTAAAAGTTGTGAAGCTTGTGAAAAACCAAAGGTTAGCATTGCATTGCATCAGACATCAACTAGGCGGCATGACCTTACAAAACTCTCTTAGCTAAGCTTTCATACTTACAGAGTCTCATGTCCACCGACTAACATGACATCTTCAAATTTATCCTTACCCATTTTCAAATCTGAAATGAACAAAAGTTCAACACTGTTGATACCTAGATACCGCCATGGAATCCTCATTCACCAAATATCAATCCTCTAGGAAAATGGCAAAATCATCAAAGAACTAGCAAAGAATTGAACTCAATGACAAAGAAAAGTCTGCAGATGGGCTTAGGCCATGCCAAAGCGGTGATGCTTCTCCTACTACTACTACTAAACCACTGCTGCTGCTTCTAATGGGGTTGCTGATATATCTCCATTGTACAAACCCTATCATCAACTGCATAGCCTTCCACCAAAGATTAGTACCCTAAATCACTAACTGCAGTCCCGTCAATCACAAAGCCTTAAAAAATGTACAAAGCAAAGACTCCAGTTAGGTGCATGTTAAAACCTTGAAGTCACCTAGGCCAATCCATCGCAGATTTCAAGTACGGGAAAGGAAGGCGTAAGTTCAGGCTGTGGCTAGCCATATAAATTTCACCTCCACTCTAAAAATTGAAGTAACATATATAATTTAAAATATTTACAACATCAAATCTACTCTAACATCAGCATGGGACAACATTCAGCTTGAAAATCTTTCACAAATTCAAGCATCATCACGATTCAATCATGAGCAAAGACATGAAAAGATACCAATGCCGAACAGCAGAAGATTTAGCCAGCAAGCCTCTTTCTGACAACCTTTAGATGTTACTCAGTTGCCACCCCCAATAAAAAGTCTATTACAAACAGTTTGGATATCATGGAGTATACTTATTCTTTTACAAAGAAGATACCAAAAAGGCTCTTGCACATGTTTTAAGAAAGGAATAACACAATCACTAATGAAACGAGTAACTAAACACTACAGATGCTCAGTGATGACCTGAGGTGTGTTCTAAGCATAATATAAGGTGTTTCATAAAAGTAGCCAGATATTATTTTAATAACAGGCATGTTTGCTTGATCTGGCTATTGATGATCAACAAGAACATCAAAAAGAGTGCTCAGACCCACTGATTCACATCTTAAAGGTATGGAAGAAGCTGCAAATTCAGTCATACTATGCATTGAAGATTCAAAAGGTCCAATAAAGGGATGGACAAGGTTGTCTTATCTCCTAAAAGCTTACAGTTAGGGCTGTAAATGAGCTGAGCCAATTCGGTATTCGGCTCGGCACGGCTCGTTAAAAGCTCAGTTCGGCTCGTTTGTTTAATTAAACGAGCCTCAAAGTGAGGCTCGGGTTCGGCTCGTTTATTAAACGAGCCGAGCTCGAGCTCGAAAAAGCCAGGCTCGGTTCATTTTTTGGCTTTGGCTCGTGAGCTCGGCTCGTTAAAAGCTCGGTTCGGCTCGTTCGTTTAGTTAAACGAGCCGAGCCCAAACAACATCAAGTCTAGGGGTATTCGGCTCGGCTCGGCTCGTTTACAGCCCTACTTACAGCAGAACAAGAGTTGAGAAGAAGATAATGACAGCTAAGCAACAAAAGCAGAAGTTTCTTAGCTCCTCACAACTTATGCTGCAACAATGAATAGAAGATAAAGGGGTTTGAAAGGGAGACTCAACTACACAAAGACCTAATGAGAATAATATAAGCAATGAGATGTAGGAAGGAAGACAGGAGAACAGAAATTTTAAACTTATTTCCAATATTTTTTTCATAACTAAGAGTTTCTGAATCTTAAGGGAAAAAACTGAGGGAGGCAATAGTTTTCTTTAATAGCACTCCCTTCAGTGGATTTATAACGAAGGCGGCAATTTCTTCAATACATATTATCCACTTTTGCTATAAAAGAAATACGGGATGTATATTCAAGGCTTAAGAGCATTATAGATACCCGTTCAGCAAGAATGCGAGCTTTATTAGGTGCTCCAACTCCAACAGCAATAAGTTTCACCCCCGCAGCATCAAATTTGGCCTTTGATTCCTTAAGATCTGAAGCAAGCTCCCAGCTTCAGGGTAAACAATGACGAGTTAGAGCATGATCAAACCATCTACAATTTTCAACTGGGTCAGAGTTTGGGGCATTTTACCAGCATACGCATCCAAAATGTCTCAAGAGTGCAACCACTGCAATTCCCTGAAAGAATAAAAGTAATGAAGGATGAATGCATGCTCAAAACAAACTAAATATGATGGGGATGCCCATACATCTATAAGAAAAATCATCCATATGTAACTGAATAATTGAGATTTGGAGGTCACAAAAGCCACGGGACCACAGTTGGTTCCCAAAGAATAAGGTCCATGCAATGCCACCCCCACACCCCAAAATAAAGGAAGAAGAACAGAAAGTTTCATCAAATAACCTTGTGCTTTTCTGAAATTTACAAAATAACCCTGAGATTCTAAGGCTATGTTTAGCACAATTAACTAAAAAGCTATCTGGAGATTTTCTCTAAAGCTACTTCCACAAACTTCTCAAAAAGAGCTTTTAAATTAAAAAAGCTTTTGTGCCAACAACATTACAAGCTTTTCATCCAAAAAAGGTTTGCGTTCAACTTTTTGTGGTCCGATGAGTTTTTTGGGTCAAATAAACTAAAAGTAAGCTCAAATTATCGTCCAAACATACTCTAGTACATTATACAACAACCATGAGGTTACCATTTTTACATTAGGTAATCCCTCTTTAGTCTTTCCCCCTAATAGCATTTACAATTCTATGTAAACTTGATAATACCCCCTTCATTAGACAATTATTACTTTTTCACATTTCCATCCCTCACTCTTACCAAATCTATTTAGCCACTTTCTCCCCTGCCACAACACACACCACCACTACACTGTTGGCATCACCCATCAAATGTGCATAGCTCTCTCTCTCGAACACCCCCCCCCCGGGGGACAACCCTAACCCTCAAGCATCTAGCAAGCAAGAACACCTATATACCCTCACTTACCATCACCTTTGATAACCCAATTATCTACCAAATGGTCCCTAATTTAGGCTAAAAAATCTTCAATTAACTATCAATTAATAAAAACTTCAATTGAGTACTTAAAATTCAGACATTCAGATTTTCACATTAAACTAAGTCTTCCATGGATTATCTAATTAGCAATAACTCAAAACACTAATCCCTAATCGTTTACTTTAACATAAAACTGACAAAAGTGAAACCAAATCCTTCAAATTCATGCAAAAAAGATATATTAACTAAAGCATAAATTCTTAAGTTGATTCTTAAATCAAAGCTATCACTCCTAGTTTTACATGGATTAAGAATACCACATCTTACAAAATGCAGGAGAAGAGGGAAAGTAAAAAACAATGAACAAGCATCTGCAATGGAGATACTCGGTGATAGCAAATGAGCACTAATGATGGCAATGATCAACTAAGCAATTGCAAGCCACTCTTATTTGGCCCATAAAAAAATATTAAATCTTGCGGCCAGAATAGAAGGGTTGAAAGATGAACTCAATGCAATGAGGGAACAAGAAGAGCTTACAAGCAACTGCAAGCTAGAAGCAAACAATGATAACATAAAATTAGGTTCCTCGGTAATTAATTCTCTATAATCACTCTTGAAAAATGTTTAGGTGGTATGACTTATTATTATAGTGATACCAATGTGAGAGAGAGAGAGTCATTCTTGATACTGGGAATGAACATTCACAATTTGTTATTGATTCATAGGGTGATAAGCAATGAGAGAAGAGAATTGAGATGACAATGATGATGAAAGAGGAAGGAAGAGACAATGAAAGGGAAATCTCATTCAATCATTTATGCAATTTAAATTTTAAACGAGAGAAAGCTAAGGGTTATCTTGTGTGAAAATGGCAACCTCAATATTATTGTATGAAGTTTAGAGCCTTAGGGTTAATTTACATATTTCATAGAAGCAAATGAATATTTGGAGAAACTTTCGAAAAAATATCAAAATGACAAGCTTCTTCATAATACATCATTATATGTCAGATTTTAAGAACAAATGTTAGTTGGAGTTAGATACATACTTTGTCTACCAAATCCCCAAATCTAATAACCTTAACATCTTAGAAGACAACTATAATTATTTTCGAAAGTAACAATTAGATCATTTCCAAAAATTTCAATAGAAAAATAAGCACGAATATTAGTGTAGGATTATGTTGACATACACTAGGGTCTTGAGTTCTAGCTTGTATTAGATTCTGACAGCTTGCTGCTACTGGCTGATAAACTAGCTGTTAGGTTGTTTAGTTAAAATGGCTCATATTTTCAATGAGAATTAGTTGATTATTGGACACGTCATTAGCAGAAGGGTTAGTGGCTATAAATACCAAATGGATTAGAGACTTCAGGAGATAAAAGAGATATAAAAAAATTATATTATCTGTTGAAAAGAGATATAATACAAGAGATGATTTTCTTTGAATACAAAACTCCTCTCTTCTCTTCTTCACTTTTGTTGATGCTGGATCTTTAGTATCTAATACAACAGTTGTGTAGAATCTATTCTTGTGATCTTATTATCGATTGTTAAATACATTCAAATCTAGTTGAAACTTTGATTATTGCCTAGCAATTGGCAACAGAGCATTCTTGTTAGGAATCGGTTGTGATGGGCTCTACAAGTTTGATGTAGAGATGATTGATGGATAAGATGATTTCAACTTATGGAGACACAAAGTAAAGGCACTCCTGGTTAAGCAAGGATTGCAATTGTCGCTCCTAAATGAGGATGAAATCCCTGCAACAATCGAAAAGAAGGAAAGAACAGAGATACTGGAGAAGGCGCACAACACCATGATCTTGAGACTTGGAGATAAGCTGCTGAGGGAGGTTTTGAAGGAACTAACAACTAAGGCTTTGTGGGAGAAATTAGAGAAATTATACCTCACAAAATCCCTTACCAAAATAGTCATATTAAAATAGAAATTTTATTCGTTTAAGATTCTAGAAGGTAGATCATTAGAGGACCACCTGGACGACTTCAATAAAGTACTGCTATATATTAAGAATATTGAAGTCCAAATCGAAAATGAAGATAGAGCAATCATATTTTTGAACTCACTACCAACAAAAAGGTATGAGAATTTCATTGACACTATCATGCTTAGTCAAGACAAATTAAGTCTAGAATATGTCATCAATGCTTTATCTTCTAAAGAAATGAAGAAGCAACATTAAGTGAAGGAAGAACATGCTACTTAGAGTCTTATTGTAACAGGATGAACAGAAAAGAGGGACAAGAAAGGAGGAAAGAAATGAAGGTCTCAATCACAAGGAGGATAGAAGATTGCCTGGAAGTGCTTCCATTGTCATAAGAAGGGGCACTTGACGAAAGATTGCCCTGAGAGTGGAAAAAAATGGATCGAACAAGAAGGAATAAAAGAAAGAGAATGAACAAGATGATATTGAAGTAATTTCAGATGGCTATGAAAGTTCAAAAGTGCTACTAGTGTCCACGATTATAGGTGATCATGAATGGGTATTAGACTCAAGATGTGCGTTTCACGGGTGTCCCGATAAAGGGAGGTTCTTGAACTATTCAAGGGTTGAGTACTGCTCAAAAACAACAAATCTTGTCCTATAATTTGGATTAGTCAAGTGTTAATTAAACTAAACACTGGCCATGAGTTTCTTCTGAAGAATGTAAGGCACGTCCCTGAACTGAAAAGGAACCTGATTTCACTTGGGTCTCTTGCTAATGAAAGATACACGGTTAAAGCAGAAGGTAGCACTTTGAAGGTAATTAGAGGATCGATGGTTGCATTGAAAGGTCATTTGACTAATGGCTTATATGTCCTAGAAGAAGAAGAAAAAGATGATGAAGATAAGGCAATGAATATGGATCATAAAAAGGGTACGAACCAGCCAAGACTTACTCAAGAAAGGCTTTGGCATAAAAGGTTGGACATGCAAGTGATAAAAGCTAGCAAATTTTAAGCAAGAAAGGGTTTTTTGGTGGAGAAAAGCTTAAGAAACTTGAGTTATGTGAATGTTGCACTCTAGGGAAAGCTCACAAGCTTAAAGTCAATATCAGCACACATAAGTCACAAACAACGCTTGATTATGTACATACTGATTTGTAGGGGGCAATAAAGGTTATGTCAAAGGGTAGAGCAAGGTATTTTCTTACCTTTATAGATGATTACTCACAGTTTGTATGGATTTATTTTCTTAAAACAAGGGATCAAGCTCTTAAAGTCTTGAAGGATTGAAGTCTATAGTTGAGACACAAAAAGAAAGGAAAGTGAAGAAGTTGAGGACTGTCAATGGCTTAGAATCATGTAATGATGTCTTTCATCAATTTTGCAAGAAACAAGGGATTGTAAGGCACTTAAGAGTACCAGAGAATCCTCAACAAAATGGGAATGAAAAGAACCATCCTAGATAGGGTGAAGTGTATGCTAATAAACTAAGGTTTACGTAAAGTATATTGGGTAGATGCTGCTAAGGCAGCTTGTCATTTGATAAATCAATGCACTTCATCAGCTTTAAATTTTGACACTCCAGTAGAGAAGTGGAGTGGGATTCCCGCAAATTATGATGAACTAAGAGTTTGGATTGGTGTGTTATGCCCATGTCAAGGAAGGTAAGTTGGGAAGCAAGAGCACGGAGGTCTGTATTCTTGGAGTATCCAAATGGTGTAAAAGGGTACAAGGTAATGACCTTGGATTCAATAGGGTCTAAGACTTTCCTAAGCAGAGATATTAAATTTAGGGAAGGTGTGGTTTATAAGGATATCGTTGGCTTAAGTGACACTAATACTTCTAATTTAAGGAAGAATTTGAGGCTTGAAGTGGAGCTTGATAGAACAGAACCAGCAATGAATGAAGACTGGTATGATCCTAGTGAAGATCAACAACATCAAAGTGAACATGCCCAGTACCAATTAGCAAGGGATAGAGAGAGAAGGCACATAAGACCTAAGAGATCGGGTTATGCAGACACAATAGCATTTGCACTAAATGCAGCATGTTTTGTGGAGGATGAACCATTTAACAAGAAGCAAGCAATACAAAACAAACATATCAAGGAATGGATGGTTGCTATTGAGGATGAAACGAATTCTTTATTAAAATATGAAACTTGGGAACTTATACCAAAGCCCAAACATCATATGGCAGTAGGGTGCAAATGGGTATGCAAGTTGAAAGAAGGTAATGCACCAACTGATCTAGTAAAGCTTAAGGCTAGATCTGTTGCAAAAAGATTCTCATAAAGAGAAGGGATTAACTATAATGAAGTATTCTCTTTTATGGTTAAACATACATCAATAAAAGCTTTGCTTGCAATAGTAGATAGGAATTCGAAGCTTGAGCAAATGGATGACAAAACAGCAAGGAAAGAGTATATATGACCCAACCATCTGGATTCATGCAAAAACAAAAGGAAGATTGGGTATGTTTGCTAAGGAGTTCATTGTATGGTTTGTAGTAATCACCAAGAGAGTGGGATCTCAAATTTGATGAATCCGTGAGGTCACTTGGGTTTAAAAGATCCAAGTTGATTCATGTAAGTGAAGTATCAAACAAGGTATAAGTTAGTATACCTATTGTTATATGTTGATGATATTCTTATAGCAAGTGCTAGTAGCGATGAAAAAAGTAAAGTAAAGAAGCTTTTAAAGTAAGAATTTGAGATGAAAGATTTAGGAGAAGCAAGTAAGATCTTAGGAATCTAATCAACAGGGACAGGGTCAACAGAAAGTTTGTTTTATCACAGCATGAATATGTTGAGAAGGTGTTGGAAAAATTTAGAATGAAGGATGCAAAGCCAATTACAACTCCTATTACATCTCATTTTAAACTATCACGATAGCAGTGTCCTCAAACAGATGAAGAAAGAAACCTAATGTATAATATTCCCTACACTAATGCAATTGGCAACCTTATATACTTAATGATATGTACAAGGCCTGATTTGTCCTATGGTGTTAGCCTTGTAAGTAGATTCATGAGTAACCTAGGTATGGAGCATTGGAAGGCTATAAAGTGGCTAATCGGGTACTTAAAGGGTTTCAGTAGTATTGGACTTATGTTTGAAGGATCAAGATCACTATATTTGCAGAGATTCTCGGGCTCAAATTTTGCTGGAGATGAGGATGCAAAGTAGGAGTGTGAATAAATCGATCCAGACTGGAATGAACCGCATTGTATATAGTTTGGTCCTTGGTCCTATATATTTTAGATTTTCAAACGATTAGTCTAACCAATCTAAACTTGGAATTTTCTGGTCAAAACCAGAATGGACCGACACTAAAGTTAGGGTTATAATTTATATCGGTCGTTCGTTCCGTTCGTGTCTCGAAGTCTCATCTCATGTCTCTTCTTCAAAGTTTGACCAAGTATTCCTCATCTCTTCTAGTCTTCCTCTTACCTTCTTTATCTTGCTCTTCAGTCCCATATCCTGACCAGCGACCAGGCCACCTCCTCCAACCCTGTCTTCATTCTTCACCCTAAGACGTTCTTCGCCTTCGGTTTCGTCTCTGTCCACTAGTGTAAATTACAATTCACAGCCAACCATTAGCGATGGCACTGTTGTGTCATCTTTCTCTTGTCGTCCCAACCCCTTACCTTCATTGCCAGTTTGCCCATCCGCCACAACCAACCACTAGTGGAGCTGTAATGTTGTCTTCCTCTTCTCATTGTTCCAGCCTTTTACCTACCTACATCACCAGTTTGCCTATGCACCACAACCAACCCTCGATGGCACCTATGTGCCACAACAAACTGCCTTGTTCTCCTCATCCCATTATCCTAACTCTCGAGCGCCAACTCCCATCTCAATAGACTTTCAACCTGTAAGCTCTTCTAGTCTTCTCCTTAAATTTATTGTTGTTTAACTTGTTTTGTTACTCTTAATTTCCTATATTATTTTGTTGTTATTTGTTAGTGCTTACTGATTTGTGTTGATTGAAGCTGAATTTTTCATGTGAGTTACTGTCACCCAGACTCCCAGTGGATAATGGCTTTCGTTGTTTGGCTTTGTCAATATTGGCAATTTGGCATTGTTTGTTTTGTCACATGACTTTTACTGCTATAAATAAGTGTTATGCAGCAAAACTCTCGTTACTTGGCCTTTTTTTATTGATGGAATAACAAAGAGTAACCACTAACCATGATTAATTACTCCATTCTTAAATTTTTAACAAAAAACTTCTTTATCTATCTTGCTTCAATTTTCGTAGAAAAAGACTAAGAGTTGCTGGTGTTAATGGTACTAGACTACTAGAACAAGTCAGAAAGTCGTGAGCATATATATTTTTTCATTTATTTCAATCAACTGATAGTTCTCAGACTTTATCAGATTTTGCTCTTCAATTGTAGTAGATTAGTAGCTGCTTGTGAAATGAATTTATCAAGTGAGGACTAAGGAGTTTATCAATTTTTGTAGAAAAAGACTAAGACTTGCTGCTGCTAATGGCACTAGACAACTAGAACAAGTCAGAAAGTCTCGAGCATATATATTTTTTCATTTGTTTCTACCAATTGATTGTTCTCATTTGACTTTATCAGATTTTTCTCCTTGATTGTAGTAGATTAGTAGTTGCTTGTCAAATGAATTTATCAAGTGAGGACTAAGGAGAGATATTGGTGAGTTTTGCCTTTGAGTTAAACCGTTAATCGGAAATGGCGGTGTTTGTTTATTCCATTGTTGTTGTTAATTTATAGTTTTATTTTATTTTATTTTTATTCCTTGCAATCTGTAGCATGTGTGAGGAATTAACTGGTTTGATCATGGGAGGGAGCCATTCTGTTATGCTCAGACTCCCTGGATCTAGTTATAGGACCTTGAACTGTAAAGTCTGGTTGTATTTCACCAGATTTACGAGATTTTCTTCCTTTAGAACCTATTTTTGAATGTAAGTTTTGGGCTCGTTAAAAGAGAACCCAACGATCTCCAAGAATTGAAAGACTCAAGAACTTTTCATAAAAATATCCATAATTTTCCTTCTCTACAAAATGCAAATAATATATCTTACGGAAAATAATTGCTCAACTGTCTCCCTAATTTCCAGCAGTTATGAATTATTCAAACACAACACTATTTACACAAGAAACTTCCACACTAACAGGTGGTGGAAATGCACACATAACAGCACACACAACATAAAAACACCACTTAATAATCTGCCTTAAGAGTAACTGGCAGCAACTTATTCTAAAATACTATTACTTAATTCTTCCTTGTCCTTCGTTAATCGTTGGTAAACCTTGTCAAATGGCAGCACCTTAACAGCCACATTATTTGCATAATCAGATACCCTAACATCACTGCCTCCCTTAAAAGAGCGCTTGTCCTCAAGCGCGAAAGTAGGATAGCGAAGTTTCATGTCTGCGGCCGACTCCCAAGAAGCATCAGCCAGAGATAAACCTTCCCAATGAATTAAAACCTCCTGTTGTCCATCTTTAAAGCGAGAGTCCAACAAAGCTTGAGGGGTAGGGATTGGAACACCGTGATGAAGAAGTGGTAATTGAGGAGAACAACTCTTTGTTCCATGAAATTTTTTTAGACATGAAACATGAAAAATAGGATGAAGTTTAGATTCATCAGGAAGCTACAACTTATAAGCCACAGGACCAATGCACTCAGAAATAGGGAATGGTACATAAAATCGAGGAGCTAACTTCTGATTGCGCTTAGACCCCACAGAAACTTGGCGATATGGTTGTAGTTTAAGAAGAACCAAATCTCCCACACCAAAAGAAACATCCCTATGTTGGGAATCATAACGCAGCTTCATAACATTTTGGGCATGAAGGAGCCTCTCTCTTAATTCTTGCAAAACGACATCTTGGGCACGTAACTCATGATCAACAGCCTGAATGCGGGATAAACCAGCAGAATAAGAGAAAAGGCGAGGAGCTGGTCTGCCATAGACAACTTCAAAAGGCGTGGCACGAATAGAAGAATGAAAACCTGCGTTGTAGCAATACTCAGCCCAAGAAACCCAATCCACCCACTTTTTGGGGCGATCCCCTATAAAACAACGGAGATACATCTCCACTGTACGATTAACCACCTTTGTTTGACCATCGGATTAGGGATGATAAGAAGAATTGAAATTCAACTTGGTGCCACTGAGTTTAAATAATTCCTTCCAAAAAGAACTAGTAAAAGTGACATCACGATCACTAACCATAGACTCTGAAATACCATGTAGCTTAACAATATTGTCAAAGAATAACCTTGCTACTGTAACAGCAGTGTAGGGATGAGATAAGGGAAGAAAATGAGCATACTTGGAAAAGCGATCCACAACCACTAACATAACCATCTTCCCATGAGAAGGAGGTAGTCCCTCAACAAAATCTAAAGAAATATCAGACCAAACTTGAATTGGAATTGGAAGGGGCTGCAATAAACCGGCTGGTTGGAGGTGTTCAACATCGTTTCTCTGACATGTTGGACAAGAACGAACGAAATCACGGACTTGCTCTTTCATTCCCTGCCAATAAAATTCTGAAGCAAGACGCTGCAGTGTCTTCTGATAACCTTCATGTGACTGATTATGTATAGCAGCCAACAGAATCATTTTGAAGGGTGAAGTTGGAGGAAGATAAATTCTGCCCTTGTATAGTATCAATTCATCTTGTAAGGACCAAAATCCTTTCAATTCTCTGTGCACAATCTGATCTCTGAGTTGCTGTAAAGCAGCTGTGAAATTGATCTCTGCCTTGATATCTTCCAAATAATCCAATTGAGGAGAAGAAATTGCAGCAAAAACAACATCATCATGTTGGCGAGATAAGGCATCAGCAACAACATTTTCGCGCCTTGCACGATACTCCATGTGGAAATCAAACCCCATTAGTTTACTCAGCCAACGTTGTTGAGGGGAAGTGATGATACGTTGTTCCAACAAAAATTTAAAGCTATAATGATCAGTTCTGATTACAAAGCTTCTTCCCCATAGATATGGTCGCCAATGTTGAATTACCTTGGCTAACCCCATTAATTCTTTCTCATAAGCAAGAAGTTTAACATGCCTGTCAGCCAAAGGACGAGAGAAATAGGCAATTGGCTTATTTTTCTGCTGTAGAACTGCTCCCAAACCCGCATCAGAGGCATCACATAAAAGGTTGAGAAAAGTCTAGTAGAGCCAATACTGGGGTTGAAGACATGGCAATCTTAAGTATTTGGAATGCAGCCTTTGACTCATCTATCCACACAAAAGCATTTTTGCGAAGCATAGAAGTTAAAGGGGCTGCAATTAATCCATAATCCTTCACAAATTTGCGGTAATAACCCGTCAATCCCAAAAACCCTCTTAACGCCCTGACTGAAGTAGGGAGAGGCCACTGCAACATAGCTTCAACTTTATTAGGATCCGCAGAAACTCCCTATTCAAAGATGATATGCCCCAAATAGGATACTTGGGTTTGGGCAAAACTACACTTGGATTGTTTCAAGAATAAATTATGATGTTGCAGGATGGAGAAAACCATTTTTAAATGTTGCATATGCTCTATTTAGGTGTTGTTGTAGATAAGTATATCATCAAAGAAAACAAGGACAAATTTTCTCACATATTGCTGGAACACGGAATTCATCAAAGCTAGAAATGTTGAAGGGGCATTGGTTAATCCAAAAGGCATAACCAAAAATTCAAAGTGCCCATGGTGAGTACAAAAAGCAGTTTTCTCCACATCAACAGGGAACATGCGAATTTGATGATACCCAGAGCGCAAGTTCAATTTGGTGAAGAATTTGGCTCCATGAAGTTCTTCCAACAACTCATCAATAACTGGGATTGGAAACTTGTCTTTCATAGTCTTGACATTTAAAGCGCGATAATCCACATAAAATCACCATGTTCCATCAGCTTTCTTGACTAACAAAACTGGTGAAGAGAAGGGAGAGTGACTGAATCGAATCACTCCTTTATCCAACATCTCTTGACACCGCTTTTCAATTTCATCTTTCTCCAAATGAGGGTACCTGTAAGAACGAACAACCACCGAGGAAGAACCAGGTTCCAGTATAATACAATGATCACAATCACGGGAAGGGGGAAGCCCTGTTGGCTCTTGAAAAATATCATGGAATTCAGCTATTAAACGTTGCAATTCAAAATCTCTATCTATTGATATCACAGTAGTAGATAAAACCCACATTGGAGCTGATAAGGATTCCTTAATTCCTTGTAACTCTATGGTTTGCCCACTTCTAATAAAACACATGCTCATCAAATTAAAATCCCATGTAATGGGTCCCAAGGTTTGTAACCAATTAACCCCTAAAACAGCACCCAAGCCTGTTAAGGATAATAAAATTAAATCAAGAGTAAAAACAGAGTTACCCAAGATTAAAGTTACTCCACGACAGACTCCCTCACAACTGACTCTTTCCCCAATGGCCATCATTACTCTCAGTTCTTCCTTGTACTCAATTGACAAATTCAAGTCCTTTGCCAAACTTGAATCCAAGAAACTATGGGTGCTTCCTAAATCTGCCAATATAAGTATCCGATACCCCTGTAAAGAGCCCCAAATTTGCATTGTTTGTGAAGAATGTGTTCCAGTGACGGCATGGATAGAGATTTCAGCATCTTCTAAGTTCTCTGCTGCCTCTCCTTTTTCGATTTGGCCACAGTCTTGATCCTCCAAAACCTCCAACCAGAAAAGCTTCTTGCAACGATGCCTCGGGGTGAAGCGTTCGTCACAATTAAAACACAATCTCTCCACTTTTCTGTCCTCCAATTCGGCTTGGCTCAATTTCCTTACAAAAGGAGAACGTGATTGAACAAGACGAGTTCGTCTCACTAAAGAAGACTCCCCCTTGGGGCGATTTCCTCGTCTTTCATATAGACGGGCTAGGCTCATGGCACTTGTAAGATCTGGTGGTTGATGCAATTCAACTTCAACAGCAATGTACTCCTATAATCCACTAATAAAAATTTGAACTGCTTGTTCCATAGTCAACGAACTTGCCCGGGCAGATAATTGTTCAAATTGGCGCCGATAATCTTCAACTGACCCTATCTGTCTTAACTTCACCAATTCTCCCAACTTGTTACTGCGAATGGGTGGGCCAAAGCGCATATTACATTGTTTCTTGAAATCATCCCAAGTAATAGTTGGTCTATCCCTTTCTAATTTCAGAAACCATAATTGGGCATCCCCTTCAAGATGAAAGGATGCTAACCCAACGTTTTCCTCCTCTGGTGTATTTTGATGCTTGAAGAAATGTTCACACTTATTAATCCAACCCAAGGGATCAATAGAACCATCATACTTTGGAAAATCCAACTTAGAATATTTAGGGACAAATGGGGCTGCATCAGGTATCTCTCCTCCTCCCCTCCTTTCACGTCCGGCTCTGTTGACACTTCCTTTACCACCATCAACGCGTCCTTCCAGTCTGCCCGTGGACAGATCACGTGACAGTCCTCTATTCTGCCAGCCAGTGCTTGTTGTTGTGCGCGGTCTTGCTCCCTTTCAATGCGATCTCTTGCACAATTCTCCTCATACATCTTAATGAAAGATTCAAACTGCTGCTGGAATGACCGTAAGTCTCCCATAACCACCTGCTCTGATACCAATTTGTTGTGCTCAGACTCCCTAAATCTAGTTATAGGACCTTGAACTGTAAAGTCTGATTGTATTTCACCTTTAGAAACTATTTTTAAATGTAAGTTTTGGACTCGTTAAGAGAGAACCCAACGATCTCTAAGAGTTGAAAGACTCAAGAACTTTTCATAAAAATATCCATAATTTTCCTTCTCTGCAAAATGCAGATAATATATCTTACAGAAAATAATTGCTCAACTGTCTCCCTAATTTCCAGCAGTTATGAATTATTCAAACACAACACTATTTACACAAGAAACTTCCACACTAATAGGTGGCGGAAATGCACACATAACAGCACACACAACATAAAAACACCACTTAATAATCTGCCTTAAGAGTAACTGGCAGCAACTTATTCTAAAATACTATTACTTAATTCTTCCTTGTCTTTTGTTGGTAAACCTTGTCAAATGGCAGCCCCTTAATAGCCACATTATTTGCATAATCAGATACCCTAACACATTCATTGATTTGGATGTCCTCTATATTATGAATTTAAGGTCATAAAAAAAAAGTGCTTGTTGAAATTAAATTTCAGATTTATAATAAAATATGCATAATTTTTAATACAAATTTACAATAACTAATATCAAATTGTCACATTTTTATGTATGTTGTTGCCAAAATGGATGGCATAAAAGTAAGGAATCATGGATTCTTTAACCAAACTATCATGTAATATAAGTACTTGTGTGGAAAAGTTCATTGATGGTTTTTATATCTTATATTATAAATTAATTTTGTGTTTATTTTTGCTAATTTCTAAATAGATGTCGAGTTTCGTTATATCCAAAAAAGGCGGATAGTTTCTATAGAAAACACAACGAAAGGTTGTCCAAAAGTAGGTGAGCCCGAAACAATTCAAGAGCCGGGACGCCCCAAAAAAATGATGGTCATGCAACAAAAAAGCCAACAGAGGGCCACAACTACATCAAAAGGAACAACAAAAGAAGAACACCATATTAGGAGGACTTCTGAGAGTACTTGGATGAGGAACAACACCTTAGAGTAGAGCGTAAGTTCTATATCAAGACTTTTGCTGCTGATTCAAACGTTAATGATATAAAAAGAATTAAGAATCATGACATGGTTTGTCCAGAAAATCCATCAAACAATAGTAGGGGTAAACAAACACATTTATGCTTTGATCTTGAGAATCCTAATCTTGAAAAAGGTGCAAAGCATAAATTAAGATATAAAGATGTGAATATAGATGATGTGAGAACGACATTGGGTAGCATGATTATAATCAATGAATTACCATTTATATTTGTTGGAAAGACTGACTTTAGGGAGTTGATGGTTGTCGCATGTCCTTCTTTCAATACACCTTCGCTTACTACTATTATTAACTTTATCTTGATGAGAGAGTGAATTTGAAAGATTTGTTGAGAACATCATGCCAAAGAATATGTGTGACAACTAACACATGGACATCAATTCAAAAAATCAATTATATGTGTCTTACTGCTCATTTTATTAATGATCAAGGAGATTGCATAAAAGAATTTTGAATTTTTGTCTTATTGCTAGTCATAAAAAGGAGACCATTGGGAGGGTGATTGAAGACTGCTTAAATTGTTGGGATTTGAATGAAAAACTATGAATATTGATAATGCTAGTTCAAATGATATTGGATGTATTTATCTAAAAAATATGGTGAAGAAAACTAGTAGGATAATTGGTAACGGAAAATATTTACACATGAGATGCATTGCCAATATTATTAATCTTATTGTTTGGAATGGCTTAAAGGATTATGTCTATTACATTGACAAGATTAGGATTGTGGTTAAATATGCTAGAAACTCCCCTACAAGATTGTTGTTACTTAGAGAATAAGCAAATAAATGTGAAATTGAATGTAAGTTGTCTCTATCTCTTGATGCAACCACTAGATGGAGTTCAACCTATATTATATTGAATACCATTTTGAAATATAAGGTTGTTTTTGGTCGGATGGAACTTCCTAAAAATTTAGAAGGTGGTCCCTAAAGATAATTGGGAGAAACTTGAATAACTTGCAATTTTTTTGAAGTAGTTTTATGAACTGACTTTTCGTATCTTTGGCTCTTTATATGCAACAAGTAATAATATTTTTGATACAATTGATCTGATAATGCTTAATTATGATGATGGTTTTAGAAGTATGGCCGAAAAGATGAAAATCAAGAGTGATAAGTATTAGGGAAGTATTGACACAATGAATATGTTGATTTATTTGTGTAATTTTGGAGAAAATTTGGTGAAAGTATGACTAATAAAGTGAAACAATGTGCCTTTGAGTTGTTTGATGAGTAAAGAAATTCATATGCTTTTGTTGTGGATGAGATTGAACCTAGGGAAGTCCAAAGATCTTCTAGATCATTTGTCAATAGAATAAGTAAGAAAGTCAAAAGGGAAACTGGGGAGAGATCAACTTTTGAGAAGTGAATTTGAACGTTATTTAAAAGAGAAAAAGGAAGCTCACGAACAAAAAGATGTTCTAGCTTGGTGGAAATTCAATGGATCTAGATTTTCAATCTTTGCACATATGCTACATGATATCCTAGCCATTTCAGTATCTATGGTTGTTTGGAATCTGCATTTAGTGCCGAAGGACATACTTTTGATCAATTCAAGAGGTTTTTAACCCCTAAGGTGACCAATATATTTGTAACTTTAATCTACCTCATTATTAAATTAACAAGCTAAATTTAAAAATAACATATTTTGTGTCTAACATATGTTTTAAGATGGTACAAGCTCTTATATGTGCACAAAATTGACTACAAGCAAGATATCGCTCAATTTCTAAAGTTAACGCAGAAGAGTGCGTAGAAGAGTTGGAAAGATTGGAAAAAGGTAACAAATATTATCATGTCATTACATATAAATAGTAGTTATTCTTTAATTGTTATGATATCATTGTTAGTTATAAAAATTATCTATTTTTATGTGTAAGAGCAAGCCAATGTGGAAGATAAAATGATATTTATTAGTTGAACTTTGGGAACATCTTGGAAAATATAGTGGCTAGGAATTTGGAGGCTTGAAGCTAGTAATAGAATAGAATGTTGGATGTTAATGGAAGCTTGAAGCTAGTAATGAAATGGAACGATGGATGTTTAATTCATCTTTTATTATTATTTTGTGATTGTATATTAACTTCTTAAGACAAGCAAACTGATCTATAGTGCTTGTTTGCTTGTATAGTTGTGTTTTAAGGTCATTTTTCTTCAATTATCAAAAGGATTGGAAGATACGTAAGTGACTTAGCAGATTTTCAAGACTTTTTGTGTTGCAAACTTGCAATTATGTGTTTTCATAATTGTACTTGGATTTATTTTTCTTCTAGCTACATGTATTGGAGTAGTTGTCTATTTGATAGCAAGTGTCAAGTAGCAACAACAAACAACATCAATTCAGGGGGGGGGGGGGGAACCCAACAATGTTATTTTAAAATCTTAAAAAAAAAATAGTGATTCCGGCCCATTCTGGTTTGGTCTTGACTCAAATTTCCTAGTCTAGTCCCAGACAAAGACTAGTAAACTTTGGTCTGGTCTTCGATCCAATAAATTACCAATTCCAGACACCTGGTCCGGTCCAGTTTTGGACCGATGCACACCCCTAAATATAAGATGGTCGAGGTTAGCCTATGTTTTTCAACTAGGAGGATGCCTAATAAGCTAGAAAGCAACCTTACCAAAGTTTGTGGCCTATCTACAAAAGATGACGAGTATTGTGTGATAATCAAAGTACCATATACCTGAGTAAAAATCCAGTATATCACAAAAGAACTAAGCATCTCAGTGTGAGGTTGCATTTCATAAGGAAGATAGTGGCTGGGAGGAAGATCAAGATTGAAAAAGTCAGCACTGAAGACAATGGAACTGATTTGCTGAATAAGCCATTGCCTGGACCAAAGTTCCATCATGGACTGCAGTTATTGAATTGTCAAGAAGTGTTGTCAAAGGTTGAGAATTGTTGGATTGTGTTGAATTGCACTAGGGTCAAGAATTCTGACTTGTAGTAGTTAGTGACAGCTTGCTGCTCTTGGCTGATAAACCAGCCATTAGATTGTTTAGTTAAAATCTTGTTAACTTACCAATGGCTAATATTTTCAGTTAGAATTAGTTGGTTATTAGCCGTGTCATTAGCAGTAAGGTTAGTGGCTCTAAATACCCGATGGCTTAGGGAGTTCAGGATATAAAAGAGATAAAAATATTGTATTATCTGTTGAAAAGAGATAATACAAGAGACACTATTTTCTCTGAATACAAAACTCCTCTCTTATCTTCTTTGATCTGTTGATGCTGGATCTTTAGTATTCAATACAACAGTTGTGTAGAATCTATTCTTGTCATCTTATTATCAGTTGTTAAATACATTCATACCTAGTTGAGACTCTAATTATTGACTAACAGACTGCAAATTAATAGTTACCTAAATAAGATCTTAATTTTCAAACTCCCAAGTAAAAGCTTTTCTCTCCATTGTTTCCATCTTTCTATATCCATCTTCTATCTAGATCACTCCCCATATAACCGCCATAATTATAGTGTTTTCCAATTTCTATATCCCTTTTATTTCTTCTATTACTCATTGCTCATTTTCCACCCCTCCACAACTCTTCTAGTTTTACTGTCGACATAAGTACATAAATACCTTACATTGGAAGGAAATTGTTAAACATAAATGTCTTTCCCATATTTAATGAACAGAATTGTGACTATTATCAAATTTGATTGATAAATATTTTATTTGATAAATAAATAATCAACAAAATACTTTTTGATCCGCTATGAGATAATATTAGTATATTGATGCCTTCAATGATGTTGGGAGTAAATAGCCATTGGCATTTAAATGGCTGCTATTTAACTTCTCTGGTGTTTCATGATTCAATTAGATGCTTCATATTTAAAATTCCTTAGTTCCTTCTCAACGCTGATCGAAAAGTAAACTCTATTCAGACAAATTAATGGTTTTCCGGCGCTACTTATGCTCATGAACCAAGTCTCTCAGAAAGAATTAGTTTCATCAACTACAATCTCGAACCATACATCATTCTAGCCGGAATATCCAACTAAAATGCAACTTGCATAGTAGCATACGAAAAATACAGCATCCCCAGTCTTCACTGCTTCTCAGTATATCATCAATCCTTTCCGGAAAAAAATAACAGCTAAACAAAAACCAATTGACAGAAATACCAACTCAAGCACAAGAATATCACAACCAGTTTTCCGGGGAACAAATAAAGGGCAATGAAAACGGGAAACAAGAGATAACCTCGTTCTGGTTCCAGAGGTCCTTGAACATGACCGGCTCACCGACGGCGGTGAATATGCTCACATCGCCGAGAATTTCACCAATGTGATCGGATAATCCCGGGACGGAGGCGATAGAGGAAACCCTGGGGATGAATTGGCGACCACTCCGACACGTGAATTTTGAGTGGAGGGAAGAACAGGATAGAGAACATGAACTAGTAAAAGAAACGCAGCAGCAATTTAATTGAGTACTAGATGGCTGGGAAGATAGAAGACGAGGAGAAGCCTGAGGGATTCTTAGGGATTGTCCTACTGAGAAGACGGCCATTTTCAGTTTCTTTGCTACGTTGCTAGTTTGTGTGGTTGAATAGACCGGAATATGGCTGGTAGCAGCAGCCTAGCAGGAGTCGAGAAAATCGAATGAAGATCGTTGATCACCCAGCGGTATGCACTCCGGCTCTAAAAGAGTCAAGATCAAGTAAGCCGGTCGGTTTTGGCTGCTTTTTAAAAATTCATTTTAATTCGACTACGAACCTAAATTTTAAATCCCTTTATCAAACGAAATAAGTTCCAATTGAAGAATAATTGAGCTCATCTTGTAAATTTAAACCCAAACTAATCTCATTTAAATACTAAATTTGTAAATTTAATTAAATAAGTAAAAATTTAATTCAATTTATTTATTTAATTAAATAAATTAAACCCAAACCTTAATTTTAGAATTAAATTCAACTTAATTATAATCCTACACAGCAACATTATTATTACTTAGTCACTATATAATCTTTAAATATTGAAGTGACATTCCATTTTCACGACATGTGTACACTAAAAGTTATAACAACATTGTTTATTTAATAAATTGATACCTGGTTTGAATTTGTGGAATAACATGTATTGATAATTTTATGATATGTTTAGATGAGAGTGAATATAAGTACTAAAAATTCATTTAGGTGAGGAGAATGAAAATGAATATGTTAATAATAGTATTTTGATAATATTAACCTAACTTAAGTAAAAGTTGTTTTAATTATGTTTGGATTAGGGTGAATTCGGATAATCGAAAGTTGTATCCTTTAGTCTTTGTTTGGAGATAACTAACAAAAGTAATTATTTAAGATAAATATGTATTTTAAAAACTTTTTAGCATAAAAAGTTCCTAATCTAAGGAGTTGTCTAAAATAATTAATTATGATAAGTAGATTCAAATAAGGTATTAATTTTGCAGTTCACCTCTTTTATCTTCCAAATATGACGTTAATAAAAATGGAGTGAATGAAGGTGAATTGCTCAGGTAAAACTTGCAAATAATTTTCCAAATGAGGTGAACAAATATAAATGATTGCATTGTTTCTGATTTATTATAAACCATACAAAGACTTAAAGATGTATTTTAACATATCGTACTACCTCTAATTTATAATATTTCCTCTATAAAAAAAGAAATAAATAATTTTAATAATTTATATATTTTTCATGAACTAATAAAAAGAAATTAATAATGCTTAGCATGCTACGAAAATTATACAACTTGGTTTGCAACCATCTTATGTGGCATATAATTAATAATCAAATAAGCATAATGATATTTACTATAAAATGGTGTTTACTCTTCCTCTATTAAATGAATGATTTTCTTTACTATGTCCTATATCCTGTCATTTCTTGTAATTCTCTCTTCTCATTTTCTTCTTAAAGTTTGTCTCTCAGAATTTTATTCCCATCTCAAGCTCCCCCATTTCACTTAGTGCTCTTTTGGTATGGGGATGACAAGGGTGAAAAAATTATACCTGTATTTTATATATCTTATATAGTATAATTAAAATATTTTTAAAAAAAACTTCTTTTTTGGACAAATACTTATGTTGCATCTTAATTTAGTATAAAATGGGTATTCCATTAAAAATATTTTTTTATTATTAAATAAGTAATAAGAAATATACAAATAGAAGGAAAATTTTTTTTTCAATCCTATTACCTCCATAGCACCTTTCAAGGCTAATTCTTGCCTAGTCTCAACAAAGGTAATGAAGAATATGATAAATGCTATCTTGGGCACACTAATGGACAATAGCAGGGAAGACTACTACTCATGTCATTTAGCTTCATTTCTTTATTTTTTTTAGAAATTTTATTAAATTTGACATCTCTTGCATTTAGAAAAATAATAATCATTAGCAACTTCCTTGTAGAAAATGAGATCTATGAGCAATTACTAACACTGATTTTACACAAGTTGTCAAAATCACGTTCATTTCTTTGTGTTACTGTAACTTCTATAAACTTGATGCCTCCCAAATTATAATAAAAAAATGTAGTCATTAACAGTTTTTCAATAGAAATGGGGATTGGTACTTAAATACCATAACTTATTTTACTATTCATTAGTAACTTCTATGCAGCAATAGAATTTCAGTAAATATAGTAATTTTATAAGTTCATAGGTTACGTTCATTTTTTACTTTAGGATTATGTCCTTTTATGGGTAATTATCTTAAACTTTATATTACCAAAATTGAGCATATCGGTACGACAACTATAGTGAAAGTGTTACTACTCAAAAGGTTACAACCAGCCACATACTCACAACAATTAATATTATCTATATACAATGATCTGACATATTCATGTAGTATATAGTTTTCCTATCAACTCTTGAGTCTGTCAAACAAAAACTTCTTGGGTAATTTGCTTCAGTAGGTTGGAATTGATACTTTTTTTCAGTAAAATACCACTTCATTTCAATTGTGCCAGATCTTGTTAATAACATTTACCTCCAAATCTTTGCTTTCCCTCTATCTTATTATGCCCTATTATTAAGGCTATAATTTTATGAAATTTATTTGCTAAATTAATCTCGTGTGCTATCAGGAGAGTTGATATCATGATAGTGCACATAATGCGACTCTTTAATAAGCAAATTCCAATTTTTTTTCATTTAAGTTTAGAAAATGCAAAATTCAAATCTAGACCTAAACTACATGAATTTGTATGCCTCTTATAGAATTTGGTATAGAAGGAGTGTAACACCCCCAAAATTTACTATTGAAAAATTTTATTTTATTAAAAGATATAGTGGAAGTAAGAAAACAAAATTGTAGATTTTAGTAATATTACCGCCGTGATTAGTACAAACCCAGCCCTTGGCTAGTCTCATATTAACCACAAGGCTAGGAAAAATTACAGTCAACCATTGATCAAACTTAAAATAAGAATTCATAAAAGAACTAGAATGTTCATAATACTGAAATTAGAGTACGCGTAAAAGAGTTTACAATCCAAGAATACATAATTAAAGTTTCTAAAGAGATAAAAGGTACAATACGATAAAACAGAACTGAAGTAAATTAATACAAGGTAAATAAATGGTAAAAGAGAATCCAGCCAAATCACTCTCAGTCTCCAGGCCAAGTCCAATCTCAACTTTCAGTCCCGATCAATGCCTCGTAAGCATCGAAGATGACATCTCCTATCTACACCAATTCAGAAAAGGGCCCTCTACTTGTGGGAATGAGTAGCACCCATGGGTTTGCACTGAGTAAGGTAACAATACTTCTAAGGCCAAGCATACGAAGACATATCTCACAAGAATTATCATATAGACAACATATAAATAATAAAGATAATAAAGGCTGAGCTATAGTCCGGATAACTGATTATTGAAATCTCTGATCAATAATCAATTCATACCATACTTATTATCAATCAATGCGAGTGTGGAAACCCCACTATTATAGTTAGTGGACCAGAAACATACGGGGTAGAACGCTCCTGACCACTATTATTGCTAATGGATCGGTCTCTAGGGTAAAGTGCTCCTTGACACTATTATTCGCCGATGGACCGATCTGAGCCTGGCTCAACAATCTTCCTCTTTAAATGGCTAGTGTCTTATTCGATATACTTTCACCCTAGACATACATGTCATTGTCTACTATTGTTCTTCCAAGAGGGTTCGTCCCATATCTTGAGACTTCTACATCTCCTAACACACCCCAACATCCTTTCCTTCTTCCACTTATTCACACTTGAAGCCAACTCATAAGTGTGTTGGTTAAGTTCCACTACCTTATACCATCCAAGCCCACTCACTATCTCCCCTTAGGGTTTTTCTCCTGAAACCCTAATTGGACCTATGTGGCCCATCCTTCCTCTGCCTCATCCAACCAAAGTCCCTTTATCACCCAATACATCATCTCACTTAGATTTGACCCTAATCATTTTATTTTACTCCCCAAATACACATGTGATCATGAAATCCTAGTTGGCCACCCAAACCCTAGCATATTCCTTTTTCCATACGTCACCTCTCCATTCCTCACTTGCCATCCTTTATTTCCTATGACACCCATACTCACCCTACACATGATATTCTTCCACTCTTATCCCATATTCCACTCACCCTCCATTATTTTTACTTTCACGGCGACCTCAAATTAGGGTTTTTCTCTCAAACCCTAGTTAGGTCTCCTATGCACCCTTACATCAACTCGCGTACTATTTTTCCCCTAAGGACTCCAATCACCCCCAACAACTCTTCCCTTACCTTACTTACACCCCAAGATAACTTTTTTTACGTAAAGATCTTCCCCATGTAGACGCCTTTCACCCCATATAAACCCTAGAAATTCCCATGCAACTCCATCCACCCTATGCAAACCCTAGAAATTCCCATGCAAACTCCTTTTATCCTATGCAAACCCTATAAATTTCCATGCAACTCCTTCCATCCCATACAGACCTTATAAATTCCCATGCAAGATTCACTCCATTCTTTTATTTTGTCCATATTCTCATTTTATTTATCCCCTCATGGATCATGAGATAATTAGATCAATCTCACATCCCTTTTGTCAACTCACTTCCCCCTTTTCCCTTTTTATCCTTTCATCCTATATTATATTATTAAACAATCTAGCATGCATGTCCTAAAAGGTTACATCATATAACATCATAAGCACAACATGCATATCATTGTACATATGCCATAAGAAAGTTACATAAGTATACCTCAACTCCAAGCTGCACTACAAGTAAACAGTCATAATAATCATAAAGTACACAACATAGCATAGCACATGACATACAAGGCATATAACACACGCATATATGGTCTTAGCTACATCCTTACCTAATATGACACCGATCTTGGAACAAGCTCTTACGCCTCCTTAGGGTTTTGACTTGATTCACCTGTAAGAGGAAAAAAACTATGGGTTAACTTCCCTCTTACCAAAAATACCATTATTTCCTACCTCACCCTTATCATATCCTAATATTAGGGTTACTAATATTTAAAGTAGTTTTATAAGTAAAAGTAGGGTTATTATTCTTAAGGTAGCTAACTAGGTTATTACTAGTCAAAATAGGTCTTAGGAGATACATAGGTTCATGTTAAAGTATTTATAGCAATATTTATATTATTAAAGATAACAGCTTAATATTACTAATAACAACAACAACAACAACAACAACAACAACAATAATAATAATAATAATAATAGTGATAATACTAATAACAACTCAAATCTTATTAACAATAATAATATTATTAGTAATACTAAAGTAGCAACAAATAATAATAATAATAACAATAATAATAATAATAGGGATATTAATAATAGTTCTAATCTTAAGAATAATACAAGTAAGGGTCCTAATAATCATAATAATTGTAACTTAAGTGATAATATGACTAAGTATAATAATAGTGATAGTGATAGTGATAATAATAATAATAATAATAATAATAATAATAATGATGATGATGATGATGATGATGATGATGATGATGATGATGATGATGACGACGATAAATATAATAATAATAAAAATAAGGTTTTAACCATTCATAATAATAATAGCATTAATACTCTGAAGTTATATTTAATAATAATAATGACAATAATAATAATAATAATAATAATAATAATAACAACAACATCTACATATATAGGGTTTAAGGGTTGAGGGAGGTTAGGGTATCATCTGGGGATGGTGGTGACCAGGCAGCACATGGAGCCTATGGAGGCGGCGGTGGATGGAGAAGAGGGGGTGGAAAGGTGGTTTTTTAGGGTAGAAGAGGGGGAATGAGAAGATGATTGAGGTGGTGGTAGATGCCCTAGGTTGAGAGGGCTGGAATGGGGGTGGTAGTGCAACCAAAGGGGCGGCACAAGCAGAGGCAGGTGTGGTGTTCGAAGGTGGTGGAGAGGGAGGAAGGGAGATGGAGAGGGAGGCAGCTGGTACAGGCTTGCAAAGTTACAGGTCTTATCAGCTCAGGAAAGGAGAAAGGAAGGGGGAGAGGGGCATGTGTGAGGGGAGAGAGAGAGGCTGATTGGGTCTAGAAGGGAGAGGGATCGACGGGGAAGAGAGGGGAGGTGGCAGGCCAACGTGCTATGTTGTAGAGGCCGCATGCCTGCACCGGGAAGAGTGGGCAGACAAAGGGTCGGGGAAGAAGGAAGAAAAAAGGAGTGGACCGGCCAACCCTAAGGAAAAAGAAAGAAAGAAAGAAAAAGAAAGGGAGCCAGACCAGGTGGCTGGAGAGGGAAAAGTATTATTTAAGGGTTAAAAGAGATGAATAAGATACGGTTTAGGGTTAAATATTAAATAGAATGTTGAACACATAAAAATGAAGGTTGAAAAATTAATAGGATGTTATAGCTTGTATGTTTTGTATGGCAATGTGGTTAATGGTTCAATAACCATTTTTTTAGCCTTATTAGATGTCACAAAAGCTGTGGCATATGAGGTTCGAACATATGGAGGAGGAAGGCATGGAGCTCTTGAGCAAAAAAGGACTATTATATGGATAAGAGATGAGTGAGTAAGATTTTTGTGAGCAATATGTTTATGGCAAACACAAAAGGTTCATTTTCAGCACAATGATTCATAAAAGTAAAGGGGTCCTAGATCATGCTCATTTTGACTTGTAGATTCCTTTATCAATTCTTTTGTGCAATGATGCTAGATACCTGTTAACATTCATAAATAATTTCTCCAAGAAGGTATGGGTCTTTTTTTTAAAAAAATAAGAATCTTCAATGCATTTCTAAATTGAAAAACTATGATTTAAAAATAGACTAAAGGATATGAAAATTTTATTTTTACTGGTAATGGGATGGAGTTTGTTAAGAAGGTGTTTAGTGAGTACGGTAAGAAGAACTGCATCATTCAACATCATATGTGTGTTGGTAGGCCTCATTATAATGGTATAGTTGAGCATATCAATAGAACCTTTATCGGGAGAGTTTGGTGATTGCTTTTAAACTCCAATTTAGGGAAGAATTTTGAGGGTGAAGTCGTTTCATGTACATGTTATTTGATTCATATATCTCCTTATTCATCCTGCAACTTGAAGACTGTGAAATATATATGACATGGAAAATTTTCAACTATTAGTTTGATAATTTTATTTTATTTTATAATACCCTAAGTTATGTTGTAGATAGTGGAAGCTTAAAAATATTGACATAACTACCTATATTAACAAGGTTGATATGAATACCTATATTAACAAGATATATCTTCTTTTTGGAAAGTTTATCCTTTGACAACTCTATAGTTAAATAGGCTTGGCTTGGAGCAGTTAAAAAATGGGTGAACTGATGCAAGAGCATGGCCTTAATCATTTCCAAACATGGTTTTGAGACATGTTTGAGGAGTTTCTTTGAGTTCTTGGAAGTGCCAAAGTCAAACAAGACACTTTCTTGAATTTCAAAGCATAAGTTGAGTTTTATGCAATTTCAAGCAACCAAACAAGACCTTAATGACATGGCAGCTATGGGATGAGTCAAACTATGGTTTGATGACATGTTTGACGTTATGACATGTCATCATGACACATGGAAGCTACTAGAACAAGTGCCACACATATAGTAATACAAACTAGGGTTTTCTTTGTTAAGGTTGTGATTTTATATAACTAGTTAATAAGGCAACGATTTTTATCTGATGTATTGCCATATCATTTAAGCGTAATTATAGGTTGTAATTAGCTGTAATTAACAACTGGAAAGTCAAGTTTATGGCCTATAAATAAGGGTCTTCTCATGTGTAAAAGAGAGAGTTTTGAGTTTGAATAAAAATCATCTCCTTTGAGAGAGTTTAAACCTTCCAATTCTATGTGAGTTGAAAGTGGCCATTGTTAAGGATTCTTTGTGTGTTCCTTTTCTTTGGTTTTGAATCCTATGAAGATTCTTTGTGGTTTCTTCATTTGAGTCATATCAAAGGGTTCATCTTTGTGAATTCTCTTTGAGATCCATTTAAACATCATCTTTGTGAGGCGTTTAAGTGTTACATTTGTTGCATTTTATCCTACCCTTATTCATCCACCATCATACTACACGAACATCATCATCCATCACCTTTCTTGAGTGGAATTTTTGTGGGTGTTACATATCAAATTGGTATCAAAGCCTCATGATTCATCCTTCCTTAAAGTAAATCACTTTCCTAGGCTTTGAATTCCACTCATCAAGAATCGTCAAGACTCATCAAGAACTTCATCAAGATCTTGATAAACATCTTCAAGATTCAATTAAAGTTGAAGATTGTCATTTCTCTTATTTTTCTCCTTCCATATGCCACACATATAGATTGATACTTTCTATTCCTTTAAGTGTTGGGAGATTACAAACACATAAAAACATTTCTCCTTGAGTGATATACTCGACCCTAGCATACAATAATCCTTTTCATTCGTTATTTTTCTCTCAATTTACAAAACTTCATTTGATCACCTTGAGTTAAACCCTAGTGTGTACAACAACGGAAAATTCAGAATTTATGATGTCCATCCTTGATGCCATAAACATTCAATTTGAAAATCTTGAAGTAAAAATGGAGAATAGGATGGAAGAACAAAATGATAGGGTTGAAGGCATGGTGAGGTGAGCCATTGAATCAAGAGGAGGTCATTTGAATAAAAAACTTGAATATGTTGGAGAAGAATCAAGTCCATCTTCAAGCACACATAGTCTAACAAGAAGAAAGTAATATCATAGTGAAGATAAGGGTTTGAAGGTTGATTTTCTAGAATTTCATGGAGAGTTAGATGCGGAGACATTCATAGATTGGATGCACGCCATGGAATCCATCTTTGAATTTAAAGAATATGATGATCATATGAGATGTAAGTTGGCTACTCTTAAACTTTGAAAATTTGCAAGAATTTGGTTTGATAATCTAAAGAGATCAAGGGAAAGAGATGGAAAGACAAAGATCAAGTCATGGGAGAAATTGAAAAAGCACATGAAGAGAAAATTCATCCCAAGAGAATTTGAGCAAGACAAATTCATCAAAATGATGAGATTGAAGCAAGGGAATTCAAGTGTGGAAGAATATACAAGGAACTTTGAAAATTTATCCTTGATATGTGATGTAAAAGAGAAGAAAGAACAAACTTGTGCAAGATATCTTGGAGGATTGAATTTCAACATTAGTGATAAAGTTGAAGTTTCTCTATATGATATACTTGAAGTTATGATCAAGCTTGCTATAAAATTTCAAAGGAAACTCAAAAGGCCTAGGGTATTCTCCAAACCTTCCTCTTCCTTGTCAAATGAAGCATCATTATCTTCGACTTTTATGCCATCAAATTCGAACATTATCATGGAAGAAAAAGATCTTAAGCCACGCATGGATAAGTATAAAGTTAAGGAGATCGAAGGTAAAAGTAGACAATGTTTTAAATGTAGAGGTTATGGTCATTATGCTAAAGAGTGTCCTAGTCAAATAGTTATGAACTTAAGAGAAATTGAGGAGATTAAAAGGGAAGAAAAGGAAAGTGTGAATGAGGAAGAAAATCGAGTAGGTAATGATGAAGACAATCATGCTATTACTACCATTGAAGAGGAAGAAGGGCAACCAAGTTTTTACATGCATAACGTTGATTATGTGGACAATGATGTGCATTATTATCCCATTTTTCCTTGTGTTTTTATGGATAAAATTTTATCATGGAACCCTTTTATCATTCGAAGCAAATTGAAGAAAAAAAATGGTGAGTTCGAAGGTGTATAATGCGCATGAAGACATATGTGATGTGAAGAAGCAAATGAACCATAATGCACCCCATGCATTCGGTTTATGTTCATTGATGTGCGCATATGAAGATCCAATTTCAAGGCTTAAGAGGCATTGGAGGATTTTCAAATATAACTTTAATGTGAAGGAGATATTCAAAGAATTCAAGGACAAGTATCACATTGAAGAATATGTACTTTGGTATTTGTTATTCCTCATCAAAGTTGTGAATTTGAGGACAAATTCTTCAAGAGATGGGGATTTATGCAAAAGCATGGCCTTAATCATTTCCAACCATGGTTTTGAGACATGTTTCATGAGTTTCTTTGAGTTCTTGGAAGTACCAAAGTCAAACAAGACACTTTCTTGAATTTCAAAGCATAAGTTGCGTTTTATACAATTTCAAGCAACCAAAAAGACCTTAATGACATGGGAGCTATGGGATGAGTCAAACTATGTTTTGATGACATGTTTGAAATTATTCCATGTCATCATGATACGTGGAAGCTGCTAGAACAAGCGCCACACGTGGAGTAATGTAAACTAGGGTTTTCTTTGTTAAGGTTGTGATTTTATGTAACTAACTAGTTCATAAGGCAACAATTTTTATATGATGTATTACCATGTCATTTAAGTGTAATTACAGGTTGTAATTAGCTGTAATTAACATCTGGAAAGTCAATTGTATGGCCTATAAATAAGGGTCTTCTCACGTGTAAAAGAGAGAGTTTTGAGTTTGAATAAAAATCATCTTCTTTGAGTGAGTTTAAACCTTCCAATTCTATGTGAGCTGAAAGTGGTCATTGTTAAGGATTCTTTGTGTGTTCCATTTCTTTGGTTTTAAATCCTATGAAGATTCTTTGTGTTTTCTTCATTTGATTCATATCAAAGGGTTCATCTTTGTGAGTTCTCTTTGAGACCCATTTAAACATCATCTTTGTGAGGTGTTTAAGTGTTGCATTTGTTGCATGTTATCCTACCCTTATTCATCCACCATCATACTAGATGAACATCATCATCCATCACCTTTCTTCATTAGAAAATGAAAAATAATATTGAAAAATCCAATGCCAAGTATAAAGCTCAAGCAAATAAGCATAGAAATTCTTATGTGTTTTCTCCTGGTGACTTAGTTTAGTTACATTTGCGTAAAGAAAGATTTCCTAATATACGTAAAAACAAACTAATGCCAAGAGCCAATGGTCCATTTAAAATACTTAGGAAGTTTGGAGATAATGCGTATGAATTTGAACTTCCAGATTCTTATAGTGGAATTTCAAGAAATTTTAATGTTGGTGATTTGTCTTCTTATTATTCTGATGAAAATTTGAGGGCAAATTCTTCCCAACTTGGGGAGAATGATGCGGGAGCATCCAATGAACATAGTGATTGTCATGTTCATACTAATCCTCAAGTTAAGGAAGATGATTTAGCTTTCTTAAAGTTGGAGCCTATCATGTTAAATATTCTTCATAATTCTTATATGCTTGACATTGAAAAACATTCAAGTTATTCTTGTAGATATGTCACATATTTGCAAGAAGATGATGTTCATACACCTTTATGTGTACAAGTATTCCAAAGCATGCAATACTGTGACATACATGGGATGATACATTATAATAAGAAGATAGAATGATGATATTCATTATTTGTATAAACTTGTTGTAAACCCTAACCCTAAGTATATTTTATGTAAGTTAGGGTATTACTATAATTTCATGTATGTATCTTAGTCAATTGTATTACTTTGTAATATTAATCCTTAGTATCATTTAACTAATGATATTATACTTTGGATTAAGGTTAATATGGTATTAATTCAACCATGATTAATGGGTTGGATTAAGTAGTAATAATTGGTTGGATAGGTTAGCTCACCACCGACTCTTCCTTCTCCTATATATATACCTTTGTGCGCATGATTGTATGCAAATTTGAATGAGAATTTTTTGATCAAACTATGAGAAAAGTTAACTAAAGTCTAATCCTCGCTTTTGGGTCGATATTGAGCAAGGAAAATCTAGGATTTAGCCTTCCACAAACTATCTTCAACCACGACATATTTGAAGGCCATACAAATCTGTCGAAACCACTTCAACTTGTATCATCAAGTTCTTCACCTATAATCCATCAATTTACTTTGTTTCTTTTGCATTAGATCATGGGTGACAGCTTCTCATAAAAATTTTGATCAAACCTTCCATTACTTTGATAAAAACCACATCATGACCTCTAGGAAATATTATTAGAAGCATGTGAGTAAAGACAAAACACATTTAAAAGGACTCATCAATACCAAAAGTTCTCTAAGAACTATCTACAGTCAGTGTAGGGTCTAGATGTTACTAATGGCATTAAAGAAAAACCACAACTACGAGAAAAACATAGATGAGTAGTCACTCGCTTGGTGGAACAATTTTAGGGATGGACAATAATGAGATGTCCAATGGTCGAAGCACAACAATGATATTATGTTCTTTGAGTTGGGATATACGTAATGCCCCAAGTTATGGTTTACATATTAAGGGATGCAGACGTTGGGATCCTAAATTTAGGAAGGTTTTTTGTCTAGAGATGTAACTTTTATTCTTAAGACTAAGTAATAGAGATATTATTACCATTTTGATAATTTAATTGTTAATTCAAGCTAT
This sequence comes from Tamarix austromongolica, assembly GCA_039764185.1. NCBI lineage: Eukaryota > Viridiplantae > Streptophyta > Magnoliopsida > Caryophyllales > Tamaricaceae > Tamarix > Tamarix austromongolica. The sequence continues at coordinate 84,278,229 of CM077818.1, read as the reverse complement.
TAACTAAAAACATTTATAGTTCAAGTTGATAATTGAAAATATTTACAACATAATAAAATGAATATAATCACTCATATCGTGATTCAAAAAGAAAATATTATCTCATTATATTAAAATTTTATAACAAATATACATAGATTATAGTAAGAATGAAAAATGAAGATGAGGCCAACGTTGGAAAGAGGATACAAACTTTTAGATACGTATATGGAAGGCTTACCATTAATCTTTTTATTATATTATTTGTGAGTTCATAGTTATATTGTAAGGCTTATTGTTAAAATGATTAAACAAAGAGAAATGAACATCACATTTATCTTAAACAAATGTTTAATGCCCCCATTTTTAGAACCAAATACTTTTTCCCTCAAAGATAGAGTTGTGGAAGCTAAAACATCAAAATACAAATTGTTATCATTACATTCAAAATTTTATAAAATATGATCAATATCTAACTCATGCATATGTGAAACTAAAATAACTAAGATTTAAACATTAAGTGTGATCAACACCTAATACCAAACCAATAACAAACTAATAAGAACAACATTAAATACATAACAAGGAAAGAGTGTATTACACTTGATGTCCCAAAATAATAGTAACAAAAACAAAACTATAAAACCCAAAGTAAAAGACTATAATGCAGCACTATAAATTCCTACTCTCTAACTCAAATCCAAAGTTGTAAAAATAACCAAAACACCCACACTAAAACATAAGAATGTGTAATATTTGGTACAAGCGTGAAAATTTAAAAATCATAAGGTTGTTTAATGCATTTTTTTAGAAACATATATTGATGTGAATCAAAGGGGAGGGAAGAGTTGGATCGATCATTCCATGATTTATTAATCCATCTGGTTGAAACTTGAAGAGGAAAACAAGTTTTGGATGCAGGTTACTCGAATGGAAGTTGCAGTTTGTCACCGATTGCTTTAAATGATATCAATCATTCAAACGCTCGAAGGAGGAAGGATAAACCCCACGTTTTTACTTGATCAAATGATTATTGGAAGGGAGAATACACATAACAAAGCTAGATAGATTCTAAGCTCAAAAAATTCTATTATGTCTTCATTATTCTCGACGGGTACAAGTAGATATATATATAGGAAAGGGAGGCTCGAATTCATGCTTAAATCAGCCTATTTCCCCCTTAATTCAAGCCCATTTAATCACTATAATTAAGCCTATATAACATCTAAGCTTAATCATAATATCATCACCTAAATGATACTAATGACTAATCATTACAAATCCATACAATCAACTATCATACATACATGAAATTACATCAAACCCTAGCTTACATAAAATACACTAAGGGTTTACATCAAGTTTATACAACTAATGATAATCATCACCATATCTTCTTGTTGTAAAATATCATCCCATGTATGCCATAGTCTTGTATGCTTTTAATGCTTGTACACTTAAGGTGTGTTAATATGTTCTTCTTGCAAATATGTAACATACCCGCAAGAACATCTTGAATTGTTTTCAATACCAAGCATAGACATATTATCAATAACATTTAATATGATTGACTCCAATATTAAGAAATATAATTCTTCCTTACCTTGATAGTAAATAGGAATATGAGAATCATTAGATGCTCCTACATCGTTCTCCCCAAGTGGAGAAGAATTTGCCCTCAAATTTTCATCAGTATAATAGAGATAAATCAGAAACATTAAAAGTTCTTAAAATTCCACCATAATGGTCTGGAAGTTTAAGTTCATAAGCATTATCCCCAAACTTTTGTAGTATTTTAAATGGTCCATCAGCTCATGGCATTAGTTTATTTTTATGTAAATTAGGAAATCTTTGTTTACGCAAATATAACCAAACCAATTCACCAGGAGAAAACACATAAGGGTTTCTATGCTTATTTTTTTGAGCTTTATACTTGGCATTAGCTTTTTCAATGTTATTTTTTATTTTCTTATGAAGCTGTTCAGAAAATTCTACTCTATCTTTGGCTTCATAATTTTGTAATTCACCTTTTTTTAAAGGAATCATATTAATAGGCATGTGTGGATTCACTCTATACACCACCTCAAATGGACTAGTTTGAGTAGTACTAGATGGACTACGATTATAAGAAAACTCTGCATGAGCTAACTTAACATCTCAATCTTTAGTACTCTTATTAACTAAACCTCTTAATAATGTACCAAGAGTTCTATTAGTTACCTCAATTTGATCATTGGTTTGTGGATGATGCGAAGTGCTAAATAACAATTTAGTACCAAGCATATGCCATAAAGTTTTCCAAAAATAGCTCATAAACTTGACATCCCGATCTGAAACTATACTTTTAGGCACACCATGAAGTTTAACAACCTCTTTAAAATACAAGTCAGCAACATGCGTGGAATCATCAATTTTATTGCATGGAATAAAATGAGACATTTCAGAAAACCTATCTACCACCACAAGAATAAAATCTTTACCACATTGCGTTCTTGGTAACACTAGGATAAAGTCCATACTAACTCCTTCCCATGGTTTATCAGGAATGGGTTAAGGTGTATACAAGCCTTTATGAAAGTAACTCTTACTTTTTTGACATGTAGAACATCTATTTATCATGGCTTGTACATGTTTAACCATTCATGGCCAAAAGAAACTTTCTTGCAATAGTTCCATAGTCTTATGTATACCAAAATGTCATGCAATGCTATCTTCATGTATTTCTTTGATTAGCAAGTCTCAAATACTAGATCTAGGAATACAAAGTTTATTTAGTCTAAACAAAAATCCATCTTGTATGATAATTTCCATGGTATCCACTTTCTTTACATGCACTAAACATGTCCTTAAAATATTCATCTTTAGGATATAAGTCTTTTAACATTGCAAAACCTAAGATTTTTGCATCCATCATAACAAGTAATGTAGATCTACGAAAAAGAGCATCGGCTACTACACTTTCTTTTCCATATAAATGTTTGATAGAGAACACAAAGGATTGTAAGAAACTTACCCACTTTGCATGCCTCGGATTAACTTTCTTTTGACTATGTAAGTATTTTAAACTTTCATGATCCGAATGTAATACAAAGGGTTTTGGTCTCAGATAATGACTCCATGTCTCTAGCCTCCATATGATGGCAAAGAGTTCCTTGTCATAAGTTGAATAGTTAAGTTTGGCTCTATTTAACTTTTCAGAGAAAAAAGCTATAGGTTTCTTTTACTGGGAAAGTACTCCTCCTATTCCAACTCCACTAGCATCACAAGTTACTTTAGAAAGAAGATTAAAGTTGGGTATGGATAGAATAGGGGCATTACAAAGTTTAGTTTTGAGGGTTTCAAAGGCTTGAATAGCTTCTTGTCTCCAATAAAATTCACCCTTTTTCATGAGTTGAGTAATAGGTGTAGCTATAGTAGAAAAATCCTTAATGAATCTTCTATAGAAACTAGCTATTCCATGAAAACTTCTTATATAATGAACATTTTAGGGATAGGCCATTCGTTGATAATATGGCCTAGGAAAACTACACTTGGAAGAATAAAATCACATTTCTCAAGTTTTCCATATAGTTTAGCTTTCCTTAAATTATCAAACAATTTCCTTAAATGCACTAGGTGATCATAACCATTTTTGCTATACATAAGAATATCATCCAAATATACAACAATGAAATCACCAAGGAAAGTTCGGAGAACTTTATTCATAAGTCTCATAAATGAGCTAGGTGCATTACATAACCCAAAAGGCATAACCATCCACTCATAGAGACCATATTCAGTTTTAAAAGTAGTTTTCCATTCGTCTCCATCTCTAATCCTTAATTGATGATATCTACTTCTCAAATCAATTTTGGAAAATACTTGTGCACCACAAATTTCATCAACCATATCATCTAAACTAGACATAGGAAAAGGATATTTGATAGTAATGTTTTTCACTACCCTAGAATCTATACACATACGCCAATTACCATCTTTCTTAGGCACTAGTAAAGCAGGAACACTACAAGGACTTATACTTTCTCTCACAAATCCTTTAAATAATAAGCTCTTAGATTTGTTTTTATAATTCCTTAGCTTCCTCTGGGTTACATCTATAAGATGATTTATTTGGAATAGGCATACCAGGAACAAGATCAATGGCATGTTCTATACCTCTTTTAGGTGGTAATACAGGAGGTAAATCATTAGGAAATACATCATTATATTCATCAAGCAACTTAATTAGATTAGGATTTTCAATTTGTTTTCTCAGGGTTAGTATCTTTAGAAACTAAAGCATAACAAATTCCTTCTTCTATGCATTTTTCATAGCCTTTTCATGTAAAAATAATCTCTTTTTGTCATCACTTAAAAGTATATGATCACACAAAGAATGTGTCAATCTATACAACTGCTTTTCTTTTTTCACCACATATTCATTAGTTACCCCCATCATGAGTTGTTTTTCTATCATATTGCCATGGTCTTCCTAAATGTAATCCACAAGCATTCATAGGCAAAACATCACATAGAACTTCATCATGATAGATTATAATAGAAAATGTAATTAAGGTTCTTTTGTTTACTTTAGCTCCTTTATCTTTATTTATCCATAGTAAAGAATAGGGTTTAGGATGATTAGTAGTCTCTAAACCAAGTTTCTTAACCATTTCTTCACTAGCAACATTCGTACATGAACCACTATCAATTATAAGTCTACAAACCATGTCACCTATTTTACACTTAGTCCTAAAAAATTTCTCTCTTTGAGTAGGTGTCATAGTAGGTTGGATTTGTAACACTCTTTGAATTACAAAACATGGATATCCTTCTTCTTCATCCATGGTTAAGATTTCATTAGGAGATTCAATTTCTAAGTTCTCATCATCACTACATGGTTCCATGTTTTCTATTTCATACAAGGTTAAGGCTCTTTGGTTAGGACAATCTCTAGCAAAATGTCCATATCCTTTACATTTAAAAAATTATTTATTTGCCATTTCAACTACCTTATTTTTACCTTTATCATCTCGATTATTCTTTTTATCATATGAAGTTGTTGATTTAGGTGTAAAGGTATTAGAATAGGATTTTGTTGAATTTGAAACATTAGACTTAACATAGGCTTGAGGTAATTTAGTTTGTCTTTCAAATTTTAAAGCCAAATTAATCAAGTCATCAAGAGAATAATAAGAATGCATGTCAACTTTATCTCTTATCAAATTTTCTGAAGCCAGCTAAGTATCTAGCACACTTTTGTTCCTTTCTTTCTTAAACATTACAAATAAGGGCTACTTTTTCAAATTATCTAGTGTATTCTTCTACACTAAATAAATCTTTCCTTAGAGTTGTCAATTTCACATACATATCTTGCTCATACTCTCTGGGCATAATTTTTTTTCTTAGATGTTTCTTAAGTTTTTCCCAAGATTTTATCTTTGATTTCTCTTGTCTTTCTCTTGTTCTTTTTAAATTATCATACTAAATTCGAGCAAACTTTTTGAACTTAAAATAGCTAGCTTGCAGTTTCTCTCATCATCATACTCTCTAAATTTAAAGACAGCTTCAATTTCATGCAACACTCAAAGAATAACTCCACATTCAAATCACCATAAAATTCAAGAAGGTTAAGTTTAATACCTTGATCTTCATGGTAAGCATGTCTTACTTGGAATGTGTGGGGTCTTCTTTGGTTGCTTGAGCCAAAGGAACTCATCTTATCTTCTCCATCTTCATTGTGATGCATGTTTGAATACCCACACCCACCTTTTTTATGGAAGATAGGCTTCATCTTTCCTTCCACACTATCATGTGTGGTCTCCATGTGATTTTGCCATGGTCTATGTGCCTCTTAATCAGCTAGTTTTACTTCCACACTTTGTAGTTGGTGTTGAAGTGTGGTTTGATTGTGTAATTGAGCATCCATTTGTGTGGTGAGACTCTTGATAGATTCTACCAAGGCATGAACTTCTTCACTTGCCATAGTGAAGGGTGACACACACCTCTTCCTTTGCACAAAAGAATTCCACAAAGTGTGTATGTGCTGGAATTTCCCTACAGCCAAATAAGACACAAATATTTTTGCTAATTCACAAACAATTTGAAGAGCACTACCTGTTATCTTTGGTTAGGCACAAATGAGGGAAATGTAGCCACAAGAAATCATAGCATGCACACAAGAACCAAAGGGTTGGAAGGTATCTTCTTATGTGGTTCAAAAATTAGCCACATAATATAACGAATCTATCGGTTTTCTTCAACACATAAAGGTCTTCAAGTTGAAGATTCGAATGCCATACTCCATAGAAGATGTGCAGAAGACAAAGAAGAAGAGCATAGAGTGTAATTTAGAGAGTAAATGGATCGGACCAAGCCGAGACACACTCAAAATTTTCTCAACCTACGAATTGGATTATGTTACCAGGGTTCGGGTTTTTCCTTACCAGCGTTGGTTTACAAGATAAGGAAATAGAAATGGATGGATAGATGATTGTATAATAGGATAAATGGGGAGAGAAAACAAAGAGAAAGGGATGATGGAATATGTAAGCAAGGCTCGAAATGAACCAAGCAAACAAACAGGTGGAAGGTTCAACAGAATAAAGGAATGCTACGATGGTTGAATGTATGATGATTTTTGTTGTATGGCTACGAGAGAATGCAATAAGACTATTGCAATAATTTAAGATCTTCAATCAAGATTGATCTTGAAGATCCAAGAACGAGTTGAAGATGCAAGAAATGGGGAAAGAACACGCCTGTTCTCGGAGGTTTTCTTGCAGAACTCAAAGGACGTAGTTGTTGGTTGAATTTAGGAATAATCTGTCATTGCATGCACTAGAGACAAGGGAATGTCGAGCTTTAATACCAAAATTTGATGTGAATAAAATTTGAGGGAAGAGTTAGATCGATCATTCCATGATTTTTGAATCCAGCTGGTTGAAACTTGAAGAGGAAAACAAGTTTTGGATGCAGGTTACTCAAATGGAAGTTGCGGTTTGTCACCTGTTGCTTTGAATGACATCAATCATTCAAAGGCTTGAAGGAGGAAGGATAAACCCCATGTTTTTCCTTGATCAAATAAGTATTGGAAGGGAGAATACACGTAGAAAAGCTGGATAGATTCTAAGCTCAAAAAATTCTATTATGTCTTCATTATTCTTGACGGATACAAGTAGGTATATATATAAGAAAGGGAGGCTCGGATTCATGCTTAAATCAGCCGAGTTCCTCCTTAATTCAAGCCCATTTAATCACTTGAATTAAGCCCATATAACATCTAAGCTTAATCATAATATCATCATCTAAATGATACTAATGACTAATCATTACAAAGCCATACAATCAACTATGATACATACATGAAATTGCATCAAACCCTACACTACAAAATAATTCATTTATACTAACAGGGAATTAGCTGTTGGCAAAAACCATTTTTCTGTTGGAAAAAGTTTTACCAACAGATATTTTTTTGTGAAAAAACTATGGGTAAAAACTCCGTGTTTAAAAGTTTTGCCCACAGATAAATATGATCTGTTAGGAATAATGGATAATACCCACAGATATTTATCTGTTGGTAAAACTTTTTCCCACAATTATATATGTAAGTAAAAGTATTAACCACAAAATGATATATGTGACTAAAACTATTGTCCACAAAAAGATATTTATGACTAAAAGAATTAACCACAAAACGATATCTGTGACTAAAAATATTATCCACACAATCATATATATTGCTAAAACTATTACCAACAAATATATATTATTAGGTATACATATTTTAACCTATATATATTCGTAAAATGATAATGATGTCCATAATACCTGTTGTTGTAATATTTACCTGTAATAACACCTTATCCTTATATACAATTAAGTACACCATACATAATCATCAGCGTTTAGTTTATTTGTCAAGGTGATAATATAGTCTTGTAGGTACAATACTATAAATATAACTTGTAACATACGTTGACATACAAGACATCTCATTAAAACATCAAACACCATCCTCTTCATTCTTATCCTGTTCAACACCTCCAATGACTTCAATGCCTTCAACATTCTCTTTGATAATCATCAAGATGTATTCCCTAAGAAAATAATGTACATAATTTATCAGCTCACAATAACATAATGCACAAGTAATCTTCATGAAAATTTTCAGTTGGTACAGATTTGATTCAACAGTACCATTAACGAAAGCAATATAAGTCAAATAATCAAGTTCAAAAAGAATATCACTTTGTATAGATATTTACAAAATTATATTCATAATGCAATCTATTTAAGACAAAGCCTAAGCTATAAAGATTGGATGCATGGACATGGAGACCAAAGCAAACATGGAAAGGCCATTTCACAAGAGATGGAAAACTGAAATATTAGGGAGAAGGTAAATAAAAGAATATGTATCATGGTAAAAAAGGTCAAATGACTCAAAACACTTCCCATCCATTAAACAGAGAGTCATACAATAAAACTGCGGTTGCGGTCGTGATTGCAGTTGTAGTTGCGGTGTCACGGTATCGGGGTTTCACGAATAATATTTTATATGTCGAGGTTATCGCGACGTGATTTTTTAATTATTTTACACAACAAACATCAGCAAATAAGTAAAATATTAGCCGATATCCAAAATTTAGCCAATATCGCAGTGATATATATTTTATTTTCTAAAACGGCCACATTTTCATAATTTCATGTCGTGGTTGACCCAAAAACCGTAAAATTGAGACCAATACACAATTGCGGTACCGATATTTCATTGTATGGAGAGAGAAGTTGGGAAAAAAACAAAAAAAAAACTAAATGAGATATAAATTATGCTATCATGTATCATACCAAATGTCACAGTTTAATTTAATACACGTGGCAATGAAAGAAAGATTGATAGGAAAAAATTGATTGGGCGGTGTATATATCAAAGCACCCCCCTCCAAAAAACATATCACACACTTTATCAACATAATTGAAGTGTAAGATGATGTAGTAGTTGGGATGGTTTTGTAGAAAAGCTAGAAGAGGCTTGGAACCATCTTGGATAGTATAATCATAGCTAGCAAATATATAAATATAGGTGAATAACTGCTCCCTTTTCATCTAAATTTATAATTCTCATTTAAGTAAAGGGCGGAATAGTTTTTTGTCCTTACTTTTCCTCTCTATCCACCCCCTCCACAATGTTGTTACTTTCCATTAACTTTTCCAAGATCAAAATGATATTATCAAATAAATCATGATTATGTTTTGAGTACTATAAAATAGATTACAAAATAAATAAATAAATAAATAAAAAGCATATACATGAACAATCTCATATAAAAGTACAAAATGACCGCCATTGACACTAAAGTAACAAGCTTACTAGCATGTAATAAAAAGAGGCACGTGTATTGGGCTCTTAGATAAATATACATGTTCAATGGTAATAGAACCACAAGTAATTGGGTAGTTAAGAAAACTCCAACAAGTACTAATAGTTTATTATTAATGTTGACAAAAGACATCTAAAGACCAACAATAAGGTATACAAAAGGGCTAAATGCACAAGGCAACTAAATGATAATATGAGCTTGTGACTCGTATTTGGTGTGTAGAATAGCTTGGATTGGTGTGTGAAGTGTTTCAGAGGAATTTGGAGTAGAACTATGAGTTGTTCTATAAAGATGTGAATATTTTACCTTGAAGAAATTATAATTTGGAAATTTCATGAAAATGAAAGTTTCAGATCTTTCTGTTAGATTTCCAATGCATCAATAATCAGCTCGATCGGAGGTCAGATGAAGAAGTTGTGACTGAAATACTAAAGATTGTCAAAGCTAGAAAGAAACACGGGGGGCCGTGTTTATGAAACACGATCCGTGTTTTTTCATCAGGAAAATGTGTTCTGTTTCAGTGAGAGGCTGAGAGATAGAAAATAAACACGGGGGTACCGTGTTTATTAACACAGTCCGTGTTGTTTGGTTTTTTTTCTCCGCCTCAATTTTTGCTAATGACAGTTTCGTATAGTATAAATACCATGCGATTAGAACCCTAATAGGAGAGCGAACACCGTCTTCTTCTCCTATTGAGTTCTATTGTAATTCCTTGATGAAGTGAATGATTTAAGTGAGTATTTCTTTAATTCTTTGTAATCACAATTACTTCACATCAATAAGATCATCTGTTTTCCCAATCTGTGTTCTTGAGTGTTATTCTCTTCTCAATTCTTGTGTAGTCTAATTGATTCTAATTAGATCTTATTTTTCTGAATTAGTATCGATCCACAAAAGATAAAATTAAAAGAAAAATGTAGTGAAGATCACTAAAAACCAAGGAAAAACTAACACCTCAATGCATTACTAGAGCTACATGAGGAGTACCGAACAAAGAACAAACAACACAAATATTCAGCCATAAAAAAATTTACGAAAAATATTCAACCATATACAATTTCAGACCTAACACAAAAATTTTAGTTGAAATATTCAACAATCCAAAAGTTTAATGCTATATTATATGTCCTACACACTATACATTTATAACCTTCCATTGATACTCCAAGAAGCACCCTCAAATCTTCAGGATTCCTTGTAAGATAAAATTAAGTTGTATCAAAATGGCATTCTTACAAGGAATCCTAAATATTTGAGGGTACTTCTTGGAGTTTGATACCTTTGAGTTGGTGCCAAAATATTGAATGGTGAATACGAAGATTCTTTTTTCTAGAGTTTGCAATTTGATTACCTCACTTCTCAATACTAGCATCTAATACATCATAGCATTTCTCAAAGAATGCATGTGTATCAAATGTTCTATTACACTTGTTTCTTTTTCTCACATAAACATTTACATTGCTTGAAGTAACATTATATATATCTAAAGTTGAAAAATCAAGAATAGGATGAGAATTGTTGTCGATGTCAAATGAAGTAAACCCTTTAATTTCAACTTTGATTTAAAAATCATATAATGTATGTCATTAATTAATCCTTTAAGCTACCTAAATTTCAATGATGTTATGCATCACACCTTCTCCTTGCTTGATTTTTTACCACTATTTAAGCATCATGTCTTAATGCTCTATCTTTCACATAAGGCTCAATCATTTTTTGGATACAAGATAATGGACTTGTTTCTCTAATCAAAAACTATGGGATGAACCTCAAACCAAAATAAATTAATTTGAATAATATTAAAAAAACTAACTAAATGAACCAAAATTGATAAATAGATTTGAAGCAATGTAATCATTATAGCAGACAAATTCTAATACACACCTTGATAAACTTATCCCACACTCCATCCTCAAGTACTCATTTATATTAAATTCCATTCTACACAAAATCACTATTCGATACATTTTCAATAACATCATAGATCGGTGTAAGCTTACCCTTTAGATACTTATTTCTATTATGAAAATTTTCCTTATTACAGGAGTATTGAGGAAATTTTTCTACTAACTTATTCAAAGTAGCATCATATGATGTAGATGTGAATGTAACACATGGACTTTTTCTAATATGTTTCTTATGTACTGATGCATAGTTGATACAAATTAGATTAAACTTAGGAGATCAAATGGTGGTTGCCAAAGGAACACCAAAAATGAAGATAGAAGAAGGGAGGTGAGGTGAAGAATATATGAACTAAGTAACCTAATTCATACACTTTAATATACCACTTAAGCAATACAACACTTGAGATAAAAGATGCAAGAATTTTGAGAAATAGTTGAATTGAGGTATGTACAAAGCAAACAGGTGGCTTTCTCAAAATTTGAGGAGAATAGGAAAAAAAAACCTTTCATTCAACCATTTCATACACTTAAATAGGTGTGCAAATCTTAGTTATAAAAATAACTATGCCTAACTAAAATATATGGGGCCAAGAACTAAGAAACCTATGAGCCTATATCACAAGGCCACTAAGAAAGGGGAATCAAACCTCAAACCTTGTCCACTATTCAAACATCATCTAGTATCCATATATGGGGCCAAGAACTAAGAAACCTATGAGTTTATATCACAAGGCAATAATTCCAAATGAAGGCTCCTTGCAGTTAAGGTTGCACATTATGTCAAGTTCATGCATATATGGCTTCAACAAATAATTTGTAAAATCAAGGACTCTCCAAGGTTGTATTCTTGGCAACAAACAAAAAACATGAAGACCAGCTGAGCTATACCGATAAATCCTGGTTATAAATCCAAATTTCATAAATCAACCATATAAAGCATAATCAACCCATCAAAATCAATCATCTAACTCATATATACATAATCTAACAACCAATTTAGCTAATCATAAGCTAATTAACAAAATTCAATAATAAAAAAATTAGAGTTAGGGTTTGAAGATTATATTAAGCAAAATCTGCCATTACAAACCAAGAGGAGCTCAACCAAGAAATGGAGGAGCAACGGCGGTGCTCAGGTGGTCAGATAGGAGCATCAGCGGTGGCGGTGTGTTGCTATGGTGGCTCGATGTAGGTTCATTTAGTATCAAAAGAATCTTACAGAATCAATCGGTAAGAATTGCTTAAAATCTGACGAAGCCAAGCTATACTAATAAATCCTAGTTATAAATCCAAATTTCATAAATCAACCATATACAGCACAATCAACCCATCCAAATCAATCATCTAACTCATATATACATAATCTAACAACCAATTTAGCTTATCATAAGCTAATTCACAAATCCAGATAAAATTCGCAAGAATTTTGATATAAGAATCCAATTCCGATTAATTTCACACAAAGTTTTCAAGTTGATACTTATAACATAAAATTAGATACATTGTAAAGCATAATGTAAATTCAATTTATCAAAAATAGCTTAATCGGATAAAACCGACAAATTAGGATATAGTCGGGTCAAAAATCCAATTTTCACAAATCAACCGTAACCAACACAATTAACCATTCCAAATCACTCATACAACACACACACACACACACACACACACACACACACACACACACACACACACACACACACACACACATATACTTAGTTATCTTATCATAAGCTAATTCATTTAAAATTAATCAAAATAGAAGTTAGGGTTTGAGTATTTATACCAAACGAATTGCTGCGAAATTGGAGGGAGTGAAGGGTGCTAGAGAGTAGCCGGTGGTCAAAGACCACTCGCCGATGACAAGCGGCGCTAGAGGCGGATAGGCGGTGGCAAGCCGTGGCTGCCCTCATGCGTTGCTAATGGTCGTTGCTGCTGCTCCACTAGAGGAGGAGGATGACGAGCTACAACAGGTGTGGTGGTGTGCTCGAGTGGGGGTGGCTGGTATAGCGGTGCAGCCTGGGTTCAAGGTGCAAAGCAGGAGGAGGCCAGGGTTGGGGGATGGGGATTAGGGGCCGAAAATTAGAAACATATAAGGGCGGGGGTAGCAGGCACGCGGGAGTGAATTTTTGATTTTTTTAGAAATTTTGGAATTTAGGGGTTTAAGTATTTTTTTATTATATTTTATTTTTTTGGAAAATTATTATTATTATTATTATTATTATTATTATATATATGTGTATGTATGTATGTATATGTATGTATTTATGTATGCATATGTGTGTGTATATATATATATATATATATATATATATATATGTATGTATGTATGTATGTATGTATGTATGTATGTATGTGTGTGTGTGTGTGTGTGTGTGTGTGTGTGTGTGTGTGTGTATGTATGTATGTATGTATGGAATTTGAACATTTTTAGCGACCAATAAATTAATGATTAACGATAAAAAATTATATTAGTCACAATAAATAATTTTACTAATTTAAAAAGATTTTATAATAAAAAATAATTTATTTTTGCTAATGAAATATAACTCCATAACAAAGTCGTAATCGCACAACGAAATTATAATAGGAAACAAATTTAAAATATTAAAATAGAAACACACAATGAAAATGAAAATATATTTTAAATAAAAATCATATAGCTTGTGGAAAAAGAAATAAAATATCAAAACAATAATTAAACGAAATTGGAAAATATATAAATCAAATTCTAAGGAATTGTAAAAAATTTAAATAATTTTTGTAAATGAAAATATATTTTTAAATAGAAATGAAGATCATGTGAATTTCATAAAAGTCATAATTGTGAATGAATTTTTCTATAATAATCTACAATGTTACTAATACCAACATATATATGAGTGAGTATTTGTTTTGTTAGTACAATGTTACTAATACCTACAGATATAAAAGTAGGCAAAAGATCTGTTGGCATAACATACTATTACTAACATATAAAAATTTTCTGTAGGGAAAAATTTCTTCATTGCCCACAAAAAAATACATGTTGGTATTAGTAACTTTTTCCAACAGAAAAAAAAATCTGTGACTAAATTTCTGTTGGCACAAGTCATAAATTTTGTAGTGCTAGCTTACATAAAATACACTTAGGGTTTACAACAAGTTAATACAACTAAATATAATCATTACCATATCTTCTTGTTGTAAAATATCATCCCATGTATACTATAGTCTTGTATGCTTTGAATGCTTGTACACTTAAGGTGTGTTAACATCTTCTCCTTACAAATATATAACATACTTGCAAGAATATCTTGAATTTTTTTCAATACCAAGCATAGATATATTATCAATAACATTTAATATGATTGGCTCCAATATTAAGAAAGTTAATTCTTCCTTACCTTAAGAATCAATAGGAATATGAGAATCATTAGATGTTCCTGCATTATATATATATATATATATATATATATATATAGAGAGAGAGAGAGAGAGAGAGAGAGTTACACGTAGTGCATTTAAAAATTTGTGATTGTTGGATCTCAAAAGAGGAAAAGAAAAAAAAAAGCTACACTTATTAGTGAAGTCATATTATAGTAGTTGAAGTTATAGTCTTTGGTACCATAGATTTTAAGTTCAAAATATCTTCTTTTGATATTGTTCATTTTTATGGTAATGATGACATCTTTATAGTAATTTATATGAGATTTTATCTTTATAGACTTTATATAAATAGACAAAAAAAATTATGATTCGAAAGGTATGCATTTTGATAATAAAATAAATATCAAATGATGGTGTATAAAGGTGTTTAGACAATTAGGGAAAAGGATATAGAGCACCATGGATTGGGCCTTTAAGCCAATGGGGTGATTTGTGGGCAGACAAGGCTATTTCTACTTAAGCTAAAATAAAATAATAAAAACATAGACTTTAACGTTTGTGTGAGTGTGTGTTTTTTTCAGGGTACATTAGAGGTGGGGCAATCTTAAAAATTAGGGAAAGGAAATAGTCTAATACATAGGGTAAGACTTAAATTTTGGGTTAGCTATAGCCGCATCAATGTTTCTAATTCATGTCCATTACGTAGAGTATTTAAATTTTTAGATATTTAAAAATATTGATTGAATATAAATTAAATATCAGATATATAACTTTAATAATTTTAATAACTTTTATAAGAAAATTTTGAAAATAAAGATCATATATCCATCCATATTGACGTCTATATGTGCATATGTCTTATTTTATCTAAAAAGATGTGTTAAAAAGTATTAATGTTTAAGTTATAAAAATATATAAAATTTTAATACTATAAAATCATAATATTATGATATATTATTAAAATTATTAATAAAATACCTTATATTTCTTAAATCAAATAATTGAATCAAAACCAAATATTCTTTAAAAAAATTAGATCAAATATATTAAAGATCATATCAAATTTATCAAATATTAAATTAATTTTTTAGATCCCAACTTTTTTGCCACAAGCTTATAGCTATGGAGCTTCACACACAACTCTTAATGTTTGTGTTTTGAGTGTTGATAACATGGATGATAATGAGCCGAGTTTGGGCCGTACATAGTCAGATTTAGATCTATATTTATTTATAATATCTAGATTCAGACATAATTTAGATTTATTGAATTTTAAAATTTTAAACTCAAACCTAAATTCATTAGATGTAGGTAAACTAATTTTTTTTAAAAAATCATCTATTTTTTTAAAAATTTTGAATAAATGATATAAATACAAATATATTTATATTTAATATAGCTTAAAGTGATTGATAAATATTTTAAAATAGTTAAATTAATTTTTTAAATGATATTTTAATATTTTTAGAGTAAAATATTATACATATTAAGTAAATACGTAAAAATAAAAAATTCAATCAACGCTATAATAAAAATAAGAAACATAAAATTAATACACACACACACACTCTCTATACTAATCTAATAGATTAAATCTAAATCGCATTTGGATCCGCCAGATTTATAAAATCATAGACTCAAACTAGTGAAAATTATGATGAGCCTAGCTGACGGTGTTGTCATGTTTCGGACCGTAGAGTCGGGCTATTATTTATTGCTATAAATTTAAAAGACCAATGCGCACTAGATATATTAGGGTCGATAGGCCCTATATATGGGGAAGGAACGTCACGTCACGTCAGTCTGATTTGCCTTGGGGCTAATGAATTAAAATAAAAAATACCACACCCTAATAATCCCGGCAGCTCTAGTGCTCTTGTAGTCTTGTGGCAGTATCTTGGACTGTTGATTTCCGTTTGCAATAGTTACAACATCTGGCTACCAATAAAGATCCACCGGTCGATGCGCGTTTCCCCAACTATCCCCCGAGAAGAAATAAATGACAGATTTATGTTCTCGCCTCGGGTAATTATCGAAGGCTGATTTATCCTAGTACCGATTTATGACGACATCTCTGTTCCAAATGCCTCGTCAAGAGAATTAACTATCTACTACCAAATTATTTTGTTGGCGTGATCTATTGTTTACTACTAGTAATTTCTTAGAATTTATCTCCATCTTTTACTACTTTCATTGTTAATATAAAATATACAGTATATATATGTTTTAAAAAAATTATATGTTTTCCTATTTGTTAATAATTAATTTCCTAAAAATAAGATAAATGTTTTTTTTATAAAAAATAACAATTTTTAAAATACAAAGCGTTTAACCAAAAATATTTATAAAATTTATATGCTCATGTTAAAAAGAATTACATTCTAAATAAGAAACTATCTTCCTTAATCAATATACCTTCGTATCAATAACTTATATTCTTACAATTAATTAGAAAGAAAATAACGTGAAGGTCAAAATAACAAATATAGTATTTAATTTTTGATACTTTTTGTATATTGTTTTATATTATAAAAAATTAAATATCTTATAAACCTTATATTATAAAAGAGAAAAATTATTAATATATATTGTAAATGTTATCCAGTAATAAGTAAAAAAACAGATATATTGAAACATCCATCTCTAAATCCTATTATATATAAAAATGAAATTGTATATAGATAAAAAATTTCCATACAAAAAAAAGCCTAAAAATTAAAAATAAAATTATTTAGAAAAAATAATATACTGTTGAAAAAAAAGTGATCAGGCCCACGTGAATAATAGTGTCCAGAGAGAAAAACAAGATCTTACTACTCAAATATCATGCTTTATTTATCAACATTATACCTTAATGTTTTTTAGAACAATATTTTACGATAATTTATATCTCTCATTACTTATCAAATATAATCACTGATTTGTCATACACCGGAGAGGTGGAGAGTCATAGAATTCAAACAATACGAGAAATGGGACGACCAAACTAATAAATCCAAAACTCATAGAAATGCCTCAATTGATTGATTGATTCAACGGAACATTCATTTGCACCTTCCATGCCCGCACGAATCTCCTCTAAGAACTTATTCTATTTACTTTCACATATTCTTCGATCAATATTAGTGACTATTATACTAAATATTTATTTTATCTTCACGTCAAAGCTTTATTCTAGAAATAAAAAGCTCATCCAGTTTGCTTTACAAAATAAAATATATTTAAAATGAAATATATAAAAGTTAAATGATATTCAAAATTATTGATATATTATATATATCATTATCATCCTAAACAAACGTGTTACTAATATTATTATATTTATATTTATTATGTAGCAAATACTTACGCATTGCAAGGGCTACATGTAACACACATATTTTTAGCATTAAAAAATTTTATTTTAAAGAGTTAATTACTGAAGTTAAATATTTAAAATGCAAGGTACTACCACCATACTTAGTAATAGTCTAGTTTTCTCCATTATTCTTATACTAGGATCTAAGGCTAAAATATTACTCCACTAAAATTATGAAAAACAATTGTAAGAAGTTGATAAGAAATTATATTATAGATTAACATTTATCGTATAAACAAAGATATGTGGTCAAAAAAGTTACAACCCACAATAAAAAAAGAAATACAAAAGAAACACAAGAGTCTAGGAATATTTAGATTAAAATATATCATATCAAACACCAAATAGTCCTAATTTCCAGACACAAAAAATACTAGCCAGTAAGCTAAACTCACAAAGGATCATCAAAAGTCACAACTGTATATTGAATATGTAGGGGACCATGAAATAAAACCTAACAGTAAAACGATACTAAGTAACTCACTATATAGTACTAAGAATGCAAATGTCACATAGAACTCATAGAATGTATCACAAGAAAAACTTGGCATAAACAATTCGCATAAACCATAGGTAGGCAAGAAGGTAACTACCGATCGTTACTCAAAAATATTACTAAGAAGAATACATTAGTTACTTCTATTTTAATTACTCAATGAGATACAAGAGACAACCAGAAGACGTATTAAGTACTTTAGTTAAAATAGCGCGGGGAGATGGTGAGCAACATAGATCAATGACAAGTGATAAACGTGGAAACCTGGTTGAAGAGGGAGGAGGATCAAGGGAAAAGGAGGCAACATGGAGGGAAAATACATTGGGTGTTGGGGCTGGGTTAAATTTTTTTTTTTAATTTGTAGAAGATGTGTATTTAGGTTATAAAGATATGTATTTATTTGCAGAACATGAGTAAGAATGCATCTTTATGTCTTGTCCCTTGTATTATTTTATTAAATAAAAGATATATATGTATTTCCTTTTAGAAGATGTGTATTTTTATCTTAAAATAAATGTATTTTTCCTATAAAGATGTGTATTCACTTCTATAATATATGCATCTATAGTTACAAAAATAATCATCTTTACACGTGTATTGTCAATATAAAATGTATATGCAGCACCATAAGATGTGCATTTTATCCCTATAATATATGTATTTGTCGATAAAAGTTGTGCATTTATAACTATAATATATGTATTTGTCCTATAAAGATGCGTATTTTTTTTATATAAAATGTGTATTTATAATACATACATTCTTCCATTGTTGTATTAGAAATAAATGGCATATATGTATATTCTACAGATGTGCATTTTAGTAAATAAGATATGCATTCTCACCAAAAAAGTTGTGCATATATATATCAAAGATGTGTATTTTTTTTTGGATAAGATGTGTATTGTTTTAAAAGAACGTTCAATAAATTTACAAAAATATCACTGTGTCCACTAGACTCCTAGGGAAGATGTGTATTTTATCATAAAATACGTGTATTTGTGCATGAAAGGTGTGCATTTATGAGTGAAAGATGTGGATTTTGTGATTACTCTTCCATGATATGCTAAAAATAAACTTAAATTAAATTATTAAAATACCACTAAATTATGCACCATAGTTTTTGCAACTACTAGCCGGATGTAATTTGCGATTTTCAAATCATTATAATCTCATTATCAGCAACTTATTTATCACTTACTGCTACTTTATAAATAGCTCCCACCAATTTTAACTAAATACCCAAAAAAAACTTATATTATTTACTTTTAATATAAAAAATATCCTTTAATAATTAACCCCTCCAACCTTACTTATATGTTTAAAATTATCATTATATATCAATTCATTACTAAAGAATATTATTGGAATACTCCAAAACCGTAATTTAGAAAATTATGTTAAAATAGGAATTTATTAGGAAAATTAATTAAATAAAATTATTTATTTAAAATAAGGGAAAGTATTTAAGGAAAATTCAAGAGGAAAATAATAAATAATTTAATTAGGGAAAATTTGGGTGTTTTTCTAATTAAAATGGAATTTAGAAAAAATTATTCAAAATATCCTAAAATAATATAAAAAGGGAATTTAATTATTATTTTACTAAATATTATTATTTTAAATATTCAAAAATACCAAAATATTCTAAATACCCTAACCAACCCATTTTTTCTTTTTTCTTTTCCTTTTCCCCCTTCTTCCCCTAGATTAGGCTAGCCCCCTCTCAGCCCAAACTTCCTCTCCTTCTCTCTCTATGCGACCTAAGCCCACAAGCTCTTTTTTTCTCCTCGTCTGCCCAGCCGGCCGGTTCTCCCTTTTCTTTTCTTTCTTTTTCTTTCGCCGATCGTCCAACCCAACACTTTTCATCCCCCTTCCTTCTTCCCTGACCCTGTGTTGCAGAGCGTATCCATGATTTGTCGCTGCCCCCTCCTTGGCCATCGTAGGCTGACCAGCCTACCTCCCATCTCTCTCCCCGCCGTTTTCCTTTCCATTTTCGACCCCAACCACCCCTGTACCTCCTCTCACACGTGCCTCCTCTCTTTCCTTTTCTTCTCCCTTGACCAAACAACCCCTGCAACCTTGTAGACATGTACCAGCTCTCCACCGCTAGTCAGCAACTATGCCACACCTCCCCCTCTTGTCCTCTTCCCCCTTTGTCGTTTCCACCCCCATTAGCCTATAAATACCCCATACCCAACCTTAATCAAACTCCCCTTTTTCTACCTAGAAATTTACCCTTTGCACCATCGCCTCTTCAGATGCCTCCACCTCCACTGTCCCCCAGAGCCGCCATCCAAACCACCTTCTAAACTACTTCCTGCATCACCCTCCACCGAACCACACCACCCACCACCTCTAATTCCTCATGCATGAGCTGCAACAACCGTGCAAAGTAGACTCCCCAATCTGCCAATTATCCACCATCGCCGCCCCTTGCACCGCCATGGGCCTCCATCCCCGTCACAACCACCACTCCCCTTACCTTCCAAAACACCCACCAAAGCCTCCTCTACCTCCCCCTACCTTACTTTCTCCTTGCCTCCCTCTCCTTCACCCTTTCTCCCCCTCCACCACCTTCGACCACCACACCAACCACCACGTCCACCACCCCTTTGGCTGCGCCGCCACCACTATTCCAACTCTCTCAACCCAAAGAATCCACCACCACCACAACCACCCTCTCACTCCCCCTCTTCTAGCCTAGAAACCCACCTCTTCAACTCCTCATCCTCCTCCACCACCGACACCGCCATGTGCCGCTTAGTCAACACCATCTCTAGGTTGTGCCCTAGCCTCCCCAACCCTTAAATATTATTAATGTAATTGTTATTTTATTGTTGTTGTTGTTGTTGTTGTTTTTGTTGTTGTTAGTATTTTTATGACTCTAGTATTATTATTATTAAGATTCAAACCATTATTATTATTATTATTATGATTATCATCATCATCATCATCATCATCATTATTATTAACTTGGGAACTATTATTACTAATGCTATTATTAATATGATTATTCAAAACCCTATCATTATTATTACTAAGATTTGAAGTATTATTATTATTATTATTATTATTATTATTATTATTATTATTATTAACTCTGGCCCTATTATTACTAATGTTACTATTATTATGATTATTAGAACCCTTATTATTATCATTCTTAAGAATCAAACTATTATTATTATTATTATTATTATTATTATTTTATCATTATCATTATTATTACCTATATCACTAATATTACTACTACTACTAGCATTATTATTATTATTATTATTATTATTATTATTTGGGTTATTATTAGTATTGTCACTCTTATCATTATTATTATTATTGTTAATATTAAAGTTATTATCTTTATTAATATTAATATTACCACTTTAACATGGACCAATATAACTACCAAGACCTATTTTGGCTAGCAATAGTATGATTAACTACTTTAAAAATAATACCCTTACTTTTACTTATAAACTACTACTATTGTTATTAACCCTAAAAGTAGGCTATGATAAAGGTAGGTAGGAAATAATGATAATTTTGGTAAGAGGGAAGTTAACCCTCGTGTTTCCCTCCTATAGGTGAACCAAGTCAAAACCCTAAAGAGGAGTAGGAGCATGCTCCAACCTCGATGTCGTTTTAGTTAAGGATATGGTTGAGGCATATTGTGTGTGAAACATGTGTTATTTGTGTTGATTTGATGTGTGTGCATTACATATTATGTAACTTGATCTTGTAGCGTAGCTTGCTAAGCACGAAACTCAAGTAAGCTGTGTGTGTTTATGATATGTGTAATATGGTATTATTACTTGTACTTGAAATATGCTTATGTAATATTGCCCCTTATGACATGTATGATAGGAGATTCTAAGTAGTATGATGTGGTTGTGAGAAAAATGGAAAACAGTGAAGAAAGTGAGTTGACTAGAGAATGGTAAGGATGACCTAAATATCTTATGACCTATGGGTGAACAAAAGGAGGAATAATGGGAATAAATTAAGGGAATGGATCAAAACATGCATGGAGAGTCTAGGGTTTACATGAGACGGTTAGCCTTTGCATGGGTATGCCTTTTACGTGGAAAAATTTGATTTGAGGATTAAGTAAGGTAAGGGAAGAATCGTTAGGGTGATTGGAGTCCATATGTAAAACATAGTACATGGGTTAATGTAAGGATGCATGAGAGATTTGATTAGGGTTTTGGGAGGAAACCCTAAGTGAAAGAAATGTGTAAGGAAGGGAAAACGAATGGAAATGGTTAGAATGAGGAATAAAATATGGAAAGGGTGTAGCATGGAGGAAAAGTGAGCAAAATATATTTGGGTGTTGAGGGATTGTCATGAAAGAAAGGAGAAGTAATAGGGTTTTGGGGAGCAAACTAGGGTTTTTGTGATCATGTGTGGGAGTTGGATAGTGAGGTTATAATGTCAGTTGTGGATCGAGGGAAGTGATGGTTTTGGTAACAAAGAAGGTTTTGGGTTCTCATGGTGAGTGGAAAAAGATGGGAAGGAAGTCTTAGGGTCATAGGTTATGTTGGATATGTGTCATGTGGAAGAGGTGATGGTAAGTCAGAGTGATGAATGAATAACATTGTATGAGGAAAGAGAGGTGCTAGGGTTTTGGGATGGCCAACTAGGGTTTCACGGCCACATGTGTTATATGAGAAGTAAAATGGGTGCTTGGGGATGAAAAGAGTGAGGTGATGAATTGGGGGCAAAGGAGTATGAGTTGTGTCGGATAATGGAAGGTTGGGCCATATAAGCCAAATTAGTGTTTCCTAGAGGAAAACCCTAGAGAGTGATATTAAGTTGACTCGGAGATATGGAAAGTGGGCATCAGAGTTGAGTAATCATGGTAATGAGGAAATAGTGGGAAAGAATGTCTGGATGTACTCGAGGAAGTAGAAGTCCCAAGATATGGACATGATTTTTGGGAAGTCGAATGGGTCGTGCATGCCTAGTCGGGGTTGTGTGTGGAATAAGATACAATAAAACACAAAGCAATTAAAGTGAAATATTATCTAGCCAGGGCCCAGTGAGGTTATATATTTTCTGGTCCACCAGCTATAATAGTAGTCAGGTGCATTTTGCCCTACCGAGTGATTTTTCGGTCCACCGACTATGATAGTGGTGGTCAGGTGCGTTCTGCCCTATTGAGTGTTTCTAGTCCACTGGCTATAATAGTGAGGGATTCTGGGCTCGATAGACCAAACGTTGCATGGTAATAATTCATGAAAAGATACTAACTACTTACAGTGGAACACCTCATGAGTCGGGGCTATTGATGGTATATTTTTTGGTCCACCGGCAATAATAGTGGCCAAGTGAGTTCTACCCTGTGGAGTGTTTCCGATCCACCGGTTATAATAGTGGGGTTCTCGTGCTCATGCAGAATTAATATGAGAAATGTGTGAAACAGAAATATGAGACATGGAAATACACTAATTATTTACAGTGGAACACCATGTGAGTCAGGGTCGGTGAGGTTGATTTTTCGATCCACCGGCTATAATAGTGGTCAGGTATGTTTTGCTCTGCTAAGTGATTTCGGTCCACTAGCTATAATAGTGGTCAGGTGTGTTCTATCGGCTATAATAGTGGGGTTCCCGTACTCACGTGGAATTAACATAAGAGATGTGTTATACACAATAGTAGTCTAAGTCTGGCCTGATGATATGAACTTGAATCTTGCTTTGTATGCCTTACATGTTTATTTTCTTACATAGCCCTACTTGCTTGTTTCTTGCTGGATTTATACATATAGTTACCTTACTCACTATGTAGCATACTGGCCACTCGTTTTATGGGTGGTGCTCATTCCCTCGAGTAGAGGGCCCTTCTGAACTTGTGTAGGTAGGAGGTACTATGTTTGATGCCTATGACGTGCTGGATGCATCTGGCAGGGACGTGTGTTGACCATTGAACCTACTTGGGGCTGAGAGCGGATGTTGGTCGGACTCTCTTTATTCCTGTTTGCTAATGGTTCTTGTTTTATTTCAATTTTGTTTTATGGCATTGACCTTTTATCCCTTTTGTGAAATTAACTATGTAACTCATTTTCAGTTGTAACAACTTTTATCGCACACTCTGACTTTCATATTATGAACACTTCAATTTCTATGAAACTTTGCTTAAGTTTGTATAATATCTTTTGGAAATTTTCTTTAGCCTTGTGGTTAGTACGAGACTGAACGGCCAAGCTTGTATTGATCATGGCGGTAGCATCCCCGTGCTTGTATTTGTTTGTTTAAACGAAAATTTTCAATTGTAATTTTTGGGTGTGTTACAATTATTACTTCACACACACTTATATAAAAATAATTTGTGTCTACCTAAAACTATATCATATGATTATTTCATACATTATTGATTCACATCATATAGTAAGTTGCCCAAACAGTATCATAATTGTTTTAGATTTTTGTTTAATAAGAATTTATGGTCACATCTTCCTATAATAACAAAATTCAATTACAGATACAATAACATTATAATTGGTATATCATATCCATTAATTCTATAGAGAACAATAAAACTTGACATTATAAATATTACTTTTATAAATACTCCATTTGATTTAATATATATGTTGTTTTATAGTATACAAACACGTAGACACAGACATAGACACACATTATTAAATATGTCCTTATAAGATATACTTTGTTAAATGATATTTAAGAGATAAAACATTTTAACAATTAAGGGTAATTTGAGAAAAGTATATTAATTAATGCATTGTAAATATGAAATGACAAATAATTATAATCATTTTCTTATGATAAACTAGAGGGAGTATGTTAATTAACATGTCAAATTAAATATTATTATTATTATAGAATCTGAAACAAAAAAAAAACATGGAAATAAAAGTCATCAATGATAATTCAACTTTTTCTAAGTGTGACATAAACTAAAAAGAATAGGGTTAAAGAAAAAATTATAATTATATCTAGATATTTCAATATTTTACCTAATATTTCAAAGTATCCTATTTATTTAATTATTTCACTTGTATATTTTCATATTTTAATTTATTTTCAGTTGGATACCTAAATAATAAAAGTAGATCGCTCTAATTTTGGTTATATTGATACATATTTAGGTAGTTGAATGGAAGTGAATGAAAATATAATTATTCTAAGCATATAGTATTTGAGGTCAAATATGAATATATATATATAAAAAATTCTTCCCAAAATATATTGAGTATTGATATATTTTATAGATCTTATTTATCATTTATAATGAAGGTGGTTCACCCAATGAAGAAGTCATTTTCATGTTTTTTTTTTTCATTCAATGTCTCTAAAGGTAGAAGCAAGCCAAAAACTAGAGTCTCAAGGAGAAGGTGTTATACCTATATTATACAACATGTTACACCCACCATCACCATCCAAATTATTTTCATAATCATAACATCATTATTAAAATTAAAATATCTTTAATTAGAACTAATAAAAAATATACCATAATGTTCATGAATTATTTTTCTACAAATAGACATCCATATTGATATACTTTTGACTTAAAAAATAAATTGTTTATATCTTTCACTATTATTGTACCTATCTTTCTTATTTAACCATTCATTGCCATACGCCAAATGGACTTTTAGAATACATAAAATAATCTTTTACCATATATAAGCTTATTTTTCACAAGATTTGTACTTATATTTTACCATAGAATATATTTAATATTTCACCATACATAAATTGATATTTAATAATAACTAAACAAATATTTAACTAATGTTGAGTTCATTGTTTACCATAACAAAGCTAATCTTTCATTAGTTTTGTAATTATCTTTCATCATATAATACGATCAATGTTTCGATATACCACAACTGAACTAAGATGTCACTAGTGTTGTATTATAATTATCCTTCACTATTGCTTTGCAAATCTTTTACCTAAACCTAATAAATTATTTTCTTCAAATTGTATCATTAGCTAATACCACTCTTTATAGTAAAAACTGAAAACCACCCCTAGTTTCCTAAGCTACTTATTGATACTAATTATTACCAATTACTAGCTAAAGGCTAATTTTCTAACATAAAATATAAATATACTATTTATAAAAATATCATTATCTTTTTTTTTTCTAATACTCAAATACTGTAGTTTTCTGAGTTCCTTATAATAGTTTCTTCTACCCTTTGAAGATAGTTTCCACCAACTATTAGAGATAATTTTTTAACCTGAAATATATACATATAATGTTTATAAAATGATATTGCCTACTTTTTTGACACTCAAATATTATATTTCTCTAAACTACTTTTACTAGTATTCTCTACCCATAAAAGGGTAGTTTCCACCACCTATTGAGGACAATTTTTTTTTTACCATAGAAATACTTTTGATCTAAAACCTTCATTTTCAATCTAATGGCCAAAATTGAAAGTTCTCAAGTTCTCATTAGATATTTTTCACACACATACACATATAATAATAATAATAATAATAATAATAATAATAATAATAATAATAATAATAATAATAATAATAATAATAATAAAATTTTAATATAATATCTAATTTAATAGAATTTTTTATCAAGCTAATTATTTTTTTTCTTTTAATATTTTATTAATTCAAGTATCTAATTAGTTATCATATATAAGATCTCATGAACAACCCTAGGTTTTAACAGGGTGGGGTGTGGCAAAGGAGATTTAGAGGTAGAAGAAGAAAACTAAATAGTAGGGAAGGTTTTACAGGTGTTTGAGACCATTATTGTAGTTGATTCTTATATATATTGTATTGAGCTTTCATCTATATTTTAAAAGAAAAAATATATCAAAATAAGTCCAAATTATTTAAAAAAATACAATTAAAGAGCTACTATTTAGAATTAAGATGAATATGAATTAATTAATGAAAAAATTTGTTTGGTGTTTATTTCAATTAAGGAAGAAATGATTTTTGATTTACAATCAAGGAAAAAGGTTTAAAGGTGTTCCACTTAAAGAAATGTTAGTAGATCAATTACTAGAATTGAATAAAATATTATTATTATTATACTTAATATTGTATAATATAATTGCTATAATACAACCTAGCTATGTATTATACTTATTTACACAAAACATAATATTATAATGACATTAACTTGAACTAAGTTAAAACCAATCAAAATTAATGACTAAAAAAGTTATTAAGGCTTCTAATTCTATCTCTTTTAACACAATCAAACATCTAACCGAAACAAATAAATTTGAAACAAACACAAATGAACATAAATTGTTATATCACCTATTTTTAGATGTCTCGATTTATCCGTGCAACTAAAGATTATTCCGGTGCTCTCTTTCTTTTTCTTTTTTTTTTAATTAATGAAGGATTCATGAATATACGTATAAAGTATGTATACGTGGTGTTATTATAAAAGTATATTAATGTTGAGAAGAGTGGGTTGAAGATTTGAACCGGAACTTCTGATATCTAAAATGTAATGTTTCTTACTAGGCCAAACTTGGTCTGTTATCCCTGTTTGTCGTTTGCTATGAGAGACATGCCCGTCAAGAGGGTGAGAATGGATGGGTTGGAGATAGGGATGGCAATGGGTCGGGTCTGGACCGGGTCCATCCATAATCAGACCCGGATCCGTTTATATTACCTAGATCCAGATCCGTCGGGCCTTAAAAGTTCAGACCCAGATCCAGATCCATCGGGTCTAGCAGGTAAACGGGTTATAAATGAGCCCGGTTATTTTTTAAAAAAATAATTAATAATCTATGCTAAAACAAATACATTTATGTTTTATATAACTTAATATGTATTTTTTTAGTTAAAAAAAATCATCTAAGTGAAAAAATAAATATATTAAAATAGTTATATTAACTTTTCAAATGGTGTTTTAATGCTTTTAGTAGGGATGTAAATGGGGCGGGTATACCCATATCCGTATTCGATAAGAAAATCCGTATCCAAATCTGTGCCCATACCCGATTCCATATCCGCTAACATATCTATATCCATATCCGTAGGATATCCGTTACTCGACGGATTATCCGTTTACCCGTTAATGGATATTATCCGATGGATAAATCTATCACCCGACAGATAAATACATTTAGAGTTAAGCTAAATGATAATTCTAATTTTAATTTATACTATACTTATTTTAAAATTAAAGGTAAAAAGGTAATTATATATCGAGTAAACGGGTACGGGTATGGTTATGGGTACGGGTATGGATATCCCATACCCGTATCCATATTCGAATCCGACGAGTATTTTTTTTTCATCATCCATATCCGTTGGACAAAATCTGTTGGATTTCGGGTAAAATTCGTCATGTTTATATCCCTAACTTTTAGAATACAATGTTATACATATTATTTATAAAGTAAGTAAATAAAAATAAAATAAATTAAAAATGAATAAGGAGCTTATATAAGATTAAGAGAATAATGAAAAATATAATATTAGTATATATATATATATATATATATATATAGATTCAGATACACACACACACATGTATATTAAACAGGTCTGGCGGGTCGGGTCTGAGTCTAGAATTGGATCCAAACCCAGACCCTTTAAGGTATATGTGGACCCAGACCCTATCCAGATCCGTCGGATTTAAAAATTATAGACCCAGACCCACTAAAAATAAGACGGGTCTAGCGGATCTAGGTTGGGTCCGAGACCCATTGCCATCCCTAGTTGGAGACTCACGAAGACTGAGCTAGCCGACTATGTCGAACGGATTCTCAATTATTACTGGGCTTAGGGTAAAATACAAAGGCTGCCTTCAGCGCCAAACACGAGATGGAACTTACCTAAAGGCTGGGACCTTCAAATTGAGTACGTATGCTGGGTAAGGCAAGGAAACAGTTTGGAAAACATGTTTTGTTTTGAGGAATGATGAAGGTCATGTACATGATGGTTGTGGCTGGCCGAAAGACAATTGGACAGAATTGGTCCACGGGGGAGGCAGAAGCAATATCTGTTTTCGAGGGCCTAACATTAGTCCAGCAACAAGGGAGACTTAATGGCGGTGAAGACAAACGGATTCAACGTCTGTTGCGGTCAAGATTCAAGGCGGAAAGCAGCTCCTTGCATGTTATGACATCGGGGAGATCGGTGAAGCAGCCGAACACCTTAATATTATTGCATGGACTCACGCGTTTAGAGGTTGTAATAAAGTGGCACTCGAAGTGGGAAAATTGTGTATAGGTGGAGAGACGAGGGTGTGGACTTCGAATGTACCTATACCAATTATTGATGTAGCCATGCAGGACATTAGTTAATGAAATCACAATTGATTTCTGTCTCAGGGCAAAAAGTTATAAAAAAAAAATCGTTCACTTTTCCTCTTCCTTTCGCCATGCTTACTTATGCACATAAATTCGGTTTTCCTATGCATCATTTGGTTGTAGAATTTTATAATCGTTATATTTTTCATGTTATGTGTTTTACATACTCTATTATTTGTTTGTTTGCTATTGCTTTATCAATTCTTAGGATAAAATTGATCAAGAAGAACTTTTTAAAAATTATACAATGGATTCATTTATGCTAACTTGGCGTATTTTGAAAATTTAAAATGTTGGTAAAAGAAGATAGATGTTGAAATTTTGCTTGCTTGCTACTCTAAAAATTGAAAAAAATTGATAAATGACTTATTAAAATAATTATATATATATCTTTGATGGTTTTATGCATGTATGGCATCTCAAGATGAAGGAGAAAGTCACTAAGGAAAGAGATAAAGAATGTAACAAAGTTGAGGCACAACCACACAAGGGAATTAGATTGAAGGTTTATGAGTTTACAAATGAAGGGTGACAATCAAAAATAAAGTGACATATTATACTAGCTATGTGAATGTCATGGCTTGTGACATGGTTTCTATTATGATTCATGACTAGAGAAATGTACCTAATGATATGAAGAAGAATTTGTGGGTGAATGTGCATTTATGATGAAAATTTATATACAAATATTATATCATATATTATCCATTTAAATTATATACTAGTAATATTTATTGTTCTCATGTAGAGTGATTTTGATTTGCTTTCATGTTGTAAGAAGGTTATACTTCAAAAGTGTGTTAAATCTTGGAAAGTCTTTAAGTCTAATTTAACATGTCTCTATGTGATTCCTAAAGATGGAACTTACCTATCACAACTCCTAGGAAATTATCAATCCATGATCATACACCAACATTGTGTTGAATTTATTATGTTTTAGAAATCAAAAGAAGCTAAGGTATTTAATGACTCACACTATATATCATGCCTTAAACAATACTTATAATCATATATTCATTGATTATATATATATATAACGTGTATATGGTTGG
The DNA here is from genome assembly GCA_039764185.1 of Tamarix austromongolica. NCBI lineage: Eukaryota > Viridiplantae > Streptophyta > Magnoliopsida > Caryophyllales > Tamaricaceae > Tamarix > Tamarix austromongolica. The sequence goes on along the minus strand of CM077818.1, from coordinate 84,247,419 downwards.
TGAAATAAGAAGGGCCAAAAGGTAAAAGAAAATGTGAAGAATAATGCTTACTTTCATAAGAACTCGTAAGCCAACAATGATGCCGTAAGAAAGGATTTGGAAACAAAATTAAATAGTTTAGTATACATTGCTTATTTTTATTTTCAAACTATAATAATTTAATTGATTTTTGACTTAATACTAAGGGAGAATGAGGTAAAGAAAATGATAGAAAAGGAAGGTATTTAATGTGTACCTCCTATACAAGTGGATGTTTGGGTAAGGGTTAGGATCGAAAAAAAAATAAGGGGAAGGCTATCAATGAATCAACCTAACAAATAGTTAATAAAGTTATAAGGTATTAGCTTAATCTGATTTTCAATGTTATTTAGATATCATTTCTTATCCCTAACTAATATAATCATTTCTCTAATAGGAATATTTCCGGGTGATAAAAACATTGCCATCAAATGGTTGAAATGATATCACCAAGGAACATGGGGCTGTTGAGTTAGAGAGCTACCACACAATGTCATATTGTGAAGTATTTTCGAATGGCTCCCTAATTCTCACACTCCTAAGGAAGAGGTTAATCATCTAAAGAATGAAGTAAATACTTTAAGAGCGAGCCAAGTAGAGTTATTGGCCCAACACCATATAATGGAGGAGCAAATTCAAAAGCTTATGAATGACAAGTCATCCTTGGTGGTTGAAATTCTAGTGTCCACTCTTAATAGCCCTAGTATTAGTCCTTTCCATGAAATACATTAGGCAACATGCTTTATTTTTATTTTTTCCCTTATTTAAATGATATCTACCATTGAGATATATGAAATTAATAAAATTTTTAAATATTATATATAGGGTGAACATTCATATGATATCAAGGCATCAGAGGAAGGGGATATTGTCACCTAAAGAGTTACTCATGTCTTTTATAAGAGATCATTGAAGTATGATATAGAAAAAAAAAGGTAAAAGAAATTTTTTAGATGGGAATCATTTAGATGAGCATGTTATTTAGTTATTCTCAAGTACATTGTAATATTATTAATAGCAAGAGTTGAATTAATTAATTAATTAATTTTATTATTTATTAACCTTTTCCATTGTTTTTAAATATGATGGTAACATTTTGTGGAGGAAGTCAAATCCTACGGAATATTAAGAGAAGGAATTAGAGGAGGCAAAGGAAATGTTCCATAACACACCTTCTATCAACTATCAATTGTCACCCCATAGGATGAGGGATGTGTTTTGATAAACTTTTACACCATCAAGATTTGAGAATAAAAATTGAAATATAGCCATAATCATTTTTCAAGACTGTAGAGCTCAACATATGGATAGGAGTTGAGGACATAATCTATTTGTTAACTAGAAGTTGGCTACAATTTTAACATATTAAATCATATATAAGGTGTAGTTTCATTCAATACTATAAAATTTTGATGTATAAATATATTCAACAATATGTTCAAATTATTAATAACATAATTACCTGATTATTTTCTACAGGCTATTAAAAGACAAATTTTGAAGTAAAGAAGATGATATTTTTTAGATTATCATATCCTTTTTTTTATATCCTATAGGGAATATATGAAAGAAAAAGTTGCATATGCGATCAAAGTATAAGAGATATTTCAAATTAGTTTTTTTTGCGATGTTTTTCTTTAATTCACATTAGGATTTAGTTGTTTTACATCCATAAAGATGGATGGTTTGTTGGTTTGATCCTTTAGGTATAAAATAGTATGCCACTCCACTAAAAGTTATTGATAGATAATCATTCATTTATTTAATAAATTTATTTATATTACTTATTATATTTAATTTTATAATTGATGTATCTCTATATATTAATAAGATCATTTAAGTTGTATCTAGGGAAGCCTAAGATAAAGCCGAACTTATGTACTAGTGGGATTAAATGAAGGTGTGCACATAATTATTTTATTTCTTTTCTATGTTTGAATGTTTAGTATAGTTCTAATAAGTTAATATGTGAATTTTATTTAATTTAGTGCCGAAAACAAGGAGCTAATGATAGTTGCGGTTATTTTATCATAAAATTTCTATGATATGCTAATGCATGACAATGGAGGAGAGATGGGAAGGTGTGTATTAATCAGCATATATATATATACTTATTGTTATACTGTAACTTCAATTAAATACTAACTATGCAAATTGTGATCTTTTTTTTTATGTATATCAAAATCATGAGTGGAAATTTTTGGATATCTAGATTAACAAGGCTATATAAGAGTGATTAGATTTTTCTTTGAACACTAGCTAATGATTTTGGATATAGGTACTTTTTGATTAATTTAAATATATACATGTATACTTGGTTATTTGTAGGATTTTAGGTCTTTCATTAATGTACCTACATCTTTATCAATGTGATTTTAATGCCCCAACCCAATATGGGTAGTTACTTTGGATTGCTTTCGGGACCAATGGTTGACTCCATAGACCAACATGAGTCACTTTGAACGTATTTTGTCCTCAGTCACAAGCATTTCAGGAAAGTTTCTAGGATGTCACATATTCTTAAATTACTCTAATTCAATCATGCTTAGTTGTGAAGTTCTTTAAGGATGAGTTTTTCAAAAAAAAAATATGTATACCTTGTCAATATAGGTAGTCTTATCAATCTTTTTAAGCCTAAACTATCCACCACTAATTTAGGGTATTATAGAGATACACACAACATTAATGCATGTGTATTAGTTTTGTATATATGATAACTTTATACTTGATTATTTTTATTTTTATTAATATAGGAGCTTTTGTATATATGTATGGGATACACAACATTGATTTTATCTATTAGCTGCGAACATATGTATGCAAGTTGTGTATGTGATGTTGGTATTGGGTTATGTTTTTATTTTTAAAAAATAAGGTTATAAATGAAAATTTTAAGTTATCACCACATATATTGAAGTTTAACATGCTATGATAGTATGAAATGAATGTGCCTCACGTGCATCCCAATGGTAGCCCATTCAAACCCTATTTTTTACTATCTCCACCTTTCCAACCACTAGACTCCTTCCTCAAATCTCATCTTCTCCCATAAGAAACCTAAATCAATAATGTAGGATCAATTTCCTTTCCCAGAAATCTCGATGGACGACATCTCCAAAATGCTAGGTCTGAGTATGGATCTAGAAAAGCAACCCAACAATGAGATTAATACGAGCTAATATCTGGTATATGGAAATCCTTGGAGCAACGGGTTTTCATACAACAAAATAGTTTCCGGTCAAGTCACTAAGGTAGTTTATAGTGAAGAAGATGAACCCAAATAGGGAAAAATAAGAAGAAACGGATGAGGAGAATTACGTTGGTGATCCAATTTTGAAAGGCGCGACTTACCCACAAATTATGCTTACAACAGTAGAGAAAAAGAAAATTAGACACCCATGATGACGATGCCTAATTGTCAAGCCTCTCAACAGGCAATTCAAGTATGATAATCTAGGTCGCAAGCTTAGGGATATGTGGAATTTAGAATGAAATTATAAGTTGATCGATTGTGTTCAAATTATAAAAGAAGCTGGATTATGACTCCATATTAGCCAATGGACCATGGATGATATATAGTTATCACTTGAATGTTCGATGGTGGACCCCTAATTTCAAGGTATCAACTACTTCCATCGCTTTAATGCTAGTATAGATAAGGATATTAGAAATTCAAATGGAATATTATGGTAATGTGGATCTGGTCAGGAATATTGGAGATTGCATTGGGAAGTTTGTTAAGGTAGACACCCACACTACTGAGATGTCCAAGGGCCACTTTGCTCAACTTTCCATTGAGATAGTTTTGATGTGCCCTCTACTCCCTAATTTTTACCTTGTGACTTCATTGTTTCGCATTGAATATGAAGGGATCTCTACTATATGCTTCTATTGTGGAAGAGTTAGTCATACTTCTAATATTTATCATCAAATTTCTATGTCATCATAGCAAGAATATATCTAGGGAAATTAGTTAAGTACTATAGAGGCAGAGGAAATTTAGGCAGATCAAGCCTTGAATAAGGACCAATCTTAGCTTTTAGAACCATGGATGATGGTGATTAGAAGAGGTCGCTGGAGATAAAATTCTAACCAACACACACGTGCTAGCTATGGGGACATGGATGATCCAAAGAAGAAAGAACATGGATCAAGTAAATTTGGTAACAGGGCCCTAGCTACTGGACTCTTGATTTTAAATGACATTGAGGAGGATTTGCCTTAATGAAATGGCTAAAATTAAGGAGAAGAAAAAGAATAATAAATAATGGAATTTGAAACATAATTTTTCCAATGACTTTAATGAGACTATTAACTTTAAACAAGCTTCTACCAATTTATGACCATTTAACTCAATTTTGAAGAGGTCAATGCTTACCAAATCAGTTCCCTTAGGTTAGGGGAACTTTTTTACAGGCCCAAGTACAAGCAAGGCCCCAGTTTATAATAAGGCAGTCAGATCGAAGCCACTCACTAATGTTACTAATAGAAATGTTACAAAAAAGATTCCCTATAGCAAGCTCTTCACCTCACATTGTGTAAATTCCACTCATAGGAAGACATCTCAAAAAGTCACCGTTGAGCCTTTCATGGCTCGTGGAAAGAATAATAAGCTGAAAGATGCTTGGGTTGGTATTTTGGTTTGGGATTCTCATGATCCCGTGTATGAAACCTAATTATTTTGTTATACATGTCAGCTCCCATGGTTTTTAATTTTCTTTTTTGGAATGTGAAAGGAGCTGGTAATGATACTTTTTGTCATCATTTCTTATCTTTGGTTAATCAATACAAACTTAGTCTAGTGATTTTGGTAGAAACGGAGATTAGTAAAGATAGAGTAGATAATATCATTAGAAAGCTTAAGTCTGATGGTAATGTTGGGGTTGAGGCCCAAGGCTTTACTGGTGGTATTTGGTTTCTTTAGAATAACAAACTAATGTGAGTTGATGTATTGGGAGCTTCATCCCAGTTGCTTCACATCCACCTTAGCTTATGGATAAAACAAGAGTTTGTTTTTACTGCGATCTATGTTTCACCACAATGACATTCAATCCCTAGATGAATGTAGAAAGGGTAACATCATAAATCTACATAGATGCAATGTTTTTAATGAGTGTCTCAATAGGTGCTCTCCTTTAGATTTAGGTTTCTCTGACCTAAATTCACTTATCATGGGAAAGTTGGGGGTATAGCATTAGCTCACACATTGATTACATTGTTTTTATGGATTCCTAGAGTGAACGTTTTCCTAATTCCATGGTTCAAAATCTTTCTCAAGTTTATTCAGATCATCATCCTGTGGTTCTTACCTGTTTTGACAAACTTAGCAGTTTTTCTCAAAACAAAGGTTCAAATTTGAGATTTCTTGGCTTACTAATAATATAATGGAGAATGTGGTATGAACTGCTTGGGAATATGGTTGTGACCTTCTTGAATCTCTTTTCCAGTGCTCTTCTGATCTCAATGTATAAAATAATAGCTCTTTTAGAAGTATTCATAGAAGGAAAAGAAGAATTATGGCTCATCTTCAAGAAGTCCAACCTACTTTATCTGAGCATATTACATACAATCATCTACATTTGGAAGAATCCCTAATAAAGGATTATAATGAAATTCTCCAGCAAGAACAAATGCTTTGGTTCTAAAAGGCCAAATTGAATGCCTCAACACTTCAAGGCCACAATACGTGGTTCTTCCATCTTTTGAACATCCATAAAAAGAGGAAAACAATAATTTCTAGTTTGTGTAATGATGAATGTACCTGTATTTCAGATCTTAGACAACTTAGAGACTTGGTGAGCAGCTTCTATGAGTCACTCTATACAATAGAGCAGTCTAGTGCCCAACCTAATTTTATCCCCCTTTTTTCCCCTTAGTTGAAGAATAACTTTCTCTCTACCTTAATGGCTCTTGTGGCTATACATGAGGTCAAAGAGGCTATATTCTTGATGGGACCTTTTAAGAGCCCTAGTTTAGATGATGTTAATCCTTTACTTTTCATAAATTATGGTAGATTATTAGCAGGGATCTTCTCAGCCAAGTTAGTGATGGTTTCTAGAATGGGTCTTTTGATACCTCCTTGAATGAGGCCTTACTTTCTCTCATTACCAAGGTTGCTTCTCTAACCCATGTAAGGGATTTTTGTCCTATTAGCTTATGTAATGTGTCTTATAAGGTTATCACTAAAGTCATCACTACTAGGTCGAAACTTGTACTTTATGCGATCATTGGCCCCGAGCAAAGTGGTTTCTTACTAGGACATCAAGCAAGAGATAACATCATTATAGCTTAGGATATCATTCATTATTTGAAAAATAAGAAGGGAAAGAATAATTACATGGCCATAAAAATTGATCTTGAGAAGGCATATGACAGGTTGTCCTGGTAGTTTTTTTTAAGACACTTTTACTAGCATTGGTCTTTCGAATCAGCTGATACATTTGATTATGTTTTATGTCAAGACTCTATCCATAAGAGTCATTTGGAATGGAGAAATATCAAGAGCCTTGCATCCATCTCAAGGTATTAGGTAGGGAGATTCAATATCTCCTTATATCTTTGTCATGTGTATAGAAAGACTTGCTCACCTCATACAAAAGAAAGTTACTTTGCGGCGTTGGAAACCTATCCCAATCAAAAGAGAAGGTACAAAAATTTCCCACTTGTTTTTGTGTGCAAATAACCTCTTATTATTTTCACAGGCTAGTAAAGATCAAATACAAGTTATTATGAACAACCGCCATAAATTTGGAATAGCAGTAGAACAAAAAGTAAGCATCCACAAGTCTTCTATTTATTTCTCAGCTAATGTTTCTAATATCATCATCAGGGAGATTACTTAGTTTTCTAACATGAAGTTGGTTGATAGATTTAACAATTATCTCAAGGTGCGTCTCTAATGTGGGAGAAGATCTCGCATTTTCTTTGCAGAAGTTATTACCAAAGTCCAAAAGAGATTGTTTAGTTAGAGGGAAAAGATGTTTCTCTTACGGGAAGGGTAATGTTGGTCCAATATATAACTAATACTATGCCTTTATATCATATGCAAGTTAGAAAACTACATAAGGGGGTTACCGAGGAAATTAATCACATCAATTGAAGCTTCATTTAGAGAAGCAGTTGTAATCATATAAAGATGCACCTTACAAACTAGAACTCATTGACTCAAAGTAAGGAACAAGGAGGTCTTGGCCTTTGTTGCATGGAACTCACCAATCAAGCCTTGATATTAAATATTAGTTGGGATCTCTTGTAGAATGAGGACCTCTTTTGGGTCAAAGTTTTACGTGAAAAATACATGTCCAGGTGTAACTTGTTTGATAGCAATAAAACACCTTCAGGATCACACTTGTGGAAGAATATTATCAAATTCATGCCCAACTTCAAAGAAGGGTTGAAGTGGATAGTTATATTTGGACACCAGGCTCACTTCTAGACTGATTGTTGGATGGGTTTATCCCTCCTTTTAGACTCGGTACCCCAACAAGTACCAAGTAAAGACAAGGATAAGAGTCTGTGATTATATCAAAGAAGATGGCACTTGGAATTGGAGTTCCTTCCAGAATTTGTTGACTACATGTTATCTCACTGAAATTATTTTTCACTTTCCTAAATTTTTCTAGCACATAAGAAGACTTACCTAGCTGGAGTCTTGCATCTTATGGTAATTTTTCTATAAAAATAGCGTATGCCATGGCTAAAATATATTTCACACCTTCTTCTCTAGTTTGGAATCATATTTGGAAGCTAAAGGTAAGACACATGATCAAGTGTCACTCTTGGCTAACCATCCATGATAAGATGCTCATCAATGTCAATAGAGTTCACAGAGGAATTGCTGATGATGCATTTTGTGAGTCTTTTCACCATCCTAATAAGGAATGTTGCATGTACTATGTGATTACCCTTATAGTCGAGCCATTTGGCTTGAGTTGGTTTCCAATGAGGAGTGATTATCCTTCATAGCTAGGAATTTTCACAACTATATCTAGTGGAACATGAAAAATACTCATAGTGAGAAGGTGGATGAGCCACCTTGGGAGAATTAGTTTATCTCAACTTTTCTAGTATCTATAATCTTAGAGTAACATAAGAATATTTTATGGGAATGAATCTCATCATAGATGGGTAGTTAGAAACATTTGGTGCTTTGTGAAAGACAAGTTTGTTGCATGGAAATTGATTGACAACATGTATTCTCATAGCAGTACGAAGTAGAGTTCGACACTACGCTAGGATACCCTTCCAATGGATGTTATTAAAATAAAGGTCGGTGGGAGTGCATTAGCTAACTCGGGTAGAATAGATGCAAGCGGAATTGCCCATGATTACATGAGACAATGGCTTTTCAAAATTACTACAAATGTGGGTACAGATTCGATTCTTATGGCTGAGTTATGGGCCATTTTTTATGGCCTTATGGAAGCAGTGAATAGGCAGCATAGTCATGTGATGATATGTTGTGATTATGTTCTAGCAGTTCATCTTCTTCAGATGCATTTCTTGAGATGTCATTTGATGTCGCCAATCATAGATGCTTATAGGTCTCTCATTTCTCAATTTAGTTCATGTCAGGTGGTTCACTCTTATAGAGAAACTAATATGCTGGTAGATGGGATGATCCATCTTGGCCATAGTCTTTCCTTTGTCTTACACTTATATAAAAATCTCCCTCCTTGCATTAAGGATCACCTCTTTTTGATTTGGTTGGAGGTGTTAGCTACCTCAAGATTGGATCAGATTAACCTTGTATTCTTGGATTTTCATCCTTCCTTCAAAAGTAAAAAAAAACTTAAAATTGAGCAAGAAATATAGTTATAACTTGAAATTTCTATCTATAGTGAAGTTTAAATGGTGATTAAGTCCTAACAATCGTTTATTTCTTCCTACAATTTGTAAGCATTGTTTTTATTTTATTATAGACAACTATATTAGGAACCAACATCTATAACATATATTGTTGTAGCATATACGACAATTAGATACCTTTGTCTTTTCTCATTTTCCACCACCGTATAATATTGTTTCTAAACCAATGTGAGGCCCTATTTTAGAAAATAACATTTTGAGATGGAATGAAATAAAATGGTGTATGTTGTTATTTTTTAGCATGTGCTTTGTATTTTATTATTTTTTGAAAAATGCTTAGAGTAAATTACGATAAAAGTTAGAAGTTTTTTTTTTTATAGTTTTTGAAATGATAATGAGTCACATCTAGATGTATATGTGATTCATTTTGGAAAAATCTCTAATTAACAAAACTTTAGTTCCAAATACTCCAAACCAAACCAAAGGATAATTTTATGATGTAGTTTGGTCTGTGGTTTATGCACCCTAAACTTTCACATTTAATTTATTACTTATTTTACAAATGATTGTATAATTTAAATTAATGTTTACTTACAACCAATTCAAAATACAAACTCATATAAGATAATATTAAATCATTTCCATAAAATTTAGAAAAAAATTTATATGAGAAATCTAAAGAATTTAAGTGTGTGACACCAAATGAAGAAGGAAGATAATTAGAATTATAAACTATAATTCATATTTTGCAAGTTTTAAATTGTTGTATAAAAAAAATTAAAATTTATTAATTTTGGATATAACGGTTTATAATTATAAGTTGTAATTAGAATTTTTTTTAGTCATAATAATTATTTTGGTAAATCAAACAATAAAATTTTCACACTGTTCAGAATGATTCATGATTTGGCCATGTCATGAATAATTATGTACTCCTAGTAACATAAGTTGAAATGAAGCAAAAATTCACAAATAATTAATCTAGTTAAGAAATTCCAAAGAAAACTTGAATTTTACAAGAAAGAAACAAAATATGCAATCATGCAAGAATAATATGTTATGAGAAACTCAAAATCTATAATCCAAATTGAATTTTAGCTTAGCTTCCATTTTCAAATGAAAAGAAGAGAATGCACAATCTCCTTATGTTATACAAATTCCAAATCTATACAACTAGTTTCTAATAAGAAGTTTATAGATATAATAATAATAATAATAATAATAATAATAATAATAATAATAATAATAATAATAATAATAATAATAATAATAATACACAACCTTTATATGGCAAAAAAGTTCCACATCTATAACCCAAAATGTTCTTGAAAATTTTTATACACTAAAACAACTAAAATCACAACCCTCGTGTGTTGTGGAAAAACTCCAAATTTATGACCTGAAAAATGAGTCAATCGTTCTTTTTTATTCTTTTTGGCATTGAAAAAAGACAAAAAGAGGCGTGTTTAAGGAAAAAAATTGAAATATGTGAACAGTTCTCTACACTAATAGATGAGAGAAATCATCCTCATTTTGTGATAAAAATTAGGTAATTTTGACTCATCATAAATCTTCTCATATAAAAAGAGTATAATAAATATACTTTAGATTTATGCCCCATAATTTTATACGAGAGAGTTCATGATAAACCTGTAATGAACCTTCCTAGAGCACAGGTGAAGGTCACATACACAAGAAGGAGGGGCAAGGGCAAGGAGGGAAACACACTGTAATTCAGTTAACACCAAATGATGAGGTGGCATAGAATGAGCGGGGGCTAGCTTTAGACGGTTATAGCAGATACAGATATAAAAAGGGGGAAGGGGGACTGAGAGGGGGGGGGGAGAAGAAAAAGGATTGTAATAGGAGAGAATTGAGCCTCTCGAATGCTCAATCTGTGTTATCTACTTTGCTATTAATACTATCAGCTCTTATTATTTTTTCTGAGTTCTCTTGATTTGTATTGTCCAAGGGGTGGGGAAAATTCAGCTGGGTTAGGGAAAACACCGATTCATACCAATTTGGTATCAGAGCATACCGATCAATGGCCCCTTCCGCGACACAAAGAGTGGAGTCCCTAGAGGAAAGGATGACTCTCTTAGAGGAATCCATCTCTGGGAAAGTTTCAGCAGTAGTGGAACGAGCGATGGGAGCGATGAGGCAAGCCTTGATGGAGAAGCTCGCGGAGGATCTCCAGAGGGCGGGAAAAAAATAGGGAGAAGAACTTTAGGCAGTGGCTAACAGGCTGGAGGAGAGGATGACTGGCAATCGCGAAAACTATGAGGCCCAGCCGGCATGGATGAATGAGGGGATCAGAGGAGGGATTCCAGGTGAAGGGAGCAATGGGGGTGCAGGATCAGGGGGAGGCCCCGGGGACTGGGGTGTAAGTCGGGGATTTCCAGGTGGAGGTGGGGGATGGCGATATCATAAACTGGACATGCCCCCATTTGAAGGTAGTGATCCCGATGGGTGGATTTTGAGGGGAGAGAAGTATTTCTCCTTCTATCACTTGAATGATGAGGAGAAACTGGAGGCGGCGGTGGTGGCCATGGAGGGCGACGCCCTAAGGTGGTACCAGTGGGAGAATAAACGCCGACCGATCAAATCATGGGCGGAGCTGAAAGAGCTGGTACTTCAACAATTCCGACCGGCAAACGCCGGCTCACTCCACGAGCAGTGGCTGGCGACAGCTCAAGTGTCGACAGTGGTGGAGTATCGACGGAAGTTCATCGAGATGGCGGCCCCCTTGAATGATATCCCGGAGAGTCTCTTATTGGGTCAGTTTATCAATGGGCTGAAGGAAGAGATAAAGGCGGAAGTCCGGTTGTTGAACCCCCTCAACTTAGATCAGGCCATGGAATTGGAGATCCGGATCGAGGAGAGAAATAGAGTAAACGGACTGAAGAAGAGTTACAACGGGCCAACAAAATCTGGGCCTTATTCCGTCTACAACCGGGCGCCCCTTTCTGGATTCCAGGGTAACGGGGGATCGTCAAGCCACGCCCCAGCCAGAAGTTGGACTACAAACCTTAGCGAAACCCAGTCTTCTGCCAGCAGCCCAAGGATCTCTACCCAGTCGACAAGGTCCACAGGCGAAGTCAAAAGGTTGAGCGAGAAGGAGCTGCAAGAGAAGAGAGCCAAAGGGCTCTGTTACCGTTGCGACGAGAAATGGAGTATCGGGCATAGGTGTAGGAAGAAAGAGCTGAGCGTACTGCTAGTGGACGATGAGGATATGGAGGAAAATGAAGGGGATCCCGGGGACGGGGAGCTCTCGCGGCCGCCGACGGAGGAGATTCCGACTGAAGTCTCATTAAATTCAGTCATCGGCCTGACTAACCCGAAGACGATGAAGTTGAAAGGAAGAATTGGAGAGCGGGAGGTGATAGTGATGATCGACCCCGGCGCAACCCACAATTTCATTTCCCTAGCCACCGTTAAGGAATTACAGATTCCTATCACGCCTTCGCAAGGATTTGGCGTTTCTCTGGGTAACGGCGAGCCTGTAAAAGGCTCGGGTGTCTGCAGGGGAATACAGCTGGAATTGGAGGGAGGGGTACGAGTGATAGAGGATTTTTTGCCCCTGGGGCTGGGAAATTCTGAATTGATTTTAGGTGTGCAGTGGCTGGAAAAACTGGGTTCGGTGGTAACCAATTGGAAGACACAAGAAATGCGTTTCCAACAGGGAGGGGAAGCTATCTGTCTGAAGGGGGACCCATCCCTAACTAGAACAAGAATCTCCCTGAAGGCCATGATACGTGCTTTGCGCAAGGAAGGGGGAGGGATTTGGTTAGAATTAAATCAGGTGGAAGGAGAACCGGAAACAGAACCCAAGATACCGGGGTTTTTAGAAGCCACGGTAGCGGAGTTCAAGGAGGTCTTTGCCAAGCCAGAAGGGCTGCCTCCTCAGCGGGGGCATGAGCATTCAATAATACTCAAGGAAGGCAGCAACCCGGTTGGGGTGAGACCATATCGATATCCCCAATTTCAGAAGGATGAAATTGAAAGACTCATCAAAGAAATGTTAGAGGCCGGCATAATCCAACCATCTACAAGTGCATTCTCGAGCCCTGTACTGCTGGTCAGAAAGAAGAACGGGTCGTGGAGATTCTGTGTTGATTATCGGGCTCTAAACAAGGAAACGGTGCCAGACAAATATCCCATTCCAGTCATCGATGAGCTACTGGATGAGCTGCATGGAGCCTCCATATTCACAAAGCTAGACTTGAAGGCTGGCTATCACCAAATCCTAGTCAGACCGGAGGACACACATAAAACAGCCTTTCGAACCCATGAAGGGCATTACGAATTCCTGGTCATGCCATTTGGGCTGACCAATGCCCCAGCCACCTTTCAGTCTCTCATGAACGATGTCTTTAGACCTTTTCTGAGACGGTTTGTTTTAGTGTTCTTCGATGATATTTTGATCTACAGCGCTACCCTGGCTGAACATGTGGATCATGTGAAAGCAGTGTTGAACACCCTAAGGGAACACACATTGTTCGCTAACATCAAGAAATGTGAATTTGGGAAGCAGGAGGTAGCCTACCTGGGACATGTGATCTCTAGTAAGGGGGTAGCCATGGATATGGATAAGGTGAGAGCTATAGTTGAGTGGCAGATTTCGAAGAATCTAAGGGAACTAAGGGGATTCCTCGGACTCACTGGGTATTACCGGAAATTTGTGGTCCGGTACGCTCAAATTGCACAACCCCTCACGGATCAACTGAAAAAGGACAATTATGGGTGGACAAACCAAGCTACACATGCCTTTGAGACCCTCAAGGCAGCAATGGTGACAGCCCCAGTGCTGGCAATGCCCAACTTCCAGAAAACATTTGTAGTTGAATCGGATGCCTCAGGCTATGGGATTGGGGCGGTATTAATGCAGGACAACAAACCCATTGCCTATTTTAGCAGACTTCTGGGCCCAAGAAATCAACTGAAATCTGTGTATGAAAAAGAATTAATGGCCATTTGCTTAGCTATACAGAAATGGAAGCATTACTTGTTAGGCAGACACTTTTTAGTGAGGACTGACCAGCAGAGTCTACGATATATTCTGCAGCAAAGAGAGATCGGGGCAAACTACCAGAAGTGGGTTAGCAAATTGCTGGGGTTTGATTTTGAAATACAATACAAGCTAGGGGTAGCTAACAGGGTAGCTGACACCTTATCGCGTAAGACTGAAGGGGAAGTGGAGTGTGGAGCTCTTGTTACTACTCAAGGGGTAGCATGGGAGACATTAACACAAGAGATAGCTGCTGACCCCATGCTCCAACAAATTAAAAAGGAGCTGGAGACCGGGGAGAAGCAGCATGTGGGGTTCCATGTAGTGGAGGGCAGATTGATGTACAAGGGGCGTTATGTTATTCCTAAATCCTCCACTTCCATTCCTATGTTGCTGAGAGAATATCATGATTCCCCTGTAGGTGGCCATTCAGGAGATCTGAAAACGTATTTAAGAATGGCCTCGGATTGGTATTGGCTTGGCATGAGAAAAGCGGTGGCTGCATATGTAAGGAACTATGCAACCTGCCAACAACAGAAAGCTTCAACTCAGAGCCCATCAGGTTTGCTTCAGCCTCTACCTCTACCTTCAATGGTTTGGGATGAGATAAGCATGGACTTTGTGGAGGGGTTACCCATGTCCAAAGGGGTGGACACTATCCTGGTGGTGGTTGATAGACTATCAAAGTATGCCCATTTTTTGGGAGTGAGACATCCTTTCAGTGCCTTTTCGGTAGCTGAGTTATTTACTAAAGAAGTGGTGCGGCTTCATGGATTTCCTTCATCCATAGTGACAGACAGGGATCGAATTTTCATGAGAAAATTCTGGACAGAGTTATTCCGTCTTCAAGGAACAGAGTTGAGACGAAGCACAGCCTACCATCCCCAAACGGATGGACAGACGGAAGTAGTGAACAAGGGCCTGGAAGCCTACTTAAGATGCTTTGTTGCAGGACAACCTAAGACATGGTCAAAATGGCTTCATTGGGCTGAATTCTCCTACAACACTTCTCCTCACCTTTCCACCAAAATGTCACCTTTCAAAGTGTTATACGGAAGGGACCCTCCCCATGTCTTGAGGTTGGGCAGAGGACATACAGCCGTTGATAGTATAGAGGAGTATTTGCTGGAACGTGAGGCGATATTGGATGATCTGCGTCTGAACCTCCTAAAGACCCAGAAAAGGATGAAGGCTACTGCAGATAGAAAGAGAAAAGAGGAATCCTTTGAAGTGGGAGATCAGGTGTATCTAAAATTGCAGCCGTATAGGCAACAATCCTTGGCCAGACGCCCATATGAAAAGCTGGCAGCAAGGTTTTATGGCCCTTTTCAGGTTATCCAGAAGGTGGGGCAGGTGGCATACAAGCTCAGCCTCCCGCTAACATCTAAAATACATCCCGTCTTTCATGTGTCCCAACTCCGCAGAGCCATTGGTGCCACTCCTGTTTCTCCAACGATTCCAGCCCAAATGTCCACATACATGGAGCTAGTAGTCCAGCCAGAAGGACTTTTGGATATCCGCACGACTACAAGGGGGCAGACAGCTAAAAGGGAGGTGTTAATCAAATGGAAGGATCTACCAGCATTCGAAGCCACTTGGGAAGATGCAGCAGTCATACAGGAGAGGTTTCCTACTTTCCACCTTGAGGACAAGGTGAAACTTTGGGAGGGGGTAATGTAATGAACCTTCCTAGAGCACAGGTGAAGGTCACATACACAAGAAGGAGGGGCAAGGGCAAGGAGGGAAACACACTGTAATTCAGTTAACACCAAATGATGAGGTGGCATAGAATGAGCGGGGGCTAGCTTTAGACGGTTATAGCAGATACAGATATAAAAAGGGGGAAGGGGGACCGAGAGGGGGGGGAGAAGAAAAAGGATTGTAATAGGAGAGAATTGAGCCTCTCGAATGCTCAATCTGTGTTATCTACTTTGCTATTAATACTATCAGCTCTTATTATTTTTTCTGAGTTCTCTTGATTTGTATTGTCCAAGGGGTGGGGAAAATTCAGTTGGGTTAGGGAAAACACCGATTCATACCAAAACCATGCTCACTTAAAAATTTATCCTTATTTTCTCAAAGAAAATTTCAAATTTTGACACAAAAGTTTAGCCAAAAGTTATTGTACAAATTGATGAGAAAGTTTAGTCAAAAGTTTAGAAACTGAATGATTAATTAATATTATGTAAAATTAAAGGTTTTAATATAACATTTATATAGTATTTTTTATTGTAAGAAATTAGAGTTTTCCATCAAATGCAGAAAAATACTTATTATGATTATTAAAATAAATTATTAATATTTAGTAATACCGATGATGAATACATATACAATTAATTTTCTAGTTTTGAAAGTTTTTTGAAAAAATAAGTAAATTTTTGATAAGTATCAATCAGTTAAAATTAAATCAAAATACTAGTGGTCATAAAATTCGAGTCTTGTCAACAACTTGTATTTATTGACTTAATAGAAGCTTAGTTAAGTAAATGTGATGTAGGTTATCTTTATTTTTGGGTAAAAAGATGTAATTTCTATACCAAATGAATTTTTATGATTAATGAGTTTATAGGAATTGTTACTTGACCAAGGCAGGTGGTCAAATAGGTCAATGAATGCACATGAAATTAGTGTTCATAAGTAATTCCACACAATAAAAATTTATAAAAGTAAAATAAAATAATCTACATTTCTTTAATCTTTAAATAGTTCCATTATTTTTATTTTTATTTTGGTTATCTATAATAAATTATATTTGAGGTTTATAGATAATTAATGTATTAAAACTAACATTATGTATAATTGATACCTATTATTATTTATATTAAATGTTCATATTCTATTTTTATTTTATGATAGTAGTGCATAAGTGTGTTGAACGTATTTGTAACATAATTTTTATATATTATGCATCATCCAAAATGAAGATTTTTTTAATTAATTGTTCTAAATTCTAACTTTTCATTTTTTTTAATCTACTACTAACATAGATGATGTTCGAATCTATCACTATCACATGTCATAATTTTATTTTATTTTATTTTATTTTTGGCAAAGTACATCAATGACTGGTTAAGGGTAGTGAAAACTTGGTGGGTATTAAATCTAAGGCATTCTCACACAACAACATTATGGAGGCTAGCCTTGGATATAAGTAGATCTACACCTAGAGGAATGTCTGGGAGGCTTGATGAATCATTAAAAAGGGTTGTTTTGGTTGTAAGGAATGGGCTAAGGATCCAAGCTTAGACTGAAAAGTGGATTCCATGACCTCACACTTTCTTACCCATTGTGATAAGAGATAATGTTGAGCTTGAGCTAAGAGTTAGCGATCTGATTAATGATGAAGGAGTGTTATAGAATGAGGAGAAGATAAAGCAACTCTTCCACCCAATCTTAACATACTGTGTTAGTAAGTTAGGTTTTTAACTACACTCTGGTTTATTCAGTTATAAATATACTTGTTACAAATATAAGTTTGTTAATATGACAAATAATTGGGAGGTAGACAAGGTTAGTTGCTTCTAACCCATGGATTTTAGTATGAGTTAGGGTGTAGTTGAGATTCTTGTAGTAGGATATAATCATAAATAATCCCTAAATTTCCCAATAATAAAGTCTAAAATTTTATTTCCTCTCCATTCATATATTTCTTTCTTTGCTATTGCAGCTCTTGCATATTTCTTTAAACTTGACTCTTATATTATGATGTATATTCAATTTTTAGTGTTTTATTAAGTACATTATTCTATTAGGATTAGTTCTAAAAGTATGTATTAAAGTATTTGATAGGATTGAGAATAGACTCCATAAAATTTGATGTAGAGAAGTTTGATGCAAGGGTGATTTTAGGTTGTGGAGGTGAAAGGTGTGTGCACTTCTTGTGCAATAGGGGATTCAACAACACTCCTAGGAGAAAAAAATATTGTTGAATTATTTTTAGAAGGAGGAGAAAACTAAGATATTATAAAAGTCCCATGATATCATAATGTTGTGCCTTGGTGATAAAGTTCTTGGGGAGGTTTCTAAAGAAACGACTCCAAAGGGTTTATAGGAAAAGCTTGAGAGTATTTAAATGGTTAACACTGTAAATAAGAGGATGATTTTAAAGTAGTTATTATATTCATTCATAATGACATAAGGGAGAACCTTATAGGATCATTTGGATGCTTATAATAAAATATTACTAGATCTTGAGAATATGGAAGTTAAGGTTGATGATGAGGATCGTGCAATTATTTTGTTAAAGTATTTGCCTCTTGAAAGGTATGATAATTTTCCACACACGATCATTTTGATTCATGAAAAGTTAGACTTGGAATATATAGTTACATCATTGAAATCAAAATAATTAAAGAAGCAAAAATTAACAAAAGAAGAGATCATTGTTGAGAGTTTGTATATAAGAGGCAAGTCTAAAAAGAAACGAAAGGAAGGAACCAAGAAAGGGAATTCCCAATCTCAAAATAGTATGAAGAATTCATGGAATTGTTTCCATTCTCACAAGAAGGGCCATTTAAGAAAGGAATATTATGAGAGGAAGAAAAATGGGTAGAACAAACAAACCCAAGAACTAAAAAAAGGAGTTGATCTAGGAGATGTTGAAGTTGTATCCTATGAAAGTGTAGAAGTCTTGATGGTTTCAAACACTATTATGGATTATATCTGGATCCTAAACTCTAGATGCACAATCCATATGTTCCCATATAAGTCTAGGTTCTTGAATTATGTAAAATCTCAAGGTGGACAGGTATTATTGGCAAACAAAAAACCCTGCCCTATAATAGGTCTTGGTCATATTATGATCAAGACTACCTCATGAGGAGATTTTTTGCTTCAAGATATCAGGCACATACCTAATTTTAAGAGAAAATTGGTTTCTCTTAACACTCTTAATTTTTAAGACTATATATTATGAAGGTAGAAAGTGGAACTCTAAAAGTAGTGAAAGGTTTCATGGTAATTCTGAACGGGAGGTTAGTAAATTGGTTATATATGTTAGAAGATAGAAGATGTGACATTGAAAATGTAGGTGAAAAAAAAATTCTTACACTACATAATTTGTGGCATGAGAGGTTGGGTCATGTTAGTGAGAAAGGTATGTAGATACTCAGCAAAAAAGGGTTTCTTAGGAAAGGTTCAACTCATTGAAATAGGTTTTTGTGAACACGACACGTTGGGTAAGGCCTATATTTTTTTCCCAAATTTTTGTATATTTGTATTTTTAAAACCAAAGATCAAGTATTCAGTATATTTAAGAAAATTAAATCTATGGTAGAGACTCTGGAAAAGAGGAAGGTTAAGAAACTAAGAACAAACAATGGCTTAGAATTTTGCAATGAAGTGTAAATTTTGTAAGACGTGTGGAATAGTATACTATACTGTACCTAAAAATCCTCAACAAAATGGGTTAGTTGAATGAATGAACATAACCATTCTAGAAAGGGTTAGGTGCATGCTAATAACCTTCAGAATTCCAAAGTCATACTAGGAAGAGGTAGCAAAGGCATATTGTTTTCTAATTAATAGATGTCCCTATTTAGCAATTAATTTTGAAACTCCAATAGAAAGGTGGATTGGTGGTGCTAAAAATTATGTTGAACCTAGAGTGTTTGGTTCAATTTTCTATGCAAAAGTAAAGGTAATCTGGATGTAAGAGCTATAAAGTGTGTTTTTTAGGCTATCCTAAGGGGGCTAAAGGGTATAGAGTAATGAGCCTAGGCCCTTATGGTATGAAGACATTCCTGAGTAGAGATGTAAAGTTCAAGGAAGGAGTATTCTCTAAAGATCATGTTATTTTAAATGATATAATAAATCTTAGTGATAGAGAGAAGTTAAGATTTGAGGTTGTGCATGACAATATAAAAGGTGAAGGCATAGAAGCATGCCATGATCTGGCTGAACAAGATTAAGCTCAGGATAACCTTTCTAGGTATCAATTAGTAGGGGACAAATTCAGAAGGAATAAAGGTTTATCCATGTAAAATTAGTTGCATCTGCCTTTCATGATACATGTCTAATCAAAGAAGAACCTCTAAACTATAAGCACACTGTAAACAACCAACAAAGTAAAGAGTGGCTAGGTGTAGTGCAAGAAAATATGATCTTGTTGGTGAAGAACAAAATCTAGGAGCTTGTATTGAATCCTAAGCACCAGAAGGTTTTAGGGCGTAAATGGGTTTACAAGTTAAAATAAGGTGTGTCATAGTCTAAGCCACCAAAGATTAAAGTTAGAATAGTTGCAAAAAGGTTTTTAGATAGAGAAGGGATTGAATACACTGAAGTATTTTCACCATTATTTAAGCATACATCAATAAGAGCCTTGCTGGTAGTAGTATCTATAAGGGATCTCAATTTAGAAAAAATGGATGTAAAGGCTACTTTCCTTGAAGGTGTATTAAAGGAAAGAGTTAACCTGACTTAACCCCATAATTTTGAAGAAAAGGGAAGAGAGGTCTAGGTATGTTTATTGAAAAGTTCCCTCTATAGTTTGAAATAGTCACCAAGAGAGTGGAACTTGAGATCAGACCAAGCAATGAGGAATATTGGCTTTAAAAGATCAAATTGTGATGTATGTGTTTATGTAAGACATTAGAAGTAGAATATGGTGTACTTATTATGATACATTAATGATATTTTCATTGTTGGGGTTAGTATGGATGAGAATAATATAGTCAAGAAGCTACTAAAGCAAGAGTTTGATATGAAAAACCTTGGAAATACAAGGAAGATACTAGGTATTACTATAATGAGAGATAGAGTAAGGAAAAGTCATGTTCTATCATAAAAAATTATATTGAAAATATGTTGGATAGATTTGGGATGAAAGATGAAAAGGTAGTTGTAACTTCTATTGCTCAATACTTCAATTTATCCAAGTATCTAGATCCATAAACTAAAGAAGAGAGGTAGTTAATGGCTGAGATTACCCACACAGTTGGTAGCCTAATGTATATGATGATATGCACAAGACCATATTTGTCTTATGGAGTAAGTCTTGCAAGTAGGTTAGTAAGTAACTCGGGACTGGAACATTGGATGGTGGTGAAATGGTTCCTCGGATATTTGAGAGGCACTAGCAATATGAGACTGGTGTATGAAGGGGAGCGTGAGATATAAGTGGAAGGTTAATCTGATTTAGATTTTGTCGGGGATGAAGACATAAGGAGATCATAATCTGCTTATTTGTTTCATCTATGATGATGTACCATTATTTAGAAGGTAAAATTGTAAAATTTTGGTCCTATCAGCCACTGAAGTTGAGTATGTTTCTTATATTAAGGCTGTGAAGGAGGATTTATGGCTTAAGGGGCTTAGAGAGCTGAATGTGCCTTGTAAACATGTAATAATCTGGTATGATAACTAGAGCACCATATACCTGAGGAAGAATCCTATGTATCATGAGAGAACAAAACACCTCAATATGAAGTTATATTTTAGCAGGGCGGTGATAGTTGGAGGCATGATAAATGTTAAGAAAGTCAAGACATCTAATAATGTAGCAAACTTGATGACTAATCCTTTGGTAGGTCTAAGTTCTCTCCATAGATTGCGGACTCTAAATTTCTAAAAGGTGCAATGAATGGTGGAGAATTGTTAGGAAGTTAAGTTGTTGATTGCACTTTGGTTTAGTCATTTGTGATTATAGCCATTGCAAACATAAGTTTGATCATGTGACATACATTTAGGAGGCATAAAAGATTAGTTGCTTCTAAGCCATTTTCTAACATGCCCTAGGATGTGTAGTTGAGATTCTTGGAGCATGAGTTAATCATAAATAATTCCTAAGTTGATCATCAATAAAGCCAAAAACTTTGTTTTCTAGCCATTCATATATTTCTTTCACTCTTGTTGTATTTCTTGCATATTTCCTTAAACCTTGATTCTTTTGTACATTCAATTATTAGTGTTTAGTTAAGTATATTTTCCTATTGGGATTAGTTCTAATAGACTACATTATGGAAAACACATACTCTGGATGGGAATTACACCATTAATAGTTCCCACCATCTTCTATGCAAATTGGCATAGCAAGAGGAAGTAGGATGGTTTGATGGTCACCATCTGAAAGTGGGGGGGGGATAAATTCATCAATATTAGATTCTCCCACAGGTAAAGTCTTTTGCATTGGGATGTTTCAAAGGTATCCTTTCCACTCTATGAGGGAAAGGGGTTGGAATTATATGTTGAAGTTGAGATTGATTAGCATGCCTTAGTGGACTATCTAACGACTAAGGAGATGAGGGAGATTCTTAATTAAGATATGCATGAAAGATTGTTATGGCATGATCCAAGATTAGATTGGCTTACACTGCTCAAAGGATAAAAAGGCAATGACATAGTTTTTGACATATGGATGGTCGATATGGTTGCATAGGAACGATAATGTATTCAAGGACATTCATCGTCCCATTTGGGAAGCTTAATTACTCCAATGTTTTAGGGATATCAAGAATGTACTAACTCATTGATTAGACCCCTGAGACACAACAATTTGAAGGATGGAATGCCCCTCCAAGCGATTACCACAAAGGAAATACTAATGTTGATGCAGGTGCATCTATGGATTCTTAAGAGGATGAAGATTTGGTATACATGATTACGGAGCCAATCACATTATTTATTTTTGATAATAATATCGATAATGTGACTAACCTTAGGGCTTGTTTGGTATGGCAGTAATAAGGGAGGAAAAAAATTTCCCCTATTTTATGTCTTTTATATTAAGTATTTAATAATAGTAAATATGATTTTAATAAAATACCCATTTTAGATCAAATTAAGATCTAAAATGGGTATTTATTAGAATAAAAATATTTAATTTTAATTAAATTATACAAGATATATAAAATATGGAGGTAATTTTTCCGCCTCTATTACCCTCTAACTAAATGAGCACTTAATGATTTTACTTTGAGTAATTCTTGCAGGTATGTAACATATTTTCAAGGAGAAGATTAATTCACTTCAAGATTTCAACATACTTAATATGTCATATGTTACACGTTATTACAAGTCAAAAGAAGCTATTATGCATGAAATTCAAACTTACAAGTCAAGGAGACCTAGTTATCATTCTTACGTAAATTAGGAATCTTGTTAGTTATTTTCATGTAATAATTTTCTATGCTTGTTTCTAATAGTTCTTGTTTGATTCATGTATTATGGGTTAGTTTTATGTTTCTACAACTAGTTAGTGTGCTAGTTAGCTATGCCTATACGATGAGTTATCGCAAGTAGAAGGCTTTCGCTACCTTAGTGTACTAATTACAAAATGGTTGTGACAAAGTTCTAGCTGCCTAGATAAGGCATGGTCGACGAGTATTGCATGATATGTTGAGAATTATTGAATCCTAATACAAGTGAATTACTTGATGATCTCTCTTTTGTGAGTGCTTGTTTCTAGCTGAGACTACTTTATGTGCACTTAGATAAGATCCTTTGAATGTGTTCTTAGAGAAACATTCAAAGTTAACTTTCTTGTTGAATTCTTTCTTGAATCTTACTTGAATATTCACACACCTCTTCCTAATCTTCATCCATCGAACCAATCAACCTCTTCTAGTCATTTGAATCTTCATTATTCTTGGAAGATTCACATCAGATGTTGGTCAGGATGGTGAAAGAGGATGGGTTTTTAGTGTAGAGTGTAAAGATGAATATGAAAGAGTTGTTTTGGCTTGTAGATGCAAGCATGAGAAGATTTCTATAGTCGAGGAAGCAAAATCCCTATCACTACTCATGGTTGCTAGGAGAGCTAATGAAGATGGTGTATGGGGCATGATGTTCAAATCAAATTCCATGTCTATTATCCAGAAACTACTCTAAGGGCATTATCCATGCACTAGCATTGGATACCTTATCGAGGAGATACAACGTGAAGCCTTAGACATAAAAGTCTAGCAATGGAGCTATGTCAAGAGACATTCAAACCATCTAGCTCATGTGATCACTTAAGCTTGATGTAAGAGAACAACACATCGTTTAAATGGATGAACTTCCTAGCAACTTCATGCATGTAGTTATCTCTAGCTAATATGAAGTAATATAATCTGGTGTCATGTTGGCTTTTGATCAAAATATAATAGCAATTTTAATATATTCTCAATAGTTATAGCATGGTCGGTTAGCCACTATGTTAGTGGGAGATTTCTTCCATGCCATAAACTAATTTGCTGCCATAGTTGATTATCTTTCATTTAACATATTTATAATATACAACTAAATTCGACATATATTTTATATTATATTTGAATAATAGGAGATAATTTTACCTTCTTTTTTTTTTCTCTGCTTGAATGAGGACTAATAAGAGTTCCTTAGCAATAACCTCTATTAAAAAACCATCTTCCTTCTTCCCATGCATTTTAGTTTAATTCTATACCGTATTTTTTTTTGAGTTTCATAAATTTGCAAATGAAATTTTCAAAGTAAAATTATAGTTGCAATTACAATCACAAATTATAATTTAAAATGTTATACACACACATATTGTTTATTAATAATGTATACGTGTGTTGTGTTTTGACTTAAAGTTGATTATTCACAACTTATTTTTAAAACTTATTAGATAAAATTAAATTAGTAAAATTTTAGTAGTAATAAAAAATATATAATTAACGATAATAATTGTAATAATGATAGTAATAATAGTAATACTAATAAAAAGAATATTAATTATAATATCAATAATGATAAAATATAAATAATAATTAATTAGAAATTTTCATTAAGGTCGACTCTGTAAAAATAAATTGGGAAGAGTAAGCACTTATAGACTAGGTTATAGCTATACCATGTAAAAGAAAATAAAAATAAAGATGTAAGGGAAAAAAGAAAAAAAGAAAAAAAAAGGTTTATAAGGGATAAGCCGATGAGGGCGGTGGGGAGCATGCGTGGGATTAGATTTAGAGAGTCGCGTGGGAATGCATTTTCTTCATTGCTATCGCGAGCTCCAGCATCCTCAAGATCCCATGTGATTCCAAGGGTGCAAATATCAAACCGCTTTAGTCGAAATAGAAAAAGAAAAAGGAGAGCAAGGTTGGATGAACATTTGAACTAGAAGACAGTAACAATTTTTTTATTTAAAAGGGGAGAGTTTTGAGAGGGGGGGGGGGGGGGGAAGGAAAAAAAAGGGTACTAATACCGAAGTGCCCCTAACACGTATTCGATCGTTTTCGGATAAGATTGTTTCAATATCTCGCCTTTTCATATCGTAATAAACTCGATGTTATGTTAATGCATCTACGTATCGTTGACGTGTACTGCTAAATTGCTATTTTTCCTTCTCTATGTCCGAGTCTAATCCAGATTAGAGGATACCCTGAGATGATGGGACACGAATGTCTATGATTGATGATTCCCCAACCCAATGCGTCTAGTATAACCGGTTAGGTAAGTTTTTGAGAAAATTAGTTTGAGGTCAACTTTAGTAAAAATAATAGAAGAACAATTAATATAGTTTAAAATTATTTAGTTTTAAATATAAAATATTATATATATATATATATATATATATATATATATATATTTAATTATGCATAAATATATAGCTAATATTTTTTATATATACATTTAAATTGTATACCAAAAAAAGTGAATTAAATACCAAATAGATTATTTAACTCTAAATAGTTTCACTTAATTGGACTTTAAAATAATTTTTTTAAAATTTTTTTTCTTAACTTGTTTTTAATTAGGGTTTAAAAAATAATATACTATTTTAAAATTATTTTTCTATAAATAAAGACTATTATTGATATAATTTTGACTTAAAAAAGTATTATATCAAATATTGTTATATATTTTACAACTTTTGTTATTAAAATTGAATTTATTATTCTAATACTTATGGTTTACTATTATTGTATTAATATTTTACCATTATTATACTAACTTTTTATCAATGTCGCATTTCTATTTTACTATAGTCGTCACCATGTTTCAGTACATTTACCAACATATTTCACCAATATTAATTGTGATTTTCTTAAAACGACTAACTTGATATGTTTCATCATAACTTTTTTTTACATCTTCTCACTTGTGTTATATTTTACTACTATTATGTTTATATTTTATCACCATTATTTCCATATCTTACAATAGTTGCATCCATATTTCACAATAATTATTGTTATATTTTACCAATGTTGGTTGTGATTTATTTGTGAAAACAAACTTGTTATATTTCAACGTAACTGGCATCATATTTCACCCCTAGTGTCTTTATATTTCACAACAACTATTGTTTTTCATCCATGTTAGTTGCGAATTTTTTTTCCTGATAACATCAACTTATTATGTTTTACTATAATTATCTCCATGTGCTCACCACTACTATGCTATGCTTTATCACTTTTTTTCATCATAATTTTTTTTCCAAAAGTATATCAATATGAATATCTATTTATAGATAAAATTTTCAAGAACATTATAATATATATATTATTTTGGCAGTCCAACTAAAAGATATTTTAATCAAAAAATATTAACGTTATAATTGTAATACTCTAAAATTTTAATATAAACCTAACCTTGAGTAATTAATATTCTAACATAATCCTTATACTAAATTTAGGTCATTAGTATTTTAACCTAACATTAACTCCAGATTATTGATAAATTAATATTATCCTAATTCCTTAATCTTAAATTTAAACCTAATCATAATCCTAACTCTAAATTCTTTTTATTTTCCTTCTTTTCTTTTTCTTTTCCTTCTTCTTATTTTGACCTACCTTTCTCCTTCTTCCTCTTCGTGCCATGCATGCCCATCTCACATGGTTTCCCTTCCTTTCCCATCCACCTTCACCTTCTTGTAGCTGCCTCCCTTCCCAATAACCATATGAGGCACGTCCAGTCACCATCCTTCACTCAGGTTTCTATTGAGAGGAACCTATGCCAAACAACCCCGACTATAACACCCCCAAATTTCACAGTTGAAAATTTTGGTTTGTACCGAAACCATACACTAAAACAAGGGGGTACTACCGTCGTGATCGGTACACGACTGACCCCTCAGCCAATCTTATACCGATCACAAGGCTAGAAAATTTAAAAGATATTAATTTCGAATAGACGATAAACTGCAACGTTTCTAACAATTCATAATTAAAAGCAGAGTGCACAAAGTAAGAGCTAATACAAGATAGAAAATGAGTACATTAACAAGGCCCCTGTGGGAAAAATAAAGTGATCAGTACAATGGTGGGAAAATAGGATAAGATGAGTCTGGACAACACTCTCTTGAACCTTAGGACAAGTCCAACAAGCCATCACTTAATCCCACCCAATGCATTGAAGGCGTCAAAATCATCACATGCAACATCTCCTACCTGCACTACCTTAGAAGGGGACCACTGCTTGTGGGAATGAGTAGCACCTATAAAAGGGGTGATTAGTACATTATAAACTGAGTAAGGTAACCATATGGCTAAGACTATACAAGTACAAATAGACAAAAGGTACATATAGTACTTCATTCAAGTTCAACATTATTAAGACATAGGCCATTATTTCTGTCTTTACACATCTCTCGGATAATATCCATGTGAGTACCATGACCCCACTATTATAGTTGGTGGACCGGAGTGTCTAACCACTATTATAGCCGATGGACTTAAAAATTATCCCAAATTGGCCTTGACTCATGTGGTGTTCCACTATAAGTATGTTTTCCATTATTTATTTTAAGTAGGGTTTGGTTTATGGAGCTCGGAAGCCCCACTATTATAGTTGGTGGACCAAAAATAATACTCCAGGGCAGAACGCACCTGGCCACTATTATAGTCGGTAGATAAAAATATACTCCAGGGCAACAAGACTCTTAGCCATTATTATAGCTGATGGATCATAATACATCCTAACTTAGGTCTGACTCGATAATCTTTCACTTTAAGTGATTAGTGTTTAGTCATGTCTTATTCTACACACAGCCTCAACTAGACATGCATGACCCACTGGACTTCCCATTCTTGCCCCTTCACCCTAGTTCTCCTAAAAAACTCTGACCCATATCTTGGGACCTTTACGCACCCTAGGACTCCAAGACTTCTTCCTCACCTTTTCCCTACTCACCATGAAAACCTAAATTCCCACATACGTGGGTCAAGGCCCCATAACTTCACTTTATCTCACCATTTCCTTCTAGGGTTTCCCTCATAAACCCTAATCTGGCCTATGTGGTTTAACCTCTCCTTATCATATGAGGCCCAGGCTTCCTTTGCTTCCAACACTATCAATCCACTCAATCCACACCCAACATCACAACTTACTTCCCATCCTTCACATGTGATCATGAAAACCCTATTTGGCCACCCTTATACCCTATTACCTCTCCTTTCACGTATGTCATCCCCTCATCACCCACACACACCACTCCCCTTTCCACTTGGCTCATTTCCCCCTTCCATGTGACACCCTTCCAATCTCAACCCACACTCCAACCACTTACCATTAACTCTCCCTTCCACACACTTCCCCCACTTAGAATTTTTCTCACAACCCTAGTTAAGTCCCCTATACACACTTATACCAACCCGCGTACCATTTTTCACTCATGGATTCCAATCACCCAATATACTCTTCCCTCACCTTTTTTAACACTTAATTCACCTTTTTCCATGTAAAATTTATCCCCATGCAAATATTTACCACCCCATGTGAGCCTTTCACTTTCCATGCAAGATTATTTCTATCTCTCATTTTATTCATATAATCCTTATATTTGTCCACCTATAAGTCATAAGGTACTTAGGTCTTTCTTGCTTCCCTCTTACCACTCCATTTTCTTTACTTATTTTATCTCCCCACAACCTCACTATCCTACTAAGGACTCCTAGCATGCATGTCATATGGGGTAACCATACATAAGGCATAACACAAAACATAAGTCATGTCACCATATTAAACATATCATAGCACATATACAACTTACCTTGGCTCCACATTTAGCAAGCTGCACTACAAGCATATAAACCATAACCCCATGGGATATAAGCATATAACCAAACACACATAGCATATAAATTAGCCTTAACCACATCCTTACCTAGATCGACACTAGGCTTGGAGCATGACTCCTACGCCTACTTAAGGGAAATGGTTGGGTTTGCCTATAAGAGTGGAATGATCATGTTGACTTCCCTCTTATTTCTTTTATTATCCCCTAACTAATTACTAGTAAAAGACTAATACTTGTAATAAAAATAATAATAGTAGTAATAATAACGATAATAAAACTAATAATAGTAATGATGATGATGATTATGATGATGATAGTAATAATAAGACTAAAAATAACAATTATACAAAATAATATATACTTAAATAGAAGTAAGGGTTAGGGCACAACTAGAGGTGGAGGTGAAACCTAGGGTGATGGCGGTGGCAATGGGAGGGGTGGTGATTTGAAACGACTCAACTTTGGGGTTGGAAGAAGGAAAGGGATGTGGTGGTTGGATCCCAATACCAAGAGGGTTGCAATGGTGGTGGTGGTGTGTCATGGTAGCGGCATAGGTGGCGGTAGCTATGGTGGTCAAAGGTGGAGGAGAAGAAAGGAGAGTAAAGGAGGGGGAGAAAGGGGAAAGGAAGGGTATAAGGAGGTAGTGGAGGCAATGGTTGCAGCGGAGGAGGTGATGTAGGGCAACAAAAGGGGTAGTGATAGGGCACAAAAGGCAACTCAAGTTGCCCACTTTGCATGAGTGAGAAGAGCTATGTAGTGAGAGTTAGGGTGGGGAGTGATCTTGTTTGGTGGAGGGTAATTTGGGGAAGAGGTTGGATGGAGGTTTGGAAGATAGCGACGCATGACAACAGCTGAGGCTACATCTAATGGTGTGGTGGAGGTAAGCTTCAGGGATTTTTGGGCAGGGCAAAAAGAAAAGGAAGAAGGGTGAGGACTGGGGTATTTATATGCATGGGGGGAGAAGGAGATAAGGGAGGTTGAGGACAAGGGAGTGGGAGGGGCAAGCGGCTACCGACTAGCGATGGTAGGTCGATGTAGGTTTGCAAGGTTCAGGTGTGTAGGGGGAAGGGGACGAGAAAGGGGAGGAGAGGGGACACGTGAGAGGGGTTGTGTAGGGCCTAGTTTGGCCTGAAATGGAAATTAAAAGAATGGGTGAGAGAGGGAGAGGGTGGGATGGGGTTATGTAGGTATAGAGAAAGGGTCGAATGTTGTAGGTGTAGGGCAAACAAAGAAGAAGAAGAAGAAGAAGGGGGTAGGTTAGTCGAGCAGGGAGAAAAGAAAAGTGGGCCGACCCATGCGTGTGAGGGAGAAGGAAGAAGGAAGGAGGTAGTTGGGCTGGCCCAACCAAGGGGAGTAGGAAGAAAGAAGAAGAAAAGGGAGACGGTTGGACAGGCAAGGAACAGGAGAAGGGCTAGTGACCTAGAGAGGGAAGGAGTGAAGAAAAAGGTCAGATGGCCCAAAGGAGGAAGAAAAGAGGAAAAAGGAAAAAGGAAGGAAAAAGAAAGAAAAGGGGGGAAGGACAAAGGGAAAAGGAGAAAAATAAGATAAAATAATTTTTGGAATTAGGGTATTTAATTATTTAGATGGATAAATTTTTTTAATAAAATAATTTATTCTAAATTTTTAAGTTATCCACTTAAGAGGATAATTTTAGTAAAATATAGGTTTGAAAAATTATTTAAATAAGAAGAGTATGATTGAATAATAATAATATATTTATTTTAATTTAATAAATAATCATATATATCTTTCTTAATTTAATCATAATCTACAAAATAACTAAATTAGTAATTGAAAAAGAAATTAATTTATCCTAAATGAGGATTAGTTATTAATTTTCTAGGTTTTAAAATTTTTTGAGGTATTACATTGACCTTGCACCTTTGACCTTCCTCATTTCACACCCTAACCTCATATCTCGTCCTACATCATTTTTACAACCCACACAACTCCCCCTAGACCTCCCTCTTCATTCCCTTAACCTATATGTCCTTCGTTCATCATCATATTAAGGGCCAAAGCCCTATTATATTTTTATTTCGATTTTATTATTATTATTATCCTTATTATTTCTATTATTACTCTTATTATTATTATGTGATTATTATTATTATTATTATTATTATTATTATTATTATTATTATTATTATTATTATTATTATTACTATTTTGAAATTATTCTTATTATTACAACTATTTTACTATTAGTGTTGCTATTATTATTATTTTATTGTTATTGTTATTGTTATGAGATTATTATTATTATTATTATTATTATTATTATTATTATTATTATTATTATTATTATTTTCATTTTTAATATTATTATTTTATATAGGGCTGAAACCCTATTGTGCTTATTTTGAATTGTAGTAGTGGTATTATAAATATCAAGTCTTATTATTATTAATTATATTATTATTTTTATCATTAGCATTTATTGGTGTTGTTGTTGTTGTTATTATCATTATTATTAGTATTAGTATTAGTATTATTAGTAGGATCATTGCTATTATTATTATTATTATTATTATTATTATTATTATTATTATTATTATCATCATCATCATCATCATCATCATCATCATCATCATCATCATCATCATCATTGATATTATTTTTAGTATCGTTGCTATTATTATTATTAGAGTAAAGTCTTCAACCTTATATTATCAACTTTTACAACATTTATTTCTTATATCTTTAGCAAGATAGTAATTAGTTAATCTCATTTTTCTTATTAATATTTTATTATTTCATCAAAAGCCTAGTCTTAGAATAAGTTAGTATTTAATAGTATTTTTGGTAGGAGGGAATCTAATTTTAGCTTTTCCCTCATATAGGTGAGACTAGTCAAAACCCTAAGGAGGCATAAGAGTGTACTCCAAGACCGGTGTCATTTTAGGTAAGGGTGTTACTAAGGTCTTATGTGTATTTATGTGCATTATATGCTTCGTATGCTATGTATTATATGTTTATCCTTATAATTATTTCGTATGTGGTATGACGTGGAGGTGGAGTATGTTTTTGTGTATTTACATGGCATATGTACTATGTGTATGTGATGAAATATTGTGGTATGTGATGTTATGTGTTGTGACCCTATAAGACATACATGTGAGGATATATAAAGTGATTTTGTGTGGGAACAAGTTTGAAAATGGAAAATGGGAAATGTGTTGACCAAAGAGGAGTAAGTTGAATAAAGGGGAAATGAGTTAACCATGGGAAATGAGTCGACCATGGGATATAGGTTGACCTAAGTATTTTAATGATCCATGAGTGGAAGAATAAAATGGTAGTTTAGGGTTTTGTGTGGGAGAATCTACTTTATGGTTTATATGGGAGAATCTAATTTATGGATTTATATAGGAGAATCTAATTTATGGTTTATATGGGAGAATCTAATCTATGGTTTTATATGGGAGAATCTAATATATGGTTTTATATGGGAGAATCTAATTTATGGTTTTATATGGGAGAATCTAAACTATGGTTTGATATGGATGGATTTAGGGTGTTGTATGGCAGATTTTATGGTGTTACATGGGAGAATCTAAACAAGGATTTGATATGGATGGACTTAGGGTTTTGTATGGTAGATTTTATGGTGTTGTATGGGAGAATCTAATTTAGGGTTTTGTATGGATTGAATCTAAAGTTTTGTATGGAGAAATCAAGGGTTTTATACGGATGTATCTAGGGTTTGCATGGTTGATTCTAGGGTTTTTACGTGGAATTCTTAGGGTTTGCATAAAAATTTTGAAAGGTTGCATGGGATGTGTAAAGTCTGCTTGGGAGTAAAGTTTACGTATGAAAAGTTGATTTGGGATGTGAGGAAGGTAATGTAAGTGTTGTTTGGGTGTTTGAACACTGTGGATGGAAAATAGTACGTGGAGCAATATAAGGGTATGTAGGAGACCGAGCTAGGGTTTGTGTGGACAATTAGGGTTTGGTGTGGTTGTTTAGGGTTTTTGTGATATCATGTGTATTTGGTGATTAAAGTATAATTATGAGGATGAAACTTATGAGTTGTGGTGTGTGAAGTGTTAAAACAATTTGGGTTGTGTGAAGTGGAGTAAGATGGGCCACTAAGGCCTAAATTAGGGTTTCTGGGGAAAAACTTAAAGTAAGGAAATAAGTGGACTTGGAGGTGTCTAGTAGTGGGCCTTGACCCACATATCTTGGTGTTGGAATTATAGTGTAAGTTTGAAGTATAGAGGAAGGGTTGTTGGGCAATATAGGAGGTGTAGGGTTCTCGTGATATGATACGGGTTGGTTGGAGGATAAGTGTAAAGGGAGTGAATCATGCATGTCTAGGGTAAAGCTTTGAATAAGATACCTTAATACATTAATCATTCAAAGTGAAAGATTGTTGAACCGGGCCCAAACCGATCCACCGGCGAATAATAGTGGTTAGGGCATAATGTTCTATATGTGACCGGTCCACCGGTAATAATAGTGGTCAAGCTTTGTATCTATGCATTTCCAGTCCACCAGCTATAATAGTGGGGGATTCCGTGCTCAACAAAATTGAGCATATTTGTGCTAAGATATGGAAAAGACACTAAGTATTTATAGTGGAACACCGTGCGAGAAAGGGGCCAGACCGATCCACCGACGAATAATAGCAGCCAGGAGCTTTCTACCCTGTGTGTTTCTGGTCCACCGACTATAATAGTGGTCAAGAGCTTTATGTCCTGTGTTTTTTTGGTCCATCGACTATAATAGTGGTCAGAAGCTATGTGTCCTGTATGTATCTGGTCCACCGGCTATGATAGTGGGGTTCCTGTACTCGCATGGATTTGATAAAAAGCATGGCGTGAAATGAGTTCTAATAAGAGATTAATTAAATAATTAATCCTGACTATAAATGGGTCTTTATGTACTTACCCGAATGATTGTTCGATATTACGTTATCATGCTGGACTATATGCTTCTTTACTTCTTCTACATTATTTATGTGATTTTATGTGTTGACCTTAGTGTATGTTACCTTGCTTAGTACGTAGCATACTGATCATCCTTTTCATGGGTGTTGCTCATTCCCACGAGTAGTAGGCCCTTCTGACTTTGTGCAGGTGGGCGAGACATCAGGCGGAGTTGTGTGTTAAGCATTTTGGCTCCAAGATTCGAGAGTAGTGTGGTTGAATTCACTCTTCTTGTTATTTCCTTTGTATCAGATTTACCCTCTTATGATTTATTAATTGTATTGTGTATTTTAAATGAACCTTTTATCGGTTGTAAGCTTATTTCTCTCTTGGATATGAATTACAATTCTTTACACATACTCTGATCTTTGGTGTTATGATCTTTCTAGTTCTTTCATGAACTCTTGACTTAAGTTTAATATTAATCTTTTCTTAGCCTTAGCACTTAGTACTGAAACGGTCAAAGAGAACCAGTTTGGTACTAAGTGTGACGGTAATATCCCCATAATTTATAGGTTTTTAAATTTTAAATTATTCCGCTTTTAAAAAAACTAGTGAATTTTAGGGTGTTACACAAGAAGGAGGAGAGTCAAGTAGGGGAAGAAACATATGATGTTTCTAATGTCAAGGTGTTGGACATTAACAAAATGACAGCAAAAAAAAGGTTATGATAATTATAGACTTGGAAGGTTCATATTTAGGAGGAGATGATGAAGAAGTTGACTTGGTCCAAGAGGAGAGAACATGAAGTAGCACCACTCGATAGGGGAAACCCTAATGGTGAGGAGGGTGTTACATGATAGGGAGGTTATGGAAAAGTCAAAAGGGAAATTATTTTTCCATACCAATTGCACGATTCTTGGTAAGGTGTAATGCCTTATTATAAATGGGAGAGTTTGTAAAAATGTGGCAACTCATAGCTTAGTGGAAAAGCTTGGTCTAATGCTATTACACACACACAACCCTACAAGCTTCAATAGCTTAATGATGGTATTATGGTGGAAGTCACTAAAGATGTGCTTGTTCCATTTTCTAAAGGAACAGCTTACCAAGACAATGTTCTTTATGATATATGTACTTTGGATGAATGTCACTTGTTATTAGGTAGACCTTGAAAATTTGATTGGAGTGTCAAGTATGATGGTAGGAATAATACTTATTGTCTTAAGTTTAACAACAAAACCATTATGCTTACCCCTCCTAGAAATTGGCCATCTCTTGTTAGTGATGTCACCGAATTTAATAATATTTTTTCTTATATGGTAGAGTGTTAGATAAGGCTATCACCAATGGAAAAGCCATTTTTTTTTTGCTATTACTTGAAAGTAATAAAGGAGGTGCTTGAAATACCCTAAAATCCTAATTTAGGAAATTATATTAAAATAAGAATTTATTAGAAAAATTAATTGAATAAAATATATTATTAAAATAAGAGGAATACTTAAGGCAAAATTAAGAGAAAAATAATAAAGAATTTAAATTAGAAAAATTTGGGTATTTTGCTAATTAGAATAGAATTTAGGAAAAATTATCCAAAATATCCTAAATTAATATAAAAGGAAATTTAATTATTATTTTCTAAATTTTATTATTTTTAAATATTAAAAAATATCAAAATATTCTAAATACCCCAGCCAACTTATTTTTCTTTTTTTTCTTTTTCCTTTTTCTTTCCTCTTTTTCTTCTTTCGCCTTTTTTCATTTTGCCCTTCTTCCCTTGGTTTGGGCCTGTGCCCCTCGCGGCCCAGCCCATCTCCCCATATTCTTTTCCCACGTGGCTTGGCCCACCAACCCTATTTTTTTCCTCCTCCTCACCCACTCAGTTTCCCCCTCTTTTTCTTCTTTTCTTCCCCCTCCCCCGACGAGCCGGCCGACCCACCCACCCTTCCTTTTTCCTCCCTTCTCCCTCCCATGTGAGGCAGGTGGAGACCTGTGACCCTACACCTCTGACTAACCCAGCCACTGTACCACTGGCCTTCCTCTCTCCCTTCTCTCCCCGTCCTTTTCCTTTCCTTTTCTGACCCCAACCAGCCCTACACCTCCTCCCAAACAAGCCCCCTCCCTTTCCTTTTCTCCTCCCAGACCAAACCCACAATTGCCACTTTGTAGGCTCGTACCATCTTACCACTACCGACTAATGAGCTCGCCACACCTGCCCCATTTTCCTCTTCCCCCTTTGTCTTATCCTCCCTCTAATGGCTTATAAATACCCCTAACCAATCCCATTTGGCCTCTTTTTCCTTGCCTAGAAAACCAGCCTTCCTTCCACCACCGCTACTTTAGACACTATCCTCGTCATCAATACCCAACGCTGCCACTCGAAACACTGCCCAAATCCTTCCCCACATTACCCTCCACCAAACCACACCACTCACCACCTCTAATTCCTTCTACATGAGCCACCCAAGTCATGCAAAGTAGGTGACCCAATCTGCCACTTTGCACCCATTACCGCCCCTTTCGCCGTTATGCGCCACCATCGCCACCTCAACCACCGCCTCCCTTGCCACCCAAAACACTCAGTAGAGTCTCCCTTACCTCCCCTACCTTCATTTATCTCTAACTCCCTCTCCTTCACTCTTCCTCCTTCTCCACCGCCCTCAACCACCACTACAACCACCATTTGCATCACCACCACCATTCCAACCCTAGAGTCCACCACCACCACAACCACCATCTCAGTCTCTATCTCTCTTCTAGCTTAAAAATCCACCTCTCCAACTCCCACTTCCTCTACCACCACCACTGATGTCGTTGTCGTCGGCGCCTAGCTGCCATCACCGCTACGTTGTGCCCTAACCTCCCTAAACATTAAATACAATTAATTTAATTGTTATTTAATTTTATTAGTGTTATTATCATTATTATCATCATCATCATCATCATCATCATCATCATCATCATCATCATCATCATCATTATTATTATTACTACTATTATTAATACTATTACTACTACTATTGTTGTTGTTGTTGTTATCATTATCATTACTAGTATTATTATTATTAATATTCAAACCATTATTATTACTATTACTATTACTATTATTATTATCTTTGGCACTATTATTACTAATATTATTATTATTATGATTATTCGAACTCTTGTTGTTGTTGTTATTATCGTTATCACTACTACCACTACTATTATTATCATTATTATCGTTATTATCGTTATTGTCACTATTTTATTATTATTGTTGTTATTGTTTTTGGTGTTGTTGTTGTTTTTAATATTAAAGTTATTATCTTTAGTATTGTTAACATTGTTAATAATACCTTAACATGGGCTAATATAACTACCTAACCCTATTTTGACTAATAATAGCATGGTTAACTATTTTAAGAATAATACCCTTATTTTTACTTATAAAGCTACTATTATTACTACTAACCCTAATACTAGGCTAGATTTAGGTTTTGGAGGAAACCCCTAAAGAACAAAGAGGATTCGAAACAAAGATTGGGGAGTGATGCCTTGAACCACATGTAAAAGAGTTTTGGGTTCTCATGGTGAGTGGAAAAAGATGGGAAGGAAGTCTCAGGTCATAGAGTGTGTTGGATATATGTCATGTAGAAGAGGAGATGGTAAGTGAGACTGATGAAGGGATAACATTATATGAGGAAAGAGATTTGCTAGGGTTTTGGGATGGCTAACTAGGGTTTTGTGGCCACGTGTGTAAAATGGGAAGTGAAGTGAGGTGCTTGGGGATGAATCGAGTGAGGTGATGAATTAGGGGTAAAGGAGCATGAGTTGTGTAGGATAGATGCCAAATTAGGGTTTCTTGGAAGGAAACCTTAGAGAGTGATAGTGAATTGACTCAGAGATATGGAAAGTGGGATTTGACCCACGTACATAAGTGCTGGGTATTCATGGTAATGAGGTAAAAGGGGGAAAGGACTTTTGGATGTGCTAGAGGGTTTAGAAGTCCCAAGATATGGGATAAAGTTTTTGGGAAGCTGATAATAGAAAGGGTGAGTATGAGATATCTAGTGGTTCATGCATATCTAGTTAGGATTGTGTGTGGAATAAGATACGAATAAAAT
Organism: Tamarix austromongolica; assembly: GCA_039764185.1. Taxonomy (NCBI): domain Eukaryota; kingdom Viridiplantae; phylum Streptophyta; class Magnoliopsida; order Caryophyllales; family Tamaricaceae; genus Tamarix; species Tamarix austromongolica. The sequence goes on along the minus strand of CM077818.1, from coordinate 84,209,646 downwards.
ACTAAACACTTAAAGTGAAACATTATCGAGCTCGAGCCCATTGAGGATATATTTTTTCGGTCCACCGACTATAATAGTGGTCAGGTGCATTTTACCTTGTGGAGTGATTTTTCGATCCACTGGCTATAATAGTAGTCAAGTGTGTTATGCCCTATAGAGTGTTTTCGGTCCATCGGCTATAATAGTGGGGGATTTCGGGCTCGATAAACCAAACATTACATGGTGATAAGACATGGAAAGATACTAATTACATATAGTGGAACACCACGTGGGTTGAGGCCAGTGAGGTTGATTTTTTGGTCCATCGGCTATGATAGTAGTCAGGTGTCTTTTATCCTATGGAGTGATTCTGGTCCACTAGCTATAATAGTAGCCATGTGCCTTCTGCCTTGTGGAGTGTTTTCAGTCCACTAGTTATAATAGTAGGGTTGTCGTACTCATGCGGAATTAATATAAGAAATGTGTAAGATAGAAATATAAAACATGAAAAAATACTAATTACTTATATTGGAACACCACGTGAGTTAAGGCTAGTGAGGTTGATTTTATAGTCCACCAACTATAAAAGTGGCCAAGTGCGTTTTGCCCTGTGGAGTGATTCCTGTCCACCGGCTATAATAGTAGTTAGATGTATTCTATCCTATAGAGTGTTTCTGGTCCACCAGCTATAATAGTGGGGTTCCCATGCTCATGTGGAAGTAATATGAGAAATGTGTAAGATAAAATATTAGTCTAAGCTAGTATGATGATATGAATCTAAATTATGCTTTATACGCCTTACTTGTTTATTTTCTTGCATGGCCTTACCCATATGGTTACCTTGCTCAATACAAAGCATACTAACCACCCATTTATGGGTGATGCTTATTCCAACGAAAAAGGGCCCTTCTAAATTTGTGGAGGTAGGAGGTACCGTCTTCGATGCCTATATACTTATGAGGTGTTGGGCGGGGCTGAGAGTTAACCGTTAGACTTAGTATGGGGGCCTAAGAGCGATGTAGATTGGACTCTCTTTTTATCTCTATTTATTTATGTTTTCGTTTTACTTCAATTTTGTTCTATTGTATTGTACCTTTTATTTATTTTGGAAACTTTAACCATGTACCCTATTTGGGTTTAATAACCTTTTATCGTGCACTCTAACTTTGTTGTTATGAATATTTCAATTTTCTATGGATCTCTATTTTAAGTTGTTTAATATTCTTATGAAAATTTTCTTTAGCCTTGTGGTTGGTACGAGACAAGCTGAGGGTTGGGCTTGTACTGATCATGGTGGTAGCAACCTCCATGCTTGTATTTGTTTTATTAAACGAAAATTTTCAACTATGATTTTTTGGAGGTATTATAGTACTACCCTTGACCCTGAGGTTAAGCTCTTATTTGAGGAGTTTAGAGATGTTTTCCCAAAAGTGAATTGCCTCTAGTAAGGGAAATAGAGTATCAAATTGACTTGATTACAGGCTCTACACTTCCAAACAAACCGACCTATAGGTATAACCCTAAGGAGGCTTTGGAGTTATAAAAGCAAGCGGATGAGTTATTGAAAAAAGTTTTCATATATTAATCTCTTAGTCCTTGTGTTGTACCCACCATATTGGTACCCAACATGGATAGTTCTATGAGAATTTATCTGTATAGTAAGGTTATTAACAACGTTAATATCAAATAGAGATACTGCATACCTAGGCTTGATGATATGTTAGATTATTTGCATAAGACTTAAATGTCCTCCAAAATTCATTTACGAAGTGGCTATTACTAAATCCAGATGAAGGATAGGGATGAATAAAATACCACCTCTAAAACCAAATGATGGTTGTGCAAATGGATGGTCATGCCCTTTGGACTATCAAATGCAATATGCACTTTCATGAGGTCTATGAGTAAGGTTCTAAGGCCTTTCATTTCAAAAATTTTTGTAGTTTATGTTGATGACATTCTTGTGTACTCTTAAAATAGTAAATAGAATGTAAGATAATTAAAAAATATATATTTATAGATCTTAGGAAGAGTAAATTTTGTGGCTAATTAGAGAATAGTGACTTATTTTACCAAAATTCACCTTCCTAGGAGCTGTTGTATATCAATAATACATATCAATAGATTATTTAAATGTGGAGATAATAATAACGTGGGCTACACACACATCCATTACCCATTTTAGATCATTCCATGGACTTGCCTCATTCTATAGGTTGTTCATCAAAGGGTTTAGTACCTTATTAGTTTCTATCATTGAATGCCTCAAAAAGGGAGAGTTCATTCGGACCAAGACTACCCAAGAAGCCATTAAGTTGATCAAGGGGAAGTTGGGTGAAGCTACTATTCTAAAATTACATTATTTTGCTAAATTGTTTGAGGTAGAGTGTGATGCAAGTGGAGTGGGAATTGGAGCCATTTTACTACAAGAAAGCAAACCTATTACCTACTTTAGTGAAAAGCTCAATGACTCTCACTCCAACTATAACACTTATGACAAAGAATTCTATGCCATTGTTGGAGCTGTAGATCATTGGTCTCATTACCTTAGGACATCCTAATTTGCATTGTATATAGATCACGAGTCCCTAAAGTTCATAAATGGGTAACTTAAGCTTTAACCTAAGCATGCTAGGTGGGTTAAGTTTTTACAATCTTTTTCCCTTATAGGCTTATAGCCAAGCATAAGAGTGGAAAGGAAAATTTTATAGTGGATTCCCTCTCCGGGATGCATTGTATGTTATCTTTTATAAAAGCTTGAGTCTTAGAGTTTTGTTACTTGAAGGAGATCTAATGAGATGATGAAGATTTTGCCAAGTTCTTTGAAGACCAATATAATGTTCTTGGGCCTACATGATACATGCTGTTTTTCTTTTCAAGAACACTAAAACTTTCATCCCAAAGAATTTGGTTCATGAGTTTTTTGTTCATAAAGTGCATGGAGAAGGATTAATTGGCTACTTTGTCATAAAAAAAAATATGTGATGTGCTCTAGGAATAATTTTTTGACCTAAAATGGTAGGGATGTATAAGGGGTCATGGAAAGTTGTTCTATTTGCCAAAAGTTCAAGAGCTTTTTCCATCCAGGGCTCTATACTCCATTACATGTCTCACATAAGTCATGGGACCACGTAAGCATGGACTTCATATTAGTATTGCCTAAGACCCTAAGGTAAAATGATTCTATTATGGTGGCAGTGGACCATTCTCTAAGTTGGCTCATGTTTTCTCTTGTCTTAAATAGATGTTGCCTCTTATATAACTGATATTTTCTTTAAGGAGATATATAAGCTACATAGTATCCCAAAGATAATCATCTTTGACAAGGAAACCATATTTCTTAGCTACTTATGAAAGACTCTTTAGAGGTTAGTTAGCACTAAACTTCTATTTAATACCGCCTATCACCTCCAAATAGATGGTGAAACTGAGGTTACCAACTAAACAATCAAGATAACATTGAAGAACTTGGTTCACAAATCCCTATGGGATTGGGATCTCAACCTAAGTCATGCTGAGTTTCCCCACTTATGCCATAGGGCGCTTCCCTTTTGAAGTCATTTATGGGGTAAACACTACCACTCCCATCAAACTCCTACCATTTCTGATCAAAGCATACACTAGTTTTGAGGTTAGTGATAGGGCTAATGCATTTAAACTACTTCATGACCAAGGTACCAATTAGAGTATATCAATGAGATGAACAATTATAGGGTAAATAGGCTCTAAAAAATTAAAATTTTGAGCTAAGGGGTTACATCTTTGAAAGGAGAGGTTTCTAACTAAGGTAAGAAACAATTTTATGCTTTGGAGTGAAGGGTCTTTCAAGGTCTTTGAGAAGATAGGGGATTATACCTATTAGATCGAGCTACTAATTGAAATAGGGGGTATATTAAACAAGTTTAATATAAGATATTTGCTTTCTTATGTACATGTCAATCCATAAAAGGATAATATAGATCCTTCTCAAGAAGAAGAAGATGATGCAAGAGCATCCCGCCACAAATGAGATATGTCTACTAATTAATTTTTCTAAGTTAAAGTGCCAAAACACTCCTAACTTAGACTAGGATAATTAGGCACAAAATGAGGATCAAATCACCACGATAGATTGATAAGTATGATTAGTAGAAGGTGGCATTGCCTTCAGGTCATCATATATGGTTAATTGGAAGGTGTGGAGTACTAGTTGGGTAATAGGATCTATTATCCATCCGCAGTTTATTTAATTTTCACAATTTTATTAAGTTATCATCTAAAGTTGATTGGGTGTCTTATATCATTTGGTAACCACAAGGATAAATAAATTAGAGCTTGGGATATGCTGTAGTTTGTTTCCTGAGTTTCAAAATCAGATAGGTATGCATAAGGTGATTTCAAATCTTATTAAATAGACAGTTAGATGATAATGTAACTAGGTAATGGGAAGTGTGATTTAATCGACTATAAGGGCTAATATGGTCATCTTGTAACTTGAGGAGACTAACAAATCTCTTATATATATTTGTTCCTACATGTTATCTAGGCACTTCAACTTTTAGAATAAATCTTAGAGCTAAAGCTCAAGCCTTCTATTCAAAGTTTAAGTGAAGAACTATATCTTACACCATCAAAATCTCACATTCTTTATCCTTAGTGTTGTTACCTAAGGTTGTGAATATGAGTATTTTATCTTAAGGGTTACTTGTAGATCAAATATTTCCTCTTCTCTTCTTCATCCTAACTTCTCAATTTTTGTTTTCTTGGTGGTTGAATCCCCCACTCCCACTAATCTTCCCTATTTAACTTATGCATCATGAAGTGTGACACACCTATGGTGTTTGTTTAGCATCCACAATTATATCATATATATGAAAATTTTAAGATCTAAAAGTTAGGGGCATTACAGTCACACCCCAAAATTTATTATTCAAAGCTTTCATTTAAGCAGAATCATAATAACAATATAAATAGGTGCTACCACTATACTTAACATAATTCTAGCTTACTATATCATCCTTACATCGAATAAAAGGCAAATAATTAAAAACTTAAAACATGGTAAAATAAAGGATGCCATATATTTAATAAATTTAAACAAGTGTTTAAAAGATTAATCTAAGTGAAATATTTAAAATAAATAAAAGGGATATACTTGAACTAAGAGTCCCAAAAGGTATCTGACTCAAAGCTACGATCCATATAACATGGATCTATGTTCTCAAATTTTAAGTATGATAAAATCACTCTTCCCAAAGCAAGGAATCATAAGCAACAAAGTCATTCAAAGGGTCCTCATTAACCTTGATGCATGGTGGATACAAATTAGGTTAAGTTAGGAAACAATGGTGTTAAGGGCCAAGACCATAAAAAATTAAAGGGGATAAAGGAGGAGAAGATAAGCTAAAAATATTAATTAAGTAAACCTTAATTAATATACTTGGATATACCATTCAAAACTTTTCTACATTTGAGATAAAAGAGAGAATATTTCAAGAGAAAAATTCAACTCATTCATGCATTAGTTGGGAGGTATTTTCTTTAAAAAAAATGAGGGAGGGAGTGGCAGTAAAAAGAAGAGCTTCTAATTTCAGCAAATTCTCATACTTATAGAGGTTACGATGGATTTAAGTTATAATTGAACTATACTTCAACTAAATGATAGAAATTGGTTAGAATTTAAATTAGATAATTATCTAACCTTGCTAACTAATTTAGTTTAATTCTAACCAGCCAAAAAGTCAACCCTTTCCCCCATTAACCAAGTTGTACGCCCCCTCCTCCCTCACTACATTTTTAATTTTAGGAAGTGTGTAAGCAATCAACTATTAATATAGCTTATACATCATTAAAATTACAAAATTAAAGTTTAGAGGGCATAAAATACAATCAGGAAAAGGGAATTATTACTTTAGTTGCTATAATTCCCTACCTAAGTCAAACTTGCCATCTTCCACTATCTTCCTTATTTTTTGTACCTAACATTGCTAGCCAAGGTGGTCTCAGTGGTTATGATTTATAGAGATTGTTGGTAGTTTATCTCCCTTGGTGATGGGGAGTTTTTTAGCTACTTGTCATGCCCAAAAAGAATCCATGATGAGGGTGGTGGATAGCTACATATGCATGGCTTGCATGGCTCTATGCACATGGCTCGGGGTGCTTGATATACTTAGTGTGATGCTTCCCATATTAGAAGGTTTTTGGTCCTTCAAATTTAGGATGATAATTAACTAAGAAGTGTTGTAATGGATATGCCTTTGCATCATCCTCTCCCTCTTAAAAAGATTCCCACATGTGATTAAAAGGTTCATCATCTATTTAGGGAAGTAACTATACTATGTCTTGCGGTATTCAGGGTATCTCAATTTTTTGGGCATTATCCTCGATATTCTGTAGCACTTTATATGGAACATAAATCCTAGGCATCAATATATCATTTCTTCTCATGCAAAAGCTTTCTTTTTGTAAGTGAAGCTATGCTAGATCTCTTGGCCCTTATAGGTGGTTTTTTGGAATGCTTGTTTGCTATTGCCTTATTTAGTTCGCTCACCTTTTTTATTTTTTCCCTCAATTTTTCATGAATTTTCTTCATAGCTTTGGATTGGTTTGTGGCTTCAAAACTTGCAAATTCACCTAAGGAAAGAGGTAAGAGGTATATGGCAGAAGTGGGATTCAACCCATACACAACCTCAAAAGATGAGTGACTTATGGCATATGTTAGGGATCAGTTATAAGCAAACTTGACAAAACTAAGTTTGGTATCCCAATCACTTATGGATTTGTGTATTAAACTATGGAGGAGCATGGTTTGCCACCATGTTGTGGGTAATAGGCGTTACTAATGAGAAGTTTTATTCAGCGCTAAACTCCATATGGTCTTTCAAAAATATCTAAGGAACTTGGTATCCTTATTCGAAACAATAAAGTTAGGAATACCATGTAACCTAACTATTTCTTTGAAGAAGATATTAGCTTTATAAGTGGCATCGTCTGTTTTGTGACAGGAAACAAAATGATTCATCTTATAGAATCAAACTACCATCAAAATTATATCATCATGTTGCCTTTGTGTTCTACGTAATGCTACAATAAAATCTATTCTAACATGATCCCATGGTTGGTGGGGTATGGTTAGGGGAGTATATAATTCTTATTGGAAATGAATTTTAGAATTTTTACAAGCATCATATCTCTCAACTATGCCTTTTACATCTCCTACCATTCTAAGCCAAAAAAATTCTCTTAGATTTCATTCACCATCTTATTGATACCAAAATTTCCTACAAGTCCTTCATCATGTATCTCTCAAATGAGTAACTCTCAAATGGGGCTATTGGGAACAAATATCTTGTTGTTCTTGAAAAGGAACCCATCTTGTAGCATGAAAAATTCTTTGATCTTATCTTGAATTTTGAATTAGTCCTCAAAGTCTTCATCTTCTTGAGATAGTTCTTTAACTAAACTAATTCCTTGGACTCTTGATTCTAACAATGAAAGCATATAATATCTCCAAAAGAGGGCATCAACTACAATGTTGGTCTTTCCACTCTTATGTTTAGCTACAAATGACAAAGAGTATAAAAATTATACCCATCAAGCATGCTGAGGTTTGAGTTAGTGTTGGCTATTAATGTTCTTAAGTGATTCATAGTCAATGTGCAATATAAATTGTTGGGGCCTTAGATAGTATGACCAATGATATAAGACCCTTACTTATGTAAAAATTATACCCATCGAGCATGATAAGGTTTGATTTAGTATTGGCTATTAATGTTCTTAAGTGATTCGTGGTCAGTGTGCAAGATAAATTGTTGGGAGCTTAGGTAGTGTGACCAATGATATAAGGCCCTTACTTGTGCATAGAAATATTTATCATATGAACTCTAATTCATATGAGGCCCATTGTTTTTTTTCAATAAAATAGGCAATATGCTTTCCTCCTTGGAGAAGAAAAACCCCTATACCTACTCCTCTAGCATCACATTCTACTTCAAATAATTTTTAAAAATTAGGTAGGGCCAGGACATGTGTCTCACTAATTTTGGTCTTGATCACTTTAAAGGCTTCTTGGGAATCCTTTGTCCACTTGAATCTCCTTGATTTATACACTCAGTTATGGGATCTAGGAGAGTGCTAAATCCTTTATTAAACCATAGTTAGAAAGAAGTATGTCCATGAAATGATTGCACTTGTGTTATACTACTTGGAGAGGGACATATTTTGATAGCTTTGATATTGGTCATCCATGGCCATACTATTTTTAAACACAAAAAATCCTATAAAAGTTAATGTAGTTACAAAGAACTCACACTTTTCTAGCTTAGCATACAACTTATTTTTTAAAGGCTAAAAATACAAGCTCAAGATGTTTTACATGCTCTTTATTACTTCAACTATACACGAGTATATCATTGACATATACTATAACAAATTGACTAATGAGAGGACTAAGTGTCTCATTCATAAGTCTCATGAAGGTACTAGTAACATTTTAAAACTAAAAGGCATTACCATCCATTGATATAATCTATGTTTGGTTATAAATGTGGTTTTCCACTCATCACCGTCTTTCATTCGTATTTGATATTAGCCACTCCTAAGATCAATTTTTTTTTAAAAAAAATAAAAATAAATGCTACATGAAAAAAATGAAGCAAGTAATCAAGCTTAGGTATGGATACCTATACTTTATGGTGATGTTGTTGATAACTCTACTATCACCACACATCTTCATGGTTCCAACCTTCTTTGGCACTAGTAAAGCCTGTAACACATAAGATCTCAGGGATTATTGAATCAATCTCTTAGATAGTAGTTCTTCCACTAGTTTTTGAAGCTCCATGGCTTCTTTGGGATTATAATGATAGACAACCTTTTTGAGAAGGACAATACTTGGTAGAAGATCTATTTAGGGCTCTATACCTTGTATGAGGATAATACACGAGGGGAGATCCCGAAGGAAAACAACTAAAACCCTTCTAATAAAACCCTAACATGAGTTTTTATTGGTTTCCACTTACATTCTCTTCTAATAATAATAACAAGTACATCATATTTCCCTTTACAATGGCCCTAGGCACACATTTTTCATCTACAAACAAGGACTTTTAACAATTGGTAGCACCTCCTCCTATGGATGGTTGGGTCTTTAAGGGTGTTAGAATGATGTTCTTCTTAGCATACTTCAAAGTATAGGGATTCTTCCTTCCATCATGTGTTATGTGCCTATCATATTGCTAAGGTAATCCTAACAACAAGTGGCATGCATCCATTGGGACTACATCACATAAGACTTGGTCTTGATATGTTTTCCTAATTGAAAATGACATGGGGACTTGCTTGATGGTCTCCATAACTTTACCATGATTCAACCATTGTAATTTGTAGGGTTTGGCATGGGGAGTGGTAGACAAACCAAGATTTTCCACTAAAGCGCAAGATGAAAAATACACCATTTTGATAAATACACTTACCCAAGATGGTGCATTTGTTTGAAAAATACACTCCCTTTGGGTATCATCAACCTTGATTTCTTTTGTATGCAAGATCTTTTTGAGGATTAGTGCTTCTCCCACATCTGGGGGTACTTCTTCCACCTCTTCTTCTTAATATTTCAAGACTCCTTCTTCTAACTCTTCCTTAGAAACGACTTCATAAACCTCCAAAAGCATCATGGCCCTTTGATTAGGGTATTCATTTTGATAATTCCACGCTCCTTAGAACTTAAAGGTTCTTACATTTTTTAATCTACTAGACTCACCAACTCCATTTCCCTTACCCTTCAAATCAAACTTGAGGGGAGTTGAGGGTGGTTTGGATGGTGTGGCTAGGTTTTTGGACATATTGCACTTGGTTTGTTGAGACTAAACTGAGTGGCCTACTTGTCCTTCTTCTATTTTTCAACTTTAATAGTCAAATGGAAGAGCTCATACAAGGTGTAATACCTTTAAATTTCCACCTTTCTAGCATGATCTTGTCTAAGACCTCCTATAAATCTTGACATGTGTGTTCTTCAATTTCCTTAATACTGAGCCTTAGTAATAATTTTCTAAACTTGTAGATGTACTCATCGACACTGATTTTTCCTTGTCGATGAGGATGACAATTTGTTGTACAAATCTTGATTTTAAGAATATGAAATGAATATTTACCTCATGAGCTTCTTCATCTTTAACCATGACCTCACCTTCTATTTTCTTTTTCTATTTCTTTGGTTGGTAAGATTTTCCCACCAAAGAGAGGTTTGTCCTTGGAGTTTTAATGTAGGTATATTGAAAATCTTATCATATAAGTATCCTTTGGCCTAAAATATCCTTGAGAACCTTAATTCCCATTCCAAAATTTCTTCTAGGTTATGGTGGCCTTCAAACTCAAGGATTTCTACTTTCACATCCTCAAAGTCTCTATTTCTTTCCCCCTCCTCCTTAGCTCTCAAGAAGACTCATTTGATGATGATCCACTTTTACCTAAAAAAATTTCAACATCAAGATGTTACTCCACTTCAAGGGGAATTATGTTTCTTCTCTAATTTTGTGGGTTAGGATTTGGTATGAGTCGTTGGAGTAGAGTTCAAATAGGGGCCCATTTCTTCTTGTAAAGATAACAACATTTCATCTATTCATTAGGTATATTTTTGCATCAATATAATCTTATGATATCTCCTTTCATTATATGCCTCATTAAGATTCAAACCCCTAGGAGGTTTATGGTCAACCATGATGGCTTGATTTTTAATGAGGAGATAATGGGTTCAAACAAGAGGAAGAAAATAGGAATGATAGGTTTAGACAATTTTTATGATTGTTTGGCTTAGGCAGGTTATATAAGATGATGGGAATTGTGAAAACCCTATTTAGAGTAACCTAAGCTTTGATACCAATTTGATAAAATGATGAATATAAATTAGGTTAAGCTAGGAAACAATGGCGGCAAGGGATGTGACCATTGAAAATTAAAGGGGATAAAGAGGGAGATGATAAGCTGGTAATATAGGTAAAGTAACCCTTCATTTCTATACTTGAATCTACCAGTCAAACTTTTGCAACATTTGAGATAAAAAGGAAAAGATTCCAAGAGCAAAATTTAACCCAAGCATGCACTAATTGGGAGGTATTTCCTTTGAAAAAAAGGGGATGGAAGGGCGGTCAAAAAAGTGCTTCTTATTTTAGCTAATAGACTTCATCTAACAGATAGAACCTAGTTATAATTTAAACTAGATAGTTGCCTAACCTTGCTAACTAAATTAGTTTAATTCTAACTAGCCCAAAAAAGTCAACCCTTAGCTAACCAACCAAGTCATGCGCCCCTCCTCAATCACCATATTTTTAATTTGGGGAAGTATGCAAGCAATCAACTATTAATATAGCTAATACATCATTAAGACCAAAAAAAGTAAAGCTAGAAGGACATAACCTACATCCTGAGATGACAAGAGTATAATTAGGTAAGGGAATAATTACTTTAGTTGCTGCAATTCCCTATCCAAGTCAAGCTTTCCATTTTCCACCTTCTTCCTTACTTTTTTGTTCCCAACATTGCCAACAAAGGTGGTCCCTAATAGATGTGATTTACAGAGATTGTTGGTGGCTTGGGGTGGTTGATCTTCCTTAGTGTTGGGGTGGTTCGTTGATTACTTATCGGGCCCAAAAAGAAGTCACGAGGAGAGTGATGGCTAGCTACATTTGCATGGCTTGCATGACTCCATGCAAATGGCTAGGGTGCTTGATATACTTAGTGTGATGCTTCCAAAATTAGAAGGGTTTTGGGTCATTCAAATTTTGGATGATAATGATAATGAACCAAGAAGTATTGTGATGGAGATGCCCATATCACAGACTTACACAAAAACATTTGGGTCATCTACAGGTAAGAATGAGCAGTACCCATGAGAAGGATGATTATTATACTATATACCAAGAAAGTTGATAACATAATTATAGTAAGAGTACAAAATACATACGATCACCTAAATAACTCATCATGCGAGAAGCTTGAACATGATACGATGTAAAAGAATAAGTGATTCTCGATTTAAATCATCGGATAATATCATCATCACTTTCTTATTTATATCAAGTTCAAAACCTCACTATAATTAATCTAGTGGAATGGACTAAAAAACCTCCCAGAGTAACACATAAATAGCTACTATTGATGCAAAAGCATTCGAAGACTTTGAATATTGACTTATGAATAATGATATAAAGAAGCAATGATCAAATTTAAAAATAATTATTTACCCTAAAATATAGATATACTTGAAATTATTATTGAATCAAGAATCCAACACATTTTTTTAGATCTCAAATATGAGTTTTCTACATAAAGTTATAATTTTTTGACTATACATGTGTCATACTAAATTTTTACACGTGAATAGATAAAGTATGTCATGACTAAAATTATAGATATCATTATCTTTTCATATTTATTACTTAGGTTATTATTTAATCATTTGATAATTTTTTAAACATATAATTTAGTTAATTAGTTCCCTTAATTATTAAGAAGTTAGATGCTTTTTATCTTATGAAGCATTTTATATTATTATGATTTTGTTAGGATCTAATCATTATTGCCATAGGATTTATGGGTAGTATTTGCATGAATGGTGTATTAAATAGTGATTTAATTAAGAGTTTTTATCTTATTTATATTTACTTTATCTCATTAATTGGAAGATGGATACCAGCATATAAATATCCCATGTAATCTCACATTATTTTAAGATGATGATAATTGAGTTGAGTTATTAAATCGATTTTTTTTCTCGTTAAAACCTTATGTGAGCTTCATTATTCTACATTTATGCTATATGTGTGATTCATAAACTAAAAATATATCTAAATTATCTTATCTGTGTGAGTGATAATTTGAAAACCTTCTATACCTTTCATGTATGAGTTTGTATAGAGTTATATAATGAAGTTTACTGTGTATTTCTTCATTAGAGATCCTTTAAGAGTTATCTATGTGAGGCTTTCAAATATAGTTTGAATAATTATTATTTTTTGATTCTTTATTCATATCCCTGCCCTATAACCATCATTCATATCAATTTTAGTTAATTCGTCCATAAAACTACTAATTCACCAAACCATTAATTTTGTTATATATCAACTATTACTTAGCATGTGGAACAAACTCAACACCTTCGTAGTAAAACATACTCCTAGACACTATGCTTGAACTGATGCAATGATCTGAAGCACCTCTTAGGAAAAAATAACCTGGCCACTATTATTAAGCTGTTGGATCTAACTCAACAACTCGATCCTAATTCATGAAATCTTTCTATTTAAGTGATTAATGTCTTAGTCATTGTTATCTATCTTAAGGTCATCATACATACAAACATATAAATATTAAAGCAATCCAACTTCATATAGATACTAATAATATATAAGGCATAAGCCTCTGAAGATCAGAAGATTCCCTAAGGAAAAATGCCACATTTCCTCTAAGAAACCTAATTTTCACATTATAATCATAACTTGATCCATGATTCTCGTTTATCCCTAATTTTTAGCACAACATCCTAAAATATTATTATTATCAACATATACAATAATTAAGGTATGAATTTAACATCTTACACATGTAATAACAGCCCTATATCTAGAGTTACTATTAACAACACCTACAAAACTGTAATTTCACAAGTTAGGCATATCTTTCCTTATAAGACTCATATAATCACCAAATTTAATAATCATTCCTAAAATTAAAATATTAACAAAATACATGAAAATTAAGATCTAACTCCATTATTTTACATATGAAATAATGATCCACCTCTAGGGTTATCCATGTTATCATTCTATTAGAATTAGATAATTCATAATTACTCCAAACATTCCACGTGATATAATTAGACTATTTTAAACCATTTAACACATCAAGATACCAAATATTTCATATTTATCCAATATTGCTTAAAATGCCCGTAAGGATGCTAAAACAACCATCTTCTCATAGAACCCTACCGGTCACAACATTATTCATTTCAACCTCCAACACATACCTTAATGAAAGTTATTAAACACACATATAAATATTATTCAAACATAATAACCCCTTTAGAATACTGATTAATGCCAACCTAATTAACTAACAAAATCGACCTTAATCAACAATATGCATGATCGAATGCTTTCATATTTTCCTCACTTCTCCATCATAGTACACCACTTATCATACAACAATAATTAACACCATGAAATTATCAATGTAATCATAACAATATGATAATGCTCACACCAATTACTCATAACATTTAAAAATCCCTAAACTATGTCATGTATCCTTACCAAAAGATACCAACCTCTAAGCACATGTAAGCTTAGCACATCTTATTTGAGAACATGGGAAAGTCACATAAGAATAAATAATAAAACATAGTTAGAACTTAAGAATACAATCAAGGATAGACTAAGTTTATAAAGAATGGAAAATAAAGCAAAATCAAAGCAAACCAAGTCGGGTAAAGGTTGAACTAATTGTGATAGAACTTCATGCATTAGTGGGGGAAGTAGTGTGGACTCTTGAAGTAGATAGGAGTGTTGCTACATCAAAGAGTGATGTTGAAAAGGGGTTTAGCGTGGGGGAGTGGTGCTACTAGAAGGTTGGTAACATGGGGTTTTGATGTAGCTTAAGTAGGGTGTATATCTAGGGTTGATGTAGCTAGGCCAAGGTGGGTGAGATGTGGGTTTGTTACATGAGGTTTTGAGGCAAATGAAAAGAAGTTTATATGAGATTTTGATGATACCAAGGGGTGAGATGCATGGGTTATAAACTTTAGTAAGCATGGAGTTGTGTCGGGTTTTATATGTTATGCAAAACTTTATGGAATAACAATGGAGGGTATAAATATATGTAGTTATATATGTTATGTTGGTAAGGATAGAACTGCATGGGGTTGTATAGGTTGAAAAGGTGTAATGATGCGCATAAATGAAAGGAAATGATAGGGGATTAGAGGAGAAGTTAGGTGAAGCAATACGTGAGTTAATGAGAGAGTTTATAGGGTTTAAATATATGTGGTTGTGCAAATGGTGAGGAATAACAAAAGTGAGTTAGAGGTAGGGGTCGAGGAACAATTGAGGGAGATGTTTGGGAAAAGGTGCAACAAACACATCCGTTGGGTTGAGGGAGTTGATGTTGGTGATGATGAATGTAAGGCAGGTAGGTTAAGGAAGAAGAAGAAGAAGAAGAAGAAGAAGAAGAAGAAGAAGAAGAAGAAGGGAAAAGGGAAAAGAGGAAAAGGGGAAAAAGAAGATAATTTAAGGGTTAGGATGAGAATTAGGTTTAAAATTTAGATTAGAAAATTTGTTTTAGATTAAAATAGTAATTATATAGGGTTAGAATTAGATTAAAATAGTCATTACCCATAATTAAGATTAGATTAAATTTGTAGTATTGTAAAGATATATTGTGGCTGTTATGGAAATTAGGTTGAGATTGTCTCCAATCATTATTTGAGAGAGCATCTATTGGATACTTGGTTGATAAGTTTCATTCATGATTTAAATGAATTGGTATGAGGAATATGTGTCATTAGTGATATATTTTTATTTGATATGGTTATCGTATTTTAGTTAGCACATGCATATTTTAGTATTTTATACCATGTTCTCTTTTGATACATTCTATGTATTCCATGTAATCTTTTCATATTAGCTTTTATATAGCGGGTTGCTTAGTACTATTGTTCTAAATGGTTATATTTTATTGTTCCCTACTTATATAATTGGCATTGGTAACTTTGTAGGTTAGCTTATGAATTAGCTTGAAGGATATTATTTTTGGATTGAGAGGTAGGACTATCCAGTGTCCTTTTTAGTATATTTGATTTGAATACTCTTGGACTCTTATGCCCTTTGGTATTTTCTTTCATTTGAAATTTGTAACCACTTACTGTTTTTGTATTATTAAAATAATCTTAACCTACATTGTAATCTCTATTATGTTTCTTATGATTGTGTTATTTATTTAAGTGGAGTAACATTTTACAAGAATGGTAGAAGAAACTAGAATTTTTTAAAATAATTTTTGTAAGTCATGAAAATGAGGATGTTATAGTTTGTTTCATAAGTATTTCATCAATATCAAAAACAAAGTCATTATATATATATATATATATATATATATATATATATATATATATATATATATATATATGGAACTAATATATATAGTTTTAAAATTTTATTTATACCCTTTTATTAAAATATAAAAAAAATTAATACATAAATGATGAAAGAATATATATGATGGTAAAATTGAAAAATAGGTTTTAACCTTCCTAAAGGGATTTTTTAATACAAATTTTTAATGATAGGATGCCTTATTTTTTGATACAAAGTTAGTGTCTTTTTTACTAGCTTATAAGTTAATTTGAAAAAAAAATTAAATAGTTTATAACTTATAATCTTTCAAAAAAAATTTAAACACTTTTTTTAAACATACTATATTAAATGTGGTTTGTTGTTAAAACTTTAATTAGTCTTAAGAAATAATATAATTAAATGTTAAGTTTCTTTATTAACCGTTACTCAATTTGGATTGAAAAAACTAGTTATTCTATTACTAAATTTTTATATTAAAATAAAAATTATTTTAGAAATGGTAAAATCTACTTTTTATTTTTACCATTATATTTTATTATTATTGTCTATATATTAAATACTTTGTTATATTATAATAAAGAGTGTAATTTATATTTTAAGAGCACATTTATTAATTTATTAAAAATTATACAAATCATGAAAATAATTTTTTTTAATAAAAAGGAGGCAAATTTATTTCCATTTTTGATGATTTTAATAAGCGTTCTAGGGACATATGTAGGGAAAACCGAAAAACCAAACTAAATACCCAATAGAGTTATTGCACCTAGATGTAGGGAGATTTTCGTCCATTAAAAATCAGGAAAATCCCCAGCGGGAAAGCTACATCCCTCATTAAAATTGCTAAGAAATCTAAATCCTATATTAATCAATACAGTAATTAAACTCAAATTATTAATATTTGTATTATTAACTTCCATTGCAGAATCTCATTTCCTTAAGCGAAAATTTAGATGATGACACTTGAGGGACAGAGTGCGCTACCATGTCCTCCGGTACAGATACTTAAGAGATGAGCCCTCTTTCTTTTTTTAATCGAGAGCTTTGGTGCTGTGACGGTACTACTATCTTGTCTCCTCTCGCTCTTTGCTTCAACTGCATTCTATTCTCTTCCTCCTCCAGTCCTCCCCTCTGCTTCTTTATATTTATCTCTGATTTTTTTTTTTAATAAGTTTTTGATTTCTCTGTCTGAAATCTACTCCTCTATAAATCCCTTCCTGCCTTAACCAGCAGCTCATAAGATGCGCCTCACTCCCTTTCTCATTCATCTTGCATCAACACATTTAACAATACAATATATTTTTTTCCTCTTCTTTCAACTATTCCTTTTTTCACTGTAGGCAAACAAAACAAAGTAAAAAAAAAAAAAAACATTTTCTCTTAGACTTTATCTTCCTCCTTCTGATGAGCTCAAGCTCTGTTTTCGCCTCGGGATTAACTCTGTCTTTAAAATGGATCTTGGGTTGGTGGGTATAGAGAGTTTTGTAGGACTAGATTCTGAGCAGCCGCAGCAACAAGAAGCGAGAGTGGACGAAGCAACGGCAGAAGCAAAGAAGTCAAATGATAATGGATCTGGGTCGGTCAAGCAGCAAGAGAGATCTGGTCCAATTGAAGAAAATCACAGGGCATTCAAAGTGGGTAGACTTTCATCAACCGATGATATTGGGTTTTCTTCAAAGACAATGCATATACATCAAGGTACTCCTTTATTAAGATCTAATCCTTCGGCCTCTGATAATGGCGGTGGCGGTGGGCGGTCGCAGCCACGGATGCTGAGTTTCGCTTCTCCTATATCAGAAATTAGTTTATCGAGTAAAGATGATGTCGGCGGTGGCAGTGGATTAGGGGACAATAGAAATACCCAGAACTTGAATTTGTCCTTTTATCATCCTAATGTTAGTAACTCTACTTATACCAGAGATGCAGGTAATTTCTGCCTTTGATTGAAGCTTTCATTCGTTATTCTTTACTTACATGTGTATTACTTAATTAAATTGTTCAATTTGGCATCGGGGTTTTGTCCTGATCTTGATTTTTATGGCATTTACCTAAGTTCTTTGCTTTAATTTTGAGGAAATTTTTTCTGCAAAAAAAAAAAAGCTTATGGATTATGCGTGCAAAAGGGGGAACATACATTGGGGCGAAATCATAGTTTTTTGATGATGGGCAAAAGGTCTTTTTCATGTGGGTATCTATCTATTAATCCATCTTCTAGGTTTGATCCAGTCTTGTCACGATACAGTTATTTTGTTCCTCTTTTTTAATGTAATGAACGATTATAACGTTTTCCCCTGTTTAATTTGGACAAAACATACGCTTGATTGATATTTCAACAAACTGGGGAAGGAAGAAAAGGAGGGGTGGAATATTAGGTGAAAAAGAGTTGATCAGTGATGGGATATGGTAATAAAATAGTAGAAAAGACTAAAAAAAATGCTTTTCATGTGTTTTCTTTACGACCCCTTCTCTCTGTATCATGCGTTGTTTCTTCCTTTCTGGCAAAAATATTTCTAGTTTTCATGCAGCCTCTTAATTGTCTCCCTATCAAATACTAGCATCTTAAAACTATCAACGGGCAGAAAAACAAGAATGGAGAGGGGGAAAACGAATCCTCCTCGTTTATTGCATAAATATTTTGAGAGCCTCCCGCTGCTGTTCATATTATGGGTCAGAAATAATTGATATCGGACGGCATAAATTTTCCTAGATTCTTGTCCCCTAGTAATTTTTTCTTCTCTTTTTCCAAAACTTTCACGTTTTTCTTTTGTTTCTTAATTTCGTAATAAAAAATTCACTTTTTGTTTCAGATTTTATTTAAGGCTGAAATCTGAATTTGATATGATTGATTTATTATTATCATTATTTTTTATTTTTTGCCTTTTGGCAGAAGCAGCAGGAGCAGGAGGCGTATATGGTTGTGGAAACTTGAATGGGAGCTTGCAAGGGTCATTTACAGGGATAAGAGGGCCATTCACTCCAGCTCAATGGATTGAGTTAGAACATCAGGCTTTGATCTACAAATACCTCACTGCTGGTGTCCCTGTACCTGCTAGCTTGCTTGTCCCAATCCGTAAAGCCCTCAACTCAACCGGGTTTTCTGGCTTCAATGCTGGTTCTTTTCTTTCCCATCCATGTGAGGCTCTCTTTATTTTCTCTACATTACTAGTGCTATTTTAGGCTTGGATTTGGCAGACCGAGTTCAATGAAGGGAATTTAGTCTAATGGTTAAAGATCAATGGATCTTGGTAACTTTAGATCACCTCATGTGTCTTCTAGCCTGTAAGTAGGAGACTTGAGGTTGCATATATCATAGTTAATGACTAGCTATGACATTGCTTGATTTGGTCCAAGACGAGATTCATATGGATGTTACCTTTATCTATGTAACTTGCCGATTGATACATTGCTCCTTATGATTTTGTTTGGTACAGACTGAGAGCTACATCAATAGATGATCTTTTGTAATTTCTTTGTTCAAAGGCAATTTTGGAATGTGAGGTTTCAATATAGGGAGGATGAATTCCTATCATTCCTTATTCTCTCTTAGTCATGCATCACCAGATTACCATGCATAAAAATATCATCTCTCTTAGAATGCATTCATATTTTTTTTTTTACCAGTTACCTGGATACTTGCCTGCCTGCTTTGGTCTAATGGCCTAAGTGTATCTTGCTGTGTTTTTTTCCTATATTTTTTTAGAGTATCTGAACTAAATACCCCCTTTTTCTTCCCACAAAACCTTTAATTCCTGGCTCCTAATTATTTATTTCTTTTGCATTATTGTTACCCTATAATTTATATACATGCTAGATGGATGGGGAGGCTCTTTCCATCTAGGATTCTCAGGCAGCTCTGATCCAGAACCAGGGAGATGTCGTAGAACAGATGGAAAGAAATGGCGATGCTCAAGAGATGCAGTTCCAGATCAGAAATATTGTGAAAGACACATTAACAGAGGCCGCCATCGTTCAAGAAAGCCTGTGGAAAACCAGACTGGCCAAGCTGCTGCCTCTGGAGGACCCAACACCTGTGCCACTGCCACTAATGACAACAACAGAATTGTCAAGGTGGCAGCTGTGCCACCGTCTTCTGTTGTTTCTATGCCGTCAACATCATCATCTGGTGCTGATGGTGGTTTCACTAGTATTGCAGCACAACATCATCAACATCAGCAGATGAAGAGCTTGCAGCAGCCTGGCCCTGGTATCAATATTCCTGCTGCAGATCAAATTGTTGGCCGGTGAGTGCAGCCTGTGCTTCTATAATTTTGTAAATGCTTGCTACTATTTGGTTGCTGTACTATCACATTTTATGTAGACCGAACTCTCCCCCTTATTATTATTTTGTCGTTGTTTCTTTACACTTTGTTTGAATTTAATTTTACTAATGTCATTGTTCTGTACATGCTGGATGGCACGCCAAGTAACTAACGGTTTATATATTGACGTGGTGCAAAAATCTGAACGTTGATTTTGTTAGTGTTTGTCATAATCACAAAGAATCGAGTTTTAATTTCATTTTTCCTGTTGGTACGGCTGGACAGCTTCCAAGACTCGCGGGATCTCTCAATGATGCCGATGCCACCATCAATCGATCTGAAATCTAAAGACTCGCCCTTTTCAATCCTAAAAGAGCACAATATGCCATTTATGGAATCCTCAGACTTTGGATTTGTTTCAACCGACTCCCTCCTGAATCCATCATTACAGAAAACTTCCTCATCTTCATACACAAATGCTAAAAGCTTCACCAACTCATTCCTCAACTTCACGGAAGATCGGCAAACCGAGGACCAGCATTCTATTCGACAATTCATGGATGATTGGCCCAAAGATGGTCATTCTAACCGGTCCTCTATGGTTTGGCCGGAAGAACTGAAATCTGACTGGACTCAACTTTCCATGTCCATCCCAGTGTCCAACTTAACATCATCGTCATCTCCTAACCCAGACAAGATTGGGCTCTCACCCGTAAGATTATCAAGGGAAGTGCTTGACCCAACCCAGATGGCATTAGGTGTTGGGTGTAACATGTATGAGAACGAACCAAGCCCAAAGTCAGGTAACTGGATGCTACCAGTATCAAGAGGAAGGAATTCAATGGGAGGGCCTCTAGGGGAGGTCCTCAATAATGCTAGTAATGGTAGTCCACAGCTTGGATCCTCACCAACCGGTGTTCTTCAGAAGGCAACGTTTGTTTCGCTGTCGAATAGCAGCTCGGGAAGCAGTCCTAGAGGTGAGAACAAGAAGACACAGGAGGGAGGAGGCGGTCTTTGTGATAATTTGCTTGGGACTGCTCATGCTAGTTCTTCCTCTATTCCTGCATTATAAGTATTATAAAGTGAAAGGCTGCATCTGGTTGAAGAGGTATTATTTTGCAAGTTTGTTTGGAAAATGTTGGGATTGATAAGGTGGTTTGAATTCTATGATTCACGTTTATTTTTACTTGTCTATGGTTTCTATTTGGCGAATGGTCTGCAAAAACAGTGGCAGCGGATCGCAGTCTGGAAAGTGGCGAAATTTGGCTCTTTATTATTATTATTATTTTATTTTTGGTTTTCTGTGTTCGCTCGTAACTGCCTGGTTCTCAATTCAGTTGGATGAGCCTAAAGTACATCCTCTCTTCACCATACCCATTATGACATTGAGCATTTACTTGTTGAAATGGTTTCAGGTTCAACGAGTATTCATTGCTACCTTTTTATATTATTTTAATTTTCTACTAGCTTCTAAAAAAATATTTCTTTTGTTCCCTCAACCGTCATTTCTAGCCAACTCTGCCCGGTTGCATAAAATAGGGGCGGAAACTGGGAAATGATATTGAAATTAGGGATGAAAACAGGTTAGACGTGACTTCGGTATTTTTATTCGTTATTTAAATTTGATAATAAATTTATATCTAAATGTAGGGGAAAATTATTTTTTATCCTTCATATTTATTTATCTGCCCGTTTGTTTATTTATTGGGTTTAAAGTGATAGAATTAAACATTTAGATTATTAGGATTTAATTATATTTTTATTTTTAGTTTAAAAAAAATTTGAAGGTTATATAAATAGAGGGTAAAAAAAATATTTTTATAGCAGATAAGAGTATGAATTTAAAGATTATTTATCTATATCTATATTTAAATCTGACAAATATATATATATATATATATATATATATATATATATATTATTTTTTAATCTGTATTTATATTTATTTACATATTTAACTCATAAAGTTAGTTCGATTGTTCCCTAATTGAATTAAGATAACACCATCAATCCGGAAGCTTGACCCACGGTTACAAGGATAAAAGCCTTAAGCTGTACCGACTGAGGGCCATTTATACAACTCATAAAGATATAAATTAAGGTATAAAAAATTTACAGATACTCTTAGGTTGCACATAGGACTGCTAATGAATCAAGTATGTTTGTGAGTATTTTGGACTCAATTTGTTAAAAATTCGGCTTGCTTATTTAGTTAAACGAACTTAAAAATCAAGTTTGAGTTCGGCTTAATTATTAAACGAGCCAAATTTTAGTATAATAGATTTGGGTTTGAGATTATTTACATTGCAAAAGTTCGTTAGTTCGGCTCGTTTACCACAAAAGCTCGTGAGTCGGCTTGTTAAAAATTTAGCTCAACTCGTTCAAATTTTGGCTCGTTTATAAACAAGTCAATCTCAAATTTTATTTTTAGGCTCGTTTATTAAATAAGTGGAGTCCAAGTCTATCCTAGCTTGGCTCGTTAACAACCTTAGTTGCACATATATATTTACGGTACAAAAAAGGTTTTTGGTTGCTAAATTCATCTCCATCCATGCCATCTTTCCCTCAGTCTTCTTTAACACACCGAATAATATATTAAAATAGTAGTATTTATAACTCATTTGACCCATAAAATTTATTTTAATAATATTAAAAAATATGAATTAGTGTGTGAGTTCCATTTTTCTTTGTTCTCTTTTCTTTCCCCTCTCCCTTCTTTGTTTGCCACTTGTAGTCGGAGAACTTCCCTCAAATAATAATAATAAAATTGCTTATGCATGCCTCTTTAGCTTTTAAGTTGTAGAGTGTCTTGAGAGGCAAAATGGACATTTTCCCCAAATTTTTGGAGGATGTAGCTGGTCTAGGGGCAACTTCTAAGAGATCATCTCTATTGTAGTAAATTTTCTTTTCTAAATTTTTAGAGATATAAATAATTGATTGTAACAATCAACCAATACATCTTTCTTGGCCTAGTGGTCATCGTCTTTTACCCCAAAAGTTGTTGGTTGGAGATTTGAGTCTGGTTCGATGCACAATTTTTTGGTTCCTCCCCTCACCTATATAGCTTAGGGGAAAAAAATATAACAATCAACAAGTACCACACGATCTTAGAATAGGATCTACTTAATTCATAAAAGGGCTTGACTTAAAGTGCTCGATAATTCATAAGAGATATAAAATGCTTGATGCCACTATAGGGTCAAGGCACCTTGAAGGCTTGGACTAGGATCTCCTTTCTACATTTTAGATGTTCAATATCAATTCAAACATAATAATAATGCACTCGCTCAAAGAAAATTAGGATATTTAGGATGAATATTTAGATATTATATAGTAATTAGTAATAGAAAAAAAGGTATAATAACTTGAGATATAGATATATGTTATAAATAATGAAAATGGAACACAAAATTGGAATTTCTTGATGAATTTAACTTAGATAGTTTCTCGACTTATATGATAAATTGACCGTATATATCTTTTACCCATAGAGAATATCCACTAAAAATGACTAATATTAATGAGATGAATAATTAAAACAATTAATATAATTATTTTATGCAATGTAATAATATTGGTCATTGAAATATTTTAGACATGATTTTAATCATGAAACATTTCTAAAATATTTCTACCTATAAAATTGTTAGGTAGCAAGTGTCCTTGCTAACAACATATGTCCTAATTTTCTCATTGGGTTAAATATAGAGATGATGGAGGTTCTCATATTGGACCACTGATCCAATTTCCAGTTGTTATGTTAGAGTTCTTAGGATCAAGGCTTATCCAATGCACCGAATTTCCCCTCTACTCTGGTTTCCTAGCTCCCCTCTCACCCCTAATGTACCTCAAAAAATAAAATAAAAATGGAAGTGATAGTAGAGATGGTAATCGGTTCAGTTTTAGGTCAGGTTATCCATAGGTCATTTTTTTGTGAAGGTCAATTGTGGGTCAAATAAGGTCATGAGAGTCATTTTATTGTCTAGCTTAGGTTAGTTTGTCTATTTAGATTTGGGTTGGGCTAACTTGAATTTGGGTAGTTTTGGGTTAATTTAACGAATCAAACATTTTTAGATTAATTTAATGATTCAAGTTAGGTTTAGACCTAGCTAATCCCTAAGTGGATAATTTTGTGTTTGGGTCAAATTAGGTTGAATTAACCACATGAGAGGGGTTCAGATCAAATTGCTTCGATTTAAATTATTTTGAGTTCAATTCAATTTATTAATTTGAGCCACATTTGTGTCAATTCATAACTCATTTTATTATCAAATCACTTTATGAATTCAACTCAAGTTACTTCAAATAATTGACAACTTTGAGCTTGGGTCATTTGACTTATTTCTTATTCAAGTCAATTTATCTACTTAAATTAGGTCACTTGACTCACTTTGGGTTCAGGTTTTTCTTTTTCTTTTTTTTTTGTCGACTTAGGTTTGGTTTAGTTATTTTGGAATTATTTTACCAATTATAGTTGAATATAAGCTGGGTTACTTTAGGTTGTGTCGATTCAAATTATTAAGGAAGATGTTAGAGAATTTAGCTGATTTTGTTGTGTTAAGTATTTATATTCCTACTAAATGAGTTTGCCAATATATAATTTACTTTATTTTTTTTGTGTTTCAAAAATTTGAGGATTGTTTATACATGGAACTAGAGGAACTATGGAATTTTATCCCATGCATACCATATATTATAGCCATTCACTTGTTGAGGAAGGTTAGTGTCATGTGTATACGTTTATTTAACATTGTTGGATGTGTTCTATTTGTATATTATATATAAGTTGCTAGCTTAAGAAACTAGTTAGTTAGAGAAGATGAAGATGTTAAAAAAAATCTCTAATATGCACCTGACTACCAAAATTAAATAAAATTTATTAACCATATGAGTTTTAACTCATATAGACATATGATTGAAATGTGTTAGTTGTTAATTGTTATGTTATTATGATATTTTGATATCATATTTTTGTGCAGAAAGATGGATGGAATTAGAGTATGGTTGACAAATAAGGAAATCTAGTTTATTAGCCCCATAATATATTTTTAGTATCTTTAAATAAATAATAAAATATATGTGTAATCTACTACTACTGCTACTTAAGATAGAATTTTATCTTGTTGGTATAGGTTGATATTGAGTTAAGTAGTTAGCGGGTTTATGTTATGTTAGATTATGTAGGATTGGCTTAGGTAACATGTTGGATTTGAGTCATGTTGAATTTAAGTTAGGCCAGTTATTGATGGTTTAATGTTGAATTGGGTTAATTTATTTTTAGATTTTGATGAGTCAATTTTAGTTAAAATAAATTGAGTCAATTTTTGCATGTTAAAGACGACGGGACCTTATTTGTAAATTTCAATGGCCCACGTCTCATTGACTGTTGTGTTACATCATCCTCTCTCCGTAGCTACTAGCTTGTCACTCCCTGAGGTGTTTTTTTTCTTCATCACTTAAAGAAACCACAGCATAATTGAGTTTGGTGGTTAGGGAAGGAGTTTCCTGGGGGCCAGATAGAGGTGGCAAACGGGTCGGGCGGGTCGGGTTCGGGTCGGGTCATAGCGGGTCGGGTCATTAACGGGTCGGGTCATAGCGGGTCATTTGACTATTGCGGGTCGGGTGCGGGTCGGGTCGGGTCACTAACGGGTCGGGTCATTTCGGGTCAATCAATTTGGCGGGTCGGGTGCGGGTCGGGTCGGGTCATTAACGGGTCGGGTCATTTCGGGTCAATTTGTCGGGTCGGGTGCGGGTCGGGTCGGGTCATTAACGGGTCGGGTCATTAACGGGTCGGGTCATTTCGGGTCAATTTGTCGGGTCGGGTCGGTTGCGGATCGGGTCATTTCGGTTGCGGGTCATTTCGGGTCAATTGTCGGGTCGGGTCGGTTTCGGGTCGGGTCATTTCGGTTCCGGCCTCCAGGTCATTTCGGGTTAATTTGTCAAGTCGGATTAGGTCCGACTATTCGAGTTAAGAAAACTCGGATTCGGATAATTTTGGGTTAACTTGATTGGTGGTAGGGTGACTAGGGTCGGGTTGGTTTCGGGTCATTTTCTAGTTCACGTGAGTAGGTGGCTTCGGCCGGTTCAGGTCATTTCATATTTTCATGTAATAATATAATATGATAGGTTAGTTATGTTCGAGTTGTTTCGAGTTAAATTGATGGGTGGGGTCATTTGACTCATTTCATACAATTTGACGGGTTGAATTCAATTAGTTACGGGTTAACTTAATGGGTCGAGTTTTGACGGGTTTACTCATATTCGAGCCTAAGTAATTATCATTTCATAAATCATAAATATTAGAGACAGACAATCATAAGATTAATATTGCAGATAAAAGAATTAAAAATATTAAATGCGCTTTATTTTCACAAATAAATAGTAAAGATATTTATAAATTTTAATAATAAAAAATATTGCGCTTTGAATCAAACAAAGATATTTATCATTGATTATAATTTATTTGATAACTTAAAATATTTAATTACTTAAAAAAAGATAATTTTATAAAATAAAGATGATCAAAACAAGATTATACAATGTATAATTAATTATCATTTATTACATTGTATATATTAGATACAATAATAAGATTACTAGTAAAGATAAATGAAATAAGAATATTATATGTGTTTTATTTTTACAAAGGTAAATAATAAAAATATTTATAAGTTTTAATAGTATTATATTCGATTGCTTAAAATATTTATAAATTTTAAAAGTAAAAATATTAGATATCTATAATATATTATATTTACTTAATTAGTTAAAATATTTGATTACTTAAAAAAAGATAATTTTATAAAATAAAGATGAGCATAACAAGAATAAACAATGTATAATTATCATTTATTACATTGTATATATTAGATACAATAAAATCATAAGATTATTAGTAAAGACTAAATATAAATGAAATAAGAGTATTATATGTGTTTTATTTATACAAAGGTAAATAATAAAGATATTTATAAGTTTTAATAGTATTATATTTGATTGCTTTAAACATTTATAAATTTTACATGTAAAAGTATTCGATGTTTATCATATATTATATTTAATTGATTACTTAAAAAAAGATAATTTTATAAAATAAAGGTGAGTATAACAAGAATATATAATGTATAATTATCATTTATAACATTGTAAATATTAGATACAATACAATTATAAGATTACTAGTAAAGATAAATGAAATAAGAATATTATATGTGTTTTATTTTTACAAAGGTAAATAATAAAGATATTCATAAGTTTAATAGTATTATATTTGATTTCTTTAAACATTTATAAATTTTAAAAGTAAAAATATTAGATGTTTATATTATATTATATTTAATTAATTAGTTAAAATATTTGATTACTTAAAAAAAGATAATTTTATAAAATAAAGGTGAGCATAACAAGAATAAACAATGTATAATTATCATTTATTACATTGTATATATTAGATACAATAAAATCATAAGATTATTAGTAAAGACTAAATATAAATGAAATAAGAGTATTATATGTGTTTTATTTATACAAAGGTAAATAATAAAGATATTTATAAGTTTTAATAGTATTATATTTGATTGCTTTAAACATTTATAAATTTTACATGTAAAAATATTAGATGTTTATTGTATATTATATTTAATTGATTACTTAAAAAAAGATAATTTTATAAAATAAAGGTGAGCATAACAAAAATAAACAATGTATAATCATCATTTATTACATTGTATATACTAGATACAATACAATCATAAGATCACTAGTAAAGATAGATAAAATAAGAATATTATATGTGTTTTATTTTTACAAAGGTAAATAATAAAGATATTTATAAGTTTTGATAGTATTATACTTGATTGCTTTAAACATTTATAAATTTTACATGTAAAAATATTAGATGTTTATTGTATATTATATTTAATTGATTACTTAAAATATTTGATTACTTAAAAAAAGATAATTTTATAAAATAAAGGTGAGCATAACAAGAATATACAATGTATAATTATCATTTATTACATTGTATATACTAGATACAATACAAATATACAATCATAAGATCACTAGTAAAGATAGATAAAATAAGAATATTATATGTGTTTTATTTTTACAAAGGTAAATAATAAAGATATTTATAATTTTTGATAGTATTATATTTGATTGCTTTAAACATTTATAAATTTTACATGTAAAAATATTAGATGTTTATTGTATATTATATTTAATTGATTACATAAAATATTTGATTACTTAAAAAAAGATAATTTTATAAAATAAAGGTGAGCATAACAAGAATATACAATGTATAATTATCATTTATTACATTGTATATACTAGATACAATACAAATATACAATCATAAGATCACTAGTAAAGATAGATAAAATAAGAATATTATATGTGTTTTATTTTTACAAAGGTAAATAATAAAGATATTTATAAGTTTTGATAGTATTATACTTGATTGCTTTAAACATTTATAAATTTTACATGTAAAAATATTAGATGTTTATTGTATATTATATTTAATTGATTACTTAAAAAAAGATAATTCTATAAAATAAAGGTGAGCATAACAAGAATATAAAATGTATAATTATCATTTATTACATTATATATAGTAGATACAATACAATCATAAGATCACTAGTAAAGATAAATGAAATAAGAGTATTATATGTGTTTTATTTTTACAAAGGTAAATAATAAATATATGTATAAGTTTTAATTATATTATATTTGATTTCTTTAAACATTTATAAACTTTAAAAGTAAAAATATTAGATGTTTATCGTATATTATATTTAATTGATTACTTAAAATATTTGATTACTTAAAAAAAGATAATTTTATAAAATAAAGGTGAGCATAACAAGAATATACAATGTATAATTATCATTTATTACATTATATATAGTAGATACAATACAATCATAAGATCACTAGTAAAGATAAATGAAATAAGAGTATTATATATGTTTTATTTTTACAAAGGTAAATAATAAAGATATGTATAAGTTTTAATTATATTATATTTGATTTCTTTAAACATTTAGAAACTTTAAAAGTAAAAATATTAGATGTTTATCATATATTATATTTAATTGATTACTTAAAATATTTGATTACTTAAAAAAAGATAATTTTATAAAATAAAGGTGATCATAACAAGAATATACAATGTATAATTATCATTTATTACATTGTATATACTAGATACAATACAATCATAAGATCACTAGTAAAGATAAATGAAATAAGAATATTATATGTGTTTTATTTTTACAAAGGTAAATAATAAAGATATTTATAAGTTTTGATAGTATTATACTTGATTGCTTTAAACATTTATAAATTTTACATGTAAAAATATTAGATGTTTATTGTATATTATATTTAATTGATTACATAAAAAAGATAATTTTATAAAATAAAGGTGAGCATAACAAGAATATACAATGTATAATTATCATTTATTACATTATATATAGTAGATACAATACAATCATAAGATCACTAGTAAAGATAAATGAAATAAGAGTATTATATGTGTTTTATTTTTACAAAGGTAAATAATAAAGATATGTATAAGTTTTAATTATATTATATTTGATTTCTTTAAACATTTATAAACTTTAAAAGTAAAAATATTAGATGTTTATCGTATATTATATTTAATTGATTACTTAAAATATTTGATTACTTAAAAAAAGATAATTTTATAAAATACAGGTGAGCATAACAAGAATATACAATGTATAATTATCATTTATTACATTGTATATACTAGATACAATACAATCATAAGATCACTAGTAAAGATAAATGAAATAAGAATATTATATGTGTTTTATTTTTACAAAGGTAAATAATTAAGATATTTATAAGTTTTGATAGTATTATATTTGATTGCATTAAGCATTTATAAATTTTACATGTAAAAATATTAGATGTTTATTGTATATTATATTTAATTGATTACTTGCAAAAGTATTATTTTTTTATCCAATAATTTTTATATCATTTATTCTATCTTTTTTTTCATATTCATTTCTCTATATAATTTATCTTATTAATTTCTCTAGTTGTATTTATTTTATTAACATTATTATATTTATATTTTTATTGTAATATTTTTATTAATTATTATTATTATAGTAAAAAAAATATAATAAGTTATTTTAAACATAATTTAAATTAAATAATAATTTTATATATTTTCATTAATTATTAATTATTATATATATATTCATATAAATTAAAAATTAAATAATATAAAATATTAATATTAATATTATAATTAACAAAAATAATTAGATATTATAAATTTAAAATTGATGAACGTAGAATACTAAATTATATTTAAAGTAAATTAATAATATTAAAAGAAAAAATATAACTAAAACTTTAAATTTAGGGTTGTAACGTGAGATACTCTTGATACGAGGTATAGTTATTATTTGTTGGATTTTGTAGGTGATAAGTGATAAATTGATAACTAATAAATGATACTATTATACTCTTCTATTAAGAGTTTCTTCAAATAGATGGATTAGTAGATGTAATGAACATGTTTTGAAAATCATTTTATAGGATTATAACTGGATGTTTGTCTTTTTTATTTTGGTTTTTTTTTATTAATAATATATCTTATTAGGATATCATTAGTAAATAAGAATGACTAGGGTAAAATTATGAAAAATAAGTACAATTTATAAAATACTATATTTTTTAAAAGCTTTAAATGAATAATAAAATATATGTAATTTATTATTATTATTATTATTATTATTATTATTATAATATATTTTGATGTCTGATCAGGTTAATATTGAGTCAGATCGGGTGATTGTCGGGTCGGGTCAACGTTGGGTCGGGTCAAAGCGGGTCGGGTCAATAACGGGTCGGGTCACTATCGGGTCGGGTCAATTACGGGTCGGGTCAATTACGGGTCGGGTCGCTATCGGGTCGGGTCAATAACGGGTCGTGGGTTGGGATCGGGTCGGGTCGGGTTCGGGTCGGGTTGATTATTATCGGGTCAGTGCCGGGTCGGGTCATTGTCGGGTCGGGTCTGGGTCGGGTCGGGTTGCTAAATTTTGCGGGTCGTAACGGGTCGGGTTTCGCTCGGGTCGGGTCGGGTTGGACGGGTCGGGTCAACTTTTGCCGGCTCTAGGGCCAGACAGGCAGCTCCATTGACTCCTCCCCAGCCGACAGTCAAAAGATCAAGCATGTTAAATAAAAATAGGGTAGTTACCTCAAGGCCCAAAAAGAAGAATCTACTTTAACCGGCTGAAACCCTCTTCGGATCCGTTTGGTTAATAATTTAGTAATTGACAGGATGGCCAATCAGATTCGCGGACCTTCGTACAACAACATTCGGGAGGGAGCGATCGCAAAACCTCCCTCCATCAAATGATGCTATTCCTCGCTACCCCAGTCTCTCGGAAAGCTACTCATGCACAACGTTTAAATTGCCGTGTTTGGTTGGTACGTTGCTTGCTTGCTTCTCAACCAAACCAGCCCACAACTCAACTGGATCTGTACAAACTTAGACCTGACTATTGATTGGAAGTGGGTTTGGCATCTCCTAGCTAGTTTCTCTTCTAGACCAAGCTCCATTTATTTTCTTGGTTATCTAACGCACGAGAGCTTCCTTAAACAATGTCCCTTAAGAAGTGAACAGAAACGGGAGCTTCCTTCACTGTTCCGGAGCCCGTGCCAGCGTGTTTCCCAGCGTCGGACCATCCTGACCTGGCAGCCAGTTCCTTCTCTGAATCGGAAGCTCACGGGTGGTTTGAATCAAGCTCTCTGTCTGCTGATACAAGCACTTGCAATAATGCTTGGGGTACTTATTTATGCCCACGGCTTGTTACTGCTCATACGATGCTTTGTATGTCAAGTTCTTCTAGTACATATTTTGATAATGTTATTTTGAGCTTGAAAACAACTTATAGTAAATTGTACTAATAAACATTGAATATAATTTTATAGTGTATTTGGTTTGGGATAAATGAAATTTAAGGGAGGAAAATCAAATGATTCACCTTGTTTGGAAACTAATTTTGTGATAAATCGAATTTAAAATTTTATTTTCGTTCGTCTTGGTTAATCTTATTTTTGCTAACCTCTGATTTTAGAAATAATAGAAATGAATGAAAAAAATATAAGTAATTTATATACATACAATTTAATTCAAATAAGATTTTTAAAACATTCACTATGATTTATCCAAATTAGGTTAATATAATTCAAATAATATTTTAAAATATTTATTCCGATTCACCTCTCTTTTTTTTTATCTAAATTAATTTTTAGTGTTTATCCAAACTAAAATATTTAACCCATGTAATCTAGAAGTTTACGGTCTTACTTGGGTGTGGTGCTACACACAATATTGACCAACCATCTTGCCCCTTCTCAAGCATTTGAAATAAGAAGCTGCACCATATATCGTAAATTTTAGTAAAATTACACCATGTATCTATGTTCTCTTTTTATTACCGTCATATATATATATATATTGTATTTACAAACAACATTTAATACTTAGCATAATTTCACTAAAATGTAAAGTATATTGTACAATATCCTTTAATTGAATTCAAATTTGCACTATAACTACTGCAACTGGCTACTTCTTTTCTAGCTATGGACGGGGGGGTAAGTAACGTCCCATGCTACAAACATTGGTTTGCTTGCACCCCCAAAAGGTTACGTGACAACCAGCTCTTCCACCGATTTGTGAAACCCCAATATCGACCCTTATTTTCTGCCGCTCACACCGACTCAACAAGACCTCGGCAATTCGAAACCCAAAAACCAAAAACCTGGCCGCTGCAACCGACCGACGGCATCAGCGATGCTCCTGCATAATATATCCTCATGCCAGTCGTTTTTCATTTCAAAAGAATACATACCAGAAGAGCCAAAAAGCTGAAACCACATGTCCCCCAGACGCCCACCCTTTGCTAAGTCAATGCAGTTCACGTGTATATAACTTCACCTTCACTAGTTTATTGGCGGATTATTCCCACCGAGGCGGAGAGAGAATGGAGGGGGGAAAAAAATAATTTGCCTTTTGAGGAAAGATATAAAATAAAAGGCTAATAAAAAATAAATCTGAACCTCAGTTTTGCAAGCTCTATACCGTAGCTAGTTTGTAGTTACAAGTAAAGACCGCTGAATTCAGAAATTTACTGATTTGCCCGCTATTAAATAACATGAAAACGTATTTGACCAACTGGATCTCAGTGTCCAGTAATATGCAGTAGTTGGGCTAATTGGGGCAAGAAAAATAAGTTTCACCCTCATTTCCACCCAAAAAATACTTTTTTTTATTTACATTTTCTGTTTTCTATTTTTTTTTCCAAAAAATAAATAAATATACTTTACAATTTAAAAAATTGCTGTTATTTTTATATCTTTCGATTTCCTTATTTCTATCTTTGTTTTCGTACCCTAACAATACTCCTTGGTGTAACTCAAACCCCATTCAAGAGGTACTACTACCACTAATCAAAGATTATACAACTTATATATCATCTCAACTCGAACAATGAACTCATTATACCAACAATGTGTACCACCTAACGAAATGAGGGCCAGTCATGTCCTCCCCAATGGCTCCAGTCTCATTCTACATAACAATAAAAGCAAATTACCGGTAGCAGCACCAAGAGAGGAAAAAGAAAAAGAACAACAAAATAATATTTGCTTCCTGTTTGTTATTTCTGCCATAGGCTGCCATTGTTCTTGTTGAGGCATTTGAACTCCCTTCTATATGGTCAAGTCCTTTTTTTTTTAACTAATGTTATTTTTATCATTTTTATTAATAACCTAACTTTGGGAAGAATAAATGTCAGTTACAAAATTCATGTGCGAAGGTGATTAAATGTGAGAAATATTAAGATTTGAATTTCATAGGTGAGACAGAGAAAAACACAAATTTTTTGCTAGTATTTACTTTAGCACAAGTTTGATCTCAATCACCGTTGGATACAAAAAGCTTTCTAGGACATCAATCTTGATTTTGAATGGTTGGGATTTGATTTCGAGCTCTCCAGGTTAGTTTTTCGTTGGTATTTCAATGGACGTTTTTGTTTAGGTCACTTTCATATTAGTTTTTGTTTTAGCTTCAATTGAGTGGTCTATTGTATGTGGTTTTAACTAAAAATTTGTGAGGTTTTTGTTAACATCTTGGTTTTAATTAATGCAAAAGGGATTTCTGTTTAGTGGCCTGTAGATTAACCTTTGGATATGTTTACTGTAACACTCTCAAAATTCACTACTGAAAAATTTCGTTTTATTAAAAGATTTAGCGGAAGCGAAATAGCAAGACTTTTGAATTCTAGGGATATTACCGCCACACTTAGTACCATACCGGTTCACTCATACCGTTCCAATACCAAGTGCTAAAGCTAGAAAATAAAATACCAATTACTAGAAATTCAAACCATATTGAAAATTAGAATAGCACAATGAATCATTTACAAGAATAAAATCCATCAATGGCGGTTACAAGAACCAGGAATACATTCAAATCAGGGGGTAAGAGAGAAAGAGGGAACCCTAAAAGCCCGGATAATTTCCTTATGCTCTTTCCCATTGCCCACTTGAATAACACCTGTAAAGGACCTGCAAGGGACACTACCCATTGAATAGGCAGGGGTCCCACGAATGGAACCCTTTAGTACTATGGTACTAAGTAACCCTTTAAAAACACACTTAAAAGCAGACCCGCAATTTAACACATGATACAACACTATATTCACATATAACAAGATGTGCATACATAACATTCACATACTTAACATTCAATCAGATATTAATAGGTTGTAATGTACAATCGATACTTTCGAGCCTTAAGCTATGTCATAGTGCAAAATCAATACTTTCGGGCCTTAAGCCATTAGTCCATCATTATTCAATCATCTCTCAGATTTTATATCCATGTGAGTGTGGGAACCTCACTATTATAGTCGGTGGATCGGTCACTTATAGGGCAGAATGCACTTAACTACTATTATATGCCGGTGGATCGGTTTCCAAGACAAAACACTCCTGGCCACTATTATGCTGGTGGATCGATCTGGCCCCGACTCTCATGGTGTTCCACTGTAAGTAC
This sequence comes from Tamarix austromongolica, assembly GCA_039764185.1. Taxonomy (NCBI): domain Eukaryota; kingdom Viridiplantae; phylum Streptophyta; class Magnoliopsida; order Caryophyllales; family Tamaricaceae; genus Tamarix; species Tamarix austromongolica. Next base: position 84,174,178 of record CM077818.1, on the reverse strand, counting down.
TTAGTGTCTTTTATAAGTCTTATCAAACTTAGGGTTTGGTTTATTGAGCTCGCGATCCCCCACTATAATAGCCGATAAATCGGTTACTTATAGGGTAGAATGCACCTAACCACTATTATATGCCAGTGGATCGGTCTTCAGGGCACCCTGACACCTATCGACTATTATGCCGGTAGATCGGTCTAGGCCCGGCTCAATAATCTTCCACTTTAAGTGATTAGTATCTTATTCGTATCTTATTCAAAAGTATTTCACCCTTGACATGCATGCCACCGACCTCTTCTTCTATCCTCCCGAGAGGGCTCGTCCCATATCTTGAGGCCTTTGCGCCTCTTATCACACCCCGACATCCATTCCCCCTTATGTCTACTCATAACGAAAATCCAACTCCTAAGAGTGTGGGTCGAGGCCCATCACCTTATGACATTCAAATTCTCTTACTGCAGCTCTCTAGGGTTTTCCCTTGAAACCCTAATTGGACCTATGTGGCCCAACCTTTCTTTATCGTCTAACACCTCATCTTATTTAGTTTCAACCCAAATCCCATCACTCTACTCACCAATCATACATGTGACCGTAAAACCTTAGTTGGCTGCTCAAACCCTAACACCTTTCTTACGTAAGGATTATCCCATGTAGGGCTGTAAACGAGCCGAGCCGAGCCGAATACCCCTAGGCTTGGGTTCGGCTCGTTTAACTAAATGAGCCTAAAATGATGTTTGGGCTCGACTCATTTAAATAAACGAACGAGCCGAACCGAGCTTTTAATGAGCCGAGCCGAGCTTTTTCAAGCTCGGGCTCGGCTCGTTTAATAAATGAGCCGAACCCAAGCCTCACTTTGATGCTCGTTTAACTAAATGAACAAGCCGAACTGAGCTTTTAACTAGCCGAGCTGAATACCAAATTGGCTCAGCTCATTTACAGCCCTAATCCCATGCAAAACCTAGAAACCTCCCATGCAAGAGTTGCATCACTCATTTGTTTTGATCATAATCTCCTTTTACTCCCCCCCCATGGATCATGAGACATTAAGATTATTATCGTGTCCCCTTAGTCAACTCACCTCCCCTTTGTTCCTTTTTATCCTTTCACCCTATGTCACATTATTAAACATCCTAGCATACATGTTCTAGAGGGTCACATCGTATAACATCGTACACTCAACATATATAATCATCATCCACATGCCATAACGAAGTCACATAAGCATACATCACTCGAAGTTGCGCTGCAAATGACTAATCATTAAGCATAAAGTACATAATAGGGCATAACACATGGCACACGAGGCATATAATACACATATTGTTGTTCTTAGCCACACCCCTACTCGGTTTGGGTTACCAAGTTATCTGCCACACTTATTAGGTCACCAATCACCCTTCATAATTGTTATACTTATCATAATTCCCATTTGGTTGGGTAGATAACCGAATTGCCCTTCTCCTTCGTTATAATGACTAAATTGCCCTTTAGTTGGTTAAATCACCAAATTACCCTTTTGAAATCTCATAATTGCCAGATTGCCTTTATCCATTATTATAATTACCAAATTACCCTTATCCATTATCATAATTACCAAATTACCCTTCTCTATTATCATAATTACCATTTTACCCTTCTTAATTATTATAATTACCATTTTACCCTTCTCAATTATTATAATTACCATTTTACCCTTCTCCATTATTATAAATACTAAATTACCCTTCTCCATAATTACAATTGCCAACTTACCCTTCTCCATTATTATAAATACCAACTTACCCTTCTCCATTATTATAATTACCAAATTTACCCTTATCCATAATTATAATTACCAATTTACCCTTCTCCATTATTATAAATACCAATTTACCTTTCTCCATAATTATAATTATTAATTTACCCTTCTCTATAATTATAATTACCATTTTACCCTTCTATCTAATTATAGTTACCAATTTACCCTTCTCCTTAATTATAGATACAAATTCACCCTTCTCCATAATTATAATTATTAGTTTACCCTTCTCCCTAATTATAATTACCAAATTACCCTTTTCCATTACTATAATTACCACTTTATCCTTTTATTCACAAAATTATTATTTTGCCATTTACTTTCAAAATTACAGTTTTATCCTTTACCTCCAAAATTACCATTTTACCACTTTTCATACAAAATTACCATTTTACCCTTTGCCTCCAAAATTACCATTTTTCCCCTTACTTCCAAAATTACCATTTTACCCCTTACTTCTAAAATTACAATAATATCCTTTTATTTATAAAATTACCATTTTACCCCTTACTTCCAAAGTTACCATCTTACCCCCTTATTACACCACTTTTATTAAATTAACATTACTAAATGGAATAGTAATATTAATACTCTATTCACAATATCCAACCCCACCAACTATTATATTTTAATATAATACTTATTAGCACCCACACATATTGGGCCACATTCTTGCACAAGACATATTACTAAAATGCCCCTAGGGCTCATAATAATATTATTCATGCATAAATGGTCACAATAATATAATATAACATGGATAAGTACTTTACACTTTCATTAATAGCCAAACTCTTTCCTTAAGCAATATTTCCACACATAGCACATAAACTAGCATACTTTCCTTTTTATTAATCAACACAAGCAAATATACATATTATATTAACAACATATAACAAGCATAATAACATATTAAAAACCCTAATGTGCTAACATACGTTTATCCATGCATTTAAGTGGGGTTTAATTCTAGCAAAAATTGAACCTTACTGGTATCCCATTAAAGATTCAAGCTTTGATTAGTAAAACCAATACCTAAAAATAATATCAATACTTATAATATTAGAAATGAGGAAACCAAAGTATAAGACTTTATAAAACTTAATCTATAAAATAATTAGCTTAAATATTATTATACCTAAAAATTATTAACAAAAATGGGCCAAGAAATGCAACAACTCATACTGCTTATGCAGCATGAACTGCATGCAAAAATAAGGGTGGAAGGGTTGAAGGTTACATGAAGAAGAGGGTGGAAGGGTTTTCGGGTTAGGGTTTTGGGGCTAGGAGGGGGAGGAGTTAGGGTTTTGGGGTTATTAGCCAACATTGGATGTTCTTTAATAGACCTTTCGTGTTGAAAAGATGGCATAGACGTTTGAAATTTAACCCTAATGAGATGCAGGTGTTACCTTTATGGATTTGGTTTCCCAATCTTCCCTTGGAATATTGGTCTTCAAGCTCCGTTAGTAAGATTACAAGTGTTGTTGGTAGTCCAGTTTGTACAGATGCTATTACAGCATCTAGGGATAGAGCTTCCTATCCTCATGTGTTGGTTAAGGTTGATGTAAAAAAGCCTCTTTTGGAGTCTTTTATTATTCTAGATCATGAGGGGATGGAAGTGGAATAAAGAGTGGAATATGATTGGAAGCCTTTCTATTTTCCATTGTGTGATTGTTTTCGTCATGATGTGAGGAGATGTAGGTCTTCTCAACACGTTGTTAAAGAGGGGACTAAACAAAGGAGGAGAGTGGAGAATGGTGAGGGATCTGAGGAAGGGCAAGGCTCCTGCATCTGCAGATCTTCTCCATCAAGGGAATGTGAATGATCTACCTAGGCATACAATTGTGGAGGATCAGCATTTTACTGGGAAAGATGTTACTACTTTTTGATGGTAACCCTCACCCAGGGGATTTAGATCAATATGTGCCTGCACCTGGGGAGGATCATATTTTGCTTGTATCTGGCCCATCAATTGCTGGATCTTCCTCTGTTGTAGGGGGGAAGAAGTTTGGATTTGCACAGTCTATTCAGAAACCCTCCATTATTTCTACTGAACCAAGGATGACTAGACATAGGGCTTTCCTTGCTGGGTCTCAGAAGGGTTCTATTGGTGGGTATGGCTCAGGTGTGGATAGAGAAGGCAGTGTTCATGGGGGTGGATAGGGTTCTTCATTCCTTGATCCTAGGGGACATGCTTAGTGCTTGGAATGTTCGTGGCTTGAATAAGACTTCCAAACATAAGGAAGTTATGAGGTTTTGTGCCAGGCACAAGCTGTCTACGTTTAGTCTACTTGAAACTAGAGTAAAAGAACCAAATTTTGCTGTTGTGTTTAATAAGATCCAAAAGGGTTGGACTGCTCTTACTAATTATTCGGATCATCCAAATGGTAGGATTTGGGTCCTTTGGAATCCAAATGTCCGGGTGCTGGGGCCTTACTCTCTATGTGATCAGGCTATTTTATGTCATTTTACAAATTTGCAGACTAATGCAAGTTATTTTGTGGCTTTTTTCTATGCTCATAATAGTGGTGCTGAACAAAAGGCTTTATGGCAATGGTTGAAGGTTCATTCACTAGGTAATGTTCCTTAGATTGTGTTAGGTGATTTTAATGTAGTTCTACATGCTACTGATAAATTCTAGGGTAGGATCCCTAATGTCTCTGATGTCTAAAACTTTAGGGATTATTGTCAGGATTTGGGCATTTCTGATCTTCAAAGTCAGGGGTACCAATTTACTTGGTTCAGCCATAGAGTTGGAGATGAGGAGGTATGTTCTAAGCTGGATAGAGCTCTAGTGATTTTAGCATGGCTGGAGTCCTTTCCTCAATCTATGGCAGAATTTCTGAGCCCTTTAATTTTTGATCATAGTCATGTGATTATCAATCTGAATATTTCCTATCTTTCAGAGCCAAAACCTTTTAAGTTCTTTCAATTATGGACTGAATCTAAGGATTTTCTGCCTATTGTCCAGAGAGTATGGAGGATAAATTTGGGAGGGAATTTTCTGCTCAGGGTTTCCAAGAGGTTAGGGCTTTTGAAACAAGAGTTGAAGAAACTCAACAGAGATAAGTATGGCTCTATCTCACACAAAGTGCCGACTACTAGGGAGGAGGTGGCCGCCCTACAAAATTCTTTCTATTCTAATCCTAGTGCTGGTGATCATAGAAGTCAGCTTCACTTGAAAGAGAAACATTACCATCATTTACTATATTGTGAAGAAATGTTTTTTAAACAGAAAGCCTCTATTCAGTGGCTCAATTGTGGGGATTCAAATCATAAATTTTTTTATGCTAAGGTGAAGGAAAGGCATCAAAGGAAACCAGTGGCCATGCTACTAGATTCTGAAAATAAAGAAGTTAGAGGGGCAACCAATATTCAAGCTGCTTTCATTGATTACTATAAGCAGCTCTTGGGATCTGCTAATAGCATGGTGGGAGAACTAGATCCTTCTATTATTGTTTCTTCTGTGTCTCATTCTCACAATGCTGGGCTCACTGCTCCTGTAACCAAAGCTGACCTCAAAGAGGCTATCTTCTCTATGGGTGATACTAACGCCCTTGGGGTTGATGGTTTCTCTGCAGGCTTTTTTAAGGCTAAATGGCCTATTATTGCTGACGAGGTATTGTGGGCTGTAAGAGAATTCTTTTCTTCTAGTTTCTTGCCTAGAAAGCTTAATATCACAGATTTAACTCTTGTTCCAAAGAAACCAAATGCAAATAGGGTAACTGAATTTAGACCCATAGCCTGCTGCAATGTGTTGTATAAAATTATCTCCAAAATATTTGTCTAGAGATTGAAGAGTATTATGCCCATTATTATTGATCATTCTCATAATGCTTTCATCAAGGGTAGAAGCATTGGAGAAAACATTCTTTTGGCTCATGAATTAGTCAGAAAATACTCTATTAAAGGCATCTCCCCTAGATGTATACTTAAGATTGATCTTCAAAAAGCATATGACATGGTGAATTGGAATTTTCTGTAGAATGTCCTTATCTTGTATGGTTTCCTCCCCACTTTGTAAAGTTGATTATGGCATGTGTTACCACTGTGTCTTACTCAGTCAGCTTTAATAGGGTTCTTGTTGCTCCTTTTCCTGGGAGAAGAGGTTTAAGACAAGGAGATCCTATATCTCCTTATTTGTTTGTGCTAGTGATGGATTATTTCAGTAGATGCTTGAAGAAGCTATGGGTTAATACAAGATTTAATACTCATCCTAGATGTAAAGGTCTGAGGCTCATCAATCTCAATTTTGCAGATGATTTATTATTGTTCTATAAGGGTAATTTGCAGAGTGTTATATGTCTTCAAGAGGTGCTGGCTTAGTTTTTTGCACTGTCAGGGCTTTCTATTAACCCTTTGAAGTGCAGTGTGTTTTTTGGGGGTGTTGAAATCCATACCCAAACAACCATTCTGGATTTTCTCAGGTTCCCTGTAGGTGTTTTTCCTATCACATATTTGGGGCTACCTTTGACTTCGGCTAGACTGTCTGCAAGCCACTTGCAACCTTTGCTGGATAAAATTACTACTAGATTGAGGCATTGGAGCAATTTATTTCTTTCTTATGCTGGTTGTTTACAGCTCATTAAGTCTGTCTTTTTCAATATCCAGCTCTACTTTAGTCAAATTATCTTGCTTCCTAGGAAAGTGTTACACTGTTTTATTAGCATATGCAGGAGTTTCCTATGATATGGAAAGTTGCATGTAAGGAACACTTCCCTTGTTGCTTGGGATAAGCTTTGTTCCCCAATCAATGAAGGTGGATTTGGATTACTAAATCTAGAGCTCTGTAATTGTTGTTCTTTGGGGAAGCTTCTTTGGAATATTGCGGCTAAAAAGGATACCTTATGAGTTAAATGGGTGCATTCAATCTACCTTAAGTAGGGCTTTGTGTGGGATTTTACTCCTTCCTCTTATACTTCTTAGATTTTTCTTAGGGTTTTGCATACAAGACCTCTATTACTGGAGTATAGTTAGAGTTGTGAGACTAAGAATTGTACTGAGTTTAGCATTCAATCAGCTTACCATTTCATTCGTGCTAAACAAGACAAGAAAAAATGGGCAAACCTAGTATGGAGACCTTTAACAGCCCCAAGATTAAGGTTTATAGCATGGCTTGCATGCAGGAATAGATTATTAACTAAAGCCAGGGTGAGGGATCTGGGTATGGATGTGGACCAAAGTTGTGTTTTCTGTCAGCAGCAAGTGGAGACAAGGGAGCACTTGTTTCTGTTTTGTCCTAATACTTCCATTTTTTGGCAGCATATTAGGAAGGTTAGTGGTAGAAGTGACCTGATTATTGATTGGGATCATGAAATCAAGGCATTAACTACAAGATCTCGACAGACTTATAAGAAAAAGCACATATTAGGAGCTTTGTTTGTTTCTTACTTTGCTACTATTTGGCATGAAAGGAACCTTTGGTTGTTTCATAATAGGGTTAGGTAGAATTCTATGATCTTAAGAATCATCATTATGAATGTTTCTAGGAGAATATTTCACCATAGTCTTCATGCTAAGTATGCTAGGTGGTTATCGCTTCTTGATTGTATTGAATGTTCTGCTACATTGTAACTTCTCTTTCGAAAGTAATAAATCTTCTTAATTATTAAAAAAAATATCTTATCTAATGATACCTGAATTAGATATGCATGAATCTTGATTGGAACCTGACATTTTTGCTTACATGAATAACACTATGTGAATAACTGAATACTGCAAACTTATTTTGCCTTAAACAATATCTTCATCTATAATATTTCCTTGCACTCTGAGATTTTGGGTATGCATTATGCATTAGTCATGGATAGATCTACTTAATATTATAGTCAAGATTGCCATAAGACAACTCCCCCATAGAAGGTAAATAGGAATCCTGAATTTGATCACATTCACATCTCCTACCATATCCAAGTTGATATAGCCTACCATAACTTGCTCGACCCTACTGAAATAGTGTCTCATCCTAGATGTCCATCATAGATATCTCAATACCCACTTTATTACTTTACACTGATATTTTTTAGGATTATATAAGAATCGAATGACTTTGTTGATTACAAATGCAATGTGTGGCCTTTTTCACACCATTTCATACATCAAACTTTCAATTGTTGGCACATATGGAATCCAACTCATCTCCTTCTTTCCCTTCTCATCCATCAAACATGAAACCTTTCTTACCCTAAACTAGGAGCAAGTGGATAATTGATTGGATTTTTCTATTCCACGTTGAATATCTTAAGTACTTTTTCTATGTACTCCTCTTGAGAAAATTATATCTTTTCATGTCCTCAACCACTCATGATGTGTATGCCTAGAATCTACTTGTCATGACCTAAGTATTTCATTTTGAAATTCTTAGCCAAATCTTCTTTAAACTTTGAAATTTATTTTCGATACTAGCCCATAATCACCATGTTGTCTACATACAGAAGTAGAAGGATGAAATTTCCAAGATCAAACCTCTACATGAACACATAGTGGCCCATTAATATTTCCTTGTATCCTTTTTGAGCCATGAATGACTCAAACTTCATTTACTACTACCCAAGCTCCTACTTTAGTCCATTCAATCCTTTAACTATCTTGCACACCATATCTTCCTTTCCCTTAACCTCGAACCCCTTTAGTTAGTTCATATAAACATCCTCCTTGAGGGTACTGTATAGGAAGGTTGTCTTGACATCAATTTTCTCCACTTTTAAGTTTAGAGTGGTAGTCAATCTTAGAATCATACAAGATGGATTCCATATTTATTATTGGATAGAAATTTTCATCATAATCACCCCTATCTTTAGCACCCCTTGAATACCAGCCTTAACTTGTGCCTCGACTTAGCCTTGCCCTCCACATACTTGATCTTGAAGACCCTGTTATTATTTAAGAGCTTTCTCCCCCTTGACCTCTCCACAAGCTTTTAGGTATTTTTCATTTGAAGGAAATTCATCTATACCTTTATTACAGCCACCCACTTCTTTATGTAAGCATCATAGAGGGCCTCATCATGGCATAAAGGCTCTCCACTATCCAAGAGTAACACATAATCTATTATAGGGTTCTTGTTGGTTAGTTTTGATCTCCTAGTGGATCTTCACACTTCTTGTGAGACTTTAAGACCGACAAACACTTGGGGTTCAATCTGCTTAGGCTCATGATCTTCACTCTCCATTGCCTCGACTTGCTTCATTGTCATCTCCTCCTCTTAGTCAGCATGTGTCTAGGTTATTTCTCTTGGATTGTCCCTTCCTGTTGATCATTTATTTTAGAATCATCACGTGATACGACAATATCATCGATGTAGGCTTTTAGCTTCCTATATTTAATGAAGTATTTGATGTTTTTATCCTCAAAGAACAAAAAATCTTTACTTCTTATGACCTTCTTGGCTAATGGGTCGTATAACTTATAACCAAACTTCTCTTTACCATATCCAATGAACACACATTGAAGAACCTTCTCTTCTAGCTTTATTCTCTCATCCTTTAGTATGTGGAGAAATTCCCAATGACCTAAAACCCTCAAGTGGTTGTAGATTACATCCCTATCAAGCCCCACTTTGTCAGCCACATCACCATTAAGATGATTTGATAGAGATAAATTGATAGGAGATAGGTATTTGTAGAGATTCCACCCAGAATGATCTTAGAATATTTGCATGTGTATTTAAGTAACTTACCATTTCCAATAATGTGTTGTTCATCCATTCCTCCACACCATTATGGTAAGAGGTTTTAGGAATGGTTTGATCATGTTAGATTCCTTGAGCCTTACTATATTAATCAAACAAACCAAGGAATTCACCCTCGTTTTCTATCTTAATACACTTTAACTTCCTCCCAATCTAAATCTCTATGTTAGAATAAAATACGTTGAAGTTGATAAAAACTTTACCCTTTGTTTTCATAGGATATACCCATAGATTACTTGAGAAGTCATCAATGAATGTCATAAAATATGGCAATCCACTTAATAACTTCAACTTCATAATATCACATACGTCTAAGAAGACCTGATCAAGTTTCCCTATTGCCTGTCCAGCGTCACTCTTAACAAGGTGGGCTCGGTTTTCCTTACCTAATCCACAGTGAGTGCATCGACAAAGTAACACCCCCGAAGCTTACTATTAAAAAAAATTATTTTAAGTGGAAGCATACAATTAAGTAGTTTGGTGTTACTATGATAAAGTAAATTTTTTCCATATTTTTACCTCTCTTTTCCTTAGCTTTGGGACTTCATTTAATCTCTTTTACATATTTTGATATGGTTTTGGTTTATTAGTTGCACTACCTTTTTCTTGAGCCTTGTATTACAGGATTTTCCCACAAAAACACCAAGAATGAGAAAGAATTACTTAATTTTTGAGCTAAGGACCTAGCAAAGAAAACTTGGGATGAGAGTGCATCAACCCAACATGCTTACGGAGGTGCATTGAAGCTATGAGATCCAATATATATGCCAATCTATCCCTAAGAAGAATCAAAAAGGAAGTGCACAGTCTGCTGCACACCCAGCTACGTAGTTGAATAGTACTCTGTTGTGTTTATAGAAGAAAATTGAATAGCATGGCCAGGCTGTGCCAAACCTGCACGATCGTGTAAAATTCTGAACTAAAACGTTGAGGCTACAAATATTGCACGATTGTGCAAAGTCAGAATTTCCAAATTGTCAAGAGTTGAAAAATTGCACGGCCTGGCCATGCAAGGGACTTATGGCCATACAACAGCAGTCTTCCCCAAAATCTACGTGTGCGACATGACTGGTGTGATGGGAAATTTTGTGGAATACCTTGGGGACTTCTTAAGGAGAGAGAGAAAGTTTTAGGGGAGTCTGAGACCCTCATTATTGAGCATAGCTTCATGTAATAGTTTTTTCCTTTAGTTTTAATCTTTCGGATATTCAATTGTATAATTTGTGTACGATCAGTTTGAATCAACATTGCACTCTTTCGGATTACGGTTATTTCAATATAATTCTTCTTTTTATCTATTGCATTGTTATTATGCCCATCATACTATTTATTTCATTTATTTTATTTGCAAGTATGAGTGAGTAGTCTCTTTTCTAGGATTGGACTTAGGTACCGTTTTAGTAATCGATATGATGAAATAAAGTATTATATTGCATGATTGATTCATTGATATTGTTATACATGCTAGATTTAATTGTTGTAAAGTTGATTTGATAAAATCCGACCTCCATAGGTGCAATCTACAAGTGAAAAGCTGAGATTATTTTAGAAAAATAGCATATATACAGGAATTTAAGCAATCACAAAAGTAGATGTTTAATTCTTAGGGACTCTATAATTGGTGACGCTTAATGGGTTTAGTTTAATTTGTGAGTCTGGATAGTAGTGGGAAAATTAGATTAAATATGTTCTTAGACCTTGAAAGAGGCTAATGAATATGATTTGACCAATTGTTCACAGTTAGTGAATTAATATACAACATATGTATTGTTTCATTATTGATTATTAATCTGGAGACCAAAGTTCTATCCTAGGTTTCATTCTTATTGTTTAGTATATGGAAGTTAGAAAGCTTTTCCTAACGATTTTTTTCATCTAAACACATGCCTCTTCTTTATATAGATTTAGATAGTTAAAATAGTGAAGAAGTGTAATCAATTATTAAGTCTCTGTGGGATACGACCTTGAAATACTATAATGAATCTATACGCTTGCGGAAATAGCACAAGACACTATCGTAATTGACATAAGTCAGGCATACCATACCATCCTTACATTAACAACAAGGCAAAACAATTAGAAAGTAAAACATGATAAATAGAAAATGAGGGAACTTTCATAAACATTATATAAGAGTTTGGAGGTTTACTCCAAGTATAATAATATAAAATACAAAAAGGGAGAGCATGGATCTAAGAGTCCAAAAAGATATATGGTTAGAACTATCATCTGGATAACATAACTCTACACCTAAAACCTTGATAAAAAATCACTTCTCCACATATAATGCATCAAAGGTCACGAACTCACCCATTGGGTCATCATTAACTTGTATAAAGACTTCTGGAATGAGCAACACCCATAAAACAGATGATTAATATGCTACATGCTAAATGAGGTAACGCTACAGTCAAAGCAAGATTACACATAATACATGAGTTCACATCAGAGAGTTTAGGTAAATATTGATTTTAGGTCTCGCTATATAGATATATCATTATTCCAATCTTTTATATATATTGATTTTAGGGATTCTACTATTCTCAAGCCGGTGCAACGGTCTAAAACACCTCTAAGGGACAACACACTTGAGCCGCTATTATTTTCTGGTAGAATGGACCCAACACCTCTCAGGGAAAAAATGCTCATAAGCCACTATTGTTAAACTGGTGGAACGGTGCAAAGCACCTCATAGGAACAACACACCTAAGCCACTATTATTATTAGGTGGAACAAACTCAACACTTTAGCCTTGACTCGTATAGTCTTTCACTTTAAATGATTAGTATATTTTTTATTAATACTTTATATCTTAATTATATTTTCATCCGTATTGAGTATGGGGCCCCACTATTCCTAATGTGGTGGAATAGATTGATGTACCTCTTAAGGACAATATACCTGAGCTACAATTATTATCCGATGGAACGAACCCATAAAAACACCTTATCCCGACTCACATGATCTTTTATTTTAAATGATTAGTATATTATTTAAATTTGGTTGTATATTCGAGATTATCATGTGGGACTCATATAGGTATGCAAGACATATAATTGAATACATAAGTATAACCACAAAAGTATTCTCAAATGACCATAATACACTTATGGCAGTTAAAATGTTCACATTCTCCCAAAGCCTTATAAATTCCAATACTAATACATACAAATCTCCAATATCCATTCGAGATACATATCCTCAATCATATACATAGATATCATATATCCAACATTATTCCCAAATTCATATTTCCAAATTTTCATTACTCTAAAGATATCATATCATAGAATCTTCATAAATATATCATTCATATAACATGCCCAACATAAAAGCACATACACATACACATAAAGTCCTAGCTACAACATGTATCCTTACAAACAAGGACACTAGATTCTATGCCCGTAAATCCTAAACTCCCTACTCCAATATTATTGAAATATCACCTATGAAAATAAGATAATATACGATTAGGCTCTAAGATTATGATTGAGGGAAATTTTAAGATAAAGGAGGGTAAAATGGAAATAATTGGAGTCAAAGGGAAGCTTAAGTTGCATGAAAGTGTGGTGGAAGGTATGGTGGTGCATTAGAGGAGTTATGGTGGTGTTTGGGTGTGTAAAAATGGATGCACGGCTAAAAAAGGGGGGTTACATGGGAGTACGGTAGGTAGTGAATGCTCAGGTCATGAGTTGGGAAGTCACACAGGCAAGTTGTGCGAAGGAAGCATGGTCATGTGCACGCAACATACATATGGGCAAGAAAGAGTAGGGGATACACAGGCATATATGAGGCTATACGTTACCTGTGCAAGTATGAATGGGTGAACTGTGTGAGAAAACATGCACGAGCCATGCACCTCACAAAAACATGATAGATGCTCGAGAAAATAAGGCAATGACGGAGGTAGTGGATGGTAATGGTGAGGGGGATGATTGGGTGGTTGAGAGGGTTGATTTACCAAGCCATGGTGGTCCTTGGTGGTTGTGGTGGTGCATGGTGATGGTGAAAAGAAGAGAGAGATGGAGGTGTATATATATGTATAGGTGGTGGCGTGTGACGGGAAAAAAATGGCAAGGGATGATGCTGATGGTGATGATTGACAGTAGTGGAGGCACAAGGGAATGGTAAAAGCATAAGGGAGTGGCCAAAAATTTAATGGGATGATATGGGAGAGGATGGTGGAAGGTGATGCTTATGTGTTGCAGGTGGTAAGGAAAACACTGGTAAGATAGGAGAAGGAGATAATAAACTGGCACAAGAAGGAGGCAGGGAAAGGAAAAAGGAGAAAGGAAAGAAAAAGGAAAAAGGTTGATGTTAGGATTTAGATTAATTTTTGATTAGCTGAAATAGGTAAGATTAAAGATATAAATCTATCGGGGTTAAGGTTGGGTTAAGAAATACGAATTTCTCGGGTCAAAGATTAAGATTAGGTTAAGATTTTGGGATTAAGGAATTTGGGTAAGGCTAAAATAAATTTTTCTCGAGGTTGGAATTAGATTAAGGTATCACTTATACAAGATTAGGTTTAGTAAAATTTTAGGGTATTATAGTTATTCCATCCTTTGGAGATGCCATAATGAAATGGAACTCCATCTCTATGGATATATGAGTGGAATACTGAGGACTCGTAGCAGGTGTGACACGATATGGGTTATTGTAGACAAATTAACTAAATCGACGATTTTTGTATCAATGAAGCCAACCTAGAGCAGGGATAAGTTAGCTGATGATTACATAAGGTTCGTGGTAAGAAAGCATGGTAAACCTACCTACATCATCTTTGATAGGGATTCGAGATTTCTTTCAAACTTTTTTGGGAAGTTGCAAGAGACTATGGGTACAAAATTATAAATCAGTACTACCTTTCGCCTTGTTATGGACAAACAAACTGAAGGACGATCTAAACACTTGAGTGTATGCTACAAGCTTGCACTATGGATCTATAAGGTAGTTGGGAGGATCATCTACATTTGGTGGAGTACTCATACAACCAAATTTATCATGCTAGCATAGAGATGGCACTCTTTGAGGCAATGTATGGAATCAAGTACCAAACATCCTTGTGTTGGAGTGACATTAGGGAGATTATTGTACTTGGTCCAAAAATGATTTAGGAGATGACTCAGTAAGTTTGGTTGATCCATGAAAGGATGAGAGAAACTTGGAGTCATCAAAAGAGTTACATAGATTAGAGACATGGTGGTGACATTTTGAGACAAGGGCAGAGTTATATTAAGGGTTTCACCTACTAAGGGAGTACAAAAATTTGGTAGGAAGGGCAAGGTGAACCTAAGGTATATTGGTCCTTATGAGATTCTCGATGACCCTCTTGGGAAGTTTCAGAAATTTTTAAAGAATTTCTTGGGAGGTTCGTGAGTGAGGACAAAGTTCGCTGAAAGGACTTATGTTAATCTGCAGGGTTAGCCGATCAATTTAAAAGTGCTCTAGGATATCCCCCATGTGGTAATATCCACTTAAGGTATTACAATTAGTCCAAGTTCATGATGTATTCCACATCTCACAATTGTGGAAGTATGTTTCATATCACTCCTATATGATCCAACTTGATGAGATCAAGCTCAATAATTTCCTGTCCTGCAAAGAGAGGCCTTTATAGATTCTCTACACCAAGATACACCAGACCCAAACAAGTTCAATAATTCTCGTGAAAATCCTTTCGAGCCACCATAGAGTAGAAGCAGCAGCTTGGGAGACAGAGAATGACATGTGTAAGGCACACCTCGATCTATTCATTACAAGTGTGTTAGATTCTATGATTGCTTTCTTTCAAAGGGATAGTACTTAGTAGCATGATATCAACTCTATTAGATTTAACCACTAAACCACACTTCCATACACCCCCATTTTCTCCTTCTTGAGCCTTGACTTTCAACTTTGATGACAAACTCTTCTTTTAAGGGAGTAGTGATGTAATACGCCAAAATCTTATAAGATTTTAATTTTGATTTATCAAACATGTTAACCTGATCTAACTCCTAATATTTGAATTTATCTTATTTTATTTTAACCTAACCCCAACCTCAAAAAATTTATAGAATTTTTTTTTTATATTTACATATCTAAAAATTTAACCCTAAACCTAAATACAAATTCTACACTCAAAAATTTTTCCCTTTCTTTTTCCTTTCTTTTTTTTCTTTCTTTTTTCCTTTCTTTCCTTTCCTTTTTCTCTTCTTCTCAAACTACACCAAACCAGCCCAACTCCCTCCTTTTCATTTTTTATTTATCACCTTCCTAGGCTGCACCAACCCAGTCTAACTCCCTCCTCTTCTTCCTTTTTTTTTCCTTTTCTCTCCTCCCTGTGTAGCATCTAGCCCATGCCCTTTCTTGTTTTTCTTTCTTTTCTTTCTCTCCTTATTCCTTGCATGTACCCTTCCCTGCCTCCCTTCTCCTTTCCTCTACTATCCCAAATAGGGACTTACCATCCCTATAGTACTCCTTCCCCCTCCCAGCCTTGCAACCCCTGCCATACACACCCCACTACCTTTTAGCCTAATATTCCACCTTGTACTCCTACACCTACTTGCAACTCTACACCCTATTTGTCTACACCCTACTCCCTTGCCCCTTTCTCCCTACACGCCATGCACGCTAAAGGTCATCTGCATTCTCTTTGTCATCTTCCCTCTCCCATGACCCCTCGCCTATTTATATCTCCTGGCCACCCTCATCTCTTCATGTCCCTCGTTGATGAGCCAATCGAAGCCCTCTACCTATCTTCCTCTATTTTTCTCTTTTATCCTCCTCTATCTTGATTCTCCATCTCTTCCAACCAAACCACTCACGTTGCCTACCATCACCCTAGCCGACCTCCCTGCCACCTCCCTTCCTTGATTGCATTACGCCAACACCCTTCCCTATCATGGCCTCCTACCTTCTCCCTCCCCTTTGCCTATAGCCTCAACTAGACACACCATTGCCACCATCCCCCTTTTTTCCCTCTCCTTACCATCACTATTCTAGCAACACCCTACAACAGGCACCTCGGCCTAGTATCACCCCCATACTAAGCTCTCTCTTTTCCCTCCTTCCTTCTATCTCTTAGCCACCCTTTTTCCTACACCACTACCAGCCATTAGCACCGGCACCACTACTTGCCACCGACTCCCTCCAACCCTAACACCACCATCACCTCAGCCCTAGTTGCCAACTATCACCTAACCTCTAAATGTTGTCGTTGTCATTACCTCCATCGTCACCGTCATTGTGCGCCACCCTGCCCAATTGTTCACAATTTGTTACCTTTATTTCCTTCCCTCTCTTTTTCCTCAATCTTTTCTTAGGTTGAAATATTAAAAAAAAACTAAAATTTGTATATTCTTATTTCTAGGTAATGCACTAGTGGTAATGGAGGAGGAAGCATGGGTTTTGCGTGCTTAGAGACTAGAGCTACTTGGGAAAGGATACCTGTTATAGATAGGGCTTGCGGTGTTATAATGTATACCCCCATTTGTGTTGTTGTGTTGATGTGTTGATGAAATTTTGTGAAATGTTACTTGACTTTGGTGTTATATATATAATATATGGTTTTGCATGTCAGAAAAAAAGGTAAGAAGTTGTGTAAATGTGATTATGTTGAATAAAAAATATCTATATATAATTGTGGCCATGCATTTAATAATAAGGTTATGTGTGGGAGGTGGAAATGTCTTTCACATTGGGAATCCTATGATTCGGGGAAGGGAAAATAGGTATTGAAAATTGGTATTTTAGTGTCCTAGGGGCATTTTGGCCAATATGGAAAAAAGTGGTAAGTTGAATGCCTTGGGGTGGTAGTTGACTCAAAATAGGTAAGGTGTGTTATATGAAATAATCAAAGTAAAAATGAAGGCTTTATGGCTAGTAAAAGAGGGGAAAGGCCATGTGTGTGAATAGTAAAACCTAAGGGTGGAGTCATGATCATATGTGTGAAGAGTTGGTGATTGGCACTAAAAATTGAATATGAGGTTAATGTTGGTGTATAGTAATTCTAGGAGTAGGTTATTATCATATGTGTTAGATGAGGGATTTGGACTGCAATCTTGGGATATGATATCAATAATAACATTTTGGGAATGCATATTAGATTTGGTAGCCATATAGGGTCTAAGAAAGGAGTTATGACTAAAATTTAAAATTAGGGTTTTAAAAGAGGCCCAAATAGGTAACCTTTAGTGTAGGTTATTATCACATGTGTAATTTGTAGGAGTTATACCATAATTTTTGAGTAAGTGGTTCATAATGACATCAAAATATTAGGTATGGGGAACCAAAAGAGTACTAGAGAAGGGATTATACTAGGGTTACAAAAATAGGGTTTCTAAGGGAAATAAGACATGCTCGAGGATATGTTTTGGGTTGGCACCTTGCTTGAGTATGTGTAAATGACTGTGTGATGACCTTAAAATAAATAAAGTACAAATAATATACAAACTACTTAAAGTTGAAGATCACATGAGTCAGGGCCAATTTTACCTATCTGTCCCACTATATAATAATAGTGGCCAAGATTATTGTGTCCTATAGTTGTACTTATATTATTGTTCCATTGAGAATAGTGGGGTCCCTGAGCCTCAGTTAAATAAAACATTAAATGATCATAATACTTGAAAAGATACTAATTATTTAAAGTGAAAACACTACGTGGTTAAGACCAGTTGTACCTATCTATTCCACCAAGCGAGAATAGTGGTCAGGAGCATTTTAACCTTACATGTATATTATTGGAACTTTTCTACTAGTTGAGAATAGGGGCCAGCGGCATCTTGCCCTAGAATTAGACGGTGTTACCATTCCACTGATTGAGAATAGTGAGATCCCTAAACTTAACGTGAATAAAAGCATGAATTTTGATCATAACACTATTACTATACGATTTGGAAATGAACAAATAAATCGGTAAGATTCTCCTATGTGCGTGTCACCTCTTGTTGTGATCATATGAATGTATGTAAACTTTCTTGATAGTATTGTTACATTAATTAATATGTAGTGTACTGATCATTTTTCTTATGGGTATTACTCATTCCTACGAGTAGAGACCCATTTTGAACCTGTGCAAGTACATGAGGGTTTGTTAGATGATTATGTTGCCTACGATACTCTAATCAAGACGAAATGATTTCATCTTATGCATGGGGTTTGGAGTCAGAGAACTATGCTATCTAGTTATTGTTTTAAACCAGTTTTCCCATCTTTTGTAATTTTTCTTCCTTAATATTTACTTTATGTATTTTGGTTTCCATTTTTTAAGTAGACTATGAAACTCTTGCTTATGTTATGAAGTACCATTGTTATTTATTTATCATGTCTCACATACTGATTTACTTTTTCCTTGCAATTGATGAGAGGGTGGTTCATAAGCTAGGCTTATATCAATTACGTCGGTAACACCTATTCATGTTTGAATTACGTTTCTTGCTTTAAAAAATAGTTATAAAATTTTAGGGTGTTACATTGAGGTTAAATGCACAAGATAGGAAGCGTGAAGGGTCGTTGGGCATGTGAAATGGTGATGATAGGGGGTTTGCATGAAGTAAAACATGTAACACAATATGGAGTTAAGTGTAAGGAAAAGGAGGAGTAGAGTGGTTAGCTCATTGTAGGTTGAAATTTGATTTGGTTAGGTTAATTAGGTTATCAAACCAAATTAAAAAACAACTGGTTAAGGTGAGGGATATGGAAAAACAAAAATAAAAGAAAATGATTAAGCAAAAATATTTAAGAAATTGTTAGGGTTGGGGTTTAGGTTAAAAGAGATAATAAACTGAGGTTTAGGGTTAAATATTGAATAAAATGGATAAAAACCTGAAAACAAGGGCTTAAATTTTTTTGAAATGTTACATGGAAGTTGTCCCATCTAAGTTCAATTGTATGGAGGATTAGCCAGCGGTAAAAACATTAAAGGATCTATAGGGATTTATATTCTTAAATGGGTATTGCCAATAGTTTATGCAAAATTACGAGCACACAACAACCTCTCTCACAACTCAATTGAAGAAGGAAAATTTTGGTTGGAATGCTAAGGCACATGAAGCCTTTGACAAGTTCAAGCAGACCATGGTATATGTATGAGTTTTAGGACTACCTAATCTTCAGGAACCTTTTGTGATAGAGATAAATGCCTTGGGGACTATAATTAGGTTATTCTTCATACAGAAACAACAACTAATCGCTTCTTTTAGTTAAGCATTGGGCCAACAAACACGCTTTAATTCTGTATATGAAAAGGGAGTTGATGGTAGTGGTGTTGGGCATCTAGAGATGGCGTCACTACCTCATTAGCCAAAAATTCATGGTAAGAACCTATCAAAAGAGATTAAAGTACTTGTTGGAGCAACAATTCGTATTGGAAGAACATATTAAATGGGTCGCTAAGTTGTGGAGCTACAACTTCGATATTGAGTAGAAACCCAAGTGTGAGGATAAGGTGGTAGATGCACTCTCACTTATAGAATTAATGGCTTTTTTTGCAGCTCTTACTATTGTATGGTGAATAACTGCATCTCTCGTCAATTTAAAGTGGTAACTGCCCCTAAATTAGGGTATATAGTGCGGGCACTATAGTGGAGTAATAAGAGGACCAAATATTATAATTTATAACCAAGGGAAATGAATGTTTTAGGGTTAATTATTCATACTAGCTAAGTCTAATTGGAAGGGGAAATTACTTGTAGAATTTACATGGGGGAGGTATGGGTGGTCACTTAGACATATTGAGAACATTTCGTAGGTATATTAGCAAGGTATGAAAAGGGAGGTGCAGGACTATATTGTTGGTTGTGTTGTGTGCCAACAAAATAAATATCATGGTTTGAGCACAATAGGGTTGTTGAAACCTTTGTCAATTCCTCAACAGGTTTGGGAGGATATGTTGTTGGATGTTATTGAGGGACTACCTAATTTTGAAGGCTATGATTGTATGATGGTGGTAGTGGATCATTCAACCAAGTATACACACTATATCCCCTTAAAGTGTCCATTTAATGCAAACACAATAACAACTAAATTTTCTAATGAAATCATCAACTTACATGGCATTCCCAAGTCTGTAGCATCAAATCATGATAAGTTGTCTATGAGCAACTTTTGGAAGGAATTGTTTAAGATGCAAGGCACTACGTTGCAATTTAGTTCAACATATCACCCCTAAATGAATGGTCAAACTAGGTGATCATTTGAAGTTTGGAGCTCTATTGATGTTATTTTTCTAGGAAGAAACCTAAGTAGTAGGAGAAATGGGTTCTGTGGGTAGAATATTAGTATAATACATCCTATCATTATGTTATTCAAACTACTCCTTTCATAACATTATTTGTTGTAATCCCCCTTCAGCTTTGCATTATGAACTTGAAATACTCCTTTTACAATGGTGGATCAAGAGTTAATATAGAGGGATGCAGTTTTAGCGGTTAAGAAGCATAATCTCCAACAAGAACAAATGAGGATGAAACAACAAACAAACAAGAAAAGAAGAGAGCAGAAGTTTCCAATAGGAAGTTAAGTGTATACAAGACTTAAACCACCCTGCCACAAGTCCTTGGATAGAAAACTTACTCTAACATTTTTTAGTCTATACCAAGTAGAGATCAGAATTCGTGAGGTTGCTTATTACCTTAAGTTACTTAATAATGTATTTATTCACCTTGTTTTTTATGTATCCTTGCTCAAGGAAGCATTAGGTGAAGGTAGTTAAGCCCAACTTTTCACCCCAGTATTGTTTGCTAATATGGAATGGAGGGTTGTGCATGAAGTTCTATAATACTTGAGCTATAATTCAAAAGGTATTATGGAAGTCTTAATCATGGAAAGGATTACAAGAGTTTAAAGCATCATGGGAAGAATTTAACCTTATCAATTCCCTGCATTTCACCATAAGGACGAGGTGAAGGCTCGAGGGTTACGTAATGATAAACCAATCATCAAATACATCTATATTAGGTGGGGGAAAGATTGAGTAAATGGGATAAAGCTAACTTCTAAGTTGGTTGATCTTTTTAGGATTTTTTGGAAGGGTTTTTATGTCCATTAGCAAGTTAAATGGTTATTAGAGTTTGTTATGATTGTTGAGTTGTATTTTTCTAATTAATAGAGTATTGTCCTTATTAGGGTCATGTAATTATTAAAGAGAATGTAGGGGTATCGAGAAGGGATAAATGTGGGAAGTAAAAGGGAGGTGTTTAGGGCTTTGAATGCCTAACAACACTAGCATTTCTATTCCTGATATTATCATCAATCCCTTCATTATCTCTCATCTCATCCATTTTTAGCTTGATTAATTATTTATCTAATTGTACTTAATATTAGCTAAGTTTTTAGTTGTCTCTTACCAATATTGTCATTTTGTTGATGAGTTTAATTGTTCCACAAGACAACTTGGCTAGGCCTAGATAAGACTCAGCTAGACTCTTTTATTTAGTTAGGAAAACAAAACTCAAACTTTATTTTATAGTATCAAGTTTAGACTTGGTTCAGCTTGTTTATTTAAAGATAAACCTAGTCCTTAGGCAAGCTTGGGTTGAGGAAAAGTATAGTTAGGCTAGATCAAGGACAGGTAGGGTTAAGGTTTGGCACTAGCCTTTGTTAGTAGATCTTAATCAAGTATGGACCAACACTATATCAGACTAGGTTAACCTATGAACCTCAATTTTTATTTTTATTTTGTATTTTTATTTTTTAATTGACTATTTTTAATATCTTTTTTCATAAGGTATATAATATCTATTTAGTTAATATTTACATTTGTCATCATTTTTCATACACAAATGCTTTAGACTTAATATGGATTCGATGTTAATCTATTTTTTAACACTTTACTTATATTTCAAAGGGGGAAAGGTAAAAATGTTTTTTATACTATTATTTACCACAACTTTATCATTATTAATATTGCTAAAAAAATTGCTAGTTTAAATATATATATATATATTACTTTTAAAGAAATTTTTAAATATGAGTTATCATAAATAAATAAATAAAATAATGTCTAATGAGTTATTATATTTTTATTAATAAATATATTCATAATAAATTAAAGAATGATTAAGTCAATATAAACTCATAGATATCTATAAACTTTTTAAGATGAATCCATTTTTAATTGTACGAAAAAACTAACTTACCCATACCCATAGACTTTCTAGATTAAATTTTACTAGAACTTGAATTGAGTATACTTAAACAAATTAGGCACACCTCATATTAGTTACCTAGGCCTATTCAAGGACTAACTTTTTTGAGGCGGTCTAAAATCTTGTTTGAAGATCTTTTAGAGAATCACTAGAGACTCGTTACAAAAATCATATTATAAGTAATATTTAAACATGCATTTGCATCATTTAGTTTCTACCAAATATCAAATTATGCATGAAATAGTCAAGTATAATTAGAATTGGCAAAGATAATGTCCAATGAAAACTTCCACATAATTGAATAGAACCAATAATCAAATGAATTGAGTTACCTAACTTATTTCAATTACCAAAGTCTAACTTGTTAGACAATTAGCTTAAACATTATTATTAGCATTGCTCAATAAACAAGGCAAGTTGACATTAACTCAATTTGATAATTGAGCTAAGCTTGAAAAATGATCACTTGACCCTATTCAACTAATTTACAACTCTAACCCTAGACTTAGCCCTAGAGAAGAGAAATACATCATTTTCTTTATATTTTGCAAAACACCAAATATTATACAAGATGCACCATATATAACTCAATTGAAAGAGGGGATAGCAATGACCTATGGTATACATAATACATACAATAAGTACACTAGCAAAACAATAAGGAAAAATAAAAGAAAATAAGTCTAATTTTTAAACACCGGAATATTATTCGTAACACAGGCTTCAAATGAAAATAATCCCACATCATATAAGAATAATGGAAAGAAAAGTCTGCCGACGCACAGATTAATACCAAAGAACATGCATATAGGAAAATTGCATAACCAAAATTTGCTACATAGCTGCCCCAAACCTTCACATCATTCGTGTACTCGCTCATTTTGAAAGATATTTGCCATTGGTCATGCAACTCTTTTACTTCCTTAACGGCCGAAATCAATCCAAAAGCCAGATCAACCTTACCCGTATCCTCCACGCCAAAGGCAAATACATAAATAGAACATTTCAGTAGTTAAAAAGATCTGCAAACAAAGAGCATTGACGCAACTCACACAGAATCCTATCAGAGTGTAATTTGACAGCCAACACAAAAACTAAGTGATACAGCACTGAAATCTGGAGGAATAAACCAAACTTTCAAAAATACACATCACAAAGCATAGAAGTAACTCACACAGGACCTTTTCCCATTGCAACCTGCATCCAACTCCATCTAAAGGAAAATACATTTCTCCACTTCAATGAAATCAGAAACACATTACAATTCCACTCCAGTAAAACAAGCCAAAATAATACAAGCTCCACATTTCAGAAATCAAAAAGCAGAAAAGATTAACTACACTCCAGGCATGCACATGTACCGCCAGACACTCAGTCCTACTGGTATTATTATCACTTACTGCACACTGAGATCAATGAACATCAAAATTTCCAGCAATGCTGCATGCATTAGCTGCATACTCCACCTCATTCACAGATCAAGTAGCAGAAACCCCCAACAAAAGGATTTGTGCTGACTTCAAAAAACACACGAGGCTCTACGAGAAAACAAACAAAATTCAGTCTTCAAACCCCATGTCCAGCACTAAACAAGGCAGTGGCACAATCAGGCATTGGACTTTAAAAGCATTCTTCAAACATGACTCCAGAACTTCCTCAAATGTGCTTAATCCTTCGACAAAGATGACAAATAGAAACCAAACAAATTTCATTCAAAGAGGTTATTAAGAGAAAACCCAAAGAGAGAACATAAGAGGCTCTAAAAACTAGGATATACAACAAAATTGAAATAAAATGCCTAACCAAACAAATACTCAAAAATAAAATGAAGCATCAAAAGGTCTATTCCCCATAAATCAATATAGATTTGACAATGCAAACTGGAAAAAATCTATCAAGGAAGTCCAATAAATCCCACTTCGAACTGATTTTCCCATGCCAGAGCAGGAGAAACAGTAAAAAACACAATCTCAAAAAGAAATTGTTTATCCTGAATACAGGAAGAAAGAAGAAAAAAAAATCGTATATTGAAAAAGGCTGCAATTGCAAGGCTCAGACACGCACAAATTCTGTCAACACTGATAGCATACATGAACAAAACATGTATGCTATATTAGGTCGTCAACCTTCAGAATCGAGAAATGTTTTCATCATCACAGCCTCACAAATTGTGCAATATGAGAAACTTGCAAGTCTAAGCTGGAACCAACAATTGTTTGTCATGACAAAAGGAAGAAAGAAGAAAAGACAAAAGAAGTAGCAAAAAGAAGCTGCAACTGCAAGGCTCTGACACGCTCAAATGCAATCATCACTGATAGCATTACCTCACAAGTTGTCCACTGTAAAAAACTTGCACGCCTAGGCTGCAAACCACAACTATTTTTCCAGAAAACAAGAAGAAAGAAGAAATGCCAACCAAAATCTGTAAAAACGAGCTGCAAGTGCCAGGCTCAGACGCCCACAAATGCCGTCATAACTGATAGCATACAGGAACAACACATGTATACTATACTAGGGACCTGAAATAAGATCATATCTCAAGTAATAACATCAATAATAACAATCATAAAAGCACACATCAGCAGAAATCCTACAAAAGAATGGGCTCTAATTAAGTCATTGATTTTTCAAGAACACTGACTAACAAATTGTTCAATTAAAAGCTCACATGTCTAAGGACAAAAGGGAAATCATTAGATAAAGGCATCAACAACTGCATCTATCAATAAGAGAGAAAACAACAGGATTTTCCCTCAGCTTTGTTGAATAACAGTGTCATTTTAGTTTTTCCATAGGAATAAATAAATTGAACCTGAATCTATCAACAAAGATAAAGATATATAACATTCTACATCTGAAGAAAACCACTATGGATCCCCAACTTCCTAATTATAATGTTCTGCAAACAGGTATATTTAAAAAGAAAAAAAGAAAAAAAAGGACACTCTGATCTCTTGTGTACAGTTAAAGTCTACATACTAATGGAACTCAGAAACAATAAACTTTGCAACCTGGCCAAGCATCCATCATTGAACTTCCGAGACCCAGTGTACAATTTAGTTTACATAAGGGAATGCATATATTTTAACAAGACATAAAGGTACAGCGAATGCTTGTGAGAAAAATAAGGGAAGAAGGGAACAGAAGCCTCAGACACGCATAACTTTCATCATAATTAGTCACTTGCACCTACAGGGAAACGGTACAAAACTATGAAAACAACGAAACAACTACTTCTCCGATCTGTTGCATTCGATAATGGGAAGATAAATGAAAAGATTATATTAACTCCGTAAGCAGCAGGAGACTATATTAGATAACTCTGAGAGACAAGGAAATACCAATTATCAGGATTCATACTTATTTTACTCATTCAAGGTCGAAAATGTTTCAAGCAGCGGAGGTTTATGACGGACGGATGTAAGCTCAACGGTGCTTTATCAATTCATTTCGTCCCGTCCCGTCCCGGCAGAGAAGATAACGTGAGAGGGGGTAGATAAATAGACCCAAAAGTCCAAAACCCTAAATAAAGATGATGTCGGGCTCGAACTCTTTCCCCGGAATATACAATGGGCAACGTTCCCCGGGTGCCTGTCTTGCCCCGTTTGACAATATACCAAGGCGACCAAACTACTAGCCCGATACCAAATGCAAGCTCGCCGCATCGGAAGTCGGGACAAGATACCCCAAAAACTGAACAGAGGTTAAAAGGGCGATCAACCCATCAAACTTTGATCTATCCAAAGCATTCGATCGCATTGAATGAGGTTTTGTAACACAAGGCCTTTGTTGGTTCAATTTCAATCCAACCTCTGCATATTTTGCGTGGATAGCCTAGAAGGAGGTAAATAAAATATTTTGCAATAATAACATGGAATTAAAAATTTAGAGATAAGTAGATAATTTAATAAATAACGAACACTGGATTTATAGCGATTCAAGAAAATTTTATAAAGTTTATTTATATCTACTGTTAAAAAAAAAATCTTTTGGATTTAAATATCTCTTTATATGTATAGTAAGTATTCGATGATGATCACTCTATTCGGTTTATGAGTATATTATCTCAATGATCTCCTTAAAGATGATTTATGCTTACCTTAATTATATTCTCTTAGATTTAAGAGATAACTTCTTGAATCTCTCTTAATAATGCCAGGCAATACTCTACTATCGACTTATATTTGAAATGATGATTTTGAATAAATACAATACGAATCTTTACTAAAAAAACATAAGAAAGTGAATAATCACTAATGAATATTATAAGTTAGCTAGATAAATAAGAATTATAAGTATATGCACTCTCTAATTAAATATAAATATCAACTTAAGCAGTACATATCTTTGATTTGGATATCAAAATGTAAAATTAAAACTCTATTTGATTAGAGTAAAGTATGAAAGTAATTGATTATGAAGAGCCTAGGAAGTTTTCTTTTTTCTTTTTAAACACAACTCTTATTTATAGGTCAAGAAAGGTTGGGGAGAAAGTTGTTATGCTAAAAAAGACTCCAACATTCAAATCGCAACTATAAGATTTTTTTACCAGAAGGGTAGCTCATGTCAACTACTTAGAGACCTTCAGCCGATCGCTATTAGTATGAGTGTCGTATGCCAGCTTGTTTGTTGAACCCTTCTTTTTGTTAACTCTCTATCTATAGCCATTTTGACTAAATGTTTTTTTACCATTGTCCATGGGCTAGATTAGCTAAATTTTGAACTTTTAAGAGTTTGATATTTTGGAAAAGCCTTTAAATCATTTATGAGTGATTAAATTTGAGCTCAAACAAGTAAAGATGTTGAAAAATATTATAAACTTGTTTTTCAAAAATCAAACGCATCATTTATCATTTTTCTCAAGATTTGGTATATTAGAAAAGCTTTGTTAAATGATTTTTGTTTGCCATAAATGAGTATGAAGCAACTCAAAATTATTTTGAAACTTTTTTACAAGAGCAAATAAATTATTTATCCGAAGTGTTCAACATGTAAAACACATGTACATAGAACCTAAGACATTATCGTATATCTTGAAACTTGTATCTTTATTCCTTGAGCATGTTTGTTTATTCCTTCATGCTAGGTGTGTTCAAATATGAAATTGAGTCTTAAAATATGAAGTTTGTTATCATCAAAAATAGGTTGATTAACCTATAAGATCAACAACCACAATGTCCTCATGAATGTTCCCCAAATCAACACTTCTCCTCCCATAGATATATTAGATAAGATCACCTTTGTTGTCTTACCTCTTCATCATGTGTATGAAACTTCCAGCTTAAAAAATTCAAGATGACACTACCACTATTCAAGGATGAAGCTTGTTAAAAACACATGGAGTCACCTGACCCCATATAATTTTAAAATATACAAAAGTATATTTAAGCATAAACGTTTTGAATTTATTTTCATAGAGGTATACATATTATTTAATTTCTTGTAGAAGCATATATATTTATATTTTTTTTCTATTAAGGTATAATGTTTTTTAAAACTTAAATTTTTTTTTGGTAATTCTTGTCAATTTTATTTATGTCTTAATATAAACAAAGTTTAACTATGTATGCTTTATTTGAAATAAAGTTTAACACATAACACTCCCAAATTTTATGACTAATTTTTTTAAGACAATGTGGAAGCATAACAAAAAAAAATAGGGAAAGTCACTATAACGCCTCAAAATTGACTACTAAAAAAATTTATGTTTACATAAGCTATAATAATAAAATATTGTATGTTATGCTGCATCAAACATAGAAAAATACTCCCCATACCTAATCTATGTCGGGAGCTAAGTTAAAAAGTAACTCGTACCTAGAGATAAGTTGGAAAATGTACTTGATTTTATAATGATACGAGATTAAAAAACAGAGATATAACATATATGTAAATAACTAAAAGTCTAAAGAGAAAGTGAGATCCAGATAACCATACACTTGAACTAACAAATAAAACAATAAGTGTGGATAAACACAATGAAAGCATTGAATCAACATATAATTACAAACAAGATGGTATCTACTTGTAGAAAAAAAAAGCATCGCTCATGAAAATGATGATCAGTACTTGCATATTGAGTAAGGTAAAAATATATATCTATATAAAATGGCAGGCATGGAATAAGCAACATAATGACAAGATAAATGCTACATATGCATAGATGCTCAAGATTTGAGGTAATCTAAGAGAAAATCCTAATTAAATTTTATCATTAGATGATCACGCAAATCAATTTATTTAGTCACATTGAGATCAGGGACCCCTTGTGTAATACCTCATTTCTCAAAATCATTGCTTGTATAGGATCTTCTGTATTTAAAAATAAAATAAGTATTGTATCTTTTATCAAATTTGAAATATAAGTTTCAGTTTTGAAACATTTTGTTTTCATTTCCAAACTCTTTTTTACAAATTCATCTCTATAAGATTTTCTGAACCACTTTAGGCTACTAAGCTTATTCCAAATCATTCTAATAATTTTATTTTTGGAATTCTTGAATTTTATAAGTCTTATAGGCTCTTTAAAAATCTAAAACTGAGCCTTTGGTAAAAAATACTATTTATTATACCAATGTCTTAAACACATGTTAAGCCCCAAAGCAACCCATTTAGCTATCCAAAATTTATGAAACTTTGGTGATCACTATATTTTAGTGCAATTACTCTTAAAATGATTAAAAATATTATATAATTATTTTATAATTTTTGGATCAATTTAGATAGGTTTTGACATAATAAGTTATGAAACACGTCTTTTCTTCTTCTAATCTTTATCAAATCTTGTGAAGATTAATCCCAACCTTTAATTATTTATTAGTATAGCTTATGACCACTCCTTTTTTTCTCTCTTGATTTTTTTTATTCCCTCTCTTTGATATAATGTGGAAGATTATCATCAAATAATCTTCTACAACCAGTAAATTTTTCTTTGGAATTACAGGTTACAAATATTCCCAAAACTTCTATATTGTTGACTTGAAATTGATGATACTCGATTAATTTAGTAGCTGGAGTTGATCTACTCCAAGATCAATGACCTTCTAATAAGATATCCTCTATTTCTCAATAGAACACTCTTTATACTCTCTAATACACTCAATTGAAAAAGGAGAAGAGAAGAAGAAGAACATACTTTCTCTCGTGTAGCTCTCTCTTAATTTGAATGAACTTGATTCATGTTATGCTATTCTCTTGAAATCAATGTGTACATGGGTTTATATATACATGCACCCTTACAAATCCCTTTCATTAATAAGCCCACTAATCAACCCTTATTAATGAAATTAAACCCTAATGCATGGTACACACATATATTTAAAGAGTTATAGTGATAAATTACAAGTATTACAAAGTATATAGCAAAATAACAAAGCTACACAACTTTAATAATGTAATACATAGATGTAATCATATCTAGTTCAACTTTGTGTCTTTCATAACCTTGTTCTTCTTTGCACTTTTTAATTCTTGCAATGTTATTTTCATTATCTTGTACATCAAATATCTTTAATAGCATGAACTTCTTGGAAATATGCATAATATCTACAAGAATTTTTTGACAAAATATTAGAAGCATAAGAATTTTCAAGCATAATGGGTTCTATCTTCAATTATGCTAATTCTTCTTGTTCTTCATCATTTGAAGAATAAGATTGAGAGTGATTTAGAGATGCTCCTACATCATGGTAGTTATCAAATTGAATTTTTATTCCTCTGCAAAGTTGCCCTTTTGCCCTTAGTCATTTTTCTTTCTTTATTTCTCCTCCACTCATTCCTCCCCTCTTATCCACCTTTCATTTATTTTGTGTTGTGGATGATTTGATTCCACTTATTCTCTACCCATATGGCATCACAATTACCTTTCATTTTCAATAATTATCACAATATAGGAAGAATGAAAATATCCTCCAGCCTTTACACCTATCATCTTTTCTTTCTTCTCCCTTCTCCTATGTGATTCTTCTCCTCTTATTTCTAATTTTTGGTATGCCATCATCTCCCCATTTCCTTTATCTTTTGGGTATAAAAATATCTAACCATAGGAAATTACATTACTAACATTATACTCCTCATTAAGTAAACTAATTATCTAACGTACTTTCCCTTTGATATTATCCCTATACACTCTATTTCTTCACCATCATCTTCTCTCCTTTTCTCCTCTTGAACGGAGAAATTTATCCCCTCCACGGAAACCATTTTTAACACATTTTACCACACAAATCCACCATGTTCTTCCTTCTTCAATTCTCTTCTTTTCTCTCCTTTTTCATGGTTTATCTTCTCTTTTTTCCTCACAGATTTCATGGATCTCTTCCATTTTTCATACAATTTTGATTTTGATTTCCCTTCCAAAACTTAAAGATACTTTATCCTCCATATTCTCTTTGATTCCTTATACTTTGATTTGGTTTTTGTGTGTTGATTGTTGCTAATCTTGTTATGATTTTTTCTAGGTTTTAGAAGCTTGATGGAAGATTAGTTTTGGTCTTCTAATATTTCTTTCATTTGCTAATAATATTATTAGGTTTTGGTAAGATCTTATTGCTTCATATAAGCATGTTGTAGTTTTGTGTAAATTGATGACTATGCCATGAGTATGATCATTTGAGTTCCGATCCATTTTTAGAGCTTTTTATTCTTTTGATATGTTGTTAAATTGATGATACCGTGATGAAATTGACAATTTGTGTGGATTAAGTTTGATATATAACTTTTTATGCTTGGATGATTGTAAACATGTCCTATTTTTTGTAAAAGATTTGGTTGATTTAGGCATTTTTGTGTGTTTTGTTAAATTAATAATACCATGTTGTAGATCATTTGTTTTAGATCAACTTTAATGCTTAGTATGTTTAAATCTAAGTTTGTTTGATATAACTTTTATCCAAAATTATATTTTTGAGCTTTAGAAATGATTTTGGGGTCGGATATAAGATTTGATCATACCATGATGATACTAGTGATTTAGTATATATTATGTTTGGTAAAAATCAAGTTTTGATGGTTTTAATTTTGGTTTAATTTTTGGTAGCATTAAAACATTTTTCGTGCATTCTTTGCATTTTTCACGACATTCAAACTATTTTTAGGTGAAGGCATCCTTAAGTAGGGTTTAATTTTTTAATAATTGTGTTTTTGGATATAATTAACTGGAATTTGACCAAAATATCCCAAAAGGCTTTAGTGAACTTTTAGAGTCAAAGGTTGACCGCAACCTATCATATTTGACCATTTTACCCCAAATGGAATAGTGAATCCTAATTATTAGTGATTTCTAGGTAATAGTATTTTTTGGTAATAAAATATTTTTTTATATTTTTTTTAAGCTTCTCAGTATTAAACCCCATTCTGTCGAGTTGTGACTGATAATTTCTAGTGAATATTTATTTTTTCTAAAAATGATGTGGGACCTTATTTTGATTTGGTTAAGCTAATATTATCTGCCATTTTTACAAATTTTGGTCCTAATAATAAAAAGTAGCTTTTAGTATTTTTCCCACATTTAGGATTATCTAAACCTATGGTTCAAGTTTAAGATATTTTAAAGGTCTTTTATTCATTAAATGATTAAATAGATGAATAATATGATACATTGGAATTTAGGCCTTGTTGACCTAAGTTTGACTTTATTTGGTTTTTAGGAATCTTAATTGGTGAGAGGTACATTGTTGTTTCTTTAAGAAAAGTTTTCTTATGACTTCTTACCTTTGATTTCAGATTTTGTTCTTAGGGCGATGGCCTTTGATTTTTGAATTTTTCTAATAAGATCATATCTAGTGTTTGGTGTTGGCCTTAAAAACTTATGTGTTATGTGTGCTCTCTGAGAATTTTCCTTTTAGAAACACACTTTGTGTTGGAATTATAAAAACACGATCATGTGGAACCTTGCTTCTTATTTTTGTAAAATAGCAGGGTTTGCCAGCCATATAGTAACTTGGTACCTTTTCTACCCTATATGGCCCTTCAAACTCTATAGAAGGTAGGCATACTGAAAGATGATGATACCTTTAGAGAGGCTACCTTGGCTAGAGCAATTTGGTAGTGGACTTAGATATTCGACTTGTGGTATCATTTATGGTTTTGGGCTAGGTGGATGTTGAAGTCCATACACAAACCCCCTAGTGTTAGTATGCTCATTTATAGTGAACCTAGGAGCTCATATGATTGGCATCCATGCCTTATTATTATGTGTACCCTTGACTTTGTTCATTGTGGTAAGGATAGTTGTTCATGCATAACTTGGCCTTTATACCTTATTTCTATTGATTGTTCCCATTCATATATGTCCTTATATGACATTTTATTGAAATTCATGCTAGTGATGCTACAAGATTTACCTTATTCTTCTATGATTGTCGAATCAATTACGATTCCATGTCTATATGTCCTTATGTGACTTTTATTGAAAAACATGATAGAGATTCCTATATATTTTACTTGATTTATCTATACTTATATAATCATTTATGATTCCATGTATATATGTCCTTATGTAATGCTGGTGGAAAAGCATGATAGGGATGCCTATAGGTTTTATCTAATTCCTTTATGTCGTTCAATCCTTTTTTTATTCCAAAGTATATATATTGTTTATGCCCTAGGTTACTAGATTAAAGCTACCCTATGTGGTTAAGGGCAAACATTTGCCATATATAATTCATTATCAGCATATACAATGTATGCTTCATTGTTAGCATGTACCATGTATGTTTCATGATCAACATGTATCAAGTATGCATTCTTATCAACATGTACCCTATATGCCTTATTGGTAGCATGTGCCATGTATTATAAATGCGTCATTATCAACATTATTCAATATTGTAGGAATGGATTTCCTAGAATTATCTTAGAAATATGTTCTCTTTGCTTATGTATGATCCATTCTATTTTTAGCATGACATTGTAAAATGTGATAATGTGCTTTAATGAATCATAATTAAGTGAAATGATTAAGTCTTAATCAATATGATAGTTATACTAGTACAACACTATTTTAGTTTTTGCATGTTTCTCGAGTCTTATTGTTTGGGGTTTAGAGTGTCGAGTCACAGGTTGACTCAATAGGCGCTTCATTTTGGATCTTTGTGATCTTTCATTATATTTTGTTTTGGCTTATGTTAAGGTTTGTTAGATTTTTAGATCTTGTATTTATATTTCCTATTGTTTTTGTAAGTCTTGTATAGGGTTTGGGTTAGATGGCAATCATATTTAACTATTGGGATATGAGCTTACTTTTTAACATTACACAAGGCATAAGTTAGGTATTAATCGTACTTCTCTTATATCGAATGTGGTGGTAACACCATATATTTCCTATTTAGATTTCAAAAAAGTATCTTGTAAAATAAAAATTTTTATGGTTGTAAAAATGGGGGTGTTACAACTTACAATACAAACACTCCCCTTCTCTTTCCCCCAAAGATGGAAAAAAGATAGCCAATCTCACTAATATGTAATGTTCTCTCCCCCTTTTCCTCAGTAGATGGAAGAGATGTTTTCAATGTAATAATCTATCCTAAAATCTTTAAAAATATTTTTAAAATAATTTTAGTACAGATAAATTAGTTTTGGTTTTGAAAAGGGTTTGAAATTATAATAAAAATATAAATTTCAAGTGCACCAGTCGACTGGTTATCCAAACTAATTAATTGGTATGCTTAGGAATTTCCACCTAATTTACTAAGGTTAATAAAATTTAACATGTTATAACCAAATGAAGAAACAATAATGCATAATGTAAGCCAACAAGCACAAAGTGATATTTCCCAAGGAAAAACACCACAATACCCTCACTAAAACCTTAATTTACATCTAACTCATAACTTCACCTATGCAACTCCTTAAATCACCAAACTTAACACATTATCTTATTATATTATTAAAAATACCATATAAAAAATTACAACCTAACTTAAAATTTTTACACATAAAATACCGATCTTATCCCTATGTTACTATTCCCAAATTAATTTATTTTCTTATAATATTATACCTATGTTACTTAAAATGTCCTTAATGTTTCACATATCACACTTAGGATTTTAATGTTTCATATACAACATCATATTTTTAGATTTCATCCAAAGAGACCAAAATGCCCCTGATTCACCTAAACACTTCCAAACTTATAATTTTTATAACTTAGGTCATACTCAACTAAATCCTAACATAGTATGTATCAAATTTAATGTAAAGACCCCATGGAACATAGTGGCATACTTACTTTCCAAAAAAACACAAGGATATAATTTTATCCCTAAGGCTGAGACTCCTACAAAATTCTAAAATTCTCCAAATTTTACTAGTTTAACACACAACCACCTTTAAATTATTAGCATCTCAAAAACAAAATTTTATTTAAATAAAACAAATCACAGCATCTCAAAGGCCATAAGGCTGAGACCACCCTAAACCTAAAACCACCAATTTTTTGGAACCCTCAACATATTACACCAATCACCATACTCAGACACAATTAATTTTACTCATCTAATGACAAGTTAGTATCACATAATATACTTTCATGTTTGAGATTTTATGGTAAATCCTAACGAGACATAAAATATAGAAATTTCACATAAAGTCATAAAACTCATCAAAATCATGAATTTGACAATTAATGTATGGATATAATTAAAGTAGAACCTAAACATGATGTCTAGCACAAAACATGATAATATAATATAGATATTCATGAAACTAACATATAACAATAATTAAACTCAAACTAGAGATATGTGTCCTTACCAAAGGCTACATTGGTATATAAGCAAAAATACGTCTAAATACCTTCTACGACGCTTTGATCACCTAAAACAAACTGCAAGAAATAGGTAAGTGGAATATAGTACTGGTTATAATATAAGAGAAATTTTCAAGGGGTGATAATAAATCCTCTAGGTTTCAAAAATGGAAGCTTGAACAAGCGTGAGAAATCTTCACCAATTTATAACATTATCTCTATTTTTCTTTAAAATAAGCACTAAAGAGTTAATATTAAGATTTTGGAGGTATAAAGATGGATGAAAAATGAATAGAAGAGGAGGATGAGAGTAGGAGAAGGCTTGACAATGTGGGAATCAACCAAGAATAATGAAACCAAAAAACAAGAAGAGCAAGAACAATGTAGGAGAAAGGAAAGAGAAAAGTAGAAGTGTAGGAAAATTTGGCTCATTGTATAATGACCAACTAAAGAGCACAATCCCTTATAAAAATAGAAAATGGGCAGAAGAGAGAGATAGAAGTCATATGAGAGGTTGCTTGTAAGAAAGATGAGTAATGGAAGTGATTGGTATGGGTAACAGACTATAAGGAAGTTGTTAGAAGGCGATCAAGGTTAGATTTTTAGTTGAATTAGAAAGGACTATATAGGATATTATCATGCAATGTAAGAAGATTAGAATTTCAAATCCCTTTCGGCTAAGAAAGTAAATAATGATTAAAAATAATTTAGGTATCATAGATAGTCAAATAAATGGTTAAAATAGAGAAAGATGCTAAATAATTCCCAAAAATCATGAAAAATTATAAACAT
Organism: Tamarix austromongolica; assembly: GCA_039764185.1. Taxonomy (NCBI): domain Eukaryota; kingdom Viridiplantae; phylum Streptophyta; class Magnoliopsida; order Caryophyllales; family Tamaricaceae; genus Tamarix; species Tamarix austromongolica. The sequence goes on along the minus strand of CM077818.1, from coordinate 84,138,026 downwards.
GTGAGAAATTAATTTAGAAGATCAAATATATAAAAATATTGGTCATAAGAATTTATTTGAGGTAAAACAAATTACAAAAATAAAAATTAATGAAAATCTCTTATGTGTGCTTTAACTAGGTATTTGGTGCACAACACGACAAGGTTTTGGTTCATGCACATTATTAGAGAAATATAAGCTTGACATATATATTATATGAAAAACATGAACTATGCTTGTCCATAGAATATCTTGTGTTATTTTTTAGCAAAATTTGAGAGTAACAAAATTAGCATGAAGGATCCATGTGTTCACAAACATGGTTCGTGTCTTTTGGCTAATCTAAGAAATAAGTTGTTATACCCGGTAATATTTTATCCGATATAAAAGAGTTGTGATAAAACCCTATCTGTCAAGTTGAATATGCAATCAAGTTGAATGTGCAATCTTATTCTCCTCTATTGTGTTCTCTTTGATTAAGATAATCACTAATTATGTAATTTTGTTGAGTGATTTGTTGAATCCTCTTATAATTACACAATTGCATGAATAAAGAACTCTAATTTTCCCTTTGTTATTTTGATTTGTGATTAATTTCTCAATTGGTTTCAATTATCTTGTTCATGCAAATTATTATTTAGATCTAGTCTTATTAAACTACAATAGACATTTTTCTACAGCATCTTGGTATCATAGCTTGGTTACTAAAATAGATATGGTGTTCAAGATGACTACAAGATTTAATATTAATACACTCGATTGGTCCATCAATTTTACATTATGAAAATTAAAGATGCATGCTTTTTTGATTTAGAACGGGTTGGAAAAAGCATTATCTGATCAATCGAATAAGCTATATTTGATGACGGATGAGAGATTTGAGGAGATAGATCTAAAGGCCCTCTATACCAAACAATTGTGTTCATCTAATGAAATGTTGTAGGAAGTGGAAAAGGAATAAAATAATGTTTCCTTATGGTTGAAGTTCAAGTCTTTATATATGATGAAGCCTATAACCAATCATTTATTATTGAATATTTGCCTTCATGACCTAAAATTTGGTGAGGGATAATATTTAAAAGTTCTAGAGATGAGTTTAATTCTATTGTGATGGATTTACAAAACATAAAAGTTAAACTTGATGATGAATATTTGGTCATAATACTTTTGTGCTCTTTTCTTGTAATTTAAAAGAATTTTTGTAAGATTTTGTTATATGGAAAGGATGAGTTGGTCCTTAAGGATGTAAAATCCATCCTCTTACAATGAGAGTTGATTGAATATCAATTGACTGGTAGTAGTATCCCAACAACTCTTATAATGAAGGACTTGTAGCTAGGGGAGGACTTAGGAGCAAGGGTTTGGTGATCATAAGAAGCTTAGATCTATGTTTAAGAATTGGCACAAAATGTTGTGTCCCATGGGTGTCAAGGGGGGCATATTATGAAGTTTTGTCCTAATAAGAAGCTTGATGCTAAGTTTAGTGAGTCATATGGTATGAAGGTCGATGTTGTTGTTGTCCAAGATGATAGTGATGGAGATGTATTGATGGCTACTGATAGATAAACCAATATGACTGATAGGTAGATCTTGGAATTTGGGTAATTTTACTATATTTTCCTAACTTGAGTTGGTTTCAGACTGATGAGGTGACTCAAAGTAGACTTGTCTTGATAGTAAAAAATGCTTCTTTTAAAGTTGTTGGTATTGGGATGGTGAAAGTGAGGATGCATGCTGATGTAGTCAGGTCATTATCCAATATGAGACATATCTTGAAGATGACCAAGAACCTCATCTTGTTATGTTCCTTGAATTGTAATGGGTATTAGTGTATGATTGAAGATGGTACCTTGAGAGTTACAAAAGAGGTTATTGTGGAAATGAAGGGGAAATGGGTTGGGAAACTAGTCGGTGGGTTCTACTATTGTGGCAATAGCTATTGTGACATCAATGAGGTTGATTGTAATACCCCCAAAATCACAGTTCGAAAATTTGGTTTAATTAAAACAAACACAAGCACGGGGGTGCTACCGCTGTGATTAGTATAAGTCTGGCCCCCGGCCAGGCTCGTACCAACCACAAGGCTAAGGATGATTTTACAAAAACATTAAACACACTTAAAATAGAGATCTATAGAAAACTGAAATATTCATAACAAGAAAATCAGAGTGCGTGATTAATACAACTGAAAAAGTGATTAATACAACTGAAAAAGAGTTACGTAGTCAAAGCCCTCGTGGGGATAAAAGGTACAATATAATAAAATGAAAATAGAACATGAAGATTCCAGTCTATGTCTCTCTTAAGCCCTCGTGCCAAGTCCCAAAGGTCAACTCTCTACCCTGCCTGATGCCTCATAAGTGTCATAGGCATCGAGAATAACATCTTTTACTTACACAAACTCATAAGGGACCTTTGCTCATGGGAATGAGCTGGACCCATGAAATAGGTGGTTAGTATGCTACGTACTAAGTAAGGTAACCATACAGCTAAGGCCATACATAGAATACAGATAACACAAGCAAGTAACTATATAGATGAACCATACACGAAATACAGTTAGTAAAGTTAGTATTACAGTATAGTTAAAATTAATCATTAGATCTCTGGTTAGTGTACCCACTTCACACCATGCTCTTTATAAGTCCATGCAAGTACGAGAACTCCACTATTATAGCCGTTGGATTGGAAACATACAGGAAAGAACGCTCCTGACCACTATTATTTACCAATGGATTAGTCTCTAGGGCAAAGTGCTCCTGACCACTATTATGCCGGTGGATCGGTCTAGCCCCGACTCTCATGGTGTTTTACTATAAGTAGTTAATATCTTTCCCATGTATTATCATAAATTAAGGTTTGGTTTATTGAGCTTAGGATCCCCCACTATTATAGCCAGTGGATAGGAAACATATAGGGTAGAACGCTCTTGACCACTATTATTCGCCGGTGGATCAGTCTCCAAGGCACCTCGGCACCTGGCCACTATTATGTTAGTGGATTAATCTGGGCCTGACTCAATAATATTTTGCTTTAAATTATTAGTGTCTTATATGTGTCTTATTCAATATATGTTTTCACTCTAGACATACATGTCCTTTGGACTACCTGCTCACACAACGCGTCTACTCCTAATCTTCTAAAAGGGTTCGTCCCATATCTTGTGACTTCTATGCCTCCTAATATGTCCAGACATCCTTTCCCTCTTCTCCTCATTTACCACGAATATCCAACTCCTAAGTGTGTGGGTCAAGGCCCACTTCCCTATACATCTGAGTCAACTCATTATCGCCCTTTAGGGTTTTTCGAGGAAAACCCTAATGTGGCCTATATAGCCCAACCTTCCTCTATCTCACATAACCCATATTCCTTTGCCCCCAACTCATCACCTCACTCAATGCATCCCCAAGCACCCCAATTTACTTCCCATTTTGCACATGTAGCCACAAAACCTTAGTTAACCATCCCAACACCCCAACACCTCTTTTTCCTCATACGATGTCCCTCCATCACTCTCACTTACCATTCCATCTTCCACATGACACACATTCATCCTCCATGTGAAATTCTTCCACTATCATCCCATACTTCAATCCTCTCCCTTATTTCTCCCTTCTACAATATCCTCCACTTAGGATTTTCCTCCAAAACCCTAGCCAAGTTCCCCATGCACCCTTATACCAACCTATGTACTATTTTTCACCCATAAACTCCAATCACCCCAATAACTCTTCCCTTACCTTATTTAAACCTCAAGTAAACTTTTCTTATGTAAGGATCATCCCCATGCAAAAACTAACCATCCCATACAAAACCCTAGACTCCCTATGCAAGATTCACTTCACTTTCTTATTATATCAATATTATCCTTTTATTTCTCCATTCATAAGTCATTATACCCCTATCTCATTCTTAATTCCTTCTAGTCAACTCATTTCCTTTTCCCATTTTATATTTCCATCACCACACTTAGAGCCGGCAAAAGTTGACCCGACCTGCCCAACCTAACCCGATCCGATAAGATCCGAAAAGTTTAGCAACCTAACTTGACCCAAACCTGACTCGACCTAGCACCAACCTGATAATAATTAACCCTACATGACCCGACCTGACCCGATCCTAACACATGATCCAATAGCCACCCGACCCGACATTCACCCGATCTAACCTGACATTGACCTGACCAGACATAAAAATCTATAATAATAATAATAATAATAATAATAATAATAATAATAATAATAATAATAAATTACACATATTTTCTTATTCATTTAAAGCTTTTAAAAATATAGTGTTTTATAATATGAACTTACTTTTCATACTTTTGACCTAGACATTCTTATTTATTAATGATATCCTAATAAAATTTTCCACACAAAATAAAACATTAATAATTCATAATAATAATTTAATAAACAAGTGACAATTAATAACATATTTTTAATTACATGCTTATATAAAATCAACATTAGGTTAATGAGTTGAAGAAAATTTGGTGGTAAAGGTGTCTATTAGATACTTTTTTAATATCTTTTATCTTCTTTGCCAAACTAATTTTAGAAGTTAATAACTTGTCAACATACACATATCCTATAATATCAAATGAACTTTTACACATAAATTATTAATTTATTATATTATATGTTATTACTTATGATGTAAAATAATATTTTTTCTCTAATTTCATCATCCATGACATGTATAACAAGTTAACAACTAACAACTAACAAGTATCAATATGTTATTCGAATCATTTTGATTAATACTCCATATTTTTATATAAAATAAAATGAAATATATAAAATAAATTTATATTTTTTTAACTAATCAAATAAATATAATATATGATAAATATCTAATAGTTTTACCTATAAAATTTATAAATATTCATCAAATATAATATTGTTAAAACTTATAAATATCTTTATTACTTATCTTTGTAAAAATAAAGTACATATAATATTCTTATTTCATTTATCTTTACTAGTAATATCATGATTCTCTTTAATATTTACAATGTAATAAATGATAATTACACATTGTATAGTCATATTTATTATCACCTTCATTTTATAAAATTATCCTTTTTTTAAGTAATCAAATAAATTTAATAAATGATAAATATCTAATATTTTTACTTGTAAAATTTATAAATATTTTAAGTAGTCAAATATATTATTGTGAAAACTTATAAATATCTTTATTATTTACCTTTGTAAAAATAAAGCACATATAATATTCTTATTTTATTTCTCTATACTGGTAATCTTATGATTGTTTCTAATATTTATAATGTAATAAATAATAATTATGCATTGTATAGTCATGTTTATGATCACATTTATTTTATAAATTTATCTTTTGTTAAGTAATCAAATATTTTAAGTACTCAAATAAATATAATATATGATAAATATCTAATATTTTTACTTGTAAAATTTATAAATATTTTAAGTAATCAAATATACTATTGCTAAAAGTTATAAATATCTTTATTACTTACTTGTAAAAATAAAACAAATATAATATTCTTATTTTATTTATCTGTACTAATAATATTATGCTAGTTTTTAACATTTATAATGTAACAAATGATAATTATATATTGTATAGTCATGCTTATGATCACGTTTATTTATAAATTTATCTTTTCTTAAGTAATCAAATATTTTAAGTACTCAAATAAATATAATATATGATAAATATCTCATATTTTTACTTGTAAAATTTAAAAATATTTCAAGTAATCAAATATAACATTGTTAAAACCTATAAATATCTTTATAATTTACTTGTAAAAATAAAGCACATATAATATTCTTATTTCATTTCTCTGTACTAGTAATCTTATGATTGTCTCCAATATTTATAATGTAATAAATGATAATTATGCATTGTATAGTCACGTTTATGATCACATTTACTTTATAAATTTATCTTTTCTTAAGTGATCAAATATTTTAAGTACCCAAATAAAGATAATATATGATAATTATCTAATATTTTTACTTGTAAAATTTATAAATATTTTAAGTAATCAAATATAATATTGCTAAAAGTTATAAATATTCTTATTACTTATAAAAACAAAACACATATAATATTCTTATTTCATTTATTTGTACAAGTAATCTTAAGCTAGTTTTTAACATTTACAATGTAATAAATGATAATTATACATTGTATAGTCATGTTTATGATCACTTTTATTTATAAATTTATCTTTTCTTAAGTAATCAAATATTTTAAGTACTCAAATAAATATAATATATGATAAATATCTCATATTTTTACTTGTAAAATTTAAAAATATTTCAAGTAATCAAATATAATATTGTTATAACTTATAAATATCTTTATTATTTACTTGTAAAAATAAAGCACATATAATATTCTTATTTCATTTCTTTGTATTATTAATCTTATGATTATCTCTAATATTTATAATATAATAAATGATAATTATACATTGTATAATCATGTTTATGATCACATTTATTTTATAAATTTATCTTTTCTTAAGTAATCAAATATTTTAGGTACTCAAATAAATATAATATATGATAAATATCTAGTATTTTTACTTGTAAAATTTATAAATATTTTAAGTAATCAAATATAATATTGCTAGAAGTTATAAATATCTTTATTACTTACTTGTAAAAATAGAGCACATAGAATATTCTTATTTCCTTTATCTGTACTAATAATCTTATGCTAGTTTTTAACATTTACAATATAACAAATGATAATTATACATTGTATAGTCATGTTTATGATCACATTTATTTATAAATTCATCTCTTCTTAAGTAATCAAATATTTTAATTACTCAAATAAATATAATATATGATAAATATCTAACATTTTTACTTAAAAAATTTATAAATATTTTAAGTAATCAAATATAATATTGTTAAAATTTAAAAATAACTTTATTATTTACTTGCAAAAATAAAGCACATATAATATTCTTATTTTATTTATCTATAATAGTAATCTTATGAGTATCTCTAATATTTGTAATGTAATAAATGATAATTATAAATTGTATAGTCATGTTTATGATCACCTTTATTTTATAAAATTATCTTTTTTTAAGTAATCAAATATTTTAAGTGTTCAAATAAATATAATATATGATAAATATCTAACATTTTTACTTGTAAAATTTATAAATATTTTAAGTAATCAACTATCATATTGTTAAAACTTATAACTATCTTTATTATTTATTCTTGTAAAAAATAAAGCACATATAATATTCTTATTTCATTTATATATACTAGTAATCTTATGATTGTCTCCAATATTTATAATGTAATAAATGATCAAATATTTTAAGCAATCAAATAAATATAATATATGATAAATATATAATATATTTACTTGTAAAATTTATAAATATTTTAAGTAATCAAATATAATATTGTTAAAATTTATAAATATCTTTATTGTTTACTTGCAAAAATAAAGCATATATAATATTATTATTTCATTTATCTATACTAGTAATCTTATGATTGTCGCTAATACTTACAAAATAATAAATGATAATTATACATTGTATAGTCATGTTTATGATCACCTTTATTTTTATAAAGTTATCTTTTTTTAAAAGAATCAAATATTTTAAGTAATCAAATGAATATGATATATGATAATTATCTAATATTTTTACTTGTAAAGTTTACAAATATTTTAAATAATAAAATATAATATTGTTAAAACTTATAAATATCTATATTATTTACTTGTAAAAATAAAGCACATATAATATTCTTATTTCATTTATCTGTACTAGTAATCTTATGATTGCCTCTATTATTTACAATGTAATAAATAATAATTATACATTGTATAGTCATGTTATGATCACCTTTATTTTATAAAATTATCTCTTTTTAAGTAATTAAATATTTTAAGTAATCAAATAAATCAGAATTAATGATAAATATATTTGTTAGATTCAATCATGTATTATTTTTTATTATTAAAATTTATAAATATCTTTACTATTTACTTGTGAAATTTATAAATATTCTTAATTCATTTATGTGTAATATTAATCTTATGATTGTCTCTAATATTTATAATATAATAAATAATAATTACCTAGACCTAAATTTTACTAAACCTATCAAAATTTGATTCGACCCGACCCATCAAGTTAACTTGTAACTACTCAAATCCAACCTGTTAAATTACACGAAATGACCCAACCCATCAAGTTAACCTGAAACAACTCAAACCTAAAAGGGCCAATTCATCATATTGCATGAAATGACCCGAACGAGCCAAAGCCCCTAGTCATGTGAACAAGAAAACGACTAAAAACCAACCCGACCCTACCAATTAAGTTAACCCGAAATGACCTGAACCCGAGATTGCTTAACCCGAACCCGACCCTACCCTATCAATTAACCTGAAATGATCCGAAACTAAAATGACTCGAGCTTAAGCCAACCCAACTTGAACAAGGCAATGACCCAAAATGACCCGATCCAACTTGACTCACAACCAACCCGCAAAAGTCAAATGACTCAAAATGACCTGACCCTATAATAATCCAATCCGCTATGATCTGACTCTAACCCGATCCACCCGACCCGATTGCCACCTCTCCACACCATATCTTTAAAGCCTCCTAACATACATGTCCTAAAGGGTCATGTTACATAAGCACCACAAGGCCCAACATACATATCATTTTACACATGCCATAAGGAGAACACATGTACATACCTTAGCTCTACGCTGTGCTACTAGTAAGTAGTCATAATCATATAAGGTAAACAAACATACAAGGCACATAACACACATATTAGGCCTTAACCACATCCTTACCTAAAATGACATAGGGCTTGGAGCACACTCCTATGCCTCTTTAGGGTTTGGACTTGACTCACCTATAAGAGGGAAATACTAGGAATAACTTCCATCTTTCCAACAGTATCAGTATTTTCTACTTACCTTTATTATAAGCTAGTATTAGGGATATTAATAATAATAGTAGCTTTATTAGTAAAAATAAGGATATTATCCTTAAAATTGTTAATCATGCTATTATTAGCCAAAATAGGTTTAGGTAGTTATATTGGTCCATGATAAGGTATTATTAACAATATTAAAGATAATAAATTTAATAATAATAATAATAGTGATAATAATAATTATTTTGAATAATAATAATAATAATAATAATAATAATAGTAATAATAATAAAATAGTAACAATGATGATGATAATAATAATAATAACAACAACAACAATAATAATAATAGTGATAATGGTAGTAGTAATAATAATAATAATCAGAATAATGATGATGATAAAGTAATAATAGTTCAAATAATAATAATAATAATAATAATAATAATAATAACGTCAATGTTAATAGTAGTAGTAGTAGTAGTAGTAGTAGTAATAATAATAATAATAATAATAATAATAATAATAATAATAATAATAATAACAACAACAACAACAACAACAATAACAACAACAACAACAACAACAACGATAACAACACTAATAATAAAAAATAATAATCACACTAATTATACTTAAGGGCTAGGAAGGTTAGGGCACAACCTAGTGGAGGAGGTAGCTAGGCGGCGGCGGTGGTGGAGGAAGTGGGGGGTTGGAGAGGTGGCCTTTTGGGGATAGAAGAGGGAGAGTGAGAGGGTGGTTGTGGTGGTCATAGATTCTCTAGGTTGAGAGGGTTGGAATGGTGGTGGTGGCGCAACAAGGCGGCAACGCAAGTAGCGGTTATGGCGGTGGCCGAGGGTGGTGGGGAAGGAGGAAGGATGAAGGAGAGGGAGAAAGGAAGGTAGGGGAGGTAGGGGAGTCTCTACTGAGTTGATTGGGTGGCAAGAGAGGTAGTGATTGTAGTGGAGGGGGTGGTACATGGCGACGAGAAGGGCGGTGAGGGATGGGTGCAAGGTGGCAAGTTGAGAAACCAACTTTGCATGGCTAGGGTGGCTTGTGTAGGGGAAACCAAGGGTGGTTAGTGGCTTGGTTCGGTGGAGGGTAGTGTAGGGAAGAGCTCAGGTGGCATTATGGGCAGCGGTGTTGTGCGGTGGAGGCGGGGACGGCATCTGAAGCAGGGTTGGCGCAAGTGGGATCAGTTGGGGGTATTTATAGGCTATTAGAGGGAGGATAAGACCAAGGGGGAAGAGGATAAGGGGGCAAGTGAGGCAAGGTTTGCCGGCCAGCAGTGGCATGTAGGTATAAGCCTACAAAATGGTAGGTGCAGGTTTGGTCGAGGAGAAGAAAAGGAAAGGAGAAGGGGCATATGTGGGAGGGGATACAAGTAGGTCAGGGTTGGAAAGGGAAAGGAAAGGGACAGGGGAGAGAAGTAAAGGGGCCGGCCGGTGGTATGATGGCAGGCAAGTTGGGTGGTATAGAGTTGTAGGCTCGACCTGCTATGCATGGGAGAAGGGAGGAAGAAGAGGGAAGTCAGTCAACCGATTTAGGGGGAAATAAAAGAAAGAAAAGGAGGGGGGGGGGAATCAAGCGGGCGAAGGGGAGAGAAAAAGAAAAAAAATACGGCGGGCTGGGCCACGCAGGGGAAAGAAGAGAGGGAGGGGAGTTGGGCCGCTAGGGGAATCCGGGGAAGAAGGAGAAAAAAAGAAAAGGAGAAAGGAGAAAAATAGGAAAGAAAAAGGAAGGAAAAAAAGAAAGGAGAAAAAAGGAAAAAGGAAAATAGGTTGGTTGGGGTATTTAGAATATTTTGGCATTTTTGAATATTTATAAATAATAAAATTAGTAAAATAATAATTAAATTTCTTTTTATATTAATTTAGGATATTTTGGAAAAAAATTCCTAAATTCTATTTTTAACTACCAAAATACTCTAATCTTCCCTAATTAAATTCTTTATTATTTTTCTCTTAATTTTATCTTAACATAATTTCTAAATTAGGGTTTTTGGGATATTTTATTGATAGAATCATATGCTACTTGACTTTGACACATGAGATTGGGGCACATGAGTGATAATAGACTACTAAAGCTCTTTAAGAGGGAGTTACCGAATATACAGAGTATAGATATTTTAGGCTTTTGCGAGCACTATGTGTTTGGTAAGTAGAAGTAGTTTAGCTTTTTGATAGCTAATCATAGTATGAGGGCACCTCTTGAGTATATCCATTCAGATTTGTGGGTCTTATGAAAGTGGTTTTCAAAGGAGGTTCGTGGTACTTTCTCATATTTATTGATAACTTCTCTAGAAAGGTATGGGTATATTTCTTAAAACATAAAAATGATGTGTTTGATATTTTCATATTCTATAAGTCCTTGATAGATAAATGGATTGGGAAGTAATTTAATTATCTCTTGATAAATAATAATCTTGAGTTCGTTCAGTAAAGTTTTATTGATTTCTATCAGGACCATGGGATACATGACATTGAACTTGTGTCGGGAGACCACAATAGAATAGGGTTGTTAAATGGATGAAAATGACCCTATTGCTCATTATATTTTATCATAAGGTGGGATAGGTAGAGAATTTTAGGTTGAGGTGGTTCACATGGCAGCATGCCTGGTGGGCTTGGTTATCCAACAGGTTCATTAAGTTAAAGACACATGAGGAGTTGTTGTTTGGTAAGCTAGTTGATTACTCTGATTTGCATGTCTTTCATTGTCTTACTTATCATTATGTAAATGATGGTAAACTTGAGCTAAGAGCCAAGAAGTGTATCTTTCTTAGCTTTACATCCATTGTGAAGGGGACATGCTCTTAACTAGTTGGGATGTAACCTTTAATGAGTTTGTGTTCCTCTAAAAGGCTGGGTCTATTGATGGTGTGTATAAGGAGGTGGAGCAAGATAGTTATTTGAGTCATATAAAGGTTTAGGTTAGATTGGGTAACAAAGACCCTTTTGATAACCCATTGCTCGTAAAGTAGTTGGATCCAAGCAGCCAGTGGAGGAAAGGGTAATTGCTTTAGGCGAAGCATGAAGTATTTTAAGCCTTCGATCAAGTATGGTTTTGAGGATTTAGTTGTTTATGTCTTATCTAGTGTAGAAACAGTTGTTATTATTCATGAGTTAATGTTATTCTTAGAGGCTATTGTGAATTCTAACTCTAATATGTGGTGTGCTACTATATAGGAGGAGATGCAGTAGTTTTTAAATAATCAAATGTGAGAACTTGTGAAAGCACCAATGAGGAAGAAGATAGTCATCTGCAGGTGGGTGTACATTTTTAAATAGGGATCCATAAGATTTAAGAGACCAAGGTACAAGGCTTGTTTGGTTACACGTGGATTCAGTTATATTCTAGGTGTGAACTAAAATGAGGTATTTTATTTTTTGGTTAGACAAAATTTTATTTGTATCTTACATATGCTTATGGCTATGTATGATTTAGAGTTGGAGAGTAGTTGGAAGTAAAACTGTTTTTATGCATGATGAGCTCAATAAGGAAATTTACATACATTAGCCTAATAGGTTTGTTTTTGAGGGAATGTGTGACCATATGTGCCTATTAAAGAGGTCAACATATTCTCTAAAACATTGTTCTAGATAGTGGTAGAAATGGTTTGATTAGTTTATGCTTAAGTATGGTTTTTCCGGGATTGAATATGATGGATATGTGTACTAGAAGGAGATGGAGGGGTGACTTACTTGTGTATCTTTTGTTATATGTTGATGACATACTTATGGAAATATAAAAAAAAAATGTCTCTTGTTGTTGATGTTGTGAAGACAATGCTAAAAAGTGAGTTTGAGAAGATGGATTTTGGAGCTATGAAGAGGATCCTTATCATGGTGATCATATAAAATCACGAGTGGAAGCTTTTGTGCTTGCCACAAGAGTCCTACGTGAATAAGGTGCTTGAGAGGTTTCATATAAAAGGTGTCAAGTTGATGAGCACTATGTTGGCTGCTCACTTCATGTTTTCAGCTTTAGATTTCCCCAAATCTAAATAGGAAGAGGATTTCATGGCTATTGTTCCCTATTTTAATGTTATTAGCTATATTATGTATGCTATAGTATGTATTTGGCCTGATGTTACTCAAGTAGTTAGTGTTGTAAGTTGATATATGAAAATTCAAGGAAGGCTCACTAGCAAGTAGTGAAGTGGATCTTGAGGTACTTAAAAGGTATGATATCAGCTTATTTGGAGTATGGGATATCAGTTGATCTACTAGTTGGGTTTGTGGACTCTAATTATGGTGGAGAATTTCATAATAAAAGGTTCACTAGTGGATATATTTTTTTGTCTTGGTAGTTCAACTACTATATGGAGGTCTTCCTCACTAGAAGTGATGTCCTTGCTCACTATCAAGGAGGAGTTTATGGCTATGATGGAGGATTTTTAGGAAGTTTTATGACTTGGTAGTTTAGTATGTGAGTTGGGGTTTGCTTGTGGTGCTCCAATAATTCGAGATAATAGCCAAAGTGTTATCTATTCAGCGAAGAATCCAAAATTTTCCATCATCAAATAAATCAAGTTGACATCAAGTATTGCTTTATCCAAGGAAGAGAAAATTTTATAGTTTGTACTCCCTTGTTTATATCACTCATAGCAATTCTAGTTGGATGGAAGCCATGGCACTTCCATTACCTAGATGTGAGTGTAAGACTAGTAGAATATATTTCTTATTTTATTCCCCCCTACAATTGTTGTCCTCTGAAGGATATGTGCCACATCCTATTCCTAAGCATTTAGTGAGTTGATCACAAGTTGGATCTTAAGTCTAATCTATTAAGATAATTTAGTTTATTTTGAGATTAGTATTGGGATATTTTCCTTCTCAAGAATATCATTTAAATTATCTTCATTACCTTTTACTTCTCCATGACACATGGTCAAACCAATCTAAAAGTCATCATTATAAACAACCCACTAAATCTTATTAAGCTTGTTAATGTCATCAAAAATTACATAAGAACTACATTCCATGCACATTTTACTTTTAGGATAAACTTTGAAAATATTACTATGTGAGAAATAACTAATGAATATTACCTCATCATTCTGAGGGCTAGGTTTCCAAAAATATACTTCCCATTATTAAGCATATAGCATGTAATATTAGCTTTTCTACCCTTTAGAAGATCATACAAGCTCAAAATAAAAATAATAATGGTGTATTTGTGTATGTATATGGATTGCCTATCGTACCTTTTACCATGTTTTACCTTATTCCTCTATCACTAAGGTTTTAAGTAAGAGGAATTGTGATAATCATTATTTTTATGTGTGAACAACCAAAATAATGAGAGGATTGGTTTTTCCTATTCACTTTAGCCCATAGTTGGAAGATTAATTCTTCTGAATACAAAGCCAAACTTGTTTGGGTCCTTTAACATGATTCATAATAGCGAATAAATCTTTTCAAATCCATATGTGTTGTACATTGCTACTAATTTTACCTTGAGAACTTTTAAAGTTTTTCTTTATCATATTTGGATTTAATATGAGTAATAGTACCATGGTATAAATAAATCAAATGTTTTGCTATATCAAAACATTTATGATTTACAAAATGTGTTCATCCTATTTTTGATCCTTATTCCATACCTATACCTAATATTGTCCTTGCACCTATAGTTACTAATTTTTCGTTGCTTAGAAAATTCTAAACCTTTTATATTATTGTTAACAGCTATTTGTTGGGCATTAGTATATCCTTTTTTCTAGAGAGCTAATTTTTATTTTTCTTCATGAAAACCTACAATCCTTCTTTAAAAAAATTCAACTTTAGCCAAGAGCTTCTTATTTTCATGGGCTAGTGCATTTAGATTTTCCTTTATCTTATCAAGATTATTTTATAGCCTTGATTGAGGTCATATGAAAGTTTCCCCCTTTTTTTGTTCTAACTCTTTCAATTCCTTCAACATCTCAATAATTTTCTTTTCACAAGCATTATGAACATCATCACATACATTAAGAGATACTATATTGATAAGGGATAAATAAAAAATTTTTTTTATTTAAAAAATTATCACTTTCTAAATTGAGCTTATGCACAATAGTGTTTAACACATCATATTTCTTCTTTTAAAAATGAACATGCATTAAGTAATTTAATGGACCTTTTTCACAAGTACCTTTTTTTATTGATTTCAAAGTATGGAATACATTACCCAAATTCATGCACTCATTGTAGATCCTCAAGTGGATCCTCAATATCTATAATCAATGAATTGATCTAATTTGTGTGGGGCTACTATTGATCTTCCTACAAAAAAGATAAAATGGACACTTAGAGCATCATGGGTACACTATTTTGGTGTTAGCTAAAGGGAACTCCTATATTTAATTCGGTAATATAGGACTTGAGTAAAGAGAATTAAATGTAAAACAATGATAGGGGCTATTATGACTTAGATATAGAGATTGTTGGGGTGGCCTTGTGGGTAATGGTAGATAAATCATGGTCCTACATTGAAGACATCTATAGCGGTGTCATGAGGATTCAAGTAAGGATGTACAATATGCTCTAAGAACTCATATATGAATATTCAATGGATGATTAGATAGATTGGTTTCTAATGAATAATCCACTTGCTCGATTGATTGACTGATGCCTTGAGATGATTGATAACCCCTTGTTTTTAGAAGGGGAGGGTTGCAATGTCCCCCTTGATAGTGAGGGTCAAGGTTATTGTTAGTGGTCATTGTTGCTATGAATTAGAGGAGAAAAATCCTCCTTGATGAAATGGAAACTAACTTCCATTTGAATTATTTTTATATCTCATTGTTCATAAATTATTTACAAGAGGAAGTTCAATTATGGTTCTCTTAGATTCATGTGATGACCTACATATAAGTCTTTAGTAGCAGGGCATGATATAACAACTTTCATGGCTTTTAAACCATGAAATGTATAGGGATAAGGATATTAATGGGCCAAGCTAAGCCACCCTCGGCTTGAGATTGACTCATTTAAGTTTTTTAAGGATCTTGAGATCAACTTTAACCTCTTATATAAGGCGTGATCTCAACTTATACAAGTCCTACAAACAACTTAACTCGGATCATTTATAATGAAAAAATGAAATTGACTTGGTTAAATTTGAGCATGACTTAACTCATTTGTAGGCTCATTTAACTATTTAGCTTGTGTTAAATATATTTTGAACTAAGTTGATTTAGTCCACTTAAAAAATGAAGTAATTACAAGATAAATTATTATGGCTCATCTAAAAGCTAAATAAACATATATGATTTGATACCAAAACTTAGATTTTTTAATTAGATCCCAAAATGCATAGAATTTCATGATAGGAAGATATTTATAAGTCTATAAGAAGCTTATAAATGAGCTAGTTCATGAGCCTTATATAAATATAGTTGCCTTATGAACAAACAAGTTGAGTTAATCTTAGCTTGAATTTAACTTGCTTACTAAACAAACCAAAGACTGAGGCCTAAGTTTAACTCATTTAACAAGATGAATGATTTGGACAAAAACCTTATTGATTTGAGCCAAACCAAATTATGAGCCAAGTCTATTATTTTACATCCCTATATAAGGATGCCTTTGGATATTTTATGGAGTAAATAGGGTAGTGATCCTATTTTTTCCCTCCACGCTCATCAATAGAATGATCAAGAAATCATATAAATTTACCCTTAAAGAACATAGGTAACTGAGACACGAGATCAACAATATTTACTTGAGAGTCATATGATTCAGAACCTTTTTCCATCAAGCACAAATCATTTATTTGAGCACTTTGTATTTGTTTTTGTTACTAATATTGTCACTAATTCTGTTCCTTAGATAATATGTGGTGAAGTGTAGTAAGAAAATTATTTTCCTAGGTAAATTGATAGTCCTCTTATTCTTCCTTTGACTCATATGCTCCCCACACTAAGATAATCATTACATTTTTACACTCCTTATTACCTATTTCTTTTTTATCCTTTGAATTCTCCTTATCCTAAATTGGACACTCTCTTATCATATGAATTTTACCAAAGAAGGTTACCTTGAATAGGCTTTCTATATTGTTCTTGAAAAAGTTGTTGAGTTGATTTGCCAGTTTGATTAGCTATCTTCGACATCATCATCTTCTTCTTCTTCGTCCCTATTTTCAACTTTGAAGGTTGTTCCATTAATCTTGTTGGACATTTTGGAAGCTTTTGATTTAATTATAATTGCATGGCTTATAAGATATCTAATGAATTACTATAAAGAATTTTTAGTGAGGACTTTTTTTTTTGAATCGTTGTGACCTAAGGTAGCCACTATTTAGAGATGATTCTAAGGTTCTTTCCTATCAAGTCCTCTATAGTGAATGCTTTTTTTTTCAGGATATTTGAGTTCATTAGTGATGTGAGTAAATCTTGTGAACATTTCCTTTATTTTCTCATCCTTCTCCATGAAAAATAATTCACATTTATATATTTGGAAATCAATTCTAGAACTTTTTACCTTAATTGTTCCATTATGTACAAGTTAAAGTGCATCTCATAGTTGTTTCACATTTCATATGAAAATTCTCTATCATGGTCATTGTGTAGTTTTGAAAGTCATAACATCCATATATATTTTACATTCTTCTCTTACTTTTGATAGTCATTATTCATTCCATTGAATGTGGGCATTGTAGAGTTCACCCAATCTTGAGAATATACATGAAATAATATATTCTAGAAGTCCTCTAGATGTTAACTTTATAAGAATAACTCATTTTGATACCAATTATTATTCACATATATGATCAAGATATGGTGGACTAATTATAATCAAATTATTAAAATTCTAGTGGAATAATGAGTTTTTAAAGCTCTTTTCAACCTGGATACTAAAGCAAATTTAGTATATGATATTGTATGATTTTAAACATGGTCTAATATTATGAGACCTAGTGATAGAGTGTGCATTTGTTTCTTCTTTAGAGTTATAGAAATATATGTTAAGATTGAATACACATGCTTTTATGTTGTTTGACCAACTCTTGTCTATATATATGACAAGTTTAACTTCATTATCTTTCTACCATGATATTAATTGTTACAATCCCAACACCTAAGCCTATCTCTAGATTGAAGACCCATCAATTAACTCTAGTTGAGCTACCCTAATTACAAATATATTATTGTTGTCAAAGTACACTCATACCCCATATAGTCTTAACTCTAAGCACTCTCAAAGATTAAAATTTCAAAAGCTAATTGTTCCTCACATGCTCAATTACAAGATGTTTCTCGAAAATAATTATATGCTTATGCTTGATCTTGTTTAATGCTCTTTTCCCCATAAAGCTAGATTATTTCTTGTTCAAATTTTTGTGTGCTCTTACCTTGAATGTTGAGGTAGTATTTTGGTAAGAAACATTATTTTCCAAAATATTTTATTTGGAAACTTTTCTCAAATTTAATCTTTTTAGCTCACAAAATTAATTTATACTTGAGTCTCTAAATTTGTGAATAATATTTGATTCATTAAGGGAGTTATGAATTCATGAGACATCTTTTCCAAAATACATTAGAAACTACTCTATAAAATAATTTGTGTAGGAGAGTATCCTAAAATATTTGATTTTCTTTTTTCAAAAATATTACACAAATATTTCTAAAAAATCTTTTTATAATACTAAAAATTATTTTCTTGGATAGTTATCTCAATTAGTATAATATCTGTTAGATTTTTTGATATAGAAATATTCTCTGTGTCAATTCTTTTGTAAGTGATACACTTTAACAATACTAGATTAAATATGGTATGATATGTTCAATCTTTTTTTTTGTTACTCTATCTGAATCCACTAAATATTTTTTAAGCACTTGCATAGACTTCCTTCATGAAAATTTAGTATTACCTTCATACTTGAAGAGTTTATGAGTGTGTTGTAGTATAGTTCTAGTCTTCATGTATCTAATGTGAATATCTCGACATTGATCCTCCATGGGTTTCTTTGTTGATGTATTCACTTTCAAGTCAACTTACACTAAAAAAAACCCCTTAAATTCATAAATCCCTACTTGTCTACACCATCCAAGTAGAGTAAATACCAAAATAATAATAATAGAGGGGATCAATAAACATACTAGGGGCTTTGATGAAGAGCATCTAAAGATGATCCACAAGGTATTGATTTGGCATACTTATTTTTGGAGTCAATTATATTGTTTATTTTTTATGATAATTCTTTGATTAACTTTAATGATATTACCTTAAGTCATTCTTGCAAGTATGTAACATATTTGCAAAAGATGATCAAATCATATAAAAAGTCAATATACTTACGATTTCCACATGTTACAAGCTATCGTAAAGGAAGCTATGTTGTGCATAAAAGTCAAAGTTAAAAAGACCTAGTAAACCTTTCAAAGTCAAAAACATTATCTTGATTAGGATTTTTATAAATTATTTTCATATAATCTTAGCTTACTTTATTTATAATAGTCTTGTTGAACCATGTATTATATAGGATATAGATACATCATAATATTAGTTATGTGCTAGTTAGTTATTTGTATGTCATGTGGCTAAACCAGTGTGCTAGTTAGCAATTTCATAACCCCTATATAAGCATGTGTGTCGACATCCCTTGTAACATTTTGGATAATTTTTGATATTGAAATATAACACAAGTAAATACTTGGATAATTCTCTCTTTGTGATTGAATACCCATTCTAAGAATATTTAGAATAATCTTAGATTAGCGATATTCAAATTGGTTTTCTTTTATTCTTTTTGAATTCTTTGATTTCTTGGTGGAATTTCCTAATTCCTCATTTGAAGATAAATCAAACGATCCTATAATTTAATTCCTTTCACACCAGTCTTCATTCTCCCTGAAGATTTGCGTCAAATTTGGTATCAAATCCTTGACTTGGTTTTATTCCTTTGACACAAGTGCAACATCCTTATTTTACTCCTATTCCAAAACCTTTGCTTTTCTATTATTCTTTCACATGTTTGTTTTTCTTCCAGTAGTTTTTGTAATACCCTAAAAACTTGCTTAGCCTAATCCTGTGTTATTAACACCCTAATTTGATTCTAATTTTAAGAAATCTTACTTTAGCTTTAACCTAATTTTTTAATCCTAAAACTTTAAATGAATTTAAAACCTTGACTTAGACAAATCATAATTCTTAAACCAAAAATCAAAACTTGCTAAAATTATTGCTAATCCTAACCATTTTAGCTAATCAAAAATCACCTAAACTAACCCCTAATTATTTTTCTCTTTTCCCTTTTCTTTTCTTTTTTCTCCCTTCTCCATTCAGTCTAAGCCGCAACAATTGAAATTGTTGCAACTTGCACATGCAACTTGACTTACCTTCCCCACTTGCGCCATCACCTCTTGCAGACATCCATCACCCATTGCCTTGCTTCCTTTCTTCTTTTTCTTCTAATACTTCTGCTCCCTTTTCTCTACCTGACCTACATACTCTATTTTTCCTGCCGTTTTACTTCTCATGCAACATATCTACATATAACAACCACCACCCTCACCCTATGGCTACTACCCTACTCCTCACTATCCTCTGCAACCGTCAAAATTAGCATCATCACCCTCATCATCATCGTCTGCCCATCCCCTTGCATTTTTTCCATTTACGCACACATGGCCATATATATATATATATATATATATATATATATATATATATATATATATATATATATATATATATATATATATACTACACACTCTTCTTCCCTCCTCTTTGGTTTGCCTCCATATTGCCCATCTTTGTGTCTAAAGCTCTACCCGATAACCTCCTCTTCCTTCTTCTTTCTTCCTTATCTTTTATTCTTCTTCTTCCTCCCTCTTTCCCCTATTTTTAGCTTGCACACCACCCATTCCACCACAATGCACCACCTCGGCCACCACTCACAACCCATTAGCCAGTAGACCAACCACCAAGGCCACCCCAACCTTTCCAAACACCATCGCCGCTGACCACCTTCTCTTTTCCCTTCTTCTTTCTCTCATCCATCACATTTTTACAAAGCACACAACCTATGTAAGGCTGTGCAACACTAAAATTTCCTATTGCATGCTCGTGTAACCTTGCACCGCCTGATCGTGTGTGATCTTTTCTCTTGACTAAGGCTGCACCGCTTGTAGCATAGCCATACAACTTCTCATTTTCGGTATTTCACCTCTATTTTATCCCGAAACCTTGTCCAAACACCACCAAATTTTCACCATAGCTCCACTATACATTCAACCACACTCCACACAACCCAAGTGTGCTAATTACTCTAGTTAATTCTCTAACATTTTTCCCATTTAATTTTAGTTAATTTTGGATTATTTTTGTGTTATGTTATATGCTAATATGTGTGTTGGTTGTGTTAATGTAAGGTGTTTGAAGAAATTGAGTGAAGGTTAACTGGGTGAATCTTGATTATTTCTTTTGCTTGGATAAGAGGTAAATCGTACCCTTCTACTAAGATGTGAGATCATATGGTAACACATAAAGTTTGTTTTGAGCTTAGGGTATGATTTATGCCTCATTTTTAGAGGAATATATGTATGTATTTTACTCTGGAATTTTTATAATAAAAATGCAAGTGTTATGATTAGGCATGTATGTAAATGGCATAATACTAAAAATTTAGCATATTTTAAACATATTAATTGATTGATAATATATGCATGAGTGTTTTGTTAAATAAATTACATATGCATGCCTAGGGTTTGTTAGAGTTTGAAATCCTACAACCTTATAATGTAATTTACCATGATAAGTGTACTACAATTGCCTTTACATAATAACTAGGGTTGAATTAAATAGTATAAAGCATGCATGCATGATCAAGGTTAGTATGCAATAAATGTTAATCGCATGTTCTAGAGTTGAGGTGTTTCCTTACCTACACCATGATGTTAATTACCCTGTTGAGTGACATAATATGCTATAGATTTATACGTATGTGTTATATGGAATATATGTCACCTTAGAAATGCATGATTTAGGATGTAGATGTAATTTACTAAATGCATGAAAAGTAGATAATATAGTCAGTCACTAAGATGGACATATTATTCACATGCTACCATATCATGCATAATTATCCTTTAGCATTTTTATCACAAAGGGCTTGTAATAATGTTGCTTGATATGAAATAAGATAAAATGGTAAAATTAGGGGTTTATGGGCATTTTGGTCATTTCGACTTAATACACCTTTTATGAATAACTAGATATGACCTTAGGGTTTACCTTAAATAATTAGAAATAAAGGAAAATGGATAAGTATAAAAAGGAAATTTTTGTGCAATGTGTGGTATCTGTGGTCACCCTATAAAATACTAATAATTAAATTGGAAGACCTCAAATTTGGGAATGGTTGTTCTCTAGGGATAACTACCTTAGAGACGAGGTAGGAGCCCTTGGTTTGTTTAGTTTCACTGGTGTGTCAGTCATGCCCTAGTGAGGCTCTAGTCTACTATATAGGTGACCTATGGGCCCTATAGGGGGTATCAATACTTAAGGATTAGGTGACCTAGGTGTGGAGGGTATTGTGCTGCCTTATGCACTAGTATGACTAGAGTGTTGTTATGCCTCTGGGATGGATGGTTGGAGGATACTGTGTTACCTTGTGTGCCTGTATGATCGATGTACTTTTATGTCTATTGGTTATTATTATATCCCTTCTCAAGTAACTAAAATTGGAAATAATCATTATGTGAAGATTTTAATGGGTTATTATGGATTTAATGTTTTTGGTAGCTGCCGTTGCATGCTACATGTTTTGATATGAGATTTAGTATTTGCCTTTGCGCTCTACCTTGGTATCTGGAATTTATATGGATGGTTATGTCAGTAGTTTCCTTAGTTCCCTACCTTGGCATTTGGGTTCCTTTTGACTATATCAATTGTGTCTATTTTATGATCACATGCTTCCTTGATATACCTATGCTATGTTCTTTTTCTGCCTCATGTGGCCTTATATGTTGGTGTTAGTGTAATGATTTTCTCAATACTGTAGAAATAACGGGTTCCATTTCTCAGTCCCCTACCTATTCAATGAGTAGTAATGACCTTGCAAGAGTACTTAGAGGGTTTAGCTTGATGGCTTCTAGTAGAGAGTTGAGAGTTAGGATTATCCGGTGTTTGCTCTAACATCATTTGATTTAGATATTTCGTGGACTCTTCTATCCCTTATTATTTCTCCTTTTGTTATATTATGACTATTTTGCCTAATCTTTTTGTATTTATCAAGACAAAATAAATTTTTAATCTCTATTTTGTTCTAGCGTTATAAATGTTGTTTAAGTAAAGTAATGTTTTAGTCTTAGCACTTAGTATAAGGATGGCAGCGGATGCTAGGCTTATACTAAGTGTGGCGGTAACACCCATTATTTTTTTTAGTTAACAGTTTCGCAAAATGAAAATTTTAAGTAGTAAAATTACAGGTGTTATAGTTTTCTACCATTCATGTCCATGCATTAACATTGTTGAGTGTATATTCGACTAGGATTGTATATCTTCAACCTTTATTTTGAAGACCATTAAGTGAGATTAGTATATCTTCAAAGTTATCTTCGAATATTCAACTTCAAGGATTGAAGATACACAGTAGAAGCCTAGTACTTCCTTAACCAAGTGTAGTAGATCTTTAATCAATCCTTCACATCTTCAATCTATCCTTCTTAATCTTCAGCATGAGGTTGAATATCAACTATCTTAGGTGCATATCTTTGACACTTGAAGGTAAGTGTTCAAACATCTATGTATTTCCTTTATATTTTTATAACTTGATTCTTAACTTTTCTTAGTTACATTTGAATCTTAAAAATCTTTTAAAGTGTTGAGTGGTTTTTAAGTGTTGTATTGTGTGTTTTCTCTTCTCTTATTTTGTGATTTGTAAGTTTTTATTTTGACATATTCATGTCACATTATACTTGGTTTTATTCTTCTTCTTCTTCTTCTTCTTCTTCTTCTTCTTCTTCTTCTTCTTCTTCTTCTTCTTCTTCTTCTTCTATTGTTTCTTTAACCTTTACCACAAATAGAGAAGAATTTATCTTCACTTGTGTTCAATTATCATCTAACATTTATGCTATCTTTTGAGTTCTTTCTTTGAGCAAGACACTTCTTACTCTTTATCAAGATTGTCTTGAAGTTTATTAAGATTGTCTTGAAGTTCATCAAGATTTCTTGATAACATCTTGAATCATTTCTATTTTGTTTATCTAACCTTTTTTAGTGAAATATTATTTCAAGAACATAGGCATGACTTCAAGAAGCAAATTTCAGCAAAATTTTTGGAGTGTGTCAAGTGTGGCTTGGAGTAATATTCAAAAATGGGTGAAGAGGTTTCCATAAAGACAATGTATGACACTCTTTAAAAAATTTCAGCAATTATCCATGAAACTAATGCACAATTGCAAAAAAATTCCTTCCATTCAAAGCTAACTACAAAGATTGAATTAAGAGTAGCCAACCAAGAGACTCTTCAACAAATGTACAATACCATAAAGGCTACAAATGATCAAGTAGAAGGCATGGTTAGGAGGGAAGTCTAAGATAGAGGTAGTTAGCTAAATGCTAGGATGGAGTATGAAAAGGGATCAAAAGAGAATGGATCAAATGATTTAAGCTACAATAGAAGTGGCTATGCAAACCATCAACAAAGATACTGTAACACCCCCAAAATTCACTCCTGAAATTTTTTTTAAAGAATAAAGCGGAATCTAGAAGAAAATTTGGAGAATGTTACCGCCACATCTAACACAAGATAAATGTTCATCATATATCTCATGCTAGATGCAAGGCTACAACTTATCGAATAAAATTCCAAACAACGTCTATGCCGTGAGGATAAACTCCCACAAGGAAATATCCACAGGCAGATGGCAAGTGAATAGATTCACTAAATAAAATCATCGCTGAATCAATCAGCGGAACCTGTGAAATAAATCAGAATTTTAAAAGCTTATCAGAGTATGAGGAATTAAAAGCCAATTACAATGCCCTTGCTATTTTAAATACAACACTTGAAACTTCCAAAAATAAATACAGTCAAACAAGACAAATTCCGATATATCAAATTTTGGATTGCCTACTCTCTCAAACCAAGCCTTCCACCCAAATACAATATCCGATCTCAAACCTGCACAAGAGGTCTACTCCCCACCATCAGTGGATCATCACAGGACCCATTCAACCAAGGTAGTATCAGTACGGGTCCAATACTGAGTAAATCCCACTACCCTATCTTATGGGAGAGACGTAAACTATAACATCAAGTGCATATTGAATCATGGTGCATTACGTTGATACAATATTTTGCATACTCAATACCCACATCATAAGTCCTATCATACACACATAATAACATGCGAAACATATGTAACATCCTATTTAAACATGTAAGTGTAGTATGACCAAAATATAAAGTAGCTTATGCGCCTCAGGTAGGAATAATCCATATTATTGACAACTCATTACATGGCCACAATCACATAAGCAGCATGTAGTAATATAGATAATGAAGGCCGACTATGGTTCAGGTAGACTCATTCTTTAGATCTTTGGTAAATATAGTCGATTCGCATCATATTCTTTATCAATTCATGTGAGTGCAGGAACCCCACTATTATAGCCAATGGACCGGAATACATACAGGGCAAAACACTCCTAACCACTATTATTCGCTGGTGGATCGGTCTAGTCCCGACTCACATGATGTTTCACTGTAAGTGCTTAGTGTATTTCCCATGGCTTAGCTTCATTATGTTTGGTTTGTTGAGCACGGAATCCCCCACTATTATAGCCGGTGGACCAGAAATCATGCAGGGCAAAACGCTCTTGGGCACTATTATTCGCCGATGGACCGGTCTAGGTCCGGCTCAACATCTTCCTCTTTAAGTGATTAGTGTCTTAACATATCTTATTTGAAATTATTTTACCCTTGACATGCATGGCTAACTATATCCACACTTATCCTCCCAAGAGGACCCATCCCATATCTTGGGACTCTTGCACCCCTTATCACACCTTGATATCCATTCCCCTTTACACTTACACATAATGAAAACCAACTCCTAAGGGTGTGGGTTAAGGCCTAACACCTCGTGACATCAGACTCCACCCGCTATTAGCCTCTAGGGTTTCCCTTGAAACCCTAATTGGACCTATGTGGCCCAACTTCCTCTTACTTCACTGCCATTTATTCATTTATCCTCAAACACCTCATCTCATTTAGGTTCAATCCCAAATCATATCACTTTACTCATTGATTTCGTAGGTGATCGAAAACCCTAGTTAGCCACTCCAAACCCTAGTACATTTCTTCCCCCACAAGTAATCTCTCTACTTCTCACCTAACATTACTTACTTCCCATGGCACCTATACTCATCGCTCGTATATTAAATTTCCACTCTTAACCCATTACTCTACTCTTCCTTAATTGTTCTTACTTCCACATTTTCCCCCATTTTATTCTTTCACCCCACATCATATTATTAATATCCTAGCATGCATGTCCTAGAGGGTCACGTCATAAAATATCATAAACACAACAGAACAATCATTACACATATGTCATAAGGAATTCATATAAGCATACCTCAACCCCAAGCTGCGCTACAAGTAATTAGTCATTAAAAATATAAAGTACACAACATGGCATAACACATGGTACACAAGGCACATAACACAAACATAGTTGTTCTTAGCCACATCCTTACGAAACACCCATAAGTGGAGGTAAGTAGAGACTTACCTAAATCCGAAGCTAGCTAAGCGAGATAAGAGGGAGAGAGAGATCACTAGCCCGAGGGTCCACAATAAAGCTTTCCTAGATCGCCGATAGAAATTGAAAACTAAGTTAGAAACTATCCTATCAATCAATAATTCAATTATTATAATTAAATCGACACAAAGAGACACAAATGATTTTTCTTGGAAAACGTGTCCAAAACCTAGGACTTAAGAGCATAGCTCTATTAAGATTTAAAGTCAAATATTACTCAAATCGATTTAAATACATATCACTTAAAGTGTTTTAAATTGATTTGGAAGCTAGGGAAATGACGATAGAAGATAAGTTATTTTTTTTGAAAATGATTTACTAGTTAGGTTTTACAACCTAGAAGACAAACCAACCATTTGTATAGAACCAAATCCAAACCGATTAGATTAAAACAGAATTCAAATGATTTAAAACCCAAAGGCATAAATCGATTAGATAAAAGACTCATAGCAAAAATCAATTTTATAAAACCATCCCCAAAGACTAGGGTTTTTAATGCCCAAACTACAAACCAACTAATTAACTTCTACTATCTCAATTTGATAGCTTAAGAGTATGATTAAACTAATTTTAAATAAATCTAGATAATCAACTTCAACAAAACAATATTCCGATTAGCCAATTCAAGATGATCCGTTTTCAAAATTAGGGTTTTAAAGCCCACGGCACAAACTCAGGTAGTTCAAATCAATTGATTCCAATTAAAGGCATTAAAATGTAATTAGGATCATTTCAACTATTTCTATAAATTTAATTTTAGGAAAACAATTATACGTATGATCAATTTCATAATTTCACTTGAAATCTAGGGTTTAGGCCCAAAAATGCAATTCAGTTGAATTCTATTAATTTAATCAAATTGAATGTTTAGAAATGCAATTAAACACATTTTATAACATATCAAATAATCAATTGATAAAAACCAATAAAAGAAATACCCAATTTAGTACAATTAGGGTTTTTGAGCCCGGAATGCAAATCCGATCAATTCTTGCTAAAATATATAAATTGACGATTCAGAAATTTAATTAAATATATTCTAATATAAATTATATAGTTAATTGAATAAAACAACTTGATTTCATAATCCAATTTAGTCCCGCAAGAGTTTTGACCTAAAAATCCAATTTCGATTAATTACGCACAATTTTCCCAAATCAACACTTCCGATATGAAATTAAATACATTTCAAATAATATTATAAAATCAATTGAGTGGAACGACTCAATTACGTGACCCAATTTCATCACACACGAATTTTGACCTAGAAATCAAATTCCGATAAATTTCTTAAATTGACGGTTCTGACATGAAATTAGATACATTTTAAAACATATTGTATAATCAATTTATCAAAAATTGCTAAATCAGAAGAATCCAAAAAATTCGGGCATAACTCGGCCAAAAATTCAATTTTCCATAATTCCAACCTAAACCATATGATTAACTTATCCAAAACAATCTCACAACACATATATACATTATCAAACAATTAATTTATCTTATCACCAGCTAAATCATACTCAATTAATCAAATCCATATTAGGGTTTTTCATAAATTTATACCAAACGAAAATCAACAAATCGGAGTAAGGGAAGGCCGAGGAAGCTTCATCGGAGACCGCCGGTGGTCAGCGACGCTCGACGGAGCCAGACGGTGGCGGCGTAGCCTGCATTTGCTGCTCCTGCGTGCAGTTGCTATGGTGGCTCTACTTCAGTTGCTGCTGCGGCTGCCGCGCGATGTCGGTTGTAGGTTGTGGTCGGCGGTGGCTGGGGAGGTCGACTGGAGCAGGGAGGAGCTGGGGAGAATGAGGAGGTGAGGGAGGCTGGGGCTTAGGGCTGTGAACATGGGGTAAGGGTCAGGAGCCAAGAAAGAGAATAGAAGGGAGAGAAGAGAGAAAAGGAAAAGAAGGGGGTCGGGAATCGGCTGATAGTTTTTTTTATACAAATACAATTATAAAATAAAATACCGAATATCAAAAATTATTATTGGAAGAATTTTATCTAAAATTTATTTAACGAGAATTATTTCATAAAAATGCGAAAGTTTGAGATCGATAAAAAGCTATATACTGAATTTCAGAAACATTTTCAGAAAAATTTACCAACGAACATAAAAATCTGTACTATTTACGGAAATATATTATAAGACCTCGAAAAATTATTTAAAAGCATATCATAAAATATTTAAGTCAAATTCTAATAAACCGAGACCAATTTTAATAATTTCCAAAATCGGTTTTCCACAAACTAGAAAAAAAAACGTAAAACATAAGAAAATTAATTTCGGGAAGAAATTCCTAAATAAGTTCCGAAAATCTTTTTAATTTAAAACTTTCCGAAAATATTAATGATTTCCAAAAACGAATAAATTTAAAGTCGAAGATATTTTCTACAGATAAAATCATTAAAATAAATTTAACTATTTAAACAGAAATTCTATAATTTAAATAATATATTTCGTTAACGAAATATAACCCCAAAATAAAGTCGAAATCACATGACGAAGTTATAATAAAAATGAATCTAAAATATTAAAAATCAAAACACGATAAGGAAAGGGAATACATATTTTTAACCGAAAATCAAAATCATAAGAATATATTAAATCATTGTTGTGAGCGAATTTATCTAGAATGGTTCGCAACAACAACGATTAATTAAATTCAAATATAAATTCTAAATCGTCGATAAATCCATAAAACAAATCGAAATTAAAATAATTAATTGTTTACATCAAATTACGCTAATAAAATCATTAAACTTAATAAATTTGGATTTTAAAAATATGGGGTATTACAGATACAATCAATTCAAAGACAACAGTATAAAATTTGACCTTCCTAATTTTTATAGTGAATTAGATTTTGATTTATTTTTTGAATGGTTGTATGAAATGGAAGAAATATTTGAAGTTAGGGAGTATGATGATGATCATAAGTATAAATTTGCAACTCTTAAATTCAAAAAGTTTTTTAGGTTTTGGTATGATAATTTTAAGAGAACTCGTGATAAGATAAAAGTAAAACGAAGCCTTGGGAAAAGTTATAGAAACACGTAAGGAAAAAATTTATACCTAAAGAGTGTGAGTAAGAGATGTATATCAAATTGACTACTCTTAGGCAAGGGCTTCTTAGTGTATAGGAATGCACTAGGAAATTTGAGAGAATAGTGCTCTTATGTGATATGCAAAAAAGAAAAGAATAAAAGTGTGCTAGATGCTTCAATGGCCTTAACAACTTGATTAGGGAAAAAGTTGAAATGGTTGCCTATGATTCTCTTGAGGATTTGATTAAGTTAACTTTAATATGTGAAGGACAAACTAATTCTACCAAAGCTTATCAAAATACAAGTGCTTCAACTTCCACATCCAATAAAAATAATTATAATGCATCTACATTAAATTTTGGGATACCTAACTCTTCAACAAAGGATAATAAAATTAACCCTAACCGAGATGATGAAGGTAAAACAAAATTTAATAAAATGTTCACTAAATAATTCTTTAAGTGTAAAGGGTATGGTCATTTTGCTAGGGAATATCCTAATCTAAAATTCTTGACCTTGAGTGAAATTGAAATCTTGGAACCATATATTGATGACTATGAATTTTAAGCTGAATCTAATGATGATGTCTTAAGTATGTATGAGGAAGATGGAAATCCTTATTTTTTTTTTACTATAAAGGGCATTAAAAACATAAAAGAATGATCAATTTACACAAAGGGATTAAAATTTTAAAACTAATTGTAGAATTGGTGATAAAGTTTATTGAGTCATCTTAGATAGTGGTTCTTGTACAAATATTACTAGTGAAAAAATGGTCAAACAACTAGGACTAGTTACTACTATACATTTAAAACCATATTCCTTGTAATGGATTAATAAGGACAAAGGAGCTAAGGTGACTAAATAAACATTCATTTCTTTTGGCATTAGTGATTATCATGATAAAGTGTTGTGTGATGTTTTATCTATGGATCCTTGTGGTATTTTATGTGGTAGACCATGTCTATATGATCGTAAGATAACTCATGATAGTGTAACTAATGAATATTTGGTATTAAAGGATAAAAAGAAATATAAGTTGAAACCATCCCAATGTGATTATGTATCATTACCCGAGGTTAAAAAGAGTTGTTTTTACATAAGAGGGAGATGATTAATTGCATTGTGGAAGAGGGTGTTTATTATGACTTGTAGCTAAGTTATCTTAATTTGGGGAGAAAATTCTAACAATTAAAATCTTGCTAATTTTCTTAATGAATATACTGATGTATTTTAAGAAGATTTACCTCCTGGACTCACCACCTATTAGGGGTATTGAACATGCTATCGATTTGATACCGAGGATGCCTTTATCTAATATACAAGCCTATAGATGTATTCTAGAGGAGGCTAAGGAATTACAAAGAAAAATTCATGAGATAATAAATAAGGTTTTCATGAGAGAGGGCAAGAGTCCTTGTTGTGTACCTACCTTACTAGTTCCTAAAAGGGATGGTACTTGGCATATATGCATAAATTCGAGAGTTGTGAATAATATAACTATCAAGTATCGTTTTCCTATGCCAAGATTAGACAAAATGATTGATGAGTTATGCAATGCAAGAATATTATGTAAAATAGATTTATGAAGTGGTTTCCATTAGATGCAGATTAGGGAAGGAGATGAATGGAAAATAACGTTTAAAACTAAGTATGGTCTCTATGAATGGGTCGTTATGCCTTTTGAGTTATGTAATGCACCTAGTTATTTTATGAAACTTATGAATGAAATTCTTTATCCTTTCCTAGGTGACTTCATTATAGTTTATTTGGACAATTACACTTGTATATAGAAAAATTGAATATGATCATCTTCTACATTTGAGGAGGTTATTTGATAAACTCAGGGAAACTAAGCTATATGGAAAATTAGAAAAGTCGGATTTTATGATTTCAAGAATATTTTTCCATGGTTTTATTATTAGTGCTGAGGGTATTAAGGTTGATCCTTTAAAAATACAAGCTATTCAAGAGTGGCTTATTCCCTAAGACATACATCAAGTAAGAAGTTTTAATGGATTAGCTAGTATTTATAGGAGATTTATTATAGATTTTTTTACTATAGTTGTACCTATTATTCAACTCATGAAAAGAGGAGACTTTTTTTTAGGGAAAAGAAGCCCCTAAAGCTTTTGATACTCTCAAGGATAAATTATGAACCAGTCCTATATTATCTATTCCTAATTTTTACCTACTTTTTTAGGTAACTTGTGATGCGAGTGGAGTAGGAATGGGAAGAGTTCTTTCTTAAGAAAAGAAGCCTATAACATACTTTATAGAAAAACTAAATGGAGCTAGATTAAAGTATTCTACTTATGGTAACTAATTATTTGTCATTATACAAAGTTTAGAAACATGGAGTCATTATTTGAGGCTTAAACCTTTTGCACTACATTATGATCATGAGAGTTTAAAATATCTGCATGATTAAAAGAAAGTAAGTCCTAGACATACAAAGTGGACAAGCTTCTTGCAATCCTTTGTGTTCTCTATTAAAAACTTGGATGGTAAATAAAATATAGTGGCCAACAATCTTTCTAGGGGATCTATCTTAGTTATCATGCTAGATGCAAAATTATTAGGATTTAAAATGTTAAAAGAGTTGTATCCTAATGAAGAAGGCTTTCAAGAAGAATATCAATTGTGTAATAAAAAAGGAAGTTATGAAAATTATACTATACTAGATGGTTTGTTACTTAAACTTAATGTTTCAAGGACATTTAATATGGGTGATTTGTCTCCTTATTTTAATGATGTCAATTTGAGAACAAATTCTTCTTAGTTTGGGGAGAATGATGTAGGAGCATCAAAAGATGATTCTCAAGGTATTGATTTGGCATACTTCTTTGTGGAGCCAATTATATTGTTTGTATTTGATGATAATTCTTTGACTAACTTTAATGATATTTCCTTAATTCATTCTTGCAATCATGTAACATATTTATAGGAATATGATCAAATTATATAAACAATCATAATACGGAAGATTTTCACTTGTTACAAGCTATTGCAAAGGAAGGTATGTTGTGTATGAAAGTCAAAGTCAAGAAGAGCTAGTCAACCTTTCAAAGTCAACAACATTATCTTAATTAGGATTCTTGTCAATTGTTTTCATGTAATCTTAGCTTACTTTGTTTGTAATAATATTTTTGAACCATGTATTATAAAGGATATAAATACATTGCAATACTAGTTATGTACTAGTTAGTCATTTGTGTGGCATATGGCTAGTTAGCAATGCCATAACCCCTATATAAGTATGTGTGTCGACACTCCTTGTAACATGTTGGATAATTTTTGATATTGAAATATAACACAAGTAAATACTTGATTAATTCTCTTATTGTGATTGAATACCCATTCTAAGAGTATTTGGAATAATCTTAGATTGTTGATATTCAAATTGGTTTTCTTTTACTCTTTTTTGAATTCTTTGATTTTTTTGTTGATTTCTTGTTTGAATTTCCTAATTCCTCCTTTGAAGGCAAGCTAAACGATCCTACAATTCACTTCCTTTCACACCAATATTCATTCTCCTTGAAGATTTTTATCAATCTTCATTAAGGAATCAATTTGAAAATAAAGAAAAATTCATCGTGTTTCATGGGCACAATTACTCTTACAAAAGAAGCCATGTAATGCGGATAACGAGCTTCCCACCTCAACAATAAGGCGCGGATCATGGGAGGTCCATATCAAGAAACAATGAGCTTTTATCCAAATCACTTTAGAGAAAAGTATGGTGCAAACTCAAATGGCTCATCTAACTTGGAACACCTTTATTTTTACTACCAGTCTTTTTTAGTTTAAAGGGAATCATATAAGTAAAACAATGGGTGTTTCTACAACACTTCATAATTATGATCTCCCCTAAGTTCCTTACACTAAGTGTTAAGTTTTTTTTATATACTAAAACTAATAAAATAATGGAAATAAAAGAAATAATGATATAAATAAAAGAGTTGTAGAAAGTAACAACTTCTGGTACAACAACAATACTTAACATAATACACAAGGTGAGGGACATATGAGTATAAAAAGAATAACCAAAAAAAAAATCAAATGGTAAAGCTCTAGTTAGCCCTAACTCTCAGTCCCAAAATCTTACTCATCAGAAGAGACCTTAATCCATTAATCATGTTCACTCTTGTATTCTCATTCATTTCTTATAATGCTCATGAGCATTTGAAAAATGTAGTATCAATATGACATTTCATAGTGAGTAAACCACAACACCTCTATAGAGATAAAATGCTTACATAATCATATAATACACAACAAACATAAGATCAAGTACATAAAGCATAAAATTATAAGGGATAATGATAAATACATACACACACACACACACACACATATATATATATATATATATATATATATATATATATATATATATATATATATATATATGATATCATGGAACACTTATGATAACAACAATTCATTCATGAACATAATAATAAGACATATGATCAACATGATTATGACAAAACTCAACACTGATTAATTCAATTATTATTATATTATGGTGATCAAACCAATATAATTTAAATATTTAGAGAAGATATATATCTCTATCTAGGGCAATGATCACCTAGAAAATGCTACCAAAACACTTAATTCTAGTGAAAATCTCACCAAGGAAGCCACACAATATAACAATCACCTAAATCAAAAACCTTAGTACCTAAGTCCTTAAGTATGTATACCCTTTATAGGGTGTACATAATACATATAGATTATAAGTGGGACTTTCATCCCAAAGGAAAAACTTATACACTTCAGGGCCTGTGTTTAAGGCATGGGATCCTCACCCCAACTCATTTCCTTTTCACTTTAAGTGATTAATATTTTATTCAAGGTTATCATGCTGAGAAAAATATGGATACTAAGATTCATACTTAATCAATTTAACAACTCTAATCAATCCAACTTAGCTATGGGTCACAACAACACCATGCCATAGAAGACCTAAGGTTAGGCATTAAGTCATAACCTAAATTCTTTGCCAATTCAATTTAATTTCAACACTTAGGCTTTATTATTCTTAAGAGTCGTTATAAAGTCAACCATAAAAGATATGGTTAACAATTAAGTTAAATAATACCATCCTAAGTCTAATTATTCAACACTTATACATAATTAGCTACTTATGAACAAAATGCTCTCGTATGTTAATTATCCAATGTTAGGATTTAAGTCCATGTGTGGGAGGCTAGAGAATATCTACAATAAAGAAAAATGAAGATAATGAGAGTATTTAAAGGATAACTTGGGTGGGGAATGTATGAGAACATGCTTGTATCAATAAGTAGAGAAGAAGAAGTGAAATAAAAAGATAAGGCTTAAAATGGGGGTTTTATGCCAACTAATGCATCAAGGGGCAGTTAATGGTCTTGGTTCATTGCAATGTGGAATTTTTAGCTCACTTTTATTCATATATTTTTTAACGAGGTTAGTTCCATCTATAACTTATATATTTTAATTTGTTATAAAATATTTCATTGCCTATATAAATGACTCTATCATATATAATAATAATTATTATATATAGGGTTCACATAATGAGGTATAAGGAGAAAGAATTAAGGGAAAATATTTGGAGTTTCTAGATCTAGAGGTTTTATCTAGAGAAATATCAATTGGGAATAAAGATTCTTTAATTGAGGGGATTAATTAAGAGGTGTGTTTTTGATAATCTTGACGAGATTAATATTTACGTTTTAGTGTTCTTGATTCTTTGTTATTCATTGAGAGGAGAGTAATAAAAGATTTAATTTTGGTAATCACAGTCTTCTATTCTATATATTTTGTTATGATCATTGCATGTTTCCAAAAAAAAAAAGGTAAAAATATTCGGTTTCTGTTAGACATATACATGCAAGTTCATAAGAGGCTAAAAGATAGATAATATATTAGGATGAAGGAAGTTTGTGATGGAATTTTTTTAATGGGACGAACAAATTTACACTATAGAAAATTATGCTCAAGGATGTTCATGTCCAACAAGGATTGCACACAACCTTGAAGGATAAGAAATAAGTGGATTTGGATGCCACCAAGTGGACAAATATGAAGCTATGTGTAACAAGTATGATCTAGTTAGCCCTTACTCTTGAATCAAGTATAATATTCTTTTAGGAGGCGAGTTAGAAAACATTATGGGGAAAATTAGTGAAGAAGTATCTGTTAAATTCATTGGAAAATAAAATAAGAATTTATTTTCCCTTGATATGGCAAAATAAGGCATTTGGAAGATCATTTGAATGTATTCAACTATCTGATCAACCGGTTGAAGAGTTTGGATGAGTCCCTTAAGGATGAGGATTAAGCTCTCTTTTCGCTAGCTTTTCTCCTAAAGAGGTTTATTCTGATGGTGAAAAGCCTATTAATAATGAAGAAGAAACTTTATTTGGAACAAATCATTTTGGTTTTGCTTGAGACTAAGAAAATTGGTAGGATAGGAGAATCTAGTTTAGAGGGTGTATCTAGTATATATTTAAAGAGGGGGATCCAAGAAGGGTAAGAAGAAGTATAACCCAACTATCAATTGTTTTTATTATACAGAAGGAAAAGGATTACACTTGGATTGTAATAAAAGGGTAGGATCTTGGTGGTGTTCTCTTTTTTCATGTGATATATTCACTAAAAGAGGACTACATCTTAGATTTAGGGTTCTCTCAACACATATGTTGCAGGGAAGATTGGTTTAAGTCTTTTAAGCCATGTGATAGGATGTTTATGTCTTTAACCAATCATCACCCAGGATGAGAGGATTGGGAAGTTAGTAGAAGTAATCTATGTTATGAAGCTTGTTCAAGATCTAATTTCCTTGGGAAGGTTGGATGGTGTGGGTTATACTATTAGCAACAAGTAGTAATGTAGGGACTTTCGCTTGAGGGGAGGCATCACCAGTTGAAGAGTGATGCCATATTGATACAATTTGATCATAGATGCATGTACATTTGGATTGAAGGGATGGATTGTCTAAATTGAAGCTCATGTACAATAGGTTAGGGAGCATCAAGAATAGAGGAAAATGAGGATAAGGAGATTATGCATAAGCTGACATGGATGGTGAGTGTCCAAGAACACACACGAGTAGATGAGGAACAAGGACAAAGCAAAATAAAAAGTTAAGGCTCAACACAAGGGTGTCATGTCAGTCAACATGGAAATTTTCATCAACACTAGGGAGGGGGGAAGTCGTAACGTGAGCTTTTTAACTCATTTTCATCCATATATTTTTTATGGAATTGGTGTTACTATACATCTTCTATCTTTTAGTTGGATATAGAATATTTCTTAGCTTATAACAAGGGATATATTGTATAGAGTTATTATTATCCACATGATTCACATAATGAGGTACAAGGAACATAATTAAGGGTGAATAATTAGGGTTCTAGATCTACAAGGAAAATCTCAATTAGGAATATGAATTCTTTAATTAAGTGAATTAATCAAGATGGTTATTCTTGATAATCTTAGTTAATCTAATTGAGTGAATTAATTAAGAGTTTTATTCTTGGTCATCTTGGTGAGGTTAAATATATGAGTTTGAATATTATTTATTCTTTGTAATTAGTGACAATTATAGTAATAAAATATTCATGTTTGGTAATTCTCATCTATAGTTTTTTATAGTTCCTTGTGATCATTTCATATTTTTAACCATTTTTGAAATGAAACTCATAACAAGGCCAATTAAAATATAAATAATCATTTAAAGATAATTGACCAACTTTGTAAAATTTATAAAAAAGATAAAAAGACTAAATTACCCTTATTCACATTAAAAACCTATTTAGCACTTAAAACTGTAACCAGGCATAACTAACATATCATACTTCAAATGCTTACCACATATAATAATACATATAAGAAATGCTTGTTAGGGAAATGACATAAACCATGAAAGAAATACTAAATTACACATAAGTTATTAATTATTCACCTTTAAGGGAGAAAAATCATTTACTCTTAATATGATATTTCCAACATGGATTAAACTTTTAGGGAAAATTTATTTCTAGTCCATTTAGGTGAAACTAATAGGATAAAAATTAAAATGGTCCTAAAGTATTTAGTTCTAAGTAAAAAATATTATGTACATATAATTATACTAATATATACACCTAAGTATACATAAATGTACATGTAATATTTTCTATATGTACATGTATATTGGGATACCAAAAAAATGGACTAAATACTAAATAGATTGACTAGCTTTAATTACTTTGATCCAAATAGACTACCAACTATTTTTCCCAAACTTTTAATGCACTTTTAAATACATCACTATACATTAAAATACATAAAGGAAAACCATTTTTACATCAAGTAAATGAAAAGACTAAAATATCTCTAAACATGTTAAAACCTATAAATATCATAACAAACCTTAAACATTCTTAAAATCTAACATATTATAGATAAAACTTTTAGTAACACGACTAATAAACATAATGGAATCATAAAAATTAGACAAAAATGTCTTATCTTGGACCAAACAAACCCATATATGAGAGCTAGGCAAAATTCCACATAAAATAATATCATCTTTAAATTTCATGCATGCTTATATTCACATAATTAACTACTTAAAATTAACTACATGTATGTATTTAACATGATCCCACAAATTTTATACAAAAAAATAAATGTGTACAATATACATTATAGTACTCCCATCTTTCACTATTGATTTTTTTTAAAACACCTGTGGAAGCGAAATACAAACAACCTATGAAAAATTGGGTTTTCTCACCATATCTAATATAAGATAGATGTTTTATCATCCACTTTATGATAGATATACACCAGAAAATACTAGAAAACAAGAGCACATAAGATTAATAACTCAATATACAAAGAGTTTAAGGTTTAGAAACAAAGACTATGTTAAGCCCAAAACAAGTACCAAGTATGTGGAGGGAAAACCAACAACTAAGTGGGTTAGTAGATACGAGAAATGCCTCAGTCTTTGGAGGAACTTCAAAAGAGAAATGAATCACCAAAATGTCTACTCTCAAATTACTCGATCCTAAACAAATACATGACCATCTACAGGTGAGTCAAGTCTACCTGCATAAGGTCTACTACTCATGAGACTGAGAAGGTAGTTGATTGAATGTGTATGTAAGTACACTATGAACTGAATAGGCTAAGTTCCCCTATCATGGAGGTTCATGATACATATACTGTTAAATTAGACATACAGGGATCATGTTTGACTTACATAGAAAATGCTCATTCATCCACATACCAAATACATGTGTAACACACTCATTTATTATTTATATCACATGATCAACAATAGTCATGGAATCATGGATACTCATGTATATCACAAGAATTAAGAATCATGGGTCATAAAAAGGCACATGTACATAATATATTACGAATTTAAGTTACCTGAGGAAACTCTAAGATTTGATTTCTCTAATTACTCATATAAGATTATATCCATGTGTTTATACATTCATTTAATATTGACCAATGGGTTGGATCATCCCCTATGATCTCTTTGTACTTATGGAAGTCAAAACAAGTAACCAAATGGACATAAGTTCGGTTAAAGCCAAGTAACCTATGGATATATAGTTCAGCTAAAGCCAAGTAACCTACCTAGATCACCGTACCTTTAATTATCCATAATCCATAATATATCATTAGTGTTTAGGATAAGAAAGACACCTAGGTCTCTCAAATCACACCTGAGGAAAAATAATAATAAGAAATGCCCAAAGGTAGACTAACCCTTGGTATCTAATTGAGGATAGGGTAATATAGACCCACATAGTGCTCCATAATCTGTTGCAGTATGTTACTATATTGATTAGGGCTGTGCAAAAAATCCGTAATTCGAAAATTCGATCCGATATTTAAAAAATTCGATCCGAGTTTTAGGATATCCGATCCGGGTTTTAAAAACCGGAGCGGATATCCGATCTGGTCAAAATTAAAAAATTTCGGAGCGGATATCCGATCCGATATTTTTTCGGATTATCCGATCTGATTAAAATATCCGGTATATAACAAAAATATTTTTTAAACATAAAATACATAAATATTTTTTGATTAAATAAATTATATATATAATTATTTAACCCGAAAATTATGAATTTATGGACTTTAGATTATTGTTGTATTTGCGTTATGGACTTTGGACTTTGGATTATTATTGATTTGTTGTATTTGTTATGGACTTTGAATTTTTAGAATTTATTTTAATTTAATTCTACCAGGTTAAAATATCTACATTTGGATATTTCAATGCAGATATTTGGATTATTATTGATTTGTTGTATTTGTTATGAAATTTAAATTTTTAGAATTTATTTTAATTTAATTCTAGTAGGTTAAAATATCCACATATGGATATTTCAATACAGATGTTTGGATATCGGATACCGGATATCCAAATTTAAATCATCAAATTTTCGGATATCCGGTCATAAACAAGTATTTTTTGTTGAAAAATAAATATTTTTTGGATAATCGGATATACCGGATATATCCGATATCCGTATCCGATTTTTCGGATATCCGCTATTAATGGATACAGATACGGATATAGGTTACTAAATATCCGATCGGATCGGATATCCGAAAAAAAAATCCGACCGGATACGGATATCCGATTTTGCACAGCCCTAATATTGATACCATCTGACAAACTAGAGCTAATATATCATATAATTCCAATATATTCCCATAAATTTCCCACATTATCCATTCTTCCCAATCAAGAATAGTTAAGAGTGATAGTATCATCATTTAGCCTAATTATACTACGAAGGAAAATTAAAATATCCAATAATAATCATAGGTATCTAAGACCATCATTTATCATTAATTATTCTTTTTTAGTATTCATAATTCAAAGTTTAAATCAAATCTATAACTAATATAAAAGACATGGTTAAACTACCAGAAATATCCTTTAAAAATATCACATAGTACTCCTAGAATACTAATAGGATGGTCCACAGAACTAGTGGACTAGTTTGAGTAGCATAACAAAAGCACATCACTTAAAGAACTTAACTAATTGACTTTTTTAGGCTAACCAATTGACTGGTATAATCATTCAATTGGTCATATCTAACCAATGGAGTAGTGGGTTGTAGGAACTAAACATTAGAGAACATCTAAATGATTACATGTCTTGGCCATGTAACTGATTGAATAGGGAGATAAACATGTTGGCTAGTATAACTAGCCAATTGGTTCTAACTCCTAACCTATTGATTGTTTAACCAATGACTCAATTCCACATTCTATTTGAAAATAAAGTATGCTCTTATGCTTCAAGATCTAATACCCCCAAATTATTGGTGGATAATAGAGAATTAAAATGATGGATAATACTACCTATATCAACAAGATATACCTTTATTTTAGAAAACCTATCATTTAAGAATTTTATAATTAAATATGCCTGACGTGGAATAATTTAAATATGGATGACCTCTCGGAAAGTTTTTCAAGATATATGTGAGTTCATTAAAATTATGCTTAAATGGACTCATGTTGATATGTGGGGTTAGTCATTTGATCATGAAATCACTCCATAGTAACTACTCACACCTTTAATGAGGTCGAGGTGTTACACAATCAAACAACACTTATGCTACACATATACCATTAAACACCTAGAAATCATGACTAAAATACATTATAATCAAATCATTCTAAGACTTTATGAATTTAACTACATTTAAACATGTTATCTCATAAGATTATTCAACACTTAACACCATCACTTCATGATAATAATTAGGTTTGCTCACATGCTGAAATCTCAACATATTTAAGGTTTATAACAGTTGTGCACATAATTCACAAATGGTAATGCTAGCAAAACATGCTTATCCCATATTTCATTCTTTCTACATTTGTTTACACACACACACACGCACAAAAATCTCATAAACTTACTTAAAACTCCAAGAAAAATAAACCTTTTCAAAGAAAATCAACAAAAAATAAATAAATAAAAGAGACCAGAATCTTTAACTTTTCCTAAATCTAACTTTCTTTTGTTCAAGACAACAAAAGTGAGCTGGATAGAAAACTAGAAGAATAGAGGAAATCAGAAGAGGGATACATAAGTAGAGTGGAAGAATACATATGGAAACAAGAATGGTGAAGATGGGATCTTGGTGGTTTAGAGGACTAAAAAAAATGGAGAGCTTTTGCTTCAATATTCAAGAAATGTTTGAGAGAAAATGGTTGTAATGGGTTATATAATTTGAAACCCTTGATCCTAAATTGAATACTAATCAATATGGATGAATTTTAAAGACACCAAGGTTAAATTTACCTTTAGAGTTGACATGGTACTTTTGGGTGAGGTTTAGTTTGTTTCACGTCAAAAGAATAAGGGAACATGAAAAAAGAAAGAGACAAA
Source organism: Tamarix austromongolica (assembly GCA_039764185.1). NCBI lineage: Eukaryota > Viridiplantae > Streptophyta > Magnoliopsida > Caryophyllales > Tamaricaceae > Tamarix > Tamarix austromongolica. The sequence goes on along the minus strand of CM077818.1, from coordinate 84,095,877 downwards.
AAGGCATGGGAGAAAAACATCTTTGGCTAACATAGATATTCTAGGATGAAAATAGTTTGTTTGGGCTTGTATAACAAAGAGAGAAATAGAGGAAGAAGGTAATAGGGGTAGCTTTGGTTGTCAATATTTTCTTTTTTTACAAATATTAGCCCCTACTCATTTTAGGCTAATCAATGTTAAATTTAATGGTCAAAAGACTCTTAAAATGATTTAGAACCATTATAGAGCTTAATTATCAAGTTTAGAGATCATTTAGAAAATATTTGAATAAAATCAAGAATGAAACTTCCAAGTAGAATGAACTAGTTGATTGGTTTGATGAAATAAGTTGATTAGTTTCACTAATGGATTAGTGTGTTAGGACTAGTTGATTAGTTTCGCTAATGGATTAGTGTGTTATAACTAGTTGGATAGTTCTTCTAGACCAAAAAACCTTAATAATGGGGAAACCAATTAATTAGTTTTCTTATAAACTAAGCCCCCTATAAATTCAAATCTCTGCCATTTTTTTGAATCAAACCTAAAACACAACTCTAAACCACAATTAAACACACTCATATCATGATCAAAGACATAAATCAACATACATCGAGGACCTAAATTTGTGGATATTATAACACTACACCTTTGAAAGAGGTTTCATGCTATAAACTCAAACCCCAATTACTAAAACCCTTTATGTACACACCACAAGTAAAATAACAAGTTAAAGGGGTTACTACCCCCTTAAAAGAAAAGAAAAAAACTAGGTGATACTCACTTATGAGAATAAGTTAAGATACTTAGAGTGAATCTCCTCCTCAATCTCCCAAATAGCCTCATCAACTTCATGTTGTGACAAAAGAAACTTGACCAATGAAATAGTCTTGGTCTATGTCTCTCGGTGTCTTCGCATTAAAAATACTCATTGGGCCCTCCTCATATGTCAAATGCTTGTTGAGCTTGATTGCCTCTAGCTAAATAATATAGGAAGGATCTGCACATAAGATAACTCTATAGGTAGTGATATTTGATTAGCATCCTCATTGACTCTCTCCAAGATCTCATAAGGCCTAATATACCTTAGACTAAGATTTCCCTTCCTACCAAACCTCATAACTTATTTTGTGGGTGAGACCCTAAAAAGAGCCATCTCATCCACCTCATAACAATCAATCCTCCTCCTCAAATTTATATAGCTCTTCTACCAATCCTAGGAATCCTTCATACAATCCTGGCTTAACTTGATCTACCTTGGTGTATCCTTAATCATCTATAGTCTTAATATAACTGTCTCTCTAATATCACTATAGTATAAAGGACTACGATACTTTATTCCATATAACACCTCAAAAGGTTTCAACCCTATTCTCGCGTGATGTTGGTTTCTATGAGAGAACTAAATAAAATGTAGATGATCTTCCTAACTACCTTTGAAATCCAGCATACATGATTGGAGATTGTACTCCAAGGTTTTAAACATCCTCTCTATTTTACCATTAGTAACCAAATGAAAGGTGGCATCCATCTTTGGTTATGTTCCAAATGTAATTTGCAACTTCTATTATAAGTGTGACAAGAACCCCAAATCTCGATATAACACGATATCTTTAGGTACCCCATATAGTCTCATTATGTGCTTCTTCTTAGCACTAACCATATACCCTATAACCTAAGTCAAGTTTATCGGAATAAACATGACCAAATTAGTTAGATGATCAATAATAACCCAAATGGAATCAAATCCACAACAATTCCTTATAAGATTAACCAAAAAAACTATATAGATACTATCCCACTTCCACTTCAGAATCTTTAATAGATGTACCAACCTTACAAGTCTCTTAAGTTGAATCTTGACATTCTAATAATTCAAGCAATTAGGAACAAACTTTGCAACATATTTCTTCATATGGGTCAACTAATACACCTTTTTTAGGTCCTTATACAACTTATATACTCTAGGATGAATAAATTAAGGTGTATAATGTCCCTCCTCAAAGACCCTTCTTTTCTGATCCTCACAACCATGTGGCATACACTAATGACCTCAATATTTGATATTGACATCCTTGTGAGTCTAAAACCCTATAGCTCTACCCTTAGTAATACCATAATCAATCCACTCAACCTTGATATCATCATATCAACTAGATCAAATATCCTTAAACTTGAAGATCACTATCACCCCACTAGCCACTTAATTAGAGTGAACATCAATAACTCTAAGAATTATGCATGTTACTCTTATACTATCATACTCCCTTCATAATATCCTTAATTTTATCCATTTTTGGGCTCTCAAGATAAAACCTTGTATAAAGTTTCATCTTAAATTCCTCATAGAACATCGATTATCCTCCCTGAGTGCAATGACCTAACCATTAAGTGTCCACTGATCTTTGAAGGAAATATGATGACATACTTGTATTCCTCACCCCTAGAAATTTTATTGCCTTGAAAGTATGATTGTAATCTTGAATCATACAGTGCCTTAGGAGTGTAGGAACTAGGGAGTCATTGTCAGGCCATTGAGAAAGTCCTTAAGGCAATCATACTATCATATTTCTCTATAAAATATGGCTACAACGAAAAAATTAGATCACATTGAAACATGATAGTTTGATTGCCTTGACGACTTTCTCAATGACCTACCAATGGCTCCCTAGTTTTCACAATCCTAATGCACTATAATAATAAAAATTGAAAAATCAAAGCTTTAAAAGTAGATGAAATAGAAATTATTTTGAAGTCTTGATCTCAATAGGCTAAGGAGCTTAATGTTGGATTAATCATTTTGAAGAAAAGGTGTAGGGATTTTTTCATTAAGAGGTGATCTCATCATAAGATTATTTTTAGTCTATGTTTAAAATTCCAACAAATACCAAGCTAGAATTACTCAAACTACTAGAGAAACCTAACCAATTCAATTAAATTACCAAACAAACACCAGAGCATGTAAATCATGTAAAATAAATAACATAAAAAAATAGATGTAAAATTCTACAACCAAATGACTATATACAATTCACAAATAACCTTGCCTTTTAGAACCCCCATATTTCAAAACACAAAAACCTTAGTTTGAAGGATAAAATAATGATATCAAAGAACTTCTAATGACATAAAAAGCACATAACATAATGAATTTGGGTAAGCATATTCACATTCTGTGCATTCATGCAAAAATGAGGCAAAATTTGATAATATTAGGGAAAAGTAATAAAGAAAATAATAAAAAAGTTATATCTATTAAGGAAACAACAATAAAAAGAGAAGAAAAACGAGGATGCATGGTGTTTGTAGATGAATATATGCCCTAGAACCAATCATACTTGATGTTTTGTATTTGCATATTTAGTAATTGTGCTTTTTAATAAAATTATCATTTGATGTTATTTATTCAAATATTGTTATCTCTTTGAGTACTTATTCTTTATGTAGATAATCGAGCATTTGACTGGATTGTGAAACTCTACTAAATGATAGAAAGATTATTATTCAAGAAATGTCTCTAGTCCATTATCATCTAATTAAGGTATATTAGTGATCATAAGAATAATATGTTGACTAGTTGATGATCATATTCCACCGATCATTGATATGAGATATCAATCTAATAACATAGATACAAGTTATGGAATATGGTATTGGAACAACCTAGTAGGAGGACAATGCATTGAATATTAAGTAAAAGTGTTATCAGTGTTCTCCAAATAGTATATACTCCTCTGACCTGAGATATTCATATATGCCAGTATGATTATCATCATGTTTTGGCTTTGAAAAATGTTACCCTTATTAGGAGTGATCATAAAAGTAATGATTAGACATGGTTTGAATCATATAGAGGCGTATAGTTTATCAAGATGAGATTTGTCCCTCTCGTGATATGAGAGAGATATCTTTGGCCCCCTCAACAAGTATGACTAATGTTAGCATGGCCATGTGCAAATGAGGTGTTGTTTGTTAAATGTTAGTCTTACTTGATGATCAATAAAGTGTGTGATTAAACATAGTAAGGGTGACATTATAATTGCTTTGTGTTCAATCTAAATATCATATGAGAAAAAGATAAATATGTAGGTTATAAATAGGTTATGTCAAGAATATGACATTTGTGTAATTTGGGTAGTCATAAAATTTTACTAGAGACCTCTTATGATTTATGGTTACCAAAAGGAGTTTTGATCTACTGCCAACATTACATGAATTTACAAGGTCGCATACCAAACGAGCTGAATAAGAAACAGACTATAAATTGGGTAAGATGAGATCTTAATATGATTAATATCTATTTAAGCCTACGCGGGGTGAGATTTTAATAGGATTAATATCTTTTTAAAGCCTAAGTCCAAAGCAACTATAGTGGGCTAGGGTTTTGATATAAACATCAAAGCTAGGGTTTTATTATAAATAACCCTCTTAATCTATCTTATTTAGATGAGTGAACTATCTAGCCACCATAGCAGAGTTCTCCACAAAATTGAGAGTCATCTCATTGGCTCTAGCAAGCATCCCTAGTAATCCACATTTATAGTGTGTGGATACCGGTGGAGTTGTGACGCAATTCACAAATGCTCAATTGAACAAGTTTGAAACCTAGTGGTTGGAGTAATCATAAATTTGATCAAGAAGTGGATCGAATTGTCCTATTCTTTGAACCAAAATTGATTCATTTAGTAACCTAGTTAGGGCGACTAGTAGGTTTATTCTTAATTTAACATGTGTTATTAGGCTTATTTTGTCCTATGAATTGATTTTGCTACATTATTTTTGTTGGCTAAAATCCTTCGTTAGAATTGGAGATGGAGTAAAAAATAATGGTGGAAGTAGGGTTGTTGACAAACCTAGCTAGGTCAGCTCGATTTAACTCATTTTTTCTAACTTAACAAATCAAACCCAAGGTTTAAATTTAGACTCATTTACCTTGGTTTGATTTTGCAACTTGGCTTGTTAGCTTTTAGATTGGATTGATTTGGTATCTTGACTCATTTAGAACATAAGTAAAAAATGATAATTAAACACTATGTTTTTTTAGATTTTTCTATAACCATTATGTTGAATCCTAACATCTCACCTTACTTGGTTCATCCAGTTCGCTTCTTTCTAGCTCTTATTTCCATTAGATTAAAACAAAGATGCATAAATTTTATATTTTCTACCTTAAAAGTTGTGACAAAAAGCTCTAATTCTTTATAATTCATCCTTGCATGTTGTGATTCTCTCTTTTATCATCATTTTCTCTAAGAAGTTTGAACTTAGATGCCTCTCACTACACAAAATGCCAAAACCCCACCTGATACCATGTTTTCCATGACCTTCCACTTGCCATGAAAATGTCTTCTTCCTTACTATTTCTCATCCTTTAGTCCTCTTCTTCTTCTTCTTTTTTCAGTCCATTATCGTGTCATCTCTATCTTCTTCCATTATTATACTGTTGTTGTGATGTCTGTATCCACTTGTGTTGCTCTTATACTCTTCTTCTTCTTCTTCTTCTTCTTCTTCTATTCTCTTAATGTGGATCATGGAATTCATACTCTTCTTTTACCATTCTCATACGGTCGTATGACTCATTAAACCTCTATGTTGTTGTTCCATCGTGCACTGTGGATTGTCTTTCTCCTCCTCCTCCTCCTCCTTCATCATCATCATCATCATAATCTTCTTCTTCTTGAATAACTCATAACATTATGTGTGTGTAGTGTGACAGTGTCTGGCTTCAAATGTCCACACATGTTGTGTTATGCTGAGTCTTTGGCACCATCTTGAAGGTAATTCTTCCATCACTATAAAATTTACTTCTCTTTTTCATCTATTATTTTTCTTTTAATTGGCCATATTATTGCTCTATTTAAGGAGAATTAGTTGATTTGTTGTGTGCATTATTAATTAATAGAAGCTCCTCTTCTTTGTATTAATTATGCTCTAAGTAATTTATTGCATAAACTATGGTCTATAGTGTGTTTGGTAATTTACTATGGTTTATTTGGTAATTTAGTTGTGTGTATTGTCGATTTGCTATAGTTTGGAGAATCAGTCATGGACAAATCTGCTACTAGAGGTAGCTAAAATTAAGTACTATAGTTGAAACTTGTGGTTGGCATTTTTGAATTGAATTTGGAAACTATTTTTTATTTATCCACTTTTAGTCTTTAGCATATAATTGATTGATTGATAATTATTAATTATTTTAGTGTAATTATTTGATGTACTTAGGCACTCTTTGGAATATGATAAAAGTGAAAGAAATAATAGAAAATACCCTCCTTCTATTAGATTACTTAGAAAATCGTGGTAATTTTTTTTAAAAGAACAATAGCTCATCAATCAATTTATTTTTTCTGTTTCTAAATAATGGAAATAATTTGATGACTAGTAGAAGATTGTTGAAGAATGGATGAAGCCTTATTTGTCCCTACTTTCTCTATATGTTTCTTATTTTAATGCTACATATGAAAATATTTTAATGTTTTTTACTTTATGTTTTAATGAGTTTGATTGTTATATAGCATGTTTGTAAAAAAAAAAACCTTAACAATGAACAATGTACTAATCATTGGTAATTTATTATGTTTATGTTACGTTAGAGTGTTGGAGATGTTTTAAAGTTCTTGTTATTGTTGAAGAACTCAAGAAAATATTTGGTCAGTAGCTAGGGAAACATTTTCTTCTGTATTTCTTTATAAATAATTTTTTTCCCAATTTCATGTTCTTATATTGTTCAATAACATTGTTATGATCTTGTACTTGTTATAATGATATGATAGGTATCATTGATACCTATGTTCATTTTTGTATTTAATGTCTTTGAGTTTTTTTTTTCTTTTCTTATTGGGTGTTTTCATCAATAATAATGTTATCATGTTATCAATTATTATGTTATTTTATTTGTACATATCAATACATATGTGTTTTTTTATTTTTAGATTTACTTGTGATGTTGAACTTTGATTTTTTTTCTTCATGTATTCATTATTTCATTATAAGCCATATTCTTATTAATTTATTTATTAGTTTTACATATTGTTTTTGTTGCTAGCTACTTCTACCTAGTGTTTATTTATGTTGTAATTAGTTTAATCTTGTAATTTTGTCAAAATTGTTAACTTATACATTTTCTTCTAAACAAGGATCTACATCTCCAATATCTTTTCTATCTACTTCTTCAACAACAAGCCTAATGGTAGATGACTCTAATGTATTTGAAGTTCTTAGAGATGCTTTCATTGATGTTGGACATAATGATGAGGAGATTGACAAGGACCCTAATGAAGAGTTTGATGAGTAAGCTAATGATGAGCAATATGTCATGGAGTGACTTTTTTCACCTAAGTCTTTCCCATGCAACACTTAAAGGAACAACTCCTTTAGTACTCACTACCCTTTTCCACACTAAAGCTATAACCAAGTCTTAAATGATGAGTAAGAACACCCACACTTGGATAACTTAGGAAATTTAGCAAAAGTGAAAGATTATTTTTATGTATGATGAAAGTAATTTATTGATGATTGAGTAGAGAGAGACTTTAAAGTCTTAGATGATGGGAGTAAACGAGGGTCCTCCTCCCCACTTCCTTATGGTGAAAGGTTCTAGATATTCTACAACCTTTAATATTTACATGATAATTATAGATACTTCCTTGTAGGAATTTCTTACACTCTTTTAGATTTGAAAGATCTATAGAGTTCTTATATTATCTAAAGTGTCTCTAGTATATTAAATTGTTCTTCACACAATTCCACTAGAGTATACACAACTCTAATGTATTATATAACTTGCCCAAAAAAAAGAGGAATTGTGAAATCCCCCCCCCCCCCATCTAATCCCTCGATGCCCTCATCAAGTCCTTGGTTGTCTTGAAAGGCTCCATCTTGTCACAGAACTTCAATAGGTCCTCCTCATGTTCCCAACTTTCCTTGCTATTTGGTAGACCCTCTAGTGCATAAAGTACTCAGTATAGTTGGGAACTCCTTTGGTATTCTTTACTTAATTCTCTATAATCTCTACAACCTCCTTTTCAAATGATATAACATTTGTAGGTGGCACTCAATGAGACTTACCTTGACTGTGGTCATCCTTATTCTTGTGGTAAGGCTTTAGATGAATCACAATTCTAATCTATATAAAGTATTTCCATCCTTCTTCACAACTATATATGGTCTCTTATACCACTTTGTTAAGCCTTTATGTACATTTTTATAGGCCTTGAACTGTTAGGTTGGAAGCTTTACCTTAACTTTGTCTCCCACTTGGAATGCATTAGGCTACCTTTTTTCATCACCCAACTTCTTCATTTTCTTAGCTTCCTTATTCAACTTTTCTTTATCCATATCCAGCTGCTTGTGCCACCCCTTTCCCTACTCGAAGGCTACATGGCTAGGTCTTATGTATCCCTTGGCTAGATCCTAAAAAGATGTAGGTTGTTAACCTATAACCAACTTGAATTGACTCTTTTATGCTGCCTCACTCCGCTTGATATTGTAGGAGAATTAGGCCACATCCATCAACTTTTCCCAATCTATTTGGTTGGTAATCACAAAGTTCTTTTAATTAAATCTACAACTAGTAAATCACCCTCTCCATCTGTCCATTAGTTTGTGGGTGAAAATTTATAGAGAAGTAAAGATTCAAACTCATGAGCTTGAACATCCATCCAAAATTTCCCCTTAAATCATGGGTATTGGTTACTTATGATGCCTTAAGGAATGCCCTAATACTTCACCACAGGAACATTACGGCCTCTTGGGTAAGTGAGCATTTATCCAACTTTACATATAGCTCATTTTCCTGAAGTACTTGGAAAACTTTTCTTAGGTGTTCAACATGCTCACCCAAGGTTTTGCTATAAACCACAATATCATTCAAGTATACCACAACAAGCTTATCCAAGAAGGGGTGAATTATCTTATTCATCAAAGTGAAAAATGTTGTGGGTGTATTTGTAAGACCAATGGGTATAATAAAGAACACATAAAAACCATACCTGGTCACGCATGTAGTCTTGAGTTCATCCCCTTTGCCTATGCAAACTTCCTAGTATCCTAATCTTAAATCTAGCTTTTATAACCATTACACTTTCCCAAGCCTATCATATAAGTCCGCCACCAATGAGATCAGGTACTTGTTCTTTACAATCACCTTGTTTAGTGCCCTATAGTCAATACACTTTTGAAGGCTTCCATCATGCTTCCTTTGCAACAACACTGGGGCACTAAACGGAGCTTTGGATGGCTTGATGAAACCCATGTCTTATAGTTGGTTGAGTTGTTTTTTCAATTCTTCAAACTCCTATATGGCCATCCTATAGGGTTCCATGGTTGTAGGTTTAAGTCCTAGGCCCATCTCAATCACATATTCCACCTGGAAGTTTCTTAAACAACTTAGGTAACATCATGTCCTCATACTCTTTGAGAACTCTCTTGATATCTTTCGACACATCTGATCTAATGGGTGAGGATTCTTCCTTTAATATGGCCAATAGTGTGACCTCATCCTTCTTGAGTCCTTGAGATACTTATAGTTCATAAATCATCTCATATTCTACCATCTCTTAGAGTAAGGGCACACCATAGGGCTCCTTCCTCTTAAAAATATGCATGGTGTTAGCATCCAAGAATGAAAGTTGGTGTACCTTATCGACAAACTCCATGCCAAGCACTATATTGAATTCATCCATGGGTACTACTATCAAATCCACCATGCCTTCCCATTAACCAATTAGATAGGTACCCATCCAGTGTACCAAGGATTAGCCTTGAAGCCGATCTTATGACCTTTATCCATCTAATCTCCTTGGCATACAGAATTCCAACTCTTGTGGCTTCCCTTTCAGCCACAAAGTTGTGTGTGGCTTTTATGTCTACTAATGCCTTTGTGTCTTTTCCTTTTACCTTAGATTCAACATAAATCAAGCCCTTAGATGATTTAGGCCCCACCTTCAGCATCTCCTTATCCTTAGCCATCCCCTTGGGCTCCTTCTTAGCCCTAGCCTTAAGTGAGCTTATGTATCACATCAAACCCATTTATAACTCCTTCTCACCACTTTTCCCTTCTTTTCCAAAGAAACTAATAAGGTAATTTAAATGTTTTCTCTTTCGGCACTGGATGACATGTGCTCCCTCTAATAGATGAAGCACATTATTTTCTTGGGTTGATCTTTGCCCCATTTATACTTTCCCTTCCATTTAGATGGATCTTCTTCCTTGTGGGATTTCTCTCCTACACCTTTGTATGGGTCACACTTTTTTAGCTTGTCATTCTTTTCCTTTAAAAAAATCAATAAGTGACTATGCCTCCCTTATAGTTAAAGTAAGGTATTGGACATTATGGTGCCTCAACTCTTACTTCACCCATGTCTGCAACCCATCCATAAAGTAGAGTAGATGGTTCTTCTTCGATATATCTAGTATCTCAAGCATCAAGGAGCTATACTCTTTGACATAGTCTTTGGTACTGGTTTGCTTTAAGATCCTTAGCTTCTTAATTGTAGCCTTCTCCACATTCATAAGGTAAAAATGGGCTCTAAAATTTTTCTTGAAGTCCTCAAATGTATCGATAACCACCACACCTCTTTGCTATAATGTTTCCACCATAGCATGACATCATACTCTAGGTAGAGTGTGGTGGTATCAATCTTGTCAGCATAATTTTCCACACTTGCATAACACATATATCTTTCTACCATCCATATAAAATTATTAAGTTATTTAGCATTACGCTTACGTCCATACTTGAGTGGTTAGGGGCTAGGAATCCTTGATCCTCTAGCATTCTCGACATGCCTTCCTTGGATGAGATCTTATCTCAACTCAACTTGTTTTTCTCTAAGGGTGGCAAACTCCCCCTTAGGGTATACATAACCTTACAAAATTCCTCTAAAAAACACTTGATGCCATGGAGGAATTCCCACAGATGTCTTCACCAAGATATTCATCCAACATATCGAGTCTCCCCACCGACTCATCCATCCTCCTCGCTACCAAAGAAACCCTTTCCTTAAGTGAAGATAGTCGGTTATTGGACATCGAATTATCCTTGAAAACATTCATATTATTCTTTTCATGTTTTCTACCATGGGTCTCCATATATTCAATCATCTCACTTAGGTTCTTTTCCAACTCGCCATTTTCCATGGTTACGATCCCTTATAACCAAAGCTTCCCTTTTATCTTAGTTTTGATGCCATGTGTCATGGGGTGACTTCTTTCCCCTAGTTAGCTTTACAAGCCTTGGATGGTGGGAGTAAACGGTGTCCTTTTTTTATTATTTTTTTTATTTTTATAGTTGAGGTCACCCTCCCCACTTCCCTTTATTGGAAGGTTTTAGATTTCTCCAACCTTTAATATTTACATAATAATACTAGAGACCTTCTTGTAGGACTTTCTTATACTCTTCTAGAATTGAGAGGTATAGAGATTTCTTACATTATCTAGAGTGTCTCTAGACTATTGTTCTCCACATAATTCTAGTAGATTCTACACAACTCTAGGGTATTTTAGAATCTTCTGAATAGGAAAAAAATATATAAGTAGGTTGTGATAAGAAGGTGACTAATGAATATAAAGAAGAAGATGATATTTTGTGTCTAACGTATTAATTTTTTTTTTCTAAATTAACATTTTTTTTGTATTTCAGTTATGTTTTGGTTATTTTGTGTTTTTGATGCTATGGATATAAGAAATATCATTACGACAATATTTTGAAGAGAGATCCATAATTCTATGTGGACTCATTGCAGGTTTTATGATATTATGATGAATAGCTTTTTGTATTGAGGAACATGTCTATTTATTAAGCAATCCAAATATGGCTTTATGCTTATTTTGATCACTAACTATAATTAAATGAGCCAAGCCGAAAATTGAATCATGATAAATGAGCTGACTTGCAAACCTTATCGAGCTAAGATTTTTTGGCTCATTTCAAACTTGAACCAAGCTTGAGCTTCAAAAAGACTAAAAGAGTCGAGCTTGAGTTAAGAGGTATTCGGATCGATTTGGCTCGTCAACAACTCTAGGTGGAGAAATTCAGGAAAGAAGATGTTTGAACAGTAGGTCTCTGTATGTGTTTATGCAAATGTGAAGAAAGAAAAAATGTCCTCTATGTTAAAAAATAAAGAATGCAAAAATTTTAAAATTCCACTAAGGTATAGATGGATTTTTTTTAATAAAAATGCACTAAGGTATAGATGTCGGTTGGGAAAAAATTTCCGCCAAGGTATAGATGATAGTTTTTCTCTATAACCATCATCTATACCTTCGCCTATTACGCTCACACTATAGACTGCAGTTATAATTCCTTAACCACTTTTATTTTTTTTTCATCTTTTTTCATCCTAATTTTTATTGGATAATTTACAGGTAGTTATACTCATTAAAACAACCATATTTATGGTGTTTTCTATGATTATTTTTGTAGTAGTGTGACCTAGATAGAGGATTGGAAGGAGAGATGAGATTTGAAGAGCATTGCATAAGTAGATGAGAATGAGAAGTATGGACACAAGAATAGGGAAAAAGGGAACTCGGTGGTTTGGAGGACTTGAGGAAATAGAGAGTTTTTGCTCTAATACTAAAAAAAATAGAGAGGAAAATGGGTGTGAAGGGTTATATAATTCAAAACCTTAGCCCTAGCTCAAATCCGAATAAATATGAATGGATTTTAGAGGTAACATAGTTGACTTTGCCTCAAGAATTAAAATGGTGATTGGGGATGAGGGTTAGGATGTTGCACATCAGGAAAAATGAGAGTGTAAGAGAGGAATAGACAAGGGTTTCAATAATTTGAAAATTCCAACATGCAACAAAGAAAATGATGACCACAAGTTAAATATCAACGTTGCATTAAAAATATTCATATGTGCACGTATAAAAACATACAAGTTTCTAATTTTGTAGTGGCATTCAACACAACATAATATTGACTTCGTATAATATGATAATAAACAATACCTTCATTTATATTTATGACAAGGTAATATATGGTAAGAAAATTCTCACTTTAATACCATAATATTTGGCTTAATTTTACTAGAATATCGTGTGGTTCAAATAACTCTATTTAAATACGTGTATATGTTTGTGGTTTTTTTTAACTTTAGTACTATCATATCATATTTAGTTTTATATGATTCAATGAGTAAAATTTTAAATATTAAATATATATATTTTTTCAATATTTGGACCTTTTTCCATTTTGTATTGAAAATTTCAAGATTTCAATGTAGTTCATTTTTAAAATTTTTGAGAAAATTCTAGAAAAAAACATATATACAGCATTTTGTACCAAGTTAACCTAAATAATTATTTAATATCAAAATTTGCATCATTTTAGTCGGATGAAACCAAATTGGTATCAAAAGAAAATATAAATTAAAATACACACGGTGCTTTAATGAGTTTATTAAAAATATAGTACTAAAATAAGGTTATTTGATGCCAAAATAAAATTTGTTGGACATAATATTAAAAATGAAGAAGTAACACTAGTTAATGAATAAAATGATCATCCTTAACAAACATACAAATATACCTTAAGTTAATTATTAAAAATAATTATTCATTATAATTACTTACTCTAAAAATTTTTAGCCTAATTTTTTTTAAAATAAATTGTTATCTTCCGTAACTGTTTAATGATCATAAGTTTTAATAACTCATTGAATTTTATTTCGTTTGACCGGCATCATTTCAGTCAATTATACGACTGAGATAGTGGCAGACGTCAAAGATATTCGATCGACCTTTTGATATCTGCGCTTTCCTTTTCGTACGCCGGACGTATGATCAGATAATGAACTTTAATGACGGGTGAAATTAGATTTATGGGAAAGGGGCGTGCAGATCTACGGCTCGAATTACTAATCAGAAAGGAGGGAGTTCGCCCCTGTGTCATAGCTAAGAGCGGCGGAGATCTGTGAACTGCTCTCTTAAAGATTACACAGTTTCAGAAACCAAACGGTGATGGCGACGAGATGTATACTCCCAAATATCCAGATATTGTGTTTCCTTTTCATCTGTGCGAGCCGGCAATGCAGCGTCCATGGTGAGACCCATTACTACGATTTTGTGGTGAGTGTAACAGTATGCGTGTAGACCCCTGGCATGTACATAAACATATATATAATATACGTACGCATTCTGTTTGTAGTTTGTGCACAGGGCAGCAGATGACTAACAGGAGCATATGTATATGAATGTTGGAATCAGGTGAAGGAAACAAATTTTACGAGGCTTTGCAGCACCAGAAGCATCTTGACTGTTAATGACAGCTTCCCTGGGCCGGAAATCCGCGTCCGTAAGGGAGATGTCGTTTTCGTAAACGTCCATAACCAAGGACCGTACGGCGTCACCCTTCATTGGTAAGTTCGTCTGAATAATTAGGATTGATTTCTTCTATGAGTACAGTACAGGCTCCCTTTGCAATTTAAATTTCCTACTCGAGGCTCTGAAGTAGGTTAGTATGAGTTCGGCTCTGAAGTAGGCTCCCTTTACGAATTTGGTTATTCTAATAAATAAGTTTAAAGTTGAATGGTATTCTTTATATTCCGCTTATTTAATTAAATAAATAAATTGAATTAATTTTTTAACAACACGAACCGAATTAAAGAACGAACTGACTCAATTTATTTACAAATCTTAGGAATGTTGAGCCCCAAACGATACGTATAATAAATAAATAAATATGTCGAATTTGTAAAATATTAGTCTCACAAATACGGATAAGTTTATGCTTACAATTATTGTATAATGTACTTGTATTATTAGACTAACCAGATCTGTAGATTGGATTTGAATTTGAAATTATTTATCTGAAACTAGACTCGTTAAGATATTTATGAATCTAGATTTGATTCAAATCGACCACGTTAGAAAAATATGTATTTCATTGAAATATTTTTCAAAAATTTCAATGAGGACCTTAAATGGTTGAAGATGCTAAATTTAGGTCTTTAAATCATTAAAAATATGGCATAAATCCTTAATATACGATTTTTTTTTTAAAGTTCAAGTCCTTAAATCTTCAAAACCTCGTAGTTAAGGCTATTGGATTGTACTCAAACTCATAGAATGTTTATAATCAAGGATCTTGTATACTCACCCGTTTCCTAACATAAAATGCATAATATTTTAGTATACATATCAATAATACTCTCTTCATATAAAAAATAAAGTAATTCTATTATTAAATTTTTGTATAAAAAAAGTCAAAATGTACCTTTTAATTTTACTTTCACTTTTTTTAATTATATATGCATTAAATGCTTTATTATTTTTCAATGAATGATGTAAGTGTAATTTTAAGACTATTTTTATTACTTTTTTTAAAAAGTACGTAAATTGTTAGAATGATTTTTTTTGATAAATTAACTAATATGTCCTTACATTATGTGCTTCTCTAATTAATACTTTTACTATATTTGTAATTATCAATGAAAATAAAAAGGTAAAATGGGTAATAGAGTATTTAATCCTTTGAACTTCTTTTAATATTAGATCTTATATTGTGAAATAAATTTTAGAAAATTATATGTATTATATTATAAAACAGATGGAGTAATATTTTTTCCTTCAATATTGTTGGTGTGTGTTTTTTAATATTAATGAGGATCTTTCGTAATATCTATATGTTCTGCATACATATATAGGGATTAATAATTCTCCATGCTTATGTAAATCCACTCGATCTTCCACTTTAGGGAAGAGACCAATAGTAAAGTGGCTACTGTTCATTAACCGTCCCAAATAATCGGGGGTCGATTTCAATCAAATACCCGGGCGTTCCCTCTTTCCTTTTCCCGCTCTCCCACCTGTGTATCATGTAACAAAATAAAAAAAGGAGTCTTCCACTTTCAAAGCTCTTTTGCTTATTATATTCCAACCTTTTCGTTTCTCTAATTTCTTTCATCCCTGACTTGACTTAATGAAGGCATGGAGTGAAACAACCTAGAAATCCTTGGTCAGATGGCCCAGAGTACGTCACACAGTGTCCAATCCAACCAGGAACAAACTTCACCTATGAGGTTATCTTGTCTGATGAGGAAGGAACTCTTTGGTGGCATGCTCATAGCGATTGGACCAGGTCTACTGTTCATGGTGCTATTGTCATTTTACCTGCAAATGGAACCACCTATCCCTTCCCGGAACCCTACCAAGAACAAGTTATTATACTAGGTGCGTACCTGTCCTATCTTATAACTTTCATTCGGTCTCTACTGTCTACATATTAGCTCTCAATTAATTAGTTGGTTAGCTTTGGGCCGTCCAAAAGAATCCACCTTGGGCCGTTGACGAGCCAAAACTAACCAAACCTAATCGAGCTCAACTCATTTAAATTTTTTAAAACTCAAGCTCAACTCGAAAAGGTTGATGAGCTATTCGGTTTGGCTAATTTAATTTAAATGAACAAAATTAGTTCGTTTATCATAATTCGATTCACGGTTCGACTTGTTTGATTATTCGGATCGTTTGAAAGATGTACCAAACCAAATAGACTTGTTTAAGTATTCGATTTGATCAACCATTTAACTATTCGACTTATTTATTACATAAATTTTTTACAAGCTTTCCGAATCTTCAATACAAGCATTTCAAATTTTATACACAAGCTTCTAAACAAACATGTAAATGACTTTATAAATAAACATAAGAAAGAGCCTATAAATGATCTAATGATCGAGTTGAGTTCGATCCTGCTCACAAACAAACAAGTCAATGTACTCTACTTCAACTTAAAATACTTGGCGTGCTGATACTAATATACTGTGTGATATATCTTCTAACAAATACTTTGGGTCTTGTTTTGTTTGATTCTAATTTCATTACCATAGTTTATTATTTGATGTACCTTGAAAAAAATCACACATACTTTACTTTGCTTCAATTTGAAATACTAGGCCTGCTAATATTAATATATTGTGTGATATACCTTCCAACAAATACTTTTGGTCTCATTTTGTTCGATTCTAATTTCTTTAATATACTTTATTATTTAATATACATAGGGAAAATAAGAGCACGCATAATTTACTTTACTTCATCCTGAAATACTAGGCTTGCTACTATTAATATACTGTGTGATATACCTTTCACCAAATACTTCCGACCTTATTTTGTTTTATTCTAATTTCTTTAATATACTTTATTATTTGATTCTAATTTCTTTAATATACTTTATTATTTGGTATATGCAGGAAACAAGTCACGCATAATTTGTAAGAAAACAATTATAATCCGACCATCTTATGGAATATATTATTATATATTTTAATAATTATGTGTGAGACTTTTTAGGGATCTATTTTTTGTAGTTTAGCACATGATCCCAAAATGAATAAGATAACTCTGATTAAGTTTTCTTTCATCCTCTATTATTATTATTAAACTTTGAAGTCCTTTCTAAGTTATATGTTTGAAAAGTGCGTGC
This sequence comes from Tamarix austromongolica, assembly GCA_039764185.1. NCBI lineage: Eukaryota > Viridiplantae > Streptophyta > Magnoliopsida > Caryophyllales > Tamaricaceae > Tamarix > Tamarix austromongolica. The sequence goes on along the minus strand of CM077818.1, from coordinate 84,078,470 downwards.
CATAACGTGACTAAGGAATCTTCTACTGAAGCAATCACACAAGGGTATTTATTTCCTTACCTCGGGCTATCACTGAAACATGTTTGGGATAGCTTCCAATTTTTATTGCTGAACACACTAGTATATCCTTCATCGTCCAATAAAGTACATGGCTATTAAATTAAGACACTTTCTGGAAATAAGTCTCGTATCTTTTGTTGTCAGACGACTACCAATGCTTGTTTCCTACGAAACATCTTCCACCAACCTTAGACAATGACAAAATCACCACTAATATAGGAGGTAAGGAAATCCATTCACAAAGTCTTTTGATGTCAAATTAATCTGTCCATTATCATAAGGATTACCTCATCTCCTCTGAAAATGGTAGCGGTTGCAATCCTCGCATCACCGTTTCTATGTTGCTCTCCTTTGAGATTCCTGCATTATCTCTTCTTGTTGCCATTTTGTTCACAATAAAAACATTCCATATCTCTTCTTGTCTTCAACCTACCTCAAAACTTGTCCCTTAGATTGTCCAAGAACTTATCTCCATTGTGAAATTCCCTATTGCTACTTCTTCTACATTATTTATTGACAAGAACCTCATAGCCAGCTAGCATCCTATGCTCTTTCCTCGTTTTTTTTTTACTAAAAAAGCTTATTATTTTATAATATTTAATGTTATAACACGTTGTAGTGATGAATTACTATTAGTCGGAATGAAAGTTGGGATATACGTTAGGGGTGTTTATGGATTGGATATACGGAAAAAAGCTTCGGATATTCAACACTTCGGATATCCACAATTTCGGATTGAATAACAAATAATCCGTCAAGTATCCGAAACTTTCAAGCGGTCCACAGTTGAGAAATATTGGATAAAAAATTATTCAATTGAAAAATAAAAAATTGATCCAATTAGAACAAGTATAATCTAATGATTTAATTTGAGTATTAAATTACATTATATTTAATTAGTAATTTTAAATTTTGGATAATAATTAAATATTTAATCAAAATAATAATTAAAAGATATAAAATTTACTTACAATAAACACTCGTTTCAAATTATACACACATACATGATTATATAAAATAAAATTTTATAAAAAATAAATAGTATTTAGAGTGTATATGTATATAATTTATGAGATTGGATATTATTTTTATTTATCGGATTGGATATCTGATTTATCAGATCGAATATTTGATTTGAAAAAAAAAATATCGGATTGGCTATTTGATATTTTAGATCGGATCGATTTGGATTGAATTATCAGATATAAGATAACATAAACAACCATACACATATGGTGTCCTTATGTAATTCAGCACAACAAAGTATTTAAACATTGAATATTGTAAAAGGCAGCTTGTTCATGGTAGAATCAAGGAAGGGAGCAAGAATTGTCGATTGAATTTGAGGATCATGTTGGTGAATAACTCGGAAGAAGTAATAATAGGAAATTTAGCAACAAGAACAAGTCATGGAAATTTTCAAAGGTGGGTCGATAAGAGGAAGGGGCATTCAATGTTTTCGTTATGTAGGAATCTCGAGTTACCGGGGTGGGGGCAGGGATGTCATCCCCAAACGCAAACCCGACTTAGTCCTAATCCCTACCTCAATTCCCAAACCTCTTATATTATGAAACGTAGGGAAGGGAGTATTTACATGAAACATGTTTAATGTTATTAGGTAGCTTGTTTGAGTAACCATCCTTGGATTAATCCATTGTAGGTAATTGGTACAAGGATGATTTAAGGCAAGCAGTTTGGGAGGCCATGCAGACTGGGGCAGATACCCCTCGATCCGACGCTTATACAATTAATGGCCAACCAGGAGATCTCTGCGAATGCTCCAACGGTAAATTTAATGGGACTACATATCTAAGGGCATTAACAAACCCCGGAACCTTAGCTCTTTTCTTCAAAGTTTTCCCCATATGCAGGTATATGTCGAAGTTAATTTTTTTAACTCTTTTTGCAGGTACAACATACCGACTAGCAGTTGCGTATGGGAAGACCTATCTGCTACGATTAGTGAACGCAGCAAATAACGCAGACTTATTTTTTGCCGTCGCTAACCACAACATGACGGTTGTCGGAATGGACGCTTCCTACACAAAGCCAATAATCACCGATTACCTTGCCCTGAGTACGGGACAGACGGCCGATGTCTTGATCGCTGCAAATCAATCTCTTGGATACTACTACATGGCCACTAGAAAGTACTCTAGCACGTATATGGGATTGGACACTTTTGATCACGCGAACGCCACGGGAATACTCGAGTATACGGGCAACTATACCCGGCCCAGTTCACCTGTATTCCCAGCATCGCTTCCTCCATACAAGGATAGCCTCGCGGCGTGGAATTTCCGAAACATGTTGAGGAGCCTAGCAAACGACGCTCATCCGGTAGACGTGCCGAAGAATGTGACTAGTCGGTTGTTTTATGTTGTGTCGACGGGTCAGATTTACTGTGAAAATAGTACGTGCCTGGGGATTAATGGCAATCGATTGGCTGCAAGCATCAATAACATTAGTTTCGTGAATCCGACGACCGATATCCTTATGGCCTACTTTAGGTACGTTTGTGTTATTCTTCCTCTTTGCTTTCCTTATATACTGGTGCACCTTATCTCGCTCATGTCTATGTATGTGTTGAAATTGTTGCATTCTCCCTGGTAGCAGAATGTTCCTCTGCTTCTGCGCCTGGGAATTGGTTTGGGTCCTGGCTATTATAGCCTTACAGCCGTAGCAGCAGGTTGGCGGTCGGTTCCCAACTACCACAGCCACCTAGCTACACCTGCAGGCTCTTTTTTGTCGGCTAGACTGCTAGGATTTTCCCTTGGCTTCTAGTGCATTGCCCGACTATATATACACATGCATGCACCACTTGTATTCTGTTCTCGAGCTGACAAATGAATAAGAGACGAGAATTTTTCCAAGTCTTAGTCACACACAGAAGCAGCTATCCCCTGCTTCTCTATTTCCTTCTTTTCTTCTCAGCTCTACAGTTAGCTGGGTTCCTATCCATCTATCTTTTCTTCAATATGTAGGTATATATACTTGATAAGAAAGAGATATAATTAAACATTAATCACTGGAAAAATATTTTATGGAATCCGACAAGATAAACCTAATTCATGAGAGACATGGAGGGATTTTATTCTAAAAAGAAAGAATCTTGCTGAACAACCACCCACTGTTTTCATAGATAAGTGTCATCTTAGCTTTTAGCATAATAATTAAGAAAGTTAATTCAAATAAATAATTATATGTTTGAAGCTATTTATCGAAAGTAATTATATAATATAAGTAACTACTTTTGATAAGTAATTTAAATTAAGTTATATAAATTATTTCTATATAAAACGCCATATTGAAAATGCATGGCAATAGAAATTGATGCAAGTATAAAGCAATTAGGGTCAAAGGTTAAATATGAAATGCTGCTTATTTGCAAGCAAAATTAAATTGTTAAAAAGGACGTTGATTTATTTGTGAACTGTAATATTTTTATACAATAGGTTCTCCTAAAGATAAAATACCATAGGTAGTTAGTATTACTTTTATTTCTATTATTAGTAGTCCTAGCAGGCCCTGAAGCACCATTAGAAAAAACTATATGCAAAATAAAACGACTATGCTAAAAAATTTGAGTTATTTCCAAGTGTGGAATAATTCCACATAATTTTGTTCATATCGGCGGTGATTGCAGGAATATAAGCCAAGTTTACGAAGAAGATTTTCCAGATGAACCAACTTATATCTATAACTTCACAAGCGACGACTCGAGTCAAAACCTGACATTTCCGGGCCATGGGACGAAAGTAAAGGTGCTAAACTACAACGAGTCGGTAGAGATTGTGTTTCAGGGTACAAATCTGTTGAACGCCGCCGAAAGTCATCCGATGCATTTACATGGCCATAGTCTGTATGCCATCGGGAGCGGAATTGGAAACTTCGATGAATTCAATAGAACTGAAGAATTTAATTTCGATGATCCTCCTCGGCTTAATACAGTCAGTGTTCCAAAGGCTGGATGGGTCGTTGTCAGGTTCAGAGCGGAAAACCCAGGTAATTACATCTGTCATCCCCATTCAGTACTCCCGCTCATTTAAAACATTATGCTAGGTTGTTTTAGATTAATGCATCCGATATACTATTCCCTACAATTTATAGTAAACAGTCATTATAGCAAAAATTATTTTATCCAAAATGAGTATTAATTTAGATTTTCTATGCAACAAGTTACATATATATATTCCTTCAAGTTATCCCAACTCATTAAATATTTAATACTATAAATTAATACTCCCTCCTTATAAAAAAGGAAGTTATTTTGTTATTTTGCACATTTTTTAAAAAAGTAATAAAAATATTTTTAAAATTACACTAGTATCCTTTATTGAAAAATAACAAAATATTTAATATATATATATATATAATTAAAAAAATAAGGGTAAAAATAGAAAATAGATATTTACTTTTCTAAAATGGCTTTCTATTTTATACAAAAATTTGACGATATAATGACTTTTTTTTCTACGGAGGGAATATTTTTTAGTAAGGCATATTTAATAAGGACACAGTTAATAATTTGCATACTTTCTTAACTATCTTGCAAAAATCTAAAATGACACTTAGAATTAGAGGTAGTATGAAGAATTCTAAACATTTGCTTACTTATCTTTATTAAAAGAATATAAGTATTATTTAAAGATAAGTTTCAAAGGAGTCCTATTTTAATTTTTGGTATAATAGTTAAGAAAAGAATCTAAATGATTAAATTATCCCTATTAAAATATCATAGGAAATGATCGTAATTATTATTGAGTAGAAGATTATGAAGTAAAGTATATTATAAAATCAATCTATCCAAATTAGTTCAATCGGATAAATATGTGAAATCTGAACATAGTCGGTTTAAAATTTTAATTTTCACAAATCAATCACATACACTATAATTAACCACTCTAATCAATCATACAACATATACATACATAATTAAACAAGCAATTTAACTTATTATAAGCTAATTCATACAAAATTATTCAAAATGATCCTTAGGGTTTGGGGTAATTTTTTTTTTGTTTTTACAAATACACATATACATCAGACGGTATAAAATACCTATAAAATGTTTACGAGTAATTTTATTTGAAAATTATTGAACGAAAATAATTCCATAAGGATTCAAAGGTACAAAATCAATATTAAAGTTATTTAAAGGATTTCAGAAAAGTTTTTGAAAAAAAAAATACCAATGAATGCAAAGATTTATATTATTTACAGAAATACATAATATGGTCTTGAAAAATATTTAAAACTATATAGAAATATTTAAACAATATTCTAAAGAACCAATATTAATTTAAATGATTTTCAAAAAAGGTCATTCACAAATAAAAAAGAGTAAAACTAAAGAAAAATAATTTTGGAAAGAAAATCATAAATAAGTTATGAAAATCTTTTTAATTTGTAAACTTTTGGCAGATCTTCACAACTTCGTAAAAATAAATAAATTTAAAGACTAAAATATTTTCTATGAATAAAAATCATTAAAATAATTTTACTATTTTAAAGAAAATTTTATCATTTAAATAATTTATTTCATTAACGAAATATAACTTTAAAATAAAGTTGCAATCTCGTGACGAAGTTATAATAAAAAACGAATATAAAATATTAAAAATGAAAATACGAGAAAGAATGAAAATATATATTTTTAAATAAAAATCGAAATCATATAAATAAAATAAAGTCATAATCGTGAACAAAATTATCTAGAATGTTCTGCAATGCTAATGAAGAATTAAATTCTAATATGAATTAAAAATCGTCTATAAAACCATAAAAAAAATCAAAATTAAAATAATTAATCATTTCATCGAATTACTCTAATAAAATCATTAAGCTTAATAAAATTAAATTTCAAAAAATTATCGGATTTTATGGTAGTTATCTATGATAATTATTTATTTAAAGAACTTTTTAGATAATTTTTTTTAAAATAAGTAATTATTATAGATAACTAATTTAAATAAAAAAACTCTAAATTTGGGCTGGTGTCGCCGTTGAAAAATGGACCAATATCCATTTCAGAACTACATGCATCTTTCTGTCCCCATCACTCTAAAATCTCTCTACAGGCTTGTTTTCCTTGCCAACAGAAATCTATTAGCAAACTATTTTTCTACATCGATAAATATGTTGCCTACTTATGCCATGGTTTGTTTTTATATTTTTTACATTGGTTGTGATAGTTTTAATTTTTGAATTTTGTTATTAGGAAAATTAGTTTGAGGGTCAATCGAAAGGAATTAATAGGACAAAAATTAATATGGTCCTAAAGTATCTTGTTTCAACTGTAAAATATTATATACATATAACTATGACAATATGTATACTTAATTATGCACATTGTACAAATAATGTTATCTATATGTATATGTAAATTAGATACTACTAAAAATGATCTAAATACTAAATAGATTGTTTAACTTTAAATAATTTGAATTAGTTGGCCTCAAAATAAATGTTTCTTTTTTATTTGTTCCCTTACTCTTGGTATTACTACTTTTTTTGCATTTATTCGGCATGGAAATATTTTCGCACGGAATGATGCTCCTAAAATCACAAAAATATTAGGTTCAACCAAACAATAGTTTTTTCTCGTCTAAATTATGAGCTTTGCCTATTTCCAATTATCTATCCTATGATATCTACCAAACATATAAATATATCTTTTTTTTTAATATTTTAAATCTATTATCAATTATTTTCTAATCAACGGACAATTATCCCGACTAAATTAACCTCTTGCCTACTTCCTGTCTTGGTGTGCTTTGACATAACAATCTCATACGTGTATTGTAATAATTTTAAATCCAAGACATAATATTGTATGGTACATTGTTTATTTTTAATTGTCATTTTAAAATACTCTTTTACATTACGTAGTACTATATATATATTACAACGAACAAAATCCTTTGTATGTGGAAAACTTTAATTAATAATTTCTACTTATACAATTTCATGCAATTATACCTTGGTACTTGAGCAGCATGCCTGCATCATTAATAATAATAATTTTTTTTTCAAACACAGAGGAATTCTTTGTAGCATCTCATTAGCATCGGTATCATATTTATTTTCTGATCACCGTCGTACTTGATATTGTATATATCCAATTGAAACGCAAGTTTATATCTCATGTATCATTGCAGGCGTATGGTTCATGCATTGCCATTATGATCGGCATCTTATTTGGGGCATGGACATGGTGTTCATAGTAAGGAATGGCGCCACTTCTACGACAAGGATGAAACATCCTCCAAACTATATGCCTTCCTGCGACATCAACACGCCTGAAAACACTTGGTTGGACAATAATGTCGGCCAAATAGCTAGAAGTAGTAGAAGGGTGGCATAAGATGTTGTTTGTAAGGACGACTTAAAAAATGTAGGGGTTTTAGTATGTGAGGATTTTGAGCGTACATTGGATTCAATTCAAAATCCCTTAGTTTTAAATTCTTTATTTAGATACACGATTGAATAATATATATATATATATATATATATATATATATATATATATATATATATATTAATTTCATTGTATGGATATGATATTGTATCATTTTCTTTTTCTTTTTCATTTTTCTTTTCTTTAGAAAAGAAAAGGAAAAAGGGGGACTTGAGAATTGAGATGGAACTCATATCATAAGGTTAATTATTGTTACCCGTGTTTTTGACCAAGTAGCAACGATAACAAATTTGTATAACCAATTATCAAAGATTGATTGAATCGAGTGGAATAATGAGTCGTGGTTGATAGATTAATATAATCTATAGATTCGACAGAATTGAATGATAATCTATCAAGATTAGTATATAATATAGTGTGGAATCGTACCTAAATCTATAACGGAAAAATTATCGATAAATTAGGAACAAGGGTGGTACTGCGGTCTTCTGAGTCAGACACACACTCGTCGGTTTCTATTGACTGACGGAAATCAAATAGGACGAAGTGTGTGTGACTCAGGAACCACGACCCTTTATATAGACAACTTACATATTGTCTATCGGGTTATTCTAGTTCAGTATCAATAAACTAAAATACCCAATATTTCTACGCATGCAAGCCCACATCTAATTAGATACATTAAGCCCAATAATTTATACGTAAATACGATCACTTATTTACGAGCTTAATCTATACGACAACACGCAATTCGTATAGTTTACATATAAGCTCAATATGTTGGATAAAAACCTAACAATCTCCCACTTGGGCTATAAGTGTGACCATATAACCATGAATTGCAAAATAACCAAATGAGCTCAATATTGTTGTTGTAATGAAATGTATCTATAACCAATTCGGCCCATTAGTCACACCAACATAGGATCAAAGCGGCTTTTGTCGTATTTCTTCGCAACTAAACCTTCAATGGTCATATATGCACATATAACTAAACGACACGGATCAAGATGTGGATGTGCAGTATGAAAATTTCATGTAACATGATATTTAACATGCCTATTTCCAACTAGTCCACCTTAAAACTTTAGTGAGATTAAATCACAAAAAAGATAAAAAATAAATAAACTGAAAATTTATTTCTACAAAAAATGTATGGTAAAAAATGTCCATAAGCCAAAACAGTATCCATACATAGAGCAACCAAAGTGAGAGACTCCCACTGAAACTAAATATCATCAGTTGATATAACACCCATATGAGTAACATGCTCAGGGAATTGTTTCGGTGGTAAAGCCTTAGTGAGTGGATCCGCTACCATGGAGTTTGTATTGATGTGATTTATAGATAACTCTCATTTCTGTACTTTCTCTTTATTAACCAAGTATTTGATATCAATACTTTTTGATTTTGTAGAACTTAGGTTGTTGTTAGAACACTGAACCACGACCTTATTGTCACACAACATCTCGAGCGGTCTCTCAATACCATCAACTATACGTAATCCTATGACAAAATTTTGTAGCCATATACCACAAGTGGAAGCCATATAACATGCTACAAATTCAGTTGCCATAGTGGAAGAGACTACAACTGTCTGCTTAGCACTCTTCCAAGAAACAACACCTTCAACCATTAGGAAAAAAATGTGATGTAGATTTTATGCTATCTTGGCATCCAGCAAAATTAGAGTTAGAATATCCTACGATCTCAAACTTGTCTGACCTTCAATATGTGAACATGTAATCTTTTATTTTTTGTAAATATTTCGTGACTTGCTTGACTGCTATCCAATGGTCGAATCCTAGATTACTTTGATATTTGCCTAGCATCCTAGTAATGTATGTAATATCCAGATCCATACACACTTGAACATGCATTAGACTTCCCACTACTGAAGCATAGGGAACATTTTACATTTGCTTTCATTCAAAGTCATTTTTAGGGTATTGACTGAGACTAAATTTGTCTCCTTTAGTAACAGGGGTGTTTCCTGGTTTATAATTTTTCATGGCATACAGCTTGAGAACCTTTTTCACATAAGCGTTTTGTGATAGCCCTATGATACCTTGAGAACGATCCCGATGTATCTCTATGCCCAATTTCTTAGTTATAAATTTCTTAGTTTCATGCAACAAACTTATGTCATTACATACCAGTAGTATATCATCAACATACAGAACCAGAAAAATATATTTACTCTCACAAGACTTATGGTATACACATTCATCTTAAAACCAAAAGAGGTGATAATTTGATGAAATTTGAAATACCATTGTCGAGACGCTTCACTACCCCAAAAAGTAGTTTTAATAATGGTTATTTTACAGTTTTAATAACGGTTTTCAACCATTATTAAAACGCCCGTTATTAAATCTTTAATAACGGTTCATAACAATTATAAAAAATATAAAAAAAAACCGCCAATATGAGCATAAAATGCATGTTTAATAACGGTTTTTCAGAAAAACTGTTGTTAAAAAAGACATTTTTAATAACGGTTTTCATCAGAACCGTTATTAAAACTCTAGTTTTTTTTTTATTTTAGTTTTTGTAGTTTTGTTCCTGCCCACATACACAGTTGTATGTTCAAATAATTACCAAATCTGCATTGTAAAACAACATCAATTGATAACAAATCTGTAATCACACCATAATTTCAATCCATCCCTTGTTAATACACCGGATATATATACTCAAGAATCAAAATTAGTAGGCATACCACAACTTGGTAGCTCTACACCCCAAAGCAAAATGTTCATAAATCTAGCTTAGAAGACTTAAAGACATAGACAAAATACAAACCTGAACATGCATGTAGAATATATAGATGTCTACCTAATACTGAATGAATGAGTGCACATGTTTGGCCCATTGCTCTCTCACTTCATCAATTTCTTCAACATTGTATTGCTGGCCTTATGCATAATCATTGGTGAAAAACTACAAATCCCAAGTTTTGATTAATATACAGTTAGCACTTACGTCAAGTACCAAACATATATGTCATGATTCATTAATGGAAAAATATCGAAAAGAAAACATACATGGCTTGGATCTTTGTTGACCGACCTATTTTGGACTATCAGATTCATTTCTCTACATACATAGTATCCACGATCTTTATTGTTTTGCTGTTGTGGACACTGCCAAATAAAATACGAAATAGTTGCCTTCCTACTTACTATGACAGGCTCGTATTAAACATTCTTTGGGTCTGGGACACCATTCCCACCTCTCCTTTGATACGCTGTCCGTAGTGCCCTAATAAATAGAGTTGGATACACAATATTGTAAGTACGCATATATACGTCAAATAATGAAAGCTAGGCGAATATATGTATAAATAAGCTAATGAAGTAAGAAGTGAAAAGTATACTAACATGTCGATAAATTCCTTCCCACCACGACTAGCGACTTCAAAAGGCACGTCATAGGTTCGAAGGGAATCAAACACATAGACTTTATTAAGATCAGTTCAGACGGCGTACAAAACCCAATGTTCAGTTGCGAGGTGAGGAATGAGATAGAGCTTGTTGTGTCCCTCAATCAAAATGCGATCCGCTAAATAGTTTATGTGCCTACCCTCTCTTATTGTACTACCGTCAGCTATGTAGTATGGGCACACAAACACAATAGAGGACATCATTCCCTCCATCGCAGCTCGAGTAGCTACCAACCTATGGACGACAAAAATAATGCATATTTGTTAATAAATAATAACACATATAAGAGGTCATAAAAATTCCAATTGTATAAGTTAAGAGTACCAAAATCTCAAAATGAAATAATACTTACGTGACATATACGGAGACACTTATGGTTGACATCCATTCTTGATGATAAATGTCGCTTATTTTAACCGTCGATACCATGTAAGTAGCATCGCCCCTCCCAACATACTCAGGACGGTAATCAATGAAAATATAATTGTCCCTGAGGTAGTTTTGGGCATAAAAATATAATATAGCTAATGCTGGTGGCTGTTGGCTTTGCTGATCTGAAGAAGGAATCTTTTGTGGGGCAACTAATTTTTCAAATTTAGCTCTCTTTCCTTTAGCAGCGCCCTGTTTTGTGTTGCTCGTTCTGCTAGTACCTCTCTTGGTTTTACTAGTAGAAGTAGTCTTCTTTTTTGATTCCTTAATTGATAATATTAAAAAAAATATATATTGAGCATATAAATATATATATATATATATGAAAAAGGTATATATAGTGTAACTATTAAACAAGGTCTAATGAAGATGTCAAATGTCAATACCTCTTCAGCAGTGAGATGTATTTGATCCGCAGGCCAAGCCATGAAGCTTCCATGAGCTTCTAGTACTGTGGTTGCCTCATCGCCCTCTTTATAACAAGGCAAGTGTGCATTGCCAATGATTGGAGTGTCAATACTCACCGACCTTATATTTAGGGCTAAATTGTACCTGTGGATTGTCTGCGTTTCGGTACTGTGACTGATGCGGACCCTTCCTTTCGCCAAAATTGTTGAAAGGTCATTCGCTAATAAGTCACATTTATGCAAACCCTAAACAAAAATATTACAAATTATTAATAATTTATTACACCGAAAACATTTAATAACAATTCATAGTTTGTAATGCTTACCTCGGGAAGAGTAGAAAGAAATGCATCAGCTTCACAACTATCTCTGACGCTATTTACTTTAGGTATGTGAAGCTGATCATGGTCTACTGAATTGGATGGCTTATACCCTTGAGATTTAATAAATGATAACTCTTGCTCCATTGTTTCCATCCGTTCAAATGCCACATTCAATTTTTGGGTCAGGATGGCGACTTGCTCATTAGTGCTACGAGAACCACGAGATCGACCACATATGCTCGTTCTTGTAACACCCAATCCAAGGCACCTGTGTCTTCCAGGGTGTTCTACAATTCCTGTAGCCTGGGACACAATGCTATATTGGTCCACCTCCTCACCTTCTGACGTTTCAAGTTCGTCCTATAAATTTAACTTATAGGAATAAGCATAATATAATAGTTTTCTAAAAGAAAACTAAGTAGGGTTCTAGATATCTACAAACTTGCAATTTTTTTGGCTACAACATCAACATATTCATTAACATATCCATCTCTTGTTGCTCTAGCCTTCTTCCATAACGTACCAATATTGATGGACAAGGTACATGGGTCCAAGTCTTGGGATAGGAGCTACAAATAAAAAAATATTCTTAATTAAGAATATTATTATAAAATTCAACATTTACATGTAAATAGATAATCACAAAATGCATACCAACTCCTCAAGGCCCGCATAGCCTTTGCGAGCCATATTATGCCGGTATTTATTTTGATTGGCAATCTCTTTATTTTGGCTACTTTTTCCTATGTGACAAGCCAAAACATAATGACATGTTATTTCAATATTAAGCATAATACTGGGATTGATACAAAAAGTTTAATTTTTATCTAACAAGTACCTTAAAATACCCCGTAAGACAATAAGCAATGAGTTGGTTCCAACTTTCTTGATCGATGAAACCGTATCGTTTGGGTGGGTTCTGTCGTAGAGAACCATCCCTCTTTCTATACATTTTTATACGAGCTAAATATGACCTAAAGGTTCTTAGACGCTCCCCACAATGTCTAAGAAGCCATTTCTTCCTACTCTCTGGGACATTGAACACTCTCTGCAAAATAAGACATGTAGATGTATACCGATGTTAATGTAATAAAATTAATAACATTTGACATACAAAAATGGTTACATAAAATAGTATATTTACCGTGATTTCCTGCCAAATATACTCCTTATGACCCTGTGGAACCTACTTCCAATTATTATAGGAGATAGGAACACGGTTACGGGTCACAAGTGAAATGTAGGTCAAGAACATATCTGCGTAAGGGCCGATGGGAAGATTGTAAGTATTCCATCCCAACTCGACTACTTCTCCTCTATTCCTCATGTCTATGATAATTCACATAATCGTAGGTCATCTCTTCCCTTATTCACCACTGCTATCCCTATCAATGTTTTTGTTGGCCATATCTCTACAAAAAATAAATAAATAAATTATGTTAGAATGTTATGTATTGAGCATAATAATGTACCATTATATTATCGATACGAATCATGCTTAGAAAGAATTAATCTCAAATGTATCATGCTATTCTATATATATATATATATATATATATATATATATATATATATATATACGAATCATGCTAACACGTTTCCAAAAAGATATTAATACTAACCCTAACCCTAACCCTAATTAACTATAATAAACGATAAACCCTAACCCTAGCTAATTAACCATAATTTGTTATAATAAAATGTAACCCTAAACCACAAAAAAACCCTAATCCCTAAACCTAGCTAAATGTAATTAAAGCATAATATATAAATCATATTATTATTATTATTATTATTATTATTATTATTATTATTATTATTATTATTATTATCATACACAATTATTTCTCTCTATTTAATTATTCACTTTTATATATTCCTTATTCTCTATATCTATTTAATCCTCATCAAATAGCAATCATTAACATATGCATATGTAAAATATATTTGCATTTCATTATATGACATTTCCTATATCTTATTGCTAGTCTCCTATACTTATTAATGAAAATGTGTGTGTGTGTGTGTGTGTATATATATAGTTTTTATGAGTGAAAATGTATATAATTCTACATTCACATTCATATTATATATATATGTAAAGGTCTCGGCCAATACATGCATTTGTTAATATATAACAATAATGCAACAAATTAAACAACAAACAGCAAAATTTTCAGCCAACACATTCAACAACTCATTTTCGAACGACAAACCACAATCTTTCAATAACAAAAAAACGAAACCCTGTAGCAACATGCATGCATTTATATATATATACATATATATACATATATAAGTAGATAAAAAGTTACGAGAGGAAGAACAAACACATACATAAAGTGAGCTAGCTACAAACACGACGGTGAGAATGTTGAGAGAGGCAAGGGCTTCAAACACGACGTAGGATGAAGGTGCAAGTGCTAGCTAGCTTCAGAACAATGACAACACGCACATGTAGAGCCGACAATGGCAGAGGCGTGGTGGAGATTTGGCGGTGCGAGGGTTTCCTTTACTTGAGAGGAGCTGGTGTGGTGGTGCGAGGGTTTGCAAGGAGAAGGAGAGTAAGAGAACGAAGGTGTAGAGAGTCTGAAAACTTTGGCACGAAATAGAACTGAGCGAAATATAAGTTTGATTTTGGGGTTTTAATAACGGTTCCTGAGAGAACCGTTATTAAAACATCTTTTAATAATGGTTCTTCCAGGAACCTTTTAATAACGGTTCTTCCAGGAACCGTTATTAAAAGCTTCTGAATTTTTACAACGGTTCTAATATGAATCGTTATTAAATCCTCTTTTAATAACGGTTTACATAAAACCGTTATTAAAACATCCGTCCAAATTTTAATGTTGCCCTTTTAATAACGATTTTTAACTAGAACCGTTATCAAAACTCTCTCGTCCATTAATTTTCACGCGTTTGACAACGGTTTTCGAACTACCGTTATTAATGTCTCGTTATTATTTCCTGTTTTCTTAGTAGTGCTTGCTTGAGCCTATATATGGATTTCTTAAGTTTATAAACCATATTCTTTGGATCTCCTAATACAAAGTTTTTTGGTTGCACCATATAGATCATTTCCTCAATGTCACCATTAAGAAAGCAGTCTTAACATCCATTTGATGTAACTCAAGATTAAAATGTGCCACTAATGTCATGATCACCCTCGAGGAATATTTAGAAGAGACCAGAGAAAATTTTTCTTTAAAATCCTCTTCTTCCTTTTGTGTAAAGCCCTTGGCAACAAGACTTGCCTTATATCTCTCCACATTGCCCTTTGAATCCCTTTTGGTCTTAAATATCCATTTTCAATGGAACAAGATCCCATACGTCATTGTCCATCATGGACTTTTGAGAATTCAAACTTTCCATGGCATGACAAGTTAATTAGATTATCTTTCGACACCCCAATGTCTACCTCATATTCTAGGAGAAATACAATGTAATCATCTGGAATTGCACTTCTCCTTTCTCTGGTGGATCTCCTTAGCTCTTGAGGTTGTTGAGCTTGTTCTTATTGAACAATTACCTCATTCTCAATAGGTGGTTGTTCGATATTATCTTGTAGAGGCTCTTGATTTGCCTCTTGATCAATGACAGGTGTTGAGACTTGCACATTGTTTGAGACAATATTAGGAATTATAATCGATTCCTCCTCAAAGACAATGTCTTTAATCTTATTTCTCCCCATAAGCTCAATATCCTCAAAAAACGTCGCAGTTCCTGTCTCAAAAATCGATTTGAGTGTGGGATTATAGAACTTATAGCCCCTTGATTGCTCAGAGTAACCACTAAAATAGCTACTGATTGTTTTGAAATCCAATGTCCGTTCATGTAGCCTATATGACCTAGACTCGGCTGGACATCCCCAAATACGAAAACGCTTCAGACTAGGTTTTTTGCCAGTATAAAGTTTAAAATGTGTTTTAGTAGCTGCTTTACTTGGTACTCTATTCAGAATATAAGCTGTTGTCTTTAGTGCTTCCCTCGGAGTGACTCTAGTAACATAGAATGACTAATCATACTTTTTACTATATCCTTAAGAGTTTGGTTTTGCCTTTCAGTTACACCATTCATGCTAGGAGAACCTGGCATGGTGTATTATGGGACGATTTCACACTCCTCTAGGAATCTAGCAAGAGGTTCTGGATATTGTTCACTTGAACTATCATATCTGCCATTGTATTCACCACCACGGTCAGATCTAATGCACTTAATTCTTTTATTGAGTTGGTTCTCAACTTCAAGTTTAAAAGATTTGAACACATCTAATGACTGAGATTTATTATAAATGAGATATAGGTAGCCATAACGTGAATAATCGTCTATAAATGATATAAAATACTGTTGAACATTCCAAGAAGCCATAGGGAACGATCCATAGATATCTGTATGAAATAATTCTAAGACATCTGAAGATCTATTTGCACCTGTTCTCTTTATTTTGGTATATTTTTCCTTAATACATTCAACTCAATTATTTAAATCTGTAAAGTTAAGGGAATCTAAAATACCATCAGACACAAGCCTTTTAATTCTTCCTTCTGAGATATGAAATAAGCGCTTATGCTATAATGACGCTAAACTATTTTTGCTTAATTTACATTTAGTACCACATGATTCTACGCGCAAGGTTTCATGATAAAAGGGTGATGACATCGAGTAAATATAGGTTATTGTATGCACACGATGAACTAGTACCAATAATATTTGAGTTTAATGAAAGACTAAATTTATTATTTTCAAATGAACAATAATAACCAGATTTGTCCAATAAGGAAATATAAACCAAATTCCATCTAAAAGACGGTACAATAAAAGTGTCCTTCAAATCCAAATAATGACCCGATTCTAACAATAACCTAAAGGTGTCAATCTCTTCAACTGTAGATGCCTTACCATCTCCTACATACATGTGTCTTTCACCATCATTTGGCTTTTTACAGATCACGCAAGCCTGCATAGAAACACTTATGTGAGTAGTAGCACCAAAATCAAGCCACTAAGTGTTTATAGGTACTAATGCTAAATTAATCTCAGAATAGACCAAAGCAAGGATTACACTTTTTTTCAAGCGCCATGCATGATATTTTTGACAATCCTTCTTAACATGATTAATTTAGGGACCGAACCTTCTGAGATATCCTTTTTTGTAGGTACTAATGCTTTTTTTTTTCTAGGTACTAGTCTTTTTTGTAAAAGAAGCAGCTATCTTTTTCCTTCTGTTGTTTCTTTTGGACCGAACCCTTAGGAGCAACTTCATTCTTTCTCTTCATACCCTAACTTTTAGGGACAAATGTTAGATAAGCACTTTCAATCTTATCTTGCTTCAATTTCTCTTCCTCTTGCACATAATATGAAATGAGCTTATTAAGAATCCATTTCTCCTTTTGGCAGTTATAATTGACTTTAAATTGATTGAATTGTGTAGGAAGAGAAATCAATACTAAATGCAAAAGTAAGTCATTTGACAATTCGAGCTTTAGTGCCTTTAGTTTTAAAGCAATGTTAGATATCTCCATGATATACTTCCTTATATTTCCTTTACCTTTATACTTTAATGAAATCAAGCACCGCAAAAGAGTGCTTATTTCAACCTTATTGTATTCTGCAAAATATTTTTCAATTTTGGTAAAGAAACCTTTAACATCGGTGATCTCATCAGAGAATCCACCCCTAAAAGCCTTTGGAATGTTGCATTTGATGATCATATTAGAGTGATCCCACTTCTCAAAGTTTCTTTTTTCATCAGAGGAACTTTCAGCTATCAAATTAGTGGGTTTCGCTAACCGAAGTACATGGTCTATATCCATGCAACCAAAGACAGGTAAAACATTGTCCTTCCAAATCTCTACAGAGGCTCTCCAATTGATGTATCACAACTTTAGGCAACACAAACTTCTGCATCTAGAAGTTTTAAAATCTTATTATTACTAACTAATAATAATATATAATTATTATAGATATTAGTGATAATAATAAAAGAAACAATATTCAAATTACTTAATAATCAATAATAACATTTAAAAATATTATTACCATGATTGTTAACATGTTCAAAAATTTTTCAAAATAATTGGTACCACATCCAAATAAGCTAACTATTGAGCTTAAACTTGAGAAAAATGAGATGGAGATGATCCTAAACCAAGTGGGGTCCCTAACCTCAATACATTAAGAATATGAAATATGATGTAATTAATGATGGATTTTTGGAATCAATATTATCTTCCATTATATAACATGCTCGCTTATGCTTCCATATGATTTATGTCATGTGAAACCTAGTTATGACTATATTGTTATCTTACTCCATATATAGCATACTAATAATCATTTTCATGGGTGTTGCTCTTTCCCATGAGCAGAGGTCTTTGTTGAATTTGTGTGGGTCATCAAGGACATGTTAGATGACTATGCTGCTTATGCTGCTTTAATTAGGAAAGAGTGATCATATCTTATGTATGGTGTTGGGATCAAAGAGTTATATTATTTTGTTCCTTTTTTTACCATGTTATCTTTTGGGACTCGTTGTCTAAGGTATTCCTTTATGTATTTGAAACAGTATTCAGAGTTAGCCTCCAAAACCCTTGTCTATGTTTATGAAAGTTTCCTCATTTTATGTTTATTATGTTTCAGATCCTAAATTATTTTTCCTTGTAATTGATGTGAAATTACTTTGTAAGCTAGAATTATGTCAATTATGACAGTAACACCCACATATGTCTTCTTTACCCTTCCGCTTAAACTAAATTTATTTAGTTCTAAATTTTTGAGTGTTATTACACCCAAAATTTTACTATTAAAAATCTTTAATTTTGTTTTATAAAATCTAATACATAAAACATCCTCTGGTATTCATACTTCATACATACGTGTGTACATATGGACATACATACATACATACATACATACATACATACATACATACATATATATATATATATATGTATGTATGTACACATATATATACATATATGCTTACATACATACATATATACATATGCATATACATATATGTATACATATATATATATATATATATATATATAGCATTTAAAAATAAGGTTACCCTAAGCAAAATCCTTATTAATATAATATGAGGTCTTCAAGTACAAGGAATGATCCTGTGATTTCAAGAGTTGATGATCTTGAGAGAAGAACCCTTTATTGAACTCAAACCAAGAAGAAGAAGAAGAAGAAGAAATATTGGATCTTGAATGTATAATATTAGAGATGGTAGAAGGTCTTGATGAATTGGTTGAAGATATGAAGAACATTAGTGGGCAATATAGAATATAATCCACAAAACAAGAGGAGGAGAAAAATGTGATTTTGGCTCTTAGGGTTTAGTATGGGCTTATATAAGCTTTTAGGAAAGAAAGATCTAATAAAATAGCATAAGTAATATAACAGTGACATTGATTGCTATTTTTCACAAGTTATGTTTGGATATTAGAAAAACTCAAAAGACAATTTTTAGACATTGAAGTGAATTTTCCAATACAAATGGAATCATCCAATTTCATTATCAAATAAAAAACTATGGCCAAAGTATTTAATGATAGTCTCTTTATCTATAAATTTGATAAATGATAAGGAAAGATTTGTCATATAATATTATTTAAGATAATTTATAGATATTAATTACAAAACACTAAGGAGTGAATAAAAAGCTAAAATTTTATTATTTATAATAAAAAAAATCTATATTCAAAATATCTTAACTAACTACAAAAAAACTTACTCTCTCTCTCTCTCTCTCTCTTTCAAAATTTATTTGTTTATGAAATTACCACATTTGTCTTTTACTATTTCATGCAAAACAAGAGTTTTAAATATTTTTTTATTGTTATAGCAGAAGTACAACCACTAAAATAATAACCAATAAATTATTTTCAATACATTGCCACTTGAAAATAAATATTTTTTAAAATAATAACTCTCATGTTATCAAAAGTATTCTAAAATTAATATTCTTTTTTTACTAATAAAAACTTTTAAAATTTAAAAGAAAATTTCTCCTTAACATTGAAGTAAATAAAATAATATAAATATAATATCTTTTTAATCCCAAATATGGGGCATTCCATCATCACAACAAAATTAAAACAATGATTACCAAAAGAATAAATTAAAATATTTTAAATTATAGGGTATTATAATATTAATGATCCAAGTTTGACTTTAAAATGTCATGTGCCTTCCTTTTCAAAATAGATATAGTATATAAGTTTAAAATTTTTATTTCTCGTCTTCTACCTTCATGTTTCTTGCCTTTGTCCATATCTAATTTTTCTATAACTATATATGTTATATATAGAATTTAAATAAAAATTATGTTATGAAAAAAATGGGATAAAATATTTAGGATGGGGTTGGGTTTCAGGTATTAAGTCAAATTTTAAAGTCGAAGAATAAATCAGAGATAGAAAATAAATTAGGATTAGGTCAGGTATAGAGATTTGATCTCCAAGGAAATCGGGTCGAGTATTCTCCAATAAATAAATAAAAATAAAGATCGAAGCAAACTTAAGAATTATTGTGCTTCTAAAAATTGGATATGGAAATAGGGTCCATATCCCCAATCTACACCACTGTCATTCCTACCAAGCGGTGAGCTTAACCAAACAATTCTAAAAATATTAAAGTATTTATTAAGTTTAAATTATTGACAATAAACTTGCATATTTGATAATCTTGACTAATTATGAAAGGCACTAGTAATTTAGTTTATCAAATGAGTAGCAAGTGATATTAGTAAAGTCAAATTTATTCAAATGAATAAATTGATTTTACTTTCCTACAAAGGAATCGATACTTTTGGAACCATCGTTAATTGGCACTCAATAATATATATAGTATTATCATTGTTTTGTACAAAAATACTACCTACATAGTACATAAATTAATACATATATAATTTACCGTATGTAATAATTAATTAATGTATAGATTTACCAACAAAATATTTTTATGTATTGTTTTATTCGGTGAGAATGGTCAAGATGAAAATACCTATTGAGGTTTTCATTTAATATTTCAAAATTCCAACATATGTCTTAATTTATAAAATTATTGATCTTTTTTTTAATAATTTTATGTAAAAATAGAATTCAAAATATTATGCTAGTTAAATTGTAGAAATTTAAACATATTGAAATTGAAAATGAATAAAATTATTCTAAAATTTAAAATCTCAATGGAGATCAATGAAGAAAACTTGAAGAAAGAATCCAAAAATACATAAATTGAGAAAAAAGTTCATTTATTAATAGTTTGATCAATTAAAAAAAAACAAAAACCTTAAATTTTTAGAAACAATAACATATATTCTTCTACCCGAAATTAAAAGGCGTTCATTTATTAACAGAAGAACAAAGTCCTAAATATGTATTCTTTTTAGTAGTTACGTGTCTCACTTTTATTTGAACAGGGAAAAGAAAAAGGAGCAATCTCAGAGATCTCATTGTGATCTCAAGTACTTAATTTGTTAACGATAACATCCCCGGTCTCATCGACGGGTCCGCGTCGATCAAATTTTATAGGCAGCTTCAAAGCATGAAGTGTGTGACGCATTAGTTTACTTTAGCAAAGTCCGCATCTTCTTCGTACTTAAAAATCAATCAAAGTATCCAAGCGGTAAAAAAATAAAATAAATAAATAAAGTGAAAGCAATGGATCGAGTCCCGCCACGGACACCGGATTTTTCCTCCCTCTTTATTACGGGCTCCCGCTCTTCCATCTCCCGGTGTACTACCCAAAAGGTTAAAAAAAAAAGGGGGGGTAAAAGCAACAAAGGAAAAGGGGTATACGTTTGTCTGGGCTTATCACTTTTTTTTTTCTTTTTTCTTTTCTTCTTTATTTCGGGAGCGAAGTGGTTGATCGCTTTTTTAAAAGTCGTTTGGGTCGGTATTCAATGTTTTATTATTATTATTATTAAATTCTTATCAGGATGCATGCCCTAAGAGACAAAACTTTGATAATATTATATATATATATATATATATACGGTCTTAATTATGGTTTGTAAACCTTATTTTAATTTTTAATATTATTTTCAGCCATACCCTGGTGTCCGTCAAATTTAATTAACTAAGCCAGACGAGGATGAGAACAGTATTTATATATTTTGTTTTATTGAAAGCTGAAAGAGAACAACAGTATTATTCGAACAAGGAACAGGAAAATTATAATGCAGTAGAAAATAAAGAGTAAAGAGGGCCGTCAACTTTAAAAGCAGCGAATACTACGACTAACGCAGACGAGATCGGTATATTCTTTCACGAAGTCCACTTTCGCGAACACAAAGTCGAAGCGTTTATGGGAGTCAGTTAGCTGCTTTAACTTTTGATGTCCCACTTTTGTATCTGAGCGTATAATAAATAATGTCAGTGTTTGTAACGGAGCAAAGAAAGGCCATAGTTTCTTGAAAAAATTATGCTCAAAGGCAAGACAATACACACACATACGCGAGAACACGCTTTAGCATCCTCAATGATTTAAAGCTTTGCACTAAGGCCGTCAAATATATTCCCGTGGTCATGTTCTAAAACTGACCTTGGAGAATAAGAAAACCTAACACATTGGACAATAAAAAATTAATTGATTGGATCGGCTAAAAAATGATTGAAATTTAATTAAATTAATATATAGTTTATTTTTTTATATTTTTAAGTTAATATTTATTACTGATTTGATCGGTTTAAATCATTGATGCAATCACTAAATTCATCTTCTATTATTATTTTGGTTAATAAGGTACTCCTATATTATTATTATTATTAGCATCATTATTATTTTTTAATAGTATTTTATCTCCTTATTATTTAAATACCATAAAACGTTTATACTATATTTATAATATTCATCCAACAATCATAAGATAAATTTTATTTTAATGTTTTTCACTATTTGGTATAGTATAGAATGTTGATATGTATTTGATAATTTATTATACATTGTCTTCTTCTACTCCATTATCTTATTTATAAGGATTTCTGTTTTTGTAATACTAAAATTAGTTACAAATCCTACAAGTATGGTAAGTGTCAGTGAAAAAATTTAATGGATTAGATTTCAAGCATTGGCAACAAAAAAAATTCTTTTCCATCAAACTGCATTAAATTTAGTCAAGTATCTTGATGAGAGCGCTCCTAAACTTGGTAAAGGAGACACTAATATAGTCAAAGTGATTGTGATGGATGCATGGAATCATTTTGATTTTCTCTGCATGAATTACATCTTAAATATATTGGATAACACATCATATAATTTCTATTCAGGTTCTGAGATAGCAAAGATAATGTAGGATTCTTTAAATACCAAATATAAGACAAACGATTTTAGAATAAAGGAATTTATTGATAAAATGGTAGATAAAAAATCTGTTATATTCCAAGTGGATAAACTTCATGTTATCATTCATGATATTCACATTGAAGGTATGTTTCTTAGTAAATCATTTCAAGTGGATGTGGTAGTTAAAAACTTACCACCACCTTGGAAAGATTTCAAAAGCTACCTTTAGAAGAAGCATAAGGAGATGAAACTTAAAGACCTTATTTTCCATTTGAGAATTGTGGAAAATAACCACAAGACTGGAGGCTTGAGTCCTATGGTATCTAGAGCTAATGTGGCAGAAAATAGGTTAAAGAAAAGTAAGAAAGAAAAAAATAGTGGAGATGGTATCAACGTAGGACCAAATATCTCAAAAAAATTCAAGGGAAAGCATGATCAATGTGGCAAAAAAGGACACCATGCAAAGGATTTTCATAACTCAAAGAAGTTTAATAAAAGCAATGCTCAAGCAAGTGTCATGGAGATAGACAAGATATATGAAGATCTTAATGTTGTCAACCTATCAACATTGGTTTCACTATGCAACCTCATTGGCAATAATAAGGATTTGTGGAGAGAGACCAAAGCGATTGACTATATATGTGATAACAAATAGATGTTCTCCAAGGTCATTGGCCGTGGGAAGGAGATACTCAATTTGGCAAGTGGGAAGAATCTTACCCTCAACAATGTACTTCATATGCCAAAAATTCAAAAGATTTTGGTTTTGGGATCTCCACTTAGTACAAATAGTTTTAAATTAGTCTTTGTATCTAATAATTTTATAAAAACTAAGAATGAAATGTTTATTAGAAAAGTTTGTCTTAATGATAGGATCTTTATGATGAATGTAGTTACTATTGTACCCAAAATAATTAATATTAATAAGTATGTTTATTCTTCTTATATGCTCGAGTCTTTTAATATTTGGCATGAATGATTATGACATATTAATTATGATACCATTCGAAAATAAATGAATTTATATTGCCTACCCACACATGAATTTGATCCTAATAATAAATGAGAAGTATGTGTTGACGTCAAGATAGCAAGAAAATCCTTTCATTCTAATGAAAGAAAGTTAAAACCTCTAGATTTAATATACACATTTGTGTGTGATTTAAATCTATGCAAGCTAAAGGTGGTAAAAATTATTTTAAAAACTTTTCATAGACTATTTTACATTATATTGCTACGTATATTTGTTACGAAGCAAAGGTGTTGAGAATCAACTTGGTGAAAAGATTAAGACAATAATAAGCGATCGAGGAGGTAAATACGAATACCCATGTGAGAACTTTTATTTAAAACATGGTATTATTCACCAAACTATCTTTCCTTATGCATCTCATTCTAATGGAATCGTAGAATGTAAGAATATGACCTTGAAGTATATGATTACAATCATGTTGATTAGTTCTAGATTACTGCAAAACTTGTGGGGGCTATTATCTGGAAATTATATTCTAAATAAGATGCCTCATAGGAAAACCCACAATATTCCATATGAGTTACAAAAATGTCACAAACCTAAATACAAACAATTAAAAGTGTCTATTAAATTGGAAAAAATAGTAATTCCAAAGCTAAAGAGGGTCAAGTTAGGATAAAAATCCATTGACTGTGTATTAATTTGTTATGCACATAATAATAGTTAATATCATTTTCTTGTTCACAAATCAAAAGTTTCTAAAATTCATGCCAATGCCATTATAGAGTCAATGGATGATATATTTTATTAAAATATTTTTTCTATAAAATAAGTTGTGAGTCAATTTAAGTAAAAATGCTAAGAGATTCTATTGGTAATATCAAAAAAGAGGTTGATCCAAATGAGCCTAGACAAAGTAAGACAGTTAGGATTTCAAAATCATTTGGACTAGATTACATAACATATTTTTTAGAAAATGAGTCTCAAACATTCAAGGAAGCTATATCCTCTTCCAAATTTGCTTATTGAAAAGAAGCAATAAATAGTGAGATTAAATCCATCATTCAAAACCACACATAGGAAGTGGTGGGATTACCTCTCGAGAATAAACCCCTATGATATCAGGGGATATTTCAAAAGATATTAAATGAAGATTGTTCAATTGATAACCAAAAGACTAGACTTATAATTAAGGACTACAAGAAAATGAAAGATGTTGATTTTTTAAACATATTCACTAGTTACAAGAATTATGTCTATGCGTATGCAATTAGCAATAACAATTGTAAAGGGTTTAGAAGTACATCAAATGGATGTAAAATAACATTCTTGAATGATTAAATAGACTAAGAGGTTTATATGGAACAACCTGAGGGGTTTATTACCCCGATTAGGAGAGAAAGGTATGCTAGCTTGTTAAATCCCTATATGGACTAAAATAGACACTTAGGTTGAAATACCCAAAAACCCTAATTTAGAAAATTATGGCAAAAAAGGATTTATTAAGGAAATTAATTAAATAAATTATTTTATTAAAATAAAGGGGAATTAATTAAGGCAAATTAAGGAGAAAATAATAAATAATTTAATTATAAAAAATTAGGGCATTTTACTAATTAACATAGAAGTGGAAAAATTTATTCAAAATAGCCAAATTAATCTAAAAGGGAATTTAATTATTATTTTTCTAAATATTATTATTTTAAATAATAATCTAAAAATACCAAACTATCCTAAATACCCCAACCAACCTACTTTTCCTTTTTCCTTTCTCTTTTCTATTCTTTTTCTCCTTCTTTTCCCTTTTTCTTTCTTTCTCTCCTCTCTCCTTTTCTTTTCTTCCTCTTCTCCCCCGGATTAGGCCAACCTACGCGGCCTAATCTCCTTTTTTTCCCCGTCTCGTATGGCCCAAGGCCATCTTCCCTCTTCCTCTGCCCACTGCCCGGTTTCCCTCTCCCCTTTTCTTTCATTCTTTCCTTCTTAGACTATCCGGTCCAGCCTTCTTTTTCCTCCCCCCATGTGCGACCTACAACGTCGACCTGTAACCCCGAATCTCGCCAGCAGCCACCGACCGCCGACTGGCCCATCCCTTCCCTCTTTCTCTCCCATTATTTTCTTTCCCCTTTTCTACCCAACCAACCTCCTCTACTCTCATGCGTGCCCTGCCCTTCCTTTTCCCCTTTCCCCTTAGACCTAACCAACCCTATCATGGCAGACCTATGCCTCCTGCCACCACCTGCCAGCATGCCTGGAAGCTGCCTCCCCCTCTCGTCCTCTTCCCTCTATTGTTTTCCCTCAATTGGCTTATAAATACCTCATGGGTAGCCTTGATTGAGCATTTGTTTTTGCAGCCCCAAAATTTCTCTCTTTGCGCCACTTCCCAATCAAACGCCTGTTCCATTGTCGTCGACCATCGTTGCCACCCACTCCACCCACATAAGTGTTCCCTGCATCACCCTCTATCTAACTAAACCTCCCTCCTCCCTCGATTTACCCTACACGAGCCACCCCGGCCGTACAAATTTCCCCTCCCGATTAGCACCCTTCGACCCTCGTCACCCTTTGCACCACCGTCCACCACCAATCCTACCGTAATCAACACCCTCTATACCCTCCAAAACAACCAAGGGAGCTTCCTCTACCTCCCCATACCCCATTTCTCCCTGCCTCCCTCTCCTTCTCCCTTCTCCTCCCTCCACCACCTTCGGCCACCGCACACTCCATTGTGCGCCACCGCCTTTGGCTGCACCACCACCTTCATTCCACCCCTCTCCACCTAAGGCACCCTCCACCACCTCAATCCCCCTTCATTCCCTCTCATCTAGCCTATACCACCATCTCTCCACCTCTCTTCTCCCTCCACCGCCATTGCCGCTGGTGCCGCCACCATCCTTAGGTGGTACTCTAACCTTCCCAACCCCTAAACCCATTTTATACAAGTATTAGCTATTTTTAATAGTATTAATGGTACCTTTATTATTATTATTTTTATTATTATTGTTACTACTACTACTACTACTACTACTACTACTACTACTACTACTACTACTACTACTATGTTATCATTATTATTATTTAACCTAACTTCAGAAATATTTCTAACTAATGTTATTATTATTAAAGGTCTAAAACTTTAGTATTATTATTATTATTATTGTTGTTGTTGTCATTGTTTTTCTTGCTAATATTAGTAATACTAACTTTGGCCCATTATCACTTTTATTATTAGTGTAAATATTTAAACCCTTATATTACTATTACCATTTCAGTTATTTTTATTATTATTATTATGATTAAAATTATTATTAATATTACTCTCATTATTATTATTATTATTATTATTATTATTATTTCCATTCCTATTACCATACTTAACCATATTATCACTACAACTACCATTATTATTATCATTAGCGATATTGAAGTTATTACTTTTAATAACAAAAATACCACTATAATTACTTTAACATAAAATGTTGTAGCTACTAAGACCTATTTTGATTAATAGCAGCATGATTAACTACTTTAGAGAATAATAACCCTACTTTTATTTATAAAATAACTATTAGTATTATTATCCCTAATGGTAGGTTATGATAAGGGTAAGGTAGGAATAATAGTAATTTTGGTAAGAGGGAGATTAACCCGTAGTATTTCCCTCTTATAGGCGAATCAAGTCAAAACCCTAAGGAGGCATAGGAACATGCTCCAAGACCAGTGTTGTATTAGGTAAGGATATGGCTAGGAACAATTATGCATGTATTATGTGTCTTGTGTGCCATGTGTTATGCCATGTTATATACTTATGATTATGATGATTAACTACTTGTTGCGCAGCTTGGAGTTAAGGTATGCTTATGTGAATTTCTTATGGCATGTGTACCATGATGATATATGTTGTGTTTATGATATTATATGATGTGACTCTCTAGGACATGCATACTAGGATGTGTAATAATATGATATGGGGTGAGAGGATAAAAAGGGAAAAATGAGAAGTGAGTTGACTAAGGGGACATGAAGTTGACCTTATTATCTCATGATCCATAAGGGGGAAAATAAAATGAGGTTATGATCAAAATGAACGAGTGATGTAAATCTTGCATGGAAAATTTCTAGGGTTTGCATGGGGTGGATGGAGTTTGTATGGGGATGATCTTTACGTGAGAAAAGTTGTTTTAGGGCATAAGTAAGGTAAGGGAAGAGTTTTGGAGTGATTGGAGACTTGGGATGAAAAATAGTACATAGGTCGGTGTAAGGGTGTATAGGAGACTTGAGTAGGGTTTTGGGAGGAAACCCTAATCTGGGGGAAAATGTGAAAGTAAAAATAATTAAGGAAGAGTGGAGTATAGGATAAGAGTGGAAACTTATTATATGAGGGATGAGTATAGGTGCCATGGGAAGAAAGAGATGTTAGGTGAAAAATATAGAGGTGACTTGTGGGGGAAGAAAGGTGCTAGGGTTTGGAGTGGCGAACTAGGGTTTCTTGGTCACATGCGTAATTGGTGAGTAAAGTGATATGATTTGGGTTGAATCTAAATGAGATGAACATTGGGCAATAAAAGGGATAATGGTAGTATAAGTAAGAGGAAGTTGGGCCACATAGGTCCAATTAGGGTTTCAAGGGAAAACCCTAGAGAGTGGTAGTAAGTTGATTTGGATGTCATAAGGTGATGGGCATTAACCTACACCCTTAGGAGTTGGGTTTTCATTATGAGTAAATGAAAGGAGGAATAGATATCGGGGTGTGATAGGAGGTGCAGGAGTCTCAAGATATGAGATGGGCTCTCTTGCGAGGACAGAAGTAGAAGGTTGGTGACATGCATATCAAGGGTGAAATATTTATTAAATAAGACATGTGTAAGATACTAATCATTTAAAGAGGAATATTATTGGGCTGAGCCCATACCGATCCACGGGCATAATAGTGGCCAGGTGCCAGGGTGCCTTAGAGATCAATCCACCGGCATATAATAGTGGTCAGGAGCGTTCTACCCTGTACGTTTCTGATCCATTGGATATAATAGTGGGGGATCTCGAGCTCAATAAACCAAAATCTAAGTTACGATAAATCATAGGAAAAATACTATGTAATTACAGTGGAACACTATGAGAGTTGGGGCTAAACCAATCCGCCGGCATAATAGTGGCCAGGAGCACTTTGCCCTTAAGATCGATCCGCCAACTAAAATAGTGGTCATGAGCATTCTTCCCTGTACATTTCCGATCCAATGGCTATAATAGTAGGGTTCCTGCACTCACATGAATTGATAAAGAAAATGGTATGAAATGATTATATTTACCAGAGATCTAAAGAACGAGCTCATCTACACCATATCCTGGCCTTCATTATCTGTATCGTTGTATGTTGTTTATATGATCATGCTTGTGTTATATGCTTGGCCTTAGCTGCATGGTTACCTTGCTCAATACGTAGCGTACTTACCACCCATTTTATGGGTGCTGCTCCTTCCCACGAGCGAAGAACCCACCTGAGTTTGTGCAGGTAGGAGATGGTATCTTTGATGCCTACGACACTTACGAGGCATCGAGCAGGGCTAAGAGTTGAGCCCGGACTTGGCTTGGGGATCGAGAGTCACCTGGCCGGACTCCATTTTTCTTTTTATTTTATCCTGTATCATTTTTATTCTAGTTATGTTCTATCGTATGGTATTTTATGTCTTTGGAAAACTTTGGTTACTTACTTCTTGGGTTGTAACTCTTTTAACCGCACTTTGATTTTTATATGATGGATGATTGAGTTCTTTTATGAATTATCGCTTTAAGTATTGACTTGTGTTTGATGACAAAACTCTTCAGCCTTAGCACTTGGTACCGAAACAATAAGAGTGAACCGATCTTGTACTAAGTGTGGCAGTAATATCTCCAGAATTCACGGTTTTATTATTTCGCTTTTGCTAAACCTGTTTATTAAATGAAATTTTTCAATAGTGAATTTTGGGGGTGTTACATAAGCAATGACATGAGAAATTTGATATTGTGATGCCATCAAATGGATTCAAAATAAATGAGTATGATAAATGTGTTTATGTCAAAGATACTCACAAAGCTACATTATAGTATATTTATATGTATATGATATGCTCATAATGGGTGATAATAATGATATCATTAAAACTACCAAACAAGCTCACTAGAACTTTTTATATAAAAGGTATGGGTCTTACGTATATTATATTAGGAATCAAGATTTCTAGAACATATAATGGGATAATATTGCCTCAATCTCACTATGTTGAGAAAATACTTGATTAGTTCAAGGAGTATACTATTGACCCAACAAAGACACCGTTAGAGCTAAATATCCATTGGATAAAAAATACCGGTGTTCGTATTTCATAAGTAAATTATTCATGTATAATAATCAATATTATTTATCTCAAGAAGTCTGCATGACTTAATATTTCCAATATAGTTAATAGGTTGATTCATTACACCAATAACCCTAGCAAGGAACATTGGGAGGCAATCATTAAAGTTGTAAGATATCTAAAGAACACCAAGAACTTTAGATTGCACTATAAGAGATAACCTATAATGGTATAAGGCTACACAAATGCCAATTGGATATAATATTCCAAGGAATCTAAGTTTAGGATATGTATTTACGCTTGGAAGTGGTGCAATATCTTGGAAACCATCAAAACAAACTTGTATTAGGAGGTTGACAATGGAGTGCGAATATAGTGCTATAGATAAAGTCGTGGATGAAGATGAATAAATCAAATACATCCTAAAAGATATTCCATGTTGAAAAAAACCTATGTTGTCCATTTGTATCTATTGTGATAGTTAATATGTAATTGGTAGGGAACAAAATAATATGTATAATGGTAAGTCTAGACATATTTCTTGTAGACATAATACCATTAGGTTGTTGCTTTTTGGTAGAATTATCTCAATTGACTATGAAGTCGAAGGATAGTATTGCGGATCCACTTACAAAGACATTAATCAGAGATAAAGTGAAAAATCATTGAGGATAATGAACTTAAAGCCTATGAATACATAGAGTTGCCACGGTAGCAATCCAACCTATCTAATAAGAGATCCCAAGATCTAGGTTCAATGGGACAACTGAACTATGGATGGCTTAAAATTAGATTGAGGAATGTATTTCCACCTACCAATTCTTATGATGAACTAATGCAAATAAGAGGACAAGGTTAAGCTATGATTTTAATGATCCTTATAACTTGATATGCTGAAGTGGCGTATGTAAAGGATAAAATAATTAAAAGATCACCTATATGAATGGGAATTGGCCTCTTCTATGAGAAATTTATAATACCGAAGTCTATAAAGCATTTATAGAATAAGAAGGTGTTCCTAGCCTAAAAAAACACAAACTTGGGAACCAATTATACTCAAAGGAATTTGTATGACTTCTATTATCTTAATTTACATAAGGCAATTGAGTGTTCAAGGCAGCTCTACCCACTGATTGGTCAACAAACCAAATTGATGTTCACTATAGAAAGTTCAAATTTTAAGGCCACTTATCCAAATAAATATTCCTTCGCTTATGCTAAATTAGTTTGAAATGAAATTAATTTTATCTTTCATTCAGGGTTAGATGCATTCCAAGAAATATAATACTTTTTGTGAAGGGATAATGTAAGTGTAACACCCTCATTTTTAGGGCTTAATAAAATTTTTATTTAAAGAGTTAAGCTTGGGAGCTAAAACAATAAAAATGAAGGGTATTACTGCCACACTTAGTATAAGTCTGGTTTCCTCTACCATTCTCATACCAAGTATTAAGGCTAAAATCATTACCGAACTTAAATTAATAACAAAGTTACAATCTTCATATTAGAGAGAACAAACATATCGATATCATTATGAAATTAAACAACATAAGTCATTACAAAACTCAAAGGAAAGAAAGTACAAAAGGATACAAGAGTCTAAAAATAATCTGAATCAAAGATATCAAAACGGACTTTGGATAGTCATAAGATTTCAACCCGAACTACTAGCTTGCGACTAAAATCGTAAGCTAACCTATAAAAACCACTGCCCATTGATTAGAGAGGGCCCCATGAAAGGAACCTTTTAGTATAACGATACTGAACAACCCATTATACCCAATCGATATGAAAAACCCATCAGGGAACACATATAAGGTATTAAAACCATACATGCTATGAAACATTAAAGTATACATGCATTAATTGGAATACTCTAATCATTTATATAACCAAATACCACAAAGGCCATATACTGCACATACTCCTTCATTTAGAACAAATTGGAACTTACTAATAGAACATCTAAGGGATGATCTTTGAAGCATAATTAAAGTTGGCAAAAGTTAACTCATCTCGCCCAACCCAACTTGACTTGTATAAAACCCAACTCGACATAACCCAATAAATTCATCAACGCGACCTAACCCAAACCTAAATCAAAACTAACATTACCCAAAGCTAACCCAAATAAAATTAACCCGACCTATCCCCAACCCGTAACCCACTATCAACCTGACCTAACTTAAAAAAATCATATTCGATGTTATCCAGTTATGATAATAAATAAATAAACATGTGTTATAATTTATTCAAAGCTCTTAAAATACATTATTATTTAAAATTTACTTATTTTTCTTACTTTTATTGTGAGCTTAGTTATTCACCAAAGATATTACGATTTTACTGATTTTTTTCACGTAAAAATAGAACATTAAAAAGTTATAATAATAAATAAATAGTAGCTAACAACACATTATTAATCACATGCTTATGTAAAATTAAACTTAATTATTGCCTATGATGTTAATGAGTTAGATTAGTTTTGGTAGTTGATGTTCGATTTAACCTATATCCAAAGTGATTCGATCCCAGATTAGCTCAGTCCAAACCCAACCCGACCCATCAAAACCTAAAAAGAATCAATTTTTCAAGTTAATATAAATCAGACCTGTTAAATTAACTCAAACCTGACCCGATAGGGATGCAAATTGAGCATTTTTAGGGTGGATATACCCATACTTGATAAGAAAATCCGTACCTAAATGTATACCAGTACCCTAAACGAGTATCCACTAACACATCTATATCAATATCCAATGGATATCTATTACCCCATAGATAATTTGTTTACCCGTTAGCAAATATTATCCAATAGATAAATCTATTACCTGACGGATAAACCCATTTAGAATTAAACCAAATGACAATTTTAACCTCAATTTTTACTATTTTTATTTTAAAATTAAGGCTAAAATGGTTATTTTAGAATTGGTAAATGGGTACGGATATAGATATAGGTATGGGTACGAGTACAGATATGGATATCCAATACTCGTATCTATACCAGAACTTAACAGTTATTTTTTCCATCATCTATATCCATTTATGTATTTAATGGATATAACCCATTGGCTTTTGGGTAAAATCTGTCCTATTTACATCCCTAGACTCGACCTAATAAGTTAATATGAAATAATCCAAACTTGACCCAACTCGACACTGAACTATCTCAACTCAAACCTGACCCGACCATATAGACTAACCAAGATTTTACCGAAGATACTTAAGTACGCCGGTTATACCCACGCTCAAGGCAATACACTATCCTATTAATTATTAACCTAATGACACAAATATACTTTGGTCGTATTAGTACATGAAGGTAACATGGTGCCTTACAAATAAGGATGCCTAATCCATAAGAATATATACCATTTATAAGTCCGTAGAGTTAAACATAATAACATATAAGGTCTGGCCGGGGCACTAAGGCGCACCGACAAAAATCCATAATCAGCCATAGGCTAAATCACGTCTTTAGAATAGCGACCCAAAAAGAGCCACAATTTCCGATCTCAAGGTCTTTCACTTTAAATGTTAGTATTTTATTAAGGTGACCATGAAATCACAATCAATCACGTAGATCCGATTTTCATACTTAACCATTTTACTCCTTTCTCCTTCATTCAAGATAGCCATTAACATGGTCGATATCAAGGTCAAAATTAAAAATATACTAAGGCCATCTACACTCAATTACTCACATTTGGAAGCATTAGGTTGAAAATGACCAAAATAATCTTGAGGCCAAAGTTTTCCAATTTATCATCTATTTTAAATACTAAATCTATTTTATTTATTAATTTGTCATAAAAAAGCTAAAATAAAGTAATTAATTTATTTATCACGTAATTAAATTGTTAAATAATCCAAATAATCATTTTAACCTTAATAATGATTATGCACATAAAACTTGGGCATGTGTATCTAATCCATTCATAATCATATAATCTCATGTATAACTATATATAATACACATCTGACATGCTTGTAGAGATGAATACCATATTACACACAAAAATGACCAAAATGTCTCTAGGGAATACAACAATCATAATTATCTTACAAATATGCCTAAAAATGATTAGCCTATCATTTACACGTACATATCATAATTCACATCATTTTAGTCATACTTTTATACCTACAATATTTTTCATAAG
Source organism: Tamarix austromongolica (assembly GCA_039764185.1). NCBI lineage: Eukaryota > Viridiplantae > Streptophyta > Magnoliopsida > Caryophyllales > Tamaricaceae > Tamarix > Tamarix austromongolica. Next base: position 84,043,613 of record CM077818.1, on the reverse strand, counting down.
ATAACATAACTTCTTTTAATGATTTTTATGCTAACAATAATAAGAACATAATTATAATGTAATGAATTATGCTCCACATATTTCATTAAAAAAATAAAAATAAAAAACCTAATGTGTTATCATGTGTTATTTGCCATTTTAGTAGAGTATAAGAGTTACCTATTTTCAAGCCAAGTACAAATTATCAATATGCTGCTAAAATTATTTAAGCTCGGCTATAATATCATAATTACCATTTTATTATTTAATAAATAAAATAATAATTATAATATTAAAATATTTATTATCTAAAATTACCAAAATATCCTTACTATTAAAATAGATAACAAAACTTATGCAAGATTCTTTTTTAAGCTTCATGGGCAACGTGAATTTGGGGTGCACAAGAGGGTGCATGCATTGAGGAGGAAGGGTGAGATAGTGGTGGTGGAGATGGTAGTTGGGTGGTGTTGGTTCAAATGGTGAAGGTAGGGGTATAACACCATGATTTTTGCTACTAAAAAAATTCATTTTACAACGGAAGAATATAAGCAAAATATTGGGTGGTTTATCCAACCATCCTTACATCAATCAAGGCTAAAACCATTAATAGTAAAATAAAAAATTATAAATGGAAGAACTTTTACAAATATAATACGAGTTTGGAGGTTAACTCTGAATCACAATACCATGGATTAAAGAGTCCAACAAGGTATCCGGGTAAATACATCAACTGAATAACATGACTCTACACCCATAACCCTAATACCAAAGCCACTCCTCCATATATATCTCATCAAATGGGTCATCCTCGACCTTCACAAATATATCTAGATTGTCTACTCATGGGAATGGGAAACACTAATAAAATGGATGATCAGTGCGCTACATTCTGTATAAGGTAACAATAAAGTCGAAGTAGGATTATACATAATACATGAATTAATGTTAGAAAGTAAGAATATATAAGATAACATAAATAGTGCTAGGTAGATACTAATTTAAAGTCTTACTATATAAATATATCATATTCTAATCTTTTATTTACATTGAGTTTAGGGACTCTACTATTCTTAAACTAATGGAATGGTCTGAAACACCTCTTAGGGACGAAACACATGAGCTACTATTATTATCCAGTGGAATAGACTTAACACCTCTCAGAGCACAAATGCTCATGAGACACTATTATTAAATCGATTGAATAGTCTAAAGCACCTCTCAAGGATAAGATACCTGAGTCACTATTATAATCCTATAGAACAGACTCAACGCTTCGGTTTTAACTCACATAGTCTTTCACTTTAAATGATTAGTATCTTTTCCATTAATACTTTATCTCTTAATTATATATTTTTTCATGTTGAGTATGGGGCCCAACTATTCTTAATTAAGTGGAACAGACCGATGCACCTCTTAGGGACAAGACACTTAAGCCACTATTAATTATCCGGCGGAGCAAACCCATATAAACACCTTATCCCGACTCTTGTAATCTTTCACTTTAAATGATTAGTATTTTATCAAGGTTGATTGTATATTTAAGATTATCATACGGGATACATATAAGTATATAAGACATAAATTTAACAACATAATTAGGATTACATAACTATTTTCTAGTTACCACAATACCCTTAGTTAATTAAAATGCTAATATTCATCCAAGGTCAAATAAATCCCAATACCAATACATATACATCTCAAATATCCATTCAAAACAAAAATCCACAATTATTTGCACAGATACAATATCTAACATTCTACCAAAAGCATACTTCTGAAATTTCATTACTCAAGATATCATACCACAAAATAACATTAATCATATCATAAGTCCAATAAAAGGCACATACACATTAATTTCTAGCTATGACATTATCATTACCAACAAATATAGTGGGCTCTATTCACATAATACTATACCTCCTCCAAGAATGTTGAAAAATTACTGACGAAAAAATAAGATAATATGTGATTAGGCTCAAAGATTATAATTGAGGAAAAAGTTAAGATAAAGGATGGTAAAAATGAAAATAATAGGATTCAAAGGGAAACTTGAGTTGTGTGGAAGTGTGATGGAATGTATGGTGGCGCTATGGTGAAATGTTGGTGGTGTTTGGATAAGATTTAGGTTTTAAAAAGAGGATGCACGGCTAAAATGGGAAGGTTGAATGAGCATGTGATAGGTGGTGCAAACCTAGTCTGTAAGTTGGGATCATGCATGAGAAGACTTTGTGAAGAGGCATGGCGGTGCTTGAGCAATGAATTTCTTAGAAAATAACAAATAGGTGAACATGAGCATGTGTAGGCTGTGAGCAAGTCGTATGAGGGTGCATGGGCAAGGTGTATGATAAGGAAAAATTAATAGCACATGGTCGTGCGCGAGGCCGTGCACTAGTTGTGCATCTCACAAAAATGCGACAAATGCTAGGGAAAAAGAGGGAAAATTAGTGGTGGTTAACGACGATAGCTAGCTACGATGACAGGGAGTGATGGGATGGCCTTGGTGGCCGGTCCACCAGGCTTTGGGTACTGCTTGGTGATTGTGGTGGTGCACGGTGGTGATAGAGGTGCTTGAGCGTGCGAAACAGAGCACAAGAAGAAATAAGAAGAAGAAAGAAGGAGAAGGAAGAGAGGGAGTGTTGTGGATCGATACTAATTCGGAAAAATAAGATCTAATTAGAATTAATTAGAACACACAAGAATTGAGAAGAGAATAACACTCAAGAACACAGATTGGGGAAACAGATGATCTTATTGATGTGAAGTAATTGTGATTACAAAGAATCAAAGAAACTCTCACATAAATCACTCAATTCATAAAGGAATTACAATAGAACTCAATAGGAGAAGAAGACGGCGTTCGCTCTTCGATTAGGGTTCTAATCACATGGTATTTATACTATACGAAACAGTCATTAGCGAAAACCGAGGCGGAGCGAAAAACCCAAAAAACACGGACCGTGTTAATAAACACGGTACCTCCGTGTGTATTTTCTATCTCTCGGCCTCTCCCGGAAAACAGAACATATTTTCCTGATGAAAAAACACGGATCGTGTTTCCAAAACACGGCCCCCTGTTTATTTTCAGCTTTGACAAGCTTCAGTATTTCAGCCACAACTTCTTCATCTGACCTCCGATCGAGTTGATTCTTGATGCGTTGGAAAGATAACAAAAATATATACAACTTTCATGTTCAGCACATTTCCATATTATAATTTTTTAAATGTAAAATATTCACATCTTTCTAGAATAGCTCACAGTTCTACTTCAAATTTCTCCGAAACACTTCACACACCAATCCAGGCTATATTACACACCAAATACGAGTCACAAGCTCACAGGGAGGCTCAGACAGGCTTGATCAATTAGAAAATATGGGCTACAATGGGACAAAGAAAATGAGGGAGAAGAAGAATGGTAAGTGGTGTGTGTGTGTGTGTGTATTGTGTAGGGTAGCGTGTGAACATAGAGGATGCAGGGGTGGTACAGAGGTGATAACAGGAGCAAAAATAGGGTTGGAGAAATATTCAACAGAGAAGATGGTTGAGAGTGATGGTAGAGTGTTGGGTGAAAAATGGCAGGGGTATACATCATGGGATAGTGATGGTTATGTGTATGTTGTGCGAGAAAGAAATTTTGGGGGTGTGTGCAGTTGATGGTAGCTACAACAGCCCCATTTTTAGTTCTTAAAATATTCATTTTGTGGAAGCACTAATTACCAAAGATAATGGGTCCACTACACTTAGCATAAGTCTGGTTCCCTCACCTGTCTTATGCCAAATGCTAAGGCTAAACCAACCAAAAAAAAGAAAAACAAATTAGTGGAAATAAGAGAGATTACATAAATAAAGGTTACAGATAAATATTTTCCATACAATAACAATAATCAAAATACAACTAGGGACATAAGAGGCCAAAGGAAAACTGATACAACAAAAACTAGTACCCGTAGGTACAACACCGGTTTGCCCTAACTCTTAGACCCATATGCCATTCTGAGAATGGAACCTCTTCCTAAGGGCTCCACTTATTCTAGAAACCCTTATAAGCTTCATGCCATGCCATGGCCTTCACATAGTCATATGCAAATGTAATATCAGTACGACTTCTTCGTACTAAGTAAATCACAATACTTCACAAGATGTAGCATACCCACATTACACATAATCATGCAATAATCCAAAGAATACTCAAACACAAGCACATGCCATAACAATATATAATAAATCATGGATCAATACATACGTATCAGTATATGCCATTAGAGTCTTATGCTCAACATTCAACCATACCCAACCAAGCCACGTCATTTCTAGGTACACAATAACCATATCAAAATACATGGACAAAGTTGACTAATAAAATCAATTCCAATTAACATTGTAGGGAAATGAGGCAACTACCGAACCATCGATCTAATATATACCAAAAACTAAGTTAGGGCATTAAGACAACTACCGAACCATCAATCTAATATATACCAAAAATGAGGTAGGGCACTGAGGCAACTACCAAATCCAACAATACATACCAAGGCCATCATCAAGTATTCTTTTATTATTTGTATTACTCAAGGGGATACAATCAACCTAGGGACACTGAGGTACGTCCGGTCATATTGGTGCACAAAGGAAACATAGTACCCGTACTCTAGAACCTAGGGACATAGTAGTATGCCTAGTTATACTGGTGCACATAGGTAACCCAGTATCCTCCAACCCTGGTCACCAAATCCTTAAGTATTGATACCCTTATAAGGTCTGTAGGTCACCTATAGAGTAGATAAGGGCCTTACTAGGGCATAGAGGCACAGAAGTGAACCAACTCAAACGAGAGCTAACACCTCATCTCTAAGGTATCTAACCCTAGAGAGTAATCATTCCTAAACTCGAGATCTTCCACATCAAGTATTAGTATTTTATGAAGCGATCACAAACATTTCATACTGTACAATCATTTCCATTTCCATACTTAACCATTTTTCATTATTTTCAATTATTCGGATAAACACTAAGGTCATCAGTCTAGGTCAAAGTCAAAGTCAATACTAAGGTCAGCCTATAAAAATTCTAAGGCCATCCTATGTCCAATTATTCACATTAGATGCATTAGGTTGAAAATGACCAAAATGTCCTTAAAACCCTAATTTCATCATTTTTATCCAATTCCTTACCAAAAGTTATTATTACAAGCAATTTGTCATGAAAATGCTAAAAGATAATTATTCATAATATTTTAGAACGTAGGTAATTTTTACGATTTAGCGATTGATTATATTTTTCACTTTTCATACATTTATTGAGTTGTGCCCTCAAAACTCTAACCATGAATTCTTCACATGTCACATATTCCATGCAGCATGAACGTATATATTTTAAGCATAATATGACATTTAATAGGATCATTTTCATCATAGTACATGTAGGAAAAATCTCTAACACTAGAACATTCGAATAGCAATTATCGTATTCTAACCCTAATTGTGTGTGTACGTTTTTATGCTTTTTATATCAACCCTAAATACCGTAAAATGGTAATCATGAAGTACATAACATGGAATTTAAAACGTCACTTGAAAAGCATACAACCCTAATAAAGCCCTAGGTATGCATATGTAAACCATACAACATGTTACTCATACATATACTCCACTTTTGATAATCACCATTATCATTTATATAATATGTTATCATTTTATTATGCATGTCATAATACTTGAATAATATATAACCCTAGCATGATTATAGGTCTAAAAACTCCTAGCATTCTTGCACATAAATTCTACCACCTTATGAGTGATTGGATTTACCTAAATCCAAGCTTACACAAAAAGCACCAAAAGTCATCTTCTCTGAGATCCTCAAATATTACCTAATAAATTAATATCCAATAATACATATTATTATTTAATATAACATAAAGTTAACTCAAAATTAATTAAACTAACTCAAGAGAAACTAACCGGCTAAAATAAGGTAGCAAGAAACTAACCAAAACTCATAAAACAAAGGAGTAATCGGGGTTAGTTGCCGAGAAAGAGAGGAGGGAAAACGGTTGTGTTGTGTGTTTCTAGGGGGGTAGGAATGGTGGGAAATGCTGCAGAAAGGGTAGGGGCTGTAGAAAAGGAAGGTGTAGCAAGGGGGGAGGATCGGCAAGTTTGGCTGAAGCCAAGGGAAATGAATCGGCAAAAATGATCGAAAAGGGGTTGGGGTTATAATGATTTTGTGTGTAGCTTGGGGGTTGTTTTGGCTAATTTTGCTGCATATTGGGGGTTGGGAATGGAATCTCTTGATGTAGAAAGGGGGAGGACTACATCAAGGAAATTTGTAGCAAGGAGAGGAGATTTGGTGGGAGTTGCCGATGGCGTAAAAATGGTTGAAAACAAGAACGACAATGGGGTTTTTTTCCCTTGCGTGAGGGATATTGGGAGAAGGAAGGAGTGTGTGGGATATTTGGGAGGGTTAACACTTGACAAAAAAAAAATAGATAAAATGGAGAGGTTAAAAAGAGCATGGCATGGAAGGAAAGGAGGAACAAGACAAGGAGAGAAAAATAAGGGGGAGGAAATCATGGATGGCAGGAGAGTGGCGTGATAGATGGTTGTACTAGGGAGTAAGGGTAGGGTGGGTTTAGTAAATTTAGTATAGGATATGGCTAAATTATTTAGGTAAGTATTTAGGGTAAAATATCCGAATAAAAATTATTTGGTTACCTAAATAGGTTTATTTGACGAAACGGATACTGGTTATGATCCTAACCTAGGTTTAAATTTTAATAAGCACCCTCTAGCATATTTTAGGCTAAATAAATTTTATAACTAATAATTCATAATAATATTAAATATATTAATAATATATTTAATATCAAATATTCTTAAATAATTATTATAACTAATACACATAATTACCGGTAACAGTTAGGGTTTCTAAACATAGGGCATTACAATAGCAACAACACAAAATGGTGATGGTGAGGGATGATGATGATGATTGAGGTAGCACATGAAAGTGATGGTTATGTGTTGAAAATGGTTAAGAAGAGAGAATGGTCAATTATATAACATAGAAAGTAGGCAAGAGAAAGGAGAAAGGAAAAAAGAAAAAGAAAAGGAAAAAGGTTGGGGTTAGTATTAGATATATTTTTTATTAGCTAAAATAAGTAGGATTAGTGATATAAATTTAATAGAATTAAGATTAGTTTCTAAAAAATAATTTATCTAGGTTAAATACTTGGATTATGTTAAGATTTAGGGATTAAAGAATTTGGTTAAGTCTAAAATAAGATTTGATCGATATTAGAATTTGGTTAGGGTATTAATGATATGGGATTAGGTTTAGAAAAATTTTAAGGTATTACAAAGTGTGTTGGCTACTAGAAAGTTAGTGGTGAGGGTGGTGTAAGAGGCTAGAGTTGCGAAGGAAGATGGTGCAGGATAGGAGGTGGTTGGTGCACGATGGTGAGGGTGGTGTTTGGCTAAAAATGGGGTTCTTAGGTGATGGTGGAGGCCATGGTGGTGTAGGGTGTCAACCAAAAACATGTAGGAGGTAGCATATGCAAGGCATATTGGATAGCTAGGGAATGGGCTATGCATGTATGGTTGGTGCACGATGGTGAAGGTTTAGGTTGTACTGACTAGGGAATAGGCTAGTGTGGTGTAGAGGGCATCGAATGAGAGGGTGCAAAAAATTTTAGAGCTATGTGAGAAGTGGTGTAGGAAAGGATAGGGTTGCAATCGAGTGAGCCAAAGAAAGGGGCAGAGCAACGATAGTTTTTTTTATTTCCCAAAGGTGTACAACAGAGGGTTCAATTGGTGCTAAGGGGAATTCTACAGCTAAGATTGGTGAAGAAGAGGTAAGGAATGACATGGGAGAAGGGAGAAAAAGAATAAGAAAAGAAGAAGAAGAAGAAGAAGAAGAGGGCCGACAATGGGTTGCAAGGAGAAGGTGGTGGTTAGTGATGGTGCTGGAAGAAGGGATGCTTTTGGCAATCTTAGCTAGTGTAAGGGAAGGAGAAAAAAATGGAGGGGTTGATGGCTAGAGGTTATGAGCTTGGGGAAGAGAATGGATGGTGGTGATGGGGGTGGTTGGCAACACCAAATATTTTGAGAAGTAGTAGGGGATTATCAAAGTGATGGTGGCTTGGTTTGAATGGAAGAGGTAAGGCGGTTTTGCTAGAAAAAACATATGAAAAAAGGAATGGAAAGTATATGTATATATAGGTAGATGGGGGATGACGGCGTGGGTTCGAAAGATGGGTATGATGATGGAGATGGCATAGTGGGATTGATATAGAGGGGTATGGGTAAGTTGCGTAAGGTAAGGAGGGACATATATAGAGTGCTATAGGGAAGAGGAAACTTTCAAAGCAAGGGTTAAGTGAGGGAAAGGGGGTTGGTAAGTAGGACAGTGTTATTTTATTTTTGTTTTAGGTTTAGTTTGATTTGGTAAGGGTGCCAGGTAGGAAAATAACCCGGAAAAAATAATTTAGTTTTAGGTAGGTTTAATAAGAAGAAAAAAGGTAAGATTAGGCTAAGAAGAAAATATTTAAGAAATTATTCGGGTCATGGGTCAAAGGTTATTAATAAAATAATTAAAATAAGATTTAAGAGTTAATTTTTAAATAAAAAGGCTAATTACTTGAAAGAAAATGTTACCAAATTTTGGAGGGTTACAATAAAATATATCAATTTATGTATGATTTGTTCATGCTACAAAGGATTATCACATATTACAATATATTAGGGATTATGGATTTTAATATAATTAATTGATTTATTTAGAAATGAAAAATTATTATTCATTACTAATTATTAGCTTACCTTTAAAAAATGATAATTAGTATTATTTATTGATTATTAATTTGTCTTTGAAAATTTTATTAGTAGAAGCTACTAATTATTTAATTCACTTACCCATGCTTAATTGGTACTTAAATTAAGTCTTTCATCTTAACTCTTTGATAAATTCAGACAAGTGACTTTACGTGGTAAGTCACTAAGTACTTTAATTTTCAAAGACTATATTTGATTAGAGGCAAAACATGCATTGAGGCATAACATGTATGCTTTTCATGTGCTTGGTAATATAAGTGTAATACCTTGAATTTTTACCTAACTATGACCCCAAGTAATTAATATCTTAACATAATCCTAATCCCAGGTAATTGATATTTTTATCTTATCCTAACTCCTTAATTCTAAATATAATCTTAATCATAATCCTAATTTTGGAATTTTAATATTTGAGTTTAACCCTACTCCTAAATGTTTGGTAACATTTATTTTACCCTAATTTTACTAATCTAAAATTTAAACATAATTCTAAAATTTATTTTTCTCTTTCTCCTTTTCCCCTGTTCTTTTCCCTTTTTTCTTATTCTTTCTTTCCTTTTCTTCCTCCCAAACCTAGGAAGCCTGCCCTTTTCCCCTTTTGGTCATGCAAGCCCCTCCATCGCATGCACCTCCCTTTCTCCTTTTTCCCTTCCCTACCATGCATTGCTCCTATATGCCTCACCTACATTGCATAATCCCCATCCACTACTCACCAACTCTCTACACCGCCTATGGCCCTGCCTCACTTACCCGCACAACACCTATGCTAAAACCAACCATGCCAAACCATTTCTTCTTTGACATTTCCCTCTTCACTCATCCACCTGTATATATACATCACACCTCTTCTTATCTCCTCCATTATTGTTGAGAACCCCAAGCCCAACTTCTTCTTTCTTTCCCTTCTTCTCTCATCTCCCTACTTTTCTTATTAACATCCTGCACCAACACCACTAGCCACCATTGACCACTGAACACCACCATTTTCCCCCAACAACCAATAGACTTAGCTCCCTATTAATTCCCATACTTGTTACCTAACCATCACCACCCAACCTATCCTTTTTTCCTTTTCTCGAGTGCTATGTTTTAATTTTTGTTGAAGATCGCAGTCACAAACCTCTCTCGCACAACCATATATACAAACGTACAACTATAAGCACCACTCTCATAGCCATGCACACACATCCTACACACAATCATGCACACCCTTGCACAACCATACACACACCCCCTATGCACAACCATGCACACTTTCTCACACCCATACAAGCACACCCTTATGCAAAGCCATCCACACCTCTGTACAACCATACACCATCCCTTGTACAACCATGAACTTCTTTGTGCACACCCTTCCCAATCCATTTCCGTATACCACCTATCACCAACCACCTTATACCACTCCTATCGTGTTACACAAACCACCAACCCAGCCATGCGGCACAACCTTGAGCCTTGCCAATAAAGCTACGCAGTAGCCCTTGGCCACATCATCTCTTCATCATGCATGTGCAACCTCCTTACAAGATGCCACCATTGTCCACTAGCCACATTGTACCACCAATTCACATCATATTTCTTGTAGCTCCATGGATTGGGTTTTTCCATTTTCCCCCTCCTCCTCTATCTTAGATATTCTTTGGATGCTTTTTCCTAACGTCTGTCCATGTTCTATTCTTGATTTTTAGGTAATTTTCTAGTGTTATTGGAAGAAAAGTCTTATTTTTTACGTGCTTAAAGATCGATGACATTTTTGGTAAGGATACATGTTATAGTTAGGGCCTTGGTGTGCAATGTGTATATTCGTATAATATCTCTTGATTGGTGTGTATGTATGTATGTATTTGTGTGTGTGTGTGTGTGTGTGTGTGTGTGTGTGTGTATATGTATGTATGTATGTATGTATGTATATATATATATATATATATATATTATTTTGTGGTATAATGAAAAGTAAGAAACATATAAAAGCATGCAATTGTATATAGACATTGTTGGTTAAGCTTGATTTCTACAAGTCAAGAGGCTTGGTATGAATTGTTGTCTAAATTGGGAGATGGAGTTTAACTCCTATAAATATATTTTTGGTTGCATATTTTTATGATAATACGTGTTGGATGTTGAAAACCATTCATATTAGGACTCCTAGGATTTTTATAAAAATATGAACATCTTAAGGGTAATTTGCTTAATATAGGTTAAATATGAAATCTTTGATATTTTTAATTTTTTTATTAGGTTAAAATATGCTAAATATATTATGTGAGATATTTAGAAAAAATATGAACAACCTAAGTTCAATAAAATGGCTAAAATAAGGAATAATCATTCTAGAGTCGGGTCATCATTGCATGTATAAGACATTTGAGTTAGAACATGATTTTTGGACATGCTTTTAATATTGGAATTTTTAGTAATTTCTATTAAATTTTGAGGTTACATGAATCTTATGGAAAAAATTATGCCTAATTTGTGAGATTAAGGTTTCATAATGATTGGTGAATAGTAACCCTAGAGGCAAGTTGTTATTGCATGTGTAAAATATCATATTTGAACCTTGATTTTTTAATATAATGTTAATAATAATATTTTATAAATTTATATTAATTTTAGTATTTATATGAATTTTATGAAAAATTTATGCCTAATTTGGGAATTCTATATTTTATAAGGAGTTGGGAATAGTTACCCTAGAGGTAGGTTATATCACAAGTGTAAGAAATTAAATTTATACCTTGATGGGTATATTACCAATATCATATTATAGGAATTTGTATCAAGTTTGGTGGTTAAATGAACATTATGGGAGAAATTGTGCTCACCTTATAGAATTAGAGTTTTCTTAAGGGAAATGTGGCCTTTTCCTTAGGGGATGTCTGGACCTTTGTGTGGTTATGTTTAGTATGCTTCAAGAAATCATGTTAATTATGATTTTTAACCTTGAATATCTATATGCTTTCCACATGAGGACCTTGAGAAAGGAAACAAAGGATAAGACATTAATGATTTATTGTGAAAGATTATGTGACCTAGGGCCGAGGTGTTGTGTCAATTATACCAAACAATAATATTTGCTCGGGTATGCTTTTCTCTAAGATTTATTTTATACCATTCCACTGATTTAAGAATAGTGATCAAGTGCTTGATGCCTTGCTATATGCTGTGTCCATTCCACTAGACGATAATATGAATCAAGAGTGTTGTGGCCTGAGATGTGCTTTAGTATGTTCCATCAGATTAAGAATAGTGGGGTTTTTGATCTCCACATAAATTAAAATATTATTTTGAGATATATAATAATGAATGATACACTAATCACTTAAAGTGAACTATTATGTGAGTTAAGACCATGGTATTACGTCCATTCTATTAAACGATACTAGTGACTCAAAAGCATTTTGCTCGAAGAGGTGCTTATGAATATTTCACCAATTTAAAATAGTTTTTAGGAGCATTTTGTACTAGTATATGTTGGGTCCAATCCATTAGACAATAATAGTGGCTCAGAAGTGTTTTGCCCTAAGAGGTAATTTAGTTTGTTCCACTAGATTAAGAATAGTAAAATTCAAAAACTCAACATAAATATAAAAAGATTATGATTATATATAATAATGGGTTTTTGGAATAAATTTTTATCTCGCATCATTTTATGTTAATCGTTATGCATAATTATTCTTCTATATGATCTTATGTATTATGTGTTACCTTGTTATAATAGTCTTGTTACCTTACTTAGTGTGTAGCATACTGATCATTCTTTTCATGGGTGTTGTTCATTTCTACAAGCAAATCCGCCTTATTTTGCAATTGATTATTGATTTCTACTTTTAATTTGCATATATTTGATGAGTGCAGAATCAAATTGGTTATAAGGTATGGTTATTTGGATATTTTTATCTTTCTATGGACTCTTATAACTCTATTTTTATTATGCATATTTTCCCTTTATTTTGTATCCTATATCATGGTAGAATTAAGTGATTTTCACATTTGATTTCTATGTATGAGGTTACTTTTAACTTGCACCTAATATAGAATAGGTTTATTAAGTACCTTTTCTATATTGGATATGGCATGACACCCGACATTTTTTTATTTTAGCTTTCACAATCATCTATTTAAGAACAAAATATTTAATTCCTTAATTTTTGGGATGTTACAATAAGACCCTAATCATTTATGCTTAAAAGAAAAAATAATCCAAAACATTACAAATGGCGGGTTCTTAAGATTGGCACATGTGCTTGCCAATTTTAAATTTACTATCACGATTGTAAGCATCAGAGAAACATGTCTATTAAGTAAACAAGTCTATAAATAGCCCCCTCACAATTTGAAAAGATATTACATTCGGAAAAGATTTCTATATAGTTAATATATCTCTTACTACCCCTTTATATTCCATTGTTACTAATTGAATATTAAATATAACATTGGATTCATCAAGGTCTTATTAGATTGGAGTGTTACTTTTGATAGGAACAAAAAAAAAATTCTATCTTGGAACATAATTGTTCAAAACAATGTGCCTTATAAGAAGGGTCAAATTTATCTTAAGAACATATCATGAATTTGGCAAGCTTAGATATCAATTTAGTTTCTTATTTTGATATTATGTTATTATTTCATTCAATAAGGTATTGCTATTATCTTATTATTATCATTGTCATTGTTATTTATTGATAATGTTCTATCTGTGTACTCATTTAAATACCATAAAAATATTTATACTTTATTTCTAATATTCATCCTAAAATCTTAAATTCGCATTAAATTTAATCATTTTGTCGTTTATTTTATTCACTCGTAGAAATTTCCATTTTTTGCGATTCTTCTAGTCTAGTCATTTTAGCTTATTTAAACTCATCCAAAATCTTTCTCTCATTCCTAAAATATATATAAGCTTACCCATTCATTTCATTCTTTTTTTTTCATCCATTCTTTATGAATCATTAGATCATAATTTTCTTTATTAAATTAGACAATTTTAATCATTTTAATTTGTTTGAAATTTCGAAATATTTTTACATGTGTAATTTTCTAAAATCATTCCACATCAACTTGTACCCATTTTAACCAAATGTTATTTTTTTCAAGTACTTGCAGAAAAATGTGTTTACGTGATTTGTTTAGTTTTGTCATTTTGATACGTCTTAACTTTTTCAAATTTCAAACCGCCTATGCTACCCAATATTTTTATAAATTTGGGATTATGAATTTATTTTGTACCTATCTTTAAATTGGTTTATGATTTATTGGACTTATTTGCTATCTTTCCTAATAAATCCATATTATCTAGCATTTCTACCTATTTAATTATTCAAAAAATTGTAAAATTCCACCATTTCCTTTTCTATGGTTGGAATGAGCATTTCTTATTTTGGAAAATAATATTTGACTTTGGTTTTGTTCATGTGACTAAAATCCTAACTATAACCTAATATTTATACAAAATCCATCTAACCAATTTCACATCCATCGCCTCAAATCTTTCAGTTAGGTATTAACCAAGCAAACCCATCCCCATCCCTCCACATATCACATGACATTATGGAAATAAGAGGATGATGTTTTAGAACCTAAAGCTACTCACACACACCCTCAATTTGCACCATCCACAAATAATAATAATAATAATAATAATAATAATAATAATAATAATAATAATAATTCAAAACCTTGCTTCCCATCTTTTTTTCTCCTCTAAATTTCTATTTACAAGCCATGTTTCAACCCATTCTCTTCAATTTTTACCCCTCCCCCTAATTTCCCATTCCATTTTTACCACTAAATGTGGTATTTGTAGTTGTTTTCCTCCCCCTTTTCCCCCTCATTTTTTACATACAATAGAAATCCTAGCACAAATCATTTTGCCTCCTTCTAACCCCTATAACATATTTGATCCTTATTTTCTCACTATTCTTGCTTGAATTGATTCCTTGCAGTGCATACTCCATAAAATCCTATTCTATATTGGTTACCCTTGGCCTTTCCCCTTCGTTCCCCTCTCAATTTTCTCTTCCATACTACGACTAGTGCTACTATTGGTCATGTTTTATAGTTTCATTTTATGGATTTACCCCATACTTAGATTTATTAACGTTCAAATATATCTTAGTATAGCTCTTAAACATCTAATATAAGTGTTAGGAGTTAAAACTTGGTGAAAGCTGGAGGATAATCTTAATTTATCCTTGTCTCAAGTTGCATAGTTGTAAGAGAATGGTTGATTTCCATTCCTTACCTTTCTCTCAATTTTCCATGTTATTATTAACCTTTCCTTAAACTCGTATTTTGTTTTGATGAAGGTGATAAGGTGTCTTAGAGGAGCTATTATTAAATTTTTAGTATAAACTTTGCTTGGAGTATAGGATTTTGGTAACATAAATAACTCTTAGGAATAAGATTTTGTGCTAAGCGCTACACGTTTAATTTTTTGTATAAATATCTATATTATGATTAAAGCATGAAATAATGTATTGGAAAATCTAGTATGGCATATTTAAGGTGTTATTATAAGTGTATAAGCATGGAATATTGGATGATAAAATCATTTAGATGATTTAAGCATGTTTTTAAGTTGACTAAAACAGGGATCAATCTGTTATTGATTGTGGATGAATATGGTGTTATTTTTTATGAATATGCTTCTAAGTGATGATAAATATGTTGATATTTGATGGTTTTGGCATTCATCCACTAGGTAATTATGTGGTAGTTTGTTGGTTTTAAAATTTTCTAAGCATCCACATATTATTTAAGATCATATAATAAATTGTATTGTCATGCATCATTATTTTCCTTTATACGAGCATTTGACCTTTTGGGTTTTTGTACCCTTTTTGCTTGCTTTAATTGTAACTAAATACACCAATATGTTTATATTAGGATGAGGAAGATTAGGCATGAATTTGGGTTTCATGAGTGTCATTTGAGGTTAAGATGAGTTAAGTGTGATAAGTGAATTAAGTGGAATAACTATGATTAATATTAGTTAGGGTTTTGTGGTAAAATGATGTTAAATGAGCATAGTACCCGATCAAGGTAAATTTCTGATTTAGATACTTACATTTGATTTTTACTTCTACTTTTGGCTTAATCATGTTTAATATGAAGTGTGTGTGTATTATATTGAGTTTGGTATAAAAATGAGCACAACCGGTTATATTATAATACAAATGAGAATAGTGATTTCTAAGGGGTATGCTTGTCTTTTGCACATTTTTTGACCTTTTTAGTTCTTGTTTAACCTTAGATAACCTTGAGGGCCTTCCAAAGGTAATTATAAATTGGAATTGAGATTCATAAGGCTTTTAACTGTTATTTTTATGCATGGCATGTTTTGGTTATTTAGCCTTAATGTAATTCTAAGCATAGGTTTATTATAAAATTGTTGGTACGATCAATATGTTTTAAGCATAATTATTATAATCCCGATTTGATTTCTATAATTCTATGATCCTACAATCCAAAAATCATAAAATAGTCTATGATCCTAGGTATAATCTTAAAGTAGTCAAATAGTTATTGAATCTTATGATCCTATAGTAGAATTTTATGATCCTAAGTAAAATCTTACAATTCTACATAATAACTATTATTTTTATAATTTTATCTCTAAATTTATTTTCTCTTTATTCCTTATATATTTCTTTCTTGATCCTCTAATTATCAACCCTACATTGTTTTTGAAACATATATTGAAAATGAGTTGAAACAAAGAAAATATGATTGAAATACCACTAAGAAAATGAAGTCGATTGTTGATGTAAAATGTTGACAAACAATATAATCTCCATCTAAATGATAAAATGAATACATTAAATTTTAGAATACTATTAATTATTAAATTCTATTGAATTCAAAATTAATATTTTTTCTTATCTTTTTATGGTCATGTTAGTTTTATAATGCAAACAAGCTTTAGTCTATGCTTTACACATGATTTATATAATAGCTTAACATATGCACATATAAGCAAACTTCTTTCATCCCCCCCTTTTTTATTATCTTGATTCATCACAATTTCAAAAGCCAACATAATTTTTTGGGTCTTATTATCTTAAATGATTGAAACTAATTTCCTCTTATTGTTTGCTTCATTATCTTTTACTTTCTTCATTCTTATGTGTTTTTTAAGGCTAACAATATTGTATATTTCTAATACAATGAGTTATGTGTTACCTCTATTCATAATCTCATTATTCACATTTTATTGGATAATTTGTTTATGATATTGTTCACTTGATATAGTTCCTCATATATACAAAGACTTAAATAAGTTATACTACTTGTAAGTTGCTACAACTCAATTAGTAGTTATATGATTGCTTAAGGGAGTAATTCTTGTGTTCTTTTAACTTAAAATGTTTTATTTTATAACACATAAATATATAAATTCATATTTTTATATTTTTTTTGTAGGATCTTATGATTTGATTCTACGATCTAATTCTGAGACTCCAAAACAATCCTAGGTAGATCGTGATTATGACAACCTTAGTTATAATTAATTATTATCGTAAAGTGTTTTAATTTAATCCTATGAGTGGTTATAGTTATCTTAAATTATTGTAAGTGTTAATGTGGGCCACAATAGCAAAATGATAAATGGCATTTCAAGTGATAAGAGGCTGAAATGAGGTGGTCAAGTGTGTGATATTACGTTAATAGATAAGTGTTGATATTTATACTTGAATAAAACATTAATATCAAAGAAAAAGATCACATAAGTTAGGACTAATAAAGTCTATATATGTTAACGGTCTAGTTTTTTCAAAACCAGACGACCCTAAATCTATCCCTATCCGAATCATCAAATAGTAGAGGGTACCTATACTTAAGAATTATGAGCCTATTTTCATGGGTTCAGGAGTGTGTTTGCCCCAAATAATTTTGTGGCATCCTATCCATCCATGAGAATAACAAACTTAATGTGAAAAAGGGAATTAGTTGTGTGGCTAGTAAGTAAGGATAATAATATGGCTTGTGCTCTAAGTTCTATCTTGTGTTTTAAATAGTGATGGTTAGACTCATGTTATTTACCTTGTGCATGATATCTTATTTGCGTGTATTGTATGCTGACATGTTGTTGCTACCACTATCATACATGTATTTAATGTGAACACCATGTTGTATGTGAGTTAAGTGTGACATGTTATTTCTTTAGTTAATCGTGTTATTTAGCACGTGAGTATTAATGCACTCATATTATGGGTAATTGCTCATTTAAATGAGTAGATGTCATGTTATTTGGCATTAGTTTGTTGATAATGAGGATTTTGTTGTCGGGCCTGTAGTGAGTAATGTTCAATGGGTTGGGAGTAGAGTTATGGTTATTTGGATCTTCCCTCTATACTCTTAGTCCTTTGTTTTCTTTTATTTCTTTCTCTTCTGTCCTAATTTCTATTATTGTATTGCTTGGGAGCAAGTGTTTCTCATACATTTTCTTATTCGATATCAATTACTCTTTAGCCTTACACTAAACATATATTGGGTATAGGAAGTATTTTTTTTATATTATACGTGTTGGTAACACGTATTATTTTATTATTATGTTCCCGCCAAAAAAAATTACAAGTGAATTTTTAGGGAGTTACAACTAGTCAATGTTAAGAAAGAACGAACAAGATATTAACATGACAACAAAGTTGATTGTTAGAAGAAGAAAACTATTTATCAAGGAACCCAAACTCTATATGAAGAGTAAGACAAATATATAAAATTTTGGGATATTATTTGTTTATTTAGTTCATAGTTATCATTTTTATTTTCTTTTGTGGTATTGATAGTCCTTTTTGTATGCGTACTCCATATAGCAACTTTTCACACACACACACACACACACAATTGGATAATGTGTACTATTTTTTAGTTATTACAATTTGATTAGTGACCAAAGGAACTTAAAAATGAGATTTTTAGCATTTTTTAACTTTAATTATGATATTTTATATCATACAAGTATATTAGGATCATATTTTTATGGTATTTAAGATCCTTTAATTTGATTATGAGAATTCCTATTGGTAGAGGTATTTATGGATTGGTTATCTAAAATTTTAGATTGGATAATGAATAATATGTTGGTTATTCAGAACTTTTGAGCAAACTATATCCAAGAAATATTGGATAAAAAATTATTTGATCAAGGAGTAATAAACCGATCCAATTTGAATCGATTTGATCTAATAATTTGATTAAGGTTTTAAATTAAATTATATTCAATTAGTAATTTCGAATTATGGATAATATTTAAACATTTAATAAAAATGTTAATTAAAAACTACACATACACAAAATAAAATGTTTTGAAAAATAAATAGTTTTAAAGTATATATGTATATAATTTATTTAATTGAATATTATCTATATTTATTAGATTTGTATTTGATTTTTTTTATTAATCGAATTGAGTATTTGATATTTTAGATTGAATTGATATGGTTAATGGATCAGATCTTCAGATAATATCAACAACTATACCTATTAATTTTAAGTGAAATTTTAATTCTAACAATCTTAATATACACTCAGATTTGCTTGAGGCATGGATAAATATTCTTCTCACTTTCTTAACTCTAAATCAATTATTGCTAAAATTAAGTGATATAAACATATGTATCTTAAACGATATAGTCCGTCTAACTTAATTGGATGGGCAAAGCAAATTCTATCTGTTATATCATTTATTTTTATTTTTATTAATGCCAAATGATTCAGTTTACTATTTTATGAAGGACCTTAATATAGGCAACACGACATGATTTTGTGACCAGTGACATCCCATACTGTGGCATTTGAGGGACCTTTGTTGGAGAAATCTGGCGAGGGCAAAACATTTGGTCTGACAACAATGCCCTCGACTATATTTGTCCACATCAAAGAATTAATCATTGGGTTTGGTAGAAACGTGTAAAGGCCAAACACAAAATCGCTAGCGACGTTAAATTGATGTGAGCTCCAGTCGAGAAAAGTATCAATTGACAAAAAAAAAATCCAATTAAAAAATAAATATCTCTGAATTTGAAAAAAAAAATGTTTTATTTTTTATTCCGAATTAAAAAAAATCGACATCTAAATTATCAGAGCTGCCCGGAGCATAGTAATAAGAATATTATTTTTAAATTTTATACCGTATAACATAGGTATGTAATATAACAACCTATGTATTATACCTATTTATATATTTTTATATGGATTAATGTATTATTAATCAATAAATTAAAAATAAAATTAACCACATTTAAAATATATCTGTCAACAAAGATTGGACTTTTTTTATGCTCTCCTAATTAAAATATAAAAACACAAAAAAAGATTAAAAATACTGAAGCAATTAATACGAAATCAATACAAAGAAACACTGAAGCAAATAAAATATAAAAAAAAAAAAATTCAAACAAAACCTAACAGAGATCAAAGTAGAGATTCATCGCTTCTTCTGACATTATCAATAATCAAGTCACCAACAACATTATTGTCGGAGGATGCAGTCCGTCCTCCTCTTCTTAGGTTCAGACAACTTCTCCATTTTCTATACCTTGCTTTAATAAAAATAAAAATAAATGATATTAATCGCTAAATGCGTCAGCATAAACCACCTCCTTTCTAGCCTTTTTCTCTCTCATGAGGGATTGGCAAATATCAGATCGAATACAATACAATACAAAAAAAAAAAAGATAAAAGATAAAAAAATAAAACACGAAAAAAGAAGCAATTATTGTTTATCTGCGAGACAGTGAAGGCAGCAAGTCTGCTCGACCCAATCCACCATAACCTCCATTACAGATCTGTAGCGGCGGCAACAGTCAAACAAAGCAGCATCGGACGATGGCGACTCCACGCGCAGCCAGTGACGACGACTGATGTTGACTGCTCCCATTTCTGACCTCCTCTGACTAGCGAGCAGCCTGTCTCTACAGACCAATGACCATTGCAATCAGCTACCTACGACATCAACAGTAGACGACCCATGCACGCTCTTCCATCTCAGCACTTCCTCTTTCTCGCCAACCACAACCTCCACGAACACCAGCTCAGGGCAGCGTACAGTGCGACCGCATCCATCGAACTCCATCAACCAACGCAGAACCAACCAAGTTCAAGAGAAGGAGAGGAATTAAAAACAGGTCCTAAAATAAGAATAAGAGTGAAAGCAAAAGAGAGAAAGAAGGAGGAGGAGGCTCGTCGTCTTGCTCGCAGGTTGGAGGAGCTCGATCCGTTCTTTGAGCATTTATTTTTTGTGTTTAGCTTCTTCGGTTTTGATTATTTAAGTTTGATTTGATATATATGTTCCCCTTTTTATTTATTTATTTTATTCATGTCTTAATAGTGTCGTAATGGATTTTATGCTTGATTGACGGTGTAGATTAGGTGTTTAATTTTTTGAATTAATAAAATATCAGCCTGTATGCGCATGCAAATATTTATAATACATAGATTATATTATACAGAATTTGTGATGTGGTATGAAATACAAATATAGTAATTTTTATTATATTTAAGCCAACTCCTGCAGTTTAGATGTTCAAAATTTCGCTGAACAAAAACTAAAACAATTCTTCCTTAATTAAAAATTTAAAAATGTTTATTCCTCAAGTAGAACAAACCTTAAACATTTCTTTCTTAATTTATATTTTTCTCAACATATATCTCTCCCATGCCACCGGTTACAATGCATAATCAAAAATAATTTTGTAAATAAACTAATATATTTTAAAATACTGTAGTATGTGAAGTATGGGGATATTTGCATAAATAAGACCATTTTTTTATTTATTTAAAGCTTTCAAATTAGATTATCTCTATTTTAGGCTATTAAAAAAATGCTATAAAAATTTTGAGACCTTTTTTTTATACCTAGACATCCATATTACTATACTTGTAACAAAATATAAATAATGTAAAACATTGCCACATCTTTCACAATACTATGTTTTCCTATTATTGTTTTTATGTTTTACGATTATTAAATGGGAACTCATAATGCACGGTATTTCGCTTTTATTGTATTAATGTTTACCATTGTTATATTATATTTTACCGTATTTGCACAAAAGTTTTTATGGTAGTTGTATTTATGTTTTATTATTGTTGTATTTATCTTTTACTATTCTTAACCACATCTTTAACCACTATTGATATATATCAAAAGAACATAAAAAATCATAACAGTCAATAATGTTTTAAAAAAAATCAGTTACCTAAAATATTCAACCATACAATTTTCCTCTTATAAACTGTATTACACACATTTGGCTTAAAAGATTCAACAACTATACATTCACCATATCCATTATCATTAATGAATATATATTATATTTTATTAATATTGTTTCTATATTTCAGCATTATTGAACTAATACTCGTTATATTTATGTTTCAGTATTGTTATACTTCTGTGTTAAATATTATTGTTATGTTCTACCGGATTTGTAGTGATGTTTGATTATTGTTGTACATACTTATGTTTTACATTTGTTATGTTTATCTTTCACGACCATCATCTATATCTTTCAATGCCATTAACATTTATCAAAAAATTTTAAAAGTATAAACAATTAGAATTGGTTTTAATTAAAAATAAATTGAATTCCCAAAGAGATTCAATAATACATTTTTTCCTATATAGAATGTATTATACACATTTGGACTAAGATATTTAACAATATACATTCATATATATTTAAGTAGTATCAAAAATACACTTTTGTTCCCCACTACTTTTATTATTATTATTATTATTATTATTATTATTATTATTATTATTATTATTATTATTATTATTATTATTATTATTATGTTTATGTTTATGTTTATTATGTTTATAATAAACCACTAAAATTTTGAATATATCCTATAGTAAAAATTTATTATATATATATATATATATATATATATATATATATATATATATATATATATATATATATATATATATATATATATTAAATTGTTTAATGTTGGAAGCATAACATTTTTTTAGTAGTTTAAATTGAATATAATCTATTGCAAAAAATCTAATAAAAAAAATTAACTTTATTTATTAAAATAGCATCCCATGTTAAACTATTTAAAAGGAAACTAGGTTGTTTATATGAGGTTACCGACCACACTATAGAGTTTACCTCTAATTGTTTTTGCAAAAGTTATTAGGTCAACCTAGTATACTTAAAATTAAAGACAAATATTTTATCTTTAATATAATTATGATATATTTTAATAAAAAAATTAAAAATACATTATAATTATACTAAATATATTAATTATGCACCAAGTATATCTTTTTATTTATTTACAGGAGACATATATATGTTAGTATAAATCACCCTATAAATAATGATATCATAAGTAAAAGTATGATAATACCTGAAAAAAGGAAAGAAACATTCAAATCTAAATTTTTTTATACCCACCTAACCTCTTTCGGTTTGACCAACTATATCCTGATTCCTAACATAACCGCCCTTCCCCGACCCAACGTTTTAGCGCGTCTTTTGTGTCCGTTTCATTTGCACAGTCTTTTCGTATTGCGATGGTAGGCATCGTCCTTTTCGACCTTTCCAAAATATAGCCCCACATATCTTGTGCATGGAATTTATCAATGGGAATTAAAAGAGAAAAAGAAAGGAAGTACGCAAACCGCATGCCCTTTTTTCTTTTTACCCTTTTCAACTTTTAGATTTATATTTAGCATTATTAAATGTTACTCCTATAATTTATTACGCATTCGATTGAAAATAAAAAAATATATTTTAGAAATTTATTTTTGTTTTAATATAGTTTCTATTCTATTGATTTTAGATGGAAAATTGTTTTTTTATAATTTCCTTTTGCATGTATTAATATTATTAAGGAGATTACTAAAGAATAAGTTAAATAATTAATTATGAGGGATAATATTAATTAGAAATATATGTAATCAATTTTTTCATTTCTTAATTCGTGTGTATAATTCTAAAATATCTCTCATTTCAAATGGGATAATGTATTTTTAAAATTTTGATACTCATGTTTTCCGTAAGAATAAGTTACTTTATTAACTTTTATATGCGAGAATAAATTAATTTGATTGAAAACTTAAAGTTAAAGTGATGGACTTTTATATATGGAGGGAGCAACTTGAAGAAGTGTATTTCACGTAAGGAGTATATTTTAGTCATGGTGGACTTAGGATCGTGAAAGCAACATTGGCGTGCATTATCTTTAATTATTTACATCATGATATATATAATTATAAACTCCCCTCAAACCCATAACCCCAAAACAAAATAGAATTCTCCATCTCAAGTACTTTAAGAGAGGGTAGAATGGGAAAATAAAAAGGAAAAAGAAAAAGAAAATGGAGAGAATCCTACAAAAATCAAGGGACCCTCAAAGACCAAGAAGACACCCAACTCAATACATTCTTTACATATATATAGCGAGAGAGAGCAGAAGAGCAGACACTATTGCTAGACACGTACGGGGATAAATTATTTGCATGGCGCGCGAATATCTTAAATAAGCCGTAGATATATAATTAATTATTGCGTAATTATTGGTGGGATCTTCCTTCTTCCTCCCCCCCCCCTTTTTTTGTTTGCCCCCTTCTCTTTTAATTTATGGCCATGCAAAAGACTGCTCATGTTGTAGTTGTACTAATTGATGCTGTTCTTGTTGTTGGACGTGACGGAATTGCAAAATTTGGCAAATTTCTGTTAATCTCCTTTGGTAAATTACATGTTCAGCTCTGAGCCGATCATTGTCCCTGCGTACGAGGTGGCACTGGTGAATCATAAACCGTAACCGGGTCGTCCGTTCGTGATTTTCCGATTTTAGCTGGTTCAACCGGTTCCTTAAATTCTCTACGTGTTTTTGTTTCCTCATGCGTGATCTTCTCGCCGACTCTCGGTTCGATTCCATCCGTTTCCGCTTTCTTTCGTCCATGCTGGATGCTGGTCGAATCGGTTGTTTGCAACCAGAGCTCGAGTTCGGAGAGTTGTGGTTCTGGTCTGGTGGTTCGTCCGAACCGGCTGCTGAGCTGACAGAGTTCTGGTTGACATTCGGACTGTCGGAAGTCAAATCCGAACCGGCATGATAACGGCTTAGATCAGAACTGGAGTTGGAATCAATATGGCTGTGGTTCGGTTCATCTAGCTGAAGACAGTTGGGCTGCATATCGGTGGGTTCATGAAGATAGGGTGAGGGACATGCCGGGAAATCCCATGCACAGTACCCATACCCGGAATCTGGGAAAGGGTAGTTTCCGAGCATAGTGTCGGGCAGAATATTAGCCGGAATTGTGGACAACATGGCCGGAATTTTTCCTATAGAGAGGGTAGAGAGGACGGAGAGGGAAAAGGGGAGGTAGGACTTGTTGGGGTGTGGTATTTAAAGAACTTGGAGGCTGCTAGGAGGGGTCCAGAGGGTGAGGAAAGCATCAAAGTGGAAGGGTAATTTCGTCCAAAGATGTATATTGAATCGTTTAAAATACAGAGAAATGGCTTTTGGGACGGTTGTCACTGGTTTTTAGTGGTGGGGCACCAGACATTAGCTTTTTTAAAGGCCCAGGGGTGGGTCCGTTTTTAGCTTAGTCACGAAGAAACATAGTTCTGTTGGCACCGTAATTGGACACGTGTCCTTGGGGCCAACAGGATACTCGTGTGGGTTCGTCATTGTTGACTTGGATGGTTCATGCTTCGGAGGTTACCAACTCGCCATTGGGTCTCCCTCCCAAGAAATTTACCATGGGTCTCGTCTGGGTAGGGATGACAATGGGTCGGATCTAGACCGGGTCCAGCTATATCCAGATCCGGATCCATTTATATTACCTAGACTCAGATCCGACCCAGATCAGTCGGATCCTAAAAGTTTAGATTCAGATCCAGACCCATCGGGTCTAGCGGGTAAACGGGTCCTAAACGGGTCCTAAATGGGTCCGGTTATTTTTTTTAAAAAATAATTAATAATTTATGCTAATATAAATACATTTATGTTTTATATAACTTACTATGTATTTTTTTTGTTAAAAAAATCATCTAAGTGAAAAAATAAATATATTAAAATAGTTATATTAACTTTTCAAATGGTGTTTTAATGCTTTTAGTAGGGATGTAAATGGGACGGGTTCAGGGCGGGTATACCCATATCTGTATCCGATAATAAAATCTGTACTCGTACCCGAATCCATATCCGCTAACATATCCATATCCGTATCCGTTGGATATCCATTACTCGACGGATTATCCGTTTACCCGTTAATGGATATTATCCGATGGATAAATCTATCACCCGACAGATAAACCCATTTAGAGTTAAGCTAAATGATAATTCTAACTTTAATTTATACTATAATTATTTCAAAATTAAGGGTAAAAAAATAATTATATATCGGGTAAACGGGTACGAATATGGATACGGGTATGGGTATGGATATCCTATACCCATATCCGTACTCGAACCCGATAAGTATTTTTTTTTCTATCATCCATTCCGTAGTCATATTCGTTTATCCATATCCGTTGGACAAAATCCGTCGGGTTTCGGGTAAAATCCGTCCCATTTATATCCTAACTTTTAGAATACAATATTATACATATTGTTTATAAAGTAAGCGTACAAAAATAAAATTTTAAAAAATGAATAAGGAGCTTATATAAGATTAAAACAATAATGACAAACATAATATTAGTATGTATTTATATATGTATACATTCATACATACATATACATACACATATATATATATATATATAGATACATACACACATATGTATATTAAACGGGTCCGGCGGGTCGGGTCTGGATCTAGAATTGGACTCAGACCCAGACCCTTTAAGGTATATGTGGACCCAGACCCGATCCAGACCCGTCGGGTCCAAAAATCATGGACCCAGACCCGCTAAAAATGAGGCGGGTCTGGGTCGGGTCCGAGACCCATTGCCATCCCTACATCTGGGTCAGGTTGATAGTTGTTGGTCGTGTAGGGCGCTCCAAATTTTAACTCTCAAGCAGTGAAGATTTTTTTTTTAAAAAATTTATAAATATCCATGTTTTTTGTAGGTGTTTAAATGTTAGAGAGAATAAAGGTCCGGACATTTATGACGTTGCTAGTATAATCTAGTGTATGATTGGATAACTTGATCTATTTTTTTGGGAGCTCATTTATTCTAGTTTAATATTGATTATAATAGCTTAATTAATTATTTTACCATTTTGTATTGATTTAATTCTAATTATCATTAGCCATTTTAATTATTTAGGTGACTATTTGTTATGACTAGGTTTTGTTTTGGTTTTACTAGCTATTATATAACAATTATTTTCAAAAATATTTTACCAAAGTTATTTTATGATTAAGGTTCGTTAATTACCAATAAATTTATTCTCAATTAAACCAACCAAGTTTCTTTTATACAAATCTACTGTTGTCTCAAACTAGATGATCAATTGCATCGACTCTTCTATCATTCTTCCTCTATATACTTATTAATGCAGGATCATCTAACTCTTCTTCTAATGAATTTCAAAATGTTAAAGAACTAGCATACTTAGAGATAGAACTTATTATCCTTGAAAATTGTCCCCAAAGCCCTAATTCTATTAATAGTTTCTTAAGTAATTCCTAGAGGTACTTCTCATATTTGTGAAAAGGAGAATTCATCCAAAACACTTAGCGTACAAGACAAGAAGAAGGAAATGATGTACACAAGTAATATAGAAGGCAAAGGTACAAGACAAAGCTTAGTTGCATGGTACATACATTTGCATGATTAGGGTTTTGTTTGCTTTATTATTTTATGTACACTTTGTAAATAATTATCTTGTAATTGTTAGGCATATTTTACATATATATATTTATATGTGTAGTAGGGAATTATAGGGGTTGTTTACATTAGTAATAACTATTACTAATTACTGAAACTACTAGTTACTAACGTTGGAGGTTAACTAATGTTAATATTCTAATGGTTAGTTAGTTTGTTAGTGTCAAATTAATATGTTTCAAAATGACTAGATTAGTTTGAACTAATAACTAAATTAGTTAGTAGGATATGTTACATCTTAACATCCCATGTATTTAACCTACATTGACCCATTACACATAGAATTGTAAACATTCTCTCTAATTCTAAGTGAGTGAGTGCTTGAGAGTTGAATATATTATGAGTAGAAAACTATGCATATTCTAAGTAGAAAACTATGTGATTTCCTCTTAGAACCCTAGTTGACTTATTGAAGATCAAGATCAATATCAATACCAAAGGGTTGAGAAAAGTGATTCTGTCAAACCCAAACAATGCTTCGAGGAAGATGAGAAGATTCTACATTGTGTGTGTGTGTGTGAATTTTTCTTCATAAACATCCACATTAATTATGGTATCAAAACTAGGTTGGCTTTTCATATTTGAATTTACAACCATCAAAGCCAGTTCCTCCCTCAACACCTAAGACATCACATGACTCCAACTAACCACCACAACTAGGTTCTTCTATGATTTCTGGAAGGTGGTAAAGGGTTCTTAATGCCATTAGTCATGAATTTTTATGCAGCATTTGTGTCCAAATTTGAGAACTTGTTTGAGTATAAGTGTTGATTCATATTAGACATTAATTCCCTTGGATGGTTTGCATAATATTTATCAAAGCATACGTAGATATATGTTAGGTACATGAAGATGATCTATTATTTTTAAACATGTAGAGTTGTGTTTGTTTGTACCATCTATGGCATATGCATCTCATCATTGATTAGTTCATATTTATGTGCCCTCATTACATGACTATTTACTTATTATGATATTTGAAATCAGATATACATTGCACAAACATTGTGAAATCACCTTTGTTATGGTATGATCCATAAATGTTGGTTTGTGTCTTTTACTTTATTTCTTCTTTAGAAACGATTTTGTGCAATAATTTGTGTGGGATAGTTTATATATAATTACATATGATTGCATGTATATTAGGGTACCAACATTGTTTCGACCTCTTGCATGAAGTGTTATAGAAAACGTTCATGGTGATTGGAGTATTGCATTGAGTATGTTGATTTTAGTTATGTTGGTTTCTATCTCAAGAACCAAGCAAGAATTGTATCTATTGTGACATATACCTCATTGTAGTGATATATTTGCCTGGTTATATAGTGCTAAACTCTTTTGAATCCAAAATATCACCCATAACATATTTATAGTAGTAAAAATAGGAAGTGTTTGGTTTGGTTATTGTAAACTCTGAATGCACTAATTGTTTGGTTGACTTGTGTTACATACTTAGGTGATACCAAATGGATGAGTTAAAAAAAATTACACAACATTTTATAGGAAATTAAAAAATTACAATGAACCTAGTTGCTACTACTCCTTAGCTAAAACAACTTCCTCCAATGTACACCTAATTACAACAAATGGAGTCCTAATTTGCTGAGAAAGATTTGATCTAAAATGTGTAAGAACAAATAGGTTTTCCAAGAGACCATATGGAGATGTAGTGAGGCAAGCTATTCCATCCAAAGGAAGAAATTTAAACTCATATGTAGAGTATAAGGAAGAATCACAAGGAAGTGGAAGCCATTGAGCCTTTTACGATCACCAATTAATACATCATCATCGAGAAGACAAAGGTATAAAGCCTAATCTTCTTGATTTTGATCGAATAATTGATGTTGAATTATTCTTTGAGTATTTACATAAAGTAGATGATACATTTAAATTCAATGATTATAATGATGAGTAAAAATGTAAATGTGCTACTCTTAAGTTTAAGAAATTTACTAGAATATGGTATGATAACTTGAAGAGGACTAGATAAAGAGATGGAAAATCAATAATAAAGTCTTGGGATAATCTTAATAAACACTTAAGAAATAAATTTGTGCCTAAATAGTATGAGAAGTATAACTATATCAAATTAACTAATCTTATACTTTTAAGTGTTGAACCGTTTGTTAGAGAGTTTGAGAAAAAGGGAAAAAAATGTGCTAGATTATTAGGAGGCCTTAATATGATTATCAGAGATAAAGTTAAAAATTTCCAATATGAATCTCTTGATGATATGATTAAGCTATTTTTAATATTTAAAAATCAAATCAAGTCCACTAAACTTCTTGGAAAGCAAAATACTTCTTCTACAAAGTACTACTCAAATGCATAAACTACAAAGTATGGGTTAAGAACCTCAAGCGCTACAAGTGTTGATAGAAAGAAAGATCCAACCAGAGAGGATAAAGGTAAAGCTAAGGTTAATAAAGTCTCTACAATGTAATGTTTTAATTGCCAAGGATATGGGCACTTTTCTAGATAATGTTCTAACCAAAGAGTGTTGTACATATAAGAGATTAAAGTTATGGAGAGCTATGAGTCAAGTGAAGTAACTTCAAGTGAATTCAAGGATGAAGACAATGCTTGTTATTTCTCCACAGGGTTATTCAATTTCAAGTTAATGAGTAACCCAATCAATAAGAGAATATATTCAAGAATAAAGAAAGAGTGGGAGATATAACTTGTCGAGTTATCAATTATAGTGGTTCTTATACAAATATGGCCAATGAGAGGATAATGAAATAGTTGGGATTGAATAAAACACCACATTCAAATCCCTATTATGTTAATGTCTCAACAAAGATAAATAAGTTAAGGTAACTAAATAAACTCTAACATCATTTCGACTTGGTAATTATCATGATGATGTGTTATGTGATATTTTGCCTATGGTTTCATGTGGAATTTTATTAAGTATACCATGGTAATATGATTTTGAGGAAGATAAGATAAAGCAAAAAATTAATGTTTCTAAGTGCGATGACACTAGAATAGTTGAGAATAAAAAGAGTTTTTTTTTAATGTGAAAAGAATATAATAGAGTGTATTAACAAAAAATAAAGTTTTTATGCTTTGATTATCAAGGAAACCCTATAAGGGTAGAAAAATAGTTATAATCCTCAATTATATGAGCTTCTTGGTGAGTATAATTATATAATATTTGATAATTTACCACTTAAATTGCCACCTAAAAGATGAATAAAACATGCTATAGATTTAATGTTTGGCACGTCCTTACGTAATTGACTTGCATATATATATATATAAGATAAGGAATTATAGAAACAATCACAAGTGCTTATAGGAAAGGATATGTGTGAGAGAGAATGAGACCATATTTTGTACTTACGTGTCTTATTCTAAAAAAATATGGTATGTGCAATATATATATATATATATATATATATTATAAGATTATAAATAATATAACTATCAAATATCAATTTCCTATACTTAGATTATATGGCATATTAGATGAATTGTGTAGAGCACAAATATTCTCTTAAATTAATCTAAGGAGTGGATATCATCAAATGAGGATAAGGGAAAAGGACAAGTAGAAAACTATCTTAAAAAAATGGTCTTTAAGGGAAAAGGAGTGGATATATAGTTCATTTATGAAACTTATAAATGAATTTATTGATCCTTTTCTTAGAAAATTAATTGTGGTGTATTTAAACGGTATACTTAAATATAGAAAAAATGAGCATGATAATCTTATTCATTTGAGGAGATTATTTGATAAACTAAGGGAAGATAAACTCTATGGAAGAATGGAAAAGTATGAATTTATACTTTCAAGTATTATTTTTGTTGGTTATATAATAATTATTGAAGATACAAAAGTGGATCCCACGTAGATTCAAGCTATTTAAGTTTGGCTAATACCTAAAGACATTCATGAGGTGAGGAGTTTCCATGGACTAGAAAGCTTTTATAGGAGGTTCATCAAAGACTTCTCAACTATTTCCATTCCAATTACATATCTCATGAAGAAAGGTGAATTCAAGAGGAGGAAGAAGCAAATAATTAATTTGGGACTTTGAAAGCCAAACTATATAATGCACCAATATTATCCCTACCTAAATTTGATAAATTATTTGAAATTACGTGTGATGCTAGTTGGATAAGGATATAAGGTGTACTCTCATAATAAAAGAATCCTATTGCATTCTTTAGTGAAAATTAGACGAGGCTAAAAAAACTTACTCCAGTATAACAAATAATTATATGCCAGCATAAGATGCTTAGAAAAATGGAGTCATTATTTGAGGCCTAAATTTTTTTTTTAATATTTGAACCATAAAAATTTGAAATAGTTGCATGGAAAATAAAAAATTAGTCCAAGGCATGTAAAATAGTTTAGTTTCTTACAATACTTCATGTGCTATGTCAAACATTTTAATGGTAAAGAAAATATGGTAGTTCATGCATTATCAAGAAGATCTTTGATACTTGTTGTATTTGATGCTAAGTTATAAGGTTTTGAAATTTTGAAAGAATTTTATACAAAAGATGAAGATTTCTATGAGATTTATGATGCATGTAAAAAGAATAATAGTCATAATAATTATTTTCTTCAAGATAACTTTCTTTTTAAACTTAATAAATTGTGTATAGCTAGATCTATTATGTGTGACTTACTTGTTAAGGAAGTGCATGAATGAGGTATAGCTGGTTATTTTTGTTTGCATAAGACTATGGAATTATTATAAGAACATTTCTATTAGCCACAGATAATAAAATTAGTACAAGCTATTATTAGGAGATGTGTGGCTTGTCAAAAGAATAAGAGTTTCTTTCATAAGGGTTTGTATACTCCTTTTCCTATTTATAGTTAACTATGGGAGGGGTTATTATGGATTTTATCCTAGGGTTTACCAAGGGCACAAAGTGGAAAATATTTTATCATGGTAGTGGTAGATATACTTTCAAAAATGATAAATTTCATTCCTTTTAATAAAACTAATGATGCAACTTATGCTAAATGTTATATTTTAAAGAATTATTAAGGTTGCATGATATTCCCAAAAGTATAGTATTTGATAGAGATGTTAGATGTTTGAGCTACTTTTGGAAGGTAGTTTGACATATGTTTGGTACTAAGTTGTTATTTAGTATATCTCATCATCCTCAAATAGATGGTCAAACTAAATTGACCAATAGACAGTTGAGGACTTTACTATGAGGGCTACTGAATAATAGTACAAAATAATGAGATATAAAATAAGCTTATGTTGAGTTTGCATATAATAAGATTCCTTCTGGTGCAACTCAGTCAAGTCCATTTAAGGTTTTCCATGGGGTTAATCCTTCCTACCCTATTGATATGGTCCCATTAAATAGAGGAGATATTAAGAAATATAATGTTAAAGAAATAATTTAATTCCTTAAGGAACTTCATCAAAAAATTAAGATCAACATTCAGAATTCTAATGCTAAATATCAAGCTCAAGCTAATAAAGAGAATTCAATAAGTGTTTTATCTAGGAGAATCTGTATAGTTACACTTAAGAAAGGAAAGAATTCCAAACTTAAGGAAAAAAAACCCTCATGTCAAGAGGTGATAAAATATTTAAAATCTTAAGAAAATATAGAGATAATACTTATGATTTTGAATTACATGAATCTTATGGAGGAGTTTATAAGACTTTTAATGTTGGTGATTTATCTCCATACTATAGTGATGCTAATTTGATGGAAAAATATATTTTACAAGAGG
Source organism: Tamarix austromongolica (assembly GCA_039764185.1). NCBI lineage: Eukaryota > Viridiplantae > Streptophyta > Magnoliopsida > Caryophyllales > Tamaricaceae > Tamarix > Tamarix austromongolica. Next base: position 84,010,262 of record CM077818.1, on the reverse strand, counting down.
ATAATTACATAAGAGCATTTATCCCTTCTTCTAATAACTTTTAGAACATTCAAAAGTTAGCATACATGGAGATAGAACTTATCATTCTTGAAAACCATCCCCAAAACACTAATTCTATTAGTGGTTTTATAAGTAATTCCAAAAGGTATTTCACATTATTTTAAGAACTAGAATTCATCCAAAACACTTAGTGTTTAAGTTAAGGAAAATTCAATGTTGTACACAAGTGACATAGAAGACGTAGCTATAAGATAATGCTTGGTTGCATGGTTCATACGTTTGAATGGCTAAGGTTTTGTTTAGCTTTATTATTTTATGAGAACTTTGTAAATAATTTTTTGGTAATTATTGGGTGTATTTTACATGTATTTTTATGTGTAGTAGGGGAATTATAGGGTTTTTTACATTAGTAACAATTATTACTAATTAGGGAAACTATTAGTTACTAACATTAGGGGTTAACTAATGTTAGTATTCCAACAAATACATAGTTTGTTAGTGTCAAACTAATATGGTTCTAAATGGTTCGATTTGTTATGCCTAAAAAATACAGTAGTTAGTATAAGATGTTAAATCTTAACATCCTATGTATTTAACCTACATTGACCCATTGTACATAATAGCTAAGCATTGAATGATAATTATAGAATTTGAAAAATTCCCTCTTATTCTCCAAGTGAGTGAGTGTTTGAGAGTTGAATATATTGTAAGCATAAAAGTGTGTGATCTCTCCTTAGAATTATGGTTGACTATTTTAATATCAATATCAACATCAAAGGGTCAATGAAACTACTTCAATCAAATCCAAACATTTCTTCAACGAACATGAGAAGATTCCGCCTTGTGTGTGTCTTATTTCATTATTGACATCCACATAACTTATACTCTCTCAATTTCTATTACAATTATCCAAGTTCTAATTTTATTTAGTTTTCAACATTAATCAAAATTTTAAATCTTTCAATAGAGAAACTCCTACTCTATGTATTGTAGTACACTTATCTAGTAGAGAGAGAGAGAGAGAGAGAGAGAGAGAGAGAGAGAGAGAGAGAGATTAACCCTGGGAGTTAAAGACCCAAATTCCTTTTGCACCGTAGAAGGAGTCTTTTTTACTTAGAGTAGTGGAATACAGCAACACCTTGATTTTTCTATTTTTTTTTATCTAGATAAGTTAGTTTTTGCTAAACTTTTATATTTTAGTTCAATCACAACTTTTATTATATTTTCAATTATATTTTCTTTTGGTTTTCTTGATTATTTTCTTTATATCTAAAACATATAATTCAAAAAGATGTTATTCATTGGTGGTTAATAGTTTTTAGTATTTAATTGGATTTAATATCTATTACTTCAGTATCTTATTTGTTAATCATCATATTTTTGAATATTTAATTATATTTCATGTATTTTTAAGGACCTATTAGTGATTATTTTAGATTTTAATTATTGTTATCATCATGCTTTGGTCAAGTATGTCCCATTATCTTCTTTTATAGGTTGTCAATTGATTTAAAATATGGAAAAATAATGGGTTTTGGAATTTGCTTTTGTACTATTTTTTAAATAGAATAAGGTAATTGAACTCTTAAAATCTATATATATAGAACATAATTGTCAATAATATTAGAAGTAATTAAGGATGAATTCATGGTCTTTATATTCAACATAGTTTATTCTATAAGAGTTTAGTCTTGGTAGAAGGGTCATTAAAAATAGTAATAATGTGGATATTTACAACATTATGGCTATATAGTTGTTCCTTTATAGAGGAGATATTTAAGGACATATTAATCCATAAACTAATATTGGTGTATTAGTTATCATGTGAATTGGATTTTATTTATGCATATAATTGACTTATCTTTAAAGCGCATAAAGACCCATCTTTAATTTTATAAATAGACATGCAAGATAATAAGATTTGACATACTGTTTTATGTATTTCCATACTTATTCGTGATTTGGGATTTTAAAGATGAATGCTTAGTGCATATGATTCTATTCAAATTTTGTGTTGAATTGTTGAAATTGAGATCTCTAACAATACATAATCTTATTTTTTTCTATGTTATCCTCTTTTATATATGAGTATGAGTATTCCCAAATTAGTAGTATCTATCATATGATGTTTTAAAGAATAATGTTCTAGTCATTAGGAGTGCTTGATTATTAAGACAATTTGAAACATTTAGTAAATGATGATAATTCATTCCATCACTATTATCACTAAATATTTCATAAATTGTAAATTTTATTTTCTCATTATGACTATAAATATTATCAACTCCTTTCCAAAATTAATTGAGTTTGAGACAATTGCATAATATTAGCATACTTATATTTGAATTCCTATATGAAGGATATAATTAATAACATGCACACTACTATTATGATGTTAATACTTGTAGTCCAAGAATGTTATACATTGTTATCAATAAATTTTATGTAATTTCATGTGTTGCATTATGTCATACATATGTCGCCACTTCATACCATGTAATGGGTTTGTTGCATCATGTTTTATACCATACATCTATTGGAAAATAAACAACAGAGAAAAAATTCATATACAATTGAATTCGATTGGTTGGAATTGACTTTTCTTTTTATCATCAAGAGTTACTCTTGTATTTATTTTATATAATTTGAATGGTATATTAAAATTTTACCTATTTCTTGGCTTTAATGTAACATTTTTTTTATAAAGGAAGTACAAAGTGATGATGTAGGTAACTAGAGGAATGAATTTTTTTTAAATCATCTTAATGTAACAATGGAAAAAAGGGTACACATATATTTTCATATGTTGATAATCAATATATTGATTTATTATGAACTGGTATTTTATTTGTGAAGGAAAAAAAGAATCTTATGATTAGTATTTGTGTAATACCCCAGACCTTTATTTTAGAATTAAAGAATAAAATAAAGAATTATTGAATAAGATTTAATTATATGTGCCCTTTTAATAAAATAATTATAATAATAATTATGGCAATAAAGAAAGAAAAATGATTTAGGGACATAGTTAGTAGAGACTAATTTAATTAACTAACCTAAGATAAATTATAAATAAATTATAATGATTTATAAATATAATAATAATAATAATAATAATAATAATAATAATTATTATTATTATTATTATTATTTATCCCTAAAACTCGTAAAAATGTAAAACACCCTACCACCCCCTCCTTTTTTTTTTCTTTTCTCATTTTCTTTCTTTTCTTCCTTTTCTCCTCCTTGAACAGCTGGGCTACGCCCAACAGCAGCCCAACCCTCCTCCCTCTCTCCTTCTCTTCTTCGTCAGCCCAATCCTTCTTTTATTTTTCTCTCTCCCAACCAATCTAATCCAACACGCACGTCTCCCCCTTCTTTTCCCTTTCTCTCTATCTTTTTTTTTCTTTCTTTCCTCTTCTGCCCCTCTCCTCTTCCTTAAATGTACTATTGCGCTTTGTAGCCTTCCCCTCCCCTCTCTTCCTCCTCATTTCCTCTTTCGATTCTACAAGACATGCAATAGGCATGTCCTCTGCATGATACCCTCCATCTACAAGCTCCCTCTCCCCTCACCTGCTGCCTTGCCCTTGCAAACATGCCCCTTGCCTTATCTCTCCTACGCTACTGTACCTGCCTAAGAGCCCACTAGTAACCACCAATCCCCCTCCCTTTGTCCTCTTCCTCTTCTCATCCAGTTCCTCCCTCCCCTACAACTATATAAAACCCTCCTCACTCCTTTCTTCCTGCTCCATTTTGATCGATCCTCCCCTTCCTCCCTTATTCTTGTCGCCCTAATAGACGCCACTGTTGTCACCACCAAGTCATGCCGCCATCACCACTCCCTCCCATCCTCTTCCCTATATCACCCTACACCTATTAAGCCTCTCCATTCCCTTCCTCCCCCTTCCTCTTCTCTCCCCATCCATGTAAATTAAGTAGCTCGAGTTGCCCTTTTGCACCATATGCCACCACTAGCTTCACCCTGCGCTGCTACGACAGTTACTACCACCGCCCTCCTTGCCTCCCTTCCAGCATAGAAAGATCCCCTACCATACCCACACCTCCACCTCTCCCTTTCTCTCATCTCCTTTCTTCCCTTTCCTCTCTTTCTCTAAGGCGTTGTCACTGCCACCACCATGCTGTTGTTGTAAGACCACCACCACCACCACCACATACCTCCTGAACTAGGAAGCCCCACCACCTAAGAAACCTTACCTTCCCTCTCCTTTTCCAACCCTAAAAACCCATCCTTTGCATCTCCACCACCACCACCACCCCACATTGTCGCCACCACCACCCCTAACTTACTATCCTTTTTGGTTATACCTTTCTCCCTCTTACTTGTTTAGTGTATTTTATTTTCATAACTAATTATTATTAACATTATTATTATTATTTTGGTTAAGAAAATAAGGAAAAAGGGAATAAGAGGTAGGAAGGAAGTGAAATGACCTAGGTAAAGATATAGTTGAGATTCAGGTTGTTTTCCGAGTCTTGTGTGTAATGGGTGTATTGGTATGCTATGTGTAAATATATGTGTATGTGAACTTTGTATGTGGTGTAAATTGTCTTGCAAGGAGCTAAGGTATGGTACGTATTATTTTCATTATTTGTTGTATATGTGGTTAACACTTGCTATGGATGGACATGCTCTTATGTATAGTTGAAATATTAATATATGTATGCCTAGATACCTTAGGTGGGACTTGAGTGGCTATGGGAGATTAAAGAAAATAAATAGGGTGGGGTGAGGGAGGTAATATGTGGATAATGTCCTAGGTGTCTCATGAAATATGGTAGAGAAAATAGAAGGAGAAATAATAATATGAGGGGTTGAAGTGGAAACTTACATGAGAAGTTTGAGCCTTGCATGGGGAGTGTGTACTTTGTATAGGGTAAACATTTATGTGGGGAAGTCTTGTTTGGAGTTTAACCATGGGGACAAAAGAGTGTTTTGGGTGGTTTGTGTACATTGGGAAGTTTTAGTACGTGGGTTGATGGGAAGGTACATAGGACCATAAACTAGGATTTCGGGGGAAATAACCCTAAGGATAGGGTGTTATGGGGAAAGGTTGAGGTAGTTGGTTGAACATTAGTTTTTTGATGAGGGGTGTACCACGTGGAGGGTGTGAGTCGAGCTAAATGGAGGGTAGAGTTGTGTAATAGAAGAAGATATGGAAGAAGAAGAAGAAGGGGGAAATTAGGGTTTTTAGGGGTGACCAGCTGAGGTATCATTATCACATGTGTGAGTTGAGGAGTTGGACTATAAGGTTGGAGTTGGGACAAGTATGCTGATGGTGTTTGAATCAGGGAAGATGTGGGTTGGGTAAGGAAAGGAGAGGCTAGGGCCACATAGGCAAGATTAGGGTTTTAAGTGTAAACCTTAGTGGGATATGGTGAGCATAAGTGGAGAAAAAAAGGAGTGGGCCTTGACCCATGTATGTGAGGTTTCTAAGTTCATTATGAGGATGGTGAAAAGTGTCTTGGGGTCCTAGAGTCTTGAAGGATGTAGATGCTCTAGGTAAGGGATAGGGTTTTTAGGAAGTCTGTGTTGGTAAAGTGGTAAAAGGTCAGGAGTGTCCATTAGGGATGCATGTCTAGATGGGTATTACTTGGTAAATAAGACATGTATAAAATACTAATAACTTAAAGTGGAAGATCATTGAGCGGAGCCTAGATATAGGATGTTTACTAGTGTACCAGTTATAATAATAGCCTAGATCATTTTCCCTTAGATTTGTATATGTTACCTGTTCACCGGTTATAATAGTAGCTAGAAGTGTTTTACTTGGAGTAGTTATTCCCAGTTTACTAGTTATAATAGTGGGGGTCCTGAGCTTAATAAGTTAAACCTTTGGATGGCAATAATTTATGGAAAAGACATAAATCATTTACAGTGGAACACCACATGGGTTGGGACTAGGCATAGGATATTTACCAGTTCATCGGTCATAATAGTGGCTAGGAGCGTCTTGTCTTAGAGATATACATGTTTACCGGTCCATCGGTCCACTAGTCATAATAGTGACTAGGTAGGTTTTGCACTAGAGTATTTATTTCCTATTCACCAGTCATAATAGTAGGGCCCCTATACTCATGTAGATATAATTTGATAGATGGGTAAAGACGGTACTAATAGCCTAAGCGATAGGGGTAACTAATCTATTTAAACCTACTAAATGCATAGTATCTATATTTTGTGTTGTCGTGTCCTGTCTTAATTATATTTTTACCTTACTCAGTATATATAGTACTTATCACCCTTATTATGGATGTTGCTCATTCCCATGAGGAGTGGCCCCTACTGAGTCTATGTAGGTAGAGGTGATGAGGCCCTAGAGGATTTTACTACTTACAATGAGTTGGTCGGGGTAGAGTGATGTTTTGATGTCCTAGGGTCCAAGACAGAGAGTGTACTCTAGACTACTTGGCATTTTTTTTTCTTATTTCTATTTTCCTATAGTGAGATGCTACTTTGTATTTTGTTTATCAAATATACTAAATTTTGACTCTTGTGTACTATAGTGTTTTCTATATTCAATGTTAGACTCCTTCATGTTTTTAGTCATTTCCTATTATGGTTCCTTATTATATTTTAGCCTTGTGATTAGTGTGAGTCTAGCTAGGGGACAGACTTATATTAATCAAGGTGGTAGCACCTCCTTTTTGTTTGTGATTTTTCTTTATCGGAAAAAAAATTTCAACTGTGATTTTTAGAGGTGTTACAAATTGGTATTAGAGTGATGGTTCTGATAACCATGCTTTATTTTTGAAATTTTTTGTTGCAATAAGTTTTTCCCTAGTTTTAAAGGTGTTTTTTACCTTGGAAAATGTTTTTCTATTTTATGATCTTTAAGTCCGGGTACATTGGTGAGGAAATGAAAGCGGTAGCCTAGGAATTATCTAGAAGGGGAAAGTGTGTATAAATGTTTCGAACCAATTGGTTTTGTTTTAACAAATTTTTGTTTTTCAGAATCAAATCATGATGAACTAAAAGGTTGGACCCTTGGAGGAGGCCTTCATGGAGTTTGTCTAGTGCTAGCCCCTAACTCAGCCACTACCCCACCTCCATAACATCATTCTAAGGGTCCCAGAGAGGATTGGCTCTAGAGTGTCACCGGTCATCACCCTCCACTATACATGGGAGAGGAGGATTCCGTGATCTTAGAAGGGTGGATCTTGGACATGGACTACACCTTTGAGGTTGTAGACTTCCCTTTAGCTAGGCAGTCCAACATCACGAAAATTTTCCTTAGCGGCGTGGTAGACGCTTGGTGGATGAAGCATCACACCTAGAATGGTCCCCAAATGACTTGGGAGGATTTGTAGGCCACCATTCTCACTGAGTTCTACTTAGAGAGCCTAAAGAGGGACAAGATCAAGGAGTTCATGGAACTCAACTAGGGTAACATGACTGTCCGACAGTATTATGCTTGCTTCATGGAGTCGTTAAGGTTTACGTCAGACATTATTGCCCGTCAGTCCACCGTGGTTTACTAGTTTGAGTAGGGGTTTCACTTTAGCATCTACCGTATGATGGGAGCAGTAGCTTTCTCAGAACTAGATGCCTTATACGAGCCTGCTTGCATCGCCGCCACTTTAGAATAAGAGCAAGCATCAATTCTGAGGAAGAGGAGACCAAAGGCCTATAGCTTCAGGAGTAGGAATTTTCCTTGAGAAGGAGGACCCTTGGGAAATCAATAGAGGGGTTCAATCAGAGGTCAGGGAGCACTAATAAAATTCTCATGGAGATGTTGTGGCTGGAACTACTTGGGTCGAGACTATGGAGGTAGACTCATGAGTTATAGAAATTGTGCTAGGCTGAGCCACTATGACTTTGAGTGCCAGAGCTAGCAGAGCTTCCCGCAGCCCTAAAGTTAGTAGTTCTAGTAGAGGGGACCCTTGATGCCTTAGCATCAGGCCTACCAATGGCATACTCAGACCTCGTCCCAGTAATTCCAAAAGAGATCACCTACCCGAGCCGATGCACCAGTTCAAAACTTTAAGGGAAGGCCTTAGGGACCAAAATATTTCCCTCATAGAGTTAGTTAGAATTAAAGATTTGGAGGTTACTGAGGGGCTACTAGGGAGGCCATCAGGTAAATACCTGAACATTATCAGCTAGGTAAAGGCTGATAGGCAGTTGAATGTAGTTGTGGGTATGTTCACCATTATCTTCTTACTAGTACATGTTATGTTTGATTCGGGTGCCTTCTTGTGGTTCATGTACACTAATTTTGTTGCTAAACTTTATTCAGATGTGGCCTTAGTCATAGGTGGTGTAGACTTCTTAGTAGACCAGGTTGGTATCAAATTGTGGGACTTTGATGTCATATTGGGGTGGGACATGCTTCGAAGATATCATATGATAGTCGATTGTATTTAGGAGCGTGTGGTGTTACGAGGCTCAAAGGGTACTAGGGTTTTGTATAGAAAGACCAAGCCCAAGCTTAAGACCAAAGTGGTGTCTATAGTCACATCGTACTAACTAATCCAGAAGGGGTACCCATTATATTTGTGCAGTGTGCATGAGCTGAACAAGGATTTAACAGCCTTAGGTGACATTTCTGTGGTTAAAGATTTCCTAGATGTATTCTCAGAGGAAATACCAAGTATGTCCCTAGTGCGTGAGATTGACTTTAACATTGAACTGGTACCAGAGGCAGAACCTATGTTAAGAGCACTATACCGGATGACACCTATTGAACTGAAGGAGATCAAGACTCAACTGGAGGAGTTGTTAGAACATAGGTACATCCGACCAAATGTATCACCATGAGGAGCACTGGTTCTATTTGTAAAGAAGAAATATGGGAGCCTCCATATCTACATTGACTACTAAGGGTTGAACTAGTTGATAGTGAAAAACTAGTATCCACTCTCGAGGATAGATGACCTCTTCAACTAGCTACAAGGTGCCATAATTTTTTCTAAGGCTGACCTTAGGTCTGGATACCACCAATTGTGCATAGTAGATGTAGATATCATGACTACCACATTTTAAACTCGTTACAAAAAATATAAGTTCATGGTGATGAATTTTTGGCTTACCAACACTCCTGCAGTATTCATGGATTTGATGACGAGAATCTTAAGACATTTCCTTGACCAATGCATAGTGGTATTCATTGACAACATTCTAGTGTACTCTCGAGGAAATGAAGAGCATGAGCAGAATCTATGCACAATTATGTCCCTCCTACGGGAGCACCATCTATATGCAAAGTTGTCCAAATGTGGGTTCTAGCTTCTAGAAGTGGCTTTCTTAGGCACATAGTGTCAGCCACGAGAGTGCTTGTTGACCCGACAAAGATAGTGGCTGTTACAAAATGGAAGCCTCCCATAACATGTGAGAGGTTCACAACTTCTTGGGTATGGCTGGATATTACCACCAATTCATGTATAAATTCTCAAAGATTACTCATCCCCTAAACAACCTTCTAAAGTAGACCACCAAGTTTCATTGGAACGAGTCCTGTGATGAGGCTTTTTAGGAGCTAAGTAGACGATTGACCACAACACCTATCTTGACTTTGCTAGAGGGTTATGAGGGTTTTGAGGTCTATAGTGACACATTTAATCATGGGCTAGGGTATGTATTGATACATAAGGGTAAAGTGGTCACATATGCCTCTCGTCAATTGAAGTGGCATGATAGAACTATTTGACTCATGAAATGGAGTTAACTATAGTGATTTTTGCATTGAAGATCTGGAGGTAGGCATTATGTATATGGAACCAAGTGTAAGTTCTTCACTAATCACAAGAGCCTCAAATACATCTTCACATGGAAGGACCTAAAAATTAAGCAAAGAAGGTGGCTAGAGCTAGTCAAGGATTATGACATAGAGTTGACCTACACAAAGGTAAGGCCAATGTGGTTGTAGATGCACTAAGCTGAAAGGCCACACACTCTGTGAACTATTGTGTGGTTACTAACTAAATGGTGGAAGAGATTTGTAACATGGAAATTAAATTGATCTAGTAGGGTGACCTTGAGGTTAGTATGATTGTCTTAACTATCACCCCACAGTTTTTAAGGTGATCCATGCCAGCTATCCCAGAGATGCCAAGCTTGAGAGGATACGTTAGAAGATATGAGAATGATGGGCTAAAGGGTTTCAGATACACGAGGATGGTAGCCTTTGCTGAAAGGTCTTTGGTGTGTACTACAAGGTTGCTCAAAGTTAAAGTGTTAGATCTTAGAAGAGGGACACTATACCCTATACTCCATCCACCTAGGAGGGGAAAAGCTGTACAAGGATCTAAAGAAGATGTATTGGTGGCCCTGTATGAAGCGAGAGGTAGCTAAATTTGTATCAAGATGTCTAACTTGTCAGAAGGTCAAAATTGAGCACATTAGACCTGCAAGGCTACTCCAGCCTCTAGAAGTGCCAAGATGAAAATGGGATTCGATCTCCATAGACTTTGGTAGTGGGTTGCCTAGGAAATGAAGTGGATGTGACACTATTTGGGTTTTCATTGACAGATTAACCAAGTTGGCAGTGTTCATTCCCATGAAGTCAATCTGGAGCATGGATCACTTGACCAGTGCCTACATAAAGTTTATGGTTAGTCGGCACGAGGCTTCTGAGGATATTGTCTCGGATAGGAACTCGAGGTTCCTCTACCACTTTTGGGGAAAGTTACAAGTGGTCTTAGAACTAAATTGAAGATGAGTACATCTTTCCATCACGCCACAGATGGGCAAATATAGAGGACTATTTAAGCCCTGGAAGACATGTTGTAAGCCTGTGTTTTGGATTTCTAGGGAGGTTGGGAAGATCATCTACGCTTGATGCACTGTCGTATGCACAACAAATTTAATAAATAAATCCTAATTCCCAAATACGTAGTATATGGCAAGAAGGAGTCGAACCCACAAGGAATGACGTTTTAATCACTAATTTTGCTATTAATGTTATAACCCCGTTTGTACAATTCCATTGATTCCTAAACTAAATTCGATTATACTAAGTCTTTAATCACGAATTGAAAATTAGGGGAGGATTGAATTGGTGATGGAATTAAAATGCCATACATTCACATAAAAAGAATGATTCTAAATAGTTTAATGTTGACTTAAGAAATTCAGAATAACAATTTCTATACTTCCTCTCAACCTTAATAAATTGAATATGCTCTCAATTTATTTTTGCACCCAATTAATAACCTAGGTTACGAACACTAGATTCAATTAATGGTAGCATTATGAACGGGAAGCAGCCAACTACAATCATAATCACAAAAGCTCGGATCATGCAATTGCACGAATTAATGGTCTTCTTGCTACTATAGACAAATTAATTAACGATTACGGGTTAATTTCATTGTCTTAGCAAAGAATAAGTCCTAAACCAAATAGGTGATCAATCTAATCAGTTCAAGAATCTTAATCTATGATATGGAATCATTCAATTCAAACCATTAATTCAATTAAACCTCATGTAGAATCAAACATTTAAATTATGAAATGATAATTAAGTCATGATTCCATCTTCAATTCACCCTACCCTGTTCTAATTACTCAAATTTCTACATATTCACAATTCATACAATTATACATAAATATTAAAAATTAATGACAATAACACATTCACAAATTCTATTACTTCAACAATTAGATAATAATGAAATGATCACAAGTAAAATTACACAAAAACTAATTAGATTCTAAAAAATGAAGATACAGAAATTTACAAAGGAATAGAGAAACTTATCAATTGAAGTGCAGAATGTCAAATCATCAATAGAATTCAAGAAGATCAAAGATTGGAATTGTGCATTACATGTGTGTTCTAAAGGAATAATAGGAAGAAAAATACGTTCGATCTTTTTTCTCTATCCCCCGAACTCTGTTTTCATTTCAAATTTTATCAGGAACAAGTCGCGTGGCAGTTACACGTTTTTAATCGAAAACACGGTCCGTGTTTATGAAACACGGGACCCCCGTGTTTTCTTCTAACTACTCTGCTGACAAGGATTTATAGACCGATACTCGGGATAAATAACACGGTCCGTGTTATGGAAACACGGGACCCCCGTGTTTTTGACTCTTCCACTCAATTCCTTTGAAAGTTTCAACTTAGCTTCTCTTGATATATTTGTTCCCTTTCCAACTTTGCTCTCCTTGATTCGGCATTTCTTGATGTGTTCTCTACTTGATTTCTTCTTCTCATTGATTTCTCCTTGAATTTCTTCAATTCTTTTCTTTCCTGTAAAATTTATTCAAAGGAGGAAAACTCGACGAAAAGATTAAATCTAGTAGAATAAATGAGGGATAAATGATATTTTTAGACATGAAAATAATCAATAAATCTCATCTATCAACGCTTGATAGAGTTCTCTTACAACAACAGCTACCATGCTAGCATAGGGATGGCTCCCTTCGAAGCATTATATGGATGAAAGTGTAAGACCCCCTTATGCTAGAGTGACATCAGTGCGATGGTGGTATTAGGACCTAAGATGATTGGGGAAATGACCCAATAGATCCCTTAGATTCAAGACCAAAATAGAGCTACTCAGAGTTGACAAAAGAGTTACGCCAATCAGAAGTGCCGAGGTGGCAACTTTGAGCCTATAGAGAAGGTGTTGTTGAGGGTCTCGCCCACCAAAGGTGTGTATAGGTTTAGTAAGAAAGGTAAGCTAAGCCGAGATACATCAGAACCTATGAGATTCTGGAGGTTGGGAAAGTTGCTTATTGGTTGGTACTCCCCTAGAGTTACCATGTGTCCATTATTTGTTCCATGTCTCACAACTATGGAAGTACATGGCCGATCCTTCCTATGTGATCTAGCCTGACGAGGTTGAGTTCAATGATTCTCTAACCTACGAAGAGAGACCTATGCGGATCCCTGATGCCAAGCTCTAAAAGACCAATACAAGTGCAATCCCACTCGTGAAGATTCTCTAAAGCTACCATAGGATAGAGGAAGGCACTTAGGAAGTCGAGAAGGACATGTGCGAGGCATATCCAGAACTCTTTACCTTAGGTATGCCAATTCTTGGTAAACCCCCTTTTCTTTAAGGGGTAGTGGTTTGTCATGATTTATGCTCCCGTTTAATGAGTCACCTTAAAAATGCCTTGCCCCTTATTCCTTCCTCCCTACTCCCATAATTAAGCTAGTGACATCAGGGACAAAGAGCTTCTTTAAGGGGGTAGTGATGTAATACCCCAATCCTTTATTTTAGGATTAAAGAATAAAATAGGAAATTATTTAATAAGATTTAATTATATGTACCACTTTAATAAATAATAATAATAATAGCAATAAAGAAAGAAAAATGATGTAAGGACATAGTTAGTGGAGACTAATTTAATTAGCTAACCTAAGATAAATTATAATGATTTATAAATAAATAAAAATTATTATTATTATGATTATTATTATTATTACTATTTATCCCTATCCCAAAAACCCAAAACACACTACCACCCCATTTTCTTTCCTATTTTTCTTTCTTTTCTTTCATTTCTTTTTTTCCCTTTCCTCCTCCTTTGGCCAGCTGGGATGTGCCCAACGACGTTCCAAGCTTTCTCCCCCTCTCATTCTATTCTTTTCTTCTCCTTTACCCTAACCTAATCCCTCTTTTTTTTCCTCTCCCCTGAACAATCTAACCCAATGCACATGTCTCCCCTCTTTTTTCCCTTTCTCTCCAACTTTTTTTTTTATTTCCTTTCTTTCCTCTTTTCCCCTGTCTTCTTCCTTTGACCTGTGCAAACGTTGTGAACTACTATACTATGCAACCTTCCCCTCCCCTCTTTCCATCCTCCTTTTCCCTTTTTACCCTACAAGGCATGTAACACTCATGTACCATGTATGGTCCTCCTCTCCCTACGAGCTCCCATCCCCTCACCTACTCCTCTACCCCTTACCTTGTCTCCCCTATGTAGCTCTACGAGTATGCATGCCAACCAACAGCCACCAACCCCCATCTTGTTGTCTTCTTTCTCTCCTTGTCCACTTCCTCCCTCTCCTGCACCTATAAAAAAACCTCCCCACTCCCTTCGTCTAGCTCCTTTCTACCCGATCCTCCTTTTGCTTCCCTTACTCTCATAACCCAAATAGATGCCTCCGCCGTTACCACAAGGATGCATCACTGTCACCACTCCTTCCCATCCTATTCCTTACATCACCCTGCACCCAACAAGTCTATCCTCTTCCCTTCCTTTCCTTTCCTCTTTTTTCTCCACTCTTGCAATGTGGGTAGCTTGAGCTGACCTTTCACACCTTGGCCACCAATCATGCCGCCTTATGCCGCTACCACCATTTCTATCACTACCCTCCCTACCTCCCTTCCAACACAGAGAAGCCCCCTTTCCATACCCTCACATCCACCTCTCATTATCTCCGCTTTCATTTCTTCCTTTTCTTCTCTTCCTCTTGGGCTCTACTGCTGCCACCACTATGCCAGTGCCATGAGGCCACAAACCTCTTAAACCAGAAGGCCTCACCACCCAATAAACCCTACATCCCCACTATTTTTCCAACCTTAGAAACCCCTCCTTTCTATTTCCACCATCACCACTGCCGCCGCCACCCCTCACCTCTTGTCCTTTTTGGTTATACCTTTCTCACACTTGCTTATTTAGTGTATGTTATTTTAATAACTTATTATTATTATTAACATTGTTATCATCATCATCATCATCATCATCATCATCATTATTATTATTAATATTTTGGTTAAGAGAATAAGGAAAATGGAAAAAGAGGTAGAAAGGAAGTGAAATCACCCAGTTGATACTCTTATTAAAAGTAGTGAACAAACATTTCCCCGTGAGGAGATGTAAGATTCTTACTTCAAGCCTGGAGCCCAACTAGGTTAGGATATAGTTAATATTCGGGTTGTCTTATGAGTCTTGTGCATAATAGGTGTATTGGTATGTTATGTGCAAATATATGTGTATGTGAACTGAGTATGTGTGCGGTGCAGCTTGGCTTGCAAGAAGCTAAGGTATGGTAGGCATGGTTTTCATTATTTGTTGTATGTGTGGCTAAAAACTACTATGGATGGACATGTTCTTATGTAAGGTTGAAATATTAATATATGTATGCCTAGATGCCTTAGGTAGAACTTGAGTGGCTATGGGAGATTAAAGAAAATAAAGAGGGTGGGGTGAGTGAGGTAATATGTGGAGAATGTCCTAGGCGTCTCATGAAATATGGTAGAGAAAATAAAAGGAGAAATAATAATACGAGGGGTTGAGGTGGAAACTTATATGGGGAGTGTGAGCCTAGCATAGGGGGTGTGTACTTTACATGGAGAAAAGATTTATGTGGGTAAGTCTTGTTTGGAGGTTAACCATGTGGAGGAAAGAGTGTTTTGGGTGGTTGGTGTACTTGAGGAATTTTCAGTACGTGGCTTATGGGAAGGTGTATGGGGGCATAAACTAGGGTTTTGGCAGAAATAACCTTAAGGATGGGTTATTGTGGGGAAAGGTTGAGGTAGTTGGTTGAACATTGGTGTTTTGATGAGTGGTATACCACAGAGAGGGTGTGAGTCAAGCTAAAAGGAGGGTAGAGTTGTGAAAGAGAATAGGGTATGGAAGAAGAAGGGGGAAACTTAGGGTTTTTAGGGATGGCCAGCTATGGTATCGTTATCACATGTATAAGGTGAGGAGTTAGGTTGTGAGGGTTGAATTGAGGTGAATATGGCGATAGTGTTTAAATCAGGGGAGATGTGGGGTGAGTAAGGAGAGGAGAGGCTAGGGTCATATAGGCCAAGTTAGGGTTTCTAGGGGAAACCCTAGTGGGAGATGGTGAGCATAGGTCGAGAAAAAGGCAAGTGGGCCTTGACTTATATATGTGAGGTTTCTACATTCGTTGTAAGGATGGTGGAAAGTGTCTGGGGGTCTTGGAGGATGTAGATGTTCTATGTTAAGGGATATCGTTTTTAGGGTGTGCATGTTAAGATAGGTGTTACTTAGTAAATAAAACATGAATAAAATACTAATAACTTCAAGTGGAAGACCACTAAGCCAGGCCCAGATATAGGATATTTACTTGTCCACCAGTTATAATAGTTGCCAGAAGCATTTTGTTTCTTATTTTTATATGTTACTGGTCCACCGGTTATATTAGTGGCTAGGTGCATTTTTCCCTAAAGTAGTTATTCCCAGTCCATCAATTATAATAGTGGGGGTCCCAAGCTCAATAAATTAAGTCCTTGAATGGTAATAATTTATAGAAATGACACTAATCGCTTATAGTGGAACACCATGTGGGTTTAGACAAAATGTAGGATATTTACCTATCCATCAGTCATAATAGTGGTTAGGAGCATCTTGCCCTAGAGATTTACATGTTTATCGGTTGACTAATCATAATAGTGGCCAGATGTGTTCTATCTTGGTATAGTTATTCCCAATCCACCGATCATAATAGTGTGGCTCCCGTACTCACATGGATATAATTTAAGAGTTACGTATAGATGGTACTATTGGCCTAAGCTCCAATAGGGGTGACTAATCTAATAAAACTTACCGCATGCATAGTATCTATATTTTGTGTTGCTATGCACTATCTTAACAATATTGTTATTTTACTCAGTATGTAGCATATTAATCTCCCTTATCAGGGGTAGTATTCATTCCTATGAGTAGTTGCCTTTACTAAGCCTATGCAAGTAGGCAAAGAGGCCCTAAAGGACTTTACTGCTTATGATGAGCTGGTCAGGGCAGAGTGATATTTTGATGTCCCGGAATCAGAGCTAGAGAGAGTGTACTCTAGACTACTTCCCATTTGCATTTCATGTTTTTATTTCCTCGTAGTGGGATGTCCTTTGTATTTCATTTATCTGATGTACTAACTTTGATTGTTGTGTACTATGGTATTTTGTATATTCAATGTTAGACTCCTTCATATTTTTAGTCATTTCCTATTATGGTTCCTTATTATATTTTAGTCTTGTGATTAGTGTGTGTTTGGCCACTAGCCAGACTTACACCAATCATGGCAGTAGCATCCTCCTTTTTGGCATGTGATTTTCTTTACACAAATGAAAATTTTCAACTATAACTTTTGGGGGTATTACAGTTTGTGATTAACCAAATACTTTTTATTCAAAAGAAGTGATTTAGCAAAATTTGAGGTAATATTTGCTCATGAAAAAAAATATTAGTTTTGAATAATGTGTTATGTGTGATGCATAGATAATATATGATGATGATGATGATGATGATGATGAAGATGATGATGATGATGATGATGATAACGATGATGACAATGGGGATGGTGATGATAGTTCTATATCAATTAGTTTTGGTGTACATGTGGATGAGGTAGTCCTAATAACTGACCTAAATATTCTAATGTTTTTAAAGATTCGAATGAAGGGAGTAACATGTTGAATTGACGGTTGCTTTGGAGAAGAATGAATGAAGATATTCAATCAATAATTGATAAATAATTCAACCTCTGAATGTCACCCAATCTAATATTACTCCAAGTATTCTTAGGTAGGATTATTCAATCATAAAGAGAATATTAACTAGGTATAATACTTGTATTAGATTTTAATATTTTCAACCACATGTTATGATTGTGTCAATAACCATACCTTATATAGGAAGTCTTGAATTACTAACTAGCACACTAATTTAGTCACATGACACACATGGCTAACTAGCACATAAACTAGTATTAATAATGTAATTATACCCTATATAATACATGAATTAACAAAGGCTATTACAAAAAAGTAAGCTAATTAGTATATGAAAACACCTAACAAGAGCCTTAATCAAAATAATGATGTTGACTTGAAATATTAACTAGGCCTCTTGACTTGTAGAGTTGACTTTCATGTATAATAGCTCCTTTTATAATAGCGTATAACACATACTTGCAAGAAAGACTTAAAGTAAGCTCATTGAGGTTAGTTATACTATTATTAGCATAGACATATAATATGATCAGTTCCATAATTAAGTATGCTAAATCTTTATCATCTTGAAGATTTATGGATGCTCCTACATCATTATCCCAAAATTGAGAAGAATTTATTCTCTAATTGATATCACTAAAGTAAGGAGACAAATCACCAACATTGAATATCGTCGAAACACTGCCATATGATTATGGAAGTTCAAGTTTGTAAGCATTTTCTCCAAATTTTCTAATGATTTTAATCAATATATTTGTTCTCAACATAAGTTTATGTTTTCTTAGATTAGGAAATATTTCGTTCCACAAATTCAACCACACTAAATCACTCGGATAAAATACCTATTGAGTGTGATGTTCATTAGCTTGTTTTTGGTATATATCTTGCATTGGCTCATTCTATATTCCCTTTGATTTATTGATGAAGCTTTTAGAAGAAATCCACTTGTTCCTTATCCTCATAGCTTTTAAGTTCACCTTATTCAAGGGTACCTGATTAATTGGTACGTAAAGTTTACTCCATACATAATCTCAAATGGAATTAAATGTGTAGCACTTGAAGGACTTTGATTATAAGTAAACTTTGCATGTGCTAACTTAATATCCCAATCTTAAGTACTTACCAATCCTCTTATCAAAGTGCCAAGAGTATTGTTTGTGGCTTTAGTTTATCCATCGGTTTGTGGATAATGTGAAGTACTAAATAATAATTTGGTGTCTAACATGTGCCATAATTTTTTCCTAAAGTAACTATTAAACTTGACATCTCTATCTAAAAAATACCTTTTGGTATGCTATGTAGTCTCAAAATTTCTTTGAAATAAAATCAATGACACATATAGCATCATCAATTTTATTACATGGAATAAAATAAGCCATTTTAGAAAATATATCTACCATGGCAATAATAGAATCTTTACCTCTTTGTGTTCTAGGCAACCTTAAGATAAAACCCATATTAGCTCCTTGCTATAGTTGGCAAGGCATAGGTAATTATGTATATAAACCTTTGTAAAAGAAAATTTTACTCTTTTTGTAAGAAACACATTGGTTTACTAGAATTTGTACACTCTTTATCATCCGTTGCCAATAGAAATTTTCTTGCAATATCTCTAATGTATTCTGAGTACCAAAATGATCTACTTTAGCTCCTTATATACCTCTTTTATAAGTCAATATCTTATACTTGACCTGGATACACAAAGTTTATTAAGTTTAAATAAGAATTCATCTTGTATTTTATAACTACCATGATTTTCATTTTCTTTACATGCCCGATATTCCTCATTAAAATCTTCATCATTAGGGTACATTTTTTTTATTGTTTCAAGACCTAGCAATTTAGCATCCAACATAATAAGTAATGTAGGTCTTCTAGAGAGAGTTTCAGCCACTACATTTTCTTTTCCATCCTAGTGTTTGACAATGATCACACAGAATTGTAAGAAGTTAACCCACTTTGCATGTCAAAAACTTATTTTCTTTTGACCATGTAAATATTTCAAACTTTCATTATCAAAATGTAATACAAAAGGTTTAGGTATCAAATAATGATTCTAGGTCTCTAAACTTCGTATGATGGTACAGATGTTCATATGTAGAATACCTGAATCTAGCACCATTTATATTTTCACAAAAGTATGTTATAGGTCTTTTTTTCTTGTGAAAGAACTCCTCCCATACCTACCCCACTAGCATCACAAGTTACCTCAAAGATTAGGTTGAAATTAGGAATAGATAATATTGGAGCATTGCACAATTTGTTTTTTAGAGTATCAAAGGCTTTAGTGGCTTCATTTTCCCAAACAAATTCTTGTTTTTTTATGAGTGGAGTAATAGGTACAACTATATTAGAAAAATCTTTAATAAATATCCTATAGAAACTAGCTAACGAATGAAAACTTCTTACTTGATGTATATCTTTAGGAATAGGCCACTCGTGAATAGATTGTATCTTTATAGGATCAACTTTAATACCCTCATCGGTAATAATATAACTAAGAAAAACTATACTTGGAAGCATAAATTCACATTTTCCAATTTTCATATAGTTTAGTTTCCCTTAGTTTATCAAATAGTTTCCTTAAATGTACAAGATAATTATTTTCATTTTTACTATATACAAAATATGTCATCCAAATAAACTACAATGAAGTCGTATAGGAAAAGAAAAAGAATTTCATTCTTTAGTCTCATAAAAGAACTAGGTGCATTACACAACCTGAAAGGCATAATAACTCATTCATAGAGACTATATTTAGTTTTAGAGGTTGGTTTCCATTCATGTCCTTTCCTAATCCTTATTTGATGATAACTACTTCTTAGTTTTATTTTGGAGAACACACATGCACAACATAGCTCATCAAGCATGTCATTAAGTCTAGGCATAGGAAAATGATACTTAATCATTATATTATTTATGTCTCTAGAATCTATGCACATATGCTAGGTTCCATCCTTTTTAGGAACTAATAAGGTAGGTACACAATAGGGACTCGTACTTTCTCTCACATAAATTTTATTCACTAGTTCTTGAATTTATATTTTTAATAAGAATAATCTTATTATTGCTATTATTATTCTTATTATTGTCATTATACGTATTGTTATTAAAATTAATAATATTATTTTTATAATGTTAATAACAATAATTATAATAATATACTATTATTTGTTGTGATCCAATCTAGATTAATACGATCACATTTTCAAATTTCTATTTTTAATTGCCATTTTCATACTATAGAATCTATAGGCAGGTCGATTAGGTAAAGACATTCTAGGAATTGAATTTACAGCATGCTCTATACCTCTAATAGGTGTTAGTCTAGGAGGTAAATCATATGGAAATATAAAACTATACTCATCTAACAAACTAGTAAGGTTTGAATTGTTATACTTTTTTCTCCGAAAACTGAGATTCTTTTACTACTAAGGCATAACAAACACCCTCCTCCTCAATGCAATTAATCATTTCCCTTTCATGTAAGAATAACCTCTTTTAATATTTGGTGGCTGTACATAATTACATTGAGATGTTTTCAAATTATATTTATTTTTATCTTTAAGCACAACATATTCATTAGTCACACCATCATAAGTTGCATTTCTATCATATTGCCATGATCATCCTAGTAAAAGACCACAAGAATCCATAGGCAAAACATCACATAATACCGCATCATGGTAATCATTAATGTGAAAAGTAATTAGGGTTTGTTTTGTTACCTTAGCTCCCTTGTCCATATTAAGCCATTGCAATAAATACGATTTAGGATGTGTAGTAGTCACTAGCCTTAGTTGTTTGACCAATTTTTTGCTCGCAACATTAGTACATGATTATTCACATTATTCAAATTAGCTAGAGCCTAAAGGTCTTCTAATGTCACTTATAAAGTTGGATAAATATTTTCCATTTTCTTGATTCTTCAGGTAATATCTCCAAATTTTAAAGCATATATATACAATTGTAAAGTGTTTTCCTATATGGCTAAATCATTTTCCCTATTTCACCTACCTATTCCTTGTGACAATGTTTTATACTTATATTCTTGAGAAATTTGAATTCAATTTTAAGTCTAATCACTAAACTATTTTCAAACATGTTAACTAGTATAGTTTGCTATGATTTAGGTTTTCATGATCCTTATTTTATGAATTCATGGGTTCATGTTTTTAATTATTTTCTTTATTTTCTATTTTCTTTTAGAAGGTCTTCAAGGCTAATTGAAAATGTTTAATGATCATCTTATTCCACATTCATGATAATAGCCAAATGTGTGGAAACATATAGCCCAAGATTTATGCCACTAGATATTTAAGTGTTGTTCTAAATGCATTTTTTCAATAATTTGGATAAGTTTAGCCAAATGATTAGAAACATATAGCATAGGGAAAATACCTTTGTGGACGACATTAGTTATTAAAATGATTTTGACACCATGTTGACTAAAGCTTAGCATATACTATACTGGCTTGATTAACAATAGGGATTTAAGGTGGTGATGACTAACATGAAAATACATAAGCTTATAAATAGATTTGGGCATGTTATTTAAGTTACATAGGATTTTTCTTAAGGAGAGGAATAAACTAGTATACCATAGTGGTTCCTTTACTTATAAAATGGTCTAACCATTCCAAAGCCTTCTTATTTTTAAGTATTAGATTATATTATCAGGAAGTTAGCTAAGCAATGAATTTGACCTTTAGGATCAATCTCTAAGGTATATGTATGAAATGAGATTGGAATTTATAGAATCTAATAAACTAGTGCTAGTATTAGTCAGACGTTAGCTAGTTACAAGTTTCTGCATAGGATTATAAGAAAATAGAGTTTCTCCCTTAATTTGGCTCCTTCATTTAGTCAAATGAGCTAAGGTTAAGTCGATTTTTTAAGATTGTTTATTAAATGATTTGAACTTGAACCAAAGTCGAATTGACTCATTATTCATGATTTAACTTGTTTATATAGTGATGTAAGAGCATCCATAGATCCTCAAGTTGATAAATATTTGGCATACTTAATTATGGAACCAATTACATTATATGTCTTTGATAATGATATAATTATGTGTTATTAATTGCTATTTATTATTATTATTATGACCTTTTAATGTTGTGTTTTTAAGCAAAAATTTTTGTAAAATTAGAATATTATGGGTGAATAAGTATGTTCACAATAAAAGTTAGAAAAATCAATAAAATTTAAATAACACTATATTTTTAAAATTTTTAAACAAATAATAAAAAATATTTTTTTTATTATTATTACGGGCTAATATCAAATTTGGTTTTATTAAGTCAGGTGGGATTGATAAGGGGTCAAGTTGATGGCTAGTTGGGTTGTTAATGGGTCGGGTTGATGTTGGGTTACTAATTAGAGTCAGGTAGGGTAACTTATATTCGGGTCATCATTGGTTTTGATTAATTTTGAGTTGAGTTTGGGTTGGGTTGGGTTGATAAATTTATCGTGTTATGTTGGATTGGGTTTTGTGCAGGTTGGGAGGGTTGGGTCAACTTTTGCCAGCTCTACTAATATATCCTCAATAATTCCTAAATATTTAATTATGATATAGGGTAAATATATACGAAACGTAATTAATATATTGTATTGAAATCATAAAACAACACTTATATTAGATAAAAATAAATTTGCAATAATGATATTTATCATGAATCAAGCATACTATCTGAAAGGAAGAACAACAGATAAGCTACTAAATTAATATAAAAAAATACACCTAAATACTTATTTGGCATGAGGTCATCGAAGTAGAAAAATAAACATTTGATTTTATCTTTTATATAATGTATTTAAAAATGACTAAAATCTTTCTATAAGGATACCCATTTTAATCCATAAAGATCTAAAATTGTTATAATTTTAAAAATATTTTTTATTTAAAATTTCATTACAAAAAACGATATAAAGTAAAAAGAGTTTTTTTCACATCTATTATCATTCCAAATAAGCACTAAATACTATATTATCCAAAATTAGATTCGGCTAACTATATGAACTAGGCGATTGGTAAAATAGTTATCTGATCAATCTAATCACCTTAATCTACCTGCTTTGCACAGAAACTAGTGAAAATTCATAAAATCGACATTTTCTTAGAAAATTGAAAAGCATAGGTTAATGTGAAGACCAATCTAGTTTTGTTAAGAAGGCTAGAATTCTAATTTATCCCTAAACATAAATATGATTATTCCCTCATATTCTAGAGCAAGTGCAAATTTAACTCAACCTTAAAAATACTTTTTTATTTTGTCTCATTCTCTTCATCGCCCTATTTTTATCTTATATTTGTCACTTCCTTCAATGCTCGAGCCTCACTACTATTCACTTGATTTTTCTATTATCTTTGTGTGTTAATTCTTTGTTATCATTTTTAGTTTGTGTGCAATTATTCATTGTCATCTTTAGTATAAGATTAAATTCTTTGCCTAAGAGTCATCTTTGTATTACTCCAAGTTAAGTGATAGATGATGGAGGCTTTAAATGAACTATATAACTATATATATCAATAAAGTGCACGTTCGTTCGGAAAAATATATCATTAGAGCAATCCACTGTTAATTATGATTGGCTTAGTGTAATACCTTGAATTTTAGCTAAGCTTAATTTCAAGTGATTAATATTGCAAGCTTATTCTAATATCAAAAAATTAATATTCCCACCTTATCTTAACCTCCTAACCCTAAATCTTAGCCTAATCCTAGTTGATCAATAATTAAATTATCCTAATATCCTAGCCTAAATTATTTAACTTACTTGTAATTCTAAAAGTAAACATAATATCTCTCCTTTTTTTTCTTTTTTCTTCTTTCCCTTTTTCTTTTTCTTTCCCTTTTTTCCTCTATCAGCCAACCCCCTTTTTCCTTTTTTTTTCACCTTCTTCCTATGTGAAACGTTATCCTAGAAAATGCCTACCACACCCTATGCCCTTCCAAGCTATTCCCTATCCCCATCAACACATCAACTCCCAACTCCTATGTTCATGGGTTGAGGTTAAAATTTTTGTCTCGATTGCACCCTTCTACTCCCCCTATCTACATGCATGTATGTGTATATATGTTAAATAATGAATTCCCAAAAATACCTCTTCCTCCCTTTTTTGTATATCGATACCAACCACCACTAGTCATCACCTTCTCCTTCTTTTCCTTCTCCTCACCACCACTAAACAACCCTCACCTCCGGTGATCCACATCAAAACTCCCCCATAACCACAAGCCAAACCAATCACTCCTCACCCCTCCTTTCAGCAAATACCACTATAGATTTCACCATCTTCTCTCCAACTTACCGTAGCAAATACCACCGCAGCCCACACCCTTGCTGCAACAAAACCGATTGAACTCCCCCACCTAGCTTTGGCTAAACTTGTTGATCCTCACCTCTCCCTTTTGGCCACTCCCATCAGTGCCACCTTCTTTCTTTGGCCTACTCTTCCATTGCACCACCTCTAGCAATGGTAGGTTGTGGTGTTTCTATCCTTTCCTCTTTGGTAAACCCAACTAACCCCCACCTTGTTGTACAAGTTTTGGCCCATACTTCCTTCAAGCGTGGGTTGATTTTCTCCCTTTATTTCACTCCCATTTACCTTATATTTTTCTTAAATATATCATTATGTGCTAATTTTTTTTTGTAAATTTTTTATTAGGTGATTAAAAAGAAATTTTGGAGGAAGTGGGATAGGATAAACACGATTAGAAATTAGAGTCTTTTTCAATAAGGACACTCACCGTAGTTTAGGATTTTTTGTACTAAGTGTTACGTATAATTTTGTGTGATACCATATTATCGTTATTATGTGGTTAAACATTTGATTGCGAATGATATGATATGAAATTGTGATATAATATGGTATAAAAGTAAGTAAGTTTAGAACTATGTGATATCATTACAATAATATTCTATGTGGATAATCATGTACTAATGTTGCTAGTGAAGAAATGGTGATCATTTGAGTCTAAATTGAGTTTTAAGTTTTTTCATTTAGTAATCAATTGAGTTTTAAGTTTTTTCCTTGTACTTTTGATAATTATTTTTTTTTAGTAGGAAATTTTTAAAATTTTAATTGATGATTAAGACATATAAAAAATATAATGCACGCTAAGATAGTGGGGATTGAACCTAAGATATCTAGGTCCTCAAACACTATCCTTGCTAATAAACCTTAGAGTCATTTTTCCTTATTTATTTACATTTTTGCATCATATTAAGTTTATCATGCAACTTATTCTACAAATCCATACTCTTGATCATTTTTTCTTTATTTCTTTTATTACATTGTAGCATAATGTTGTTCGAATGCATCTTACATGGAATTTTGAGATGTATGGTATAATTTGCATAATTTAGTTGCTAATTTTGATATATTACCTTTTATCTATTATTTTTATATGTAAGAAATTTTATTACTTCAAAAGTATAAGCATTACAACCACCAAAACAATCATCATATTCTATCTAACATATCTAGGTACCTCTCTTACTTAGATTTATGCTAAGAGTGGGACAATCACTTTGCTATTGTGGTGACAATGGAAAATAATAAGCTCTTCTCCTCACACTGGCTACTTTGAAACGTACATAAATTCCTCTCATGTAATATATAGTTACAACAAAAGCCACAAACAATTCACACAAACTCTACTCCTTTGTCTTCAATTCTATAGATCATGTCACCATGGAGCATGCTTGTGTTATCCACCCAACAACTACATCTCTCCTATCTATGGCCAAATGAATATGCTTATAAATGGCTAAAGAAAAATGGAAACTCCATAAATAGATGCTCCAATGTTTCAAGTGTTGCTTCACAATAAAACATACCTTCACTAGTACACGAATTAGAGTACACAACGACCAATATAAGGTGGTATAAAATTGTGATATCATGTATTATCTTACCCATTAGGAAAACATATGGGGAAACATTTTGGCATTTTAAGTGGGATGTATAGAGTATAGTTTTATCCTACAACCACCATGCATACCCTTCACTAGTACATGAATTAGAGTACACGATAACCAATACAAGGTCGTTTAAAATTGTGCTATCATGTATTCCATTACCCAGTAAGAAAACATTTTGGCATTTTAAGTAAGATGTATAGAGGATATAGAGAATGATTTTATTCTACAACAGCTGTGTATATTCTTATCAAAACATTACTTTTATTGTTAATGGTACACATGTCAGTTCTAGAATAAGGCCATCATCTATACTCTTATTTTCCCATCTTTTAATATTAAGAATAGAATATATGATGGTTATATTGTATAACAACTATCTATACCCTTTCCCAACCCCCTTTTTTTTTTTTTACTTTGTAGCGCTTTAACCTATATTCGTATCTAAAATTTTATTTTAACTCTCTTGCTACTAAGAAACCAAACATTAGTTATTTGATATGAATACCTCTACAATTGCTATTAGCCTTCTTTGTTCTTCTCATTGGAGTTTGTGTATGGAAACAATAATGAAGCGCCATGACCTATCACCTCAGTTTAGGTTGTATTTGGACATGGTGTTATGTTTTGATATAAATTCTATTAAGATTCCTCTTTTAGAGAATTTTCACTTGAAATTAGAGGATGTGAGTATTTGGATTGGGGCAAAGAATATCCTAAACTTGTTACAAGGTGATATGTTACAGTGTCAACATATAATAGCATATATAAGGTAGTTTAAATCCTTTCAAGTTGGAATTTATTTTAATTGTCAGCAGGAAGTAATACTTATGTAATTTAATCTTTCATGGTCATATGTTCTTGAATGAGAATTTTCTTTATCTCATATCTTAGATGGGTATGATGTATATAGCTTTCTATTCTTTTTTTTTGGTAATTAAATAAAATTTCATTAATAACCAAAATGGGAAGATAAGGTACAACCAGGCAGGAAACAAAGAAAGGAGATAGACTTAGCTATCTAGTTTCTCTAAACTAGTCCTATACTTATTAAATCTACTGCAATGATAAATTCTAATATATACATGAGTCATAATTTTCCTCACAATATCCTAGATCTGCAGTTTTCTATCTTGGAAGATAACTTGGTTTCTGTACGCCCATAATTAATAGATTACTGCAGAAGCTGACAATCTCAATAATCCAGCTCTCCCTTGTCTTCTCTTGGTATGTTTGATAAGCCATGTTAACATCTGTATCCAATTAGTGCTCCAGTGACACCATCCAAGCCATTTCAGGATTTGTCTCCAGCATTCATTAGCAATTTGGCATTGAACCATAACATGGTCAATATTTTCAATAGACTTGCCACATGTCTCACATATTGCATTATTAATAACCTTCCATTCATGAAGTTTTTCCTTTGTAAGAAGGGCATTTCTACAAGTGAGCCAGCTGATAAATTTGTGTCTTGGGGCTCCCTCCTGTTTCCACACAAGGTAGAACCAATCCACATCCTGTCCTCGAGGTCTAATTTTTTCATAGATATCCCTGGTGGAGAAAGTGGCAGTTGGAGAGCTTGCTTCTGTTTTGAGGATAGGGCCAATATCTGATCTCAAATTCAGAACTTTCTTAAAAATCCAGGAATGGTGATTTTTACAATCAAAGGACCATATGTCCTGATCCTTGATGTAATATTCATGCACCCATTTGATCCAAAGGTTTTCTTTGTTGTGGATCAGTTGCCAAAGGAATTTTGCAATTGCTGCCTTGTTCCAGCTATGAAGATCTTTGATTCCTAAGCCACCTTCCTTCTTTGGTAGACAAATATGCCTCCAAGCCACCAAGGCCTTTCTACCATTATTAGCAGAACCTGTCCAGAGGTAAGTTCTGCAAATAGAATCTATTTTTTGAATAACAGATTTAGGGAGTAAGAAAATTTGTGCCCAAAAATTCCGAATGCCAAAGAGGACAGAATTAATAAGCTGGACTCTCCCTGCATAGCCGAGAAATCTAGTAGACCAGTGCTTGACCTTAGCTAGAATTTTCTCAATTAAAGGAGAGTAATGATGAGTGCTAAGGCTAGTTGATTCGAAAGGAATACCCAAGTATCTGAAAAGGAAAGAACCTTCTACACATCCAAGCTCCTGGAGGATTTGCCTCCTTTTATCATCAGGGATCCCCCCCATATATACAGAAATTTTGGAGGGGTTGATAGTTAAACCAGACCTTCGACTAAAATCATCCAAATATTTTCTGATGAGGTGAGCAGACTTAGGGGTAGCCTTGGAAAACAGCAATAGATCATTAGCAAAGCAAAGATCAATCAAATTTAACTTCTGACAACCAGGGTGAAACTGAAAACCTTCCTCCAACCAAAGACCCTTTAAGATTCTATGTAGGTATTCCATACCAAGAACAAAGAGATAAGGAGATAAGGGATCTCCTTGTCTTAGACCCCTCTTACAAGGAAGAGGCTTAGTCAGAGAGCCATTAATATTAAAAGAAATTCTAACAGAAGAAATACATTGTGAGATGAGGTTGATAATTTTTGAGGGAAATCCAAATTGTTTTAAGATTTAGAGGATAAAGTTCCACTCAATGGAATCATAAGCCTTCTGAATATCCACCTTAAAAACCATGCGGGGTGAAATATTCTTCCTGTTGTAGTGTTTAAGAAGCTCTGCAGTAAGCAAAATATTATTTTCCAAATGTCTACCCTTAACAAAAGCTGCTTGGGAACTGTCAATAACCTCATGCAAGATACTTTGCAGCCTGTTGGAAATAACTTTGGAAAGAATTTTGTAGATCACATTGCAGCAGGCTATAGGTCGAAAATCTTTAACTGTGCAGGCTCCAGCTGTCTTTGGGATCAGGGTCACAGCAGTGTTGTTAACCTGATTAAGAATTTTCTCTGATCTCCAAAATTGTGTAACAGCATCAACCATATCTTTCTCAATATTGGCCCAGGCTCTCTTGAAGAAATAAGGGTTAAATCCATCAGGGCCAGGAGCAGTTGTGTCACCCATTGAGAAAACAATATTCTTTACTTCAAGGCTGGAAGGTTCCGAGATGAGATGTGTTCTGGAACTTTGAGACAGAATTCCTCCATTTTTGCACACATCAGGGTCAGTATGTAGAGTAGGAACTGATTTCCCCAAAAGATTGGCATAGAAATGATGAACCTCAACAACAATATTATCATCCCCCATTATACAATGATTATTATCATCATAAAGTTTGTTAAGCCTATTATGAGTTATCCTACCTTGGGCAATAGCATGAAAGTAACTGCTATTCCCATCACCCAGTTTCACAGATTGAATGTGAGCCTTTTGTTGAAAGAATTGTTTTTCTTCTGCAGCATGGGAATGCCATTTGATAGAAGCTTTTCTTTCAATCTGAATCGAGTGCTGGTTAAAAGGGTCAAGCATGAGGTTTCTGTGGGCCTCAAGCCAGACCTCAAGCCATTCAGAGTGGGATTTCTTAACTTTAGCAGACACATGACCCCAGTGTAGATTGTTCAGCTCCTTAAGTTTTCCCTTGAGCTCTTTTAGTTTGGAGACAATCCTGAACATGGCTGAACCAGTGTAGGGTTTTGTCCACACCTCCTGAACTAAGGGAAAAAATTCCTCTTTATCAGCCCAGTAGTTGTGAAACTTAAAAGGTTTGGGACCACTAGCAGCCTGCTTGTCCACTTGAAGAACCATGGAGCAGTGATCAGAAATAACTTGAGCTTCAGTCTAAATGGTAGTAGCAGGGAATTGTGCTAGCCATTGAAAATTACCAAAGCCCCTATCTAGTCTACTGTAAATTCTTGTACCACTTTCCTGCATGTTAGTCCAAGTGAACTTTGGTCCAAAAGTTGGAAGCTCACAAAGACCATAGTGGTTCATACAATTAGTGAAATGATCCACTTCATTTTGGTTTACATTACCCCCAAGTTTTTCAGAAGCAGAAGCCACAATGTTGAAATCTCCTAAAATTGCCCAAGGCTGTTGGATACTTCCTTCAATAGATTCCAGCCAAGTCCAAAGGTCCTGTCTAAGCCTACCTGTATTGAAACCATATATAACAGTCAATTCAAATTGGACATTAGTTCTGAGATCCAGAACTCTGGTGTGAATCCCTTGAGACATACTATTAATAACTTTGAGATCAAAATTATCAGCCTTCCAAAGAATCCAAATTCTTCCATTAGAATGGTGCAAATAGTTGTGAGTCCATTCCCAGTCCAATTTCAGTCTGTTAAGGATAGATCTAGCCTTATTTTCTTTCACACGAGTTTCAACTAAACCAAGAATACCAATTTTGTGTTGCGTGACAAATTGTCTCACAACACCATGCTTGAGGGCTTTATTTAGCCCTCTAATATTCCAAACAGCAAGCTTCATAAGGATTGTAAGGGTATAGAACCCCCACCTCTATCAATATCCCAAGCTCTTTTCCCTTTATCTTTGTTCATCCTGGAAGAAGGTAATGTAACAGCATTGTCAGTGGATAAGGGAAAGTTCTTTCTGATGTCAAAATGTTTCTGAGGGATTGACTCTATAGATTTATCATATGAAGGAAGCACAATCTTCTCAGAAACACAAGTGCTATGAACAGAGTTGATAGCATCCACTATTTTGGGGCCAGAAGAATTAATCTGTTGATTCAGATCATTTGGGACAACTTTAGTATCATCCTGGACAGGGACATTGACCTGATTTGGCTTGGGAACCCAAACTCTTTGGTCAGACTTGAATATCTTCCCAGAAATCTTTCTGCATTGTCCAACTTCATGGCCAACCATATCACAATGTGTACAGAATTTTGGTCTCCACTCATAGTCCACTTTCTGGTTGACTATTTCCCCATTTGGTAACATAATTTGCACATGGTCTACAAATGGAGAACTCAAATCCATTTCAATAAGTAGGCGGGGAAAAGAGATTCTCCCACGCATGGCTGTTATTTGATCAGCACAAATTGGTTTCCCTAGGATACTACCAATTCTGCTGAGGCTATCATCAGACCAGAATTGCAAAGGTAAACCCGGAAATATAACCCAGAGAGGCATAATTTTCCATTCAGTTCTTGATAAATTCATATCCGGTGACCATCTTCGAATAAGGAGGGGTCGAATTCCAAAATTCCAGAAGGGGCGATCAAGAATTCTGCTCATGTCGTCAGAAGATTCAAATCGAAATATGAAAAAACGATGATCATGGGTAAGGACTTCTGGGATACTGGTAAGAAACTTCCAATGTTCAGCCACAAATTTTTTCATTTGGGAATGGAGGGGCCGAGGACCAGGCACAAATCCTACGATTGAATTACTCCACCTCCTAGCTTCCCTCTCTAACTCTGATTCCTGAATCTCTGCTTTCAAAATTCCATCAACCACAGTCGGAGGCACATATTTCAAATTCATGCCTTTCTCTGGTCGACGATTGGCAAGAAGAATGTCCTTCCAATTTAGAGACGGTTTTTCTTTTTGGGAATCCTCAGGTTCCAATTTTTTGTCGATTATGTTCGTATCACAATCAGTAGAATTGTCTATGAATTCATGCGAGCCGATTTCCCCTGTGACATCAGTAATCGTTTTAGAGCTTTCTACTGGAGTCGCTGCTGTCTGACATTCTTTGATGGCCGAAACAACTGGTGACATCGGTGCAGGAGAAGTTTTACGTTGCGATTTCCTCTTAGCCATGGTTACCGGTGAAGCGAGCAACCAGAACCACGGAGATCGCTCAGGCGGGCAAAAACCTAGCGCGTGAGGCGCGTACTCAAACTAGTCATTTGCTTCAACCAATTAATCAGCTTTCTATTCTTAGACACTATGTAACACCTCTAAAATTTTAGTTAAATTTTTTTGTTTATTTAAGGAAAATGACTAGCCAAAAGGGAGTGCTACCGCCATGATCAGTATAAGTCTGGCCCTTGACCAGCCTCATACTAATCACAAGGCTAAGAGATAAACACAAATATAGAATCATAATAGAAAATGCTTGAAACATGAAGGACTCTCATACTAAATTACAGAAAATGCTAGAACACGTAAGAGTCAAAGTTAGTATAATAGAGAAATGAAGTATAAAGTAGGATCCCACTATGGGGGATAAAAATATAAAGTGCGAAAAAAAATCAATCAGGAATACACTCTCTCTATCCCCAACCTGGGGACACTAAGGCATCACTCTATCCTGACCAACTTATCGTAAGCTGTAAAGTCCTCTAAGGCCTCATGGCCTACCTGCACAGACTTAGGAGGGGTTAATTCTTGTGGGAATTAGTAACACGCATGATAAGGGTGATTAGTATGCTATGTACAGAAGGTAACA
This sequence comes from Tamarix austromongolica, assembly GCA_039764185.1. Lineage (NCBI taxonomy): Eukaryota > Viridiplantae > Streptophyta > Magnoliopsida > Caryophyllales > Tamaricaceae > Tamarix > Tamarix austromongolica. The sequence goes on along the minus strand of CM077818.1, from coordinate 83,977,617 downwards.
ATATAGTCAAGATATGGCACAACAACATAGAATACATATGTCATGCATGTAGTAGGTTTTATTACATCATTTACCCCTTTTAGAGTTTAGGACATCAGTACCTTATTTACACATATCTAAAATTATATCCATGCGGACATGGGGACCCCACTATTATGACTAGTGGATTAGGAATAACTATCCCAAGGTAGAATGTACTTGTCCACTATTAAAATTAGTGAACCGGTAATCATAGATAACCATAGGGAAAAACACACCTGGCCAGTATTTTGACCGATGGACAAGTAAATATCCTACATCTGGTCCTAACCCATGTGGTGTTTCACTACAAGTGATTAGTGACTTTTCCATTGATTATTATCATACAAGGGTTTTACTTTTTGAGCTTGGGACCCTCACTATTATAACCGATGGACCGGGAATAACTACGCTAGAATAGAGCTCACTTCGCCACTATAATAACCGGTGGAGCGGTAACCCTCCTACATTTAGGTGTGGCTCAATGATCTTCCACTTTAAGTGATTAGTATTTTATTTAAATCTAATTTTCCAATTTCACACATCCAAACATGCACAAACCAATGGACACTCCCAACTTACTACCCCTAGACCAACCCAGACTTCCTAAAAATCCTATCCCTCGACTTGGAACATCCACACCCTCTAAAACTCCAGGGACCCCCAAACATTTTTCCACAAACCTCATAGAGAACTTAGAAACCTTATATACATGGTTCAAGGCCCACTCTCCTTTTTCTCCTCTTATGCTCGCCATCTCCCACTAGGGTTTCCCCTTAAAACCCTAATCTGGCCTATATGGCTCTTGCCTCTCTTCCCCTTACTTAGCCCACATATCTCTTGATTCAAACACTATCACCATACTCATCCCAACTCTAAACCTTATAGCCTAACTCCTCATCTCACACATGTGATTATGACATCCTAGTCGGTCACCCCTAAAACCCTAATATTCCCCTTCCATACCTCCTTCCCTTACACAACTCTACCCTCTATTTGGCTTAACTTACACCCTTCATATGGAATACTCCTCATCAAAACACTAATATTAAACCAAATTCCTCAACCTTTTCCCATAACACACCTTATCCTTCAAGTTGATTAACCTAAAACCCTAGTTTATGCCCCCACACCTTCCCATCAACCCACGTACTAAAATTTCCCTAAGTACACTAACAATATAAAACACATTTTCCTCCCCATGGCTAACCTCCAAACAAGTCTTCTCCATGTAAATCTTTCCCCTATGCAAGGCTTACACTCCCCATACAAGTTTTTATCCTAACCCCTTCTATTTTTATTTCTCCTTTTATTTACTTTACCATATTTCATGAGATAACTAGGATATTTTCCACATGTCACTTTACATACACCACCCTATTTATTTTCTTTAATTTCCCATGGACACTCAAGTCCCACCTAAGTTATCTAGGCATATTTATATTAATATTACAACCATACAAAAAACCATGCCCACCCATAGCAAGTTTTAACCATGCATACAAAAAATAATGAAAATCATGCTTACCATACCTTAGCTCCTTGTAAGCAAAGATGCAACATACATACTTAGTTCACATACAAATATATTTACACCTAGCATACAAATACACCCATTACACACACAAGACTCATAACAAAACCTGAATCTTAACTATGTCATTACCTAGTTGGATTCAGGCTTGAAGTAAGAATCCTACGCCTCCTCATGGGGAAATGTTTGCTCAATACTAATAATGAGTGCATAAACTAGGCCATTTCACTTTCTTCCTACTAATTTTCCTTTTTTCTTATTTTCTTAACCAAAATAATTATAATTATAATGATAATATTGATAATAATGTTAATAATAATAAATTATTCAAATAAAACACACTAAACAAGTAGGAGGGAGAGGGGTATAACTAGAAAGGACCAACAAGTGAGTGTGGCGGTGGTGTAGCAGCGGCGGTGGTGATGATGTAGAGATGTGGTTTTTAAGGTTGGAAAGGAGAAGGAAGGTAGGTTTTCTTAGGTGGTGGAGCTTTTTGGCTCAGGAGGTCAATTGTGGCAGTGGTTGCCTTGTAGCGGCGGTGTGATGGTGGCAATCAAGGCGCTTGAGAGGAAGAGAGGAAGAAAAGGAAGAAAGGAGAGTGGAGAAAGGGAGTAGTGGAGGTGTTGGCATGGCAAGGGGTCTTTATGTGCTAGAAGGGAGGCGGGGAGGGTGGTGAGACCAACGATGGTAGTAGTGTAGAACGACACAAGGTGCAAAAGTGTAGCTCAAGCTGCCTATTTTGCACTAGTAGGGTGAGGAAAAGAAGGGGAATGAAGGAAAGAGGAGGGGCTCAGTGGATGTAGAGTGATGTTGGGAAGAGGATGGGAGGGAGTGGACATGATGGCATGGCCTGATGGATTCTATGGCGGCGTTTGATTTGACGATAGGAGTAAGGGAGGTAAAGGTGGATTGGGCATAAAAAAAAGGAGAGGAAATAAGGGAATAAGGGGTTTATAGGAGTAGGGGAGGGAGGAAGTGGATAAGGAAGGGAAAAGGACTAGGGGATGGTGGCTACTGGCTGGCATGCAGGCTGCTATGCTATAGCTGCACAAGGGTGAAAATGGTAGGGGGTAGGTTTACAAGGGGTAGAGGAGAAGGTGAGGGAGAGGGAGCTCGCACGAGAGGGGGACCATGCAGGGGATGTGCTTGTTGCATGCCCTATTAGGTCAAAAGAAGGTAGGAGGAGGGAGAGAGGGGAGGGGGAGGTTGCGGAGTTATAGTGGCATGCAGGTGTTCCTTAGGTAAAAGGAAGGAGACAGGGGCAAAAAAAGAAAGAAAGAAAAAAGAGAGGAAAGAAAGGGCAAAGTGGGAGGGGTCATGTCGTGGGTTGGGATGAATAAGGGGAGAGGGAGAAAGTAAAGAAGAGAAGGGAAGGGAGAAGGAAGGACTGGGCCACCATTGGGCATAGCCTAACCGACCAAAGAGAAAAAGAAAAAATGTAGAAAGGAAAGAAAGAAAAAGATGAAAGAAAAGGAGAAAAGAAAAAAAGGAAAAATGGGTGGTAGGGTGTTTTAGGTTTTTGGGAGTTTTAGAGATAATAATAATAATAATAGTAATAATAATAATAATAATAATAATAATAATAATAATAATAATAATAATAATAATAATAATAATAATAATAATAATAATAATAATATTTATTAATTTATAAATTATTATAGCTTATTTTAATTTATTTTATGTTAGTTTATTAAATTAGTTTCCAATAACTATGCCCTTGTATCATTTTTTTATTGTCATTATTATTATTATTATTATTATTATTATTATTATTATTATTATTATTTATTACAAAGGTACATATAATTAAATTTTATTCAATAATTCATTATTTCATTCTTTAACCCTAAAATAAAAGGTTTGGGGTATTACATAATATCTAATGAAAATGATAATATTGAATGTGTTTTATATGTGGTCAATGCGATGAAGATGAATCTATAATCCCTCTTTTTTTGTTCTATTTTCTTTTATATGTATTGGGTACTAGTGATATTGTATCCAACTTTGAGGACCACATATCAGATGGATTTAATTGATAGAAATCCTAATTCTAATCCAAAATTGCTTATTGAATGGTAAATATTTATTCATGTAATGATCTTAATTAGAATCACACACACATACACACACACACACACACACACACTCACTCACTCACTCACTCACACATAATAATTTTAATATATGGCTACTAAATCTAACTATGGATGCTAAAATGGACTCTTTACTCAAACTAATACACAATTGTAGATTTGCTTGTTGCTATCCCTAGTGCGAACATCAAAAACTCTTTAAACCTGGTGTGATACTATCTTACTGTCATGCCTCCCTAAATAAGCTGCATGAACTAATTCAACTTGTCTTTCTTAAGGCTTTTGGGATAAAATTTAGTATGGATCATCGTCTTGAAGTCCTCCCAAGACATCGCTAATCCTTCCCATGCACAACGACCTACCCATCAAGTGTTGGCGGCTCCTCGGATAAAGAAAGTAATTATGCTTACCTTCTAGGCATGTGGACAATCCATGGCCTTGTACATCCTATCCATATCTCAAATCCATCCCTCTAGGCATGTTTGGGTCCTCATCACCAGTGTAGATCGGTGAGTGATGTCTCGTAACCCTCCAAAGTGAGTTATCTCTAATACCTTCCTATGGGTAGTGAGGAGGTGGTGGTGGTTCTTGAGGTTGAGCTGGCGGTGATGGATACCTAACGAACTCGATAAATGCCATAAAGGTCTCCTCTATATGACCAATGCAATATTTAGGATCCATGGAAAACTAGCTTACAAGATAGAAAATGTGTTAAGAAAAAACCTTCCTAAGTTACTAACACATACTATGCATAATCACATTCAAGGGATGCCTTGGCTACCCATTTTTGATTCCCCACAAGTTCATCCGGGTTTTCAAAGAATTATGTTTTTTGAAAATGTGAAATAGACAATTAACATTAGATAATGGATAATTTAAAAATCAAAATTTGAAAACAAATCATGATAATCGAAACTAAATCTCCAATCCCAACTTGTAACACCCCAAAATTTACTATAGTAAAAGTTTTATTTTACAATGAACGCATAAAAAAACATATAATCCTTAGACTTTCAGCATATTCAGCAAAAAAAAAACCCACTAATGGTCATAAGGTCAATCTCCATTTCTTAAGGATTATAAATTCTTACTTTAGATGAACATCCCTAAACTCACATATGTTTTAAAATTGGTTTCCAACCCTTAAAAAGCTCAAATGGTGTCTTAGACACCCCTTTAGTTGGAACTTGTTTTAAAATATATATTGCTATCTTAAGTGATTCATATGAAGATCTAGGAATATTGTGAGTTGCAAAGCATATTTCACACTATATCTAGCAAAGTATGGTTTCTTTTTTCACCTATACCATTATGGTTTGTTTTTTCACCTATACCATTATGGTTTGGTGAACCAAGAATAGTATATTAGGTAAATATCCCATTCTCTTGAAGAAACTTTGCAAATGAACCAGGTGCTTGTCCATCCTTAGTGTACCTCCTATAGTACTCTCCACCTCTATCAAACCTCACGGTTTTAATTTTCTTATAACATTTTTTTTCTACTTCAGCTTTAAGTGCTTTAAAATCCTCTAATGCTTCATGCTTTTAATTAAGCAGGTAGAGATACATATATCGTGAATAGTCATCAATAAATATGATGAAGTATCTTTGACTTTGTGAGTCCATATCAAGACTACATATATCAGTATATATAATTTCAAGCAATTAAGAAATTCTATTGATAACTATTTTATACTTGTTCATTTATCTTTGCTTTAAATAATTTATGCAAGTAATAAAGTCAGTAAAATATAGGGTACCAAGTACTCCATAATTCACCAATCTCCTTATCCTTTTAATGGAGATGTGACCTAGTATTTTCTGCCAAAACATTGATGAGTCCTCATTCATAACTTTTCTTTCCAAACTTATGTTCAAATTCATTGCAATATTTGAATCTTCGTGCATTAAATCAATAGAGTAAAGACCTTCAAACAATGTACCATACCCAGCACAATGTGCTTCAAAAAACAAACAAAATGAATTGTTTTTAAAAACAAATGAGTATCCAAACAGTATAATTCTTGACACAAAAATCAAGTGTATATTGAAACTTGGAACATAAAATGTCCTATCTAACATTAATACAAGATTACTAGAGAAAACTAGTCTACATGATCCTATTCCTCAAACTTATGAACGTATCTTTCTACCAGTAAATATACTTCATTTATTATCCACTAGTTCCCTCATCATTGCCATAGTTTGGGAAGAATTCCATACATGGATTATTGAACTAGAATCAATCCATCAAGTGATATGATTTATATCTACTATATGGGATTCAAAACATACCAAAGTGGTTACATTACCTTTCTTCATAAGGCTTGATTTATACTTAACACAATCCTTCTTCATGTATCCCTTCTTCTTAAAGAAGAAACAACTATATTATTTTTTTTATCTCACCTTCGGGGTGGCATTTTACATTTATCCTTTTGGTTTGCTTTCCTCATACTTTCTTTACCTTTAGTTGTCATCATCACATTCTCCCTATGATCCATCATGAGTTCATTGATTGACCATTTCTCCCTCTATGTGTGGTAGGTGACTTTAAATGGTGTATATTCCTTTAGGAGCATATTCAAGATGAAGTGAAGCAGGAAGACATTAGACATTTAAATCTCTAGAAACTTGAGTTGTGTTGTTAAGTCCCTCATCTTCATGATGTGCTCACACACACCCTTGATAGTAGTGAGCTTTCTGGATGAAAACTTCATTATTAATGTACTAGCTAAGGCTTTGTTTGAATGGATGAATTGTTTAATGATGGACTTTAGCAACTCAATGACATGTTGATGATGATCGATTGAGCCTCTAATGGAAGAAGACATATTCACTACCACGGAAATGAGTTTTAATAACGGTTATTTTATAGTTTTAATAACGATTTTCAACCGTTATTGAATCGCCAGTTATTAAATCTTTAATAACGGTTCATAACCGTCATGAAAAATACACAAAAACCCGCGAATATGTGCGTAAACTTCAGATTTAATAACGGCTCTTAAACAAAACCGTTATTAAAACTTAGGTTTTAATAACGGTTTTGTTTAAGAACCGTTATTAAAACTTAGGTCTCGGCCCCCATTAAATAATTATAATATTAAATAAATAAATAATTATACTAATAATAATAATATTAATAATAATAGTAAACATGTAATAATTACCAAATCTGCAATCACACCATAATTTCAATCAATCTATAATTGGTATATATGCATGTCTCAATACACCAACTATACTTAGGAATAAAAATTAGTGGGCATACCACAACTTGGTAGCTCTACACCCCAAAGTAAAGAGTTCACAGATCTAGGCTGGAAGACCGAAATACAAACCTAAAAATGCATGTAGAACATATAGATCGCTACCTAATACCGAGTGAATGAGTGCACGTGCTTGGCCCATTGGTCTCTAACTTCATCAACATTATATTGCTCGTCTTCTTCACTTGAACCCTTAAAAACTTCAATTTCATCATCATCATCATCTAAGTTCCTTTGTCTCGAAGATCTTCAATTTTGGAGGTACCTAAAGCTCTTATCTCATCCATAATTACAATAGAGGATAAAAAGATAAACAATAACTGAAAACATGTATTACTCTACATACAAAATAATACAAAAGTAGGCAACATGTATTACCACTTTAATCAAGAGGTTATATAACACCATCATACCCTAGAATATGAAAAAGGTTTTCAGGCCCTAAAACTATACCCTCACTTGTATGTAACAAAAAAACCTCAATTTAGAGGCCAAAATGGCCTTTTTTGGGCTCCGATATTGTCCAAACCAGCTACGCCAATTTACCACGTTGTATATCTCGAAAAAATACCCAAAATAGCCTCCTAGATCACCTAAATCCGAGGTCCCATGAAAAAGTTATGTCCCTCCAAAGTTTATAGTAATAATGTCTTCTCTTTTGTATATTTACTTACTAATATGTTGAATGGTGTTAATGTTAGTGATTTTATTTCTCTAAATATATTGTATTTCTGATCCATAGTACCCAAATTTATTTCCCAACAGCCATTATTCAACAATAATGTTGAATCTATATTCTCCATACAAACAAATACAACAATAATATGTAAAGGTCTCGGCCAACACATGCATTTGTTAATATATAACAATAACACAACAATAACACAACAAATTCAACAACAAACAGAAAAATTTTCAGCCAACACATTTTCGAACGACAAACCACAATCTTTCAATAACAAACAAACGAGAGGAAGAACAAACACATACATAAAGTGAGCTAGCTACAAACACGACGGTGAGAATGTTGAGAGAGGCAAGGGCTTCAAAAACGACGGAGAGTTGGCGGTGCGAGGGTTTCCTTTACTTGAGAGGAGCCGGTGTGGTGGTGCGAGTTGGTGGTGCATGGTGTGGTGGTGCGAGGGTTTGCAAGGAGAAGGAGAGCAAGAGAACGAAGGTGCAGAGAGTCTGAAAACTTTGGCACGAAACAGAACTGAGCGAAATTTTGGGATTTTAAAATAGAAGGAGAAGTTTGATTTTGGGGTTTTAATAACGGTTCCTGAGAGAACCATTATTAAAAAGTGGATTTAATAACGGTTCCTGAGAGAACCGTTATTAAAACATCTTTTAATAACGGTTCTTTCGGGAACCGTCATTAAAAGCTTCTGACTTTGACAACGGTTCTAATATGAACCGTTATTAAATCCTCTTTTAATAACGGTTTACATAAAACCGTTAATAAAACATCCGTCCAAATTTTGAAGTTGCCTTTTTAACAACGGTTTTTAACTAGAACCGTTATCAAAACTCTCCCTCCCATTAATTTTCACGCGTTTGACAACGGTTTTCGAACTACCGTTATTAATGTCCCGTTATTATATCCCGTTTTCGTAGTAGTGATTATTCTTTATGTATATGTAACTTATACAATTGGCTTTCACCCATCGCTCATGTGCATTCTTTTCCTCATTGGTGCTTTCCTCTATTATCATAGGCTTGGGATACTCAATAGCCTCATCCATGTCACAACAACTAAGCTTTAAGAGAATTCTCTCCTTAAAACCCTTATAGTTGTCCCTATTCAACTCAAGGAACTCAATGTTAAGATCAAATATCTAATACAAACTAAGACAATTTACTACAAAATTTAAACACACATATATACTCTTGATCAATGAGAAGCCAAAACATATTTATGCATGCTCTACCATGTATATCATGTCAAAACACAACTAGCATGAATAAAAATATATTAAAACTATTTGTGGGCTAAGTATTTAATTCAAATAGACTTATGTATCTCAATATTAAAACTATTAAGTTATCCCATAACCCTCAATCCCTGTGGGTAAATTGAGACCGATGACTTAACATTCTAATCCAATGTACTTCACCTATGCTAAAGAATGGTCTTGTGGGCCTACAACCATTACATATGCATAATATATTGCAACTAGTATTATGAAATCTAGATATGATTAGGGAAACAAATAAATGCATGATTATCCATGATTATAGTTGTTATGGCTAAGTTCTAACTATTTTAATTATGCTAACTACACATGATACATGCTTTATTTAATCAAAACGTCTCTAAACATGGCTTCAATATGCATGGAAACACAAACATAAGAGAAAGAATAACAATCAAATGGCAAGTTAAAAACACAGGGCATCCATGTTTATAAAACACGCCTATGTTTTCCTTAGTTCCAAATATTGTCGAGAGTTTGAGAAAAACCATGACCCCCTGGAGTTTGATAAACACGGATTGTGTTTCTTCATCAGACATATAGAACGAGAGTTAGAATTAAAACACGACCCTCTCGTGATAAGAAACATGGATTGTGTTTCCTTTTCGTGAAGAACAATTTTGCTATTTTCCGAAACTCAACCATACAAAATGTACATATATTAAAAATGTTGATTATTCTAAATCAAATCCTTTAAGACAGAGGTCATTAAGGTTCTGATACCAAATGTTAGTCATAATTTATGGCATGACTTATAATCAACATTTAATATATATAATTCATGCACAATCCAAATATAAATGTATGAAACCCCAACGCACATTACAAGCATTTAATACACAAAAATTAATGTTGTAATGCTTGTTGAAGAGTTAAGACATACATCCATTAACAAAATTAATTACACCAAAAATACAATATGTGATTATCATAAGCAATTTTTTGTGATTCCACTCTCTCCTTTCTCAAACCCGATGGTGCATGTTTCTTATGAGGAATGAGACTAGGAAATTTCTTTTGTTTTCTTTTTTTGTCATTGATTTGACACATAGAAATCACAAAAATTGAAGAAGCCTCTCCCTCTTTATAGTCTAACGGACGTATATATGTATGTCTTGAACTTTTACTATTCACTTTTTTTAAGAGAGAAAATATGCTGAACACTTTGTGCACTTAATGTCTTATGTGCAAAAGTGTGAAGTTGTTTATTATAAACAACATTGGACTTTCCCTCCTAATTATAAAATTAGAATTTCAGATATAAATTAATTAAATAATTAATTTATTAACTTCTTTATTTTCTTATCACATGACCACACATGCTTGCATCCATAGTTAATTCTAATTTTACCATTAAGAATTAGATAGAGAGATTAAGGTTAGACTTTTTTTTTTGATAAGTAAGATAGCAACTTGAGCCATCAAGACAATACAACCTTACAAAAAAGCTTGAACATTATAAACCACTTCCTGAATTCTATAGGAAAATTCCCTTCTATTTGCCTTAATCTAAGATCCTATTCTAACTTTAATGATAAAGATCAACCATCTCCTACACACTTGGATATTATCAAATACCACTTTGTTCCTAAACTCCCAAATAGCTCCAATTATAGTGAAAAAATCTGTGCGCCATATCCCCTTAACCCAGTTCTTTTAACGCCAATCCAAGCATAAGCGTGTTCCTCTATAGAACCAGACATCACCCATGAAAAACCTAGCCAATCGCTAATCTCGTACCAAATATTCCCTACCATAGTACAATAGAGGAACACATGATTCACCAATTCCTCTAACTCCTTACAAAATGGGCATCCTGTTTCCCTAGGACCCACAATTTAAAGTCTAGCCAATCTATCTTTTGTATTAAGCCTCTGTTGAACTACAAACTAGAAAATAAGCTCAACCCTCGGGAGTGCTAATCCGCTCCAAATCAAGCTCAGATTCTACCTTCGATGACTGGCACCTTCAGCTTTCTGATACGTCATCTGGCAAAATGACTTTACTAAAAAGTCCCATTATCTTCATACGCCCATCCGAACACATCCTCCTTATCTCTGGTCAGGGGGAACTGATTAATAAAACCTTTCAACTGCTCCACTTGCTTGACTTCCCAATAAAAAAGAACCCGTCTCCACCATAAACTCCAAGTCTAAAGTGATCCTTCCCATCTCCCCATACTAGCTATCTTCTCCTCCTGTTTCCCAGACATCGTAAAGAGTCTTGGAAATAAGATCCTTAAGGCTCCTGATCCTGTCCAATCATCATGCCAGAAGCTAAGTTTTTCCCATCCCCTACAACAACCGATAAGCCCTCCTTTAAGATAGGATCCGCCCTTCCCAACTTGGCAATGTCCGCCCACGGAGACCAACCCCTCTGAGTACCCAAGTTATGGCTACCCACACACTGGTTCCCATAATGAATTGAGGAAATAACATTCTTCCATGAAGCACCATCAACCGAGTAATACCACAACCACCATTTGAACAATAAAGCATTATTCCTCATGGTAAAATCCTCCACTCACAGTCCTCCCAAATTTTTAGGTCTCTGAATCATACTCCACTTGACTAAAGGTAGAATTTTCCTGTTCCCACTCTGACCCTAGAAAAAATTATGCTGAATACTAATAATTTCTTTGACCACGCCTTTCGGAATCCTAAAGAGACTCATATAATACATGGGTAAGTTGTTAAGCACACTTTTGATCAGAACCAATCTTCCTGCTCTAAATAGAAATTTTGATTTCCACCTTGCTAACCACTTTTTCACTTTATCAATTATTAGTTTCCAAGTCTGACTTCTTTCGGCATTGACCCCTAAAGGAAAGACAAGGTAAATGGAAGGCAATTTACCAAGGGCACATCCCAACATGTCAGCCACCTCTCTCTGAAATTGATTATCCACACTAAGACCTATGAGTTCTGTTTTAGCAAAGTTAACCCCCAATCCCGAGAGCAAGTAAAAACAATCAAGTATTCTCCTCCAATTCCTGATATTCTCTGTAGACGCCTCGCAGAAATCATTATGTCATTAGTAAATTAGAGATGAGTGACATGACACCGGTGTCACCCCACTCTTAAACCATGAATCAAACCCTTGATGACGCCTCTTCTAATAATATGGTTAAACGCTTCCACAACTATCACAAATAAGAAAGGAGAAATAAGATCCCCTTTTCTAAGCCCCCTACCCATAGCAAAACCGGGAGTAGGAGACCCATTCACGAGAATCGAGATACTAGCAATTGAAATACACTCCTTAACCCACCCCCTAAACCTGTTGCCGAAACCCATGATCCTCAAAATATTATCCACGAAATCCCATTTGATGCTATCATAAGCCTTCTAAAAGTCCAATTTGACCATAACCCCTCATATACCCTTCCTCCTTCTAGACCACTACACAATTTCATTGGCTACCAAGGCCCCATCCAAAATACTTCTTCCTTCAATGAAAGCCGACTGGGAATCACCTACCAAATCATCAACTACCTGCTTCAGCCTTTGAGCAAGAATCTTCGATATCACCTTATAAATGCAGCCCACCATACTACTAGGTCTAAATTGGTTCACCTCCTCCGCTTAAGCCACTTTGGGGATCAAAGTTACCAAAGTTGTATTGATTGATGGTGATAATTTGCTACCAAAAAAAATTCAGGACTACTTCTGTAAACTCCTTCCCAATTACACTCCACATCTTCCAGATAAAGCCCATATGATACCCATCATATCCTGGTGCTTTCAGAGGATCACATGACCAGACTACCTTCTTAACGTCCTCCTCGACTGGTAAGCTCTCGAGTGCCAAGCTCTTATCCCTTACCAACTTACTAAAGCCTTCCTCACTAATCTCAACACCAGGAAGATTCTACTACTCATACAAACTCTTATAAAAAGATGTGATGATCGCCCTGATCTTTGCTGGTTCTATATACTCCTTTCAATTGTGAATAAGCCTATTGATAACCACTCTCTTCGTTTTGTCAACTGCAACAGCATGGAAATATTTGGTATTCCTATCTCTCTCCTTAAAACCTCTTACCCTGGAAACCTACGGCCAATAAGCCTCCTTCCTCTTATGTCATTTCCATAATTGACTCTGTAATGCCGTCCGACTAGCGACTAGCAAGTTCTGCTTCATCACAATCACCCCCATGCCTAGAGCCCTCCAATTTACACAACTCGGCTTCAAATGTCTTAATCTTTGAGTTAATATCCCTGAAGACCTCCTTATTCCATTTCCTCAGCTCTCCCTTCATTTCCTTCAACTTATCCTGACATCGTCTCCCCTCCAAACTAGCCTAGCACTTAGCCACAAAACCTTGGAACTAAGGATGCGAGAACCACTCATTAAGGTTAGACTTAATTATTAACATAGTACCATATAATATAAATTTTATGGCCACAATATTTATATTTAATTTAATATATACCATATTAAAAGTTAATATATATATATATTATTTAAGACACTTTATATATAAAATAATAATAATTATTTTATAAAACTAAAATATGTTAACTTAGCCATAGTAGAATATGACGTAGAGGGAGCACTACTTAGTTACCAGTTACCACACCAAGCGCGCTAACCACTTCTTTGCCACCTTTCCTTGCAACTACTCATATGCAGTCCTGATAGAATACTTCTGGTGCCCTGCCGCCGACATTCGTGGTATAAGGGGGTACAACTTATCGTGTAACACTATGTTTTGCTAGAATATCATGATGTATAAGATTAGGCCTAAACGTTTGGATATCGGCATGCCTGAGATAGACTTTATGAATCCATTTTATCTGTTTTTATTATCTCATTGTTTCATCATTTAAGTTAAAAAGCAAGTTTATTTCTCTAATTGGATAGTCCTTGACTTACAGCTCTATTTGATTACTTGAATTATGATAATTTAACTTCTACTAGTTAGCAATTAAATCATGATATTGACGTTAAGGAAAAAGTCATAGTAATCCAAACAAACACATAATGTAAGAATTACGCCTTATTCAATTAAAAATCATTCCTGAATCATGACAAAAATAATATAATTTCGAGAAATTTTACCTGGGAAAAAAACAACATTTTTTTAGTTATTTTGTCGTGTATTCTAAGCAGGTGGAGTTATAAAAAATTGCGAAAAGTAGACTGCTGGGATATTTGAACTTGCAAGTAAGAGATGTAAGCAAAAAACACAATGTTTATTGGAAGTTATTGGAATTTATTTTCTCTTACAGTTTGTCTTAAAGGGAAAAGAAAAGAGATAGTAGTGCGTAGCTGCTTTTGTGTTAAGGACATCAGTAGTAGTTTAATATCAATCATTACTTTTGATTAGCTGGTGCCTACTTTCGCTCTGAGTTGCGCCTTGACACGCAATCACTAACGAATTCATTTTGATGTTGACGTTATATTTTTTATTATTCACAAATGGTCTCAGTTAAAGCCAATATGGCCGATATTAAAATTCAATTATTGTGATAATTTTAAATAATTATAGTCTTACTAGAAAAAATAATCGTATACTGAGGACTAGAATACTAAAGTTTCAATTTTAATCAATAAGTCAAAACACCATATGTGTATAATAAAAAGAAGAAGAAGAAGAAGAAGTTGTGAATGGTCATTAGTGTCCATAAATTCTATTTGCATTTGCATGCAGCTTCTTAAGTAAGCGGATAGGTTTGTGCCTGCAACACACCAAATTAACATTAATATGTCAATGTTTATAAAATATATATAAATTTATTATACTATTAGAGGATGAGAATGAAAAGAGAGTAAAGGATGAAGGATGAAGAATGAATAAGAGCTAACCCTTTTCCTGAGAAATAAGATCTAATATCTCCGTCCAAGAAATTATCCATAGTAAATAGTAAAACCTTTTTTTTTCTTAGGTGGAAAATATTACTTTAAGTAGTTGAAGAAACTAAAGTATTTGAATGCTAGAAAAAAGATGGTGATATCTTTATAAATATTATATATTTATATTTTATATTTGAAAACAAGTCGTAATATATTGTGAAAACTAGTCTCAATAGGTAGAATAAACAATAGTATGTCTTTCAGAAAATTATAGTATTTGAGTATTATAAATAAAAGTAATGACATTTTTATAAATATTAGGTATTTATATTTCAGGTTAGGAAACTACTCACATTAGGTGGTGAAAACTTACTTCACTAATAAAATGACTGTAATTCTCTTATAAAATTATAGTATTTAAGTACAAAAAAAAGCGATATTTTTTTTGTTACTATTAAATATTTATATTTCGGGTTAGGAAACTATCCACTATAGGCATTGAAAATTACTCTTAATAAGTAGGGAAAACTACTATAAATTGCTTTAAAAATTATGATGACTCTTAGTTCTCACCATAAAATGTGATTATCAATATATATGTATATATGTATATATGTAAACTCATATGGGTAGACTATGTCTACAGTCATAACATTCCTCTTTAGATATAACCGGAATTATAGTTAAGGAATAAAGAGTATAGTAATACCCACTCAATCTAACATACTTCTGTTATAGATCACAATCTAATTTTGTGTGTGAGCTAGGTGAATATCCTTATTGGTAAGGAAATCATATATAAATTTGCTAGATTTAAATTTAATTGGATTTGGCAAACCTCGACCTCTTCTTTCCTTTGCATCTCATGATTTGAGGGAAAAAAACTTTGATATATGTTTGATTCTATCACTTTTAATGTATTCCTCCTTGATTTGTGGAATTCAAGTTGCACAGTTTTCATATATCACCTTCAAATCTCTTTGATTTGCTTCCAATTTGCATGAATTGTGTATATGATGCATTAGTGACTTGAGGTACACACATTGTTGTCCCATCTCATATAATCTAATAAACTCCACATGGTTCATCTAAGTGGCTACTATAATCTATTTTAGCAAGTGGTAGGAAATGATAGTTAACTTTACGTGGATAAAAAAAAAACTCTACATCAAAATAACAAATAATTTGAAGAAATTTTTATTCCTTGTTTCTTTTTTAAAACAATCATGTATTACCTTTACCTTGTGAATAATGGAGGGCATGTTTTACGCCACTCCAATGCCTTCATGTAGGTACTAATACATATCATGATAGCAAGTTCACTATAAATGATATGTTAGATTGGACATTATTAGCAAGATATAATAATACACAAATAACACTTAGGTATGGTACATTAAGGCCAAGTATTATACTTTCCCGAGGACAAAATGGATGTGGTTTATCCATGTTAAAGTGCATGAAGGCCTTCTATACATAATTTGATTGATGAAAAAAAAGACATCATCTTTACTATGTTCCAGTTGAAGTCTTAGGCAATATATGGTAGCTC
This sequence comes from Tamarix austromongolica, assembly GCA_039764185.1. Classification (NCBI taxonomy): domain Eukaryota; kingdom Viridiplantae; phylum Streptophyta; class Magnoliopsida; order Caryophyllales; family Tamaricaceae; genus Tamarix; species Tamarix austromongolica. The sequence goes on along the minus strand of CM077818.1, from coordinate 83,961,370 downwards.
TCAAGTCTTTCATAGCAAACTCTTCCTTTAGGTAATCTATTTCTTATCATATCTCATCTATAGTTCATATGATATGTAGATCATCAACATAGACATTGATTATTACAAAACCCGACTTTATCCTCTTAAATAATAAGCTTGGACTGATAAGATCATTACCATATTCTTCTTTCATTAGGTAATTGCCGAGGCATGTATACTAAATTCTACAGCCTTTTGAAGTCCATACATAGATTTCTCTAATGTGATTGAGTACATATAGCAAGGTTTTCCTTTACATGATTTAGATATTCTTAATTCTTATAGGATTCTTATGTATATATTTGTATCCAATGATCCATATAGGTATGCAATAACTATACCCATAAAATGGAATTGTAATCTTTGAGGCACTACTAAGCTGCCTAGGAATGTAATACCTTGAATTTTCTAACCCTAATTCCTATGTCATTAGTCTCCTCATCCTTTCTCTAACCTTAAAATTTTTTTGGAAACCTAACCTATACATTTCAAACCCTTGTTTTACTTTCTTACCCTTCAAAAACTTAGTTTTCAATTTACCAAACCAGTGGCCGACGAGTTAGTAATACCCAAAACTCTATCATCTAGGGCCTTAGGTGAACAACCGCTAGCCTCATATATTCAATTGAAGTTAGGTAATTTCATCATTCTTGATTTTCTTAATTTCTGTTGACCTCAAAATCAATATCTATGCCTAATCTGTATATATATATATTTGTTCCTAAATTAATTCCTCATTGTTCCCTAATTATTTATAATTTTGGAAATTATTTGATTATTTTATCCATTTTCAACTATTTATTTAATTTTCTACATTATCTAAACCATTTTAATGAATTTTTTACTTTATTATACACGAGGGATTCAAAATTCCAACCTCCTCAAATCCCATAATTAGACCTTACATGGTACTTGCTCATTTAACCAAAAATCTAACCATAATTACCTTCAACACCATCCATCAACTCTTTTACACACTCTTTCACATATACCAATCACTCCCATCACTCCTCTATCCTATAAGCAACCCCAATATGTTTTATTCTTCTTTTTCATGCCTTGGTTGACCACCATAATGGAGTATTTGCCATTAGTTGATCATTTTCACATCTAACCAATTCTATTCTTTTCTACTTTTTTCTCTCCTATCTCATCTCTTCTTATTTTAGTTGGTTTTGGTTCTTGGTTGCCTTCCTTGGTGCTGAGCACCCTCTCCTTTTTTTTATCTCCATTTTTATTTCATTATCTTACTTCAAAAATCTTACTTTTATCTCTTTGGTCCTCGTTGTTAGGAATTAGAGGGTTAAGATTATAGATTGGTGATGGTTTTCTTAAGCTTGCCCCTAACACACTTTCAAAATTCTAAGAGCTATTGCCACATATTTTAATCTTTTAATCTTCTCTTCTATTCCTTGCCATTTTATCTATCTAATTTCAATTTTTTTTATTTTAAGCAATCAAAAGGTAGAAGAAAGAGTTTAGGAGTATTTTTTGCTAAGAGATCGGAGTAACTAATGTAAGAAATATATATCTCTCTATTAGGGCTTTTTGTATTTTTGTGTTTATTTGTATAACTTTTGTATTTTAATCTAGAAATCATAATAGGATTTATTTTAAAGTTATATCCATTAATTAAATCATAAATTTGTGATATCATGAGTTTTTGGATTTCATGTGAAATATCTATTTTATACCTTACTAAGCTTTACCATAAAATCCTAGGCATGATAGTGTATTATATTATATTTTTTAAGTCTTGAAGTGAGTAGTTTAAATTATGTCTAAGTATGGTGATTGGTATATTACATTAAAACTTCAAAATTTAGAGGTTTTATGCCTTGTGGGGGTATCAGCCATATGGCATTGTGGTGTTATGGATTGTTTAAATCTTTGAACATTATAATTTTAGGATGATAATCATGCAAATGTGGTTGTATGAAATTGGTAAGATTTGAATATTTGTAGAGTGTTGTGAATTTTAGGGGGGTCTCGACTGTAGGGGTAAAATAGTCCCTTTTGTAAGTTATTAAAGAAAATAAATATGACAATATGCTCCTTGATGTTTTTACAATAAATTTGGTATATAATATGCTAATATTTGGATGAAAATGACTTAAGTTATAAAGATAATGAAATTTGAGATGTTTAGGAAAAATAAGAGCATTTTATTCCTTTTTGGTTAAATATGAATTTTTGGTGTTATATGAATATAAGATGGGCTGAAATATGATAATGATTATTTGTGAATTATCTTGATAAATTATAAATAATAAAAGGTATGGTTTTATGAGAAATTTTTTAATTTGGGAATAATAACCAAAAAGGTAGCATAAGTATTTTATGTGTGAAAATTTGGAGTAAGTTTTCAATCTTGGATATCAAGTTTTAATAATATTTTAGGTTATACAGTTATGTTTGGTGAGTTGGAAATCCTTATGAATTAAATAGTGGTGTACTTGTGAAATTAGGGATTATAAGGGTATTAATGTCTTTTACCTTATAAAATATTCCTTTATGTAATTAATAACTACTCTTATGTCTTATAATTACTCTTGTATCATAGGTAATATGTTGTTAGTGATACACTCTAAGTCTTGGGTTTTTATCAATTGTTTGAATAGATTAATACTAAGAGAGGATCATGATAAGTAGTTTATCTCAACATAACCCAATGATAATAAAAGTGGAAGTATAGTGGCTTAAGTAACTTCGACAATGCATTTATTATGTGCTAAGTATTGGTTAAGGTAGTAATAAGTCATTAATACTTAAAGTGAAAGAACACATGAGTCAGGTTTACGTATTTTAGAATTTTTGAGATTAATTATCTTACCCTTGGGTGATTAGAGGACCCTAATATACTCTATCCAATCAATGCACTAGCTTAAAGGGAGCATCCATACTTAAGGATTAGAGGTTTACTAGCGGCCTAGGTGTGTTTTACTTGAGATGCGAGAGTATTAGTGTAGTTGACTACCTTTCTTCCATATATACGGAAAGGGGAAAGTATGGTTATTATCATTTCCTTGACCTCAATGTGTTACTGATATAGTTTCATTGATCACCTAATTACAGATATTTAATATGGTTACATCTTAGGTAGTTCTCAATCATGATTAGTGTGATTGTGAATTTTCTCTTAAGGTGATCTTAGATATTGCATGCCTTACTCTAGTGACATGTATTTGTTACCTTACTCAATACGCACCTATGGTTCATCTTTCCAAGGGTTTTGCTCATTCCAATGAGTAAACGAACTTTTTGTTAGCATGTAGGTGTTTGATGACCATTCATAAACTTTGTAGACTTCGATGCTCTACCTGTGGAAGAGTGAGTATTTTTTGGGTTGTGGATGTATAATCTATGATATCTAGTAGTTAGGATATTTCTTTAGGATACATTATAGACTCTTAGTTTTATGGGTTTAATTTTTTTTATATTTTGATTAGCATTGTACTTAGAGTTTATCTTTGAAATTTTGTATTGTTTATGGAAATCATCTTTTTCTTTCTTTTATCTTATGTAAATTATCGTAATATTTTACCTTATAATTGGTATGAGAATGGTATGATAAATTAGACTTGTATAAGGTATGGTGATAATACCCAATTATTATATTTTATGGAATGATGCTAATTGTAGTCTTAAAGGTTGGATCTGAACAATTATCAAACCTAATAAAAAAATTAAACGAATTGAGAAATCAATCACAAGATAAAAAAATAAGGAAAAAACAAAGATATTTATTCGTACAATTATGTAATTACAAGAGGATTCAACAAATCACTGAACTAGATTACCCAATTAGTAATTCTCTTAATCATAGAGAATATAATAGAAGAAAAGAATATTTCACATTTGAATTGACAGCTATGATTTTATTAGGACTCTTTTATATGAGATGAAATCCTACAAGAAAAAACAGCGTGCTTTGTAGAATCACCAAAAACAAATATAGACCATTATTGGGAAATATGGATCCCTTATGTTATTTTATTTACTCTTGAATTTTGCCCAAAAAATCAATCTAAAATATTCCGCGGACAAATGCAGCTCATGTTTATAAACACGAGGCCGCTATGTTTGTCACAAAATACCTTTGACAAGCTTAAACTTCTCCCGCAACATGTATAAACTAAAAACTTATTATTTTATATACCAAATACCTTGTCAAAACACAAAATTCTCCACCTTAATGCAGTATTTGTGATGCATGACATTGTAAGACCTTTGTAAAAAAACCTTTGGCCCTACAAAGAGCCTCATGTCCTATGAATACCAATCAAGTTCTATAAACACTTGAACTTGCCCACAGTGAGTGTCTTCGTTAGCGTAGTAGCTAATTATCCAAATTACCCATTTTCTCCAACACAACTTTGATAGTAGCAATAATAACATGGATAAAGTGATACTTGATGTTGATGTACTTCATTTGATGCTGGAAAGAGTTCAGATTCTTTGCTAGAGAGATAACACTCTCGCTATTAGTATGAATGACTAGAGCACCACAACCAAACCTCATCTCATATACCAAACCACCAAGGTACATGACTTCGTAAAAATCCTTAGCCATGGCCATATACTCTACCTTGGTAGGGGACACGACCATCACCTTATGTAAGGAAGATCTCTAGCTAATAGTTGAACCACCAAGACAAAAAAAATATATCCACCGGTGAGCCTTCTATTGTTAAGGTCTCCACTATAATCATAATTAGAGTCCATAAACCCAACTACTAGATCAGCTGATCTCCTATAACCTAAATAACTTGATGTTGTACCCTTTAAGTAACTTGAGACCCACTTCACTTCTTGCTATTAAGCCTTCCCTATATTCACCATATATTGACTTACAACACTAAGAATTTGAGTGATATCAGGTCGAGTACACACAATAGTGTACATGATACAACTAAGAGCATTAGAATAAGGAATGTTGGCCATAAACTTCTCCTGTTCTTTAGATTTGGGCAATCGAAAGTGGAGAACTTAAAGTGAGTAGCTAAAAAAGTACTCACCGACTTAACATCCATCATATTAAACTTCTCAATATCCTTTTTCAAAAAGGACTCTTGTGACAAGTACATAAGCTTCATCTCACGATCTCATATGATCTCTATGCTAATGATCCTCTTTGCAACTCTATAATCCTTCATCTCAAAATCACTCTTTAGCATTGTTTTCACCCTATCAACATCATACATATATTTGGCTACCACAACCATATCACCAACATACACCAAAATATACACAAGTTAGCCACCCTCCATCTCCTTTAAGTACACACACATCTATTATAGTCATTATTAAAGAAAGCATGCTCAAGTATAAATTCATCAAACCATTTATACCACTGTCTTGAAAATTACTTCAAATCATATAGTAACCTCTTTAATAGCTATAGATGGTCATGTATTCCCTCTCTAACAAACCCATCAGGCTATCACATGTAAATCTCTTTCTTGAACTCATCATGCACAAATGTAGTTTTAACATCCAATTGGTCCAATTCTAAATCATACATAGTCACAATCGCACGTAAGGTATGAATATAAGTATGCCTAACCTGAATAGAAAATACCTCATCATATTCCATGCCTAAAATCTGACTAAATCTTCGTGTAAATAAGTGAGCCTTGTAACTTGGTATTTTAACCCTTGGGATTCCTTGTTTTAACTTGTACACCCACTTGTAGTTAACTATATTCTTCTTCCTTGGTTTACTCCACAAGTTCCCACACCCGATTCTTAAAAAAAACCTTCATCTCCTCCTCTATCGTACCACACCATTCAACAAAGTTAGAACTCACAATAGCCTCTAAAAATGGCACCATATCCACACCAACAACTTTCTCTACACTAGATAAGGAAAAGACCACCAACTCCTGAAGACTATAATTGACAAGAAGCTTAACAATCCTCCATGCTCTACCTAGACCAACACCCCTTTACTCCACCTACTACTAGGATCCATCAACTCTAAGAATAATGGGTTTATCATAAGGGTCTTTGTCATCTAAGCTAACCTCAACCTCTACCTAGCTCAAAACAATATCATGCTCCACCTTTTTAGACACACTATCACTAAAATAAATCTTCTAGAGGAACATAAACACATTAAAGGTAACATGCCTACTATTCAAGAACTTAGATATGACCAGATCCTATTAAAATACCCCTTGAATCCAAATGTACAAACAAGAAAGATATAATTCTTTGGTTTTGGCTTATGTTCACCATGATTTACATAAGCATAAGTAGGGAAACAAAATATATGTAAATTAGAGTAATTATAGGGAATACAAGACCATAACTCCTAATGTGTCTTCAATAGAATGGACTAGTTGGGTGACCGATTAGGTATGTTTCCATGTGAAATGACTCTTTCCAAAACTCTTTACCTAACCTTTTCTATGATAACATACATCAATCCTTCTTTAATAGGCTTATGCTTATACCTTTGGCAACCTCATTTTACTATGGTCTTCGACCACAAGTTTGGCGTCTTGCTATACTATGGTCCTAGAGAAACTTATCAAGGATTTGCTAAACAAACTCAATAATATTTTCTATCTAGAGAAACTTCATATGATTCCTAGTCTACTTCTCTATCAAGGTATTCTAGAGTTTGAAAACACTGAATACATCAATCTTATGTTTCAAGAAATACACCCATACCATCCTATAGAAGTCATTGATAAATGTGAGAAAGTACCAAGAGCCTCATTTGGAAACTACTCTTGTAGGAATTCATAAACTTATGTGTATATACTCAAGAAGTCCCCTTCTACTATACTTAAATATTAAAAATCTAACCTACTTCTACTTTCCAAGCACAGAATACTCATAGAAGTCTATAGTACACGTATTCTATCCATCTCTATTAGTCCTTTGACATTCATGTGCACCAATCTCATTTTCTAAAGTCTATTGATGTCACAAAAGTTTTCCCCACATTAGTGGAACCCACCAAATCATATAATATTCTAACCTATTTTCCCTTCATCGCCACAAAATACCCTTTAATAATTCCCAAGATACTATTCTCAATCACATAGTGATACCTATTACAATTTAAGGAACTCAATAAGATGAGGTTCTTAGTCTTATCAAGAACACGTCTTACATTGGACAGTGTCTTGACCACACCTTCATGCATCCTAATTCCAATAACTTTGAAAGCAACATTTTTTTCCATCATAAAACTCTACCTTGAGTTGCATCATAATTTTGAAACCAACTTTGGTTAGGATAAATATGGTAAGAATACCCATAATCTAAGATTTAACAATTAGTTATCTTGGACTCTCTATTAGTGGCCATCAACACATCTCCATAACTATCATATTAGGTAACAAAATCATCATCTTTTGTACCATATGACTCACTAAACTAAGCACCAGGCTTCTTCTGACAACCATGATACACATATTCTTAAGCCAATTCTTCAACTTAGATTTAGAATTCTTACGATCACCAGACTTTTGCTCCTAAGTCCTCCCCTAGGTACAAGTTCCTCACTATGTGAGTCCCTAGAAGTACTACTACCACTAAATTTATGGTTAAGAGACTACCATTGTAACATGAAATCATTCACATCCTCAAGGACCAATTCGTCCTTTTCATGCAACACAGTCTCACAAAAATGCTTAAAACTTGTAGACAAAGAATACAAAAGTATTATGGTTGAATATTCATCATCAAAGATAACATTTATACTTTTGAAATACATGAAAATTGAATCAAAGTCATCCAAATGAACTTTTAATGATTGAACCCTACCTAATTTTAGGCCATGAAACTGGCTCTTCAATAATAGACAATTTGCTACTAACTTTGTCATATATAAATACTCAAGCTTCAACCACAAAGCAACATATATTGATTCCTTTTTCACTTCATGTAAAACTTTGTTAGACAAACACAACTAGATGGTAGAGAGAAAATTTAAATACACATCTTTTAATATCTCTATAATCATTGATTATGGCTTATTTGAATGATTCGATAAAGCTTTCTCCATCCTACTCTAAATAAAAATTTATCACATCTTCAAATTATAAAATCTAAAATTAACATATCAATTCAAATCTTGTAGCCATCCAAAACACTATATCTACTTAAACAACCAAGCTCTGATACTAAAATCTTATGGAATAATGTTGATTGAAAATTTATAAGACTAGATATGAACAATGTTCAAAACTAAGTTGATAATTGAACCAATTGAGAAATCAATCATGAGGGTAAACATGATCAATGTTCATAAACATGGTCAATATTCATAACCTTGGTGTTATTTTCTTTATTCTTGATGTTTACCTAAAAATCTATTTTAGACATTATGTGGATAAACAAGGTCAATGTTCATAAATGTGGGATCCCCATGTTTATCAAATAATACCTATGCCAATGTTACACTTCTATAGAAACCTGGAAAAACTAAAAAAATTCTTATACTATGCACTAAATAGCTAACTAAATCTCATATTTTATTTTTATCATTCACATACACAAAAAACAAAAAGAGTAGTAAAATTTTTGATGTTACAAGTTGGTACCAAAGGCTTTGTTTTGATTATTGTGTTTTGTATTAAAATTTTAATTCTTGATGATTCTTTATCTATTTTTATTGGTCTATTTGTTATTTCATAAAACAATGGCAAACTTGGAATAACTTATGAAGATTTAAGAATGGGTAACCGAGATGGCCTTTAAATGTGATTGTGCTATTTTGTATTGGTAAGATAGAATTTTTTATCCTAACATTTTTTTTGTATTTTCTATCTTTTCATGGCTCTAAATGGTCATTTTTAGCTTTTAGAGGAGACATTTCAGGCATTCATGGAGTTCATACAACATTCCTCAGTACCTTAGCCACCCCACCACTTATTTATCACCTATAAGAGTGTATTAGAAAGGACAATCTTTAGAGGGTATCTGGTCATCACTCACTAATGTACGTCAAAGAGGATGATTTGATCATTCTAGAGGGTTGGATATGTGATTTTGATAGGAGGGGGATCATATTTGTGTATTCCCTTCAAAAATTAGAAAATGCTTACTGGTTGGTTCATTATACTCAAAAGGGAATAACAATATCCTAGGAGGACTTCAAGATGACACTTTGGACATGATTTTTCCCTAATATCCATAATATTGATAAGCTTAAGGAGTTTATACATTTGACTTAGGGGAGTCTCATAATGTAAAATTATTACATGCAATTCATAAAACTATTGATGCTCACTTTGGGCATAATAACAAGTAAGGCTATAGTAGTCTTCTAGTTTGAGTAGATACTTCATTTCAGCATCTAAAGGATGATGGATATGGTGGTCTTCCATGACCTGGGTATGCTATATGAGCAAACATGTGTTGTTGCCACCATAGTTCAAGAGTACGCTTCTATTTTGGGTTAGAGGAAGCATTTGGCATAAGTTCTCGAGGGGAAGATATAACATTATGGTGGTAAACTTTTGAGTTTTCAACCTAAAGTTTAGTTGGATGGATAATACAAACATTATGGGAAACAAAGGTAATTTCATTTATGGGTTGGATCATTTAAGGAATGATTTTTAGGGTAGGATGGTTCAGTATTCAGTTTGTGGGTTAATAGGACACATGCTATTAGAGTGTCTACAATGACATAGGGGTTAATATCTTTTAAGGGGACCTCTTATACCATATCAAAATGCCTATTTTTAGTAGAACTTTTAATCACAATATTCACAACAACAAGAGAGGTTCCTAACCCAACTAGTGTTTGGTCTAGGGAGGTAAAGGGGAGGTCACATGGGCCTCGCTCATTTCCTTAGGGTGGAGTAGGAAATGCTCAAAGTATTAGAGGGAATCATGGAGGATACTATGAAGATTAGTTAGGTGGGCGCATGAACATCATTAGTTAGATAGATATTGATTGACAACTGAACATAGTCACTAGTACAATTTGCACCCTTTCATTACTAGTAAATGTGTTATTTGATTTGGGTGATTCACTTTTGTTTGTGCACACTACTTTTTTTCTTCTTAATGTTCACTATCTCCATATACTAGTGTACTTATATTTGTTGCTTTATCATTCAGAGGTAAGTTTGATTGTATTTAAATCTACTCAAAAGTAGTCATAAAGATAGGTGGGGTAGACTTCCTTTTAGATTTGGTTGAGTTGAACCTCAAGGATTTTTACATGATCCTAGGGATTGATATGTTGGGAAGTTATTGAAGGGTGATAGACTCTATGTAATAGCGAGTTGTGTTTAGAGAACCTCAGGGTGATAGGGTCTCTTAGAAGAGATGCAAGCTTAGCCATATGTTGAAGGTGCTATCTATGTACACACTTTGTTTGCTATTGCAGACATGTTATTAAATCTACCTATATAACATTTAGGAGTTCAACATTGATGTGACAGTCTTAGAGGATATTTTGATCAATTGATATTACCTTGATGTTTTTCTAGAGGAGACACTAGGGATTATGACCATACACAAGGTGGAATTTACCATTAAGTTCATTCTAGGATTGAAGATTGTCTCAATAACACCTTATTAGATGGTGCTGATGATGTTGTAGGAGTTGAACTCACTGTTAGAGGAGCTGATGGCTCATGGGTATATTTACTTGAGTGTGTCTCCATGGGGATCACCAAATCTCTTTGTTAAAAAGATGTTAGATGTATTTATTTGTGCATTCAAAGTTGGGAACTAAACAAGTTGATGGTAGAGAAATGGTATCTAATTTTAAGGATTGATGACTTATTTGATTAATTTGAGGGGTCGCATCAAAGATCAACTTGGGGTTAGGATATCACCAGCTATGCATTATAAAGTTAACCGTCATAAAGATAACCTTCCGGATGCTGTATAGGCACGATGAGTGAACTAATAAACCTTCCTCGTTAATGGACTTGATGATGAGGATTTTTCATTTGTACCTTAACCAATTTTTAGTGGTTTTCATAGATGACATATTGCTGCACTGTTGGAGTAAAGAGGAGTAGGGGCATCATGTCCATACTATCTTGTCACTCCTTAGAGAACATAACCTATATACCAAACTATCTAAGTATGAGCTTTATATTGAGGAGGTATTCATGTGGTTATTCAATGAAATTGACTAGCTTTGATTGATTAGAGAAAGGTTCTTGTTTTTTTTAATGCAAAGAGGAAGAATAACAGAATCTTCACAATGGTGGAAGTTTGGTTTAAGGTTCGAAAAAACGAAACAGAGTACAAATATTCTTAATACCTAAAAAATGGAGGCTAATCTTTGAATGTTCTCCAAGAAACATTCAATGGCTTCTCTATAGGAAGTAATAATTCCTACTAAGAACTTGCTATCTTGCAAAGATAACTAGCCAAAATTAGTTTAATTTCACTTGTAATAAATGTTGTGTGTACAAGAATTGGTCAATATACTTTAAAGACTATTTAACAAGTTAAAAACTAACAAACATCCTTATTTTAGTTAGCTATGTAGTTGGTAAAGCCTGTAGAAAACTTGTTAGAATTTATTGAATCTAAATTAGCTGATGGGATGAATAATAACCTAGCCATAGGTGCCATTCTTCCTTTAACAAACTAATTTAGATAACTAAAACACTAACCTTCCAAGTGGTTTATGTCATTTACTTAAATGACCTTAATATTACAAACATTAACAGACTATATACATATATGAAATAACAAGAGAAGAAAACCTAATGTATGTATGATAATAACTTAAGGTTTACAACAAGTTTTATAATAATGGGGTCTTGCATAAGATTGTTATCTTATTCTCCATGTATGTCATATCTTGATTGTTTGAATGATGTCTTATACATGAAAAAATTTCTTAGATGTCTTCAAGTCTTAAGATTCTTCTCCTTGCAAACATGTAACATACATGTAAAAACATCTTAAAGTATATTCATTAGAAATATTATCAAACAAGTATAAGATGATTGGTTCCATTATTAGAAATGTTAATTCCTCATTATCTCATTATCATGAGATAATCCCATGTAATTATCACCTAGTTGAGAATAATTTATCCTTAAATTCACATCCTCATAATATGAAAACAAATCTCCTACATTAAAAGTTCTAAATACTTTGCCTTAAAAGTCAGGTAAATCAAGTTCACCAATATTATCTCCAAAATATCTAAGTATTTTAAAATTTCCATCTTCTCTAGGAATTAATTTGTTTGTGCAAAATTCAGAAAATATTTTGTTACATAAATGTAACCATACCTAATCACCCAAAGAAAATACCTTTTGAACTTAATTCTTAGATGGCTTGAGCTTTATACCTTGTGATTGATCTTTCAATGTTGGCTCAAATTTGTTGATGAAGCTTTTGGAAATACTGAGCTCAATCATTGGCCTCATAACTCTTTAATTAACCTTTCTTCAAGGGAACCATGTTGATGGGTGTGTAAAGATTCATGCCACACACCACCTCAAATGGACTATAATGAATTACATTTGAAGGACTTCAATTGTGGGCAAATTCAGCATGAGATAGCCTAATATCCTAATCCTTGGTATTTTTACTTATCAATCCTTTTAACTATGTGCAAAGATTTTGATTTGTAACCTCCTTTTCAACATTAGTTTGTGGGTGGTGTGAAGTAATAAATAATAATTGTTTGCCCTACATAGGACTTATATTTGTTTTTTTCTATAATTAACTCAGAAATTTTACATCCTTACCTGAAACAATACTTTTAGGAATACCATGAAGTCTCATAGCTTCGTTAAATTATAAATCAGAAACATACATAGCATTATCAATTTTATGACATGGTATAAAATGAGCTATTTTAAAAAAAAACTTATCTACCATGACAATAATATAATTTTTACGTCATTGTGTTCTAGGAAACCATAAGATAATGTCCATATGAGATCCTTCCCATAGTTAACTAGTTATAGTTAATGGTGTATAAAAACCCTTATGATATAACTTTTTACTTTTTTAACACATAACACATCAGTTTACTATAATTTGTATACCCTTAATCATGTATGGAAAACATAAATTCTCTTGTAACATTTCTAGTGTTTAATGGGTACAAATTTTTTTGGCTATATCTCCTTCATGTACCTCTTTAATTAGTAAGTCTCTAATACTCGATCTAGGTACATAAAGTTTATTAAGCCTAAAGAAAAATCTATCTTGTAATGTATAATGACCATTGTATCCTTTTTCTTTGCGTGGATAATATTCATCCGCAAAATCTTTGTCATTAGAATGTATTTTGTTTGATATTTCAAAGCCTAGAAATTTAGCATCCAATGTGATAAGTAATTTAGATCTTTTAGAAAGAGCATCAACTACTATATTTTCCTTAAAGTTTAAGTATTTGATAAAGAGCACAAAGAATTATAAGAATTTCACCTATTATATATGTCGAACACTAAATTTCTTTTTAAAATATTCCAAATTCTTATAATCAAAATGTAATATATAGGTTTAGGCCTCAAACAATGACTCCATATCTCTAGTCTATGTATAATGGCATATAATTGCTTATTATATGTGAAATAATTTAGTTTATCACCATTTCATTTTTAACTAAATAATATGATGGTATATTTTTTCTTACGAGAGAACTCTCCTTTACTCTAATTTCACTAGCATCACAAGTTACCTCAAAGAGAACATAAGATCATTGCAAAATTTAGTCTTAAGAGTGTTAAAGGCTTTAGTGAACTCATATCCTCAATTAAATTCTCTCTCTCTCTCTCTTTCTCTCTCTCTCTCTCTCTCTCTCTCTCTTTATGAGTTGAGTAATTGATGCAGCTATGGTAGAATTATCTTTAATAAATTTCCTATATACACTAGCTAACTTCGGAAAACTTCTTACTTGATGTATATCCATAGGAATAGATCACTCTTGTATAGCTTGTATTTTAATATGATCAACTTTAATACCCTCAGCACTTATAATATAACTGAGAAAAACTATACTTTGAAGCATAAAATCACATTTGTCCATATTTTCCAAAATTTTAGTCTCTCTTAGTTTATCAAATGGTTTCGTTATAAATATAAGATGATCATTTTTTCTTTTACTATACACAAGTATGCCACTCAAATAAGCTACGATGAAGTTATCTAGGAAAGAAGAAGAATTTTATGCATAAGTCACTTGAAGGAAATAGGTGCATTATATAACCCAAAAGCATAAGCATCCATTTATAGTGATAAAATTTAGTTTTAAATGCCATTTTCCATAAATAACCTTACCTTATTCTCATATGAAGGTAACCACATCTAAGGTCAATTTTGAAAAACACACATACACTATCAAGTTAATCAAGCATATCTTCTAGCATAGGCATAAGAAAGTAATACTTGATAATTATATTATTTTCACCTATAGAATCTATGCAAATGCAACAAGTAGCATCATTATTAGGCATTAGTACAATAGGTACATAACAAGGGCTCATACTCTCTCACATGTAACCCCTATATATTAGTTTCATATTTTTCTTTAAAATTACATAGCTTATTTTGGGTTACATCTATAATAAAATTTATTCAGTAGAGTCCATCTTCAATACTTATATGAGGTGATAATCCAGAAGATAAGTAATTAGGAAACACATATTTATACGTACCAACCAACTTATAAAAGTTTGAGTTAATAGAATATCTTTTGATCTGAGATTCTTTTAAGACTAAGGTATAACAAACATCTTCTTCCTTAATTTAATTATTCATGGCTATTTCATATAGGAATAAACTATTTTTAGCCTCATGCAATTGCATATTATCACATTATGAAGGCTTTGGTTTACATTTCTTTTTATCCTCAAGCACAATATATTAATTAGTCACACCATCATGGATTACATTTCTAATCATATTACCAAGGTATTCTTAGTAAAACACCACAAGAATCCATAGATAATACATCACATAAAATTTCATCATGGTACTTACTAGAGCAAAATGAAAAGAGGGTTTGTTTAGTTGCGCTAAGTCCTTTTTCCTTATTTATCCATTGTAATCAATATGGTTTAGGATGATTAGTAGTAACCAAACCTAGTTTTTTTTACAATATTTTTACTTACAACATTAGTACATGATATACTATCCATAATGACCCTATAAAGCTTGTTACCAATTCTACACTTAGCTTGAAAATTTGTATCCCATTGTGTAGGTTTATCATTAGGTTGTATTTGTACTACCCTTTGAACTACAAATGATGGATTACTATCGTCTTTATATGTACTTAAGGTATCATCATTAGACTCGGTTATTAGGGCATCAACATCGGTTCCATATCTTCTATTTCATTTAAGGTTAGTACTCTTTGAAAATGATACTTTCTTGTATAATAACCATACCCTTTGCATTTAAAACTTTTCTTCGTGAACATATGACTATCCATTTATCATTTGAATAATGTGCATGTGATCCCATTTTTATGTAGATACATTAGTAGAAGGTTTATTTGATATTGAAACATTAGGTTTAACATAATATTTGGTCAAATTAATTTGCTTTTAAAATTTCAATTATAGCTTAATTAAATCATTGAGAGAGTAATAAGCAAAAATTTCTACCTTATCATGAATCATGTTGTTATAGACACCTAAATATCTAGCACATTTTTGTTCTTTTCTTTATTATCTGTCATATAGGAGTGATAGTCTTTATAAACTCTAGTGTATTAATCTACACTAAGAAGCCTTTGCCTAAGATTAGTTAATATAATATAAATATCTTGCTCATAATCTTTCGGGACAAATTTCTTTCTTAGGTTATTTTCATTTTTTTTACCATGACTTGATTTTAGATTTATCTTGTCTTTTATGAGTTTGCCTAAGATTATCTTACAGAATCATAGAAAACAGTTTAAACTCAAGAGTAGTAATTTCACATTTACATTCATCATTGTAATCCTTATATTCTAATATTATCTCAATCTCATTCAACTATTCAAAGAATAATTCAACATATAATTCACCATAAAAATCTAGGAGATAGTGTTTGATACCTTTTCCTTCTTGATAATTATATGTTGGCTAAAAGTATGACTAATGCCTTTGGTTGTTGTAAGATCCATTAGAGCCAACTTCATTTGTATGTTCTTCATACTACATGCTTGGATTAATATGACCTTCCTTAACTTGCACTACACACCTCACCACCCCCTCAACTTGATCATTGATTGCATCTATGGTATTGTTAATTTGTTGAAGTATATCTTGATTGGCCATTCTTGTTTCCAATCATTGTAGATGAATTTGAATAGAAGAAAGTTTCAAAACTTGATGATTGGGGGTGTTAATGATGGTTGATATTTGTTGTAGAGTCTCAAACATAGCCTTCATGGAGACTTCTTCATCCATTATAGATTCTTTACATGAACACTACTTGTTGATATACGATATCTCTCAAGAACTTCTAATGGATGGATTCAATGTTCTTAAAGGTTTCTTAGAAGGGAATGTGAAGGAGGTTATGATAGGAAGGTGTAGAGGATAATGTACTCAATTTTGGGTTTATGGTAGCTATCTTCTTGGTGGAGAAAGAGAGGTAATATGTTAATGATAGTATAGGATGGAGTCAAATGGGGCGCTAGTTCGAATGGAGGAATAAAAATGAGTGAAGGTATACATAAGATAGAATGTAAATAATGTATGGCTTATAGAGTAGTAGGAACGTTAATTATAAAGGGTGTTGAAGTAGTAGGAACGTTAATTATAAAAATCAATTGAAAGCTGAATATAGAGTAGATATATATGAAGATATGAAGGTAGAATAGAAGATAATTGAAGGCACTAGAATTGAATATTCTAGAGAATATTTAATGGTTTAATAGGCTTGAATGTTAGAATATCTTCAACATTGAGTTCTAATGTTCAAAAAATCAATAGAAGATGTGTAAAAAAATAATGCAGATTCCTATCCATGCACAAATAAACATATGAGTTGTTAGAGATGAACACACATAACTACGTGTATGGGTGCATGATTATGTGTACTAGTGAATGGCTATGTACACAACATGCATGGAAAGGTATAAACTAAACCAAAATGAAAATTCTTAATGTGTTTGGTAGGAAAATTCAATGGGATGAAAAGATGTGGATCTTATATGGAATTTATTAGTTTTAATGGATTTGAGAAAGGTTCTTTGTTTGGTTAAATGTAAGGAGGAAGAACAGATGGATCTTTAGTAATGGATGGGGTTTAATGATAGAACTTTGATTTGAGGTTGGAACAAATGAAAGAGAGTATTGTATATTTAACTAAGATTCTCAATACTGCAGTAATGGAGGGTAATCTTTGAATGGAACAAATGAAAGGCTTCTTGGGAGGAAGTGATAATTTATAAACTACTTTACAAGCTAACAACAATATAGTCTTTTTGGTTTAGTTATCTATATATCCTTTGAAGAATATAACAACATACTAGAATTAGTTTAACCTATACTAGCTACCAGGATGAAAAACAACCTAGGCATAGGCATCATTCTTCCATTAACAAACTAATTTAGCTAACTAAAACACTAACCTTATACATAGCTTATGTCATTTGCTTAAATGATATTGATATTATAAATATTAACCAGCTATATACATACATGTAATAACAAGCTAAGAAAAACTAATATTAATATGATAAAAACCTAGGGTTTACACCAAGTTATATAATAGTCTTGTATAAGATTGTTGTCTTATTCTGCATGAGTGTTATATCTTTAATGTTTGAATAATGTATTGTACACTACAAAAGTCTTAGAATTCTCCAAGTATTAAGAGTCTTCTCCTTACAAACATGTTACATACCTATAAGAACACTTTAAAGCATTCTCATCAAAAATATTATCAAATAGGTCAAAATTGATTGGTCCCATTATTAGAAATAAAATTTTATTATTATCAAGAGGATAATGAGATACACCTATATCAATTTTTCTTTTTAGATCATGTAGTTTTAGTTGGAGGGCTTTCCCTAGATCTTGCAAATATTATGAAAAATATGGAGGGGAGAGCACCAACTGACATTTTTTAGGCTCGTAGTTTCATAAGATTGGTAGGATACTATAGGAATTCTATCTAGGGACCGTTGAAGGTAGCTTGTTATGTGTTGATCCGTCTTAAAAAGACTTGATTATAGTGGGATAATATGTGTAAGGTCTTGTTTTAGGAGTTAAATTGGCATTTGAATACAATAAAAATTATAACTCTACCATTACAAGAAGTTGGGTTTGAGGTATACAGTGATGCATTAAATAATGGATTGGGTTATTTTTTGATACACCATGGTGTGATGGTAGTTTACACTTCTTGCTAGTTAAAGCAACATAAGTTGAGCTACCTAACCCATGACTCGGAGTTAGCAAAATTGTCTTTGTGCTAAAGATATGAAGGCACTATGTGTATGGGACACAATATATATTCTCCGCCAACCACAAGAGTTTCAAATATATATTCACTTAAAAGGAGTTGAATATGAGAAAAAGGAGATGGCTAGAATTAGTGAAGAATTATTATATTTAGTTAACCTACCATAAGGGTAAGGCTAACGTAGATGCATATTTCTTAATTTGGAAGGCATCACAATCCTTGAGTTCTTGTGTTGGGGTTAATTAGTTGTTCTAGGAGATTAGTGAGATGCGGATAATCTTGATCTAATAGGGAGAGTTGGAGCTTTGAATGAGTGTGTTAAATATCACAGTAATCATGTTCCTTGAGTTTCATGTGAGACAGCGTAGGGATTTTAGGCTCTAACAAATTTCGTAGAAGATGTAGGATAGTAAGGCTAACAATTTTAATATTTTTGAAGATTATAGCAGCCACTATAAAGGTCACTAGTGTGTGCCATAGAGGTCCACTAACTTGTAATACTAGATTTTTGAGGTGGGTCATGATACATCGTATTTCATCCATCTAAATGGATATAAAATGCAAAATAACCTGAAGAGGATATACTAGTAACATCTCATGAAGTGAGAGAAATTGGAGTTTGTATTGAGGTGTTTAACCTACTAAAAGGTCAAGATAGAGAAACGTGGCCCTATAAGTTTGGTACATTTATTGGATGTCCAAAGATGGAAGCAGGACTTCATCTTTATGGAATTTATGAGAAGATTACCAAGAACTCATAGTGGGTGTGATACGATTTAGGTCATCATTGACTGCTGAATAATGTTGGTAGTCTTCATATTTATGAATTTGAACTAGAAAATAAGCCAGTTAGTATGTGCATACATAAAGCTTGTAGTTAGTTAGCATGGTACACCAACTGACATATTCTCTAATAGGGATTTGATATTCCTTTCGTACTTCTAGGGAAAGTTGTAGGAGGTTGTGGGCATGAGCTTGAGAGTAAGTACTATCTTCCACTTAGCTACATATAGGTAGACTAAGAGGACTATTTGAAATCTTGAGGATATGATCTAGGCATTGAATTTTAGATTTTCAAGGTGGTTTAGATGACTAACTACACTTGGTGGAGTTCTCACATAGGAATAGCTATCACACAAGCATTAGGATGGCTCCATTTTAGATATTGTATGGATGTAAGTGTTAGACACCATGGTGTTGGAGTGGTGTCAGTGAGAATATTCTGCTGGGGTAATATGCGATTGAAGATATGACACAACATGTTCGTTTGATTTAAAATAGGATAAGGACAACTTAGAGTCATCAGAATAATTATGCTACCTAGAGACAATAGGGTGATTATTTTGAGATAGGAGAAAACTTCTTCTAAGATTCTCACCTACAAAAGGGTTCATAGATTTGGTTAGAAAGTTAAGATCATTTTATGTTTCATTGGACCATATAAGGTTCTTGATAGAGTTGGTGAGGTTGATTTAGTTAACCGCATAGCAATTTCACCTAAGTTAGCTTAAATCCATGACAACTTTCACATCTCATAATGGAGAAGTTACTTGTAGATCTAGCCCATGTGATAAGACCTCATGACATAGAGCTTGATTATTTGTGATTTTATGAGAAGGTACCCCTAAAGACTTTCATCACAAAGGTGTGATGGATTTGTATGAGCTCAACTCCACTTGTGAATGTGCTTTGGAGTTGCCATGGAGCTGAGGAGGCAAAATAGGAGATAGAAGTGAAACATGCACCTAATGCCTCCCAAGCTTTTTAGCATAGGTGTGGTAAGTGTCAAATCAGTCTCTCCCTTAAAGGGGGCATACTTTATACTCTAGTTTCTACGTCCGTAAACATTGTAATCATTTTTCCTTACCTCCATCTTCTTTTCAACCCCAACATCTACCTTTTAAATTTAGGGACATAGTCTCTTTTAAAGGGGTAGTGATATAATACCCCAAAATGTCTAACCCTAACTATCGGGTAATTAGTCTTCTAATCCTTTCTCTAACCATAAATCTTGTTTATAAGTCTTACATATGGCTCTCAAACCCTCATTTTACCTTTTAACCCCTAGTTTTCAATTAATCCAAGCAATGGTTGATTGAGACTTACCTTTGGTTAACCTATTAATAATGCCCAAAACCCTACCATCTAAGGCCTTAGGCTATTAACCACCAACATCTCCTGTTCAATCAAACTTGGAAAATTTCACCATTTTGTATTTTATTAATTTCTATTGATCTTAAAATCAATTCATATGACCAATGCTTAAATATTTTTTGGTCTCTAAATTAATTCCTTATATTTCCCTATTTTTTCATGATTATTGTGAATTATATGATTTTTTATTTTCAATTTTAGTCATTTATTGAGGTTTTTACCTTACCAAAAACATTTTTAATAATTTTTTATTTTCTTTAACATAAGGGCTTCAAAATTGTGACATGCTCACACCTCATGATCAGATCCCATATGGCACATGCTCACTCAATAAAAATTTAACTATAAACACCATCCACTAACTCTCTTACGCTTAATGCTAATCACTCCCATTACTCCCCTTGATTAAAAGCAAGCCTCCGATTTGTTTTCTCCCTATCTCTACTAACTTGCTCAATAACCTTAAGTTGGGTATTTATCCTTGCTTGATCATTTTCATACTTACTCTACTTTTCTACTTTGCGATCTCATATTTCCTTTTCTCTTATATAAGATAGTTTTAGTTGTTAGCTATCATCTTTGGTGCCAATAACACTTTACCATTTTCTCTCCATAATTATTTCATCTTCTTACATCTAAAATCTTAAGCTTATCTCTTTGGTGCTTGCTAATAAAAATAAAGTTAAGATAATTGATTGGTGATTATTTTCCCAAGCTTGTCCTTAATCCAATTTTGATACTCTAAGGGTCATTCTCACTCTTTCCTCTTCTCTTCTAACCATTTATATTCTCTTTGTCTAAATTACATTTTTATTATTTTAGGTAAATAAAGTGTGGAAGGAGTCTACGATTATTTAATGCTATGAGACATGAGTAGCATTACTAAAGAAAATATATCTCTAGAATAGTATAAAATACCCAAAAATCCTAATTTAATAAGTTATAGCTAATAAAAGATCTATTAGGAAAATTATTTAAATTAATTATTTTTTCATAAAAGATCATAAATTAAGGCAAATTAAGAAGAACATAATAAATATTTTAATTAGCAAAAATTAGGGTGTTTTGCTAATTAAAATATAATTTAGGAAAAATCTTTTAAAAATATCAAATTAGCCTAAAAAGAGAATTAAATATTATTTTATTAAAATATTATTATTTTTAAATATCCCAAAATACCAAAATATTCCAAATACCCTAACCAATCAATTTTTATTTTTCCTTTTTCTTTTCTTTTCTTTTTCTCCTTCTTTTCCCTTTTTCTTTCTTTCTCTCCTTTCTTCTTTTCTTTCTTTCTCTCCTTTCTTCTTTTCTTTCTTTCTCTCCTTTCTTCTTTTCTTTCTCTTCTTCCCCAAATTAGGCCAGCCTAGCGTGAGGCCCAATTTTTCTTTTTTTCCCCATCACGCATGGCTAGGCTTGCGCCCTCTTCCTTTTCCCCTAGCTGGCTAGTTCCCCCATTCTTTTCTTTCTTTCCTTTTCCCAGACCACCCGTTCCACTCCCCCCCCCCTCTTCTTCCTTCTTCTTCCTCCGTAGTAGCAACCTACAACTTTCCCCAACCTGCGCCGTGATTCTTGCCATCGACCATGCCTACTGACCAGCCATCTCTTCCCCACTGATCCACCTACCTTTTTGACCTAACCAACCCTCATCTCTTCTCACGTGTCGTTCCTCCTATTTGTGCCACGGCAGAACTATGTCGGCCTACCATCGTCGGTCGGTGTGTCTTATCTTATCTTCCCCCTATTCTCTCGTTTCCCTGTGACCTTATCCACCTCCTTTGGCCCTATAAATACCCAATAACTAGCCCAGGACTCAAACTGTAACACCCCCAAATTTCACTCCTGAAAATTTTCGTTTAGGACAAGGGTTTTAGGGGAAGCGAAAGAATTAAAACCATAAACTTGGGGGTATTACCGCCACACTTAGTACCAGACCGGTTCACTCCTACCGTTCCGATACTAAGTGCTAAGGCTAAACTAAACAATCATTAAGTAAGAGTCATCAAAACATAGGTCCATAGTTAACATAGACCATTCACGAAAACCACGAGCCAACAACAGTTAAAATATCGTTTAGGAATACAACTTCGAGTACGGTTTCAAAACAATAAGCGTAGTACAAAATATAGCCAAATAAAACAGATCCTAAGGGACCAATATCCGGATCGCCTACTCACTCAAGCCAAGCCTTCCACCCCACAATTTGTAACCGATCAAACCTGCATAGGAGGTCTGCTCCCCACCATTGGTGGATCATCACAGGACCCATTCAATCAAGGTAGTATCAGTACGGGTCCAATACTGAGTAAGGGCGTTGGTGCGCTAAGGCCAAGCATACAATCACACAACATAACGTACGTAGCACAATCATATAGACAACATGCGATAACCAGCAAGATAAGGCCCGAATACTTTCCGGTGACTTATTCTTATTTCTCATTAATAATAATACGTTCATTCCACACATATTCTTTAATAGTCCGTGTGAGTGCGGGAACCCCACTATTATAGCCGGTGGAACGGTCACGAGGGCCATGCCCTGCCACTATTATAGCCGGTGGACCGGTCACGAGGGTAACATACCCTGCCACTATTATTTGCCGGTGGACCGGTCTGGCCCCGACTCACAAGGTGTTCCACTGTAAATATTCGTATCTTTTCCAGGTCTTATCATCATTTTGATTGATTTGTTGAGCACGGAATCCCCCACTATTATAGCCGGTGGAACGGTCACGAGGGCCATGCCCTGCCACTATTATAGTCGGTGGACCGGTCACGAGGGTAACATACCCTGCCACTATTATTTGCCGGTGGACCGGTCTGGGTCCGGCTCAACATCTTTCTCTGTAAGTAGTTAATGTCTTAACATATCTTATTCAAAAGGTTTTCACCAAGGATATGCATAAATAATTCTCTCTATGCTTTACACATCACAGCCAATAAAATTTCGCGTTCATAACCACCCCTTAATCGATAATACACATGATAACGCCAAACAACTCTAAGCAGTCATAACCAACCCTAATTGTCCACACCAACCCGTGGTTAACCTCTCTCATCCCTATTTTACCATAACCACCGTACTTAGCCATCCCAAACCTTAATTATCCTCAACAGTCACAATTAGTTACTCCATCCCTTCTTAATCACAACGCCCCAGAGTTAATCACTCCAAACCCTGATTCCATACGATCACTAACTCCCATGCAAAACCCTAACTCCACCATGCAAACCCTAATGCCACCATACCAACATTAATACCACCATGCAAACCATAACACCACCATGCAAACCCTAATACCACCATAAGCCATTAATACCACTATGCAACCATTAATACCACCATACAAACCATAACACCACCATGCAACCCTAATACCACCATAAGCCATTAATACCACTATGCAATCATTAATACCACCATACGAACATTAATACCACCATAAAATCACTAATACCACCATACAAACCCTAATACCACCATACAACATTAATACCCCCATAAAATCACAAATACCACCATACAAACCCTAGTACCACCATACAAGATTAATATCTCCATAAGATCACTAATACCACCATACAAACCCTAATACCACCATACAACATTAATACCTCCATAAAATCACAAATATCACCATACAACATTAATACCTCCGTAAAATCACAATACCACCATACGAACCCGAATACCGCCATAAGCCATTAATACCACTATGAAATCATTAGTACCACCATGCGAACATTTATGCCGCCATACAAACCCTAATACCGCCATGCAAACCCTAATACCACCATACAAACCCTAATACCACCATACAACATTAATACCCCCATAAATCACAAATACCACCATACAACATTAATACCTCCATAAAAACACAAATACCACCATACCACATTAATGCCTCCATAAAATCACAATACCACCATAAGCCATTAATACCACTATGAAATCATTAGTACCACCATACGAACCATTATGCCACCATACAAACCCTAATCCCACCATACAAACTTCAAGACTCCCATGATGGTTCCCAACTCATATTGCCATTTATCTTAACATGCATGTCCTAGTGGGCCATAACATATTACATCATAAACATCATACATATAAATGTCATGCTCATGTCACGGAAGCACATACAACATACCTCAATCTCCAAGCTGCGCTACACATAAGACAAGTTATACACAAATCATATAATACATGGCATAGCATGACATACATAACATTCAACACATCCATGTCACACATAGCACAAGGCCATTAGCTTCGTCCTTACCTAAGGCGACGCCGGGCTTGGAGCACGCTCCTCTAACTCCTTAGGGCTTTGGTCGGGGTTACCTATAAAAGGGGAAAATGCTAAGTATTAGTTTCCCTTATAATCAATCCTCATTCTAGTTTAAGGTTAGGGCTTTTATTACTAAAAAGGGTTTTATACAAAACTAGGGTTTTTACCTTAGAATTAGTATACTAAATATTAGTAGTCAAAATATGTTTATTTTTAATACCTATTGTTACACTTGTATTATTAGACCCGTTAGCCCTATTCTTATAATAATAATGTTCATGCTAACTATAGAAAAATAGTGATAATAATAATAATAAAACTAATACTAGTGACACTAATGTTTATAGTGAGAGAAACCCTAGCATTTTTAAGGCTAAGTCTACTAATGGTGTCATATTCGAAATAATATTATTATAAGGTCACAATATTACAAGTAACTATTCCTAAGGGTGATAATGATAATAGTTGTATATTCTTGAATAATAAAAGGGTTCAAATGCTTTTGATTACAACAATAAGGTAGTGATAGTAGTAATAATAGTAATAGTTAATAATAGTGTCATAGTAATGAGGTTAGGGTTAATGTTAAATGGTATGGTAATAAGGTTCAAGTACTCTTCTTAGTTAACAACCAAATGATATTTACTAGCTTGAGTTAAGTAACATGGGTAAGACAAGGTAGTATTATTATTAACAATAGTGATAAATGTGTTAAGTATAATAATAATAATAATAATAATAATAATAATAATAATAATAATAATAATAATAATAATAATAATAATAACAATAGTACAACCAAGTAAGGTTAAGCAATAATAATAATAACCATAGTAAGGATAATAGAAGTAATAATAGTAATATTATTAATAATGTTAATACTAACAATTATAAGAATTAAGATTAAAGTTAAGTATAATAAAAGTTAGGGTTCAAAAGGGATGTTAGTATTAGTAAGAAAATAAGACATTAATAATAGAGACAATAATAATGATAATAATGATAATAATAATAATTGTAATAGTAATGAAAGAAATAATAATAATAATAATAATAATAATAATAATAATAATAATAATATTGGTAGAAAATAGTAGTAGTTATACAAAAGGGATATTAGGGTTTGGATGAGTGGAGAACCACCTAGGGTCGGTGGTGGTCCGGCGGCGGCGCGTGGCGGCGACGGCGGCGGCGGTGGAGGAGGAAGGGAAGGGAAAAGATCAAGGTGGGGGCTGGATGGCAGGAGGAAAAGAGAAGTTTGAGGTGGGGGAGAAGCAGCAGGTGAAGGGGAGTGGAGTGAGGGTGGTGGCGTGGCAAGGGGCGGCGGCGGCCGAGGGTGGTGGAGAAAGGTGGAAGATGAGGGAGGAAGGAGGAGAGGGAGGCAAGGGAAGTTGAAGGCAGGGAAAGGTAGAGGGAGGTCTGCTGGGAATTTTGGAGGGTGGAAGAGGCTCTGGTGGCGGCTGGGCTGGCGGTGGGAGGCGGCGCAAGGGCGGCGAAGGCTGGAAGAGGTGGTTTCGGGCAGTGGACTTTGCACGGCTAGGGCGGCACGTGCAGGGCAAGGAGGAGGGTGGTGGTGGATTGGTTTTGTCGAGGGAGGTGTAAGGATGACAACGGTGGGAAGCGGTGGTTTCGGCGGTGGCTGGAGGCGGCAGAAATGGCGTCTGTTATGGCGGCGGCGGAATAGAGTTTCAGCAAGGTCCAAAGGGAGGGACTTGCTGTGGCCGTTCGGGAGGGGGTATTTATAGGCCAAGGGGGAAGGAAAACGACGAAGGGAGAAGGAGGCGTGCGAGGCAGGTGTGCAAGTGGCCGGCCGGTGGCAAGCGGTGCAGGTCCTGCCATGGCAGGTTGGGTCGGGGAAGGGGAGAGGAAAAAGGGAAGGAGATGGCACGCGGAAAAGGGAGAGAGGGACTTGGTCGGGGTCGAAAAGAGAAAGAAAACGACGGGAGAGAGGCAGGGAAGGGCAGGGGAGGACGGTCGGCATGCAGAGGTGGCCGGCGATATTCGAGGGTTGCAGGGTCGAGTTGCAGGTCGGGGAGGAAGAAGGAAGGGGAAAGGAGGAGGATCGGCGGTCCAGGGGAGGAAAAGAGAAGGAAGGGAACCGGCCAGTTCGGCGGTGTTATAAAGTTTTAAAACAAAACGCGGCGTTTTGAGGATTGTGGGAGGAAAATGTCGCGTCGCGTCGTAGGCTGGCAACGGTCATAAGGTCGTTTAGCGTGACGCGGCGTTTCGACGGTACTGAGGGCAAAACGCAGCGCACGAGCGCACGGGGGTTGGCGTCGCACGGCGCAGGGCCGCAGGCGAGAAGAAGGCTAATAATAGGGTTAAGGATAAGATGACTAAAGGGAAGTAAGTTGGCTAATGTAGGTGGGATTGACCTAAATATTCCATGAGTGGATGAAAAGAAGGGACTTTAAATAAAATGAAAGAGTGGGAGAATCTAGGGTTTTGCATGGAGAATTTAGGGTTTTGCATGAAAAACTTTAAGGGTTTTCATGGGATGGATAAAGTCTGTATGGGGGTGAAGTTTACGTATGGAAAGTTAACTTGGGGTGTGAGGAAGGTAATGGAAGAGTTTTTTTGACTATTGGAGGCTTTGGTTGAAAAATAGTAAGTGGGATAGTATAAGGGTGCATAGGAGATCGAGTTAGGGTTTGGGAGAAAACCCTAATTTGAGAAGGTGGAAAAAGGAAAAATAAATGAGGGAGAGTGGAGTAGGAGTTGAGGATGGAGGAATATTAGGTGAGGGATAAGCATGGGCATCATGAGAAAATAAGAGTGGAAGGTGAGAAATGGAGGTGTGCCATATGGAAAGGAGGATGCTAGAGTCTGGCTTGGCCAGTTAGGGTTTAGTGCTGCCAGCTAGGGTTTCATGGGCACACGTGTACTTAGGGATTAAGGTGAGATGATGAGGGTTGAATCTAAGGGTTGTGATTAGTAGGGTGTTAGAACAATTTAGGTTGTGTGAGGTAGAGAAGGATGGGCCACATAGGCCCAAATTAGGGTTTCTAGAGAAAACCCTAGGGTAAGATAGTGAGTGGACTTGGAGGTGTAAGGTAATGGGTCTTGACCCACACACTTCGGAGTTGGGATTCTAGTGTGAGTAAGGGAAAGGAATAAAGGATGTTGCAGTAAGTTAGGAGGTACAAAAGTCTTAAGATATAGGATGAGCCCTCTTAGAGGATAAGCGTATATGGAGTTAGTCATGCATGTCTAGGGCGAAACTTTTGAATAAGACATAGTAAAACATTAATTATGTAAAGTGGAAGATTAATGAGTCGGGCCCAGACCGATCCACCAGTATAATAGTGGCCACGTGCCAAGGTGCCTTATAGACCGATCGATCACCATATAACAGTGGCTAGGTGCATTCTGCTTTATAAGTGACCGCTCCACCGGCTATAATAGTAGGGGATCCTGAGCTCAATAAACCAAACCCTAAGTTTGATAGGATATATAAAAGACACTATGTACTGACAATGGAACACCATGAGAGTCATGGCCAAACCGGTCTACCGGTAAATAATAGTGGCCAGGAGCATTTTACCCTGTAAGTGACCAATCCACCGACTATAATAGTGGGGTTCCTGTACTTGCATGGATTTGATAAAAAGCATGATGTGAAATGAGTGCCGATCATAGATTAAATATTTCATCTAACTAGACTACAATTTAGCCTTTATTTATCTAAAATGATTGTATGTTGTTATATTACCATGCTTGAATTATGTGTCTTTGTGTGTTGGCCTTAGTGCATGGTTACCTTGCTCTGTATGTAGCGTACTGCCCACCTATTTTATAGGTAATGCTCATTCCCATGAGCAGAAGACTTCCCTGACTTTCTGTAAGTTGGTGACACCGTTTTTTATGGCTCCGATGCTTATGAGGCATCAGATGGGGTTGAGTGTTGAGCATGGACTTGGCTTGGAGATTGAGAGTGGCGTGGCTAGATTTCCTCTTTGTGTTCTTCTATTTCTTTATGTTCTTCCATTTTGTATTGGGTTTCCCAGACTTAACTCTTATTGTTTGTAGACCTTATTCCTTTTAAGGAACTTTAACTAGGTACTCTGGATTGTAACTCTTTCTCACACACTCTGATTTCTGTCTATAACTATTTTATTGTTTTATTAGAGCCTATCTTTGAGTCAGAATCATGATGATTGATAAATTTCTTTTACCCTTGTGGTTAGTACGGGAACGGCTGGGGGCTGGGCATGTACTGATCATTAGGGTTGTTAATGAGCTGAATCGAGCCGATCCGGGGTAGGTTTGGGCTTGGCTCCTTTACTAAACGAGCCTAAAAATGAAGCTTGAGCTCGGCTTATTTATTAACGAGCCGAGCTTTTAATGAGTCGAGCCGAACTTTTGACGAGCCAACTTCCGAGCTTTGGTGGTAAATGAGTCGAGCTCATGAGCTTTTGTATTATAAACGAGCTCAAGCTTAAATTTATTATGCTCAAGCTTGGCTTGTTTAATAATCGATCCGAGCTCGAGCCTAATTTTTAAGCTTGTTTAAAAAGCGTGCCTAGTCGAGCCGAGCCATTAACGAGCCAAGCTCAAAAAGCTCACGAGCCGGCTTGGTTTGTCAACAACCCTATTGATCATGGCAGTAACATACTATAAATTCACAAGTTTTGATTTAATTGCTTCAGCTAAATCTTAATTAAAATGAAATTTTTCAGTAGTGAATTTTGAGGTGTTACAAGTTGGTATCAGAGCGTTGGTCATTGAAACCATGCCTATTTTCAAATTAGAATTTGATGTAAAATGTTTTTACTGGATATCAAAGTGTTTTCGCCTTAATAAGATCCTTCTGTTTTTAAAATTCCAGAGCCCACCCATAGTGAGGAACATAAGGGTAGATTAAGGCTTTTCCCAAAAGGGGAAATAGTATGATATGGTTGCTTTAAACTAGTGGGTTCGCTTCTAATCTCTTATTTTCTGTGCAGCTTCTTGTGGCATTGAATGGCCGAGTAGGGCATTTGGTGGAGGCCTTTATGGCTTTCATGGAGTTCATCCAGCGCCAGCCCCTGGTGCTTGCCCCGTATCCTTCCCTTACTAAGGGCGCTGGTGAGGACTGCCTCCGGAGGGTCACTGAACATCATCCTCTGACTTACTTTGGAAAGGAGGACCCTGTAGTCCTCAAGGGGTAGATCCAGGACATAGATCGCACCTTTGAAGCAGTAGATTGCTCGCCGACCCGATAGCCCAACATCGCATCTTTCTTCCTCAAAGGCGTACCAGACACCTAGTGGGTGGTACACCACCCTCGAGATGGTCCTCCAGCTATGTGGGAGGCTTTCAAGACCGCTCTCCACTCCAAGTTTTATCCTAAGAGCCTAAAGAGGGATAAACTTCGAGAGTTCATGTAGTTTACTTTGGGGTTGATGATGATCCGCTAGTATCACGCTTCACCAAGCTGCTCCTATTTTCCCTAGGGATTGCCACTAATGATTCCACAGTGGTTTTTCAGTTCAAGCAGGGGCTGAATTTCAGTATCTGCCGAATGATGGGTGCAACATCTTTAACAGACCTGGCTTCTTTATATGAGCGCGCCTGCACAGCTGCCACTTTGGTCCAAGAGCAAGCCACCATTCACGGGAAGAGGAAGCCTGTGGCTCAGAGTTCTAGGAGTAAGAACCAGCCTCGGTCAGGAGGACCGAGGAGACCTCCACTGAGAGACCACAACAAAAGCCAAGGACCCCCAAGGGGATACGCTTACAGACAGTGTGGTCGAAACCACCCAGGTAGGAACTATGGAGGCAGTATAGTGACCTGCCTGAATTGTGGGAGGTTGGGCCACCAAGCGGTGGAGTGTTGGAGGCCACCACGATCTCAGCAGAATCAGACTCAATCGTTTCAGTAGGGAGGAGCCTTGATATCCCAGTAGCAGCACCTTTAGACTACACCTTACTAGTACTACCAGCGATCACCTACCCCAGCTTGTGCCCTAGTTCGAGAAGCTAGGGAAAAGCCTCAGGGATCCAGGCCCTTTCCTTAAAAGGGGGGCTAGTCAGGCAGACGTCTAAACATGATTAGTCAAGCAGAGGCTGACCGCCAGCTCAATGTTGTCACGGGTATGTTCACCATCCATTCTTTGCCTGTGTATTTCCTCTTTGATTTGGGTGCTACTCTATCTTTTGTTTCATCTCCTTTTGCTACTAAGACTGAATTATCACCATCTGCTATAATAGAATTGTCTGTAATGCTTTTATTGGGTGATAGGATGGAGTGTAGTTGAATATTTTCAAATGTGGTCTTAGTCATAGGCGGGGTACGCTTCCTAGTAGACCTGGTTAGGATGGACTTAAAAGACTTTAACGTGATTTTGGGTATGGACATACTAGGGAGGTACAAGACTGTTATTGATTGTGCTCAGGAGAGCGTGATCTTGCGAGGCCCGAAGGGGACTAGGGTTTCATATAGGAGGACTCAGCCTAAGCCCACCGCTAAGGTAGTATTGACAGTTACTCTACATGCTTTGATCCAGAAGGGTTACCCCCTATACTTATGTAGTGTGCAAGAGATGAATAAGGACTTGACCGTGCTAGATAACACCCTAATAGTTAGAGAATTTCCGGATGTGTTTTCGGAAGAAATACTGGGTATGCCCCCAGTATAAGAAATTAATTTTAAGATCGAGCTGGTACCAGGAGTTGAGCCCATCATGAAGGTTCCCTGCCGGATGGCACCAGTTGAATTGAAGGAGTTAAAAACCCAGCTAGAAGAGTTTTTAGAGCATGGGTGTATCCAGACAAGTGTATCACCATGGGGAGAACCAGTCTTGTTCGCGAAAAAGAAGGATGATAGCCTCAGTCTTTACATCGACTACTGAGGATTGAACCAACTGACAGTGAAGAACCGGTACCCACTCTAAAGGATAGATGACCTTTTTGACTAGTTGAAGGGTGCCACAGCATTCTCTAAGATCGATCTGAGGTCTGGGTACCACCAGTTGAAGATCGCTGATACTGATATTATGAAGACTACCTTCTAGATCCGGTATGGAAACTACGAGCTTACAGTGATGCCATTTATGCTTACGAATGCAACTGCGATTTTCATGGACATGATGATGAGGATATTCAGACCCTTCCTCGATCAATTCGTAGTGGCGTTTATCGATGACATTTTGGTGTGCTCTCAAGTGAACGAGGAGCATGAACAGCACGCATGCACCATTCTGAGCCTACTAAGAGAACATTACTTGTATGTGAAGTTATCTAAGTGTGGATTCTAGCACCAAGAAGTGGCTTTTCTTGGTCATATAGTATCAGTTGGAGTGGTAGTGGACCAGCTAAGATCATGGAAATCATAGAGTGGAAACCTCCCATAAGTGTAACAGAGGTTCGGAGCTTTCTGGGTTTGGTAGGGTATTACAAAAGATTTGTGTAGAACTTCTCCAAGATTTTCCGACCGCAAACCAATTTCCTGAAGAAGTCCATGAAGTTCCAGTGGGACGAGACTTGTGAACAAGCATTCCAAGAGCTAAAGAAGCGGTTAACCACTACACCTATGTTGACCCTACCAAAGGGTACAGAAGGATTTGAGGTTTACAGTGATGCATCCAAGCACGGGTTGGGAAATTTTTTGATGCAGAAGGGAAGAGTATTCGCATATGTCTCCCGACAGTTGAAGAGAATAAAAGAATTATCCCACTCATGACCTGGAGTTAGCTACCATGGTTTTTGCTCCAAAGATTTGGAGGAACTATTTGTATGGGGCAAAATGCAGATTCTTTATAGACTACAAGAGCCTCAAGTACATCTTCACTTAGAAGGAACTCAACTTGAGGCAGAGGACGTCGTTAGAGCTTGTTAAGGACTGCAATATCGAGTTCACCTAACATGAGGGTAAGGCCAATGTAGTTGTAGATGCCCTAAGTAGGAAGAACTCGCATTCTACACTATGTTGTGTGGTTGCTGACCGAATGATAAGGGAATTATCGGGCCTAGAGATCAAAATGATTCAACAAGGAGACCTTGAGGCCCGCATGAGTGCCTTGACACTCACTCCCTCTATATTTGAGGAGATCCGAGCCAACCAGGTCAGAGATATCAAGCTGGAAAGGATCCGATGGAAGATGCAGGAAGGCCAAGCAAAAGGGTTCAAAATTCACGAGGATGGCAGCCTTTGGTTCAAGGGTCACTGGTGTGTACTATAGAGTTGTTCAGAATTGAAGCGCCGCATTATGGAAGAAGGGCATCAAACTCTTTAGTTAGTCCACCTTGGAGGATCTAAACCATATAAAGACCTCCAAAAGATGTATTGGTGGCCCGGCATGAAGCAAGAAGTGGCAGAGTCATTTCCCGGTGTTTGGTGTGCCAAAAAGTCAAGATTGAGTACCGGAAACTAGTAGGGCTACTTCAGCCCTTGGAAGTGCCAAGGTGGAAATGGGACTCTATCTTTATAGATTTTTTCAGTGGTTTACTAAGGACTCAGAGCGGCTGTGACGCCATTTGGGTTATTGTAGATAGGTTGACTAAGTCAGCCGTATTTATTCCCATAAAGTCCATGTGGAGTATGGATCAGTTAGCGAATGCCTACATGAAGTCTGTGGTCAGTCATCATGGGGTTCCAAAGGACATCGTTTCAGATAGAGATTCAAGGTTTTTATCTTATTTTTGGGGAAAGCTATAGGAATTCTTGGGGACCAAGTTGAAGATGAGTACAACTTTCCATTCTGCACAGATGGGTAGACAGAGCAGACCATAAAGACTAGAGGACATGTTGAGAGCTTGTGTGCTGGATTTCTAGGGTTGTTGGGAGGAGCGGCTACATTTGGTAGATTTTTCATACAACAATAGTTACCATGCTAGCATAGGGATGGCTCCCTTTAAGGCTTTGTACGGGTGGAATTGCAAGACTCCCTTGTGTTGGAGTGACATCAGTGAGATAGTAGTATTGGGTCCTGAGATGATTGAAGAAATGACTAGGCAAGTCCGCCAAATCTACGACTGAATGAGAGTATCCTAGAGAATACAGAAGAGTTATGTTGATCAGAGATGTCGGGATAGTATTTTTGAGCCAGGGGATCAAGTATTGTACAGGGTTTCACCCACAAAGGGCGTGCAAAGGTTTGGCAGAAAGGGCAAGTGGAGCCCAAGGTACATCGGCCCCTACAAGGTCCTAGAGAGTGTGGGAGAGGTTGATTACCGGTTGGCTCTTCCACCAAAGTTGGTGTGAGTTCACAATATTTTTCACATCTCTCATTTACGAAATTACGTCGCCGACCCATCCCATGTGATCCGACTGGACGAAGTAGAGCTAGATGATTCTTTAACCTACGAAGAGCGACCTATGGGAATCCTCGACACTAAGCTTTGAAATACACGAACAAGTGTAATTCCTCTCATCAAGATTCTATGGAGTGAGCATGGGACCGAAGAAGCTACCTGGGAAGGAGAGAAGGACATGTGCAAAGCGTATCCGGAGCTCTTTCTTGCAGGTTCAACCATCCTTACTAAGTTTCTCTTAAGGGGCTAGTTGATATAATTATTGATGTTAGTGTGGTTTTCCTATCCGCTTAAGACGTTCTGGCCTTAATCCTAGGAAACTGCAAGTGACTTCAAGGACGAAGTCCATCTTTAAGGGGGTAGTGATGAAATACCCCAACATCCTAATTTAAGAAGTTATAGCTAATTAAGGATTTATTACGAAAATTAATTAAATATTTTATTTTTTAAAAATAAAAGAGAATTAATTAAGGTAGACCAAGAAGAACATAATAAATATTT
The DNA here is from genome assembly GCA_039764185.1 of Tamarix austromongolica. Taxonomy (NCBI): domain Eukaryota; kingdom Viridiplantae; phylum Streptophyta; class Magnoliopsida; order Caryophyllales; family Tamaricaceae; genus Tamarix; species Tamarix austromongolica. The sequence goes on along the minus strand of CM077818.1, from coordinate 83,926,800 downwards.
TAATTAGGAAAAATTAGGGTGTTTTGCTAATAAAAATTGAATTTAGGAAAAAATCTTTCAAAATCTCAAATTAGCCTAAAAAAGAAATTAAATATTATTTTATGAAAATACTATTATTTTTAAATATCCCAAAATACCAAAATATTTCAAATACCCTAACTAACCTATTTTTCCTTTTCCTTTTTCTTTTCTTTTCTTTTTCTCCATCTTTTCCCTTTTTCTTTCTTTCTCTCCTTTCTCCATTTCTTTCTCTTCTTTCCCAAATTGGGCCAGCCTAGCCTGCGGCCCATTTTTCTTTTTTGTTTTCCTATCCTGCACAGCCAAGCTCACGCCCTCTTCTTTTTTCTCCTAGCCATCCAGTTCCCCCCTTTCTTTTCTTTTTTTTCCTTTTCCCAGATTTCTCGAACCACTCCCCTCCCTTTTCTTCCTTCTTCTTCCTCCCCCATCGTGACCTACAACTTTCCCCAACCTGCGCCGTGATTCTGGCCATCGACCATGCCTGCTGATCGGCCATCTCTTCCCTCTCTTCCCTAACCATCCGCCTACCTTTTCAACCCAACCAACCCTCCATTCTTCTTGCTCCTCGTTCCTCCTCCCTAGCCAATCACAGCCTACCATGGCAGTTCTATGACGGCCTGCCATCACCGGTCGATGTGCCCTATCCTATCTGCCCCTATTCTCCCACTTTCCTCTGACCTTATGACCCTCCTTTGGCCCTATAAATATCTCATAACCAGCCCTAGACTTGAACTCTTTTCTACACCTAGAAAATCCTATCCCTTGCACCACTACCTAGTCAGATGCCATTGCCCTCGCCGTCATCGTCGCCCAACACCACCACTTGAGCCACCCATAGTAATACTCCCTACATCACCCTCTACCAAACTATGCCACCCTCTACCATCAATTTTCCTTGCACAAGCCACTCCATCCATGCAAAGTTTCCTTCCCTGGCAGCCACACTTCCACCCTCACCGCCCTTCACACCACCATTTGCCACCACTCCCACCGCAACCACCACCTCTTACACCTCCCAAAATTCCATACAGACCTTCCTCTACCTCCCTCTACCCTCCTTTTCCCTTTCCTCCCTCTCCTCCTCCATTTTCTCCCTTTCCACCACTCTCAGCCACCAGAGCACCACAACCAGCACCGCCGCCTTTGGCCGCACCACAACTCTCATTCCAACCCTCTCAACTTGGGTAACCTCAATCAACCCAACTTCCACCATCATTTCCCCTCTCCTATTCCCAATACTCAACTATCCTCCTTTTCTCCCTCTTTTCCCGCCACCACTGTGCGCAGCTGTCGGTGCCACTAGTTACCACAAACCCTAGGTGGTACCCTAAACCCTCTCAACCCTTCAACCATAATTATGCAAGCCTTATTCATTTTAATTGTATTATATTTTCATTATTATGTATTATTATTATTATTAAGGGTTGAAACCCTATTTTATCATAATTTTGATTATCATCATCATCATCATCATCATCATCATCATCATCATCATCATCATCATCATCATCATCATTATTATTATTATTATTATTATTATTATTATTATTATTATTATTATTATTATTATTATTATTATTTTGTTAGTGTTACTATTATTACATTATTATTTTATCCCTAACCCTATTACTAACCTTAGCCATAAAAATACTAGGGTTTTTATTACTAGGATTATTATTATTATTATTATTATTATTATTATTATTATTATTATTATTATTATTATTATTATTATCATTGTTTTTGCTATAAATAGTGTTAGTTATATTAGTAGAGGAAATAAATTTATTAGATTTAATAATATAAAGATGGCTATAAATATTATTAAAAACCCTATGTTCAGTTATAAAGTTCCATTTAATAATAGTAACCCTAATCTTAGAATAAAACATAAAATAATAGTATTTTTGGTAGGGGAAACTAATCCTTAGTTTTTCCCTCTTATAGGTGAAACCAGTCAAAACCCTAAGGAGGCGTAGGAGCGTGCTCCAAGACCGGTGACATACTAGATAAGGGTGAAGCGAAGGCCTTATTTGTGCTATGTATTTTATATGCCTTGGATGCCATCTTTAATGATATATTTTGTATCTTGTGCTATTAGTTTAATGGTTTTACGTGTGGCGCAACTTGAAGTTGTGGTATGCTCATGTATTTTCTTATGGTATGTGTTTAATATGTATATGCGGTGAAATGTGACATGATGTGATGTGGCCCTTTAGAATATGTATGTAAGGACATTTAATGTGGTAGTGTGGGATGGAAAGATTAAAAAGAGGAATGGGAAAATAAGATGACTAAAGGGAAGTAAGTTAGCTAACGTAGGTGGGATTGACCTAAATATTCCATGATCCATGAGTGGAAGAAAAAAAATAGACTTTAAATAAAATGAAAGAGTGGGATAATATAGGGCTTTACATGGGAGAATCTAGGGTTTTACATGGGAGAATCTAGCATTTTACATGGGAATTTTAGGCTTTTACATGAAAAACTTTGAGGGTTTGCATGGGATGGATAGAGTCTGCATGGGGATGAACTTTACGTATGGAAAGTTCACTTAGGGGTGAGGGTGGTAATGGAAGAGGTTTTTGGGAGATTGGAGGCTTTGGGTGAAAAATACTACATGGGACAATATAAGGGTGCATAGGAGACTAAGCTAGGATTTGGGAGAAAACCCTAATTTGAGAAGGTAGAAAAAGGAAAAATAAATGAGGGAGAGTGGAGTAGGAGTTGAGGATGGAGGAATATCAGGTGAGGGATGAGCATGGGCGTCATGAGAAAATAAAAGTAGAAGGTGAGAAATGGAGGTGTGACATATAGAAAGGAGGATGTTATAGTTTGGCATGGCCAGTTAGGGTTTTGTTTGGCCACCCAGGGTTTCGTGGACATAAACGTACTTGGGGAGTAAAGTGAGATGATGAGGGTTGAATCTAAGGGTTGGGATGTGTAAGGTGTTAGAACAATTTGGATTTTGTGAGGTAGAGAAGGATGGGCCATATAGGCCTAAATTAGGGTTTCTAGAGAAAACCCTAGGTAAGACAGTGAGTGGACTTGGAGCTGTAAGGTAGTGGGCCTTGACCCACACACTTAGGAATTAGGCTTCTAGTGTGAGTTAGGAAAAGGAGGAATGGATGTTGGGGCAAGTTAGGAGGTGTAGGAGTCTCAAGATTTGGAACAGGCCCTCTTAGAGGATAAGTGTAGATGGAGTTAGTCATGTATGTTTAGGGTAAAACTTTTGAATAAGATATGGTAAAACATTAATCATATAAAGTGAAAGATTATTAAGCCGGGCCCATACCGATCCACCAGCATAATAGTGGCCAAGTGTTGGGGTGCCCTGGAGACCAATCGATCGGCATATTATAGCGGTTAGGTGCGCTCTGTCCTATAAGTAACCGCTCCGCTGGCTATAATAGTAGGGGATCCCGAGCTAAATAAACCAAACCCTAAGTTTGACAAGACACATAAAAGACACTAAATACTTACAATGGAACACCATGAGAGTCAGGGCTAGACTGGTCCATCGACGAATAATCATGGCCAGGAGCATTTTGCCCTGAAGACCGATCCATCGGCATATAATAGTGGCCAGGTGCGAATGGGAGGAAGAAAAAAAGAAGGAAGATGTTCAAGGTAAGGGAAGAAGAAAAAAGAGTAGAATGGAGTTGTTAATTCTTAAGGAATTATAGATGATTGAAGCTATCAAGAGTGAGAGAGTATGTTATGCCTTTTTGGTGAAAGAAGTTCAAAACGGGGAGCGTGCTAACACAGATCCAAAATTGCAACAAGTGTTAAGAGAGTCTGTAGATGTTTTTCCAGATTAGTTGCCACCTAGATTACCTCCTTGGAGAGGTATCAAGCGTGATATTGATTTTATGCTAGGATTTCCATTACCAAATAATCTAGCTTATAGAGGTAATCTAAAGGAATCTAAAGAGTTGTGGAGATAAGTGCAAGAGTTGTTGGATTGAGTCTATATTTGAGAGAGCATGACTCCGTGGAGTTTACCATATTTATTGATGCCTAAGAAGAATGGTACGTGGAGGATGTGCAAAGGTGTTTTTGAATCTTAACCTTAGACGTGGATACCATCAAATAAGGGTAAGGGAAGGGGACAAATGGAAGATGACTTGGAAGACTATATGAATCCATTCTTTGCATTATCTTTAACTTACTTTGATAAATTATTTTAAGTAACCTGTGATGCCAGTGGTATAGGTATTGGAAGGATACTTTCACAACAGAAGAGACTAATTACATTTTTCACTGAAAAGTTAAATAGTGTAAGACTTAATTATTCAACTTATGATAAGTAGTTATATGATATTGTTCATTATTTGGAAACATGGAGTCTTTATTTAAGACCCAAGCCTTTTGTACTTCATTTAGATCATGAGAGTTTGAAGTATCTACATAGAAAAGGAAAGTGAGTATAAGACATGCCAAGTGAATTAGTTTTTTGCAAACATTTGTGTTCTCTACAAGACATGTGGATGGCAAAGAGAATGTGGTTTCAGATGCATTATCTAGAAGGATTATCATACTTACAATGATAGATGTAAAGCTTTTAGGGATTGAGATGTTGAAAAGTCAATATGCCATTGATGATGATTTTGATTTAACTTTTGAATAATGCAAGAAACAAGGAAGTTATGGAGCTTATGTTCTTCAAGATGGATTCTTATTCAAGGAAAACAAATTGTGTGTGTCAAAGACCTCAATTTAAGATTTTATAATCAAATAAGTGTATGAAGAAGGTATTAAAGACACTTTGGAGTTCACAAGACTTTGGAGTTTTTGCAAGAACATTTTTATTAGCCAAGAATGCAAGGGGGAGTGCAAGCTATAGTTGCTAGGTGTGCTACATGTCAAAGGACCAATAGTTTCTTTCACAAAATGTTATATGTGCCTTTACCCATGCCTACTCAACGATAGGAATGAGTTATTATGGATTTTATCTTAGGATTGCCTAGGATATAAAGAGGAAAAGATTCTATCATGGTGGTGGTGGATCGATTTTCCAAAATGGCTCATTTTATTCCCTATCACAAAATCGATGATGCTACTCATATTGTAGATTTGTATTTCAAGGAGATCGTGAAATTGCATGAGATTCCAAGAAGAATATTTTCAAATAGAGATTTGAAGTTCCTAATTTATTTTCAGAATACATTATGGCATATTCTAGGAATGAAGCTTTTTATTTAGTGCATCACATCATCCTTAAATAGATGGTCAAACCGAGGTTACTTATAGAAATTTAGGTACTTTGCTAATGGGATTGGTGAGTAAGAATGCTAAGGATTGGGATTTTAAGTTAACACATGCAAATTTTGCTTACAATTGAAGTCCTTCAACTACAACTAACTCTAGTTCGTTAGAGATAATATATGGTGTTAATCCATATATATTGATTTATATGGTACCATTGAAGAAGCCGGAAGTGAAGAATTATGATGCATAACAAAGAATGGAGTTCTTTCAGAAAATTCATCAACAAATAAAGCACAATATTGAGAAGGCAAATGAAGTATATAAGATAAGAGCTAATAAGAATAAGAGCCGACATATATTTCAACCAAGAGATTTGGTGTGGTTGCACTTAAGGAAGGAAATATTTCCTAATCTAAGAAAAAACAAGATTATGTCAGGGTTAGATGGTCCTTTTAAATTAATTATAATATTTTGAAAATTTTCTTATGAACTAGTTTTGATGGATTCATATAGTGGGGTGTCTAGAACATTCAATGTTGGAGATATCAGTCCTTACTATGGAAATGTAAATTTGAGGGTAAATTTAAATCAACAAGGAGAGAATGATGCTGGAAAACATGGTCAAGATCTAGCATTTATTATTATGGAACATATTATCCTCTATTTAGAGAGGATCCCCTACATATTTTAAGACAAACAGATGACTACATTGATAGTTATGGATGAAACGTGTAAAATAATTCACTAGCGATAGAAACGTGTGCATGGCATGCATGGAGGGTAAAAATGTGTTGCATGGAAGCATTGAACATGGTATCTGTATGAGGAGACTATAGTTAACACTTTGGATGTGCTATTGATTATTATCATGTTTATATTAGTTAAAAACATAAGAAAGTTCAATTAGTCAAAAAGTAGCTTAATTCTATCTTTTAAGGTTATCTTATTCTATCTTTTGAGTTATGATTGGAGTAGGGAGCAAGCCATTTCTTTATGTGTAGATTCTTATCAGATTTTTAGGAGGATTATCTTGTAATATTAGGGAGGTGCAATGGCTATAAAACCATAGAAGTACACGACATAAAGGAGAGATGAAAATTGATGAAATGGCAAGCTTTTGCTTAATTAAATTCTTTTTTTCTATGTGAATTAGAGATTAATATATATCCTTATAACCCTCCACAAAAACCAACGTCATCCCAACCCTAATCACCATATTAAACTGCCATCATCATCATCTTCAACCTATTTTTCTTAGTAGGTTTTATCTATTTCCAAAATTTAGATAATAATATTATTATTATCACACGATCATCCTCAACAATGTAAATTCATAATCTAATCATCATATAACCTATATTCCAATTGTTATCATCATAATATTCATAACACTATTAAACACTAACCTTAGCCCACAAACCAAACCATTCTAAAACCTTCATCATTTGAGCAACATCATCATCAATTCTCCTTTGTCGAATCTCTTTGATAATGCAAAATTGTTATCACTAAAGCTCTTTGATAATAAAAATATTTCATTGCAAAATCTATATGGTAAAAAAAAATATCATTGCAAAATATCTTTTTTAATAAAAAAGTATTATTTCAAAAGATTTTTGGTAATGAAAAAATATTGTTGTGAAATATCTTTGGCATGCAAAAATATCGTTCCTAAAAACCTTCTATAAAGGTAAAAAATTGTTGACAAAACTCTTTTGTAATGAAAAAAATTCATTCCAAAAAATATGTTGCAAGAAAAAACATATTTAATGCAAAATATATTCATTATAATAAAAAATTTATCAAATATTTTCCTAGTGTAGTTAATTTTTTTTCTATTATGTATTTTTTAAGTAAAATTGAAGTAGATTAAAATATTTAAACCCTCAACAATTCCTTAAAAAGAATTATACCAAACACTATATTTTCATATATCTTTTAATTCTATTGCTATAATACCCCATATTTTTGTAAATTGTTAGAATGAGAATTGTGCCAACTTTGGATGTTTGAGGCAATGTTTGATTTGAAATAAAGTTGGAATATTAGATTTATTAAGTTTTTTAGGTAAACTATCAACTAGTTTGTCATTTCAGCAAAAATAGATTTTCATAACTAAACCAATTGATTGGTTTGTAGAATAGTCAATTGTACGCCCAAACCAATTGACTAGTTTGTCAAGTTAGACATATTTTTTAACTCAATATTTTTGGAAAATTTCTTATACTAAAATAAAACCTTGTCAACCAATGTCAAATTGTTCCTAAGAGATTCTTAACTTTTTTTTATGATGCATTTAGACCGAAATATTACCTCAGATCGATCTTGAGGTCGATTTCCACAATTGAGGGGGTTATGACCTCAACCTTGTCTTCTTCCGCCAATCTCTTCTATACAATTTTGTGATCAATGCTTCGATATCAAACATAATTCTGATTTGCTGGAAGATTCCTTCCTCGCTAACCTACCATTATCTCTTATGAATTTTAATTCTAGCCTAATTGGCCTGCATTCTCCAGAAATATCATTTGAGATCTAGAGAATAAGTTATCATATCTTGGATGAAATTCATCCATGTAGCTTGAATTCAAATGGTAAGTAATAGAATTTTGAATTGTTCCTAAACCTCCTAAGATTCATGTTCATTGGTTAACTATAAATAGCCCTAATCACCCCTTTTTTGTATCTTTCTTTTAGCCATCCAAATTCCTCGAACCTCTGTGTTCACTCTCTTCCTTTATGCACTTAAAACCTTGTGGTTTTTTCTTGAACTATTCTTATATCTTATGTATCCCTTTTTTATTTTAAATATTAAGCAAGAAAGAGTTAGATTTGGGGAAAGGGATTGAGTGGTTCAACTGAGCATTCCCTATTTTTACTTTAAGTGTAGTATGTTCCTTCTTTCCTTTATGTTTCATGTTTGAAATTATTAAGGTTTTGTGTGAAATTTTGAGTTTAAGATTTGTTGTTTTAATGTTTCAAAAGTTGAGATTTTCATATACTGAAATTGTAGTTTAAGGGAGTTTTGCTTACATCAAGTAAGTGATTCTTGATTCTAATATGGGTTATGAGTATTATTGAATGAAATGAGTTTCTTTAGGTTGATATTACATGTTGGCGAATGTATATATCTTGCAGAATTGATTTGAATGGGTAGATTGTATACTTTGAGTAAAAAGCATGAAACTTGATGAAAATAAAATGTGATGATTGAATGTTGAGATATGTAAGTTAATTCAGTTAAAAGTGTGTTATACTATGTTAATGCATGTTCCATTGTGGTTAATGACAATTTAAAAGTATGAATCTACATAGAAAAATGGTTTGATGTTGTTGTAAGGCAAATCAATCAACTAGTTAGGTCAAACCGATGGACTAATTTCTAGAAAAGTTGATTGGCTGACCTAACCCATCGATTGGTAAGCTTACAAAGACCTTGGTCTTACTGTCTACTTAAACCCATTAAGTGGTTGGGCAGAACCAATTGACTAGTCTATGAATAGTCAATTAGTTTTCCCAAATCGATCGACCAGTTTCAAGAAGAGTATGGTTTGGTCGAGTCAAACTAATTGATTGGTCGACCCAAACCAATCAACCGCTTGGTGTAACCAATCGACTAGTTGGGCTGGACAAATCAAATGGTTTGTGTGATTTATTTTATTTCAGTTTGGTTATGCTTTGAGGCTATGTTTGGGACTATCCTATGATTAGTAATGGGATAAAAGACACATTTTATCATGGATTAATGGCTTAATCAAAGGATTAAATGGATCATAATGTATAACCTAGACTTATGTCCATTTTGGTAATTGGTTTCATCTTAGACTTATGTTTGCTTTGGTGATTGGCTTTGGCCTAGACTTTATGTTCCGTATTTAGATAGGATTCCATGGTATGTTAGATCATAGGGTAGTGTGCAGTCCATCACTTGATAATAAAAAGTGGGATGATAAGTAATTGGATGATAAAATATAAATGATGACTAGGTGAATGATTAATAAATGGATAAGGATGGAAATAATAGCTTAAATGACTAAATGGTTATTGATTGATATATTGGTTGGATGCTGACCTGTGTCAATATATGAATAAGGAAATAGTATAATATAAAGGATTGAACAATTGGAAATAAACCCTAGTGGTTGCTTGGATTAATCTATTAGTACATTTGTGAATGCCTATGTGATCATAATATGAAAGTAAGCATGATATATTCTATGTTGTCTGAGTTATGCATGATAGTTTGTTTTGGTGTATTCCTACCTTTAAAAATATGGAATTATCATGACACTTGTTAATTATGATATCCATGTATAATAAACTTTGCATATTTGTGTTCCCGTTTAGGAAGCAACTTGGCTTACTCAGTATGTAGCGCACTAATGTGCTAGTTTGCTTGGTCACCTGTTCATTCCCAATAGCAAAGGGTCATCTGTAGATTTTTAGGGATGACCAGTAGTAGATCTACTTTAGTTGGTGTTAGGGGTTTGAGAACATGGACATTCGAAGAGTTTGGTCGGGTCTATGGCAAACTGTGGTTTTGGTTTGGGGATCACACCCTAATCTCATTTTAATGTCTTGTAATGATTTGATCGGGGATCGTTAAGGTCCTTCGATGTAAACAATCTTTTTAAATTTTTATGTAATTTATGTTTGCACACTTTTTTTAAAGTGATTGGTTGGTTTTAGCCTTGTATCTGATATGAGGTAGGCAGCTAATATCTATCCTGTGTCAGATACAGCGGTAACACTCCATTTCTCCTAAGTGTATTTTCAGCTTGCGCATTGTTTTGAACAATTTTTTTTGTGGTAAAAGATGGGGGTCTTACAATTTATGTACTAAAGTTTTTTTTTTCTAACTAATAGTGCTTCCACAACATATTTTAAGCCAAATATAGCGGATCACTTTGACATATTTATATCGAAACATCTTGCAACAATGGAAGATTAAGAGGTAATAAAAGACAAAGGGAATAGCACTTTCTTTTAGATGAAATATGGTGTACTATCACGACCTAACTCTTTCGGTAGAGTCCCATGTGGTACTTGGCTTAGTCATGACCCTTTTGTGAAGCTAAGTCAAGTCAGTCTAACCCAAACAAGTATAAGCTAATAGATTTAATGTAATAGGGAATACGAGAGAGAGTTGGAGAGGAAAGCTTTGTATAATTAAAGTGAGAAAGTATAAGGTAGAAAGAGAGGTGGAAGCTCTTGAATAGGCTAGAGCAAATGAGATCTCCTCCTTTTATAGTTGAGGCATCCACTCCACTTCTCCAAGTGGAAGATTCTAGATCTTTTATTAATTACATCTTCCACAACATTTGAGTTTAGAATATTCCACCATATTTTCTTACCTTTTTTTATACAAGAACACTCTACAATACTCTCCTTTATTCTCGTTTATTCTACAATATTATTCTATAATATTTTACATTATTTCATACTTCTCTAGGACTTTCTAGAATAGTTTAGGACCCACTAGAAAATGCTAGTGTAGTAGACTCCTTTAATATACATACTTAACCATATTGAACCCCCAAAAAGGCTTTACCTTGATTCGAAATCTTCTATTAAGCTTCAAACCTATCATGACATTACACTCAATAACAGTGATATTATTATGTTGTCCAATCAGCACAAACGGGGATGGGTTTTTGTGCCAAAATAAGTAGTAGTAGTGCTACCACAACCGTAATTTGATCTAGAAGTATACCTTCCAATATCTGCAACCTGTACAAGTAATAGAATTTTAAACATATTTAGCTAAATAAGCACATAAAAAGCTAAAATGTGATAACTATACATCCATACATACATACATATATATAGACACACACACACACACAATTCCATATAACGTAAGTGATATCAAAGCATTCCTCCGATCTTAGATGAAGGAAGACCCATAATCCACTCCATAGGTAGTCAGAAAGCAATCGGAAAGAATGAGTAGCTTCGTATTATATATAATCTTAGAGAATATCATGCAATACATGCATATGGATCCTACCTGATCCCCACCAACCATGGAAGTGCATCGTATTTACAAATGATTAGGCGTAATTCTAAACGCACCACCCCCTGTACCTAGTCATGAGCACCGGACCTTTCCCTCCTTCATCAAGTACATTCTGAAGGCATGAAAGACTACGCAAATCAAAAAGTTACAATAGATAGCAACAACGTTTTCCATCAATCTTCCTGACAACATAAGTTCATTTGTTTCGAATGAGTGAACTCAACAGTAGGCTACTTTGGCTTGAAGCTCCTCCACTAGCTCATTTTCATAATCAAAGTAATCCTATCCATCAAATAAATAAATAAATGACTTAAAAAATAATAGTACGTCACATGGACACCGACGATTAAAGATGTATAATGTAATGTAATGCAGCCAATGGTGGAAAGAGTAAACAGTATTTGATATGGGCTATGAATGATGCCTATGGTGGAAAAATCTAAAGCGGATAGAGATGTGAGGCGCAGGTGGAAGAGTGAGGCAATAGATAACCACCTAATAAACTTGATTAAGTAGATCGTTGCTACTACTGCTGCTATTATTATTATTATTATTATTATTATTTATAAAATTAACGATTTCCCAATGTGAGCCCACCAATGGCCAGAGTTGAATATCATGACGTCAGCACATTTCCATTGTTGGGATGAAAGTGGAAGCTTATATATCAATCACCTTTTCATTCCTCCATACAGAGTCAGAGTATAACAACGATCACTCTCTTATTTTCCTCCATTTTTTCTCCCTCTGTTCATTTTGCCTATTTTACAACGTCAGAAATGATCATGAGATAGAAATGGAGTCGACTAACGAGGAATCAAATGAAGCTTAAATTACATAATAAAAAATAGGAAAGAAAATTACTTTATTGAACCAACTTTACACTTGGACGATTTATGGTGAAAAGGTCATAGATACCTCACTCATTGGACCAAAAGAAAGAAAGAAAGAAGAACACAAGTTACCTGAAAAACCAACATTGGTTACATAAAAATTAGTTACCCGAAGGATCATGTTCAGTGTTGTTTACATCAGTGATTTTAGATTACCTTTAAGCAGCTTCCCCTTTACATAGTCTGCCAATAATTCATCAATGGTTACATATACCATATTTGGAAGGCAGATAAGGCGAGAAAACTTACTTGACAACAAAAGAATCACATGGCTCACGCTTAACGATTAAGATATTTAAGATAGCAAATGTCAAACAAATATGTTGCTCCTATTTTCTAACTATAATCCAACAAACAAACAAAAAAATCCAAACCAAATCAATACAACTCTTACTCCCCTTGGTGTAGTTAGACATATGGATCCATCAACAACTCTTTGTTTTTCAAAGAAGAAAAGAAAATTTATGTTAGTGATTATGTGTATGCCAAAAAAATAGGTTATTAATAATATTATTTTTAAAATATTAAATAGTAGAAGTTCGGCACCTTCTCCTCAAAGAAATCTATTATCAAGATTACGAGGAAAGGCCAGTGGGTTTGAAATTTTTGCAAGCCACTAAAACTAATCATTTGTTCCATATATTTTCGAAAGTTATACACATGAATTTAGGACACTGCCAGAACATCTAAAAGTGACTTTCCATAAGTTAACAACTTAATTACTAATATTACAATGGCATACACAAGAATGCAATGTGTACACAAGTTTCCCTAAAAAAAAGTCGATTATATAATACTAGCAGTAAACCCCCTTCATATGACAAGGCCTATAACACAAAAAAAAAATGACTTTACACTAGAACTAGAAAACTTCTGAACTAAGTCCTAAGCATTCAAATTAAAATGATATTACAAATAATAAAGTCCTAGAATAGAAGTGTGGACATTACCTAATTTTTATTATCATTTATTGAATGCTCAAAAAGAAAAATGAAGTAGAACATCATGTTACACTATCCTAGATGCTATTGTTAATTAATAGAGGTGGAGAATAATTAGAAACCTAAAACGAAAGAAGCAATATCCATAGAAGATTTGAATTGAAAGAAAATAACATCAAAAGGATTATGATAATTGAGAAATGACTATGAAAATTACCAAAAAACTAAAGCAAGCAATTAGTCATTTGATCACAAGATGTAACACCCCAAAATTGTCTAACCTTAATACCATGTTGTTTTGTCTCGTAATATCTTCTCTAGCCCTTAAACCTCGTTTGAATACCTAACTTATATCTTTAAAATATTCATTTTTACCTGTATACCGTTTCAACCCTTATTTTTTAATTTAGCCAATAGGTACTTGATCGGGTCGCACCTTGGTTGACCAACCAACAACATTCCAAAGCCTTTTTTTAGGGTATGTGATGGTCAATTGTTAGATCCAGCTAACTAGAGCTGGGTAATTTTGAATATTCTTGATTTCCTTAATTTCTCTTACCTCAAATAAACTCTTATGCTCAAAATGTTTATATATCTATGTTCCTAGATGAATTTTACTGATTTTTCTAATTTTTCAATGCTTCTAGAAATTATTTTATCATTTTCTCCATTTTTAGCAATTTATTGGACACTCTACCCTACCTAAACTATTTTTAGTCCTTATTGAATTTCTTAATAAGGTTGACTTTAAAAAAAAAATAAAACCCTTATACACCCCACGATCATATCCCATGTGGTACGTGCTCATTTATTGAAAAACCTACCTATAATCATCTCAATTACCTTCTATCAATTCTCTTACACTCTTTTACCTATGTAAATCACTCCCATCACTTCTCTTGATTTCAAGGAAGCTACCATCAAACTTCTCTCCCTCTCTCCTACCTAGTTTGAATAACCACAAAGAGGTATTCCTCTTTGGTTGATCAGTTTACACTTACTTAAAGTCCTATCTTCTTCTTTGCTATCTCCTCTCTTTTTATTCTTGATTTTTGTTTGCTCTTCAATTTTTCTTTGTGGATGAGCTCCTATTTCCACCTTTTATCCATTTTCTTCCATCTTCTTAATTCTAAAATCATAGACTTTATCTCTTTGATGCTTATTCTAAGCAAAAGAGAGTCCAACTCATATAGTGGTGAAGGTTTGATTCAAGCTTATTTTAAGCCCTTAATTTCTAACCTTGAGGATTATTCTTCTCTCCTTTAATTTTTCTCCTCTATTCTAACCTTACTATATTTCCTATATGTAATTAATGTATTTTTATTTTAGGTGATAAAAGTTTGGAAGGAGGTGTTTAGGAGTATTTTTGGTTAGCAAATGGAGTAGCCCTTGATAAGAATACAAGTCTTTAGTTTAGGGTTTTATTGTTGTTATGTGTTAATTTTATGAATTTTCATGTTATCATGTTTTGTGCTAGAATTCATGATTAGGATTTGATTTTATTTATATCCATGAATTACATTAGTAAGGCCTATGTGAAATATATATTTTATACCTTACTAGGCTATACCATAAAGTATTAAGCATAATGGTGTATTGTGTTATGTATTTAAGTTCATGGATGAGCATATTTGGGTTAATGTGTGTTAAATGTGTTATATGGAATGTTTAGATAAATTATGAGTATCATAAGTATTAATATTATGTGCAAATAACTTAAAATAGGATAAAAAAATCTAGAGGTATTAGCAATATTTAAAGAGTGGTATGTTGGATTTAGGTCAAGGTATTGTTAATGATATACAAAGATGATGTCTTAAATTTTGTGGGTTGGTGAGTTTTATAGAATAACTTATGAATTGAGGGTGAATTAAGGTTTTAGTGAGGGCATTGTGGTCTTTTTTCTTGTGTAATATAATTTTGTGCTTTTTGGCTTATCTTATGTTTTATATTTTCTTCATTCGGTTATACACATGTTTAATTTGATTATCATTGCATTTATAAGCATTTTAAATAAATACAATTATTGAAATGAATTTGGTTATACATGTTATTTCATTTAATAATGATAATCAATATCCTAAGTAATAAGGCAATGGTAATAAGCAAAAGTGTTATAATGATAAGTAAATCAAGATAGGAATTATTATGTGGTAAGTTTTAGTTAATGATTTATTTCTACTTAAAGTGGATGATCATATGAAAAGGGACTAATGTTATTCCAAAATTTGAAATTATTTGATTATATTTCCCTGTCTTGACGAAACCTTATAACCCTAGTTTACTCTATTTGGTGTACCCAACAACTTATATGGGTATGCATATTTAAGGATTAGTGATTTACTAGTGACTTAAGCGTGTTTTAATCTAGATGTGTGTGTATGAATAAGGTTGACTACCTATCCTATATGAATGAGGGGAGGAGGAGGGGGAAGGGGAGTGTAAATGTTATATATAAGTGATGTTGGCTATTTTTCTCCTATTTGTGGGGTGAATAAAAGATGAGTAGTTTTAATATAAATGGTTAGCTAATCTCAAAGTGGTTGAGTAAATGTGTTTATGTGATCACCTAATAAAAAACTTTAAATACAATTTTTTTCTTAGATCATCTCATATCTTGAGCATCTATGCATGCATAGTATCTATCTTATCATTAGCTTGATTGTGTCATGTATGCCCTTTTTTTATGGATGTGTATTATTACCTCACTCAATATGTAATGTGCTAAAAATACTTTTAATGGATGTCGTTCATTTCCATGAGTAGATTATGCCTTATTTTATAGGAAATTGTTGATTAATGGCTTTGATATGATTTCTTACAGTGAGTGATTACGAGTTAGTTTAAGCTTATGGTTTTCCAAATTTCTATCTCTTTCTAGCCATTTTGTCCTCTATTTTCTATTACATATGTTCTCTCCTTTATATTTTATAGGTATGCATCTATATGTATGAATTTACTTTTTACCTTACACTCAACATAGATTGGGTATAGTGAGTATATTTTATATGTTGGATGTACCATGACACTCATTATTTTAGTATGAATACTTCTACAAAATGAAACTTTTTAGTAGAAAATTTTATAGTGTTACATAAGATCTGAGTTGGACAAAAATCACCTAGATTATTATGACTAATCAAAGCACTAGATCTAATATGATTTTATGTAACCTAGATAGGGTCCTAGTGAATCTTCATTAGCTCACTCATTTTCTAAACTCTTCATATAAGTGTCAAATTCTTCAACTGAGTTTCTATCCACTTTTTTCTCTAACCATGACCTTGGGTGGTTCAAGTGTAGCTTGTGGTGGCAAGAGGTAGGAAACAATTCAAATTATTTGATATGTGGACACTTAACCCAGATTTATTTTCTTTGGTAGCTTTAGTGTGAGCTAATACCTCTTATAAGATTATTATGACTAGGTTTAAGAACGAGCTTTAAGAGTTGAAAAGGAAACTGAAGGAGTTTAACTAGATAATACATAGGGGGATTTCTGCTAAGGTGCAAGTGCAAAGTCATGGAATTCAAGAGATTTAAGATGCACTTAAGTTAAACCTTGATAACATGGCTTTATAGGAAGAGGAAAGAGCTTTCGAGAAGCTCGATGAGCATGTAGCTTTGTTTGAGGAAAACTTCACGAGATAGAAATCAGGTGTCAAATGGATTAACCTTAGAGATTTTAATATACATTTTTTTTATTTGCAAATTTAAAATCAAGGCAAAAAAGAAGGTTGGTACACATGATTCAGTATAATGATGGTAGCGGTATACTAATCCAAAGGGTGTGGAGCAAGGTTTTCTAGAGTTTTACTCTAGGTTTTGTGGTTCAATTACCCCTTCTAGTGGTGTTTTTTCATAGGAGGTCTTATATTTTGGCCATTTTTTCTTCTATAAATGGATCATCAACACATGGTTCTTGATCTTATTTCCAAGAAAGAAGTCAAGGACGCATTGTTCTCTATTAGTAATTATAATGATCCTCAACTTGATGGCTTCACATTTGGGTTATTTAAAGCCTCTTGTGATGTACTTGGAGAAGATGTATGGAAGCTTATTCAAGGTTTTTTCCATTCTCTTTTAGTGCTTCTTTTAATGGGTAAACTTTTATCCCAAAGAAAGAAGATGTACAAAGAGTCATTTTAGGTTAATTACATACTGTAGTATTTTATATAAGATCTTAGCTAAGGTTCTCACTAATAGATTGTAAATTTCACTTCCATCTTTAATTCACTCCTCTCAAATTGGGTTTATCAAAGGAAGGTCAATAAGGAACAACATTCTCCTTGCACATGAATTAATGAACATGTATCGAAGGAAAAATATTTCTCTAAGTTGTATTATGAAAATGGATATTAAGAAGGCATATGATTCACTGGCTTAGAATTGTTTGGAAAGAATGTTACAGGGGTTACATCCCTCCTTCCCACAAACTTTGTAAGGTTGTTAATGTCTTATGAGTGTGAAGTTGCCTACTATTTATATTTGAATAATAACATCATGGATCCTTTCAAGGATAAAAGAAGATTGAAGTAGGTAGATACTTTATCTCTCTAATTTATTTTGATTATCTTGGAATACCTCAATAGGATGTTCCAATCCTTATGGCTCAACCCTAACTTCCATGGGCATCATAAGTGTAAAAGGTTAAGAATCATTAATCTTGCTTTTACAGATGACCTATTACTTTTTGTAGAGGGGATGTTGGCTTTGTGTAGCTATTAAAAACATAATTATGAGCTGTTGTAGCTTTATCAAGATTGCATATCAGCTTGGAGAAGAGCTATATTTATCTTATAGGTGTATCTTAGTTAAATACCGTATTCCTCTTCACCTAGCAACCTAATGAAGATACTATGTATTTTAGGTACCTAGGAGTACCACTCAATTTGATTAAACTAGCTACTGATAGCCTAATGGCACTAGCTGACAAAATTAAAACTAAACTCTAGCATTGGTCCAACTAGTTGCTAACCTATGCTTGCATATTATAATTTTTGCAATTAGTTATTTTTGACTAACTATGTACTAGATTCAAGGGTTTGCTTTTCCAAAGAATATTTTGGTGAAGGTTAGGGCAATTTGTAGAAGATTTCTTTGGATAGGTAAGGTAACTCTCAATCGTAGATCCCTTATGGCTTAAAAAACATATTGCTTACCAAAGAGGGAAGGCGGGTTAGGGTTGATAAATCCTCTAGTATAGAACATTATTGCCTTAGGGAGATAGATTTGGAATATAAGTCAAAAGTAGGACTATTTATAGATTAAGTGGATCCATGCATACTATATTAAATAGCTAAGTTTTGCTCATGCTTAGCTACCTAGTACTACCTCATGGTTAGTTAAGAGGCTATTTGAGTTGAGATCTACTATGCTACCATGGGTTTAACTTCGGCCAGTAAGATACATCTTTAAAATTAGCAATCTTTATGAATACCTAAGGAACAAGGCCCCTAAGGTCCCTTGGTGGAGAATAACATGGAATAATCTAGCTTCTCTAAGATATAAAGCAATCTTCTAGTTGGCCACTCATGATAAATTACTAATAAAGCAAAATTTGGCAAAGTTCACTCCAATCATGGATGACCATTATTATTTCTACTCCCAAATAGAAAAATCCAACACATTTTTGTCGCTTATCCTATAACTAGTGATGTATGGCAAATCTCCAAGAAGGTTATGGGCACTCAAAGACTCAACACTAGTTGGCATAGGGAATTATGTGTACCAGCCAAGAGCTTTACAAGAAGATTCGCAATTAAAACCCAGCCACTTCGAGAATTTTTTTTCTATAGGCATTTATGAGTTGTAGAGGGCAAGAAATGAGTGGTTGTTCCCTAATGTTACTTTTGATTAGCATAAAGTTGTCCACTGCATAACTTATTCATTTTCCCTTAGATGTCTCTACCCTGATAAGGTTAAAAAGTTTGGTGGTTATTTATGGTGTATAGAAAAAATCTACTCTCTTAGTTGTAATCTCCATTAGCATCAATATATGATCCTTATTCTTTAAAATAAAATAAAAAATTTCTTAAAACCAAGGAAACTCTTCATCAGTGAGTTTTACTTCAATAGAGAGATGTAAAAAGCATAATCATCTCATCATTGTCTCCAAAAAGTTCATTTAAACTCACAAACTGGGTAAGAGTACCTTAAAGTATTTAGATGACTTTACGAAATGGCTTATCCTCCCATCTCAAGTGAGAAAATATCCTTCTTTAATAACATTTTTTTTATTGGAAACTTTAATGCATATATCATTGATAACTTCTCTTATACTTCATTTGGATTCCTTACTTCTAGAACGTTGTACTAAATTTAGGTAGCAAAAGGCATTAGAATGAAAATGTTGCATGTAACTTCATATCTTTCCGCTTTATTAACTCTAGATCTTAGGCTTCTTGTCCTTTTAGGTTGCACACAATCCTTATTGAATAAGAATATCTTCAACTATGCTTTATAATAATAATAATAATAATAATAATAATAATAATAATAATAATAATAATAATATATTCTAGCCATGCATTAAATGAATCTAATTCAAACTTACCATTAAGAATTTTGTCAATCCTGAAAACCATAACTTTGACAACGCTTGGTGTAATAAGCTTAACCTTATAAATGGATTGATATATTCATGGAACCTATACTCAGATTAAACCTATGTACAAACATGAGTAGACCAAGATAATAAAAAATCACAAAATTGAAGATTTTGAATTTTTAATACTATCCAAGGAAGCAATTAACGGTATAAGATTTCAAGAATACAATTGTCCTCACTATGTTACTCCCTCAAGGCTCAAGGAATCCTAAAAAAATATGCTAAAGTTTAATCTAGAAAGTCTTCTTCAAAATAATTCTTTGTTTAAAGGAGCACTCTTCTAAATTCTTCCTCTATCTAGATGTTTCCAACCAACATTTAGAAATCAACCATATTACTAGTGAATGCGAGTGACTCCAACCAATCCCCTTTATTTATACTCTAACGATTAAACCAATCATAAGTAGCATTGCACATGAAATATATTATAAGCTTAATGAAGCAAACTCAAGTTAGGTTGTTGCGCCGAGATTCATTTATGTGATATAAGCTAAACGTATAGTGATTAGTTCCAATACATAGGAAGCATTAATATTAAATTGTGGACAAGTAATAAGTTGTAAATAATAAAAATTGATACACAAATAAAATAAACAAGAAGAAAACCATTTAATCATGTGAAGACATGAGAAAGACATATATTTATGGGCAAGGGGACGTGGAGAAAAAGAAAACAAAGATAAATTGCAGATATTAGATGAAAAGAAAAATCTTTTGGCAATACATAAGATATTCTATTTTCGATGGACTTTTTTTTTTATTTTTTCATATGAAATGAGTTAGAAATCACGTACAGAACATAACGTATTATTATAAAATCATGGTAAAATTGGTCATAAAATTTACGTGCATAAAGTTAAGCGGTTAACAATATTATGTGCTGGATTAACTTTAGTATAAGCTAACTCATTGCTCACATGGAATAAATGGTCAGGCAAAGAAAAAGGCCGACGAACCGCTACTTTTTTCCCTTTACTTACATCAGGTGATTATAAAGACTATCATTATGCAGAAAAGCAAACCGTGAAGAAAGTATATTTATCAGCCAGTCTTTGCAAATTTGTATGGATTTACCTTTTGCAAGTTGCATGGCCATGGACCGCCACTACATACCCCAGATTAAAAGGACAAAGCTGGAAAAAAAATCACAACAACAGCATTCTGACACTTGTACATACATGAAAATGAAACACGTTTAGTCACCTCCTTCTCTCTCTCTCTCTCTCTCTCTCTCTCTCTCTCTCTCTCTTCCGTTTCCATCTATTTACAAGTTTTTTTTTTTTTTTTTGACAGGAGAGATATTTTTCATAATTCTAACAAATCATATGCCTGGATCCACGTACCTAGTTGCACAACTTGCACTTTTGATTTTCCTATGACGCATACATGCTTTTGAAATCTCAAAAAATCAAGCATTTATATTTTTTCATCAGCAGGGAGCTCATAAAAGGAGCATAGAATATAATATAAATAACTATCATATTATTAGAAACATACTATAATACCCCTAGTACCTAATAATTAACTTTAACTGTGAGCCTAAACGTCATGGATAAAATCAAGTGTCTAATCACTAGACTCCTAGGGAGTACAAAATTAATAGAAATTAATTAAGAATGACAATACTTTTGTGGACACTAGTCAGAAGATTTAAACAAGGTTCGTCGTGCGGCCATCTGTAACATATGGGAGGATTTCCGCGAATCATGCAAAAGAATGAGGATTTTTTTTTTTTTTTGTAAGATTACATAGTAATTTAATGTATGATGGGGAGCAGAGTGTTAGATATCAATCAAAACACCCCTTCCCCCTGTTTGGTAAAAAGCTTCAATTTTGGTGATATTTTAGGCCGTGGTGCTCCAAGATTGGAAGTAGAAAGTGGACGAGGACATTAAAATCTTTAAATAAAGCTTTATCAACAATTTGAGGCCATTATAAATTTTAGGATCACTAGTAGGTATTTAAAATTATAGGTTAATCTTGCCAAACATTTCCTTACAATCATTAATGATTTAATCAACCAATAGTTAATAAAATTAGCTAACAACTATTTGTCAATTGTAAAATATAGCATTTGAACTAGGATCGTAAAGGAGCCGATCATGCTAGAGTCGTTAAAAATTTAATTTAATTTATTTATTTAGTTCAACAAACTGAATTTGAACTTTAATTTTATACTTTGCTAAGCTTGTAAAAGTTTGACTTGTTAGCGAAGGCTTGCAAGATCGGCTCATTAAAAGTTAAGATATTTAGTTAGATGAGTCAAACTTAATTTTTTTTTTAGGATCATTTGTTAAGCAAGATGAATCCAAACACGAAAGAATTGGAATCGGTTCATTTACTGTGCTAGTTTAAACAATCGGAACATTCAGATGGATGATTTCTATATATGAAACTAGGGATTTTAAATGGCAGATTTTGATATTATAAATAGTTAGAAGTTTAACCATGTAGAAGGCAAATCATTAAATCTTGTATCTCTATGTGAATATATGGTGATAATAATTGATCATTACTTTATGCATAATAGCTCAATTATGAACATATGATCATTTATCAACAAATAAATAAATAAATAGGAAGACGAGTATAAATTTCCCAATCCGGGAGTTTCTCACAAGCTCCTACGATCATTTGCCTTCCCTAATCTAATCCAATCTCTATCTTGTTGTGTCTGAATTTCATCATCATGACTCGAGATAAAGCTACTCACATCCAAATCATCCCCGCATGAGCTGTCACGCTCATCATCAATGCGTATGCAAGCACATCTGTCGAGCGATAGGAAGAAGGTTTTCGAAACGCCATGGATGAGCTGCAAGACCGCCCCGGTGAGCCTTTCCCAGACGGACATGCTGACCGTAATCGATGATGATGCCGCCGTGGTCCGATACTCAAAAGAAAAGGCAGAGAAAGAGTAGGATGGAAAAGAATTTTTGTCTTAGAGCGGGTAATAATGGTTTTACTTTATAGCGGTTAACTAATGTGAGGCTGCCAAAGGGAAAGAAATTGCCTACTTTTATTAATTTAGAAGATGTGCTTTGTCCGGAACGTAGGTTAGGTATACTTTCGGAACCTTTAGCAAAGAATTTGTTTAAGATACACTGGATTTGAGGTCACGGTGGTCTCTCATAATTAAGATTGAAGCCTTACCCCTTAAGTCTCGGTTTAAGTATCTCAAAATACTTATTCATTTAGTGTCGACCATTAGATTTATGTATCATTTTAATCACTTCAAAACCTGGTAATAATAATAATAATATATATAAATTAGCCTCACAACTTTTTTGGTACTATTTTTAAAATATATATATATATATATATTTTTTAACAAGTAGTGCCAAATAAGGAGTTGTTCGTCATTAAAGTGAAAGATGAAAAAATTTAATAAAGTACTTAAGGCTACTGGTATTTTCTTTAAAGGGCAAAAGAGGATGGATCCATAAATATGTGAAGCAGTGGAACTTGGGCTTTATCTGTCACGGAAAATAGTTACGAGACTTCCAGACATGGGCCTATGCCCCGTCAGAAACTCTACCTCTTGGACCACAAATGTGTTCCCTTAACCTGTACGACACATGCAGGCTACAGCTAGCAGAAGAGGCCTCGAAATTCAGCCTAGCTATTGGGTGGTTACGGGGCCATTTCGTGTGTGTTAGTGGACGACTCCGGGCAGGACCACCAATTTTGGGCCTCTGTGCGGAACCAGCAAATTGCTACTTGTGATAACGGATGGCATCGTGGCAGCGCGGGCACTCCCTCCATTGGGCTCGCTCCACGGTTAAGTCGTACGTGCTCGTCGGGGAAAACCGCACGGGAAGGCTCTAATTGGACCGATAAACATCGTCGCATAGACATGTGCAGCGAGATTCTCAATTATTTGAGCAGGACCCATCGTCGTTGCATTGCATTGGCAAACGAGCCCATGTAATGTAACAATATTTCCCCCCCCCAACCCTTCTATCAATTAGTTTTATTGATAGAACTATAAATTCTAATATATCAAAAGAAAATTCCCATCAACCACAATTCGCTGATAATATTTTTAACACCATGTCTTAGTAAAAGATGATCGGTGGTTTGTTTAAAATTATTTATCAAAAGTAATTATCTACTATAATTATTTATTTTTTAAAAAATTTAGATTAATTTTTTTTTAAAATAAATAATTATTATGTATAATTACTTGTAATAAATAATTATATATATAAATTAAAACGTTTCTATAAGTCTGTTTTAAAACTAATATTTGCGGTCGATCATGAGTTAAAATGACATAAATTGTTATTTCTTAGGTATATTATTTTTTTTTTTAAAAAAAATATTTAATTGAAGATAGCTTTAATTAAACTTTTTAAAAAAGAATACATAGATTGAGCATTGAGGTGACGATTGACGAACGAAATATACGGAACGCCTCGGGTAGCTTTATGCCTGCCACCAATCAGCATCTTTTATTATTCACGAAGCCGACCAGAGTACGGCAGATTCGGACACCAATGGCTACGGGGGCTCCTACGGCGGTCGCTATTTCCTCTGCATCAAGGAATTATTGAGTTTCATTTCAATCATCCACTCACTCACTCGCGACTCCATAAATAATGTCTGTCTGTAGATAGCGCCATAACGCCCCACCTTTTCCATATCCGCATATGAATACAATATAAGACACGTAGGAAAGTTGACTACGTAACAGTAGAATGGAAACCACAATGACTGCAGGTATACGGACGCGTCAATAAATATCCTATCCACACCTTAGAGCTAATTCAAAGAATTTAATGTCAACTACTGCTACTGTCGACGACGTCAGCCTTAGCATGCTACTACTGCTTTCTCGTAAACCCTTCATTCTCTACCTTTTCTTTTAATCTTTTATTATTATTATTATTAAGAAGACAATACCGTTTATCTCAGGCAAACAATCCATAATATCTACTACCGGTGGTAGGAATGACATTCCGACGGATTTTATCTATAGGATATATAAATAAATATGGATAAACAGATATGAATACGGATATAAAAAAAAAGAGAAATATCCGTTGGATTTAGGTATGGATATGAATAAGGGATTCTCAAATCCATACTCATACGCGCATTCGTTTACCTGATATAAAATTATATTTTCACCTTCATTTATTTAACCTTAAGTATATTTTCTAAGGCTAAAAGTGAAGATATTATTAAATTTTAACAATCTTAGTATATAATTTTAACATTAAATAATTTTTACTTTATATTTAATGAATTTTATCCAAAATTTAATGGATATATAAACGGATATGAATATAGATATGGATATAAATGAGAAAATAATATCTACTGAATTTATATACGGATATGGATATAAACTTTTTTATTAAATTTAGATAACTGATAATGAGTATCTGATCCTTATCCAATCCATTACCATCCCTGACCGGCGGAAGAAGTTCCATTTCCATATCCATCACATACGATTGTTTTGGTTGAGCAATTGTCGTTTCTTTAGATTTAAAATTTTAATATTTGTGCTTCATGATAAATAATAATATAAATGTAAGCTGGACGTGTATTTATAACTATAAACGTCTAAAAAAAATATATGCAGTAAGCCATTTGTAATAATTATGTCACATAATTCAAAATCCTTATATACCCTTGCAGCCCTGATATATTATGTAACATATATAGAAAGTTGGTTTCATTTGCCTTTCCAAAGCATGATGTGATGATGATGCGACAAAGCACTATATATGTATATATCCTTACTATTACTCGTAAGGAATTTGGACAAATTCCATCTAAACATCCTTGACATTCCGCCTGTTATTTTTCTGGTATCCTTTGCTCTTAGTAATTTCGCTTTGATGCTTTTATGTTATAATTTAGTTCAACTTAGGTACTTGAGTTGTTACCGAATGAAACTATAAAGATAATTTATTTTTACCATTAATTTAGGTATTTAAATATAAATAAATAAAATTAGCAAATTAGCAAAGTGTAATTATTAAAAAATATAGGATATATATATATATATATATAATACCAAATATTGTATAAAAATGCTAAGATACCATAATGGAAGTTATCCAAATATTTTTCTTAGAATCTATCTCTTCCTAAGCCGTTTATTTATTTTCTTCTTCTTCTTCTTCTTCACTTGTTTAATATATTATAATGTATGGTGGTGGTTGTGTTATGATATAAGAAAGCTATTCGAAATTTATTATAAAATAGAATTATTCTAATTTACTCCATAGTTGAGTATTTATTATTTATTTGAATTCTTATTTTTATAGATCATTCTATGACAAAAATATGTTGGGACATGTACAATTATTACAGCATTAATGAACTCTAGTAAAGTTGTAAAATTCATAGTTTATATTTAAAGAGATTGACAGATTTACTTATTTATTTATTCTAAAATAGCCCTCAATCATGCAAGCCCATAAACGAGTTAAAATTAAGAAATAGAATTATATTATGTGCTTGAAAATTATGAAAAATAATGAAAGTAAAATTTGTTTTCGGTTTATCTAGGATATACTTATATTTACACATCTCTCTGAAATAAAAATCAACGTACTATATCCTTATCCATACTGATCCTAAGATTTGTGAAGAGGAAAAAAATGGCATAGTTTTCTAATATTGAATACAATAGACTTATAAGCCTCAAAACTACTTAAGTCAAAACAACACTTGGGCTCATATATGTGGACGGATTTGAAGAAAAGAGTTAGGTTCATATAAATATTCACAATTACGATAAATAAAAATGTAAAATAGAATTATAATTAGAATATCGAATCTGTGAAATCTAGAATTTCAACCATAATTACTAAGTTAGGACCGCATCGTTGAGGCTACGGTATTTTATTCAACGTGCATTTACTTTTCATTTCTTCGATACTTTTCTTTAGCTGTATATGCTTGATATGTCCACACTATGTTTTTGGCCTTTTTGACGAGTATGAAACCTATAAAATGCTTCCTCTCCTCTGGCTTCATGACGTCTCTGCTAGTTTTTCTAGTTGACTTTTATAGCCTAGTTAAATAAATGAAAGGGTTGAGGGTGTTTTGTCGTAACCGGTTTCTTTCGGCACTAGTTTTTTTTTTATTAAAAAAAATCCCCCCCCCCCAAAAAAAATAATTGAAGGGAAGGGCATGGGCAACAAAACAAAAATAAAAGGTACAATAATTGAATCTCCATACTAACCTTAAAGCAATACATTTACCTTAGTTGTCATCGTCAATTCTATTCTAGGCCAACACATGAAGGTAAATTATGTTATGCATCTCATAAATGTAAAAAATATGTATTTACAACCAAAGGTGTCCATCATTATGTGTATATTATAATAATTTTAAAAGCTTTAATAATATATAGCTTAGTGGTTAAAGTCTAGCTCTTGGATATCAAATTTCTAGGTTGTAATTCTTGCCTTCGCTACTGTTGATATTACAACATCTTTATAGCATGTGAATAAAAAAATAATTAGAAAGATCTTTAAACTAATTGATATAGGAACAAAAAGGTGGTCAAAGCTTAATCTAACACATATGATCCTTATTTTTATTTTCAAAATGATCATACTTTTTGTAAGGGTCGAATCCAAGTTATTTACTTATATCTTTAGTGTTGATACCATATGAGCTACGAGCACTTGGTTGCATAAAATCCCTAAAGGAAAAAAATCAACTATTTAATGCATCTCAAATTTTTTTAGCCAATTATTTTGGGGTAAGATAAGGATTCTACAATCTTCAGACAAGATACATCTATAACTCTAGGTTTATATCTATCAAAGTTTATTAATCCAACATACTTTATATAGGTACCTCTTAATAATTAAATAAACTAAAAACACACACACACAACTCTTTACTATCAACTTTTATTTGTCATGATTAGGGATGAAAATGAGCTAAGTCATCTCAGTATTCAGCTCCGTTCAGTTCTTTAGTTAAGTTAAATGAATCGAGTATGAGCCTCACTTTTCATCTCGGCTCATTTATAGCTTTAGATTGTGATTTTGGCTTGACTTGTCTTGTTAAAAGCTTAGTTTCACTCATTTCTTTAGTTAAACAAGATAAAACCAAGCCTTATTTTAGATTCATTTATTAAATGAGAAGAGCCCAAGCTCGGAGTGTTTGGCTCAGCTCAAATCATTTATAACCCTAGTTATGATCAATAACAAGTTATTTGGAGAAAAGGTACTCTGATATTTTTTTTTTACTAGTACAAAGATGCATAATGATGACTAAATACCATAACCACCCCAATCTCGAGTCCCCGACTAAATACCATAATGACCTCAATTCGATTAAATAATTTCAACCATCAAATCTTTTCTCAAAGGAAAAAGTGACAAATAACTACTTTTTTTATATTCATAAAGGGTCCATAAAAATAAATACAAAATACTATAAATGCATGACAATACCAAGAGTGGGGGATTCAAACTTGGGACAACTAATGTCAATGAGTTGGAATTTATTAATTACTAGACAAAACCTCATTTGGTGACATATACCTCTTTTTTCTTGCTTATACCTTGATACTGGAATAAAAAATATCATTATCAATTGACATTTAAGAGAAAATTTTAAGGATAAAAAAATGTGTTCGTAACATTCATATGAAGACAAGTTACAACTATAATGGCAACTATATTTTAACTTCCTAAGCAGTGAAAGTTGAATTTTTTTTATGAACATGATACTCGATATTTGAAATTTTTTCATTCTATGTTGATCTCGTCAAATCATCGGGATCTTCTTTCATTCCCTAAGTGACTAAATGAACTATTTGCATCCTTTAGATTGAGACTAACTCTCTGTTCATATCTTAATTTATTTTAGAAAATGACTTCTTCTTCTCACAAAAATATATAAGAAAATAGGTGTCAAGTTTTGAAATGAAAACATGCATGAAGAAAACATTCGAGTGGAACTAGTTGAATGCTTTTGGCTAACTAGTCAACATGTCTTGCTAGAATAAGGAAAAAACATAAGGTAACTAGTTAACTATTTTTCCTTTACCAATTGATCAATCTTCTTAATTAAATAATATTTTATCAAATTCATTTTTAATTCATTTAACTTAAAAAATTTTTAAAATAAACTATATGTTTAGATATAAGGTATTACATCACTACCTCCTTAAATCAAAATTTAACCCCAAAGCCAAATCAAAATAACTATGTGGTTGTAAAACAAAAACTATGTGTTTCTCAACTGTCTCTAGTCATGAGTGTTACATATTCTTGTTAGTCCTTTGTGCTTGAGCAGAATGTAAAGGATAGATCATCCTACCTAATTCAAACCCCAAATTCAAAAGTGTCTTCGACATATGTTGGATTGGCACAATGATTCTAATTCGACCAAAAGAGTGCATCTACCTCCCACTAATCTCGCATTAGAATAGTCAAGAAGTGACAATCCTAATCTACACTACGAGGGGCATCATCCTACCCCTATGAATGAACTAGTTAAACCGATAATTCCATCTATGTATTGGATGGATAAGGTTTTATCCAATCCAATACCATCAAATAGAGGAAATCTTTAATATGTACCCTCCACCCTTGTCGGAAATATATGAGGAATCAAGTTACAAAAAGAACATATTAGCATGAATTTGGATAAGTGGGAGGTTGCCTTGGATGGTTATGTCATAGGCCTTCAACCTTCACTAGGATAAATTGTAACCTTTGTTAAGAGTTAATGGGGGTAATATTGCTATGCCTGGTATTTTCCTTTATGAAGTGGGATTCATCATATTCAAATTCTAGATTCCCATAGATCGTTATAGAATTGAAGCTTGTAACTTATGGACCTTCATGAACCCTAATGCAATGGCATAGAAAATCCAATTTGTGAAGGAAAAAATTCCAATTTCAATTTCCACCCTTATGGTTCAAGTTGATAAATATTCCTCTATAGTATTAGGATCTTTATTCTCTAAGATGCATTACTAGTGATGTGGTAAGACCTTTGCAAACTAATAGACTCACCCTTTTTGGATATTATTTATCCTATCCTTAGTTGTTCGTTGAATTTGATGTTACAAAAAAAAAGTGTTAAATATGTGGAATTACAAGACCCTGATGGAGAAATTTTAATATAGCAAATGCAATATGAATAAAGACCATCATATTGTACTGTCTGTGATATTTTGGAACACTCCCTCAAATATAACCCTAAGACAAAATATAAATGTGTTTTCCAACATATTCTCTAGTAGCCCAGCCAAACCATGAATAAAACTAACCCTCACCAACCTAGTAGTTATACTAAACAAATAACAAACATAATTATCAAAACCAAGTGATGCATAGTTGGTGGACTCCTATTAAACGTAAACAACCTTATGTTCCTATTGAGGTTGTAAGTACTTCTAACCCATTTCAAGTATTAGAAGATGAGTATGACAACTTGGAATAATGGAAGAAAACCTCAACACACTTAACCCACTTCATTCCCTCCTAGACAATGATAGTTGTGGTTAATGTCAGGGGTTTAAATGAACCCCATAAACAAAAATATATAAGGTATTAGTTGAGTAACAATAAAGTGTCTCTGGTGGGACTACTAGAAACAAGTATAAAAGTCAATAAACCAATGAGTATCTAAACTACATTCCATGCTGGGATTCCATAAATAACTATGACTCTCATCCTAATGGTAGATTTTGGTGCCTTTAGGATCCTCATCTATGGTCAATTAACCTCGTGACTTCTATATAACAATGTCTACTTGTGCATACATCATCACGCCTATATTTTTCTTCTTTTTACGTAGCTTAGGTTTATGCAAATAACACAGGAATTATGAAAATAACATAGGAACTGAAAGGAAAATTTTGTGGCAATGGTTAACTACTTACAACAACTTTTCCTCCCCTTAGATACTTACAGGCAACCTCAACGTTATCTTAGATCAATCAAAAAAAAATCCAAGGGCTCTCCCCCTCACCTATTTGACAACCACATTGCTAAAATTTGTTTAACACAACTATCAATGATTGATCTTGCATCCACTAATTCATTCTTCACCTGGTGCAATAACCAAATTGGTGAGGATAGGATCATGGTCAAACTTGAGAGGATAATGGGGAATTTCATGAGGTTTCAGTAATTCACTTCTTATTATGCTTTCTTCCAACTTGTTCCTGACTATTGTGATGGTATTTTAATCATGAAATAAATGAATGATCATCACAAGCTGAGGTTTAAGCATTTCAATATGCAATGCAAGAACCCTTTCTTTAGTCAAGTGGTTCAAAAAAATTGGGACACAACAAAATCCTCCTACCATACTACTAGGTTAAGGCATTACCTAAAAATTTTATGTCCAAAGCCAAGGCAGCTTAATAGAGATCATTTTAACTCTATCTCCAACCATGTCTCTCATCAAAAGGAAATAATTTACAAGATTCATAATGTTTTAGTTGAGGACCTTCATAATGTTTATCTCTAAATACTTAGATGCGAAGCTTGGAAAACCTATGACTACCTTTTAGAATGTGAAGAGCTTTTCCTCAAGTATAATTTGGTAGTTCATTAGCTCAACAATGCTAATAACAAATTTTTCTTTGCCTCAATGAAATCAAGATAGAATAAATATAGGGTACCTAAAATAATGAAAAAGGATGGTTATTGGGTTGTTGATCTAGCTGATATCTAAACACAATTCCAAGATGTTTATATCATTTTGTTAGGAGTTTATGCTAACTCTAGACTCAAAGTGGACCTAAATATTATCTAGGTGGGCCCTCATCTCTCTCAGCAATACCACTATGATCTTCAAAAGTCTATTAAAAAAAGAGGAAGTATAATTAGCTCTTAATTAGATTAGTGATACTAAAGTATCTAGCTTAGATGGCTACACTTCTTGCTTCATCAAGCAAGCTGGGTTCATTATGGGAGGGGATATTTGGCATATGGTAAATGCTATTTTTTTATCAAGTCATATCCCTAAATTTCTTAACCATAAAACCTTATCCATCCTTCTAAAAGTTACCAATCTAGAACAGGTAACACAATTTTGGCCCATTTCTCATTGTAATGTCCTTTATAAAACATCACAAACTTCCTCACAAAAAAGATTACAGCATAATCTATCTATTATTATTGATTCTTCTAAAGTGGCATCTATCAAGGGACAATCACTTGAAGAAAATGTCTTACTACCTTATGACCTTTTACATCATTATTAACATAAACATATCACACCTAGATATATGCTTCAAATTGATCTTGAAAAGGCCTAGGATTCTCTAAATTGGAAATTCCTAGAATAGGTGATGTTATCCCTCAACTTCTCGCCCCATTTTGTGTGCATTGTGATGGGTTGTGTACATGGATTTAGTTATTCCATTCTTCTTCATGGCACCTCTATTCCCCTTTTTGATGAAAAAATAGGGTTAAACCAAGGAGACCATCTTCCTTATTACATATCTATCATTGCCACAAAGTATTTCACACACATGCTAAGATCTCTTTGGAATAACTAGATTTCTTAAGGTCACCCACTCTATAAAAAAGGATGTATAATTAATCCTTCCTTTGCAGATGAAATATTACTATTTTTTGAGGTAATATCAACTCAATTATATGCTTAATGGAACAAATGCATATATTTAGTGAACTCTCGGGTCTTCACATGAATCCAAAAAAAAGTTCCTTATATTGGTGTGGTTTAAATGAGATGGCTAGAAGTGAAATTGTGAAGCTTACTTCCTTTCAAGTAGGAATTTTTCCATTCCTTTACCTAGGGATACCTGTGGTTGCAGATAAGATCATTACTCATCAACTCTAGGGACTCCTGGAAAAAATCACGCACAATGTTCAACATTAGATATTCTAATTTCTTTCTTATGTAGGTTGTCTTCAACTCATTACAAGCTTTATCTTTATAATTCAAATGTTTTGGTGCCAAATTATTCTCACCAAATCTCTTATCAAACACATAGTCTCTATATGCTCAACATACCTTTGGACAAGATACTGTAAAGTAAGTTGTAAGGCTCCAGTTGCATAGAACACTCGTTGTTTACCAAAGAAGGAAGATGTTTTTTCTATGATTAGCATAGAGACATGATGTATTACATCCCTTGGTAAACACTTGCTGAACTTAAAGGAAAATAAAGAAATGCCTTGAGTGCAATGGATCCATGGAAGGTACTTACATACTCAAATTTGGACAATGTGGAATTATCACAACAAGATTCTTGGACCAAAAGAAGTATATTTCACCTATAATCTTATTTGTTACCATTAACAACACTTACCTTGTTGAGGGAAAATACAACATTAACAAAATCTATATTATGATTCAAAAGAAGGACTCAAATAAACCATGGTGGAGGATTATTTGGAAGAACCTTGCAACACCTAAATGTCATTTCATAATGTGGCTTGTTGCACATGAAAGGTTGGCTACTAAGGATCATCTCTCAAATTTCCATCTTATCCCTAATACTACTTGTTTATTTTATCAAAAATTCTAAAGCTTCTCAGAACATCACTTTAGAATGTGATTATATGAGACCTTATGTAAAGATTCTTGCTCTCATAGGAAACTGGCATGTTGGATTGAGCAATTGGAAAAGGATCATAAAACTTGGAAATTATATGCATGGTCGAGCTAAAGCTAAGACTAAATTCTTGTGTGGTAGAAATATAATGGTGTTTCAACCAAAATTCATTCCAAACACATGTGTTTAGCTAACTTGATTTATCGGTTAGTCTAGAGAGAAAAAAGTTCAAGAGTCATGTTCATTATAGAGATGATTTTGTTTCTCATACTTGTACACAACTCTCTTTTGATTTAATGAAATTACAAATTTTCACAAAAAGAAGAATATGAAGAAGAAGAATAAGAAGAAGAAGAAGAAGAAGAAGAAGTAACTGGTTCTTACCCACTAAAAAAACTCTAAAAATTAAGGTGTTGATTAGCTACTACCAATCTCTAAGTAAATAGTACACAAGAAACCAACATGAGGAAAGTGGTACATGTAGGAAAATATCTCTAATTCTAGGTCATGTAAATAGAATTTATCATAAGCTAACCCTAATCATGTGTGTATGCTTTGATTCGAGTCATCAACCCTAACTACCATGCATTAGCAATCATGAGGCATTTATCATGGAATTTGAATCATAACTTGACAAAATGAAAATCCTAACAAAACCCTAGACATGTGGACATAAATCATTTAACATATTACCATGCACACACCTTAAATTTCAACAATTATATGTATGTATGCTTTGATTCGAGTCATCAACCCTAACTACCATGCATTAGCAATCATGAGGCATTTATCATGGAATTTGAATCATAACTTGACAAAAATGAAAATCCTAACAAAACCCTAGACATGTGGACATAAATCATTTAACATATTACCATGCACACAAATTAAATTTCAACAATTATATGTATCATCCCCTCAACATGTTATTGTTTTATCATTCATGTCATAATATATGAAAAGCATAAAATTATAGCATGATTATAGGTCTAAATAATCCAAGCATGCTTGCACATAAATTCTATCATCTTATGAGTGATTGGATTTACTTAATCCAAGCTTATACAAAAATAAATATTGTCCAAAGTCCTCAAGAATTACCTAGGAATTTAAAATCCAAACACATATGTATTAGAATATAATATTACACAACAATAATATAAAATCACTAAAATAATTTAAGGCTCACTAACCGGTCGAACAAGGTAAGAGGAAGCAAAAGAAAAACTTAACACCAAAGGAAGAAGCTTCGGTCAAGAAAGGGGATCTTAATTGTCTTAGCCAATGCTAGGGAGGCACAAATGGAAATAATGACTAGTGTTAGAGTGATACGAATGGTAGCAAAGGTGTGGAAAAAAAGGTAAGAAAAGGTAGAACAAAGGGTCAAAGAAGAGGAGAAGGGATTTGGTAAAAATGGGTACAGCACAAAAAGGGGAAACTTTGGCCAAATGATTGAAGGTGGAAGAGGTTGGCTTTGGTGGGTTAAGGTGTAGGTTAGGGTTTTTTTGGCAAGATTTTCCGAAGGTGAAGGGGGAGGAATGGCTAGGTCAGCGGGTGGTGTGGTAGTTGATTTGATGGGGAGAGCTGAAGGCAAAAGAAGGGGAAAGTTGCACAAGGGAGATGATTTGTGTGTGGATGATGGGGATGTTGCCGCAAGGGTTGACAGTGTAGGGTGTGGGGGATCAGTGATGGTGGGCAGTGGAATGGTAAAGAGGCCGGTGGGGGTTGATGTTGCAGCAAATAAAAGTGATGGTGTAAGGAATAAACGATGGGGAATAATAGTGTGGAAAATTTTAGTGATCAAGGGAGCTGAGGGAAAGTAGAAGAAGTGTAGGTTTCTCGAGACTTTGGCACAACACAAGAGGGAGAGGAGAAATTTTATAATGGGAATCCAAGTGTTATGATTAGGCATGATTGTAAATAGTATACTATAAAATATTTAGCATGTGTCTGATATATTATTTGATCAATAATAAAATCATGTGTTTTTTTTAGAATGATTTACGTATGCCTTCCTAAGTTTTTGTTAGAGCTTGAAGCCCTACGACATTATAATGTAATTTACCATGATAAGTGTATCATGATTATCTTTACATAGTAACTAGGGTTGAAATAAATAGTATAAAGCATGCACGCATGATTAGGGTTAGTATGCAATAATTGTTAGTCATATGTTCTAGAGTTGAGGTATTTCCCTACCTACACCATGATGTTAATTACTCTATTGAATGACATATTATGCTATAGATTTATACATATGTGTTACATGGAATATATGCCATACAAGAAATGTATGGTTAAGGCTGTAGATGTAACTCACTAAATGCATGAAAGGTGGAAAATATAGTCAGTGGCTAAGGTGTAATGATTATTCACATGCTAAAATATCATGAATAATTATCTTTTAGCATTTTCATGACAAAATGCTTGTAATAATGTTTTCTGGTACGAAATTGAATAAAATAGTAAAATTAGGGTTTGTGGGCATTTTGGTCATTTCGACTTAATACACCTTTTATGAATAATTGGACATGCCCTTAGGGTTTACCTTAATAATTAGAAATAGAGGAAAATGGCTAAGTATGAAATGAAAATTTCTATGAAATGTCTGATATCTATAGTCACCCTATAAAATACTAATACTTAAAGGAGAAGACCTTTGAGTTTAGGAATGGTTTCTCTCTATGGGTAGCTATGCTGCAGATGAGGTAAGAGCCCTCGGTTTGTTTGGCTTCATTGGCGTGTCAGTCATGCCCCAATAAGGCTCTAGTCTATTCTATAGGTGATCTACAAACCCTATAGGGGGTATCGATACTTAAGGATTAGGTGACCTAGGTGTGGAGGGTATTGTGTCACCTTGTGCACTAGTATGACCAGAGTGCTATTATGCTTCCGGGTTGGATGGTTGGAGGACACTGTATTGTATTGTGCACCAGTATAGCTTGTGCACTTTTATATCTCCAAGTTATTATTGTATCCCCCCTCGAGTAACTACAATTGGAAACACTTAATGTGTGAAAATAATAATGGGTTGTTATGGATTACTGTTTTGGTAGTTGCCTTTGTGTGCTACATGTTTTGGTATGTGGTTTGGTAGTTACCTTAATGCCCTACCTTGATATTTGAAGCTTCAATAATGGGTTGTTCTGGATTACTATTTTGATAGTTGTCATTGTGCACTACATGTTTTGGTATGTGTTTTGGTAGTTACCTTAGTGCATTACCTTGATATTTGAGCTTCTTTTGATTTTATCAGTTGTAACCATTTAAATGATCGTATGCCTTCCATGGTATACGTATGATATGTTCTTATATTATGCCTCATGTGGCCTTACATGTTAGGTTTGGTGTAATGGTTTACTTAGTACCGTAGTACTAACCGGTTCCATTTCACGGTCCCCTACCTATTCAATGGGCAGTGATAACCTTACAGGAGTACTTTGAAGGTTCAAATTGATGGCTTCTAGTAGAGGGTTGAGAGTTATGACTATCCTGTGTTTTCCTCGGCATCTTTTTATCCAGATATTTCATGGACTCTTAACTTCCTTATTATTTCCATTTTTGTTATATTGCAACTCTTTACCTGATCTTTTTGTACTTATCAGAACAATGTAATATGTAATGAATTTGCTAACTTGTCTTCATTATAAATGTTATTTAAGTAAATTAATGATTTATCCTTAGCACTTAGTATAAGGATGGTAGAGGATGCCAGACTTATACTGAGTATGGCGGTAACACCCATTACTTTTGTAATTAACACTTCCACAAAATAAAATTTTTAAGTAGTAAAAATTAGGGGCGTTACACTAATGCTATGAAATTTAGAGATGTTTTTGGTAGGATGGGTCTCCCTGTAGAGTTGATACATGATATTGATGTTGTTTGGCCCCTTTCTAGTGTTGATTAGGATAAAAATGAACACCTTGTTATTTTCTTAAAGGAGTGTTTTAACTTGAATATCAAGGTATCTAGTTCATTGTATGTAGCCAACAATCTTTTTTCTCTAATATTGTTTATAAGTTTGATTTATTGAATAAATGGATCATAGATGTGAATGATGAATTTAGAAACATGACGCTTCAAATGAAAGGTAGGTTGGTGACATAGAGAAGATAAACATGTTAGTATTCTTGGGTGTCATGTTAGATCCAAATTTAAGGTATTTAGGAATGAAAATTACTTTTTGTACAACGTATGGTGAAGAATTAGGGGAGAGATTGGATGGAAAAATCAATAAAGTTGATATTGTTTTGTTTGATGATTATAGAAAGAAGTATGATTTATTTATAATTGATAAAATTTCTTGTCCATGTTTTGATCCTCTTACTAGTAATGATAGTGTTGGTGCTATTAGATAAACTATCTTAGAGAAAGTGATGAGGATGGATGAAGTATATCGTAGTATAACGAAGTTTGAGAGGTTTTTGGAAGAGAAGAAGACAAGACATGAAGAAAATATATTTCTTGATGTGGTGGAAAAGGCAAGACCTTAGATATCCAATCCTTTCACATATGACATGTGATGTTATTATTGTACCAATATCTATATTTCCATCATAATCTATTTTTAGTGCCTATGGGCATTACTTGGATCAATTTATTAGCTCTCTTACACCAAAGGATGTGCTTCCTTTATATTAATACACTTATTTATTTAATCTAACAATGCAATTGTATTTTATTTACTTTTAATTTTTTTTTGGGAATTAAGAACGTACAAGCTTTTATATGTTCTCAAGACTCGAGAGAAAAATACAAGGGAAAAAGTTGATGTAGATCAAGCTTTGGATAATTTGGAGGAAATTGAAAAAGGTAATAATCAATTGAGATTTATTTATTTACTTTATTTGATTAGTTTATTCTTTCTTTATACCGTTTAATTCTTTTATCAATTAGGCTTGATATAATATTGTTACTAACTACTAATTCATTTACATTTAAATTTGAACAAGTGTGGAAAACAAAGCTAATGAGGAGGCTAAGGTGGTATATGTTACTTGAAATAAATGATAGTGTTGAAGACTTTGTATTAACTTTTATATAAACTTTATTTTTATTTTATGTGGTAGATTTCTATTTCTATTTAGAGGACATTGTGGTTTTGTTGTATTGTTCTCATCCTCTATAGTTTATGTCATTATGTTATATTTTCTTTGTTTTATCTTATTATGTTTTCAAAACATAGATATTTCTCTTTGGAGGACATTATTATGGACAACTGGAAGATTTGTGTATGTGAAATTAGTCAATAAAATCTATGTTGATGAATGAATTTGGATGAAAATAAGGTTAAATTTCAAAGTTGGATTGAAACAGGTTTAGTTTCAAAATAAGGTCAAACATGGTCAATTTGAAAATAGGGTAAATCTAAAAACATGTTTGATCTAGGTTTGACCCATGTTTTATGTTCTTGATCCAGGTGTAGATCGTTTTGAAACCAATTAGAGTTCTGGGTTGTAATTTATATAAAAATGGGTCTTTAGGACTATCAAGTCTAAGTTTGGCCTCGTGCACATTCCTCTTTCTTTTTGCTTAGAAAATAGAATTAGGGCATGCTCTTTCAACTTCTCACTTTTAGCTCTTGCCATTTTTTTCAAATTTTCTGATGACAACCCTTAGGGATATTGGTAAGAATATAATTTCATTCTAAAAAATAACATTAATTTAGGGATGTAACTTTGTTCCCAACTTAGGTGTTATTTAGCATGTTTTAGCAAGTGTTAAGGAAGAGAGATTTGATATTTGAAGAAAAATTGTTGTTAAAAATCAACCTACAAAAGCACATATATTGATTTGAATATTGATCAATAGTTTTAGGAGAAATATTATCAAATGCTTAAAATTTAATAATTTTCTATGCCTATAATTGTTATCAAAAGTACCAAACCAAACATACTAACCCTACATACACACCCACTCCTTACTTTGACTTTTTTTTCTCTTAATTTAACTCATCCCTCCCCTCACTACCATTCCCTATGTTCTAATTAATCAACCTTTCCCATCTACTTAAATTGAGATTCCCCCAACCCAAATTCCTCTTCATCGAGCTTTCCTCTCCTAATTCTCAATGCTTCCTCTTCATTGAGCTTCCCTCACCTAAACTTAAAATTTAAGTTTACCAATATTAATTTTCAAACTCAAGTTAAATGAATCAATACAAAAATCTATAAATTTCAAATTAATTTATCACCTTATTCATATCTTAAAATGATTTTCTCTTAGATAAGGGGGTCTTTTGGCTCATGATTGATTTTTGTGGTTCGATCCTATTTTGATTCAAGTTCCATATTTTGATTCATTCATTTGATCTAAAAAAAACAAATTCTGATGGAAACCGGTTAGGGTTTCGCAAAGGATCGAAGATTTAATCGAGCGCAACGTTCGATTTCCGCCGGTACAACCTAAGGAAAAACTTTCCAAAGGAAGAACCACAATTTCAGAAGCACAATTGATTCAATGGCAACTGAATTTAGAAGGTGAATGATCAAGATCGATCGAGAAGAGAACGAGACAGAAGCAGAGAAGAAGCGAATGAGAGAATCGCCAAGAGAGAGAAGGAGTCGAGAGAGATCGAGAAATATCCTGAACTTTATTTCTGTCAAAACGGTATCTATGTGTATTACAGAGTATCAGCCTATTTATATGTACACAGAAACCGTATGATACAACAATACATACGAACGATACAGCCTTTATGGACGGGCGATACGATCTGTTTGGGCCAAAAATATAAGGTGTCGAACAGCCCAAACCAACAACACCAACGTAGAGTGTCGTCCAACTAGCCATCATAAAAAAAAATGACCCAATAATACAATTAAGCTTAAGGCTTAATTTCCCATTAGCTACAACACTATAGCTAATCATGGTCATTAAGGATTGATTAATCCACAATCCAACTAGTCCCATTTAAGGACCGGGTGGTGGATTATACAACCGTCCTAATTCCCATTAGCCCATTCCGACCGGCGAATGCATCAAATTCTCTCATATCTAGGTGCTAATGTAGGATCATACCCTATAATTATAAGGTTCTCTATGGAAGGTCTTATAGAGTGCCCTATAGGTGGGAAACTATACCCTACAATAAATTGTATACCTTTATGAAGGGATAGTATATAGTTATATTGAACAATCTCACACTAAATATTCTAGCACGCATAAGATAAATCATAATCTTAGAAGATCAAACTCTATCTAATCTCAACTAATATCCGAACAAGCTCCTTAATCATTAACTCAACAAATTAGATAATAACTAAGTTCTATTCATGACACTTTTCATATACATAGTAAGTTATGAATATTGACCAAATAAAATCCTACCAAACTTTATATTAGATAAACTAACAACCTATGATAAGATAATCCAAACCATAAGATAAATTAACTCAATAACTAAGAAAATAATAATTAACTAACTAAATCTTCCTTGATAAGGGCCGACGCTAAGGCTTAGTGTCCTCTTACAGGCCATATTATCCTATCCCGAGGGTATACTATTCCTTCACTTGTAAGGCATAGTGTCCCTCCCTTAAGATCATCTATACCAACCATAAGGCACTCCATAGGACCTTTCATAGAGTACCCTCTAAATTCAGAACATGTTTCAACATCATTCTCCCATTATTGAGAATAATTTTCCCATAAGTTAATGAATTGAGTATTTCTCTGATTAAAACTCTATGCAAATTTTATTATTTTATGTTTACATAATCTATATCAGTCATGAACTAGATATCTCTCAAAATTATCTTATCTATGTGATTGACAATATATGAACATCTTAATTATTTTCTATATGAGCTTAATCGAGAGTAATTTGTGAGTGTTTTAAATACCCACATTCATATGCCATATTTATATACCTTACTTGTCACCACCACATATTACCATCTTTCATCATGTTTTCCTATATACATCGACCATCTTTGTTTTGTTTTACCATAATTTATCCTAAAAATCCATAATTTAGTGTTGAGTGTTTTCGTTATACGTCAAGTGTGTTTGGGTTCATGGTTGATTTGTGTGATTCAATCTAGTTTCAATTTACATTCTACATTTTGATTCATTCATTCTTCAACATGGAAATGATCTTCTCTTAAATTTTCTTGAGATCTTCAAGTTCTTAGATTTAAAGTTCTAGATCTGATCTCTGTAAGTTCCAAATTTTGATCCGTTCATTATTCAATCTGTTCACTCTAGTCAGAAGCTATATATTTTTCTCTTCGAGTTGATGTTTTACTTTAACTCATATGTATGAAGCATAAATTTTAGATATTTTTCTCTGGATATTTTTGTTTTACTTTAATTCATATCTATAAGGATCAATTTGATTATGAAAACTTGTGTGTTGACATTTCAATCTAAACTACCATGAAGTGTATGATATATAGTTGGATTTAGAACTATGAGGGTTCAACTCCCTCACACTTTATAACAACTTTGTGGTGTGTTGCTTGTTGGGTATCATTTTATGTAAAAATCACCAATACTTTTAACAATGGTTCTATGAAAAACCATAATCAAAACTAATTTTTGATAACAATTTTTGCACACAACTATTTAAAAAGGTCCAAATCATACCTTCCTCGGTGTGTTTTTTTGGAGCTTTTTTTATGATGGTTTTGGAACCTTTAATAAAGCATCTATAATGGGTGGCTTAACAATGCCTAAAATAACTATTATTAAATAGTTTTT
Organism: Tamarix austromongolica; assembly: GCA_039764185.1. Lineage (NCBI taxonomy): Eukaryota > Viridiplantae > Streptophyta > Magnoliopsida > Caryophyllales > Tamaricaceae > Tamarix > Tamarix austromongolica. The sequence continues at coordinate 83,884,874 of CM077818.1, read as the reverse complement.
TTGTGGTAGTAATTATATATAGGTTCTTGTGTTTTTTACTAAGGGTTGTTTTGGGTTTTGGGTAGGTTTTTGTCTCTTGTATGTCTATATACCATCTCTTAATTATCATAAAAACACTTCCTTTAATTTAATACAGTTTATCAAAGATTTTCATTTAAAGAAAATTTCTATTTATTTTTAAAATTATTAAGTGTATCGATGAGGGACTAAAAAAAAAGAACCATCTAACACTTTCGTATAACTAGAGTTGGCAATTAGGTGGGATCAGTCAATTCGAGTTCAGGTTCATATTGACTCAAGTTATTTATCTTCATGGGTTACGTTTGAAACAATCTCAAATTGAGATGAGTTAGGGTCATCCTAGATTATTCAACTAACTTGAATTGAGTAAAGTTGAGGTTAAGTAGTTTGGGTTCATGTAATTTCAAATAATTATGCATTTTGGATCAAATTTAGTTTGAGTTTGAGTCATCTTGTGTTCAGGTAAGTGCGGGTTAATTTATCTTTTGGGTCATATTTGGGTTTGAATAAGTTTAGTTTTTTTTTTATCATTTATTTCATGTACAATTTGAATTCAACTAAAGATAGGATATTTTTCATTTTCATAAGGTGATCAAGTCAGGATATTTTGACCTTAGATTATTTCATATTATTTTATCTTCTTTTTGGTACATTTTAGCTTGTCTCAATTTAGTTTATTCGTGTTGAATTGATTATTCTTTTTTCTTTATTTCATCTGTCTGAATGATGGGTCAGGCTATTTCAAATTTGTTTAGAGTGTATTTACTTTTATAAAACTATTTTTAATCTCTAGTTTTTAATGGAGGTTGTGAAGATAAGTCTCCATGTAAAATTGAGATAATGTAATCATGAAATTAATTTATGTGTTATAAAAATAAAAGGAATGTTCATTTACTTTTCAATTGAAAATGTTGATGATTATGATGACGACGACGCAGCCGACAATGATGAATAACAACAGCAGCAGTAATAGTAGTAGTAGTAGATTAATAATTATAATAATATAATATAATAATTATAACAATATATTAATCACAAAATTAACACTAGTTCAAGTAATATCAATAGTAATAGTAACTAATAATGATAATAATATATTTCATATAACTATTAGATCTTGGATAGTCATTAAGTTAGGTCAGATATATTTTGGATTCATATTATCTTTGGTCGTATTGAATCTCGAGTGAGTATCAGGTCAAATTAGATAGACTTTGAGTTCATAATTTTGTAGGTCATATCAAATTTTCGATAAGTATCAAATTAGGTTGAATATTTTTTGTGTCATAACCTTCTTTTGGGTAAAAGTTGGATAAATTTAAAAACTATTTTTCCAAAAGCTGTAGTTGTATACCAGTGTATCTTATAAGTTCTACCTTGGCTAACATAAAGTCCTACACCTAGAAACTCGTCTAAATTTCAAGGCCATGATGTTTCTCATGCTCTTTGGATTAGTTCATTTAATACGTCAAACTTGCACGCCCATAACATGAGAAACACGTATTGAAAACTTAATTATTAGTCACCATCAAAACAAAGTTTCATTTTCGTCACAACATCACTATCACAATTTGTGTAAAGATAAAGGTGCGTGGAGGGCTATCATTCTTTTTGTGATTGAGGTGTTCATTTGGCTTACCACTATAGTTAAATATCAATACACACGACAAATTGGTGAAATTTTGTTGTCATTCTAAACTAAATTTGTGATGTGTGGCAAAGACCAAGCAAGTGTGAAACACATGTTTATGTATTGTTTTGCAGCCAAATATTTGTGGTTTAGATGGTTAGAGACCCAGGACGTGTTCGCTTGATCTTTCTAAAGATTGTCTTTGATAGCTTCTTTCAATGGAAAAGTTTATTTCATGATAATTTTTAGCAATGTTTGGCACTCAGTGTTTCATACAATATTTATCTATTGCAAATGAACAGAATGCAAGGATTTTACACATAAAGAGCAAACTAGATGAGGTTTGGCATATGATTATTCTAATAATTACTTGGTTGATTAACCATCTAAAAAAATTACTAGGCTGATTAAAGGATAAAATGCGAATTTCTTTTTGTTGATGAAATGAGTACAAATGCCTAGTACCTCTAGCGACTGCATCCAAAAGCTATTATGAGAAATCCAGGCCCTTCACCAATTTTGACCGCTCCCTCGCTCGTAATATTGAAATAACAAATAGATGTGCGCGCCAATGGTGATGAAAAACCACAAATTGCATCATGAATACTTTTCCAGTAAGCATGCCCGAAACGATGGCATATTTCTAATTTTAGAGACATATTTGTTAATAAAATATACATCTATTACAATATAAATACACATGTTTTTAAATAAAAATACACATCTTCCATAGCAAGTGTATACATCATTTAAGTGCATAGTAGAAAAAAAGTGTTATTTTTGTAATTTTTATGAACTTTGTTTTTTTTTTTATAAAAAGGATAGAAGATACACTTATTATTCAACAAAAATACACTTCTTGTTGAAAATAAATACACATTTTGGGATATATAATATGCATCGTTGAATACACACATTCTATTATGTAAATAGTTTAATATACATCCTTCAAGATTGAAATGCACAACTTCCGGAATATAAATATACAAATTAAAGAACAAGAATATACATTATCTAGGACAATAATAATCATCTTACAATATATGAATATACATCTTCTATAATATAAATATACATCATTTAGAACAATAAAACACAACTTTCAACATATAAATACACAAATCCTAGAATTCAAATACACATCTTTCAATACTATAACACATGTCTTTTAAAATTAGAATACACAACTTCTAAGATAAGAATATATATCTTACAATATATAGATGCACATCTTGAGCATGTAAAGACATAATTCTGATAACACAAATACATAGCATTTATGATTAGAATATACAACTTCCAGAATAAGACTAATATAAATACACATCATTTCTTGATCATCTAAAATATTAATACATATCTCATAAATTGCTTTGAGCCACTAGCACCATTATTTTAGGCCACATTCCAATCATGAATATGAATTTCCAACCACCTTCCAATTTTTGATAGCTACCTCAAACCAGCCATTACTTCTTTTATTTTCAATGTGCTCCGCCTCATTCCTTTAGTATTTCCATATTTTATTATTATTATTATTATTATTATTATTATTATTATTATTATTATTATTATTATTATTATTATTATAACCTCCGGCTTCTGCAAGTAACTAGTGTTTCAAAAGATTTTATGAAAAATCCTCCATAACCAAACAAACCATTAAAGTGGAGCCTCACTAAGAGATAAGATGTCATGTATCTACTCAAGACTTAAATTACTAGTACCACGGTATACTACCACTGCTAATAATACTAAACATTAAATCAACAACCATACCATAATCAAATTCCGAAATCTTGATGCAGCAGACTAGGAATATAAACGGGGCAGATTTTATCCGAAATCTAATAGATATTTAAACGGATATGGATAAACTGATATGGAGGATGAGAAAAAATACCCATAAGATTCGGGTATGGATATGGGTATGGATATCCATACCCGTACCCGTAACCATATCCGTCTCTATATCTATACCCATTTATCCAATATATAATTATCTTTTTACCTTTAATTTTAAAATAAATATAGTATAAATTAAGGTTAACATTGTCATTTAACTTGAGTCTAAATGGATTTATCTGTTGGATAATGGATTTATTCGCTTGATAACATCCATTAACGGATAAAATAATAATCCGTCAGGTAACAGATATCCAACGAATATGGATATGGATGTGTTAGTGAATATCCGTTCAGGTACGGATACCGATATAGATACAAATTTTTTTATTGGATACGAATATGAATACAAATATATATATCATGAACCCGCCGCATTTATATCTCTTCAAATTTAAGGAACGGAGCACATTGGAGTGGCACACAAGACATGCGCTGAGCAGCAAATTTTATTTAAAAATATACTCAAATGCCGCATTAGGGCTGTTTCCACTAAGTACGGTAAAAACGGTTCTACGGTGCAACGACTGGTGAAAAACAACTGCTGTGTGTCATCATAGTGACCCTAGGTTTATGGTATGGTATCTTTTAGATTTATGTTTTCCAATTTGCCATATCCGTTAGTTGTGCGAGCTATATCCGTCTTGCACTTTCTCTATCTTGTAATGTGGCGGTGGTTATCCCCTCTCTTTCCTCTTATAATTAAAACCGACTCGAGCAATGCATGCAGTTGAGTGGATGTAAAGCAATGGAGGAGCTCCTTGGAGGAATTATTTCCAACTCAACTTTATTAGAATATTAAATGCAGTTGGCATGATCTTGAGCTTGTGCACAGAAGTTGGAAGATTAAAAAGTGGCGGATGCTTAAGAAAGTTAGCAAACGAGACTCTGAATTTGGGAATATGGACTTTGTAACTTGGTTGTACTTATAATTTTTATTATTTCTCACCTTGGGTGGCCTTAAGCACAAAAATGTTGGGAGCCTAAATTTAAATTCAAACTTAAATTCAAGTTCTAAAAAAATGCATATTAGTGCATTAATTTATTTATTTTATTAATAATTGAATTAACAATAATAAAAATGAAAAGAAAATTATGATACATGAAGTATAATAAATTTATTACTATAATAATAATAATGAATAGTGGCTCTTTTCTTCTCTTTCTTGAAGATAAGAGGAAACGTTCGGCCATAATGCTATCTTAGATTAATTGATTATGTGCTTCATTTTGAATGCTGGATGGCTCTTGTATTTTAAGACTTCAATTAGGTGGACGATGGTAGCTTTAGAAGGAATTTTACTTTAAGAAAAACTTCGTAAAAAAAAAAAGCCTAAGAAAAAAAAAAAACTTCACAATCTGTTTTTTACCGTAATTTTTCTTCTGGAGCTACTTAAGCGAAACGTATCCTAAATGTTTGCTGGTTCGGTACTACTACGTGAATCATCAAATATTTTAAAAGCCGCCACATTTTTTGTTTTACCTCCGAGCTCAGTCAACAGGTGATAACAGTGAAGGATTCTACCATAACGTGATCTGTGGATTGCGGAGTACCAACATGTTTATTTCATACGGAAAATTCAGCCATTAGGGTTTCTAGATGTCACTGTCGCACGTAGCAAGAATCCCAACATCTAAAAACTCATTTCAAAGCCTGACAGTATCAGAAACCATACTGTGAACAAAGCAATCGTATGTTGACCACAAAGCTACAACTACGACAAATCGACATTGATCTAATAGCTTAAACCCCGCCAAAATCTTATACCTTATGCCCATGTCTAAACAATATGACAGCCAGTATCATTCATTAGGTAAGCAATTATTCGTTGACATATGAACCAGTGTATTAATGACCTGCCTCGCTAGCAGTTATAATTTTTATATATAAATATATACGACTCATATGGTGCGTGTGGATGCGAGTACCATGGAGTATCCACGAAATAACAATCACCATAAAATTATTATACACTGCCAAACAAAAGAGACATTTGAATGTCAAATATGTGGTACCTAAGATCTAGCTTTAACCTTTAAACTCTAACTATATTCTTAGCATTACCTTTTTTTTTTTTTAATATAACTAGATTGTGACCACATGTAATGCACAAAGTATTGTGTCAATTAATACTTATACTATCAATACTTATACGAGTTTTTCTATCCATGGGAAAATGAATAATATAAGATTATGCATTATATACAAAGAAAATATGTTAAATTACTCTATATCACTTTACTTGTCATGTAGACTTTTGAATTCAAATATAATAAATTTTGACCATTAATTATTTGTATGATAAATTGATTTCTAATTCAAAAATATTTGTATCTAATTTATATTGAATATATATGTATATATTGTACAATCAATAATAACAAAAATTAAATGCCAAACTTTGCTATATTCGAAACCAAAAATAAAACCGTGGCAATATAGTGGAACAGATAGAATAATTATGATAAAATTTATCGAATAGAACTATAACCTTTCATCACAATATTCTAAATAATATTGAATCTAATTCCAAATAATTATTTAAGTAATTCCTATATATGTTTTTAGATAACTTTCCATATATATATCCACACACTGCATGTGAATTTAAGCTATTATAAATATGGCAACTACACTTGAACGTGTAAATTTTGAATTTTTCATATGTATTTATATATAGTGAAGCACAAAATATAATACCCCATTTCTTTAACACTAATTGCCTTCAGTAATTAGCATTTTTAATCATCATAAATTTTTATAATCCCATTTATTCACGACTTTCAATCCATTTGTCCATTCCTTTAGAATCATTAAATAACAAAAAAATGTTTACATGATTAGGTAATTTTTATTTTTGATTTCACCTGTTTTAATTCATTTGATCTCTAATTTTTTTATGCTAATTTTTTTTATATTTTTTGGTTTTAAAATATTTTCCAAACATTTCCCTAATTTTTCATATTTTTGGGTTTTATTTTCTAGTTTTACAATAAATACGCTTTAGTTGATTTTCTTTACATGTTAATTTCCTAATATTAATTGTAATAAACCTCCTAACTGCCCATTGGATCCTCACCAAACTTCTAACTAGATGTATTTTACTTTCTCTCTACCAGAAATCTAGTTGAAAGTACAGTAATCATAACCTCTTACACATTCTTCCATAATTTCCTTCATTTAGTTATTAAGCCAACTACCCACTTCTCCTCTACTAACTTTATGCCATTTTTGGCTAGTGAGGAGAGATATTTTTGTGCCTAAAACCTTCCATATAAACTAAACACACCCTACTCCTCTTTTGTAAATTTTTGCTATGTCTTTTTCTCTCATTTCTTTTTTCTCTTGGCTCTCAATTCTCTTTGATTTTCAACCCGATATTTGTTAGTTTTTCTTCTACTTATTTACTTGTTTTAAATCTCTTTCATGCTCACCTCAAATTAGCATTTTTCTTTTTGCGTTTGTTTTCTTTGTTGTTTTCTCCTTCTTCCCCCTTTTTTTAGCTGCTAGAAAACTAGTAACATTATTGCATTTTCTATTGTGTTTTTGCTTCTTGGTTCTACTTCTTTACTTTAATTTGCCTTGTTTATAATCCTATAATACCTACCTTTCTTTATCAATCTCATTTCTCCTTTGATTCCTCAACATTTTCTTATTCTCTTCCCCTCTTCTTGCTATAAAGTTTTTTAGTGTTGTTGTCCTTGTGACCAAATTTTGGCTTTTTTATCCTCTTATTTTCTTCTTCTTTTATTTCCTAACTTACTTTAAATTAGCTCCTTAACATTTAATCTAAGTATTATGGTTGATACTTCAGTAAAAGGTGGGAATAATCTTGGCTTATCCTTACATTAAGCTAGTTTGCATTTGCAAGACAAGGGTTATTTCTCTTTTATCACACTTTTCTTTCATTATTTCATTTGTTGTAATTTATACTCCATAAGCTTACATTTCTTATTTTTGTGAAGGTGATCAAGTAGGATCCTAGATGGTGTGCTTAGCCATTTTCTTTTCCTTCTTTATAGCATGGGCGAATAGGATTATTTGTGCTAAGTGATTATTTATTCAAATTATAACCATGTTGTTATACTTAGTTTAATAAAAGTATGGTGTTTTAAGTGTTACACATGTTACCATAAAATGTTATAATTTTATGTGAGAAATGTCTTGTCAGGTTTATTATGAAAAATGTGTTAATTTATGAGATTTAGGGTTTTTGATCATGATAGTATCATATTCTTATGCTGTATTTTATTTTATTTTTAAGCATGATTTTATGTTTATATGTGTGTGTATGCTTAATATTTATTATCATGAAGTTTAAATGAAAAAATGACAAAATTTTCCTATTTACTTGTTCTCAACCTTAGGCCTTTTGTGGGGTATTTATTTGGTTTAATTTTTATTAATTGTGTCATTATATGTGTTTTATTATTTATTAGATTGTGTGTGAATTTGAGTTAATGTGGGAGAGTTATGATTTTATAGATTATCTTAGGGTTTTGGCCTAAAAGATAAAAGTGTCATTTTAATAAGTTTTGTGAACTATGGATTTACCATTATGTTTAGTAGATCCTTTACTTGAAATTTCATACATAATATGTTAGAAATTAGAGTTTTTTAGAATATATTATGAGCTTTAGATGTGATGGGGAGTTCAAGGGCATTTTGGTCCTTAAAAATTAGTTCTAGAGTTTTGGGTATAAAATGTATAGTTGTCGAGGAAAGAAGTTAAGTATAATTATTGTGTCCCTTGGGTTTAGTTTCACGAGTATGCATAAGAGTTTTTAAGTTTTTTAATCTATATATAAGTGTGAAGGGGTATTTTGGGTATTCCATGAGTATGGGATTGTTAGGATATGATATCAATATTTATTGCGTTAACCTAGATAGTGATTTGGGTAGGTGTGAATTTATATTACCATTAGGATACTATAGTGGCCATAGGGGTATAATCATCATTTTATGTGTTAGGAAGGTTAACCTAGATTTGATTATGGCTTGAGGTAATATAGGAGGTATTTCTGAGTTTATTCTTGATTTTGGTAAAGTAATGAGGTTATTTTAAAAATTTATGATACATGTTGAGATTAGGGCTTCAATAAGGATATTTTTATCTTCTAGTGCAATATTTGTTAAAATTGGTAAGATGTACTTTTATTATTAACCTTGTGCATGTTTGTTGACTTGTATTCAACTTTTAATTTTTTGTTGAGTTTTCCTCAACATTTGACTTCCCGTTAACTTTTTAACCACTAATATTTGAAATATAATAATGTTTTTTTTTATCTAAATGTATATGGGCCTTTTATGATATGGATAATATTGGGCCTTTGTGATATATGGTTGAGCATTGATCCCTTATAGATTTAGTGAGTAGATTAATAATAAACCTTAATAAAGGAATGAATATGATGGATGTATGATTTAGTGTTATTATTGTAGGCCTTATTTTATCTAGGTTAAATTTTCATATAAAACATTAATTACATAAAGTGAAAAAAAATAGGCTTGAGCTAACACTATAACACTCAAGGCTAGTTGTCTGAGCTAAAGTTGGTCTTTGTATCATTATGATACTTTTAATTATGCGATTTTAATTTCTTTAGTTCAAGTATTAGAGTAATATTTTATAGGAGTCTTGGGCTCTATCTAGTAGCTCTAGTATGTGTTGTACACTAGGTTAGTTGAGTCTTTATTATTAAGTTAATTAATAATTATTTAATGTGATCGCCATGATGGAATAGCTTAATTGAATGTTCTCGTTTAATTTATAGTTGTGGCCTTGGTGATATTTTGTATTCCATTAACTACTAATGCTTTTATAGTCATTGTGTTCGTATGATTTTCTAGGTGATTCTCATGTTATATCATATGTCTCTTAAACATGGTTTGTCTTCATATGTCTTATTGTATATTCATAATATGTCCCATCAACATATGTTTTATGATTAAGGTATTTCATGTAGCCATGGGTGTTTTACGATATCTCTTTAGAATAGATTATGTTAGTAGTATTTAATTGTATTGATGCTATTGTTTTATGGTCATTTCTCCTTCCTTTGAGCATATGATTCTCATGTGTATCTCATATCTTAATTTTAATCTTATTGTCTTGAGCCATGCTCACGCCAGAGTGTTTTCTTAGAATTTGAGAACAAAATATGGTAATTTATGTCCCTAGATTTTCTACATTCTCTTGTGGATTATCTTATTTCCACCATATGTTTCTCTCTTCTTCTTTATTATATTATCTATTTTAGGAGTTGAGCTCTGTATTAAATTGTTCTTATGTTATATTAGAATGTTATATGTTGTTTTATCTTTTTGCTAGTTTTAACTTGAGGTTTATATTCTTTGGTAATATCATATCTTCTAAGATTAAGGGTTTCCTACACCTAACATTTATGGATAAGTTATTTTTTATCCTTACAACCATCATAGATTTGGTATAAGAAGTGCCTTTTTTTTTATATTAGATACAATGGTAATGCCCTACTTGTTTATATTGAAGCTTCTATAAATGAATATTTTTTAGTGGTAAATTTTGAAGTGTTACAAAATTTATACTCAATATAGTTGACATCATAGAATAACATAGAGCTATCAAGAAATGCTATGTAGTTACTAATTTACACTAGCTTAATCATTATTATTAAAAGAAAATAAATATTTATTAAAGCATTATCTTGTTTGAAGAAGACAAGATTATTTTACGCTAAAATGAAATATAATTTTTATTAGACGAGGTGTAATATTATTTAATATTAACAAGTTTTCACTAAATAGAAAAACATGTTTAATTCATACTTAAGTTAACTTCCATATCTATTTATATCATAAATACTAAAATTATTTGTATATAATTTTATACATAAATTGTTATTTGAAAAGATATTAATGGATTATGCGTCATAGAGAATATGTTTTGTGGAATAATAACATTACTAATTCCTAATAATTTTCTTAGCATAGAGGGATGAGATGTTTGGTTTTGGCATGTTCCACATGATACAAACATATTTTGTGAAGAAAATTCCAAGTAACATGCAAAAAAAGGTATCCATAATGTTGTTTAATAGATAATTACAAAATAATTATTTAAACAGAAGAAAAAGTTGATTATATTAGTGAAATATTATTCCTTAATATATATATATATATATATATATATATATATATATATATATATATATTTCTATGAAGATATATGTACATAATAAATATCAAATCTACATAGCCATGAGAGCTTATCCCATTTAGTTCTAAAACTACTAGTTATCATAGCAATGGACTAGGGGCATTAGTACTCCCATCTATAACAACCACTTCATTACAAACTTGCCAAAATGCACAAGCAACTGAAATTATAGTATGAAAGATGTTGATTTTGTTTTTGTTCTGGGTAGATTTGAAAAAACATCCTTCAACATTTACATGGCATGGAATATCAAATCCAATCTATAACTCTAGTAAACATGTGACATGATACATGCCACTTAAATGGGAAGTGTCATTTTGGTCGAGCAATCCGACAAATGCCATTTTGGTCATGTAACTAAATAAGTAGGAACAACCAAATTTGAATGGGGATTGTACAACTATCCCTTGCAAATAATCACAACAATGTAATGCTAATTTACCACCGAAAAATTTGTAAAGAGGTAATGGTGGTAGAAAATACAGGTTAGTTAACTTATTAATTAGGGCATTATTTATCTATTTAATAATTTTTTAAAATATTATTTAGTTAATTAGCTTCCTTAATCATTAATACATTTGGTAGTATTTTATCCTTTATCTTATGATGTGTTTTCTCTTGTTAAGATTTTATTAGGATTTGATTATTATTATTATCATCTTAAGTTTTAATTAGTTACTATGCATGTTTATAGTGCCTTGAATATTAATTTAGCCATTAATAATTTTGATCTTATTTATTTAGTTATTTTATTAGTGAGGAAGTTACATGAAGAGATAAATGTTAGCATATAAATATTACATGTAGACTCATATTATTTTCTTATGGTAGACTTTGACTTTTAATAAAAATATATCTTCTTTGTGAGTTCTCTCTTATTTTATCAATTCCATGTAAGTGATAATTTAAGAAATTATTTTTTTTTTATAAATTATGTGTGAGTTAATATAGGAGTTATTTACTAAAGTATAATGTGTGTGTTCTTCATTATACTTTTTTTGAGAGTTATCTATATGAGACTTTTGAAGATAGTTTGAAAAAATTACTTTATGTATTTCTTCATTTATATCCCTACTCAATATTTGTTCATCATGAAATTTTTAACCTGAACTCCACCAATGAGGGTTATTAATATCATTATTTATCCACCAACAAGTCATTTACCAAATCATCAATTTCACCACACATCAATTCAATATCACACTACTACAAAAATTGGATACACTAAGGACCTTTTTTGTTTTTTTAACACATTAAGAGTTATCACAGTAAATATGTATATTATGATGGCATGCCATCAATATTGAGATATTTTGACAACCACACAAAATTACTAGATATCCTTCGTAATAGGTTTCCAACATCAATGATTGCCATTGCTATACTTATTTAATCTTATTATAGAAATTCAATAATTATTTCAAACTTATTTTTTGAAAAATTTAAAAAAATTGTGGTGATAAGTCATCGTAAAATATAATGTACAATGAAAACTTTAACAACATATTTTCTAAAAATATTATGAGGGAAAAGGAATCTGCAATGATGTGTCATTGTAATATGGCTACAAGTTGTTGTAATATACCTCTTCAAAATGACATCATATTATGTTTCTGTTGGGTACTAAAAAGACATTTCAATACAATAGAAGGGGTGTCATTGTAATAGCTTTAGGCACCAACTTTCCCCCTTATTAAAATTTCACTTCTAAAATTAGCCAAATAGGAATATGCAATGATCACTTTTGTAATATGGATGTCATCATAATATACCATTTAGTACAAATGTATTTAGTATTTTTGATGGTTACTACAATGACATGTCATTATAGTAGATTAGGATCATTATAATAGATATGGCCACAAATTTGGCATGCAAATTAGGGGAATAAGAACATGTAATGACTTGTCATCATGATATACGACATAAAAATAATGACATTCAATTTAATGAAAGAAAAATATGAAAACCTATAATCTTTTTATAATGCCCCTATCATCATAATACTTTTTTGTTATAAAAAAAACCTAAGAATGTTGTAAATATCATATTTACATATTGTGGACGTACAAGTTATGACCGTATTTTGTATTAAATCATAGGTTTAATACGTGCATTATTTCCATCAATTATAACAACTTCCCTCTTTATGACTATAGTCTCTTAACTCTATGTATCATTCACCTCATTTCATATTCTATAACTTATTCTCATAATTAATGTCATAAGTACAAGGATTATATATCTAGAATATGGTAGATTGTAAATAAAAGAGAGAACTCATACATATCAATGAGAATAAGAAGTTTCAATTCTCGCTTATTCTCTATATTTTTATATTATCTCTCTTTGAGTTTATCAATATTATAATATGTTATTAACACGTTTATGCTCTAGATGAAAACATTATATTTTTGTGTTAATCTCTTTTAGAATGTCGGGGTTGCTCATAAGCCAATGATCGTGGAGTTAATGTAGAGTTTGATCAGCGCTTAATAGAAGGGAGTGTTCTATATTCATTATTTATCATTTTAGATGCATATGATTATTATGTGTTACATACAACTAACCTACCATTTTTATTTATTATGTGAGATATCAATTTTTGTAGGCATATAAAAGGTCACATATGTAACATATCTTACAATCAAGAAAATTTCAAGAACATTGATATCCTATTTAATTTGAATTGATTAAATATTTTAAGGAGGATATATTATTATGGCTCTAGAATCGGTTCAGAATAAGGAAACCTTATTTTTATCTCCACCATTTCTTTATTTTTATGCTAATTCATATTGTTATCAATTTTAATTGTATATATTGAAAATATGTAATTTAATTTGATTGTATATATGATGATCTCCCTTTCAATTATGAGATGGATGGTAAAGATAAATGACAGTAGAAGGCTAAAAGTCTCCCGTTTAGTAAACTCAAATGGGATCCAATATGATCATTTGAATGATCAAAAGTGATGGATTAGCCGCCACATAGCCCATCACTATATATAAACCTCCATCACTTGAAGATGATGGAAATTCATCTAAGGTGGCAACATAAAGAAAACTATTTAAATTTGAATGTGATAGATTTACGGTCTCATCACCATAATGGATTAGCAGTCTCATCGTTCATCACTACAAACATATCTTAATACTTGCATTTGATTAGAGAATATAGTGCAAACCTCCATTACCCTAAGTTAATGGAGGGACACTAAAAGTAGTTAATTTTTTCCCATATACTCAAGTATAGATGGGTGATTGCACAAGTGTTGGTAGAAGTATGAAGCTCCCATCCAATTATGTCATTTACATGTATGCATCCGAGGTACAAAAGGATATGATACAATTGAGATGAAAGCTAAAAGATTTATCTAATGATTAAATGGTCCTAAAGACCATATGCATAATTCAATCCCAAAGATCAAATAATTAAAAGGTGATGAATACCTTATATGCAATTTAATCAAGGAGATCAAATAGTTGAAAGTTTTTCAAGACTTATGTAATATCGATAAATAATATCATATGGTATTAAATGACTTAAGTGTTTTTCAATTCAAACGATCGAACTATTTGGTGGTCTAGAAACCCCTACACTAATTATATTTATTCACTTTATGATTATGTAATTTTAATTCTTGCAATTTAGTTTCTGTAGTTTTAATTTTCACAATATTTAAAGTAATCGTTTTGATAACAAAGTAGTGATGAAGGCTTTATGTATAATTTTTCATTGATGTATTCATGAGACTATGCACTTACTTTGCAATTGGTAGTGTTTAAAACCTACCATAGTCAATTATCCTCTACCACCGCAATGGTTGGAGTATCTACAATAGTATCCCCATTATATTATAGTTAGAGACATTTGATAGTCGAAGCCTAGGGATTCCTTTCCAATAAGTAGTTTGATGGTTGAAACTTAAAGCTTCCCATTTATTTATTAGTGTAATGATTGAAATATGAATTTTTCCATTTGATATAAGTAATTTAATTATAGAGACTAAATGTTTATTGTGCCATACACTTGAATACAATCTAGAAAATCAATTTATTTGATTAAAATGCTATTGTACATTCTATTTTAAAGATGAATTTATAATTGACAAGAATGTACATGTATATGTAACTAATTTATTAAGCCTTTGTCTTCTTCTTTTATCTCATGTGGTACTTCTCCTTCCCCAAATCTACCATTGTTGCTCATCTTTTCGTAGTTATTTATCAACAATAGCATTTTTCTAACCATATGCTATTGCTAATTTTGTCTATTTGGCCTTCGTCCTCTTCTTTTGTCTCACATGGTACTTCTCCCTCCCTAAGTCTTCCTATTTCTTCTCCTAACCATATGTTATTGCTAATTTTTATTTTTCCTACGCACTTAGAAATTTTAAATTTTTGATATATATATTAGGAAAAGTTATCATACTTTTAGAGAAGTATGTTAGTATAATGTATGGTTTGTGCTATTGTTATTATGCTAGTATAAATAGTAGTAATATGTACTTATATAAGTTATTATTTGATTTAGATAACTATGTTAATAGTAAGTTAATATAATTAAAAAAATAGATAACTATGTGAGCAATAGCATAAAAGATTAATAAATAAGTTATTAGAATTAGGAAAAAATGAAATAAGTAAAACTGCATTATTAATAGGTATATAGTATTAAGAAAAAAAATAGATAAAATTATGCTAGTAATAAGTTAATAGAGATATTTTATTTTTAAAAAAATTAGATAAGTATGTTAGGAATAACTTAGTAGGATTAAAAAAAATAGGTTAATAGAATTGGAAAAAATTAAATACGTAAAATGTTGTTATTAATAAGTTAATAGTATTTATAAAAAAAATCAGATAAGTATTATTATCATTAGATGCCCTTAGGATAATATGGTCTTTTTAAAATGTGCCATGATATTTTATTCCAATAAGTATACCTAATATGTATTATTTATTATTGAGTATGGAAGTATTTGGTTTTTTAAGAGTTAGATATACATATTAGGGTTTTGTGTGCTAAACCTATGTAAGGGCAAAATGATCGTTTGTCATGTATGGTAATTTATATATACGCTAAAATATTTAATTATTTTATTTTAACATTTTCATGCTAAATTATTGAATACAATGAAATCATTTTTAAAATAGATAATAATGTGGTAATTATGGTCTTAGGGGAAATTTAGTCATTTTCAAACTAATAAGCCTAAATGTTATAAATTGAACCTAGGATGACCTTAGTAGATTATTAGGTTAACCTTAGTGTTGATTTTGATTATTGTGTCTTGAATAATTTGAAATGATAAAAAATAGTAAAGGAAATTAGATTTATTTGTGTATTATATGATGTTGTGGTTGCCTTAATAAAATATTAATATTTATTGTAAAAGATCTTGAGTTCAAGAATTGTGACTCTTTAGGGGTAGCTATCCTAAAGACATTGTTTATCCCACATTTTATTTTGGATTTTATTGTGTCTTAGTGTTGTAGCCAAACCTTGTATTTTACTCTATTTAGGTATAGGGACTTCTTAGAAGGTATGAATACATCTAGAATAGGTATCCTTGTTAATAGGGTATTGTGTTTCCTTTGTGTACCAATACGATCGGGGTATCTTAATGTTCTCGGGTTGATAGTCCGTAAGATATTGTGTTGCTTTTGTCAGCTGGTATGACTAGAGTACTTTAGTGTATTTCAGTTGCTATGGTCTCCCATCGATTAAATAAAAATTAAATCAATTATTATTGGTTTATAGTGATATTAGATTGATCGTTGGCAGTTGCCATTGTACCTACCCATGATCAATAGTTACCTTCATGTCCTACTTGTGGTTTGGTAGTTACCTTCGTGCCTTAAATATGGTTCAATAGTTGCCACCATTGCTTGTGGTTTGGTGGTTACTTTTTACTCTACCTATGGTGCTCTGGAATTCATTAGTATGGATGTTGAGTTTGTGAGATATATAGTGAATGTTATGGATATTGAGTTAAGAATGGTTATATATACTTCCTTTGGAAGGCATCCTTGGTGTGCTTGATTGTTAAGTTTCATTTTATAATTTAATTGAATTGGTATGAAGATCATGTGACATTGGTGTTATTTGTTGATCTATCATGGTTATTGTATTTAGTGATCCCATGTATATTTTAGTATATTTATATCATGTTTGCTTATTATACCTTCTATGTACTCCATTATGTTTAGTTTTATATAGTGGGTTATTCAGTTGTGTTGTACTGATGGGTTCCATGTCATGGTTTCCTTCATATTCAATGGGTATTTATGACTTTGAAGAATTGATTGTGATTTCAACTTGAAGGTTAATATTTTTTTTGTTGAGAGTTAGGATTATTAGGTTATTTGTTTTCTTTTGATTCATATATTCCTTAACTATTATGTCCCTTTAGTATTTCTTTTTATTAAATTTTGTAACTATTATCTAATCTTATATTATCATAATGATGTTAACCTATAATGTAATATCTTATGTGTCTTATAATAATGTTATTAATTTAAATGGAGTAATATTTTAGTCTTAACACCTAGTATAAGAATGATAGAGGAAACTAGACTTATACTAAGTGTGGCGATAACACCCTACTTTTTTTAGCATTTTCACTTCCATAATTAAATATTTAAAATGATTTTTTTTAATTATTAAAAATGGGGGTGCTCCAATGGTTACAACTTATTCCGTTTGTATCATAAGTGATATTAGATTCATAACTCATGATATAGGGGGAAAAACACAAAATAATGGCATGGTTATATATAGAGTCGACAATGAATGATATTATCAATAGATACATCAAATCATCAAGTTATCTTACTGACATGATTGCTATGTTTTTTTAGTCAAGTATAAGTAGTTTGGCACTAATATGAGGAAGAAAATAATCATATAAAAAATAATATTATCCGTTTTTGTAAGATGCAAGAGTGTCACAAGGTTGATCATTATATATTAAGATGCTAAGCAAGGCAAGTTTGATATGTTGATAATCTACTAAATAGTACTCATTGACAAGTCTAGAAAGTCAACCATTATCCCATTTGAGATTTGAATGAAAATGATCATGAGTAGATTGATATGGTTGATGGGGTTGACTCATTTACTATAAAATTAGATGTTCAAGACAATGGTTTCAATAACATAACTTTTCTATGTGTCAAAATGATACCCAAAATGACCAGGCTCCTAATAAGATCACACCTAACACCATAGATAATGTTGCCAATATGGATGAATATTATTCAAACTAATATAGTAAAGAATATGCTTGTAGTGATCAAGATAATACTTATAGTATTGATTAGTTTAGCTAGATGAGATCTTTTATGTTGTATTAATTATGGACTCACACTATCAATTTTAATATATTGTAATTTATCTACTTATGATTGTTATCATTTTATTGTTATTTTGATTGTCCATTTTTTTTAATCAAATATTGGTAGGTATAGCTTATGTTATGATGAAATATCATGGTGGGGATGAAAATAATGATCCCCTAACATTTATACCATATCCGATCTCAATTTGAGTCTAGTAATAACTTTTATTGTTATATATTAGATAATATTATAATAGTATATTTCATTTTTACTTATTAGGTTAACTAACATGATGCATGTTTCACCTCCAACATGCCTAACATATAAGAAAAGAAAACTATTAATATGCATGAGGAGTTTAAGAAAAACAATTACATCAAATTCTGCTTCTAGTGGTCGATGTTTGTTAAGGTATGCAGGCCCATTGGTTATATAAGTACATTGTTTACTAAACACTTGGTGAAAAATATTGGGAAGTTGATCCTAATTTACTACAATGATTAGGATCATATTCGACAAGAGGAAAAATATAGGATTTACCCTACTATTGAGGTAATAGTAAATTATAATTATCTTTTCATTTCTAATGCAGTTTCTCTATAAATAACTAATATGTAATTTTGTTATGTTTATGTAGAAATACTACAATCTGGATGAGTGGAAGGACTCACCACACTGGCTCAAGTATATGAAGGCATATGTAAATCATTTTGTAACACCTATCAAAGTATAAAGAACTAACTCAAGATTTGGTGCAAAAAAAAAAAACAACCTAAGAAGAAATCAACATAAATAGGAGATGAAGATTGGAATAAGCTTAAAAAAATTTTAGATTCTCTTAAACAAAAGGTAGTTGTATAAAATTATATATAAATATACCTAAAGTTTAATAATTTTGATTAAGTGTTATCAATATTTTTTGATGTTTAATGTGCAAAAGAAAAGTCTAACATAAATGCAATAAATAGAGGCCAATAGCAATATCCTAGCCTATATAGCTCATTATCAATCTCTTAATTCCACTACAAAAACAAAACATATATTTCATAGTTTTATTCATTGTTTATAATGGTGTTCATAAAATATCATTATTATTATTATGGTAAATAGGCTGACCCTAATACCTAAAAAAATCTTAGTAAGAACTTTCAAAGATATGCATTCCAACGATGGAAAATGGGCGAGTGAGGATGTAAAGAAGAAATGTATAAGTATATAATTCTTTCAAGGTATTAATAAGATATTTTATTTTTATTTTATTATTTTTATAGAATGAAATGGTGGAAAGGGAGGATAAGAGGATAGAGGAGGCTCGGGTGAAATCATTTGAGAGTGGATGTAGGTCTATTGATCCAATACAGATTAATGAAGCATAGATTATTTAGGATGTTTTTAGAAAATAACACAACCATGATTGATCTATAGGTAGATTGTTAAAGGGTTCTATGCCCACATCATCTTCAACACCAATTCCATTTTCACCATCTACCAATACAAACACTTTTGCACTTGATGAGAAATATGATAATTTAGCCAAAGGGGTTCAGTTTCATGGTAAAATGTTAAAGCATAAAAAAAAAAGCCATTAAGTTGTCAAATGTTATAGTATGAGACTTGGAACAATGACTTGTGGAGGAGTAGAAGGAGGAGGAGGATAAGGAGGAGGAGGAGTAGCCTATTAGGATAGGGGTGATGGTTTATCCTAGATTAGAAATGGCCATGTTTTATCAATGAATTTTACATTGAATACAATATTCATAATTTGAATGCTATTTATTTAATATTTTAAATTTTATTTATTTATTTTCTTACTATTAATTGATATTGGTATCAATGAAAATTGTGTTAATTAATAAATAACCAATTATTATAATAAAAAATCTAACATTAATTATAAATTTAAAAATAAAATATTGAATTAGATTCAATAAACATTCTAATGGCCTTTAAGGTTTTCACAATAGAATTACACAAAAAAAAATTCAAAATAATTTAATTTAGAGTTCAGAAAATATAGGTTGCCATAATAGACCTATATGTAGCTACATTAGGGTGACACAATTTTTAAATAATATATATATATATATATATATATATATATATATATATATATTAACTTGGCTTTCAATTACCATTGGGGTCATTGTAATATACCCAATTGACATCGCAAAAGAGAGTCACAAATATTTTTTTAAAAATTTATTTTTTCATTTGATAATGACGAGGTTGTCATAATTGACCCCATAATCATCATAATAGAATGATACAATTTTTTTTTGAAGTATGCTTTCAACAATGACGATTCATCATAATTGATGCCATAGTTGTCACAATAAAATGACACAAAAATTTAACAAAATATTAAATTTGGATTTCCCTAATTAATGTGTTGTAATATAACCCTACACCATTGTAATACATAATTTATAATTTTAAAATTAATGTTAAAATAATTATGAAATAGGAGAAAATAGTTGTTACAATTAGGTTATAGGGATGACTATGTTGTCGGAATAGGCCCCCTTTTCACTAATGACTTTGTGATGTATTAATATTAGGATTTTTAAAATGAAGCATTCATAACAAAAATTCTACAATAATGCCCTGACATCCCTTTTTTATGACAATTAAAACTTTTTATGATGAATAAGTCATCGTGATACCTAATATTTCTTTTAGTGTTAAAACTCAATTTTAAAGATCTTCTAAGAACATTAGCTATCCAAGAAGACTAATTGGTTCAAATTTTAGTCACGACCCATATTTTTGTTTCAAGATTAATATAATAATCGATTGTTAATTCAAGATTTGATCAATACCAATTCAACATTCATTAAATAAGTAAAATTTGAGGACAAATTTTTTTCAACATGGGTAGAATTATGTAGGAAGATTATTTTATGAATCACATTTAACAGATGTAAGAATTTAATTTAAAAAAAAACATTTACCTTAAAATTTTGATGTCATTATAAAAATTATTTAATAAAGAATCTAATGCATTTTTGCAGTCTCACATCTGAGTTTTCTATACAAAGTTATGTATGTTTTACCATACGTGTGTGAAGCTAAATTTATTATTTATAATTTTTTTAAGATATTATTTAGTTACTTAGCTTACTTAATCATTAAGAATTTAGGTAGGATTTTATCCTTTTATCTTATGATGTATTTTATGTTATTAAATTTTTTTATGATTTAATTGTTATTATATTAGTATTTAATTAGTTACTACTCATGTGAATAGTTCCATCAATAAATTTAAAATTATTTATTTAGTTATCTTATAAGTAAGAATGTTATATGAGGAGATTAATGTTGGCATATAGATTTCTCATATCAAGTCACATTATTTTCTCATGATGAAATTTGAGTCTTAATAAATTAATAAAAATGTGTTCTCTCTATGAGTTATCTCTTATTTTATCAACTCTATGTGAGTGATAAGTTTATAAACCCTATTTATTGATTCCGTGTGAGTTAATATAAGACTTATCTAGTGAATTCTAATGTGTGTATTCTTCAGTAGAAATCCTTTCAGAGTTATTTGTGTGAGAATTTTAAAGCTAGTTTGAATTAATTATGTTGTATGCTTTTTGATTCATTTATCTACCCTATAAGCATCCATCATATCAAATCATGTTAATTTTCTTTAATTTAGCAATAAAACCGCTCATTCACCAAACCATCACTTCCGTGACACATCACCTATGATTTACTAGAATTGATCTTCATGCAACTAGTTCTTAATCGATTGTTGTTCCTAAAGCCTTTTTTTTATCCCATATTATATAATATTTATAATACTTATATTCCTTAGCTCTTTACATGGCACTCTTTGTCATATATTTAAGGGGGGAGGGGAAGGTATTAGTCAAGGGAATCATTTCTCACCTAATATAGTTACCTTAGCTATAAAATGTATGAATCAATTACTTAAGGCACTTTGGTAACATCTAGACTTTAAATATCATCAAGAATGTAAAGGAAACAAGTTGGAAAAAATTTGTTTTACTAAAAACATAGTCTACTTTTACAAACGGAATTTTCCATTTACTAAACTTTTCTTAGAGAAGCAAGAGATTTTTGAACAAGCCTCTGGCTAACAGCAAACCCATATAGGAGTAATATTTTTTTGGGTAGAGTAAATGAGAATTTTAGAGCATATATCATGACACAAGTAGGTTTTATTAATAAAGATAGTTTCCCTTGTTAATACTTGATGTGTCCTCTAAATTTCATCTCTTTATCCATTACTCAATACCTATATGTCATTGATAAACTCTTATTCTTTTAAACTTTACTATTAAAATAGGAGTGTTACAATTAGTGGTTTTAGCTTTCATGGACTATTAGACCTAAGTATTAATGCTTCTCAAAATAGTGATACACCAACTTGAATCATTTTTACATGACTTTATTTTGTGTTAACCTTGACTAAAATAATGAGGGTTCATATAGCTTGGAATATGACATGTCTCCTTAAAAAGGAGTATGGATTATGGATAAGGCAAATGAATGCTTGATTGTTTTTGTGTAGCTAAATACTTATGGAAGATAATATAAGGAAAGTTTATAGGATAGTGGGTGCATGAAAAGTGCCTTAGGTAAGCCATGATATGGGGTGTGGATATAAAATATTATTCTTCATGGATGATTAAGCAAACAATGAACAACAAAGAAATGGGAACAAGTGCATTTCCTTCTTATTATCAAGAGGGTGCTTTCAAGTTGAGCATGTTGTATTTGATATTGAGGCGCCACTCTATTAACGTCCCTTAGCACCGTCTAATATATAACCACCTAGTTAGGGATATACATAAGTGTATTAGTTGGATGGTGTAATACCCCAAAATTCACTACTTTTTCTTAAAGCAGAAGTAATTAAAATAAAAATACTTAAATTAAAACCCGTGAATTCTGGGGATGCTACCGCCACACTTAGTACAAGACCGGTTCACTCCTACCATTCCGGTACCAAGTGTTAAGACTAAGAAAACACTACCAATAACATCATTAATAATCCAAATTTATAAAAACAAAAATCAGAGTACACGTAAGTCTTTATATAATTTAAAATACTAGCTATTGTTTTTCAGATAATAAATAAATAATATTAATAAAATTGTTTCTGCAACTCAAACATAATAAAAAGGTAATATGAATAATAATCTAAAAAGGAAAATGACCACACCACTCCAGGACTCGATCCATCCCACAATCACTCGGCCCCTCCTGATATTCCATAGACATCGATAACATCGAAATAAACATCTCCTACCTACAATAGGTCTGACAGGCCTTCTGCTCATAGGAATGAGCAGCACCCATGAAACGGGTGATCAGTACGCTACGTACTGAGTAAGGTAACCGAGCACTAAGGCTGACACATAAACACATCAAATCATGCAAGATAATAGTCAACATACAATTTCAAACCACACATACGATACATAAAAGTGTATAGAGAAATCCATAGCCTATCATCAACAGCCCACACATAAGGCCCAAAAAGGTATAGATTAATTATTTAATCTTTCTTTTATCGGAAGTCGATTCACACTATACCTTTTTATCAATTCCATGCGAGTATAGGAATACCCCACTATTATAACCGATGGGTCAGTCACACATAGAGCATCATGCCCTAACCACTATTATTACCGGTGGATCGGTCACATATAGGGTACAACTCTAACCACTATTATAACTGGTGGATCGGTCACATATAGGGTAAAGTCCTAACCACTATTCCTAATTGGTGGATCAGTTCGGTTCCTGCTCGCATGGTATTCCACTATAAGTGATTAGTGTATTTTATGTGCCTTAGCAAAACTTTGGTTTATTTTCCATTGAAATCAGGATCCCCCACTATTATAACCGATGGGCCGGTCACATATAGGACATCATGTCCTAACCACTATTATAACCGGTGGATAGGTCGCACATAGGGTAAAAACCCTAACCACTATTCCTGACCTGTAGATCGGCTGGCCCCGTCTCACTGTCTTCCACTTTAAGTAATTATTATCTTAAGTATCTTATTCACAAGCTTTGACCCAGACATGCATGACTACCTTCTATAGTTCTCATCCTCCAACCCTAGTTAACCACCACCCTGAGAGTTAACCATGGCACACCCTAACACCCATGCAACCCTAATTCTATGCAAACCCTAGCTCCTATGCAAACCCTAACTCCACGTAATCCCTTCTTCCATGCAAACCCTAACTCCATGCAAACCCTAGCTCCCATGCAATCATTAACTCCCATGCAAAACCCTAGCTCCATCATGCAACCATGATGCTACCATGCAAACCCTAATACCACCATGCAAAACATAATACCACTATGTAAACCCTAATACCACCATGCAACCCTAATACCACCATACAAACCCTAATACCACCATGCATCATTAATACCACCATGCAACCCTAATACCACCATACAAACCCTAATACCACCATGCAAAACATAATACCACCATGCAAACCCTAATATATACCACCATGCAACCCTAATACCACCATACAAACCCTAATACCACCATGCAACATTGGCTCCATGCAAAGCCCAATGCCATGCAAACCCTAACACCATGCATCCCACAACTCCATGCAAAACCCTAACACCACGTTGTTACACTCCCCATCATTATTTTACAACCCTATTATTCATGTCTTAAGGTCACATCATACCATAATAATAACACACTCATACACATAATTCTCATACCACAATTATTTACACAAAATATACCTCAACTCCATATCATGCTACATTCATAATAATTATACAATATACACACAAAATATACAATAAATCATATCATATAGCATGCATGGCATATAATCACATTTTACACAAATGGCATTAGCACCCCTTACCTAAAATGACACCGGTCTTGGAGCACACTCCTACGCCTCCTTAGGGCTTTGATTGGTTTCACCTATTATGAGGGGAAAGCTAAAATTAGACTCCCTCCTATCAAAAATACTATTAATCACTAACTTATTATAAGACTAGGTTTTTAAATAAATAATAATATATTAATAAAATAACATTAACTAATTACTAACTTTGCTAAAGATATAGAAATAATAGAAATATTCTAAAAGTTGATAATATAAGGTTGAAAACTTTACCCTAATAATAATAATAATGATACTAAAATAATAATAGCAAAGATATTAAAAATAATATCAATGATAATAATAATAATAATAATAATAATAATAATAACAAGGACATTATTCAAAACAAAGTGAAATAAGGGCTTCGGCCCCTTTACTAAAATAATAATAATAATAATAATAATAATATTATTATTATTATTATTACTAAAATAAATAACCAAATTTATTAATAATAATAATGATGATATAATAATAATAATAATAATAATAATAATAATGATAAAATCCATAATAATATTACAAAATAATAATAACCATAATGGTAATAATAGTAAAGATAATGATCGAAGATAAAAAGAAGTAGGGTTTCCACCCTACATTGAATAATAATAACTTAATAAATAATAATAATAACACTAATAAGAATAAATAATAATAATAATAATAATAACCCTAATAATAGTAAGACATGATATTTATAATACTACTACTAAAATTTAAAATAAGCACAATAGGGTTTCAGCCCTATATAGAATAATAATATTAACATTGAAAGTAATAATAATAATAATAATAATAATAATAATAATAATAATAATAATAATAATAATAATAATAATAACAACAACAATATTAATAATGACCACCTAACAATAATAATAATAATAATAACAACACAAAGGGTAAAGTAGTTATAATTTTAATAATGGAATAATAATAATAGTAATTCGAAATAGGAATAATAATAATAATAATAATAATAATAACATATTAATATTAATAATAAAGATAATAACAATTATAATAACACTAATAATAATAATAAAATCGAATTAAAAATATAATAGGGCTTCGGCCCTCAATAGAATAATAATAAAAACATTGATATTAATATTAATAATGGAAATAATAATAATAATAATAATATGATTTAAATGAGAATAAATGAAATAAAATAATTTAAGGGTTGTAAAAATAGGGAAAAGGGTTGAGAGTGTCTAGAGTTCAACCGTAGGCTGGCGGGGATAGGCGGCACCAGCGGTGGTGCACAGCGGCGGCGATAGAGGCCGGAAAAAGAGAAGAAGAGGGGAAAATTTGAAGGCTAGGAACAAAATAAGAAGAAGGAGGGTGGAATTAAGGGTGATTATGGTTGCCCAGAAGGAGAGGAACAGAATGATGCAGCTCACGGCGGCGGTTGTGGTGGCCGAATAGGGAAGAAGACGAGAAAGAGAGGAAGAGAGGGAGAAAGAGGAAAAGAAAGGTAGGGGGAGATGGAGGAGGGTCTATAGCACAATTTGGAATGTGAAAGGAATGGCGGAAGCGACGGAAAAGGTGGTTCGAAGGGCGGCAGAGATAGAAAATAGGGTTGATCTGGAAGGCTACTTCACACAGCCGTGGTGGCTTGCGCAGGAAGAATCAAGGGAGGAGGAAGGTACAGTTAGTTAAGGGGAGTTGCAAAGAGTACACGGGTGGCCAGAACAGGCGGCGGTGTCGGTCGAACGTGGCGAAAGTGGTGTCTAAAGGGGTAGTGGAGCGAAGGAAGGTATTTTTTGAACTTAAACAAAAAAAACTCGACTCAACGCTGCTATGGGGTGTATTTATAGGCTTGAAAGGAAGTTAGGTCGAAGAGAAAGTGGGGGAGTGGTAGGCAGGAGTGGGAACCAACCGACGAGGACAACCGACACACTTTTCCGATCATGTCTGCAAGTGGCCAAGGGAGAGGGAGTTGTGTGGGGAAATGGGAGACATGATTTGGGTCAATGGGTGGCCGAAACAAAGGGGAAAAGGCAGAAACAAAACAGACGGTCAACGGGGCACGATCGAAGGCTGAAAACCAGGGAGAAGGGCGGCGGAAATGGTCGACGTCAACGACAGGTGCGAAGGGCTAGGGGAGAAGAAGAAGGGGGTGCGGGAACCGGTCGGCCCAGGAAAAGAAAAGAAAGAAAAAGAAGAAACCGGGTCGGGCAGCAAGGTGGGCGAAGACTTAATTTAAGCGCGGTGTTTAGGGGGAACAATAGGAAAAATGTGATGCTGGGGGGAAAAGGAGGAGGGAGGCCACGCGGGCTGGGTCGCGCTGAAGAAGAAAGGGAGGAAAGGAGGAAGAATTGGGCCGCTGCTGGCCCTGGTTGGGGAGGAAAAGAAAAAGAAGGAGAAAAAGGAAGAAATAAAAGGAAAAGAGGAAAATAATGTTTTAGGTTAATTAAATTAATTTGAATATTTGGAATATTTAAAAATAATAATATTTAAATTCCTTTTTTGGCTAATTGAGGGTTTTTGAAAGATTTTTCATAAATTCCATTTTCATTAGCAAAACACCCTAATCTTCTCCAATTAAATTATTTATAAAATTATTATTAATTTGAAACTATTTTCTATTTATTATTTTAAATAAAATAATTTATTTATTTATTTTCCAAAATAAAATCCTTAATTAACTAAAATACTCAAATTTCTCCTAATTAAAATATTTATAAGATTTCTCTTGATTTGTCCTAATTAATTTCCTTTTATTTTAGTAAAAATAATTTATTTAAATAATTTTCCTAATAAAATCTTATTTAACTATAATTTTTAAAATTAAAATTTTTGGGGCATTTCAGACGGCAGATCAGGGGGCTAGCTTTTATTAATGGGAAAGCTAAAGATATGGAAGGTTTTAGATTTTAATTTATGTGATTGGTGACTACAATTAGAGGAGAACATGGACTATTAGCTTACTGAATGTTTAGTGGCAAAGAAAATTGAAGATTCCAACTAAACTAGTTATTATTACCTCATTATTTCACGTTATGGAGAGATTGTTTATAATGAATGATATAGCTAAAAAAAGGCAAACGGAAATGTTGGTCTAAAGAGGAACCTTTTGGTGTAGCAAAAATAGAGTTCTTTAAAAAAAACAATAAGAGTTACTTGAGTTGTTGATTAAGGCATAACTACTTAGATTCTTTTTATTAGACTCTCTACGAACATAAATGGTAGAACTAGAAAATACTTAGATATAATTAGTAAATGGTAAACATAAGAGGTTGTTAGATGTGAAATCATGAACTATATTTTAAGTTTGTCTCCTTAACAATTTGCTTATAATTTTGGATGTAAATCATGCTACTTTTGGTTATAAAATTTAAGTCATTCCAAAAGTAGGGATAATATTGTGTGTGTTCTCTTTTTGAAAAAAGAATAATTGATTAGGGAAAAATGAAAAATATTAAAGGATAATACATTTCCTATAGAACTAACAAAACATAAATTTTTTAGCCATGTCTTTCATTTCCTTCATATTATACAACATGCTCATATGCACCTATAAGTTATAAATAGGTGATACGCCCATGTAAATAATGTATGACATGTTGGATGACAACTTGAACCTTGCTATGACTTTGTATGTGCATATTTTTAGTCTTTTACTTTTATTTGATGTTATGTTTATTGATAATCATTAAATATTACCCTCATAAACATTGAGTGTGACTATAGTAATCATCAAGTATAACCATTATAAATACCAAGTGCAAAGTAGTTTCATCAACTATGAATTTTGTAATCATGCAGTGTAATATTTGTATATTTCAAAAAATTATATACTATTGTAATCATTAGGTATATTTGAATAAACAAATGTGATGGATAATCATCAGTGTGTATAGATGCCTACTCTTTCTCTCTATCTATCTATATAAATATGAATTTTTTGATCATCATTTATACTTTATATATGATCTAGTATAGTATATATCATTTTAATAAGGTATAAATTTCTTATAATGATCATATAAACTATAAATCATCACATAGCCCACTAGGGCATTCATATATAACAAGTAAATATCTTGTGGCTAAAATCTTTTACCACATAAATTTTAGGTATTACTTTTTATGACCTATAAGCCCACGAGAAAAAAATTAGCTATAGAAAAATAATTTGGTGGCTATAATTAGTGAAATTATCCACGAGCAATTAGTGACTCATATATCTATAGTCACTAGTAGTCCCATGACACAAGTCATTAACCCAAGAGTATTCCTGTGACACATGTTATGATAACCATAAGTAGTTTCTTAGCCCACAAATCAATAGTAGTCCTATGACGCATGTGTCAATATCCACAAATACTCTCATGGCTTAGTGGTTGCATAGCCACAAGTAGTATCATGGCTCACATCTTCATAGCCATAGGTAATCTCATGACTCATGTCCCTAGATCCATAAGTACTCCTCTAGTGCACGTGTATATAACCATGAATGGTCTTGTGGCACATGTCTCCATAACCATGAGTAATTTTATAGTGCACATCTAAATAGTCATTTTTAGTCTTGTGATACACATCTTTATAGCCATGATTAGTCCCATGATACACACTTTGATAGCCACAAAGTAGTCTCACAAGTCACAACCAACATTTCAATTAGCTACATTCATTATCGTGGCTCTTATCTTAATTAGCCACGATCATCCCCATAACCATTATTCTGATTAGCCACAATTATTCTCTTGACTAATTAAGATGACAACGATCATGATGATTGTAACACTCCATCCTAAAATTAACGATGGATAGGCCTTATTTTTATACCAAATATGGGTAGTTATTTTATGTTTCATAAGTAATTTACCATAGGGTCATTCAATCTTGAACTAATTTAAACCATATACACTTGATTGTGAAGTTCCTCAACAATATACTCTTGTTAATTAAATTGTACTTTGTTTAGAGAGATTGTTATATCAAACCTTTTAATCCATCTCAATTATACATCACTTATATTGGGTAATACATACTTTTTCAATATATATATATGTGTAATTTTCACATGGCCATGCATTTATTTATACGATCACACATTTGATGCATAGTTAAAATAGAAATTTGCACCATAACTACAGTGTATCAACATGTATGTTTACACATCTACATGTGTATATATATTCTTTACTATTCTAAAGTTTATTCATGTGTTTAATTTTAGATGCAGATTAATAATTAGTTAATTTTTTCATTCAATTTAGTGAAAAATGAAGGATATAAAATGTGCCACTGATGTACAACATAATTTACAAAATGACCTAATTAATTCTTAAAATGATGTTTACTTTGGGATACCAACATTTATTATATATATATATATTAGTCAATAACTTTTATATATATTTAAACTAGGGCTCAAATTAATAATTGGTTAATTTTACTGCTTGTTCAAAATAATAAAAATATAATTCACTATACATTTATAAATAACATGACCAACTTCATTCATAAAATGGACATATTTTATTTTATTTTTCTAAATATAGCTAAATAAGTACTGGTTTTAGCTGTGTTAATATTTTCCTCTACCAAATTTAAGGTGAGTTAGCCATACAATTATTTTTAAGTTGAACATTTATAGTAAGTAAGCCACAAGAATATCATATCGTGCCAAATTCTTAAAATGTTAGCCACAAAAATTATTTTTGTATAAAATTTGTGGCAAGTTAATTATGAAAATATTTTTTGTGGAAAATTAATAGATAAATAACGATAAAGATATATGAAATACCCCAAAAATTATAATTTAGGAATTATAGCAAAATAAGTATTTATTGAGAAAATTAAGTAAATAAATTATCTTATTAAAATGAAGGAGAATTAATTAAGGCAAAACAAGGAGAAAATAATAAATAAATTATTTAGGAAAATTTGGGCCTTTTACTAATTAACATGGAAGTTAAGAAAAATTTGTCCAAAATAGCCAAATTAATCTAAAAAGGAATTTAATTATTATTATAATATATATTATTAATTTTTAAATAAAAAAATACCAAATACCCAACCCATCCATTTTCTCCTTCTTCCCTTTTTCCTTTTCTTTAGTCCCCTCCTTCTCCTTTCTTCTTTCTTTCCCCATCCTCCCAGATTGGGCCGACCTGCGTAGCCTAGACCCTTCTCCTCCCTTCTCCCTTCGCGTAGCCCAAGCCCGAGTTGTTTTTTTCCTGCGCCCAATGTCCCAGCCGGCCGCCTTACTCCTTTTTTATTCTTTTCCTTTTCCATTAGATCGGCCGATCCAGGCTGTCACCTTTCTTCTTCCCCAACCCCAACCTACAGCCCCAATTTCGTCGGCAGCCACCAGCCCAATGATCGATTGTCCTTCCCTGCTCTCCCCGTCATTTTCCTTTCCTTTTTCGACCCCGACCAACCTCGCAGCTCCCCTTCACACATTCCCTTTCCTTTCCCTTCTCTCCCCAACCTTATCTACTCTGCCATGGCAGGACTGCACCACCTGCCACCGCCGGCTGGTGCTCTTACCTCACCTGCCCCAGTTGTCTCCTTCTTCCTTCGTCGTTTTCCCCCCAATTAGCCTATAAATATCCCCATGGGTAGCCATAACTGAGCTTCCTTTTTGCAACCAAGAAACCCCAGCCGCTCGCCGCCGCCCAAATAGTTCCTTGTTCCGCCGCCATCGACGACCACCGCCTTAAGAGCTGCCCACCAAAACCTTCCCTGCACCTCCCTCTACAAAATTGAGCCACCATCCTCCCCTATCTTGCCCTACATGTTCTGCCTTAGCCGTGTAAAGTTGCCAACCTGATCAACCATCACCAACCCTACGCCGCCCCTCGCGCCGCATATTCCACCGCAACCAACACCTCCTCCACCCTCCAAAACAACCAAGGGACTCCACCCCACCTTCCTATACCTCCATTTTTCCCTGCATCCCTCTCCTTCTACCTTCTCCACCTTCCACCACTTTCAGCCACCACTTTCGCCGCCATTCGCAGCCACTTTCGACTGTACCACAACTTCCATTTCACCCCTCCCCACCTACTACACCTTCCACTAGCTCAAACACCCCTCATTCCCTCTTCTCTAACCTATACCCCCATCTCTCCACCTCTCTTCCTCCTCCACTGCCGCAGCCGATTCCGCCACCAACTTTAGGTGGTACTCCAAATTCCCCAGCCCTTAAACTATTTTCTATAAGTGTTAATAATTTTTAGTGATATTAATAATATTATCCTTAATATTACTATTATTATTCTTATTATTATTAGAGTATTATTATTGTTGTTGTTGTTGTTGTTGTTATTAAAACCAAAGTTGGCATATTATCATTTTGTTATTAAAGAAGAAGAATACTTAAGCCTTAATATTTTTATTACTTAATATTCAAATATTGCTAATATTATTCCTAATGCTTTTATTACCGGCATTATTACTATATTATTATTATTATTAGTTATCACTATTATTATTGTTGTTATCTTGCTACTATTATTGTGGTAAAAATACTCGAACCCTTATATTATCATTACTATCATTATTACCTTTAGTAATAGCAGTACCTTGTTAGTATTACTAATATCATATTATTATTTTACCCCTAAAGCTATTATTAGCCTTGGCCTTAAAAATACTAAGGTTTCTACTACTAGGGGCATTAGTATTGCTACTACTATTATTATTATCACTATTTTGTTATAACTAGTATTAGTACTAGTATTAGAAGAAATAAAGCTACTAGGTTTGATGATGTAAATATAGCTATAAATATTATAATAAATATAATTTGACTAGTAATATGTAGTAGGCTAACTTGAAGATAAAAACTCTAGTTCTCACATGTAATGCTCCCTTTAATAATAATAACCCTAATCTTAGACTAAAATAAGGAATAATAGTACTTTTGGTAGGAGGGAAACTAATCCTTAGTTTTTCCTCTTATAGGTAAATCAAGCTAAAACCCTAAGGAGGCGTAGGAGCGTGCTCCAAGCTCAGCGTCATTTTAGGTAAGGATGTAGCTAAGGTCATGTGTGTTGTGTGACTTGTATGTATTGGATGCTATATATCATGCTATGGCGTACATCATATGATTGTCATTAACTTGTCTTATGTGTAGCGCAGCTTGGAGTTGAGGTATGCTTATATGTTTCCTTATAGCATGAGCATGATACATCTATATGGTGATATTGATGTGATATGATATGACCCTCTAGGACATACATGCTAGGACACTTGATAATATGATGTGGGAATGAAAGGATTAAAAAAAAGACAATGGGAAGTGAGTTCACTAAAGGGGATATGAGGTTGACCAAAATACCTCATGATCCGTGAGAGGAAAATAAAGAGGAAGGAATGACCAAAATGAATGAGAGATGGAAACCATGCATGGGAATTCTAGGGTTCGCATGGGACTTCGAGAGTTTGCATAGGGTGGATAAAACTTGCATGGGGATGATCTTTACATGAGAAAAGTTTTTGTAGGGTGTAAATAAGCTAAGGGGAGAGTTGTGGAGTGATTGGAGACTTGGGATGAAAAATAGCACGTAGGTTGGTGTAACGGTGTATAAAGGACCCAATTAGGGTTTTGGGAGGAAGCAGTAATCTGGAAAATGTGGAAGTAAAAATGATTAAGGGAGAGTGGAGTACAGGTTAAGAGTGGGAATTTATTTTATAAGGAGTGAGTCTGGGTGCCATGGGAGAGAAGATATATTGGGTGAAAAAGAGAGAGGTTACTTGTGGGAGAAGAAAGGTACCAGGGTTGAAGTGGCCAACTAGGGTTTTTCGGTCACATGTGGAATCGAGGGGTAAAGCAATATGATTTGGGATTAGATCTAAATGAGATAAAGTATGGAGCGATAAATAATGTAACAGTAGTGTAAGTGAGAGAAAATTAGGCCACATAGGTCCAATTAGGGTTTTTAAGGGAAAACCCCTAGAGGGTGATAGTAGGTGAAGTTGATGTCATGAGGTGTTGGGCCTTAACCCACACCCTTAGGAGTTGGTTTTTCATTATGTGTAAGCATAAGGGGGAATGGATGTCGGGGCGTGATAAAGGGCGCAGGAGTCTTAAAATATGGGACGGGCTCCCTTGAGAGGATAGAAGTAGAATATTAGTGACATGCATGTCAAGAGTGTAGTGTTTATCGAATAAGACATGAATAAGATACTATCCATTTAAAGAGAAAGATTGTTGAGCCGGGCCCAGACCGGTCCACCGGCGAATAATAGTGGCCAGGAGCTGGGGTGCCCTACATGACTGGTCCATCGACAAATAATAGTGGCCAAGTGCATTTTGCCCTGCATGACCGATCCACCGGCTATAATAGTGGGGGTTTCCATGCTCAACAAACCAAACTTAATGATGATAAGACATGGAAAAGATATGAAGTAATTACAGTGAAACACCGTGTGAGTTAGGGCCAAACCGGTCCACCGACGAATAATAGTGGCTAAGAGCATTTTGCCCTGCATGACTAGTCCACCAGCGAATAATAGTGGCTAGGAGCATTTTGCCCTGCATGAACGGTCCACCGACTATAATAGTAGGGTTCTCGCACTCACATGGATTGATAAAGATTATGATGTGAATCGACTATATTTACCAAATATCTACAGAATGAGTCTACCCGGACCATAGCCAGCCTTCATCATCTGTATTACTATATATTGCTTATGTGATTATGCCATGTATACTATACTGTATGTTTTGTATGTTTGGCCTTAGCACATGGTTACCTTATTCAGTATGTAGCGTATTGATCACCATTTTCATAGGTGCTACTTATTTCCACGAGTAGAAGACCCGTCTAAGTTTGTGCAGGTACGGGACAACATTTTCGATGCCTACGACACCTACGAGGCATCAGGCAGGACTAAGCGTTGAGCCTAGACCTAACCTTGGGATCAAGAGCCACTCGACTGGACTCTATTTTTCTTTTAACTTGACCATGTATCATTTTATTCTAGTTATGTCATGTCGTACGATATTTTATGTTTTTAGAAAACTCTAGTTACTTACTCTTTGGGTTATAATTCTTAAATCGCACTGTGATTTCCGTATGACTATTAGGGAGTCCTCTCATGGGCTCTCATGATTTTATTAATGACTTGTGTTTAGCCTTAGCACTTAGTATTGGAATGGTAGGAGTGAACTGGTCTGGTACTAAGTGTGGCTATAATGCCCCCAGAATTTACGGTTTTATTATTTCACTTCCGTCAAATCTTTTTTTTCAAATGAAATTTTTCAGTAGTAAATTTTGGGGATGTTACAATATCTTTTTGTAGACAATTAATGGTGAATTAACCACAAAATATCTTTTTATGACAAGTTTAATACAAAAATTTCTTTCTATGGAAAACTTGTGACAAATTAGACGTGAAAATATATTTTCATGGAAATTTAGCAACAATTTAAATGTCAAAGTATTGTTCAATGGAAAATTTGTAACATTTTGGCCACAAAAAAAACTTTCTTATGGCAATTAAAAACAATTTAGCTATACACCAAAAAAATTAATATGATAAGTTTACTCCTAATTCAACACAAAATTATTTTTTTCATAGCAAATTAGTCAGTACTATATTTTTCTATAGTGAAAAAAGAAAAAAACATAGCCACTAAAATTATTTTGTTTTTTTGATAAACAATTTTATCTAAACTACAATGTCATATTATGTATAAAAGTGTAGCTACCATTTTTTGTCTTTACTTGCCATTTTCATGGCCTATGCCACATCTTGTTGTAATATAGTCATCATGTTGTGATATGATATTGGAAACACACCTTAATTTAATGCATTATATCATTACATACAAAATAATTATGAAGTACGAATCCCATCTGACTTTGAAATTCTAAGTTAGGGACTCCACTCGGATAAGAGAGTCTAAGGAAGATGCTAAGCTATAAAATGATCTACAAGTGAAACTTAACTCAATCTTATATGAAAAATATTTAATGATGCATTTAATAATATTTGAGTGTATTTAGATGTGTTACAGAAGGTTTTAGCTTTATGAACCATCCATAAATGATCTACACATATAGAAAAAATAGCTCGAAGGGATAAATGTCTCTCTTTAGACCTCTTCCTCCTTTAAAGTTTGTTGCCAATGAATAAGTTACTGTGAAGTTTCAAAATGTATTATTAGTCCTCCACACTTCGCTTGAGTAACTTCATGTAAAGAAAATATGATGGTGAATTTCTTTCTTCATATTCCATAGACTGCAACCCTGCTTTGAGATCAATTTAAGGTGATATAACCTATCTCGCATGGCTAATCATTCATGGCATATTAGCTAGAGTGTAAGATGATGTCATGGTTAGATCATCTTACGCCATAGATATGAATGACATGCAACCTTAGAAAAATTTACTTGTAACTTGTCATGAATTTTGGCCATAGTATACTTTCCTTTAATTATGGACATAGTCTTTACATCATGGGAAATGAACCACTCATGGAAAGTAGTTATAAGATTTAATAAGATCCTTGGAAACCATGATGCATTTTCTTAGATGGCTTCTCCTTACACTTCTCTCCATTTTAGGTTATATGTGCGTATCCATATTATACACAAGATTTGTAAGAGTTACCACCACAACATCCTTCCATGAGCTGTTACATTCTAGGTTTTTCACTTGAATAAGACCCAAAGCTCCTTCTTCTGTAGGGAGACATTCCATTGTCCATGCCACAAGAGACTTTTTAGAATTATCTATCCTAGTCCATATATAATATCTACAGATAGAATTCACTTAATAAAGCACCCTTTAAGGGAGGAGAATAAGAATTCTCTAGTACGATTGTAGACCAAACATCACATATTCTACTAACTAAAGCATTCCATTTTGGTTAAGGATTCTAGATGGATAACCCTAAATTTTTAGGGAAATTTATCTATCAATTAATTATAATTTGATTACACTAGCCTCTTATTATCTAAAGGGACACTAAGGTACTTAAAAGGCAACTCTCCAACTAGGAAGTGGTATATATCATCTGTATGTATCCGTTTAGCATGAGGGATTGGCTTACTATAATATATATTGCTCTTTGATACATTTAGGGTGAATTATAATAGATTAAAGAAAGTATGAAAAATAGAGAAAATAGATATCAACAAAGATGAATTACCATAACAAAAGAAAAAAAATATCCACAAACATGAGATTTGTGGGTTAAACCTTCTTACTTTTGGGATAAGATTCAAAATTCATATCAACACATAAATCAAGCATATCTCTATTTAGGTATTCCATAACTGAGACAAAGAGATAGGGTGATTGAGAAGCACCTTGTCACAACCTTCTCTTTACCTAAAAAGTGTCATTTAGGGAACCATTTAACATCAATAAATATTTTATCATCCTAGCAAAACTCATAATCAGCTGAATTATTGAAAGTGAAAATAACGAAGTTTTAAAACTAATATTAAGAAATCCCCAATAGATAGAGACGAATTCCTTTCTCATATCCAACTTCAACATATGTCTTGGAGTTGCACTCGTAGTATTATAACCCTTGATAAGTTCTAAAGCTAGCAATGTATTATCTCCTATAGTTCTTCCTTTCACAAATACCACCTGTGTGTCTCCTAATATGTGTGGCATTATTGGTTGTAGTACATTGGAAACATATATTTTTGTCATGCAAGTAAGTATTTATTGAAGAAAGAATATAAACAAATAAATAGACAACAAAAATAATTCTCGATGCTAATTTCTTACTTACATCCTCATAGAGTGTTCACCTTCACCATAAGAGCTTATAAAAGTATAAGATAATTATTCAAGTTTATGCCCTACCTAGACCTTTGTATCTAAAATGACGGTCTTTATACCATAGTTTTTAAAATCCTTATTTGAAGATCTTATAATTAATTGACCCAAAAGTTAATAGTTGATCAATGATTAATTTTAGGTTGAATCTTATGGTAGTAGTATGTGGTAAGATCTTTCAATCATACGTAAAAATGGTGAATCTTACAATTTTATATAATAACTATAATATCTATCTATTTACATTAAAAAAATTCTCTTTTATTCTCATTGTATTTATTCCCTAATCCTTCCAATCCATGTCCCTTGTTATTTTGCAACATACTATATCTTGAACATGAATTAGTGCAAAGGAAACAAGAGTGAGATACGCTAATAAAACAAAATTAATTTTTGAAGAAAAATACCAATGAAAGCGTAACTTGACAGAGAAAAAAATAAAGATATTAACATTTGTGATATTATTTATCTCTATTTATATTTTAGGATTATCTCTTTTTATTGTAGTGTTGTTACTTTTTGATGTAAACAAACTTCAAGTTCACGATGTATAATGATTCGCATACCAACTAATTATGCATGAATGGAAGTCATACTTATTTATTTTAATTCACTTGAATGATGAAAATCCAACATGAAAATTTTCTAGTACCAATTCTCTTAAATGATGAAATGTAGTATCACTTATCTTGATGTTTCCTTATAAACCATCCACCTTCTTATACTTTTTGTCTAACAACTTGTATTTTGATCAAAGTAACTTCTATTTTTTCTTTTCTAAAACCTTAAGTATGACTCTTACTCGAAGATGAAGTATTTATTATAATTCATTATCATTATTTAATTCTAACTTATACTTATTATTTTCCATTATGTTTTGATGTTGTTCACTTAAATAGGATTATAATTCAATAATTTGTATTGTTTTGCTCTCTCTCTACTTTAATTTAATTAATGTATTTTATAGCAAACAAATATACATATATTTTTACAGTATTTGTAGGATATTTTGATCTTAGATTATGATTCTACAATTTGATTTTAATAACTATGTTATTTCTAGGTAGAATTATGATTCTAAAAAATTTATCTTATTCACCATCTTTCAATGTTAAGATTACTCACCCCCAAAAACTATATACATACTCTTAAAATAGTTCAACGGAACGACCTTTGTTCTATATCCAAAGAAACGTTATGTTATGATCCCAACGCGTTCGTTCTTTAGTTGAAGGAAGTGCAATGAACCCTTACTAGTGTAATGTAACTAAAATTCTTGTAGGACCCGATTGCACTTTCTATTTTTGAAACCGTGTGCTGTGCATTGTTAAAGAGAAGGGGCATGAGTATCCATCTTTTCGGTCGCAAATCCCAAGTAGGTGAAAATGAGAGACGCGGGTTTTCTTCAGGTTTACACTGCCTTTAAATGAAAAGTCCTAGCTCCCAATTCATACTATCGATGTAAATGTCTAATGTTCATATAGTAGAGTGTAATATATACATTAAAGTATATTCTATAAATACTATTTTTTTTTTCAAAAATTCAGCTGCTAAACTCAAAACCATGATATAATATGAATACATAGTTCTTTAGTTTTTACACGATGAAGCTTTTAGATGAATTTTTTTATTTATAACAAATCATTTTTTTAGAAAAAAAAAAGTTTAATTTTCGGTTATCCTAACTTTTAGGCAAAGAAGAAAAAAAATCAAAGCCTTATTTGGAAAAGGAATTTCTTATGGAAAGGACCAAATACTAAAATGATCCTTTTGGATTTATGAAATATCAAAATAACTACCTACCCTAATTAAAATTTAACCAAAATATCATGATTGTTACGCCATACTAACAATGCTTTATTTTTTTAATGTCTAAAGGTAACTCACCTAATAATCAAGCATGTTTTGCTAAATCCCAACAACTAGGTCTCCTTTATTAAATGCGTTTTTATTTTAAAAATAATTCAATATATACATTGATCATCAGGCATATTTCTTTAGATGAAAAAAGACTAGCTTTCTTCACACCACTCCCGACCTTCATCTATTATGGGCATCGATTTTCAAATATTGTATGACATCTTATTAATTTATATCTTTTGTTGTTTTAACTATTTTACCTTATAACTTTGGCCATGGGAGAGAATCCTCAAGGGACTTCTTGATATTTCGCATGTTGTGAGTCAATGTCAATGCTTGCTTGAAATTAGCGATGAGGTTGTAAATGAGGTTATTTGCTTTTAATTGTTGAAAAATGCTTTTGGTATGGTATTCATTTTGTAGATGGGTGGGAACGAAAATTTTATACAAAAATTTTCACGGGTATTTGGACTATTATAGAGACTATTTAAATTCTATGATTGAGGTTAAAAAGGATGTTCAATTTTCATAATTTTTTTATTATATAATTTTAGAGAAACTCGATATTGATATGTTGTTATTTGAATGTATATTGAATAGGTGATATGGAGACCTTATATTGATGTGTATGATGACCTTCAGCCATCCATCTTAGCAAACATACCATAATAGATGAGGCACATTCCAATCATTTGTCCTACTTTAATAGAGTTTTATTGTCTTTGATTCAAGTTGGAAGCATACAATGCCAAAAATATATAATTAACACACCCTACACAAGAATTGAATAAAAATAAGAAGAAGAGTTGACTAATTTTGAGGGTAGGGTTTCGGTTTGGGGGTTATAGTTTTTGTAAGGTTGAAGATGATAAGTTTGATGTTGGATATGTAAGTGTATGGATGGTGATTATAGGTCAATTGTATGGGGTAATTAATGATGGATTAATGGCTAATGATTAGGTTATTAATGGTACATTAGGGTCAAATTTAATGTGGTACTTAATGGGGTTGAGTCGTTGGTAAAGAAGAAACTTAATATTAGGGTTTTTGTTGAGTGTTTGAATTTGGGTTTGAATGTATGGGTGTTGATGAACAATTATAGTGGAGCTTTAGAGGCTTGTTAATGGCAATTTATAAGGTTGATGTTAATGACAACAATTGGAGTGACAAGATTCGTGGTTATGGAGGGAGGTTAGGTTTCAATAGGTTAAGGTCGATAAATGTTGAAGATTATTATGTTATGTGTGTATGAAATATTTGTGGAACAAAATATATGGGATATTAATGTATCAAATTGAACACAAACCATCTCTCTCAAATCATACAAAAATTGAGTACAGAAAACTTGAGTTTGAATAATATAAAAATAAAATTCAAAGGAGAACTTACAATGAAAAGTGATTGAATAATCAAAATTAACTTGGTCATATTGTAGTGTATAAGGTTGATGTTAATGGCAACAATCAGAGTGAAAATATTTGTGGTATGGAGGAGGGTTAGGGTTTCAATAGGTTAAAGACGATAAATGTTGAAGATGATTATGTTATGTGAGTATGGAATATTTTTGGAACAAATTATATAGGATATTAATGTATCCAATTGAACACAAACTAACTCTCTCAAATCACATAAAAATTGAGTAGAGAAAACCTGAGTTTGGATTGTATTTCTCTTCAAAGTGTACAAAAATTCAAGAGAGAACTCACAACAAGAATCAATTGAATAATCAAACTTGACTTGGTTGGATTGTATTTCTCTTCAAAGTGTACAAGAACTCCCTTTTATAATTGGTTATACACAACCTCAAATCTAATTCTCCATAAAAAGATAGACTAAAAGAAAAAAGATAAAAATCTAGACAAAATCGGCATACTCAAGCTTAACCAAAAGATTAAACTTGAAACTAACAAGATGAAGATTCTAGACTCTAACACCATCTAATTTCTACTAACTAAATCAAATATTCAAAATATATGGTCAGTTGTCTTATGTGTTGGATGTCCCTCCCATGTGCTCCACATGTGACTTCATTAAAAAAAATTCAATAATGATCATTAAGTCCCTCCTTAATCCATAATCAAGCAGGTAAGCACCTTATTAAGTCTAATGTTATTAGTTTGGCCTAATTCCTCCACCAAGGATAAATTAATAGGCTCTAATATGAAACAAGTCAACTCATGACTTATAAAACTAGTAGGGAATGCTCCAAAATCAATTCTGACCATGTGTTAAGACTATTTGGTATGATATGACTGATTCATACATTATGAAATTCATAAAATGGATGGGTGCAAAAATCATTTAATAAATTGACAAGAATTCCTTATGCAATATGCTGAAGAATGGAATCACGATGAGAATGCTAGCACAATAGTATCTTATGCTTACCCAAATGTTATAGAGATTGGGTTCAAGTATATAGAATAGTATTGTCATATCATTCATCTTCTTATTAAACCACCCACTTTATAACTCACCAGGCTATATTAGTTAGTTTTTAACCTAGGGGCCATTTTGGTGTTAAGAAAATTTGGTATGGTAAGCATTTAATAAAGCGACAGGAATTTCTTATGCAATATACTGAAGAATGGAATCACAACGAGGATGCTGGCATACCAGTATTGTATGCTTACCCAAAAGTTATAGAGATTAGGGTTAAGTATATAGAATGGTACTGTCATATCACTCATCTTTTTATTGCACCACCTACTTTATAACTCACCAGGATATATTAGTTAGTTTTTAACCTAGGGGCTATTTTGGTTTCTCATAAACCCAAATGGGTTATTTTGGTATTTGATTCTTATGGAAAGAAATGTGGTGGAGTATTATGATTCAGTTAATAGGCATTCCAAAAAAGTCAACAGCTAGAAGATGGAATTAATGATCGACGAACGAATTTGATTTCTGTACCTGGAAATCAAAGCAGCTGGAACGTGCTTTATATTAGATCCAACTCTCGAAGACTGTATGAATGTTTGAAGATCGGCCTTCCCGTGAGCTAAGACATGCTCGCAGAATGTTTTTGTCAACGTTTTGACAAACTTGGCATGCATAGAGTAATGAATAAGAAGTGGACCAAAGATACAGCTTGAATCTTATCCACACCGCTTACAATTAGCTAGGGTGACGAAATGCTTATTAATGCTTCTCTTGAAGACGCGCGGCGAATTCCCATGCAGAAATGACATATATGTATATGATAATTAGGTCTGCCCTGGTGGCGCTGATTGAAATACCAAACCGGGACTGCCGGTTCAACCCATCTGGCTGGCAGTGGTCAAAGGTCGGATGAGGAAATTCCAACATATAGCCCGGTTAAAATTGGGTTTAATCTGGTTCAATCAGAGTGTTTGATTACTTGGTTTGTTTTATTTGGCTTATTAATTCAATAATTTTGACCCTAAATTTTATACCCTAATAATTTTTGGTATTTCTTTTTTCTTAATTGTTATATGGATTTTATTTGTATTGTAATTGCATTACTAATTCTTCACCCCTTAAATAATAAATTTTGTATAATATATGTATATAATTGTGTTATCTTTAATCATGATGAAAAAAATCTAGTTAAATTGGTTGAACTATTATCCGATACTTTATTCAAGTCAATCTTGGATCCGGTATTTCAATCCTTTGGCCATAGAGCTGACACTTCATACAGTTTAAGGAGCTGCATTAATGTCATACAAAAGTGACCAACCTATAATAAGTGAAGGTGATCATAAGACACCAAATCTTATTGGTAAAATTGAAAACCTACTAATAAGGTAGTTGTAACACCACAATTTTTACTATTAAAAATTTTTGTTTTGTAGCGAAAGTAACTAAGTAAAATAGTAGGGGTTACCGCCGTTATCGACATAATTCTGATTTATGCAACCATCATTACATCAATCACAAGACTAAACACATTCAAGGAAATACAAGGAAATTAGAAAACAAAAGCACATTTATAGTACAATACTGAGTTTGGATTTTAACTCCAAGTTTTACAATGCAAAATACAAAAGGAGGATACCATGGATCAAGAGTCCAAAAAGGGTATCCAATTAAATACATAATCCGAATAACATATACTCTTCACCGTCCCCAACATAGATGAGATTACTCATCCCCACATAAGGCATCATAGGCTG
Source organism: Tamarix austromongolica (assembly GCA_039764185.1). Taxonomy (NCBI): domain Eukaryota; kingdom Viridiplantae; phylum Streptophyta; class Magnoliopsida; order Caryophyllales; family Tamaricaceae; genus Tamarix; species Tamarix austromongolica. The sequence goes on along the minus strand of CM077818.1, from coordinate 83,841,083 downwards.
CAAAGCCATCTATCTGATCCCTTGAGACTTACACATAAGATATAGAGCTTTCTACTCGTGAGAATGAGCAACACTCATAAAGTGATTGGTTAGTACACTACGTACTGAGTAAGGAAATAATACTATCGAAATAGAAATACAAATAGCACATGTTTCAACATTAGATAATATAGGAATCTAACCAAGTAAATGAAACATCTCATAAGGCATATTATGATCCAGATCCTTTTATTAAGTATAGTCCATTTTCATTCTTTTATATACGTTGAGTGCAGGAACCCCACTATTCTTAAATTAGTGGCATAGTTTGAAACTCTCAGTGAGATTATAGCCGAGACACTATTCTTTCTGATGGAACAGAGGTTAAAAACATCTCTTCGGGGCAGAACGCTCCTGAGCCACTATTCTACCCGGTGGAACGGGAATGCATATATATATATATATATAGAGAAAATATATCACTATGGTCCTAACTCACGTATTCTTCTACTATAAATTATTAGTATCTTTTCCATAGGTTATGAAGTTTTGTTTCATCTCACAATGAGTAGGGACCCCACTATTCTTAAACCGGTGGAATGGTCTAAAACTCTTGGGGACAATATACCCGAGCCACTATTCTTTCATGTGGAATGGAGATTAAAAATATCCTCTCAGGATAGAACGCTCCTAAGCCACTATTCTCCCTAGTAGAATAGGATACATATATATAGATATAGAAAAATAAATTACCATGGACCTACTCTCGTACTCTTTCACTTTAAGTAATTAGTACCGTATTCAAGATTAATTCTCAAGCATAGGATACAGTCAAAACAGATAAACATATAGCATAGGTCCAAGTCCTTAAGTCTTTTCAAACCCTAATTACACTCCCTTTAGTGTTGATTCTCCCATGTTGGTTTTTCTACTCACCTTATATTATGTCATCTCCCAAATCCTATCATTAATATCATACCCAAAATACACAATCTTATTCCATGAGTTTGCTTTAATAATCTCATCCTGATATATTAATCACTGAAGTATCCAAGCCCAAATTCTATAGAATTGTCATAACACTTCCCATGAAATTTTCATGATTTCTAATTCCAATAGATAACCTCTAAACCCTGAACATGAAATAATGATATTAACATTTCAAGATAGCTTGCCCCAAATTTACTATTAAACATTTATGAACCCCAAATAACGATAATCCTCCCATGAATTACTCAAGCTATTATTGTCATAATTTAAACCTCCTAACACATAAATTACCAAAACTTCTTTATTATCCCATAATGACCAAGTTACCCTTTAAGCACAATTAAAACCTTTATTTTGTAAAATCTTATACCTTCCACACATATTATTTTTTCAAGTCCCCATTTATCATCATACCTCATGAGAGACCCTCAGCCCATTTACCACAACTCATTCAACCCATATTTTATACCATAAGATATATTTTTGCCAATATGACATTTTCATCATTCAAGCCATATTTCATACCATGACATATATTTTCAAAATTATGACATTATCATCATTCAACCCATATTTCATACCATAGATATATTTCTATAAGTGTGATGCTATCATCATTCAACCCATATTTCATACCATAAGATGTATTTTCACAAATATAATATTATCGTCACAAATCATAACATAATAATATCTCTTACCAATTCTTACTTTCTTTCAAGATAACATTCATATCATCTCAAAATATCAATATCAACATATGTTACATCATATATCAATAATATCATGAAAAAAACATATAGCCATACAAGCAAATAACATCAAAAATCCTACATCAAATAGCATCCTTACCAACTAGGACACTAGGCTCTACGCATGCAAATTCTAGACTTCCTCCTCCGAAGCTACTGGAATACCACCTATGAAAATAATAAAATTTATAGTTAGTCTTGGGGAGTTAAATCGAAGGAGAAATCAAGATAAAGAAGGTAAAAATAGGTATAACTGTAGTCAAATGGGAGCTTGAGATGTGCGGATGTGTAGAGGAATGTGTGGTGGAGCTATGGTTAAATTTTGGTGGTGTTTGGTTGAGGATTGGGGGTGAAAATAAGGATGCACGGCCAGAGGAATGAGGTTGCACGGCTGTACAGTAGGTCGTACAGCTTCTGGTCGAGAGAAAATAAGGCGCACAACCAGGTGGTATAAAATTTGCACGATCGTGCAAAAACAGGCTATGAGAAAAAATTATGTATAGTTAGACAATATAGGGGTTGCATGGTTGTGTAGCAAGGGATTTAAGCATTGCAAAACCATGAAACAAGTGGTGCATCAGACGTGCACTCTGCAATGCTGCAACACACAAGAGGAAGAAGAAGAGAAGAGAGGCAGCGGTCGGCAGCAATGGCCGGTGACAGCGAGAAGGAAGGTTGGGCAGACTTTGGTGGTTGCTCCATCAACCACAGAGCTGCGAGTGGTGGCCAAGGTGGTACATGGTGGGGGAGATGATGGTGCAAAAACCAAAAATAGGGAGAGGAAGGAGAAGAAGAAGAATAAAATGGGGAAGGAGGAAAGGAGAAGGAAGAGGGAGCTCAGTAATGGCTCTTTGGCACAAATATTAGTAGAGTGAGGAAAAGCCAAAGAGAAATAAGGAGAGCATGAGATATATATATATATAGACACACACACATGTGTGCATGTATAGTGTGAGTCAGGAATGAATATAAGGGCAGAGGCTGGTATGCGACGGTTATGATGGTGCTTGTGCAGTTGCAAGGTAATGGTGATGGTGATGGTAGTAGAGGATAGTTAGGGTAGAGTAATAGCTACAAGTTGAGGGTGGTGATGGTTGATGTAAAAGTTTGAGAACAAAAGTTGACATGTGTCAAAGAATCCAAACCATGTAGGCAAAACATGCAACCCTTAAATCAACCACCAAAATCACAAAGAGTTCACTTGAAAAAGGGCCCAAGGCCTCTAGTTCCATCAAACTCACTACAATAATAATAGAACATAGTGATGAATTTTAGTCATTACAATAAATATATTTTTGTGACAATTAATTGTCGTTATTGCATTATCATTAACCTTGCATAATAATATAGGTTCCTATTATTCATCATAAATTCTTCATAGAATAAAAATTATACATATATAAGGATACTTTATCTGATGATGTGTAATTGGGTTTCATTGTCATTGTTATAAGTACTATATAGTGTTGCAAAAATTATAAAAAATATAGTTAATTAAGAAAAAAATTGTGACATTGGGCCATCATAGTAGACCCAAACATCCTCATAATACAATATGCCACCAATTTTCCCTATATCATAAGACTCACAAATTTTAAAAATTAAGATGACCCATCATCATACTAGGACAAAAAACCATCATACTATACCTTATGTATGGGCACTAATTTTTCATCCATCACAAGTTTACTAAAATTTGACAAAAAATGGGGGGAAAGATGACAAATTGTCATCACAATAGGTTAAAAAGTTGACATTATAAGTCTTCCTTAAAGATACCAATTTTCTTCTATAACAAGTTTGCTAAGATTTGACGAAGAAAAGAATTTTATGACAGCATGCCATCACAGTAAGCCAGCACCAAATTTCCCTTTTGTCACAAGGTTTCTGGTTTGAAAAAAAAAAAGGATCTTGTGATGAGCCTTCATCATAATAGGTATCACAATAATTCCTCCATAAAAAGAACATTTGGTCTAATGAGAAAATATTACGTTGAGTAGTGGGGCTCTTAGGATAACTTAGTTTCCTTAATTTCCTTCGATATGAAATGGGAAAACCCCTAAAAATTATTCCTTCCTTCTCTTGCAATATTGATTCATCTCACCTCCTGTACTCTAGCATTAGATTTATCTCATTCAAAAGTGTTATTTAATATTCGTGTTTTATATAATATACAGTTAGTACCATAAATTAATTTTTTATTATTATTTTATCTCCTATATATTTCCTAACTTTTCCTCAATTCATTTTAGGTTGAAATTAAAGGATTATTCTAACATATTTTGGCCTCTAATTCAAGTAATGAGTATTGCTTTTGTTTGATTTCACTTTTCATGTTTCATATTGTAAAGAATACCCTTATATATATATATATGTGTGTGTGTGTGTGTGTGTGTGGTTGGGGAAAATTTGGAACCCACACCTCCTTCATCGCACGATGCCACTAATGTTACTGTTGTTATTGCCTTCTTATGATACTCTTTTATCTCATTATGGACCTACACCAAGATAATAAAAAACATAGGTGGTTGTAGAACATGGAAATAGATGGTGATAACTGGTAATTTTGTAGGTTATAGTCATTTATACTATAGATGACAATTGAAAACAAATTCGTCTATAATGAAATTAAAAATTAAAAAAGACGCACGAAAATTGTAGGGAGGATTAGAAGACAGTTGTGGGTTAAAATTATCATCTATTATCTACTACAAAAAAATATTTTAAAACATAACCATCATTTAATGCCTCCTTTTTTTTAGTAGTTTAGATGCTGGTTGTGGGTTAAAATCACTATTTATTGTCTACTATAGGTGGTAGTTTTAAAACAAAACAATATTTTTAAGTCATTCCTAATTTCTTTTTAGTTTAGCTGATAATTTTTATTTAAAACCCATGTTTATACCCTTTATAGTAAATAACAAAGTAAAAGAGTTTAAGTGAAAGAATATGTAAAAATGCGATCCATATGCATCGTGAGGCTCTTGAATGCAAATTAAGCTTAGGCATTGAATGCTCTAATAATCCTATTGTAGTTGGAGAAAGTGATTTGGAAGACATAGTTATAAATATTGCATTCTAGACCAATCTTTAACACTATTGTCCTCTACATTGCTTCCTCTAGCAACAACTAGTTTGTTAGAGTAATCAATTCCTAAGCTTTGCATTATAAAGCCTTGTTATCCATATGAATTGCATTCTAATATATTCTTTCATCTAAACTCTATGTCTCTTTTCTTTATCTTTCTCCTTAAATCCTCATCATAATTATCAGATTGCATGCATGCATAAAATCATCAATAACAAAAATAGAGAAAACAAGTGAAATTTCCAAACTAACTAGACATAAGACACTAATCACAAATGAATGTCATTGTTTCTTCTTAGTATCTCCACTTCTTATGGGCTTAGTAAGAACTCTATCATGTGAACTAAAGACACTAAGAAAGATTAAAAAAAAGGCTTTTATTGTGGACTCATGGGCTTGACATATTCATCATGACCATCAAATGGCGTACCTATATTAAGCCATAGTTAGGCATATATTTTAACAAGGCATTGATCACAAAAATATAATATATAATTTCAAAAAGGCATAGTAGTTACGTACATCACTCATTTCATATTGTGGTGTCTACTTTTCTTATGCACAAAGTTTGATTTACATACATAAAACCCTTTTTCATGATCATCCCACACATAAAATGTGGATTAAAAATAATCTTACTATTAGACCACTTAAATTAATATGAGATGTTCCCTACATCCTTACTTCTAAATGGTTAATCTAACATTAAGTTTCTTAGCCGCTATAAAGATTGAAACTTCAAAATAATCCATTATTTCATCTAGCTTTAAAGATTAATTTTTTTTTGTTATTATCATTATATTGCATTTGGAGTATGAGAACTAGGGAAACATTGTTAGGTCATTGAAAAAGCTCTTAAGACATTCAAACTATCATATTTCTATGAAAAATATGATTGTAAAGAAAAAAATAAATAATAGTTTCTTCATAGCCATATTGCCCATAGAAATATGATAGTTTTCCTTGAGAACTTCTTCAATAGGCTCATAATGACTCCATAATGGCCACAGTCCCAAGACACAATGATAATAATAATCATAAATTTTAAATTTAAAAATGGATAAAATAATGAATTCTTTTGAAGCCCCAATCTCAATAGTGGTTAGGGAACTTAATGTTAGATTAATCATTTTGAAGAAAAGGTGTAGGGAACTTTGTATTAATAGATGGTTTCATCGTAAGATTATTTTTAATCTAGGTTTAAAATTTCAACAAACACCAAGCTAGCATTACTCAAACCCTTGTAAAATTCCAACAACTTACCAACAAAATAGTAAAACATGTAATGCATGCAAACTATAAAACATAAAAAACAAAAATTATGTAAAATATACCAAACAAATGAAAATACAGTGTTCACAAATAATACTACCCTATCATAATATTATTTGTAATCTAGGTTTAAAATTTCAACAAACACCAAGCTAACATTACTCAAAACCCTGTAAAATTCCAACAACTTTCCAACAAAATAGTAAAATATGTAATGCATGTAAACTATAGAACATAAAAAGAAACTTATATAAAATATTTCAAACTACTAACAATATAGTGTTCACAAATAATACTACCCTTTCGAATCCCCATTCCTACAATTTAAAAATAAAAAAACCCTCATTTTGAAAGCCAAAAGAATGATACCTAAGAACTTATAAATATATGTAAAACACATAACATAACAAAATTGATGAAGCGCATTCACATTTGGTGATATTAAGGAAATACCTATACTCGATAACATAATAATCATGATGAGAAATATTGATAATATCAAAAAAAAATTACAAAGAAAAAAGATGAAAAATATCTACCCTTTAAGGAATAATGACAAAAATAGAAGATCAAGAAAGACGAATGATAGCAATAATTGAGGTGAGGGAGGCAAAAATGGTGGAAGAGTTTAAGGAAAAAGAAGTTCAAGAGGTACATCTATGTATGTGTTTGAGAAAATGTGAGAAGTAGAATAGACCCCTAAGGTTAAACGTGAAGAATATAAAAAGAAAAATAAATTTCTGCTAAGGCATAGATGGGAAATTATTTTTTTTTTAAAATACAGTAAGGTATAGATGATGGTTTTAATCCAAACTTTCCAATTATACCCTTAAAAAATCATCTAAGATATAGATCAAGGTTATAAAAACAAAAATTCATCCATCCCCTTAAAAATTTTGGAAGAAAATATCCTCTAAGGTTTATAGGATGATTATTATATAAAACTACAATCTATACTTAAGTTCATTACGATCAAACTAAAAACTATAGTTATAATTTTCCAACCTCCATATTTTGTTTTCATCTAGCTTCTTATTTTATTAGAGAACTTATAAATGGATATATTTTTTAAAATATCCATATATATGGTGTCGTCTTTGTTTCTTTTTGTAGTACTACTATATTATTATTTTATTTTATCTTATATTTATGATTTTGTTTAAATTTTTTACTTATATATATATATATATATATATATATATATATATATATATATATATATATATATATATATATATATATATATATATATATCACATAAGATGTATGGATTATATTAAAGTTGGAAATTTGGGCATTCAATTACTTATTAATTAGTTTGTGTGGATGATGTATATTATAATATGGAAAATTGTTGGTTAAATTTCTTTGGGTGTAGTGGATAATGTATATATGGACACTTTTTAGTTATATTTACAATATATCATGTTGATTATGTATGTTATATATATTTATTTTATGCTTGGAATTGTAATTGAATAAATGTAAGTATTTTTTATTTTTGGTATGATATATATACATTTATGGATATTACACTTTAAATATGACTATTAATATGAATAATAGCTTAATAGAATGCCAATATTACATTTTAAAGTCAATAGAGCTAATTTTAACACTTTGAAGTTAATCAAATATTATATTTTGAATATAAATATTTCATTTTCCAATTATTAATATAAATAAAAGGTTTAGAATTTATCTAGCACATGCCTTTAGGGAACTTGTTAGAGTTGCTAAAAATAGGGGGAAAAGACTAACATTTAAAAACATCACCTACCATGTTCATGTGTAATAAATGTGCTCAACGAGAAACCCCTATCCCTAAGGTCTCCACCACCCTACCAGTAGGATAATATAGATGAGTTAAATTATAACATATGTGAGTTTGTCAACTAGAGCATGAGTTTAGAATCGAACATGTGATCTAATAAGGACACCTACTTTGTCCTCAATGGGGCCTCATGGTCTTACACTATCGAGGTTACTATTTTAGGAAAGAAATTAAAGTCTTAACATATTTCATAGGGGAACATGTTAGATAAATCGATAAGTTTATGTCAAGATGAATATTACATTTTGAAGTTAATAGAATAATATAATTGGAATATGAATATTACATTTCGAAGTTAATAGAATTAATTATTACATTTTGAAGTTAATAGATTATTGTAATTAAAATATGAATATTAAAATTTGAAGTTAATATAATGTTATTTTAAATAATAGAGATTAAAGGAATAGAAATAATTATATACGATCATGTATTAATATGTAACTTAATATGAATTATTATAAGAGTAAAAATATTGATACGCAAATATATATTAGAAAGTAACATTAAAATAGTAAATAATGTTTGAAGGTTGTATATTAATATTATTAAGCATTTATTTTAATTATTCTACACCATTAACACCTTTTCGACATCTTATTTAACTTCATTAATATTTATTGTTGTTACCATAAAATATCCATGATTTAGTTTTTACATTCTTAGTCCATACTTATCCATGCTTCTTCCATGCTTTGTGAAATATCCCCATTTTTAATACCAAAAAGTTTTGTCTTGAAAGAATAATTATGGAAGGTAAAACATTGTAACACAAGGTGTTACCACTACACTTACCATAAGTATGGTCTCTACCTTTTGTATACAAAGTACTAAGCTTAAAATGTTACTTCACTTAAATTAAAAAAGAAAATTAATAAGAGACCGACAAGAGATTACATTAAGAGTTTATCATTGTTTCAATAGTACACAAATGTATTGGACAAAAGATACAACAAACTAGCAGAAAAAAAAACAGTATTAAAGGGACATAAGAGTCTAAATAATATACTAATTAAAAGATGATGGAGCAAATATTAGATAGTCCTAACTTTTAGTCCCAAACTCAAGCCGTCTCAAGTAGAACCCTAAAAGTACTCCTACAAAGTAAAGACTTCCTATTGAATAAAATGAAACCAATCAATACAATGATAAAGAGTAAATCATATACAACTCTAAACATGCAAAGGCCACATGGACCACACAAGAAATCAACATAAGAGAGAATCATCGCATAAGCTCATTAAAGAATATATGTGATAACTAAATATGATAAAAATGAGTTAACTCATTCATAAATTCTCATCAAATCACCATACTTAACTATATTACAACTATCTCATCATTCCAAAGTATATTAAGTGTATTCCACAAGTGAATCACAAAACCATATATAACCATATTCAAAACCACCACAACATATCTCATGACTATAAAGGATAGTGCACTAAGGATACTACAAACCAACATAACAAAACCAATTTCAAAAAACCAAAGGTGTAGGGCATGGAGACAACTACTAAATGAACATACCAAGACAAATTCTAATTAAACAAAAAGGGTAGTTCATAGAAACAACTACCAAAATAACACACCAAGACCAATTCCAATTAAATCTCCATATATGAGTTACTTCCATTTAATTATTCAAGGGATACAAGAGAACCCAAAGATGTATAAAATGAACTATTTATATTAGTGCACTAAGGTAACACAACACTCTCCATCCTTACAACTTAGTGACATATAAAATAATTAGGTCATACAGGAACATCAAGGCAACACAATACTCTTTGTCCTAGGTCACCTAATTTTTTAGTATATATAATATCTAAGAATTCCCAATAACTAATTAGTGTAGAGGGTCAAAATATTGAGGCATCTAATAAATCACCAAAACAATCAAGGGCTCCCACTTCATATCTAAGATAACTAAGATTAAAGAGAAAATCATTCCCAGATATTGAAATACTTTACTTTAATTGTTAATATTTTATAAAAGTGATTATCACAACAAATAGGGCACATATGATAAAAATTTACATTTAACTATTCTTTGATTCATATTATTTAAGGCTGAGAATAATTAAAGGTGGATATCTAAGGTTAAAGACATTATCAACCCATAAGGTTAACCCTTGAAAATAGACAAAAATTTCATATGAGACCTATACACTAGTCCCATAAACTAGTTGATTGGTTTAAGGACCTATAACAATAAGAAGATAATGTAAAACTAACATATCAACCAACTAGTTTAAAGGTAACCAATCAACTGGTGAGCAGTTGACTTGTAAATCCCATAACTAGTTAACTAATAGAGATAAAAACCAAAGTGCACATATTCCAACTTAGCTAGTTGATCGGTGGGCTAAAACTATTTAACTAGAGTACCAGATGATTGGTTTTACCCATACTAGTAGGGCAGTTTATCTAGGAAAATCAAATATACTCATGCGAGTAAACTTAAATATATCATAAACCATTCATATTTTTATAACATTATATAAAGCATAAAATCTCATATAAATCATGTTGCTTACATCTAACTCATGCTTAGAAAAATCAAATTAACCAATAGGCCTAATAATCATCAAGGTTAACAAAATTCCACCAAATAACCAAAATGGCTCTTCGAGAATATCATTCATAACAACAAAATCATGCTTCCTAATACTTATGCTACCATAATGGGTTATAGGAGTATAGGTTTACCACCTTTTCAAGAACACTTGGCAAAATAAGTAACAACAAACCATCTAAGTCTCTCGCATCTAACTATCCTTCTTATTCTCCTTAAAACATAACTCAAAATTAGCAAATATATAGTCTAACATAACAAAAGGGGGAAAAATAAATCAAATAGTAAGAATCAAATAAGGAAAAGAAGCCATACACAACTACAACGTGGTGCACTAAGAGCTAAAAGAGATGGAAATTCTTTAACTACTTCCTAGGACTCAGATCTTTATCCTTAGAGAAAATATAAAAGGGTTAGACTTTTATATTAAGATAAAATTATAATTTATTTATTTTATCTTATTTTAATTATATTATATTATTTGTATTGGTTTTATATTAATATCAACACAAAATTTTGATACACTAAATCAAACTAAATAATATTTAAAAAGACATATATATATATATATATATATATATTATAACAACCAAACCACTACCATTGGCCTTTTAATTATCACATAATGTAATTAAAAATTAAAAAAGTATATATTTGATATAGAGCTTCCATGCCATCATAGTAGATATCTTAGTTGTCATTTAAGGTCCAAATTTTTTTAAAAAATAAAAAATATTTGAAACATGTCTTCTATGAAAATGAAAGTCTTCACAATAGATATCAATATCTTCACTAAAGGTGGATTTTTAAATAAAAAAATATATAATATTTTGAATAGATAATCTATGACAACTAGGGTCATCACAATAACCCTATATGTTATCACTATAGGTTACAAAAATTAAAATTTTATTTTTTAAAATGAAAAAAATAAACATATTAGTAGTTACAAAAGGGTTATAGTGACGACAAAGTCATCATAACAGGTATGTTTTTTTGTGACTTCTTGTCGCCACAAATCTAGGCCTTTTATAATAATACTTTCTCAACAACCTTACTGCAACAACTTTCCATCACAATGACCTCATTGCAACAATATCTGTCATCATAATTTATTATATTTATCATGGTGACTCCTAATCTCTAAACCCTAATAAGGACACCAAAGAAAAACCTACCAAAACATGCATCACAATAAACTTGTAATACCACCAACACTTGAAAGCTATATTCCCCCTTTCAAGTGGGCCATTAGGCTCTAATGCATTATCATTTGAAAGCACCCTCATCCATTGCCATTATCCTGACATTTATAGATATCTACCATCACTTCAAGAAAAAAGGGACAAAGACCATCTTCAAGATTTGATCGACATGGAAGAGAAGCCTTACTTTTTTGGAGAAAAAAAAGGGATAATGAAAGTAAAAAAAAAAAAGAGTACGCTAATAGAGATAAAACTATGGTTGATGAACACATTTTATCTAATCCTTTTGATAGTGCACACCGTCAAAAAAGGGATATACCCTTCACAGGCTCTAGTTAACAAGGATGAAAGATAGCTAGAATATCAACCAAAGAAAGAGACAAATAAGTCCCATAATAGAGAAGAATCTATGTCTAACAACAACTTTCATAGAATCCTTTTAATATCACACAAATTTTGAACATATCTCATTCTTTATCATTATTCTACACTTCATCTAATCATCTATCTCCACTTCCAACCATAACCTAGACCATGAACCCTGAAATTGAGGGAAAAAATTCCCATACCCTCACCCTTCAACAAACACCACCCACCTTTACCTTGAAGTCGCTACACACAAAACACCTAATAAAAACATAAAACCATATGATTAAGGCTAAATTACTTCATCAAATTCCTCAACCAAACATCTTAATCGAATACCTAACTTAACCACTAATTGAGCACCTTAGCAAAAGTTACAAAAAGAAAAAATAATTATAAGCCATTCTTTATGTTAACCCTTTTTTCTATACTCAATCATTTTCACTTAGATAGGTCAGTAAAAGCTAGAATAAGAAAAAATAAGTAAATTCAAAGTAAGAGTGGATGGATGTGAAAACAAATATTGAAAGGCTAATGAACATATGTGAAAGCAAACACATGAGTGGATGGTAAGAAATAGGTTTTGAGATATGAAAGGGAAAGTGGACATATGAAGCAAAATTGACTAAAAAAGAATTAAGAGAGAAAAAAGTGGTGGAAGAAAGTAAACACACTTGGATGTGGGTATGAAAGGCTTAGAGAGAGGTAGGAGCTTTTCTTTCTACCATTCCTTTCTACATTTTATTTTGAGGATTATAAAGGGAATTTTCTATTATATAATGATTATAAAGGTATTGTCTTATTTTATCTTTTCTTATACAAAATTAGACTAGATAATATGATGGGTTGGGCCACACAATAATCACTACCTTAGGTTTAAGAAAGCAAGAGTCATTATCATATCATGTTTGATTTGAATCATTTTAAAGTCGCATAATCTTAGGTTGTTCTATCCTCCCGAGTTGAGTTGGGTTGATATCAGATGGAATTAGATTCAAATAAATTTGGAATATTCTATTTTTGGTTCACATTAGGCCGAGTTCAAATAATTTTAGATTATTCCATTTTGTGAGTCCTAGTTGGATCATATTCGAGTTATTTTAGATTTTGACTAGAACTATGCCATTTTTTCCCCTAATTATACTTATTTTGAGCTCACTTATTCTAATGTACCCTATTCTTTGAGTTTGATTATATCGAGCCTTAGGGATTTTATTTATTTATTATCTTTGGAGGTGGTGTGAATTTATAATCAATATCTTAAATTTTTTCCTAATTACATTACTTACTTTGTTATTTAAATTTATAACCAATAATTCATCTCCATTATAACCTAAGTTATATATAAAGCTTGATTATTATTTTATTTTTATTTTCTATTCATATCTTATGTAGTATTTGCATAATATGTACTTATATTGATCAGTGATAACTAATTAAGGCTTATTTGTAAGTTTGTTCTATGGATCACCTTATTTTTGTAATAAATTGATGATATCATCTAAAGTTTTATATTACTAATAATATAAAATTAATGATAAAATTATAATGATGATAATAATTGTAATTAATAAATATTAAGTATAATAATAATGATAATAATAATAATAGTACAATAACAATAATAATAATAATAATAACAAATTATTTTTATTTATAATTTTGATCAAATCAAATAGAACCAAATTAAATCTGATCAAATTAAATAAGCAAAAATTAAACAAAGTAGTAACTAATAAAAAAGACCAACTTATATTGACTTCTTACTCTCCACATATTTAATATAATAATAATAAAATTAGTGATCTTTGGTTTTCATAATGAATAAGTAATATTTTTACTCTACATTTTCACTAGATTTTTGTGATGTTGTAGCATTATAGGTAGAACAAGCTATAGACACTAAAGTATAGTGTTTAAGGCTACTAATTTTCATTGATGTTTGCTTGTATAAGGAAAAAGTAGTGAGTAACGCATAAAATTTTGTAGTTTTTTCTATTTGAGGTACAAATTTGTTTAGATTTCTATTTAAGGCATAAATATATATAAACTATCTAGTCAAGGCATATTGATCAACTTTTGTGATTGTGATTATATATATATATAAACACTTTTAACCAATAATTTTAAAATTTAAACGTTTTATAAATAGAGAAATATATTTTTAATTCAAATAATAAATAAATTCTATTTGCCTATTATTACTATGTCCACACTAAACAAATCACCTTATCAAAATACTTAAACCTATTTAAAAGATCAAATATTTATTTAGAAGATTAAATAAAAATTAATATAAGATTAATGCTTGAATTTTAAAAAAATTCCATAATTATAATAAAAAAATATAGACTTTAAAAAAAGTGAAGTAAGAAAACTAAAAAAAAACTAAAAGTTATTAAACTATTTGGAATTTTATGCAAAATCAAGAATTTTATCAAAATTGGTTTTATGAAAATTTTGAATATTTTAAAATATCTAAATAAATAATAAAAATAGAACTTCATGAAAATTTGAAAGACTTTCAAAATCTAAAATTGAATATTTAGAATTATAATGGAAAATATATAATTTTATAAATATTTGGGGTTTAATAAAAATAGAATATTTTAAATAAAATATTTTTTTTTTAATATTTTGTGTGTCTAAAAAAATTATATTATTCAATATAATTTATCTCATTAATACTCAACGAGATTAAAATAAACTCGTATGATAGTTTAATATAATTTTTTGTTTCTATTTATATAAAATCATTAATTAAAAATAATTGGGTGAAAAATTAATCTTTATGTCATTAGAATTGGTAAATTTAAACTACAATGCCTTTATTGAACAATTTACATATCGTTATGCCTCAAATAGAAAATTTTGTAACTTTATGCTTCAATTAGAAAAATCTACAAATGTGTATGCCTTACTTATTACTTTTGTCTATTCTTGTAATAGAATTGACAAATATTTGTCCTTGTTTGATTGAATTTTCCTTAAGGTAAATGATGTAATCTCCATTTGCTTATACCTTTACTAGATTTTTCTAAATATTTAAAATATTAAAATTAGTATTCCAATAAATAATTTCGACTATATTTTGAATGAATGGAATATTATTTTGAAGCTAGAGCAACAATTGGTTCACAATATAGCTATTGTTCTCGATTAGATCACAAGCACGGGCTTGAGACTTGGTCAGAGCATTTAATGGACCTGATTATTCGAAGTGTAATGTATATTCCTTCTAGTCCATTGGACATGTTCTATGGTCACAAGAGTTATTGTTGTAATCATTAGTTTTTGGCTCAAACATTATATTGTATTATTGACTATTTAGGTTGATTGATAATTCTAAATTATCTACTAGGCTAATGTATTTAGTTGGTCTCAACTGTTTAATTGGGGTATGTATTGTTCTATGGCCTACGAGCTAAAATGCTACTTATTAATACAATTGCTTAGGATTGAAGCTATATGTTATGTATTTTGTTTAGCCTAAGTTTGAGAGATCTCATTTTTGTATTGTAATGTAATTATGTTGAATTTGTTGATGTTGGTTGTCTTCTTTCAAAATATATATTTTTAAGTTATGATTTTTTTAATTTCATTCTAAAATTTGAAATAGTGTGTGAATATTTTATGATTTTTTATTGCTAGAGTGTGTAACCTCGTGCCATTCTTGCTTCCTTGAAGGGATAAAAATCTAATATTTTGACATATTATTATTAATGGAAGAAAGATTCCAAAGTAATATTAAAAAATTATTATATTATCAAAAATTTTACATGAGTCTTTGTGGATTTATAGTTTTCGAGTGATATAAAATTTTAGATAAATATTAGATCGGGTTAGATTTTGTTGGATTTATAACTTTCAAGTTGAATCATGTTTCAGATAAGCATCAGATGGAATTAAGTCTATTTTAGGTTTATAATATCTCAAGTTATATTGAATACCGATCATATATCTAGTTGGATTTGGTAGGTTTTATATTTATAATTCTATCATATAAATTTTTGGATGGGATCGATTGGTTTTGGTCGATTTTCTTAAATTTGGTCAAAATTGATTAGTTCTATATAAAATATTTCGAATACACTAAAAGAAAATAATTGAAGAATACCTTTGATTGCAATTTAAAGTAAGATAAAAAAATTCATCAGAAAAAAGTCATTATCGATACATAATGTTAAAGATATGAGATGAAATCCCTATGTCCCTATCTGAAATCCGTCTTAAAGCTTATATCCTTTACAAATCTTCTAGGATATTGAATTCAACTCTGATGATGAGACTAGGGGATTTTGGATGAAAACTTATAAGAAAACCAATATATATATATATATATATATATATACACAAACACACAGACAAAGAGAATTATTATTATATATTAAAAATTAAGTTTGTCAAATTAAAAGTAGGCTTAAAATTCTAACATGTTGTTATATACATAAGAATTATTTCATAATTCATATTATACAAAAAGTATAAAGCATGCTCGTTGATTTACAAGAGCGGTCTTAGGCATGGGGTTGTTTGCAAATGATTTGTTATATATATTTTTTTTACTTAGTCTAATATGGTTCATTTTCATTTTTATTTTTTAAAATTAAAAAAATATTATTATGTTTTATCGTTATTTGCAATAAATATTCCTAAAATATTAATTAATTAATTAGAGCACATATGCTAATGCCATTCTTGATATAACTAGGTAACAAGTTAGCTCATAGTTAAAAAATAATAATATATAAAAAATAGTCATAAGCTGAAATCCACTTTAGCTGCTATATATACTAGTCAGTTTCCATAGAAGTAATTAGCAAAACAAGCTGAATGTATTATATGAAATTACAAAATATAATTATATATATTAATAGAAGGCTAGGCTAAAGTTTTATTGAAAGGTGCAAATTAACAAAATTACTACATCTGTTTCACAATTGATGGCATTTATAAATAACAAATAAATTGGTTATTAAGAATGAATAAACAGCAACAACAACAACAACATCAATAGTAATAATAAATCTTCAAATTTATAATATAATTATAATACCAATTATTATAATAATAATGATAATTTTAATTGTAATTATAAAAATAAGTAAGATATAAATTTTATTCATAATAATGATTTATAATGATAATAACATTTATAATAATAATAATAATAATTTTTATGATTAATAATACCAAAAAATAAAACAAACTCAAAATTATCATTCACGATCCAGATAACAATTATATGATACAATTATAATAGTAAAATAATAAAAGTAATGATGGTGATGATGATGATAAGTAAAACGGGTATAAATAATAATGGTTAATAATAATAACAATACTAATGTTTAATTGTAACTAACAATTACAATAATAATAATAGCAAGTAATAATGAAAATAATGAATTTAGTAATAATGATTAGATTATAGTAATATAACATTATCAATTAACTATAATAAATAATAATCATTATTAGCATCATTATGTATAAGCAATAATTATTATAACTAATCACTAGTTATTATTTATATATGTTATTTCTACTATTCTTATAATTATTAGTCCATATAATTAAAATGTTTATTTTTATTTTATTATATTTTTGTCATTCATGACGTGAAATAATCTAATTAGATTCAAACATAAGACGAGATGGAATCTACACAAATATTTGGAAGAAAAAAAAATCCAGAATACTTTATGCCCGACGTTTTTATTCAAATTCTCCTTGACATCGATGGTACGACATTATACATTATATGGATGGACTTGCATGCGTGACGGCTGAACGATTCGAGTGTAGCTCTATAGCTGGCCAGCTGCCCCGTCTAGAGAAATCTAGAAATTGTTTGAAAAGTCATGCCAACTTCCTTCGCATGTACATGGCAAATCGTTGAATGACTCCTCGTTGCACCGAAAAAAGTTGAAGATTGCAGCGCACGAGCGCTTCCGCAGCGCATACAATAGTCCACCGTTGTGCATGGACGGTAACAGATTACAAAGTACATTTAAGTCTGTTAAAAGATGTATAGAGTGTCTAATTAATTGAACAGGGGCATCAAATTTTGAAGTGTTCAAATTTTCGCTTACTTTATATACATTTATAAAATAAAATAAACTAAAAACCACACTTAAGAATGAGAGAAGCAGAGAGCAAGAGGAGGCTACATATGTCAAATGATTTTTCTCGATCGAATATATTTAAATCGGATTAAAATTATATTATTATTCAATTGGGTCAGTTTGGATATCTTTTATATTTAGGTTTAATTCGAATAACAGTAATTGGGATTGAATCTATATTAAATTAGGTTATTCTGAATTAGAAGAATATTAGGTTAAATCTGAATTTAATCTATTATGTTTCTTTAACTTTGGGTTCTATTTGAATCTATATAGTATGGATTAGATCAGGTGGATTCGAGTTACAAACTCAAGATCATATGAGTTTGAGCAAAGTTAATTTAATTTAGAATTTGTATTGGCATTGATTGTTATCAATTTAACATAATTAATAACTTCAATTTTTTGATTTATTATTATATTTATGATTATCATGATAATTTTTATCATGATATATGTAATGATATAACAAATTTTCATTATAAAATATGTAGTAATAATAAATTATTATCATCATTAGTATTAATAATATAGTTATTCTTATAAATATAATTATAAATAGTATTATATACATAAGTATAATGATTGTTATAATAATTATAGTTATCATATTAATTATAATAATAATAATAATAATAATAATAATAATAATAATAATAATAATAATAATAATGATGATGATGATGATGATGATGATTATCATCATCTTCTTTAGGAATATAATGATCATTGTTATTAGTGGAAACACAAATATAACTATAACTATTATTATTATTATTAGAATTATTATATTTACAATTATAATTTTTATATTAGAGTAACAATAATAATAATAATAATAGAAATTTCTATGATATAATGTAATTGATGCTAATATGATATTAAAATAAAATGAGGAAAACAACGACTTGCTAGTTTTGTTTTATTTTTGTTATATGTGTTGTATATTTTTGTCTACATAAAATTATATTAATATAATAGTTTGTTGGTGTTTATGTATCAATTTATATCAGATAAAATGTTATATTTGTGTATAAATTTAATTATATTTTGGATCAAGTTTGAAATTATATCCGAGTATTATATTAGTTTAAGTTGGATCATTTCGGTTTGGGTAAGTTTAAATCGAATCATTCTTATATTTTTGTCCGGTTTGGGTTATTTTGAATATGACTCACTCTTGGGTTAGCTAAATTTGGGTCAGATTACTATTGATTTGGATTGTTTCAAATTTTCGGATTGAGGTTGGGATTATTTTTTCATGTCTAGAATGGGTTTTAGTTCTGATCGGTTGAGTTGTGTCCACTTTGTCAAGTCTAGCCAATTTCAAGAATATTCATTCACTTCCCCATTGTCACTTTCTATTTTCCAAATCAACCAAACCATGGCATAATAAATCATCAAAAATAATGGCAATTCTCAAATTTTGTTGTCACGCATTTAATTATTCAAAATTCATACTAATGTCATATCGATTTTGTAACACCTCCAAATTCATTGCTAAAATTTTTTTTATATTAGTGGAAGCATAATAACAATATATTTGAGTTTAATTACCTTACTTGACATAATTTTGGCTCACCATACCATCCTTATATCCAATACGAGGTAAAATAATTAGAATTAAAAATATGATAAACAGAAAAGGAGAGAATTTTTCATAAACTTATCCGAATACTGCATAAATAAAATACAATCAAAAGGAATTATATGGGAGTAAGAATCCAAAAAGGTATCGATACAACAACTAATAATTGGATGACATGACTTTACATTCAACCCTAAAGATAATATGATCACTCCTCCATAAATAAAGAATCATAAGCGACAAAGTTATTCAAGTGCTCTTCATTGATATATGCAAAATTATTTGGGTCATTTACTCGTGAAAATGAGCACTACCCATGAGAAGGATCATTAGTATGCTACTTATTGAGTAATGGAATAGTATAGCCATAGCAAGGACATACAAGTACATAAGGTCACATGGAAAAAAATACTATGCATATTGATTAAACATGATACGGTATAATAAGATAACTGAATCAGAGTTCCATTATTAGGTATAGCTGTAACATCCTAAATTATATTGAATATTAATCTCGAGTAAATAATAGTCTAACCAATCCTAATCTTTATTCCGAGTAATTTATGTTTTAACCTAACCCTGATCCCGAATGATTAATATTTTAACCTTACCTAATTTCATTACTCATAATTTTAAATCTAATCCTAATAATAATCCAAACCTATTTTGTCTTTTCCCCTTTCTTTTTTCTTTCTCCTTTTCTTTTTCCATTATTACTTCTTTTGCTCGACTTTCCTTCTTCTACCTTGTGTGTTTTTCTTCTTTGCCCTATAACTCACCAAAGCCCGACTCCACTACCACCTGCCACAATCCATGAGATACGTTCCCTTGAAAATTTTGCCCAAATTTTTTGTAATACCTCAAAATTTTTTAAATCTAAAATTTAATATGTAACCTTTATTTAGAATAATTTAATTATTTTGTGGGCCTTTGATTTAAAAAAATAGATAGAATTATTAATAAATTAATATAAATATTTTTATCATTTTATCTTACTCTTTTTATTTAAATAAATTTTCAAACCCATCATTTTACCAAAATTAGTATCTTAAATTAATAATTTATATTTTGGATAAATTAATTTCATATTTTTTTCATTAGCCAAATTTACCCTAATTTCTAATCCTAACTCTAAAAATAATTTTCTTTTTCTTTTTCTCCTTTTTCATTTTCTTTTTTTTTCTTCCTTTTCCTTCCTTTTCCTTTTATTATTTCTTTGCTTCCTTCTTCCTTCTCCTTTAGGTGAGGTCAGCCCTCTTCCTCTTTTCTTTCCTCCTTCTCCTACCTAGGCTAGCCGTGCCACCTTCTTCCTTTTTCTTTCTTTCCTTCCCCTTCCTTTCTCCTTTCCAACAGCCCACCTCCCTCTTTTATTTCTTTCTTTTTCTTCACGCGTGTTGACCTACCCATTTTCTTTTCTTTTCTCCTCACCCGCTCGGCCTTCTCCCTCTCCCTTCTTCTTCCTCGCTCACATGCCAAGCCAAGAACGCCCCTGCACCCTCTCACACTTTTCACCTACACCCCTACTTGCACTGCCCACCGTCGATAGGCCATTGCACCTACCTACCCTGCCATTTCCTCCCCTACCGTCCTTTCTTTCCATTTGTTACCCTAGCAATTCTGGTCCCCTCCTCCCCGTATGCCCTTCCCTCTTCTCCCTCTTCCCTGTCCCCCTTCCATGCCAGCCTACGATGCCCCCTGCACCCACCTAACCTTGCACCGCACTTCCCTTTTTTCTTCTACTTCCCTTCTTCTTCTCTAGCTATTTTTCTCCCTTGAGCTCTCCCCTCTCCTACCCAATTCTTCCTTCTCTTTTCTCTCCCTTTTCTCCACTATGTTTGGCTGTTTCCCCTCTCTGCCATCTCCACCACCCAATAAGCCACTCTGGCACCCTATTTCCTCCTAGCACTACCACAAGCAACCACCGCATGCCACCCTATAGCCTACTCACCTCCCTTTCCTCTTCTTCTCCTTTTGACCCCCTAGTGCACCGCCACCATGTGCCACTTTTCTCCCTCTTCCACTACTGCCACAACCTCCCCTCGACCACTTGACACCACCCCCAACACCCCCAGCCTCACCTTACCTAAATTACCCCTGTAGCTCCCCTTTCTCTTCTCCTTCTTTGCACCCTCCTTCCTGTAGCCACCGCCACCATCTCCAACGCCCTTGAATCACCACACTTTGACCTCCAGCCACCACCTACAACCTACCTTACCCCTACACCCAACAACCAACCCCAACTTCTCTCCACAAGCCACTACTTAAGCCTTCCCCCCTTTCTTCCATTTTCCTTTTCCCCCTCACTCCCTTACATCCATTGAATGCTCATGTTGCATGGGCAGTGTAAGTCTTGCTACATAGATTTTGAGTATATTTTTATGGAAAATTATTTTAAAGTCCAATTAGGTGAAACTATTTAAAGTTGTACAATCTATTTAGAATTTAGTCTACCTTTTTTGATATCTAATTTACATGTACATATAGAGAATATTATCTGTACATTTGTATATAACTACATGTACATATTAATATAATTATATGTACATAATATTTTATTCTTGAAATCAAATATTTTAGGACCATATTGATTTTTTCCCATTGATTTCAGTCAAGTGTACCTCAAACTACTTTTCCTATATTTTTAACTAATATTAAGGTAAAATATAGTTTGGTGATAATATGTATTTAATAAGTACTTTTAATAAAAAAAATTATTATATTATTTATCTAATAATGATATGTTATTTGTGAAATTATTTTAGGTATAAAATTTTATTAACAGAGCTTATGCATTTTAAACCGAGATACCAATTAAGTTTAGTTTTTGGTGGAAATAAAGTAACTGTTATATCCTACTAAAATGTATGGATTATCGTATTTTAGCATATTAGAGTTTTTGATATGTGAATTATGTAAATGTGGTGTGTTACTATCAATCCCATGATTATTATGTTATGGTATGATTTGTGTGGAAGGGTGACTAAGAAAAAGGGTTGATGTTGATGATAAGTGTTATGTGTACATACATGCTATGCTAAGTAAGTATGGATACTTATGGTGAAATTAATACTAATATGAGCCCTAGCAACAATTTGGTTATTTGGACTCATCACGATGCTTAAACCTAAATGGGATACCTAATGTGTTATGTATGATGTTAAAAATGGATGTGGGAGTTTGGTGGAGTATAAAAATAAGTATTAGTAGAAATATCAACATTTATGGGCTAGGGGTAATTTGGTAATTTTAAGGTATGGTGTTGATTATCTTAATAAAAATTCATGCTAAGTGTTATGTGGTGTTGAAGATGATGATAGGGATTTGTGGCATTAAAATACATGTTCCATCATGAAAATGATATTTTATGTTATAAGGGTATTTTAGTAATTTTACATGTTCAATGGGAGTAACCTAAATAAACAAGCATGATAGGTGATAATTAGTGCTAAGAATAGCAACAACAACAACGACAACAACAACAATAAGGGGGGTTTTTTTGTGTTAATAATACATGTTGAGCATAAATATCAATATTTTATGTGTTAGGGGTATTTTAGTAATTCTACATATAAAATGGAGGATGCCTACATAAATATGCATGATAAGTAACAAGTGGTGTTGAGTGTGCTAAAAAGGGGTCTTGTGGTGTTAGAAGTACATGTTGGATATGATTATCAATATTTTATGTGCTAGGGGCATTTTAGTAATTTTGTATGTAAAATAGATGTTGTTTAAATAAACATGCATGATATATGATAATTGGTGCTAAGAATGATAATAAAGATTTTGTGGAGTCAATAATGCATGTTGGGTATGATTATTAATAATAAATAGCCTAGGGGCAAGTGTAATGAAAGTTAACTTAATAAACATGCATAATAAGGGGTAATTGGTACTAAGTGTGATAATAGGGGTTTATGGTGTTAGTGATGCATGTGGGGTATAATTAATAATATTAAATGACCTAGGGGCATTTCGATACTTTTGTAAGTAAGAAGGGGCATTTTAGTAATTTTGCAAGTAAGAAAGGGCATTTTGGTAATTTTGCAGGTAAGATGGGAATTAGTAATAAACATTCATGGTAAGTATAAATTAATGTAATACATGATAATATTGGTCTATTATCTTAGTATCACTTATTTAAGCATAGTATTCAATAAAATATGGTTTAGGGGTATTTTGATAATTTTGCATGTAAAATGGTGATTAGTTTAGTAATCATTCATGGTAAATATAAATTGATGCTAGATATGATAATAGGGGTCTATTATCATAATACCACTTATTAGAGCATGATAATCAATAAAATATGGTTAGGGACAATTTGGTAATTTTGCATCTAATATAGCGATTGGTCTAAAAAACCTTCATGATAAGTAATAATTGATGTTAAATAAGAGAAGATGAGTTTATTGCCTTAGTATCATATGTTCAAGCATGATCATGAATATTATAAGACCTAGGGGCATTTTAATAATTTGGGGAGTATCATAATGAATATGCATGGATTAGGGTTAACTTGGTAAATTAGGGTGTGTTCTGATGATATTTTCATAAACATGCAGGAAGTGCATTAATTGTTAGTTTAGCATGAGAATGTGTGTTGGTTGTTCTAGAAGTTCATATTAGGGTTTTATGTGTAAAATAATCGTTTGGTATATTGGGTAACTTAACATCATAATCAATAGTATACTCATGGTATGTTAATCTATTATGGCATGTTGATAAGTAAAAATGAATTATGTAATGGGAGTGGATGACAAAGAGATAGCCTTAGCCTTAAGGGCATTTTGGTCATTTTCAACTAAGGTGTCTAAATATGAGTGTTGGAACCTAGGATGACCTTAGTGGACTACTTAAGTTAACATTGACAATGATCCTGATTCTGATTATTTCATAATAATGAAAACAAATAAAAAAAGTTTTAAGTATGTGATTAATGTATTTCTCATGGTCACCTCAATTAAGATACTAATGCTTAAAATGAAAGACTTTGAGATCGAGAATAGTGGTTCTTTAGGAATTTTTACCCTTAAGATATAGTTTAGTTTACGATTATTCTGGATTTTGCTGGTGTGTCTTAGTACCCTAGCCAAGCTCTACATATTACTCTATTTAGCTCTACGGACCTACTTAGGAGGTATGCATACTTATGAATTAGGTGTTCTTATCAGTAGGGTACTGTGTGTATTTGTGCACTAGTGAGACCAAGGTACCTTTGAGTCCCTAGGTTAATAGTTGGTAGGATATTATGCTCTTATGCGCTAATATGACCGATGTACCTTTGTGTCTCATGGTTCGTGATCTCCCACTCGAGTAAATAAAATGGAATTGGTGTGATAATTAAATGGAAAGACACTAATCACTTATTGTGGAGTATGACATAGGTCAGAACCAAGGGTAGTATATGTTCTAGTTCATCGGTTATAATAGTGATCAGGAGTATTCTACCCTAAATGATATCATATGTACCAATGGACCGGTTATAATAGGGGTTAGGAGCATTTTGCCCTGGAGTATATCTTCTATACCAATCTAGTGGTTATAATAGTGGGATCCCCGAATCTACGTGGATATAATTCCAGAGATGATTAATATCTAAATTAATGGCTTAAGTCCAGCTAATAATGAATGAACTATTACGACATGTTGATGTGATGTCATAGCGACCTTGGTGCTTGCTTAAATAGGTTGGTGTATGGTGTTGTGTTAATGGGCCTATAGGCCTGCCTTTGAGTTGGATGGATGTTGTGTGGTTGAGTGTGTTGTTGGCTTTCTAATTATACTACAAAGAGTATCACTTGGATGCTCCCTTGGTATGTTCTGTATTTCTAAGTGAGTGAGCCTTTATGACATATAATCGTAATGCATGCGTTCATTCTAATGATTATTGTATCTCAGTCTATATGTGTGTAATTTCTTGCTTATGTATTTAATGTGTGGTAACTGATGTGTTGCATGTGGGCCTTATATATTAGCCCAATATAAAGGGTTACTTAGTACTGTATTACTAAAGGGTTCCTTTCGTAGGCCCTTACTTATTCAATGGGCAGTAGCCTTTGTAGGTTAGCTCATAAGCATTATGCAAGATTCACTCTCGAGTTAAGAGCATAGGATTGTCTAGGAAGATTTTAGTGTTTTTTCTTAAAACTCTTATTTTTCCTTTTTCCATGATTTTATTTTGTAACCACTATTAGTATATTTTATTTCTTATAATTTAATCTATCACGCTATATTTTATAATTGAAACTTTGATTGTGTAAAGTATGTTTTTTAGCCTTAGCATTTGATACCGGAATGGTGGAGGAAAACTGGTATGGTAATAAGTGTAGTAGTAGCATCTCCGAAATTTATCGTATTTGCTTCCACTTATAATTTTAAAAATAAAAATTTTTAGTAGTGAATTTTGGGGGAGTTATACTTTTCTCCTGATTATGTTGCATCATGACTCCCATACCTTATTTCTTAGCTGTGCACATGCCCTCCGCCATTCCTACTCATGCAAGCCACCATGCTTATATATATATATATATATATATATATATATATATATATATATATATATATATATATATATATATATGTATGTATGTATGTATGTATATACCCCCAAAGCTCTATGCCTAATACAACACCCAACTAACTTACTTACTCCCTCCACTTCTATCAAACATCACAAGCCCACCTTCTTCTCCTTCTTTCTTGCCGTGTGCATTGTCACCGTTCATCAACAACATCACTTGTCACCACCAAACACCAAGCACTACCATTTTCCTAGAAAACCAACAACCACTACCTCCTCCTCATTTCCCCTCATCATTGTCTAACCATCGCCACCCCACACCATTTATTTTCCACTCCCTATCATGCTCTGTTTCATTTTTTGTTGAGGAGCACGACCATGCACTCCTCATATAATACCCCAAAATTTTAACTAATTTCAATCTTGAGTAATTAATATCTTGACCTAATTTTAATCTTGGAAAACTAATATTTCTACCTTATTCTAATTCCTTAATCCTAAATTTTAGCATAATCCTGATATTTATTCTAGGTCAGTAACATTTGAAACCTAAATCTTAAAATAGATGGTTAATAATTAATTTTATCCTAATAACAATTTTAACCTAATTCTAATTCTAACTCCAAACTTAATTTCTTCACTCCTTTTTCCTTTTTCTCCTTATCATTTTCTTTCCCTCCTGCTTGACTTCTTTTTCCTTTCTTCTCCCTCTTCTTGTGTGAACCACTGATCCAAACCAAATCCTCTTTACCATGCATCCAACCTATCTTACCCTCATCATCACCCATCAACTCCCACCTCCTTCATTGATGGGTTTTGATTGAAAATTTTACTCATGCCTCGCACGCGCACACACACACACACAACACTCACAGATGATGCCTCATTTAATGCACCAACCACTTCATTTCTCCTCTCTATTTTCTGTCAAAGAGCAGCAGCAAGTGAAGCTTTCTTTCTTCCCTTATATATGTATATATAACTTAAAAATGATGAATTATTTAATGATTTAACCACTTCATTTCCTCTCTCTATTTTTTTTTGTCTAAGAGAAAATGAAGCTTTCTTTCTTCCCTTCCTCATCTTCACCATCGCCAAAAATGCTACAACAAAACTCGTAACACCACTCTCCACTTCAAAATTCAAAACTTAATTTTTTTAAAGAGTTAATTGCATAAGCTAAAACAATAATAATACTGGTTGTTATCGTCATACTTAGTATAAGTTTTGTTTTCTCTACTATTCTCATACCATGTGCTAAGACTAGAAATGTTACTCCACTTAAATTAATAACATAGTTATAAGAATCAAGGTAAATAGAGAATCAATGCAGCTTGATATCATTTTAAATAAAACCAACTATTAGTGGTCACAAAATTCAGTAAATGAAAAATGCATAAAGACATATGAGTTTTAGAACATCGGGGTCAGAAGATATCAGGTAGAACATCGGATAGCCTTAACTCCTAACCTAAGTACTAGTCTTCAACTGATCTTATAAGCTAACCTACATAAACCATTACCCTTTGAATAAGGCTACACCATGAAAATGAACCCTTCATTACAACGTTACTGAGTAACCCATATATAAAACTAATATGAAAAACCTATATGAAACACAGAAAAGGGCATAATAAAAATATATGTTATAAAACATTAAAATATACATACAATGATCAAAATATGATAATCATATTAGATAAATAAATATCACTAAAACCATATATTACTCTAATTCATTCATTTAAAACATAATAAAAATTACTAATAAGCATCTAAGAGATGCTCTTTGAGATAATGATTAGAACTAATCTTAACACCATAAGCACAACCTTCACAATACATCTCATATCTCAATATCAAACTAATAATATCCAGAATACTATAGGTAGGGCTAAAAGGAAGATACCAATAAAATATATAACATCACAAGTAAGATTCAAAGACACATGATCAAACCCAAGTAGGCACAAAGGCTACTACCAAACCCCAGGAAGGCACAAAGACTACTACCAAACTACAGGTAAACACAAAGGTTACTATCGAAACACAGGTAGGCATGAAGGCTACTATCAAACTATAGGTAGGCACAAAGGCTATTACCAGACTATAGGCAGATACGAAGGCTATTATCAAACCACAAGTAGGCACAAAGGCTACTACCAACACCATAGGTAAACATGAAGGTTACATCAAACCAATTAAATATTCATTTTGATCCAATAATAATCATTTAAACTTTTATTTACTCAAAGGGAGATCATATCAACCTGATGATACTAAGATACTCTGGTCATACCAACGCACAAAGGCAACACAATAAAGTACCGGCTATCAATCTAAGGACACTAAGCCACCCTAGTCATACTGGTACACGAAGGTAATACAGTGCCCTACTAACAAGAACACATAATCTACAAGTATGCATACCTTGTATAAGTATGTAAAGCTAAATATAGTATAAGATAGAGCCTGGTTGGGGTACTAAGGCACACTAATAAAAATCCATAATAAACCATGGGCTAAAACACATTTTTAGGGTATTTACCCTTAAAGAGACACCATTCACAATCTCGAGATCTTTCACTTTAAATATTAATATTTTACCGAGGTGACTACTAAATTACATAATGTCAAATAGGTCAAACTTCCATATTCAACCATTTTTACTCATTTTGAATTACTCAATACAATCATAACAAAAAAAAAAACCAAAGTCATCATTAGATATCTACTACGACCATCCCGGAATCAATTAATTATATATAGGATTATTGCGCCAAAAATGACCAAAATATCCCTAAGGCCATAATTGCAACATTACCATCCATCTCAAATACTAATTTCAATTTTATTTATTAATTTTCCATGAAAAGTTTCAAGAATAATAATTGAAATACATAACATGTAAATAAATTACCAGATATGCTAAATGACCATTTTGTCCTTATACATGACTTTACACATAAAATCATAATATGCATTCCTAGAACATCAAATCATATATTTCCATGCCCAATAATAAATAATACATATTAAGCATTATTATCAAAATAATTATCATGATTTGCTTGGAATGACCAAAATACCCCTAAAGTATATAATAATAATAATAATAATAATAATAATAATAATAATAATAATAATAATAATAATAATAATCATGTTAAACACAAGCATTTTTTAAAACATCAAAACACATACCTACATATTTAACAATAGTTAAGACATATGGCATTTATATCGAAAGAAATATTACGATATACTTAAATAACCAAATTGCCCCTAAGGCATATAATAGTAATAATTATGTTAAACATGTGTTGGAGCACACTCAACCTATCATATTAAACATACATGACATATATAATTTATTTTTGGTATTAAACTCATTTTAGTATGCTTTTGTACACATATTAATTTACATAAGTTTAACCTGCTCCATTTTACTAATTTTTGTTCTAGCATCATTAAGCAAATAATTTCAATGGAAAAAATTTTCTTAATAAAATTTATACATCAATACCCTAATATGGTATATCTAACATTTTAATATAGTATAAAGATTACCTAATTTTCAGTAAAAACATAAATAATAAGCAATCTACTAAAAGCTATTAGGCTCTACTAATCAACCTTTCGTACCTAAAAATCATACCACATTAACTATATTAATATTTAACCAATAAAATAATACCTTATTTTATCAAAATATTTATTAAATAGAAAATTATCAAAATGCCCCTAATATTGAAAAAGGTAATAATAATACTATAGTCCTCATACTACATGAGTAGCGTGAGTTGGGCAATATATGATGGCATTGGGGGAGAAAGGTTTAAAAAGGGTTGGGTGTAGGTGATGGACGAGGAGGTGCACTGTTGGTGGTGAGTTGGAGGAGCAATAAGGGAGGCACTAGGACGAGATGGTGGTGGTGTTGGGGTGTTAGAGGAGGTTGAATGGTGGTGTTGGGTTCCTAGAGGCGCATCTAGGAGGAGATGAAAAGGATGGGAGCGAGTTTGAGGAAGGTATGACTAAGAGAAATGGTGGTGTGCTAGTGGCTAGAGAAGGTGAGGGTTCTTGGATGTTGTAGTCATGGGGAGGCCAAGGTAGGCTGGTGGTGGCGAAGGATGAAGGAGAAGTTGCTGTTGGCTAGGAAAGAGTTGTGGTAGTGGTTTATGTTGCAAGAAGGGGGAAACAGTGATAGATGGAGTTTTAGGGAGGAGGGAAGATATGGTGAGATTTAGTAGTGGTGGTGGTGGTTGTTGGCTGGACACAAAAGAAGGGCAATGAGGAGGAGGTGAGGCATGACTAGGTAGAGGGATAGGTTAATGGGGGTTGGTGGTGTGTGGGTGCAACTTGGTTGTTTAGCGAGGGGTGGTGTGGTGGTACGCTGGTGGTGTAGGATGGAAAATGGAAAAAGAACAAAGGGTAGGGTTTAAATGAAAAAGAAGATGAGGTGAAAAGCACATGTTTTTATGTATGTATAGAGGCAATATAAGTAAGTTGGAGAAGACACTAGAGGAAGGGAGTGCAAGCAATGGCTCAACGTGCTGGGGAGTTGGTGGTTGGGGTTGCAGATTGGTAGAGTATTGGTGTAGGAAGGGGTAGGGGCATTTAGGGGGTTGGATAGGGAAACAGAAAGGCATTCAAAGGAGCATAAATGGGTGGTTTCATTAGAAGGGGAAGGGGTATAAAAGTGGGCAAAAGGGACGGGAGGGTGATGTAGGGGGGTTTAAGGTGCACTTGGATGGTAAGCTGGTTGAGGGAGAAGGAGAAGAATAGAAAATGAGAAGAAAAGAAGAAGAAGATGAAGAAGAAGAAGAAGAAGAAGAAGGAAACGAGGTAGGATGGGGCTCAAGTAGAGGAAAGAATAAGAAAGGAAATAAAGAGGTGGGTTAGGGCAAAGGCCAATGAAGTAAAAAAAGAGAAGGAAAAAGAAAAGGGAAATAGGAGAGAGAAAATGATAGGAAAAGGAAAATAAAAAAAATTAGGGTCAGAATTAGAATTAGATTCAAGATTATGGTAAAATTAATTTATTCGGGTTTATAGTACCCAATTAGAAAAAATAAGTTGAGAAAATTTTATTGGTTTATGATAGGTTTAAATAAAAAGGAAAAAAAGATAAAATAATTATGATACATTTATTTAATAATTTATTTGGGTTTGTAGGTCAAGGATTAACAAAAATAGTGAAGCTAAGATATAAGGGTTAGGTTTGGGATGAGTGGCTAAACATTTAAAAATAAGAATTATGAAATTTTAGGGTGTAATAATATTAGCACAATTAGGGATTCAAGATAAAACTTATCGTATGAATACCATATAAATTCATGCTTTAACAAAATACCCACATTTCCATATTATATTCTAAAATTATCATAGCATGACATTAACACATTAATTATAAGATATAATAACACCAAACCTAATATTATAAACATAATACACATAACATTCACAAATCCCTAATTATGACATATATCCTTACAAAATCAACACTGGTATCTAAGCACACAAAAACCCTAAGATGCATCCTCCAAGATAACCAAAAAATCACCTAAAAACAAAGAATAAAATATGGTTAGAACTTCAGGAAACGACTAAGAAAAAGATAAGGTAAAGGAGGGTGGAAAAGGAGCATCAACCAAAGTAATGATACTATAGGAAACTATGTGGCATAATATTGAGCTAGCTAAGTAGGAAGATGGTGTGACCAAGGGAATGTTTCATCAATGGGTGATGTAGGTAGGGTGGTTTTTACATCAAGGAGCAACGTAATTAGGGTGGGGTTTGTGTGGGGGTATAACACAGCTTGGGTGCGTTTGACTTGAGTAGTTGACGCAGCTAGGGTAGTTTTGCATGAGATTGTAGCATGGATGGGGATGATCTTGGGTGATTTTATCATGTAGGTAGAGGTATAGTTACATGTATTTTCGTTGTAGCAAAGCCTGAGCTGTGTAATTGATCATATGTTATGTAGAGATTATTTGCATGAAAATGGTAGATATTAATGGATGAAAGCTCAAGGAAGTTGGGGAAAGAGATAAGGAATATGGGGAGAAGTTAGATGGTTCAATAAATTAGGTAGATAGTGGGAATGGATAGGTATATACATGTGACAATGGTGAGAAGTTGGGACAACAGAATGTGAGGTGGAGGGGGTATGTGTAACACCCCAAAATTCATTATTATTTTTTAAACGGAAGCAATAAATTTAAAACCAGTGAATTTCAGGAATGTTATCACCACACTAGTATTAGACTGGTTCACTCTAACTATTTCAGTATCAAGTGTTAAGGCTAAAAGAAATTTAATAATCAATATAAATCAAATCTAAACAAGACTTTAAATAAGCATTAAACGATTATAAGATAGAATTCAAAGTGCAAAGTCAAAGTGTCATAACTCAATGTACATAGTCAAAGTTCCTTAAGAGGAAATAAGTTTACACACGATAAAAGATAAATCTAGGAAAATCAAAACATAATTAGAAAATCATATAAGGAAAATTCGACCACGCCACTCTCGATCCTTGTGCCAAGTCCAAAATCAGCACTCAGCCCCTCCTGATGCCTCATGAACATTGAAGGAATCGAAATAAATATCACCCACCTGCACATAGTTAGAAGGGCCTTCTACTCGTGGGGATGAGAAGCACCCATAAAATAGGTGATCAGTACTCTACGTACTAAGTAAGGTAAACATGCACTAAGGCCAATAAGCAAAAGCACACTATCTAAGCATGATAATACAACAACATATGATCACTTCAGATAAATAAATAAAGGATAAATTATAATTTGAATCCATTAATTATTTATTCTCTGATAAGCACTCATTTCACACTATATTTTTTTATCAATCCATGTGAGTATGGGAACCCCACGATTATAGCTGGTGGATCTATCACTTATAAGGTAACATGCACCTAACCACTATTATAGTTAGTGGATCGGTCACATATAGGGCAAAATGCCCTAACCACTATTATATGCCGTTGGATCGGTTTGGCCCCTACTCGCATGGTGTTCTACTGTAAGTACTTAGTGTTTTATCAACCTCAGGATTTGGTTTATTGAGCTCGGGATCCCCCACTATTCTAGCCGGTGGAGCGGTCACATATAGTGCAACATGCACCTAACCACTATAATAGCCGGTGGATCGATCACATATAGGGAGAAATGCCCTAACCACTATTGTATGCCGGTGGATCGGTCTAGGCCTGGCTTAATAATCTTCCAATTTACATAATTAATGTCTTATGTGTCTTATTCAAAAGTTTCACCCTAGACATGCGTGACTAACTCCCTATACGCTTATTCTCCAAAAGGACTCATCCCATATCATGAGACTCATGCACCCTTTGACTTGTCCCCACATCTTTTCCTCCCTACCTTAACTTACACTAGAGGCCCAACTCCTAAGTGTATGGGTCAAAGCCCACTACCATACACCTGCAAGTCCACTCACTATCTCACTCTAGGGTTTTATCTAGAAACCCTAATTTGGGCCTATGTGGCCCATCCTTCTCCACCTCACACAACCCAAACTATTTTAACACCCCACACATGATAACCATTTGATTCAAATCTCATAAACTCACTTTACTCACGAAGTACACGTGTAACTATGAAACCCTAGGTAGCCACACCAAACTCTAGTTGGCCATGCTAAACCCTAATGTCCTCACTTTCACATGTCACCTCTCCATTTATCACTTTCCACTTTTACTTTTCCATGATGCTCATGCTTATCCCTCATATGATGATCTTCCATACTCATCTCATACTCCACTCACTCTCATTTATTTTCCCTTTTTACCACCTTCTCAGATTAGGGTTTCCTCCCAAACCCTAGCTCAGTCTCCTATGTACCCTTATATTGTCCCACGTACTATTTTTTACACAAAGCTCCTAATCACCCAAATAACTCTTCCATTACCTTCCTCACACCCCAAATCAACTTTCCATACATAAAATTCACCCCTATGCAGACTTTATACATCCCATGCAACCCTTCGAACATTTTCATGCAAAATCCTAAGCTCCCATGCACAACCCTAGATTCTTCCATGAAAAACTCTAGATTCTCCCATGCACATCCATATATTCCTCCATGCAAAGCCCTAGATTCTTCCACTCATGGATCATGAAACATTTAAGTCGAACCCACATCCCTTGGTCAACTTACTTCCCCATTTTCCTTTTTAATCTTTTCACTCCATATCATCCCATTACATCTTAACATGCATGTCCTAAAGGGCCACAATACATCACATCATAATCACAACTTATACATATTATACACATGCCATAAAATAACACATGGGCATACCTCAACTTCAAGCCACACTACACATAAAATAGTTATAATGATAATCATAAGATATATAACACATCATGATACATGGCATATAAAGTATACAAAACACATTACACACAAAAGGCCTTAGCTACACCCTTACCTAATACGACACTGGTCTTAGAGCACGCAACTACGCCTCCTTAGGGTTTTAACTGGTCTCACCTATGAGAGGGAAAAACTAAGGATTAGGTTTCCTCCTACCAAAAATACTAATATTTCCTATTTTATTCTAAGATTAGGGTTATAGATAAAATAATAATAATATAATAATAATAACGCTAACTAAATACTAATTTTGCTAAGGATAAAAGTAATAATAGTAATATTGGAAAAGATGATCACATGAGATTTGAAGACTTTATCCTAACAATAATAATCATAATAATAATAATAATAATAATAATAATAATTAATCATGATGATGATGATAATAATGGTATTAATCGAAAATAAGGTAAAGTAAGGTTTCGACCATACATTGAAATAATAATAATACTACTACTACTATTACTAATAATAATAATAAATACTAATGATAACAACAACAACAATAATAATAATAATAGTGATAATCGAAATAGTGACATAATAGGGTCTCAGCCTTATATAGAACTAATAGTAATAATAATAATAATTGAAATATAGTAATATAATAAAATTAAACAAATAAAGCTTGTATAATTAGGGTTTAAGGGTCGAGAGGGTTTAGGGTACCACCTTAGGTTGGTGGTGACTGGTGGCACCAACGGTGGTGCACGGCGGCGGTGACGGCAATAGGAAAAGGAGAAGAAAAGAGTGATAGTTGGGTGTTGGGATAAGGAGAGGGAGAAAAAGGGTGGAAGTTGGGGTGTTGATAGTTGCCTAGGTGGAGAGGGGTGGAATGAAGGTGGCAGCACAACCAAACGTGGTGGCGCACGATGGCAGTTATGGTGGCCAAAAGTGGAGGGAAGAGAGAAAGAGAGGAGGAGAGGGAGGAAGGGGAAAAGAAGGGTAGGGGAGGTAGAGGAAAGTCTGAAGAATAGTTTGGGAGGTGTAGGAGGGGTGGTTACGACAGGAGTGGTGGCTAATGGTGGTGCAAAGGGCGGCGGAGGTGAATATGGGGTTTATTGGGAAGGAGACTTTGCATGGTCGAAGTGGCTCGTGTAAGGCAAATCGAGAGAGGAGTGAGGTATAGTTGGGTAGAGGATGATGTAGGGAAGGCTTAGGTGGGTGGCGTGGGCGGCGGTGTTGGTCGACGGCGATGGGACTAGCATCTGATTGGGCGGTGGCATAAAGGGAGGAAATTCTGGGCTGCAGGAAAAGGCTCAACTCCAAGGTTGGTTATGGGGTATTAATAGGCCAATGAAGGGGGATAAGGTCGAAGGGGGGAATAGGAGAATAGGGGTAGGTAGGTGGGAACTCTTCGTTCGGCGATGGTAGGTCGGCGCAAATCTGTTTTGTGGCCTGCGATGGACCAGGGAAGAAAGGAAATTGTATGAGAAGAGGATAGGAGTGGTTGGGTCAAAGTGGCTGACGAACCAGCGAGGAAGCGAAGGGGAAATGGTCGATCAATAGGGCATGATCATTGGCTTAATTCTCGGGGAGTTGGGGAGGGAGTTGCAGGTCGACGAGGAAGAAGAAGGAAGGAGGAAGAAGAGATTGGGTGAACCGAGCGATTGGGAAAAAAAAAGAAAAGAAGAAGGGGTGGACCGATCGGGCGACGGGGAAATGAAACGTAGCGTACCGACCTTGGGTCATGCTGGAGAAGAAGAAAGGGGGAAGGAAGTTGGGCCGTAGGGCTAGCCCAGGTCGGGGGACAAGAGTAAGAAAAAGAAAAGAAGAAGAAGGAAAAAGGAAGAAAAAGAAGGAGAAAAGGAAAGAAAAGAAAAAGGAAAAGGAGAAAATAGGTTAGTTGAGTTAATTAAAATAATTTGAATATTTTGGATACTAAAAATAATAATATTTAAATAAAATAATATTTAATTTTCTTTTTAGGCTAATTTAGGATTTTTGAAAGATTTTTCCTAAATTCCATTTTAATTAGAAAAATACCCTAATTTTTCCTAATTAAAATATTTATTATTTTCATCTTGATTTGCCCATATTAATTTAATTTTATTTTAATAAAAATAATTTATTTAATTAATTTTTCTATTAAATTCTTGTTTGGTCAAAATTTATAAAATTAGGGTTTTGGAGCATTTCAGTATGGGATGAGGTACAAATCAGTTAAAGATTGGAGAAAAAATTTACAACGCCTACTAAAGTTTTAAGGAGGTGATGGTGGTGATAATGAGTTAGGCTAGGTAGGTTGGGGATGGAGCTTGATAGAGGGGATTTTGTTGAGAAAAGGAGGGAATTGCACAAGGAAGAAGGGGAAGGAGAAGAACGGGAGAAAGAAGAAGAAAAAAGAAAAAGAAAAAGAAAAGAAGAAAGAAAAATAAAAATAAAAAATAAAAAAGGAAAAGGAGTTTAAGGTTAGGTTTAAATTTAAGATTCAAGAATTAGCATAAGATTAAAATATTAATCATTTGAGATTTAGATTGTGTTAAAATATTAATTACATAGAATTAGGGTTAGGTTAAATTTGTTGTATTATATCATTACCACTTTAAAAGAGACTTTGTCTACAAATTTAATAAGTCAACATTAGAAAAGAAGAGAAAAATGATGTAAGAAAAGGTGATCTTGGTGATTAACTCTACAAATTTTGACACTACACTACCGGATACTACTCCTTAAAGGAGGAAGAACCTTAAAAGCTAATGCACATACACCAAAGAGCTTGAGTTGCACTTCATGTATGTCCTTATCTATCTCCTAAGTAGCCTCCTCTACCCCATAGTGGCTTTAGAGAAACTTCACAAGTAAAAGTGAGCTCATAAAGGTTTGTCATACCTTGGTGTTAAGAATATACAAAGGCACCTTATCATAGGACAAAGAATCATCAACCTTGATCTTATCAAGTCTAATTATGTGGGAAATATCTACAACATACTTCCTCATCTACGATATGTGGAAGATATTATGGACCCGGGTTAACTTTGGTGGAAGCGCAAAAAGGTATGTGACATCACCAACTTTGCCAAGAATTTTGTAGGGATTAATGTACTTTAGGTTCATCTCTCCTTTCTTAACAAACTGTTGCATCCCTTATGTGGGTGAAACCCTCAACATAACTTTATACCCAACCTTAAAACTACTACTGTAAACCCTCTAATCAACGTAAATCTTATGTCAACTATGAACTACCTTCATCCTATGCAGAATCAACCAAACATGTTAAGTCATCATCATCAATCATATCTATTCCAAGTCTAATAGCCTCACTAATGTCGCTCCAACATAAAGGTGTCCAACACTTTAGTTTATACAGTGCCTCAAAGGGTGTTATCCCTATATTAGCATGATAACTATTGTTGTATAAGAACTCCTCCAAATTTAGATGCATCAGAAGTCCAAAACACAAGCTTGTAGCATATCTTCAAAATTCTAGATTATCTTCTCAATTTTTCCATCTATAGTTAGGTGAAAGCCTATACTTATCCATAAGTTCATGCCCATAGCCTCTTGCAACTTCCGCTAAAATTGAAAAAGAAATCTAGAATCCCTATCAAAGACTATGTTGGTAGACATACCATGATGACTAACCACATGCTTTAAGTATGCATTTTCTAATTGATCCATGCTCTAAGTCTAATTCATGGGCATACAAACTACTGATTTAGTCAACCGATCAACATATCCCAAATCATGTTGCATCTACTATGAGTCCTTAGCATTTATTTCACAAAATTCATGTAGATGGAGTCTCATTTTCATCTCAGAACATTAAAAGGTTAAACTAATCATACGGGTCTATAGTGCTCTATCTTGCCCTTTTAATGAGCCAAATATCTAGATACAAACTCTACTATCTCTCACTTTATATGAGGCTAATAATAAATCCACTTAAGCTACTTGTACAATTTATCCCTGCTTAAGTGGACAAAATACAAAGTATAGTGACCTTCCTCCAAAGTTGGGTGTTCAAATCAATGCAACTCTTGGGTACACATCAACAACCTCTATAAATAATGTTACCATCCTCATGAATCTAAAATCCCTTAGCTCTACCATCTAATATCCTTTTTGGATTCCTCTCATGCTTGTAATCCCCGGGATGCTCTATTCAAATTTCATCAATCACAGTCAGCATAAGAACCCAATGAGCGTGATGTTTTCCTACTTAAGACATCTATAATGATGTTGGTCTTACCCTCCTAGTAGATCAACTTGATATCATAATCATTCACCAAATCTAACCATATCCTCTATCTCATCTTTAAATTCTTTTGAGTGAATATATATTTGAGACTCTTATGGTCGGTGAAGAATCCACAATGTGTCTTGCAAAGATTATGCCTCCAAATCTTTAGTGTGAAGTTAACTAATAACAACTTAAATTCATGTGTTGATAGTTTTTCTCATGTTGCTTCAACTATTGAGAAGCTTAAGACACTAACTTACCTACATCAATGCACAACATAGTCCATGCTTCGACACATCTCTATAGACCTCAAACACATCTAATCTCATTAGTAGAGTTAAAATCACTATTGTAGTTAAACGCTACTTCAACTCCTAAAATGCACTGTCATAAGCATTATACCACTGAAATTTGGTATTCTTCTTCATAAGGTTCTCTAAGGGACGAGCTACCTTTGAGAAATCCTAAAAAAAGTGATTATAGTAACTAGCCAAATTTAAGAAACTATGAACCTTGGGAATTCTAGTGGATTATTTCCACTCTATAACTTCCAAAATCTTTGCAGAATCCCCGACGAACCCTCTTGTTGACACCATATATCCCAAAAGTGGAGCCTCCTAAAGCCAAAATTTTCACTTGGAGAGTTTGACATAAATTTTTTTCTCTCTAAGGAGTGAGGAAATGTTGTGAATATACTACTCATGCTCCTCTATACTTCAAGAATATACCAAAATATCATTTATGAATACCACCAAAAACTAGTCAAAAAACAATCAGAAGATCCTCTACATCGAGTTCATAAATACAAAAGGTGCATTAGAGGATCTAAAAGGTATTACTGTGAACTCATAGTGACCATACTTGGCTCTAAAGGCTATCTTCATGATGTCTCCCTCAGTGGTGTGTAATTGATGATAACTTAAACCGAAGTCGATCTTCAAGAATATGAAAGCACCTTGAAGTTGTTCAAACAAATAATGGATCCTCAAATGCAAATGTTGGTTTTTCATCATCAATTGGTTTAGATCTTGATAATCTACACACAAATAAAGACCCCATATTTCTTCTTTATGAATAGAACCAATGATCCCTATAGAGATAAACTTTACATATGTACCCATAAGCCTCTAACTCCTCTAGTTGTTACTTCAAATTCCACAACTCTATTGGCACCATCTCGCAGAGTGTCTTTGAAAAATTCTTAAACCCAATTACTATCTTTACAGTAAATTCTATCTTGTGCACTAGTGGCATGCTGAATATCTCCTTAAAAAATATGTTAGGAAAGTCCCAAGAAACTAAAAATTCCTCTAATGATGACACATACTTATTAAATTCTTGAACACTACATAAATACATAATGTAACCTCTCTATACCAATGAATATATTATATAGGAAGATACAACTTTCATCTTAGGTTAAGAATGCATCTCTTATAAGAGATCCTAGTACCCTGAGGTCATAACAACACTACTCACTCTTGAGAACTATTTATCATGACCCAATATCCCCCCAACATACCAATACCATGGATTAAATTAAAGTCCCATAGGTTTATCTCGACCAAATTTAATAGGAAGTCTACCCTACCTATGTTTAATAATACATTCACGTAGAGTTTAGTGAAATCTAGGATATCTACAGAAGGCAACATGATATATATAGAAACAATAGCATATGGAGGTAAGGAAGCTCTAGCAACAAAAGTGGTAAAAAAAAAACTACAATGATGCACCTCAAATAAAAAATGCATGCATTGAAAATGAAAGGATGGTGAACATACTAGTGAAAACATCCAGCTGTTGATCAGCTTTAGCTTGGCTGATGACATTCAAGTGATCATCCAATTTTTATCCCTATTATCCTCCATGATACCCTTCATAACCTAAGGTGTGTCCTCCTCCACTCTAAGGAAATGATCAAGACCTCGATGCTCTCCCCTTAGCCTCATTAGGTTATACACTAGCTAGGGAAGGTGTCTTCTATTGTTGCTATTATGGTTGGAAAATTTGTTGCTGATATGCATGTTAGTGAGGTATAAGTGGTCCATGATATAAGAACTGACTCCTCTACTGTTGGATATGGCCTTTATGCTACTAACACTCGTAGGATCAATGGCTCCACTTATTCTAATCTTGACATTGAATAGATGTATCACGGCAGTCTCATCTTAGATGATATTAACTGCAAAAGTGATAAATGAAACATCTTAGTGCCCTCGTAAGTCTACCTTGTCCACTCATTTGACCCCTATACAATTCATCCTCCACAACTCTACATCTCAGGCTTCCTTTTGCCTAGAATGGAAGCTTTCTCTTGAACTATGGTATAGGAAACATATGCCCACTCATACAAGGAGGATAAGTTATGGAAGGCCACCAATTTATATTGCTAAACAAGTTGAGTCATACTAAATGTTGGTGTTGGAAATGGGTATATTCCAAAAAAAGAGAAAATATATAGAGAAAGGGAAAAAGATATGAGAGGAACTTAACCTTGATAACCTTCATGATCAATTACTTACATAAACCAACTAAGGTTTCAACTCTTAGTTTAAATGGTGTAAAATTTTTGGAAACATTCACAAGACCACTAGCCTTGAGAATAAGGATGGTTTGACAACAAAGGTGTTGTTCTCATTTAAAATCTGACTCTCCCTTCAACCCCATCCACTCTATATAGAGTTTTGGTCAACCTTTAGGAGATACAAAACAAATCTAATCCATAATAAGTAGATTTGGTTACACCCTCAAACATAGTTGTCACTAATACAATTCAACTAAGGTTACAACATTAAAGGAAACTTGGTTTGATTAAAAATGGGATGATCTTTTTGGTATGCCAGTAGAATTTTTCTTAATGCTATGGAGGTTTCTTCTCCATGACTTAAGCATGTTTTGAAGGTATTGATATCCCCAAATTATCTTCCCAATTGCCCTTAATTCTTACACACTAAATGGGTTATTTTTGATAGTTACTTTGATAGAAAGTGGTGGAGTGTAGAAGTGGATACGAATTTGGCTTTTTGAGCCATAATGGAGTAGGTCTATGAGTAGTTTTGGGAGCCATTGTAACACCCCCAAATTTACTACTGAAAAATTTCATTTAAGACAAGGGTTTTAGCGGAAGCGAAAGAATTAAAACCGTAAACTGGGGGTATTACCGCCACACTTAGTACCAGACCGGTTCACTTCTACCGTTCCAGTACTAAGTGTTAAGGCTATATCCGATCAACCTTTAGTACAAAGTATCAAAAACGCAAGACAACATTTAAAATAAATCCTTAACAAGAGGTGAGTCAAACAGAAGTTAGAATACGATTTAGGATTACAACCCCAGAATATGTTTCTCAAAACAGGAATGTAATACCAAAACATAGCTAAACAAAAACGAATCTCGAAGGATCAATATCCGGATTGCTTACTCACTCGCGTCAGACCTTCCGCCCCCAAACAGTATCTGATCTTAAACCTGCACAAGAGGGCTGCTCCCCACCATCGGTGGATCATCACAGGACCCATTCAACCAAGGTAGTATCAGTACGGGTCCAATACTAAGTAAGTTCCAATACCCTATTTTATGGGAGAGACGTAACTATACATCAAGTGCGTATTAAATCATGATACAAAACGTTGACACATTATTACGCATACTCAAACCCAAATCACAAGTCCTACCATACCCATATAGTAACATATGAAACATGTGTAACATCGTATTGAAACATATAAGGGTGTTATGACCAAAATGTAAAGTAACTCATTATGCATATAAGCAGCATAGGGTAATACAGATAATAAAAGCCGGTTGGTCCGGGTAGACTCATTCTTTAGATCTCTGGTAAGTATAGTAGATTCACGTCATAATCGTTATGAATCCATGAGAGAGCGGGAACCCCATTATTATAGCCGGTGGATCGGTCACTTATAGGGCAGAACGCACCTAACCACTATTATATGCCGGTGGATCGATCTCCAGGGCAGAACGCTCCTGGCCACTATTATGCCGGTGGATCGGTCTGGTCCCAACTCTCATGGTGTTTCACTGTGATTATAACGTATCTTTCCATTATTTGTTTATAAGTCATTTCACACCATAATCTTTGTTAATCCATGCGAGTACGGGAACCCCACTATTATAGCCGGTGGATCGGTCACTTATAGGGAAGAATGCACCTAACCACTATTATATGCCGGTGGATCGGTCTCCAGAGCACAACGCTCCTGGCCACTATTATGCCGGTGGATCGGTCTGGCCCTGACTCACATGGTGTTCCACTGTAAGTATATAGTATCTTTCCCATGATTTAATTACAACATACTGTTTGGTTTGTTGAGCTCGGGATCCCCCAGTATTATAGTCGGTGGATCGGTCACGTATAGGGCAGAACGCACCTAACCACTATTATACGCCGGTGGATCGGTCTCCAGGGCACCCCGGCACCTGGCCACTATTATGCCAGTGGATCGGTCTGGGCCCGGCTCAACAATCTTACTCTTTAAGTAGTTAATGTCTTATTCATGTATTATTAAATAAGGTTCCACCCTTGACATGCATATCAACTACCCTCTACATCTATCCTCCCCAGGGGGGGCCCGTCCCATATCTTGAGACTGTTCTCCCCTTCTCACGCCCGATGTTCATCCCCTCTTACTCTTATACATAAGGAAACGTAGTAAGGGCACGCTCTCCCGAGAATGTGGGCTAACCCTAACACAACGATATCGGTCCCGCGTAACCTCCCCTCTTTGCCCCAAAACCTCTTCTCTCATTTAGAATCCCATACTCATCCTTCATACAAGTGGGCTCTCACTCTCAACCCCATACTCCATCCCTCCTTGATCATTTTTACCCTTGTACCCTTC
Source organism: Tamarix austromongolica (assembly GCA_039764185.1). NCBI lineage: Eukaryota > Viridiplantae > Streptophyta > Magnoliopsida > Caryophyllales > Tamaricaceae > Tamarix > Tamarix austromongolica. The sequence continues at coordinate 83,797,319 of CM077818.1, read as the reverse complement.
AAATTGCTCATTTCCTCCCAAAACCCTAATTGGGTCCCTTAGACACCCTTACATCGACCCACGTGAAATTTTGCACCCAAATCTCCAATGGACCCGTAACTTTGACATTATCTTATTTGCTTCTTAAATTAACTTTCCTTACGTAAGATTCATTCCCATGCATAATTTAAACACTCCATGCAGACTCTCCAACGCCTACTTACACACAAACCCTAATAAGGTCTCTTATGCACCAACTTACGTACTATTTTTCATATTAAGTCTCCAATCATCCCAAGACTCTCCCAAGCTCTTACTTACAACCCAAATCAACTTCTCATACGTAAGAATCATGCCCATGCAAGGTCTAGTTCCCCCATGCAAACTTCCCCAGACGCCCACTTCCCCGTTGTTCTTTTATTATCATTTCATGCTACCCAAAACCCTAGCATGCATGTCCTAGAGGGCCATAACAAGTCACTTCATCAACATCCACATCAAACATGGAACATGTCAAACACGTATAATATAAGGCACACACAACGTACCTCATGATCCACGCTGCGCTACACAAAGTAGGTTATTCATAACACATGCATAATACACATCAACATGGCATGCTCATCATTAACCCACACATTACATCACACATAACACAAGGCCATAGCTTCGTCCTTACTAAATACCCATAAGTAGAGGTAAGTAGAGACTTACCTGGATCCGAAGCTAGCTAAGCGAGATAAGAGAGAGAGAGAGATCCCTAGCTCGTGGATCCACGAGAAAGCTTTCCTAGATCCGATAGAAATCGAAAACTAAATTAGAAGCTATTCTATCAATCAATAATTCACATATTCAAATTAAACAAACACAAACAACACAAATGATTTTTCTTAGAAAACGTGCCCAAAACTTAGAACTTAAAAGCATAGCTTTATTAAGATTTAAGGTTAAAACTAAATCAAAACGGATTAATACAATATCGCTTGGGACATTTCAACTTAATTTGGAAAGCCCGAGAAAGAATAATCGATCATAAGTTAATTTATTAAAAATAACTTATTTATTAGGTTTTATAACTAAATAGGTAACTCAACCATTTACATAACACCAAATTCAAACCGATTAAGTTAAAACATAATTTAAATGATTTAAAACCCAAAGATAGAAATCGATTAGATAAAAGACGCATAGCAAAAATCAATTTTATAAAATCATCCCCGAAGATTAGGGTTTTTAATGCCTAAACTACGAATTAGCCAAATCACTTCGATTACCTCAAATTGATAGTTTTAAAACACAATTAAACTAATTTTAGATAAATCTAGATAATCAATTTCAACAAAACAATCTTCCGATTAATCAATTCTAGATAATCAATCTTCAAAATTAGGGTTTTAAAGCCCACGACACAAACTCAGGTAATTCAATTTAATTAATTCAAATTAAGGTATTAGAAGGCAATTAATACCATTTCAACCATTTCTATACATTCAATTTTAGAAAAACAACAATACAAGTAATCGATTTCATAATCTCACTTGAAATTTAGGGTTTTAGGCCCGAAAATACAATTCGTTAAAATTATTTAAATCTTAACAAATTGAATGTTTAGAAATGCAATTAAACACATTTTATAACATATCAAATAATCAATTGCTCAAAACTAGTAAAAGAAATACACAATTTAGCCCAATTAGGGTTTTTGAGCCCGGAACGCAAATCCGATTAATTATTGCCAAAACATATCAATTGACAGTTTGGAAATGTAATTAAACATATTCTAATGTAATTTATATAGTCAATTGAATAAAATAACCCGATTACATAATCCAATTTAAACCCGCGGGAGTTTTGGCCTAAAAATCCAATTCCGATCAATTACGTACAATTTTCCCAAATCAACACATCCAATATAAAATTAAATACATTTTAAACAATATTATAAAATCAATTGAGCGGGACGGCTCAATTATACGACCCAATTTCATTACACCCCGAATTTGACCTAGGAATCAAATTTCGATAAAACCTACATAAATTTCTCAAATTGACGGTCCCAAAATGAAATTGGATACATTTTAAAGTATATTGTATAATCAATTTGTCCGAAATCGCAAAAACGGACGGATCCGAAAAATTCGGGCATAACCCGGCTAAAAATCCAATTTTCCCAAAATTCCAACACAACCGCACAATTAACCTATCCAAATCAATCTTACAGCACATATATACATTATCAAACAATTAATTTAGCTTATCACAAGCTAAATCATACCCAATTAATCAAAATAAGGGTTAGGGTTTTTCGGAAATTATACCAAACAAAAACCGATAAAACGGGGCAAGGGAAGACTGGGGAGGCATCGTCGGGGGTCGGGGGTGGCTCGCCGGTGGTCAGCAAGCGTCGACGGCGACCGGCGGCGGCGGCACGACCTACGCACTGCTGCTGTGCTGCCGCTGCTGCTGCTGGTTCGACCGATGCCGTTGCTGCTACTTCGGTGGGTTGCTGCGCTGCTCGCGGGTCGGTGGCAGTCGGAGCTCGGCAGGCGAAGGAGGGAGGGGCTGGGGAGAAGGAGAGAGGCGAGGGAGGTCGGCTAGGGTTAGGGTTGCGGGAGAGGGAGTCGGGGAACAGGGACTCACGGGGCAAATATAGGAGAAGGGAGAGAAGAGAGAAAAGGGAGAGAGGGGGCTCGGGGTCTCCCGACAGTTTTTTTTTTTTTGAATACAAGTAAAAATAAAATACTAAATATTTAAAGTTTTTATCGGAAGATTTTATCTAAATTTTATTTAACGAAATTTCATTTCGAAACGATCCGAAGGTTTAAAATTAATAAAAAGCTATATAAAGAATTTCGGAAACATTTTCGGAAGAATTTACCATCGAACGTAAAAATTTATTTTATTTACGGAAATACATTATAAGACCCTGAAATAATATTTAAAAACCTATAATAAAATATTTAAGTCAAATTCTAATAAATCAAGACTGATTTTAATAATTTCCGAAATCGGTTTTCCGCAAACTAAAAAGCGTAGAACGGAAGAGAATTAATTTCAAAAAGAAATTCTTAAATAAGTTCCGAAAATATTTTTAATTTAAACTTCCCGAAAATATTACATTCAATTAATTAAAACGTCGATAAAATATTACTTCCCGAAAATGATTAATTACATTCAATTATGAATTCAAAATCGTTGATAAATCCATAAAACGAATCAAAATTAAAATAATGAATTGTTTACATCAAATTACGCAAATAACATCATTAAACTCAATAAATCTGGATTTTAAAAATACGGGGTATTACAGCCATATTGTAGTCAAAATGGATCCATCTACACTTGGGGTTGATGACTTGTTTTGATGCTTTCATGGCTTTGCATGGATGCTAGATAATCTTCTTATTTATTAACCTAAGTGAGAAGAGTTTTGAAGTCTTTGACTTTAGAAAAATTAATAAGTAGATTATCTTTATTTTGGCAACTCATGCATCAGCCATTGCATCCATCATCCCTTGGCTACTAAAGTGGATTCCCTGCTCAAACTAATAGACCATTATCGACTCGCTAGCCACTATATCTAGAGTAAATAAAAACAACTTTATGAATCGAGTGGGGTACTCCCGTACAATCATATTCCCTTAGGTTGAATACATGAAATCCTTAATCTTACCCTTTTTAAGAATCTTGAGATAAAACTTTAAGCGGAGTACAATCTTGAAGTCCTCCCAGGACAATGGTGATCAACCCTATATAACCCAATGGGCATTCATGACTCTCCAAAGAACAAATGCTTCTATGCTAGCCTTCTAAGAATTTAGACAATCTAATACCTCAAAATTCCATTCAAATCCCAAATCCATCCCTTCAAGATGATTGGATCCTCTTCATTTTCTTAGATCAGCTAGTGATGATCAATAACCCTCTGAAGTTAGTCCTTTGTAATACCCTATGGGAAATGTGGAGGTAGTGGCAGCAGAGGGTGAGATTGAGGTAGCGGTGGTGGATGCCTAACAAACTCGATGATTTCTCAAAAATCACCTCTAAATGACTGATACGATCATTTAGGGCCATGACAAGCGAGTTGCAAGACAAAAAACTTGTTAGTATAAAATATTCTTGAATTACTAATACATAATATACACAAACACATTCAAAGCTCACTTAGTCTATCCATTCTTGATTTCTCACAAGTTAATCTAGAAAAATTTTGAGAAATAAAATTTTGAAAATAAAACACAATAATAAAAACCAAAGCTGTGGTACCAAATTACAATACCTTAAAATCTACTACTAAAAATTTCTATTTTAGTTAAAGCGTAACAACAATATAGTTGGGTGTTACCATACCATCCTTATATCGAATACAAAGGAAAATAATAAAAACTAAAAACATGATAAACAAATAAGGAGATAATTTTTCATAAACTTGGATAAGAGTTTAGAGATTAACTCCGAGTACATCGTAAATAAATTACAATAAAAAAGGACCCCCGTGGAACTAAAATTCCAAAAAGATATCCTAATAAAAATTAATAACTATATAATATGACTCTACTTCCAACCTCAAATATAATATGATAACTCCTCCTTAGGCAAAGTATCATAAGCAATAAAATCATGCAAGTGGTCCTTATTGACCTACACAAAATCATCCTGGCCATGTGCTTGAGGAAATGAGTAGTAGACATGAGAAGGATGATGGGTATACTACATACTGAGTATGAGAACAATACAATCATGGTAATGGCATCCAAGTATATAAGCTCATATGGAAGAATGAGTATCCATATTGATTAAACATGATACGGTATAAGAGGAGAATTGAATCAAATTTCCATTATTAGGTATAGCCACAATCTATAGTGGACCATGGACAATGGTGTTATCCTAAAGCCACCATCTAATCCTTCTAATAAAAATAGAGGAAGATTAGATGGTAGCTTTTGGCTAACACCGCCATTTATATTTGACAATAGAAAACTATATTTAGCCCACAATCATTCTCTAACGCTTCATTTAATTTTTTTTCCATACATTTTATATTTTATATTTTATTATATATAACTATGTTTTGAACTATCATATATATTATATACAACTGTATCCTATATGATAGCTTTTTACCATTGTCTCATTTATTTATTTATTTTTACCATCATCTAAGACTATTTTTATACTAGTGATTTGTGTCACATTTTCTTAAACCTTTTATTATATAGGTTTTCCCCAGGTAAACCAAAATATAAGCTTATGATGCTTATTTATGAAATTTTAGATGATTTTGTTGTAAGCTTTGCTATAACATAGATTGTCATGTATTGTGTCGATCTTTATTATAGGACTCCCATCATAGTATGCTTAAACTACACATGTGTGCATCACTATTACTGTAAAAAAGGAGTAGTAGAGATGTTTTGGTTCCCTTTTGTTGTCTTGAAGGTCACATATTACACTCTTACCATCTATCATGCACAATCATTCATGATGCCAAAACTTACCATCAACTGGATAATGAGATGAAGGGATTAAAATAGAGGAAAACACCAAAGATAACGAGAGGAAATAAGAATCACTCAAGCTCAAGATTGAAGATGAAGTCTAGACAATATATACAATATCATTCAATTTAGTTTCTATAAATTCTAAGTGCATTCTCCTCTAGCTAATGATTTTTGTTCTTTTATTATTTTATTCTTTTTTGAATAGATTATGTATCTCAACATGATTTAAACTTTTTTAATAATAAGAATTACTATTATCCTATGATTTTAATTACTCATGATTTGACATATTACTTATTTATATTTTATTTTTTATTAGTCATGATTGATTGGCCATTAATTGTTATATGCATGGTTGTATGAACAAAAAAAAAAGTTCAATGACCCGACTTAAGTGATGTGGGCATGGACATATGTTTAAGTTTATGTAAGTGGTGAAAATAAATTCATATTTTGTTTTATCTATATTTTACTAATGTGGACATACACTTTGGGTGCAATTTGGGTTTTACACTACTCCCAAAAGTTAAGACCGCCTTGTTCTCATTTTCCTAATTCAGGTTATTTGTTGTACTGTTGAGGTAGTATTCAATATCCTTCCCTACTTCCCTTCTTACTGATTAATGTTTTGCATGGTTGATATTAATTTATGTTTGTTATTTTCTACTTTCTATGTTGCTATATTTGCCATTATAAACCATTCACTATCATTTTGTTTATTTTCCTTATTTAGACACTTTGCTATAACTAATCTACTTGGTGTTGTGCTAACCCAATCCTTATAGGTTTGTTATTCTTTATCATTATGGTATTATTTAGTGATTGTGTATATTTCCACATAGTATCTCCCTAAAAATATTAGTGTGCACTTCATTTTGCATCAAACTCTACCTAAACAACCTTGAAATAACTCCCCCACAAAAGGTGAAAAACTAGTTCCCAACGCATCTACTTTGGTTTAACACACAAAAATGGGTTTTATACCACTATATATAAAACTCATGTTGGGTGTGTTTTGTATATACCACAGTATCCAATTAACTACCTCCTAATGATCTTTATCAAATTTTGATGAGAACCTACTAGCAACATCGACTACAAAAGTAATGTTTATCCTCATACACATAATTAGTACATCAAGCTCCTAATAGCATGCACATTTGGGATATTGTTCATCTTCAACATATAGCCTTTATTATTTAGAGATGCAATCATACTGTAATTCAATTAAAAAGAAAATAAACACTTATCTTGTAATTTAGTTTTGAGAGCTTCCATATCCTTGGTTTTAATTGATATGCATGCCCATAATTTCTTAAACATGACTCAGTTTCATCATCTAAAAGGAATTAGTCATGTCACACTTCATGTTTTATTTTATTTTATTTTTGTATATCCTGGCCCATAATAAATATGTTTTGCACATATGAGAGTCTAATGATGAAATCATGAGATTAAAACTTTTTGCACCAACACCATGATGGTTGGATGGCATCCTCTTAATCCCTTATTAAATCATAAAGACACTTAAAATTACATGCACTACTACCTTAGTGCCAACAAGGAATCAAACATACTCTCCTTCTATATATCTTTTCCTACTCTTTACTTCAACCCTATTTCGTTGTTCCATGTAGATATCCTCCTTGAGGTCATCATGTGGGAATGGATTTAGAGTACATGCCAATGTCAAAATGACAAGGACATATGTCACCTTCCTTATCATAGAGAAAGTTTATTATAATGAACTCCTTGTCTCTCACTCAATCATTTGTTTGATAGCATTGGCTTGTGCTCTAATTATTTTGTAGCCTTCATGCTTGATCTTGTAGGGTCATTTGTTTAATGAAATATTATTTTCCCTCTTTTATCCACAAGCTTAAGTGTTGTTCTTTTGAAGATAACCCATCTTTTCTCTCATTGTGAGCTTTATAACCATGTCTAACATGGTGACCATCATGGAAAAGTGTGCCTTAATTTATTTGAGCTAGAATGTAGCTCTAATTTCCCATTAAATCATTGCTATTTTTTAAACCGACCACCTTCAAGTCACCATTATATCTCGTCAAATCATTGGTATTGGACTCAATCTTATCACCTTCAATTACATCCCTAACATTTTGGCCCTCAAGGAAGACTGTTTTGAATTACCTTATTAGTTATCGCATTGTACAACTTGTGAAAAACTCTTCTTCACCATTTGTCATCAAGCTTCATTCTTTCATTTTTTGTTATATCAACATAGATGTTACAAATGAACACACACAAGTGTTAGTAATCTATGTCCCTACCAAACCATGCATTTTTGGTAACATCACCATTAAAAGAGAATGACATAGATAAATTAATGATATGAAATTTTATATACAATGTGCCATCCATGGATAACCTCAAAATGCTTTGCATCTAAGGAAAAACATCTCACTTCTCAATTGATGATTGGTTAATCCATTGAGGGATTTTGGCATTATATGCTATTTCACATCCCGTAAAACTATAAGCCCTTCACTGCATGCCAGAAAGATATAGGTATTCATCTTTATTATCATATGAATACACTTTAATTCACTCCTAACCACATCATGAAATACCTTGAATTTGGTTTATAACTTGATCCTTTATCTTCATAGGGTACTCTTAAAGATTCCTTGAGAACACTTGCTATTCCTAGTGACTACAAAAGATCCCTCTTTGTCATCGTCCATGAACTAGTTAACAAGCACCACTTGGTCTTCCTAGCTACTACAAAAGAATCCTTTGTCACATTCCATGAACTACCACTGAACTACTGTAGACCACATCCTTGAGCTTTCATAGGTGATATGAAATACATCGTTCGATCTGGAACATGTCTAAATTTCTTGACTAACAAACTATAACTAAGCTCATCTCATTTTTTGTTATCCCAATACCGATTGTCTTTAAAATCCCATAGCTTCTCATGCTCAATTTGTTAAAATCACCATACGTTTAGATGAGAAATACTCCTTGTAAGGGTTGCGGTGTAGGTAGCATCGATGTTTGTAGCCACAAGATCTGCTTCTAGTCATGTGGTGCTTGTATACGTACCAATAAATTTTGAAACAACCACCAAGACATCATCATCATTCATGGGTGATAATTTTTGTCTCATCTTCCTATTTTCCTTTCCCATCAGCATTTCTCCTCTGGAACTCCCAACACGTAATATCTTATCGATCAAGCAATTGAAGCATGATTTGGATTTTCAAACTTACACATAGACATTTTCCTATAATATTTCATTTGCTTAGGGACGACAATCGATCTTGTTTAAGATCTGATTGACATGTCATATTTTGTTAAGCAACGGCTCTCCAAAAATATAGAAATTCGAACCTCGAATATCCTAATCAAAAGAGTAATCTAACGATTTATATTAATATATTAAAGTATATATTTTAAAAGAAAGTATTGAGGGGGGGGGGATTAGTGTATTGCATGGACATAATAAGAATTAATGGTAAGGTTGACATATTAAACAAAGGCGAGCTTTAACATATGTGATGATTTTTTTCACATAACATGTTAATGTTGTTATCTAGAAACTATAATGCGGCTTTTTCGCTTCAACGAAGGCGCACAGGATAGCTGGTTTCCCTTTAGTCTCTACGGACGTCAGACACCCGGTTCCGGCTGCTTTATTTATTCCCCGTCCTTTTCACTCTCGGTCCCGACCTCCTTCCTTCCTTCCCTCTATAAATTGATGACCCCAGAACACAAGTTTCTCTCTCTATCTCTCACACACAGACACAACTCACCGCACGCACTGCATTTCATCATCTGAATTATTCCTTTCTTCTGTTGTCGTCGTCGTCCTTCTCTCAAATAAACAAAGTACAAACAATTCGCCAACCACCAACCATAAAGATGTCGAACAAGTGCACCACCTTGTTCGTGATAACCCTCCTCTTATTTTCCACGCTGGCGTACGCAGCTCGCCTGCACCCTGCGTTTCCTCAAAGCTCTGCTGTCGACTCACAGCATGATGAGGTAAAATCCGTGTACTGTATATATTTATCAAAAATTGTCCAAGTAATTAATATGCCTTTTTTTTAATTTCTCTAGAAATTTGGCTGAGGAATTTCAAGTTATGATTTAATTAACCTCAAATTTTAATTATTACTATAAATCTGTTAAGCAGAGGGTTGAGGCAGAGCGCGTAGAGGTGGGGGATTCAGAGAGCTGTGAAGGAACAAACCAAGAGGAGTGTTTGATGCGGCGGACACTAGTTGCTCATACCGATTACATATATTCCCAGGAGCAGAACAATTGAAATTAATATCGATGATTTTAAGTCTTTAATCAATTAATTACGATGAGTACTGTACTTAGCACATTTATATATATATATATATATATATGTAACCCTGGCTATGTCGGAAGTCCGAGTATTGTAATTACGTGTTTGGTCTTTTTGCATTTGACCGGTTAGATCATGTTGATGTCTTGTTCAACTCTTCGTCTTTTTGTCCTTTCTTTCTTCTTAATTACTTTTTCCGTATTTTTAATGTTTGTGAGATCAGAGAAGGAATATTGAAAGGTTGGTTTTGACAATAAGTGTCTTCTAGTTCTATTGCCGCCTGATTTTTACCATGTCTCCTTCTCTCTCTCTGTTTTATTTTTTATTTTTTTCGTTGGATTCTTGTCTTTAAAATATTACTTTTATTATTTAGAGCCAACGGAGTGGAGATGAGATTCCAGTTCATGATTATATTTGTGATTAATATATATATCATGCAAGGTCAACTACAAGACAAGTAGACAACCTTGGCCGTGTGATGGGTTTGGAACTTAATTGTACTGTGATCAACTGTACGCCCGGAATAATAAGCTGAAAAGTTAGTTGAAAATCCAAAAACTCATGCATAACTTAAGTTGAAACTTGAAAGGTACTCTCCTTCATTTTTTTTAAAAAAAATATATATATATAAACATATTACGTTTTCAATTTTGTGTGACGATATAAGTTAATTTACGAGAGATATCGATACTTATGTTTCTATTTGAAATTACTTATTAAAATTAATTATCTAAAATAATTATTTATTTTAAAAATTTTGAAAGCTATAAAATTTTTAAAATAAATAATTATTTTTAATAAATAACTCCCGATAAATTATAAATATTTTTTTCTTTCTAATTTTATACTCATGTTATTCTTATTTTCAATTAAATAAGTAAGAAGTCGTAAATTTCATACGATGGTATATTAATAAAAGTAGATAAATTTTTATCTAGAATTTAATACTTTTTTAATATGCACATAATATGCATTAGATTAATTATAAAACAAAGGAAGTACTCTATTAAAATTACAAATAAATTATATTTCTATTAAGAGTACATTTGGATTAATTAGCTAAAAAATTAGTCCAAAGTCGAAAGGTGAGACAGTTGTCAAAACCTAGTCTAATAAGCTTATCAAATTACTAGAGCTGCCTTTAGCTTAAATTCGATGAAGTTTTTCAGCTCTCAATTTTCATCTACCTTTTTTTTTTTTCCTTTTTTAACTTCGGTCGGTATGCAGGTGGGTGGGGGAGCGCCTATAAAAAAAATTTGAAACGGATGGTGTGACCGACCGTAACAACTAGGTCGCAGCTTTAGAAAATTGTTAACTCCACATGTCATAGGGACCTCCAGGGAAACTGAAGGTGCGACTGCGGGTTTAGAAAAAATAAAAAATAATTGTTAAAGCGTGTCGGTAACAATTATTTTGAGTTTTGGAAATACTTCTGTTGGAGATAAATATCATGTATATGTGTCGGATATGTGTTTTTACTAGCGTTCAAAGATTATTTTTTTAATTTGGTAAAATACAGGTAGCGCAATTAAGACCGGTTTTTTTAATTTGGGAAAAAACCAGCACCTACGTCCGGCTTTACCCAAATTTCCTCGCGAGTTTCCTTCGTACCAGCAAGCAATAATTCATTTAATCTTATATACCACAGACCATGCGGATACAGTTAGTAAAATCTGGTTAGAAGAAATTCAACAATATCATTTTCCTACTAATTAATGCACGCCCTCCGGTTGAATATTTACCTGCATCGTTTCCCATAAAGTACCAGCATTCAATTCAAGTTTCTTTGTCTTGAGTGTTTTTTTTTTCTTTTTTTTGTGTATTCTTCTTCCGTAGCTCGTAGGGAGGTGTGTCTCCACCACTACAGCTTAGACATCTTGTTTGACAAAGGGACGATAAATGGAGTAAGAAGTAGAGGTGCACAGTTTGGCCGTGTTTACTGCACTAGTAGTTTCGATTACTTTGAACGGGTAGGTAAGATAATTCTGCCTCACAGTAAACTATTTTTTATAAAGGCGTATGACGCGTCTGTAAAGTATATAAACGAGTCAATTTTGTTTATAAGGGGATCTATGATGAACCGGGTTTACTTAATAATTTATCGATACGTACGGCGCCGCGTAATAGATAGAAAAGAACAATTCATGAAGTTCTTTAAGCTAGGCTAGGATGGAGCCAAGAACGAAACCGATCCACCTTTAACACCGGCCGAAAGCTACTCCTGGGCATGCAATCCAGGCTCCCAGCAGATCCAACCCAATTCCGAGATCTACAGGGAAAAAGAAAGGCGGATGCAGATCTACAAGGCCAGCTGGTTTAAAATCCTACTAACCTTACTTTTCCTATTCCCAGCCGTCCAATGTGATACCTAAGTAATCGTTTCACGTTGTTTAAAATCCTTCGTCTTCCGTGAGTACCGACAAAATATATGTTGAAATGGATTGCCACTATGCATGGTAAATATATATGAGTCCATTAAATTATTAGCGCACTCGACGGTGCGTGGGTATTAGCCGCATTCTGTCTTTCCTCGACGTGTACGTAGACACAAAGTCCGATTCACGCCGCGAGTCTATATATATATATATATATAGATGGATAGTCGATCGACCCTCGCTCAATGCCACTTCGAATTAAAGAAAGGGGTCTTCGTACTGGTTTGTACCGCGGGTATGTTTGTTGGCGTAGTAACGTGTGACCCATCTGTCGAAATGGCACGTAGAGAGAGCTAGCTACCGGCTGTGATGCATTTATGGATGTCGATCCGCTAACGAAACGAAAACCACAGAACAGTCTGCCGGTATTAATGTTGAGCCTTGATTGGTTGCCCCGTCTCTCTATCTATATTGCTGACGCAATTGTTGCAGTGATCATTTGTGTGAATGCAACTACGTACAATCCACACGATTCTTCTTCTGCGGGGGGATGGAACCAGCATGTACTGGACCATGATGAGGGGTGTTCCACTGATTGTCATTCTATTGGTAACTCAGCCAACGAGAAACGAGCCAAATTTCTACCGCAGTAGAGTTTTTACCAGATAAATTAGATTAGTTTTTTATGTAACTGATTAATTACTCTCCTCATTAATACTGTTTGCCGGACATATCTCTGTAACCATTTTTTGCTGTATATATATAATTAGTAGTATCTGCTGGGTGTGCAGGTTGAGAAATATCCATCGGTGAGCAGTTGAGAAGTATCCATCGGTGTGCATGTTGAGAAATATTCATACCCTTAGCCATATCTTTATACATTGTATCAGAACTCGAGTACCAAAATTAACTAGCAACTCTATTATAAATACCTCATCCTCAAAACTCACCTTGTGTCCTACACATCTTCGTTTCCTAATTAGTATATAGAGATGGCAATGGATCAGATACCCTCTATCCGTTACCCAAATTTAATAAGAAAACCTATACCCATATCCATATCTAAATCCGGTACATATTTTTTGTCCTCATCCATATCCATATCCGTTTAAATATCCATCGAGTAAAACCCATTAAGTATAAAGTAAAAGTCATTTAATATAAGAAATATATACTTAGATTGTTAAAATTTAATTATATCTTCACTTTTAACCTTAGAAAATATACTTAAAGTTACATAAATAAAGGTAAAAAATATGATTTTATATTGGGTAAACGGATGCAGGTACAGGTACGGATTTGAGATTCTCTTACCCATATCCATACCCAAACCCGACGAATATTTCTCCCCTTCCTCCATATAAGTTTATCTATATCCGTTTATATATCTGATGGATAAAACCCGTTATATTTCTGGTAAAACTCATCTGATTGCCATCCCTATTAGTATGTGCTCTCTCAAGCTTTAACCGAACACTTACCTCATATGGAGAAGCCAAATGATAAATTTCTTTGAAACATTAAAAATAATACACCTCATTAAAAAATCTTTACCTGGGAAGACTACCACCGACAATGATGGTAAGGAAATTCACAACCCTAAATATGAAGAATGTTATGAAGAGGATGTCACCCTAAAAGTGTTGGATCACAGGAACACTAACAAAAGAATGCATGTTTCTAATGGTTGGATGTGCAACTATCTGACACATTTGGGAGACACTTGAAGAAAGCTTCGTGAGTGCCATAAAAGATAAAGAATTCTAGCTTAAAGATAAACTCCAAAATTTGAAGATGTGAACACGATCACTTTAAGAGTACCTTAAGGAATTCAACATGCCATGTGATAACCTAGCAACTATTCATAGACCAGTTGCTGAAGAGGACAAAGTCCTCATATTCTCCAAAAGCTTTGAATCTAAGTACCACACCGTTAGAACATTAATGTTGAGTAAGCCTCCTTACCTCACCTTTGCTCAATTTGTTAATGCTATTGAAGGGTATGACATTTGAGAAGGAGAAGATCATGATATCTCTAAGGAGATAGATCATCATGCAACCTCTATAGTTCAATATGGTGGGAGCAATAATTACCGCAGTTATAGACGTGGTAGAGGCCAAAACAACTTCACCTCACAAGGTAAAGGATTTAAGCAAGTTGGGCTAAATCAACTAATGCACCATCACCACCAAAACACAAATTCCACAACGCATGCAAATGCAAACAATGGCTAGAATCACCGCACATTAGTTTCAACAAAGGAGCCATGTCAGATATGTAGAAGGAAAAATCATAAAGCTCTTGAATGCTTTTACATGTTTGATTATTCATATCAAGCTTAGCAAGACCTTCCACAAGCACTAGTTGTTGTCAATCTAAATAACTCGTGCGATGATCAACAATTTTATGTTGATACTAGTGCAGCAACGCATATGACAAATGCTTTAGGTAATTTAAATAATATTATACGATATAATGGATCTGACAAAGTAATTACTACTAATAGAGCTCATATGGATATAACTCATATGGGTAACATAGCAATGAACACAAAAGGTGGGGAAATGGTGTTAAGAAATGTGCTAGTTGTGCCTAATCTTAAACAAATTCTACTCTTCGCTAGCAAATTAACAAAAGATAACTCATGTACTGTGGAATTTACTGACTTAGATTTTGTTGTTAAGGACAAGGTGACCGGCAGAATACTAGCCAGGGGGAGTAAGCAAGGGAACCTATATACACTTCATGAGGAAAAAAATTCGGTTTCCAAGTTTTTTGTGAGATCCAATTTAGAAGAGCACTTGTATAAGTTTGGCATGAGCATCTTGGGCATCCAAGTGCTAAGAATCTACATTTTTTAAGTTCTAATAAAAGCATTACTATTAGTAGATGGATCAAAACAAGTTCAATTTGTGATAATTATCAATTAGGAAAAAGCTACAAAATTCCTTTTGATTCCCATGATCAGCTTGCTAATTTTCCTTTGGAAAAGGTTCATTGTTATCTTTGGGGGTTTGCACCCATCATGCCGTTGGGTTCTCCTCTTCTTGGAAGGGTAGTCCATGATAACAATCTAGACGAATTTCCATTAGTATCCACTTCCAGCATGTTTTTTTCAATCAAATATGCCACAACCTGCTACTGCTACATCATTTGACTCTATGCTGCTCACATGTCAACCATCCATATCTGACAAGCTCCAAAACCTTCAATCTCACCATTTCATATCTCATTTAACTCTACTCCTAGTACAACACCCAGCACTATGCCACTATAATCAGAATTAACCTCTGGCCCCAATAATAATACAATTACAGCATCACCTTTAATGCCAAAAAGTCACATCCAATAATAATATATATCCTATAGCTTTTCGCTCAAAATCATCCAACTCCAAACCAGTAGCCCTTATTACATTACCACCCCGACAGACCCATATGCAGAACCAAAATCATTTAAACTTGCTCAATCAATTCCTCATTGGTTCGATGCTATGAAGGAAGAAATGAGAGCACTTGAGGTAAATGCAACTTGTAGTCTTGTTCCATAGGAACCATACATGAATCTTGTGGGCTATAAATGGGTCTTTAAGCTTGTGGGTTGTAAATGGGTCTTTAAGACTAAGCTCAAACGCAATGGAACTATTGAGCAACACAAAGCTTGACTTGTTGCCCAATTAGAACCCAAGCCTTGTGAGACCTTTTTTCCCTTCTGTCATTCTAATGCTGATTTGAGTTCCATTAATTCTTATTTCCTTTAAGAATCAAATATGCACAAGACCTTAGCAGAAAATTAGATTCCTAGTTTGAGCGAGCCATGAAAATGTCATCGTCAAGGAGACTGGTGAAAATTCTACTACCTTGTTTTGCCCCTTTTACGAATGTGATTGGATTCACTAGCAACTAGAATTCAAGATATTGCAATAGGAAGGATATCTTTCTGCGAAGTTATTAGAATAAATAATTTTACTGTAGTTAATTCATATTACTATAGTTAATTATGAGTCAGCAGTTTGTTAAGAGTCAGTCAGAGATTTTCTTAGTCTAGAATCTTATAATTAATATTATAAATAGAGGATGGAGGGATAAGGAGTGGAGGAGGAAATTATTAGGGAGTATCGGGAGAGTCCAGGCTCTTGAATACCTGGAATTAGGAGAGATTAGGCTTTCAAAAACCTAAATATCTTTGTAATTTCACAACTAGTAAACCCAATCTAATTAATCTACCTCTGGAACCTATTAATTAGTATTAGAGTTGTTCGATCTTGGGTGACCATAATTCTTCTACGGATAGATGTATTGTAAGTGTAGATTATATACTTAATATGATGGAATGCATAAATCACCTAATGGATCAAGTTTGTGCAACAAGAGGCATTGAACCACCACCAAGAGGGGAAGACAACAGGAAGAAGAATGAAGAAGAACTATTTAAACGAAAGGATGAAGTTATGATGAAGCTCGACTTCTCATCAACAATATCTACAGTGGTTATGGCCGTAGAGAACAGGTTGGTGAAGTTTGCAGACCCCAAACAAGCTTCAATTGTTCGTCCTCAGGCCAAGACTATTCCCAGGAACTCTAAAAGACAACAAAAGCAAGCATACCATCGACTAATAACCGCATGGAACCAAAGGAAGGGAAGGGAAGGTTAGGCAGATGTGGAACATTCGCAATCCCTGTCAAAGCTCTGATTCCTCATATGATACGTTCGATGCAGGACATCCAAATAGGCAAGTTGGAAATCAAAGGACAGAAATCCAAAAATGCACCTGGAGAAAACTCATCAGCATTAGAGAATGATAAATCACAAGTGTTGGTGGAAGATAAGTTATAGCTGGAAAGCACACTTACCAGCACCAAGTCTAGTTTACTTTGAATACAAACACAACAATGGATGAAGAGAAGTTGACTTTATTAGCCAACTATGAGCGTAAGCTAACATCACCAAATTGGGCAAAATCTAGCAGCAAGAACTCCAAACAAAGGCCTCGACAACACCATCAAGTAGGTCTTCAAAATTTCCAATTCCACCAGCAAGTTTCAAACAACTCTAATCCAGCAACAAAAAAGACAGAGGGCCTTACAGGCTTCAACCAAGCTTCGATTATCCATACACTAGTTAGCTTTATAAGCAATGGCACTGGGCTAGGATTGAACATTGATAGGTGGATTATGGACGATGAACTCTGCAACAAACAACGTCCCAAATTGAACAACCTTTCACCAGCGAGATCGATAGTAACTCAAATTATCCTAGCAAGCTCAATAGGAGTTGTCCGAGACTTAAGTGACCTTTGATTTGGCAAAATAAAGAAGGGTGATTTTATTGCTTAGACCTAAAGATGTGCCACTATTTCTTGTTTAAGATTTCAGCTAGTTTCATGTAAGGATAATGAATTTGAAAAAAAAAATTACACAAAGAGATTCTGCTATACGAGAGAGAGAAGGTAATATGGGTTTTCAATTGAGATATGAGGCACTATTTAACTTTTATTAGATATAGTGTTGATCCTTATCTCCTTGGTAGGACATGGAGAAACTGTCAATTTTGATAACGTGCAATCTGGGAACACAACAAAAAAAAACGGAGAAGTGAGAAAGGGGTCATTAATTATTCAAGAAATACGGAAAGTGAAAAGTCACCAAAAAGTGCAGTGTTTGGTTCCTATTATTAAAAAAGAGTTCCTACTTTATTTTAATTTTTTTATTTCTTTTGGGCCTTTGTGTCTCTTTAGGACTATATGTTTCTTTTTTTTAGAGTATCATTTTCCTCACCTTGAGGACAAAGTGAGTTGGGGAAGGGAGTAATGTTAGGTTATTAGAATAAATAATTTTACCATAGTTAAGTCATATTACTATAGTAAGTTATGAGTCAGTAGTTTATTAAGAGCCTGTTAGAAATTTTCGTAGTCTATAATCTTCTAATTAATATTATAAATAGAGGGTGGAGGGATAAGGAGTGGAGTAGGAAATCAGTGGGGAGTTTTGGGAGAGTCCAAACTCTCGAATACCTAGAATTGGGAGAGACCAAGCTCTCGAAAACCTGAATATCTATGTAATCTCACTACTTCTAGTAAACTCAATTTATTTTCTACTTAATCAACCTCCAGTATCTATCACTTTCATGACAAAGGTTCTTCTGATGAAGGCTAATCAGATACAGCTACTGCTTGAAGTTCTAGCCCATTTTGTCGCCAAGAGTATTGAAAATTTTGCTCTTGTTTATCCACTTAATGATAACAAATTACCGTTATCTTTTCCCTGGTTTGGGAATCGGACGAATGGTGTTAGCATGGGAGTTTTGTCTAAACATTTCAAAGGGGAGGAAGCAGGATCCTTGGCACTGTGGCGATCTCGTTTGGCTGGTGAAAGTGAATCCCTTTATTTGTCTTCTCCTCCCTTTGTTAGAACCGTGACGTTGCAAGCTTCAATTGTTGATATTCCAGTGCGATATATAGGGTCATGTTTAGTTTATTTCTGTATGTAAGCTGGGGTATATAAATACCCGGGTACACTCGTAAGGTGCATTGCATCGCACTTGCAGGTGGCAACATACCAGTGCTAGCTAACAGTCACCGAGACCAGCAACAATCCCAAGAAGAAAAAACTGAAACAAGCCCCCAGAAACAAAGACAAAATCAACCGAGGGCCAGTACATCAGCAAGGACAGCTAGAAATACACCCGTGACCTCCAAGGCCACTCCCTGTATCTCCAGCGCCTGGCCAAGGAGACAGCCCCTGAACTCGGCCTTTCTTTCTACTATGAAGTACACAAGGTGAAAAACAGCAAGCAGACCTGCTATGAAAACTCGAAAGCTACAGCCATTAATCATTTCTGCGACTTCTGTGCCATAACCTGGGCTTCCTCCTCCATGCTTTAAAAATGCAGGGATTAACAGCCATATGTCATTGATGGTAAAGGACTGATCACGTAAGCCACAGATTTCTTTCCTTGTTTGCTCTCAATATGATGCATGCGAACACAAGTCTATACATATACTATGCCCGTTTATTTGTCAGTGTGAATATCTCAGTAACCAATAATACTATCCTCAAATAATATGTTTCCAGGAATGGAGTAAATTCCAGTATGGCGATATTCCACGTCCTACTAGATGAGTAGCGAAAGAGAGAACTCCAGGAGGAAGCAGCAGCAGAAGGGGATCCTTGCTCCGGTTACTAAGCTCATTATGGACTTTACTATTTTCGATTGAACCCTACAGGATGTGAAGAGCAACATATCATCATGTCCGTTGATATGGCCTAGGCATCTACTGGCAGCTAGACCAGACAATAAAACTAGTCACGGTTGCAATTGCAGTTATGGCGTTGCAATATTGAAGCATCACAAAAGATATTTAATATTTTGTGGTTATCACGGTATGAATTTTCTTTATTTTTTACAACATATATCAGTCATACATCGATAGATATCAGTTAATATCAACTAATATTGGTCAGTATCGATAAATATCAACAATATGTGTGGATTTCTTTTTTTTTTTTTTTTGTCAAGCCGAGATATTGTATCGGCGATGCCAAATTCCAACACGTCTCGGCTGATATTTTGTTGTATGAGCTAGGCAATACTCTACTTGATCACTAGTCCGTTGTTTCAAACTGGTTAATACAGAATCCGAAAGGTAAAACACTTGATTACTGTAGTGGATGACCCGACTGAACACATACCCTGCAGCTCTTTTGACACCTGAAATAGCATAAAAGCAACTACCAATGTTTCATGCTTCTTAACATAAACTCAAGTTTTCACTTTTCTCTTAACAATTTATCCGTCAAAGACGGGGATTTTTACAAGGCTTTACCATCTTCTTCTATTAGCTGCAACTTTTCAGGTTCACAAGTATGAATATAAAAGCCGATCTTTTTCAGTTCAATGATCCTTTTGAATTGAATGCCATTGCATATAGTTGCTGTCATAAACCAAGTTGAATTCATAATACCGACATTCGGTTACAATTCTCATGAGCTCTGGGCTTCAAAATAACTGATAACGTTTCATGTACTGATAGGTTCGCCTAGAACAGCACCCAGCTGCTTTATCCTACTCTGTCCTAAAACATCGCCATTCTTTCATCATGATGAAAAGAATTTAAAGAGCATAATGGAGCAAGAACTATCCAAATCTTGTGTGGGTCTAACTTTCTGACGAATTTGCGCAAACTAACCAAATTTTCAAAAGGCCAAAGAATATAACTTGATCAACGATAACAAACTATATACAACAGCAATGTACAATGTAAAGTATGCTTTCCAATTTCTGCCTATATAGATTCAATTGCATATTTGATATCCAAAAATTGCAATAGAAGGACATAACTTACAGCTTATGCAGGCACCAAGACTCTAGCAGTACCAGCACTTACTACATGCAAGCACAAAGAGAGGCATATGGCAGCAGCTACAGAAGACTTGGCTGAAACAAATCTCAAAACTTCATGTCCTCTATCTACAACACCACCACGAACAGTGTTGAAACTTCTTTTCAGACAATCAACCACTTTCTCTAACAAGAACTGCAGGAAAGACTTAACTGTCTCGAACGTCACCCTCCCAGTTACATCGAGGACGAATCTTCTGTTGCTGGGTACAGCCAGTGTGGACGACACTCTTGATGCCCAACTATTATGATCTCTCTTCTCCTCAAATGGAATAGCTTCTTTCAGTTTTTCTAAGAAATCTTCTCCCAGAAATCCCTTTTGTTCAGCCATTACATGGGTTTGGCTTTCTTCTGTATCAGGACAGTCATCAGCGTTAGGAGTTGAGTTCCCCTGTGAAGAGGAACGAGCAAATACCAACCGAGATATCTGAGGGTTAATACTTGTGGCCGAATTTGTTGACCTTGTTAACACCTGATGAGATGTCTTAATCAAAGTTTCGATTGCACCATTGCAAACAGATACCATCAAATCACGTACTTTACCCTCGTGCTTAGGATTAGTCAATCCGGCAAAGAATTCATCATAGGTATTGATATTCATCGTTTTATCTAGATAAACATCTACAGCATTGCTGACAAACAACTGAATACAATCACCAATAACCTCCCTGCAGTTTTCATTACTACATATTGCATCAAGCCATCCTGGTTGAGAATCCTCACCTAGAACCCGCCTTCTGTTCGATTCATTACCTGAATTTTCATCAGAATAGAATGCCAAAACCAAATTTCTAGCAAAGCTACCAGCAACAACAGAAGCAAAACCTGAGCCAGCAGGCGAGAACAATCTACCCGTGAACCGATCACAGACACCTGAACCTTCCTCATTCATTTCACCACCGCCATTTCCTGCTGCCTCTAACCTGTAACCCCGTAAAACTCCTGAAGTGAAAGCTTCAGTCACCCGAACAATAGACACAGCGAACTCTCTGGAATCAGTGATCTTTGAAATCTGTTTCAGGCTATTAGGGATTTCATCGGAATCAGATTGTACGAACTGTTTCAAATCCCTAGCAACAATCCCAACTGTCTCCGCAGAATCAGAGGCTGCCTCAATAACAGATGATAGGGCAGTCAAGATTTTGAACAGTCGGTTTCTCTTCCTCACCATAGAAGGTGAGTGATAAACATTATACGCACCATAAGTAGCCATTCCGATAGCTCCTAAACATATTAACCACTTTTTTCTGTTGCGGGAAAATTTGAAACCCTTGCTAAATAATTCTAAATCCATAAAAAGACAACAACAATAGACGGAACTAAATCAGGGGTTTTGGATATCATAAATGGGTCCGTAACTACTCAGAAATGATTTCGATGAGTTAATTAAGAGAAGTATCGGAAATTTTCATTAGTTAATTAAGAGAAGGAGAAAACCAAGCCACGGAGGTGGGAAAGTGGGAACTGACCAGGAGCAAATAGCAATCGAAGAACAACTTTCGTGGTGATGGTGGACCCGAAGGGAAACAAGTAAAGGACGAGCGAAGACGCGCTACTTAAGCTAGAAGCTCAGCCGCCACAACAGAAAAATTACGAACTAGTGGAAGCAAGCGCAAAGAACAGAGAAAATTGAATGACAAGGGACGGAACGGGAACGCTATGAGAAAGAACTTAAGAACTTGAGAGGGGAAACCAAAAACAGATGAGGAAGAAGAATTGTGTGATGGATGCGCCATGTGGTCAATTTAGATCAGCTCCGTAGCGGAAAAATCTTCCCCGAATATTGGTGTCAATTTAGAGCAGCTCCAAAGCCTCCAATATACCACGGTTTACTTTGGCAGTTGGCACAAGCGGTGTTACCGGGGACGGAACGGGCACGCTAACGAATGTGAAAACGTTATTTAAAAAAAAAAAATATATATATATATATATATATATATATATATATATATATATATATTATACAATTTTAAAAAATAGATATAATCTAATACAATTAAGGAAAAAAATTAAAACTTCTTTCTTAGATAATATAAATTAAAAAATTAATCGAATATTTTTGGTATTAAAATATTTTCAAAATGAAAAATAATAAATTGGTGCAGTTTATATCAAAGTTATAAAACTATTTACATAATTATATATAAAAGGAAGTTTTTCATAAAATTTTTAACATATCCCATTTTTAGTGTCACTAATATCAGATAAATTTTCCTAGCAAAATTTCTGACGTAATGAATTCAAAGCTGCATTATTACATAATATTTCTATATATCAGTAAAGCATCCAAATTTAATTTATAAAAATAAATCAATAACTAATTCTTTAAGTCCTTTTGTCCATCGTAATTACTAGTTGATATGTATTTAATTCAATCAAAGAAAAATATTTCCTGCCCATTTATATATGCCTAATAGCTATATTAGCCTATATCAAATTAAAACTACAAATATTTATCCTTCTTTATTTATATCTGACATATGTAATTTAATAGAATTTACTATTATGGTTTATTTTAAATACTCTATGTAAAAATAAATTTATTTTAACGTTTTAAAAAATATTATGCAATTATTGGATTTAATTTAATTACAATATATATATATATATATATATATATATAATTTTATTTAAATACATATTATATAGGTAGAAAGCAAATTTGTATCTTATTTAATGAGAGAAACAAGCACTATTTTATGATTAATACATTAATACATTAGTAAATTATACGGTTATTATATTTGTAAAGTTTATCGGTGTAGTAATAATTGCTTAATGTATTTAATTTTGAGATTTAATGTTACTTTCAGTAATAAGTAACTAAAAATATGAAAAAATTGAGCCATGTAAGGTTACACCGACGACAACTACATATTATTCAATATAATATCAAATTATAGTTTTGCATCATCCTGAAAAAAAACTAGTATTTGAAGACAAAAAAAACTACTAGACTATTTCCTTGTAGAATTATATTTTAGTGGTTGAAGTTGGAGTCATCAATATCAAAAAAATTTGTAGTATTTGAATCTCATCTCTCATAGTATTTGTAAATGTAAATAACTAGAGGCTAGAGTTGTTGACGAATGTAATATCTCCCGACTTGAGCTATACTCAAGTTCAAAATGAGCCAAACGAGCTTAGCTTGATAATGTTCGAGAGCCAACTCAACTTACTCATTTAACTTTCTAAACAAAATAATGAACTAAATCGGTCGGTTTATCATGATTCAATTCCTACTTTAGTTCATTTAATTATTTAATTCATTTAAAATTTAAATAAGTCAAATCAACTCGTTTAGCTACTCAACTTGTTTAAATGCTCAGTTAACTATTTGACTCGTTTATTAAGTAAATTATATATAAGCACAGCCTATGAACAAATGAGTCAAGCTTATAAAGGAATCGAACCGAATTCGAGTTAACTAGTCATTAAACGAGTTGAACTTCCCTTGGCTTATGTTCAACTCGTTTATTATACAAGCCTAAATATGATGCTCAAAATTATTTATTTTTCTAAACAAGCGAAACGAGTTAAACTAGTAACGAACTAAACAAAGTTGGTTCAATTTATCAACAACCCTATAAATGGCATCTACATAACCTTTATGGGCTTCCTGCAACTAAAAAGACGCTTTCTATATCCCAAAACAAAGAGCATTTTAGGACCTAATTTTCATTCCAAAGAGAGAATTATTTTGAAAAAAACAATAATCAATACATAACTTCCATTTTATCTATATTTTTATATCTTGCATTACCTATAGATTTTATGAAATTTATGTATCAATAGTATAACTATTAGATTACTGCATATATTTTAAAGATATTATATGCCTTTCAATTTTTATATAAATAAATGTGAATTTCATGGGATGCTAAAGTAGTTTCCATGATAATTGAGTGCATATAATGAACAAAAACCATCATTTTCTACCCAAAATTTATTGACATTTTTGTAATTTTTTTTTATTATTTACACACTCAATATTTGGAATCTAGTTTCTACTTAATCTGAGTTGTTCCCCCAAGAATCCTTTATATGAGTATATGGATCCCTCAACAAATTTATTTATTACATAATAATATCACTAACATTAAAGGCATTTGATGTCAAACAATAATTTGTGACTAAGAGCAAAGTTTTATTTATTCATTGCCTTTTTTCAATTGGTTATAGGTCTTTTTGATAGTTTAATCTATTGCATTAAGTGGATATATGTTCAAGCTCTAGATAAACATTGGAAGGATGTAGAAAGAAGAAAAATGTTAGATAAGTGTGACTATTTAAATTAGTGTAAGTTTGGAAAAACTAGCTTATAAACCAACTCAATGTTTATAAGCTATAAACTACTTAAAGCAGTTTTTCAAAAACTAGTTTATAAGCTAGGGAAAAATTGCTTAATAAACATTAGTTTTTTATTTATTTAAGAAAAGCTAGTTTCAGTAAGTTATAATCTAACTGATAAACTAGCATTATTATTCTCAAACACATAAACATAAATGTTAGGATTTCTGTAGGGTGCAGGTAGTGAGGATTGTTATGATATTTTTATAATATTGATAAACTCAAATATAGATAAGAAGATAAGATAGAGGAAAGGGAGGATATAATCTCTTATTTATTTATATGTATGAATTCTCGGTCATTTACAATTCACTATATCTTATATATATAATATCTATACTTATTACATCAATTAAAAGAGGGGCAAAAGATGAAAAGTTAAGAGATGACAATCATAACGAAAAATTGTTACAAATAATAGTAATAATAAGAGTATTAAGCCTATGGTTTAATATAATACACATTCATAAATTATACATCCACAATATGTAAGTAGAATATTTACAACACTCCTCATGAGATGTAAATCTTTTGATATTTACAACACTCCCCCTTAAGAGTATATTTTTAAAACGCTACCTCATTAAAAACTTTGCCATGAAAACCTAATGGGACAAAACCATGGCTAAGAAAAATATTATAATTTTCTCTCATTTAGCTTATTATGTCTTCTTCATATATCATATTACACACGATTCTTTTTGTATATACAAGCACACTTCAATAGTATTTATATTTAAAACTTTGCCAATAAACACCTTATTAGGGACAAACATCTATCTTATCTACAAAGACATGTGTCACCAAATCAACTTTTAGATCATTTTATTATGAGCAACTAATTATAGTCACTTCCTTCTCCTCCTCCTCCTCCTCCTTCTCCTTCTTCTTGTAACACCCCTAATTTTTGAACCAGAATATTTTATTTTTAATATAATGTGGAAGCGATTGAAAAAATGGGGGGGGGGATGTTGCCGCCACATCACTCATAAGAGAGGTGTAATCATCACCTAACCTATGCTTGATGTAAGGTAAAATGGAACAAGGAACAACATAATGCATAATCATAATAATATTGTAACAATACAAAGAAATAATGATTATAACCAATTCATAGATAGAACGAACTTGATAGTTTACAAAATCAAAGATAGGAATCTAAGCCAAGAGTTTAAATAATCGAAAATATAAAAATATCCCATCATAGTGGGTAAACTACTAATAACAGGTTAGCTTAACTCTTAGGCACATTATAAACCTCTAGCCCTAAGTAATGGCCCACTAATGACCTACATCATCATCCTCAGCATACTCTAACTGAGAGTTGTAAATTTACAAACCATCCTCTGTTCCCCAGACTAAAAGTCGAATCATCATAGTGACCACACAAAGTGTAGTATCAGTATGGTGAAATACTAGTAAAATATACTACCTAAAACATGATAATGTTTATACAACACATTGAAATCACATAATAACATGGTAATATCATATCAATTTAACTCGGGGTACAACATAGCATGCTTGTATGGAATTATGGAAGTATAGAAATAGAGTAATATATGTGATGCACAAAATGTAATTCCTTTAGCGACCACACAAGTTCCGGTTAGTAAGATAGTTCATTTTACCACACCCAATTCTCCACCATGAACAAAAGTCATGGCAACATAAGATAATCTCAATGGAATACCACATCCACCACACATTGAGTGCACCCACAACAAATTGGGATATAACACCCACCACATGTGGTTGAAGTTCACCAAGAAGGTTTATATTGGGATATCTCACACACTACACTTTAAATGTCTCCACCGCGAGGGTTAAAAAGCTGGGATACCACACCTCCCTAAGCAATGGGCAATACAAAGTGCTAGGAGGCTTGTATTAGGATACATTACCCATCTGTACTGGACATTGATTCCATGCTGACTTACTACAATATAATCCTATACTTTATAGATATGCATATACCCCCCTTACTGACTGCAAACCTATAGAGAAAGAAATATGTGCTGATTGAAAGAATATAAAACAAGGGAAACCCGCCCACTAGATCCCAAAAACTATCCCTAGAGCTTGAGAAAAAGGCTTGAATGAAATCTTAAAGCATTAATTTATATATACATGATGTCACAAATCACAACAAAGTCTACACATAACCAAATTGGGTGTTTCAAAGTGATAACACTGAACACAATTAAAATCCATTATTTAACAAATTAGGTGTTTCCATGTGATAGAACCAAACACATCATAAGGAATTAAATCCCCCATTTGGGTGTTTAAAAATGACACCAAATTGACTCGCAAGGCATAAAAACTACCAATTGAGTGCTTAGAGATAACACCAAACTTAACCAAAATAAAGTCTCAAATACCATCATAGTGGTTCATATTAAATCAGGTCAATCATGATTAAAATTTTGTAAATACATAGAAGCATCAACACAAAAAGCCTAAGAGAAATGCAATAATTTATAACAAATCAATTAGTTTCTAGCTGGATTAGTCAATCGATCCTTCAGACCAGTTAACCGGTCTAGTTGTACCAGACCTAGACTTAAACAAAACTAGAGCACTAGTCAACTGGTATAGTCCAAACGATCGATGGGTTTAAGAAGAGACTAACCCATTTTAGCTTGCAAAAATACTGATCGATGGGTTTGACCAACCGATCGACTGGTCATAGTAACCAATCAGCTAGTTTGGTCTAACCAATCAATGGGTCTAAGCAAAGACAAAACCACTTTGGTATGTAGGGACACCGGTTGATAGATTTGACTAATGGATCGACTGTCTAATGAAACTAGTAGACCGATTTACCAAACTAATCAACTAATCTTGTAATCATTTGATCCAAAACTCCAAACCATTTGACTACTCACAAAACCAATCGACTTATTTGAGGAACCGATCGATTAGTCTTGGTAAAACACAACCTAGACTTGCGGTACACATACCAAATTTTACTACACTTTATCATATTAATCCTAGCATACTTCTATATCAAAACACACATAAAAATGCATGATGCACACATAAAATCATATAGACACATGGTAATACACACATTTAAACAAATCATACTCAAACAACCCATTTTATGCATAAAATTAGAGAATCTCAACAACATTTAATTGAGGAGAATTAAATCACGTGCTCATAACATGGAACACAATTAGATCACACTCATATAAACACTAACACATGGAACCCTAAAATAACACAAAAACCTAATTAGGTTAAGGATAAGCATACTTTACCTTGAAGTAATATTTCTAGCCTAAAACTCTTACTAGTTGGCCAGAAGAAGAAGAAGAAGAAGAAGAAGAAGAAGAAGAAGAAGAAGAAGGGAAACACAAAATACCACCTTTAGCTCAAAACAGGGTGCTTAAAACTTAGTAAAATTTCCATAAGATTAGAA
This sequence comes from Tamarix austromongolica, assembly GCA_039764185.1. NCBI lineage: Eukaryota > Viridiplantae > Streptophyta > Magnoliopsida > Caryophyllales > Tamaricaceae > Tamarix > Tamarix austromongolica. The sequence goes on along the minus strand of CM077818.1, from coordinate 83,768,959 downwards.
CTAAAACCAAGATTAGAAGAAGCGAAAGGAACATAATTCTTGCACAATTTAAAGGAGAAAATCAAAGAGGATATCTATTTTTATCCGTAGAAGGAAGAATATAGGAAAATGGAAGGGTGCTTAACGCTTAGTGAAATTTCCACAGGGAGAAGGAATAAGGGAGAAGAGAGTAAGAACACAAGTTAGGAATGATAATGGATCAAAAAAATGAGAAGTATAGGAGTAGGTTGGTCGGCATTCTCATGGAAAAGAGGGATGAGATTAATACCCCAATTTTTACTACTGAAAATTTTTGTTTTGCGATGGAAGTAAATAAGTAAAATATTAGAGGTTACCACTGTAATTGACATAAGTCTGGCTTAAGTCTAGCTTCTACAACCATCCTTACATCAATCACAAGGCTAAAACATTTAAAGTATAATAATGAGTTTGGAGATTAACTCCATGTTAATAATATAAAATATATGAGAAGGGATACCATGGATCAAGAGTTGAAAAAGGTATTCGGTTAAATATATCTACTGGATAATAATTACTCTTCACCCAACCCCTAATATAGATGAAGTCACTCATCCCCACATAAGACATCATAGGAAGTATAACCATCTAGCTGATCTTCTGAGATCTGCACATAAGAATCAAGGTCTTCTACTCATGGGAATGAATAACACCCATAAAACAGGTGGTTAGTAAGCTACGTACGAAGCAAGGGAATAGTACTATCAAAATAAAGATACAATGAGCAAATTCTTTAACATCAGATAATAAGTGTATAAATAGATAAATGAAATGTTTCAAAGGATAGAAAATGATCTAGATCTTTTTATTAAGTATAGTCCATTTTCATTCTTTTATATACGTTAAGTGCAAGAACCCCACTATTATTAAACAGGTGGAACAGTCTGAAGTAGCACCTTCTTAGGGACAACACACATGAGCCGATATTATCATCTGATGAAAATGAGATTAAAAACATCACCTTCTCAAGACAACACGCTCTTGAGCTACTATTCTCCCTAGTGGAAGAGGAATACATACATACATATATATATGTATATAAAAATAGATCACCTTGATCCTACTTACGTGCTATTTTACTTTAAGTGATTAGTGTATTATTCAAGGTTAATTCTCAGGAAACAAACACATTAAAATAGATATAAATATAGCACAGGTCCAAGTCCTTAAGCCCTTTGTAAACCCTAATTACACCCACTTTAGCAATCAATCTCCTATATTGATTATTCATCCATCTTTTATAATAAGTCACTCTCAAATATCATCATTATTTTTATACCCATAGTGCACGGTCTAGTTCCTATATACATATATTAATAATCATATCCCAATGTATTACTCATAGAAATCTCCAAAACCTAATTCCATAGATTTTTCATAACACCTCCCATGAAATTTACATGATTATCAATTATAATAAATAACCTCATAAGGTCAAACATTAATAATGTATTTAGAATCCGAATAACCTCTATATTTTACACATGGAATAATGATATTATCATTATAATATTACTATGCCTAAGTTAACCATTAATTCATTTAAGGATACCAAACAACAATAATACGTCCAAGCATTCTTTGTGATATCACTATCATATTTTAATCCACCTGACATATAAAATATCAAAATTTTCTTATTACCCCATAATGACCAAATTACCCTTAAGCACAAATAATAACCTTTATTTTATAAAATCTTGTACCTTCCACACACATTATTTTTCAAATTCGCCAATTATTGTCATACTTCATAAAAATACTTATTTCCACCTATCAAAGCTTATCTACCCCATATTTTATACCATAAGATATATTTCCACATATATAACATTATTACAACAAAATCATAGTGGTACCTCTCACCCATTCTTACTTTATTTTAATAAAATAATATATATACTATCACAATATCATCATAAAATATCATGACCAACATATATTAAAGCATGCATAAACAATATCATGAAACACATATAACCACACATGAAAATACCCAAAAATCCTAAACATCAAATAGTATCCTTAAAAAATAGGGCTCCGGACTCTAAGAATGCAAATCCTAGACTTCCTTCTCTAAGGCTATTGGAATACCACCTACGAACAAAAAAAAAGACCACGATTAGGCTCAAAGTATTTAACTAAAGGAGAAATTAAGGTAAAGAGGGTAAAAATGAAAATAATCATAATTAAATGGAATCTTGAGACATGTGGATGTGTAATAGAATGTGTGGTAGAGTTATGGTTAAAAAAATTGTGGTGTTTAAACAAGGTTTGGGGGTGAAAATAGGGGTGCACGACTAAAAAATGGAGGTTGCACGACTATGCTATAGGCACTGCACACCCAGGCCAATAGGAAGAATCACTCATGGCTATGCGGTGCAAAGTGGCATGACTATGCTCGATCACTGGGCAAATAGGTTTCAAGTTGAACAGATGCACACGAGCTTGCGTTTAGATCATGTGCAAGCGAGCGAGGGTGCATAGGCAAGTTGTACTGGGTTGTATGGGAATATGATAGGAAATTTTAGTGTTGCACGACCGTACTTGAGGTTGTGCGTAGGCGGTGCATTTTGTAAAAATACAATGAATAAGAGAGAGAAGAAGGAAAAAGAGGCGATGGTCGACGGCGATGACCGGCAACAGTGTTAGGGAAGGTTGGCGTGTCCTTAGTGGTCGGTCCACCGGCCAAAGGTTGGCATGTGGTGGGTGATGCGGGAGCAGAGTCATAGAACATAACACCAAGGAAGACAGTTACGCTACTCATAATGGGTGCATGAATAGGGGGTATGCATGGCTTCATGTAACGTTTGTTAGCTAGCGTAACATTTATTTTTAAGTACTAGTTATTGTTATTTACTTTTAGTCAACGTTTGTTAGCTAGCGTAACGTTTATTTTTAAATACTAGTTATTGTTATTTACTTTTAGTCAACGTTTATTAGCTAGCGTAACGTTTATGTTTAAGTACTAGTTATTGTTATTTACTTTTAGTCAGTTAGTAACTGACTATTAACTAGCTAGTCTTAAGGGAATTAATGCTTTTGAGAGGGAATATGCTTGTAATCTTTTGAGAAGATGCTTGGTTCCTTGGCTATATAAACCATAGGAAACCAAGTAGAAAGACACAACTTGAATAAGAAGAACAACCTTAAGCATTGCTTAAACCTGAATTCTGTGTGGATTCATCTCGTAACAAGTCGAATCTGTGTGAACGATTTGTTTCAAATCATCTCGAAATAAAACCGAATCTGTGTGAACGGTTTTGTTCTCGAAACCTTAATCTTTATTTTTGTGTGGTTTAAAGATTAATTTATCCTTATACCCCGTGTTCCATCATCATCCACCCCTTCGAATCTCCATCATCAACCTCCATAATCCATACTCATCAAATACTCCATATAAACTCCATCTAAATCTAAAACTCTAACCGTGCACGCATCAGTGGGTGGTGGTGCATTATGGGGAGATGGTGGTGCATAATCCAAAAATAGGGGAAAAAGGAGGAAGAAGAAGAAGAAAAGAGAAGGAAGAAATTAGAAAGAAGAGGGAGTTCGGGTAATGGCTTTTTAACACAAAAATGATAGAGTGGAGGCCAAATAAGGATGGAGAAGGGAGAGCCTATAGTGTGTATATATGAACACATGGGCATGCATGAGAATGGACAAAAGAGAAGAAAAGAAAATGTAGTGGGTGCTGAGGGAGGCACAAGGGGTTGCATAGAAGAGTAGAGAGGGAAGTTAATGAGGGATGGTAGAGTGTTAGGGTAAAAATATAGGTGATGGTGCTAGTGATTGTGTATGTTGCGTAAGGATAAGAAGAAGAAGAAGAAGAAGAAGAAGAAGAAGAAGAAGAAGAAGAAGAAGAAGAAGAAGAAGAAGAAGAAAAAAAGTGCAGGGTGTGCGCATGGTGTGTAGAATGGCAGGGATAAGAGAAATAGAAGGAGAAGAAGAAAAAGAAGAAAGGAAATAAGGTAACCGGTAATGGATGTCTACAGGAGGTGATGGTCCAAGTAGGGAGGGATTAAGTTGTAAAAAATTTCAAATGTTATGGCTTGGTTTGATGTGAGAAAGGAGAAGAAAGAAAATAAAAGGATAAAGAAAAAGGAAAAGATAAAGGGTTGGGGATTAGTTTAGGTATTTTTAGATTAGCTAAAATGGTTAGGATTAGCGATAATTTTTAACGGGTTTGATTTCAGTTTACAAATTATGATTTATTCAAGTCAAGGTTTTCAATTCGGTTAATGTTTCAGAATTAAAAAATTGGGTGAGGATAAAATAATTTTTATCAAGATTATAATCAAATTAGGGCATTAATGATGCGGGATTAGGTTAAGTAAATTTTTTGGTTATTATAATGAGACTAGTGAGGTTGAGTATGGGTAAGCCAAGAATTGAGGGTTGACTTGATGGGGTGGTGGGGGTTGAATATAGTCAGAGATGGGCATGCTAATAGGTTGGTAAGTCAAGGAAGAGTGCACAAAGTCAAAAATCAATGCCTTATATACTAAAAGAGAGAGGGAGAGGTGAGGGAGAATGAAAAGGGAGGCTTGCCTCCAAAGGTGTTTTTTGGGAAAATATTTCTAATTAAAATCATGGAGTGATCAAATTAGTGTATAAATAATAACCAAGAACTAAAACATGCTTATTAGCATAATTGAACTCAAATAAGAAGTTTTCATAATCATTAGAGAGAAATTCGAGTCAAACTCAGAAATAGATCTGAAATCCCAAGGAAACCTATCAATCGGTTTGGGCAAACCAATAAGATGGTTTGTCGAGGACAAGAATATAAATTTCTCAAGCATACCAATCGATTGGTTATATAAACCAATTGATTGATATACCAAAAATCCACATTTTTATTAGAATTTTAAGTCTTTTTTTAAAATCTAAAACTCATTTATTTTATATCAACATAATTTTAAATATAATTTGATGGATTTTAGGACAGGGTATTATTATTCTTCTTCTCCTTCTTCTTCTTCTTCTTCTTCTCCTCATCCTCCTCCTCCTCCTCTCCTCCTTCTTCTCCTCTTACTCCTCTCCTTCTTCTTCTCATTCTAATCCTTCTCCTCCTCCTCCTCCTACTTCTCCTTCTTATTCATCCAACAAACCACCATTCACTATCCAGCATCAATATCATCATCTACACTTCTACTACTCCTCTTTCTCCTCCATCATCCTATACCAATGCTTGATCCACCTCTCTTCCTTCTCCTTCCTCTTCCTTGTGACCTAGATTTGATTATGTTATATTACATGGTCATGCACTAACGCACACACATTTGTACAAGCCTCTTACAATTCATGCCCTTATCGCATACCTTAGTTGTTCCCAATTTTACCTGCACTCCCATGCCCTTCTCATATGAACAATCCCCCTTTTTATGTGGACAGCCTTGAACTTAGCCCATCCATTTCCCACCAAGTTAGCAACTACCATTTCCCACCACCTCCCTATCTCTTTATACTCTTATCATCACTATCCAATGTCACCACTAACCTCCCCTAGCCTTGCCTCAACCACCATCGCACCATCTTATAATCATGCTCTATTCCATTACCTTTGGCTTTTTTCCCTTGCCACCACCATCCTCTTTGTATCCCATACCCCTCGTCTCAACTCAACAATACAACAACACCTCCCAGCTTATATCTCACTCCATGTTGTGCCTCATTTCCTCCTTAGTCGTGCCCCTCGAAACCAATACAACATCACCCAACCATCTCTCTTAGCCTCAACCACCACCTCTAGAAGCCTACAACAACACCAAATCTAGACCATCCAAGCCCATCCAATATGCTTGGGCTCATGCTACCCGATGCATATTGCTAAACTAATGGTATTAAGTTTAGTAGTGTTGAAGTTGGGGAATAACTTCAACAAACTCAAAAATGTAGAAAGGGAGAATGAAGAAGAATTAGGATAAAATGAACTTGGATCTAAGAACCACAAATCCAAGGACTTGAATCAACCAACTAAGTTTACAACCCTTAGCATAAATGGTGCAAGATTTTGTAACAACTCAACACTTCTTTCATTTGAAGGTGTAAAACTCATGAGAGGATTTTTCCAACTGCATGATTAACCTTCTCTTGTAGACTTTACCAACCTTTTAACTTAGGGATGGTTTTTAATATCAAGGTTAAAAAATTTCTAACCATGTAGGTTAGTCTAAATACACCATCGCCATAGTTTAAGGCTACTATGGTTAACTAGATCTACCTAACATCAATTAGCTAGCTGATTGTGTGTTGATTTAAACCATACCCCAACATTAGTTGATCGATATTACATCCTATGAAAAGGGTTAGGATATATAGAATGGGATAGTTAAATAATATACTTTAAGTAGACAAAGATAAATAAGGTAAGTATACAAAGTAATCTACTCGGTTGAGGTTGCTCGATACTTCTTCCAAGTAGAAGGTTGCTTGTTACTGGAATTAATCATGGTTTAGGGTACCTTGATATCACCATAATGGTCTTCCCAATGTCCATAATTTCTACACAATTGTTAGTGTTCCCAACAGGTTTTGTTTAGCCAAAGTAGGTGGCATGTAGAGATAGCTAAAGGTGGGGATATAGGTAAAAATTATGATCCATATTGGGAGCCATATTTGAGCCATGTAATGAGGGTAATTGGATGAGCCATGTAGCATATTATTATGAGACATATGTACGTGAGGTGGTCTAGTTTGTATGGCTTGCATGGTTGCTTGATAGTCTAGCTATTTATTGACCAAAATGAGAAGAGTTTTGAACTCCTCAACTTTAGGGAAATTAATAAGTAGAGTACCTTTAGTGTGGGTATATTGGAATGCTCCTACATCATCCTCTCCCTCTTAAGAAGGGAACTCCTCATCTTTAAAAGGTGTGTCATAAAGGTAAGGAAGTAAGTCTCCTACATTGAATGTAGAGGACAAATTTCCCGTATCATGTGGAAGCGGAAGTCAATGAGCATTGTTGCCTATTTTTCATGGATTTTGGGAGGTTTATTACTTTGAGGCATGAGTTTTTTTCTTCATGATGGAAACCTTTACTTTCAAAGATGAAACCATACTAGATCTCCTGACTCGAAATCTTGTTATTTTCTTTGCTTGTTGGCCTCTTTTGGGTTATGTCATTAATCTTTTCAATTTGAGCCTTTACTTATTCATGCAAGTTCTTGAATTTAATGGCTCATTGTTTTGCTTCAAAACTAGTTTGTGTGGAGATGGAGGTGGTGGGATTCACCCTATACACCACTTCAAAAGGTGAATGCTTGGTTGTGTATGTAGGAGAGAGATTATAGGTAAACTCTATATAAATTAACTTTATTTCCCAATCTTTTAATGACTTTTTGACCATGTTCCTTAAAAGAATTATGATTATGTGTTTACTAAATTATGTTTGTCCACCCTTTTGTGGATGGAGGGAGATTCTAAAAATAATTTTAGTACCGAGTAACCTCCACAAGGTTTTATAGAAATATCTAAAAAAAGTGGTATCTTGATTGGAGACAATCATTTTTGGGATACCATGTAACCTTACTATTTCCTTAAAGTAGAGATCAGTTATGTGAGAGGCATCATTTGTCTTATGACATGGAATAAAATTAGCCATCTTAGATAACTAATCTACTACCACCATAATGGTATCATGTTACCTTTGTATCTTAGCTAGGGCCACTATGAAATCCATGATTACATGATCCCAAGGGTGGTGGGGAATGGGTAAAGGTGTATAGAGTACTTGGTGGAAGTGACTCTTAGACCTTTGACATGCAAACACTTGTCCACGAGGGATTGCACATCTCCCACCATGAAAGGCTAAAAGAAATGCTCTTGGAGTACATCATAAGTTTTTTTGATGCCAAAATTTCCTACCAAACCTCCTCCATGCACTTCTTGGGTGAGCAATTCTCGAATGGAACACTTCAGGAAGCACCACTTGTTTCCATTGAAGAGAAATCCTTCCTACACTAGATGGAGTCCTTGAGGCTTGCCTTGTTTTTCCATGTAGTTAGCAAAGTCTTTATCTTGTTTGTACAACTCTTTAAGGCATCTAAACCCCAAGACTCTAGCCTCTAGTAGTGACATTATATAATATCTTCTTGAGAGGGCATCGACCATAACATTGGTCTTGCCACTCTTGTGCTTTGCTACAAAGTAAACATATTGCAAAAATTCTACCTACTTAGCATGCCCAGAGTTGAGTTTATGCTGCCCATTTATATATTTGAGGGACTCATGATCAGTGTGCAATACAAATTGTGATGGTTGTAGATAATGTGACCAATAATCTAAATCCCTCATTATGGTATAAAAGTCTTTGTCATACGTGTTGTATTTAGATCATGATCCATTAAGCTTCTAGGTGTAAAAGGCCACGGGTCTCCCTTCTTGTAATAAAACAACTCCAATTCCAACTCCACTTGCATCACCCTCAATCTCAAATAGTTTGTTAAAGTCAGGTAGGCATAAGATGGGGGCTTCACTAAACCTACTTTTGATTAGGTTAAATGCTTCTTGTGCAAGTTTGGTTCATTGAAAGACCTTTTTTTTTAAGACATTCGATGAGAGGTGCTAAGAAAATACTAAATACTTTTATGAGCCTCCTATAAAAAGAGGAAATTCTATGAAAGGATCTAACATAGGTGAGGATATGGGTGTAGGCCACGTTCTTATTAACTCCATCTTTAATTCATCCATTGATATTCCAGTCTTGGATATAACAAACCCTGAAAATATGGCCCTAGGCACACAAATGTCACACTATTCTAGCTTCCCATATGAATTGTTGTTCCTAAAGGCTTAAAATACAAGACTTAAGTGCCTTAAATGATCATCTCAACTAGAGTAAAATACAAGAATATCATCAAAATACACAACTACAAATTTCAAAATAAAAAGTCCAAGCATCACGTCCATGAGTATCATGAAGGTACTCGGTGTATTAGAGAGCCCAAATGGCATGAATAGCCACTCATAGAGCCCTCCTTTTCTTTTGAAGGTGGTCTTCCACTCATATCCTTCCTTTATTTGAATTTGGTAGTACCCACTTATTAAATCAATTTTGGAAAAGATAATAGCCTCGTGTAAAGAATCCAACATATCATCAAGCCTATGCATGTGATACCTATACTTGATAATAATATTGTTAATAGCTCTATTATCCACACACATGTGCAATGTTCCATCCTTTTTGGGTACTAAGAGAGCTAGAATCACACAAGGACTAAGGGATTCTCTTATGAAACCCTTTCGTAATAATTCCTTAACCTGCCTTTGGAGTCCCATAGCTTATTTAGGGTTACACCTATAAGATGGCTTGTTTGGAAGTTTAGCACCAGGAATAAAGTCAATAAGTGCTCTATACCCCTTATGGGAGGCAATTCACTAGATTAGTTTTTTGGGAAAACATCCCCAAACTCTCCTAGTGGATGCTTAACTCGAGGATGAAGTTCTTATTTCTTCTCATTAGCTTCGAGCAACAACAATAAGTTAAAGGCCTTCCTTATCTCTAAGGCCCTTTTCACTCTCCTCCGATCAACTAAATAGGAAATTTCTTCTTTCTTGTCCTCTCTAATAAACAAGGACCAATAGCTAAGGGGTATGAGTACAATATTTTTACTAGCATATACCAAGCTATATGTGTTCCTCCTACCATCATGTTTTACATCTCTATCAAATTTGCGCTACCTACCTAATAGTAAATGACATGCGTTTATGGTAATGACATCACAAACAACATTATCTTAGTAGGTCTTCCCTATAGAGAAAGGCACGACCACTTGTTTTGTAACTTCAACCATGGAACCATTGTAAAGCTATTATAGCTTGTATGTCTTAGGTTGTGAATGAGTTGGCAAATTTAGCTTTTCACATCTATGGTGGAGGTTGCATTTGCACAACTTGCCCCATCCACAATGAGGGAACATACCTTACTAAGTATGGTGTACTTGGTATGGAATATTTTCTCCCTTTGAGACTCCTCTTTAATGGCTTCTTTACTTTCTAAGACTCTCCTCACCATTAGGGACTCCCCCACATCCGGTACCACTCCTTCTACTTTGGTTTCTCCTTATATGGCCTCTTGGGCCTCGGATGCATCCTCCTCCATTTTGTCTTTCTTTAGGTCCAGCAAGGTCATGACTCTTTTCTTTGGACATTCATTTTAATAATGTCCAATTCCTTAGCATTTGAAACCCCGCACTCCCTTGGTTCGACTAGCCTCACCCACTTCTAGCTTCCCCTTCCCTTTAGCATCAAAAACTTAGATGTTAGGGTTAGCTTTTGGTGTTTCCTTAGGTGGGTAAGTATTCAGTCTTACACCTCTAACCCTCAAACCTCTCTTTTATTTTTCTGTTTATCTACTTTGATAGCTAAGTGGAACAACTCATCCAAAGTGAAGTATTTGTAGATTTCCACCTTTCTAGCTATATCTCCTCTTAACCCTCCTATGAATTGAGACATGATATGCTATTCTACCTCATTCAACCGAAGCCTCATGATAAGTCTCTCAAACTCCTGAATATATTCTTCCACACTCAAAGACCCTTGTCTCAAGGAAGATATTTTGTTGTAAAGGTCTTGAGTATAGGAAAGTGGAGAAAGCCTTTCCTTCATCAACCTCTTCATTTTCACCTAACTCCTCCCTCTAGATTTACCCTTCCTCCCTCAATTTTGCACCAAATTCTCGCACCATAAAGAGGCATGTCCCTTGAGTTTAAGGACTGCAACCTTGATAGACCTTTCTTCATCTAAAAGCATATCCTCAAATAATTGGTTACACCTCATATCCCACTCTAAAAGCTCCTCTAGATTATGGGATGCACCAAATTCAGGGACTTCTAAATTGACATCACTAAGAGGCATCCTCCTTCCCTACCTTCTACTTCAAAAGGACCTAGGGGAATTGCTAGAAGATGAGCTATAATTGGTTGGCTCATCCCCTATACCATTTACCTATTCCTCTCCTTGAGGTATGGGACTCTTTGCCTGTTGAGGATTTGCATTAGGTATAAATGACTCCAAAATACCTAATATTCTCCTCATATTGTTTGCGATGCCTCAATTTCTCTATCCCTTCTCAAGTTGTGACCTCTTAAATGCTTTATCCTCATGATAAAAGTTGGTTTTCCATTTGTTGAAGCTAATTTTTCACACAAAAGGTGAATACACCCAAGAGGGATGTAAGGTGAAATATGGTGAAAAAGGTTTGGATTTGCGACAAAGAAACTTAATGGTCAAAAGAAAGCAAGGAAGAAATTTTGTGGACCGCTGATGGTGGTTACAATTTTCAAAGGAGAGATGATAAAGAAGATAAAAAAACCCTAAATTTACTAAAACTAAGATTTGATACCAATCTGATGCATATTGCTAAATAAATAGTATTAACCTAAATAGTTTATGTTGAAGTTGGCGAAGAACTTCAACAAACTGGAAAATGTAGAAAGGGGGGATGAAGAAGAATTAGGAAAAAATGAACTTGGATTTTAGAACCAAAAATCTAAGGACTTGCATCAACCAACTAAGGTTACCACTTTTAGCATAAATGGTGAAAGATTTTGTAACAACTCAGCACTTCTTTCACTTAAAGGTGTCAAACTCAAGAAAGGATTTTCTAGCAATATGATATAGCTTCTCTTGTATACTTTACATCCCTTTTAACCTAGGGAGGGTTCATTAACCCAAGTTTACAAAAGTGCTAACCATGTAGGTTAGTCTTAGTACACCCTCACTATAGTTTAAGGCTACTAAGGTTAACTAGATCTACCTAACATCAATCAGTTAGCTATTTGTGTGTCAATTTAAACCACAGCCCCTAATCACTAGTTGATTCATATTACATCCTATGAAAAAGGTTAGGATACATAGATTACACATTAGGAAAGTTAAATGACGTACTTTCAGTAAACAAATCTAAATAAGGTAAGTATACAAGGTAATCTACTCGGTTGAGGTTGCTTGATAGTTTTAATGATTTGATGGTTGCTTGTTACTTAAATTAAGCTTGATTTAGGGGACCTTGATCTCAGTATAATGGTCTTTCCAATATCCATAATTTTTGCACAATTTTTGGAGCTTGCGGTAGGTTTTTTTGGCTGAAGTAGGTAGCATGTGGTGGTAGCTAAAGGTGGGGATGTGGGAAAAAATTATGAGTCATATTGGGATCCATATTTAAGTCATGTAATGAGGGTACTTGGATGATCCATGTAATATATTATTATGAGTCGTGCCAACATAAGATGTTGTAGTTTGTATGGCTTGCATGGCTGATTAATAGTCTAGCTATTTATTGACCCAAAAGGAAAGAGTTTTGAACTCCTCAACTTTGGGAAAATTAATAAGTAGATTATCTTTGGTTTGGGTGGATTTGGATGTTCCTTTATCACTACCCATGCAGTGTGAGTTTGGAAAAAAATTCCTTTTTACAACTTAAGGGTATTTCCGTAGCCTAACTTGATAAATATTTTAAGATAAATTATCATTTTATGAGTTAGGTATTAATATGGTTAAAGTGATATTATTTTTAATTGCAAAATTCTAGTAGGTTACCTATCATTTTTTTTGCTAGAAATTAGGTAATTCTTGTACTCTAATAAAATGTGAGATATCACATGACAACTCATTAGGATTTTCAAGTATAAATTATCTTAAGCATGTTCCTTGCGTTTTAATTATATACCTAATAATGTTAGCATGAAATTTTGTAAAATGAAGTGCTTCAAGTTGTATAAAGTATTATGGGTACAAAAGCAAGTGAAAATGGTTATAATGTCGAGAATAAACTATATATGATATGATCATTTAATAAGATAGCTTGAACACACATAGGTTTATTTTTATCAGCATCAGCATCACCATCGTTGTCATCATCATCATCATCATCATTATTTGCCCTAGGGACAATTTGGTCTTTTAAGAATATCATAATATTTATTACAATAAGCATTCCTAATTTGTATTATTTATTGTTGAACATGGGAATATATAATTTTAGATGAATTATATACACATGTTAGGGTTTTATGTGTTATATCATATGCAAGGATAAAATGGTCATTTGACATGTTTGGTAATTTAATTTCATAATATATACTTTAATTACTGTGTGTTTAGCCTTTTCATGATAATTAATAAATAAAGTGGAATTTTTATTTAAAATAGATGATATTATGGTAATTATAGTGTTAGGGGCATTTTAGTCATTTTTGACCTAATACACTTGATGTGAACAATTAAACGTAGGATGACCTTAATATGTTATCATATTGACCTTGTTTATGGTTATCCTAAATAAGTAGAAAATTAGTAAGAGGGTTAAGTATGGAATTTGATTTGTTTGGTATTATGTGATATCTATAATCATCTTGATAGAATACAAATACTTAAAGTGAAAGGCCTTGAGATCAGGAATAGTGACTTATTAGGGGAAGCTACCCTAAAGATATGGTTTAACACATGGTTGATAATGAATTTTTGCTAGTATGCCTTATTACCCTATCTAAGCCCTATATCTTACTCTATTTAACTCTGCGGACTTATAAAGGGTATGCTTACTTATGGATTAGATGTCATTATTGGTAGGTATTGTGCTACCTTCGTGTGCTAGTGCAACCAGGGTACCTTAGTGTCATTGGATTCATAGTTAGTAGGATAATGTGTTTCCCTGGTGCGCTAGTATGATCGAAGTATCTTAGTATCTCCATATTGATATAATCTCCCCTTAAGTAAATAAAAATGGAAATTGTAACACCCCAAAATTCACTACTTTTTTTTAACGCGGAAGTAATTAAAATACTTAATTTAAAACCCGTGAATTCTGGGGATGTTACCGCCACACTTAGTACCAAACTGGTTCTCTCCGACCGTTTCAATACTAAGTGCTAAGGCTAAAAGATTAATATAAAACTTAAACTAAAATATCATAAAATGAATTAAAAAGATAATAACTTAGAAATCAGAGTGCGAAATCGAAATTCCTTGAAGGGAATAATCTTACAATTTATAAAGGTTTAATCGAAACACTTAACACAAGGTAATAAATCGAAAAGGGTAAATGCGAGTTAGAAGAATAACATCATGAAATGAAATCACATGAAGAGAAAGTATGACCACGACACTCTTGAACTTTGAGCCAAAACATGCTCAACACTCAGCCCCGACTGATGTCTCGCCCACCTACACAAGGTCAGAAGGGCATACTACTCGTGGGAATGAGCAGCACCCATGAAAAGAGTGATCACTACGCTACATACTGAGTAAGGTAACCAAGAACTAAGACCAACACAGAAGCACATAAAATCATGCATAAGAATAAAAGGACATAAAGACCATCATCATATCATAATATTGACCAATCATTCGGGTACATACATAAAGGCCCAATTACAATCCGGATTAATCATTTAATTAATCTCTGATCAGAAGTCGATTCACACCATACTTTTTATCAAATCTATGCGAGTACGGAATCCCCCACTATTATAGCCAGTGGATCGGAGGAACATAGGGTATCATACACTAACCACTATTATAGCCGGTGGATCGGAGACACATAGGACTAAGCGTCCTAACCACTATTCCTAACTGGTGGATCGGTTGGCCCCGGCTCACATGGTGTTCCACTGTAAGTAATTAGTATCTTTTAAGTGTTTTAGCAAAACTTTGGTTTGTGATCATTGAGCTTGGGAACCCCCACTATTATAATTGGTGGATCGGTCACACATAGGACATCATGTCCTAACCACTATTATAACCGGTGGATCGGTCATACATAGGGTAAAAACCCTAACCACTATTCTGAATCGGTGGATCGGTTGGTCCCGTCTCAACGATACTCCACTTTAAATAATTAATATCTTAAGTATCTTATTCAAAAGCTTTCATTTAGAACATGCATGAATCATTATCTTTACACTTCACACATCACAAATCTTAAATTCCACAATCATAAGTATACTTTAATCACCAAAAACACATGATAACACAAAAACTCTAAGCAGCCACAACAACACTAATCAACCACAACAACCCATAGTTAACCACTCCAAACCCTATTTAACCATAACAACCATAATTAGCCATTCCAAACCTTAATTAACCACAAAAAATCACAATCATCCACTCCAACCCTATTTAATCACAACAACCCAGAGTTAATTACTCCAAACCCTAATTCAGTCTCCTCCATACCCTTATAAAGCTCCACGTACTATTTTCTATCCAAAATAGTTCAAATATCCAAATAACACTTGCATTACCTTCCTTATATCCCAAATCAACCTTTCATACGTAAACTTCACTCCCATGTAAACTTTACTCATCCCATGCAATCATTAACTCCCATGCAAAACCCTAACTCCACCATGCAAACCCTAATACCACCATACAACCATTAATACCACCATGCAACCATTAATGCCACCATGCAACCCTAATACCACCATGCAAACCCTAATAACACCATACAAACCCTAATACCACCATGCAAACCCTAATACTACTATGCAACCATTAATACCACCATGCAACCATTAATACCAAAAGATTCATCCATACCAAACCCTAAATTCAAACCATAAAGATTCATCCATACTAACCCTACAATAGATCCTCTCATACAAAACCATCAATTAAATTCTTCCATACGAAACCATAAATTAGATTATCCCATATAAAACCATAAATTATATTCTCCCACATAAAACCATAAATTAGATTCTTCCATATAAAACCATAAATTATATTTTCCCATTTAACACCATAAATTGGATTCTCCCATACAAAACCATAAACTAGACTCCCACATATAAAACCATAAATTATATTCTCCCACGCAAAACCATAAAAATCATAAATCAGATTCCCCCACACGAAACCCTAAAATTCTCCATTTTATTCTTCCACACATGAATCATTAAAATAATTAGTTCAACTCACCTCCATTGGTTAACCTCCTTCCCCATCCTCCTTTTTCATCCTTTCTCCCACACAAACCACATCAACATCCTCACATGCATGCCTTACAGGGTCACAACACATATCATCACATACACATAATACACATGCCATACAAAAACATGCTTCAATTCCACGTCATACCATATACGAAATAATTAATAATGATAAACATAGAATACATAGCATATGAAGTACATAATGCATATAAGCACACAAAAGGCCTTAGTAACACCCTCACATAAAACGACACCAGTTTTGGAGCGCGCTCTTACACCTCCTTAGGGATTTGACTGGTTTTACCTATTATGAGGGAAAAGCTAAAATTAGACTCCCTCCTATAAAAAAATACTATTAATCACTAACTTATTATAAGACTAGGTTTTTAAATAAAATATTAAATTAAAAATAGCAAAAATACCAAAAATAATATTAATATTGATATTAACAAGAATAATAACAAGGACGTTATTCGAAACAAAGTGAAATAAGGGCTTTAGCCCCTTTAATAAAATAATACTACTAATAATAATAATAGTAAAATAAATAACCAAATTTAGTAATAATAATAGTGATGAAATAATAATAATAATAATAATAATAATAATTATTATTATTATTATTATTATAAAAACCATAATAATATTGTAATAATAATAATAATCATAATGGTAATAATAGTAAGGATAATATTTGAAGATAAAAAGAAGTAGGGTTTCCACCCTACATTGAGTAATACTAACTTAATAAATAATAATAATAATAATAGTAATAATAATAATAATAATAATAAATACTAATAATAATAAAAATACTAATAACCCTAATAATAATAAGACATGCTATTTATAATACTACTACTAAAATTTAAAATAAGACAATAGGGTTTCAACCCTATATAAAATAATAGTACTAACATTTGAAAATAATAATGATAGTAATAGTAATAGTAATAATAATAATAATAATAATAATAATAATAATAATAATAATAATAATAATAATAATAATAATAATAATAATAATAATAATAATAAGAACAACAACAACAACAACAACAACACTAATGGTAAAGTAGTAATAATAATAATACTGAAATAATAATAATAACAATTTTGAAATAGTAAATAATAATAATAATAACATATTAGTATTAATAATAAAGATAATAACAATAATAATAATAATACTAATAATAATAATAAAATTGAATTAAAATATAATAGGGCTTGAGCCCTCAACAGAATAATAATAAAAATATTAATATTAATAATACTAATAATACATATTAAAAATGGAAATAATAATAATAATAGAATTTATATTAGAATAATTGAAATAACATAATTTAAGGCTTGTAAAAATAGGGAAAAGGGTTGAGAGAGTCTAGGGTTCAACCTTAGGCTGGTAGGGATAGGCGGCACCGGCGATGGTGCACGGCGGTGGCAGTAGCGGCCTGAAAAAGAGGAGAAAAAGGGAAAAGTTGTATGTTGGGAAAAAGATAGGGAGAATGGAGGTGGAAGTTGCGTTGTTTAAGAATGCCCAGAGGGAGAGGAGCAGAATGGAGGTGGCGGCGCACGGCGGTGGCGGTGGTGGCTGAATGGAGGAGAAGAAGAGGAGGAGAGGAGGAGAGGGAGGGAGAGGAAAAGAAGGTAGGGGAAGGTAAAGGGTGGTTTGTAGAATAATTTGGGAGGTGAAAGGAGTGGCGGAGGAGGGGGCTAATGGTGGTTCGAAGGGCGGCGGTGGCAGAAAATAGCTTGGTTATGAAGGGCAATTCGCACGGTCGGGGTGGATTATTCAGGAAGAATCGAAGGGCATGGGTGGTCTAGTTAGTTATAAGGAGGTGCAAGGAAGGTGTAGGCGGAAAGAAATGGTGGCGGTGTTAGCCGGAGACAGAGAGAGTAGCGTCTAAAGGTGAGGCGGCGGCAATGCTGGGGAGTTCTAGTAAGTGACCAAAGACTCGATACAAGGCCAACCTAAGGATTTATAGACTGAAGGGGAAGTTAGGGTCGAAGGGAAGGTGGGGGAGTGATAGGAAGGCGT
Organism: Tamarix austromongolica; assembly: GCA_039764185.1. Lineage (NCBI taxonomy): Eukaryota > Viridiplantae > Streptophyta > Magnoliopsida > Caryophyllales > Tamaricaceae > Tamarix > Tamarix austromongolica. Next base: position 83,750,950 of record CM077818.1, on the reverse strand, counting down.
GGTAATCGGCCGATGAGGGAAACCGGCGCACTCCCCGATCGTGGCCTGTAAATGGTCGGGGGGAGAGGGAGATCATGCGAGGAATGGGGAGTTGGATTGGTTCAAAGTGGTCGACGCGTTAGGGGAAGAGAGAGGAAGGAAAACCGTCGGTCAAAACGGGCATAACCGGCGGCGAAAATCTAGGGAGAGAGGCGACGGAAATGGTCGACAAAAATGGCAAGCTGCGAGGGGCTGGGGAAGAAGAAGAAGGGGGACCAGGCGGTTCGGGGAAGAAAGAAAGAAAAGAAAAGAGAGGCAGAACGGGCCGGTCGGGGCGCGAAGAGGTGGGGTGTTTAAATGAAACGCAGAGGTTCGGTTAAAAAAATGGATGAAACGCAGCGCATCGAGGGGCGGAAGAAGGGCGACGGTCGCGCAGGCTAGGCTATGCCCAAGAAAGAAGAAGGGAAAGGAGAACTGGGCCGTGGGTTGGCCCAATTCGGGGAGGAGAAAAAAGGCAAAGAAGAGGAGAAGAAAGAAAAAGAAAGAAAAAATAAAAAGGAAGAAAGAAAAGGAAAAAGGAAAAGAGAAAAATAGTTAGGTTGGGTATTTAAATTAATTAAAATATTTGGAATATTTAAAAATAATAATATTTAAATAAAATAATATTTAAATCTCTTTTTAGGCTAAATTAGGATTTTTAAAAGATTTCCCATAAATTCTATTTTAATTAACAAATCACTCTAATTTTCTTCCATTAAATTATTTATAAAATTAATATTAATTTGAACCTATTTTATCCTTCTTACTTTAAATAAAATAATTCATTTAATTAATTTCCAAAATAAAATCATTAATTAGCTAAAATACCAAAAATTTTCTAATAAAAATTATTTATTATTTTCTTCTTAAATAGCCCTAATTAATTTCCTTTTATTTTAATAAAAATAAATTATTTAATTAATTTTCATAATAAAATATCATTTATTAATAAATAATAAAATTAGAATTTTTGGGACATTTCAGAAATGATTATTGTTGTATCAAAATGATTATTAGATTAGTTTAGTTTGGTAGTAGATTCTATGCCTAACTATGATTTGGTAGTAGCCTTTGTGTCTACTTGAGGTTTGGTATTAGTCTTTGTGCCTACCTATGGTCAGTAATTACCTTTGAGGCCTAACATGGTGTTATGATGAATATTATTGTTTTTGATATTTAGATATGAGATATAGTATGGAGGCTATGGTTATCATGTTAAGATTGGTTCTAATCATTAATTCAAGGAGAATCCTTTGGATGTTTAGTTGGTAAGTTTCAAAATGTTCTAAATAAGCTGGTATGAGCAGTATGTGGCTTAGTGATATTTGTTTATCTAATCTAATTATTGTATGTTGATCATCTTATGTATCTTTCAATGTTTTATATCATGTATTACTGTGATGCCTTTTACGTGTTTTATGTAGGATTTTCATATTAGTATTATATAATGTGTTAATACATACCATCATATAAATGGAATTTGTTTCATGGGCCCCTCTTATTCAATAGGTAGTGGTCTTTATAGGTTTGCTTAGGATATTAGTCGAAGGATAGTAGTTTGTATTGAGAATTAAGACTATCCAATGTCATTTTTTATGTCTTTAACTTAGTTTTTCTTGGACCCTTATGTCATCTTGCATTTTACTCTTATTTAAGTTTAATAACCACTGATGTTTGTTTTTTTCTTTCTTTAGAATAATCGATTCAGTGCTTGTTCTTTCTAATACGATTAGTTATATTTATATTATTGATTTAAGTAGAGTAATAGTTTTAGCCTTGGGAATCTAATATGAGAATGGTAGATAAAACTAAACTTGTACTAAATATGGTGGCAACACCCTGTGTTTTTATTGTTTTACCTTTCGTAATTAATTCTTTAAATGATTTTTTTTAAGTCCTAAAAATGGGGGTGCTACAAAGATACTCCCATTCCCCTATGTATTTAGGTCATTCTTAGTATTTAGTGAACCGAATGTTGAAAGCTTTAAGTTGAAAAAAAAATTGATACAAAACTAATTAAACACCATATGCCAGCATCTTTGTGCTATAGGGCACCTTACCATCACATGAGTATGATCTTCTATTGCGTAATCACATGTTTCACTAGGCATTCTGAACAATATGTCAGTGATAGAGTTTTTCTTTTTTCAAAATAGCCTTATGGTAGAGCGGACACATAATGATCTTGTGTCACGTTAATCTAGTAAGATTCCAAACAATGGGTGCCATGACTTTTCCTCTTCCTTTAATCTAATATCCTTATAAGCCTCTTAGATCTAAAATTTACCTTGTTTTGTACACTGTCTCTATGTTATAAATTACAAGACTCATTTCATAAGCTCATAACCAATTTAAAGATCCAAGGGTGATGTGTTTTAGGGGTTTAAGCTTCTATAGTGGTCATTCAAAGGTAGACTTTTTGTACCCAACATATCCATAAGGTATTTTTGTTAAATATTTGTCATTAAAGATATCTACCCAGATTGTCTTATTCCAACGATGCTAGTCTCAAATACCTAGATGGTCTTCTTTCCTTTTTATGTACACTTTATTTGAATAGATTAGAGCTCTAGAATTTTACTCACCCATTCCTATTTATGCATATCCTTTCCACTTGTTTCATTACTATTTTGGGAAGTGAAAATATATAACTTCACAAAATTTTCTAACCCTAAATTCTAGGTAATTAATTTCTTAATCCCATCCTTAAATATTTATCCTTGATTGATAATCATGATTTGACCCAAAATCTACCTTTTTTTTTTACCAAATTATCCTTAAAAACCCTCATTTTTATTTCGATCAATTTCCGTACAACCTTGTAGATCTATTCATCTAAGGCATTTGGTGTTCAACTGCTAGACTTTACCAACCAATTAGATCTAAGTAATTTCGATCATTCTCGTTTATTTTAATTAATTTATACCCCAAATAAATTTCAAAATCTAATAATTTTTTTATAGATTTTTATTTCTAAATTAATTACACATTGTTTCCTAATTTTGAAATTTTTTGGGAATTATTTGATTATTGTTTTAAATTTTACCTATTTATTGGATTTCTACCTTACCTATATTATTTTTAATTGTTGATGACCTTTTGTGGTCATTGTTAACTGCAAAATTTCTGCCTCATACCTTCCCCAATCATATTTCCCTTTACTTTTAGGGCATATTTGGTATGGGGGTAATAGGGGTGGAAAATTTTCCCCTCTATTTTATACCTCTTATATTAAGTATTTAATAATAATAAATATATTTTTAATGAAATACCCATTTTAGATTAAATTAAGATCTCAAATGGGTATTTATTAAAATAAAAATATTTAATTTTAAATAAATTATATAAGATATATAAAATATGGGGGTAATTTTTTCACCCCTATTACCCCCATACCAAACGAGCACTTAGTATTTAAGTTTTTTCCCATAATATACTTATTACACCTCCCATCAACTCTCTTATACTCTTATACTACCTTAGCCCCTCCCTTTTTCTCCTTGTTGATCTATTTGAAGGGCTATTTAACACCCTCATTTTTCTCAACTTTAAAATATTATTTTTAAAGTATAATGTGGAAGAAAAAACCAAAAATAAGGGATATTACCACTATATCTACCATTAAGAGAATAGTGCACATTCACCTAACCCATGATATATACAGGGTAGGGTATGAAACAATGACAAAAGAGAAACAACACTACGCAACAAAATTATTTATGTACAAAATCATAATATGAGATTACAAACTTAACCAAAGAGACTAAAAGCAACACAGTAAAAATGAACTCGAAACTAAAACATAGGAAGCCCTACCTTTGGACTCCAGCTCAATCTCTAACAATATCTAAACCACCTACGTGTAACACCATAAATTTTACTGCTAAAAAATTTATTTTTAACAAAAGTGTAATAACAATTTAGTTGGGCGTTACTACCTTACTCGATATAAGTCCGCCTTATTATACCATCATTACATCAAATATAAGACAAGATAGTTGAAAACTTAAAATATGATAAAATGGTGAATGGGAGAGATTCATAAACATAGATAAGAGTTTGGAGATTAACTTTAAGTACAATAGCCAAAATATATCGGAAAGTGATATATTAGAACTTCAAAAGGTATCTAGATCAAAATCGATACACGGGATAACGTGACTCTATATTCTAACCCTAAGGATAGTATCACCACTCCTCCCAAGCAAACCATCATAAGTGGCAAAATCATTCAAGGATTTTCAATGAACTATGTGAAATCATCGATCTGGGCCATTTTCTTGTGGGATTGAGAAACACCTAGAAAAGGATGATCAGTACACTACGTACTGAGTAAGCTAACAATACATTTGTAGCAAAGTTACACAAAGTACATAAGGTCATAAGAAGAATAAGAATGCAAAATGATTAAACACGATATGATGCAAGAGCACAATTGAATCATAATTCCATTATTAGGTATATCCAAAATCTATTTCTTATTTATTTTGAGTTTAGAACTCCAGTATTCTTAAATTACTGGAATGGACTGAAACACCTTCCAAGGCTAAACGAACCTGGCCACTATTTTACTATCCCCATTTTTAGCACTTAAAAAATTTGTTTAAAGAGTTAGTTGTGAAAGCTAAATTAGTAAAAATGAAGGGTGTTACCGCTACACTTGGTACAAGTTTGGTTTCCTCTGCCATCTCATACTAAGTGGTAAGGCTAGTTAATTTGGTTAAATTAATAACCTAATTATAAGAAACATAATGGAGAAAACAAATTAGATTAATATCATTATGATAAAACAAAATTAGTGGTTGCAAAATTCAAATGAGAGGAAATATATAAGGATATAAGAGTCCAACAATATCCTAATCGAAAGATACTAAGTAGGACACTGGATAGTCCCTACTCTCAACCCAAAATATTAGCATTCAACCAATCTCATAAGATAACCTATAAGGACTATTGCCCATTGATTAAGCATGGACCCATAAAATAGAGCCCATTAGTACAATGGTATTGGATGATATATTATAACATGAAAAGTTTGTATGAAACACAAAAGAAGCATCACAATAGGACAAGGTATAAAATATTGAAATGTACATGCGATGACTAAAATACAATAATCATATTAAATAAACAATGACCACTAAAACTATCTATTGTTCATGCCCATTAATTTATAATGTGAGGAAAATTACCAACCAAGTATCTAAGAGATGCTCTCTAAAGTGATAATAGAACCAACCTCATCTCTATAATTATAACATATACAATGTATCTCATATCTCAACATAAATATAATCCATAAGAGCATAGGTAAGGATCGAAGATAACTATTGACCATAGGTAGGCACAAAGGCTATTACCAAACCACAAGTAGGCACAAAGGCTACTATCGAACTATAGATAAGAATGAAGACTCCTACCAGTCCATAGGAAGACACAAAGGCTAGTATTGAGCCATAGGTAGGCACAAAGGCTACTATTGAGCCACAAGTAGGCTCAAAGGCTACTAGTGAACCACAAAATCTACTAATGATCCATAGGTAGACATGAAGGACACTTCTAAACAAATCCAATAATCATTTGAATAAAAAATAATTATTTTCATTTCTATTTGCTCGAAGGGAAATAATATCGGCCTGGAGACACTATGGTATTGTGGTCATACTGGCGTACAAGGTAACATAGTATCCTAACAAATATCAACTCAAGGATACTAAGGTACCTTGGTTGTGTTGGCTCACGAAGGTCCCTAAGTATGAATACCCTTTAAGAAGTACATTGAGCTAAATAAAGCAAGATATAGGGCTTGGCTAGGGCATTAAGGCACAACAGCAAAAATCTATAACCATCCATGGGATAAACCACGTCTTTAGAGTAGTGACACCTAGAGAGCCACAATTCTTAATCTTAAGGTTTTTCAGTTTACATATTAATACTTTATTAAGGTGACCATAAAATTACATAATACACAAATAGATACAATTTCTATAATTAACCATTTATTACACGTTTCCATTTATTCAAGATAATGATAAGTATGGTCAATACTTAAGTCAAATCAAACAACTACTAAGGTCATCCTAGGTTCAATTATTCACATTTAGACTCATTAGGCTAAAAATTACTAAAATACCCTTGAGACTATAGTTACCACATTATCATTTATTTTAAATACTAATTTTCATTTTATTTATTATCTTGTCATGGAAAGCATAAAATAAAATAATATAATTATTTAACATGTAACTAAATTACCGGACATGTTAAATGACTATTTTATCCTTACACATTATTTATCTCTTAAAACCTTCACATGCATATCTAATTTATCCAAAGTCACATATTTCCATGCTAAAAAATAAGTGGTACATAATAAGCATGCTTATCAAAATAAATATCATGATACACTTAAAATAACTAAAATACCCCTAGGACACATAATAATAATAATAATAATAATAATAATAATAATAATAATAATAATCATGTTAAAAATATATTTACACATGCTTATGCTATCATATTGGACATATAGAACATACACAATTTATCTTTTACATTAAACACATTTTAACATGCTTTTGTACACATAATAATTTATACAAATCAACATGCTCCATTTTACTTAATTTCATGCTAATATTATTAGGAAAATAATTATAATGGAATGAACATGATTAATACAATTTATACATTAAAACTCTAATATGTTGTCATGCCATGTTTAATACTTTAGTGAAGTATAAGGATTACAATATAACAAACATACTTAACATAGTTTATACATCAAAACCTTAATATGCTATTGTACGATGTATAATATTTTAGTAGAGTACATGATTACCTAATTTTCCGCAAAAGCATAAATTATAGGCAACCTACTAAAAATGATTAGACTCCACAAATCGACCTTATTTACCTAAAAATAAAACTAACATTAACCATATTAATATCTAACTCATAAAATAGAATTTATTATTAGTTTTTTTTTCAAAGTAGGATTACTAAAATACGATCAATTCCACAAAATGAGGAAAAAAATGGTCAAACGCATGCTACATGGGTTGGTAGCATGAATCACACATGAGGGAGGGGTGCTAGTGGAGGAGAGACTTCAGTGGTTAAGGGTGGTGTTGCGAGGTGGTGGGCCTAATGTTGGTGGATGGATTATAGTGAAGTGGCTTCTATGGTGGTGATGGTTGTTAGCTTGGATGGGCAATGTCGGAAAGGACAAGTCAGGGTGGAGCTAGTAGAGCTGGCACGATGGGTGATGGTTGGGTGGTAATGCTAATATGATGGGGAAAATGGGATATGAACGATAGCTAGGTTGAGGATGGTAAAAAGGAGGATGGATGTAATGGAGGAGGGATCCATAATTAAAGTCATGGTTAGGGCACGATTTGGGAGGGAAAGTCATGTAAGATGGGCATGGGAGTAGGATGGCTCGCATAGTTGTGTGTGGGTGGTGCATAGCTGTGCGACACACACAAAAACAAAATGAGGCCATGAGGAATAAGAAGGATAAGGAAAGGAGTTGAGTTGGTTGAGAAAGGTAAAGTAGTAGGATGAAGAAGAAGAGAGTGGAAGAATAAAAGAAGAAATAAGAAGGAGAAAAAGGAAGTAGGGGGTCATTTGAGATGGTTCAATTAATAAAAATGTAGAAGGTAGAGGGTAGGTGGGTGTGTGTGTGTGTGAATGAAACTGGTTGGTGGCGGTGGATGGCTCAACATGATTTAGGTGATGGTGAATGGATGCTTGGGAGGTGAGAGGAATGGGTGTAGGGGAAAAGACGTGTATGGATAGATGTAGGGTGCAGGTTGGTAGAGGTGTAGGGTTTATAGGAGTTTGGAAGGGAAAGGAAAGGGAATGCACATGGGGGTGCATGGTTTGAAGGGGGAAAATGAGGCATGTCGATTGGGATAGGGGAGGAGAAGAAAATAATAAGGGAAAAAAGGGAAACAAGTAGAAAAAATGGGTAAAAGAAAAAGAAATTTAGGTTTAGTATTGGTGTTTTGTTTGAATATATAATTAATAAATTAATTTATGTGAGGTTAGGGTACCTAATTTGAAGAAAAAAAATAGAGAGGAAATAATTAACTAATTTAGGATGGGTGTAATAATAAAGGAGAAAGATAAAAATGCTTATGATAAATTTATTTAAGAATTTATTTAGGTTATGGATCAAGAGTTTCCAAAAATAATGAAGTGAAGGTTTAAGGGTTAGGTTTTGAATAAAAGAATAAAAACCTAAAGTAAGGGTAAATTTTAGAGTGTTACAAATATTATTAAGCTGCTAGAATGGAATCGGCACCTCTAAGAAAAACACACTCCTGGCCACTATTCTTAAATTGATGAAATGATCTGAAGCACCTCTTAGGACAAAGCACACCTGTCCACTATTATTAAGCTTTATACAGGAGAAAACACTCAAAATTTGGCTTTTATAATTATGGAACTAATTATTCTTCATTTATAAAGCATCTCTTGGAAATTTAAAAACTAACGAATGATTACATTGCTTGAAACGTAATAAACAAGCAACGAAGTGTCTACGTGCATGTGTATGGCATGTAAGAAGGGAGGGGCCACGTGCATGAGGAGTTTATTAGCAAGCTTTTTGAGCTTCATTAGTAATTTAGCTAATTTATTAATTAAGTAGTAAAGTTGGATAATAAATTTAGCTTGAAGTTAGCATAAAGTTGGCATAAAGGTAGTATAATATCTTTTAGCTTAGAATATTTTGAATTATGCTTTAGCTAGTGGTAGAAAGGTTATAATCTGCATAAATGTAGAGAATATTGGATATTGAATTGAATTTGAAGATCAACATTGAAGTTGAAAACAAGTGAATTATGTGTGAGTTTAAACTCAAGCAAATCAAATCTATGTGAACGGTTTAGGTTAAAAGTTTTAATCTCTTCGTCTATAAGAATTAGAGATTAATCCATATCTTTTATACTGTTCTTAATCTATATTTTCCTGCCATAATTACCATAAAAATCCTACTATAATTTGTGGTTAATCAAATATCTAAATCAGTATACAAAATTGAAGCCCTAAATCATTTGTTTGAAACCCTAAACCATACATATAAACCAAACCCCGCCTTATTCCCTCTTTTCGAACCAAACCCTAACCATAACCCTAAACCATGATTCTAACCTGCATCCAAACCTTAAATATCATAAATAAACATCATCATCAATCCATCATTAAATGCATATGCTAATTAGTATGTTCCATTTGAACCATCATCATTTTTAAACCATCATCACTCTTCTACCATATTCGAACCACCATCATCTTTATTACATCACCTTCGAAGCTTTAATCTATTAATTCACCATCACTGACCATTTACCATAATATCTAAAATCCATTCGAACCTTCATTCCACATAATTGAGAATTACACTGATGTGTAATCAAAGTGGAGGGAAGGGTTGGATCGATCATTCCATGATTTATAAATCTAGCCACTTGAATTTTGAAGAGGAAAATAAAGTTTGGACGCAAGTTGCTTTGAATGAAAGTTACAGTTTGCCACCGGATGACTTTGAATGATATCAATAATTCAAAGGCTCAAAGGAGGAAGGATAAACCCTAGGTTTTTCCTTAATCAAATAAGTCTTGGAAGGGAGAATACAAGCAGCAAATGTTGGATAGATTCTAGCTCAAAAAATTCTATTATTCCTTCTTATGCTCGACGGTACAAATAGATGTATATATAGGAAAGGAAGGCTCGAACTCAAGCTCAAATCAGCCGAGTTTTCCCCCTTAATTCAAGCCCATTTAATCACTTGAATTAATCCCATATAACATCTAAGCTTAATCATAATATCATCTTTTAAATGATACTAATGACTAATCATTATAAAGCCATACAATTAACTATGATACATACATGAAATTACATCAAACCCTAGCTCACATAAAATACACTTAGGTTTTACAACAAGTTAATACAACTAATGATAATCATCACCATATCTTCTTGTTGTAAAGTATCATCCCATGTATGCCATATCTTGCATGCTTGGAATTCTTGTACACTTTAAGGTGTATTAACGTCTTCTTCTTACAAATATGTAACATACCTGCAAGAACAACTTGAATGATTTTCAACACCAAACATATACATATTATCAAGAATATTTAATATGATAGGCTCCAATATTAAGAAAGCTAATTCTTCCTTACCTTAAGAATCAATAGGAATATGAGAATCATTAGATGCTCTTGCATCATACACCCTCCCACACACATCTAAGCTGGTGGAACAGGCGCAACACTTTAGTCCTCACTTATGTGATCTTTTACTTTATATAACTAATATCTTATTCATAGTCATTTATCTCAAGATCATCATGCAAACACACATAATTCAACTTAACATAATGATTCAAAATATATAAAACACATCCACACAAATATCAAGACATCACCTAGGAAAAAAAACCATACATTTTTTTATGAAAAAGTTTCATAAGGTGACCATTACTCTACCCATAATACTCATTAAACCATCAAATTTAGTACACATTCCTAAAATATTATCATTAAAAACATATATGAAAATTAAGGTCTAAATACAATATTTTACACATGCAATAGCAACTTACCTCTAGAATTACTATTCACAAATCCCAATAAAACCCTAATTTCACATATTTGGTATAACTTTTTCTATAAGACTCATATAACCCCTAAATTTAATATACATTCCTAAATTGCCAATACTAGAAACATATTAAAAAAATTAAGGTACAAATACAATATTTTACATACGCGATAGTGACCCTACCTTTAGGGTTACTATTTTTAATTTAAGCTATTCTCTCATTTTATTGAACTTAGGTCATTCATAATTACTCCAAATATTCCACATAATATATTTTGAACCAACTAATACATTACAATAACAAATATTTCATAGTTAACCACATTAACCAAATTGTCCTTAAAATAGCCAAAATGCCTATATTTTTACAAAAACTCTACGAGTCCTAATATAAATGGTTTTCAACTTCTAACACATATCACCATGAATATAATGAATCACACACAGACACACACACACACACACATATATACAAATCAAACATCATATCCCTAATTAGTTAACAATTCATACCAACCTTCTTTACTTGCTAAAACAAACTTAACCAACAATATACACAATCACATACTTATATATTTTTCACTTTTTTAATTATAGAACACAACATGTCATATAATAATATTACCATAACTAAATTATCCATCTAAAAACATCAAACATGAGATTCCATGTAAATATACACATTGCATACAAGACCCTGGTTACGATGTGTAACCTTACCAAAAAGGTCTTCGACCTTTGAGCACATATAACCACAAGATGTCTCATCCAAAACCACTAAAAAATCACTCAAGAATCACAGATAACATAAGGTTGGAAATTAAGAAATTAGAAAAGGAAAAAAATAAGGCAAAGGAGGGTGTAAAATGGAGAAAAATTGAAGTAAACCAGTCACACAAGGCTTAAACTAGTTATGGTAAAAGTTGGTGCAACAAGTAGGGGTGAAACATGAGAGACTCATGCAAATAGGGTTTGTTGTGTGAGATCAACATGTTAATGGAAGGAGGTAGAAAGAAAGGGTAATTTCTGTGGGGTGGAGTGACGTGCAGGCTTGACGTTGGTAGGGGTGGAGTGGCATGAGGTTGTGTTGTATCTGGGTTGGTCGCAACTCAAGTTTGTGGTTCAATTAAGGGGTGGTTTATGTGAGTAGTTCACACAAATAGGATTAATGAGTATAGGATTTTGACGTAGCTAAAATATTGTGGGTGAAGTGATGGTTGTTGAGTGAGGTTGTGGCATAGAAATGGTGAGGGTTGTGTGAGAAGTTGACACAACCAAGGGTGATCTACATGGATTTTTTATGCAACCAAGGCTAAGATGTGTGAGGTGAGGGAAGGAATGAAGAATGATGAATTATGAATGGTGGATGAATGATGAATGAAATGTAGAGGAGTTGAGGGAAGGAAGAGAGAATCAGGGAAGAGTTTGTGTGAGTGGTCAAATAAAACAAGGGGTGTAAAGGAGGGGTGTTTATAAGTCTTGAGGAGAGGTGTGTGAGCCAAACGGTGAAAGGATCAAGCATAGTTTGGCATGGGTTTATATTGATAGAGACATAAGGAAGTATAAGGAATAGGCATGGGTCATGGTGCTAACTAGGTTGTAAGGGCAAGTGCAAGGCAAAAGGCATGTGTAGGGCAATGTAAGGAAAATAAATCATGCGAGGGGGTTACATTGCTAGAATGGGAAGAAGAAAAAAAGGAGATCAAGATGAGGAGAAGGAAAAAAGGAAAAAGAAAAAAAGAGAAGGGAAAAGGAGTTTAGTATTTGGATTAGAATTAGGTTTAAATTTAAGATTATCAAATTAGGTAATATTAATTTATCAATCATTCTAGGTTAGGGTTAGATTAAAATATTAATAACTTAGAATTAGAATTAGGATTAAGAAATTAGGGTATGATAAAAATATTAATTATCTAGGATTAGGACTAATTCAAAATATTAATTACTTAGGATTAGGGTTACGCTAAAATTTGGGGCATTAGACTTCGTCACAACTACTAAAAAATAATATGCTTAGTACAAAATTACTGAGTAAACACACCTAACCCTAGCCACATAGCATGCTCAAACAATCAAATAATGCATAAAGATGTAAAATAATGCCCAACCATCAACCCACATGCTATAACACTAACCCTCTATAAAAATCAGATAATTACCAAAGTTAGTGCACATAATGTAACTACCAACTAACATCTCAAACAACCAACCATATAACATGGGTACAAATTTCAATTCCAATCCAAGTTGTTAAACCACAAAGATATATTAATTTGAATTAGTATTTATTGTTTACACCAACTATTTTGATAACATATATCTAACCAAGATAAATAAGGAAATCACATAATCAATCTTTACCAAAATTCAATTATCAAGCCTTTATTAAGGTAATCAAATCAATAAATTTAACTTAACATTTAAAGGAATATAATATCATAATATAAGGCAATGATCACCAATGATGAATCAATAATCAAATCTCTAACTACCAAGAGAGCTAATCAAGAAAGTCGCAGAACATAAAGTCATGTATACACAAATCTATGCACCCAAATCCATAAGTATGTGTATCCCTATAGGGTTGTGAATCCCTTAGAGTATAAGTGGGCCTTTAGTCTTGAAGGTATAATATGCACCTAGGGCGTTCTTCGAGGCACCAAATTCCTTTCCTAACTTAATTTATCTTCCACTTTAAATTATTAGTGTTTTATATAAGTCATCCCCTTATTCCACAAAGGATACTACTATCCACATACAACAACTATTCAAATCCACCACAACTTGACCACTTAGGGTCACAACAACTAGACATAAAATGCCTTGACCACTTAGGGTTAAACAAAAAACTAGCCATGAAGTCCTTAACCTCTTAGCATCAAATAAACAACTAGCCATGAAGGGTAGGGTTAGGCATATATTATACCTTCACAACAGACTAATCCATTCCAATTCAACCCCTTAGATTCAATTATTCAAAAGTTAATGTAGAACCAACAATCTAGAAGGTCATTACTTGTCAACACTAAGGCTAACTACCCAATACTTATCCAAGTATAAACTTCACCAATACCTACCACAACACACAACCATATATGATACGTTACAAATCATCAAATACTAAAACCATTGAAAAATATCTCAATGATTCATAATACAATCAATGTTATTAAGGAAAAACCAAGGCATAAAGTCCAAAACAAATCAAAGGCATGAAGTCAAACCCCAACCCAAATTGAGCCTTAAGCCAAAATGTATACATCCCATTAAAATCAAGGCATAACTAAAACATCAAAATCCAAGGCATATAAGTCAACCGAAATGAAATAATACCCAATCAAGTGAAACCTCTTTAAGAAAAAATCTTGAAAATACTTCAAAGCTCAAAGGATGACATTTGAGGCATTAAGAGACAAAATTGATGGTGAAAAAATAACTTAGAAGGCCAAAACAGACCAAATCAAAACTTTTTTCTAAAAATATTATTCATGTTATATACTATTCATAGACAACAGAAAATGTCATTTTATACTAAAAAGTTTAAATCCAATAACCATTCAAAAGTAATTATCCATATTAAATTACTACTTCCAAAAAAACCATCAAATCACTATCTACAAAAGATATTATTACTACTATTCATGTTAATACGCTACTAACATTAAAATTTTATTCCCATAAAATACTATTCCACTTAAATACCCAAAAATAGTTAATAACGTTCCAAATCAAGAATATAACCCAATATTTTATAATTAACGAATGATTAACTAAAACCCTGAAAAACACAATCACTAACCCATTGAATATATTCACGAACACAAAGACCACACAAATAACAATTAAAGCATCCCAAACTTTAACCAAAATAAAAGTATCCTAAACATGGTCAACTGAATAAAATCAAATCAACTTATGCATTAAATTTATCCTAAACATGCCCAAAAATATCATGTTATCATTAGAATTATAAAAAAAACAAAAAAAACTCTTAAAATCATAAAAAAAATTATCCAAATAAAAGGCCTAAAACCCACCAAAGTTCAATCAAACTAAGCATAACCCTAACATGATCAAATCTAGTCATTATGTGTACCAAAATTATCCAAAATAACTTCACAAGTCCACCATAAAAATAATAAAGGTTCCAACCAAACAAAAACTACAAAGTTCATCCCTAAAACCAAACCATTAAAGGTGCATAAACTCAAGCTAAACTTAACATGAGTATATAATCAACCATAAATTCTTTTTGGTAACAATTTTGGAGGCTTACCTTTAATCCCAAGCTTTAAAATTAAGAAAATGATAAAATTTAATCTTTAAAAACATAGAACATATTAGAGAAAGTAAACTCATAAAACATAACAAAAAAAGAAAATATTGAAGGAGAAAGGATCAAGGAACTTATCTTGAAAGTTATAAGAAGGATAAATCTTTGATCATGGTCAAATATTTCCATAAAGGCCCCAAAAATGGGTTGAAAAAGGAGTTAGAAGGGTGCTAAAAATGGTAATGTCAAAGGGGCTTCCAACTTGCTCTGAGTCAAAGGAAATAAGTAGAAGAGAGTAAATATAAGATTTTGAAGGCTTAACGCTTACATTAAGGAGATATTTAGCAAAATATCTATAGCAACATAGATATGATGTGGAATCATCATTGAGGAGGTAAATTTAGTGTCTCATCTTGAGAAATACCAAAAAATAATGAGTGGAAGAGAGGTGAGAAGAAAAATTTGCTAACCTTGAGATATTTTTACAAAATATCTAACATAAAAGACAGTTCCAAATTTGCTACAATCACCAAGGGATAAGAAATTATTAAGGCTCCAATAATATTTTATCATCTAGAATAAACCATAATTAAAGGTTAGGATCAAGTCTCATAAGATTTGGATAATATTTGAGGAATAAAAAGTGTGATTTGATGACTTTTACATCCTAAAAGTGTCTGAATAATTTCAAAAATAAAATTTAAATAATAATTGAATAATTTTCGATTATATTTAGCTCAAGAATAATAAAATAATATTATACTCAAAGTTTATTGATTTTTAGATAACCAAAAATGGATTATTAGGATCAAAATAAGTGGTTAAGGACCACCAAAGCAAAGGATATTATCTTTATGCCAATAACTTGGTTTAACATTTTAAAAAGGATTTGGATCATTAGATATAATAAATCACCAAAATAATAAATTTAACCTCTATTAAAGGTCATAAATAACTTAGGTTTCCCAAATGATAAGGGCATTACAAGTCATATGCCCTCTTGGTTTCTCAATTCCACACAAAATATATTTTCTACTTTCCACTTTTTTTCTCTCCTCTTGTCTCTTGATTCTCATTTATTCTTTCTCTTGTTATTGATTTGGTTCTTGATTTTTCACTTAAGTGGTCCTCTCTGTAACATTCTAACTTGCATTGGTCATGGGTATTTACCTGAAGTGCTTTTAAAATTGATAACTGACATCACAAATCAAGGCAAGCCAATTCCAAAATATTTTGTTCTAACTCACACTGTACCCAAGAAACTTCCCATGATGTCCCCCATCCTTAAAATATTCAAAACCAAATATTTTTAACTATGAAGTTCTCTAGTGATAGATTTCTAACAAGGAATTTGAATCTTGTTGATATATGTAGTCATATAAATTCTTTTATGCCTCCATCATACACCACAAATTTAGGCCATTAAACTCTCCCTTTCACTTCTTTTTTTTCTTTCACTTATTAAATATTAAACTTTACTCCATTAATGGTTGTCTATTAAGCAAAACTCGATTAAGATGGTAGATTATGAGGTTTCTTCACATCTTTCCTCAAGCCTCATTTTCGACATTAAGGGTGATACTAAGGTACAATTGAAGGTGTAGAAGAATTTTTTTCTAAGAGACTGATATAACGTTGGTAAGGCTATATACATCTCTATCTTAGGGCATTTTTGATTATATGTGTCTTTTGTATTAAATACCATGAGAATATGTTTTACTTTTTAAAACTATGATTTAAGTTATATAAACTTTATTTTATATATTATGGATGATTTCATGTATATATGTGATTTTATGATTCTATATAATAATATCAAGTTAACCCATGTTAGGCTTTGTCGTAAAATTTCAAGCTTGAATATATGTTTTATTATTTTTGATAAGCATAATGCTAAGTATATTTTTACTATTAGTATTTTTGAAAGTATCTTGGTGGTTTAGATTGTTATGTAGTTTCGATTTTTCTATAGTTTTGAGCTATTTATGTGTTTAGGCCTATTGACCTCCTAGATCAATTAATGTATTATTTATTGTCTCGATGATAATAAATTTATTTATATGATTAACTTGTTTTTATTTAAGTGTGCATGAAATATATTGATCACAAGAATATTAACTTATGCTTATCCAAACCAACCTTCAAGTGTAATGGCTTAACAAAACAAATTAAGTCTCAAAGTGCATTTAACTAGCTTTTTTTCAAGTACAACATTTAAAAGAGAAAATAATTTTCAAAGCATAAGAGAAGATTATCTCAAGATACCAAGACTCAACACCTTAAGGTTTATACTTTAAGTTTTATGTTATCCTATATGGTTGTGTGAGCACTTACTCTTTTGTTTTTAATATCTTAGGATGTTTAAAATATTCTTTAGAATTTATTTGATATGAATTATTTATTATCTTCAAATCCTAAACACTTTTCAAAGTATTTTACAAGTATTTGGTTCCAGATAGAACCAATTAATAAGTTTTACAACATATCAATTGGCTTGTGTTTTCAAAACGATGTCTTTAAACCTTTAAAAACCCTTGCAACCAATTGATTATTTCATGTAGATATTTATTCCTATAAAAAAATATTTTTAGATCTAGTTTAACACTTTGACTAGTTTCTTCAAACCCATTGACTAGTTCTTGAAATTGTTTGACTAGTTTAACTGACAAGCTATAGGTTGAGCTTTTGCTAAAACCCATTTTTCCTCTATTTGAACACTTTAACTTATTTTCTCAAACCCATAAACTGGTTCTTGAAACCAATCAATATGTTCAACTAACTAGGCTAAGAGTTGAGATAAAATACAAAATGATTTTTACCTAAGGACTAAACCAATTGATTGGTTTGAGTAAGCACATAAACTAGTCAGCGTGACATGTTGCTTGGTTTGCTAAACCATTTGAATATTTTTATGTGTTCATAGGACCAAAAATGTAAAACATGAAACCAATAAACTATTTCCAATAATCAATTGATTAGTTTATGCAATAGTAACATTTTCCAATTAGGTTTAAGCATATTTCCTTGGCTAGTTATGCCAACTAATTATCGATAGTTAAGGAATCTAGTTGAATGCTTTTCTAAACTGATTTACTAGTGAGAATTAAATGTTAAAAATTCCACCCATTGCTTCTACAGCAACTATATTCCTTTTACACGAACGTATATATTGTTAACCAATGGTATAAATATCATTTATGTGGTAGAATAACAGGGAATTTTTTTTATCTCTCATAAATTTCACCTCTATTTGTCAACTCTCTTATAATTAACTATCAACAACACATGTTCATATTTATACTTTGTTGAGATATTTTCTAACGTACTCTTGCTTAGTCTACTTAGCTAAATTAAGTTTCTTGATACTAATCTTTCTAGTTAGATTACACTCAAAAATTATTTTTACACTTTGACATTTATATCATGTGTGAGGTACTTTGTAATCAACAAATATAATTCAAAACTCGTTATTTAAGGTTATGTGTTTCCTAGTATTTCTATAAGAGTTCATTAGATACATAGATCCATAAATCTAGAGAGAATAATTAAGTTAAATTGTAAATTATCTTCTAGAGAATATTGAGATTGTAATTTCATAAAGAGAGGGAGGAGGGATTATCAATAGGCACATAGGAGGTTCAAAAACCAAAATGCAAAACCTTTTAATAGTAGATATAAAGAAATTCAATTCTCAAATCATTATAAATTCTATATCAAAATTTTAAATTTCCCATTACCATTCTTAATAACCCTTTTCACCCCTATATGGTTCTTTCAAATCCCTTTGATATTTTTAAGGATTTTTAGATAATATGATATAAGGTAATGACATATTTGGGTGTCTAATATTATATGAAAGATTCTGTGTGAAATTGGTTAAGTTTGGTGAAAGTTGAAACAAATGTTATTTTAGTGCTAGAATCAGGCACGAAAAATTTTGGGGGAAGCATTGAGTTTTTTGGAAATTAAGTATTCCATTATATTTATTGTGGTTATTAAATAAATTTTAATATATAATATGATAGTGTTCGAACAAATATGGGTTAAGATAGAAATTTTGCAAGATTTGAGGTGTTTGGGTGAAGCAAAGGTAAAATGGTCATGTTAGATTTATTTCTATAAATTTAATAGTGTATGTGTGTTATTTGATTTAAAACATGATAATTTTGATAATTAGTTTAGTTTGATAATGTTTCCATAAGTATTAAGTGTATGTAAACATTATTTTAAATAGATTTAGTAACCCTAGTAGTATAATCAGTATTTTATGCATAAATTATTAGAGTTTGATTTTTATTTTGGGTCAAGGATGCATATTATGATATATTGGAGTGATGTATTAGATTTGGTGAGTCGATGAGTCTCATAGAGGAAGTTATGGATTGATTGTGAATTAGGATTTTAAGGGTATTTTAGTCATTTCATTATAATAATGTTCTTATATATCCTTGTTTATACTTATGTGTCTCATCATTTTTCCTAATTTTTGTGACATATTTTCCATAATCGAACTTAGCATAATTCTAACTATTTAACAAATAAACAATTGTTGAAATATATTAGAAAATAGCTAATAAGTGATAATTAGTATCTCTAGTAATAAGAGATAAGTGGCTTTCCAAGTGATAGTTGGTATTACTAGAAAAATGGTAAAGTAATTAAAGTAAATCAAGTGGTGCCTTGTTAAGTGTTAGGTAAGTGGATAATAAAGCATTGATAATTAAAGTGAAAGATTATTGGAGCTTAGACCAAGATTTATTAGTGTTATTTATTTGTTGGTGAGGTATCTGATGTGGTTTGGTTGTTGCAATAACCACCACAATTATATTATTAATATATGGTTACTATGGCATCCAATTTTTCCTAGTTATTATGGTAACAAGAGTGTCCCTCAATATAATCAATATTTGTTGTTCCATTGTCTAGTAAGGATTATGAGTCTTGCTTTGTTGTCCCCGGATATATTATGCCTTGGAATGAGTTGTATGCCATATTATGTTCCATTAGAAGTGGTTCTTAGGTGCATTATTCCCTCGAAGAAGCTTTATTTTATGATATCATTCCATTGGTTTTAAATAATGAGGTCCCTCAACTCAAATAACTAAGTAATTAAAATTATGTGATCACCTAATTATGAATTATAATACGGTATAATCTTAATTCTTATTATATTACAAACAGCTCATACATGTATAATATCTATCTGATTATATAATTCATATTTGTCATGCATGCCTAAATCTATAGATGTGATTATTATCTTACTTAGTACGCAAGTATTAACATGTCAATTTTATTAGCACTTGCTTATTTCCATGGGTATATTGCCTTATTTTATAGGTAATTATTGATTTGATGCTTTGATACAATGCTTGTGATGAGTAAATCTAGGTTTCTCTAGCATTTGATTATATATATCTCTTTTCTTTGAACTTTTAGTCCTCCTTTTTTACTATTCCTTTCTCTTCTCTAGAGTTTCATAATTTTGTATTAGTATTTGATCAAGTGTTTTCCACACATGTCACTTTTAATCTTACATCTAGCATAAATTAAATATAGAGAGTACATTTTCTATGTTAAATGTAGCATAACACCCTACATTTTTATTTTTGGCTTCCAAAAAACCAATTTCAAATATAAAAATGAATTCGTTAAAATAGGAGTGTTGTAAGAAATATTAGAGCCCACCAACATTATATGCCTCCCAACACAACCTAGATTAATTACAATTGGCCATCATAATTGAGGAATCTTGCAACTTAAAATTTTGAGTTTGTCCAATTATCCAATCAAGAAAAGGTTGATAATGCCTTACATTAAATCTAGTAGTGTTTAAAGGAACTCTAAAATACCTAAAAGGGAACTCTCCAACTTTGCACCTCAAAATTGAGAGAATTTGGTGTTGTTTTGCACGGTTAACACAATTGAAGTAGATATTTCTTTCAGTTGTGTTCGGTCGTAGGTTAGAAAAATCACCAAACTCTTGTATTTTTCTAATGGATAAGTGTGGCAGATACCACATTGCCTTTGTAAAAAAAATTAATTAAAAGGTCATCTACAAAACAAAGGTTAATGCCCTACATATTCTTACATCTAGAGTGCCCCTAGTAATATTTATTCCTCCATAATTTTTTTCAAGCCATGATGGAGATACTCCATTCTTAGTACAAAGAGTTAAGGAGAGAGATGACTGCCTTGCCTCAACCCTCTTTTATTAGGAAAATGAAATGTTAAAACTCCATTTAGTTTTAAATATGTACATACGGACGTAATGAAATCCATACTTATCATTACAAAGTGGATAGGAAGTTCATACTCAAATAATATCTTCTCAATAAAGATCCAGTCTATGATGTTGTAAGACTTTTGTATATCTAGCTTCAACATCACCTATGGGATAATTTTCTTCCTATTGTAATGCTTGGCCAACTCAAATGGAACTCGCACATTGACATATAATGTCATAATTTTAATAAAAGTATAATGAGAGACATCAATCACTTTATGAATCACTAGTTATAATTCATTAGTATCTTCAAAAAGATCTCATAAAATATCTTGTGGCAAGCGATCGATTGAAATTCATTTTTATTACTTACATTAGGAACTTTAAGAATCAAAGAGATGGTTGTGTTGTCTATTTTCTTCAAAAGTATGCTGGTGTACTAGAACTTTGGTTGGTATGAACTATATACTGGCCAATGATAAGCTAAGTGGTTTAAAAAATATATGTATTATATCCATCAGGTCTCAGGTTTTCAAGATACCTCATTGAGAAGAAAACTTCTCTAATGTTTTCATCTATAACAGGATTAAGTTACCTTGATATATTATCCATATTTAAAGTCTAGTTCCAATAGAGATTTACATTAATGTGTTTTCGGTGAGTAGAAAAAGTCCCAAGATTTCTTATAAAATTGATAGAATTCCCATATGATTTTATCTCCCTTTTGTAGGTAGTGTTCATTATCTTCAAACAATTTATTAATCCCATTTTTTGTATGTCAACCCTTGACATTTGAAAATAATTATCTAGTGCTACTATCCCCTAGCTTGATAAAATCTACATGAGCTTTTTATTAAAAAAAAAACTTTCCTCGTCCTATGCTTTGTGACACCTTTGTGATACCATTCAATACTAGCTTCTTTCTGTTGTTGTATAAGCTTAATATTGAGAAAGTCCTCCTGCAATCTTACTTTAAGTGGCAACCATCTTCTATGTGCCTATTTTATATGTGGCATGATCACATGGAATGGAATTGAATTGTTTAAAGAGTTGCTTGAGTTTTGATAATTTGTGCAAAACCTTGTAGTTATAACTCCCTAGCATATTATGTTGCCAAGCCCTAACTCTAAAAAAACTTAGTTTAATCTAAAAACTTAGTTTAAGGTCCAATAGTTAAAGAAACAAAAAGGGTGTGGCCTTGGTTTTTTCCCTATAGATAAGGTCACTATCCCAATTACATGATTAGATACACACCCAAACATAAAATTGGCTTGAGCATTTTGATAGTATTATAGCCAATCATAGTTCACCAATATTGTAACACCCCCAAATTTACTACTGAAAAATTTCGTTTAAGACAAAGGTTTTAGCGAAAGCGAAAGAATTAAAACCATAAACTTGGGGGTATTACCGCCACACTTAGTACCAGACCGGTTCACTCCTACCGTTCCGATACTAAGTGCTAAGGCTAAACTAAACAATCATTAAGTAAGAGTCATCAAAACATAGGTCCATAGTTAACATAGACCATTCACGAAAACCACGAGTCAACAACAGTTAAAAATATCGTTTAGGAATACAACTTAGAGTACGGTTTCAAAACAAGAAGCATAGTACAAAATATAGCCAAATAAAACAGATCCCAAGGGACCAATATCCGGATCGCCTACTCACTCAAGCCAAGCTTTCCACCCCACAATTAGTAACCGATCAAACCTGCATAGGAGGTCTGCTCCCCACCATCGGTGGATCATCACAGGACTCATTCAATCAAGGTAGTATCAGTACGGGTCCAATACTGAGTAAGGACGCTGGTGCGCTAAGGCCAAGCATATAATCATACAACATAGCACACGTAGCACAATCATATAGACAACATGCGATAACCAGCAAGATAAGACCTGAATACTTTTCTGTGACCTATTCCTCATTTCTCATTAATAATACGTTCATTCCACACATATTCTTTAATAGTTTGTGTGAGTGCGGGAACCCCACTATTATAGTCGGTGGAACGGTCACGAGGGCCATGCCCTGCCACTATTATAGCCGATGGACCGGTCACGAGGGTAACATACCCTGCCACTATTATTTGCCGGTGGACCGATCTGGCCCCGACTCACAAGGTGTTCCACTGTAAATATTTGTATCTTTCCCAGGTCTTATCATCATTCCGATTAGTTTGTTGAGCAAGGAATCCCCCACTATTATAGCCGGTGGAACGGTCACGAGGGCCATGCCCTGCCACTATTATAGCCGGTGGACCGGTCACAAGGGTAACATACCCTGCCACTATTATTTGTCGGTGGACCGGTCTAGGTCCGGCTCAACATCTTTCTCTGTAAGTAGTTAATGTCTTAACATATCTTATTTAAAAGGTTTTCACCAAGGATACGCATAAATCATTCTCTCTCTGCGTTACACATCGCAACCAATAAAATTCCACATTCATAACTACCCTTTAATCGATAATACACATGATAACGCCAAACAACTCTAAGCAGTCATAACCAACCCTAATTGTCCACACCAACCCGTGGTTAACCACTCTCATCCCTGTTTTACCATAACCACCGTACTTAGCCATCCCAAACCTTAATTATCCTCAACAGTCACAATTGGTTACTCCATCCCTACTTAATCACAACGCCCCAGAGTTAATCACTCCAAACCCTGATTCCATACGATCATTAACTCCCATGCAAAACCCTAATACCGCCATACCAACATTAATACCACCATACAACCCATAACACCACCATGTAAACCCTAATACCACCATAAGTCATTAATACCACTATACAATCATTAATACCACCATACGAATATTAATACCACCATACAAACCCTAATACCACCATGCAAACCCTAATACCACCATACAAACCCTAATACCACCATACAACATTAATACCTCCATAAAATCACAAATACCACCATACAACATTAATACCTCCATAAAATCATTAATACCTCCATAAAATCACAAATACCACCATACAACCTTAATACCTCCATAAAATCACAGTACCACCCTACGAACCCGAATACCACCATAAGCCATAATACCACTATGAAATCATTAGTACCACCATGCGAACATTTATGCCACCATACAAACCCTAATAACACCCTGCAAACCCTAATACCACCATACAAACCCTAATACCACCATACAACATTAATACCTCCATAAAATCACAAATACCACCATACAACATTAATACCTCCATAAAAACACAAATACCACCATACAACATTAATGCCTCCATAAAATCACAATACCACCATACGAACCCGAATACCACCATAAGCCATTCATACCACTATGAAATCATTAGTACCACCATACGAACGTTTATGCCACCATACAAACCCTAATCCCACCATACAAACTTCAAGACTCTCATGATGGTTCCCAACTCATATTACCATTTATCCTAACATGCATGTCCTAGTGGGCCATAACATATTACATCATAAACATCATACATATAAATGTCATGCTCATGTCACGGAAGCACATACAACATACCTCAATCTCCAAGCTACGATACACATAAGACAAGTTATCCACAAATCATATAATACATGGCATAGCATGGCATACACAACATTCAACACATCCATGTCACACATAGCACAAGGCCATTAGCTTCGTCCTTACCTAAGGCGACGCCGGGCTTGGAGCACGCTCCTCTAGCTCCTTAGGGTTTTGGTCGGGGTTACCTATAAAAGGGGGAAAAAGCTAAGTATTAGTTTCCCTTATAAGTACCATAATTCCTTATTCTAGTTTAGGATTAGAGTTTTTATTACTAAAGAGGGTATTATACAAAAACTAGGGTTTTTACCTTAGAATTAGTATACTAAATATTATTAGTCAAAATGTATTTATTTTGATACTTATTGTTACACTTATTTTATTAAACCCATTAGTTCTAATCTTGTAGTAATAGGGTTTATGCTAGCTATAGGAAAATAGTGTTAGTATCAATAAAATAGTGACACTAGTGTCTAGTGATAGAAACCCTAGCGTTTTAAGGCCAAGTCTATTAATGGCGTTATATTTGAAATAGTAATATTATAATGTCACAATATTACAAGTAACTATTCCTAAGGGTGATAATAATAATAATAATACTAATAATGATGATAATAATAGTAACAATAACCATATTAACCCTAGCAATAATAATATCAATAACAATAACCCGGTATGGTTAAGTATTAATAATAATAACCTTAGTAAGATAATAGAGATAATAATAATAATAGTAGGGTTGTTAATATTAGCACTTATAAAAATAAAACTAAAGTTGAGTAAAATAGGAGTTAGGGTCCTAAGGGATGCTAGTATGGTAAAAATGATAACTTTAATATCAGAAGTCACAATATTAGAAACGATAATAATAATAATAATAATATTATTATTATTATTATTATTAATAAAATAATAATAATAATAATAATAATAAGCATAATGGTATTAATAGTAGTTAACTTAATAATAATTATATGGAAATAAAGTTTAAGGCTTGGGATGAGTAGAAGACCACCTAGGGTCGGTGGTGGTCCGGCGGCGGCGCGTGGCGGCGACGGCGGCGGCGATGGGGGAGGAGAAGAGAGGAAAAGATGGAGGTGGTGGTTAGATGGGAGGAGAAAAAGGGGAGTTAAGTGTGGGGGAGGAGACAGCAGGGAGAGGGGAGGGGAATGAGGGTGGTGGCGTGAGAAGGGCGGCGGCGCGCGGTGGTGGACGCAGCGGCCGAAGGAGGGGGAAGGTGGTGGAAAAAGGTGGAGACCGGTGGGGAAGGAAGCAGGGGGTAAGGATGGTATGGGTAGGAAGGGCAGGACCTGCTGGTCACTTTGGGAGGTGGAACGGGGGTTAATTACGGCAGAGGTGGCGGCAAAGGGTGGCGCAAGGCGGCAGTGGCGTTTTTCGGGGTGGCACCTTCGCACGATTGTGGTGGCTCGTGCGGGGTAGGAACGGGGGCAGCGACGGTTTGGTTGTGTGGAGGGTGGTGCAGGGGAGGCTTTGGTGCGTGGCAGTGGCTAGAGGCGGCGGAAAGGGCGTTTGATCTGGCGACGGCGAGGCAGGGTTTCGGCAAGGTCCAGAAGGAGGGACTTGCTGCGGCCGTTCGGGAGGGGGTATTTATAGGCCATGGGGGAGGAAAACGACGAGGGGAAGGGGGTGGCACGCGGGGCAGGCGCGGCAGGTGGCCGGTCAGTGATGGCAGCGTCACGTGCCCTGCGATTTGCAGGGTACGTTTGGCTGTTTTCCGAAAAAAGGAAGGGCGGAAGGAAGCGTGAGGGAGTGCTGGGTCGAATTGGGGAAGAAAGGGACGGAATAGCAGGGGAGGACGGTCGGACGGCAGGCAGCAGGTGCAGGTGGCAGGTTGCAGGCCTGCGTGGGAGGAAGGGGGAAGAAGACGACCCCTGGACCGGCGGTCCAGGAGGAAAAGAAAACAGGGGGAAACCGATCGGTTTGGCAACGGTTATAAGGTCTGAAAATGAAACGCGGCGTATTGGGGATTATGGGAGGAAAACGCAGTGTCGCGTCGAAGGCTGGCAACGGCTATCTCGTTACTTAGTGCGACGCGGCGTCTCAGCAAATTGAGAGACGAAACGCTGCGTCGCAATTATGGGAAGGGGGCTGAACGGCGCTGGGCCGCGTGGGAGGGGAAGGAAGGGGGAAGGAGTTGGGCCGCGTGAGGCCCAATTCTGGCGGAAGAAGAAAAAGAAGAAAAAGGGAGGAAAGAAAAAGGAAAAAGGGAGAAAAAGGGTTTCTTTAGGGTTTTGGATTTTTGCACAATTTATTTAGAATGTTTTTGGGTTATTATACATCTAAATATATATTTATTTATTTTCTTGAATATTTAAAAATTATTTAGATAATAATTTAATTCTATTCTTAGATTAATTCAGGCTATTTTGGGTAATTTTCCTCCACTTTCTTTTTAATTAGTAAAATGTCCAAAATTTCTAAATAAGTTATTTATTATTTCCTCCTTATTTCCATTAATAAATTTCCTCTTTATTTAATAAATTCACCTATTTTCTTAATTTTTCTCTAATAAATTATTATTTGCCTTAATTCCTAAATTAGGATTTTTGGGGTATTACAAATATTCTATCCAATTTACATCACATAAGGGCCTTTATATTTTGTTTATTTATCCACGTATACAATCCTTTAGCGAATCTTAAATAACCTAAATCGCATATTTGGAAGGCATTGATTGAAATTTTCCTCATCTTGAACATTTATCTCCCACATACATAATATTCTTATATGCATGTAAGTATACATTAAAGTCCCCCATTACCATAAAGGGGACTTGTTGTGGATTTTACACACTTTAGACATTGCCACAAAGTTCTCCTCTAGTGTCTAGTATTTAGAGTGTATATCATAGTCATAAAAAATGTTCTATTTTCGTGATTTTGGAGCCCCATAACATGAATCTTTTGGTCACCTTTTGAAAACTCTTGTGCATCATACTTTGAGGTATCCCATAGAAACCATATTCTTCCATTTGCATGATGTTTATAGCTACATACAATCTTCTAATGTAATTTCAACCTATCAAAAACTTATTCCTATTTATTACTCTTTACTCTAGTCTCAGATAAACCAAATATGCTTAGTTTTTGCTACTTTGCAAAACAATGCATCTCATTTTTCTTGAGCACTTTATTTAATCTTAACACATTCCATAAGACCATATTCATATAGGATGAGGAGGAATTCTCCCTCCCTAATCTATTATGCCAATTATTATAAACTATTTAGCATTAGTTTTTGATATGAAAATTTGAACTCCTTTCATAACCGGAGCAATTAGTTCCTTCATTGAAATCGCTTTTCCATTAATAGAATTTATAATGTCCTCTACATTAACTAGTTATGTGGGCACATTTTCACCATCTTGCACTTTAGGTATAGAGACTTGCACATCAATCATATAAGCATGTGTAAATGTAACATACTCATTTTTCACTATGAAAAAAGTTAAAGATTTACAAAAGCAAAATGTAAAAAAAATTGTGAAAAATAGGGTTCTATCATCATATCCAATAAGAGATAGACGTTCTACCATCCTTCTCATGCTATACACAAGGTTGAGTATCTAAAATTAT
The DNA here is from genome assembly GCA_039764185.1 of Tamarix austromongolica. Taxonomy (NCBI): domain Eukaryota; kingdom Viridiplantae; phylum Streptophyta; class Magnoliopsida; order Caryophyllales; family Tamaricaceae; genus Tamarix; species Tamarix austromongolica. The sequence goes on along the minus strand of CM077818.1, from coordinate 83,722,676 downwards.
AACACAAGATAAAACTAGATTACACAAAACAATTGGTAAAAGGAACACCAATGTTTGAGGTTCACAAACCAAGGTCATCCTATACCCAAAAATCAGTATGAAGGAAACCAATATTGAAATAAAAACAATACAACACAGAGAATATCCATTGCTAAAATATCAAAAAAATAGAGCACCACTAGAATTCCTTCACTCAAGTAACCCCACTAAACATCACAATCATAGGGACAACCACTCACCGCCCATCCTTGAGATCCCATGCAAGACCTCTTACTTTTGGGATTGAGTATGGGATTGCAACAACAACCCCATCACTATGAATAAATACTAAGTAAATTAATCTATCCCTATCACACAGATCATGGCACATACTGGATATACATACAAGCTCATACTCAACCCTTTTAAGCATAAATTCCATTTGAACAAAGAACCTTAGCTAGATAAACAATTTTACATTTGATATTGCCTATACAACGTGAAACGTACACAATGCACTCAACACACTTTAACTAAGAAACACATGCAATATTATTCATAGAATATGGAGATCATTCTTCCTTATAAAGATACCTATGCAATAACACATGAACGCATATGTCACATGAAAATCATGCGATTATGACACATGAGGATACAATTAATGACATAACATGTTCACACATTACCGTATTAAGAATAGTTACACATCAAGCCATGCATTAAATAGTGACATACTTGCATAAACATGTGGTTATTGCAAAACATATGTGGATCATGTGCATTTCTCATTCAAGCCACATAGATGAAGGAATCATGGATCACCACAATATTCTATAAGTATAGGAATTAAACATTCTAGAAGACTCAAAGCCACCTAAGGTATCTCTATAATCCTGCCTATTTATTATCTCTTTTCCATTACATATTTTACATACAAGTAAGAAATTTGAGCAAGTACTTTCATCCTCCATCATGCGCTCAACTATGATAGCACACTAATATCAGCGGTTATCAAAGTAACCATATGAAGTATAATGTAGCCATAGGCTACTATTGGTCATGAACCAAGATAGCAACTATCACATGGCTAAGTATCCTAACTCTTAAGTATCGATAACCCCTAAGTACACTAGTGGTATAAGTAGAGTAGGAGAGATACCTAAACCAAAATGTATTCTCTTTCTTATAGGTGCATATAATATTAGCTACCCTTGGTTAGATACCCTGAGATTTAGAGGATCATAAGCTTAAACAATTTATTTCTCTTTAATTGATTAATTTGTTATTAGGGAATATCACTCGGTGTATGAAGATTGACCATTTAATTACTTTACCAATTTCTTATCATGACGTGATTCATAATGTAGCACAAACCCCAAAATCATTATTTCATTGCATCTCATGGGAGAGCACAAGTCGTGAATTCTATAAGGTCATTTCCAACTCATCATTAATCTATTTATTCCATTAAATGTTAATAAAAATTCACAATTTAGGCAATTAATCAATATTTTAACACTTAGCTATATTAATATCACTAATCAAGGTTAATGTAAATTCAAATTTTCTAAAGGCGAGGTCAAAGTCCAAGCGGAAGCCAACTAGAGGCCAACATAAGTCCATATTATTTATCCATTTATCTAAATAGCCAAGTGAAGATTAATGTCTAAGAACATGGTCCAAGCATGATAACCTTTGCAAGGTTAAGGGTCTAAGTTAAACGGTGTTTTGATAAGGCCATACTATGGGTTCAAGGTAATTTCTTTAAACACATAAGTTAACACTACACCCATGACATTCTACACTTTTACATCAAGATGTAAGCCATTAAAAGTCCCTTTTTAACCATTAATTCATCCAAATATTCCATGGTCCAAAGAAAAGTCAAATATCTAGGCTAAGGTCAATCTTTGAGGATGGATAAGAAAATATTCTAGAAAGCCTACATAAGCCCCCATGATGTAATTAAAGACAAAAGTCATAAAAATACATTTTAAACCATGTTCTTAGTACAATTATCCAAATCTAATCATGGAAGTTAAATGGGGTTAAATCATGATCAAACATCCAAGGCTAGATTACAAAAACATCACCCAATGTCCTAACTAACCAATTGATTGGTTCAAAAAACCAAAAGACTAGTTTGGAACCACAATAGAAACGTAACGCAATTGAGATAGACTAACTAGTTGACTAGTTTTGGTATAAACTAACTAGCTAACTAGTTTTGGGACTAACTATTTGACTCATAAGATCAATGATTCATCACATCCCAACTAGTTGATTGGTTGCTTATAGAATTAAAACATGTAGAGATCCTGAACTAGGTAACTAGTTGCATGAATCAATTGGTTGGTGATGAGTTCATATTTTGACACATTTTATACCCTTATAATCTTAGTTTTTGGTAGTTTATTTAACTAATATAGGGGAATAATTATTGTTTTATGCTTAAGTGGTAAAAATTACATAAATATTATTATTTGAGCTAAAATGATATAAATTAAGTAAATTTAGAATAAAATATTATTTATTAACATTTATTGAATTTTATTTTGCAGGTTTCATTTTTAAATAAAAGAAAATTTAAAAAAAGAAATTGGACCTTTGGACCAACGGCCAAAGGCCGAAGGCCCAAAGGCCTGGAATAAAAAGAAAAACAAATGAAGCCAAACGAGAATTCAGCGCCGACAAAGAAAAGTCAGCAGGGCTGACGTGGCGTGGGGCACCGCACGAAATAGAAGAAAAGGCAGCATTAATTCAAGAAGAAAAGGAGCGTTTAGAAGGAGCAGTAGTGCGGCAGAGCCGCAAAGGATGAGGGCAATACGAGTCTTCAGAGGCTCGGCCAAACAGGGAGGAGAGCCTTCACAGCCTCGGGCGAGAAGGAGCAGTAGGGCGGCAGGGCACGGATGACCTAGAAGAACAGTCAGGCGCAGACTTCAAGGCTGAGCAGTAGCCGTCAGAAGGTGCAGCACAACAGGCAGAAGTCGGCGACGAAGGAAAAAGAAAAAAAAAAGAATTTTGCACAGAAATCAAGGCACCGAAAGAAGAGAGAATAAGAAGAAATTTAATGCCGGTAGAATTTATTTCAGATAAACTTAATTTTTATCTGAATAAATTCTTGATATTTAATTTAAAATTAATTCCGGTTATTTATTTCTCTTATTTTTAATTTATAATTTAGATATATATTTCTGTGTAATTAATTCTATAATTATGGTTGGCTGAATATTTATTGTTAGGGAATAATTTGAAACCCAGGATTAGGATTTGAATTATAATTTTATTTTCTTTGTTTCGTGAGATTGTTTCTTGACTCTATGTTAATTGCTATCGTTTATAGGTATAATTCTGTCAAGTATAGTTTATTTGGTGCATGCCTTGTTCTGGTTTCCTCATAAGTGACAGTATGTAGGATTATTTGCCTGCGAGGTGGCCATCTAAATATACTAGAATCTGTATGCATAAATTGCAGCTAGGTTAGATAATAATTCACCTAATAGTTTTGTGATTCTAACCGAAGTGGTAAAACGTTTCGATACGTGTGGGTCAAGGAAAGGAAATACAGCTAGACATGCGTTTTGTACTAGTTTGGGTACTTAGATTGACAGCCTTCCAATTACACTTAATGCATTAAATCTAGTTAAATATAGGAGCCGCTTGTTGCTGCTATACTACTAGTATTTAATAGGGTTAATATAGGTACGTTGTCGTATTAATTAATTAAGGGAAGTAATATAAGGTGTATGGACCTGCGTTTGGTATACAACTTGGTCGATCTCATTCTCACGATTAAATATTGACTTAGAAATAAATATTATATTTTGACCTAATCTAGTGGTGGATTTTATTTCCCTAACATATTCCTCATATCTGCGAGTTTCCCATTATTTCCATTATTTTCATTATTATTTTTATTGTTATTAGTTTACTTTATTTTATTTACTCCTTTGTTATTTTTATAACCCCCATTAGTATTTTTCTTATTTATTTATTCTGTGCTATTTAAGATTTTTATTTTTAGTTTTAGTTTTATTTTCAAGCTAGTTAAATAGAGGTGAGACCTCTCAATCCCCGGCTAGAACGATACCCTTATTTACTAGTGCTACAATTGACAATAAGAGGGTTTAAATTGCGTACCAGCTACGCCCACACCAATTTTTAGCGCCGTTGCCGGGGATTGGTAACTTCACCTTTATTTTTCTAGTATTTTTAGTGTGTTTTTATTTTTAGTGTGTTGTGTTTTTCATATTATCCTTTTATTTCGAGGTTAGAGTGCTTGTGGGTACTCAAGTCTCTAAATTAATAGGAGTTTAGTAGTTAGTATTTTTCATTTTATTTTTTTATTAGTGTTTTTTTGTTTTAGGTTTATTTAGGATTTTTTTTGTGTGTTGTGTTTTGCTCTTAACCTTTTCCTTTGAAGTGTTAGTGTTTTCAGGTGGCTATGAGAGGATCCTTTGGTTATGGACAACTTTGCATGAATCCTAATGCAAGAGTAAATGAGGTAAGTTTGAGTAGTCTTGATGATAAACTTAACCAACTCACTGCTCTTGTTTTACAGGTAGCTAAAGCTACTAGAGTTATTAATACAAGTAGAGTGTGTCATACGCAAGGAAATCCATATGCTTACCATGAACAAGCTATGAGAGGAGGAGGATGGACACAATCCGGTGCTCAATCTTTCAATGGTTTTTAAGGACATGATCCCTATACAAGCACATATTATTCTGGAATGAAGCATCAACCCAACTTGGGATGGGAGATGAATGATCAGTATTCAATTCCATATCAAGACCCTTACACACATGAATATGAAGCTTCAAAATATTATCAATATCCTCAACAAGAATCTTCTCCAGTTTCAGAACCCTCAAGCTCAGAAAAAATGGATAAGCTTATTGAAACATTGACAAATGGGCAAAATCAACTGATGCAAAGTATGCAAAATGAAAGGATGTCAGTGCTAGAGGAGAAAATGGGTTATATGGTCAACCTGATGAATCAATTACAAGCACAAGAAGAGCTCTCTAGTACTTTAGTTCCAAATTCAAGTGAGAGTTATGAGGGTGATGATGCCATATCTGAATGTAAGGATGAGCTAGTTAAGGAGGTTCCCATGGAAAACATTGAAAAGCAAGATCAGGTGGAAGAAGAGCTTGTAAAAGTAGAAGAAGAATCTCATCAAAATGAGGATCAAGTGAACAAAGAGAAGTATATGGATGACAAGACTATCACTTTCATCTACCATAGACCATCTTTGAACATTTATTCCCCAATTTTGCTTGGAGATAACCATGATACACAAGGTTAGCCTTTGAACCACGTTGATTTTATTTATGCTAACCACACTCCTTGTTTTCCCTCTTTTAGCAGGTTGTATGGATCCAAGAGTGAAGAGAGTAATCAAATCACCTTGGATACATTTAATAAGAAGCGTGATACTCCAAAGGAGAGGTTATGTTGGAAGGATGTGTTTAAAGATTTTAAGATGGGAAAATATGTTCCTTCGATAGAGAGATTACCATACATGGACATTGGGCAAAACATTATCTCTTTACACACGAGCTTAAATTCTATGCTAAGTAAGGTACGTTCTTGCTGGATCAAATCTTTCATTAAAAATAATATTTTGTCTTTTTCTTCCTTGCAGGATAAAGATGATCATCACGATGAAGGATTTGGTGAAGCAGCTCTCAAGTGGATGTATCCACCTTGAAAGAGTAAACCGAGATCATGTCAGGCTAAAGACATAAAAACAAGCGCTACTTGGGAGGAAACCCAATGTCATAAGGGAGTTTTCTATCCTTTATTTATTTATTTATTTATTTAGTTTGTTTTCTCCATACTTTAAATTACATGTTTTCTTAGTTGTTTACATATTGAGGATAATGTGTGATTCAAGTGTGGGGGTGTGTGTGTTTTATGTTTTCAAAAAATAATTGGTTAGAATTTTTAGAGTGTTTGGTAATTTTAAAGTCGTAGGAGCCTTCACTAGTTAATGAGGAGTATATCTTTGAAATCTAACGAAAAGAGGATCATGAAATCGAGATAAAGTAAGTGGAGATTTTTTGTGTTAATTTTGATATAGGGAACACATATCTATATGTCTAAATGTGAATGGAGAAAGAATACGTATGATTGTCTAATCATCGACATGGCATGTTGAGATTCATCACATTCCTTAGTGAGCTTTTGAACCATATATACCTTCTCTTTTCTGAGCGAATTTACACAAAATCGTCTACTTTTCTTGGCTTCAAAATTTTCTTTGTAAACCTCATATATTTTTAATTACTTTGATCAAATTATTTCCCATAGATCATGTAATGGACTATAGAGATTACTAGAACTTACTCTTGTGCTAGTCGAAGCTTATAGTCAAAATATGCTCTAATTGAGAAAATGATAAAGGCGGCTTAGGAATTTTCCATCGCATGACCAAATAGCTTAACCTAATTTGTGTATCCATGATATATATCCCATAGAAACCCTTTGAGCCTATACAAGGAACATATACTTTTCTTCATTACCCACATTGAATAACCATTGGGCCTTAATGTCGTTACCTTCGCTTAAAGCTAATGGAAGGAAATCAAATCGTTATGGATATAAAGAGTGGTTGTGTATGTGTATGTGAAAGAAATATATGTATTTATGCTAAGAAAGGGGATTGGTTATGTTTGGTGGAGAAAACAAATTGAAAAAAAAAAAAGAAAAAATAATATATGAAAAAAAATTGAAAAAAAAAAAGAAAAAAAAAAAGAAAAAAATGTTAGGATATAACGAAGAGAGGGAGTTATGGAGATGATGTTGAGAAAATTCTATTCATGTTCTATTTTGGTGTGAAGGTGGAGAGAGGTATCATTGATGTGGAGTTAAGCTTATATTTCATCTAATTATTAGATTCCACTAACTCTTGATCTTTCTAACACCACATTCCTAAAATACTCCATACCCTTCTTTACCTTAAATCCTTCCACAACCAATAAGTAAGTCATATTTGATTCTTGAGATGAGCAACCTTTGATCTGATGGAGATTAGTCACAAGAGTTAAGCATATGGTTCGGTCCGTTTGGCAAATATTTGGTATATTTCATGAGGTTTTATCCACAAGATCATGAGCCTTCTCTGTTTATATATGTGAGTCGTTTGTTATCTTTATCATCTTATCTCATATACATGAGTGTTTCTATACATTTGAAGCCATGAACCTAAGAGAGGAAAAATATAGAGGGTATCCATAGTGAGGATGAATCTTGATGTGACTAAGGTGTGGTAGATCTTCATCCATAATATTGATCTGTTCATACATGTCATGTTTATGTGTGAACCATATGTTGAAATTGATTCTTTAAATCTCCCAACGCTGAATCTTGGTTGATTGCTAATCTTGACGTATGAAATTAGAATATTCTGAGATAAAAATAGTTAAGGGTATTAGGTGTAGTTTGATTATTATTTATTTATTTATTTGTGTGTGATTTTTTGGGTATATCATCTACGAGACCCTCACGAGACCTTACTCGTCCTCGATGGGTGACCTACGGGTTTAAAGGACTTGTTGCACATGCGAAGTGTAATCGTGAGACCTACGAAAGTGGCTGGTTAATTTAATTTTATCTATTTAGAGCAATAACTTGCTTGAGGACAAGCAAGAAGCTAAGTGTGGGGGGGTGTGATGAGTTCATATTTTGACACATTTTATACCCTTATAATCTTAGTTTTTGGTAGTATATTTAACTAATATAGGGGAATAATTATTATTTTATGCTTAAGTGGTGAAAATTACATAAATATTATTATTTGAGCTAAAATGATATAAATTAAGTAAATTTAGAATAAAATATTATTTATTAATATTTATTGAATGTTATTTTGCAGGTTTTGTTTTTAAATAAAAGAAAATTAAAAAAAATTGGACCTTTGGACCAACGGCCAAAGGCCGAAGGCCCAAAGGCCTGGAACAAAAAGAAGAACAAACGAAGCCAAACGAGAATTCAGCACCGACGAAGAAAAGTCAGCAGGTCTGACGTGGCATGGGGCACCGCACGGAATAGAAGAAAAGGCGGCATTAATTAAAGATGAAAAGGAGCGTTTAGAAGGAGCAGTAGTGTGGCAGAGCCGCAAAGGACGAGGGCAGTATGAGCCTTTAGAGGCTCGGCCGAACAGGGAGGAGAGCCTTCACAGCCTCGGGCAAGAAGGAGCAATAGGGTGGCAGGGCATGGACGACGCAGAAGAACAGTTAGGCACAGACTTCGAGGCTGAGCAGTAGCCGTCAGAAGGTGCAACACAGCAGACAGAAGTCGGTGACGAGGGAAAAGGAAAAAAAAGAATTTTGCACAGAAATCAAGGCACCGAAAGAAGAGAGAATAAGAAGAAATTTAATACCGGTAGAATTTATTTCAGATAAACTTAATTTTTATCTGAATAAATTCTTGATCTTTAATTCAAAATTAATTTCGGTTATTTATTTCTCTTATTTTTAATTTATATTTTAGATATATATTTCTGTGTAATTAATTCTATAATTATGGTTGGCTGAATATTTATTGTTAGGGAATAATTTGAAACCCTGGATTAGGATTTGAATTATAATTTTATTTTCTTTGTTTCATGAGATTGTTTCTTGACTCTATGTTAATTGCTATCGTTTATAGGTATAATTCTGTCAAGTATAGTTTATTTGGTGCATGCCTTGTTATGGTTTCCTCATAAGTGATAGTATGTAGGATTATTTGCCTGCGAGGTGGCCATCTAAATATACTAGAATCTGTATGTATAAATTGCAGCTAGGTTAGATAACAATTCACCTAATAGTTTTGTGATTATAACCGAAGTAGTAAAACGTTTCGATACGTGTGGGTCAAGGAAAGGAAATACAGTTAGACATACGTTTTGTACTAATTTGGGTACTTAGATTGACAGCCTTCTAATTACACTTAATGCATTAAATCTAGTTAAATATAGGAGCCCCTTATTGATTCTATACTGCTAGTATTTAATAGAGTTAATATAGGCGCGTTGTCGTATTAATTAATTAAGGAAGTAATATAAGGTGTATAGACCTGCGTTTGGTGTACAACTTGGTCGATCTCATTCTCACGATTAAATATTAACTTAGAAATAAATATTATATTTTGACCTAATCTAGTGGTAGATTTTATTTCCCAAACATATTCTTCATATCTGCGAGTTTTCCATTATTTCCATTATTTTCATTATTATTTTTATTGTTATTAGTTTACTTTATTTTATTTGCTCCTTTATTATTTTTATAACCCCCATTAGTATTTTTCTTATTTATTTATTCTGTGTTATTTAAGATTTATATTTTTAGTTTTAGTTTTATTTTCAAGCTAGTTAAATAGAGGTGAGCCCTCTCAATCCCCGGCTAGAACGATATCCTTATTTACTAGTGCTACAATTGACAATAAGAGGGTTTAAATTGCGTGTCAGCTACGGCCACACCAGTTGGTAAAGTAGTTGGCTGGTATTCACCCAAAATAGTTTGTTGGTACCTTAGGATCATAACACACTTTCTCTAGTTAAGGCCAAACATGTACTTACAACTCACATTAATCATCGTCTATAGAGCATATAGGGTTCTTAACATACAACAATATGAATTAACATGATTAATACTTAAATCATGTTTAGGATCTCATTAATATATCAAATCATGCTCATACTTTATCAAATCATGAAAAAAAAGCTAAGGAATCCTATAACATGCTTTCTCATGTTGTAACACCATATAAAACAAATTATGTAAACAAAAGTTCTATTATGCATCACAAATACACATGCCAATACTTGCTAAAATTCAAAAAATATTTAAACAACCATGAATCCTACCAATTCCTATGATTAAAATCATGCATTCAAACATCCAACCATAAGAATGCCTACTTATAGAAGAATGCAAGATAAAAACTCAAACACAACCACCATTTTCCACACAATAAGGATAATAATGATTTACCTTAAGCTAATTTCAACATAAAAAAAAAAGATAAAAGAGCCTTCCTCGAGCATGAAAAATATAAAAAACCTTCAAATTTGGTACATCTTTGCAAAAACAAAATGACAAACTCTTAAAAATCTTTTAAAATCTCGTAAAAGAAAAAAAAATAGCTCAATAATTCAACCTCTCCTAGATCTAACTCTTTTTTGTTGAAGATAAAAACAAAAAGGATCTAGATGGAGGATTAGATGAAAGGAAAGAAGAAAAGGAATATAAAGTAGAGAGGAGAAGGTCTTCGATGGAAAGGGAAAGAGAAAGGGAGAGCAAGAAGGGTCATGGTGTATGTGAAAAATAAGGTAAGATGGCTAAAGTGTAGGTGTAGAATTTGAAGGGAATAAAGAGTTATGAATTTCTATCCTCCCAACCCGCTTACATATTAGTAGCATATGAGAAATGGAGGGAAAATAACGAATAAAAATTGGACTTATGCAAATAGGGGGATACAAGGCTCAGCTTGGAGGCTAAGGTCCAAAAGGTGAAGCATGAATGGGGACAAGAGATAAAAGGGAAAGTAGAGGTAGATACCCTTACCCATTGAATCATGTAGGATCGGAATGTAAATAGGAGAGAATGACACAATAGGAGGAAGACAAGGTGCTTATGCCACCAAAATCACTTTTAGAATATTTTGTCTCCTGAATCATATTATAAATCATGTAAACATGCATGAAGTTGATCAATAAACTCTTGAAAATGATTTATAAACTAAAAATGGATTAATTATAAAGATTTATAGTCATTGGAAAAATATTCAACTTAAAATTGAGTCTAAGAACAATCAAATCAGATGATTTAGTTGACTAGCTTAACAAAACCAATTGATTGGTGTCATCACTAGATTGGTTTGTTAGAACCAATTGGGTGGTTCTTCTAGACCAAAGGAACCTATAGCAGATGATTCAGTTGACCAGTGAAGCTAAACCAATCAATTGATTTCAGTAGAATCCAAGTTTTTCTTAAAGATCAAACCTCTTCTAAATCCCTTTTAAAATTTAAAACAAAAACACAACTCTAAATAACCATTATGCACGTTTAAATCATGATCAAATACATGGATTGACAAACATCAAAGGACCTAAATTTATGGGATGTTATAGTCTCATCCACAATCATGAGCTTCTTGAACCATATTTGTTTAAGTTATACAACAAACTTGTACTCTAAGTAGTGTCTAGGATCATGTCCCATGGTATCATAAAGCTTACAAAAGGATAGTCTCCATTCATACATAGCACATTATGTAAGTGTATCCCCATGAGGCAATAAGCATTCAACTCTGTCTAGAAGAGGCTTACTAAAATCTTTAATGAGGATTTTTGTATGTGAGATTATCTCTCTTGAAGTAGTAATAGCATCCACCCATATAAGGTATACTATCATTTTATACAATAGTGTTAGTTTACTTAGTACATGTTTGGTGCTGGTACTATGTTCTTCATAGAAGTACATGGAGAGGTTGGATCAACACCCACAATTATCCTTTTATTGGATTTAGGGACCGAGAGTTAGGGTTATTTGAAGCAACACCAATTATGATGTCTTTTATATTTTAGATATTCCTTGTGGTCTCATAAGTCTCATGCATTGTATTTTAAAATCATATGTTTTATTTTAATTATTGTTATATTAGAAGTTAATATGATCTATTGAATTTCATTGATATTTATATTACTACTTGAAATCTTATTTTCGTTTGAGTATCAATCAAGTTGGGAAAATGTTTTAGTATTTGTACTTAGTATAAAGAAGATAGAGGGTACATATTCTTATTAAGCATGACAGTAATACCAACTCATATGTATTATAACTCTTTTGTAAATTAAATATATTATCTCCCACTTTTGCAGATCTTTAAATTACAACAAATTTTTTAAGTCATAAAATTATTGATGTTATAAAATTGGTTACAAAGGTTGTTCTGAGTCATTGAATAGATTGGGGTGTAAATAAAATAGGCCTATGCCAACAACTTTAAAAAGTTAGATCTTTATATATATGATAAAAAGTCAAGAAAATATTCATACGCTTAATTGAAAGAGCATTATATTTATGAACAAATGTTATGTATTTGATTGTTAACATATACAATCTGTGATAACTCCACTTTATTTTTTATTATTATGTTGCATATGCAGGGCCTAATTTATTTATTTCCTAAGACTTCCATAGAACTTAAGCCAACTCATTAATCAATTGTTCCTTACCTTTGAACCCAATTATTCCTACGAAGAGGGTGTTATGTTTCTCAAAGAAAGGACGATACATAGTGAGGTCCACTCATCACTTGGCCATGGTCCTAAAACTACCAAAACCTAGAGAATCAAGATACCCAATCATAGTCTCTTCTTTATTTCCAAATCTATGAGATGCTCTTGCATCTTTCTCTATGTGAAAGATGATACAAAAAAAATAAGTATGTAGAATTCAAAGTCAAGAGCTTTAGTTTTGACCTTTGAGTTATTGAATTCTTATTCTTCTTTATAATCCCTATGTATATTTCTTAGGTAAAATCTTACAATACCCACATCATGCAACACCGTGAATGGATACAAATTGGATGAATAGCCATTCCCTTTCAGCTCTAAGATGAATTTTACAAGAGCCTAGTGGAAATATGATTGCAACTCATGCAACTTTCTTCCAAAAGGGTAAATTACTGAGCATCCGCAACTCCACTGATAGGACATTGTGGATGGTATAAATTGTATCATGTACTTCAACGGCACAAGAAGTTAGAAGTCATTAGTTAATCATACTGATACTATTATCCCAAGCTCAAACTTGGTAGGTCTAGCATAGTTAATCAACCTACCAACTTAGATGAGAAAAATCAAAATAAAGTGTTCAGTAGGGTTGTTAAAGAGTCAAACTCCCCTCAGCTCGATCTTAGCCTGTTTAGTTGTTGTTGGTGGTGTTATTGTTATTATTGAGTTTGAAACAAGTCAAATGAACCCAACTCAAACTTGACTTATAGGTTTTGCAAACTAACTCGGCATAACTCTTTAAACTTTTATTAAAAAATTAATAAACCAAATGAACTTATTTATCATAATTCGATTCATGACTTAACTTGTTTAAACATTCAACTCGTTTCAAAGCTAAACAAACTAAATCAATTTGTTTAATTACCCAACTTGTTTAAAAACTCATTTAACTATCCAACTCGTTTATTAAGTAAATTATATGTAAATTCAACCTATAAACAAATGAAGTAAACATATAATTGAACCAAACTAAGGTAGAGTAAAATTTAAAGACTTGCAAACATACAAGCTGAACCTTCAACTTAAAGTCTTGCTCGTTTAATATACGAGTCTAAAAATAAGACTCGAACATAATTTATTTTTTTAAACAAACAAACCGGCCCCTTAACGAGCCAAACCATCTCGTGACACAGATCGATTTGTCAACGACCCTAATTGTAAGTGATCTCAAGGCCATCGCTCAAAGATCCTGATTTGATATGCCAAATTCTTTAAATCCGCACCATGATAGAATAAACATGCTTCCTAAGGGGTGAAATCTTTTCAATTCATGCATCATTACAAGTACTAGTACAGTTTAAAGAAACGTATCAAAGAAAACAACCAGTTCGGAGAGTTTTATATACATGCATGGGACATCCAGGTGGACAAATTTTAACTTAGACCTTCGAGTAGATATTCACAAGTTGTTGAATAGAGGAGACCATTCATAATCTCGAGGAACCGTGACATAGATAGGAGAAACCTTACGGAGCATCAACATCATCAAAGTCGAGCCAATTAATGGGTTCCTTTAGAATCATGGGTTTGTCCACTTACCGTACTGGATCCAGAAGTAACAGCACTGAAATCATTACCAGGGTCGGCAGGTATGCTTATAGCCGGACCCAATCTCGTGTGTCTTTTGCTGAAGAGTCGGAGGATGAATAACTGACCTTTTTGTAGGTCACAGGAACGTCTCCATCATCATCTTCCTCCAGATCACTGAATGACACGTCCTCATCATTTCCTAAAGGCTGAATGGAAGTGCCACCAGTCTCTGATGTTTCCTCCTTTAGCCAATCATCCCCATCGTCTTCGTAATTTGAATCTACTGCTTTAGAAGTGCTGGGTAACAGCTTCTCATTGTTTGACTGGCTTACTGGAGCCTCCTCAACAACTGTCTTGTCAACAACTGGAATTTCAGCGATAATAACCGGGTGCTTATCCATCTCAATAGGAGCAGGCTTAGCAGATGATTCAACAATTGATACATTAACAGGAACAATCTCAGATTGATCTTCTACTGGAGCAGACTCAGCAGATAGCTCAACAGCAGATACATTAAGGACAGGCTTAGATTGATCTTCTACTGGAATAGACAATCCTTCTTCATGAGCTGAGTTGGTGGCATCAACAAAATCATTTCCCCTAACAGATTCATCTACCTTTGGCTTATCACGACTCTGTAATTCTTGTGTCAACATTGCTCGAGCCTTTAGAATCTACAGAAAGGGAACACATACTGAGAGTAAGATGCATCATGCAGCACTGAGCATCATCAAATTATTAAGTCAGCAAATCAGTAAGCTATCTTGCAAAAAAGAACATAAAAAGGTACTTAGAGGTTAACCGTACCACATCAGAAAAAACGGCAGCATGTTTCTGAATATATTTATGAATTTAGACCAGATGCATAGGCAATATCATTACCACCTCCAACTTATTTGTCTATGTTCTAAGCATACAACCAATGCCTTATGACTATACCAAAGATTGCGATTTCTGGTGGGAGCTAGTTATTAAGACCATTGTCACAATACTTCTATCCACCAATTGCTTATGTTTCCCTGATCTTCCTTTGTTGTGAAAAATTGGCTGAAAGTCGAGAGCTGGTAGAAAAACACCGTCCCCCCTCCATTCTTCTCTCCTCTTGTATTCTTATGTTTTTTAGAGAATTGTGTAATTGTGAGAGAATTATTCATTCTTCTTATAATCACATTATTATGCATAATAAAAATCTCCGGTTTTCCCTAATTGTATTCGTGGTTGTGCTATTTCACAATTACATCTTGTTTCTCAAATTGTTCGATCGTATTCACAAATTAGTGAAGTTCCTAACAAATTGGTATCAGAACATTGTTGGTTGTTGATTGATTTGCATCGGAATGACATCTAAAAGATTTGACATTGAGAAATTTAATCACTCTGTGAATTTTGGATTATAAAAATTGAAGATGAGGGCGATCTTGATACAAAACGGGTTGGAGAAGACTTTGTTTGGAAACTCTCATAAGCCTAAATCAATGACAAACAAAAAAATTAACAAGATCGATCTGAAGGCTTTCTCAACCATACAATTATGTCTCTCCAATGAGGTTTTACGGGAAGTGGCCAAAGGGACAACCGCTGCCACCCTATGGTTGAAGGTGGAGTCTCTATGTATGACGAAATCATGATTTGTCTTGAAGAGCAAGCTTCACACACTGAAATTAGATAAAGGCTAGTCCTTGAAAACTCATCTTGATAAATTTGATTCTATAGTTATGAATTTGTAGAATATAGATATCAAAATAGATGATGAAGATATGACTATTATGTTATTATGCTCTTTGCCTGCTGATTATAAATATTTGCATGAGACTGTGATGTATAGAAAACATGAGTCGGTTCTTGATCATGTCAAGGCCTCCCTACTATAACAAGAGATTATTGAACTTCTAGGAAACTCACATAGTGTGACAAGAAAAATCTAAGTCAAAGAATAGGTACAAGAATTTTGTGTCACGGGTCTCACAAGAAAGGTCACATTAGGTTTTTTCATAATAAGATAGCTGGTAATAAATATGGTAAGTCATTCAATACAAAGGATATGATGGTGTTGCCTAGGATGACAACGATGGTGAAGTGTAGATGGCCAATGATAAACAAACAAACGTCATTGATAGGTGGGTGCTCCAAACATATTCATCCCAATTAGAGTTAGTTTCAGAATAATGAGATGTCTTAAGGTGGAGTAGTCCTAATAGGTAACGATGTTGCATACAAAGTTGTTCGAATTAGAGATGTGAAGGTGAGGATGCATGATGGTATGGTCATGACAATATCCAATGTTAGAACTTTATGTCATTGAGTTCGTTGGGTTATAATGGATATTGTTGTGATCGAGAATGGCGCAACGCGGGTTACAAAAGGGGCTCTTGTTGTGATGAAAGGTACAAGGGTAGGGACCTTGTATGAGCTAGTTAGTTACATCATTAAGGGTGCAAATACCATGACATCTACAAGCAAGTCTGACTTAGATGTTACTAGACTTTGGCACAAGCACTTGGCACACATGAGTCTTAGAGGCTTGACCGAGGTTACCAAGATAGGATTGTTGGCTGGACATAGTATGAGTACTATAAATTTCTATGAGCGGTGTCTTTGGCAAGCAAAAACATGTTAGCTTTTCGACAGCTAAACATTATATAAGGGTACCTCTTTAGTATATTCATTCAAATTTGTGGAGTCCCACACAAATGGTTTCCAAAGGTAGTTCACGATACTTGCTGACTATCATTGACAACTTCCCTAAGAAAGAATGGGTTTATTTTCTTATAAACAAGAATGATATGGTTGGTGTGCTCAAGCGCTAGAGGATCTATTAGAGAAGCAGATTGGGAGATATGTTAAGTGTCTTCACAAATAATGGTCTTAAATTTGTGAAGCAAAGATTTAAAACCATGGGATTGCATGGCATCATACATGTGTTGGAAGACCACAACAAAATAGGGTCGTTGAGGGGATAAACAGGACTATTGGAGAAGGCTCAATGTATGTTATTATAGGATGGTGAAGTTGTTCACATAGCGGCGTACTTGGTGAACCAGTTACCTAAATATTCTATTAAGTTGAAGACACCCAAAAAGGTATGGTTAGGTAAACTCGCTGATTATTGTGATTAACACATTTTTAGGTGTCCTGCCTATATTTATGTGAATGATAGGAAGTTCGAGCCTAGAGCCAAGAAGTGCATTTTTCTTAGCTACTCATCTAGTGTGAAGGGGTACAAGTTGTGGAACTCGGTTGCATCAAATTCTTGACTAATAGGGATGTCACCTTCAATAAGTCCATATTCCTCTAGAAGACTTAGTTTCTCGATGGTTTGTCTTAGGAGGTGGAGTTGGAGAAGAATGCTACAGGCCAGATGAAGGTGGAGATTGATTTGGATCTCGTAGACCCTTCTAATAGATCCACTATCCTGAAAGGTAGATCCAGGCAACCCGTGAAGGGTGATTAAGCCTTCAATCAATTATGGCTTTGAGGAGTTCGCAGGCTATGCTTTATCCAAGGTTGAGACTATAGTTGATGTGCATGAACTAGTGTCTTACTCACCACTCATTGTCAATTGAGTGGTATGTTGCTTTGGAAGAGATGTAATCTTTATGGAAGAATCAAAAATAGGAACTTGAGAAAGCATCCAAGAATAAGAAAATTGGTAATTGTAAGTGGGTGTATAAGTTCAACCAACAACCCCAAGAGTCAAGAGACCGAGATACAAGACTTATTTAGTTGCATACAGGTTCAGTCTGGTGTAAACTACAATAAAGTATTTTCTCCTGTGCTCAAGCATACTTCCATTGGTACTTTATTTGCACTTGTAACTATAAGGGATTTGGAATTAGAGCAGTTGGATGTTAAAACAACATTTCAATACGGTGAACTCAAGAAGGAGATCTACATGCACCAGCCAGATGGGTACCATTTTGAAGACAAGCAAAACCATGTGTGTGTTTGTTGAAGAGATTGCTATATGGTCTCAATCGCCTAGACAGCGTTATAAGTAACTTGATCACTTTATGATTAATCATGGGTGCTCTAGGATTGAATACAATGGGTGTGTATACCTGAAGGAGGTTGGAAGTGGCTTTCTTGTGCATCTTTTGTTGTATATCGATAACATGCTTGTGGCACGTCTGATGTTAACAAAATGAAGATAATACTAAAGAGTGAGCTTGAAATGAAGAATCCTAGAGCTACAACGAAGATACATGACATGGAGATCTTTTAAGACCGCAGTTTAAAGCATCTATACTTGTCTCAGGACCAATATGTGAACAAGGTTCTTCTTGCCAAGTCGATTAATATTCTGTTGGCTACTTAATTCAAATTATCCACTTCGGATTACCCCAAATCCAAAGATAAGGAGGAGTTTATGGCTACATTTTCCGTTTGTGCCTTGTACGCTATGGTTTGTATCAACATGATATTGTTCAAGTTATTAGTGTTGTGAGCAGGTATATGGAAAATATCGGAAAGGCTCACTAGCAAACAGTGAAGTGGCTTCTGAGGTACTTAAGAGTATAACATCTACATGTTTGAAGTATGGGAGGTAAACTTATGCTTTAACTTGGTTTGTAGGCGGAAATCTTGATAATAGAAAGCTCACTAGTGGTTATGTTGAAGGTCATTCTAGCAATAGGTGACCAAGGTTAGGTTTATGACTATGACTGAGCCTTTTCAAAATGTTGTGTGGCTTAGAGAGTTAGTACGTGAGTTTGGATTTGATCATAGTGCTCCAATTGTTTGAAGTGATAGTCAAAGTGATATCTATCTAGTCAATAGCAAAGAATCAAAATTCTTTACACCATCAAATAAAGCACATTGATATCAAGTACTACTTCATTTGAAGTACAACTCTTGCCAGCAAAATTGTGTTAGAGAAAGTGGCTACCATAGAGAATCTAGGTGATATGCTAAGGAAGTTGTTGAGCATCAGCAAGTTTGAGAAATTCTCTCACTTGGTTAGTGTTCATAAGTTATGAGGACCTTTGGGGCTAGAGGGTTTTACGGTGATATTTTATGCCAAATGGTTTGTATCAAGGTGGCGAAATGCGAGCTTGTGATTGGTATTTGATGTATAACATGGCTTAGTTTGATACATGCAAGTGTTCAGAAGAGCTTGGAACCAAATTGAGACAAGGAAAGGAAACACAAGGGGCGTGTTTCCATGGTCATTCTTGGTTGTGCAAAATTCACTATAACTCTATAACCGGCATAAAATAGGCCCTCTAAATACATCATATTGGAACCCTAATCTGTTGTCGAACATTGCAAAACACTCAATTCTTCTTCCTTGTATTCTCTTGTGTTTTTTAGACGATTGTGTAATTGTGAGAGAATTGTTCATTCTCCTTATAATCACATCACTGCACTTAATGAAGATGTCCAGTTTTTCTCAATAGCGTTCTTGGTTGCGCCATTTCTCAATTACAACTTGTTTCCCGAATTGTGTTAGATTTGATCCTTCCACTTAAAAATCGGTGAATTTCCCAACACATAATGATGTAGACTTTAGAATACACCACAGAGTGCAAAAAGTAACTTTTAATGTAACCAAGACTTGATCACTACCGTAAAACCATCAGAATGAGAATGCCTAAACTAGCCTAAGTTTGTACCTAGATAGAAATAACATGGTATAGAAACATATCTGATCAGGAATGTCATCTCACATTGTCTTGATTCACATTCTGTTTGACAGGAACCACATCTAAATCCCTAAGGCCTCAATCAAAGATCATAAGTAATGGGATCAGCGTCAGTGATCCAGGTACACTGCCAAAATCCAATATAGAACTTATCAAGTTTACATGAGCTCATACATGTTTCATGAACCAGAATGTTGTCCTTAGAACTGATGAATCTTACAGGGTTCCAATAAGCCATCATGGAAGCAGGGATCTACGAGAAATAAGGAGGCCAATGTAATTTCTGTGCAGTTAAAAGGACTAGTCCTCTCCATAACTTAACACTTAGCAGAATCTGGTATAGAGGCCTTTTATGACTAGAAGCAATGAAAGAATTTGTAAGGCTTTCATCATGCCACATTCACAGAGGACTTATTTAAAAATAAATAAATGAATAAATGAAAGGAAGAACCAGAATTATAGTGGTCTTTCTGTACATGCTGGTAGCTGTTTACCATTCTATTAAATCTTTTCTTCATAAAAAAAATTGTGGATCTTAAACATTCTGCTACTAGTTTCTCACACAAACCTCCCTTATACCATGTTAACAGTAGGATACATATTGGGTGGTGGTGGTTGTTTCCTGTTCATACAAGATATAAACCTTCTTGTTTCTTCCGTAAGAGGAAAAATATAAAACACACACACACCCACCCATGCTGTCTAAGAACAAGATGCTATTCCCTTGAACCAAAAAGGTGATACCATTGTTTATCAGCCTGAACTCAAAAGTCTATTAATGTTTTTACCAGAAAATTTGTCAAGAGTGATAAATCAAACTACTGTTAACATGAGTGTCCAAGTAATTAAAACAAAAAAGAGACTAAGAAAATCAATAAAAGAAATCATTTTATTTTAGACCCAAATATCTGAAACAATGCTGGAAGCCATTACAAATAGTCCGTTCAGAGAATACTCACCAGCATCATATGGAATGGCTCATTTTTCCATCAAATAACAATGAAACATTGAATTTTCTTCCACAATTTTTACTGTCATCTGGCTTCATATGGAAAGCAACATTCAGGTATTTTAGACCTAAATGAATTCAAGATGACAGGGAGTTCCTCTGAAATCCAATTACTCATAATTATGCCACTACTTTTGTTCTCGATGATTATTGTGTACCAGTTCAAAAGAACACAAACAGATTCATATCATGCAAACACACAGATGGCTACACACAACAGCCCAAGTATCTCAGGTGTGAACATCATAGGGATAATCTAGCTTCAGAGCCACCACCAGACCCTAAGAAACCAAAAGTAATAAGTAAATAAAAACTAAAAAAAATGAGGAACAGGAACATTATGAATTTTGCAAAATACAGCCCAAGTACCTCAGGAGTGGACAATAGTTCAGCATCCTGTCTACTAAGCCTTGGATGTACAAGCACGAAATAAATCTTCCAAAAGGACCCCTCACTCATGTAGCCAGGACAAAATTCCATCCTAAGAGCAGCCAGTCTAGGAGCAAGATGTTCCACGGCCAAGGCATGCTCTTGCTGGGCATCAGACAATTCAAAATCTGAAAACAAAACTGCTGTGAGCTACATGACAGTTTCTGTGTGTAAGTCATAATGTAGGAAGAAATTGAAGTTTTGCTCTGAAGAAAATTAAAGCGGTTAAAAGTTTTGATTGCAAACACCAAACAGATCTTCATACCCAACAAAAACCTCAACTGACAAGGACTATTGCAGTTTATGGGCATGTTCCATATTACAGCAATAATAGATTTCTATAATCCCTCCCCAAGTTCAGTTTATAACAGCTTGCAAAATTCCAAACCAAAACATTAGTGACAACATGCAACAGCCTAATAAAGTCTAGTTTTGAGTCAATGTTACAATAGGAAATCATAAAGATAAAAGTAACACTGTCAAATGTCACTCCACTTATATGCACGGATACAATACACAAGTAAATCAAGATTAAACAACACTGTCAGTACCCATATGATGATGCATGAAATATTCAGAATGTGTCAATTTATCAGATCAGTTGGATCAATCAAGGTCCTTCTAAAGTCATTCAAGCTCGTCTATATAATGGCAACATAAGGTAGAGCATTTTTCACAGCCTGAATTTTTTATGAAAGCTGAAACAATAATGAAAATATCCTATTATGTGATGTTATTAAGTCTCCACCGTATGTTTTTCGCTGCCAATTTCGTTGCATAGAGTAATCATGCTGCAAATTATGATCATAAAATCCTCAATTACCAGTAAATACGAATATAATTCTACCAGAACCAGCATCATATTTCATAGCTAAAGCTAAAGAAACTACATCAAAACCTATACATAGCAATCGAAAATATATACTAAATCGAAAGAGAAAAGGAAATGGGTTACCTTCTGCCTCTTCCTCATCGTCATCAGGCAAAGGAAAATCCAACCAAGTCTCAGGATGCATAGCAATATCCCTAGCAAACGCCAGAACTTCTTCTGTCACACCAACAACACCGCTATCAGCATAATCCTCAACCGATCCATCGCCCTCGGACCCAATCTGCAGGAAATTAGACGCAATCTTAGAGAACTCCGAAACCGCCTTATTAGTCGACAGCTTCGAAATTCCGGTTCTAAACTTCCCTCCAATTTCCGACAAATCACTACGGATTCCAGCAATTCGATTCGATTGAGAGTCATCGAGGTCGGCTTCCTCTGATTGTGAGAACTGAGAAGTACGACTGGCGTCATTTGGATCCGAAGTGATTTGAGGCGGAGGAGCTAGAAACGAGGCAACGCCCCAGAGCTGACGAGTGAAGGTCTTAGAGAATTCCGACAGGTCTTCTTTCACTCCTCGAGGGGGAATACTCTGATCGGAAGGGGAAGATGACGGAGATGGGCCGATCGGAGGATTATTCTGGTTCTGCTGATCATCTGTTGGTTTTTGACTAGGAGGTGGTGGCTTATTGTCACCTACACTGATGGTGTTTTGGGCGACGCCGTCATCCTCATCGTCGTCAAGCCTGAGAGAGTTGGCGATGGAGCTAACCAACCATGACATTTTTTCTCCTTTTTTTGCTCTCAAGCAAAGCGAAGGAGAGAGTGAGATATCACTGACAAGATGACGGACAAGTCAATAGTGAATCGATGATACGGGGAAAAGACGGGGATCCCTTCCGATCACCGGCTCGTGACCAGGGATGGATTATGGATATAAGGCAAAAAAGAATGGATTTCTTACACAGTGGGATGAAATAACAAATAATTGGGTGGACATTCGAAACATTTAATCAAATCAAACATAAAAAATATCAGATAATAATAATAACAACAACAACAACAATAATAATAATAATAATAAATCCATCCACTTATAATAAAATTGGGAATGTGAGAATTTTTATACAAATATATGTTATTTCTAATATTAAAAAATAAAATCCTCTATTTATAATAGTTATCAAGACATCGCAAATCTAGGCTTTATTGGATCTTTATTTGATCTAATTGATTGGTTGGAAATAAACCACTAACATCATTCATTTTTACATATTCAAAAGGCCAATTGTTTGTCTTATCCAATTGTAAGAAGACTTGTCCTTCATCTAATTACAAATGACCTTTAGTCATTTGCAAAGGGGTCTTTGGCCAAATATAAAGGAGACTTTGACTTTTAGTCAATTATAAAATGCGCTTCAAATTTTTGTCAATTGCAGGGATTCAACCCTCAGCCAATTATAAAAAAACCTTTAGCCTTATTTTATTTTTTTTAGACGAAACTGTATTTTTCTTTAGCGCGTAAAGATTCAAATTTTCCCAATCTCTGAATTTGAAACCCTAAACCTTTCTACCCATTAGATTTGGTGCTCAATATGGATTATTAAATATGATGATTTTATGTGGGGTAAAGTTGATCAGACCTAGAGTGGGCTCAATGGGATGTTTGTGTGTTCCCTAGGTGTTAATGATGACTAATGATTCTCCTTCTTATCATCATATATATAGTGCACCTTTTTAGGCAAAGCATGCTTGTGCTTTTAAAGGAAGATGTGCACACGAATGGCCCCTTGTCTTCCTTCTAGGTTCATGCTACTATAGCTCTTTTCTAACAATTAGGTGAAGATTTCTAACCTCTTATAGTTCATCTTAAAAAAATTCCCAACTCTTCAAAAATCTCCAACTCGTTTTTATGTTTTCTCCCCATATTCCTTGTCGTGGTTGAATCTAATTAAACCTTTACCAATCTCTGACATAGGGGATTGAAAAATTTCCTCTACCCTTTCCCAATTATATCAAGAATCCCATAGAAATATTCGTCCTTCATCCTTTCTTTGTGAACCCAATGTCAATTTTAAATCCTCTAAAATATCCTCATTTGTACATCTCCCTAGAAATTCCTCTAGCAATACTTTGAGATCATCGTCGTTGAGGGCTTCTAAGCCACCTATTCCTATTGTGGAGTTTGTTGCTAGCATAATAACATCTACCTTATTGGTACATATCATGCAAATATACTTCCTCTCCTCTCACTATGAATTATTTTTACAGATACATATGGATAGGAGAATAATTTTCTGGTTAGATGCATAATCCTCTTCATTAACTCCATGGGAATGGGTTTAGGCTTCATCGTCACCATTTCTTTAGGGGAATCCTAAGCTTTAATAAGGTGTCCTATTATACCTTTGTTTAGGTAATCTAAGTTAATTAGGATTAGTATTTCAAAGGCTAAGTTTCCTTATTTTGGTGATTTATCATATCTTTGTAGAATTTTGAAACCCTAACATTTTATTCAAGAATACATGTCCTTTCTTATAGATTTGTGTTACATAAGACTTGTGAGCTACTTTTGGCCTCTAAATTATTTTCAAATTATTATTTTGTATGGACATTTGATATCATCACATTTTTAAAGTCTCTTAGGCTTTTTCAAAATGTAAAACCAATTTATTGGTAAAAATATATCATTCATCACTTCAATGGGCTTTAATCATGTGTTTTGAGTTTATTGAGCCCTTTAAGTTTATCTAAATTTCATGAAACTTTAGGAATCATATTAGTTTATCATTATTGATCTAAAAAAAATTCTTATTATTCACATCATTACGGAATTATTCATATACTTTTGGACATTAATTGTTACGAAATCACACTTTTCTTCCTCAAATTTCATCCAAATCTTATAAGACTAGACTCTAAACTTTTATTATTGTTTAGTATGGATGATAAATTCTTATTTATGCCTTGTAAATTTCATGTCCTCTTTGTGGTTTTAGAAAATTTGGAATTGTATTATATGTTAGATATTTTTCATATTGAAAAACATATCTCAAGGTTAGCAAACTAATCTTCCAACCTTTGTCCTCCACCCATTTTGTTTGTATTGTGGCTCAAGGAAAGCCACTACTTCTTCCTCCTCCCATGTGGCTCCACCTTCGTGCAAGTTGTAGCCAAGTCGCTTTTTATTTCCTGGGTAAAATGATATTGTTACCCTTTATACCCTTACTTAATTTCTAAGCACCCTTCACTTAGCAACTTTGAGTAATTTTTACCACTAAAATTGTAATAGCCCGCATTTTTATAAAATGGCTGAATGAGATATTATGCCAAATTTGGGCCTTGATTTTGATTTAATATTATGAATTGGTTTGCGATAAAGTTTTATTTGAAATCATGTTGAAAAATGGAGTGTATTGAGTTTTATAGGCAAACCGATCAACTAGCTTATCTTTTTAACAAATTTGGATTTCTCAACTAAATTGATTGACTAGTCGGGGGAAACCAATTGACTAGTAGTAGAATAGTTGACTGATAGACCCAAAACTATTAACTGCTTTGTTGAGTTGGTCATGTGTTTTGAGCTTGATTTTTTTAAATAAAACTCCTTAAACTAAAATGCCACTTTACTAACCCATGCCACTTTGTCCTTTAGAGTTTCCTAACCATTTTCATGATGCATCTAAACTAAAATATTACCTTAAATTTATCTGGATGTTGATTGAGAAAATTGAGGGGGAGATATGACCTCAGCATTGTCTTCTTCCTCAACTCTCCTTTACATGATTATGAAATTGAATGCTTCAATCTCAGGCACAATTCTGAACAACTAAAAGGTTCAGCATTCTATCTCAAGCACAATTCTGAGCAACTAGAATATTCCTTCCATGCTAACCTTCCATTACTCCATTCGCGAATGGTAAACTAGTCTAATTGACCTGCATTCTCTAGAGACACCAATTTAGCTCTACAAAATGGGTCAGTAAATCCTAGACAAAATCTATCTGTTCTTATTGAATTCAAACAGTCAATGGTAGGGTTTCAAGTTGATTCCTAAACCCTTAGTATTTTCCTTCAATTGGTTGGCTATAAATAGCCCCAATTATCTCTACTATGCACCTTTCTTTCGGTCACCAAAGTATCTAAGTCTTGTATTTACCTTCCTTCTCCCCACACTTTGAGCCTTACCAATCTATTTTCACACACTTTTCTGATATTATCTCTAGCTCTCTCTTGTTTCAATTGTTAAGTAAGGAAAAGTTAGATTTTGGGAAAAGAAAAAGATAGAGTGATCCAGTTGAGATTCTTCCTATTTTTGCCTCAAGCTGTGATATGTTCTTAATTATTTATATTTCTAAGTTCTAAAATCTAAGAAGGTTTTGGTGTAATGTCTGATTTTAATATTTTAGTTTTAAGGTTTTCAAAGCTGAGATTTTCCATAGTTGGAATTTCTAGTTTTAGTGGGGGTTTTGCTTGTATCAAGTAAGTGATTCTTGATTTTGAACTTTTAATAAGTATTCTTACGTGTTAGGTGTTAATCTTAGTTGATTTATGCATGTTGTCATGAAAGAATATAGTTTTTATAAGTGATTTGGTGGTTAGATAGCATGATTTGAGTAAAGAGAATAAAATTAGGTAAACATAGGATATGATGATTCTCTATTGAGGAATGTATGTTAATCGAGTTGGAAATATTTTAGACTATGTTGATGCATGTTTTAATGTGGTTAAGAATGATTTATATGTAAGAATATGCATGAGATTTTATGATATGGTGATGTGTCAGGGCAAACTGATTGACTGGTTCTTAGAACAGTCGATTGATTGAACCAACCCATCGACTAGTAAGTCTGTAGAGACTTTGGTCTTGCTCTTTGCTTAAAACCATCAATTGGTCTATGAATAGTCGACTGGTTTATCCAAATCGATTGACTGGTTTGAGGAAAGCATGGTATGGTCGAGTCAAATCGATCGACTGGTTGGGTTAGAGTGATCAACTGGTTTGCATGATTTATTTTTTTTAATTTGGTTACACTTTGAGGCTATATTTGAGACTATACTATAATTATTAATGTGATAAATTATAGATTTTATCATGGATTATTGGCCTAATGAAATGATTAAAATGAATCATAAATTATGGTATACTCCATGAGTGATATAAAGGCTAAATGGATATTTCACTTATGATAAGTGATAATATTGAGAAAAAAGTAATGAAAATCAATATGGGCTTAAATTAAATAATATATTAGTTATGAATAATATTGGTTAAGGGCAAATGAAAAATCCATATGGATAGGAGAATAAAAATAAAAGGATTGATTTGGATTAACATGGAAAATTGTCTTGCTTGCTTTGTGTAGACCTTGTATGATCACCCGAATTATATACTAATAAGGTAAGGCAAAAGAAAGTCAAGTTGAGTATAGTTTTGGGTTACCCAATCCTTAATTAGCTATTGGAGCTTAGTCTTCCTTCTACCATTTGGTGCCTTTGGGCTTTGTCTTTAAATGGGATCTTGAGAGTTCCCAATGCTTTACTTACTCTAGATATTGATGATGTACTAAGGGGTATCGATACTAAAAGGTTTTGTTACCTAGGTTGTTAGCTTCAGCCTAGACTTGTGTCCATATTGGTTGGTTTCCGCCTAGACTTATATTCTCTTGGTGATTGGATTTGTCTTGGACTTTATGTCCCTTATTTTGATAGGCTCCCATGGTATTTAAGACCATAGGGTAATGCATAGTTCATCGCTCGATGATAATAAAATATGGACGATAAATATAGATTGATAACTTGTGAATGATGACCAAGTGAATGATTATTGATTGGTTAAGAAATGGAATATTGATTGAATGATTGACCTGTCTCATATGTGGATAATTAAATGGTGTAACCTACGGAATTGGATAATTGGGAATAAACCTAGAGGTTGCTTGGATGCTCTTTGCTATTACATGTGTTATGCTTATGTGAGAAGGTTGTAAATCTAAGCATGATGTATTTTGCTTTGCTAGAATTGTGCATAATAGCATGTCTTTATGCACTTCTACCTTTATATATGGAATTATCATGACACATGCCATATTTTATGTTCATGTATGAATTGTGCATAATAGCATACTGATATACCCATTTGCTTGGTTACCTACTCTTTCCCTCAAGCAGAGGGCCATGTCCAGGTCTTTAGGGATGACTAGTAATGGACCTACCTCAATTGGGTCGAGGGTTGAAAGTAAGGACATTTGGAATATTTTAGTGGGGTCTATGGAGGGCTAAGGTTTTAAATTGGGTGTGATACCCCAATTCTTTTATTTATAGCCTTGTACTTTATCTGCATATGTTTTTTAATGATTTAGTCAGAGACCAATAGGGTCCTCTAACGTAAACACTCTTAAGGTCATTTAATTAAATTGTCATGAAATTGTTATTCCACACACTTTGGTGTTTTAAGTATTTTAGTTGGTTTAAACTTGTATCTGATATGGAGTAGGCGATAGACTTCTATCCTATGTTAGGTACGGCAGTAGCATATCATTTTTCCTAGGTGTTTTATGTTTTCGTAAAATTTTTTAACAAAATTTTTTGATAGTGAAAATGGGGATGTTATAAAAACCTACTCCCTTCCTTATTCCCTCCAAATTGTGTGCCCTTTGTGGTCACCACTAATGGAGCTCCAGTTTTCATACAAAAGTTGAGATAAGTAATGATTTATTTTCCTCTTCTATTATTCTCCTTTAATTTTTTTTTTAAGATTACTTTCTCTATTTTTATTTATTTTTTATTCCAATTTTTTCCTTTTATTAGAATTGAAGCTTAGGATTAAAGGTAAACCTCCCAAACCCTAAGCAAATAGATTTTGTATGTATTATGTGGTTTGTTTCAAGTTAAAGTATGATTTGAGTTCTTTGATGGTGATTTGGACATGGGCCATATTTTTAGGCTAGAATGAGTTTTTTAAAATTCTAGGGTTTTTTTATATTATTGTAATTTTTTTAGAACAAGTTTGATGTTGAGCATATTTCAATTCAAGCATGTGTTAGGTTACGGTTTTGTTGATTAAAGGTTGGTGGGCTTTTAGGTCTTCTTGTTTGGTTGTGTCAATGTTGGTATGAGTTTGGGAGTTGTGGATGATTTTGTTGGAGCCTAGCTAATGATACCATGATATTTTTGGGCATGTTTAGGATAAGTTTCATGCATAAGTTATTTTGTTTTAGACATGTTTAGAGTGCTTTAATTTTAGTTAAAGTTTGGGACAATTTAGGTATTTTTTTCCTTTTTATTTATGAAACTTTCTTCAGGATTCTAAGTGTTCTTGAAATATTTATTGTTTCCTTGAGAAAAATGGATTAATTACCCACTATTAACCCTAAGGTTCGATTTTGATTTAAACATGTTATAAGTTGTTTAAGCTTAAAATAACATTTTAAACAAGTTAAGATATGTTACAAGATCTTTTTCTATCCTTGAGATAGTTTTGGAAGTTTGGTTTTTATCATGAATAGTTATTTAATGATTTTTTTTATAAATAGTAAATTTTGATAATAAATTTTTGATAGCCTTTGGATTTAAGCTTCTCGGTATAAAATGATTTTCCATTATCAATGAATAGTTTCCCATGTGTAAAGTGTTTTTTAGAAAAAAGTTCCTATTTGACATTCTAAGTTATTTTCCATCATCAGTTTGGTCTCTTATGGCCTCAAATATGATTATTTGTGCTTTAAGGTATTTCAAAATTTTAGATTAACATGGTTTTACTTGGTTGGCTTATATGCCATTAGTTTTGTTGTTTTAGGCTGTTTTGATTTGATCTTAAGGCCTAGCTTGGTTTCGATTTGGGTTATGTCCTTGTTAAGGTTTTGTTGGTTCAACACTTGATTTATTTTGAGGCTTCATGACTTATTTGACTTAACCTTGGAATTATTTTAAGTGGCTTTGGTAGCTAATGATTTGTGACCCATCTTATGTGAATGCATTATCGATGTTATGGTTAGATGCCTAGCCTTAGCCTTATTTGACCAGTTGTTTGTGACCTTGAATGGTTAAATTTGTTTGAGGACTTTTTTGGTTGTTATGTGTGGATCTTTGTGTTCCTTGATGAATAATACATTATTCTTGAATAAAACATTAACTATTAAAAGTAGAAGATGAATTGAGTTAGGTAGGCATCTCGAGCCTCGATTAAGCTTGAGTGCTAAAGACCTTTGGGTTAAAAGGTTTTTTCTACTTTCATAGGTAAAATCACCAATGCTAAGGAGGTGCGCGTAATTACGGAATTGGACACTTATATTTGATAAGTACCTAGTTTGTTGTATTGGCTTTCTTAATATGTGTCTTGGAATTACAAGCTATGTAGCATTGACATTCATGCCATATATGAGATTGTAATCCCTCTCAAGTTTAATATTATCTCCTATCTAAGATGCACACAACTAGGCGGTTGTGAAGCTTCCTTGACTAGTCTATCTTGAAGTGAATGAGTTATTCTTGGTTTGATGAGTTGCACACAACTAGGTGGTTATGTATTTTTCCTAGCTATTCTACATAGGACTTAAGTTAGAGTTATAGTAGAGAAAGTAATTCATCAAACGCGAATTACTAGGACCTAAGCTAATAAGTAATCAAAAAATTACAAGATCTAATTGAGACAATAATTATGATGCAATAACAATTGAAAAAATAATTATTATCTTTACAGCATACAAAAATAGTGATTATAAAGAGAATCAAACAATCCTCTCAATATCACTTAGTATACGGTTCTCTCAACACATAAGAGAATACAAGAGGTGATGGCTTGGATAGGGTTCGACGGCGCACCACATATCATTAGGATTTTACACACATCTATTTATAGAAGTATGTAGCCGATACAAGCAAATGGTAGAAATCATGATAAATATAGTCCTCATTCATAAACGTTGCCCCCATGCTTTTTTTTCCAAATTTCTCAACTTTTTCTAAAATAATGCAAAATCAAGTATGACAAGAAAACATAGGTTGTGTTCACAAACATGGGCACCTTGTATTTTCTCACTTGATCTCCTTTCGCTCCAAACTTCTCTAAATACCTATATAAATCAATTCACACTAGACTACACACACAAATACAAGTTATGATATCACAATCTCCACCTTGACATAACATTTTTAACAACTAGCAACACAATAACAAAAGATCATCATATACCCCTAGGTTTAAAGAACCCCTTATGGTAAATGAACACAAGCAATCAATTTCTCCATTAGCACACACACTGGATAAACATCAAAAGCAACTCTTTATATCATTCTAACCTCACAAGATAACATTCCAATCCAAGCAGCATCATTAGCTCCAATCAAAGCCAACCACATAACCTTAAAAACTCTAAGGTCAAACACTAGCACACTAGTGTACCTCTGATCATCAGGACCATAATCAAGATCAGAGTAACTAGTTAACTAAACAATTGATAAAACATACTCACTACAAGCTAATAGTGTATACACCAAGTACCTCATAATCATCACCACACCTAATGAAGGTATCTTCAAGGGACTCCCCACATGCATGCTCATAACACAAGTAATACAATGGTCAATATTAATTACATCATACATCAAGTATCTCATAGCTACAAAGTATGAACCAATGACTAAGCAAGCCACCACAACTGCTTTGGATTTGGGCACATCCAAAGTCTTCATCTTATTCACCTTAAACATTTCTTTTGTGTCGACAAGAATAACATAGACACTCAACAAAAGAATAACTAGCGAAGTATCACATACCAAGGTTTGAGTCCACCAAAGAGACTATAATACCTCCAAATTTTACTAATGAATATTTCATTTTAATAAAAAGGTTTAACAAAAGTGAAATAACAAAACTGTAAATTCTAGGGGTATTACCGCCACACTTAGTACCAGACCAGTTTACTCCTACCGTTCCAGTACTAAGTGCTAAAGCTAAATAGGGTTAACATCAAACACAAGTCATTCATAAAATAGTGAGAGCCCATGAGAGGACTCCCTTATGGACATATAAAAATCAGAGTGTGATTTAAGAATTACAACCCAAAGAGTAAGTAACTACAACTTTCCAAAAACATAAAACATCGTATGACGTGACATAGATAGAATAAGAATGAAACATGGTAAAATAAGAGGAAAAACAGTGTCTGGTAGGGTCTCTCTCAATTCCCTAGGCCAATTCTAGGCTCAACTCTCAGCCCTTCCTGATGCCTCGTAAGCGTCTTAGGCATCAAAGACGTCATCTCCTACATGCACAAACTCAGATGGATCTTCTGCTCGTGGGAATGAGCAGCACCCATAAAACGGGTAGTCAGTGCACTATGTACTGAGTAAAGTAACCATATGGGTAAGGCCAGAAAGAGGCACGCAAGTAAGGCCATGCAAGAGAATAAATACAAAAGGCATATAAGATAATAATCCAGAATTACAAGATTAGGCCAAGCTTATATTAATGATTTATCTTACATCTTTTTATGTTAATTCTATAAGAGTACGGGAACCCCACTATTATAGCCGGTGGACCGAAAACAATCCACAAGGCATAACGCACCTGACCATTATTATAGCCGATGGACCGGAATCACTCAGTAGGGCAACACACACCTGACCACTATTATAGCCGGTGGACCGGAAAGTATATAAGTAACCTCACTAGCCCCAACTCATATGGTGTTCCACTGCAAATGATTAGTATTTTTCCATTCCTTATACTTATGGTTCACACATTTCTTATATTAGTTCCACGTGAGTACGGGAACCCTACTATTATAACCGGTGGACCGGAAACACTCCACAAGGCAGATCGCACCTGACTACTATTATTGCCGGTGGATAGGAATATATATATCCTCATTGGCCCTATCTCATGAGGTGTTCTACTATAAGTAAATATTATATTTCCAAGACTTATTACCATACAAGTTTGGTTTATAGAGTCCGGAATCCCCGACTATTATAGTTGGTGGACTGAAAAATCACTCAGCAAGGCAAAACACAAATGACCACTATTATAGCCGGTGGACCGAAAAATCACTCAACAGGGAAAAAAGCACCTGACCACTATTATAGCTGGTGGACCGGAGAATATATATATATATATATATATATATATATATATATATATATATATATATATATATATATATAACCTCACTGGGCCTAGCTCGATAATCTTTCACTTTAATTGCTTAGTGTTTTATTGTATCTTATTCCATACACAACTCCGACTTAGACATGCGCGGCCCACTCGACTTCCCGACAATCATGTCTCATATCTCAGGACTTTTACTTCTTCTAGTACATCTGAATATCCTTTCTCCCTCTTTCCTCATTACCATGAATACTCAACACTAAGGCCCACTCCCATATTTCTGAATCAACTTAATATAACACTCTAGGGTTTTCTTTCAGGGAAAACCCTAATTTGGCCCATATGGCCCAACCTATATCTATCCCATATAACTTATAATCCTCCAATTTATTACCTCACTCGACTCTTCCCCAAGTACCACATTTCGCTCCCCAAATAATACATGTGGCCACAAAACCCTAGTCGACCATTCTAACTCTAGCAACTCTCTTTCCCAATACAATGTCATTTACTCATCACTCTCATTTACCACCAACTCCCCCACATGACACATATCCAACACAACACATGATCCTGGGACTTTCTTTCAGCTTTTTCCTGCTCAATATGAACCCATACTCTTCTTCATTACTAAGACCATCACTCCTCTCGACCCACACTTAACCTTACAACCTCACTATCCAACTCCCACACATAATCACCAAAACCCTAGTTAGCTTCCCAAAAACCCTAGTACTTCTCCTTTCTTTTATGCCCTTCACTCAACACCCAAATATAGTCTTCTCTCTTGATTCACTTTTTCCCCCATATGACACCCCCTTCCATCTTTTATCCTCATTCTATCCATTTCCATCAATTTTTCCTCCCTTACACACTTCTCTCACTTAGGGTTTCCTCCCAAAATCCTAGTCAAATCCTCCATGCATCCTTACATCAACTCACGTACTATTTTTCACATATAGGCTCTAATCGCCCTAACGATTCTTCCCTTACCTTACTCAATCCTCAAATCAACTTTTCCCACGTAAAAGGCATCCCCATGCAAACCCTAGACTTTCCATGCATGTTAAATCCATTCCCTTAATCTCATTCCCATTATTCCTCTTTTTATCCACCTATAAGTCATAAGATAATTAAGCAATCATTATCATTCTCTAGTTAACTTACTTTCCTCCCTTTTTCCATTTTTCTCACAACCACATCATACTTCTTAGGACCTCCTATCATGCATTTCATGAGGGGAATTATTACATAAGCAAAATTCAAGTACAAGAAATAACATCATATTACACATATCATAACACATGCAACTTACTTTAGCTCCATGCTTAGCAAGCTGCCACAGGAGCTTGATAATATAAAATATGAAATATAAAGCACACCCATCAAACAAACACACATAACACATTCTTACACATAAAAGGCCTTAACCATATCCTTACCTAATACGACACCGGGCTTGGAGCACGCTCCTATGCCTCCTTAGGGTTTTGGCTTGATTCACCTACAAGAGGGAAATACTATAGGTTAATCTCCCTCTTACCAAAGACTACCATTATTTCTACCCTACTCTTATCATACTCTACTATTAGGGCTAATAATAATAGTAGTAGTTTTATAATTAAAAGTAGGGTTATTATTCCTAAAATAATTAATCATGCCATTACTGACCAAAATAAGTCTTAGTAGCCATCATGGTTTATGTTAATGTAGTCATAGTGATATTCATAGTGTTAAGGTGATGGTTCCGATATTATTATTATTATTAGTTTTAGTGATAATACTAATATCGACCCAAACCCTAGTAATAATAATAATAATAGTGATATAAGTAATATAGAAGCAGTGACCATAATGATTCTTATACTAATGATGCTAGTAGTGATAATTGGTTAGTGATTATGAAATATTGACAAAAGACAAGGTAAAAATAATAATATGTATAGTAGTATTAAATAATAATGATAATAATAATAATAATGATAATATTAATAATATTTCTCATCTTAAGGATAATACTAATGAAGGTCCAAGAAATCATCTTAGTAATAGCCTTAGTAATAATGTGGTCAAGTATAATAATAATAATAATAATAATAATAATAATAATAATAATAATAATAATAATAATAATAATAATAATAATAATGATGATGATGATGATGATGATGATGATGATGATGATGATGATGATGATGATGATGATGATAGAGATGATAATAAAAATAATAGTAGTAGTAGTAATAATAATAATAAAGATAACTATATTAATACTAAAGTTGTAACCCTTTAAATAATAACACCATAGTTATAAATATTCCTGAAGTTAGTTTAGGTAATAAGATTGATACATAATAATAATAATAATACTAATAACAACAACAACAACAACAACAACAAAACAACAACAACAACAACAACAACAACAACAACAACAACAACAATAATAATAATAATAATATTAAGGGTAATATTATTAATATTACTAAAAATTATTAACACTTATAGGAAAAGAGTTTAAGGGTTGGGAAAATTAGAATACCACCTAGGGTTGGTGGCGGAACCGGCGGCAGCATGTGGCGGTGACGATAGTGGCTGTGGAGGAGGAAGAGAGGTGGAGAGATAGGGGTATAGGCTAGAGGAAAGGGAATAAAGGGGTGTTTGAGGTGGTGGAAGGTGTCTCAGGTGGAGAGGGGTGGAATGGAGGTGGTGGTGCAGTTGGAAGTGGCAACGCACGGTGGCCAGTGTAGTGGTGGAAGGTGGAGAAGGGAGAAGGAGAGGGAGTCAGGGAAAGATGGAGGTATGGGGAGGTAGGATGGAGTCCCTTATTTTTTTTAGGGTGGAGGAGGTGCTGGTTGTGGCGGAATCGACGACGGGTGGCGGTACGAGGGACGGCGAGAGGTTGAAGTGGGTTGATCGGGATGGTGGTTTTGCATGGCCGAGGTGGCTCTTGCAAGGCAAGATAAGGAAGGAGAGTGCCTCAGTTCTGTAGAGGGTATTGCAGGGAAGGTTTTGGTGGGTGGCATTGGCAGCGGAATAAGGATCTGATCGGGCGGTGGTGTAAGGTCGGGATTTTTTGGGTTGCCAAAATAGAAGCTCAACCCAGGCTGCCAATAGGGTATTTATAGTCTAAATTGAGGGGGAAACAACGAAGGATTAAGAGAACAAGTGAGGCAAGTGAGACAGGACTACCAGTCAGCAGTGGCAGGTGGTGTAGTCTTGCCATAGCAGGTTAGATTGGGTAGGGGAGAGAAGGGAAAGGAAGGGGCACGCGTGAAGGGGAGTTGTGGGGTTGGTCGATGTTAAAAAAGGGAAGGAAACGACCGGGGAGAGAGAGAGAAGGGAGGCCGAACGGCGTGTGGTGTCATCAGATGGAAGGAAGATTTTAGGTTAGGGTCGAAGGAAAAAAGAAGGGTAACAGGCTGGATCGGTCGGTCTAGGGGAAAAGGAAAAGAAAAAGAAAGAGGGTTAGTTGGCTGGGGGACAGGTGAAGGAAAAAAAATTGGGGCAGGCCTGGTCGCGCCGGATAGGGGAAAGGGCAGAGAGTTTGGGCCATAGGTTGGCCCAAATCGGGGGAGAATGAGAGGAAAATAAGAAAAGGAGAAAGGAGAGAAAGAAAGAAAAAGGAAAAGAAAGAAGAAAAAGGAAAAAGGAAAAAGGGAAGGAGGAGGAAATGGATGGGTTGGGGTGTTTGGTATTTTTTTCATTTAAAATTAATAATATTTATTATAATAATAAATAAATTCCTTTTTAGATTAATTTGGCTATTTTGGACAAATTTTCCTTAACTTCCATGTTAATTAGTAAAAGGTCCAAATTTTCCTAAATAATTTGTTTATTATTTTCTCCTTATTTTGCCTTAATTAATTTCCCTTTATTTTAATAAGATAATTTATTTACTTAATTTTTCTAATAAATCCTTATTTTGCCATAATTCCTAAATTAGGATTTTGGGGTATTTTAGAGACAACATCTCTTATGCAACAACACTTAATACCATAATGTAGAATCAACACCCAAAATAACCTTTGAGTTTAACACTGGCTCTAACACACCAATACTACTACTCGTAGTATATAAGGCATAACCAACTCTGCTTAAATCAGCACCCACTAGCTCTTTTTGTTGCCTAAATTCCTCCTTACCAGTAGAATATGTACCATTTAGATCAACACATCCTCTACACCATTTAAAGGGCCCCACAGACTCTCCTACTCCACTTCTTGTCAAGAAGGAATTCACACTCACAAAAGGAAACATATCTAGATGTAATTGGTTCATAAAACAAGGAGCCCCAATCATGCTAATGAGAATCCCGTGTCCTAGTTGCATCAACTCAAGACCAACAACATCTGATTCAAATACTTTTAATATCACCCCAACTGCACTCTTAATAGTTGTTCTAATTATCTCATACAATGTCCTTATTCGCATGTCAATAATCACTACCACAACCTCTTTAGTAACTTTCAATGTCGTATTCTCAATGACACACTTATAACCTATGTTATCTAAGGAACAAAGGAAAATCAAACTCTTGGTCATATTAGGAACATGAAGAATACCAAATAGTGTCTTGACCACACCACCATTCATCCTCACCCTCAAAGCCCCAATCCTAGCAAATATACATGAAGCACCATTTTGCAAGACAACAATTCCACCTTAAATAGTGCCATATGTCTGGATCCAACTTTTGTTGGGAAAAAAATCTTAGGCACACCTAGAATTCAGAATCCACCTAAGAATCAATTAGGTATGTCTATTTGTGGCAATCAGTACATCACCATCACCATCGCCCTCAACTATGGTGGCATCACCTTCATAAGATACGCCATTAGTAATATCTGCAAGTTCCCTATTATGGTAATATTTCCTAATATGGCATTTTCTATGACAACCATAGAAGACCATAGCCTTGAACCTATCGATCCTAGATTTGGATTTCTTCTTGTCACCTGACCCCCTTACGACAAGCCCCTCACCACGCAAGTCCCCTATAAACCCTCCAATTAATTTATTCTCAATCAATTCATGTTATATCAAAGCATTTTTGACATCTATACAATACATTCTCATGAAAATGTTTATAAGAAATAGGTAAATAACACAACAACATAATAGATAGATTCTCATCATCTAATTTAACATCTATATTATGCAAATCTATAATTATAGAGTCAAATTCATCAATATGAGATTTTAAAGACTAACCCTCACCTAATTTCTAATCATAAAACTGACTCTTCAACAATTAATGATTTGCCACTAATCTCATCATATACAAGGATTATAGCTTCAACCATAAGGCAACAATAGTCATCTCTTTAGCTAATTCTTACAAAACCTTGTTTGAAAATCATAATCGTATGGTGGAAAGGCCTTTCGAATCAACATCTCTAAACTCCTCATCAGACATCGTTTCTAGCTTCTCCACTTTCCTAGATAATGCCTTCTCCAATCTATTTTGAATATGGATCATCTACATCTTTAATTTTCATAACACCAAATTGACATAATGATCAAATCTCACAATTTCAAACCTTGTATATGCCATCTCAATACAAATAAATCATAAAACCAAGATATGATATCAATTTTAGGGAAAACAATTCATCATACGTGAATTACCAAGACATCATATAACAAGCAATAAAAAAATTACAAGATCTAATTGAGATAACAATCAGAGTACAATAATAATTAGGGAAACAACAATGTTCTTTGCTGCATACAAAACCAATTATTACAAAGAGAACCATATAATCCTTATAATATCACTTAGTACACAATTATCTCCAAGCATAAGAGAATAAAGAGGAGTGGGTTTGGAGATGATTCAACAATGTACAGCATATTGCTAGGGTTTCATACACATCTATTCATAAAAGTATGTAACTAACAAAAGTAAATAATAGAAAATAAGAAAAACATGGTGTGGTTGATAAACACAAGGCTACCGTGTTTTTTCCCCAAAATTCTCAAATTTTTCCAAAATAATACAAGATCAAATATTCCAAGAAAACATAGCCCCCCATGTTTTCTCTCTTGATTTTCTTTTAGCTCCAAAATTTTTCAAACACCTATATCCATAAATTCTTGCTAGAATACACACACAAAAACAATTCACAATCTCACATTACTTTTGTTTTTGTAAAACCTTGAATTTTACCTAACCCTAATCCCAAATAATTACTATCTTAACCTAATTCTAATTCCAGATAATTGATATTTTAATCATTTCCTAAATCTAATTTTAATTTTAGGTCATTAATATTTTTACCTGACCCTAAAATCAGATGACCAATATATTATTTTTACCTTAGTTCCATGGTGTGTGAAGTGTTTCAGAGGAATTTGAAGTAGAACTATAATATGTGCTAGAATAATTTGATGATTTTACCTTGAATAAAGATGAAAGTTGTAGATAATTCTGTTATCTTTCCAATGAATTAAGAATCAGATTGATTGGAGGTCATTTGAAGAAGTTGTGGCCAAAATACCAAAGACTATCAAAGTTGGAAAGAAACATGGGGGGCCCGTATTCATGAAACACGATTCGTGTTTTTTTCATCAAGAAAATGTGTCCTATTTTCATGAGAGGCCGAGAGATAGAAAATAAACACGGAGGTATCATGTTTATTAACACGGTCCATGTTTTTTGGTTTTTTCGCTTCACCTCAATTTTCGCTAATAACAGCTTTGTATAGTATAAATACCATGCGATTAGAACTCTAATTAAGAGAGCTCTATCTTCTTTTTCTATTGAGTTCTCTTGTAATTCCTTGATGAATTGAGTGATTTATGTGAGGATTTCTTTGATTCTCTTTATAATCACAATTACTTCACATCAATAAGATCATCTATTTCCCCAATCTGTGTTCTTGAGTGTTCTTCTCTTCTTAATTCTTGTGTATTCTAATTGATTCTAATTAGATCTTATTTTTTCGAATTGGTATCGATCCACAACAAATTAATATCAAAGCATAGTGTTTGTATTCAGAATTTCTACAAGATTTGATATAGAGAAGTTTGATCGATTTGTGAACTTCGGCTTATGGAAGTTGAAGATGAAGGCGATTATAATTCAGAATGGATTGGAGAAGGCATTACTTGAGAAATCAAAGAAGCCCGATTTGATGACAGATGAGAAATTCTAGGAGATAGATCAAAAGACCCTTTCCACCATATAGTTGTGTTTGTCTAATGAGGTATTGTGTGAGGTGGTTAAAGAAACAAAAACCTCATCCCTATGGCTCAAGCTGTCTCTATACGTGACGAAGTCGATGACGAATCATCTATTATTGAAGAGCAAGTTACATGAGTTAAAATTAGGTAAGGGACAATCCCTAAAATCTCATCTTGATGAATTTGACTCTATAATTATGGATCTGAGGAATATAGATGTCAAATTAGAGGATGAAGATCTTGCTATTACATTGTTGTGTTCTTTGTCTACTGATCACAAATATTTTTTGTGAGACCATACTGTATGGAAAGGATGATGAGTTGGTTCTTAATGATGTCAAGACTGCCCTGCTACAGCAGGAATTGATTAAGAATCAGTTGACTGGAGGTGGTTTTAGTGACTCACATAGTGATGGATTTGTAGCTAAGGGTAGAACTCAGGAGCGAGGTTTTGGTGATAAAAAGAAGAAGTCTAGATCAAAGTCAAGGAATAACATATCCAAGAATATCATGCGCTATGGATGTCACAAAAGGGGTCATATCAAGAAGTTTTATCCTAATAGGATATCTGGAGATAAATCTGGTGAATCATCTAGCATAAAGGATGATGCTGCTATAGCTCAATATGATAGTGATGGTGATGTGTTGACTGTTATTGATAGTCTGACCAAGATTATGGACAGGTGGATCTTGGACTCTAAATTCTCTTACCATATTTGTCCCAACAGGAACTGGTTCCAGGATTACGAGATGACTCAAGGTGGAGTAGTTCTGATGATTAATGATGTCGCATGCAAAGTTGTTGGAATTGGGGCAGTGAAGGTGAAGATGTATGATGGTGTGGTTAGAACACTATCAAATGTTTGACATGTCCCTAAGATGACCAAGAACTTGATTTCATTGAGTTCTTTGGATTGTAATGGATATCGTTGTGTGATTGAAGATGGCACAATGAGGATTACTAGAGGGGCTCTTTTTACAATGAAAGCCAAGAGGATCGGGACACTGTATGAGCTTGTTGGTTCCACTATTGAGGGAGAAGCTGCAATAACATCATCAAGTATGTTTGACTCGGATGTTACTAGACTTGGGCATATGCGACTTGGACACATGAGTGTCAAAGGCTTGACTGAAATCTCCAAGAGATGGTTATTGGATGGGAAGAGTACAGGTACTATAGATTTACATGAGCATTGTGTGTTTGGCAAGTAGAAGCGGGTTAGTTTTTCAAAGGCTACACATAGTACAAAGGGGCCTTTAGATTATGTTCACTCTAATTTGTGGGGTCCTACAAGTGTGGTTTCCAAGGGTGGTTTGCGATACCTACTAACATTTATTGATGACTTCTCTAGGAAGGTATGGACTTATTTTATTAAAAATAATAATGATGTCTTTGAAGTTTTCAATTGTTGGAAGAATTTAATAGAGAAGAAGACTGGGAGATAAGTGAGGTGTCTTAGGATAGATAATGGCCTTGAATTTGTGGAGCATAGTTTCACTGAGTATTGTGAGGACCATGATATTTCTAGGCATCACACTTGTATTGGAAGACCACAACAGAATGGGGTTATTGAGAGGATGAATAAGACCCTATTAGAGAAGGCTCGATATATGTTGTCACAAGCTGATTAGGTAAGGAGTTTTGGGATGAGGCAATTCACATGGAGACATTCTTGGTGAACAGGTCACCTACTCGTTCCATTGATTTGAAAACACCTGATGAGGTATGATCTGGCAAATTAGCTAATTATTTTAATTTGTATATTTTTGGATGTCCTGCCTATGCTTATGTGAATGATGGGAAGATCGAGCCTAGAGCCAAAAATTGCATCTTTCTTGGCTATACATTCGGTGTGAAGGGGTACAGGTTATAGGACCCAACTACATCCAAGTTTTTGATTAGTAGGGATGTTACCTTCAATGAGTCTGTATTCCTCCAAAAGGCTGAGTCTTCTTCTGATAGATTGTCTAAAGAGGTGGATCAGGAGAATTTGTATGGTGTTACGGATAAGGTAGAGGTAGAGGTTGATTTGGATCAGTTAGACTCTTCTATTATGAGACCCACTATTCCTAAAGTGGGTGGATCTAGGCAGCAGGTAGAGCAAAGGGGCATTGCTCCAGGTAGACCACGGAGGGTTGTGAAGCCTCCTGTGAGGTATGTCTTTGAGGAGTTAGCAAGTTATGCTTTGGCTAGTGCTAAGACTGTAGTTGATGTACAGGAGCTAGTGTCATACTCAGATGCCATTGTTAGTGTTGATTATGCTTAGTGGTGTGCTGCTATGGAGGAGGAGATGCAATCTCTATGGAAGAATCATACATGGGAACTTGTGAAGGCACCTAGGAAGAAGAAAATAGTTGATTGCAAGTGGGTGTACAAGTTTAAACAGGAAATTCAAGGTGTTGAGGGACCGAGGTACAAGGCTCGTTTAGTTGCATGCGAGTTCTGTCAGATACCTGGTGTAGACTATAATGAGGCATTTCCCCTATTTTCAGGCATACTTCTATTCATACTTTGCTTGGGCTTGTTGCTATGTAGGATATGGGGCTTGAGCAATTGGATGTTAAAACAGCTTTTCTGCATGGTGAGCTCGAGGAGGAGATTTATATGTGCCAACCAAATGACTTTGTTGGCAAGCAAGATCATGTGTGCTTATTGAAGAAGTCACTATATGGTCTAAAGTAGTCACCTAGACAATGGTACAAGAGGTTTTATTAGTTTATGATTGAGCATGGGTTCTCCAGGAGTGATTACGATGGATGTGTATACTTAAAGTAGGTTGGTGATGGTTCTCTAATATATCTTTTGTTGTATGTCAATGACATACTTGTTGCAGAAAAAGATCTATCTAAAGTTAACAAGGTGAAAACAATGCTGAAGACTGAGTTTGAGATGAAGGATATGGGAGCTGCAAAGAAGATCCTTAGTATGGAGGTCATTCGAGACTACAGGCATAAGCGTCTTTACTTGTCACAAG
The DNA here is from genome assembly GCA_039764185.1 of Tamarix austromongolica. Classification (NCBI taxonomy): domain Eukaryota; kingdom Viridiplantae; phylum Streptophyta; class Magnoliopsida; order Caryophyllales; family Tamaricaceae; genus Tamarix; species Tamarix austromongolica. Next base: position 83,679,693 of record CM077818.1, on the reverse strand, counting down.
AGTAGTATGTGAACAAGGTGTTGGAAAGGATTCATATGATTGATGCCAAGCCAGTTATTACTCCCTTGGATGCTCACTTCATATTTTCTTCTTTGAATTCACCCAAATCTAAAGATGAGGAGGAGTTTATGGCTACAGTTCCCTACTCTAATGTTGTAGGATGCATGATGTATACTATGGTTTGTACTAGGTCAGATATTGATCAATTCGTGCGTGTTGTGAGTAGATATATGGCGAATCTTAGGAAGGTTCATTAGCAAGTAGTAAAGTGGATTTTGAGATACTTGAAGGGTACTACATCATCTTTTTTGGAGTATGGGAGGTCAACTGATACGTTGACTAGGTTCATTGACTCTGATTATGGTGGAGATCTTGATAATAGGAGATCCACTGGAGGTTATGTGTTTTGTCTTGGTAGTTTGAAAATTAGCTGGATACTTCATGACTTGGTGGTTTCGTTCGTAAGGTTGGATTTGGTTATGGTGTTCCCATTGTTAGTAGTGATAGTCAAAGTGCTATTTGTTTGACAAAGAATCAAAATTCTTTCCATCGTCAGACGAAGTACATTGATATTAACTACCACTTCATCCGAGGTACTATTTTTGTAGGCAAGGTTATATTGGAGAAGGAGACTACTACTGAGAATACAGCGGATATGCTAATGAAGCCATTGTCGAAGAGCAAGTTCGAGCATTGCTCGGACTTATGGTGTTTGTGTACCTTGAGCGCCTTTTGGGGCCCAAGGGTTTTTACAGATAATCTTTTGTGTTCTTGGTGCTAACTACTTCAAATACGTCATCAAGGTGGAGAATTTTGAGCTTGTTACTCGTATTTGGTGTGTAGAATAGCATGGATTGGTGTGTGAAGTGTTTCGGAAAATTTTGGAGTAAAACTATGAGATATGTTGGAATGATGTGAAGATTTTACCTTGAATAAATTGGAATTTGGAAATGTGCTAGAGATGAAAGTTGTAGATAATTCTGTTATCTTTCCAATGAATTAAGAATCAGATTGATCGGAGGTCATTTGAAGAAGTTGTGGCCAAAATACCAAAGACTATCAAAGTTGGAAAGAAACATGGGGGGCTCGTATTCATGAAACACGATTCGTGTTTTTTCATCAAGAAAATGTGTCCTATTTTCGTGAGTGGCCGAGAGATAGAAAATAAACACGGAGGTATCATGTTTATTAACACGTTCCATGTTTTTTGGTTTTTTCGCTTCGCCTCAATTTTCGCTAATAACAGCTTTGTATAGTATAAATACCATGCGATTAGAACCCTAATTAAGAGAGCGCCGTCTTCTTCTCCTATTGAATTCTCTTATAATTCCTTGATGAATTGAGTGATTTATGTGAGGATTTATGTGATTGTCTTTATAATCACAATCACTTCACATCAATAAGATCATCTGTTTTCCCAATCTGTGTTCTTGAGTGTTCTTCTCTTCTCAATTCTTGTGTGTTCTAATTGATTCTAATTAGATCTTATTCTAAATTAGTATCAATCCACAACACCACTTATATATTCAAACTCATTATTAGTTGTTATGAAACCAAACCTAATGGCATATTAAATTGTGATTCCCTTTACATCTATAAGAACATGCCTACTCCACTTCTTACCGAATTGCATGCCCCATCAATGAAATTTGTCTGTGTTTGGGGCCAATGTTTTTTTTTTGTTCTTCTACAAATCACATTATTTACATCTCTCCTTTATGATCTATGTTGTCCTCATCAAAGGAACATCTAGCAATAAAGTTTGTAAGTGTCTGGCCCTTTATTGTTGGCTGAGGTCTATACTGGATATCATATCTAATAATCTCAATACTTACTTGATCATTCTTCTAGGTTTTTTTATCTTGTGAAGTATGGCTTAAAGGGAATTTTAATAGCCATAATGATAACATGACTTAAAATTAGGCTTCAGTTTTTGAGATGTCGTAAAAATAACATACACAACTTACTCACCCTTAGGATACATCTCCTTAGAACCTCTCAAAACTGAGCATAAATAATAAATGAGTTATTGATAGTTATCAAGGGTCATTTCTCAGATCAAAAGAGCTAAGACGACCAAATTGATAGTTGTAAAGTAAAAATATAGCATCTGTCTTAGGATTGGGGACATTAATGTTAGAATTTATGCTAATTAAGCCTTTAACACTTCAAAAGCCTTTTATGACTTAGTCATCCATTTAAAATCATTCTTAACTTTGACAATTTTGAGGAAGATAAGGATTTTATTAGCCCATTAGGATAAGAATCTATGTAGAAATACCAATTTTCTTATAAGCGTTTGTAAATCCACCATGCAAACTACTAGGTGCATGTTTTGTATAGCTAAAGTATTATTAAGATAATGTATATTCCCATGATGGAAACCATAAAAATTATAATTTTTATAGTGCCTTCAAAGATATATTTTGTTGATTTAACTTCATTTTATGTTTCCAAAGGATCTAGAATATAATATCCAGAGTTATCACCTAATCTACCTTTTACTTAATTTTGACTATTATTGTAACACCCTCAAAATTTATAGTTAAAATTTTTGTTTAACAAACAAATACAAGCACAGGGGATGCTACTTTCGTGATTAGTACAAGCCTGACCCCTCGGCCAGTCTCGTACTCACCACAAGGCTAAGAAAAGTTATCACCAAATATCAGTCAAACTTAAGACAAGGATTCATAAAAAATTAAAATATTCATAACATGGAAATTAGGGTGCGTATTAAAAAGTTATACAACCCAATAAAGTGCGTAATCAAGGTTCTCAAAAGGGATAAAATGTACAGTATGATAAAATGAAACCAAAATAAAATAATACATAGGTAAACTAATAGTAAAAGATAATCGAGTTAATGTCGCTTTTGGTCCCCAAGCCAAGTCCAAAGATCAACTCTCAGCACCACCGAATGCCTCACAAGTATTATACGCATCGAAGATAGCATCTCCTACATGCACAAACTCAATAGGGTTATTTGCTCATTGGGAATGAACAACACCCGTGAAACGGGTGGTCAGTATGCTACATATTGAGTAAGGTAACTATGCAGCTAAGGCCAAACATGGAAATGCATAGAATACAAGCAGGATCATATAGACAACATACAAGTAATATAGATAATAGAGATCATGTTATAGACTGGTTAAACTTATTCTTTAGAACTCTGGTCAATATACTCATTCCACGCCATGCTTATTATCAATCCATATGAGTATAGAAACCCCACTATTATAGCCAGTGAACCAGAAATACACCTAGGCTAGAATGCACCTAGCCACTATTATTTGTCGATGGAATGGTCTCCAAGGCACAAGGCATCTGGCTACTAATATTTGCTGGTGGATTAGTCTAGCCCCGACTCTTATGGTATTTCACTGTAAGTAGATAGTATCTTTAAATGGCTTAACATCATTAAGTTTGGTTTGTTGAGTACGGAATTACCCAATATTATAGTCAATCGACCGGAAACATGTAGTGCAGAACACTCTTGGGCACTATTATTTATCGGTGGATCGGTCTCTAAGGCACCTCGGCTCCTAGCCACTATTATTCACTGGTGGACTGGTTTGGGCTCAGCTCAATAATCTTCCTCTTTAAATGGTTAGTATCTTATTTAATAAATATTTTCACCCTTGTCATGCATGTCATAATATATCTACTCCTATTCTCCCAAGAGGGCTCGTTCTATATCTTGGGACTTCTACACCTCCTAACACACCAACATCTTTTCCCTCTTCTTCTTAATCCCATAAATACCCAACTCCTAAGTGTGTGGGTCAAGGCCCACTTCCTTATGCCATCTAATGTCAAATTCACTATCACCCCCTATGGTTTTCCCTAAAAACCCTAATTAGGCCTACATGGCCCATCCTTCCTCTGTCTCACACAACTAAATCTCCTTTACCACCTAACACATCACCTCACTTAGATTTAGCCTCAAGCATTCCACTTTACTTCCCATTTACACATGTGACCATGAACCCTAGTTGGCCACTCAAAACTTAGCACCTTTCTTTTCCATGTATCACCTCTTCATTACTCACCTACCATCTTCTCTTCCCTATGACACCCACACTCACCCTCCATGTGATGCTCTTCACTCTTGCCCCATATTCCACTCCCCTCCATTATTTTTTACTTCCACAATCTCCTCCATTTAGGGTTTTCCTCCCAAACCCTAGCCAAGTTCCCTATACGTCCTTATACCAACCTACGTACTATTTTTCACCCAAGGACTCCAATCACCCCAACAACTCTTCACTTACCTTACTTACAACCCAAGGCAACTTTCCCCATGTAAGGATCATCCCCATGCAAACTCTATCCATCCCATGAAAACCTTAGACTTATCCATGCAAGATTTACCCCACTATCTTATTTTGTCCATATTTCCCTTTTGTTTGTCCCCTCATGGATCATGAGATAATTAGGTCATTCTCACATCCCTTTTGTCAACTCACTTTTCCTTTTTCCCTTTTCATCATTTCACCCCATATCATATTATTAAAACATTCTGTCATGGATATCTTAGAGGGTCACATCATATAACACCACAACCACAACATATATATCATTATAGACATACCATAAGGAAGTCATATAAGCATACCTTAACTCCGAGTTGCACTATAAGTAAACAGTCATAATAATATAAGGTACACCAACATAAAATAACACATGGAATACAAGGCACATAACATGTATATTTGGTCTTAACTACATCCTTACCTAATACTACACAGAGCTTGGAGCACACTTCTATGCCTCCTTAGGGGTTTGACTTAATTCACTTATAAGAGGGAGATACTAAGGGTTAACTTCCCCCTTACCAAAATTACCATTATTTCCTACCTTACTCTTATCATAGCCTAATATTAGGGCTAATAATAATATTACTTTTATGAGTAAAAGTGGGTTTATTATTCTTAAAGTAGTTAATCATGCTACTACTAGTCAAAATAGGCCTTATTAATTATATTGGTTCATGTTAAAGTTTTATTAGCAATATTTATATTACTAAATATAATAGCTTTAGTAGTAGTAGTAGTAATAGTAGTAATAGTAGTAGTAGTAGTAGTAGTAGTAGTAGTAGTAGTAGTAGTAGTAGTAGTAGTAGTAGTAGTAGTAGTAATAGTAATAGTAGTAGTAGTAGTAGTACTATAATAGTGACAATAATGATACTAATGATGATGATGATGATGATAATAATAATAATAATAATAATAATAATAGTAATAATAATAATAATAATGCTAGTAGTGATAGTAATATTAATAATATAGGTAATATTAACAATAATGATAAAATAATAATAATAATAATAATAATAATAGTTCAAATCTTAAGAACGATAATAATAAGGGTCCTAATAATCGTAATAATAGTAACATTAGTACTAATGGGGCCAAGGTTAATAATAATAATAATAATAATAATAATAATAGTAACAGTAATAATTATGATAACAATAATAATAATAATAATAATAATAACAATCATAATAATAATAATAATAATGGTTCAAATATTAGTAATAATAATTATAGTAATAATATGCCGAAGTTAGTATTAATGAAGAAGATGATGATGATATTAACACAAATAAAATAATTAACAACTCAATAAATTATTTTTAGAGCTTAGGGAGGCTAGGGCACAACCTAGGGATGGTGGTGACCAGGCGGTGCCAGCAGTAGTAGAGGAGAAGAGAAGTTGAAAAGGTGGGTTTCTAGGCTAGAAGAGGGGGAGTGAGAGGGTGGTTGTGGTGGTTGTGGATGCTCTGGGTTGAAAGGGTTGGAATGGTGGTGGTGGCGCATCCAAAGGGGCAGCACCGGTGACGGTTGGTGTGGTGACTGAAGGTGGTGGAGGGGAGGAAGGGAGAAGGAGAGGGAGGCAAGAGGGAAAGGAAGGTAGGGGAGGTAGAGGAGGCTTAGGTGGGTGTTTTGAAAGGTGGGAAGAGTGGTGGCTATGGCGGGAGAGGTAGCGCACTGCGGTGAGGGGTGTAAAGTGGAAAATTGAGGGGCCAACTTTGCATGTGGTGGTGGCTCTCGCAGGGAGACTTAGAGGTGGTGGGAGGTTTAGTTCGGGCGGCAGCGATGGGTGACGATGGCAGTGGAGGCATCTGCATAAGCGATTGCATAAAGGAGGCAGATTTCTAGGCAACAACAAGGGAGCTCAATTAAGGGTAAATTATGGGGTATTTTTAGGTAAATGAGGGTGGAAATGACGGAGGCAGAAGAGGACAAGAGGGGCAGGTATGGTAGGATCACTAAGTGGTGGTGGCAGGCCGGTATAGGTCTATAAATGGTAGGGGTAGGTTTGGTCAGGGGAGAAGAAAAGGAAAGGGAGGGGCATGCGTGATGGGGAGAAGTGGGGTTGGTTGGGTTGAAAAAGGAAAGGAAAACGATGAGGAGAAAGGAGGAAGGTAGGCTAGTCGGCGTATGGTGGCAGAGGAGGGGGATGGTGGTGGTAGGGTTGTAGGTTCACGTGGGAGAGGAGCAAGGGAAGAAGAAGAAGAAGGGCAACACGGGCTAGGCCACACTGAAGGAAGAAGGGGGTTCTAGGCTGTGAGGGGTTGGCCTAGTTCTAGGGAAGAAGGGGAAAAAGAAAAAGGGAAAAAGGAAAAAGGAAAAAATAGGTGGGTTGAGGTATTTTGAATATTTTGGTATTTTTAAATATTTAAAATAATAATATTTAGTAAAATAATAATTAAATTTCCTTTTTAGATTAATTTGAGATATTTTGAATAATTTTTTCTAAATTCCATTTTAATTAGAAAAACACCCATATTTTTCCTAATTAAATTATTTATTATTTTCCTCTTGATTTTGCCTTAAATATTCCCCCTAATTTTAAAAAAATAATTTTATTAATTAATTTCCCTAATAAATTCCTATTTTAACATAATTTCTTAAATTAGAGTTTTTGGGTATTTCAATTATATCGTCAATGTATGCCTCTACTTTGTTCCCAATTTTAAATTCAAATTAAAAGAGTGTATGGATACTCTAAAGGGGGTTAAATAGAATATTTATACTAAATACAAAATTTAAAGAAGTAAGTAGATAATTTTACAAACAATAAGCACGTGATTTATAGTAGTTTAAGAAACTTTAGAAAGTTTCTCTACATCTACTACCAAAAGGCAAAGCCTTTTTAGATTTGAATATATCTTTGATGATGATCACTCCTCCCTTGGTTTGTGAGCCTACTATCTCAATGACCATAAAGGATATGATTTATACTTTACCTAGTTATCCTCTCTAGGTTTATGAGATTACAATCTCAATTACCTTTCTCAGGAATGCTGGACAATACACCACACTTCACTTGTATTTGAGATGATGAGTTTTAATGAATACAATATGATTCTTCATTAGAGGAAGTATGAAAGTGAATAATCTCTATTAAAGATTATAATTTATCTAGATAGATAAATAGGAATTACAAGTTTATGAGCACTTTAGCTAAATGTGAAGAGCAAGTTGAGAACTATAGATGTTTGATTTTGATTTAAAAGTGTAAAATCAAAACTCTGTTTTGTTGGAGTAAATTATAAAAGTAATTTGCTTAGAGGAATGTATAGAGATACCCTTATTGAAATATTCAAGCACAAAAACTCTTATTTACATGTTAAGAAAGTTAGAAGGAATTGGAGGTAGTCATTATGTCTAAAAAGGCTCCAATGGTTGAATTGCAAAGGGTAGATTTTTGCCAAGAGCATATCTTTAGTCTACCACCAAAGATCCTTTGATTGATCTCTCAAGGGTATTCGATCATCTACTTGTTATTCAGATCTCGTCGGCCTCTTAGCTTGTTGAACTCTTCATTATGCTTATATTTTCCTTGTTACCAGTTCAATGGGACGCTATTAGCCCTCATCCACCGACCGTTCGTGAGGAAAAGGTATATAAAATTTGACCTTTAAAGAGTTTAGTATTTTAGAAAAAAATTCAAGCTATTTAAAATTATATTGAGTTTTAGCTCAAACAAATAGTGATTGTGTAGAAATTATTTCAAACTTATTTTTGAAAATCAAACACATCATTTATTATTTTACTCATGGTTATATATTTGAAAAGATTTGTTGAAAGATTTTGTTGTTGTATAAAAAAAGTGTAAGGTAATTCAAAATACTTTTGAAACTTGTTTAAAAGAGAGTAAAATTATTGATGCTAAAAGGTTAACATGTAAATCACATGTATATAGGACATAAATAATTTCCACCCTAAATATTCAAAGTCTTCATAGAATTTTCTTGTAGGTCTTCTCTTGTGCTTTGTAAATTTGATTGCTCTTTTAACCTTTTCAATTTGAGAGATAGTTTTAATAAATATTATCATCTTCATTTGAAAGATATAGTAATTGCACACTTAGACAGAGAAGTTAAACATTCAAGCAAGTTTGTTATCATCAAAATAAAGTTTAAGATATTAATTGACCTAGAAGGTCAACAATCTCCCCATTTTTTATTATGACAAACAAAAAGATGCTAATATTATGAGAGATAATGTATAAGGATATGAAAGTGAAAAATAATATATTTTATTGAATCATATAGACCATAATATTTTACAAAAAAAACACACAAGTATCATATAAACGGTAATATACTGATAAAGCAAGTCAGTACATAGCGTATTTTCACCATTTCTCCACCTTTTGGCATCAAAAAAAGGAAAGGTCTTCAAAAAATAATATCTCCAATCAAAGTTAAGTGTATAAGAAAGTAAGTGCATGTGGAGTGAAACTCTCCCCAAGAAATGCAAATTTTTTTACACTTAAAGCACATGGAGATTGGTCATACTCAATATTATCAATGAATAGAATAAGTGAAACAAATATGACATATCTCCCCCTTAGGCTATGCTTAGGGTAATAATACAAGTGAGAAAATAAAAGAATTATGCTACCTCTAAGGGTTTACATGTATCAATAATAAGATCAAGATAACTATATGGTCACTTAAGATATCATTATCTCAAACAACATGTGTAGTGGAATAAAAGATATAAGTATCAAGATTCATGCAAATAACTTAGATATGATAACACTAAATCATAAGAGATTTCATAATTATGATATTTATAAAAATAAGGCACGGATGTTTCAACGAGTCATAAAAATACTCAATTAATAGAAATGATATGAAAATGAATTTCAGAGTTGCATAAATCTAACTAAGCCGATAAAAAAAGAAGGTGAGTGTGGTAAGGATAATGTGAATATATAAGAGTGTTCTTCAAAATGACCAAATATCAACTTGGGAGTGCAATGATAATTTTATCTTGAAAGTCATGACACAATGCCTAATCATATGTTTTCCTTTTATATGGTGTATAAATAACACAAGGAAAAGATAAAATGGGATGAATGATTCATTCAATGAGCCACTTGTCAATAATATGATAAATTAGATATCAAGAAAAGAACATCAATGAAATGCAATAATATCACTCATTTGTACTAATTAGTACATCTAAGCATAATGAGGATAGTTTTTAACATAATTTAGAAAGATGACAATGATCGTGTATATGAAATATCAAAAGTGAATCTAGAAATGGAGTCATGTGATCAATCAATTTAGAGATGCATTGATCAACCTAGATAGTAAATATAAAAGTGTTTGTGTGGCTAAGGTGTGTACAAAATTGTGCAGGTAAAATGTCAAATTATAATGAATTTAAGAGTGGTGGTTTAAGATATCATCATACAGGGGCATAACATCACTCAAGAGTCAATAACATGAGAAAACGCTAGGACATAAATCATAAAATCATTGGTCATCCTCAATGGACTTGCCAAGGAGTTGTACAAACTTAAGCACCATAAATTATGTGAAATGAATATCATAGTTGCAATTATACACCCAAGCAACATATGAGAAATTTAGTGTTGCATTTGATTATGTGAAATCAAGAGTAAAGTAAGCAAATTTAGGTCACATATTATTTTGCATAAATCTACTCAAGTAAGGAAAAGTCTAAACTCCTTATTATGCCCATATTATATTGATTGTTTCTCTTTTATAGTAATGAACACATAGGAAGTATACAAGAAGAGAAATAAGATAACTCTTACACACTAAAACTAAATTGCCAAAAATATCGTGAATTGGTGAACATGACAATTGTATCAATGGAAAAACATAAAATTTTATCCTTATGTATCAAATATGAATAGTTAGTCATAAAAATAAGACTTTTTAAATGCATGCATGTAAAGCAAACAAAGAAAACACGTCCTAACCACATTCTATTTCATGATATATCTATGAGCGGTATGCAATATCAAGTTATTAAAATTAAGCATCAGCATTTGTACTTCAATGGCAATTAACTTATAAGCATTAATTACAAATTCATTTGAGAATTGATTCTCAATGTATAATCAAGAAGGAGAAGAAGGGAGAATATGTGTACATCAAGAAAGTAGTTTCCTAACAAATGTCACTTGTTGTATTTTAATTTTTTAAAGAAAACATGGAAGTTGATAAAAGATCTCAACTTTTAGTAATAGTGTCATGTATGTTCATAGAGAATATAAAACTTTTTTAATCATTTGTGAGCATAAAAAAGCATGTATAGTCAAGTAAGAATGAAAGTGAAGGCATGTAAGAGCATATATATTATGATAAACATGCTTAAAAAAGGTTTAAACTTTCAAACTCAATTTTTGTGAGGTACAATTGCTTAAAAGAGATAAAAAGTAGAAGTATCTAGGTCTTCAACTTTTCTCAATTTATGCATGGAATATGACTCATATCAAATAGCTAATTATGATATATAAATATATACTTCACATTATCACAAGAGATAATAAGTGTAAGGTTTGTGATAATTCAAGGCATATCACTTATAAAGAGATGAAGTTGTGTGAAAAACTTAAAATTATTAGCAGCAACACCCATATCTCATATTATCAAGGTAGTATAGATATACACACATGTTATTAGATATATTAGAAAATAAGGTGAGATAGGTGAAATGAAAGTTCATGAACTATTTGGCTCAAGTAGTCAAGTGATCTGTTTAATAAATGTAATGGAGCATCATATCCTAATTATTCTTATCTATTACAATTATCAATGTATGATAGGAAAAAAAAAGCTTAAGCATTATCCACAATGATCTACAAATAGATCGACAAGAGTGGTGCACCAAATAATGAGAGTAGTTAGCACAACCATAATATCTTGATCAGAGAAGGAAGAAAAAAATGCCCAAGATGCAAAAATTAGGTATAATATATATATATATCGGTGAGTTCAAAATGAAGTGTCACAGTGATAGATCCACAAGATGAGGATCTTATACGACGTAGTATTGAGATGTGACCACATCTAAGTCATCATCATTATCTAAACCAAGAACCTCAGTAGATACATCATAAACATCATCTACCATGGGAGTGGAGACCTCGACATGCTCTCCTCTAGATAAGATTGACCATGATCAATATCCTCCATAAATGCATTTGAGTTAATTAGCTAAGTCCTTTATATTGAGTCCACATCCTAATGATGATCTATATGACGTGAGGAACTAGGAGAGTCATGGTCATCATAAGATAAATCCCATGTACTCAAAAAATATGATCCATCTACCTCTCTTGAATGCCAAGTATAGAGCATAACTATGATAAATATCCATCCACAATCCTAGCACGAGTGATCATCCATCTCTTTATACAACCAATCATCTAAACTACTGTATGCTCGAAGGGTGACATTTGTGAAAATAAAAAGTAGGTAATGATTTGTAAGATAATAGATGAATTATATTTCACAAATGCATGATTTTTGTACTTGATTTGTGGAAGAAATATGTTGACCCAAAGTTGGAAGAACTTTGAAGTTGTGAACATTAATAATGCATGCATAGGTTTTGATCTTCTCTAAGAAAAAAGTAATTCTAAAAAGAAAACACTAATTTCTCTATAGAATAACTACTAAACTCACTCAAGATTAACCTCACTTGAAGAGAAAAGTATGAAGATCGAACTACAAAGAGTTTTGACTCAATTATTTCATTTCATTTAATTTAATTAATTGATCTCCTCCACCACCGAATATACAAGTACACACACACACACATTTGAGGTTGATCTTAACATCCATTAATTAAGCCCACATCAACTAGCCTAATTAATAAATAGTTAAATTAACACATGTCTAGATGGTATATATAATGTGTTATAATTACAATGATAAGATATTACAAATTTTACATAAAATATCAAAGCTACATAAAATATAATCATAATAATACATTGCATAATCATGTAATCAAGCTTCATGGTTTGTAGCTTTATATTCCATGCAACTTTTTAACCCTTGCATTTTCATTATATTATACACTAAATATCATTAGTTATGTCTTCTTCTTGCAAAAATATGTAATACCTACAAGAATCACTTAATGATATATTATTAGGGTTATTATGAAGGTGTTCAAGATTTTCAAGAGAAATTGGTGAAGTCTCCTAATATGCTCTCTTTTGCCCTTCAACGTGAGAATAATGAGATGGAGATGCTCCTTTATCATTCTCCCCTTTTAAAGAAGAGTTGGTTACCAAAATTAGCATCATTATAATAAGGAGATAAATCGTCAACGTTGAAAGTCTTAGAAACTCCTCCATAGGATTTTAGTAATTCTAAATCTACTTCATAAGCATTATTTCCAAATTTTCTTAAAATTTTAAAAGTCCATCTTCTCTTAGAATTAGTTTATTTTTTCTAAATTTTGGAAATATTTCTTTTCTTAAGTGTAGTGATACCAAGTCTTTTAGTGAAATTTTTGTGTAATTCTATTTTCTATTCACTTGGTTTTGGTATTTAGCCTTAGATTTCTCAATATTACTCTTTATTTGCTCATGAATTTTCTTAAAGAATTTAATTATTCCTTTAACATCATAGTTCTTAATATCACCTTTCTTTAATGACAACCTATAGACATGTAAATAAGGATTAACTATATAAAAACTTCAAATGGACTTGATTAAGTTGTGCTAGAAGTACTCCTATTTTATGCAAATTCAGCATGTGTAAGTTTTATATCTCAATCCTTTATACTCTTATTAACTGATTCTTATAGTAAATTTCCCAAGGTTCTATTAGTCACTTCAGTTTGGCCATCCATTTATGGATGATGAGATATAATAAACAATGACTTAGTACATAACATATGCCAAAGTGTCTTCCAAAAGTAACTCAAAAGCTTCACATCTCTATCCAACATTATACCTTTGGGAATACCATGTAAACTTACTATTTCCTTAAAATATAAATATGCCACATGAGTTGCTTCATTTATTTTATTACAAGGAATAAAATATGTAATTTTAGAAAATTTATCTATCACTATCATAATAGAATCCTTTCCCCTTTGTATTCTTAGTGAGTCTAAGTTAAAGTCCATACTAGCACCCTTCCATGATTGACTAGGAACTAATAAAGGAGTATACATACCTTGAAGAATTTTTTACTCTTTTGATAAGTTAAACATCTCTCAATAATAACCTGTATTAATTTTATCATTTATGGCTTGTAGAAATTTTAATGTAATATTTTCATAGTTTTATGGGCACCAAATGACCAGCTATACCTCCCTCATGTACTTCCTTAACAAGTACATATTGCTCTCTTGCATGCATTGCCTTTCCTTTCCCTTCCCCCTTACACACTCTCCTACTCTATTGTATGCCTCCCTCGCATTTCCCTTTCCTACCTATATCCACCCTCATGCATGCCTTTCTCCTTCCCTACACCATACCTATCCTATCTATCTCCCTAACTCCCCTAAACCCTCACCTCTACATATACATGCATACACACATCCTCCTCTCCTCTAATATTTGCCCTAGATACTTGAGCCTTGCTATCCCTTTTCTTCCCATTTCCTTTCTCTTCTCCTTGCACTACCCATCAGGCCAAACACTCCCTCCCTCATAGCACCACCACTACACCGTCACACCCTTGAACCTTGCCTACCTTTCTTCTTCCTTCTCTTTTCCTTTATATTCTACCTCTACCTAGTTGTGCCTCATGACTAGCTTCCCCTACCTATTTTTTTCTTCTCCATTCACCACTAGTCCACATAACCACACACCTTCAACCCCTAGCACCACCATCTCAAGACGCTACACTTTTCCTCCCTCATGCACCATCCATCAAACTCCCCAACCATCACCACCATCACCTAGCCATCTTTTACTCCTCTATCATGCATTTTCTCGTCCCTTCTTCTCCCTTCCTTTCCCCTCTCTCTCCTACCTTAGGTTTCCTCTTCCCTTACGACCACTAAAGCCATCGCACCACTAGTACACAACTTATCTTGGCCTCCCTTGCCAGCACTAGCCAACCTCGTTGTCACCACCCCCAATCATCACCTCCACTTGTCTAGCAAATCCCCTAAGCCTTTTGCCTTAGCCCACTCACACTACATAAGCACCATGAGTTTTCATTTAGAACTTTTACCCATTTTAATGTAAGGAAAATTTTGGTAATTTACTATTTAATAAATATTTTTAATAAAATTTATTATTTTACTAATTAAATATTAATATGGTAATTGCGATATTATTTGTAGGTACAAAATTTTGATTAGCGGAGGCTAATAATTTTTAGTAGGTTACCCACAAATTTGTACTTTAAGTTGAAATAAAGTAATTTTTATTCTATACTAAAATTCTTAGATATAGCATGATAACACATTTAGATTTTGATTTATAAACCATGTATTAAGTACATTCATTACATTGTGATTATTTCTTTAATAATGATAGTATGGGATTTGATAAAATAACCCATGTTAAGTTGTGAATATTATTACATGTACAAAATGTATATTAAAATGGTTTAAATGATGGGAATAAATTATATATATCACGTGTGTCCAATATGATAGGTGGAACATGGCTAGATGTATTTTTAATATAAATATTATTATCATGTACCCTATGGAGCATTTTATGATATTTAACTTGATAAAAATGCTTAATATGACTAAATTATTGCTTAGTATAGAGATGAGTGATTTGAAATTTTAGAAACACATGTTTCAACATAATAATAATAATAATAATAATAATAATTATTATTATTATTATTATTATTATTATTATATGTCCTAGGATATTTTAGTTATTTTACGTGTATCATGATAATTATTCTTATAAGCATGCCTAATATGTATCATTTAATTTTGATCATGTGAAAATGTGGTTTGATGATATAGAACGCATGTTAGGGTTTTACTTGCAAAATCATGTATAAGGGTAAAATGATCATTTAACATATATGATAATTTATTTACATGTTAAATGATTTTATCTTGTTTTAGTATTTTCTTGGCTAGTTAATAAATAAAATGGAATTAGTCGTTAAAATGTATGATAATGTGGATATTTTGGTTGCAAGGGAATTTTGATCATTTTTGGATAAAAGTGTCTAAGTATGAATAATTGAGTTTAGGATGGTCTTGGTATATTTTTAATGATAGAACGTAGTATTGACATTGATTATGGTTGTCTCAAATATTTGGAAATGAGTTAAAATAGTTAAGTACAAAAACTGGATCTATGTGATTTTTTGGTGACCTTAATAAAATACTAATACTTAAAGTGAGATTGGAAATGGTGGATCTTAGGAATCACTACCCTAAAGACATGGTTTAACCTACAGTTGATTATGGATTTTGATGGTGTACCTTAGTGCCACATCCATGCTTTATATATTACTCTAATTAGCTCTAAGGACCTGATAGATGGTATGCATACTTATGGATTAGGTTTCCTTATTAATAGGATATTGTGTTAATTTCACATGCCAGTATGACTAGGGTACTTTAGTGTCATTGGGTTGATAGTTGATAGAATAATGTGTTGCCTTGGTGTACTAGTATGACAAGAGTACCTTAGTATCTCTAAGTTTAATGTGATCATTTCTTGAGTAAATATAAATGAAAATGAATATTATTAGATTGAAATAGTTATCAGATTAGTCATTAGTAGCCCTCTTGCCTACTTGTGGATCAGTAGTAGCCTTCGTACCTATTTGTAGGTCGGTAGTAGCCTTCGTACCTACCTGTGTATCGGTATTAGCCTTTATACCTACTTGTGTTCAATGGTAGCCATCATGCCTACCTGTGGTGTAGTAGTATCCTTTGTGCTATCTATGTTTTGATAGAAACCTTTATGCATACCTGTGGTTCGGTAGTAGCCTTTGAGCCCTACTTGTGATGTTGTAGATTTTATTGGTTTTATGCCTTTGAGATGTACTTGTGGTATTATGAATATTATTTATTTGATATTGAGACATAAGGTATATTGTGACGGTTATTGTTATTGTGTTGAGAATGATTCTAATAATTATTTCAGACAACATCCCTTGTATGTTTGGTTGGTAAGTTTTGTTATGCGACATATGAATAAGTATGAGCAATATATAGCTTTTTTATTATTGCATATCTGATATGATTATTGTATTTTTTATATGAATATTTTAATTTTTATCCCATGCATTGTTGTGATGCCCTTTATGTGATCTATATGCGCTTTTCATATTAGTTTTTTATAATGACTTACTCAGTATTATTATACCAAAGGCTTCATTTCATGGGCCCCTACTTATTCAATGGGTAGTGGCCTTTCCAGGTTAGCTTATGAGATCAGTTGAAGGCTAATGCTTGGATTAAAAGTAGGGTTATCCAGTGTTTTTCTTGGTATCTTTTGATCCGGATGATTGTGTACTCTTATATTATTTTATATTTCCTTTCACTAAATTTTATAATCATTAGCTATTCATTTTATTTGAAATGATGTTAATTTGTTTTGATTCTCTTTAATCTAATTTTCATAATTATGTTATCAATTTAAATGAAATAACATTTTTATCCTTAACACTTAGTATGAGAATGGTAGAAGGAACCAAATTTATACCAAGTATGGTAGTAGCACCCCATGTTTTTCTATTTTAGCTTCTGTAATTAATTATTGAAACAAATTTCTTTGATTCATAAATTTGGGGGTGTTAAAATGGGGATGGCATGGAGTTCGGGGTTTGGAGAGAAAAGAGAAAGAAGGAGTTGTTGCATATAAAAAGAGAAAACAAGTAACAGGGGTAGTTGGGGGAGTGTTGCATGAGAAGGGAGAATGCCGGGGTTGGAGTGTTAGATTAGGATTAATTTTGTTGTTTTGGGGGTCTCCTATTGATGAAATCAAGATAGAAAAAATTATTGGTGAAGAGAGGGTAAATAAAAAGGAAAAAGGAGAAAAATAGTTAGGATAAAATATTTAAAAAAAAAGAGATAAGGGTCACAACTTAAAGGTTAAAAAACAATTAAGCTAGTGTTTAGGGTTAAGTTCTAAAAAAAAAATTTTAACACTAAAAAAAATGTTATAAAATTTTAGGATGTTACAAATACCCCTTACTTAAATACTTTATAAACTAAGAAACTCCTTATTTTAAACTAAAAAAGAAGAAAAACTCTTTAGTAATTTCTTATTCCCATATACTAATTTTTTTTACAAATTTATTCCCATTATATGCCAAACATGGGAATAAAAATAGATAAACAAATTCTCAATCATCTATTCCCATTCCCATCCTCTAATTCCCATTTACCAAACAAACCATTAAATTTTGTTAATTGATTTAGCTGAGTTGTTTCATTTATGTTTTTTCTATGGGTCCCAAATCATTCTAGTAGTTTATGGAACCAATTAAATGGTCCTTTAGGACATTGTGTGATATTTTTAGGGTTCGACCCATATGGTTTGACCTAGGTTTAACCTTATTTTTTAATTTTAAATTATGATCTTAGCCTTAAATAATTGAATTTAAGGAAATATTTAAAAGTGGTTAATTGTGTGACTTGAATGCTTTGTGAGATTTGTTTGGCTTATGCTTGGTGTTATCGCCTAAACACCTATTTAGATTGGCTTAGATGCCTTAATTTGTGTGTTGGTGTTATCACCTTAGACACTAAATTTTTACAATAATTAGCTTTATATTGTGTCTTGTGTTATTACTTGTAGAATATTGATATGGAATAAGAATTTGTTTGGGCCTAAATTCTACAACTCTTAGAGTAGCTAGCTAAGTTTAGTGGATGGGTCACTTTTGTGATTTTCATTTTTTCACTCAGTATCTTTCTTTCTCTACAAGTTTGTGGTATGTAGAGGATATGCGCATATTTTAAGGGTTAGGATTAGTATAGTGGTAAACTGGCATAACTTCAGTGCCTAAGTTAGGTTGGTGTAGTATTCTAATTTGTGTTTTGTTGTGTCATTGCCTAAACACCGTATTTAAAAGGTATGAGTACCTTAGTTGTTTTATGTAATCACTATAAAATGTCCAATTGGTTACTACCATGACTTTTGTTCATGGTGGAAAATTAGGTGTAATCTTTCAAATATCTCAAGTAATTGGTTCATGTGGTCATGTATTTGAGTGATAATAATATGGTTTATCCTTATCTAAGATTCATGAGTTGCACATTATTATTTTCATTATGCCATATTATTTGTCCTCATGTATGCCATGTTTAATATGATCTCCATGTGAAACATGAGCCTTTCTATGTTATAAAATAGATTTCTTTTACTTAATATGTTTATTATATTGATATTATCTTATTATGATAACTACATATTTCTATGAATAAAGAATAATTTGTAGGGGTATGACTCTGGATTGGAGTATATCAAGGGTGGCAATGTGGGAATCTAGATGACTATTTCTTGAAGAGTTATATATTTTGTTGTAGTTGAGATTTATGTTAATAGACATAGATAAAATTCTACCCATTGCATTGTGATATTTTTATCTTTTTGGTTATTTAAACCCTTATGTCATGGTCTATGACTTACCCCAAGTATCTTACAAATGAGCCATGCGAATATGGCTCTCCCTTGTTATCTAATAGTTGCTAATGTCGATATTATGTCGCACGTATGACTCTTTGCCCCTTCTAAACATCTCTGTATGCTATTATTTTAGGATGTTATGCATAATCAACATAATGCTCAATAGAATTGTGGATTGGATGCTTGCTTTGCCAGGGGCACTAGGGCCAAAATTTATGAGCGCTTGATAAAGTGCATCGGAGCAGCTTGTTGGCCATGCCAGTCAACGAGTATTTCTTCATGTTGTTGGGTGTATATCAAGGGATTGTGGGTAACTTGTTGACTTGAGGCACATTAGGGGACGACCATCTTCGAATGAGTAAAGCCGAGGGGTTGTGCATGCTACATGGGCCCATTGATAAGGAGTATTGATGGATATGGTTTGGTGTGGGATCTAGGGCATTAAAATGAGTTATTAGGGGCCGCATGATGAGATGATCTTGGGTTTGCAAAGATAAGTTGTTGCGAGGGGGTACGATATGTTGTAACAAGTATGTTGTTTATGTGATGCTTTTTTAAGACGCCACCTGAGATGCAAGGAATCAATATTAGGACCCCTCTTTGGTGCAAACAAGAGCATTTTAGATTTTGGGTGGGGGAGATTGTCATGGTCTATGACTTGTCCCAAGCATCTTGCGAATGAGGCATATGAATAGGGGTACTCTCTTATTACCTGATGATTACTAATGTTGATATTATGTTGTAGGTGTTACTTAGTGCTCCTCCTTAACATCTCTGTGTTATTATTTTGGGATGTTGCACATATTCGACATGATACTCAAAAAGATCACATGTTGGATGCTAGCTTCTTAAAGAGCACTAGGGCCAAGATTTCTGAACACATGACACTTAGCTCTATTTTTAGTATTTTGGACCTTAGAATCATTAACATCACCTTACTTAATGTCATATCATTTGATGTTATCTTTATCATTTTATTTCTACTATTTGGGTGTTTGTTGGTTTTGTTTTGTCTTACATCAAACGTGAGTTAGATAAATGATCTCACCTTTCTTAAATTTAATGTTGTAGTATTATTATAATTATTATATTATAATAAAATTAATAATATTTATTTTAATAATAATATAATCTTATTTTTATTCTTAAAAGTAATATTATATATATATATATGATAAATAATAATGAAAATAATAATATAAAAGGAATTTAATTTAATTTATTATTAATATTATTATTAGATATAATTATTATAACTACTAATATTCTTATAAACAATATAATAAAAACATATAATTATTATAACTATTAATATTATTATACATAATATAATAATAAATATAATATTAATATTAATAATATATTTTTTATTATTGGAAATAATATTATTATTTATTATTATAATAATTTTTATGAAAATAATAATAATAATATAATTTTATTTTTCTTAATAATTTTATTATTCTTATATATAATTATTCCAAATAATAATATTCTTATAATTATTATTTTTATTGTTAGTATTATTAGAAATAATTTTCATAATTAATAATAACATTATAAATATTAGTATTACTTTCTTTATTCTATCTACATTATTAGTATAAGTATTACTCTAATAATGAATATTTCTATAGTAATAACTATTACTCTAATTTTAATTATAATATTTATTTTTGGTGTTAATAATTTATTATTATAATTAATAATTATGAAAATAATTATAATAATTACAATCAATATTAATTATAGAAATTATAAATTTTATAATTAATAATAATAATATCAAGTATATTAGTTATAATTAATAAGAATTATAGTAATTATAATAATTATGATTCAAGCTAATAATAATAATAATTTATTATTATTTATATTAGTCATAATATGAAATATAATAATTAGATAATAATATTGATATATTAATAATAACATATATAATAATATTATTAATTATATTTATATAATTATTAAATAAAAATATTAACTAATATTAATAATAATAAGTTTTAATATCTAATTTGATTGGTGATAATATACCATGAAAATAAAGTAAGAAACATAGGCATACATTCTTGTGTATTTTTTGGTAATTTTTAAATAATAAAAATAAAATTATAACTTTTTGAATTAAAAATGAATTATTAGCATTATTATTTTGATGTTTAATATATTTTATTTTAACTTGATTCAAATTTTTTTTTTAAATTATTCCATTTGTATAAAAAATAAGGTCATTATATCACTAAATTTCTATATAAAAATGTATGTCATTTTAAAAAAACTTAAAGCATAATTTTTAATTATATTCTCATCTTTTTTATTATCAATGTATTAAATATTTTATTATTTTTTAATAAAATATATAATTATAATTTTAAAATTATTTTTATTAATTAAAAAAAAATATATATATAAATCGGTAGAATGACTTTTTTTTTAAATACATAGCTATTCTAATACAAACCACGACGTCGTTTGATAACTTCAACCAAACTGGTTCAGCTCCACGGAGGCCGCACAACGGTAGGCCAACGGAACTGGGAACTTTCAGCCATGCTGCTACAGAGAAGCCGTCTGTTCACACCTCGGATTTCATCTCTACTGTCCCCTCCTCACCTCCGTAAACAACCTTTGTTCTTCTGCTCCGGCTATGTCCTCTATCCCTTCTCTCCTTCGTCACCTTCGATACAGAGACTTTCTTTCCCACGCCATGCTTCTAAGTCCGCTGCGGCGAATCCAACTCTCTCCGACACCTCCAAATTTGCCCGGACCGTCCTCTTCCTGCCGCCGGGGGTAGAGCCTGAAGATATTACCGAAGATATGATGATACCAGGTTCAAATATTGTCCTTGGGCCATATGCTGGTCATGCACAAATTAAAGATGTTGAATTCGTTAAGAGCAGTAGTCGGCCTAAGGATTGCCCCAAAGATCACCGGCCGGAATTTGCTGTATTGGGTCGGTCAAATGTTGGGAAATCGTCGTTGATAAATTCTCTTGTTCGGAAGAAAGAGGTTGCTCTTACGTCTAAGAAGCCAGGTTTTGATTACTTATTGCTGCTGTTTTCTGCTAAGTTTGGTTTTGTGATATCGGATTTGTTTATTTTGGGTGTTCTCCGTTGATGCCGTAAGCCATTTTTGCAGGGAAAACTCAGTTAATTAACCATTTTCTGGTGAACAAGAGCTGGTATTTAGTGGATTTGCCGGGCTATGGGTAAGTCCTCTTATATTCTATCTAATATAATTGGTGGTTATGTTGCTAATTTACATTATGGCTGAATGAATATTTGAATATTTTGTTTGTGATTATTAATAAGTTGGCTAGCATCCCTCCCCTTTCTCTATAAGACGAGCAATGACAGTTTTGAAATCCTTGTAAATTTCAATTTTTGCGATAGAAAGGTCAAATTGCATGACAGCTCTTTTGGTGTGCTCTTGAACATGCCATACATTTTGGAAGGAAGCTGGGTGTGTATGAATTTGTATATTTGCAGAATTAGTTAGGCTGATGTTGACTGAGAAATTTTATGCAAAATTCAGAATTATGTTGGACTGCTTGTTTTGCATAGGTGATTCAGGGTAAACTCTGTCTTAAGCATTATGGCACACTATCCTCTCTTTAAATTAACTCATAATAGTATAACACACAGAAACATAAGCCCTTAAGCCCTATTTATAGGGAAATCCTAACATAAGCACTGCTCAGGTCATAAACCAATGGTTGGGACCAGGTATGAGGTACTAAAGGTCATGTTATTAAATCCCCCTTTCTCAGTAATATACATTTTATGGTAATTTCGACACTTGGTGATCTGTAGTTGCTCTTACAGACTTTTATAAGCAAAAAAAGTAAAAGATTACTCTAAGTCCAAATTCAGAACACTCAGTGATAAAGGATAAATCCTTATAAAACAATCAATCTAAAAATTCCAAGGTAGCCTGGTCCCATGGGAAGAGGCTTATACACAAACTTGGGCCTTCCTTTCTGATAGTCAACGATGAACTAGGGTTACAACTACAGGCCTTAACTGTAGCCATAGGGCCAGTATTGGGAAATATTTGACTGAGGAATGTAAAACATAAAAATATGGAAGTAGTGGCAATAATTCGCATTGTCGGCCTGCTGATGCTTGGACCAAATGCCTTAGTTTTGCAGGTGGTGAAGTGATTTATTGTAGATGCATTGTCAGCATAAAATATAAATAGCACAGTAGACACAATTATTATAAAAATATACCTAAGCACATAAGCAGACATAATCAGCATAAAAAAACAAAAAAAAACCACAATAACACATATAATCTCTATAGAATTGGACGTCACATACTGATAGAAATAATCACTATATTGATATACATAATAAGTCGACATAATCACCATGTAAATCAATAAACATAATGACCATGTAAATCGATATAATCATCACTACATATAAGTTGACATAATCATCACTATTTATAGGTCGATATAATTATCAGTGTAGATCACATAATAAGCATATTAGCTACACTTTCAGCATTAAAAAATACATAAGAGTCATTGTAGCACATATAATCACTGGATACAATCACTATAGAAATAGACGTCACATAATAAAAGTTCCATTAGTACACATAATCTCTATAGAAATAGGCGTTACATAGTGGTAATGGTAATCACATATAGATATACATAATCACTATATCAGTTGACATAATCATTGCATAAGTTGACATAAAACACTTTTTTTTTGTTGGGAGCGTACAAATATGGTTTTCTGTTTATAGAGAAAAATATTATAATATAATTATTTTAATTATTTGATGATTTAAATTAAAGATAAATTAGTTTAAAAATATACAAAACAAAAAAGAAGAAAGAAAAGTTAATGTCACTCGGGTGTATACCCGACTATATCTAATGGCTTGCCTCTAAAGGTGCATAAGATTTATATTATTTGACTTTTGAAATGTAACACTATAAAGTGGAGAAGCCGGAAAAAAAGGAGCATTGGAATTGAACCTAGGATCTTTTCATCCCAAGAAAAAATCATAACACTAGATTAAATTGGCTGTCAAAGTGCAATACACTGAAGCTGTGTATTGATGAAGCTTTTTGGGTGCAAGTTTCTCTATGCAAAAAGAAGACAAAAAGGAGCATTCCTCAAGGCTAGAATTATAATAAAATTACGGTGATAGTGTCGCATTATCGGAGCGTCGCGAACGATAAATCATGTGTTGTAGTTGTTGCAGTGTGAATTTTTATTTCACAATATACTCTTATTATTATTTACTGATCATTTGAATATAAATATTCAATAACCTAATATTTTATATTATATTAAAAGTATTTAAGTGAGTTATATGTTAAATTGTCTTCATAATCCTAAATTTTCCTTATAATGAAAAAAATACATGTATTTTGGTGGTACATGTGAAGGTAATAAATAGAAACACTTTATCATAATTCGATACTAACTTGATCTAAGATATATGTCGAAAATGAATAGGAATAAATTATCACTTTTTTTTAGTAGATTTAAGAATTCTTAATAAATCACCGATATTTTTCAATTTACCGATGAATAAAATGTGAAAATTTAAAATCGTAGCGTATTGGTAATTTTGCATTGTGGCTGACTCAAAAATTGCTAAATAGCGGCCAATACATTATAGCGGTACAGCTATTTAATTGTATGATCTAGACCAAATGTCCTTGTTGCATAGGTGGCCAATGTGCGAGACAGTAAATGGTGATGCTTTAATATGTTATCTTATTGAGGTTTCCAGATATGGGAGGTCCACATAATGTTAGGGCAGTGGGTCCTGGAATGAACACCACAAAGCACAGAAGCTGACAAGAAAAAAAGGCATTCCGAGAACTGGACTCGGGACTCGGGAGTTGGGGTCAATCATACCCAAAATAAGAATCATACTACTAGACCAAATGCCTGATAGCATGGATGGCCTGTGCACAAGAAGACTGTATTCACCACCAATTACATTATTTAGATTTCAAGATCTGTAAGTCAAAAAGAATATTATGGAAGATGGTTTCTGAAATATAAAAACAGAAAATTATAGCTGTTGACTTTTGAAATACAACTGTAGGAAGTGGAGAAGCCGACAAAAAGGGGAAGTCTGAGAATTGAACTCAAGACGTCTCACACCCAAAGTGAGAATCATACCACTAGACCAAATGCCCAAGCTGTTAAACCTGAATGGTGTATGCCATAGACTATTATAATCATCTTTTAGTACATTATTTAGATTTCCAGATCTGTAACACAAAACAGATTATAATAACTTCTAAAATGTAAAGACATAGGAAATTATGGCAGTTACACTTCTGAATATAACTGCAGAAAAAAAGAAGATGCCAAAAAGGGGGCATTCTGAGAATCGAACTCAGGATCTCTCGCACCCAAAGCGAGAATCATACTACTAGACCAAATGCCCTTGCTGGTAACCTGCATGTGTATGTAAAAGACAGTAACAGCTCTTAGGCAATGTGGTATCTTATCAGGGTTTCCAGATCTGGAATGGAAAAAAGAATATTATGGCAGTTTGTCCTGAAATGAACATTGGAAAGTGGAAAAGCTGAAAAAGGGGCATTCCGAGAATCGAACTCGGGACCTCTCGCACCCAAAGCGAGAATCATACCACTAGACCAAATGCCCGGGCTACTAAACCTGGCTGTTGTGTGTGGAAGACAAGCATAATCATCTGTAAGTACACTATTTAGATCTCTAGATCTGTAAGCCAGAAAAGATTATTGTGATGTCTAAAATATAAAGATAGGGAAAATTATTGCCGTTGACTTTTGAAATATAACTGTAGAAAGTAGAGAAGCTGCCAAAAAAGCAAAAAAGGGGCATTCCGAGAATCGAACTCAGGACCTCTCGCACCCAAAGCGAGAATCATACCACTAGACCAAATGCCCAAGCTGTTAACCTGGATGGCATATGTGGAAGACAATGATACCCATCTGTACGTACATTATTCAGATTTCTAGATCTGGAAGACAAAAAGGATTATTATGACTTCTAAAATATAAAGGCAGAAAATTATGGCAGTTGACTTACGAAGTACAAATGAAGAAAGTAGAGAAGCTGCCAATAAAGGGGCATTCCGAGAATTGAACTTGGGACCTCTCGCACCCGAAGCGAGAATCATACCACTAGACCAAATGACTTTGCTGTTAATGCTGGTGGAAAATGTGCAACACAATTATAGCTCTTAGGGCACTGTGGAATTGTATGGTGGTTTTCACATCCAGAATGGGCAACAGTGAGTCCTGAACTGATCACTAGGAAGCGGGGAGAAGCTGAGAAAGGGGCATCCTGAGAATTGAACTCAGGACCTCTTGCCCCCAAACCAAGAATCATACCACTAGACAAAATGCCTAAGCTGTTAACCTGGATCCCTATGTGGAAGCAATGAGAATTATATATAAGTACATTTAAATTTCCACATCTGAAGACACAAGATTAGTATGTCTTCTAAAATCTGAAATATAAAGGTGGAAACTTTTGGTGGTTGGTTTCTGAAATATAACTGTAGAAAGCAGGGAAGCTTCCAAAATAGGGGCATTTCGAGAAACTAACTCGGGACCTGTTGCACCCAAAGCGAGAATCAGACCACTAGACCAAATGCCCTTGCTGTTAACCTGGCATATGTGGAAGACGGTAATAGCTATTAGGCAATGTGGTATCGTATTTGAGGTTTTCAAATCTGAAATGGGCAAAAGAAAATTATGCCAGAGTCCTGAATCGAACACTAGAAGGTAAAAAGGCTGAAAATAGGGCATTCTGAGAATTGAACTCGGGACCTCTCTCACCCAGATTGAGAATCATGCCACTAGACCAAATGTTTAGGCTGTCAAACCTGGATGTTGACAACGCTAATCATCTGTAAGTACATTATTTAGATTTCCACATCTGTAAGACGAAAGATTATTATAACTTCTAAAATATAAAGATAGGAAAATTTATGGCAGTTGACTTCTGTACTGTAGAAAGTAGAGAAGCTGCCGAAAAAGGGGGATTCTGAAAATCAAACTCAAGACCTCTCACACCCAAAGTGAGAATCATACCACTATAGACCAAATGCCCAAGCTGTTAACCTGGATGGCATATGTGGAAGACAATGATATTCCTCTGTAAGTACATTATTTAGATTTATAGGTCTGGAAGACAAGAAAAGGTTATTATGACTTTTAAAATATAAAGACAAAATTATGGCATTTGACTTATGAAATGTAACTGTGGAAACTGGAAAGTAGAGAACCTGCTTATAAAGGGGCATTCTGAAAATCAAACTGAGGACCTCTCACACCCAAAGTGAGAGTCATACCACTTGACCAAAATCCCCTGCTATTAATGTTGCTGGAATATGTGCAAGACAATAATAGCTCTTAGGGCAATGTAGTATCTTATTCAGGTTTTCAGATCCAGAATGGGTTGGTAGTGCAGAAGCTGAGAGAAGGGCATCCCTAGAAATTGAACTCAGGACCTCACACACCCAAAGCAAGACTCATACCACCAGACAAAATGCCCAAGCAATTAACTTGGATCCCATATTTTGAAGACAATGATATTCATTTGTAATTGTATTACTTAAATTTCTACATCTGAAGACAAAAGATTATCATGTCTTCTAAAATCTGAAATATAAAGACAGAATTTTGGCCGTTGAGTGATGACTTCTGAAATATAACCCTAGAAAGTAGACAAGCTTCCAAATAAGGGGCAGTCTGCAAATCAATCTCAGGACCTTTCGCACCCAAAGCGAGAATCATACCACTTGACCAAATGCGCTAGTTGTTATTTGTTAACCTGGATTGCATATGTGGAAGTCTGTAATAGCTCTTAGCCAATCTGGTATCATATTGAGGTTTCCAAATCTGAAAAAGGGGCATTGTGAGAATTGAACTCGGGGCCGCTTGCACCCAAAGCAAGTATCAGAATCATATCACTCGGTCAAATGACCCAATTGTCAAACCAGGATGTTGTGTGTGGAGGACAATGATAATCTTCTGTAAGTACATTAATAAAGAATTCCAGATTTGTTGGACAAAAAGGATTATTATGAGTCCTAAAATATTAAGACAGGGAAAATTATAGCAGTTGACTTCTGATATATTACTGTAGAAAAGAGAAAAGCTACCAAAAAAGGAGCATTCGAGAATCGAAGTCATGACATCTCACACCCAAAGCGAGAATCATATCACTAGACCAAATGCCCTAGCTGTTATCCTAGATGGCACGTGGAGGACAATGATACTCATTTGTAAGTACAGTATTTAGATTTCTTGGTCTGGAAGACAAAAAAAGGGTTATTATGACTTCCAAAATATAAAGACAGAAAATTATGGCAGTTGAATTATGGAATATAACTGTAGAAAGTAGAGAAGTTGCCAATAAAGGGGCATTCCGAGAATCGAACTCGGGACCTCTCGCACCCAAAGCGAGAATCATACCACTAGACCAAATGCCCAAGCTGTTATTCTGTATGGCATATGTGGGGGACAGTGATACTCATCTGTAAGTAAATTATTTAGATTTATAGGTCTGGAAGACAAAACAAAAGGTCATCATGACTTCTAAAGTATAAAGACAGAAAATTATGGCTGTTGACTTATGAAATATAACTGTAGACAGTAGAGAAGCTGCCAATGCAGGGGTCATCTGAGAATCAAACTCTGGACCTCTTGCACCAAAGCAAGAATCATACCGCTAGACCGAATGCCCTTGCTGTTAATGTTGGTGGAAAATGTACAAGACAATGATAACTCTTAGGGCAATATGGTATCTCATTGAGGTTTTGACATCCAGAATGGGCAGAAAACAATATGGCAGTGAGTCCTGAAATAAACATCCGAGAGAGGAGAAGCTGGGAAAGAGGCATCCAGAGAATCTTATTCAGGACCTCTCGCACCTAAAGTAAGAATCATTCCAGTAGATGAAATCTCCAAGCTATTAACCTGGATTCCTTTGTGGAAGACAATGATAATCATTTAGGGGTACTTAAAATAAATTTCCACATCTGAAGACGCAAAAGATTATTATGACTTCTAATATCTGAAATATAAAGACAGAAAATTTTGGCTGTTGACTTCTGAAATATAACCGTAGAAAATAGAGAAGCTTCCTAAAAAGGGGCATTTCAAGCATCGAACTTGGGACCTCTCACACCCAAAGCTAGAATCATATCACTACACCAAATGTCCTTGCTGTTAACCTGGATGGCATATGTGGAATTCTGTAATAGCTCTTAGCCAATGTGGTATCATATTGAGGTTTCTAGATCTAGAATGGGCATAAGAAAATTATGGCAGTGAGTCCTGAAATGACCACTAGTAAGCGGAAACACTGGAAAAGGGGCATTCCGAGAATTGAACTCGGGACCTCTGGCACCCAAAGCAAGAATCATTCCACTAGACCAAATGCCCAATCTGTTAACCTGGATGGCATATGTGGAAAACAAGGATACTCATCTGTAAGTACATTTCTTAGATTTTTAGGTCTGGAAGAAAAAAAGGATTATTATGACTTCTAAAATATAAAGACGGGGAAAACCATAGCTGTAGACTTCTGAAATGTAACTGTTGAAAGTAGAGAAGCTGCCAAAAAAGGGGCATTCCGAGAATCGAACTCAGGACCTTTCACACCCAAAGTGAGAATCATACCTCTAGACTAAATGCCCAGTCTGTTATCCTTGATGGCATATGTGGGGGACAATGATACTTATTCTAGGTCTGGAAGACAAAACAAAAGGTCATCATGACTTCTTAAGTATAAAGACAGAAAATTATGGCTGTTGGCTTATGAACTAGAACTGTAGACTGTAGGGATGCTACCAATGAAGTTGCATTCTGACAATCAAACTCTGGACCTCTTGCACCCAAAGCGAGAATCATACCACTAGACCAAATGCCCCTGCTGTTAATGTTGGTGGAATATGTTCAAGACAATAATAGCTCCTAGGGCGATGTGGTAACTCATGAAGGTTTGCACATACAGAAAAAGTTATGGCAGTGAGTCCTGAAATGAACACCAGAAAGTGGAGAAGCTGAGAAAGGAGCCTCTGGAGAATCGAACTCAGAACCTTTCACACCCAAAGCAAGAATCATACCACTAGACAAAATTTCCAAGCTATTAACCTGGATCCCTGTTTGGAAGACATTGATAATCATTTATAAGTACATTTAAATTTCCCCATCTGAAGACACAAGATTATAATGACTTCTAACATTTGAAATATAAAGATAGAAAATTATGGCTATTCACTTCTGAAATATAATTGTAGAAACTAGAGTAGCTTCCAAAAAATGGGTATTCTGAGAATCTTACTCGGGACCTCTCACCCCCAAGAACGAGGATCATACCACTAGACAACGTTCCCTTGCTGACAATATGCAAGACATCAATTGTGATATATGCCAACGTGGTAACTTATTAATGTTTCCAGATCTGGAAGGTGCAACTGTGCAAAGGAAAGTTGTGGCAGTGACTCCTGAAATAAACACAATAGAAAGTGGAGAAGCTGAAGATGAAAGTCATTCTGAGAATCGAACTTGGGACCTCTGGCACTCATAGTGAGAATCATGCTGGTGGGCAAGATGCCTAAGCTGTTAAATTTGATGGCTTATGTGCAAGACCATGATAGTACGTTATTTGGATTTCCAGATCTGGAAAACAAAAATTAATATTATGGCTTTTGACTTATTAAATATATAGGCAAAGAAAATTATGAAAGCTGACTTCTAAAATGTAACTGTAGAATTTGGTGAAACTAACAAAAGAGGGGCATTCCGAGAATCAAACACTGGACCTCTTGCACCCGAAGCCAGAATCATATCACTAGACCAAATGCCCTTGCTGATAACTTAAGTGGACGTTGTGTAATATATCGATGGCATTATGTGAATGTGGTAACTTATTAAAGTTTCCAGATCTGGAATGTGCAAAGGAGAGTTATGGCAGTGACTGCTGAAATGAACACTAGAAAGTGGGAGGAGCCTAAGGAAAAAGTCATTCTGATGATTCAACTCATGACCTGTCACACCCATAGTGAGAATCATGCCACTGGGGAGGATGACCGAGCTGTTAAAGTTGATGGCTTATGGGCAAGACCATGATAATGATCTGCTATTACGTTATTTTGATTTCCAGGTCTGGGAAACAAAAAATAATATTATGGCATTTGACTATGAAATATAAAGATACAGAAAATTATGGAAGATGACTAGTGAAATATAACTGTAGAATGTGGTGAAGCTGACAAAAGAGGGGCATTCTGGGAATCGAACTTTGGACCTCTTGTACCCAAAAGAGGGCCAATGCTGCTGACATAGGCAGGCAGTGTGCAAGACATTGATGGCCATTTTTGAATGTGGTAACTTATTAATGTTTCCAGATCTGGAAGGTGCAAAGGAAATTTATGGCATTGGCTCTCGAAATGAACACTAGAAAGTGGATAAGCTGAAGAAAAATGTCATTCTAAGGATTGAACTCAGGACCTTTCACACCCATATCAAGAATTATGCCCTTGGGCAAAATGCAGAAGCTGTTAAAGTTGATGGCTTATGTGCAAGACCATGATAATGATCTGCTAGTACGTTATTTGGATTTCTTTCTGGAAAACAAAAAAAAAATATTATCGCATTTGACTTATGAAATATAAAGACAGAAAATTAAATATAACTGTAGAATGTGGTGAAGCTGACAAAAGAGGGGCATTCCGAGAATTGAACTCGGGACCTCTCGCACCCAAAGCGAGAATCATACCACTAGACCAAATGCCCTTGCTGTTAACATAGTTAGACAATGTGCAAGACACCAATGACCATATCCGAATGAGATAAATTGTTAAGGTTTCCAGTTCTGGATGGTGTAAAAGACATTTATTGCAGTCACCCCTAAAATGAACACTAGAAAGTGGGTAAGCTGATACAAGAATGAATTCGGGAGCGAGAATCATGCATTTTATGTGGATAGCATTTGAGTAATACAGTGATAATGATCTGCCAGTAGATTATTTAGATTTCCATCTGCAGAACAAAAGAGAATAATGGTCGATGACTTCTGAATTATACACACAGAAAATCATGGCATATGAATTTTGAATGTAGAATGTGGTGTAGCTGACAAAAAAGGGGCATTCCGAGAATCGAACTCAGGACCTCTCGCACCCGAAGCGAGAATCATACCACTAGACCAAATGCCCAAGCTGTTAACCTGGATGGCCTTGGTGGAATACACTGATAACAGTCTACTGTTACATTATTTAGAAATCCAGATCTGAAAGACAGGAATATTATGGCAGTTGACTTTGAAATGTATAGGCAAAGGAATCATGGTGGTTGACTTCGGAAAATTAACTGTAGAATGTGGAGAAGCTGGAAAAAAGGGGGCATTCAACAAATCTCATCGGGGCCTCTCGCCCCAAATAGGGAATTTATACCAGTTGGTCAAATACCCAGGATGTTAGCTAAGGCAGCAGAGGCCTTCTATTTTATTGGTTAACTGTGGAATTCTATTTTATTGGTCAAATTAACTGTGGAATTCATGGCCGCATTCCTTCTATTTTATTGGTTACCTGTTGCTACGAGTGAAGATTTGTGCTTGTTTGCAATCAAACCATCAGTAGGACGATAGAATTTTTTTATAATCACGTGTCTTTTATTATGTAGTTAATTTACGGAAGCATTTACAAATAGTTTTCATGTCTCGTGGCTTAGTTAAATATTGTTTGTTTCTACTCATGATCTTTTGATGCAGAGGGTAAGGTTAAGGATCAACAACACCATTACTTAGGTTGACTCTTCTCTTTATGTCATTCCTTTAAGAACTTCTTGGGATTTAAAGAGCAGCTTCTTACTGCAATCCAACTCTTGACAATCTGTTTCGTCTCTACTATATTGGGACTGTATATGCTGTATCTTTGTATCTGATATACCTCTCCCTTCAGGTTTGCTAGGGTTTCAGACTCTGCTAAGATGGATTGGTCTTCATTCACCAAAGGCTACTTCTTGAACAGAGAGACTCTTGTTGCTGTATTACTCTTGATTGATGCCAGTGTTCCACCACAAAACATTGATCTGGATTGCGCCAATTGGCTTGGTCGCAATAATGTATGCGGCCATTCAGCAATAAACTCGTTTTGTGATCGTCACCCGTGGCCTATCATATATGCATGATGAGGTCTTATGGGGCTTCTCATTGACGCTCTTTACTTTATTCTCTTTCAGATTCCAATCACCTTTGTTTTCACCAAATGTGATAAAGTGAAGCCTGGAAAAGGGAAGCGGCCTGATGAGAACATCAGAGAGTTCCAGAAGCTGATCAAACAAAACTACAAACTGCATCCGCCGTGGATCATGACTAGTAGTGTCACGGGCTTGGGCAGAGATGAACTTCTTTTGCATATGTCACAGCTAAGGAACTATTGGGATAACTAGATGTCAATTCAAATTCGGTGATAATGAATTTGGTGCGTCTGATGATCGAAAACATATTGCAGTATCCCCCCCCCCCCCAAAAGCCAGTGCCCTCACGTTCGAAGGCTTAAAATGCTGCTCAATCTATACATTCAATTCTATGTCTGTAATATGGCCGCTGCAATGTAAAAGATTATACAAATTTGTGAGAAAACGTCATCTTTCCATTTTTCATACAATCAAATGTTGAAAAGCAACAATATAGATTCAATCAAAGAGATTGAATTTTTTTGAAACTAATTGAATTTGTTGTGATGTGATTGCAATTGATGAAGCAAAATTTGACTGGGCTTTGGTGCAATATCAGTTGTCAACTCACCTTTAAGGTTAACATAATTGTCTCCGTTTATGTGCACTTATAAGGCACTGGAAGATATGGAATATAGCCCAAATCAATTATGAATAATACAAAGATTGTTTGGAAAAATAGAGAAGAAAAGTGGAGAGTATTAGATTTTCAAAGTGCAAAATCAATACCATAAACCTTTTATTTATAATTTAAAATTGAGAAGAAATAAACAATAAATGGAGGATTAATCTTCACTCCTAGAAAATGACAAATATAGGATCAATCTTCACTCCTAGAAGACCAATAACAATGGAGAACATTTGAAAACATTTAAGATCGTGGAGAAAAAGCTAGAATAGAAGACTTGTTTAAAATTGAAACACGGTTTGAAAATAATTAAAAGATAAGGATCTAGGACTAGACAGGTGGGTTGCAAGTGTGTACATGTATGTATCTAGGTCTTGTTCAACAAGCTAGTTAAAATGGCCTAAGTAACTTTCTCAAATAATGCAACAGAGGTGGGAACATAAAAATCGAACAAAACTCTCTTGTCCCCCTAGATGTGGAATCATAAGAATTCAACAACAACAAAATAAAGGCACGGTTGTTGACTTGTGTCATTACTCCCAACAATCCTCTACTAATGGAAAAATAGAAAGATAAAAACAAAAACAAAAATGATTTAAGTAAAAAATAATAATATTAAATTATCAATATCACGATGACTGAATTGAGACGTAGTGAAGTAAGGTAATAATCTTGTTTTAGGAGTGAACGAATCTACTTTATTTGAGACCCCCACAATATGTGTCTTACCTTAAAATCTAAATCTTCCACAATAACAAACAGGTGCTTCTAATGGCCATCTTCACACCTCAAGTACACATGAGTGCTCTAAAAAGACAACATTAGTCTTTTATAAAAGGTATCTTACCTTCACATTTATCTAGGTGAATCTATCAAGTGTGTTTCACAAGTACTAACATATAATGATATAAATTCATTAAGAGCATAGGAACATTCGACCTCATAAACATCAAGAGGGGAGTTCATTAAGTCTGTCTCATTAAGAGACAAAGCTAAACGTGTAGCTAAAACACTAACATATGCCATAGGGATATGAATATAGTATAATAAAGTAATCATATGGATTCATTTGACTACAAGTGGTATCTAATATACTTCCCTCAACTCAAAGGCTTAAGCCTTGTCCCTCTCGAGGATTCAAGGATAACTCTCTTCGTTAGACCCTTTCTAAGAGAGTTTGCTAGATTTTTCTATGATATGACAAAGTCTAATGATATTACACTATTCCTCAACAATTGTCTCACAGAAACATGTCTTACATAGATGTGTATCCACTTGCCATTATATACATTGCTCTTGGAAATGCCGATATCTATCTATGAATCACAATGAAAGGAAACACACACAAAAGGTTTCCTCATCAAAGACACATTTATTAAGAGATTCCTCATCCACTCTACCTTTTAACTAGCAAGTACAAAAGTAATAAACTCTAACTCCATAGTAGAGTTCCATGACATAACTTCTTCATTCAAGGTCAATATGTAACCAGTGGTGGAGCTAGTTTCATCATTATTAGCAACCCAATTTGCATATGAAAATCACTCTAAGATAACAAAAAAATTACAAAAATGCAAACATCAATCTTTAGTACCCTTAAGGTATCTAAGTAAATGACAAAGTGTGGTCCAATGATCACTACCTAAGCTATGTGTATACTTCTGCATTCTACTTACAACATAAGTTATATCAGGTCTAGTATAGTTTATGAGAAATATCACACTTCTTATGATTTTAGCATATTTAGCTTGTGAAACACCATAATCTTGGTTCAATTTCAAATGCATGTTAGATTTATAAGGAGTTTTCATTGGTATTTTATTAAAACTATCAATTTTTAAAACTATTTTCAATTTAATGTGGATAACACAAAGAAAAGTCATTCGTAGGTTTACTTATCTTAACATTGAGGATCAAATCATTTTATCCCAAATCCTTCATATCAAAATGAGCGGATAAAAATCTTTTGGTCACATTTATCAAAACAACATTTTTGCCAAAAATTAACATGTCATCCATATACATACATATTATCACGCAATCATGTCCAAATATCTTGGAGTAAATGCAAGAATAAGATAAATTCACATCATAACCATCTCTTACTAAAGTATGCTCAAACTTCATTGTTTAGGAGCTTATTTAATGCCTTAAAAGAAATTTCTCAATCTCTTGACCCTTAACCACACAACCCTTAGACTACTTCATATAAATTTACTCTTTAAGGTTTCCATTTAAAAACATAATTTTAACATCCATTTGATAGACCCCAAGTCCATGGTAGCCAAAGAAACTAAAGAATTAATAGTAGAAATGTTATTCGTATGAGAATAAGGATAAATGTTTTTTATAGCTTTATAGCCTATAATTACCAATTGAGCCTTTAACTTATCAATGGTCCCTTTAATTTTTAATTTCTTTCTAAATTTCCATTTGCATTCAATTGATTTACAAACTTTTGGTAAATCAACCAAAGTCCATGTATAATTAGACATAAAGAATTCTAACTCATCGTTTATTGCTTTAGTTCAAAAACTAGCATCAATATTGGCTGTAATTTCCCTATAGGATCTAGAATCATCCTCAATCAAATAAGTAGAAAAAAATCCCATATTTATCATATCAACATCATCATTTTAAACTAGAAAACTAGTAACAAATTAAGTTCCATAGATCATAACAAGTTGCATTGAGGAAATTAGATACAAATCATTCAGCATCACCACAGATAGAACAAGAGGATGAATTTGAATGGAGGATAGCCATAGGAAGACTTGCTACTAGCCCCATATACTCTATTCTAGATTTTCACATCCAAATTTCATGATAGTTGGATATTAGAACATTAGGGAGCTAAATGATCCCCTAAAACAAAGGGGAATTAATAATTGGTGTAAAGAACATAATATTACTATGATAAGCCTAGTAGAAACTAGGTTTAGAGAAGATAATGTTAGTAGAGTTACTACTGGACTTATGTCCTAGTGGGTTTGGATTCATAATTATGAGTCTCATGATAATGGTCAAGTTTGGTTAGGTTGGAACATCCACGTTTGGAATATAAAACACACTACCTCTTATAACCAAGGTATTCATTGTAAGGATTATTCTCTAAGTGATAAGATCTAATTGAGGCTTACTTTTGTTTATGTTGCAAATGATGGAGAATCTAGGAGAGACTTGTGGACCTAGTTACTATCCCTTCACACTAACCAACCATGCTTAATCATAGGAGACTATAATGTGGTACTATAAAGAAATGAAAAGAGCCAATGAGAGATATTTACAAATTATGTTGATGATTTGTGTTATTGTCTAAATTAATTATAAATCATTGACCAATAAGAGATATTTACAAATTATGTTGATGATTTGTGTTATTGTCTAAATCAATTGTAAGTCATCGACCTAAGATACATAGGAGCATGCTACACCTAGTCAAATAGGCAAATGGAAAATGTAATACTATGGTGTAAACTTGATAGGGTACTATGCAATACTGAATGGTTTAATTGACTGAAGGGGCTTATGCCCATTTTCACCTTCCTCTCATTTGTTTTTATCACTATGATGTTTCTATTATGATAAATAATAACAAGAAAAATGGAAAGATTCCTTTCTCTTTCTATAACATGTAGGATAAAGATGAATAATTCATGTATGTGATATCTTTAAATTAGCACCCTTCACAACATGGTAACAGATTGTAAGTCGTTGTTAATTCTCTAAAGTAACTCAAATCTCCTTTAAAGCAACATAATAGAACAAAATTTGGGGGAATCAGTGATAGGGTTATAAGAAAAAAAAATTAATTAGAAAATATTCAGGTAAGACTAAACTTGAAGCCCTCAAATATGAATCTTCATACCCAAGAAAAATCCCTCCTCTAATAATATAAGCACTTGCAAAGTGTGAAGAGAGTTTCTATAATCAAAAAGCTAGAGTTGATTGGCTTTCCTTGGGTGATGATAATATTAGTTATTTCCATGCCACTTTTAAGGGGAGAAGAATGAAAAATCAGGTGCATACCATTGTATATGGTGGTGTCACCCATACAAACCTAACAGGTATATTCTTCACCTTCTGAGATTTCTACCACCAATTATTGGGCTTAGTGAGCTCCCTTACCCAAACCTTTGATCATATTATCATGCATAAGGCCCCTAAACTATCTATTTAACAACATCGTTTCTTATTAGCACCACTTACAACTATTGAAGTGAAGGATGTTGTGTTCTAGTTGGCTAGTGGTAAGGCCCTCAAATCATATGGTTATGATGCACACTTTTGTTTAAATGTTATTGGGATGTAATTGGACAAGACTTTTTCTTAGCAATGTCTAATTTTTTATTAACGCTATATTACCAAAAAGCCTCAATATAACCACCTTAAATATTGTTCCAAAGGTTCCTAATGCTACAACACTAGGGGAATATATACTTATTTCTTACTGCTCTACTTTATATAATATTATAACCACTATTATTACATATAGACTCCAACAAATAATGCCATATCTAATAGGGGCATCACAACAAGCTTTTATCAAGGGAATAACCATCACCTATAATATCATACTAGAAAATGAGTTGATTAAGGGGTACAATAAAAACCTATCTCCAAGTATTATATTAAAGCCAAATATGAAGAAGGCATATTACTTTGTTAGGTGGGGTTGCCTCAAAAATATCCTCTATACATTGTATTTTCTAATTCACATTGTAAAACTATTAATGTCTTGTGTAACTATTGATAGTTACTCTATCAAATTCAACAGAATCTTACACCCCCTTTCACCACAAAAATAGGTTTAAGGTAAGGTGATCCTATATCACCCTACCATTTTTGTCTTAGTTATGGAGTACCTTAATCGGTCTATGTTGAACTTATGGTTTAATCCTATTTTCACCCCTCATCTTCGATGTAGGAAACTGATGATTGTTAATATCATGTTTGCAGATGATCTTCTATTCTTTTGTAAGTGACAAAGAATCGGTGGCAATAGTAATAGATATTTTCTTTCAAATTTTGTCTATCTTCGGGTGAATGTTGATAAGAGTATTATTTTATATGGAGGTAATTGCACTTAGTATATTAAGGATGAACTTTTTTTACTTAATTCCATATTATATAGGTACATCTCCCTTTTCAATATTTAGGGGTTTCATTAGATGGTCAATACCTAACTAAAAAATATTACCAACTCCTCGTTGATAAGTTTACTTCACAATTGAGATATTGGTAGACTAAATTTCTTAGCTATGCTAGATGCTTACAAAAGATCAAATTGGTACCTTTTAGTTTACAAACATATTGGAGTATGGTTTTCCCTATTCTAATTCATATTGTCATAGACTCAATGCCATATGCACAAGTTTTCTATGGTTAGGGTTTTCTAATGTTACAAAGCATGCACTTGTTTAATGGGATAAAGTATGCCTCCCTAAGGTGGAAGTAGGTCAGGGTCTTATTAATTTGTTATGGTGGAATCAAGTGGCTATGTGGAAGCTCCTCTAGCATTTGGCATCCAAAACAAACCTCATTTGGATGATATGGATCCATGCATGCTATCTCAATACAAATAACATATGGTAAGTCCTCATTAAAACTTTAGCATATTGGATCATTAAGAAATTACTAGGGCTTAGAGATATTTTCCACAAGGCATTACAACCAAACTCTATACAAAAAATCTTAAAGAAGGGTAAGTTTTCAATTTCCTCTACTTATGACTTGTTGAGACCCAAAATAAGAAGAGTACACTAGGACTCATTTGTATGGTCTCATTATACACTTAGAAAGCATTCATTCATAATGTGGCTAACTATTCTAGATAGATTACAAACCAAAGATAAACTTCATGCATATGGATTGTCTACTGACACAAAATGTATCCTATGTCATTAAGCATTTGAGACTACGTCCCACCAACTTTTTGTTTGTGAATACTCCAAATTTGTTTGGCTCCCTTTACTTGGTCATACGGGTTGCAATCAAAGGATTACCAAATGGAATGATGTTTTGAACAAGGTAGAAAATGGGATACCTGGTCCAAAGATTAGGAAGCAATTCATTAGCATTGCTTGATGGCACCATTTACCATATTTGGAGAAAAAAAAATGCAAGAATCTTTTGCACTAAGATAAAGGAATACACTCTTATACAGAAGTTTATTAAAAATGAGTTAGCTGGAAGGTTCACAAAATTCCAACATTATAAATCGTATTCTAGAGTGATGGGTCATGTTCATGAGCTAGCTTAAGACTTATTATTTTTTATTTTGGAGATTTCTAAATTGTTTAGATTTAATCCTCATGTTTCATTTTGGTAATAAATTTGTAACACTTACCAAAAAAATATATAATCAACCTTCAAAGCTTTAAATGATAAAAATACAAATTTGGGACCATCTACGATAGTTAGTGTAACACTCCCATTTTTTCTTATTGGAAATAAAATCGGGCTTGGGCCATGCCCAATTAGAAAGAACCTAATAGCATATCCATATATAAGCCTAATTAAGGTTCTATCATAAAACCAATTATAATAGAAGAAGTATCCCACTAGACTTATATATTAGTCTAATTTTTATTTATTTATTAATGTGGGACTTTGTTCACACCCAATAATCCTCCCCTTGAACAAAGTAACTCACATCCTACCCTTATCAGGAAGACATCGCTCCATTGATTTAACTGCTCATCTTTACTACATTGGTAAGGGCACGCCTTATGTGAAGTACTAGAGTATTACCTTACCTTGATAGCTCATTCATCTATCAAGGCCAACTCAACCATTCTAATATAGTATTAAAAAACTTACATTTGAGATTTTGAGGATATCCACTTAGGTTCCGAACCAAGATCTGATACCACTTGTTGGAAATAAATTCAAGCCTAGGCCATGATTGATTAGAAATAACACAAGACTATACCCATATATAAGCCCAAGTAAAGTTCCATCCTAAAACTAATTGGTAATAGGAGTAGTAGCCCACTAAACTTATGTATTAGTCTAACTTAATCTTATTTATCAATGTGGAACTTTGTTCACACCCAACATTTATTATCAAATGTTTTTGTTTTAAAACATTATGAAAGCTTAAAGTACCAAATATGCCTAGGAAACAATGGGTGTTACTACCATACCTACACATGAAAGACGTTCACCGCCCATTCCATCTTAGATATAAGGATAAAAAAACCTACCACACCAAATGTGAGAAATAGAATGCACAAAGTATATAGATACCACAAGTAAGCATTTACAATAATGACTATGACGGTCCCCAAAATATCTAAAATTTATTGAAGAGAGTAAACTACTAGTATAAAAATTCATTAGAGATATAAAAACAGTAGGATAAAGCTCAAAAACCTAATCCCTTAAGGACCCACAATAGATCTCTAGGAATCCACACTTTCATACCCCCCCAAGCCTAACATAGGGTATGCAACTACTATCCACCCTAAAAAACCTACACATGGTCCTCTACTTAATTATGGAATTGAGTGGGTGACAGAATAAACGGGTACATTAGTATGCTACACATTGAGTAAGCTAAGTTACCTCCTTAATGAAAGTCACAAGCATACAAGTCCATGACAATAAGTGTAATACCCCAAAATTTTAAAAGCCTATAATTTAGTAAATACCTTTATTTGGGATAAATTAGCTTTTAAATTTATTTAATTTAATTATTTTATATCTTTTTAAGTATATAAAATTGGATATGAATATTTAATAAATTACAATAAATATTTTGTTATTTTATCATACACATTTTATTTATATAAATTTTCAAACCAATATATTACTAAAATTAGCCCTTGTTAAACCAATATATTAAATTAAAGTATTAAATTTATTTATCTATCAAAAAAATATTACATTTTATTATTCCATAATTTATTTATCTTATTTTTTTTTCATTTTCCCTTTTCCTTCTTTTTCTCCTTTTTCTCTTTTTTTTTCCTTTTTCTTCTCTTCGAGCCTCCAGGCCTGTGGCCTGCTCACCCCCATCGCGCTTTGGGCTGCTGGCCCATTTCTTCCCTCTCCTCCTCCTTCTTCTGCATGATCTCATCCATCATCCAACACACTCCCCCTTCTTCCTTTTCTTCTCTTCCTTTTCTCCCCTCCACTAGGCCAGTCCAGTTCTTTCTTTCCTTTTCCTTCCTTCCTTCCTCCTTAACCGGGCCGACCTATTCTTCTTTTCTCCCTCACTTGGCCGACCTACTCTTTCTTTTCTTCTTCTTCCCTTCTTCTTCCTCTATCCTCGACCATTGAGCACCGTGTCTACTCCTCCTACACCGTTTCCTACCACCACCTACCTCCCTACAACTTTGCCCTCTCTCCCTAGTCCTTTTCTTCCCCTTTTAGGATCAAACCAACCCTACCCCTAGCCACACATGCCTTATTCTTTCTCTTCTTCCCCTTCCATCTCCCTGCAACCCCAACACCCCTACCCCCTACAACCTGCCCCGACCGGCCACACCTACTTCCCTCTTCTCCCTCTTCTTTTTCTTCTTCCCCTCCTACTTCATCTTGCCCCATTTTGAGCCATTTCTTCCCTTTCCCGACCTCCTTTTCTCCCATTTCTTCCCCTTTCATTTCCTTTACCCTATTTTTACTCCACCGCCTCGACCACCATTGCCATCGCCCTACCAACCACCTGCACCACCTCCTGCCACCTCCCATTACCACCCTACAACACTAAGCTACCCCCTCAAGCCCCCTACACCCCTTTCTTCCTCTCCTCTTCTTTTTCTCCCCTCTTGGCAACCACTCTACTCCTTCGTCCATCGTTGTCCACTGCTTCTGCTCCTCCCAAGCCACCAACTCACTCCTTGCAACCTCCCCTACCACCCCTTACCTCATTTGGCGAAAACCCACCCATGTAACCTCTCCTTTTCCTCCTCCCTTTTCCTTCCTTATTCTCCTCCGCTACTCCAACAACCCCCTTCACAGCCCTACTACTGCCGCCTCCATCACCCTTGGCTGCCGATAACCCATCCCCAACCATCATCTGCACCCCCACTCCACCCTTAGACCCATCCCTTGCTCTAACTCTCCCCCACCTGCCCTCTTTTCTAGCCCCAAAACCCTAACCCAAAAATAACCCCTTCCTTTATTCCACCTTCTTCAACCCCCCTTTCCTTATGCTCACATGCAACTCATACTGAATGAGTAGCGTGAGTTTGCTACCTTCCTT
The DNA here is from genome assembly GCA_039764185.1 of Tamarix austromongolica. Taxonomy (NCBI): domain Eukaryota; kingdom Viridiplantae; phylum Streptophyta; class Magnoliopsida; order Caryophyllales; family Tamaricaceae; genus Tamarix; species Tamarix austromongolica. Next base: position 83,636,743 of record CM077818.1, on the reverse strand, counting down.
TGGTTATTTCGCTAATAATTTTTAAGGTATATTAATGGTTAAATAAAGTATATCATTAACTAAGTTTTGATAAAGTTTTATGCTTTTTGGTTTTTCCTATTTCTAATATGATAATTATGGATATTGTTTTTAGGTATTGATTTTGCTAATCAAAGCTTGAATCTTTAACCAGGGTACTGGTAAAGTTTGATTTTTGCGAGAATTAAGGTAATCGTTAAATCTTACTTAAATATATAGATAAGCATATGTTAGTACATTAGGGATTTTAATGCATTTATATGCATGACATATGTTGTTTAGCATGATGCATTTAGTTTCTTGTATTGGTTGATTAAAAAGAAAGCATGCTAGTTTAGATGCCATACGTAGAAATAATACTTAAGGAAGGAGCTTTGTTAATAATAAAAATGTTAAGTGCTTATCTATGATATGTTATGTTAATGTGGCCATTTTTGCATAAATATTGTTATTATGAGCCCTAGGGGCATTTTAGTAATATGTCTTATGTAAAGGTGTGGCCTAAATAAGTGTGGGTGCTAATGAGTATTATGATAAATAATAATAGTTGGTAGAGTTGGATGATGTGTATAGAGCATTAATATTGATATTTTATGTAGTGAGGATATTTTAGTAAAAATGGTAATTTAGTAAAGTAGAAGGGTAAAATGGTAATTTTGAAATAAAAGGGTAAAATGGTAATTTAATAAAGTAGAGGGGTAAAATGGTAATTTTGGAAGTAAGGGGTAAAATGGTAATTTAATAAAGTAGAAGGGTTAAATGGTAATTTTGGAAGTAAAGGAGTAAAATGGTAATTTAATAATGGAGAAGGGTAATTTGGTAATTATGATAATGAAGAAGGGTAATTTGGTAATTATGATAATGGAGAAGGGTAATTTGGTAATTTAACCAACTAAATGGTAATTTAATAATTATAATAATGGAGAGGAGCAATTTAGCAACTATGATAATGGAGAAGGGCAATTTGATAATTTAACCAACCAAAGGATTATTTGGTAATTATAATAATGGAGAAGTGTAAATTGATAATTATAATAATGGAGAAGGGTAATTTAATAATTTAACCAACTAAAAGGGTTATTTTGTAATTATAATAATAGAGAAGGGCAATTTGGTAATTTAACCAACTAAAATGGTAATTTGGTAATTATAATAATGGAGAAGGACAATTTGATAATTATAAAAATGAAGAAGGGCAATTTGGTAATCTAACCAATCAAATGGAAAATTTGACAAGCATAACAAATATAAAGGGTGCTCGGTGATTTAATAAGTATGGAAGATAACTTGGTAACCTAACTCGAGCAAGGGGTAATTTGGTAATTATGTAACATGGAGGATAATATGGTAAATTGGTAAATAAAGAAGGGATGGCTTAGTAATTATACAAGTAAAGGGTAATTTGGTAATTTTGTAGAGATGAAAGGGGTAAATTAGTAACTTGTATCTAATATGTCAATGAGATGACGGAGTTTAAGACTCAAGTAAAATTGAATAGTAAGATAAGGGTATTTGACAATCAGTAAGTATCACTAGAATGAATTCTAAATCAGAATTAGATGAGATAATGCTGGCCTTAATGATTCATCTAGGTTATCTTGGATAATCGTATGAATAAAGAGTACCTAATGATATCATAAACAATTGAAAGTGAATAAGTATCTGGTTGTTGTGTTTTTCGTGATCACCTTAATTAAGATACTAATAATTAAAGTAAAAGACCTCAAGATCGGGAATGGTGTCTCTTTAGGTGTCACTACCCTAAAGACATGGTTTAGCCCACGATTATTCTGGTATGTGCTGGTGTGCCTTAGTGTCCCAACCAAACCCTACATCTTACTCTATCTAGCTCTATAGACCTATTTAGGGGGTATGCATACTTATAAATTAGGTGACCTTGTCGGTAAGGTACTGTGTAGCTTGTATGCACCAGTATGATCAGGGTACCTTTGTGTCCCTAGGTACATGGTTGAAGGGTACTGAGTAGCATGTATGTACTAGTATGACCGGTGTACTTTTGTATCTCCGGGATCTTCATCTCTCCCTCGAGCCAAATAAATGGAACTATTGTGCTGATTAAAAAGGAAAAACATTAATCATGAAAGTGAAAGACGAATGAGCCAGGCCTAGATGGTTATTATGAGTACTGGTCTACTAGTTATAATAGTAGCCTATGAGCGTTTTGCCTTGGAAGATATTTATGAGTATCGGTCTACCGACTATAATAGTGGGGGTTCCGAGCTCAATAAACTAAATCTTAGATGTGAATAAATCATGGAAAATACTAATCACTTATAGTGGAGCATCATGTGAGTCGGAGCAGACCGATCCACTGGCGATAATAGTGGCTAGGAGCCTTTTGCCTTGGAGACTGATCCATCAGCAAATAATAGTGGTCAGGAACATTCTATCCTATATGTTTTCAGTCCACCGCCTATAATAGTGGGTTTCTCGCACTCACATGGATATAATTTGAGAGAGATAATTGAATAATGATTGATTAATGGCTTAAGGCCCAAAGGTTTTGATTTCACATTATGATCTATTAATATATGATGGACTTGCTAAGTATGTGGATGTTGTGTATGAATTTCCTATTATATGTGTATACAGTTATGCATGATGTGTTACACGTGGACCTACTTTTTAGTGTGGTTTAAAGGGTTACTCAATACCATAGTACTGAAGGGCTCCATTCATGGGCCCCTGTCTATTCAATGGGTAGTGTCCCTTGCAGGTTCGTTTCAGGTGCTATTCAAGTGGGCAACGAGATAGAGCGTAAGGATTATCTGAAAATTTTAGAGTTTCACATCTTTCTCTTTTTAACTCCTAGTTTAAATGTTATCTGTATTCTTGTAACCACAAATGGTGGGTTCTATCCTTGTAAAATGTTTATTGTGCTATTATGATTTAAATATGATGTGAGTTTCTAGCAAATTATATTTTATTCCTTTTAGCCTTAGTACTTGGTACTAGAAAGGTAGGAGTAAACCGGCCTGGTACTAAGTGTGGTGGTAGTATCCCAAAATTCACAGTTTTGTTTTCTTTGCTTCCACTCTATCTTTTAATAAAATGAAATTTTTTTAGTAGTGAATTTTGGTGGTGTTACAATAAGATTTACTTGTGTTATTATGGTCATAAAATACATTAGGATTTCATACCATACCAAACTTAGGTAATTTATAACTCATAATACTTATCATCATAATATAAATATCATGGTTGGAAATATATAATCACGTAATCAAGTAATTGAAAAAACTCTTTTATAATCTACTGACATAATTTACCCATTAGGTTCATATTCTAAGTTTACATAATCCTTTAGATTATTTATTCATAAGCTATTATTTCTTTTTGAATAATGAGCTAGATTACCACCCTATAGTTTCACAATACTATAGAAGCCATACCAATCTAGAGGATATAAAGTCTGAAAAAAACCAACTAACCACCAATGGACATAAAAGTCCTGGCTGAAGCTAAATAACCACTAATGGACATAAAGTCCTGGCCGAAGCTTAATAAATAAACTAGATGACCATACCTTTTAGTATCGGTATACCCTAATACATCATCAATGTTTAGAGTAGATAAGACAGTGGGATCTACTTAAATATTGTCTAAATGTAAGCTTGAAGGAACCGTAAATACTTGAAAGTGGACTAACCCTCTATAGCTAATTGAGGGTTGGGTAATCTAGACCCATGTATTACTTGATCATCTCTCACCTCAAGTGATTAGTGTTTTATTCTCTAATGTTATGTTATCACATAAGGTCCACATAACAACTAAAGAAACACATTTACATAACCATTCCAACTTAACCATCATTACCATCCAAACATATGATGGAAATTCCATTACCACATATCCAAGTTTAATCCATCCATTAGGTTAATCCATTTATGCTAAGAATTCGGATTATATCATTTAATAGTAGAATCATAGCCTATTTACTTTAGTTTTCCCATTAAGTCTTCCAAATACACTAATTAAGATTGCCATGAATCATAATCCCATTAATCCATTCACTAGGTAAGTTAATTTATTCCAAGATATGTGTTTTCATCACTCAAGAACCATGTTGTAACATAATATCAAATCTCAAATCATATCAATATAAAAGGAAAAAAGAATAAAACTCTTTAACCAAATAGATCGATTAGATTGGTTAGACTAGTCAAATGCTCTAAGACTAGTCTATCAATTTTAACTAACCAATTAATGGGTTTAACTAGAGACCACCCATAATTTCCACCCTAGAACCAATCAATGGGTTGAGCTAACCAATTAAATGCTCTAACAACTATTCAATTGGTTAAGCCCAACTAATTGATGGGTTCAATCAAAGACCACCCAATTGATTATCTAGGCTAACCATTCAATTAGTTTGGCTTAACCAATCGATTCGTTTTTCCCCAGATAACATATTATAGACACTTTTAAACATGATTAAGGATTTAAAATCTAACCATATCAAGATCATAACATCACTATTACATCAAATAGATGTTATATGTGCTCATATACTAATCATACTACATTTACATAGAATCACCCATATATTCTCATGAAATGATACTTTCCTAAAAAAATCTAAAGAATCTAACAAAGGTCACCCAAATAACAATATTCATTATAAATCAAGTAAAAATCAACATTATACAAGCTACACTAGTTCATATGCTCATTCATAACACATTTCAAAGATAATAATGAAATAATTAAAAGCGAAGCTAAAAACCCATACAATTATAGTAAAACCTTTAGTTGGAAGATTTACACACCTAAAAATATTAAAATAAGATATTAAAAATGCAAAAATATTCTTATAAATAGCATAAATCAAGGCAATATGAAATAAAGAAAAGCAAATTAGAGTTACCACCTCTAAGAATATTCTAAGAAAATAATTAGTTAAAAGCCTAAAAATTTCCCAAATCTAACTCTTTCTTGCTCAAAAATAAAATAAAAGGGATTTAGAGAAATAATTGAAAGAGGTAACTAAATTAAAAATGAAAGCACAAATTGAAGAAGAAGGGAGTACAAGTTTGGGAAAACCTAGAGTATCTTGGTGGTTGATAATAGGTGAAGTGAAAAGAATATTAGGGTTATTTATATGAGAAGAATTATTTAAGAAATTAGGGAGAGAGCTACAAGAGATCAAAATCCTAATTTTATCATTCAAAATCAGACCATACAGGGTGGATTTATCAAGATCAAGGTTGAATTTCTTCCTAGGATTCTAATGATGTTTTTTGGAAAATGTGGGTCAAGATTTATCAGAAAGGACAAATGTAAGAAGGGAAATGAGCATATTTCTAGAAAAAAAATCTCTTAGTCATGTAGTGTCAATATAAAATGAATCATTTGTTTCAGGCTGGGAGAGACGAAGAAGAAGACAAGGAGATGAAGTCATCCTCCCCCTTTTCTACCAAAATCCGACCTTTAAATCCATTTGAAGCCAAATAAAGCTTGTACAAGTGATTGAAAGGATTAAAGTTTACTAAAAAACAAATCTTGGAATTTGATTACTAAAGTTTTAAATTATTAGAATTTTTTTTCAAGAAATCATTGCTCAAAATCACTTAATTAGATAAACCAATTGATCAGTTTGGTTAACCAATCAATAGTTCTATAGACCAAGCAATTGATTTCCCGAACTAGTCAATCAGTTCCATCGAACTAAATCCCTTGGTGAAAATGACAGACTAGTAGATTAGTTCAAATAACTAGTTGACTGGTACATTAAGAAAACTTATTTCAACTCAAAATTTTCAATATTTCCCAATTCCTTTTGAATTCAAACCTAAAATATATTTTCAATTCAAGATCAAAACTCCTCCAAAATCCATTAATTACAGTAATTTCACACTTTATAAATCTCAAAGTTTTGAGGTATTACAATTAGTCCCATCAAGTTGCACAAGCTTTGACATATTTGGGATGACTCTTAGAATTGTAGCAGGGATATCAAATCATAGAAAAATGATACTTGAAAATATCAGAAATTGAATAGTAGCATCACACGAAATATAATTGAACACACCATTTAGATTGGGAAAGTCTACCACTACTAAAGAATGGACCATGTTATATTCTAATACTAAGAATCCAGACTAGTATTTTACCTTGTATTAATATTTTTTTTATATCTAGCATGTATACTATTTTTTGCTGTGAATGCATATAATTTTCCTTGTTTCAATTGTATTGTTACATTACTCAATATGTAGCATACTAATCATTCTTTTTATGGGTAGTTCTGATACCCCAAGTAGACAACCCAGATGTTTATGTGTAAATCGCTGAGAACCTAATCGATGATTTTGTGAATTTTGATGCTTTGTATGGGGTAAAGTGACCTTCTATGTTAGGGATTTTGAGCATAGAGTCATCTTATCCAAATGATGGTTTTACCCAAATACCCTTTTAGACTCTTAGATTCATGGTACCCCTTTTGTTTGTATTTTGGATATTGTATTTGGAGTTAATCTTCAAACTCATATTTATGTTTATGAAACTTCTCTAGTTTTCTTTTTATTCCATTGAACATTTTAAATTATTTTGCCTTGTGATTGACATAAGGATGGGATGGTAAGTTAGATTTATTTCAGTTACGGTGGTAGCACCTGCTTTATTTTGATTATATGCTTCCATTATAAAATAAATTTTTTTAGTAGTAAATTTTGGGGTGTTAAACCTGCTCCTACTAATTTGACATCTATATTTTGCTGGATATGGTAGCATTTCTTATAAAACTATTCTATTTGATCTCTTAGTAACTACTAGTATATATGATGTTATTATTGTAGGAATTGTTTGCTCTCACCTTATTGGTACAAAGATTCTAGAAACTTTTAATACCTAAAAGAAGGACTCATCTTTTATCCTTTACCTATTGCCATACATGATTATTCTAATTTATGTTATACTTGGTATGATGAATATATGCATTGAAATAATGGCTTAATTATAGAATTAGTAATTTATTCTCTACGTTACGTAGAGTTACTATTTGTGCTAGCTTATTAGCTCTTAGGAAGGTTTGGATGGGTCCTTATATTAGTATATTGCATCATTCCCTAAGCCACATTGATGATATTGATGTTTTTTTTTAGTGTTTGATCCTTACAACACATTTGGTAAGATTATATATACTCATATTGTGTTTAATTCACCTATTCTTGGTAAATAGGTTTATTTGATAATATATTACATATTTCTATAGTATTATTATGCCACTATTTTAATACATCCATTCAGGTCCAATTTGTTGCATAACTATCTTGCTTTGTTAGTGATTTGTTGTATTTCCTTATGTGTTTATTGCATTTGGTTTAAGCTTTATTTTTGTGCTTGTTTATTTACTTGTTGGATATGGTGTTTTCAATGTTTACAATTGTTCAATACTATATAATGAGGTGCTTTGCATATGTTTTTCACTTGATGTAGAAGGTTGTGCAATTAACTAATGTATCTTGCCAATTTTTTATGCATTAATATTGTGTGTTGTTCTAGTGCATCTATTATCCTACATTTTGAGTTTGATTTGATTTGATTTGAGTGATCATATTATGTGTGTGCTTGTGTGTGTGAGTCTATGATGATTTGGAAAATAAGAAGTGAATGAAGCTCCTCTAGGTATGTTGGGTGCTCCCTCCATGTTGATATACAATGCACTTAGGGTTGGAGCAACCTCAACTTTTGTGAATTACTTGTGATGGCTAATATGGTTATAATCCTAGTCTTTTTTTAATAAACCTGAATTGAGTATATATTTTTTTCTCTTCATTTTAGTTGTATTGCCAACTTGCACATTTTTCATATTAGAATGAGTATATAGTGCTAATCATTTCTTATATTTTTCCTTTAACCTCTTGTAGGTTTGGAGGCAAAACCTTTTATGAGGGGAGAAATAGTACGAACCCCAACTCCTTACTTTAATTTATTTCTAATTTGAGTTTTATTTATAATATTTCATATTATTATAAATTTTGTATAAATATGATTATTACTTATTGTTTTCTAATTAATTTTTGAATTATTTTGTTCTAATTAATATATGAAGGTTCCAATATAACCAAAGCTTGTTTTAGAGTGAGTGAAAAGGATCAAGATGGACAACAAGATTGCATCTTAGGAAAATGATGGGTTATCTTGTTAAGCTCATTGAATCTCCTTGTAATTAATGAACTAGATGCCTTGGGCCTAGAGATATTGGTCTCCCTTTAGTTGGGCTAATCTTTGTATTCTAGTTAACAATGTTTATAATATCGAGGCTCTATAGCATTCGAGCCATATTTATCTCCATGATATGTAAGGTTATGGTCCAATAGCTAGATAAGAATACTAGACAAACTATATGCTACTTTTTAGTGGTTATTGGTCGTTAGGGCTCTTTGCTCCTATACTCCTTATTGTTATTAGAATCTTGAGATTCTTGGATGATGCGTGTTATCCTTCTTGTTGTTGACAACTTTTTTGTAACACCCCAAAATTCACAAAATTTTTTTGGAAAGTGGAAGTAATTAAAATAGAAATGATTAAATTAAATATCGTGAATTCTGGAGATGCTACTGCCACACTTAGTACCAAATCGGTTCTCTCCGACCGTTTCAGTACCAAGTGCTAAGGCTAAGAAAAGATTAACAATCAATTATAAAATTAAGACAAACCAAACTTCAAATAATCATTAAATGGTTGTAAAACAAAATCAGAGTACGCATCGAGAATTGTAATTCATTTCCAAAAGAGAATTAAACTTACAACTGATAAAAGGTTTAATTGAAATACTTAATGCACGGAAATAATTCAAAAAGGATAAATGTGATACAAAAGAAATAAATCTCATAAAGAGATAATATGGCCACTTCACTCTCTCGAACTTTGAGCCAAAACATGCTCAACACTCAGCCCCAACTGATGTCTCGCCCACCTGCACAAAGTTAGAAGGGCATACTACTCGTGGGAATGAGCAACACCCATGAAAAGGGTGATCAGTACGCTACGTACTGAGTAAGGTAACCGAGCACTAAGGCCTACACATAATCACATAAATCATGTAGAAGAATAGAAGAACACAACCACAAATGCATATGATCAACCAAGTAAAAGTACAAAGGCCCATGAATAATCCAATTCAATTAATTAATTAATTTCTGATCAGGAGTCGATTCACACCATAATTTTTATCAAATCCATGAGAGTACGGAAGCCCCCACTATTATAGTCGGTGGATCAGAGGCACATAGGGTATCATACCCTAACCACTATTATAGCCGGTGGATCGGTTGGCTCCGGATCGCATGGTGTTCCACTGTAAATAATTAGTATCTTTTAGGCATTTTAGAAAAACTAGGGTTTGTGTTTGTTGAGCTCGGGAACCCCCACTATTATAACCGGTAGATCGGTCACACATAGGACATCATGTCCTAACCACTATTATAACCGGTGGATCGGTCGCACATAGGGTAAAAACCCTAACCACTATTCCGAACCGGTGGATCGATTGGTCCTGTCTCAAAGATCTTCCACTTTAAATAATTAATGTTTTAAGTATCTTATTCAGAATTTTTCACCGTGGACATGCATGAATCATCACACATCACAAATCATAAATTTCACAATCATAATTACATTAAATCACTGAATACACATGATACACGAAAACCCTAATCAGCCACAACAAACCCTAATTAATCACAACAAACCATAGTTAACCACTCCAAACTCTATTTAACCATAATTAGCCACTCCACGCCTTAGTTAATCATAACAAACCACAAGTATCCACTCCAACCATAGTTAATCACAACAACCCATAGTTAATCACTCCAAACCCTAATTCAGCCTCCTCCATACCCTTATAATGCTCCACGTACTATTTTCCATCTAAAATGTTCAAACACCCAAATAACACTTGCATTACCTTTCTTATATCCCAAATCAACCTTTCATACGTAAATTTCATACCCATGCAGAAATTAACCTCCCCATGCAAACCTTCGAACTTTTTCATGTAAACCCTAAAATCCTACGTGGAACCCTAAATTCAACCATGCAACCCTAGATTCCTCCATATCATTAAAACCATAGATTCCTCCATACAGAACCTTAAATTCAATCCATACACAACAAAAAATTCATCCTTACCAAGCCCTAAAATAGATCATCTCATACAAAACCCTCGATTAGATTCTTCCATATAAAACCATAAATTATATTCTCCCACACGAAACCATAAATTAGATTCTCTTATATAAAACTATAAATTTTATTCTTCCATATAACACCATAAATTGGATTCTCCCATATAAAACCATAAATTATATTCTCCCATGCAAAACCATAAAAATCATAAATCAGATTCTCCCACACGAAACCCTAAAATTCTCTATTTTATTCTTCCACTCTTGAATCATTAAAGTAATTAGGTCAACTCACCTCCCTTGGTCAACCTCTTTACCCAGCCTCCTTTTTCATCCTTTCTCCCACACAAAACACATCAACTCCCTCACATGCATGTTTTACAGGATCACAACATATATCATAACATATACATAATACACATGCCATGTAAACACACAAAACATACTTTAATTCCATGCCATACCATATACGATATAAATAATGATGATAGACATATGATATATAACATGCGAAGCACATAATGCATATAAACACACAAAAGGCCTTAGCACCCCTTACCTGAAACGACACCGGTCTTGGAGCACGCTCCTATGCCTCCTTAGGGCTTTGACCAAATAATAACATAATAATAAAAATAACATTAATAAAATTCTAACTCTGCTAAAGATATAGAAATAATAGAAATATTATAAAAGTTGATAATATAGGGTTAAATACTTTACCCTAATAATAATAATGATACTAAAAATAATATCAATGAGAATATAAATAAGAATAATAATAATAGTAACAATACTAATAATAAAAGGGACATTATTCAAAAACAAAGTAAAATAAAGGCTTCGGCCCCTTCTCCAAAATAATACTAATAATAATATTAGTAAGATAAATAACAAAATTTAGTAATAATAATAATAATAATGAAATAGTAAAAATAACAATAATAATAATAATAATTATAATAATAATAACAGAAAAACTAATAGTAAATTAGTTGTAATATTAATAAAAAAATAATTATAATAGTAATTCGAAATAGTGATAATAAAAAAGTAATTATAATTATAATAATAATAATAACATATTAATATTAATAATAGTAATAATAGAATTAATAAGAAGAATAAACATAAAATCGAATTAGAAATACAATAGGGCTTCATCCCTCAACATAAATAATAATAATAATACATATTAAAAATATAAATAATAATAATAATATTATTATTATTTATATGCAAATAAATGAAATAAAATAATTTAAGGGTTATAAAAATAGGGAAAATGGCTGAGAGGGTCTAGGGTTCAACCTTGGGCTGGTGGGGATAGGCTACACCGGCGGTGGTGCACGACGGCGGTGGCGGTGGCCGGAAAAAGGAAAGAAAAGGGTAAAAGTTGCATGCTGGGAAAAAGATAAGGAGAATTGAGGTGAGAGATGAGGTGTTTAAGAATGCCTAGAGGGAGAGGGATAGAATGAAGGTGGCAGCGCACGGTGGCGGTGGTGGTGGCCGAATGGAGGAGAAGAAGAGAAAGAGAGGAGGAGAGGGAGAAAGAGGAAAAGAAAGGTAGGGGAAGGTAGAGGATGGTCTACAGAACAATTTGGGCGGTGAAAGAAGTAATGGAAGAGGTGGAAGAGGTGGATAAGGGCTGCGCAAAGGGTGGCGGAGCTGGAAAACAGGTTGGTCGACGGGGTTACTTCGCACAGCCGGTGGTGCTTGTACAGGAAGAATCGAGAGATATGGGACATTTGGTTAGCTATAGGGTGGTGCAAGGATGACATGGGTGGCAAGTAAGGGTGGTGAAGTTGACCAGAGGCGGAGGAAGGTGCGTCTGAAGTGAAGGCGGCGACAAAGGTTGATTTCTGGGTAAGAAATCCAAGCTCGACACAGGGCTATTATGAGGGGTATTTATAGGCTTAAATGAAAGGTTAGGGTCTGTGGTTTGGCGAGGGGATAAAGGAATTAGGGTTAGGGTCACCGGCGGCATTGGTTGGCTGGTGGCAGCAAAATTCGGGCAGGGGAATGCGCAGGAGAGAGAGAGCATTGCGCGATAAAAGGGAGAGATTTGGGTTTATGAGGCTGCTGAAACAAGGTGAAGAGAAAGGGAGGCAAAGGCCGGTCAAATCAGGCAAGATCGCCGGCGAAAATCTCAGACGGGCGACGATGGAAGTTGTAGGTTGGTGGTAGCGTTGGGGCTGGAGAGAAGAAGAAGATGGGGGGTCTGTGCCGGGCGGTTCGCGAAGGAAAAGAATAGAAAGAAAAGGAAGGAGGTCAGGCGGTCGACATAGGTTGAAGGCGTTTAAATGAAACGCAGAGTTTAGATTGAAAAGGAGTCAAAACGTAGTGTGGCATGGGGCGGAAGAAGGATGCGCGGCGCGGGCTGGTGAAATGCCCCAAAAATTCCTAATTTTAAATAGTATATTTAAATGAGGTTTTATTATAAAAGTTAATTAAGTATATTATTTTATCTAAAATAAAAGGAAATTAATTAGGGCAAATCATGAATAAATTTATAAGTATTTTAATTAGGAGGAATTTGGGTATTTAAACTAATTAAAGATTTTAAATTGGGAAGTAATTAAATAAATTATATTATTTAAAATAAGAAGGAAAAAATAGTTTGAAATTAATAATAATTTTATAAATAATTTAATTGAAGAAAATTGGGGTGTTTTACTAATTAAAATAGAATTTATGGAAAATATTTTAAAAACCCTAAATTAGCCTAAAAAGGGAATTTAATATTTTTATTAAATAAATATTTTATGTTAAATACCCAAAATATTCTAATTAATTTATTTAAAACCAAAACCTTAAATTTTTCCTTTTTCCTTTTTCCTTTTTCCTTGTCTTTTCTTCTTTTTATTTTACTTTCTTTCTTTTTCTTCTTTCTTCCGCGGTTGGGCCTGGACGCGGCCCAACCCACCCTCTCTTCCTCTCCCCTTGGCCCAGCGTCGCTAGCTTCTTCCTGTGTGCGCCCAGACATGGCGTTTGGTGCGGTTTTATGTCTAGACGACGCGTCTCGTTTAATGAAGGAGTAACTTGCATCGATCGCCCGATTCTCCCCCTTTTCTTTTCTTTCCCCGGCCGACCAGTCCACCTCCTTTTCTTCTTCCTTCTTCCTCTTTTCTCCTCCGTCGACGTGACTGCAGCTCCCAAACCCATCAATGGTGTCGCCGGCTATAGAGACTTTGACCGGATGTTTCTTGTCTCATTGTATTTCCCTTGACTCGAGGAATAAATTGGCATAACTCTCGTCCGTTATCTCTCGCCCGTTTCTTCTCCCCAGCCTCGCGAACTTCGAAGCAACCCAAACGATGGCCAATCAATTACTGCCACCGGCCACCCAAATTCTTGCACTTAATACCTCTCTCTCGAGCTTCAACACCCTATTATCCCATCTACCATCTATAAATAGCCTAGTTGTAGGAGTTTTTGGAGTTTTTTTCCCCGAAAACCCTAAGTAAGAGGCTGCCGCCACCGTGACTTTAGACGCATCTTCCACCGCCGATAGCCAACCTCAGCGCCACCGCAACATTCCAATGTCTTCCCTGAAATTTCCTCTAATTAACTAAACCATTTTCAACCTCCGATTCTTCTTGCACGGGCCTCCATAATCGTGCAAAGTTTGTTTGTCATCTCGCTAGAATTTTCACCCCGAATCCTTAAGCCGCCGTCCGCCGCCGTTTCCGCCACTTCTACTGCCCTTTGAACCACCCAAAAACTCCCCCTAATCCTCCTCCATTGAACCATAACCTTATTTTATTTTTCCCCTGCTCCTTCTCTCTTTTTCTTCATCTTTTTCCCTCTTAGATCATTTTTCTGGCCACCGCCGTGAACTACCGCCGGTGCCGCCCATTCCCGCCGACTCAAGGTGAAACCCTAGACCTTCTTAGTCATTATTTACTATTTATTATAAATTATTCTATTTTTATTTTATTTATTAGTAATTATTCGGATATAATAATTATTTCCTTGCTATTAATATTATTATTATTTGATATAAAATTTATGCTGAATTTTACTTGCAGGGTAGAGATTAGTAATAAAATAATTTAATTGTTAGTTTCAAATTTTAAGTTATTAATTGAATTATTATATGATAATTATCATTCTTCTTCTTATTATTAATATTATAACTATTAGAATAATTATTATATTCATTTTATTAATTATTCTAGAAAATCTTAGGCCCTAATTTTGTATTAACACTCGCACTTATGTATTTTAATATTATTATTTCTATTGTTTTCATAACCATTAATAATAATATTATTATTATCTTTATTATTTTAATATTATTATATATGTTATTAATTTTATTATTAATATTTATAAATAGTAGGTCATTAGTTATAAGTAGGGTCGAAACCCCACTTTAAATTTAAAGCTTATATATATTATTATTTTTATTAGTATTATTATTTTTAATATTATATTTATTTATAATATTTAGTTGTTATTAGAATTATTATTATTATTATTATTTTATCTTTACTAATATTATTTTGGTGGAGGGTAGAAACCCTTATATCACCTTTTTATTTTGAACTGCATTAGTTTTATTATTAATATTCTACTAGTATTTTGTAGAGTCAATTCTAGTATAATAATTTTTAATTAAAAATAAGGTCTTGGGATAAGTTAGAAATAATAGCATTCTTAAGAGAAAACCTAATCCTAGTATTTTTCCCATAGTAGGTGAGTCCAACCAAATCCCTCAAGTGATATAGGAGCGTGCTCTGAGACCGGTGACGTTTTAGGTAAGGGTTTACTAAGGCTATTGTATGTCTATATGCATTATGTGCTGCATATGCCATGTATTCTATGTTATCATCATTAATTATGTTGTATATGATATGAGATGGAGTTCATGTATGATCTTGGGTTGTTATATGGGATGTGTTTTATTTGTAAGTGATGATATGCGATGTGGCCTTAAGACATGCATGTTAGGGTTGTAAAATAATGATGGGTAGTGTAACAATGTGGCGATAAGGTTTTGCATGAAATGGCATAGTGGTTAGGGTTTTACATAAAGAGGGTATGGGTATTGGTTTTGCATGATATGGTATGGGTATTGGTTTTGCGTGATATGGTATGGTACTATGGTTTGCATGGAAGTATGTCTATGTGGAGTTGGGATTTGTATGTGAATTAGGGCTTGCATGTGAATTAGGGTTAGTATGGGAATGCGATCTATGTTGAGTTGAGGTTTGCATGTGAGTTAGGGTTGGCATATGAATTAGGGTTTGCATGGAGTCATGGATTACGTGGAGTTAGGGTTCGCATGGGAGCTAAGGTTTGCATGTAAGTGTAGTTTACATGGAGTTAGTTTTGCATAGGAGATAGGGTTACATGGAGGTGTGGTTTACATGGAGTTAGGGTTTGCATGGAGTTATTCATGCATGTCTGGGCAAGTGTATGTGCATGGAAAATATTTATGAATAAAATATTTAAGACACTAATCTTTTAAAGTGGAAGATTATTGAGCCGAATCCAGACCGATCCACCGGTCAGGAATAGTGGTTAGGATGCATAGTCCTATGTGCGACCGATCCACCGGTTATAATAGTGGTTAGGACATGAGGTCCTATATGTGACCGGCCCACCGGTAATAATAGTGGGGTGACTCGAGCTCAATAAACACAAACCAGAATCGTTAAAGCTCTTAAAAGATACTAATTACTTAGAGTGGAACACCATGCGAGCAGGAACCAGAGCGATCCACCGGTCAGGAATAGTGGTTAGGGTTGTACCCTATGTGTGACCAATCCACCGGTAATAATAGTGGTTAGGGCATGATGCTCTATGTGTGACCGGCCCACCGACTATAATAGTGGGGTGTTCTTGTACTCGCATGGATTGATAAAATGGCATGACGTGTATCGACTTATGATGAAAGAAAGATTAAACCATTAATCCAGATCTTTTTGGACCTGATATGTGGACTTGTTGATATTATGCTATGGATTTCATTATATGCTTTGATGTACCACATGTGTAGTTTGAAATTTAATGCTGATTATTATCTTTCATGATTCGATGTGTGATTGTGTCGGCCTTAGTATTTGGTTACCTTACTCAGTACGTAGCGTACTAATCACCCTTTTCATGGGTACTGCTCATTCCCACAAGTAGTATGCCCTTCTGACTTGTGCAGGTGGGCGAGACATCAGTCGGGGCTGAGTGTTGAGCGGGTTTGGCTCGAAATTCATGAGTAGTGTGGCCGGATCCACTCTTCTTGTTATCTTAATTATTTCTATTATTTCTTCTTGTATCAGATTTATCCTATTTGATTTACTACCTTGTACTAAGTATTTCAAATGAAGCTTTTATCGATTGTAAGATTATTCCCTTCGAGGAATTTTGATTTCGCACTCTGATTTCTATCTTATGATTGATTTTACTCTATTGGTTTGTAAACCTTCATGCGCACTCTGATTTTGATATTATGATCTTTCTAGTTCTTCTATGAACTGTTGATTTGGTTTAATGTTAATCTCTTCTTAGCCTTAGCACTTGGTATTGGAACGGTCGGAGAGAACCGATCTGGTACTAAGTGTGGCGGTAACATCCCCAGAATTCACGGATTTTAATTTAAGAGTTTCTATTTTAATTACTTCCGCCTTTCTTAAAAAAAAAGTAGTGAATTTTGGGGTGTTACAGCTGGACCGTGCCGAAGAAGGAAGAAGGGAGGAGTTTGGGCCGCGGGAGATGGCAGCCTAACGGGGAAAAGGGGAGGGAAAAGAAAAAGAAGAAAAGAAGAAAAAGAAAGAAAAAGGAAGAAGAAAAGGAAAAAGAAGAAGGGAAAAAGGAAAAATAATAATATTGGGTATTTAAATTAATTAAAATATTTGATATATTTAAAAATAATAATATTTAAATCACTTTTTAGGCTAAATTAGGATTTTTGAAAGATTTTCCATAAATTCTATTTTAATTAGTAAAATACCCTAATTTTCTTCAATTAAATTATTTATAAAATTATTATTAATTTCAAACTATTTTCTCCTTCTAATTTTAAATAATTTATTTAATAAATTTCCAAAATAAAATGCTTAACTAGTTAATATACCCAAATTTCACCCTAATTAAAATATTTATAAGATTTCTCTTGATTTGCCTAAATAAATTTTATTTTAATTTAATAAAAATAATTTATTTAATTAATTTTCATAAGAAAATCTTATTTAAATATAATTTTTAAATTAGAAAATTTTGGGGCATTTCATTTTTGGCTAGGTGCCATTAGATTCTCTTTCTCATCTGTATATGTAGTCATCCTTGTAAATTTTAGAAAACTCATATGATGTTGCTTAAATGAATACATAGTTATATTTGCTCTCTCTCTCTCTCTCTCTCTCTCTCTTATGAGCCGATTTCCTCAATTGAGTTTCCCTCACAGCTATCCATTCCTTGTATTTGTGCACTAAGAAACTACGCTTCCCTCAATCTTATCCTAGTTTGTGTCATAGATCAGTTTACAAACCATATCTATATTGATTTTGTGGCATCTCTTTTTTTGTTGCTTTCTCTATTTAAATCCATACTTGGGGTTCATCAAATTCCTGACATATTCCTCATGTGCCATATAAAGATTTTAGAATAGACTTCATTCTAGGTTTTCCTAGGACTTCTTAAGGTCATGACTCAACTTTGCCTTGATATGTTCTACCCTATTACAATGAAAAAACTTGATATTAAGATTAGTCTTTCTTACCCTTCTATTGTGATCATCCACTTGCAAATATATTGAATCCACCCACTACAATAAATCCTCCTTAAGTTTCTAACTTTTTTCCCTTGAGAAAAAAACAAAACTTTTTTTCCTTCCATTAAAAGCATATTCCTCCCAATCAATAAACTTGTCACCATCAAATTATACCTCTTCAGGTGAGAATCCACAAAAGAGAGTATCATCCTTATCCTTAAATGAATTATTGAAAATATTTGAATGGATGATCAGCTTGTTGAATATGGTTAGATGATCTTGTAAGCCAAGGTGGCAATTTGGTTAGATTGTATTAGATGGATTTGATTTCGAGTCGGGTTAACTTCAGATCATTTCATTTTATGCATCGGATTTGGGTTAGGTCAATTCATTTAAAGTTTGATTTATTACAATTGGTTTTAGTACTTAGGTCGGGTTGAGGTAAAATTAGGTTTATTTATTAGGTCGGTTTTGAGTTCATGTCTTATTTCTTTATATTAGATCATGATGGGTTTAAATTTTTTGAGTTAATTTTTATACTCAATTTGGGTTCTTGTTAATTTTGGTTCAGGTCATTTCAAGTTAATTTATTAGCTTATGTTAGATTACTTCAACTTAGGCTATTTTGAATTCGTATTATTGTGGGTTATTTTGGTATTTGGTTTGGGTTCTAGACAATTTAGGTTAATTTGTTAGTTCAGCTTGAGCTAATTTGAATTTGAATCATTTGGGGTTTGAGTTAATTTATCATTCAAGTCAAGTTTTTGCTACTTTTGGTTGTGGTAATTTCAAGTCAATTTATCAATTCAAATTGAGCTACTTTTGGTTGAATCATTTCATGTTTAATTTATTAAGGGGTTATTTATTGATTAGGGTGTATTTTAGGTTGAATTACTTTGGGTTCAAATTTGTACGAATTTTAAGTTAACTTGAGTTAGACTAGGTTGGCTTAGATTATCTTTATTTAACATAATGATATCAAGTCCTGTTAATTTCAAGTTAGGTTGATCTTAAGTTGGGTTAATATTGGGTTAGGATGGTATCATATTAGGTTGATATTAGGTTGAGCTATGTTAGATTGATTAATTAAGCTTTAGTTATTAGGCTAGCTCTAGTCTTGGGTGATTTTGGTTAGGGTTGAGTTTGTATCAAATCAATTATTGATTGGCAAGCATTGGGTTGGGTTCTGATTGTGTTGGATATATATTTTGGGTTTTATCATATTGAGTTTCGAGTAGGTTGAGTTGGGTTAGGTGGATTGGGTCAACTTTTTTCATCTCTACTTGCAGGTTGTCTTTTTTTTTTTTTTTTTTGCAAACTTGAATAAGAAAAGAACTTTCTTTAAGGGAAACTTATCACCTAATGACCTATACTCGTATGTCTTTGCTAGCCTCTCCCTTAGTTTTTTAAGACTTTTCTCCTTAAGAATATTGTGTATGATTTTTGGAGTAAAGGCCAATTGGATCATACTCACTACACACAACTTCATATTTCCCAATCAATAGCATCCATTTATTCTAATATCTTAACCTCCATTGTGTACAATCCTTATTGAATAATAATATATTTTATTGTACTTTCTATGGTACCATAAGAATTTCTCTTCTAGACTTTATCTTGGAATTTTGATGGTGTAATGTAAAATGTTTGAATTTAACCATAAACTTTTCTATCCTCTTGAACTTGTATTTAGACAAAATAACCTAGATTTTGTACACATCCTGCAAGAGGACCTAACTATATACAAGCCTGTGAACTATTAATAATCAAGACAAGCAAGAAACAAGAAGTATGGAAAGTATAACAAATCAAGAAACACTAATAACTTGAAAACTTTTTTTTATTACTACCTTATTGAGTAATCAGTATTTTAAAAATAAGATTAGCGCAAGGGTCAATAGGTAGTCTAACCGGTCTAACTGATTAAACCATGATTCAATTAGAATTTGGTTTCACTTGATAATTTTTTAGTTTTGGCCCACTACGACCTCCATTCTAACCACCTCAACTGAGTGCAAACTTTTTTGTTGAGAGCCAAACAATGACATTTATTTTGTATCAAGGTTCAATCTGTTTTCTTACTTTTTATGATTATTATGCAAATTTAAATACTAGGTTTTTTTATTAGGGATATGTCGGTATCGATCAAAACGATTGAACTAGCCAGTTTGGTTTGAATTTTTATTCCTTGCAAGTAGTACATGACTTGAAGAATACTCCCTCACTTGTATTTTTACCCTCACAAATTATCAATGATGCCTTTCTTGATAAACTCACTCAATCAATAATAACCATTTCGGTAAGGACTCTCTCTCTACATCATTCCTCCAAAATTACAACCTAGATCTCTTAGTTAGATTTAGATTATGTGCTCTCTCTCTCCTCTTTGCTACAACATTCCTCTAAAATTACAACATAGATCTCTTAGTTATATTTAGATACTCTCTCTCTCTCTCTCTCTCTCTCTCTCTCTCTCTCTCCCTCCCTCCCTTCCTCTACCATGGATGAAAATGAACTACATTAGACCTGTTTAAATTCACTAACAAAATATCCTAAGGCGAACAAAAGATCATCTATATAATAAAAGATTCAATACAAATTAAAGTTAGACTCAAAATAAAAACAGTCAAGGAACAGGAAAAACACACTCTATGCAAATAAACATGAGTTTCATGTTTTTCCCTATTACACTCTTCAATTTGTTGCTAAATTGTTGTTTGAAGCCTTTTGTTTCCCTATAGAGGCACTTCATCCTAGCTATTGTTCAACATTCTAAATTCTCTTTAGCCTATCAACATAAGATCTCATTCTAGTAAGAAAGTATGTTGGTCTAGGGTTTGGGTACAAAAATTGTTGCTTATTTCATTTGCATTAGGGAAAACAAAATTAGTTAATTCTAAATAAATAAATGAAGTAAGTATTTGTTTGAGTGGGTTTTTAGGCTCGAACAACTACTTTTCAACAATATATTTTTAAAATATTTTTACTCTTTTTAGTAAATTTATTTTTTAAATAGAGTAAAATAATTGATATAACAATCAATAACTAATAATTACTACACTCTCAAACATACACATAACTTTGAGCCTATGGTTGATGTAATTCTAACTCAAAAGGCTAACTTATAATCATAAAACAAGAAAAAAATTGAGAGAATAATTATAGTCCAAATATGATAAATTTATTGATATTCATAGGCTAGTTGTTAGGCCAGCTAAAATTGTTAAATTTTGTAGCAGTACATGATATATTTATGTCAATAGAGAATAAAGATTTTGATTGAACCTCTATATCAAAAGTGATAATTACTTGCTTTGAAAGTATTTTAGCTAAAATAGTTCCCAACATAAGTAGTAATTATTTTAAATAATTATTTTTTTGTAATTAATTCCAAATAAGAGATAAGTTAAAATCTATAATTAACATTATTAGAGAATTTAAAAAAAAAAAAAAGATAAGAGGAGAGTTGATTTATACTAAGTAGTAAGGTAACTTCTTTCTAATTAACCTATGAAAATGAAAAGTGCCACCTTTCACTATCGAAACTTATTGACTTGACTACCTAAAATCCTGCCAAACAGAAACAGCGTCGGTATCAATCCCAGTTTCAAATATCTCTCGTATCAGGCCAAGTATCAGATTCATGTGCTCATGATTTCGTAATTAAAGGTCCTATAAATACAAGGAAACAAACAAACAGGTCGAGTGATGAGAAATAAACTCATCTTTACAAGTTGTTTTTCTTTTAATTATGTATTTATAATCACGAATCTAACACCTTGTGCCTAATTAATTAAACATTAGTAAACTAAAATAAAATAAATTGCTATGCGCTCCAAAGTTGAGAAGTTCCTGGGCTCAATAGAGCTGGGAAAGAATTACACCAAGCCCGAAAGTTAGGAGACAACAAGATCTCATTCGGAAGACCACCCTCTTGATCAACAGACTTTTCAACCGACTTAGCTATCCCACTTCCACCACCACCACCGGGCGGTGAAGCCGCCGAAGTTACTCTGTGAGCAATCGGAAGAGGCGGAGGTGCAGTGCCTTGAAGACGGCTAGGTATCGGATCAGGTGAAGGCTGCTGGAGATGAGGGGCACCAGTCAAGTGTTGTACGAGTTCCCGGAAATGTATCGGCTTCACCTTATAAACTCTTGGCTGCCTCGACGACAAACGCGGTTCTAGCGGTTGCGATGATGCTTGTTTCTTATCAGCTTGTGGTTTTGCTACCGAATGGAGGGCAAACGATGATGTTTTCTTCCGTTGCGATGATGAAGAGGAATTACTAAACGACACCATGATGATCAAGCTGCTGTTCCTGTTACGAGTCTCAATCCTTTTAGCTTTGAGTTGCGTACGATTGGTTCGGGTTATTCTATTTATATATGAAAGTATGAAACCAGAGAGATGAGAGGAAGGAAACATTACTTTGCAATACCAATGGGACGGGACGGCATGTAACAGGGGAAGGTAAATTGCGGCTGCTTTCGCTTTCGTCATCATTGGGTCAAATTCATGATGCTTTGACTGGTATTACTGCCGCTGGTTTTCTTTTCTCCTCATTTACTGCATTATTGTTACTATTTTAATATTAGTGCAGTTGCGTGTCAGCCTTTCTTCGTCCTTTTTCTTCAGAGGAAAAAATAAAATGTCGCGTGTCGTTCTTTTGTCAAACTTTTACGCATGTGTTTTTGTTTGATTCCTTTGTTCATTATTCCTTTCATTTGTTTGGATATCCCCAAGTGGCAACTACCATACGACTATTTTTCGCACAGCTAATTCGTGGGGATAGAGATGGGTGAAGGAGGAGAAGGAAGGAATATTATTATTTATTTTTTTCTATTGTCGGTCAACAAACAAGGGGGTGGGGCTGCATGATTGAATAGACAATTTGACCATAGAGCTACTTACGGTTGTCGCCGGGCGCCGGCCAGCCGCCTCACTGCCAACACGTGCTCTCGATGTAGATATGACACCGCCACACCCTCATCAACCATTAGTTCTGCTACTACTCCGACGTCCATGACCCATTTACTCGGTCCACGTTCAAAGTCATCATCACCGCATAAAGCCTTGGAACGAGTCAATAAAAGTACTAACACTACTGTTGCTTATTTTGTGAGGCATTAATCTTGCTTGACTTGAAAGTAAGCACAGTTTGATTTATACAGTTGGTTTTAGATTGAGGTTTCACGATTATTATTATTATTATTGTTTTCCCTCGTTGAATGATTGACATAACGGGATTGAACTTGGTTGAAATGGGATTTGAAATTGCTTATGTTACCTTCTATATATATATACGTTAAATAAATGCTAGTAACCTAGACTTGTTCTAATTATTTTAACTACTAATTCGTGGCTGAAAATAGATGAAAATGAACGTTTTAGTATCTAAAAAATTCTTGAAAGGTCTTTTTTTTTGTTCTCTTCTCAGCATTAATATTTTTCCTTTATTTTTGTACAATTCCTTATTATTATTATTGACTACGTGGACATACCAAGAGCAACAATATCAGCAACCATATTTATTAATCATCACTTACCTCGATTCGAAAATAGTTTATGGCATATTCATTCATATAATCTATAACAACCGTAATTATCAAAATCCGAAATACATTTTTTTTCAGCAAAAGAAATTAGATATTTTAGCACCGTGGCGTGTAGTATCTTGTCGAGCTACAGGGGCAAATGTTGATAGAAGGGTCCTTATGCCACAAATGCAATCTGCACACAAATTACACGTAACTATGGAGTGAACTAAAACGCTACATATCTATTAAGTATCCCCAAATCTCCTAGCATTCTTCAGAATCTCTTCAGTAATAATAAAATAAGATAAATATCCATTACTTGTTTCAAAAGGGGTTGTAAAAACTAAAATATTTAAATAAAAGGTGCTACTACTACATCTTAATACAAAATAAATATCCATTACCTATCTCATATTATATGCAAGGCTATTTGAAACAAATCCCTCTAACCCATGAATAAGATCAAACACTAGCATGATTGAAGTCAATTAAACATTTTATAAATAATTTCAAATCTACTTAAAATGGTAAAAGAATGAAATAAGGAAAACAACCCTTATGCATGAACTTCCAAAATTGGGTCATTACACCATAAACTCTACACGGACCAAAAGTTTTACCTAGTAAGGTTATGCACCAGCCAACACTAGCACTTGAACAACAATGCATGCAGAATGCAACATTAATATGCTAATATATTGATTAAAACAATCTCCTATGTAGATGTAGTATGCAACATGTAAAGCATGGAAATTAACGTAACAAGGCATGTAGCTCTATGTCATAGTCATATAAAGCATGATAATTAAAGTGGCAAGGAAACATATTACATGGTAGCTTGCAATAACACTTAACATGTATAGAGGATTCAACATAAAGGAAAGAAAAACTGCTTTAAGCCACATCAAAAATCCACTCAATGATCATTACATTTGATTTATGTTTTTCATTTTGGAGGCATAGGCTCATAATTCTACCTAAGGCTAATCAAACTCATAGGAATCACTAAGATGATGCATCACTAATCCAAGCTCAACAACAATTGATCCTATTGGCACACAATGGCAATCAAACCAGCCAAATGTCTAGGGGTAATTGAGTATAAGGACTCACACAATATTAGAATCACCATTATAACCTATAGAAAGGATTCACACCAATGATGCAATATGTTCTAGCCTAATTAAGCATGAGGTCCAGTCTAATGATGTAACCACTATTATAACCCAAGGAAGGGATTCACACTAATGATACAATATGTCCACGGCTGATTGAGCACAAGGACACACAATGTTTCCAACCACCATTATAACCCACAAAAGTTATTTACAAGGAAAAACAATCATGGCTAAGTTACCTAATCATTAACTACACATACCCCCATAAGATTCATAGAAATCGAGATTGGAGATATAGGGTCACAAAGAAAATGACCAAAAAGACATACAATGCATAAATCCATTTTTCACTTTGATTAATAATTCCCTATTCATGAGGTCAAGTCAAACACTTATGACTTACAAAAGGTCTAATATGAAACATACATCATTTAAAAAAAAGTATTTATACAAGATAGGATTAAAAAAAAAGGCCAAACCTAAACACCAAATCATCCCTACAAAAACTAGTGGACTAGTTACAGGGCAAGAGAAAAGGCAAAACATGAAAAATTATCAAACCAATCAATTGATATTAAGGAACTAGTTGACTAATATAGCTAGTGGACTTGTCAAGCCTTAACCATTGGACTGGTTTTTGGTCAAGACTGAACAACTAGAGAATTAGTTAATCAGTGGGTCGATAGATCTAAACTAGCGGACTAGTTTTGCTTCTACTAACAAATAAAATATTGTTAACATATAAATATCTCATGATACCTTCAAGGATGCAAATATAATATGCATACATGATATTACAAATATTAAACATCAATGTAAGATACAAGTCATGCCTCAACCATCACCAATTAAGGCCTAGCATGCTCTTATGGTCATTTTTATGCATTTATTCATATTAAACCATACCTAACATAAAGACATATGGAAAAACCCTTGAGAAATATGCTAAAACACTAAATTGCTATAAAACAACTCTAACATTAAGTCTTGCTAGGAGGTCGAGGTGCCTTCATGCTCAAACATATATATCATGCCATAACACTTTCACATGTTCTCATATATTTAGCCCTCGTTTTGTATTACTTAATTTCAATAATTTATTTTAGATAAAAATTACTTTTATAAAAGTACTTTGGGAAAGTAAAATATATGTTTATTTTTACTTTTGTTGTATAAGTGATTAACACTAAAAAAACTACTTAAAAAACTACTTATTGTACCTCATTAGTATTTTTTTCTACAAATTTACTTTTTATTTTTCATCTTCAATTTTTATCTTCCTATATCTATATCTTTGGTAATAATTATTATATAAATTATTTAATATTAAACATTAAAAATCATATGAAACATAAGAATATTATAAAAAATATAAAAAGCATAAATATATTATAAAGTTCTAAAAATTAGAAAATAAAAATTATTAAATTATTAAAAAAATAATGAACAATCACTAAACAAATTTTATAAAATTCACTAACATCTAAAATTCAAATTGTGATGATGATAAAAATTTATATTATGCAATGAAAATTCTTACATTCATAATAAATATCATAAAATCAAATAGTTCAATGACATGCATGGTAAATATCATCTACAATCCTACACCATAATATTTTTATTTCTCTACTAGTTCTACCTTCTACATGTTGTCTAACATCTCTATTCCTATTATATTCTTCATATATTTCTTTACTACAAAAATCATCAAATAATATGCCATCCATTCCATTCAACCTAATAAAATTGTGGATTGTCATTGTTGCAATGACAATGAACATTTGTTGTTCCAAACTATAATTCAACATTTTCTTTAAGATGGAAAAACAAGCCTTCAAAACACCAAAGTAACGCTCAATCACATTTCGCATTGATAAGTGTAAATGATTGAATATCTTATATTTTTCTTGTGGACCGCCAACTCTTTAAAAATTGGATAGATGATACCTTGTATCCTTGAATAGAGCAAAATAGCCAAATGTATATTTGAATCAACCACACAATATTTACTTGCATAAAATGTAAATTTATATTATTCAACTATAATAGTTTATACTTAATATATAAATTAATATTATATTTACCTCAAGGAGGATGATGAAAGTTTTTTGTTGGGATCTCAAATACAGTGTTGGAATATTCGAGAATCATGAGATAACCCCTCCTGTCCAACTTCCACAAATGTGAACAACATATCAAAAGAACATACAACCATAATATTTTTGGAACACACTCCCTTATGATTGCGATAGGGCATTTGTTCATTATTTAAAACACAAGCATCGATATGTATTTCATCTATTGCTCCTACACAATCTTTAAAATAAGGCCAAAGTCTCAAATCATTTATAATCTCAGGAGGGATTCAATAAGGCCTTATAATCTCACTAAAAATCTTTGATATATCAATTAAAACCTTGTAGAAATATATACTAATGGTCTCTCCAAAGTGATGAAAGTAATCTTGCACAACTTTATTCCTTTCATTGTGACCAATTGTATATAAAAAAATTCTAATAATTTTTCTTCAACAATCACATTACATGTATCACTTAGCAACCTCCTTGATCTTAAAAAACTTGATAACCTTAGAAAAGCATCTTTCTTCATTATAAATAAATAGTGACATAGCCTATCATAACCATTTAATATACGTTGGACAAACTAGTGACCTGTTTTAGAAGAATCAAAACAAACTTGCTTATCAATAGATGTCTTCCTTTTCTTTCACAAACATCATAGTACAAGTAAAAGTAGTAGTAGTCTTTCTTTTCGATCATCCATCTATTCAAAATCAAGACATCACTTGTATTATATGTATACCTAATATATATTGAATTAATAAGAATGCATAATATATAAATACTGTATCCCACTAAAAGATAATTCAAGCAAATATGATATGCATTTGATTGATGGACAAAGTCTATCAAAGGTAGACCATTATAAAATACTAAAATTCACAAGTCAATAAAATTAAATAAGTTCAACGTAAATAAGAGAATTTATACTTCATGGTTATAAAAAGAAAATAAAAAACCCTCAAAGAAGCTTAGTCTCTTACAAAATACCATAATAACCTAACATCCTTGATCAATTCTTAGATAGATCTCTTAAAGATTTCAACCAAACACTACGTTTTTGGGGAGCCATATAAATCCATATGTCTCTATTATCAGGATCCTTGAAAGCATTAGTACCGAGGTTAAATAACTCATCAAATATTTCATTAGCCATGGCATTTAGAATAGCTAAACATTCTTTTACGGTGGTTGTTGTTGAGGCTGGAGGTGTTGGCAAAGGAGGATCATAATTACTCTTAAATGTAGATTCATATAATTGTAGCAACTTATTATCAAGATTTTCATTAGCTGACTATTTTCATTTACGAGAACTAGATTGTTAACTCATAGAACGCTTTTTGCTTGACTTTTTCTTTTGGTATGTCCCACCATCTAAATGACTAGAATCACAACCCTCGATCTCAATGACTTTTTGGCATTTAGAAGGACCCATATTACTTATTCTTAGCTCTTCATCATCCTTATCAAAACTTAGATGAGTCTTTTGAGATGGAGTCCATGCATGTTCTCTGGTTGCATGAGTACCATAAAACGATTAACCGAAGCTCATCTAAATAGGCAATTGGCTTGTTGTAAAAGTGTTTACAACTTGGGTTTTACAATTTTTTTTAATTATTACACATTATATATAATAATAATAATAAATAAGTAAAAATATATATAATTGTAATTTACTTGAATAAATATCTTCCATCTATCCTCCCCACAAGTGATTACACCTATTATTGGGTCTCTCTCAAGTCCAGTTTCACTTTCAAGTTTCACCCATGCTAAGTAATCTTTTTTTGTTGAGGTAAAATGATTTTTCACTTGAATTTTTTGGTATTGCACATTAACAAGCCTATTAAGACCATCAATAATATTGGACCATCTAATCTTGTTGAAACTTGAACTAGGCTTATTTCCTTTTTTAACCTCCTCAACATATAATTGAACAAAGGTTTGATGCCTTGATTCAATCCAATGTGCAGTATCTGATGAAGATGTTATAGATCCTACAAATATACTTACATACTATCAATGATGAGAGATCATTTACAAGATGCAAATTTCATCTAAATAGAGATATCATTTTCTTATTACTATTACAACTTGGATATTATATACATATATATATATATATGGGTACCTTTTAAATAAACATTATACTTTGTTAATACATAGTAAATTGTTTTCATGCACACTCAAATATCAAAGTCGATACTCAAGTGGCATAAAGAAATTAGTTACCACCTTTCTTTCAATACAGGCTCTAGTTTCCGTAATGCGACTCATGTGTGAAAGATTTAGAGGCACCCCCCCAAACGACTAAAAACAAAAAAGAGTAATTGAGGTAAAAAAAAGTAGTCATCATCATTAGGTGAAGATCATAATGATGCAGTTCAAATTTTTATAATAAGACTTAGTGCATAGGACCTCAGTAGAGAAATCTTAGAGATTAAGCAAATGAGTTAGGATAAGACCTCAGTAGAGAGCAATAGAACAAACTGCATCAATATTGGATTGGATAAATGATGCATACGGGCACACACACACACACACACACATATAAGCATGTTATGAGACTTACTAGAAATGGTTGTGTATAGGACCACCCTATCCAAGTCTACATTTAACCCCAAACTCAATTGCCAACATTAAACATCCATGTTTGCGATTAATAAAAAATGGCTATAGAAAACGGAGATAATAAGAGTACCGACAACACTATCCTCTTGAACTAATGATCATTTTAGTAGATCTAACAAAGGTATATGAGACAGAGAAGAGAGACGTGGGTTGAAAGGTTTTTGGAAAGGGAAAGGGATGAAAAGATTAGTTTAAGAAAGACCAACAGCAAAGATAGAGCCTATGATAATTTGGAGGACAAATATAAGGGCAAAAAAATAAAATTATCCACAAGATTTGTATCTTCACCATTATTAAAAGTGGAGAAAAATAAAAACCAGCGACATTTAAGATTCTATTAAATAATCGCAGTGCAAAATCAAAAAATTCCTAAAATCCACAACATTCAAAGAGGGAAATCGCATACCTCAATCTTTTGGTGATGGAATGACTGAAATCGGTGTTGGAGAAGCTCTACAAATCTACATATTGGAGGGAGAAGCTGGAAAGAGGAGCTGGAGGGAGAAGCTCTGCAAAGTTATTACTCTTATTTCTATAAAAACTTGTGGCTGGCCAACGTGGTTGTTAGCTTTTAAATGATTTAAAATTTTTTTTACCATGACGTTTTAAAATGATTTTAGAAGTAGCCTTTACTTACTTCTAATTAATAACTTTTAAAAAGTAATTTTTAGGGATTACTTTTCTGTAATAGTTTTTTATAAGTAAAACCAAACATTGTTAATTAATCTAAAATTTCTTTTCATAATTAATTTTTTAATAAACTACTTTTTATAAGTAGAACCAAACAAAGCCCTGATTACTCTTATATTATGCTTGAAAAATTAAAACAACACATAGTTACTTTACTAAGGGCCAAAATCTCCAAAAGAAAAGAAAAAAGCCTAAGATTGCACCTCATCTTCTACTACTCCTTAATCACCTTAACTAGAGAACTATAAAACCAAATTAACAAAAATCATTTTTAATAAAAGAAAAAAAATAGTAAAGTAAAAATAAGAAAAACATGTCAAAAGTTTTTACTTGAGTGGATGAGCTTAAGAGAAGGATGGATAAGGAATTTCATTCACTTCTCATTATACTTTATTCCAAAATAACTTAAGAAATTAATAAGGAATTAAAGAAAGTGACTATAAAAGGAATAGAGTAAGATAATGGAGGAAAACATAGCATAGGGCTTAGGCACCAAGAGAAAGGAGAGAAAAAAAAAAGTAAAGGAGGTTAGAACACTTAATGAATTTTGCAAATGAAGGTATGTGGGAGCTAGTAGGTTAAGAAAGTAGAGAAATTTTGATATCTCTGGCTATAATTGTAATACCTCATTTCCAGAAAAGACTAATTATAACTGGTAATTATATGTATTGGATGTAATAATAATTTTAGGATATTTAATAATAAATATATTGTTAATATGTGTAATATTATTACAACATATTAGTTATGAAATTTAATTAGGTTCAAATATTCTAGAGGGTGCTTATTAAAATTAAATTGTAGGTTGGATTGTAATTGGTGACCTTCTAATCAAATAAACTTATCCCGGTAACCTCAAATTCTATCGGATATAATTTTTTACCGAAATGCTTACCTATGTTTTTACCCTAATCTATCCCTCACCTATGCTAGATTTTCCCTTGACCATTGCCCTACCTTCTTCACCCTCGCATGATAAGTGCGAACCATCACCCCATGACTCTACACCATACATACCCTCTCCCCATGTGTTGCTGTCCAAGTTTCCTTTCTCTTTTTCCTACATGCAATCCCTCTACTTATACCCTCCTATATTGTGCCAAGCCCTCGACCATCCTACAAGTTCTAACTCGCTTGAGCTCCCTCTCGCATACAAAACTTGTCCTCTCTCCCCGCTGTTGCTCCTTTCGTCCACCAATTTCTATACTGCAACACCAACCCTCGCCAGACTTCTTAGCCAACCACCTGCCACAACCAACAAATCCCCAAACCCTACACCAGCCACCATCACCAAAGCTACCCTTACGCTGACTCATAAGCACCCTATATCCTCCCCTTCCTAGTGCACAATTTTATTTCCTTTCTACCTTCATAACCCTCACCGTTCCTACCCCATCCCCACTAACCTTAGTTGTTGTTCCTCTACCTTTACTTTAGGCCATTGTTGCTATTCCCTCCCTCTGTGATTCATCTATAACCACTGTAGCACCACACACCTATCTTCGACCATTTTGGCAGAAGCTCCACCATTAACTGCACTTATTTTTCACCGAAACACTTCCCCTCCTTTGACCCTTTGTGATGCACTCTCCTTCTTCCTTTTTGCTGCACCATTTTTGTAATTCTGCCCTCCCTATCTTTAGCCATTTTCACTAATTCTCGGTCCCCTTGCACCAGCCGTACTCACCATTTCCCCCCTCCACTCTTTTAGTCGAAACTCCTCCATTGGTGTTAAGTTTTTCCTTCGACTTTCTTCTTACCTATTTGACTGGTTATTAGCCCTTAATTATTTTAGTAATTATGGATTATTATTTTATAATATTATATGCTAATTTATGTACGTGTTTGGATGTTAAATTCCTAGGTATTCCTTGAGGGCTTTGGAGAAGACCACTTTTGTGTAAGATTGGATAGGTAAATCTAATCACTCATATGATGGTAGAAATTATGTGCAAGCATGTAGGAATTTTTAGAACTAGAATCATGCTAGGTTTTATGCATTTCTAGTATTGTAGTATGCATGATAAAATGACAATATGTTGAAGGGATGATATGCATGATTATTGATAATTAAGTTGTATGTATAGTAATATGTCAAATTTTTTACATCCGAATGTATAAGATTTTGTTAGGGTTTCCATTCTTATTAAGTTATGATTCAAATTTCATGGTATATGCCTCATGATTGCTCATGTATGGAAGTTAGGGTTTTATAATTCACATAGGCGTATATGTGCGTGTTTAGGTTTACATTATGATAAATTATATTCACATGGCCTAGGTTTATAGATAATCCCTTACATGTACTTTGATGAAAATTTACCTATTTAAATAATTTTTTATGCTTTAAATATGTATATACATGATGCATGTAATATGTGGTACATAAGGATCACATGATTAGGGTTTGGTGTGTGTAACCCTCTAATTGCATGAAAAGTGAAGAATATAGTTAATCGCCAACATGCAAAGATTACCTATGTGCTAAAAGAAAGTGGAGCATTACATTTTTGCCTTATCATGAAAAATATCTCTTAATGACAATGTTTGGTATGAAAAACAAATAAAATGTGGAAACTAGGGTTTTGACCTAATGTATTAGTTATAAATAGTTGAATGCAAGGACAGCCTTAGAATTTTGATAGTCTGATATTATCTTTAAATTGGCTTGACATAGACCTATGAAATTAGGATTTATCTAAATAATTAAAAATAAAGGGAAAATCAAAATTTTTATGTCATATGTTACTTATGTGATCACCCATAAGATATCAATACTTAAAGTGAAAGACCTCGAGTTGGGGATGATTTCTATCTAGGGGTCGCTACCTTAGAGGTATGTGTTAGAGCTCATTTCTGGTTCACTGGTGTGTCGTTGTGCCCTAGTTTTTAAGGAGTATAGTTTTTAAGGACATAATCTACTTTATAGGTACCTACAGGCCCTATAAGGGGTATCGATACTTAAGGACTAGGTGATTAAGGTTGGAAGGATACTATATTGCTTTTAGGCATGGGTATGACCAGGCGTACCACTGTGTCCCTAGCTTTGAGGTAAGGGTATTTTGTTGCTTTTGAATGCTAATATGACTAGGTGTACCATTATATCCCTAGGTTAATTTGTATCCTCTCGAGTAAGGAAGTAAAAATAGAAATGTTTGTTGTGTAATAAAATAAAAGAAATGGATTGTTGGTGTGATAATTTTCTTAGTACCTTACCTTGCTATTGTGATGGATTTGTTGGTTTAGTATTTTCCTTAGTGCTCTACCTTGGTATTGTGTTAGATTTGTTGGTTCAATCGATGCCTTGGTTCCTTACCCTGATATTGTTTTTGGATTGTTGTTTTGGTAGTTACCTTTGTGTCTTACCATTATGATTGGAATGTATTTAACTAATTGAATATGACTTTGTATCTTTAGATGATGAAAATTGGATTGGTATGGTTTACTATTGAGTTGGAGGTTTGTATGTTTACACATATTTTTCTATGAATATTATTGTACTCAAGGTTTGTGCCTTGTGATCAAGTATGATTTTTCGGTTTTTGTGTGATTATATGAAATGTGGGTATGCTACCTCTTGTGAGGTATTGTGATTTACCCATTACAAGGAATTCGTACTGATATTAATTTTGTGGATAATTATATGAGGGTCATGGAAGGGCATGAAGCTTATAATCGCGGGCAGAATAAGTGGAGTCCTCGGGAAGAGGTACCATTTTCATAATGGGCCTTTAGGTCTAAGAGTTAAGGTAAACCAGAGTTGTACATTTGGGTGCTATTTTGCTATTTTATGTTACAATCAGTTTTCCTTTGGACTCTTATGTCTCTTACTGTATTTTAGTTATATTGTTATACTATGACATTTATTTGTACCTCTATTATATATTATTTCTATTGCCACTATTTTACTCTAGTTATGTTTTGTTTTACCCTTAGCACTTGGCATAAGAAAGGCGAGGGATCTAGACTTATTCTAAGTGTGGCGGAAATACCCATTAATTTAGTAATTAATAATTCCCTAAAAATGAAAAAAAATTTAGCAGGTAAAATTAGGGGTATTACAATGATGGTCGAGAATCGACAAGATATTGAGAGGGTGAAGGCTTGTAGCACATTTGAATGGAAAAAAAAAGGAGAAGTGTTGGGGAGATATGATGAGGTAAGGGATGTAAAGTGCAAGGACATGGGGAAAGAGACTAGCATGGGAAAATAAGAAACTTAGTATGTTAGCAACTCATTATTTTGGTTGCATGATAGATGATAGAGAGGAGGAGAGAGAAAAAAGTTGACATAAGGGGGTTAGTAGGGTTTTTTGGTTAAAAAGTGACTTTATAATGAAAATATTGATGATAAATATCTCAAAAGTTAAAGTAAATAAATAAATAAATAAATAAATATCCCTACAATCCTTAGAAAGTATGCTTAATTCAAAAAATATCAAATTTATAGAGTTCTTAAACATTAAATAAAGTTTTAAAATCAAAACAGATACAAAACTTTTTTTTAGTGGAACTAGTTAACTCGTTGGACCAGAAAACAAAACTTAAGTTAACTTGTTGGTTAATTTTTCATTACCAATTGATTAGTTTTCCAATTTAATTACCTTTATTAACTTCATTTTAAATTCATCTCACTTCAAACTATTTTTAAATAAATTAGTGTTTTAGATACATGATATTACATCACCATCTAACTGATGCTAGGTATAAGACTATAAAACTAATCTTTATAGAATTAAAATAAGATAAAAATAACAAAAAAATAAATGAAGCCCAAATAATTTATAAAAAAAAATCAACTATTTAAATCATAAAATAGATTTGGGTTCAAAAGTTCAAAAATGCTAACATACAATATGTTGGGAGCTTAAATTTCTAGGTACAAAACACCACACGAGTAAAGGGAATCATAATTCTTATAAACCATCAAATAACCCAATTCTCATGTCCCACCATATCTAGCAATCATCGAAGATCAAACACTTACATTATTATAACACTCCCAAATGTCAACACTATATTTTTTTAAAGCAAAGGATTACAGAAGTGAAATACAAAAGTGGGGTGTTACCACCATATATAATATATGATTGATTTTAACCATCTATCTCATATTAAATAAAAGGCTAAAAAAATTAAGATAAACACTCTCAAAAGATAAAACCCTCGAGAGAGGTAAGACATAAGGCAGGTAAGACGATAATGTTTGTACAAAACCCACTACAACACTACTAAAACAAGGGGAAATGGGATTACACAAATCTAAGAGTTTTAAATATTTGATAAGAGATAAAAGGTTCCCAAGCATGGGGAAAACAACTCAATTTTGGATAACCTAATGTTTAGGATAATACCCAAAGCAAAGCATATAGTGGCCATCATCACCAGATACTTGATCATCATCATCATCATCATCTACTCACTCGAATAAAATTTGAGATCATAACATTACAAGGTAATATTAATATGATTAAGTACTAAGTAAACTAAATCTACCCTAATCCATGGAAAACTCATACTGCATGAATGGATGTGGCATGAAACACAAACTTATATATCTTAAAACTCATTAATTAAGAAAATAATATGATAACATGCTTATGCTAAAGGATTGGAAGGCTCTACAACATCTTTAACAACATATCATTATTTATTATCATCTCTAAAAAAATGGTCAAATTATTTCATATTTTATGATATTAGAGAAAGTGCATTTACTCTCTGCTATGAACATATGTAACATGGAATCTTACCAAAATTTGGGGTTTTAAGTGATTATATCAAACACAAACCAAGTAACATAGGACATCTTATCCAACCACCAATGGACATTTACTCTAATGAGAACCCACTGGGACATCTCATCCCATCACAAAGGAAATACACATCATGGGGAACAAGAAAGAAATAAGAGCATTATGGTCCACACACAATTGATAATGGTGTCAAGGAGCTTGTATCGAGACTACAACATCCACCCTACTTGGACACTTGATGCCTTGGGGCACCATATCCACCATCTAATTACTTAATCCTTAGTTATCATTACCCTCTTAAATATCATAAGTTTAAAAGAGTAGGAAAGACATTTCCCAAAGTTAAAATATAGAAAATGGATCTTTCCTGACTAGCTCCCGATTTATTAATTCAAGAGTAGGAGAAGATATGCCCAAACAAACTCTTTTTTATTAACCATTATTAGTGTTTGTATTGAAAAAACATAACACAACCCTGAATCATATTTATTAATCATTCATGGTGTTTCTAGTAGTAACATCTAACACAACCAACCATATTATTTATCATCACAATGCTTTTAATGATAACACCTAATACAATTTTCTTTATCATTATGGGTGTTTAAAGTGATACTATCTAACATGAACCAACAATTCCATCACTTTGGTGCTTTATTTTTCTTCTTCTTATATTTCATTATTTAAGGCCAACCATTAGGGTCAAATTATAGTTAAACACTATTCAAACATATGAGTTAAACCTAGATAAAATTTAATTTTTATCCTATGGGACTAGTTGATTGATCCCACAAACCAGTGGAATGATCTGGGATTCAAAAAAAAATTATACAAAATAAAAATTAGTAGAGGAACTAGACAACTAGCTAAGCTCTTAAAAAATTGAGTAGTCTCATGTTGAGATCATACGAACCTCAATTTAGCTAACTAACTTACTAGTTAGCCAAAACTAGTTGATTGATGAACAAGTTGAGTATTTTTGGGCACTACAAGTTGAGTGATTTTATCAAAAGATATTAAAAATAGATGAAAATATAACTCATGCATTTCTAATCCGTTCAAAACACTTCTAGCATACTTTCATCATATTAATCATGTTGAGAAACATACTTAATCTTGCTCCATACACAATAATCCCATTAACATGCTTCAACACCAAATTAAAACTAATATACATGCTTACTTTTCCTAATACTCATCAAGTAGTTAAATCATGCTTTCATATTCATATGTAGTATGTTATGTGTCATTCATTATGTAAAAATAATACCAAAAAACATGAATATCTCAATATACATAAACTAACTTTTATCATGCACAAAACTAGTAGGTTAAGCTTCACAAACAAGGCATGAAGATTTAAGTTATGCATTATAGTCACACTTTAGATCATGCTCTCATATAAACATGCTCATTTTCAACAACAAGTCATATAAACCAAACCACTCATGAAACATAAATAAAACAACATTATAAGGTAAGATTTTATTTATCTCAAGTAAAGATAACCCCAAGTAGTAGTAGTAGTAGTAGTAGTAGTAGTAGTAGTAGTAGTAGAAGAAGAAGAAGAAGAAGAAGAAGAAGAAGAAGAAGAAGAAGAAGAAGAAGATATGAGGATAATTATAATTTTGTGCTTAAGTAATAATAAGCCCATATAATTAATTATTTGAGCTAAAACTATATAAAATGATTAGCTTAAGTTAAGAGATTATTTATTAATTATTTTATTTTTTATGGGTAAAATTAAAGAAAGGGAAAAAAGAAAAAGAAACATGAGACAACAGTGGGAGAATATGCCACAAAAAATAAAAATTGACAAACAAATACAAAGCCTAGAAGAAGAGAAAAGGGCTTAGATGAATAGGAGAAAAATATGAGAAGGCCTAGTAGAAGAGGATGCATAGAAAAAGGAGACAACATAGGGGAATGAAAAAACACATGGTGGAAGAGGAGAGGAAAATCCTAACTCTACATAAGGGTAGAGAATAAAAGAGAAAAAAGAAAAAGAAGAAGAAAAAAAAAGGATGTGATGCAACCGTGAGAAGTTAGACTCTGGAGGACTGGCGGGGTAAAAAGAGATGTAGGACATCAAATGTCAGGAGGCAAAATAGAGAGAGAGAGAGAGAGACTGGGTGATATGGAAGATAATGGATGATTACTCTTTCATAATGTAGGACCTTTTATCTTATATTTTTTTGGTATAAAATTTTGGTTCCAAGATGTTGGAAATGTCAATTATGGATGATGGTTTTCGATAACTTGATATGTTGATGTTGTTCTACTCCAAGATCAACTCAATTAAATATAGAAATCACTTATTTTTCTCTAAAGAACAATCTTTAAATTCTCAAGACAACTCTCACTTGTTGTTTTTATGAATCTAAAAGGCACCACACACACACACACACACACACATGCAAGCCTAGCTTACTCTTTATTTATCAAGCCCATCTAACCGACCTAAATAAAAAAGATTAACAAGAGTGCTTGCCTATATTAAATATATAATGGCTACAATTACAAATTACAAACATTAGAAAGTATACATAAAAAATAACAAAACTACACAAAACCCTAAGTATGTAATACATTGAATAATCGTATATAATCAAACTATATATCTTGTAGCCTTGTCTTCCATGCAAACTTGTAATCCTTATAATGCCATTTTCTTGTACGCTAGATATCTTTGGTGGATTGATATTCACAATATACATAAGAGTTACTTAATAAAATATTAGAAGTATTAGGATCTTCAAGAATAATTGGTACCATCTTATTCTTCAATATTAGAAGAGTCAGATTGAGATGCTCCTGCATCATTCTCTCCTTGTAAAGAAGAATTTGTCCTCAAATTAGCATCACTATAGTAAGGAAACAAATCACCAATATTAGAAGCTCTAGAAACTCCCCTGTAGTGATTAGGTAATTCTAATTCATGAGCCTTATTTTCAAAATTTTTGAAGATTTTAAATGGTCCATCATCTCTTGACATAAATTTATTTTTTTGTTAAATGTAACCAAACTAAATCTCCTGGTGAAAACACTTATTGAATTTGATTTTTGTTTGCTTGAGTTTGGTATTTAGTATTAGATTTCACAATGTTATTTTTAATTTACTCATGAAGTTTTTTTATATAGAAAAAAATTCAACTCTATCTTTAGCATCATAATTCTTAATATCAAATTTTCTCAATAGCAGCATATCAATAGGTAAATAAGGATTAACTCCATATATAAATTTAAATGGACTCGAATAAGTTGAACTAGAAGGAAACTTATTATAAGCAATTTCAACATGTGCAAGTTTTATATCCCAATCTCTAGTACTTTTATTGACTTATCCTTATAGTAAAGTTCTTAAGGTTCTATTAGTCACTTTGGTTTGACCATCCATTTATAAATGATGAGATGTACTAAACAATAACTTAGTACCTAACATATGCCGAAGTGTCTTCCAAAAATAGTTTAAAAATTTTCACATCTTTATCCGATACTATAATTTTGGGAATACCATATAACCTTACTATCTCTTTGAAATATAAATCTCCTACATGAGTTGTGTCATCTGTTTTATTATAAGGTAAAAAATATGTTATATTAGAAAACCTATCTACTACCACTAGAATAAATCATTTCCTCTCTGTGTCCTTAGTAAACCTAAGATAAAGTCCATACTAACGCTCTCCTATTGTTGGCTAGGAACAAGTAAAGGAGTATACTAACCTTTATGGAAGAAACTTTTACTCTTTTCACAAATCATATTTCTCCCAATAATAGTTTGTACTAATTTTATCATTCATGGCCAATAGAAATTTTCTTGTAATATTTTCATGGTTTTATGAACACCAAAATGACTAGCTGTAGCCCCTCATTTACTTTCTTAACAATTAAATCATGTACACTAGAACAAAGTATACATAACTTATTAAGTATGAAAAAAAATTCATATTGTAGCATAAAATTACCACAACTATTATTCTTTTTACATGCATTATAAATTTCAAAAAAAAAATCTTCATTTTTTGCATA
This sequence comes from Tamarix austromongolica, assembly GCA_039764185.1. Classification (NCBI taxonomy): domain Eukaryota; kingdom Viridiplantae; phylum Streptophyta; class Magnoliopsida; order Caryophyllales; family Tamaricaceae; genus Tamarix; species Tamarix austromongolica. The sequence continues at coordinate 83,597,009 of CM077818.1, read as the reverse complement.
TAATTCCTTCAACATTTCAAAACCTAATAATTTAGCACCAAACATGACAAGTATCATAGATCTCCTAAATAAGGTATCAACTACGACATTTTCCTTACCATCGAATTGTTTGACAGAAACACATGAAGGATTATAAAAAACTTACCCATTTTGCACATCTAGGACTAATATTGAAATACCCCAAAATCCTAATTTAGGGAATCATAGCCAAATAAGATATTATTAGGAAGATTAATTAAATAAAATATTTTATTAAAATAAGAGGGAATTAATTAAGGTAAATCTAGGAGAAATTAATAAATAATTTAAATAGGAAAAATTTGAGTATTTTGTTAATTAAAATGGAATTTAAGAAAGTTCTTTCAAAATCCCTAAATTAACCTAAAAAGAGAATTTAATTATTATTTTAATATTTATATTTTATTAAACACCCCAAATTATCCAAATTATATTAATTAAGCTAGCCACCTTTTTCCTTTTCCTTTTTTTTTCCCTTTTTTCCCCTCTTTTTCTTTTTCTTTCCTTTCCTTCTCTTCCTTTTCTCTTTTCCCCCCTACCTGGGCCGACCCGCTGGCCCAACTCCTCCCCTCCCCCTACACGGCCTAGGCCCCTGCGTCATTCTTTTCCCCCTCTCCCGACCGGTTCGACCCTTTTTTCTTTATTTCTTCTTTTCCCCTGGACTGCCGGTCCAGCCTCTCCCACTTCGTCTTCAACCTCCGGCGCACGTGCAACTCCCGAAATCAGTGCTGAAAATCCCGCCACCAAACACATGCCCACTCTGACCATTCCTCCCCTCTCTTCCCCATTGACTGACCTGCCATTTCGACAGGTCCATTCCTCCTGCCCGACAAGATATGGCCTACACACGTAGACCTGCGCCGACCCATTCTCGCCGGTCGAAGACCCATAACCCTTGCCCCTCTACTCTCCCACTCCTCTTTGTCATTTTTCCCTTCCGATCGAGCTATAAATAGCCCCGAAGGCTGCCATAATTGGGTTTTGATTTGGTAGCCCAGAAAATCAAAACGTGCGCCACCACTTATTCAGATCATTATTCCTCTACCATCGGCCGTCGTCACCGCTCACCCCGACCACGAAAATGCTCCCTGCACCGCCCTCTACACAACTGAGCCACCATCCTTCCTTTCCTTGCCCTGCACGAGCCACCCTGGCTATGCAAAATCACCTTCCCGAACAGCCCCATTCGACCTGTGTCGCCCCTTGTGCCGCCGGTTTCCGATGGTTCCGCCGCTTGTAGCACCGCCTCTACCCCCCTAAAACAACCAAGGAACCTTACCCTACCACCCCACACCTCCATTTTCCCTTACTTCCCTCTCCCCTAGCCTCCACATCCATCTCTCTCTCCCACCCTTCTTCCTCCACCACCCAGCTTAGGTGGTCTCCCAACTCCTTAACCCTAAACTCTGTATATAAAATCATTAATGATTTTAATATTAATATTAATATTAATAATATTATTATTATTACTATTCTTATTATTATTATTATTACTACTACTACTACTACTACTATTATTATTATGTCCTAACTTTTATTCCAGAGAATTTCTAATTAATGGTATTGATTAAGACTACAACCTTGTTGTGTTATTATTATTATTATTATTATTATTATTATTATTATTATTATTGTTCTTACTCGTATTACTACTACTACTACTACTACTACTACTACTACTACTACTACTACTACTACTACTACTACTATTATTATTATTATTATTATTATTATTATTATTATTATTATTATTATTATTATTATTATATTTATTACTCTAACTATTATTATCATCGTTATTATCTTTATTATTATTATTGTTGTTGTTGTTCTTACTCGTATTATTACTATTACTATTACTATTATTATTATTATTATTATTATTATTATTATTATTATTATTATTATTATTAGCATTATTACTATTATTATTACTACTACTATTATTATTATTACTATTATCATTATTATTGTTGTTATTATTATTATTATTATTATTATTATTTTACTATTATGATTTCGATTATTAGTATCATCATTATTATCATCATCATCATCATCATCATCATCATCATCATTATTATTATTATTATTATTATTATTATTATTATTATTATTACTACTACTACTACTACTACTACTACTACTACTACTACTACTACTACTACTACTATTATTATTATTAATAATATTATTATTAGTAATATTGGAACCCTTACTTTAATACTATGAATATTACTAAGACTTACTTTGATTAGTAGTGGTTCGATTAACTATCTTGAGAATAATAATAACCCTACCTTCTAATTATAAACTACTATTATTAATATTAGCCTTAGTATTAGGCCATGATAGGGGTAAGATAGGAAATTATGGTAATTCCGGTAGAGGGAGATTAACCCATAGTATTTCCCTCTTATAAGTGAATCGAGTCAAAACCCCTAGGAGGCGTAGGAGTGTGCTCCAAGACCGACAACGTTTAGGTAAGGATGTAGCTAAGACCGCCTATGTCTTACGTGTCTTTTTTGCCTTGGATGCCTTGTATAATTTATATGTTGTGTTCCATGTGCTATTATCTAATATGTTTTATGTATAGCGTAGCTTGGAACCGAGGTATGTTCACGTGCTCTTGTCTGGTATGTGCTAATATGGATCTGCTGCAAGTATGATATGATGTGATGTGGCCCTTAGGACATGCATGCTAGGTTATTGGATGTGGTGATGTGGGTTGGAGGCATGAAAAAGAAAAAAGGGAAATTATGATAACCAAGGGGAAGTAAGTTGGCTAGCATAGGTAAGAGCGACCTAAATAACCCATGCTTCATGACCGGTGAATAAAAGGGGGGATTCAAATAAAATAAAAGAGTGGGAGAAACTAAGGTTTACATGGGAGGAACTAGGATTTACATGGAAATCTTAGGGTTTGGCATGGTAGAGATCGAGGGATTTGCATGGGGTGGTTAAGGTCCGCATGGGGGTGAACCTTACGTATGGAAAGCTACTTTGGGATATGGGGAAGGCAATGGAAGGTTTGTTTGGGTGACTAGAGGCTAGAGGTGAAAAATAGTACGTAAGATAATATAAGGGTACATAGGGACCGACTAGGGTTTGGAAGGAAACCTTAATTTAAGAAGGTGGAAAAAGAAAGAGAAAATAATGAAATAAGAAATGAGGGTAAGTGAGGTATGAAGGAAGAGTTAAATCTAAGGATCGTGACATGTGGGGTATTAAAATAGTGTGGGTTATGGGAGGCAGAGAAGGATGGGCCACATAGGCCCAAATTAGGATTTTTGGAGGAAACCTTAGGGTAAGGAGGTGAGTGGACCTTGGGGTATAAGGTGGATTAAGGGAAGGATGTCGGGGCGAGTTAGGAGGTGCAGAAGTCTCAAGATATGGGATAGGCCCTCTTGGGAGGATAAGTGCAGATATAGTTATCCATGCATGTCAAGGGTGAAATAATTTCGAATAAGATACGTTAAGACACTAATTACTTAAAGAGAAAGATGTTGAGCCGGACCCAGACCGGTCCACCGGCGAATAATAGTGGCTAGGGCCAGGGTACCTTACATAACCGGTCCACCGGTGAATAATAGTGGCTAGGAGCATTTTGCCCTACATGACCGTTCCACCGGGGTATAATAGTGGGGGTTTTCGTGCTCAACAAACCAAACATAATAACGATAAGACATGGGAAAGATACGAGTAATTACAGTGGAACACCATGAAAGTCGGGGCCAGACTAGTCCATCGGTGAATAATAGTGGACAGGAGCATTTTTCCCTACATGACGTTCCACCAGCTATAATAGTGGGGTTCCCACACTCTCATGTATTGATAAAGACTATGATGTGAATCGATTATATTTATCAGAGATCTAAAGAATAAGTTATCCGGTCCATAGCCGGTCTTGTTTATCTGTGCTACCGCATGTTGTCTACGTAATTATGCCATGTATGTTATGTTGTGTGTTTTTGTGTATGCTGGCCTTAGTACATCTGTTACCTTACTCAGTACATAGCGTACTGATCACCTGTTTCATAGGTGCTGCTCATTCCCACGAGCAGAAGACCCGTTTGAGTTTGTGCAAATAGGGGTCGATGTCTTTGATGCCTACGATGCTTACAAGGCATCGGGCGGGGCTGAGAATTGAGCCTAGACCTAGCTTGGGGGTTGAGAGTGACGTGGCTGGAGTCCATCATCCATTTTTTTTTTCTTGTATTATTATATTTTGTTTTATCCTGCTGTATGGTGTTCTCTGTCATTTGGTACTTTAAAATTGTACTTTTGGGATGTACCTTTTGATTTCCGCACTCTGATTCTACATGACTTGTGTTTTATTAATGACTTGTATTTGATGTTATTCTTGTTTAGCCTTAGCATTTAGTACCAGGACGGTAGGAGTGAACCGATTTGGTACTAAATGTGGCGGTAATGCCCCCAAGTTTACAGTTTTATCTTTTCACTTCCGTTAAAACCTTTTAATTAAACAAAATTTTTCAGTAGTAAATTTGGGGGTGTTACAAATATTCTTTTTCCCATATACATATTTTAAACTTTTATGGTCTAAATGCAAAATAAATGGCTTAGGTCTCAAATAATGGCTCCATGTTTCTAAACTTCTTATAATGGCATAGAATTCTTTATCATATGTAGAATAATTCAATTAAGCCCATTTAATTTTTCACTTGCAAAATATTAGGTCATATGTGCCTAGTGCCCAAGATAAAAATTAAGTTGCCACTGATGATCTATTTTGTATTAACAAATGTATAAAGGTGATAAACGATATACCTAGACTGGCTAATGTTGCATATGTGAAGGTTGAAAAGAATTTGGAAATCTTTGAGTGGAGAAAAATACATATGAAAATGCAACTTGCTAGAAGACAATCATGTTTACAAATTTTGGGATAATTTTTGTTCCATTCTATTGTGGCCTATTTGATTAGTTGGGCATATAATGAAATTTATGCATATAGTTGAACAAGAAAGAAAATTTATTTTCCTATATAATGTTGTTGAATTAGATGGGCATCTAGTTAACTTCTATGAGTTGGTTCAAATTTTTATGCTAAATAGTAGTGGTATTATAAGAAATTATTCTGCTTACTATTATGTGAACTTTTCTGGTTATTTTCTAACTTTTTATATTATTATTAATTATTGTGCATTTTACTAAGTTTTCATTTGTTTTTCCTCAACCCATATTATTTTAGATTATAAAATTTCTTCCTTTTGATGCACGATTTGATTCATCATGTGGTGTAGGAAGAAAAGACACGAAGCATATGATTATGTTATCATTGATTATAAGATGCCTCTGAGTTGATAAAACTCCTTGTAAAAAATCTATGCTTATTGGTAGGAATAAAATTATTGAAGTCTTAGTAGAGAATCCTACAAGATGTTACGATAGTTTTCGGATGATATCTCATGTAATTTTGAATTTATGTGTCAAGTTGATTGTATGTCATGGGAAAAAAAGGAAGCAAAGAATCATTGTGAAAAATTCCAACATTCACTAATTACGATATATACATGGTTTAAGAAAGTGCTTAAAGCACTAGTACCTTTTGGCAGTGAAATTGTAAAAATAGTGGATTGAGGAGCGATTCTACTAGAAATTCTTAGAAACAAAAATGGGTATACATCTTTAATTTTTTGGTATCTCATTCAATTAAAGATTTTAATGTATATTAGAAATCTATTGGAGATAACGATATGACTCGTGTATTAGCTAGGGCTCCTGTTTTCGAGCAAAGAACTTAAGAACACTATGCGGTAGAAACGCTGCATGCGACATGTAAGTGTGTCCCCATGATATGATGCTTAATTTTTTGTATTCTCGACGGGAAGGCACAGCAAATGTCTCTTGTTTGTTCTCCATGATGCTGTAGGCCATAAAATAATTTTTCTCTATCCTCACAAGGTGAGATCATATAAGATTTATAGGTGCTATTCATTGATTGTTGTCATATAGTTGCTTTCGTTGCTTAAATTTTATTAATTATCATTATGTCAGGAATGTTTATTATTCAAATATACGTAGATTTTACTTCCATATTGTGGTGAGATATATCACTTAAATGAATTTCGGAGCATGGTCCATCAAGATGAAAGTTTTAGTCGTTTATCTACCCGCATTCATGTGTTCTTAATGTCATGCGAAGATGTCTTGTTGTTTGAATAGTGTAATTTGAAATAGTAAAATATATTCTAAAGTATCTTTTGTGGTGACATAAATTAATTCCACTAACCTATGATGTATTGCATAACTTCGTCAGAAATTATTATAAACTTTATCGATTATTCACTTTATATGGTAAGCAAAGCTTGACATAGAAAAATTTGTATGTGGAGTATAATTTTATTCAAGTAGATATGAAACCACAACAAAAAATAAGTAAATTTAGAGAAGAAATTATGAATAAGTTGTGGAATGATTATAATCATCGATATCGGAAAAATATTTCTAAATTTTGCTTTATTTTATTTTATTGATCGATTATTCATTTTGTATGGGTTAACTTTAGTCTATTAATTTAAATACAACTTGCTAAATTCTTGATTTGTTTGTGTCATGAAAATAATAGATACTTCATTATCATTACATTTCAATTACAAACATAATTTAGCTTATAAGGAATAATGTAAAATTATTAATTTGTTACCAAATAATGAAAGTAATAGATTATAATGGGAAAACGACCTTTGGAATAACGTCTTAAACACATTTTCTAGTTTTTTTAGATTTACTTAAGATGAGTTATTATTTAGAAGAATTGCCTTTTTATAGTATTTATAGCTTAAATTTTTCCTAAAATAAATCATTATGGCTAAAAATAGCTTTTTTAGTTAGTGTTTTCAATTTAATAAAAAAAAATTCTAACATATTATGTAGATTTCAATTGGAAAATAATTTTCATAATATAGCTAAATGACCATAACTTCTCAATTTTATAGCAATATTTTTCTTATTTCCTATTAAAAAATTTTTAAATGCTAATGGTTCATTTAAATTAAGATAAATTGGGGTGAAAATAAATATTAAAAATTTATCTAGGTAAGGAGAACAGAGATAAACCGTGTCAAATGTTTTAAAATACAGTTTAAATAATATTCATCTAACTCAAATAATTTTTTTTAGTTTTATTTGAATTAGAGTGGATCAAGATAAATGAATATTATAATATTTTAATTTTAATTTCACCTCCGTTGCCCCCATGATTTTGGGGATAACGAAAAGGAGATAATTTAGAGGGAAATAATTGTCTTGATTAATTCAAAATAAATAATGTTATATAGGTTTCCAACAAATTATTAGGAATGATAATGAACCCGAATGTTATAAGCAAAATAATCCCCTAGCTTGTCATGATTTTTTCTTATAGTATAATCGTCGACCCAATTCCCTGGATTGATCAAATCCCTATACCTCATCCAATCTTAGATCCATTGTTAATTATCGATTCATTCCCTAAACTTAAAACTCTACTTGATGCCTAAAAACCAATCTCATTCGCGATATCTAATTCCATTTCTTTAACAATATATTTTTAATTTTTATTATATAGATATAAACATAAAATTATATATTATGCAAAATCTCGCTCTAACCCAAACCAACAGGCAAAATCCCATCACTCCAAATCATTCAGCAACCTAATTCAAGCCAATTCAAGCATACACGAAAGCACCCTACAGTTTTGTCTCCTGACATTTCACTTTTTGGGGATTATACTATTCATAGCCTAAAAGAGGGCTCCATGTCACAGTCTGACTCTTCTAGTAGAGTCTCGAGTGACACATGCTTAGTCACAATCTTTGTGTGAGGCTAAGTGAAGTCGACCTGACCTAAATTAATGTCAAAATAAGAGTGTGAGTAGTATGAAATATAATAGAATTGTAAAGAATAAAGCTTTGTATTATAAGAAATTGTGTAAAAAGATAGACTATTTACAACACTTAGATTTTTTAGATGGTGAGAGCTAATGGATTATACCTCTATTTATAGGTGAGCTCCCCTTAGTGCCTTCTGTAAAAGAATATATTTTATAATCTTTGTAAGATACAAGATAAGTGTAGATATTTTTTCCTATATTATTCTACTATCTTTTCACACTTAGGATTATAGAATATTATATTAAAATATCTTTCATGTATTAGAGTATTTTAGTTCTTTTCACTTCTTTCCCTTTCATTCTACAAACACTACAAAAAAAACTATTTTTTAGCAATGATGCCTTTTGTTACTAAAGATAGAAAGTCGTTGCAAAAAATATATATCGCAATGACATTTTTTTGTTGTAGGGTCATTGCGCGTCATGACGTTTTAAAAAAATAAAGCAACAACAATAGTCGCTGCAAAAAAAGTAATCAAATGCAACATAACTTATCGTTGCTAAATAAACGTCATTACAATACATCACTTCACCTAACTATATGTGTTTATATATTGCAATGATTTTTATCGTTGCGAAATATTGATCCTACTTCAGCAATAATTTATGTCATTATAAAAACCTATAATTAGCAACGACTTTTGTCGTTGAAAAAAATTTCTTGTAGTTGGACAAATAATTATGTCATTACTAAGGCTTGTTATTTGCAACAACAAAAGTTGTTGAAAAAAAAGCATATTGCAGCAACAATATTTGTCATTGCAAAAATACATTAATTACAACAGCTTATGTCATTGCAAAAAATTGAATAGACTTTAGAAACAAAAATTTCAAAATACATCAAGTTGATACAACCACATAGGGACCACCTGATAACACCTAGGACCCATAAATTTCTAACACCTTGAGTCAAAACGACTACGTGGGGCCACTTGGTATCCACCTAGGTCCACAAGAGTTGCAAGGGATATCGTAGAGCACTTTTAGATTGATTGGCTACCCCCACAGATCAACACGAGTCATTTTCGAAACTTTCTAGGAAGGTCACCCATCCTAAAAATTGCTTCACAGTAAGTACATTTAACTGTAGAGTTCTTAGGACAGAATCACCAAAAGGATGGTATACTATGTTGATATAAGTAGTCATATCAATCATTATAACACTCCACTCAATTTGGGGGCATTGCACTTTATCGTTGCAAAAAATATATAATTGCAATAATAAAGTCTAGGCTAAAATTTGAACTTAAAACTTCAACAACCATCTTTGTCGTTGCAAAAACATGCAATTGCAACGACATGATAACTTGTTTAAACACCGTTGCAATAAATGACATGTAAAACCTCTAATCAATGTCCATAGATTATATATGTCATATACATATGTCCCGCTTAAATCAATATAACCAAAATATATAAAAATAATTCTAAACATATATATCAAGAAAAAAATATTAAATTGAACGAAAACTTACCGGAATTCTGCTCGGCAATTAGGGTTTTGATTGTGCTAATGGATGCCGAGACAAATTGCCATGTCCAATTGATATAACTAGATGAGGCTAACACAATGGAGGTAAATTTGGGAGTTGGAGAACACGGTGCCAATAGACTTTGCAATAAAATTTTTGATAATTAGTCCTTACATCTTGTTGTTGCATTAACATAATCTAAATATTTGCAACAAGTATAGTCATTACAATAAATTCAATCAACACTTTGTAACAAAAAATAAGTCGTTGCAAAAATATTTTTTATACTGCAACATATAAATGTTGTTGAAAATAAACTATCGTATATATTACAATGACAAATACTGTTGCAAAACATTTCCTAATGATCACCATATAAATTAATTATTTTTGGCAACAACTTTTTTGCAACGTCATAAAATTATTGTTGCCAAAAGAAACTTTTTGCAATAAAGTGTTGTTGTTGCTATAAAAGAGTTTTCTTATAGTAAACATTACATAATATTTTATATTATTTCATATATATCTAGAAATTTTTAGAATTATTTAGATCATGTCAGAAAATCTATAATTATATAATAATAGAGTTTTCTGACACACAATATACAAACAAAATTATCCACTCAATTACAACAATTATTATTTATAAATTGATTATTCAGTACAACAATTTGATTACAATAATTCAATGATGCAATTATGAACATTGACTTATAAACTGAGCAACATGTATTAAATTACTTAGACTATATATTGGTTTGATAATTTTTAACAATTCATGATAAACCAAATGTTGCGGGCTTTTAATTCTTAATTTTTCTTTTTCATAGTATATTACTCCATCTATATAAAAAAATAAAGCCATTTGATCACTTTATACATTTTTTACTAAATTAATAAAATTAGTCTTCAAATTACATTTACACCATTTATTAAAAATAACAAAGTATTTAATGCATATACAATTAAAAAAATAAGGGTAAACATGGAAATTAAACTTTAACTTTTCTAAAATGACTCTTTTTATACAAAAATTAATGACATAATGATTTTTTTTATACCGAGGTAGTAATTAATAGTATATATTAATATATATTGGGAATATAACATTAATTATATTATATTATCAAATATATCATTACCTACATAAAGTATTAAATCAGATGGTCAATTTGCAGGCTCTTTGGATGCCTAATATAGTTAACGGGTGCCTCTTCTTATGTTTGAGTATACATTCATCAAAATCAAATCGTAGTAATAAATGACATGTATTTAATTTCCATCTTTAGTTAGTTGACGGTAAATTTTCATGTCCAAAGTTATACATTGTAAAAGGCAGAAAATATTTGATATGCGATAACAATATAAATGAAAGTATATCCACAATAAATATTGCTTTCAATAAAGTGTTATAAAATATATAGTTAGATGTATTATCTTATTCGGTTAATTGCTACACATCTTTTATATTTTTCATTTTTTTATATAGTTTCTTATTTTATTATGTCATCTTTTAAACAATATTATGTCATTTATAATAATCATAATATCTTTTTATAATTTTATTACTTTTCATATTATTTTATATATTTATTATTTTAAAATTAATTATTATAATTTATCAAACTCTACATAGATATCATTTATGATCTCGTACATGGGGGAGTGATGCTAGTTTTAAAATATATTAATTATTATGGAATCTAAAGTTTTTGATGTAGATACATTGCGGCATGTGATTTAAAAATGAAGGGAACAAGTATTTGTGGTGTTTATAGAAAAATACATATCATTTTTTTTATTTATATAAATTTTTAATAAAGTTAATAAACTAAAATATTAATTAATCATTTTTTATCCGTCTTTACCCCATATGGATATTAAATAGAAAGAGCTACTTTTTTTTTTTACTGAAATTTTTAAAATGAATGTTTAAATTTTCTTTGAAGGTAAGTAAATAGATCCAAAATATATAAAATACTATTAATCCTACTGGAGACCGGGCGACGATTGCAAAACTTGCCGAATATATCCAAATATCATTTAAAAATTCATCTTTTAACCAAAAACAAGTAAGAGATGGAATTTCACAAATAGAAAGGATACCTAATAAAAAAGCAGCCTTTTTGTAATTGGCACATGCTTTTTTAACCTTATCTAGAGAAAGCCGCCAATAGTAATTGAATTCCCACGCTCGGTTATCGAAATTATTGTAGTTATCCGAAGAGACTCAAGTACTATTTCACCTAAGATAAAGGTCGGGGCGGCCTAATTACTACAATTCGAAACTTCGGGGAACAGAGCGGAATGGATTGATTATTGTTCACTGTTCATTGCGCACGTAGGCCAAAGTAGAGAGAGAATTTGTACTTGCGAATTGTGATAGAGACAAATGGTAGGATGTTTATCGAGAGACGCCAAAATACTTTGACGGCGGTTCAGTCCCTTGTGATACCCCCTCTCCCAGCTTCTCCTGGCGTGTAGGTTGCTCTATCTTTGATTTTCGTCGTCCTTTTCCTCAATTGGAATACTTTAGGGACAATATTCCTTTTAGTTGCGTAATTGGTTTTCTAATTGACTCCGCAGTTATTGTTATTTTATTTAGAATGCCTTTTATTTAGTCGTTTCGGGATCGGAGGTTTGGATATATCGGGGGTCGGGATCCATCTTTTGACACGAATTTGAATTGCATCATACCATGTATGCTATTACTTCTACTGGTGCAATGGTAAATTATTCAGCATTGTTGAATTCTAATATTATCTTTTTCTTATCCTATATTAGTGATAAATAGTAAATTTATTCTATTTTTATATTTTTTATCTATTAGTTTGTTTGAATATTGAGTTTGGTCTGTTTTATATGGGTAGTGGGCTGAACTATATACCACACACACACGCCGCAGCGCATTCGTCCTGTCTAAGCTGGGCGTAGGTGTGGTCTTTGATCCAATTAGATCCGATCTTTTCTTTTATCAGAAAATTTAAACGATTTTTTATCCGTTTGATTAGTCTTCGTCGGTTGTTACTATTGTGGATGTTTTACCAATTCTTCCGATTTCATGGTCGTGTGAAGAGTGGGAGACATTCCACTCTTCCACTTTTTCGGTTTCATTATTAATATAAAAATTACTTTTGGTTTTCGGCATAAAAAATTTTCGCCGTGAAAAACAGAAGCTTCACCAAGACTTAATCTCCCGAACTCTCTTCAAAAATTTAATAGATCTGAGCATTATTTTTGCGAATTTTATTCCTTCAATCACGAGTGCACGAGATCGAAGGAGTTGTGTCAACCTTGGAAGTGAGTCGACCGTGAAGGAATTTGCACTAAAATTCAGTCGAAATTCACTTCAGGGCAGTGATTTAATCTCACGTCACAACATTCATTATCTCGGTTTGAATTTATTTATTCCCTTATTGCTGTGTTTATCGAAGTTATTTTTTAACAATTTTGTGAGCATTTTGCATATTAGTTGTGATTTGATTTCAGATAGATGTCAATTAGAGCTAGGAGGCGCGGTTCTTTATTCATGTGCTGATCCGTGATGATTAAGAGCCTTATCGGAAGGAAGATAGCTTGAGGTCCAAAAAATCTTGATGAGAATGCTGTATTTAGTGCATCGCCCTCAACCATCCACTAAACTTATCTCTTTCGAATTTGCTAGTTCTTATGCTATTACAAACTCCCATTTGCGGACACTAGCAGAATGTCAGAATGTCTTTGAATCCAGCGCCATCCATTTCTTTGTCTGAATGTGAAATAGATTTCAATGGGAACTTTGACCTGCGCGCTGCAACAAAATCCATAATCTTCATATAGCTTACTGACGATCCTATAAGTAGGTGTCGCATTCAAATCCTTGAAGAAATACTGAAATTACAAAGTGAGGAAAAAAAAGAGGGAATCGAGTGAGTTGGGGTCTGATCCCCCTCCCTCCCCTCCCCCACCCCAAAAAAAAAAATTGCTACGAGGCACTAAAAAGGTGCAAACATGCATATAACATAGATCCAATTGCATATTGTGCGTGTTTATAAGTTTTATCCTAAATTAGGTTCCTCGATTTTATTTTATTTTTTGCATTGATGTGGTCACTTAAGTATTAGGATAAAGTATTAGTTTTGATTGATTTTCTATAAAGCATATTGATGGTGGGAAGAAGTCGGCTTTCTAATGAAATTTTCTGCCGAGCGTTCATTCTTACTGTCTACCTAGATGTGTACTTTCAGGTGCCAAGATATGGTAATTAAGAAGGTTCAGAAGTTACCAGAAAACCAGGAGTTGAGTTTGCAGCAAAATCTTGCCCCGAACAGCAGTTTGTCGATTTTGATTCTAGTAAATGCATGAGTGTTTCTTTGTTTACGGAATGTTTGTTTCTCATCAACTTGTCTCCATTCGCTTGTTAATTGGATGAAAGAGGTTGAAGTTGATAGCTAAACTTTCTCATTGCGAAACCATTTTCATTGATTTTCGACTTGCTGATCACGAAGTGGTTATTATGGATTCGTTGTTGGATGGCCGCCATTTCAATTCTTGTTAGGACCGAGAGACTATTAATTTTCCATCATTATCGTCTTACCTTTCAAGTGTATGCTTTCTTGTTGAAAACACAATCGCTGGAGCAGCTCGGAGATGGCACATCGGGGATCAGAATTCTAGTGGTTTACGGTGCCCATTTCGACAGTTTTGAGGGGGCTACAAGTCTACAGCACTCTGGAGGAAAGAAAAGAAGCTGGCAGCTAGCACAAATGTGACCTGACTCATATCGTTGGATGAATTCAGTGGAATGCTCAATATGTCATCTTTTGATAGATTGATTGCAGAAAGTGAATCGACTTGATGTATATTGACACGAGCCCTTTATTTTATTCTATTATCAACAAATTAATATTTCTTGCTAGTGACAATTAGGAATCGTTGGGATGGGAAACATAATTCACTCTTTTTTCAAGAAGAAGGAAATTTTATTACTTTCAAAATAAATCATTATAACCACATAATTAAAAAAATTAGATTAACAAATACCATTTAACACAAGTAGCCATCTATCATATTTGGACATAAATTGTGGAAGATAATTACATCGTGTAATCGGAAGAACAATCACTTTCATAATATCTCTTGTGTCTGTAATATTAGTGAAAAATTCTCTAGTTTTGCTCATACCTCATTATTGCAATTGTCTAGTTCTTAACACCATTGCTTGCACCTCTATCTCCCAATTTATCACCCCATCTCGCCTGCCTACCATAATCCTTAAACATCTCCATATGGTCAATGAAAATTGGCATTGTATGAATATGCAATCAATAATTTCCAACACAAGATTACATGACACACATCTATCAATCATGCAAACACCTTGTATAGCCATTCTCGCCCTTGTGGGTAAGATAAGACATAAAAGAATTTGATGTCTAGGCAACATGAGAGACTGCCAAGCTAGACAAGCTCACCATTGCCTCAATCTCCTCCATCTCAACTCATGAACAACCTTCTTCATCATATACTCTTGTTGACCCTCATCCATCCATCTAACAATAAGGTGTTGCAATTTATCCCTAATCTTAAGAACCTGAACAAAGATTCGGGATGTATAAGACAATTGCTTATAGGACAAAGAATCCTTATAGAGTAGATAAACTGCATGAATCCATTTTACCTATAGAGAATCCTTCTTATAACAAATATTCCACAATAACTTTCTTAGAATACACTTTAACACCCCCAAAATTCACTACTAAAATTTTTCGTTTTATTAAAAATGCTACGAAAGTAAAAACCATAAATTTTGGGGATATTACCGCCACACTTAGTACTAGATAATTTTTCTCTTATTGTTTCAGTACCAAGTGCAAAGGCTAAAATAATAAAATATAATTTGCTCGAACTTAAACTTTATTTAAATTAGAGTAGCACAATAAATTTGATACAAGACTAAAATCCACCAATATTGGTTACAAGAATAAAGATCCTTTACCAAGAAATTAAAAAGGTGGAAGAGAAACCCAAAAAATTTTCCGAATAATCCTTACTATAGTATTGAGTAACCCTTTATAACAAAATGAAAGGTAGGCCCCGCATGCAATACATCATACTCAAATGATATAAAAACGATAACATACACGGGCTTAGGGAAATCACAATTGAAATAAGGACTAATACACCATTCAACACCACACATAATAAGAAATGCATAACGCAACATCCGTATACTTAGCAGTTCCATCGCATACCCAAGTAGGGACAAGCACTAAAGCAAAACTTATACCATATCAATGAATCATAATCGTGAAATCAATATTTTTGGTCATAGGCAACTTATTAAACAATTAATTAACATCATCTCTCGAATTATATCCATGTGAGTGTGGAAAACCTACTATTATAGCCGATGGATCGGAAACACTTCACGGTATAATGCACTTGACCACTGTTATTCGTCGGTAGATCGATCTCTAAGGCACCCTGCACCTGGCCACTATTATTCGACGGTGGACCAGTCTAACCTCAACTCATATGGTATTTCACTGTAAGTGATTAGTGTCTTTCCATGATTTATTAATATCTAACGTTTGGTTTATTGAGCTTGGGATCCTCCACTATTATAGCTGATGGATCGAAAACATTCAGGGCAACACACACTTGACCACTATTATTTGCCTGTGGATTGGTCTCCATGGCATCTTGCACCTAGCCACTATTATACTGGTGGATTAGTCTGAGTCCGGATCAATAATTTTTCACTTTACGTAATTGGCATTTTATTCATGTCTTATTCAACAGGTCCATTTATTCAATTTGAGGTAAGGAAAAAGGCCACAAATCCGGAGACACAAATATATACTAGCTATAGAATCAAGTATTCTATATTAAGGATCATGGCATACATAAAACCCTAACACATACTTTGAACATATTTAACACACATTTTCATACATACTTACAAACCAGGCACCTCTTGCATAACTATGAGATAAACACCATATCACACCCTTAATTATCCATCCAACCCTAGGTTATACCATATTCTTGTGATACTCACTGACTCATCAATTACCCTCATCTTATTATCCAATATTACTTATCTCTTATTATAGATACTCATTTAATCCATTTACATGCTATATGCAAGTTACCAATTACCCCCATCATCCTCACAAAATTACTGTAATACCCCTTGTTCATAAAATTACTAAGTTATCCCTTTTTATTTGCTAAATTATCATATTACCTTTCATGTTTACATAATTACCAAATTACCCCTTCTATCTATTAGATTACCAACTTACCCTTCATACTTATTAAATCACCAACTTTACCCTATCATACTTGTTACATTTACCAAATTGCCCATTTGGCTAGTTACGTTACCAAATTACCCTTCTTATTTATTAAAATTACTAAATTACTCTTTTGGTTAGTTAAATTACCAAATTTCCCCTCTTACTTATTAAAATTACCAAATAATCCTTTTGGTTACTTAATTTACCAAATTGCCCTTCATACTTATTAAAATTATCAAATTGCTCTTTTGGTTAGTTAAATTACTAAAATACCCTTTTTCTTTATCAAAAATTTAAAAAGCGATAATTTAATAAATAATCTTTATTTGGGATAAATTAACTTTTAAATTTATTTAAGTTAACTATTTTATGGATTGTTTAGTATATAAAATTGGATATGAATTTTTAATAAATTAAAATAAATATTTATTATTTTATCATACTCACTCTATTTAAATAAATTTTCAAACTAATATTTTACTAAAATTTTCTTTTTAAAACAATATATTAAATTATAATAAATTAAATTATTAAATTAATTTATCTATCAAAAATATTAAATTCTATTATTTCAAAAAAAGAATTTTATTTTCTCCCAATTTATCTTTTTCCTTTTTCTTCTCCTTTTCCTTCTTTTTTTTCTTTTCATTTCTTTTTTCCTTTTCTTTCTCTTCTCTGGGCTGCTAGGTCTGTGGCCTTCTCCCCCTCGCGCTCTAGGGCGCTAGCCCACTCCTTCCCTCCGTTTTCCTTCTCCCGAGTGGCGCCTCGACCTGCCTTCCTTCTTTCTTTTCTTTCTTTTCCCCCCGACTGGGCCAGCCTAGTTCTCCTTTTTTTTTTCTCCCCTCTCCCTCACACACGGGCCAACCCATTCTTTCTTTTCTCCCTGCCCAACTAACTTCCTCCCCTCTTCCTTTCTTTCTTTCTTCTTCTACCTCCTACCCCTCCTGCACCGCCGCCTGCCACCATCTGCCTCCCTTTTTTAGCCTACTCTCTCTCCCACTCTCTCCCTTGTCCTTTTCTTCCCATTTTTGGACCAAACGAGCCCCTAAAAACCCTCCTTGCATGCCCTATTTTTCCTTTCTTCTTCTCCTCTTCCCTCCACCCTAACAACCCTTTCCACCTGCAACCTACCTTCAACCGGCCACACCTACTTCCCTTCTTCTCCTTCTCCTTTTTCTTCTCCTCTCTTGCTTCATCCTACCCCATTCGAGTCCCTTCTTTCCCTCTCCCAACCCTTCTTCTCCCTTTTTTCTCCTTTCCTTTCCTTCCCCTCTTTTTCTCTGCCACCCCTATTCTGCCGCTGCCACCACCCTACCAACCACCTGCACCACCTCCTGCCATCCACTACTACCACCTTCACCACCTGTACCACTCCCTCAAGCCCTGTAGCCAGCCTCCTTCCTCTTATTTTCTTTTCCCTCCCTTCTCGACCTCCTCCCTACACCACCGCCCTTCGCTGCCTCTCAATCTACCAACCTACTCCTTGCAACCTCCCCTATCATCCCCTTACCTCCCTCAGCCGAAAACTAGCCCTACAACCCCTCATTTTTCCTTCTTCTTTTCCTTCCTTCTCTTGCTCTGCCCAACCCTCCATCCACTTTTTCCAGCTTGCAACCGCTGTCTTTGCCGCCCTTGGCTGTTGATCACCCATCCTTGACCACCACCTATACCCCCACTCCACTCCACCCCTACACCTAACCCCTACCCTAACTCTCCACCACCTTCCCTCCTCCTAGCCTCCAAAACCCCAACCCAAACCAACACCTCTCCCTTCTTCCACCACTCCTTCGACCCATTCCCCCTTCATTTTTGCATGCAACTCACACTGTATGAGCAACATGAGTCCTACCTTCATTTTATCCTAATCATTAATTAATTTTAAGGTATAAAAATAGTTGATGCATTATATATTAATTAATCTTTTGATATAAAAAATTACTCCTTTAAATTCCCTACTTTTATTATGCTAATTTTGATATTATTTTTAGGGATTGATTTTTCCTAACCAAAGCTTGAATCTTTAACCGAGGTATTGGTAAGGTTCGCTTTTTGCGAAAAATAAGGTAATCATTAAATCTTACTTAAATGTGTGGATATATGTACATTAGCACATTAGGATTTTTAACAGGTTATATGCTTGATATTTGTTGTTAAGTATAATGTATTTAGTTTCTTATATTGATTGATAAAAAGGATAGCATGCTAATTTTTGGGGCATGTGTAGAAATAATGCTTAAGGAAGGAGCTTCGTTGTTAATAAAAATGTTAAGTGCTTATCTATGATATGTTATGTTAATGTGGACAGTGTTACATAAACATTGTTATTATGGACGTAGGGGCATTTTAGTAATATTTCTTATGTAGAGTGTGGCCTAAATAAGTGTAGGTACTAATGAGTATTATGGTAAATAATAATAGTTGGTGGAGTTGGATGATGGGTATGGAGCATTAATATTAATATTTTATGTAGTGAGGATATTTTACTAAAAGTGGTGTCATAAGGGCAAAATGGTAAATTGTAAGAGTAAAGGGGGAAAATGGCAAATGGACAAGTAATAAGGGTATTTTAGTAATTTTTCATGAAAAGAGGATAACTTGATAATTTTTGGATGTGACAAAATATTTGGTAGATAAAATATAATGGAAAGGTTATTATGGTAATTTTGTAAGTAATGGGGGCAAAATGGTAAATTTGAAAGTAATGGGGTAAAATGGTAATTTTGGAAGTAAAGGGGTAAAAGGGTAATTTTATAAGGTAAAAGGGTATTTTGGTAATTTAATAAAGGAGAAGGGTATTTTAGTAATTTGGTCTAAAGAAAGGGGTAATATGGTAATTTTTTAAAGTAAAGGGGTGAAAGAGGTAATTTAATGAAGTAGAAGAGTAAAATGGGAATTTGGTATAAAGGAAGGGTGGAATGGTAGTTTGATAAAATAGAAGAGTAAAATGGTAATTTGATGAAGTAGAGAGGTAAAATGATAATTTTGTATAAAGGAAGGGTAAAATGGTAATTTAATGAAATAGAGAGGTAAAATGGTAATTTGGTATAAAAAAGGGTAAATGGTAATTATAAGAATGAAGAAGGGGGATTTAGTAATTTAACCAACTAAAAGGGCAATTTGGTAATTATAATAATGAAGAAGGGCAATTTGGTAATCTAACCAACCAAATGGGAAACCTAACAAGTGTAACAAATATGACAGGGAATTGGTAACTTAATGGGCCTAAGGGCAATTTGATAATTTAGATAAGTATAAAGGGTAATACGGTAATTTAACCCACTAGAAAGGTAAATTGGTAACTTAACAAGTATAAGGGGGTAAAGTTGGTGATTTAATAAGTATAAAGGATAATTTTATAATCTAACACAAGTAAGGGGCAATTTGGTAACTATGCAACATGGAGAGTAATATGGTAATTTGGCTAGTAAAGATGGATGACTTAATAATTATACAAGCAAGGGATATTTCGGAAATTTTGTAGAAATGATAAGGGTATTTGACAATCAATAAGTATCACAAGAGTGTGGCATGACCTGAGATTAGATGGATAATTAAGGTCGTGGTATGGTGTTATTCTTATATTCATGAAGGAAGTGTCTTAACCATTAATCACGCATGGTATTTTGTGTTGGGTGTGAATTAAGGGCATGTTAGGATTATGTGTGCCATGATCCTTCGATGTGAACTAACCAGACTCTAAGACCGTAATGTGATTATGATATGCTAACCCTTATGGCATGTGAGCAAATGGAAACAAATTCTGAATTGGAATTGGATGAGATAATGACGGCCTTAGTGATTCCTCTAGGTTATCATGGATAATTGTATGAATAAGGATTACCTAATGATATCAGAAATAATTGAAAGTGAATAAGTATGTAGTTATTGTGCTTCTTGCGATTACCTTAATTAAGACACTAATAATTAAAGTGGAAGACCTCGAGATCACGAATGGTGGCTCTTTAGGAGTCGCTACCCTAAAGATTTGGTTTAGCCCACGATTATTCTGGTATTTGCTGGTGTGTCTTAGTACTCCAACCAGGCCCTACATCTTACTCTATCCAACTCTACAGAATTATTTAGGGGGTATGCATACTTATGGATTAGGTGTCCTTATTGGTAGAGTATTGTCTAGCTTGTATGCACCAGTACGATTAGGGTACCTTTGCGTCCCTGGGTTGATAATTGAAGGGTACTGAGTCGCTTGTATGCGCCAGTATGACTAGTGTACCTTTACATCTCCGAGTTCTTGATCTCCCCCTCGAGGAAAATAAATGAAATTGTTGTGCTAGTTAAAAGGGAAAATACTAATCATGAAAGTGAAAGACAATTAAGTTGGGCACAGATGGATTGTATTACGCGTATCGGTCCGCCAGTTATAATAGTGGCCCAAGAACGTTTTGCTTCGAAAGATGTATATGTATACTAGTCTACCGATTATAATAGTGGCTCAGGAGTGCTTTATCCTAGAAGATGTATATATGTATACCGGTCCACCGGCTATAATAGTATGGGTTTCGATCTCAACAAACTAAATCTTAGATGTGAATAAATCATGGAAAATACTAATCACTTATAGTGGAACACCATGTGAGTCGGGGCCAAACCGATCTCCCAGTAATAATAGCAGCCAAGAGCCTTCTGCCCTGGAGATTGATCCATAGGCAAATAATAGTGGTCAAGAGCATTCTACCCTGTATGTTTTTGATCCACCGGCTATAATAGTGGGGTTCCCGCACTCACATGGATATAAATCAAAAGATGATGATTGAATAATGATTTATTAATAGCTTAAGGCCCAAAAGTATTGATTTCACATTATGATCCATTGATATGACATGGGTTGGGCTTCAGTGTTTGTCCCTACTTGGGTATGTGATGAATTTGCTAAGTATATGGGTTTTGTGTTCTGCATTTTCTTGTTGTACGATATTTGCCTTGTGTATTAGCCCGTATGTTATCTTTCTATATAATTTTGCATGATGTGTAACATGCGGCCCTACTTTTCAGTGTAGTTTAAAGGGTTACTCAGTACCATAGTATTGAAGTGTTCCATGCATGGCCCCCTGCCTATTCCATGAGCAGTGTCCCTTGCACGTCTGTTTCAGGTGTTACTCAATTGGATAACGAGAAAGAGTGTAAGGATTGTCCGAAAATTTCTTAGGTTTCATTCTTTATCAATTGGTTTAAATGTAATATTTGTTCTTGTGACCACCATTGGTGGATTCCATTCTTGTAACGAATTTCTTTGTGCTATTCTAATTTAAATATGGTTTGAGTTTCAAGCAAAGTGTATTTTATTCTTTTAGCCTTAGCACTTGGTACTAAAATGGTAGGAGTAAACCAGTCTAGTATCAAGTGTGGCAGTAATATCCTCGAAATTCATAGTTTTGTTTTCTGACTTTCGCTATTTTCTTTAAATAAAACAAAATTTTTCAGTAGTGAATTTTGAGGGTGTTACATTATTAGAATGTCCTTCTTCTTTATTAAATCACCATTTCACCCCATTACTTTTACAAAATTACCAAAATACCCCTCCTTTATGCCAAATTACTAAAATACCCCTTCTTCTTTATTAAATCACCATTTTACCCCTTTACTTTATAAAATTACTAAAATACCCTTCATTTATGCCAAATTACTAAAATACCTCTTCTTCTTTATTAAATCACTATTTTACCCCTTTACTTTACAAAATTACCAAATGCCCTTCCGTTATGCCAAATTACTAAACTACCATTCTCCTTTATTAACTTACCATTTGACCACTTTACTTTATAAAATTACCAAAATACCATTTCTTTTTATTAATTTGCCAAAATACTTTCTTACTCACAAAAATTACCAAGTTATCCTTTTTTCATGTAAAATTACTAAAATACCCTCCTTAATCGTCCATTTACCATTTTACCCCATTTACTCTTATAAATTACCATTTTTCCCGTATTATACAATTTTACTAAAATATCTTCACTACATAAAATATTGATATACATGGTCTATATACATCATCCAACACCACCAACTATTCTCATTTATCATTAATACTCATTAGTACCTACCACACACACTTATTTAGGCCATACCTTCTACACAAGCAAATTTACCAAAATGCCCCTAGAGCTCATATTAACATTATTTATGCGACAAATGACCACATTAGCATATCATATCATACATATGTATTTAACATTATCAATAACAACAAGGCTCTTTTCTTAAGTATTATTTCTACACATGACACATAAATTAACATGTTTTTCTTTTCATCAACCAACATATGGCACTAAATACATTATACTTAACAACATATATCATGCATATAAACGTATTAAAAACCCTGATGTGCTAGCATACTTATATCCACACATTTTAGTGGGATATAATCGTTACCTTATTTCCAACAATAATCAAACCTTACAGGTACCCTAGTTAAAGGTTGATATTTGATTAGTAAAATCAATACTTAAAAATAACATCAAAATTTATCATATAAAAAGTAGAAAATCAAAAGAATAATTTTCATCAAAAGCTTAATTAATACCTACTAATACTCACTATTTTTTTACCTAAAAAATCAACCAAAACTTGCTAACCACAAGCAACAAGACTCATGCTGCTTATGCAGCGTGAGCTGCATGCAAATAAAAGGGAAAAGGGTTCGAAGAGGGATAGATGGAAGGAAGAAGAGGGCTGGTTTGGGTGAGGGATTTGAGGCTCGAGTGAGGGCTTGTGGAGGAGAGTTAGGGTGGTGGCTGGGTGTAGGGAGGGAGTAGGGGTGTAGGAGATGATTGGGGGTGGATGATCGGTAGTCTAGGGCGGCGGAGACGGTGGCTACAGGGTTGGAAAAAATGGGTGCAAGGGTGGCGGAGGAGAAGAAGGAAGGGAAAAGAAGAGGGGAAAGGAGGAGCTGCAGGGCTGAGTTTCGGCCAAGGAAGGCAAGGTGGTGGTAGAGGAGGTTCTAAGGAGCGGATTGGTGGCTATAGAGGCACTGAAGAGGAAGGAGGGCGACAGATGGTGGTGGTGCAGGGTGGAGGCTGAGAAGGGGGAAGGAAAAAGAAGGGAGGATAATGGTGGCAGCAAGGGTGTGTGGTGGTGGCTTGGTGATGCAATGAGGTAGTAGGGGGTGTCAGAAGGTGGATGTGGTGGTTGGTTGGGTGGCAGCAGCAGCGGTTGGAGGCAGTGAAGTGAAAACGGGGGAGGAGGAAAGGAGGAGAATAGGAGAATAAGGGAGAAAAAGGGGAGGTCTACAAGGAAAGGGAGGCTAAAAAATGGATAAAGAAGGGAAGATAAGGAGAAGAAAAGGAAGAGTGAGAGAGGGAAGGTATGGCTAGTTAGGTAGTTGTAGGGGACAACGCATAGGGTGGAAGGAAGAAGAAGGAGAAGAAAGGAAAAAGAGGGCATGTAGGGAAGGGATATGGGGGTTTGTTTGGTCCGAAAATGGGAGGAAATGGACAAGGGAGAGATTAGGGCTGAAATGGTAGGTTGTAGGGGTGGCGATTGCAGGCTGTGTAGGTGGCATGGAGGAGTTACAGGTAGGCGTGTGGTGGTCAAAGGAGAAGGAAGGAAGAATAAGAATAGAAAAGAAGAAAGAAAGGAGAGATAGGCTAGCTAGGCAGGGGAGAAAGAAAGGGAAGCAGGCCAGCCCGCATGCACAAGGGACAAGGGAAGAAAGAAGGGGGAGTTGGGGTGGCCCAACCGGGAGGAAAGGAAGGAAAGAAAAGAAAGAAGGGGGAGGACCGGGCTGGGGCTGTCGCATGAGAGAGGGAGAAGGAGGGGAGTGGGCAAGTGGCCCAGCGTGAGGGAGAAGGAGTCTGGCGGGCTGAAGGGGAAAAGAAAAGAAAAAGGAAGAAAAAGGAAAAAAGAAGAAGGAAAAAAGGAAAAAAGGAAAAAAGGAAAAGGAAAGGGGGAAAAATAAAATAAAATAACTTTTGAAATAAGGGCATTTAATATTTTTGATAGATAAATTAATTTAATAATTTAATTTATTATAATTTAATATACATATATATACATACATACATACATACATATATATATATATATAGGTTTAAAAAGGGTAATTTTAGTAAAATATTAGTTTGGAAAATTATTTATATAAAATGAGTATGATAAAATAATAAAATATTTATTTTAATTTATTAAATATTTATATCCATTTATATATACTAAAAAATCCACAAAATAATTAAATTAAATAAATTCACAATTTAAATTATCCTAAATGAGGGTTATTTATTAAATTATAAGTTTTCAATTTTTGAGGTATTACACACACCACCTTCAAACATCAAGTGGCAAGAAACCCAAAATGCCTTCATCCCTTGGCACACATAATTATTCCTATACTACTATAGCTCTTCTTCTCTCAATTAGCTTCCCCAACCACAAAAAACCTCTACACAAGCTAACGAACTTATGCAAAACCTTCTTAGGTAACAAATGACTTGACCTAATGCTGACTTAATAAATTTTATTCTGCTCACATACGATAAATACAAAGTACTCCAATGTCTCAACCAACCAATTACCTTCTTTAGAATTAGTTGCAAGTGGGTAGTAGAAATTCTATCAGACGACAAAGGAAACTAAATATAAGTGATAGGCAATGTACCATCATAAAAAAACAAGCAATTCACATATATGAGCCTTAATCCTCGACTCCACACTACCAAAATATGGTGTACACTTTGCTAGATTTAAACCCATACTTGAAATCTCACCAACATGAGTAAAAGTAGCTAGCAAGCACTATACACTCTTAACATAGCCATGATAAAATAATATCAAGTCTTCCAAAAAACAAATATTAATAATTTTAAGATATTTGTATCGCGGATGACCCTTAAAGTCTAGATTCTCCCACAACTTCAAACATTTCAAAAGGTAGTATATAACCAAAACAGATAGATATGGAGAGAGAGGATCCCCCTGTCTTAGGACACTTTTCCCTTTTAAAGGAGGTGTTGAGGATCCATTGTAAACAATTGAATAAGACATGGCCCTCACATAGGCCATTATGAGGGATACAAAATGAACCGGGAACCTATACCATAATAAAATGTATTGTAGAAACTACTAACTCTCTGTATCATAAGCCTTATAAAGATCTAACTTCAACATGCACCTCAAAGAGACCCTTCTGGTTACATACCTATGCACCAACTCATGAACAAGAATAATATTGTCCCTAATACTTCTTCCTTTTATAAAAATAGACTATGATAGATTAATCAAAGAAGGTATTAATATTTGCAAACATGGCATCAACAATTTAAAAATAATCTTATAAAACATATTGTAGCATGCAATTGGTAGACAATATGTGACTATATTAGCATTTTGATACTTTGTGAAAAGAGTGAGCGAAGTCACATTCAATTTAGTCTGCAAGTAACCCGAAGCCCAAAATTTTTGCATATCCAATAATAACTCCTACCATATGATGGTCATACTTTCTTGAAAAATCCTGCACTATATTTGTAATGCTCCAAAATTTTGTAACCTTATTTTTTAGGATTTAGCCTTTTAGTCAAAACCTAACTCTTAAATTATAGCTTAATTATTTTTCTTAACTATTTAAGCATAAATAGAGATAAATTCTTAAATTAATTTATTCTAATTATTTTATCTTTTTCCTTTTTATTTAGAACACTCTAAACCGATACATCTTGTCCTAGTTTATTTTTACTAATTGGATACCCTGACTCTAGACAAATTTTACCCTAATCTAAAATCATTTTCCTTTCTTTTCCCTTTTTCCCTTTTCTTCTCTTTTTTTTCTCTCTCCTTTTTTCCATTTTGTTTTTTTTCTCATTCTTTCTCCCTTCTCTAACTCGTTTACACCCCTTGCACATGCCAACCTTATTTCCTTAAAAGGCCAAATAACCCCTTCTCCTCATGCTACACGCCACCCTCACCTCTCCCTTCTTAGCAATACACGCCAAACACTATCCTATACCCTCCACACATCCCCCACGTGTGCCCTTTCCTATTTTCCCTTTGTGAATTCTACCACTAACCATGCATACTAAGCTATGCCACCACCAACCCCCCTCCACTCCATATCTTCTTTCCCCTACCCCAAACGAGCCATGTCTCCACAACCCCTGCCCTTCTCAGCCTATGTTACCATCTCCTTCACCCACCCTATATATGTGTGTGTATGTGTATACATGAGTACATCCCTTTCCTCTTCTCCCCTCCAATTTTTCCCAACCTTCTTGACCACCTTACCTCCATTTTCACTACCAAACTCATCCTTCTCCTTAATTTCTTCTCCTTTACCACTGCACCATTATTCGCTGCTCGAACAACCAACACACTTCTTTCTCTTTTTCTTCCTCACCATCCTTGTACTATTTCTATTCTAATAGAATATAAATTTATTTAAGTTGATTTACCATATTAGCTATATAGTTGGTAAGTTGACAATATTACTGTAATATAAAATTCTTTAAGTTGATTTACCATATTAGTTATATAGTTGGCTAGTTGACCATTTCTTTTGTATAATTAAATAGTCCCTAATTTGTAGTGACTAATTAGAAAATTTTAATTATCTTAGCCTAAGATTATGCTCATGATCATTATATATAAGTAAAAACTTGTATCGGAAAATAATGAAGAAATCAAGTTACTTTCATGGTATTAGAGCCTTAGGAATACCTCTCCTTCATCTTTTTCTTCTTCTATATCATCATCTCCCATTCTACATCATCATCTTCCATTATTCCATGGCTGACAATGTTCATCTCGACACCACTATCTCAAACATCAAAACAACCATGCCCATTATGCTAGATTATGAGCCTGCCAAATACAACAACTGGAAGACTTTATTCACCGTCCATGCTAAAGTCATGCTCACCTACGAGCACATCATCCCACCACTAGTTGACAATAATTCTTGTCCACTTGAGAAGTTTCTTAAAGTGCCTTTTCATAATTCTTTATCTTTCAAAAACATGCTATTTGTTCTTATTCATAGCATTTTGTGGGCGTCACCTATTATTAGCTCCTCCAACCATCGTTATTATACATTATTTCTTGATAATTACACAAATTTTTTGTGGACTTTTCCTTTGTCTCAAAAATCACAGGTTCACAACATTTTTCTTTCATTTCAAGTATTCATACAAACTCAATTTGAAAGATAAATAAAATCTTTTCTGTAAGATCATGGTTATGAGTACAATAATGGTCATTTTCATAAATTTTGTGAACAAAATGGCATGTATTTTCCTTTTTTGTGCCCTCACACTTCTCATCAAAATGGAGAAGCAAAAAAGAAAAATAAAAACCATAAATAATATTGTTTTAACTTCACTTGCACATTCATCTATGCTGCCCTCCTTTTGGTACCATGCTCTACAAATGTCTACGTACTTTCTAAACATTCTTTCCACAAAAGTTTTAGGCTACCAATCTCACACACACATTCTCTATCAAAAGAATCATTCCTATTCACATCTTCAAGTCTTTGGATTCTTGTGTTTCCCACTCGTTCCATCCACCACAATTAATAAACTCCAAGCCTGCTCAACTCCATATGTCTTTTTAGGATATCCTTAAAACCATAGGG
Source organism: Tamarix austromongolica (assembly GCA_039764185.1). NCBI lineage: Eukaryota > Viridiplantae > Streptophyta > Magnoliopsida > Caryophyllales > Tamaricaceae > Tamarix > Tamarix austromongolica. The sequence continues at coordinate 83,568,752 of CM077818.1, read as the reverse complement.
GGTATAAATGTTATGATTTGTTGACTAAAAAAATTATCATTTCATGTCATGTGCATTTTGATGAAATCTAATTTCCATTTTCAAAAGTCCATTCTCCAAGTACTTATACTTATGATTTTTTATAGGATAGGTTATCTCCTTTACAAATTTATAGGCTGAATCAAAAGTCTACCCAAAATCAACAAATTGAAACCTTTCAATCTCCCTCTTTAACCCAGGCTTCTCCAAGGACCTAACCTCCCTCTCCGACCCAGTCTCCTATGCTTCAAACATATCCCACCGACCTAACCTCCCTTACTCACCACTCTTTAACCAAGCCCAAAACATCCCTCTACCAACTACCTTAGCAACAATTAGCCCAAGCCTAGGCCACTACATGCCTCCTCATCAAAGATCTGGGCTTCCTTCCTCAATCCCAATTGTCTAACCTCCATAACCTGAACATCACCACCAACCATTAGCCTAAAGAATGACTACTCATAGTCAACTTGACATCTTTAAGCCAAACAAAAAATACCACCATGCTTTAAGTGCCAAAACTCCAAAAATCTCTTCTATCCCTTGAAACCCAGTGAGTGCACTTAATGACCCAAATTGGAAATTTGCTATGTTATATGAATATAATGCTCTAATTGAAAATAAGACATGGGATTTAGTACCTTGTCACTCTAATGTGAATATAATTCAGTTAATATGGATTTTTGGTCATAAAAAGAAATATGATGGTTCTTTTGAGACACATAAAGCCCATCTTGTAGGTGATGGTAGGTCGCAATAAGAAGGAATTAATTGTGAGGAGACTTTTAGCCTAATTGTAAAACTAACAACGATTCAGATTGTTCTGAGCATTGCATTGTCCAAGTATTGGTCTTTACATCTGCTAGATATCAAGAATGCACTTTTGCATAGAAACTTGAGTGAGGCTATTTACATGTACCAGTCTATAGGGTCTAAAGACCTCTTTTGTCCAGATCATGTTTATCTGTTACATAAATCTCTCTATAGTCTTAAATAAGCTCCCCAAGACTAGCATCAAGGGTTTTCATATTTCATTACTAATATTGGTTTTACTCATAATAAATCAGATCACTCACTTTTTATATATTGTCGTCACACTAACATTGCATATATTTTATTATATGTTGATGCCATTATACTCACAACTTCTTCAGATGATCTTTGACGTTTTATTATCTCCCTTCTTAGTAAAGAATTTTCTATGAAAGATATAGGTTAGTTGAATTACTTTCTGGGGACTGCTATCACTCACAACAAATATGGCCTTTTTCTCTCTCAACATAAATATGCCGGAGATATATTAGAGAGGGAAAGAATGACTGCTTGCAAACCTTACCCGACACCTATTGACACTAAAAGGAAGCTAAATGCAAAATTGGGCGATCCTTATAATGATCTGATGAAATATCGTCGGTTGGCTGGTGCTTAGTAATATCTAACTTTCAAGCGATCTAATATCTATTATGTAATTTGATAGGTTTGCCTGTTTAAGCATACTCCAAAAGTTGAACACATGGAGGCGTTAGAACACATTCTTCATTATGTATAATGTATAATTGATAATTTTATGCACTTGTATAAGTCTTTGATTCAATCTATGTTGGTATATACAGATACATATTTGGGTGGATCACCCGATACTAGACGGTCCACCTCAGAGTTATTATGTGTTTATCAAAGATAATTTCATTTCCTGGTCCTCTAAGCAATAACCTGCAATATCAAGTCTAGTGCCAAAGCTGAATATAGGGATATCGTAATGTTATTTTTAAGTCATATTGGATTAGGAATCTCCTTCTCAAGATTAATTGTCCTATCCAAAAAGAAACTTTGGTTTACTGTGATAATATTTGTGTGATATATTTATCTGGAAAACTAGTACAACATCAGTGCACTAAACATATTGAGATGAACATCTACTTTGTTCATGAAAAGGTACAAAAAGGAGAGGTGTGTGTCCTTCATGCTCCATCAGGTTATCAAATTGATGAGATCTTTACAAAAGGGCTTCCATGCATATTATTTTATGATTTTTGGGATAGTCTCAGCATCTGAAAACCTCCTGCTAAGATTGTAGGGATGTGATAGAATATGAATTTATTTAAGTTGATTTACCATATTAGTTATATAGTTGGCAAGTTGACCTTATTAATAGAACATAAATGTCTTTAAGCAAATTTACCATATTAGTTATATAGTTAGCAAGTTAACCATTTCTTTTTTATAGTTTATTATTCCCTAATTTATAGTGATTGATTAGGTAATTTTAATTATTTTAGCCTAATATTAAGCTCATGATGGTTGTATATAAGGAAAAACATATAATAGAAAATAATGAAGAAATTAAGTTACTTTCACATTCGACCTTCACCAATCACCACCATAATCATCTTTTCTTCTTCTTTCCCTTCTTATTCTCCCTTCCCTGAATTTCTATGTTCGGTGGATATCTCACGACTATGTACCACCCATATACAACAATACGCATCTCGTCCACCCAGCTAGTGCCCTTCCTATACATATACCTAGCATGTTCCCTTCATGTGTTTATACCCAGCTCATTCCTCCCTCAACCTTTCCCTATCCTCCTCAAAATTTCCCAACCTAGCCTTGATAACCCCTCACAACCACCAACCTTCCTTGTCTTCCTGTCTCACATCCCTCATCTCAGCTCTATCTTATCAACCCATCACGACCTCCCTATTGTGCCTAATTTCCTCCTCAATCAATCCTGTCAACACCAGCACACCACTATGTAGCCTGCTCCCAATTGCACTCTGCTACCACCTATAATCCACCTCCACGACCTCCCTCACCACCCATAAGCTTTTCTACCTTTAGTAGCCTACATCACCATCCTCCCTTCCAAGACTTCCCATCCTTACCACCCACCTCTTCCTCCTACAACCCTTCCCTCGTTCATGGACTCATGATGTCCATGCATTGTGAGTTTGAAAGTATTGTCCTTTTTACAAGTTAAGGGTATTTTGGTAATTTTTCTTGATAAATATTATAATAAAAAAATATTGATTTATGGGTTAAATAATAATATGGTTAATGTGGTATTATTTTTATGCATAAAAGGTTGACTACTAAAGCTACATAAATTTTAATAATTTACCTATTATTTAGGCTTTTGTTGAAAATTAGGTAATCCCTATACTTCACTAAAATCATTGACATTACATGGTAGCACATTAGGGTTTTGATGTATAAACTGTGTTAAGTACATTCGTTAAATTGTAATCCTTATACTTCACTAAAATGTTAGACATGCATGATAACACATTAAGATTTTGTTGTATAAACCTTGTTAAGTATGTTCATTACATCATAATTATTATACTCTACTAAAATGTAAAATATTAGGTGATATCAAATTAGGTTTTTGATGTATAAATTTTATTAAGCATGTTTGTCACGTAAAAATTAATTCCATAATAATGCTAGTATGAAATTTGGTAAAAATAGAGCATGTTAACTTGTGTAAATTATTATATGTACAAAAGTAAGTTAAAACAGGTTTAATGTAGGAAATAAATTATATATTTCATGTATGTATAATATAATAGGTTAAGCATGCCTCAATGTATTTTTAGCACAAATGTTATTATTGTGTACCCTTGGGATAATTTTGTCATTTAAGTATATTATAATATTTATTCCAATAAGAATTTCTAATATGTATTAATTATTGTTACGTTTGTTGGTATATGATTTGATGTTTTAGAAATTTATGTTTTAGCATGATTATTATTATTGCATATCTTAGGGATATTTTGGTCATTTTAAGTGTATTATAATATTTATCCCAATAAGCTTTCCAAATATGTATTATTAATTGTTGAGAATGGAAATATATTATTTGATGTTTCAAAAATGTATGTTAGAGTTTTACGTACATAATTGTGTATAAGGGTAAATTGATCACTTGGTGTGCTTGTTAATTTATTTATATTTTTAATAATTTAATTATTATATTTTAGCCTTTTCATGATAATTATATAAATAAAATTGAATTAATGTTGGAAATGGATCATAATATGGAAATTATGGCCTCAAGGGCATTTTGGTCATCTTTGGTCATCTTTGGTCAAATGAGCTCAAATGTGAACAGTTGAACTTAAGATGGCCTTGGTATATTATCATGTTGAACTTAGCATTAACTTTGATTATGGTTATCTCAGATGTTTGAAAATGAGTAAAAAGGATTGAGTATGGAAATTAGATCTATGTGATTATTGTATAGTCTCATGCTCCCCTTTATAAAATACTAATATTTAAGGTGAAAGACCTTAAAATCGGGAATGGTGACTCTTTAGGCGTAGCTACCCTAAAGACATGGTTTAGCCTTTGGTTGATTATAATTTTTTTCTAGTGTACCTTAGTCCCCCAATGAAGCTCTATATCTTACTATGTTTATCTATGCAAACTTATAGAGGTTATGTATACTTATGGATTACGTTTCCTTATTGGTAGGGTAGTGTGTATCCTTCATGTGCCAATAAAAATAGGTTACCCTAGTATCCTTGATTCAATAGTCGATTGGACACCGTGTTATCTTGGTGTACCGATATAACTAGAGTATCTTAGTATCTCTAGTATGATATAATTTTTCCTTGATTAAATATTAATAGAAATGATTATAACTAGATCAAAATGATTATATCATTAGTTTGGTAGTAACCTTTATGCCCGCATGGTGATTAGGTTGTAACCATTGTGCCTACCAATGGTTCGGTAGTAGTTTTCGTGCCTACCTGTGGTTTTGTAAAAGCCTTTGTGTGTACATGTGGTTCGATTTTAACCTTTGTGTCTACCTGTGTTCGATAGTTGCATTTGTATCCTACCAATAATGTTATGGATTTTATTGTTATTGTGCCTTTGATCCCCACCTATGATGTATGGATATCATTGGCTTTAACATTAATATATGTGATATATTATGAAGTTATGGTTATTATGTGGAGACTGGTTCTAATAATTATTTTATAGAGTTTCTATCAGATGTTTGGTTGGTAAGTTTCATTATGTTCTAAATGAATGAGTATGAGCAATATGTGGCTTTGGTGATTATTGTTTATGAGATATGATTATTGTATTTTGATCATCACATGAATATTTCAATATATTATACCATGTCCTCTATGATGCCTTTTATGTGTTCCATGTAGGCTTTTCATATTAATTTTGTATAATAGATTACTCAATACCTTTATATTGATAGGTTTTGTTTTATGTGTCCCTACTTATTCAATGGACAATGCTCTTTGTAGGTTAGCTTGTGAGATCAATTGAAGACTAGTATTCTGGGTTGAGAGTTAGAACTATTTGGTATTATGCCCTATATCTTTTGATTAGGATGCTTTTATACCCTTATACCCTTATGTATTTTCCTTTTACTGAATTTTGTAACAACTGATAGTTGGTTTTATTTAGGTTGATATTACTTTGTGTTTTAAGTTTATCTATTCTAGTTCTTCAATTATGTTATATATCTAAGTAGAGTAACATTTTTATCCTTAACACTTGGTATGAGAACAATATAGAAAATTGGAATCATACCAAATATTTCAATAACAACCTACATTTTTGCTATTTTAGCTTCTACAAATAACTCTCAAAACAAAATTTATTGGTCCTAAATTTTGGGTTGTTATAATAACCATCCACCTCGAATGCTTTAGTATCACCAATACCGAATAAGGCACTTTTAACTTCCTCCATTACCACCGACCTGCTAAAGAGTTGTTATTGATCTTACATCAACTTCTCACCTCTCCTTACTGCTTCAACATTAATCGTACCCCAACATTGTTGGACCGAACCTAGCAAACTCTTGTAATAAGAAATGAAAGTTTTCTTAACCTATAAAATCCCACAAACAATAGCCCCATTCTCATCCATCATTGAAGCCATGCGCTTCTTATATTGTCATTCCTTTACCCATACATAAAAAAAATGAAAAAAATAATATAAAAAAAACTTGTGATTTTGATCACTACAAGCCAACTAATGAATGCAGACCTTTTGTTTATGAAACAACTGCTCAAACCACAAAAGCCTATTGTTAGCTTCAAGAAAATATTTTCTTTTATCCAATTTACAATAGAAGGCTAAATACCAAAAGCATGGCATTGAAGCGCAACTAGATCATCATGTGCCTTTGTACCTTATTAAATATAGATCCATATCTATCCTTATTCTAAAGCTAAAGGTCTTACTTCAACTCCAAAATTATGTTGGTAATCCTCTGGAAAAAAAATGCCCTCTAACTAAACTACCTAATACTTATCAATCAACTACAAGAATCAATAATCCTCTAACCAAAAATTAAAAAAATAAATTTTTTTCCTTTGTGCAGTCTTTAGCTTGGTATCAACCACTGTCAATAATGATCCAAGAACAAAGGGGCTTGAAATTTTGCAACCAATCCTAGAAATTTGACTAACCAATGTACATTCACAAGCACCCTATCCAACTTATAAATAACCTCATCCTCCCCTCCTCTTTGACTTAACCATGTAAAGAAACAACCTTGTGCACAAGATCACCTATAACCACCTACTACCAAGAATTAACAAATCCATCATCTCACTTGGGTCTAGTACATTAACTTAATACCTCTCATCAATTCCTATCACAACATTGAATTCACCAAGAAGAATCCGAGGTTCACCTATGACCTTATGCGCAAGTAACCAATCCTATAGTCTCTTCCATGTAATACCCAAATATAAAGCATACAAAAATAGGATCATAAACTTACAGTTAAGTTGTAAATGATGTGTGTCACATAAACTTGCTTGTTCACAAGAAGCAACATGAAACCCACTCCAAACACAAGGATCCTAAGTTACCCAAACAGATTCATGAGATGGAAGCCATAATTAGATAGTATATGCCAACCACAAAAAATTCTATAAAAAACATTAAGCTTATTATTCTCCTTAACACTAGTGTCAAATAAACCAATAAAAAACATATTATATGCCTATAAAAATGACTAACCTCCTTACGTTTTGAAGCCTTATTAAGCCTTGAACATTCCACCTGCTAAGAATCTCCACCTAGTTCCATAGATAGGCTAACAATACTACCCTTCGCCACCATTGTGCCCTCATTTCCTATAAGAACCAATTGATTCTGGTCTTTAGTCACACTACTATGGTTTTTTCCCCAAACATATGAATTCTTTCCATTTTCAAGTTGTTAGACAATTATACTTGTTGATGGGCCTCAAATAATAATGCTTGGAGCCAGGCTTTGAACATCCAAACCATCACTAGAAGTTTGTTTCTATCTCCTTACCACCAAATGTTAGACATTTACATTCTGATGGTGCTTAGTAAGTACTAGTAGCACTGGATGAACACCACTTGGAACATATACATTAGGGACCAAAGCCGACTCAACAGTAATTAGATTTTCATAACTATGTGGTAACTATAACTCTATGAGACATGCAAACTAATTTGAAGGAGGTACTCCATCACCCATAGGGATAACACTAGCCACACCCTTTCCTTTATGGTTATCCCGAACCATACCCAATCAGTTTCATTTTGTCACTCCTATGGCTTCTTATGCTTTCTACAATTACATTTGCTATGTCCAAAAGAGTCACACAGTGGCAGTAAAAAGGTTTTTAATCATAACTAACATGCTGTACAAACTCACACCTATCCGGATCCAAAATTTTTAAACTGTTAGTAAATGACTGCTTAATATTCACCTTAGCAAGAACCTTTGGGAAAGAGACTCTTTCCTTAGCCACAGTAATTGCATCCATGCATAATGGACTTCCCACAACACTTGCAATCCTACTTAGGGAGTTCAGAGATCAATATTCAAGAGGCAAGATGGGGAATTTAATCTAAAAAGGAATGGCTTGCAAACTCTTATAGTCTATCTTCAACCTTCTATGCCAAAACTACAACATTTAAGGCTTATTAAAAAAAACAGACCAATGCTAATTCATGATTGTAAGTGCATGCTCCTTTGGATCAAATTTCAAAAATAAAAAACCATCTATATACATCAAGATTTTGGGCATGTGAACCTCCAACCAATTAGCACAAATCCTAAAATATAGGAGAATGTAGGTAAATCCCCACACATAAATCCTACAAGAGTGTTTTCCCATACGTGAATTTCCCTATCAAAATGTACCTTATTCAATTTCACTACTACACATCCTTCAAAACCCAAGACAAGACGTAAGATAGCTTTGCACCTTGATTTAAGGCATGATTACCAACAATAATATCAAGCTATGTCAGTGTTTCATCAGGGTCATTAATCGCAAATCCCAACCTCTCCCAAACCATGGGCTTAGAATATTGGTTGGGCTAAACTTCACTTCTCATACTCTGTATATCCTGAACAAATTCTTCCTAAGATTGTAGCACTGCATGGGGCTGCATGAATGAAGGCAAAGGAGTTTATTGATGGTTCGCAATTAGATTGGCATCCTCCTCCACAACAACAACAAACATATTCTCCTTCGGGCAAAGGAACTAGGAACCATATCCACGCCTTTTAAACCTTCATTCACAACCTTTTTAAGATGATTTGAAATCTCACCCTTTGTCACTTCCTCTTGTTTACTAAAGAATGGATAATGCAAATTAATTGGTAATTTCGATCTACAAAAAGCCACCCTCTATAACACCCCCAGTTTGAGAACTTGGAAATTTCATTTAAAGAATTAATCATGGAAGCAAAGAAGAATAAGAACATAGGGTGTTATAGTTATATTTCATATAAGTCCCCTCTATCATTTTCATACGAAGTACTAAGAATAAAATCTTTAATATACTTAAATTAACAACACAACTATAGAGATTAGAATAATGAGAAAAAAGATATTAATATTATTTTAAAAATAAACATCATTAGCGGTTACAATGCCCAAATGAGATAAAGTGAAGATGGACATAAGAGTCAAAGAACAACTAGAATCAAAATAACAAAAAGGGCACTGGATAGTCCTAAGCTCTTAACCCCAACTATTAGCTTCCAACTGAACTTGCGAGTTGACATACAAAGACCACTATCCATTGAATATATAGGGCCCATAAAAAGGAACAATTTAGTATAATAGTATAAAGTAACTAATTATATATAACTAATTTAAAAAACCATATGAAACACATAAAAGATATAACATCAATACATAGTATAAAACATTAAGATATGCATACGGTGATTGAAATATGATAATCATATTAGATAAATAAATACCACCAATGCCACATACCACACATACTCGTTCATCCAAAATGAAATCATATTTACTAACCGAACATCTAAGAGAATCTCTGGGAAGTAATGACTGAAAAAACATCAAATCAAAACCATAACAATAATAACGTGTTGTATATATCCTTATCAATACCAATAAATCCCATAACCTCACATGTAGGGTTCACAAGCACTAGACCAATAAAAATTCATAATATCCTAGGTAGGCATGAAGGTTGCTACCAAGTTACAGGTAAGTATAAATGTTGCTACCAAACCATAGGTAGGTACAAAGCCTACTACAGAACCACAAGTAGATACATAGGCTACTACCGGCCAATCTGATAATCAAATGATAATCATTTTCCTTTTTATTTACCTGAGGTGAGATCATATAAACCTAGAGACACTATGGTACTCTAGTCATACAGGCACCCACGATAATACAGTATCCCAGTGGCTATCAACATAATGACACTAAGGTATCCTGATCATATTAGCACACAAAGGAAGCATAATACCCTACTGACATGGACATCTAATCTATAAGTATGCATACCTTCTATAAGTCCAAAAAACTAAATAGAGTAAGATAGAGTGATAGGTTGGGGTATTAAGGCCCACCACCAAAAATTCATAATTAACCATAAGCTAAACCACTTACTTAGGGTAGAGACCCTGATGCAAAAATATTCCACGATTTTTAAGATTGACTTATGAATCATGATATAATGAAGTAAGGGTAAAATTTGAAGATAATTATTTACCCTATAATATATATATAATTGGAAATATTATTAAAATAGGAGTCCAATGCATCTTTCGGAACTCAAATCTGAGTTTTCTGCACAAAGTTATGATTATTTTACCAAATGTGTGTCAAGCTAAATTTTTACACACGAATGGATAACGTGGCATAAGTAACGTTAGGGATGCCATTATATTTTCATATTTATTAGCTACGTTTTTATTGAATTATTTTATAATTATGTTAGGATATTAGTTAGTTAATTTATTTTCTTAATCATTAAGAAATTAGATAGAGTTTATCTTTTATCTTATCATGTATTTCATCTTTTTAAGATTTTGTTAGGATTGAATTAGTATTATCATATGAGATTACTATTCATGTAAATAGTATCATGAATAGTATTTTAATTAGTATTTATGCTTTTTAGGTTTAGTTTATCTTATTATTGAGGAGGCTACAAGAGGAGGTGGATATTATCCTATAAATATCTCCTGTAATCTCATTATTTGAGGAAGATAGTTGAATAGAGTTATATAATTGAGTTTTCTCTCATTGAAACCCTGTGTGAGTTTCTTCGTTCTATTTTTACATTATCTGTGTGAGTCAAAAACTAGACCTCTCTCTAAATTATCTTATCTATGTGAGTGATAATTTAACAACTCTCTATATCTTTCTTGAGTGAGTTTGTATAAAGTTATCTGGTAAAGTTCACTGTGTGTTTCTTCATTAGAGATACTTTGAGAGTTATCTGTGTGAGGCTTTCAAGACTAGTTTAAATAATTACTGCGTGCCATCATTCATCCATATCCTTAATTTAGAATTTATCCTTTCTTTATCATTATAAAATTATATAAAATAGTGTATTTTTAAACCACTTATTCCATTATGTATCAGACCTCTAAATAGCCACTATTTTTAATCCTGGGGTCTTTCACTTTAAATATTAATATTTTATTCGGGTGATTACAAAAGTACATATTAATCACATAGATCCAAATTTTCATAATTGACCGCTATTACTCATTTTACATTTATTTAAAGTAATAATAGACAATGTCAATACCAAGGTCATTAAAAAATACATATTATAATAGGACCGTTACAGACTTAATTATTCACATTCAACTACATTAGGGCGAAAATGACCAAAATGTTTCTAAGGCCAATATTTACCACATTATCACGCATTTCAATTACTAATTCAATATTTTTATTAATTTATCATAAAAGGTTAAAAGACAATAATTCAATTAATTATCATACAAAAAATTATTAGGCATGCAAAATGATCATTTTGCCCTTATATATAATTCTTTACAGAAAACCTTAGCATCTATATTATCAAAAATAAGATATTCCCGTGCTCAATAATAACTAATACATATTAGACATGTTCATCAAAATAAATATAATAATACAATTAAAATGACCAAATTTCCCCTAGGACATACAAATATAATAATTATACTACAAATTTATCTAAGCATGCCCAACCTATTATTTTATATGTGCATTTCATACATAATCTTTACCTGACATTAAAATCATTTTACTCATACTTTTGTACCCACAATATTTTACATAAAATAACATATTCCCTTTTCTTATAATTTTCATGCTAACTATAATAAGCAAATAATTATGATGTAATGAAACATTCTCAACATAATTTAAACTCCAAGGTCCTAATATCATGCAATATCAATCATTTTGGTGAAGTATAAGATTACCATATAAGAACATACTAAACATGGTTTGTACCTTATAATCCTAATGTACTATCATGCGATATTTAATATTTTAATCAAGTATAAGGGTTACCTATTTTCTAGCAAAAGCACAATTTACTAGTATCCTACTAAAATTATTAAGATTCACTAATCAAACTTTTGTACCTAAAATAATACCACATTAACCATATTAATATTTAATGAAAAAATAATAATAATTTATATTAAAATATTTATTAACGAAAAATACCATAATGATCTTAATACTAAAATGGGTAATAAAATTTTATAAGAATTCCTCACACTATATAGGCAGCGTGAGTAAGTCACAAGAGGATGGGATATGCTAGGGGAAGTGGGTTGGTTAGCTGTAGTGCATAGTGGTGCTAGTGGTGGTGGTGGTGAGGTCGAGGGAGGCATAGGCTAGAGGGTGGTGTTGGTCGACACAAAAGAAGGCTAGCAGGGGGTGAGATGATGGTAAGGATAAGAATGGATGGATGGTGGTGCACTAGTGTCTACAAGGTGGTGATGGTGGTATGATGGGTGCAATTGGGAGGAGATGGTTTATGGTAATTGTGATGGAAGAGCTGCATTGGAGGGTTGTGCTAGAGGGGATTATGGTGTGGAGGGTTGTGGAAAGAAACAACAAAGGTTATTGTAACAAAATAGGAGAGCAATGGCAACTTTTGTTGTTTCTTAGGGGGTGTAATAGAGAAATAGGATGTAGGGGGAGGAGATGGTAGCTGCAGTAGTTGTTGGTACTAGGCACAAGTTGTGGTGATGGATGTCATAGAAGAGGGAGAAGGCCAACTATGGTTGATGGTTGGCAATAAGTGATGGGGGAGTGAGGGTTGTTGTTGAGAGGAGGTGAGGGTGGTGGTGGTGTTTGTTAAGGCTAGTGCATGTGTGATGGTTAGCTGGATGGTGGATGGTAACTTAGTCGAGGTGGTTAATGTTAAGGCTATGAGACTAGGATGTAGAGAAGGAAGGCATAGACAGGGTATGGTGGTGTGTTTCATGAGCTATGTAGGTATAATAGTTGTGGGTTTAGTGGGTTGTTGGAAGATGATGGTGAGGGTGATTTTTTTTCTATGGAAACCGCATGATAAAAAAGAGAGGGAGAAGGAAGAAGAAAAGGGAAAGGGAGAATAAGAGATGGATCAGTGATGGTGGATTGTGGAGAAGGATGAGGCAAGTAGGGGCTAGAGGTGGAGATTTGCAAAACTAAACAGGGCTAAGAAAGGGGGTGGTAGGTAATTAGGGTAAAAATGGAGGTAGAAGAGATGTGTTCTAATAAAAAAAATGGAGAGGGAAAGAGTTGATACATCTATACATGCAAGTGGTGGTGAGGTAGTGGGTTTGATAGAGGGGGTATGGGAGTGTGTTCAACGTAGGGGTATGGGAAAGTTACGTGAGAGGAGGGATACGGTGGGAGTGCTTTTTGGTAGGAAATATGGCACACTAGGGTAATGTGAGGTAGGGTGGTGGTAGGGGTAACATGAGAACTAAATTAGCAGGGATAGTTTAGCATTATTTTATTTAGTTTTAGGAATAGATTGTGTATATTAGGGTATTGGTTAGGAAAAATAAATTAAAAAATTGACTAGTTTTGGATTAGTTTTAGAAAGGAAAAGGGTTATAAATAATTAAGGAAATTATTTAGAAACTTACCTTGTTTTCATATCAACTATTCAAAGAGAATAAGTAGGTAAGGTGTAAATATTATGTTTTTGAATAATAGTTAGATACCTGAAATCAAATGTTATAAAATTTTGGGGTGTTGCATCACTATCCTCTTCAAAATAAATTTTATCCTTGAAGTCTACACCATAATACTTGAAATACACATAAGGATTCACAGCGCACCCGGGGGAGCAACTACCCCCTTAAGAAAATGAAAACCCTACTAACAAGAGAACGCCATGGAAACACACAAAATACAAAAACCCACTAACTCAAGTCGACCAAGGAGAGGTAATAGCATACCTAAAAGAAAGCCCTATAAACACTGTCATGAGGCATGCTATAGCACTCAAAGCTCTTGTGTTTGAGATGATCATAGTCGTGGCATTAAATCAACATCCCCATATAATCCTTTCCTTGGTGATCTCGTCTAAAATGGCAACAATGGTAATGTCATGTCTGTCTCTAACTACCTCTGCTATAGAATCTTCTTTCACTACTCTAGTGATGACCACCAATTCGGTGCTGAACACTCAAAATTTAGTTACTATGATGCTTACTATTTCCATTGGAGTACTATACCTCAGGTTTTCTCATGCCCAAAATTGACGTCTTCTGTTGGACCAAAGCCATAGCAACACACACTTGCTCATAAATTATATCCAAGTCTTGGAATACAATTATACTTATCATTTTTCAGATACTAAAGTGAAGTCCTTACTTAAATTAGAAGACGAGCACTGTGTAACACCCCAAAATTTACAACTAAAAATATTTATTTAAGTGAAAGCGTCAAACAAATATAAATGGGTGTTACTACCATAATTGATATAAGTCTAGCCTACGTTCCATCCTCACATTAATTATAAGGTAGAGAAAATGATTTAGAATGCACAACATAATAAAATAAGATAAAGCTACCTTCATAAAATATAAGTAAGAGTTTTGAAGGCTAAATCCGAATATAAAATACAAATATAGAAATTAAATGTCCTCGGAGGAATTTTAAAAGGGGTATCCACTTTAAAATAAGAATCGGGTAACGTAACTCTCCAATTCTCAAACCTCATACATAGATATAATCACTCCACCCCAATTAGAGCATCATAAGCAACATAATTATCTAGAAGTTCCTCAATGACCTACACAAAATCAAATGGGTCCTTCTCATGCAAATGAGCAGCACTCATAAAAAGGATGATTAATATGCTACATGCTAAGGTAACAATATAGTCAAGAAAGGTCATAAAAAACTTAGAATATCAATGCAAGAGAAAACAACGTGCATATAGAGTAATCTTAATGATACCAACTAATTTATTCATTTTCAATCCCTTAAAATAATAGCTTTACGGTCAATACTCATAATCTTATTCACGTTGATTCAGGAACCCCACAATTCTTACCTAATGGAACAGTATCATAAATATAACCTTAGGGCATAAAACCCATGGCCACTATTTTCATCTAGTGGAACAATATCATAAGTAAAATCCCAGGGCATAAAGCTCCTGGATACTATTCTCATCCAATGGAATGAATAGGTACAACCTGTCCTAACTTACATGTTATTTCACTTTAAGTTATTAGTATCTTATTCGTGGTTATTTATGCAATACCCCAAAACCTTAATTTAGGAAATTATGATAAAATAAAGATTTATTTGTGAGATTAATTAAATATAATATTTTAATAAAATAATGGGAGTAATTAAGACAAAAAAATAGGGGGAAATAACATAGGATTTAATTAGGGAAGATTAGGGTAAATTGCTAACTAAAATAAAATTTGGAAGACATACCCCAAAATTTCTAAATTAATATACAAAGAAGTTTAATTATTTATTTTTCCTAAATTTATTATTTTTAAATATTTTAAAAATACCAAAAATACCCTAGTTGCCTTTTTTTCTCTCTCTTTACTTTTTCCCTTTTCTTCCTTTTTCTCCTTTATCCTTTTCTTTTTCTCTTCTTTTTCCTTCCGTTTGGGCCTCGCCCATACGGCCCAACCTCCCCTCTCCTCTCTTCTCTCCCTTATGCGGTGCCTAGCATGCCTTTCCTTTCTTTTTCTTTTTTTCTCTCCTTTGCCTGCCCAATTCACCCCCTCTTTTCTTTTCCCCTGACCGACCAACCCAACTCTTTTCTTCTTCCTTCTCCCTTCTCCCTCCTTTGCGTTGTAGGTCACACCTGCAACTTGCCACCATCCTCCCTGCCCCTACCATTATACACCTTGACCTACTCCCCTCTGTCTCCCCCTCCCTTTCCTTTCCAATTCAAGCCAAACCCGCCCTATACCTATCTCCCCCATGTGCCTGTGCCCCTTCCTTTTTCCCCATCTGCCGCTTGCACCTTGTACTTATGCAGGCTCGTACCGGCCCGCCACTACTGGTTGGCTACCACTCCTTCCCCCTTGTCCTCCTCTCCCTTTTTCTTCTTATCTTGACCTATAAATACCCCCTTATTGTCCCCCATTTCCCCTCTTTTGCTTGGCCAGAAAATTTTGACCCTTCTCACCGCCGCTGTGCAATGTTATCGCCCGAAACACCACCCAATTCCCTCCCTACACCACCCTCCACCAAACCACGCCACTCACCGCCCTTAACTCCCCTCACATAACCCACCCCAATCATGTAAAGTGGGATGCCAGAGCTGCCCTTTGCACCCCGCCATCGCCCCTCTTGCCATCGTGCGCTGCCGCCGCTACCACAATCACCATCTCCCCTGCCACCCACTTAAACCAGCAAAACCTCCCCTATCTTCCCCTACCCTTTCTTTCCTCTTTCTCCCTCTCCTTCCCCTCCCCCCTTCTCCACCACTCTTGGCCACCACAACCACCACCACCTGCACTGCCACCCTATTGTACCACCACTACCACTACAATCCTCTTAGACCAGAGAGTCCACCACCACACACCCACCACCTCCCACTCTCTTTTTCAGCCCCAAAAGACTAACCTTTCCCAAAACCACCACCACTTCCACCGCCACCGCCATTGCCGTAGCCGTTGCCCTAGTTGTCGCCTTCACTTAGATTGTGCCCTAATCCTTGATATTACTTAAGTATGATATATCTCAGGTATAATTATTATTTTAAGCCTTATTTTGATTATTATTATTATTATTATTATTATTATCAAAGTTATTATCATTATTATTACTGTTATTATTATTAGCATTCTACCATGATTATTATGGCTACCTAACCTTATTTTTGGGCTAATATTACCCCAAATAGTGTTGTTGGCTAGTTTAATAATAATACCCTTATTTATACTCTTAAGACTACTATTGTGATCATCACTAATGCTAGTTCTTACTAAAGGTAAAATTAGGGGATAATGAAAGTAATAAGAAGGAAATTAACCCTAGCGTTTCCTTATTATAGGTGAACCAAGTCCAACCCCTAAGGAGGAGTAGGAGCGTACTCTAAGCCTAGTGTCATTTTAAGTAAGGATGTGGTCAAGGCCTAACAAGTGTATTATGTGTATTATATGTTATGTTTTTTGGTTATATGGTTATACTTTATGTGGTTGTAAACTATGCACCTGTAGCGCAGCTTGCTAAGCATGGCCTTAAGGTAAGTATATATGCTTTCATGGCATGCGTATTATGGTAATGTGACTTTTACTTGTATTGTGCTTATGTAATATTTCCCCTTTATGACATGCATGCTAAGAGGCTTTAAATAGTGTGATGTTGTTGTGATAAGATAAAAGGAGTAAAGGAAGTGAGTTGACTAGAGGGTAGTAAGAATGACCTAAAGATCTCATGACTTATGGGTGGACAAATAAAGGAATAATGTGAACAAATTAAGAGGATGGACTACGATATGAATGGGGAGTGTAAGGTTTGCATGGAGTGGTTAATCTTTGCATGGGAATGACTTTTACATGGGAAAAGTTGACTTGAGGGTTGAGTAAGGTGGAGGAAGAGTAGTTGGGGTGATTGGAGTCCATATGTCCTATAGGGGACTTGGATAGGGTTTGGGAGGAGAACTCTAAGTGGGGAAGTAGTGGAAGGGAGAAATAATGAAAGAGGTTGGAGTATGGGGAGAGCGGATGAGTATCACAAGGAGAGTAAATGCGTGTCATGGGGAAAGGGAAATGGTAATTGAGGGTGATGAAGGGATGACATATAAGAAAGGAGAGATGTTAGGGTTTAGGATGGCCAACTAAGGTTTCATGGCCATAAGTGCAAAATGGGAAGTAAAGTTTGGGTGTTGGGTGTAGATTGAGTGAGGTGATGAGTTGGGATCAAAGGGAGCATGGGATGTGTATGATAAAGAGAGGGCAGGCCTTATAGGCTAGATTAGGGTTTCTAAGGGGAAACCCTAGAGGAAGATGGTGAGTTAACTCAAAGATGTGGGGAAAGTGGGCCTCGACTCACACATATAGGAGTTTAGGGATTAATGGTGAGTAAAGAAAGGGGAAAAAGATGCCTGGATATACTAGGAGGCGTAGAAGTCCCAAGATATGGGATAGGGCTTTTCAGGGGAGTAGGTGTAGACGGGGCATGTGAGCATAAAGTCCAAGGGGCATGCATGTCCAGGGTGGAAGTATTTATTGAATAAGACATACATAATATACCAACCATTTAAAGAGAAATATTGTTGAGCTGAGCTCAGACTGGTCCACTGGCAATAATAGTGGCTAGGTGCCTTAAGCTTAGGAGACCATTCCACCGGCGAATGATAGTGGCCAGGATTATTCTACCTTGGATATTTTTCGGTCCACCGGCTATAATAGTGGGTGATCGTGAGCTCAATAAACCAAATCTAATGATAATAATCTAGGGAAAATATACTATATACTTATAGTGAAAAACCATGAGAGTTGGGGTTAGACCAGTGTATCGACGAATAATAGTGGCTAGGTGCCTTGTGCCCTAGAGACCGTTCCACCGGCGAATAATAGTGTCTAGGTGCATTCTACCCTGGGTGTCTTCTTGTCCACCAACTATAATAGTGGGGTACCTATACTCGCATGGACTTAAAATAAGAATGGTGTGAAATGGAAATAATGACCAGAGATCTAATGACTAGGTTTAACTGGTTTGAATCACTGCTCGTACTATTTATCTTTCATGTATAGCTATAGCTACATGATTACCTACCTGTATTACCTATTTTTCATGTATGGCCTTAGCTACTTGGTTACCTTGACATAGCGTATTGATCACTCGTTCCATGGGTGCTTCTTATTCCCATGAGTTGAGGTCCCTTTTGAGTTAGTACAAGTAGGAGATGTTATGTTCAATGTCTATGACTCATTCGATGCATCAGGCAGGGCTAAGTGATGACCTCTTAGACTTGGCATGGGGCCCAAAAGTAAGTGTTGTTTGGACTCTCCTTTTTTCAATTTTTATCCCATCTTACTATTTTTATTATTCTTTCCCCTTGGGGGCTTGATGCTGTAACCGTTTTCCATCCTGTAATGACTCTTTAATCACACACTATGATTTCCTTTTTATTTATGAATCTTTTGAACCATTATGGTTCTATGTCTTAATTGGTTTCTTGTCTTGTGAATTTTTATAGCCTTGTAGTTGGTGCAAGACTAGCCGGGTGCCAGGCTTGTATTGATCATGGCGGTAGCACCCCTATCCTTGTGTATGGTTTTAATTAAATGAAATTTTTTTACTGTGATTTTGGGGTGTTACAATTTAATTCAAAGGCATCATATAAACACACACATAAACATGCAAGATAATTATCCCAATATATTCTCCTATGGATGAACCATAATCCCTTAAAAACCCTAATCTTATAAGTCTAACATAACTCTCCCCCAATACTCATTTTATCATCAAATTCAATACCCATCCTTAAAATATTATTATTGATAATATACCCAAAAATCAAGGTTTAACTCCAACATCTTACACATGAGATAATAGCCTACCTTCAGGGTTATTATTCACAATTTAATCACAACTCTTCCCATAAAATCCATAAAAACACCAAATTTAATATACCTTCCCAAAATATTATTATTGACATTATATATAAAAATCAAGATCCAAATTCCACATTTTACATATGCAATAATAGTCTACCTTTAAAGTTACTATTCACATTTTCCCTACAAAGTCTAAAAATTTCAATTCAGTCATAACTTTTCCCATGAAAATCATATGAATCCCAAATATAATATGTATTCCTAAAATACCAATATAACCAACATATATAAAATTCAAGGTCAAACTCAAACAATTCTCATATATGATAATAATTCTGGCCTTAAGATTAGTATTTTCACCTAAAACTACTTTCCTCATTTATTGCGTTTAGACCATTCAATTTTAATCCAAACTTTCCACATAATGTACGTAATCTATTTTGGGCCATTTATCATATTAATGAGCCCAATATTTCATTTTTAACACATATTAACCAAAATAACCCTAAGACAACTATATTACTCATTTTACCATCAAAATTATATGAGTCCTACTATGAATGATTTTTCAACCTCCAATACATTCTATCATCATAAAAAATTCATAGGTACAATTATATAAATGTATGTCATATCCAAAGTTATTTCAAGCAACGCTATACACAACACATACTTTTACGACTTTCTTACCTTTTCTTCCAACATGCAATACCACATGTCATAATACAAACATCAAGGTAATATTTCATATAATAATGTCAAGCATGAAAACACAAGCAGAGATACACGTTTGCATATAAAATCCCTAACTATGACCATACTAAGGCGACTTTAGTCTCTAAGCACGCAAGACTTATGCCCCTTCCTCTTCTACTACCGAGGTATCACCTAAAAGTTAAAATACACAAATTAGACTTAGGAATTTAATCCGAGAAAACTAAGGTAAGGGAGAGAAGAAATATAGGGATAACTAAAAGTGGGAGACTTAGGTAGGATGGTGCACAGCGGCGGTGTAACACCCCGAAAGTTTAGAACCTAGAATTTAATAATTAATCCTCATTTAGGATATTTAAACATTTTTTTTCTTTTCTATTAATTTAATAATGTTTTTGAGACTTTAGAATTATAAAAATGAATGTGATAATTTAACAATTTAAAATAAATATTTTATTATTTTATCATACTTTTTCTTTAAATAAATTATAAAATCATATTTTACTAAAATTACCCTCCTAAACTAATATCTTAAATTTTAAGAAAATTAAATTATTAAAATAATTTAACCATCAAATTAATTAATTACCTTACTCCTAAAAAAAATATTTTATCTTTTTTTTTCCTTTTTTTCTTTTTTTCTTTCTCCCTTTTTCCTTTTTCCTTCTTCTTTTCCTTCCTTTTTCCTTTTCCTCCCTTCTTTCCCATCGCAACATCCAACCCACATCACCCCCTTCTTTCTTCTCTTCCCTTTTTTCCCCAACTGGGCCAACCCAATAGCACCTTACTCTTGCATGGGTCGGCTCACCTTTTTTCTTTCCTTCCTTTCATTTTCTCCACACGACTGAATAGCCTCCCCCTTCCTCTTTTATTTTTCTTCTTCTTCCTCCCCTACCTGCCATCGACTATGCATGCCTACAACTCTTATGCTTGCACCGATGAACCATCCCTCTCCCTCTCTCCCCCATTCCTTTCCTCTCCTTTTCCATCCCTAACCTCCCCTACTCATGTGCACCCCTCGCTTCCCTTTTCTTCCCCTACCACCTGCAGCATTGCACCCTATAGCACTACGACGGCTGCCACTGCTGACTGGTAGCCACCTACCCCCACCCTTTATCCTCATCCTCCCTTGTCCTCTCTCCCTCCCCACGCCTGTAAAATCCCAAGCCTTCACCCTGCTTCCTCTTCTTTTTTATCTACCTAGAATTTCCCAAAACCCCTCCTCTACCGCCCCATCAGACGCAGCCCTGGCCATCGCTATGCCTCGTTACCATCGGACCTTTCACCCACCCTCTTTCCTGCACTACCCCCTATCAAATAATATCACCCCCACCTCTAATTCTCCCTGTACTGACCTTCCTACTCGTGTAAAGTGGGCAGCTCGAGCTACCCTTTCACCGCCCTACACCACCTCCTCCACCATAAACACCACCCCTATTACCTCCCTCTCTACCTAGCAAACCTTCATTTACCTCCTCATACCTTCCCTTTCCTCTTTCTCCCCTTCTTCCTCTTCCTTTCCTCTCCTCCACCCTCGATCATCGTTGCCGCTGCCACCTGTGCCACCTCCTTAGCATGCCACCAACACCACTATAACCCTCCTAGTCTAGGAATCCTACCACCCCAAAATCACCACTTCTCTCCCCCTTTCCAATCCCAAAGTTTAGTCTTTTTTAATCACCGCCACCTCCACCGCCTTGTGCAGCAATAGTCATAGTCTCCACCGCCACAACCTTAGCTGACACCTTCACACCTGGTTGTGCCTTAACCTTTATTTTTACTTAAGTGTAATTTATTTTGTATAATTATTATAATTATTATTATTATTGTTTCTAGTATCATCATCATCATCATCATCATCATCATCATCATCATCATCATTATTATTATTATTATTATTATTATTATTATTATTATTATTATTATTATTATTTCCATTATTATTATTATTATTATCATCATCATCATCATCATTGTTACTATTAATCTTATTATTATTATTATTACTATTATTATTATTGATAGTATCATTACTAATACTAATCTTATTATGTTTAAACCTATTATTATTATGATTACTATTATTAGTCCTTTACTAATAAATAGTTAGGAAAAATAAAGGAAGTAAGGGGGAAGTTAACATTAGTGTTTCACTCTTTTAGGTGAACCTTAAGGAGGTATAGGAGTTGTGCTCCAAGCATGGTGTCCATCTAAATTATATGTTTATATGTTCATGTGTGTTTTGGTGATGTGCTTGTATCATATGTGAGTATGGACTAAATGCCTGTAGTGTAGTTTGTCATGCATGGAGCTAAGGTAAGCAATGTATGTGTTATGATGTGTGTGATATAACTTGTATTTTATAATATGCCTTATGTATTATTTCCCTAATATGACATGCATGCTAAAAGGCCATAGGGTTATGATAGAGTTGTGGGAAGCTAAAAGAAATAAAGAGGGTGGAGTGATTAGGGTGAAGTGAGAAAATATTAAGTACCTTCTGAGTTATAGATGACCAAATAAAAAATAATAGAAAGAAAATGAAGGGTTGGAGTAAGTCTTGCATGGGAAGTTTAAGGCTTGCATTGGGTGTTTAACCTTTCAATAGGGGTAACGTTTACATGAGAAAAGGTGATTTAAGGGTTAAGAATGGTGAGGGAAGAGTGTTTTGAGTAGTTGGAGTCCATGGGTGAAAAATAGTACGTGGGTTGTGAGAAGTGTGCATGAAAGGTTATCTAGGGTTTGTGGGGAAACCCTAAGTGGGGAAAGTGTGTGGAGGGGTTGATGGTGAGTGGAATAAGTAAGGATTGAGGCTAATAGGGTGTCCAATAAAGAGGGATAAGTCAAATGGAAAGAAGAGTGGAGTGTGTGTGATAGAGGGGATGTCATAAGGAAAGGAGAGGTACTAGGGATTTGGGGTAGCTGACTAGGGTTTCACTATCACATGTGAAGAATGGTAAGTAGAGTTATGATGTTTAGGTTTTGTTGAGTGGTGTGATGGGTTGGAATAAGAGGGAAGTGTGGGCCAAGAATAATGAGGAGAGGTTAGGGCCACCTGGACTAGGTTAGGGTTTTCCGAGGAAGAAATCCTAGTGGGTAATGGTGAGCCAAGGTGGAGAGTTGGGTAAATGGGACTGGACCCACATGTATAGGAAATTGGATTCATGGTGAGTGGGGGGAAAGTGGCATCAGAGGCCTTGATGTCTTGAGGAGTGTAGAGGTCCCAAGATATGGGACCATGTCATTTAGGAGTCTAGGATGCAAGTCGGGAGTCCTTTGAGGGCATGCATATCTAGTTGGGGTTGGGTGTGGAATAAGACATAAGTAAAGCACTAATTACTTAAAGTGAAAGATTATTAAGCCGAGCCTAGATCAGAGTATTTTTCGGTCCACCGGCTACAATAGTGGTAAGGATCGTTTACCTTGGAGTATCATTTTCGGTCAACTAGCTATAATAGTAGGGGTTCCGAGCTTAATAAACTAAACTTTATATGTTAATAAATCATGAAAAATACACTAACTACTTATAGCAGAACACCACGTGCGTTAGGACCAGGTGGGAATAATTTCCGGTCCACTGACTATAATAGTGGGGTCCCTATACTCATATGGATATAATATAGGAGACGTGTAAAATACCCCAAAACCCTAATTTAGAAAATTTTGGCAAAATAAGGATTTATTAGGGAAATAAAATAAATACATTATTTTGTTAAAATAAAAGAGCATTATTTAAGATAATTTAAGAATAAAATAATAAATAATTTAATTAGGAAAAAAATTGGGGCATTTTTGCTAAGTAAAATGGAATTTAGGAAAGAATTGTTTAAAATATCCCAATTTAACCTAAAAAGGAAATTTTATTATTATTATTATTATTATTATTATTATTATTATTATTATTATTATTATTATTATTATTATATTGTTGTTACTTTGAATAATCAAGAATCCTAAAATATCCTAAACACCTAACCAAGCCATTGTTTTCCCTTTTCCCTTTTCTTTTTTTTTCCCTTTTCTACTTCTTTTTCCTTTTCTTTCTTTTCCCTTCTTTCTCCCTTTCTTTTTCTCCTTCTTCCCCCGGATTAGGCTAGCCTGCACAACCCAATCTCCCTTTTTCCCCCGTCCCGCGCGGCCTAAGGCCCGCCTCCCTCTTCCTCCTATCGATCGCCCGGTTTCCCCATCCCCTTTTCTTCTTTCTTTTCTTCCTGAACCGCCCAGTCCAGGCCTGTTGTCTTCCTCCCCCCAAACCTAACCTGCAAACCCCAAAATCTATAACCCTACTTTGCTAGTAGCCACCAGCTACACACTGGTCGCCCCTCCCCTCTCTACCCCATTGTTTTCTTTCCCTTTTTGACCCAACCAGCCATCCACCCTCCTCAAGCGTGCCTTCCCCCTTCCTCTTCTTCTCTCCTTGACCAAACACGCCCCTTCCATGGCTGACCCACGCCACCTGCCTATTCCGACCGGCGTGTCTAGCACCTGCACCCCTTTTTGTCCTCTTCCCTCTGTCGTTTCCTCCCCCCCCCCCAATTAGCCTATATATACCCTGTAAATAGCTTCGAAATCATATTCCTTTTGCAGCCTAGAAAATTTCCCCCCTTGTGCCACCTCCCGATCAGATGACCGCCCCATCGCCACCGCCCAACTCTGCCGCCTGAGCCACCCACATAACCATTCCCTGCATCACCCTCTACCAAACTAAGCCTCCCTCCTCCCTCAGTTTACCCTACACGATCCACCTCGGTCGTGCAAAGTCTCCCTCCCTATCAGCCCCTCATCGACCCCACCGCCCTTCACACCACTGTCCACCACCAATCCTATTGCAACCAACATCCCCTCTACCCTCCAAAACAACCAGGGGATCTTCCTCTACCTCCCCATACCTCCCTCTCTCCTTGCCTCCCTCTCATTCTCCCTCCTCCTCCTGCCACCAACTTTGGCCACCACAACCACTGCCATGCGCTACCACCTTTAGCTGCATAACCACCTTCATTCCACTCCTCTCCACCTAAGGCACCCACCACCACCTCAGTCACTCCCTCATTCCCTCTCTCCTAGTCTATACCACCATCTCTCCACCTCTCTCCTTCCTCCACCGCCACCGCCGCCACCGTGCATCACCATCGGTGCTGCCACTGTCCCTAGGTGTTACTCTAACCTTCCAAACCCCTAAACCCATTTTATACAAGTATTAGCTATTTTTAATAGTATTAATGGTATTATCCTTAATGATAATAATATTATTATTATTACTAATACTCCTCCTACTACTACTACTTAACCTTACTTAAGAATTCTCCTAACCAATAATAATAATAATAATAATGGTCCATAACTTTAGTATTATTATGATTATCAGTATTATCACTACTATTGCTACTATTATTATTATTGTCCTCATTATTATTCTTACTATTATTATTAATGCTAGCTTTGGCCTATTATTATTACCTTTATTATTATGGTAAATATTTGAACCCTTATATTACTATTACCATTTCGATTATTATTATTATTAGTATTATTCTTAACATTATTATTTTTATTATTAATATTATTATTATTATTATTATTATTATTATTATTATTATACTTGACTATATTATTACCAAGGCTACTACTATTATGATTATTATGACCTTTATTAGTATTATTCTTACGATTGAAAGTATTATTAATATTAATATTATTATTATTATTACTACTACTACTACTACTGCTGCTGCTACTATTATCATTATTATTACCTTGTCATTATTGTTAACATTTCATGTATCACAAACCTTACTATCACTACTAACATTATTATTATTACTATCATTATGGTCACTACTTTTACATTACTAATATCACTATTATTATTATTACTAGGGTTTAGGTTGATATTAGTATTATCACTACAATAACTACTACTATTATTATTAGTAATATTGAAACTATTACCTTTAATGATATGATTACTTTAACATAAACGCATGGTAGCTACTAAGACTTATTTTGGTTAGTAGTAACATGATTAACTACTTTAAGAATAATAACCCTACTTTTACTTATAAAACTATTATTATCATTATTAGTCCTAATAGTAGATTATGATATGGGTAGGGTAGGAATAGTGGTAATTTTGGTAAGAGGGAGCTTAACCCATAGTATGTCCCTTTTATAAGTGAATCAAGTCAAAACCCTAAGGAGGCATAGGAGCGTGCTCCAAGCCCGACATCATTTTAGGTAAGGATGTAGCTAAGGCCCTATGCGTATTATGTGTCTTGTATGCCTTGGATGTTATGTACCATATTATGTTATGTATCTTATGGTTATCATTAAACTTGTTTTATGTGTAGCGTAGCTTGGAGTTGAAGTATGTTCATGTGTTTTCTTATGGCATTAGTATAATATGTATATATTGTGATTATGATGTGACCCTCTAGGGCATGAATGCTAGGATGATTAGTAATATGATATGGGGGTGAAAGGATAAAAAGAAAGAAAATGGGAAGTGAGTTCACTAAAGGGGACATGAGGTCGACCAAACTATCTCATGGTCCGTGAGAGGAAAATAAAAAGGAGGATGTGACCAAAATGATCGAGTGATGGGAATCTTGCTTGGGAATTATACAATTTTGCATGGGAACATCAAGGGTTTGCATGGGATGGATGGAGCCTGCATGGAGATGTTCTTTACATGAGAAAATTTATCTTAAGGTATAAGTAAGGTAAGGGGAGAGTTGTGGAGTGAATGGATACTCGAGGGGGAAAATATTACGTGGGTTGGCATGAGGGTGTATAGGGGATCTAATTAGGGTTTTGGGAGGAAACCCTAATATGAAGGGAAATATGAAGGTAAAAATAATTGAGGAAGAGTGGAGTATGGGATAAGAGTGGAAAACTTATTACATGAGGAATGAATAAGGGTGCCTTGGGAAAGAAGAGGGGTTAGGTGAAGAATGGAGATTTGACTTGTGGGGGAAGAAAGGTGATAGGGTTTAGGGTGGCCAACTAGGGTTTCACAGTCACATGAGTAATCGGTGAGCAGAATGATATAATTTGGGTTGAATATAAATGACAGGAGGTGTTAGGTAATAAAAAAAATATAATAGTAGGGTAAGTCAGAGGAAGTTGGGCCATATAGGTTCAATTAGGATTTTAAGAGAAAGCCTAGAGGGAGGTAGTAAGTGGAGTTAGATGTCATAAGGTGATGGGCCTTAACCCACACCCTTAGGAGTTGGGCTTTTGTTATAAGTAAATGGAAGGAGAATGGATAACGAGGTGTGATAGGAGGCACAAAAGTCTCAAGATATGGGACGAGCTCTCTTAGGAGGATCGAAGTAGAAGGTTGGTGACATGCATGTCAAGGGTGAAATATAATCGAATAAGACACGAATAAGACACTAAATATTTAAAGAGGAATATTGTTGAGTTAGGCCTAAGCCAGTCCACTAGCGAATAATAGTGGTCAGGAGCCAAGGTACCCTAGAGATCGGTCCACCAGTGAATAATAGTGGCCAGGAACATTTTTCCTGTATGATTTTCGGACCACCGACTATAATAGTGTGAAATTCCATGCTCAATAAACCAAATGTTATGAAGCTAAAACATGGGAAATACACTAAGTAATTATAGTGAAACACTATGTGAGTTGGGGCTAGACCGGTCCACCGGTGAATAATATTGGTCAGGAGCATTCTGCCTTATATGTATTCCAGTCCACCGGCTATAATAGTGGAGTTCCCGCACTTGCATGGGTTGATAAAGAGTATGTGTGAAATGAGTATATTGATAAGAGATCTAAAGAACAAGTTTATTTGGACTATAATCTGGCATCATTATCTGTATTATTATATGTTGTCGATATGATCCTACTTGTGTTATATGCCTTATATGTTTGGCCTTAGCTATATGGTTACCTTGCTCAGTACATAGTGTACTGACCACCTGTTTCATGGGTGCTTCTCATTCCCATGAGCAAAGGGCCCACCTGAGTTTGTGCAGGTAGGTGATGATATCTTCGATACCTACGACACTTACGAGGTATCAGGCAAGGCTGAGAGTTGAGCCTAGACCTAGCCTAGGGATTGAGAGTGACCTGGTCAGATTCTATCTTCCATTTCTTTTTCCCTATACCATTTTGATTTAGTTTTGTTTTGCTGTATGGTGTTTTCTGTCATTGGAAACTTTAAATTATTACTTCCTAGGTTGTAAATCTTTTTAACTGCACTTTAATTTCTGTAAGTTGATGATTCAGTTCTTTTATGAATTATCATTTTAATTGATGACTTGTGTTTGTTAATAATCCTCTTCAGCCTTAGCACTTGGTACTGGAACGGTAGGAGTGAACCGGTCTAGTACTAAGTGTGGCAGTAATATCCCCAGAATTTATAGTTTTGTTATTTTGCTTCTGCTAAACCTTTTCATCAAATAAAATTTTTTTAGTAGTAAAATTTGGGGGTATTATAATGTGCAAAGATGAAAATAATGGCCTATGTCTTAATAATGATGGTGAACTTGAATAAAGTACTATATACACCATTTTCTTATCTGCACTTGCATGATCATAGCCATATGGTTACCTTAATTAGTACGTAGTGTACTGATCAACCCTTTCAAGGGTGTTGTTCATTCCTATGAGCAGCGTCCCCTCCTGAGTTTGTGCAGGTAGGATATGATCCTTGTAATGACTTTAACGCCTAAGATGCTATGGGCGGGGTTGAGTGATGGCCTGTTGTACTTGTCCTAAGGTCCAAGAAGGTGTTGTTTAGACTTGCTTTTACCTACCTTTCTTATTGCTTTATTCACTATTTTATTTCCTCCATAGGGGTGTTATTCTACTCACTTTCATTTTTGTATCAATTCTGACATTTGGGCACTCTACTTTATTTATGAATTGTTGAAACTATTGTTGTTTTATTTACTACTCGAATTAATGCCCTTAAATTTTTTATCCTTGTGGTTGGTATAAGGATTCCCCGGGGGTCAGACTTGTGCCAATCACGGTGATAGAACCCCCTATGTTAGTGTATGGTTTTCTATGTAAACAAAATTTTCAAGTGTAAATTTTGAGGGTGTTATAAGCGGCAACGATGAAGGTGGTGGTGATGGTGGTGGGTTAAGGATGGGATGATAGTTAGAAGAAAGGGTTGAGATGGTTTTAGTGCTGGGACTAGCGAGAGTAGGCGGTAGGGAGTGGTGGTGGTGATGATGGTGACCAGTGGCAAAGGTGGCATGGATGGGTTTTGACAGCTTAGGGGGGATGGTGGTTGGTGGTTAAGAAGGTAGGAAGTAGGGTAGCGGAGTGGATTTGGTGGGTGATGGTGAGGTGGTGTCTATAGGCAGCGATCGACGTTGGAGGTGGTAGTTGGCTATGGTGCAGGTTAGAGAAAGGATGGTGGTCCGAGAGAAAAAGGAGAAGAAAAGATAAGGTAGGAAAGGTAGGAGGGTTTGGTAAGGGTCGCACGAGGAAGGAAAAGGAAGGAGGAAGAAGGGTGGTGGTAGAGGAAGGGAAGGTAGGGCCGATCATGAGGTGGAGATGCTATTGGCGATGGATGGTAGGGAGGAAAAGTGAAAACTAAGGAAGGTCGGCTCGTGCACAATGACGGGTGGAGGTAAGGAGAAAAAAAAGTAGAGAAGGGAAGGAGAACACCAGGGTGTGTATGTGTGTGTGTGTGTGTGTGTGTATGCACACACACATCTATATGGTGCATGGGTAGAGGATTAAACAGGAAGGAGGAGGGAAAGGAAGGAAGGTAGATATAGGGGAAGGTCAAAGTGTAAGGTAGGTGAGTAGGTGCAGGGCTACAAGGGCCTGTGTAGGGTTGGTGTTGTTAAATGGCCGAGAAGGGTAAGGGAGGATGTGTGTAGGGGGTTAGTTAAGGGGCCATTTGGTCCAGAAGAGGAAAAGGAAGAAGAGGCAAGGAAGAAAATAAGACAACGTTGGTAGGGATTAAAGAAAAAGAAAAGAAAAGAATTGGATCGACGTGGGTCAGGGAGGGGAGAAGAAGAAAGGAGAAAAAAAAGAAAATAATAGAAAAATATTTGGGTTGGGCTGGGACAGATGCAACCTGGGAAAAGAAGAGAGAAAAGAGGAAAAAGATTAAAAAAAGGAAAGGAAAAGAAAAAAGGGAAATTTTGAGTTTAAAAATTGGGTTTAGGTTTAGATTTAAATTTTGGAGAAGTTAATCTAATAATTTTTGCCTAAATATTTTTGGGGTTATAGTTAGGTTAAAATAAAATAAAAACTTGACTATTATAAATTCGATTAGGCTAAAATGTTGATAATTCGAGATTAAAATTAATAAAATTTTGGGATATTATATATAGCTTTGTGGGTGGCTATACCAGGAGCAAAAATTAGTAAGTTTGTAAATCGCACATGATTCTCTCGCACTATCAGATCTCCCAAAGTCAACTTCACGAATTCCTTTAGCTTGTCCCTCTTGAGGCTCTCAATGTAGAAATGCACACAAAGCACTACCTTAATTTCCTCTCAATGCATCAGTGGTCCTCTCTGAGCATGGAAACCTACCCACCAGGCATGTGTTGGCCCGTGGAGAAAATATGTGGCTATACTCGCCTTTTGAGCTTCTAAGTAATTGACTACCTCAAATATTGCCCTATCAAAATCCTAAATCCAATATTCTAGGACAACGGGGTCTTCTTCTCTAGCCTGAGTTGGCGAATGATGACCCAAAACTCTCTAGAGTAAGTTCTCTTCCACACCCTCTTGTGGGTAATACGGAGGTGGTGGAGGCTGAGGTTGAGACGGCAGCAGACACTGAACAAACTCCATGAAATCCTTAATTTCTCTTTCCAAATGGCTGACATGCCTATTCAAGGCCACTTTGAACTATCTTACAAGAATAAAACCTAGAAGCATAAATTAAGGCCACTTATTCTACCCACACTCGATTACTCATAAGACTAGTATAGGTTTAAAAACACTAAGAAAAAGAACAATTTTTAGTTAAAGCATTTAGGACCGTAAGAAACAAATCTCTACCTAAATTATGTTTCTCATCAAGTAAAGGATCTTACACCAACTTCTAACACTCCCATTTTGAATTAATGATTAGAAAAACCTAAAATATCTAACCGAACATCCAGGGGATGCTCTTTGAAGTAATGATTAGAAAAACCTCAAATCAAAACCATAACAATAATTACATGCTGCATATCTCCTTATAAATACCAATAAATCCCATAACCTCACATGTAGGGTTCACAAGTACAAGACCAATAAAATCCATAGCATCCTAGGTAAACACAAAGGTTGCAACCAAACCATAAGTAGACACATAGGCTACTCCTGAACAACATGTAGGTACAAAGCCTACTATCTAACAATAGGTAGGAACAAAGGCTACTATCGACCAATCTAATAATCAAATAATAATCATTTTTATTTTTATTTACTCGAGGAGAGATTATATTAACTCGAAGACACTAAGGTACTCTAGTTATGCCAACGCCTAAGGTAACATGGCTGACTATCAACCCATGTGCATTAAGGTACCCCGGTCATACTAGCATACAAAGATAGCACAATAACCTATCAACAATGACACATAATCAATAAGTATGCATACTCTCTATAAGTCCACAGAACTAAATAGAGTAAAATGTAGGGCCTATTTGGAGCACTAAGGCATGCCACCAAAAAACCATAATGAATTGTGGGTTAAACCACTCATTTCGGGTACTGACCTCTAAAGAGTCACCATTTTCAATCTTGAGGTCTTTTACTATAAATATTAATATTTTATTAAAGCAAGCATGAAATCGCATACTGATCACATAAATCTAAATTTTCATACTTAAACATTTTTACTCCTTTTCTTTTTTATTCAAGATAGTCATTGACAAGGTCAATATTTAAATATATATATATATATATTATACTATGGCCATTCTAGATTCAATTATTCACATTCGGGTGCCTTCGGCCAAAAATTACTAAAATATCTTTGAGGCCAATATTTATTACATTATCACCCATTTCAATTACTAATGCTATTTTATTTATTAATTTTTCATGAAAAGGATAAAGCATAATAATTTTATTAATTTTAATAAAAATAAATTATGAGGCACACCAAATTACCATTTGCCATTGTACATAATTATTCACATAAAATCCTAGCATGCACTTTTTATTTCATCCAAAATCATATATTTCCATACTTGACAATAAATAATATACATTAGACATGCTTGTTGGGATAAATATCATATACACTTAAAATGAAAAAAACTTCCCCTAAGGTGCACAATAATAATTATTATACTATAAATTTGTCTGAACATGCCCAACCTATCATTTTACAAGTGCATATCATACATAATCTTTGCCCGGCATTAAAATCATTTTAGTCATACTTTTGTACCTATAATATTTTACATAAAATAACATATTCCCTTTCAATCGATTTTCATGATAACAATAAAAAAATTATGTACTATCGATCATTGTAATGAAGTATAAGGATTACAATATAGGAATATATTAAACATGGTTTATACCTTGTAACCTTAATATTCTATCATGTGATATTTATCATTTTATAAAGTTTAAGAGTTAACTATTTTTCTAGCAAAATCCCAATTTATCAATATCCTAAAATTATAAAGCTTTGCTAATAAAACTTTTATATCTAAAAATAATACCGCATTAACTACATTAATATTTAATAAATAAAATAATAATAATAATAACTTATATTAAATTAGTATTAAATAAAATTACCACAATGCCCCTAATACTAAAATAGGTAATAAAAACTTGAAAGAATTTCTCACGCTGCATAGGCGACATGAGGAGGTGGTGTGCTAGGGGAAGTAGGTTAGCTAACTGCAATGCATATGGGTGGTTGTCGTGATGGTGGTAAGGTCAATAGAGGCACAAGATAGAGTGTGGTGTTGGTTGATGTGATAGAAGGCAACAGAAGGAGGAGGAGATGATGATAAGGTAGGGAATAGTGTGGATGGCAATGCACTAGTGCTTATGAGATGGTGATGGTGAGATAATGGCTGCGGCTGGGAGGAGATGGATGGTGGCAATGATGATATAAGGGTTGTAGTAGATGGTGGTGCATAAGGGGGGATGGGCTACATAGTGTTGTGTTGAAGTAAGAGGGAGACCAATGATAAAGGCTACCAGAGAAAAAGGGGAGAGCAATGACAACTTTTGTTGTTGCCTATGGGGTGCAACGGGGAAGTGGGACACAAGGGGATGAGGGGGAAATAAATGAAGTCATCAATGTTGAGTAGAGGTTGTGGTGATAGATGCTGCAAAAGAGGGAGAGGGAGGGTTGTGGTTGATGGTTGGCAATGGGTGATGGTGGAGTAAGGGTTGTTGCTGAGGTGAGGTGAGGGCGGTGGTGCTTGCTAGGGTTAGTGCATGCGTTGTGGTTGGAGTGAAGCCTGGGATGCAAGGGAGGAGGGAATGACCAAGGCGTGGTGGTGTGTTACATGAGCTATATAAGGAGAATGATAGCGGGTTCATTGGGTTGCTGGATGATGAAGGCGAGGGTGGTTTTTTTTTTGTTAGGAGGAGGAGGAGGAGGAGGAGAGGGAGAATAATAGATGAATATATGATGGTGATGGTGGATTGTGGATGGTGGAGACAAACAAAGTAAACAGGCACTGGAGGTGGAGATGTGAAAAATGAAACGGGGCTGAGAAAGGGATCAAGTAGAGATGGGGACATGGAGGGAATCAAAGATGGGTACATGCAGGTAGTGTGAGGGAATGGGATTGAAAAAGGGGGTATGGATTTGAGTTAGACAGAAGGGGTATGGGTAAGTTGCGTGAGAGAATGAGGGAGATATAGGGAGTGCTTTTGGGCGGGAAAGATGACGTGACAAGGTAACATAATGTAGGGTGGTGTTAGGGGTAACATGAGAAATAAATTGGCAAGGGTAGGTTAGCATTATTTTATTTAGTTTTACATTTAGTTTAATGAGATTAAGGTACCATTTAAGAAAAATTAATTAGAAAAATAAACTGATTCTAGATTGGTTTCATAAAAGAAAAGTAATAAAAATAATTAGGAAAATTATAGAGGGCTTATCTAGTTTACAAGCTAACTGTTAAAATAGAATAATTTTGTTAAGATTTAAAGATTATATTTTTTTAATAAATATTAAACACATAAAAGCAAATATTATAAAATTTTAGAGCAATATACCCTCTCACTTTGATTAACAATCTTATACGTTAAGAATTACTTTTTTTACAAATTCTCACTCAAGGTGAACCAAAGAATCCTTAATTTTCTTTCCAAAGAGAGCTTACATTTGCTTCAATTTCATTATCATGTTTGGATTCATGATGATTGATACCTATGATCATGAGTATCCTTGAGACTGATTATTGATACTAACGCTTGAATGCGTGATTGTATTTGTTTCAAGGGCTTGTCAAATTTAGTAAAAAGTTGAGTTCATAAGATGATTCTAAGAAAATGAGACTGCTAT
Organism: Tamarix austromongolica; assembly: GCA_039764185.1. Classification (NCBI taxonomy): domain Eukaryota; kingdom Viridiplantae; phylum Streptophyta; class Magnoliopsida; order Caryophyllales; family Tamaricaceae; genus Tamarix; species Tamarix austromongolica. The sequence goes on along the minus strand of CM077818.1, from coordinate 83,534,241 downwards.
TACAAAATTTTAATGGTGACACGATTTTTGTGAAACTTATTTGTCCTTATATTGGTCGCTATTGAAACACAACGCTGCCATCATGCATATCCCAAAGTGCTAAGTTCACTAGCTATGAAGATCAGTCATATTACCATTCTATTTTTCTTATGATAGAGATTTAGAATGCGCCAAATTATTTGACGAACTAGGAGTACTTTGATTTGTATTTATATTATAAATTTTATTTCTTTTTATTATTATTTATTAGAAAATTTATGTTTCTATTTTAAGCATATATATATATATATATATATATATATATATATATATATATATATGTGTGTGTGTGCTCTCCTTATACTTTCTTCAATATTTATTTGTTAAGATATGAGAAATTTGATACAAATTTAAAATATTATCCTTTTCCTAAAAAAATCATATAATCAATTAAGAACTACTAGATTCCAAATTAAACTTCATAATTAATGAATGTAAATTAACTGTGAAGAAAAAAAAAACCTAAAATAGGAAACAAAATTTTATATGTATTAATTCTTTTTAGTTAACCAAAGAGTATATAAAAATTCAAATGAAATTTTTTGTATAAAGTATAGATTAAACACCGGTAATAGATTATATTGTAGCTCCTTAGTTAATAGATTTTGTGTTCAAAAAAAGGGTGAAAATAATCACTAGTTTAAGTGTAATGCCACATCTTTTTGTAAAGTTTGTTGAATGGGAAGTTATAGTGTATATCAAAATTTCATAATTTATTACTTTAATTTGGGACTATAATTGAGTTTAAGGAAAAGTTAGATTTAAATGATCTTTGAAAATTTAATAAAATGAGTTTTCATGTGGACCAATTGACTAGTTTGTCATTTTAGCTATACGGTTTTGTTTGACCAATTCAATCGACTAGTTTGGGGAATCAATCGACTAATTAGTAGAATAGTTAACTGGAAAGCTAAACTTATTGATTGGTTTGTCGAGCTGAGTACATTTTTAAAACTCAATTTTTCTAGGAAAACTCCTTATACGAAAATAGAATCTTAAGAATCTCACTCCAAGTTGTCCTTTAGATACCTTCTTATCATACATTTAGCCTGAGCTACTTCCTTGAACTATTTCTAGGGTTCCATTTGGACAATTGAGGTAGAGGATGACCTCAGCTTTGTTTTCTTCCCCTCTCTCCTTTGCATCCTTCTGGAATTGTTGCTTCGATTCTTGAACTATCTCTGCTCAACTAAGAGATTTCTTCACGCGTTGATCGTTCATTTCCTCTCTTATGTTTGATATTTTTTGGGCAAGTTCAACTTGTATTATCCAAAAATCATCATTTTAGTTTTAGAAGGGAGGTCAGTCTATCTTTAACAAAATCCACACATTCTTCTCAAATTCAAATGGTAAAAATTAGGGTTTTTGATCTTTACATAAGCCTACATGTACTTAAACTGATTCCTTGGCTATGAATAACCCTAATCACCCTTTTTATTGATATTCCAGATCTCTAGCGCCAATATTCTTTTCTCCCCATTTTGAGCTTAATTTTAGCTCATTTCCACTCTTTTGATCCTTTCTCTAGCTCTCTCTTATTTATATTTAAGCATGGGAAAGTTAGATTTAGGGAAAGTTGAGTCTATTTTAGTATAAATTGTCTATGTTTTTCTCTAAAGTTGGTAAGTGTGTTTCCTTCTAATTCAAATTCAAATTTATGAAATTATTCATTGTATTTTTGAAGCTTTAACTTGTTATTTTTAAGGTTTGGAAGTTGAAAATATTATAGGTTAGTCTTCCTATTTGTGGAAAAATTGTGCTTACATCAAGTAAGTCATTCTTACTTCTAGAATAGGACTTGATTAAGCATGTTATGTGGTATATTCTTTTAAAGTGGTGGTTTTATGGGCCTATATGAGAGTTTGGCTTCAGATTGATGTATGTTGATTTATTTGTTAATCATGAGAAAACGGCATGATTTTAGGTAAATATGATCAATTTGATTAATTGTGAAGCATTTTTTAATTTATGATCTAATAAAGTATTAGCATGATTCTATGATACATTTTGGTTTGGATGTGGTACAATTTTTTAGGGTGAACTGCATGAAAAATGTATGGTATGTGATGTTTCAAGGCAAACTGATTGATTGGTTAGGTCAAACCGATTAACAAGTCCTTACAAAAGTCGAATGATTGGCCCAAACTGATTGAACAGAAGGTTTGTGGTGACCTTATTTTCTCTCTACTTAAACATATTGAATAGTTTGGTAGAACTATTCTAATGGTCTTAGAAATATCGACTGGTTTGGCTAAACTAATTGACTTGCTAGAGGGGACCTTGGGTTTAGCTGAGCCAAACTGATCAACTGGTCGGCCCAAACTGATCGATTAATTAAACCAAACCAATCAACTAGTTCAGCTAGATTGTGTGATTTTGATATTTTGCCTTGGATATGCTTTGAGACTATGCTTAATACTGCTATATGACTATTAAATGAGTAAAATATATCTATTAACATGGATTGACAATCTAATAGATGGATTAAATGGGTCATAATTCTTAACATACTCAATATATTTTTATGAAGGCCTTAATAGGAAACCCAAATAAGTATTTTATGACTTTAAAGGGGTATTATAATCTAGTTCATTGGCCTGAAATGAATTAATATGAGAGATTCGTTAATATTGATTAAGAATTAATGGAAATCTTACACATGGTTGGGAGAATGGAAGTAATTAAGATGTATTAAGTATGTGAATGCCTTGCTTGCATATTTTAAAGAACTTGTATGATCACATAATCTTGAGAATAACGTACTAATCACTTAAAGAGAAAGATGATTGAGCTATGTATGGGTCTGGGTTACCTGATCCTCAACTAGCTACCAAAGGTTAGTCTTCCTTCGGGTATTTATTGGTACCTTTGAGATTTACCTTTGGGAGAGATCTGGGCGCCTTATCTACTCTAGATACTGATGATATACTAGGGTATATTGATACCAAATGGTAGTTACCTAGGTGGTTTTGGCTTTAGCTTGGGTTTCTATTTATTAGCGGTTACTTGGCTTTAGCTAGAATTTTTATCCTTTAGTTTGAATAAACTGTCATGGTATTTAAGATCATGGGATGGTGCATATTATAAGAATTTGGAGTAAGAATGTAGCTAAAGAGAAAAATAAAATAAAAAGAAAAAGAATGGTAAAGAGATAATTGTCTTATAAATAAATGACTTAATGGATTACGTAATTTGGAAAAATGGACTTATTGTGAAACTACATTCATGGATGGTAGAAGCCTTAATAATAATCAGATAATTTGCTAGTGGATTGCATGATGTTAACTATGATGTTGTATTATGAGGTTAAGCATGATGATTAATGTATGGTATAAGTTTTCTATGTATAATATGACTATGATAGAGCATGCGTACTTATTTATATGGAATAGGCATGAAATATGTTAGTATGATCTCCACAATATGCTAGAATCTTGTGTGCTTGTGACTCCTATTAAAGATGTAACTTTGCTTACTCACTACGAAAAGTACTGATGTACCCATTTACTCGGTCACATGCTCATTCCCACGACCAGAGGCTCATGTGTAGGTTTTGGGGAATGGTTAGTAAAAGGCCAACCTCGTGTTGGGCATGGGTTTTGAGGGCATGGACATCCGGAGACTTTTATGTTGTCCTTAATGGACCATAGTTTAGGGCATAAGACTATATCCTACCTTTTATTTCTTTAATTAGAATTTTATACTTGGGCTTAATTTTCCCTCATGTATTTGAATGTTCATGGACTATCAAGGTCCTATACTCAAATGCCTTTCTTTTGATATTTATATAATGTGGTTTTGGCACACTCTATTTTGGTTTTGGTTAGTTTGGTTTTCAACCTTGTATCTAATATGGGACTGGCAATTGGCGTCTATCATATATTAGGTATAGCGGTAGCACCCTATTTTTTTCTAAGGATTTAGTAGTTTTCCGGTTCAGTAAGGATTTCAAAACGAATTTTTTTAGTAGTAAAAAATAGGGGAGTTACATTAAGTGGTGTCAAATAGAGATAATTATCATTTTATTTGTAATTGGAAGTAATAAATACACTAATATCTATAATTATTGTCATTATTATTGTATAATAACAATTATAATAATTGAATTGCTAATTGATCAAAAATATAATATAAGATGATTGCTATCATCACTAGAAATAATCATTACTCTTTAATATCATAATTACCAATGTCACTTGAGATAATCACCGAGCTAGTAATATGATATTCACCATCAATTCTGGACATACTTATCAATCTATTAATGATAATCACCAAATTTATCACTATTATTGTTATTAATATATTCTTAGTATTATATTATTATTATTATCACTATTGGTTAATTGTAATTATAACTATATGTATAATAATAATTATAATAATAATAATAATCACCAAAGCCGACACAATTATCATGTACAACTCTGTTATGTAAATTTTTTTTCACTTTATAATGACAATTTATTTATTGAATCCATATTTATTAGTTGAACAGTTATACCTTATAAGTATTTTAATTCATGAATACAATAATAGAGGTTACTTGTGTTTTATATTTGAAAGTTTTGACATACCATCAAACATCAAAACTTATAGATCTTATTATAGCCAGCCTCATGTGTAAAGCTTATATAGATTATGTCTTATTTCTATAATACATATATTTTTTTTCAATGATGATTAAATCTTTTTTTTATAGTTATTGTATTCCTTAACATGAATATTATGTTAGAAAAACATAATATAAAGAATAATAAAAATTAGAAATTACATAGTATATAATATTTATATCATATTTATATAGTAATTATATTCTATATGAATAATAATTGTATTTTATATGTATAGTGATTGTGTCTAATTTTCTATTTCACATACCGAAGGTAACTAAAAGTGTACTCCGGATTCACGATATAATTATTGTGATACTGTCATTCTTTACCTACTCCTGGCGTCGAAGTCGATCACACATCACAAGTTGCAATTAGTTATTAAATAAATTAGACCAAAGCGGGAACCGGTCCATGCTTTGGGCTTTTGAGTTTTGAGTTAGATGGGGACAGGGAATCTCGGTGGGCGGCCAAGCACGCGTGCGGGCAATATTTTGGGTTTGACACCTCCTAGGCTATATCCATTGCTTTTAAAAATTAGACAATACATGTTCTACAGACATGTTTCAGCTAATGATTGAACATTGCCATGAAAATACTTGTTACTTAATTATTACCTTTTTTCTATCTATAGAAAGTCTTTAATTGTGAGTGCAAGTCATCAAGAGACATTCAAATTTAAAATTTTCTATATGCTAACATTATCTATTAAGTTATGACTTTATTAGATTTTACAGTCCAAGTAGTAGTTTTACATTGATATTTTTGTAGCTTATATAGTAATACTATGGATCTCATTAGGCCATTAAGATAAATAATAGAAATTTGTTTAATTAGAGAAAACTATAATTAACATTAGACCAATAGAGAAAAGACTTTATCTCGGTATCTTAATTATTATTATTTTTCATTGTCCATACCTATGCCTAAGGTTGTATAGCATATTTGGAGTCAAAAATGAAGTTAGCATAGTGATGTGACGAAGCAAATATTTTTTTATATTGTCATGTAATGCTATAAAGTTTAGATAAAAAATAACTAAACAAAAATAATACATCAATGCTCAAAATTATAGCTGCAAATAATTTAGGTGGATTATAACATGTGAGAAGTAGGGTTCAAAATAATTTGAGCCTTGATCTATTAACCTAAGAATATTAAACTAAAGGATATAAAAACTTAAAAACTTATTTAGCATAGTAATTAAATTAGGGCATGTTGGTTGTAAGGGCTCAATTTTTTGTGATTGAGTATATTTTTCTTTTGTTTGTTATTATGGTTAGAGAAGTAAATGAGTTGAACAAGTTTGCAAGCCAGCTTATTTTTGGTGATTAAAATTTTGATTTGACTTGTTTAGTTAAATGAGTTGAGTTCAAACTTTATTTTTAGACTTATTTAATAAGTGAGTCAAACTCAAGTGTAACACCTCTTTTTTACTATTTAAAAATGTTATTTTATGTGTAGTAGTTATACAAAATATTAGGTGTTATGGCCACATCCAAAATAGAGAGATGTATGACTAATACACAATACATGCCAAATGTAAATCCAAAATAATTCAAACATGAAGATTAAGTATGTCCAACACTTAATCCAAAGTTGAGGTAAAACAATTCAAAATCAATAAGAGCAAAAGAGAGAGACATTTTAAATACAATATGAAAATGTTTACAACAATTGATATCGCAAAAATGGGACAGCAAGAACAACAAAACTAGAAGCAGAACATGATACACCGGATAGCTCTGCATGCTCTTTCCCAACCCAACTGCCTAAAAAGTGATAGTATTATATGACTTCCTTGTATTAAGTAAATCACAATACCTCCTAAGGAATAATATGTTCACATTTCACATAATCATATAATAATGAGAATCATACCCAAAGCTTATAATTACATGTGACATTTAATGATTAAAGATAAGCATGATCTCGTACTTAGCATGCAATGAAAGTAAACCATAAAGTAATGATTCTCCTACCATGCATGATACTACCTCAATTCAAACGAGTGTTTATTATTCACACCAATCTTTTCAATGTACTATCTATTGATAACACCAAATATTATTAAGTCAACCCTAATCTAATTATTCAAGAGGTACCATAGTGATTTTCTAATCCAATTCAAATATTAAGTTGAATACAATCTCATAATCTAGGATAATGATCATCAAGAAAATGTAACCTAAATTAAACCACTTAATTCCATGGTAAAGCACGATAAGGAATCCATACGACATAACAATCACCCATACTAAACCTCAATGCCCAAATCGTTAAGTATGTGTACCCTCTATAGGGTGTATAGAATACTTGTAGAGAAGAAATGAGCCCTTTAACCTTGGGGGCCTAAGTTCAAGGCACAAGATTTCTTTCTAAACTCAAGTTATCTTTCTCTTTAAGTACTCAGTATTTTATTCAAAATCAACTCATTATCAATAAAGGCCACAAAGTCCACCCAACAATTAAACAACCAAATTATCTAATCAATCCAAAAAGACCACAAGGGTCACAACAATCATCTAATATCAAACAAATCCAAATGACCTCAAAGGTCACAACAACTTAAAGCCATCTTTGCCAAAGATTAGGAATCATGCCACAACCCAAACATATATTTAATTCAAATTACTTCAATCCCATTGCAACCAATTACTCTAATTTATTCAAAGGTTACCCTTAACTTTAACTATAAAATTAAATGTTAATGTCAACTCTAAAATAAAATAAAAGTCACTAAAGCTAACATAATCCTATTATTCACACTTAGGCACATTTCAGTCATGAATGACCAAAATGCCTTTATTCATATCAAATAACATTAAAACTTTTAGAGTCCATAACTTACTCTAAACAACTTCAAATCCTAACATATTATATATTAAATTTTATGTGAATCACACACGGAACACAATGGTACATTTAGTTAAAAGTAAACTAACCATAACCCACATAAAATAATTAGGCCGAGAGCCAAACTACTCAAGTTGAGGCATTTCCATTATGACTCTATAACATATTCATCTATGTTTTTGTATACATATAACATATTAAAATCACACAAATTATTCTCTCGTCCAATTTCCATGCTTAATATTCATAATAATTTAAAGCATATAATTGGTGCACATGTTGGAAATCAAATAATGGTACAAGTAAAATGACATTTATATCTCTAGAACACACAAATAGAGAATCACATCAAACTACCCCTAAGTATGATCAACACCTATCATATTATATATCAAAATCTATGTAATACATACAAGGGAATTAATGGAACATAAGGAATGATAACAAAAATTACTTGGAGAGGCATTCATGCCCTAGCCCAACCTACAACATTAAATATCACATATAAAATCATACTTCTACCTATTAGCACATGAAATAATTCCAAATTTAAATGAAATACTTAAATACATGATAATAACATATGAATATGCTATCATACATGGTGCTAGAAGCTCATAAATTGCACATAAAAATATCATATTGCATGCTCCTCATATTTTAACATAAAATCACAAAACTTGCAATAAACAAATCCTAGCATGATTCTAGCCACGATAAAAGCCTATCATGCTTACACCCATAATTCTACCATCTAAAGAGTGATTAGATTTACCAAGATCTAAACTTAAGAAAAATTAAGTAATAGTGATTTCTCCAAGGCCAAATCAAAATTTGCTTGAATTCCCTTCAAAATATCAAAAATATAAAAATAATGAGCATACAATATTGATATAAAAATAGCAACAAAAAAAGCTTAGAATGAAAAATAATATCATGAGAAAAATGAAAAAAAGAAGGGAGAGAAAGATTAACCTTGAATTGAAAGCTTAGAAAAGTTAAGCAAGGATAAATTAAGAACCAATACTACTTCCTACAAACCTTAATTTCCCATACTTAGATCAAATGTTTAGGAGCTAAGATAAGGATAATTGGCAAGGGAATATCAAAGGAAAAGTGATAAAAAAAAATAAAGAAGAAGAATTGGGCTAAAGTACAAAGGCAACAAAATAGTTGCTATAAAGGAGTAGGAGTGGAGTTTGAGGTTATAAATTATATCTCATTATCGGAGAGTTCATCCACCTTCATGGAAACTTTAGGGTAGACACTCATACGTAAGCCAAGACAAAACCTTCGGTGGTCATTTATCACCATCAACTCTCTATCTATCTGATTATAATTCCTCGTAAACACATCACTCTCAATAAATTTTAAGTGTGGCATATTGTTGATGAAAAACCTCTACATAACTAGCCATAGCCTCCATCTATGGTTTCATCTAATGGAGAGTTAACAACAAATGATATAGTCTAAATATATAAAGATGAAATTACGAATGACTTTCTATCAAGCAATCTGGTTCTCCATATAGCTAGATCACATGAATCCTTATATGTGTATAGGGAAACATCTAAAAATGTGGTAGAGAGTATGTGATAGATATGCGCTACATCTCAATATCTACAAAAGATAACAACGACTCAATATATCATTAATGTTACTCTATAAGCCTTCGAAATTTAAAAATATGTAAATTCCTCAATCAAACTAATTGTAAATATATTTTATTATATCTTAACCTACTATGTAAACTGTAGAGTGCCAACCTAGCTTATTTTAAGTAGATAGCCTCAACTAATTAATAGAACAAGTAGCAAACACAGTAGATAACCAACAATGTGTATGTCTAGAACACCACCAAAATAATAGGTAACCAACAACTATTAGCTAAGAAAAATATAATGCCACCAATATTTTCAACACATACAATTCTACAATTTGATTTTATGATTATATTCTAATAACCCCTATCAATTATGGGTAAAATTTTGATTCTAACAACCTTAGTCACTTTAATTTTGTACATTAGTTTTTAGCCAGTTTTTTTGTTATTTATGAACATAACTTATAATATTACGTGTGTAATACCTTATAATAGGAGAGAGACGACAAATGTACTGACTAAGGGCATACGTATAAAGTAGTATTCCATAAAATATATTGATTATAAAGCAAAACTTTGTGTTGTCAACGAATGAAAATCTCCATTGATTAATGGAGAAAGAAGGCGGAACATAGGTTGTTTATGAATACCACTCTGATCAATAGAATGACAATTGGACATTTTGGAGTAAAATATTACCTCATATGTTCTTTTTCAACTAACTCACTATGATCACAAAATGTCCTCTTTTTCTCTCTAGTATAGCGAAACATGTCTTACCTAACTGAGAGGATTTCATGATCTACTTAAGGTATATATAGCACCATATATTCATGCCTTCATAAACCAACAATAACCCCTTCTTCTCTTTAATTTATTCTCTTCGATACGTATATATACATAGAAGCTAATACAATATGCACATAGAGTTCAGAGTGTTGTTATTTTGTCTGCAATAGGTTAAGAAAAATGTTATGTTTTATTTTATCTTTTGGTGATCTACGTGCTACCAATTGATGGTGGTATCCTTGCCTTTGCCTTAGCTAGTTTTACTATAAAAAAAATTCAACCTAGTTAGTACTCTGAATATTTAAGATGAGGGCAACTCTTGGTTTTGTGTATACAGAAATAGCTAATTTAAAATAAGTGATTATATTATTAAAGTAGTACTCAATGACTAGTTATTATAATCTTTACTATTATTATTGTTATTATTATTGAATATATGTGTTATTTGTAGTACTACTTATGCAAATTGAAAGAAATAAAAAGAAAAAATTAACTAAAATAACAACAACAACAACAATAACAATGATGACAAAATGTCAATGAGCAAGTAAAATAGGTTATTAGTTTTGGAATACTAGTATATGGAAATGTAGAATGAAAAAACAATTTTCTCACAAATTAAAAGAATCAAAGAAGAAGATAAAAAAAAAAACTTGGCTGACCAAACATGACACCAATGATGAATGATACTACGAAATATGGGTGGTTGGAAAAGGGTTTGCACCAGATAATGGGTGGTCAGGGATGGGTTTGCTAGGAAGAATGGGCAATCATAAATGGTTAAAGATATTTAAAAGTTGAAAGAATGGATAAAGAAGAGAGAAATGAGTTCCTAATGTTTGCGAAAGAAGGAGGGATGAAAGCTAAAAATTGTGCGCGAACATTTACGATTATTATAAAGAACCATTGTCAAAAGTAGTTTTAACAACACCTATTATGAACCATTGTTGTTAAATGACTTGCTAAAAAGGGGTCAAACTCCTAACAATAGGTTTTAACAATGGTTATTTTAATAACCCTTATCGATGATATATTAATAATTATTATCTTACATAACCATTATCAAAAAAATTATCAAGGTTTAATTCATGTGAGTCACGTGAGGATTTTAACAACGGTTTCCTAAAATAACTGTTATTGAAAAATATTTATAAATGATTATTTATAAGAATCATTAATTAAACATCTAAGTCAAAAGTTTTAATACTCTTGACAACAATTTCTCTATTACTGTTATTAATGCTCTCTTATTAAAGTTAGCTTCAGTAGTAGTGAAAATGTCACTTTTGTCGGTTAGGTCTTTTAGTAAGAGACATCATTCAAATGCTGCTATGCACATCCGAAAATGAGGTAATTAAACTTGGTTGTCGATATTTTATAGAACAATGCATGATAAGAATCTTCAGTTAAATTATTATATAACACTTTGCACATTCCAATGACCAATGTACATAGAAAGAATATGGGGTGTAAAAGCAAAGTGCCTCTGCTTTTCACAAGTCTTTTATACCAGTAAACACGGTGTATAGAAACATGATATAGGACCCCTTTCGAGGCGACTTCCGATAGGTATTCATGTCGGTTTGCTTAGCACTTAGCACAGACTAGCTAGCCACTAACTTAAGCCCCATCTTTTCAAAACATCATTATTGACCCCTCATCCCCCCTCCTCTCCATCCATCTCCCTAATCAACTAGTTATCCTATCCCCCACAATCATTCTTCCCAATTCTCGTAGTCACTTTTTTCTCAACACCAACATGAATGACGCATACCTACCTCATATACTTAATCGCTCATTCATTCCCCCATTTATTCTATGTCCATTCAGCCCGTTTTCGAAACGTAGCTAGGGTTTAGAACTCAATACGTACACATCAAGCCATATAGAAGGGATAGCAAGGAAAGAGATATGAGTACGAGTAGTACTGAGAAAGGCAGCAGTTGCTATAGAAGGAATAGCAAAGAAAACAACAAGCTTCTCAAGCTGATGATGAAAACGCCACGAAAAGTACTAACCAAGGCTCGAGATTTCTACAACCGTAGCTTCGCACAATGCACGGGCGGAGGGATCGGAGTAGGAGGGCAGATTGCTTTCGGTACGAGTTTCATGGGATGTCCCACCGGTCAAGTTTTGCCTAAAAGCTATAGCTACAGCTCAACAAACCATCACTACGATTTTATTGAGACGTTATCAAGGGCTGGATCGAGAAAGGATCGCTTTGATGATGATCATATACTTGCGAATTATAAGGTCGTGGAGGATGTTCCGGTTGTTGGTAGGATGCCTCGTAGCCTAAGTACGAGTATTGGGAGGATTGATGAGGATCGACCCTGTGAGTTTGAAGATATTGAAGCTGCTAGGTTTTCATTCACCAGAAGTAGGAGCTGTGCTGTTTCAAGGTGAATGGATGTTACATGTACGTACGTACTTGGAAAAAGTTGAATTGAATTAATTAGTACTAGTACTATTTTGCTTTGTTGAGTTTCTTTTCTTCTTCTTCTTCTTCTTTTTCATTTTGCTTCCTGGCTAGCTATGGTAAGGCTAAGAAGATTTTAACTTTTTTACTGATTTTTGATCATCCGTGAATCTGTACATATACCTTGCTATTTAGGTGATGACTCAATTGGACTTGGTAACTTTTCTCGGTAAAAAAGTGAGCGATTCTTTACTTTCTTTTAAATTTATTGCTCTGTCAGTTCATGGAAAAAAAATGTGAAAAATTAGTTGGCTTGCAAGCAAGGGCAAAATAAAACCAAGAGAAATTAAAATATGCAAGTCCTCCAAAATCATAACCTCTGAAATCATTTTAAACCACCCTTAATTTAAAATCCCGTTTGTCCTAGTTTATTCCAAGTTTATATATGTAGCACGACACCACACATACTCTGGCGGGGTAATTCCAATGGCCCACCCAAAGCATGTGCCATTGCGAAATCCACATCTATTTGTCAATACGAAGACTTTATTTATCTCTTCTCCAATTTTCATCACATCCGTAATAAAAGGGTTGGTTTTTTACCAAGGTTTCTAATAGTTTTGACAATTGAAGGCAGCCATTGCAATTTCTTCATATTTCCAGGGTAATATTATTCATATTTCTCATATATAGATATTATTTTCATCACATACTAGTTTTATTACCCGGGTGATGCACAGATTTTTATTAATAAATAAATATGAATTTAATGATATAAGCAATGCATTTGTTTTCTTTTGGAGATATAATGATTTACATATTGATAATTCTAAATATTGGCTAACTTTTTATTTTGTATGTGGAGATGGAGTATATAAAGGTATCAGTATAATGGTCACTAATATTGATCAAGGAAGGAATAGGCAACCATAAACACCTTAGTTAAGTTTCCAGAGGAGACTATTGAAGGGATAGAAGTTACAAATAAACATCATCTTAAAGCAATCAAACAACTTAATTTTATGAACTTTGAATTCTTCAACCTTGTTGTCCCATTTCTTTCCCTGTTTGTACTCTCTACCTCATATTATTGTACAAAAGTTGATACTCCTATTTGATAAGATGTGAGAGATGTTAGCAATCTAATATAATGTTGATCATCAATATAAGTCATTTGTATTACAAGTTTTTCCTTCTCTCTTGATAGTAGTATTTTTTGTGGATCCAGTAAACCTTTTCGTTCCCTCTCTAACATTATATTGTTTTTCTGTATGAAAGGAAAGAAACTTGTTTTTGCAGTTTTTTTTCAGCAAAATTTTGTTGGTACGTACTCCATTTATATATATATGACCATGTCATTTAAATGATATTAGAGACCAGAGTACTATATAAGGTATATATCCAAAGGCTTGTGTAATGTAACCCAGAGGTGAGAAGAGTGAATGTAACATTAATTAGGCTTTTTACGAGAGTCTATGTTTGTGTTGACATATATAATTACGTAACACATGCTCACCTTGGTTCGATCAAAGCCCCTCCTCATCTTTCCTTCTCTTACCTTCTCTCATTGTTTTTTTCCTTTTTTTTTGGGTGGGGGTGGGGTGTTTCTGTACAACCTAATTGAATGAAGGAAAAGGAAATCTAGAAGGATGATGACATCTCCTAGCTATATTAGTAACAAATTCCATTAATACATGGCATGTGTTGTGCAACCAGTTGACAAGTCAACATTTTCGTCGATTTCTCATCGTAAATTATGTCCCGTCACTAGTACATGGCATGTGTTGTGCAACCAGTTGACAAGTCAACATTTTCTTGGTTTATATATATATTTTTGATCAATATTATTAAAAAATGAAATAAATATTATATTATAAATTTCTAATATTTTTCTCTATAAATGAGAAATTCATATTGATATACTTAGAAGAAAAAATTATAATAAAACATTGACATAATAATGATGAAAGGTTATGAAATAAATTTCAAATTGGAACAATCATGAGATTTTAGCTAAATAATGGTGAAAGATGTGTGTAAAAATGACAACATATTAGTTTTAGCATAATAATGATAAAATTGAAGTAAAATAATAGTGAATGATTACAATAATGATGAAAGAGAAGTATAACAATGATAAAATAAGTAAGTATGTATAATCATAGTAAAATATAATGATAATAGTGTAAAAAATAAATTTTAATAAAAGATTATCATGCATTGGTGAAAAATATGTAATATATCAATGGTGAAATACACATACAGAAGTGGTAAATGATATTAAGTAAAACAATGGTGAAATATATACACAATACCTTTTTAGGTCTTTATAAAGAATAATATCAATATATATATATATATATATATATATATTAATAACCCTAATTAATGATAAATTGATCCTACCAAAAATTTTAAACTAAAATGATGAGGTGGTGTGACCAGTCATGCCATATACATATTGGATTCTTCATATCATACATCATTTACAAAAGAAGAAACTATGTACAATAATGGTGAAAATTTTGTGCAAAAATGATGGAAGATATATACAAAAAATGTTTTAGATAAAAAAATATATCAATATGAATATTTATTTATAAAGAATAATATCATAGATACTATGATACTTTGTAATTGTTCTAATAATTCTAATCAATGATAAATTAATTTTAAAAAAGTCTTAAAACTAAAATATTAAGGTGGTGACTTACCACACCATAGCCCCACTATATGATTATGGTGTGATTGGTCATAACATATATGTATTGGATTCCTTATATCACACATCAGCCACAAAAGAAGAAAATAAGGCTCTCATAAGCTTGTGCATCCCTTCCATCCTAGGCTAGCCTCTCTATGACCTATAGTAGCTTTCTTTATATTTTTTTTAATTATATGGAAGAAGAGAAGGATCATTTGTCGAAAGTTTGCTCAAAGTACTCCAAATAGTCACTGCATAGCATCCAATCACCTACAATTAGAAACCTCATTTCCATCATATCAATCTATTTTGCATTATGATTAAGTGATGATTTGGGGTTTACACGAGTAGAAAGACACTACAATGATGGGATCTAACAACTGACTTGATAAAAAAAAAGGTTTAATATTTTACATATATCTTGCATTTAAATAATTTGATTTTAAGTACACCCACATTTTAAAATTATATCACTTCATACCTTTTACATTAATAAATTTATATTAGATTAAATTTAGTATAATTAAGATAATTTTTGATAATAAATACTAAAAAATTATGTAAATTTTCTAAAAGTTATTAAAAAATAGAAAATTAGCAGGTTTTTTCCCTATTTTTTAAATCATTTTTTATTTTTAAATAAGATTTTTTTTACTCCAGTTAGTTTTAAATAATAAGATTTAAATTTTTAAAAAATATATATTTTCATATAAAGATAAAAAATAGATTTATTTATTTATTTTTAATTTTTTTAATATTTTCATTTTTTAAAATTTAGTATTTTCTATTAAAAATAATCTTAATTATGTTGAACTTGCATGATCTAACTTTTTTGATGTAAAGTATACCAAAGTGATGATGATTCAAAATATAAAAATACCTTAGTAAAATTATTAAAAATATAAAATACTTGCGAAATATTAGATCAAATGTTAGAATAACTTAATAAAAATAATGTAATTTTTTTACTACAGTAGACTTATTTTAAATATGAAATGCATATATTTAGATTTCATATGGCAGGATGTTTGTGCAGTAATAGTTATATGATATAACGATCGTACTATGTTTTATTCATAAAATATTTAGATCAACATAAATTGGAGGAATATATTATTCATAACAAGTGTTTAAAATAACCATCAATATAGATCAACTTATAAAGGTGGTGCATTTTGACCAACCACTATGCTACATATATAGATGGTTTTTTTATTGACTTTCATCCCTTAATTATTGTAATTTTTTTGGGTAAGTAATATAATTTATTATTGCTACCAAATGGGATTGAATTTACAACCTAATGGTCCCTAAAGCATAAAATAAAGGATTGTAGATCTATACATGTTGAAAGTCTATCATTAATATTAAATTATGAAAATTAGTGCTAGAATGCATGTTTGCTATCCTATATGACACTTCCTAAATAATTTCTTTTAAGATCTTAACAAGGATGAATTCACATTATTGAATACTCTAACTAGAACTCTATCTCCAAATATGGTAAACATAAGCTAATTAATAGTAGAACTTTCGAAAACAACTGCCTTCTCTTTAAGCCTCCCGTGTGTTTATGACAAACATTTTAGCTCCAGAAGCTAAGATGGTCCTACCTCATCCTACTCAAAATGAATTTTCAAACAATGCATGAAAAGGGGAAATGATTAAGGATATGATCTAGGTCCTCATCAACATCTTTACATAAGACAGTATCAACCATGACAACTACCCTTTGTAGTTTGAGTTTAGTTGCCTAGCTATCCTGGGTTGCCAACCATAAATTGAAATGTTGCTTACAAATATAGATCAAGCATCATACTATAATACCCTAAATTTTATCTAACCATAATCTCGATCAATTAATTTTTTAACCTAACTCTAATATTAGGTAATTGATACTATAATACTCCTAGTACATTTCAAAGATGCATGCTGAGCATATTGTTTTGATCTAATAGAATATAATATAGAGGTTTTTATGGATGAATTTACCATCTTTGATGATTCTTTTTGATATATGTCTCCATAATTTATCTCTTGTGTTGAAAAGATGTATTAAAGATAACCTTGTGCTGAACTTTGAGAAATGTCATTTTATGGTAAAAAAAAAAAAAAAGATGCGGTGCTTGAACATGTGCTGAGTTTGAGATGTTTGGAAGTTGATCGAGAAAATATAGAAGTTATTAGCTCATTACCGTATCCTACATATGTGCATGACATTAGATCATTTTTAGGGTATGTTAGCTTCTATAGGCATTTTATTAATGACCTTTTCTAAAATTGCTTCATCTTTATGTAATTTTCTTTCAAAATATGTTCCATTTCAATTTGATGATAATTATAAAAAAATTGATTATTTGATAGAGAAATTAAATAGTGCCCCTATTATTAAACCTTCTGATTAGAATTTTTCCATTTAAAAGAATGTGTGATGCGAGTGATAAAGCAGTCAGAGTTGTATTAGGCCAGAGAAAAGAAAAATAACCTCATGTGATTTATTATGCTTCTAGATCACTTCAACATGCATAATGTTATTACACTATGACTGAAAAAAGAAATGTATGCAATTGTATTTGCTTTGAAAAAATTTAGTTTTTACTTTCTTGGGACTAAAGTGATTGTATTTTCTAACCATTCTTCCCTTAGATATGTGTTGAAGAATAGAGAATCAAAGCCGAGACTTTTGAGATAGATGCTTTTGTTACAAGAATTTGATTTGAAAATTAGAGGTAAGAAGTATGTTGAAAATCTAGTAGCAGATCATCTGAGTAGAATAGTACCTAAAGAAGATTCGCCTATGATTTATGAGTTCTTTCCTGATGAGTAGTTATATACATTGATTATGGAACCTCCTTAGTATGCAGACGTTTTGAATTATTTAGTGACTAGGACTTTTCCAAGTGAATTATCCAGAGCTCAAAATGATAAAATAAAGGATGACTGTAAGCATTGTTTTTAGGAAGATCTATATCTTTAGAAATCTTATTGTAATCAAGTAATTAGAAGATGTGTTAATGAATTGGAATATTAGTCTATCTTAAATTTTTGCCATACTTACGATGTTTGAGGCCATTTTGGTCCTAAGAGAACTATTCATAAAATACTTGAATGCATTTTTTATTAGCCTATTTTATATATCAATGATTATTTAATTATGAAGAGTTGTGAGTGATGCCTCAATATTGGTAATTTTTCTATGAGAAACAAGATCCCTCAAACTAGTATTATTGTTTATAAATTTTTTAACATTTGGGTTATTGATTTCAAAAGCCTATTTCCATCCTCATTTGGTTGTGTTTACATCATTCCTGATGTTGATTATGTCTCTAAGTGTGTAGAGGTTGATGCTATCAAATTTGATGATGCTAAAACTGTGGTAAATTTTTTGAAAAGCAATGTTTTTAATAGATTTGGTGTACCAAAGGCAATTATTAGTGATCATGGGACTCATTTTTGTAGTTATACCTTTTGGTGATCTTTTGGATAAATATCATGTTACACATCATGTATCTACTGCATATTACCCCCAGACTAATGGGCAACTTGAAGTATCGAATAAAGAGATCAAATAAACTTTAGAGAAAATAGTCAAAACCAATAGGAAAGAGTGGAATATTCAATTAGATGATACTCTTTGGGCTTATAAAGCTGTATTTAAAACTTCAATTGGGATATCTCCTTATAGGTTAGTGTTTGAAAAAAAATTCATTTGCTAGTGGAGCAATAGCATAAGTCATATTAGGTAATGAGGTAATGTAACTTAGATTATATGGGTGTTAGTATAAAAAAAAAAGTTATAATTGCAAGAGCTAGAGGTATATCATAATACAAGGATATATAAGGAAAAAGACCAAGGCCTATCATGATAAGATGATAACTAGGAAATCATTCCATATAGGGCAAAAGGTGTTATTATTCAATTCACAACTGAAATTATTTCCTGGTAGGATATAATCATGATGGCTTGGTCGATTATTATTACTAACATCTTTTCTCATGATGTTAGAAATTGAAGTATTAACACATGGGAGGTTTACAAATTGAATGGTCATAGGTTGAAAGCGTTTCATGAGCTGGCACAAGTGGAGTTAGTCGAATACATCGATTTAGAGACTGTAGGAAAGCAAGAAGGATGTTGAGCCAACAACATTAACCAAAGATGTTGCTTGGGAGACAACCCAAGAATAACTAGATTTTCTATCTTAAAATCAACATCATTATTTCATTTTACTTTAATTTTCTGATTTTTTTTTTAGTGATTTAGGTTTTTTTTGGATGTGTGTGTCATGAATATGGAATTACCTTTTGCTTAATTCTGATTATACCTTACATTGAGGGCAATGTAAGTTTTAAGTGTGGGGGAGGAAAGTATTATTTGCTTTGATTGTTTCTTTTTATTATATTTTCACCTATTTTTTTTTATTTTCACCTTGATTTAAAAAAATCAAAAAGAAAAGAAAAGAAAAGAAAAGAAAAGAAAAAGCAAAATTGTGTGCAAGATAAGATTATTTTTTGATGGGTTTCTATAAGCTCTTTACCGTTAGTATTATAGAGTTATATATTTTCTTTAAATCATATTATTTCATTACTGTTTATTTGTTTACTTCACCTTCTAAAAAAATATGAAAAATCAAAAAAATAAAGGGAGAATAAATGGGATAGGATTGAATGATTAAAAACTTCATGTATGGAGCTTTTCTTAGGTTACATGATGTGTGACTAATTCTTTAATTTGCATATTTTTTATGGGCATGACCATTCATTGATACTTCATTCAGGAATATTTCATTTTAGATTTAAAGTGTTAGCTTGTTTAGTGAATTCTAACATGTTTTTAAAATTATTTTAACTTACTAACCCTTGTTCACCTTTTGAGATAGCAATTAAGATTTTATTTGATGTCTTTTTATACTACATGTAGTATAGATTGGAAGAAGAATAAAAAGAGAGAAAGAAAGAGATGGTGCAAAAAAAAAAACTTAAGGTACCACTGTGGAAAATAAGGGGTGGAACGTCCACTCAATCATTGTGCCACATAGGATGGAGTATAAAATGTATATGATTTGGTGAAACATGGCTCAAGTAAATGAAAAAGTCTAGAAAAACAAGGGAAGAAAAAAAAAGATAAGATAAAGAAAAAGAAATTGATCATCTCATTGCACATATTTTCTATGTTATGATTAGCATGGGAGAAAGATAATAGGAGCTGAGAATTTTTTTTCAATAAAGGGATGAACCTAATCTAAATGTGTTTTAAAAAAACAATCTAACTAATTAACCCTTTATGATTAGCAACCAATTTATTTTTGAACTGGTTATTTCCTTTGGGTCGAGTCGTGAGGTAATAGTTGTTGTTATCTTAGGAATGCAGAGATATAAATTATTATGATATTATTTGATTGGGCATGACAAGATTATATACATGGAGGAAACGATGGTTAATGTGCTAATTTGTTCGATGAGAACCAAAGTATAAGTGTAGGGGAATTTGATGAATATATAGTTTTATATATTTTATACCCTCTTAATTTAATTTTTTGGTAATAATGTAATTAATATTTGAGGTTATTTACATTATTTTATAATTGTGTGCTTAAATGATAATAATCTAAATTATTTTGTTTAAAAATAGATTTAATGATAAATTCGTAAAAATATGGACAACATGTCATATTTGGGCCATAAATTTTTCTTATGAAATTGGATTTAGAAATTTTAAATTGCTATGGAAAGATAAAATTGAGATCTACAACTCTTATTTATTTCTATTTTCTCTTATTTAGGCCTTATTTTTATAAAAGTTTAGCTTAAAGTTACAGCTAAAAATTACTTTCATGATTAATAAACAAAAACAAGAGTAAAACTTAACCCTTAAATCATGCTTAACAAACTTTATCATATAAAGTAATTTTTATCTATAACTTTAAGTTAAAATTTTCTAATATTGTGATCTGATTTAGAGAAAATAGATTGAAATAAGAGTTATAATTTAAATGTTCTAAATCTGATTTCATACGAAAAAGTGATTGCCAAAATATGACATGTTGTCAATATTATTATGAATTCATCCTTAAATCTATTTTTAAATAAACTAATTAAGATTATTATTATTTAATTATGTAATTATAAAAAATTTAAATAAACACAAATATTAATTAAATAAAATAACCAAAAACTTAAATTAAGATGGCATAAAGTTGATAAAAAATTGTATTCATCAAACGAGTAATAGGGAAGTAGTTATGTTTAACTTTTGAAATTAGGGTTTCTTAGAAGAAATATAATTTTTCTTTCTTGGAGAATGTCCTAATATGCATGTGCTTATGTGGTTTAAATGTTTTGATTCATTAAGTTAAGTTAGGTTATGTGTTTCACATATCTAAAACTGTGTTTGTATGATGATCTTGAGAAAATAACAATGAATATGATATTAATCATTTAAAGTGAAAGATTATATGAATCAAAACTGTAATGTTAAATGTATTCCACCAGCTTAATAATAGTGGCTATATGATTTTTTCCTTGGAGCTAGTTTAGACCATTCCATAAGTTTAATAATAGTAGTTAGGAGTGTTTTACCTTAAGAGGTGTTGAGTTTGTTCCACTGGCTTAATAATAGTGGTAATGTGTATTTTTCCCTGAGAGGTGTTTTAGTTCAATCCACTAGATTAAGAACAGAAATGTCCCAATCTTAATGTAAATAAGAAATAGATTATGATTATACCTAATAATAGGATTCTAATTTAGTTATCATCATGTATAGTATCATATTTAGACATTACGCATATTTATTCTTCCTTATGACCTTGTGTACTCTTTATAGCCCACCTATGACTATATGGTTACCCTAATCAATATATGGTGCATTGATCATCATTTTTATGGGTGTTGTTTATGCCTAAGAACAAATGACCTAGGTTACATTGTACGAGTCATTGAGGACCCCATAGATGATTTTATGGATAATGTTACCTTGTTTGGGGAGGAGTGATGATGTAGGAGCATATCCATCTCATTCTTCTATTATTGGAGGTCAAGAGTTAGCATATTTAGATATGGTACCAATTATTCTTGAAAATCTTAAACACATTCATAATAACTCTAATAATGTTTTGTTTAGTAATTCTTGCATGTATTATATATGTTTGTAAGAAAAAGAATTCACCAAGGACATCTAGTGTATAAGATAATGGAAATAAAAGGATTGTAAAGTTGCATAAATGACAAAGCTACAACACACGAAGCTCAATTACTTGATTATTCAATGTATTGCATAAGTGAGATTTTAGTTAGCTTTGATATTTTATGTAAACTTTGTAATGTCTTGTAGGGGGAATAGAAGCGATGTGCGGAAGTAAATTAACGATTAACTCAAGGAGAGAAGTTTAGGATTAATTCAATTTAAACCATAAATGGAAATAATGCGAAAAATAAAAGAACACATAATTTTATGTGGTTCACCTAATGTGGGCTACATCCACGGACGACGACAAGAAAGGATAATTTTACTATATAGAGAAAGAATACAATAGACCCTCAATTAAATGGAGGATTGTAGAGATTTATCACTTTTAATTATTCTAACTCTCAAAGGGAATAGTGAATAAAATGTGTGTGGAACTATGACGGCTATTGTGGGTGATGGTCTGAGAGAGGGCCAGAAACTACTTATAAATAGTCTTCAAAAGAAAATTTAAAAAAAAAAACTGCTAATTGATAGAGAGTAAAAAAACTTTAACTATCTATTGATGGCAATCAGTACTACCAATTAATTTTAATACTACCAATTAATTTAGTAGTAGAGTCATTGGTTACTTTGGCTTCATATTTAAGTCTTCCATAACCGTAGGTTTTGAACTCTACATTGATGGTGGTAAATACTGTTAATTAATTTGGTAGTATAATCTTTAGTTACTTCAACTTCATATTAAAGACTTCCATAACCACAAGATTTGAGGCACAAACTCAACAATCTCCACCTTGGATCAAATCCGCAATACTCATCATCGTCATAAACCTGGAAAGGTAATCATATGCTGCAAGAACCAACTAAGTTTTAGCAATGCTCAAAGTTAGCAGTAGGTAGTGGCTTTTGTAAGCATGTTTATAGGATTATCTTACGTGTGAACTTTCTTCACCACAACATCTCCCACAACAATAATGTCTCTAATAAAATGAAACCCGACATCAATGTGCTTGGTCTTCAAATGATAAGCTTCGTTATTGGTCAAACAAATAGCACCCTGACTATCTGAAAACATAATAGTAGTACCTTATGCAACACTAAGCTCAAGAATGAGACCTCACAACAAAATGGTCTCTTTCACACCTTTAGTAGCTACAACATATTATGCTTCTCTAGTAGACAAGGTAATAGATTACAGAGATGCTTTCCAACTAATAGCAGTCAAACATAGTGTGAAGATATAACCAGAAATAGACATGTGTTTATCTAAGTCAGTAGTATAATTAGAATCAATGAAACCAACAATATCAGTGGTTTGTGCGCTACTCATATTGAAAACCAAACCAATATCATAGGAATCCTTCAAATAATGTAAAATCCATTTGATTGTGTTCCAATGACCCTTACTAGGGTTGTGCATAAATTGACTCACCATATTCACAGTATAAGCTAGATCAGGTCTAGTACAGACTATAGCGTACATCAAACTACCTAATGCACTAGAATGGGGAGTGCTAAACATTAGATCCTTCTCTTCCTTAGACTCTAGAAAAAGCTTTGATGACAATCTGAAGTGAGTATCTAGAGGTGTAGACAAAGGTTTACAATTACCCATATTGAACATGTCTATCACCTTCTTAATATACTTCTGTTGTGACATAAATAACTTCCCAGCCTTTCGATCTCTAATAATCTCCATGCCAAAAATCTTCCTAGCTATACCAAGATCTTTCATTTCAAACTCCTTGTTAAGTTATGATTTCAACCTGTTGATTAGGGACTTATCCTTGGAAGCAATCAACATATCATCAACATAAAGCAATAGATAAATAAAGGAGACACCTTCAAACTCTTTAAAATAAACACAACTATCAAACTTGCTTCTTATGTAGCCTTGACCAATCATAAAAGATTCAAAACTCATAGACCACTATCTTGGAGCTTACTTTAAACTATATAAGAACCTCTTCAACCAACAGACACAATTCTCCTTATCAAGAGAAACAAAACCTTTAGGTTGATGCATATAAATCTTCTCTTCCAACTCTCCATGGAGGAAATATGTCTTGACATCTAACTACTCTAACTTAAGATCAAATAGAGCAACAAAGTAAGGAGAACTCAAATGGAGGTATGATGAATAACTAGTGAGAATAACTCATTAAATTCAATACCTTCCTTTTAACTGAAACCTCTAACAATGCGGCATGCCTTCCATCTAGCATCTTCAACCCTAAGTATGCTTTCCTTCAGCTTAAAGATCTATTTGTAGCTCAACTCTCTTTGAACCTTAGGTAACTCAACTAACTCCCAAGTGCCATTCTTGAGCAAACTCTCAATTTCTTCATTCATGGCAACTAACCACTTAGAAGAATTAGGGCTGGATATGGCCTCAGAATAAGAAGAAGTTTCAACACCTTTAGTAACCTCTTCAGCAATTGCTTAAGCATAAGTAATCAAGCCATTATCATCTCCATCTGCATATCTAGTGGGCCTTCGAATATTTCTCCTTAGCCTATCAAGAGAAATAGAATAACCATCTTTCTACTATTGTCGAATGGGACTAGTGGTACAAGATACATGGTCAACACCATCGACATCATTGCTGGACCATGTGGGTGAGGAAAAGGGAGCACTTTGATCTAAATTAATGGGTATCACTTCTAACTCCACCTTTTTACTAGTACCTTATTGATCACCTGTACCATGTGAGGAAATAGTAGATTCTTTTCCAGAATATAGTAATGCATTCTCATTAAAAGTTACATCCCTACTCAGAATAATTTTTTTAGAGTCGGGACACTAAAATCTATACCCTTTGGACTTAGAAGCATAGCCTAAGAAAATTCATTTAATGGCTCTAGGAGCTAATTTACCATGATTAACATGAATATATTTAAGACATCCAAAAACTCTAAGAATAGAGTAATTAATAGGATGTATGTGGAATCCTAAAATAAATGGATGTATGTGGAGACCTATTGATGATGTAACAGGCTATAGAAACAATTTCAGCCCAAAACTTTCATTTGTTCCACAATCCAGCATTAGAGAGCATATACCTTACCCTCTCAAGTAGAGTCTGATTAATGTGTTCTGCAAATCCATTTTGTTGAGGTTTCCCAACTAGAGTCTTGGGTCTAGTTATACCATGATCTGAATAGGACTCATTAAAATCTGTCTCAATGAACTCTAACCCATTATCTGTCTTGAGCTTCTTCACTTTCTTCCCTATTTGGATTTCAACAAGAGTTTTCCACTTCTTGAAAGTATTCATTCTTTTGGCATAGAAAATAAACCCAAACCTTTCGAGAGAAGTCATCAATTAGAGTCATCATATAGCACCTACCTCCAAGGGAAGGAACCTTGGATGGTCCCTATAAATCAAAATGGATATAATCTAGGATATCCTTAGTACGGTGTGATATAGTAGAGAATCTGACCTTTATCTTTTTCCCTAAAACACAATGCTCACAAAACTCTAACTTTTCTGTACCATTACTAAAATGACTACACTTGCTCAAAAGATCCATACCTTTCTCATTCATATGGCTAAGACGCATGTGCCATAATTGAGTGAGGCCTTCATCAGACATATATGTGGATACAGCAGCTAAACCTATAACTGTAGAACCCTGCAAGATATATAGACTACCATGTCTATTTCCCTTCATTAGAACAAGAGCACCTTTGAAGACCTTTAGAACTCCACCTTCAGCTAAATACCTGCAACCATGAGACTCAAGGGTGCCCAAAGAGATCAAAGTATGCTTTAAATCAGAAATATATCTAACATTAGTTAATGTCCTAATACATCCAACATGGGCCTTGATCTACACACTACCTATGCCAATAACCTTACACTAGACACCATTTTCCATCAAGAAAACACCACGATCAACTTGCTCATTAGTGGTGAACCATTCCCTATTGGGACACATATGATAGGTACAACCAAAATCTAGAACCCAATCAAACTAGATCCCTTTATCATCAAACGTAGCTAATAGTACATCATCCTCAGAATCATTTTCAACAACTATATTAGCTTTAGCATTGCTAGAATTTTTCGGTAGTTTTCCTTTTTCCTCCTTATCTTTATTATTTTTAATTTATAGAAGTTAGAAATCTCATGCCCAAATTTCTTACAATATCTATAGGTCACATTAGAATTACATCCTCTAGATTTAGACTGAGATTTTCTCTTATTTTTACTACCACAGTCATTAGATCTACCTCTAACAGATAAGCCTTCAGCTTTATCATCAAAACAAACTTCAAGAGGAAATTGGATTTAACATCCTTAGAGGTAAGCATATCAAAATTACCATATAACATAAATTCCTTAAAGTATTTAAAGGTAAATGGTAAAGAGATGACCAATAAAACGGCTTTATCCTTATCATCAATTTTCACATCTAGATTATTTATTTCAATAATAATTGAATTAAATTTATCTAGATAGAATTGAATAGGAGTACCTTCAACCATACATAGAGTATATAAATATTATTTGAGACAAATCTTGTTCGCTAGACTCATTGTTATATAAAGTGATTCAAGCTTGAGCCATAAGGTAGATGTAATAGTCTCATGAAAAACCTCACAAAGAACCTCCTTAAATAGAGACAATTAGATTGTTGATGGTGCCTTCTCATCCAATTCATCCCATTGCTCATTTGTCATAGTCACGGGCTTCTTAGATTTACTATCTAAAGCCTTCTTCAATCCATTCAAGGTCAGCACTACTTTCATCTGGACCCTCCAGATACTGAAACTGATCTTGCCATCAAACTTCTTAATCTCAAATTTAGTAGACATCATGAAGCTAGAGCTCTGATACCACTTGTAAGGGGGGAAAACAGAGGCGATGTGCGGAAGCAAATTCACTATCAATTCAAGGAGAGAATTGTAGGATCAATTCAATTTAAAACATAAACATAAATAATGCAAAAAAATAAAAGAACACACAATTTTACGTGGTTCACCCAATGTGGACTACGTCCACAGATGACGACAAGGAAGGATAATTTTACTATGTAGAGAAAGAATACAAGAGATCCTCAACTGAATGGAGGATAGTAGAGATCTATCACTCTCAATTATTCTAACTCTCAAAGGAAATAGCAAATAAAATGTGTGTGGAACTATGACGATTACTGTGAGTCATGGTCTAAAAGAGGGCCAGAAACTACATATAAATAGTCTTCAAAAGAAAACCCTAAAAAAACTGCTAATTGATGGAGAGTAAAAAAATTTAACTCTCCCTTGATGACAATCAAAACTACCAATTAATTTAGTAGTATAATATTCAGTTACTTTAGCTTCATATTTATATCTTCCATAATCGTAGGTTTTGAACTCTACATTGATAGGAGTAAATGCTATTAATAAATTTGGTATTATAATCTTCTGTTACTTTAAATTCATATTAAAGACTTCCATAACCACAAGATTTGAGGTACAAACTCAACATGTCTTGTAACTTGTAATTGTAGATCATTATATGTATAATATAGTGTGTAGTACATTAGTTTAGCTCTTTATTTTTCTATCTAGACTGGTTGGGCTAGGTTTGGTTAATAAAGAGGGAACTAAGGCATCATATATCTATATATATACATATGTGTCAAGCTTGTATATCATAATAACAAGATCAATAAACAAATGAAATAACATTTTAGAATTTTTGAAATTCTTCCTCCTCTTCAAGTGAGAATTATCTTTAGAGTTTGGTTTTATTCTTTAGAGAAAACTTGGTAATTTCTCTTTATAATTGAGTGGCTTTTTTGGAGGTTTAATTCCAAGTTACAAAATTTTTGACTACATTAACACATTTGAATATCACGTTTTCTCCAATAACCAAAACAAAAGGGCATGCATTTGTGAAAATTTAATTCTCCATTATCTTCCACATCACATGATCTTTTATTTATGCTTAAGGTTTGGGTACATAGATTCATGTTATACCCTTCATGTATTTTGTATATTTTACTCATATTTAACCTTTAAATGCTTGTTTAAATTTATGAATATATCTTATTCTCCATTTTACCATATTTTAAGTTTTTTTTAAACTTTTTTTACTTTATTTTCAATGTAAGGATAGTATAATAATCTATACTTATGTAAATTACGGTAGTAACACCCATCTATACTATCATTATGCTTCCACTAAAAACATAATTTTATAGTAGTAAATTTTGGGGTCTTACACGTTAGTATCATAGTTTTGGAGTATCAGAGTTTTGGTTTTGATTACTGTATTTTGTTTAAAAATTTAGTTTTTAAATGATATCTTATCATGTTTTGAAAAAAATATTTAAAAAAAATTAGATTAACTTGTAAGAAATCGAGAATGGGTACCCTATACAACCTTAAATGTGCTTATGTGAAATATGTAATTATAGTATAGGAATGTTTTATCTTGAAAAGTTTTTTGTCTTGTAGATAGCTCACCATGACCTTGAATGTTTTTTTTGGTCATTTAGAGGATACATTTGAGGTGTTTATCAAGTTTGTTGGGCACCTAGTGCTGCCACCTCAGCCTCAGCAATC
Source organism: Tamarix austromongolica (assembly GCA_039764185.1). NCBI lineage: Eukaryota > Viridiplantae > Streptophyta > Magnoliopsida > Caryophyllales > Tamaricaceae > Tamarix > Tamarix austromongolica. The sequence continues at coordinate 83,505,474 of CM077818.1, read as the reverse complement.
GCCACCTCCTCCCCTTACCCAAAAGAGGGTATAGGAGAGGATTAGGTTTGGAGGGTCACTAGTTATCACCCATTGATATACACCGGTGAGGAGGATCCAAACATACTAAAGGGATAGATCCAAGGCATGTATTAGACATTTGAGGTAATTGATTGTCTACTTACTTGGAACGTAAGTGAAATGCCCCAAAAATATTTATTTTAAGAAATATAATTAAATAAGGATTTATTAAGGAATTTATTTATTTATTTATTTTATTTAGAATGGGAAGGATTTATTTAGGGTAAATTAATAAGGAATTTATATATATTTTTATAAGGGGAAAATTGGTATTCTTGCTAAGTAAAAAAGAATTTAGGAAATGTCTTTTAAAAACCCTAAGTTAGCCTAAAAGGAAATTTAATATTATTTTATTTAATTTTTTTATTTCAAATTCCCAAAATATTCTAATTAATTTATTTAACCCCAAACCACTTAAATTTTCCTTTTTTTCCTTTTTTCTATTTCTTTTTCTTCCCTCCTTTTTCTTTCTTTTCTTTCTTTTTCTTTCTTTTCTTCTTTTCTTTTTCTCTTCTTCCAATTGGGCCTACAACATGGCCCAATCCTTCTTCTTTTCCTTCCTTCTCTCACGGCCCAGCACCGTTTTTCTTTCTTGCGGCAACCAAACGCTGCGTTTTGTGCCTTCTTCCTCTAAAACGCCATGTCTCATTTAAGAACTTATAATCATTGCCAGCCGGCCGGTTCTTCTCCTTTTTCTTTTCTTTTTCCCTGACCACCGGTTCACCCCTTCCTTCTTCCTCCTTCAACGCCCACCGTCGACCTACATCTTTAAGCCCCAAAAATGGCACCGCAGGCCACGCATAACTTGGTCGGCCGTTTCTCCCCTTTTTATCTTCCCCTTGACTTGCATATCATATTGGTATAATCGGTTTCCCTCATCTCTCATTTGATTTCTCCCTATTCCTTCGCGAAGGTTCGAATCGACCAAAATTTTCACCAGCTACCCCAAACCCTACATAAAATACCCTCCTGCCGACCCCCAAAACCCTATCATTCCCTATAAACTCTATAAATAGTCTTGATTTGTGTGATTTCAGGATTTCTTCTTCCCGAAACCCTAAGAGCTAACCTATGTGCCACCGTGATTTCAAACGAGCCATCCGCCGCCGTTAGCCAACTTCATCGCCACCTCTTCCCACCAAAATCTTCCCTGCACTGCCCTCTAGTTAACTAAGCCACCCATCTCCCTCGATTCTTCTCGCACGAGCCACCACAGCCGTGCGAAATCCCCTGCCCATCAAACTAAAATTTTAACCCCCACAACCCTTAAGCCACCTTCTGCCACCATATTTGCCACTTCTATTGCCTTCTACACCACCCAAAAACTTATAATAATTCTCCTCCACCTAGCCATAACCTTCTTTTCCCTTTTCTCCTTTTCCTCCCCTCTTTTTCTTCACTTCTTCCATTTGGCCGCCACCTCTGCAGCTGCCCCTTGTTGTACCACCACCCTCACTTTACTCCTCTCATCCTAGGCTACCACCAGCACCTCAACCTCCACCCTTATTCTCCACCATTTCTTCTCAAACCTTACCTTTTTCCCTTTTTACCCTATTTTCTGGCCGCCACCGTGCACCACCACCGGTGCCACTCATCTCCGCCGACTCAAGGTGAGCCCAGTCAAAGCCCTCAAGAGGTATAGGAGCATGCTTCAAGATTGATGGCATTTTTAGGTAAGGGAGTACTAAGGTCGTTTGTGTGATTATGTGCTTTATATGTCATGCATGCCATGTGATGTGAATTTTAATGTATTTTATGTGTATTTGTATATCTATCATATGTGCAGCATTAAATGGAGTTAGGGTAAGATCGGACATTTATTTGTGGCATGTGTATTATGTGTTGGAGTTGTGATATTATTGTATGGTGTGGCCCATAAGACATGCATGATAGGGTTTACATGGTGGTATTAAGGTATGCATGGTTGTATTATGGTTCCATGGTGGTATTAGGGTTATATGGTGGTATTAGGGTTTGCATGGTCGTATTATGGTTTGTATGGTGGTATTAAGGTTGCATGGTAGTATTAGGGGTTGCATGGTGGTATTAGAGTTGCATGGTGGTATTATGGTTGCATGGTTTTATTAATGATTGCATAGTGGTATTAGGGTTGTATGGTGGAGCTAGGGTTTTGCATGGGATCTAGGGTTTGCATGGGAGTAGGTTTTTCGTGGAGCTAGGGTTGTATAGGAGTTAAGGTTTACGTGGAAGTTAGGGTTTGATATGGTTACCATGGTTTGGTGTGGTCAACTAGGTTTTGGAGGATAAGAATAGTAGGAGTTAGTCATGCATGTATGGGAAAAGTTTTGAATAAGATACTTAAGACACTAATTATGTAGAGTGGAAGAGTATTGAGTCGGGTCCCACCAATCCACTGGTTAGGAATAGTGGTTAGGACGCATAGTCCTATGTGTCTTCGATCCGCCGGCTATAATAGTGGTTAGGGTATGATACCATATGTGCCTCCAATCCACCGGCTATAATAGTGGCAGACTCCGAGCTCAATAAACTAAACACCTCAGTTGCTAAGATACTTAAAAGACACTAAGTACTTACAATGAAACACCATTGATCCGGGGCCAACCAATCCAGCGGTAAGAAATAGTGGTTAGGGTATGATACCCTATGTGTGACCGATCCACCGGCTAATAATAGTGGGCAAGAGCATTGCGCCCTGCTTGTCTCCGATCCACTAGCTATAATAGTGGGGGCTTCCATACTCACATGGTTTGAATAAAAGCATGGTATGAATCGATTTTTGATAAGAGATTAATTAAATAATCAAGCTAGACCTTTGGGCTTTTATGTGTGGGCTTGATCATTTATAAGTTGTATAATTTTCTTCATGACCTTATGTACTACATGTGTGGGTTTGAATGCATAAGTTGAATATTTCTCTGCATGATTTTATGTGTTTATGTGCTGGCCTTAGTATTCAGTTACCTTACTCAATATGTAGCGTACTGATCACCCTTTTTTATGGGTGCTGCTCATTCCCACGAGTAGAAGGCCCGTCTGACGTGTTGCAGGTAGGAGACGCTTATTTCGATGCTATTGATGTCTATGGGACATCAGGTGGGGCCAAGTGATTGTGGGATGGATCGGGTCCTGGAGTGGCTTTGCCGTTTTCCATTTGAGATTATTATTGTGTTATCTTTTAATTATGTTTGAGCCTACAAAAATAATTTTATTATTGTTGTTATTTTTATTCTCTGAAAAACAATAGCTAGTATTTCGAATTATGTAAAGACTTATGTGTACTCTAATTTTCGTGTTCATGAAGTTGGATTATTTAATAATGTTATGTGTAGTTTTTCTTAGCCTTAGCACTTGGTACTGGAACAGTAGGAGTGAACCGGTCTGATACTAAGTGTGGTGGTAGCATCCCCAGAATTTACGGTTTTAAATTATAAGTCTTATTTCATAAAAATTGAGTAAATTTGGGGGGGTGTTACAATAAGCATAATAGCTTTCTTAATATAGAGAGGCACAAATGCTTGGTGGATATATTATCAAGATTAAGGAGGACCTCTGATATCTTAGGGGGACTTCAAAACGGTGTTTCACACAAAGTTTTATCTCGATAGCCTTAATAAGGATAAGTTTAAATAGGGATGATTTTAAATAGTTCATGAAGCTTAACCAAATGAGCATGACTATGCAGGAGTACAACACTTGGTTCACAGATTCACTGATGTTTGCTCAGGATATAACAACTAGTGAGTCTATCGTGGTTTAACAGTTTAAGTAGGGGCTTTAATTCGCCATCTGGAGGATGATGGGTGTAATTGATTTCCAAGATTTGGCCACCTTGTATGGGGGGCATATCTTGCCGCTACAGTGGTTATAACATTTCAAATTTTACTTCTAAAAAATTTTATTTTAGTGGAAGCATAATACCATATTAGTTGGGTGTTATTGTCATAATTGACATAAGTCTTGTGTACCATACCATCCTTACATAAATTATAAGGTAAAATGACTAGAATGTAAAGCATTACAAATAGAAAATATGAAAAACTTTATAAAATTAAATACGAGTTTGAAGATTAACTCTAAGAACAATATCCAGACATACAAAAAGGGATATCATGGAGCTAAGCGTTCAAAAGTTATTCAGGTAAAAGATAATATCCGGATAACATGACGTTGTACCCAAACCCCAATACATAATATCACTCCTACACACATAGAGTATCATAAGCATCAAAATCATCTATTGGGTCCTTATCCACCCACACAAAAGCATCAGGGTTGCCTGCTCATGGGAATGAGCAACACCCATGAAAAGGATGATTGGTATGCTATATATTGGATAAGGTAACAATATAGTTGAGTAAGGGATACAGAGAATACATGTTCACAACACAGGTATAGAATAATGTTTGGTACATAAAATAATGTAAGGTAAATACTAATTCCATTTCTCATTATTAGATATAACATAATCCATTCTTTTCTATACATTGAGTTCAAAGACCCTACTATTATCAACCAGTGGAATAGAATCAATAATATACAACTCTAGAGTAAAATGTTCTTGGCCACTATTCTCTACTGGTGGAACGATATCATTAATATACAACCCTAGGGAAAATACTCTCAGCCACTATTCTTGTTCAATGGAATAGATAGGTACAACTAATTCCAGCTCATATAGTCTTTCACGTTAAATGATTAATTTCTTATCAATAGTTATGATCATTATCATGATTTTTTTTTCAAATTGAGTTCAAGGACCTCCATTATTATCTACCAGTAGAACAGTATCAATAATATTCAACCTTAGGGCAAAAAACTTCCAGCGGCTATTCTTATCCAGTGGAATAAGCAGGTACAACCAATTCTGACTTATGTATTCTTACACTTTAAGTGATTAATATCTTATCAATGGTTATGATCATTCTCATGATTTATTTTAAATTAAGATTAGGGACCCCACTATTCTTAACCAATGGAACATTATGACTAATATACAACCCCAGGGCAAAATACTTCTAGCTACTATTCTAAACCATGGGACTATTCTCAACCAGGGGAATTGTATCAATAATATACAACTGTATGGCAAAACGCTTATGGCCACTACTCTTGTGTGATGGAACAGATAGGTATAACCAGTCTTGACTCATATAGTTATTCACTTTAAATGATTAATTTTTTTATCTATAATGTTTTTAGATATGCATATCACATAATCTAAACATGTAAAGCACACCCACTCAATTGTCAAGGCCTTCCTCAGGGATAGGTCCACAATCTTCCTAAAAAGCCCTAATTTCACATTCAAGGTATAGATGTCTCCATATTTATCATTTATCCACCAAATTTAGTACATCTTTCTCAAATATTATTATTATTATTAACTTAACCAAAAATCAAGGTCTAACACTAACATATTACACATACGATAAATACCATATCTCAACAATTACTATTTACGGATCTTACAAAGTCCTAATTTCACAAGTCATAACTTTCCCCAAAAGGCTCATGTAGTAAAAAAAAATAAATATAAATTCCTAAAATTCCAATATTAACAACATATCCTAAAATCATGTCCTAATCTAACATTTTACACATGTGATAACAACCTCGTTCATAGGGTTATTATTCCCAATTTAAATTATTTTATCTTTTTATTTAGAACTAGGCCATTCACAACTACCTCAAATATTCCACATGATATTCTTAGCACATTTTAACCCATTAAATACATTAAAAATACTAAAATTCCCATATTTAACATATATTGACCAAAATACCCTTGATAATAATCAAACACCCTTATTTCACAAAAACCTTATATGTCTGATTACTTTCAAATCCTCAATTTATAACATCATCATACACCTTAAATATACTTATTTACCAATTAACATACAAATCCACATTATAATAAGATATAACCTGTTATTTACTTAGGACTTACACTATAATAATTATTGCAACGATATCATATATGCACATACGTTTCAACTTACTCTTTACCATATAATATCACATTCCTATATCATAATATTAAAAATCATGAAATTAATAAAAAAATTATAACATTATGACAATCCATACAATTATACATAATATTTAGCATATAAACCCTAATTATGACTTGTATCTTTATCGAAAAGGGAACTACTCTCTAATCATATATATCCTATCCCACCTCTATTAGAACCTTTAGGAAATTAACCTAGAAAAAAAATGATAAAATACATTTAAAAATTAGGGATGCTACAAGGAAGGAATAAGGTAATAAAGAGTGAAATAATAGAGGGAAAACTAAATGGTAAAGTCTAGAAGGTGTCACGATAACACTTGTGCAACAAAAGGAAGGGGAACGCTTGTTGGTGCCAAACTAAAGGGGTAGAAATGACAACTAATGTCATTGATGGGGGTTGTTAAATGGAAAATAAGGGACAAAGGTGAGGTGAGGACCAATGGAAATGGACAAAGGGGTAAATGAGGGCTTTAGTGGTTTTAGTTGAAGGGAAGTGAGGGGTTTTGGTGGGTTTTATTGAAGCTAGGGGTATTTTGCTGAGTTTAGCCATTGTTTAGGGTAGGGAATGGCGATTTGGGCAAGTGAAAATAGGGTGGAATGGTTTGGATCACTAGTGCATAGGGAAGGAATAAATTAGGGAGGCTTTGGTGAGTTTGGTGGAAGGGAACAAGGAAGACTTCAGTGATTATTGCTAAATCTTGGGGGAGTATTTAGGTAATTTTATCCAGTGGTTGGGGAGAGGGAATGGTGCGTTTGGTCGGTGCAAATGAATCAGGAGTAGCAAAAAATTATGTTGCTTGGTTGGTGGTGTTTTTAGTGACGATCAGAAGGAGGAAGGTTCACGGTTGATGGTGTATCTTTTGATAGAAAATAGAGGGAGGAAGAAAGGTTGTAGGTGGCATTAAATTTGGAATTCTTGAGGTATATATACATGTACATGCATGCATATAGATAAGGATATGGAGAGTTAGGCATAATCGATAAGGGTAATATCTTCAACAAACACATCTCATCGAAGCTAAGAGGAAATAGTGTGTTGATTAGGGGTAAGGTGTAGGTTGGAAGCATTATAGAGGGCATGGCTAGGGGAATGTTTCAAGTAGGAAGAAAGGGAGGAAAAGATAAAAATAAGGCCAAGAGTTACTTTTCTCTATTCAATTAAGAATGGACCTGAGTAATGTATTAGTTTTCCTCTCTTGTAATTTATGTTTCCTAAGTCCTATTAATTGATTAAACCTAATGTAGTAGTTAATGCATAAGGAGAGGGTATATGAGGCTAAAAAATGAACCCTCCATGCTGATTATTTTAGTCCTACCATAGGTAGCATGCATTATAGTAGAGTTTAGTTAAGTTTAACCATTATGATTACCTAAGGGTTGTTTGTAATTTCTCTCAACTTCTTACACTCTTATATGGGTGTAAAACGGAATGAAAAAGGCAGCCATTATTAAGTATTCTGTAGAGAAGGTCCTTTTTCCCCTAACAAACATAGTGCATGGTTTGTTATATCTCAAAAATCTTACAATCTTTAGCTTAAGAGTTGATACCTTAAGTGGTGATTATAAGTATTTGATTTCAAGGGTTACTTGATTATCAAATCCTTTTCCCATCTCATCCTCTCTTTTATTTTCTCTTTTTTCGTAGCTAAACCCCAAGTTTCATCATCAATTCTTAGCAAGACCTAATTTTTTTAGCATCTTATACATCATTTCATGTGTGATAAAAAAAAGTGAGAAAAATGTGAAAGTATATGATCGTGCATTTTGTTGGTTAAGTCAGGTTTTGTAAGTAAAGTTGGCATGAATCATTTATCTAAATTGGCTTATATATGTATAATTATGGATAAGTATTTTCATGAGGATATGTGTGGAGGTTGAAAATCATTGATACTGGGACTTTTAGGGGTTTTATAAAAATATGGGTATTTTGGCTATGTAAAGAGAAAATTGATCAATATGAGTTAAATGTCAAATCTATGTTATTTTAATCCGTTTATTGGTTCAAATATATTAAATTTATGTTATGTATAATATTTGGAGTAATTATAAATAGTCTAAGTCCAACAAAATAAAAAAATAGATTTACTTGGGAATAATAACTCTAAAGGCAAGGTCATTATTGCATGTGCAAAATATTGGAGTTAGACCTTGATTTTCATATATGTTTTTAATATTGGTATTTTAGCGTGGCATATTAAATTTGGTGATTATATAAGGATTATAAGAAAAATTATGCCTAATTTGTAAAATTAAGGTTTCATAGGGATTTGTATAAAGTAACCTTAGAGGCTGGCTATTATCTCTTGCATAATACGTCAGATTTAGACCTTGATTTTTAACTATGTTGTTAATAGTAATATATTAAGGATGGATACTAAATTTGGTGATAAAATGAGTACTAGGAAAGTAGTTATGCTTAACTTGTGAAATTAAGATTTCTTTGGGGAAATATGACCTTTTTCCTTGAGGAATGTCCCAATATACATATGGTTATGTGGTTTACATATTTCGATTCATCAAGTGGGGATATGTGTTTTACATATCTACATGTGTGTTTATATGATGATCCTAATATAATAGCAATGAATAAGATATTCATCACTTAAAGTGAAATATCACGTGAGTTGGGATTGATGTGTTAAGTTCATTCCATCGGCTTAATAATAGTAACTAGATGCATTTTAACCTAGAAGGTGCTTTAAAATGTTCCATTGGTTTATGGATAGTGGCAATGAGTGTTTTTCTTTGGGATTTGTTGAGTCTGTTCCACCTGCTTAATAATAACATCCGAATGCATTTTACCTTGGGAAGCATTTCAGTCTATTCCACTTAATTAAGAATATAAGAGTCCTAAACTCAATGTAAATAAGAAATGGATTGTAATTATACCTAATAATGATATTCTAATTCAGTTCTCCTCTTTTATAGTATGATGTTTAATCATTATGCAAGCCTATTCTTCCTTATGACCTTATGTACTCTTTGTAGGCCTATTATGACTATATAATTACCTTACTTAATACATAATGTACTTATCATCCCTTTTATGGCTATTTCTCATTCCCACGAGTAGACGATCTAGGTGATTTAATGCAGGTCACTAAGGGCCCTATGGATGATTTTGTGACTTATGATGCCTTGTTTAGGGAGGTGTGACCTTTTCTTTAAGCTTATGGTTTAAGGGCGCAGATTCATGCTATCTTGATCTTACTTTAGCCCGGATACCTTTTGGGACTTTTAGTTTTAGTGTATCCCCTTTATGTATTTTAGATATTGTACTTAAAGTTAACCTTTGAGAAGTTGTTTTAATTTATGAACCTATCTCCTTCTCTGTTTTACCATTTTTTAAGTCTTAAACTATTTTACCTTGTACTCAATGTAAGGATGGTATAGGAATCTAGACTTATGTTGAGTACGATATTAACACCTATCTATATTATCATTACCATTCTACTAAAAGCAAAAAAAAAAATTAATAGTATGTTTTAGGGTGTTACACATACAACATATCTCCCTGGTGTCTTAGGATGTCTTAGTCTCAAATGATGATAACACTTGGAAATGATTTTTTTCTTTTTAGTTGATACAACTAGAGTGCAATGTTTGTTGAGTAAAGTATTTCCTTAGTTGTAGAATTTTCCTCATAGTCCAAGAAAATGAGGCTTTCATTGGTGTATCCTAGATAGAGTCTCCATTGTAGCATAACTCATGGCACCATTTATCCCATAGCGTGTCCTTTTCTATCAAGAGCTACCATTACCATTTACAAATAGTCAATTTATTCCAAAGTTGGATGTTGAAGAGGCATAAACCACATTCTTTTCAGGGAGAGCATATTTTAGACTAGGCCACTAGAGTTTTTTTGTCGTTGAAGTAAAGTCGAACAACATAACTTTAACAAGTTGAAGTCTACCTGCATAAGTAAGTAGTTTGACATACCAAATCCTCAGTTTGGAAGTCATTTTATTGATGAGCTCAATGCATTGGAGCTTAAATAATTTGATTCTAGAAAGAGTAATTGATGTGTTTTTATTTTTATTGATGCTGACTAGGTAGGTAACAAGAAGTGAGCATTCATTGATGTGTATTTAATTTTATATCTCATTCCGCTTTGTATATGACATCCCCCACATAAAAGTTGACTTTTGGGATTGTTCAACTAAAGACCATATAGATTTGAGAAGGTTTGGAAAGTATCAAGTAATTGTTCCCCCGAAGCATTACTCCCATGAGAGAAAAGGTTGTCTACAAGGGAAAGGTTGATAATTCAAGGTTTCTTGCACTTAGGATGGGTTTTATAGCTACTATTTGCCACAATCCCTAGAGAAGATGATTTAGATATTCCACAGCTAGGACAAATAAATATGGGGAGTTTATATCTCCTCGTCTAAGACCTCTCTTAGAATCAAAAGGGAGGGAAGGTTCTCTATTAAACAAAATGTATTAACTAATAAAAGTGATACGCTTCATTATCAACTTTACAAACTGAAGGGAAAATCCCATTCCATGCAAGACTGGTTCCATAAAACACCATTTAATATTGTCATATGATTTGCGTAAATCTAGTTTAAAATCACAAGGGGGATGTATTTCTAGTTGTAGCATCTAACTAGTTCATGGGTAACTAGAATGTCGTCACCAATGCATCTCTCTTTGATGAAGGCTACTTGGGAGGGAGCAATCAAAGATGGCAGAATTGGCCAAAGTCGATTAGTTAAAACCTTGGATATGATCTTATACAACGCGTTACATCATGCAATATGCCTGAATTGATCTACTTTAGGAATTAGGGACAATATAGTCACATTTAGACTTTTAGGGAAGATACCTAAATAGGAAAAAAAATAGAAAAAAAATGAGCACTATCCTCCATTGATTATCCCCAATGATATATCAGCATTTCTTGTTAAAGAATGCTTAAGGACATCCATGCTTGGAGCCTTGCCATTCTTAGCACTAGGAAGATAACAACTTTTTGGTGCATGATTGAAAGTATGTGGCCTTGTGCAAATACCTGAGGGTCTAGTGATCTAGTAGTCCTAAAAAATAAATCCATGAGGGTTTTAAAGAATCTTAAGAATGGATCTTGGATATTTTAAGGGTTAGAGATGTAAATAGAGTGGATTTTTATTTAAAATCTGATGTATTTTATTTTATAGATACTTAACCAAATATAGATAAAATAATATGGATATAGATATAGAGGATGAAAAAAAAAACATTGTGTTCAAAAACAAATACGGGTATGGGATATTTATAATCATACTCATACCCATACTCGTATCCATATTCGTATCCGTTTATTCAATATATAATTATTTTTTTATCCTTAATTTAGTAATAAATATAATATAAATTAAGGTTTAAATTATCATTTGACTTAACTCTAAATAAATTTATCCGTTGGTTAATAAATTTATCCATTAGATAATATACATTAATAGATAAATGAATAATCCATTGAATAATAAATATCTAACAAATATGAATAAAATTATATATATCCATTCAAATACAAGTAAAAATTCAGATGCATTCCTTTTTATTAGGAACGGATTCTAACATATTCCTTCCAAATCTGCTAGCTAACCATTATGGTTCTCAATATGATACATAGTATTTCTTTGCACTCTCCCCTGCATCCTTATTGTATTTTTTATTCACTCAAAAAAAAAATTATTGTATTTCTTATAACATTTCATCCTTCCTTCGACTAAATAAATAAATATGACGAAGAAGTAATGAAATACAAATGCGACATTTGTTCGACTCGGCCTCAGGTAACTTCATTTAATAAAATAAGATTATATGAAACAGATTGAGTTTTAAAGATATTTATTTTCTTATTTATTGATTCGTCTGACAAAAATATAAATAGAAATGGAAATTACAGGTGATTTTATATTAATTAAAAATAAAAATAAAAATACGTTGTTCGGCATACTATAATTATTTGTAAATAATTAGGCTGACAAATCGCGACTCTTCTAATAAAACTTTTAGAACCCTCTTTGACTCCTTTCCTTGCAGTTCCCGTTCCTAGGTTCACTGCACATTTACTTTCTCTCGCATCACATACCTTCCTCCGCTCTCTTCTCTCCTCAAACGGCCATGGCAGAGGTAAAGCTCTCGCAGAGCAATGACCTAACGCGAATAGAACGCATAGGAGCACACTCTCACATTCGAGGCCTCGGCCTCGACTCAGCCCTGGAGCCCCGTTCCGTCTCTGAAGGTATAGTGGGCCAGCTGTCTGCTCGCAAAGCCGCCGGGGTCATTCTACAGATGATAAAAGATGGAAAAATCGCTGGCCGTGGTGTACTTATCGCCGGCCATCCAGGAACCGGTAAGACAGCCATTGCTATGGGCCTTGCCAAATCTCTAGGTCAAGAAACTCCTTTCGCTATGCTTTCCGGCTCTGAAATCTTCTCTCTCGAGATGTCAAAGACGGAAGCCCTAATGCAGGCGTTTAGGAGAGCAATTGGAGTAAGAATTAAGGAAGAAACTGAGTTAATTGAAGGAGAAGTTGTAGAAATTCAAATTGATCGTCCGGCGGTGTCTGGGGCGGCGTCAAAGACTGGGAAGCTGACTCTGAAGACGACGGAGATGGAGACGGTATACGATTTGGGGACGAAGATGATTGAAGCGCTAGGGAAGGAGAAAGTTCAAAGCGGGGATGTAATTGCGATTGATAAGGCGTCAGGGAAGGTTACCAAGCTAGGGAGGTCGTTTTCAAGGTCTAGGGATTATGATGCTATGGGGCCTCATACAAAGTTTGTGCAGTGTCCTGATGGGGAGTTGCAGAAGAGGAAGGAGGTTGTGCATTGTGTTACACTTCATGAAATTGATGTTATCAATAGCAGGTGAGCTCTCTGTCTCCGTGAATGTCTCTATTAATTCATATGGCCAGGCTTGTTAGTTTCTACTTTGACCTTTCTGTAATTTACATTGTTAAAGAGCTAATTTTGGACGGCATGTTTGGATTTGGCTATAGACAGAAATTATCGCAGTTTGATAGTTATGCTAGTTCCGGGGTTTAGTTCTAGGGTTCTGTTGGAGAAACGGAATCTTCTAGTAGTGTTTGCAAGCTTAGGGTTGCTAGTGTTTTTCTAAGGAAGAGGTGGATTTATTGTACCATTTATCCCTTGCCTATATGAGTCAAATGATTGCAGCAGGAGATACTTTTAGCGTTTCAGACTGGTTTCTTAATTTTTCTGATATGCCTCCTTCCCTAAAATATAGGCAAGCTGAAGATAGTGTTTGGTAGTCTGACGGAAAACAAAAAAAGAAAAGTATGTCACATGGACTTCGCATTTTTGGAACGTTACATCTTTGCTCCTTTCAATCCAACAAACTTTGGCCAATTTGTTCGCTGAATGACTGGTTCCTAGAGTGATGGCTCGTTCTTTGGGTTCTTTTGTTTGAATAATATGTATTTATACATAGTTGAAGAATTGATATAAAGTCACATCAGCCTATTTGGTATGAAATCAATTGGGATTGGAAATCCATATCTAACTCCATAAATTTAGAATTCCATTTCTATTGCTTGGAACTCAATGGCATAGATGAAGAACTCAATGAAAAATTTATATGTTTTCATATACCAAAAGAATTCTAAAAAATAGCTAATAGAATTCCATTTCCATAATTTTTATCCGTATCAAATGAAATGATAGTGTTGGAACTGGACTTTGCTAACCTCTGAATCGAGCTGGTGATGCGTCTATCACTGTTGCATGATATTAAGAGTAGTGTTTTATCAGTATGCAGCACAGTAGTGCCTAATATTGAGAATCAAGTTTGCAAGCCTATATTTGGCTTTAGCAAGAGGTCATTGTCTCCAAATTGGAAATATGTCTTTTAAGTGCTGGAGAATGGACCAATACAAAGGGATTTTGTATTTGGACTTGTCTGCTTCTTGTTTTTTGCCAATATCAGCTGGCTCTCTACCTGCAGATAAAATCCATCATGGATTTTAAAATTCTGCTGAGGCTAGTCAATCTCAAAGCTTCTGTGATAAAAAAAACAGTGCACACTCTTTTCTTTAGCTCCTCCCTATCAAGATTAAAATAAACTAGAAACAAAGAGTGGAGAAGAGTTCTTGAACGAGAAAGCAAATCTCCTTCTGCCCTTTTCTTTGCTGTGAAACTTATCCTTCATATGTAACTTCTTTTTTTCCTGCATGCTCCCCTGGCCAGTTCTGTTCCCTACAAATAAATTTATCTGATTTCTTCGGACAAAGCTCCTAATTGCCAATTTCAAGTACATATACACTCTGTTTCCAAAGCTTCCTCTCATGCTCACTGATGTATGATTTACTCCCGTGGATTTGTGTCTCCTTTTAGTTGTTGGCATCTTTCTACTCTGGAAGGCGTTTGATAGATTCTGCTTCTTTCACCAATTTCACCTAAAACTCATTTTTTGAAGCGGAGCATAGCGCGCTTAGGCGCCGAGCGAGAAAGGTCTCTTCTTTGGTTTCAGTTGATTCACTGATCTTAAACCTAGCACTTGTTTTCTTATTTATTCAAGGGGTGGCGGCATTCTTGAATGAAGTCTATCTGAAATGATCAGATCAGGCTTGGCCTCTATAGCTGAGCTGACCACATCATTTTGAGCCTTTTTCTGCTGCTTCCATTTTTCTTCAGGAAAATGGGATCCTTAATCAATTGTCTTAGCCTCCCATCCTGTACTTGAAGGATAATTTCCATATTTTTATTTTTCAGTTTAATTTCTCAGTTTGGTAAAATGCATGTCATCTTTACCTTCTCTACTGAATTCGATGTTAATCTTCTAAGTCCATGGAGGTTTGTCTGCATAATAGTGTAAAAGCCTAAAAGGTGTAGATGTTTCATTTGTCGTTATTTCATTCAAAACTGTTAAACATTTATCATTGCTCACCTATGTAGGCTCGTCAAATTTTTTTTTGTTGGCCGTAGAATATTGTGGAAGTAGGATCTGCAGTGTTTCATAATTTGCATCTTGGATACTAAAATATGAAGTTCAAAGTGGATATTCATCATTGAACAGTTAAATATGGATTCTGCAGAAAATGTTTTGAGTGAACCAAAGGTGTGGAAAATGCTAAGCTTGTTCAGTCGTTGTCTTCCCTGCATGCTACAATCTGATATGCTTGTATCTCAATTTCAGAACGCAGGGTTTCTTGGCACTCTTCACTGGTGATACAGGTGAAATCCGTGCTGAGGTAAGGGAGCAAATTGACACAAAAGTAGCTGAGTGGAGGGAAGAAGGGAAGGCAGAGATAGTTCCTGGTGTCCTCTTCATAGATGAGGTGCACATGTTGGATATTGAGTGCTTTTCATTCCTAAACCGTGCGTTGGAAAACGAGATGGCACCAATCTTAGTCGTTGCCACCAATAGAGGCCACACAAAGATCAGAGGTACCAATTACAGTTCACCGCATGGTATCCCCATTGACCTACTTGATCGACTCCTTATCATCACTACGAAACCCTACACGGATGATGAGATCCGAAAGATTTTGGACATCAGATGTGAAGAGGAGGATGTTGAGATGTCTGATGATGCCAAAGCCTTATTAACAAAGATTGGGGTGGAGACATCGTTGAGGTATGCCATCCACTTGATCACCTCTGCCGCATTGGCTTGCTTGAAGCGTAAAGGAAAGGTGGTTGAAGTGGAAGATATTAGCCGGGTCTACCAACTATTCCTAGATGTGAAGAGGTCAACACAATATCTGATGGAGTATCAAAATCAGTATATGTTCAATGAGGTACCAGGAGGTGTTGTGAATCAAGAGGATGCCACTGACATGGTGTCATGAACCGATAATTGTTAGAAGGTAAGCTTCCTTGGTCTGGGGTTGAAGGTGGTTTGAGTTAATTTTGTGGTAGAACATGCTGCGTGATTGTGATGGATGGCGTGTAATTTGTTAGTGCGCGTTTTCACGAAATTTTAGCTTTCTGCTTAGAATACTTTATTTAAAGCTATTGGGGAAATGGTAAACTTAGGTTAAATTTAAAGTCACATTTTACTTGTGTTTTTTTTTTCAGGTGGTACTTTACTCATTTTCGTTAACTAGTATCAATGAAACGAAATTTTGCGCAAAGAGTCCATTTACCCGTCACCAAATAACATGTAACATGAACTTTTCCTTTATCTTCATAAACATGATTTTATCTTGTCGAACTTAATACTAATCAAACAGAGTAACAGACACTGCAAAACAGACAGCCGCCCGAGGGAACAACCAGAAGCCCCCAAGAACAGTTACATTGTAACCCTACCGGGCCAACATGACACCAAAACAGATGGCAAAAATAAACAAAGCTCCAACGTGAGGTTAGGCAACAGGAGCGAAAGAGGAATATAGTCGACTAACCAAGAAAGTACAAATTTTATCTTCAATTTTTTTAGAATACAAATTTTATCTTCATTAGTAGTGGTGCAGCATGATTTGCGTTAATCCACAAGATTTGATATAGAGTTTCGAACTAATGGGCGGTTTGTTCTATGGGAATGAGAATAGGAATTTGAAATATAACATATCCAATATTTGTTTTACGCCATTGGACTTGAAAACATGTATGGAAAGGGGATTGAACTTGTAACACCTCCATTTTCAAATCAAAAACTCATTAAAAAGTATGCACGGAAGCTAAAAACAATGAGGGCATCACCGCCACATCTAGTGTAAATTAGCACCATAATCCCATTCACACTAGATGCTAAGGCTATGTAAAATAAGAAAACACAAAACATATTTATTAATTCAAACTAACCGAACCGAAATTGTTACTACAATTGAAACCATGAAAAGTATCTACTAAAATTAATATAATAAATAAAACTCTGAAAGTCACCACCACTCTCAATATTTCCCATCATGCATGCCATCAACACCTGGAGTAGGTTCGTATCCAACCTGCACTAGATCATCTGCTCACCATGTACATCATGGATCATCACAACCCCATTTAAAACATGTAACAAATTAGCCAAGGGAACAGCTAAGTAACATGTAAATGCGAAGGAATAAAGTTATATATTCACATTTATATAAGCGTATAATTTATAGACATACACTCAATTCACATAAGAAAACCATCCAATTATTAATCTTTATTTAGGTGATTGTAACGTCTAATTTATTAAATTATTATTTTTTTTTATTGTAAGTGGGAAAACCAACCAGGGGGTCACCTGGCAAATCAAAAGTCTGAAGACCTACCACCAACCACAGGAGGAATACAAATCACACCTGGGCCATCCCAATGGATATAGTCCAAAGGAGATAACAAAAGTATGAAGACCTACCACCTCCGTCATCCTGTCCTTAGGTGTGCACACCCCCTAATAGGGTCCGAAGAAGCCTATAGAGTAGACAAGGAGCCTTAACCAGACACGGCTGGCAAATAAATAAATATCCACAATAGAAAAGGAAAGGCTATTGCTGATCCCCAACTTCAAGAGGCCAAACCTGAAGGACCCAAAGCCCACTTTATGTTTCACTTTAAGTTATGGTATATTAATTAAATAAAGTCACACAATCCACCATATAAACTTTACTTTATATAATTTTTATATTAGGTAGCTTTCTCAAATTACCTAGAAATATGCCACTTAGAGTTACCACTCAATTCACTAGTTGGAATAGAATAGAATAAAATAATTATCCAACCAGCACTTCAAATAAATAGTCAAATTTTCTTAGGGTCCAATTATACGCTAATATAAATAAAAATTTAATTTGTTCATATAAGATATGAGCCTTGTGATATATGCATAATAAAGGAACACTTGCATAAAATCAACTATTTATAACCAACACTTCGAATAAATAACACCACTATAAAATGATAATATTTATATAAAATTCATCGGGAACCCATATTTGTACTAAATTCATAATAAAAATAGAATATCATCCATGGGCCTAATTATATAAAATCTTATATGTTCACATAAGGTCGCATAGCCAGATAAGACCATTATATTAACAAGTGCGTAATTAAAATATACATGAACTCACATATACATATATACCTACATATAAAATGTTGAAAATAATGTTACCTGGAATGCGATCTAATCACAAATGTTCACTAGTCGCTAAACCTATAGATTACACCAATAATATTAACTCTAAACGAAATATATTAGGTAAACATATTATAAAGGGCTTAAATCCAACTTATCAAAATTCTTACATTTGCCAAAATTTTATTTTACCGCCTAATATTTATATATAAACCCCCACTCATAAAATAATTATATAACTATATGATTACTCAAATATATATATTTATATACACACACAAGTACTAACAATACATAAAATTTACTAGTAATGTACTTTCATTAGTTTGATTCATTAACAAAAATAAAATAAAATATTTGTAATCATTCAAGGCTTGCGAAACCTGAGTACTACCCAGGTAATATTATCACGATTGACGGACATGCATATATATATATATATATATATATATGAGAATTAGCAGTGATTGCCTGCGGAGAAGACATACTTATAAATGATGCGGAAAGTGCATCACGTAGAGTAATGTAAAAGCTTGAAAAAGCTATTCTCAAATGAACTACATCACGTAAGACCCCACCCACCATTCTCCACTAACTAGATTGTAGTATTATTTTATATTTAGAAGAATCAAGGCCCACTTCAATTACCCTTCAACAACCAGATCCCCTATGTTTTAATACTAGCATAGTGTCGAGAATTACCGTAATGTATCAGTTAGAATGGGGTGAGGGCAGAGGGTTCACGCGGAAAAGAGCGCCGATGTGCCTCCTTAATCTCTGCTGCAAAACCTATCTTCCGTTGCTCGAGCGGCCGAATGGTGTATCCAAGGAAATAGGTAAGTACTTATAAGGTAGGGAGTCATTAGGGTTATGGATTAATTAAATTTTTTTCAAGCTAATTTATAATTTCTAACTCATACGTAATTTTATTATACCCTACAATTAGTTAGTTAATGAAATGTATCGGCAGTAACATATTAGTAAATAAATTAAATATTATTAGATAAACCTATAACAACCTTATATTAGTCAAAACCAACCACGACCTATTATTTTATTATTAATATTACTATTACTATTACTATTATTATTATTATCAACAAAATTACCGAGTATTACAAAACTGCCCTCCATTCTCATCAATTGATTACCACGGGGCTAGGTAATAACAAAAGGGTATGTGAATGTGATTAAAATGTTCTCTATGCCCTCTTATTGCCAATTCTGCTCTTACATACTAAAATAGAAATTATTTATTCCCAAGTTATTCATGAGGGAGAGAAAATGTGGATCAAGGAAACAAAGAGTTTTTTCTAGGGGGAAAGTGAAATGAGAGGTAAGATTATGGCAAAAAATGCAATGTCTTATATTCATAGTAAGGATCCAAAGCCTTCGGCCTAATACAATGGGCCTTCACCCTTTCGCTTGTTATATGTCCTAAGAGCTAAAGAATTGCAAATTCAAATAAAAAAATGAAGAAGAAGAAGAAGAAGAAGAAGAAGAAGGTATACGCATAAGCACACAAAATGTATAAATATGGATACAACCTAATACAATGGGCCTTCACCTTTGGCACATCACATGTCCTAAGAGCCAAAGAATTACAACTTCAAAAAAATGTATATGCATAAGTGCACAAAAAGTATTATCATAGGTACACATGAGTGTTTCAGCCTTCTAAGCCTGACACTTATAAGTTCTAAATTTAGCCTTTGACACACCATTTAGTGCTTCTGACTTCTGGCCCTCGCCACACATTTAGTTCATCCTTTAACAACTCCTCTTTTCACTATAACAATTCATCCTCTATTTCCCCAATAAGATCCGTTCCACCTTGCTATATGATTTACCTTAAACCACATTGTTTGATTACCTAAAAATATTGTAAATCCCGAAACACTATCTTATTTCTACCAAGAAACCCAACCAAATTATCCTTCTTTCAGTAAACCTAAAATTACTTTTCATCATCCCAAAATCTCTACTTCTTTTGTGAATAAGCTAAGTTCTTCAAAAGATGACTTTGATTCTTTGCTTTCTTGGTCAACCCAAGCACTACCCACTCCTAATGCAGACTCTATTATGAGTACTTTTTATTGTTGCTTAATTAGTGTAGGTGAGGCAAAGGTATTTTATCCCTCAATACTATGAGCTGATATTACCTTATACTAATAGGCAAGCAAATAAGCCTCCATTAGGATGTATTACCTTGCACAATGATTCTTTAGAAGGAGGATTTAGGCTTTCTCTATAATGCTTCAATTTCTACGACTTCACATTTTTTTAAAAAAAAAATTTAATGTAGAAGGAAAAAAAATGAGGGATGTTTTTGTCAAATCTATCATGAGGAGAGTTGTGTATGTTCACTTAAGCCATGGTAGATTCAAGACAAGGTATGAAACAATAACAAAAGAAAAATAACATTGTAAGATAAAGCTTTTTACATACAAAACCATAATCCAAGGTTACAAATTGAACCAAACAGACTAAAACCAAAGTAAGAAATTCCAACTCAAAACTAAAGCATCGGAATCCCTACTCTCTAGTTCTAACTCAAGCTCCAAAAATATCAAGATCACTAGTGCCATAATTATTGAAAAATAATTTATTCATTACAACATTACCGAGTAAACACACCTAAACCTAAGTAAATAATATGCTCACCAAAGCACACAAAGATGTAAAATTATGCATAAATAACAATTTACATGCAATAACATCAAGGCATGCATAAATCCGATAATACACATGTACTAACATGTGATACCAACATTCATCTCAATACACAAGGGTACTGCCCATAATTTCTTCTGCCAAAATAATAACATACAATAGAAGTGCACATAATGTCTCATACCAACATAATAACATATAATAACAAAAATAACTCAAACTCGCTTCCGAGGTAGACTAGCAGTTGAAACCACACAACCACTTCATCGTGTGCATCTCAGACAATAGATAAAATTAAAGTTGAGAGGAACTACAATCTCATCTATGGCAAGAATGCTAATGCTACATAAATCATACTTACAAGACACTTATCAAGGAAATTATTGTGACAAACTACTCACTCACCAAATCTAGGTGTCCAATTCTTTACATACGTGTACCCCCTATAGGATTGGTGATTTTATTTATAAAGATAGAAATGACTCTTAGATCTAAAGGCCTGTAGCACTCTATGATAATCGATTTTCAAGATGCCTTCCTAACTCCAAGTATCAATCACTTAAATAATTAATATTTTATTCAAGAATACCACAATATTTACCAAGAAATATAAAGGTCCAAACCAAATAAGTACTCGAACAATTCTGACCATTGAGGGTCACAAACAACTAGTACGGTAAGGCTAAGGTTAGATATCAAGCCATAACCTCCACAACACAATATCTAGCCATACAAGACTAAGGGCAGGCATTCAACCATAACATCCACAACACAATATCTAGCCATATAAGGCTAAGGTTAGACATATTACCATAACCTCCATAACACATTCACATAAGATGAGTTATAACTCATCAACTACCATGTCTACTTAAAAAAAATTCCCAAGGATACAAATTCAAACATGGCATGAAGCCCCAAAACAAATCAAGAGTTAAATCAATAAAACCTTAACAAAGGTATAACCTAAGCTAAACCCAAGCCAAGTCTTTAACCCAAGTCAAAACAAATTGTTAAAACCAAGGGCATATCCTAAAACATCAAAACCAAAGGCACATAAGCCAACCAAATTAAAATAATACTCGAACGAGTAAACGCACTTAAATATAAAATTTCAAAAATACCTTAGAGCCCAAAGAATTACATTTTATTCCATTAAAGGCTAAATCAAATGTAACTAACTTAGAAGGCTAAAATAGGTTAAATGGAAACTTTTTCTTAAAAAAAAATAATATTCCCACAAAACACTATTTATGAACGATGGAAAATGTCATTTTATACCAACAAATTTAAAAATAAAAGGTAAAAAAATATTTTATTACCAAAAATTTACTATTTATGAGGGAAAATGGTCAAATGTCAAAGGTTGATGTCAACCTTTTACTCTAAAAGCCCACTAAAGACTAAAGCCGTTTTAGAGGTATTTTAGTCATTTTTATGTTTTACCAACCAATAACATAATTAGCACAATATTAAACCCTACTTATGATATTTAGGGTGTTATTAACCAATAAGACTCGGTAAAACTAAGAATACAAAGAAAAAAAATTAAGAATGTTATAAAGCCTTGAAATTTTTAATGAAAATTAAAAGTATTGATGATATATGTCACTCAACCTTTGTTTTGATGATATCAAACTTAATTATAAATTCGACTTATCTTGTTAAGTGTGCATGTATATCATAGCAAAAATTGAAGTATTTAATACTTACTTAAGTCAGTGAGTGTTATAAAGATCAAGTTTACTAGTCATATCTCAAGCAAAATCTAAAGATCAACAAGAAGAATAAAATAATACTATATCATCAAGGAATTTAATTTCATATGTGGAATACAAAAATCATAAAGGGACAAGAATGTGTGCTCAATAAATCAATACTAAAGCTTCTAAGAGTTTGTTATAGTTTTAAGGTTTATCAACATATGATATACATATTAAGGACATAAACTTTTAATTGATTTGATGTTTCTAATACTATTTAAAAATAATTTTGAAAGGTTTTAAAATGATTTAATGCATCAAATATGTTTATAATTATTTATCTAAACAAATAAATTCAAGACCAATCATTTCTTAACCCCTTTTCCATTTGAATTGACTTGAAAAATTCACTATAAACATATTTTGAAAGCTTAAGATGTCTAATTTATAGAAGCTTTGTAGCTCAAGTTAAAGTCTTTATTTTTGTAAAGTTGTGTAGTGTTGAAAACTATTCCACTGATCAACAAGTTCTTCAAACCATCAAATGGTTTTGTCATATAGATTGATTGGTTTATTTTCTAAACAAATATGTTTTAGCCTTGGATTCAACACATTAATTAGTTAATAAAACCCATCGACTGGTTTACTCTCTAGAAAATATGTTTTAACCTTAGCTTTAACACATTATCTAGTTAGTTGATCCGATTGATTGGTCTGTCAAATTGATCAAATTGTTCAAATACCCATCGACTGGATTGTGAAAAAATCAATTAGTTTGAGTATTTTTGAGATTTTCTACTGATGGAATTTGACAATTGGAGTGATTTTTACTCCCAGCGGCTACTTCCGAATTCTCTCATCTTTTAGCAATATAGATACGAGTTTTTAAACTTTAATAAATATTAACAAAGCTAGCACAGATATTCTAAAATTATTATATTTAAATCCTACAAAGAATCTAATAGAGTTTTGATTTTACACTTTCAAATCCAAATAAAAGTTCTCTTATGTTGAAAATTTTCTTCATATTTAGTTAGAGTATTCATAAACTTGTAATTATTATTTCTCTAACTAGAGAAATATCTTCACTAGTGATTACTCAATTTCTTATACTATCTAGTGAAGACGCTTATTGTATTCATTCAAACTCATTACCTCAAACATAAGTAATGAGTGGTGTGTTTTCTACCATTCTTGAGATAGGTTATTGAGATTGTAGTCTTATAAACTTAGAGAGTATTACTAAGAAAAATATAAATCATATCCAAGAGGATCATTGAGATTGTAGGCTTATAAACCAAGAAAGGTATGATTATCATCAAACATTCACTATAAATAAATATGAATTCAAATCCAAATGGAATTTTTTTTTTGTAGTGGGTGTAGAAAAAACTTTATATAATTTCTTGAACCACAATAAATCATGTATTTATTGTTTGTCATCACTTTACTTATTTCTCATAATTTGACATTATTGTTATAAAATAATATATTTACCCCTCAAAAGTGTCAATACGGAATTAAAAAAAAAAACACTCTAAACCTAAGTATTTATTAACATGGTAGATACCAAAGTTGATCTACAAATTACAAGGATTATTATGGTATGATCATATCACAAATACAACCCAAAAACATCAAAGATTAAATCTAACCTAAAGCCTCCAAACTCTATCTTAACTAAGAATCATATAAAAAATTCTCAAATTTAAACAAGTTATACATCAAATATTACCTATAACATTATATCTATAACATGCTATAATAAATTTGACAAAATAATCATAGGATAAAAAATCCTAAATCAACCTCAACTTAAATTAGATATAAACCATGCTTGGGATTATCAAAAGATAACATGATATATATCAAAGTTTATATATAAATTAAAAGGATTAACATTTTATCAACAATTTAATAAAAAACCAAGAGAATCAAAAAGTTCCAAATCAAAAATAATGGATAAAAGGCTAAACAACTTCAACCCACCAAAAATCATGCTAATATTAAAACTAAAGTATATAACACAAATCAATTCTATTTACTTAGGGTTTTTGGAGTTTAACTTTGACCCCAAGCTTTAACACTAAGAAAATACCAAAATACAACTCAGCAAAACCATATAAGAAATTAGAGAAATCTAGCTCATAAAACATAACAAAAGAGAAAGGATTATAGGAGAAAAGATAAAGGAACTTATCCTTAAAGTTTGAAGCAAAATAAAGCTACAAAAATGTTTGAATATGGCCATGAAGTCCAAAATATTTTAAGGGATAAAGGAGGGAAGAAATACTTGATGGTGGGTGGTGGAAGGAGAAGAAAAAATGATAAAGTTTTCTAAGTATAGAAAACGTATGTAGTAAGTTAAGGTATAATGGTATAAAGGTTATTTTGTGGCTAAAATATGATAAATCCCACTTTTCCACAATAAGGAAGGTAAAATAATAAATTATAATTAAAAATAGTGTCTCTCCTTGAGACAAACACAAAATAAGGAGCGGAGAAGAGGTAAGAAGAAAAAAAACTAACCTTGAGATATTATTGTAAAACTTTCTAACCAAGTGAACAAAAAAAAGTTGTATGCCACTACTAAGGGACACAAAATTTATGGGTAAAATTAGATGTTTTATTCCATAATAAATAATAAAGAATAGTTAGGATCAAGTCTCATATGTATAAAACTTGAGGAAGAAAAGTTGAATTTGGTGGCTTTTTACGATGTAAAGTATTTGAATTAATATAAAAATGATATTGAATTTTTTGGATCAAATTTAGCTCAACAACAACAACAACAACAACAATAATAATAATAATAAAAGATGATACCCAGAGTTTCTTGGAATTTAGATAAATAGAAAAACCTTAATGAGACGCAAAACATTGACATAAGGCCAATTGAGGCATAAATAGTTATTTTTAAATAGGTTAAAAGCCAAAAGTGGCTCGCATGTCTCACATAACACAAATTTGTAAGAAATGACAAAGAGTCCCGAACAGAATATTCTAAAAATATAACTAGGATTTCAAAACTCTAAAGACGTGATAAAATCACCAAAATAATAAAACTTAATCTTCACTAATAAAGATAATAAATGAATTAGGTTTGCCAAAATAATAAGGTATTGCATGTTCCTTATCCTATGTTTAGGGCCTTTTTGAATTTCTAGAAAGTTCCTTTGGCCTAGCTTCCTCCAAAAACTTGGAGGGAAATTTGCTATTTTACCTACAAATGTTGGGATATGTGAGTAAATTTGTCGTTCAAATTGTTCAAACACATTTTTTAGTTGAATGGCCAAGGAAAAGAGGTTAGACTCTACCAATCACGGGAAAGAGTCAATATGAAAAAATTTTCTTGAACCATGAACATCTCTTAAGATGTGGAAGGAGAGGCTTTGTGAAGGCTAAAAGGGGATTCAAATTTCTATCCTAAGGATAGTTGGACCTAGAGGAGTAGAAGGAAATTCTTGTTTTGGCTATCAGGAAACAATAGGATAGTACTAAATTTGAGAAAAAGGATAACTATGATTAAGGTTCGAATGGCAAATTGGTATCTAGCAAACAAAATAGTTTAGAATAACCTAATGTGTCATAGAAGAAAATATCATCACGTAGAAGGTACACATATTATCACAAACCATTTTGGTATTTTAGATTTTCTTCACATTGTTCACCCTTTTACACAACTCTAACAATTGATCCCTCCCTATATTTTATGCCACAATTCGAGAATTAAGAAGAAGATGCTACCTTTGGGATACATAATGGAAATATTTTTTCAAGAAGGAGATACCCTCTTTACATAGAGGGCTAAAGGATACAAAGATGAGGGGTTCCCTAACATTCACAACCCCTAAAGTGTTCCATCATCTAAGTCCCCCTTTTCTCCATCTCTTTCAACTTGGAGCAAGTAGAGCACTTAATCCCTTTTGCAAGACATGAGAGATATGGAAAATTTTATTGGGGGTATAAGTGAAAAGAAGAAAGCCACTGATGTCATAGGAAGATCCTCAACCATATAATGGATATCTTCAACCTCACTCCCTTCTTCCTCAACTTCCCTTTTGTCGCCGATGATTGTTGTCAACCCTTTAGGTATCACGTTTTTAGCTCTAAACCAACCACCCATGACCTCTACCACCCCAAGGGCCTTCCTTACATCTGTTATATATGTCCTATCATCCTTTACTCTAGTTTCATATACACCTACCACATTATGCACACTACAATTATCCTTTTTCAACTTTTTCTATGATATCCTCTCCTTCTGTGACCTCTTTTTTCCTTCCATCATGTTCTCATCCCCCAATATTTCATTATTTCTTAACATAAGCTCTCCCCTAAGTCCCATTATATATGTTGAACACTTGACCTTTTACACCTCTTCTCCCTAATCCCCTCTTTATATGTGACACTTCAATCTCTCTATCAAGCATCATCCTCTATAATTCCTCCTTCAGGTTTGTTGGCTCATCCCACCCCTCTCCTAGTTTCTCCTCACCCATTTTCCATTTTTTTACTTGCATCATCCACATTTTTTCTAACAAAAATTCACCTTCTACCTATTTTTATACACCAAAACATGACAAAGACCTTCAATGGTATCCATTTGACCACCTTGTGGAGTAAACAACCTTAGTAATGCATTGGTGTGAAGTTGGGGTAATTTTTTTTTCATATAGATGCAAAAAGGATAAATTCTTTTAGGACCAATGATCTAATATGGGTGACCATGTCATGAAGGTATGCATGCATCTTTCCTACGAGTAGTTATTCTAAGCATGTTTTCATCCATATTGATGATTTTATCTATGACTCACCCTTTTTAGAATCCTTTTCAAGAACTTTCCTTAGCCCTTAAGTTAAACCAAAAATTTACTTTGAAATAGATATAAATTGACAATATGATACAAACCAAAGATAAAATAATGGTAGAAGGTCAAGGAGATCTAGAGCCAACTATCAAACTTGTATAAAAGATAGTAATCAAAGATAAAATTAATGTAAAAAGAGTTGGAGACAACTTAAGGACAAGTTATTGTGATATTGAGTGAAATAGGAATTCTTAAGCAAGAATTTTACAAGGCTAAGATCGAGGCAATGAATACTTGAGAGGAGAAATACCAAATCATATACATTTCTCAAAACAACAAATGGGATCTATAAGTTAAATAGAGGGAGATTCAAGGCCTCAACTAGGTTTTACTTCAAGAAGACAAGACTACATCTCAAATCTAGAAGAAATATAAACTATTGAAGAGAGATACTGAGAGGGAACTCTAAGAGATGAAAGTTTAGAACAAAGAGATTCAAGCCCAACGTGACAAGTCAACTAAAGACTACAAGAAAGAAGATCATCTTTCTAAGCAAGCATCTAACTCAACAACTTTTGTGGAAGAGGAAAAGGCTTAAGAATATTGGGAAGAGAGCATAGAAGAGTATCATCAAATTGATCATTTTATGTACAAAGTTACTAAGGAGAAAAAAATGAGTTTGAATACAAATATGGTAAAGCTATGACACAATTCTCAATTTTAGCATAAACGTACAACATTTCCTTCACCATAAGAGATGTAGACAACATTGTGCTTAGCCCAGTGAACCTATCTTCTTCTAGTTCTAGTGTATAAGATGATGAGAATGAACTTTCCAAAGCCTATGAGGGTGGTGATTCAAAGTACTTGGACCACATTTTTTTTAAATTAGATATAATTGATTGGTTGAACTGGTCTACTATTGACTAGCCCCTAGCTAGAAAATTCTAGTATACAGCCTGTTTTGTAATCAAACTAGATAGAATTAGTAAAACTAACCAATTTTTAGTTAAATTCAGTAATTGAGGAACAAATAAAAACCATTGGTTTTAGACCACCCCCTCAAAAATTACACTATTGCACAACCACCATTATTGAAAACACACATATACCACCACCAACACCATTGTTGAAAATGTATCGTCCCACCACTATCAATAAAGTTGTATTATCACACCACCATAATTTCTAACACTCATCATTGCACTGCCACCACCATCAGACACACACATAAATCATGTTATTAGCCTCAAAATAATGTACACCTCCAACATCCAAAACCTCTAGACCACTGAAGAAGATAACAAAATAGATGAGAAACCAATTGAAGAAAAAAGAAGTTGAGAGAAGGGAGAGATTATATATGATATAGTCACAATATGGAAAATGAATAGAAGATAATTCAAAAGCTTTTGAGGTGTAAAGAAGAGAGTAAAATGTTGAATTAAATAGTCCCATTTGATAGCCTAAGGAAAACTCTATAACGTTGCTTTTGGGTGTGGGTAGGGTAAGGAGGGTGGGTTGGGAGTTAAGTAGTTGATGACATATCATTTAAGGAAATAAAGGATATTGAGGTGTTCTTTTAGGGTTTATTTTTATTACTTGAGCATGAGGTATGCCCTTTACTAGATTAAATAAAACAAATTGGCATTTATTTATAATATTATATTATATTATAAATTTTTTATATTATATGATTAAATAAAACAAATTGGCATTTATTTATAATATTATATTATATTATATTATTTTTTTAAAATATTACATTAAAAAATGATATTATATATTTATCATATTTGATAAATTAAAATAAACCACTAGTTTGACCAATTCAAACTACTGATTTGGCTAATAAATCATTGAACCAATGATAAGACCATTTATATTACCAGTTTAGTTTATAAATCTATTGCCTAGACATAGGAAATCAGAGATTATTTAATCTCTCTTTTTTTGTACATGTATAAAATTGACATATGTTATTGGCATATATATATTATACTCTACACTTCCTAACTTATCATACATTTTCTTTTCCCTAGTGATGTGTTGGGGCTACTCATTTCCCACTTCAATGCATGGGCATATCTAATATAATAATCTAATTTATCATTCCTATTTTTCTTATGGAATTCCATAGAGGCTTTATTTGTTCATCTCAATAATTTTATAAAATTTGACCCCATGTTTGCCAAATTCATCAATGTTTGCTTGCATATGATGTATGCCCAACATTAACCAAGTTGAAAACTTATATCAATTACATATATTTGGCAATATACAGATTTGGGTATTTGCACCTTTAGGAATCTTCCATCTAGGAGTCTACTAATGTACATGCTTAAATGTCCGCTAATGTACATATTTACGAAATTTCACCTTTGGGTGTCTACCATTATACATGTGGGAATTTGTAACTTTAGGCATCTGCCCTATAGGCTCCTCAAACTATAAAAATATGGACATCTATACCTTTAGGCATATGCCAATATACATATGTAAACAACTTCACATTTAGGTACTTGCCATCCAAAATTTCTAAGGATGTAAAAACATGAATCTCTTAAGGTTATGAGCTCAATCATCAGGCTTTCACTACGTGCTACTTTTGAGTGATCGATTCAAAAGAACATAAACCAATCCTTAGATATCACTATCTTAAAGGGATTTATGTGTTATTTAACCTCCTTGTGGCTCTATAGTTTTGTTCATATAGGGCATCAAAATTATTCATAATCCACCAGAGACCTATCATCTAAAGGGGGAATTGTGGGGTCCAACCTATTTTATTATTCATTATTAGGGCTCGACATTTTTCATGACCCTACCCTAAATACCTTTCATCTAAGGGGGACGTGGGTTTCAACCTCTTTTATTAATCATTCTTGGGTATCATCATTGTTTATAATCTTCGCTCAAAGACCTTTCGTTTAAGTGTTTAGTGGGGTTCGGACTCTTTTATCACTCTTTATTGGGTCTCAGGATAGTTCATAACCCTATTTTATTACTCATTATTGGGCCTCTATATTATTCATAACCCTCTCCCAAAGAACTTTTTCCTAAGGGGTAGTGAGGTTTATCCTCATTTATTATTCATTATAAGGTCTCATTATTGTTCATAACCCTCACATAAAGATATTTTGTCTAAGGAGGCCTTGGGGTTTAACATCTTTTATTATACTGTTGTAATTATTCATGCATTAAAGCTACATTTTGGGTGAGTCCAATAAGTTGGAGGGGAAGTGGTAACCTCTTTTGAGTACCTTACATTATTAACAAATTATACTTCATACCTTATTAATCATAAAGCTATAACGCAAATAAAAAATATATGTAACAACACATTCTTAGTCAAAGAGTGGAAATGAGTATATGTGAGAAAAATTAAATATAAAAACATATTCATATATCTAATATGCCTTTAGGAATAAAATTTCGTATGATGTTTTGCATTCTAATCCCTAGGGAATACTTACCGTAAAGATTAGACAATTTGAAGGATGATGGGCCTATTTGATCTATCACTGCATAGGGTCATTACTATTTTAGTCCTAGATTCATGTATGCCTCATGACCTTTGAACTCAACTTTCTTCAAGATGAGGTCCCTCTTTTGTACAGACTTTATCTTAACCCTCTTGTTGTAATAGTATGTTAACTTCTATTGATATATAGCAATCTTTACTGGGGCTCTATCACGTCTCTCCTCAAGTATGTCTATTTCTACTAAGAGGACTTTGGAGTTATCTATGTTATCATAACTGGTAACCCATTATGATGGTGCACTTATTTTGATAGGTATTATCACGTTGACACCAAAGGCTAGGTTAAATGGGCTCTCTCTAGGTATTTTCTTATGATTTGTGCAATACACACATAAGATGCCCATTAATTCTTCCACCCACCTTTACTTATCTCCATTTAAGTAATATTTTAGTGTGTTTGAAATATCTCTAATCTCCCCTTTAACTTGCCTATTATGTTATCTCAAAGGTAGGAGACATGGTTTGCAAGCTACATACTGTAACTGTATCTAAGGGTATATCAAGAGAATCTCAATACATACCTGATGATGTATGGCCGAAACAAAATGGGTGCTTATGCCCATGTTTTTGTTACATAGGTTGTTATCAAAATGTCTCTTATTGTTTGTAATTATAGCATAGGGGAATTCATATATGTTGGACATCAAGTTAGAAACAAAACTTATAATAGATTATAGGCCTTAGAAAATTAATTGGCCATCAGTCAATGATACTTAATTTACTTGCAAATGATATTTCACTAGAATAAATACGTGATCAACTTTTAGATGTCTTTTCTAAGGGTTCATGTTTAACCCACTTAGTGAAGTAATATGTTGCTATTAAAAAAAATCTTTTTTTTTATTTAGCACTTGCATATTCATGATTAGCGACGCAAACTAACAGATGTGTATGAAATACTAATGGCAAGAAATAAGTAAGATCATGACCAAACCTATATAAATCTGAATCACTAAAAGTACTATAGCAGACATAATGATGGAATGTCAACTATTTATACCTGAGTGCAAAGGTCTAAATATGTCTTCCCCTATATCATACAGGACTAAGGGCTTATGATTGGGATGAAATCAATACCATTCCTCCTTTACGTGGGTGTAAATTTGTAGCATGTTTCACACTCCTACTCTATCTTCTAGATATTGGCATACATTTTTTTTCCATAAATATTCCAATTATAGGGCCTTTGTTGTCATAGACTGAGCAAATTAGTGTAAGTCATAAAAGTCGAAGTGAAACTCTTCCAATGTTGTATTCTAAAGGCCCTTTTCATGTATTTTAACACTAACATACCTTGTGACTGCCTATATAAAGTTCCCTGAATGGATAAGTATTTGGTTGCTCTTCTCCCAAGGAAAAAATCTGGTAATTATCTATTTGAGAACTCTTCCTTTTGTAGATGTTCTTTAAAGATTTATGGATTCCTTTATCAATAGGTCATCTTTAAAAATCTCTCCAAACTCAATAGTATTAAGGAATTTCAGTAACCTTGTTGTCTAATGGTTCAAGTTGGATGGTATAGGGAAGATCTATCTATTTCACTAAAGCTACCTTTATCAAAGAGCCAGAACCCATACTATGGTTCTAATAAACATAGAATTTAAGCACCGTACTATAGACAAGTACTGAGCTATGATGGGCTGGACTTTATATTTTTCATTTTAATACTCCACTGCTAAAGTTGAATCACTACACAACCTCAATTTTTGTACTTATTATGCTAACACTAGTCTTAACCCTGCCATAACTGAAATATCCCAAAAGTCCTAATTTAAAAAATTATGCTAATTAAGGATTTATTAGAGAAATTAATTAAATAAACTATTTTGTTAAAATAAGAGGAAGTTAGTAGGAAAAAATAATAGGAAATTTATAAATAATTTAATTGCAGAAAATTAGGGTGTTCTACTAATTAAAATGGAATTTAGGAAAAATCTTTCAAAAATCCTAAACTAACCTAGAAAGGAAATTTAATTATTAATTTATTAAAATATTATTATTTTTAAATATCCCAAAATACCAAAATATTCTAAATAACCCAACCCACCTATTTTTCCTTTTTTCCTTTTTTTTTCCTTTTTCCTCTCCTTTTCCTTTTTCTTTCTTACCTCCTCTCCTTTCTCTTTTCTTTCTTCTTTTCTCCCCGACCTAGGCCATCCCAGCCACGGCCCAATTCCCCCTCCCTTCCTCATGTGCGGCCCAAGCCCACACCGCACATTTTCCCCCCAACCGGTCTGGTCCCCCTTTTCTTTCTTTCTTTTTCTTTCCCTAGGCTGTCAGTCCACCGCATGCCACATCCCCTCTTCTTCCCCAACTCCCTAACTCTCTCCCCATGCCCGACTACTCCACTTCTCGACACACGCATGTAGCCCCTGCACTGCCGCATACCAGGCCACCACCCCTACCCTCTTCCCTAACACTCCCTCTCTCTCCTCCACCCAATCCCATCCCCTCTCTCTCCTCACACATGACTCTCTCTCCTTCCCTTTTTCCCTTCCTGAGTAGCCAACGACCCCAACCTACCACCAACCCTTCCTCTTCCCCCTCTTTCCTTCCCCCCCCAATCTTAGCCTATAAATACCCCTCTACCCCCCCCCCTCATTCAGGCTTTTTCTCCCAGCTCAGATACTCTCATTTTCTGTTGTCGCCACCTCTTTCACTACCTGTTTCTCTACCGTCGTCCAACATCACCGCCTAAGCAACCTACCAAACTTCTCCCTACATCACCCTCCACCAAGAAACACCCACCACCACCCTCAATTTGCCCTGCACGAGCCACCTTGGCTGTGCAAAGTGCCCTTCTTGATCAGCCACACCTCCAGCCACCGCCACCCTTGCGCAGCCGTGCACCACCACTTGCATCACAACCACCACCCATTACACCTCCCAAAATCACCTGTGGACCTTCCTCCACCTTTCCCTACCCTCCATTTTCCCTTCCTCCCTCTCCTCCTCTATTCCTCCCTCTCCACCACCCTCGACCACCACAGTGTCGCCACCTTTGGATGCGCCACCACCCCCCATTCCAACCCTCTCAACTTGGGCAACCTCAAGCACCCTAACTTCCACCCTCATTCCCCCTCTCCTATTTCCAACACTCAACTTACTATAAAAGAATAATACTCAAACCTTAATATTATTACTACTTATTATTCGAATATTATTCTTAATGCTTTTATTATTATTATTATTATTATTACTACTACTACTACTACTACTACTACTACTACTACTATAGTTATTATTATTATTATTATTGCTATTACTATTATTGTAAAAATATTCGAACCCTTATATTATCATTATTTCAAATATTACTATTACTATTATTATTATTATTATTATTATTATTATTATTATTATTATTATTATTATTATCCTTAGTAATATTAGTATTTTGCTAGTATTACTATTATTATATTATTATTTTATCCCTAACCCTATTATAATCCTCAGCCCTAAAAATAATAGGGTTTCTATTACTATGAGTATTAGTATTACTATTCTTATTAATATCACTATTTTTACTATAACTAATGTTAGTACTATAATTAGAAGAAATAAAGCTGCTAGATTTAATAATATAAATATGGCTATAAATATTAACATAAACCTGTTTTGACTAGTAATAATATAGTAGGCTAACTTGAGGATAAAAACCCTACTTTTTACTTGTAAAGTTCCTTTAACAATAGTAACCCTAATCTTAGAATAATAAAAAAGGAAATAATAGTATTTTGGTAGAAGGGAAACTAATCCTTAGTTTTTTCCTCTTATAAGTGAAACTAGTCAAAATCCTAAGGAGGTGTAGCGGCGTGCTCTAAGACCAGTGACGTTTTAGGTAAGGATGTAGCTAAGGCCCTATGTATGCTATGTGTCATATATGCCATGTATCATGATATGTTATGTATCTTATGTTTATTATTGTAACTGTTGTATGTGTAGCGCAGCTTGGAGTTGAGGTGTACTCTTATGTTCTATTATGGCATGTGTATAATATGTTTGTGCTATGAATTGTGATGTGATGTGATGTGGACCTTTAGGGCATGCATGCTAGGATATCTAACGTGGTAATATAGGGTGGAAAGATGAAAAAGAAAGATGGAAAAGTAAGTTGACCAAAGGAAAGTAAGTGGACCAAGGAATGGGGCATTAACCTAAGTATCCCATGATCCATGAGTGGAAGAATAAAAGGAGGCTCTAAAAAATATAAAAGAGTGGGTGAACCTTGTAGGGGAGAATCTAGGATTTGCATGGGAGAATCTAGTGTTTGCATGGGAATTCTAGGGTTTTGCATAAAAACTTCAAGGGTTTGCATGAGCTGCATGGAGTTTGCATAGGGACAAATTTTACATGTGAGAATTTATATTGGGATGTACGTAAGGTAAGGGAAGAGATGTTCGGGTGATTTGAGGCTTTGGGTTAAAAATAGTATGTGGGTTAGTATAAGGGTGCACGAGAGACCTGGCTAGGATTTGGGAGGAAAACCCTACTTTGAGATGAGGGTGAATGGATTATCATGTGTGGGGCAAGCGTGGGTATCATGAGAAAGCAAGAGTGGAAGGTGAGAAATGGATGTGTGACATGTGGATAGGAGGATGCTAGGGTTTGGCGTGGCCGGCTAGGGTTTGGTGTGGCCACCTATGGTTTTGTGGTCACGCATGTATTTGTGGGAGTAAATTGAAATGATGAGGGTTGAATCTAAGGGATGTAATGTGTGGAGTATTAAACGGCCTCAGTTGTCGGAGGCAGAGAAGGGTGGGCCACATAGGCCCACATTAGGGTTTCTGGAGAAAACCCTAGGATAAGGTATTAAGTGAACTTGGAGGTATAGGGTGGTGGGCCTTGACCCACTCACTTAGGAGTTAGGCCTCCAGTATGAGCAAGTGGAATAAAGGGAGGTTGTTGGGGGCATGTTAGGAGGTGCGAAAGTCTCAAGATATAGGACAAACCCTCTTAGGAGGATAAGTGTAGATGGAGTTGGTCATGCATGTCTAGGGTGAAACTATTGAATAAGACATAGTAAAACACTAATCATTTAAAGTGGAAGATTATTGATTCGGGCCCAAACCGATCTACCGGCATATATTAGTGATCAAGTGTGTTATGCCCTATATGTGACTGATCCACCAGCTATAATAGTGGTCAGGTGCATTTTGTCTTGTACGTGACTGATCCACCGGCTATAATAGTGGGGGATCCCGAGTTTAATAGACTAAACCCTAATTTTGATAAGACATGTAGAAGAAACTAAGTACTTACAGTGGAACACCATGATAGTCGGGGCTAAATCAATCCATCAGCATAATAATGTCTAAGAGCATCTTGCCCTAGAGTCCGATCCATCGGCATATAATAGTGGCTAAGTGAGTTCTTCCCTACAAGTGACCGATCCACCAACTATAATAGTGGGGTTCATGTACTCGCATAGATTGATAAAGAGCATGGTGTGGAATGAGTATTGATCAAAGATTTAAAGAATCGGTTGATTCAAACTTTAGCTTGGCCTTTATTTCTCTATAATGATTGTATGTTGTTATGTGATCATACTTGTGTTACCTATTTTTATATGCTTGGTCCTAGCTGCATGGTCACCTTGCTCAATTGTAGTATACTGACCACCCTTTTTATGGGTACTGCTCATTCCCACGAGCAGAAGATCCCGCTGACTTTGTACAAGTTGGAGATACTATTTTTGATGCCTACGATGCTTACAAGGCATTGGGCGGTGCTGAGTGTTGAGCATGGACTTGGCCTGGGGATTCGAGAGTGTCGTGGCCGGATTTAATTTTCATGTTCTTTTATGTTGTACCAATTTTCTCAGACTTGATTTTTATGATGTTGAAATTTGAATTCCTTTCAATAAATTTTAATTATGAACTCAGATTTGTAAACTCGTTTCCGCATGCTTTGATTTCCATATTATGAACTTTCTAGTTCTGTTATGAATTTTTATTTTCGGTATTGACTCATGTTTGATAATACTCATTTTTAGCCTTAGCACTTGGTACTGAAGCGGTAGGAGTGAACTGGTCCGATACTATGTGTGGCGGTAATATCCCCAGAATTCATAGTTTGTGATTTCGCTTCCATTAATTATTTAATAAAATAAAAAATTTAAGTAGTAAATTTTGGGGGTGTTACAATAACTATATCATATTCAACTTTATTATTGGTTGTTATAAAATTAAATCTTACAACACACTTAATGGAGATCTCTTTAGGATCTATAAGGACAATGCATGTCTTGCTTCCTATTGAATTATCCATATGTCCATCACTAATGTCATCTTCACCTAATGTATTAACTTTGCTTCTTTCTCGCCCCACTTATGTTATTTTCCAAAATAACATTAAATAATAAAGTTGGCAAGGGTTTGGCCTTTTATTATTGTCCTAAGCTTATATTAAATGTCATATTTGCTTAACTCAACCACCTATTTAACCATACTTCCAATGTTTTATGGGTTACATAATATATCCTAGGGGGGCATGTTACTAAGTATAATGATTACATGTGAATAAAAATAAAGATTTAGGATTTTAGAAGCTACAAGTAAAGAATAAGGAAATTTTGTTCCGGTTTAAGGTATCTTTCTTCAAGGCCACTCAAGATCTTGGTTTCATAAAAACTAGGGTTTTGTTCTTTTTCAAGAGTACCTTCTTGGACTAAATCAACCAAAATATATAAATTAGTGGTTATTGGGTACGAATATAGCAAATCTCCTAGAGTTGGGCACACTAGGGTCATAATGTGGGTTAATTATTCTTTTAATTCCTTAAAGGCCCTATGTGATTTAGTTGTTCACTTGAAGTCATTCTTCCTTACTAAGATTGTGAAGAAATGGAGACTCCTATTAGTTCCTTAAAATAAGAATATGTGTAGCGATGCTAGCTTTCCTATTACCTTCTAAAGGTTTGCCTTGCTATTTGGTAGTTATATATCTAATATAAGGGTGATAATCAAATAAAGTTTACCTAAAACTTGATAGATTTCATCCGATGGATTTTTGATCAAATGTGGAAGAAAGGAAAAAATATCTACTAGGTTTGGGTATAGCTACGAGTAAGGAATCTTCAAATCTATGCCCATATACATTTATCTAATATGAAGTCCCTCCCCCCCATATTTAGATAACTTATCAATATATTTTCTTAAGTTAAAAGTGGAAGTATAATTAAACCCTAACAATCTAAGTATCTGATTCTAACATTAGGTAGTTTTTACCCAAAATCTAATGGGATTTACGTGATGGATGTGTAAAGGGAGACGGATATGCATATGGAATAGGAAAAAAATATTCTTCAGATTTGGATATGGGTATAGATGTTTTATCGATTTAGGGTAATGAGTGAAGGGTACCCAATATGTACCTAACTTGTTCCCATCCTTAATCTAGTATGGTCAATACCTTGGTAGGGGTAATATCAATCCCTTTTCTGGATACCATGAACCCAAAATAAAATTATTTTGTTGGATTCAATTTCATTTTATGTACTAAAAGGGTTTGAAACACTATGTCTAGGTTTGCTACATGCTTATCCCTTTGGGGACTTCTAGCTATCGTATTACAACATATACTTCCATGTTGTACCTAATTTTCCTAGAAAAGACCTTTCTGACAAATCTCTTGTATGTGGCCTCCAAATTCTTAAAGTAAAAGGGCATAACCAAATAGCAATGCAAACCTTCATTAATTATAAAGCTATTCTTTAGTTGATCTTTTTCTACTAGTGGAATATGATGATACCTAGAGAATGCATTTATAAATCTTAGACATTTGTGGCTTGATTTAATTTTATTAACCTATCAATTCTTGTAAGAGGATATTTCCTTCAAATATGCTCTATCCAAGTATGTAAAGCCGATGTACATCCTTCATTTACCATTTTCTATTTTAACTAGGATGGGGTTTACAATCCAATAAATGTATTTTACCTCCTTTATAAAGTTGGGGAAAATTACCATATTTACTTCCTATCTAATGATTTTGTTCTTTTATACACTCATAGCTCCCTTCTTCTGCTTCACTAGAGTAGATCCTAGTAGATTTTCTGCCTAATGTTCTATGATGTTATGTGGAATCCCATCCGAATCCAAAATGGACCAAGTGAACATAATCTATGATTTATCTCAAGAGATGTATTAGTTATACCCTTTGCTCCCTTTGTATGTGCTTGCTAAAATGCACCACTCATATCCTTTCTCCATAAAAGAACACTTATTTTGGTTCAGTAGTAGACTATAATTTGGGCTCTTCCACTTGGGTGCTTGGTGTGTGCTTGGTTCAACAATGTTTGGTAGGGTAATAATAACAATGGAGCACAAAATAATCATGCAAGTATACACATTCGATCCAAGTAATAAAGTGATAGGAGGATGTCAATCCTATAGGTACATGAAAAAAATATGCTTTACCAAATTCAAGTATTTTGTGAACCTAACTATGTGGCTAAATATCGGTAAGGTGATAATGAAAATATAAAGAAGTAAATAAGTGAAATGCCCCGAAAATTTCTAATTTTATAAATTATATTTAAATGAGGTTTAATTAGAAAAATTATTTAAATAAATTATTTTTAATAAAATAAAAGGATATTTAACTAGGGAAATTCAAGAAGAGATTTATAAGTATTTTAATTAGGAGGAATTTGGGTATTTAAACTAATTAAGGATTTTATTTGGAAATTAATTAAATAAATTATTTTATTTAAAATAAGAAGGAGAAAATAATTTCAAATTAACATTAATTTTATAAATAATTTAATTAGAGAAAATTAGGATGTTTTGCTAATTAAAAAGGAATTTATGGAAAATCTTTTAAAAGTCCTAATTTAGCCTAAAAAGGGATTTAAATAATATTATTTTATTTAAATATTATCATTTTTAAATATCCCAAATATTCTAATTAATTTAATTGAGCCAACCCACTATTTTTATTTTTCCCTTTTTCCTTTTCTTTTTCTTTTTCTTCTTCTTTTCTTTTTCTTTTCCTTCTTCTCCCCGAACTGGGCCAGCCCGGCGGCCCAGTCTTCCTCTTCTTCTTCCTTTGGCCTAGCCCGTGCCGCGCGCCCTCCTACCGCTGTCCCTCGCAGCACTGCGTTTTAAGCTCTTTCCTTCTCCAAACGCGTCGTCCCATTTAAGTCAGCCCCCCATCGCGCCGACCGGCCCGGTCTGTCTCCCTTCTTTTCTCTTCTTTTCCCGGCCGACCGGTCCAGCCACCTGCCTTTCTTCTTCCCTAGTCTTCGCACCAGCCCGACGCCACCGACCTGCAACAACGTTGCCGGCGCCTGGTTTTTCGCCGGTGATCTAGCCCGATTTGACCGGCCTTTTCCTCCCTTTCTCTTCCCCTCGTTTCGGCAGCCTCATAAACCCTATCAACTCTCCCTTTTGTCGCGTGATACTCTCTCTCTCTCCTGCGCAACCCCTTTCCCCCGTTTTGATTTCCGCCGGCCAAACCACGCCACCAGCGACCGGAACCCTACCTTCCTTATCTACTAGCCGACCCAAAGAACCCTATCCTCCCTTCTAAGGCTATAAATACCCTCGTAAGCAGCTCTGTATCGAGCTCTTAATCCCCCAACCCAGAATCCCGACCTTGCCACCGTTGCCACTTCAGACGCCTCGTTCTCCACCTACGGCCAACTTCGCCGCCCTTTCTGGCCACCCGTGTCATCCTTGCACCGCCCTCTATCTAACCAAATCTATCTCGACCTTCGATTCTTCCTGCACAAGCCGCCCCAGCTGTGCGAAGTTCTCTTCCCGATCAACCCTGTTTTCTGCCTCCGCCACCTCGGCACCGCCATTATCCACCTCCTCCGCCGCTAAGGCCGCTTCTTTCACCTACCAAAATGTTCTGCAGACCCTGCCCTACCTTCCCCTACCTTTAGTTTCCTTTTTCTCCCTCTCCTCCTCTCTCTTCCTTCTTCTCCTCCATTCGGCCACCACCGCTGCCGCCGTGCGCCGCCACCTTTGGCTGCGCCACCACCTCTATTCTGTCCCTCTCCTTCTGGGGAACTCAAAACAACCCAGCTCCCATTTTAATTCTTCCTATCTTATTCCCAACATGCAACTTTCCCCTCTTTCTTTCCTCTTTCCGGCCACCGCCGCCACCTCCGTGCGCCACCGCCGATGCCGCCTATCCCCATCAACATTTGGTTGAACCCTAGACCCTCTCAGCTTTTTTCCCTATTTTTATAACCCTTAAATTATTTTATTTCAATTATT
Organism: Tamarix austromongolica; assembly: GCA_039764185.1. Taxonomy (NCBI): domain Eukaryota; kingdom Viridiplantae; phylum Streptophyta; class Magnoliopsida; order Caryophyllales; family Tamaricaceae; genus Tamarix; species Tamarix austromongolica. The sequence continues at coordinate 83,464,436 of CM077818.1, read as the reverse complement.
TACATATAAATACTATTATTATTATTCTTAATATTTATATTTTAATATGCATTATTATTATTATTATTAGTATTAATATTTTATTATTATTTATGTTGAGGGATGAAGCCTAATATATTTTAATTCGATTTTATTATTATTCTTCTTATTATTTCTATATTTACTATTACTAATATTAAAATGTTATAAGTATAATAATTATTATTATTATTTTCTATTTCGAATTTCCATTATTATTATTCATTATTATTAATACAAATATTTTAACATTAGATTTTTTATTAATTTTACTATTATTATCATTATTATTATCATTATCATCATCATCATCATCATTATTATTATTATTATTATTATTATTATTATTATTATTATTATTATTATTATTATTATTATTATTATTATCATTATTATTATTTCTGAATTTGGTTATGTAATTTACAAATAATCTTTTTAGTATTATTTTGGTAAAGGGTCCGAATCCCTTATTTCACTTTATTTTTGATTAATGCCTTTTTATTATTATTTCTACTATTTTTATTATTCTTATTAATATTAATATTGATATTATTTTGGTATTTTTTATTATTATTATTTTATAAAAAAACTATTCTTATATTAAATTAGTGTTTAATATTATTTTGATAGGAGAGAGTCTAATTTTAGCTTTTCTCTCAAAATAGGTAAAACCAGTCAAAACCCTAAGGAGGCGTAGGAGTGTGCTCCAAGACCGGTGTCGTTTTAGGTAAGGAGTGCTAAGGCCTTTTATGTGCTTATGTGTATTATGTGTTTCGCATGTTATGTATCTAGTGTTTATTATTATTAAATATTTTATATGTGGTATGACATGGAGTTGAAGTATGTTTTTATATGGCATGTGTACTATATGTATGTGACAATATGTGTTGTGACCCTGTAAGACATGCATGTGAGGAAGTCGATGTGGTTTGTGTGAGAGGAAGGATGAAAAAGGAGGATGGGGAAAGAATTTGATTAAGGGAAGTGAGTTAACCTACTTTTATGGTTTTATAAGGAATAATCTAATGTATGATTTTATGTGTGGGAGAGCAGAATTTATGGTTTGTTTGGGAGAATCTAATTTAGGATGCTATTTGGGAGAAGGTAATTTATGATGTTATATGGGAGATTCGAATTTATGGTTTGTTTGGGAGAATTTAAATTAGGATGTTAATTGGGAGAAGGTAATTTATGAGGTTATATGGAATAATCACATTTATGGTTTGTTTAGGAGAACCTAATTTAGGATGTTATTTGGGAGACGGTAATTTATGATATTATATGGGAGAATTTAATTTATGATTGATTGGGAGAATTAAATTATGGTTTGTTTGGGAGAATTTAGTTTATGATGCTATTTGGGAGAATTTAATTTATGATATTATATGGGATAATTTAATTTATGATTGATTGGGAGAATTAAATTATGGCTTGTATGGGAGAATCTAATTTGTGGTTATGAAAGGGGAGAATCTAATTTGTGGTTATGAAAGGGGAGAATCTAATCAATTGTAGTATGAGGAAAAATTCTTGGGTTTTATATGATTTGAATCTTTGGGTTGGTATGGTTTGAATTTAGGGATTGGTAAGGATGAGTCTTTGGGTTGTGAGGATTGAATGCAAGGTTGGTACGGATGAATCTTTATGGTTTGAACTTAGGGTTTGGCATGGAAGAATCTTTATGGTTTGAATTGAGAGTTAGTATGGACAAATCTTTGGGTCTTTATATGGTTTGAATTTAGGGTTTTGTATGACGGAATCTAGGGTTTGCATGAAGAAGTTCGAAGGTTTGCATGGGGAGGTTAATGTCTGCATGGGTATTAAATTTAGGTGTGGAAAGTTGATTTGGGATGTAAGGAACGTAATGTAAGTGTTGTTTGGGCGTTTAAACACTTTGGGTGAAAGATAGTACGTAGAGCATTATCTGAGTACGTAGGAGACTGAGCTAGGGTTTGGAGTGGTAAATTATGGTTTGTGGTGGTTGATTAGGGTTTGGTGTGGCTGCTTAAGGTTTTTGTTGTATCATGTGTTTTTGATGATTAAGGTGTAATTATGGGAATGGGATCGATGATTTGTGATGTGTGGAGTGTTAAAACGATTTAGGTGATGTGAGGTGGAGTAAGAGGGGATGTTAAGGCCTAAATTAGGGTTTCGGAATAAAACCCTAGAGTGAGATGTGAAGTAGAATTGGAGGATAAGTGTAAAGGGAGCGATTCATGCATGTCTAGGGTTTGGTGGTAGCACATGTGTAATTGGTGAATAAAGTATGATGATGAATATGGAATTTATGATTTATGATTCGTGCATGTATATGGTGAAAGCTTCTGAATAAGATACTTAAAACATTAATTATCTAAAGAGGAAGATCGTTGAGACGGGACCAACCGATCCACCGGTTCGGAATAGTGGTTAGGGTTTTTACCCTATGTGCGACCGATCCACCGGTTATAATAGTGGTTAGGACATGATGTCCTATGCGTGACCGATCCACCGGTTATAATAGTGGGGGTTCCCGAGCTCAGCAGTCACAAACCAGAATGCTTAAAAGATACTAATTACTTACAGTGGAATACCATGCGAGCCGGAGCCAACCGATCCACCGGTTAGGAATAGTGGTTAGGACGCGTAGTCCTATGTGTCTCCGATCCACCGGCTATAATAGTGGTTAGGGTATGATACCCTATGTGCCTCCGATCCACCGGCTATAATAGTGGGGGCTTCCGTACTCGCATGGATTTGATAAAAAGGCATGGTGTGAATCGAATTCTGATAAGAGATCAATTAAATGATTAATCTGGACTACAATTGGGCCTTTATACTTTTATCTGGTTGATCATATGCATTTATGAGTATGCCCTTCTATGTTCTGCGTGATTTACGTGTTTGTGTGTTGGCCTTAGTGATCAAGTCACCTTACTCGGTACTGGACCCGTACTGATACTACCTTGGTTGATAGGTCCTGTGATGATCCACTGATGGTGGGGAGCAGACCTCTTGTGCAGGTTTAAGATCAGAGACTGTTTTGGGGTGGCAGGCCTGACTTGAGTGAGTAGGCAATCCAGAATTTGACCCATCGGGTTTTATCTTGTTTAAATGTATTTCTATTTGGAAGTTACAAGTGTTAATAAACGTTTATGCGTACTCTGATTTTGTTGTATGATCTTTCGAATTCTTTTATGAATTATTAATTTGAATTTAACGTAAATCTTTTCTTTAGCCTTAGCACTTGGTACTGGAACGGTCAGAGAGAACCGGTCTGGTACGAAGTGTGGCGGTAACATTCCCAGAATTCACAGGTTTTGAGTGTTTCTATCTTAATTGCTTCCGTTTTAAAAAAAAATTAGTGAATTTTGGGGTGTTACAATAAGTGCTTAGGAAGTTACTAATATCAACGCAAGATAGATGGGGGGAGTCAGAAGATAGAGTTGTTAGAAGGGAATTGTTAACACCAAGTGTGTGTACCCTATAACAATTCATAACATGTTAGGCTCAATGGATATTAATCCTTTTTAACTCATTGTGTTCTACTCAGTGGTGAAACAAACTCTCAAGTCGTCTCCATCATAGTGCATGGGCTAAGGCAATGATACACAATGAGTTTTTGAGGATTAATGATAAGGTTTCTTTACCTTTTGATGCCAAAACTATCACCATTTTTCATCATAAGTTATGTACACTATAATAATTAATAAAAAAAATTTGGATGAGTGCCTAATGTGTCCAACATTCAACACTTCAACAAATGAAGCTCAACAAAATGAAATATCATTTAACCCAACATAAGTATAATGTCAATGATTACAACAACAAAGGTTCCCAATCTTTCCTTTCACTAAAAATTTAGCCAATGCTAAATTTCTTCTAGCCTAACAGAAAATAAGAAGAGAAAGAAGGGAAGGGGCTAGGTAGATCACAATAGTCTAACCCCTCTCTAGCCTAATCACTCCTTTTTATGCCCTCAGTTTAGCCCTTATGGGACTCTTCTTCTTCTTCATTTCTCTACTACTCTTCCATTGGTATTTTTCTCCCTCTCTTGATTGATGAATGATGATGTGTGATGTGTAATTCCTCATGCCTGATATCTTCAATAAGTATTTATAATATGAAAAACATGCAGGTAGGATAAGTGTCCTCTGGTGCTATAATGGATAGCTGTACCCAGCGTCAGGCGATTGTACCCTATGTTAGGTGATAGTACCCTGCATTGGTCCCCTGGTAAATGCTGCCAACTTTAGGGGATTTAGACGATCTTCTTTTGTTAGCATGTAGGCCTTTGATGGTGACCTAGGTAATGGCACTTATAGTCTTAGTAGAGTGAGGATATGCTTTGATAAGTTATGTTGGCGCCATTCCTACGCATGCCTTAAAATTAACTTAGTAAAATCATTAATCCTATGATGTGTTATAAAAGTGGAAAGTGTTGTCAGTTCATAGGGTATAAGAGCTCTTTTTAGGTTAATCTCAAGTGAGTCATGCAAGATTTCAAAGGGTGAAAAAATTGTTAAGAAACGTACCCTATGACTCCCTCATGTAGTAAAAATCATATATATAATGATACTCATAAGGTCCTTTAATCAACTCAGATCCACTCATATTAGTTCCATATCATCCAAGGGTATATGATCTTCAAGCCTTCCTCATATCTTCATAGCGTAACATTCCATAGCCTAGGATTAACATCCTTTGACTTCACTACATGAGTCCAATTAGGAAAACGTATCAAAAGGCTAACTATGAAAAGCACTTGCTTTAAGTTTTTTAGGGGTTGGCTGACCTAAAATTATGTTGTATTTTGAAAAGGGAATCTACTATGTTGAAGGTAGAGCACATTGTGTTGTTAGCCTTCATCCCTCCTAATGTTATTGGAAAGTTAACCTATCCATTTAGAAGGAGAGTGACCCCTTTGAAACTTATTAAGGATGTAGAATATGTTTTGAGACATTCATCCATAAGACCCATCTACCTAAAGGATTTTGTTAAGGAGGATGTTTACCAATCTACTAGTATCTATATAATACATTTAAAATAGTGCAGTGAGCAAGTTTAACCTAAATAACCAAGGGGTCATTATGTAGGGTGATAATTTTCCCTTCATATTTTCCACTAAAGTGAACAACCCAAGACATTTCCTTCCTTCTCTTTGAAGAACTTATAAAGGCTACTTCTCAAGCTCCCTTTTAGGCTTGTTTCTCCCATTCTCCATGTTTTCTCATTCTCCTAATATGGCATTTATTAAGTGATGTGGTTATTTTTTAGGGGAAGGTTGCAATGTGATAGATTTATGTTGTTTGATGCACTTTCTTCCTTTGAGCATGACCTCCTTATAAAGTTAACGATACAAATGACCTCTTCTAACAAGGCCTTATAGTATGTATTCTAGGTTTTTGTACTCTTTTGTGGTATGGTTGATATCATCATGATATATGTAGTATATATTGGGGTCTCTATACTTCAAGCCTATTAGGGAGGGCTTAATGAATTATTGTATTCCATTTTATAAGTTATATATCTCTACCATATTGACAGCAAGAGGTGTGTCCTTATCATACCTTCGTAAGGGATTATCCCTTCTAAAAGATTGTTCAATTACACTTTTAGTTGTTACCCTTTTCCCTTCTTCTTAGCATTGACTTAAGAGGAAAATTCTTGTTTTGACATATATTTTGTTACTCCTTTCATCATGTTAATTTTCTTATGGTCTCCACATATATATTTTCTCGCATTCTCTACCTCAATCATCTATTAAACTTCCTTCCTCAATTTAGCATATGTATTATGATTCACTAAATATAAAGCTTGTATCAATTCTTAATATTCTAACTCTCAAAGGAAGAAAGCTATAGTAATTCCATTATCTTGATTATCTATCTCCCTTTCTTCTTTATCAAAATGAGAAAGGAAATTCTAAAGATTTTCACTATGTTTCAAAAGAATCCCATCAAGCTAGCAGAATCCTTTCAACATATTTTACACATTGAATTGTCTAAAAATTCTTTGGTCAGCTGTTTGAAAGAGTTTATGGTCACTTCATAAATCTTATTAAACCACTTCAGGCTCAATCCTTTAAACATTGATAGGAAGGGCTTACACATGGTTTTCATTATTGCTTTGGCTAACATCATGACACTTCTAAAAGTGTTCAAGAGATCTTTTAGGTATGAAAAACCATCAAATGTCCCGAATTATAGAATCTATGGTATAATTTGAGAGGGTGTTTTTTTGATAATTTTATCTGAAAAGGGTATAATATAATGAAACTTTAGATATTCTCCATTGGAGCTATATCCCTCCAAGGCTCTAATCATCCTTCAGTCAATGAGTTTTTATGTGACATCTTTTATGCCATCATAACACCTCTTTCCCTTGGTTTCCCTATCTCAAGCTTCCTTTTCACCCCTCTTTCTATGATCATCACCTAGTCCATCAAGCCTATATCAACTTTGACCTTGGTTGTAGTCTCTAACATTACAATATTTTCCTTCTCTCCATTCCACATACCTCGTTCCAAAATTTTTAAATAATGCTTCTACGTTATTATGATTACCTCTTATTGAAAAACTAACTAGAATATTTCTCTCACTTCGAGCTTCCTCACAGTTTGGAACTTCATTTTGTGTTTTATTATTACCATGTCCATCAACCTAATGATTAATAGTCCATCACATCGAGACAACGACCATAAATATATTTCTAAAAAATTCCTAGAAAGAAGCTCTTAATTCTTCATTATTTGCTTGCAATTGAGTCAGATTCACCAGCTGCTCCATTTTTCCTTTAGTATATGGATTGCTCCTAATAGGGGATTGGTGCATGTTTTTTCATTTGATCCCCATATACGACACCAATATGAGGAAGAAAAAATGTGGACCAAGGAAAACAAGAGTTTTTCTATTTATGGAGACAAAATGAGAGATGAGAGTGTGGTGAAAATTATGGATCTTCTTCCCTTATTTAGGAGGGGTATTATATTTATGGTAGGTATAGGAAGGGAGAAAGCTAGTGGAAAAGGCCCTCTAAGTCCTTATGATTGGTAACCAAATAAGGGGCTTAGTAGACAACTAAGTAGTTGGATTCAAACCCATAAGAATACCCATCACACACCAAACTTGGGATTGAGAATAAAGAAATCAATTCCCAATCATTTGTTTCTATTTTATTCTCACCATTCTCATTCTTGTTTACCAAACTACCTATAAGTAAATCACAAATGTATCATCCCAGAAAGTATGATATCTAGTATTTACTACTAGCTAACTTTACAACCATTTAATTTCAATCAGTATATCATCTACTTGATAGCAAAGTGCTTTAGGTATTCAATTGAAAAAAGAAAGGATTGAAGATCAATTCATTGTTTAATTAATGATAGTTTTCATAATAATATGAATGTCATTTTAAGTAAATAGTCACATACATGGCACATATCTTCTGGCCCCACCTTGATCTAAGCATTGTGTGCACTAATTGATACTCGATTACCATTGCATGGTTTGATTATTTTATTTTTAATTGTTTGCAAGTAAATATGGAGGTAGGGTATTCTCATGTTCATTTTTTCTCAATATAAATATAATTGTTCCAATTTTCTAGCTTGAATTAGATACTCAATTTGTCAACTTTTGTTTTGCATAAATTCTACATTTATAGATCTAGCAATTGGACAAGTCAGATCACTATCGACTAGAGTCACATGATGATTGAATTATTTCTATTACAAATAGACTTGGGTCATATTGCCAGATCATGTTTGATTTAGATTTATCATTATTTAAGTTGAATTGAATTTCAAACAATCATTAGATCATATCAAGTCTATGCAAATTTATAATTTCTTGAGTCATATCATATACCAGTTAGATATCAAGTAGAGTTAGGTAAGTATAATACCCCAAAATCTATCTAATCTTAATCTTAAGTAATTAAGAGCCCAAATTCTAATATTTATCCCAAGTAATGTATATGTTCACCTAACCTTAATCTTGGATGATTAATATTTTAGTCTTATCCTAATTCCTTAATCATAATTTTAAAATTAATCATAATCGCAATATCCCACACTTATTTATTTATTTTTCCTTTTTTCCTTCTCCCCTTTATTTCTCCTTTTTTCCTTTTCTTTTCCCACCAATTTTCCTTCTTCTTCTTCAATCTTATGTGTGTTTTCTTCCCTGTCCCAACCATGTCCCCTTTCTTAGCTTCCACCCCTACAGCCTACCTTCCTAAATTCATCACCACGATCACCCCTCAATCAATCCATAGAGTATATCCTATTGCAAATTTTCCCCGATCATGCCTTCTTTTTCATTTGTGTGTGTGCCCCCTCTAACATTCATCCTCATGCACACCATCATGCATATATATATATATATAACCCTTCAAAAATCTCTGCCTCATTTAATGCTCAACTAACTCCCTCCATCCCTCCTTTTATGTCGAGCACCATAGATTTGAACACCCTTTTATTCTCATTCATTCCTACCTTGTCTATCAACACCATTCCTCACCAACACACCACTAACCACCACTAACCACCAAGCACCATTGTTTTTCCATGGGAACTAACCACCATTACCTCCCTATCATTCCCCCTCATCATCGCTCAACCATCACCACCCTATGCCATTCCTTGTCCTCTCCATTGTCCTTCTTTGTTTCATTTTTCTTTGAGGCATGCGGCCATGTACCCCTTGCATGCCCCAAATGTGCCTCTCTTTCATGGCTTCATGTACAACCTATTCATGCCTTTTCTTCTCTCCCGTACATTTTGTGAACAACCATGCTCACCCCTTACCCATGTGTGTCTCGCCCTCTTTACCCACACATGCTCTACATGTATGCTTGTGCCCCTTCAACATTTCCCTTGTCACAATTGTGCCTCCCTTATAGCATTTATGATATCTTGTGACATAAGATAGAAAAGTAATAAAAATGTGAAATTATGCATTGGTGTATATTGTTGGTTGGCACGATTATAGATACGTGGTATCTATATATAATTGGGGTTATGTATTTCATGATGACATGTGTGTGTGTGTGTATTAGGTTTTAATCTATTAATATTGGGACTGATAAGATCATTGTAAAACTATGAGTATTTTGAATATCGTAAGGGCATTATAGTTATTTGATGATAATATGAAAGATAATCATAGCATCATAAAATTTGAGGGTGCTATAAATTATTTCATAATTAATGTGATCAAATGATAGTTTAGTAAGACACAAGTTACCTAATACGAGATTTTGAGTCTTTCAGTAAGAGAATGACATTTTGGTCAATAAAGGTTGAATATGGATTTTGGTCTTTTAAAAGGGGGAATAGAATTTAAATATGCTAAGTATGATATGCAAAATAATCGGAATAATGATGAGTATCATAAGTACAATAAAATGAGAATTTATGCTCACCCTATGAATTTTGGATTTCTTAGAAGAATTATGGACCTTTTTCTTGGGAAATGCTCTAATAATGACGTAGTTGTGTTTTATATATTTTTAATTATGTGTTGTGCATATGAACATGATTTTTTATTAATGATCTTGAAATAATAAACTATGAATAAACATTAAAAACTAAAAGTGAAAGATCACATGAGTCAGGTTTAAGTATTGTGTGTCTGTTACACTAGACGATACTAATGGCTTATGAGCATTATACACTGAGAGTGCATTAGTCCTTCCATTGATTCAATAATAGTGAGGCCCTAATCTCAAAATGAATGAGAATATTATTATGAGAAGTACTAAAGGATAAGACATTAATCATTTAAAGTGGAAGATTACATAAGACAAGACTGAGGTGTTGTGTCTGTTTTACCATATAATAATAGTGGATCAGTTGTATTTTTCTCTGATAGGTGCTCCAGACCATTCCATCAGTTTAAGAATAGTAGTCAGAAGCATGTCGCCTTGGTATATATTGGTTTTTTTTTTCATTGGACGATAAAAGTGGCTTAAGTGTGTTTCTGCCTTGAGAGGTCCATTAGTCTCTTCCACATAATTAAAATAGTAGGGTCCCTAAACTTAATGGAAATAAAAGTATGAATCTTGTTTGCATCTAATAATGAGCTCTAAAATCAATATTTACCTTACATTGCTTTATTGTAAGATGTATGTATGCCTATTCTCTAATGTGAACTCGTGTAACCTTACTTCAGTTGTATTGTCACCTTACTTAGTATATAACATATTGATCATCCTCTTTATAGTATTATCATTCCCACGAGTAAATGACCCAGATATTTTTATGCATGTTGATGAGATTATTTGAATGATTTTGTTGTATACTGTGTTTTATTTATGGATGAGTGATTCTAATGTATCGGAGTCGGGCATAAAGCCATGTTTTCCTATTATCGTTTTTGGTCTAGATACCTTTTAGGACTTATAGATATCAATATATCTCTTTTATATATTTTTAATATTGTACTCAAAGTTAATCTCTTAACTCTTATCTAATGTTTATGGTGGAAATTCTCGTATTCTCTATTAGCAGGCTTTAAGTCATAACTATTTATCTTGTATTCTATGTAAGGATGGTAGGGTAAGTCAAAATTAAGTCAAGTACGATAGTAACACTAAAAAAAAATCAGAAGTAGATTTTTTGGTGTTATAGTTGGTTTCTTACACATAGTGTCTCATGTTTTATTAAGTCAATTTTTGAGCTATTCAAGCTATTCCCATCAATTATCTTAAATTGGGTAAAAAAAATTCAACTTTATTTGTTTGAATATTAGAAATTCTAAGTAATTTATTTTATAAATATAATTATTATAACTAAAATTATATTAATTAAATAATTGGGGAGGATAATTTAGTTTTTATTATTATTAGTGATAAGTTGATAATTATTATATAATAGCTTGGTGCTTATCATATAATATAGTAGTGATTATTTAGATTATAATTTATTTTAAGGAAGTAATCACCTATTTTATTCTAGTAATTATTTTGTTATAGAGTAGTTATTATTCTGACATAAAGTAGTGACGAAGTACTTATGGTGATGGTTTATAATTAGCATTATATTTATTCTATCATAGAAAATAGTGGTGATTATTGTTCTCAAACTTGATGATTATCCTATCATTGAGTAATGATTATTCAAATAAAAGTTAGATAATTATTTTATCATATAGTGGTGATTATGTACTTATTATTCATATTTTATTTATTTATTATGTTATATGACATAGTGATAATTATAATATAAGAGATTGGTGAATGTCCTATAATGGTAATTATCCTACCATATGATGATTATCGTGCCTAAATTAGTGAGTATCTTGTCACATATTTGTGATTATCATATAAACGTTTGGTGATTATGTTGTCATAGAATGATAATTAGGTACTTATATGACGACGGTTCATTACTAACTAGATGATCAAATAACAAAGTGATGATTATTTTCTCCAACTTAGTGATTATATTATCAAAAAGTGCTCATTATCAAATAACACTTTGGCGGTTATCTTAGAGCAATGATTATTCTTTTATATTTAGCTAAAAATTTTCAAGTAAAACACATTCAATAAACAAAATAAAAAAGAATATAAAATTACATATAAACAATAACTTAATTTAAAAGTTAGAAGAATAAAAACTCTTCCTTTTATTCCCACATGGTTAATGGTCAAACATTATTTTATTCCCACATGGTTAATGGTCAAACATTAGACTACAAAATTAAATATAAAGCATAAGTAAAGAATTTAAAGTGATTGTTCTTCATCAACACATTTACTTAAATGGACAGTGTGTAATATAGAGTCTCCTATAAAGAGAATTTATGGCCGCCTATATCACACCTCATATTTCTAAAATTCTAATTAAGATTTATTAAGAATTTTTTATTTGATTTAACTTGCTTAATATTCAATTTATTTTAGAAATATATCATTTTATTATTTTAAATTTATGTTGAAATTTTTATCTTAAAAAAATTAGATTGACGATCAATCAAACCCACTAGGAGACTAACCACCTAAAATCCAAAGAGCCCATTACAGTTTAGGGACCAATGGTAGACTAGATAAACAAATCATTTGACCAAAACAGTAACATAACAAACTATTATATTATCTTTAATTTATTTGGCTCCAAATTAATTGGTAAATTGATTATTTTATATACATTTTTATATATAATATATGTTTGGTTTTCTCACAATTTTTCATAATTTATGTAATATTTATTATATTTAATGTATATTAAATCGATCTCTCCTTCAATAACATTTATTGAAATTCAAGAAAACTATTTTTGGGAATTATAAATTTAAATCCTATTATTCTAATCTCACTGTATATTATTTTTCATTTTATTTGAATTTTGAGAATTTACCATGCCTATAGTTAACCCATTGATTATCTTAAAAGTTACTTTTCTTAACTATTCCTCTCTTCTCTTCTCTTTCTTTTTCTATGTCCAACTAGATTATGTAAGAGATAGACCTTATGTTCCCTCTTGTCCCTTTTTTTCACTTCCATGTGTGTTTTTATTATGCAAAGTCGTCCATACTCCAATTTAGCTTTAATTAGTTAACGTGTAGCACTGAAATATGTCTAAAGTCAAACAAGAAACCTCACCCTTTCTCTTCTCTTTCTTTTGTAGATAATGATAACATTTTTGGAGAATATTTTTTCTTAGCATTTTATGCCATAAGACTCCTTAACTTCATTTCTTCTCATTTATCAAAAAATCAACTAAGTTTGGAGCATCTTTTTCTCTCTTTTCCTTTGTGTTATTAAGGAACTTATAACTCCTCTTCACCATCTCCTTGTTTTCACAACTCTTCACTTCTCTTAATCTATTATCTATCCTTTCTATATTTTTCTTACGTATTAAAAAGTTATACTTAGGGAAAAAGTTGAAGAAATTCCTTGATTTCTCCTCTTTTCTTTGTTATTCTTCGGGGAGATTGAATATCTCACTTCATTAAACTCTTACTTAACTTTTCTTATATATTTAACTTGATAAAAAAAATACTAAGTCTTATATTTTTCTATAAATGGTGTTCAAAGGCTCAAATAGGCCAAACTAAGTGTTCTTATATATATAGATACTTGGTTTTCAAGGAGTTGAGGTAAATCGTTACTTCCCTTAAATATAATGCTATCATATATATATATATATATATATATATATATATATATATATATATATATATATATATATATATATAAGAAGCATGATTAGAGTTTTATTTGTGTTAGAGAATTTTTTAATATTTTCTTATATTTTCATAAAATATGTTTATAACATGCTAACTTATGATTTCGTTTATGTTTTTGAGTCATGAAAATATATAAGTGAGCATTTTAGATTATGTATATTAGTTTGTGTATGCAGGCATCTTAATATAGGATGTTAATGCACAAAGTAGATGCATATGTCTTGTATGTGTGCCTCAGCCAAAAGCACCTCTATTCTTATTGAGCCACTTTCTTGATATTTTGAGCATGCCATTGAATTCCTTGTATGTTTTGCCTTAAAATGTTATATTACATGCTAGCTAGCTTTTTAGCTTTTATAACTTAAGTTTTGCTAATTTGAAAATTTTGTCTTAATAAGGTAGCTTTGAGACTTTACATGTATAGTAAAAATTTTCCATATTTGAGCTCATATTTGTGTTTCTCATATTTTAGTTGATAATTATTAATTTTATGAAATTTTTCTATGCATAAAATATAGGACTTTGGATTTGAAATATAAATTTTAAGGTCAAAATAGTCTTATTTTACAATGACTCTAGAAAAACTGTAATAATGATATGAAATCCGAGTGCTTTTTAAACCTTATTATGTTCCCATTATCTAGTAATGTATACTTCAAGTCTTTTGTTTTACCTCATTATTTTCATATCATTATAACATTATTATCTTTAACTTATTTACTACTTATTACTACTTTATAAGTAGGTCCCACATTTTTCAACTAAATACCCAAAAAAATCGTTATGTTCATTATTTTTATTACAACAATATCCTTTACTAATTAACTCCACCAACCCAACCTACATGTCTAAAATTGTTATTATACAGCAATTTATTTCATTTTAGATAAGTTACCAAACACTAATATTATTTTGTTCATATACAAATAATTTGTATCTACTTAACATTGTACCATATTATTACTTCTCATCACATTTAAATTATATACTAATTAAGCTACCCAAATAGTAGTTCAGTAATGTTTAAGTGTTTAAAAGGTATTTTGATAATAATACTAATAAGGGCATTTTGATCTTATTGATATAAAATATGTAAAATAAAAATGCGAGCTTTTATATTTACCTTGTGGGTTTTATTGACATTTAGTCAATTTTTGGTTTTTTTTTCTTTGACCTTTGATCATTGATTATTGGATAGTTGACTTTTGATGACTTCAAATATAATTGGATGAAATTTTGTGATTAATGGTTATGACTTCATGCCTTTTATATAGCCTTAATGGCTTGATTAACTGAATGATCTATAGTTCAATAATGACTATTTCATGGTATTAGTCAAATGACAAACTGGATAAATATAAAATTTTGTATCTTATATGTTAAGTGTTAGATTAAATAATAATAAACTTAATGATAAATGAGGTTTATAGTGGGTTAATATTAGCTTATTGTTCATTAGCTACAAAGGATTAGTCAGTTTCGGTCGTTTATATATATATATATATATATATTATCATATTGATTTGTCTTTGAGATTCACCTTTGGACATACTTATGATATATAAGGGATGTATACTTAAGGGAATTGGTTATTAGTAGTGGTTGACTTTGTTTCCCCAATGGTTGGCTTCAATCAGAATTTATGTCCTTTATTGATTACTTGGGTAGCTTCTAATGGTATCAAGAGACCATGGGGTGATAATATAGGTCATTGCTGAAAGATATAATGAAATGAATATATGCGATTAACTTTAATGGAATATAGTAATTGGTTTCATTCTAAGTATGGATTATGGTCTTAACCTTAGTCTCTTACCTCATATTTCTATTATCTTGTAATTGTATTGCATGCTTATTAATTCATTTTCGTACTCTTTGTTTCCGTATTTCATGACCACATGCTTTTTATTTATTATATGTATCTATGTACCATGCTTAGGATGGTTTAAACTTGTTCAATACAACTCGTATTGATATTGAGTCTGTTGTGATGATCCCAACTTTGTTGAAATGCGTAGATATTTTTATGCATGGTTTTGAGATCCCTAACACTGATGATGGTTATGATAGTCAAGCTTCCAATATTTGCTAATAGTGATATATGGTGGGAGTTGACTAAGTATTTAGGATAACTGGTGTAGAGCTTTTTATTTTTGTATTCTTATTGGTTATTAAAACTCTTAGTTGTATTTTCCTTATATTTAAGTAATGTATTTTGAGGGTAGATCATTTGGTTTGATACTCCTAATGGTTTTATATTATCATATTTTATTCTAAAGGTCTCTTTAGTTAATTGTTGATGTTCAAGTTTTTTTTTCAGAGCATTTAATACACACAAAGTAGTGGTAATTGAGCTTGTATTAGATGAGGTTGTAAGATCTACCAATATTTTAATCTAGCTTCCATGGATAAAGTATTTTAAACAAAATTTTCTTACTATGAAAATTGGGGGTGTTACTACCTAAACTTAAAAAAAAAAATCCAACCTCCTTTAAACAAATTCATGCGTTATGGATACGAAAACACAAAGTATGTTGCATATGCTAATGTAAATAGTAGTTTTAAAAATATGGTATAATTTCCGTCCATTTGATATCCCCTTTCTTCTCTTTAAACCTATGCCCTAAAAATATACATTCAATTAGTCTCTCTCTCACACAAAGAAGAAGAAGTATAAAATGGTTAAAGAGATTACAGTAACAATTCATGGCTTAGTAAAAAGTCATTGTCATTGGCATCTAATGCATTGGTTGGTTGACATTGGTCAAAAAGATGAAGTTTTAGGTGATGAGGTCCAATCAAAGTGTGATATATTAACTCTAAAGTGCCCGACTAAGTATGGTATTCTAAGTAATTAGGATGATATAAAAAAACATTTGACATCACACATTTTACATTAACCTATGTGTGGCTCCTGAGGAGCACCCAATTCTTCTAACAAAGGTACCTCTTAACCTAAAGGATGATATGGACAAGATGACCCTAATTATGTTTGAGACATTCAATCCCTTAACAATGTATGTATCTAATTAGACTATCCTTTTTCTGTATGCTAGTAGTACTAGTAAACTTTCCCTTCTTTTTTAGACAACTTTGGTATATTAGTTACCCTATTAGTATGTCTTAGACAACTTTGGTCTATTAGTCACCCGATTAGTTTGTTCTTACAATCAAATTTAGAGTAAATGAGAAGGATTTATGAAATCTTTTTTTTTTTTTTGCCCTTCCCACTCATGCTAGATGACGGAGCTTTACAGTTTATTTTGGTAAAAAAAATCTTCGGAGAAATACTATATTTATATATAAATAATATTCTTATGCCAAAAGATATGAATTATTGTTTTAGAGAGTGAGCATTTATTTATAGAATATTTTGTATCATATTATGGAATGATGTGTATTTTATTAATAGACTTTGTATTTTGGATATGGAGAACATGTAGTACAATATTGTGAAATGTGTATTGTAGTTCTGACATCCAAAATTTTATGTATTAATTTTCAAGTTTTATTAAATTTATTTATGTGCCAAGAATAAAAATCTTCTTTTTAAAAAAAAAATGAGTCTTTAATTAGCACTTAATGTCTGATCTTTGGACTAATGTAACTTTCATTTAGGCTTATGATTATGTGGGGGGAGATAAATTAAAATTTCCTTAATCTTCCTATATCTTTTCATTATCCTGCTCACATTAGTCATAGGATCATGTGTATCAAATATTCTTTTTAAAATGTTTATTTGTTTCGTATCTCATAGTTATTAGGAATATCTTCCTGATATTATGAATTATTATTCCCTTATTTAGTAGTTTTCGTAGCTTATAAAATGGGGGTGTGTGCGTATGTATATAAATATTGTCATACTCAAACCTGCGGAATCATCTAGCTTTCCAAGTATATTATACGTAATATACCAAAATTTGTTTGTTCATTATATGCAGACCAATATATATATATGCATATGAATGCACGCAATCCTACGGAGTCAACTAATGTGCATATACATATGCATGCAGACAAAACTTTCGGACTCTCCAAAACCGTGCAATGTCTCATACACGTCTACAACTTTTTTTATCTTTTACTCAATTATAATTAATCTTTATTTATTGCTACTTAATTTTGATTTTACCATAAACGTTAAGTATTTGGTTACTTAGGATATTCTTTCCTAAAGACTAGTATTTTTTTTTTTAAGGATCGGAATGGAGGATAGAAATCCAAGTCGCAAGGGAATCATAAGGGCTCGACATAGAGCCTGGGAGTGATAACATCTATTCTACCAAAGAACATATCAAAACTGACAACCGAAAGGGGAGATGAATACATAAGCAAATAAAAGGAATGACTCAGACCCCAATGAGCCATTTTGTCCACCACGAGCTACTTTCTCTAAAGGCATGAGTAACATGACAAATAGAGAAACTCTCTATTAGACTCCGACAATCCTGTAAAATGGGTAGCTAGGGGTGAAATGCAAGTCTCCACCACTGAACTAATGAAAAACAGTCAAAGAATCGCTTGAGATACACACACATGGAATGCCTCTTTCTCTAGGTTGAGAAATACCAAAATAAATAGTCCAGATCTTTGCCGCCAAAATGCTTATGTACCCAACATTCGCTAAGAAGTCAAAAAGCCAATTCCCATACTGATCATGTGCAACTCCATCTGATGCAATCATACTCGGATACCAATTACACTACCATCAACATTTACCTTCACAAAATGAGGCCGGGGTGGTGTCCAACGAACACTAGTAATTTGCTTACGCCGAGCTGGGGGATGCGAGGGACTAAAGTCGTTGCCATGCTTCATACTCATCCTTAGCCATCCTCTTAATAACTATTGCTAAACTAGCCACTAGAAAATGTTTCTGGAAAAAGATGTGCTAATCCCTTACCTGCCAAAGCTTCCAAATACATAAAGGAAAAATTGTAGCCCAAGGGGGATGACTAAGTTGACGAACCTTACCTTTAGCATGATTAGACACAAGCCAATCATACAAGTCCTTAAAGAAACTTATGGAGGCTTGGTCGAGAAGAACATGAGACCAAAACTCTCAAATAAACGTATAGTCACGGTGCATGTGTAGAAGGTTTTCATCCTCCTCATAATAGTCACACCTAGCATCTTCGACAATATGTCTATGCTTGCGCTTAACATTTGTAAGAAGAGCATCATGAAATGCAAGCTAACCAAAAGTTCTAACTCTTTGTTGCACCTTTAATTTCCATACACATCTCCATTATAAATCACTTCAATGACCAACATCAAAGAGTAAGCTGACGTGACTAAAATTTTTCCATCACTTGAAAGACCCCAAATTGAGGCATCATGATCAGTTATACTCCTAGAAATAAACAAAATCACCATTTTCACAATAATCCTTGTTGGTCATAGATTTTGTAGTAGAAACCAATTCCAATCGCCTTATGAAAGGATAAAATCAGCAACTAAACTCTCCAAATTAATGTTGTGCACAATCGGAGGAGGGAAAAAAATCAATGGCCTATCAATGAACCACCATTCCATTCAAAACTTACCATACACCCATTATGAATAACCCATTTAACTCCCTAAAAAGGTATGTCAACATAGTTTAGAATTTGTCTCCATATAGGAGAACAAAATGAGGGGATGACGATCATGAAGAATGGAAGCTAAATTCCTCATATATTTTTCAGAGAGAATTTTTTCCCAAAGAATATCAAAGCCTTGCAAGATCTCCCATGCTAGCTTGACAAAAGTGGCCTGATTCATCTTCAAGGCCTCCTTGAGGCCAAGTCCACCCCTTTCTTTTGCTAGACAAGCCATATCCCAACAAAGAAGGTGAGGTCTTTGATTATTTCTTGATCTGTCCCAGACAAAGCTACGATTAAGCCTATTTAGAATACCAATCACTGTAGAAGGAAGGATATATGTTTGCATCATATAAGAAAGAATAGAAGATAGGACTGAGTGAATGAGAGTGTATTGTCTTGCCAAAGAGAAGCAGTGAGGTCTTCAGTAGAAAATTTTTTTCTGAACCCTCTTTATAACCCTTGAGAAAAGTTCTCTAGTGATATGCCCATTGCAAATCTCCACCCCAAGATATCTCCCTAGAGAAGAAGTCATAGGAGTAGCTGTATTACCTGCAATACATCTTACAACCTGACTGGAAACATTAGCCAAAAAAGTAATCGTGGATATATCCAAGTTGACTCTAAGACCTGAAGCCATACTAAAATTTTCTAGAAGCTTCATAACATTATGAATTTGCTTCATGGACACTTGAGAAAATAACAATAAATCATCGGCATGAAAGGTCAATCTTGAGATTAGACCAAAATAATTTAGAGTATTTTGAATAAACGCCCATGAAAGGACATCATACGCCTTCTCAAGGTCAATCTTGAGATTCATAAAACACTTTTTCCCCTCCTTGTAGAAAGCATTACTTCCTGGGCATTAATAATATTGTTACGATTATGGCAACCTGGAAGGAAAATAATTTGGTTGGGACCAAGAACATGCTCCAAAATAGGCTTAAGGTGTTGGATAATGGCCTTGGTCACGATCTTATACATCACATTGCAAAGACCAAAAGGTTGAAATTGGCTCAAAGAATTTGGATGCTCAATCTTGGGGATAAGACACAATAAAGTTTCATTAATAGTCGAGGGAAAGGTTCTAGTATGGAATGTTGACGATCGACTATGGAGACTATCTATCACTCTTGCCTGATTCACATTCATTAACATGATCTACGTTATTGAACTTCGGTATTTCAATCGGAACAGAGTACTGAAAAGAGAAATAAGATATGCATGCAAATTAGTCTACTTTCTGTTTCTCCACAAGGTTTGATATGGAGTTTTAAACCAAGCAAAGTATGGCGTTCCGATCACTGCTAGCATAGCAGTTGAGAGAAGAAAAACAAATGTCATTTATTGCTAAAAAAATCGTAGAACATACTAAGTTCTCCCACCCCCATCCTTCCCTCCTCTCCTCAAGAATCTAGAAAATAAAGAGAATTGCTACGACTTCGTAACATGACATTTATAAATCATCTTCTGGTTTCTTCAGCTGGCGGCGTAATAATGAGGCTCAGAGAGGGGGACAACCTTAGAGTCAAGCAAATCGGGATGAACAAACCCAAAATTCCTCAGAACCTGATTGTCCGCAAAATTCAAAGCCTTCCTCATCCCTTCCCAACACGACCCTTTCTCGTACTGGCTGCCATGATTCCCCGTGCACGGCTGACAACCAGTAAAATGCGTGACAAACGGCCGCTTCCACCAGCCACCTCCCATTCCATATTCCACCGCACCGCGGCCTTTCAACTCCTTGTCCCACAGCTCCCCGTAGTGTTCGCTCACCTTCTCCGCGTGCCTCCGCCGCAGACTTCCCCTCCAAGCGTTCCTCTCAATCTCCGCGTACCTCTTCGTAACATTAACGTACCGATCCACTATCCCCGTCCAGTAACCGTGTAATGGGTACTCGCTCTCGATATACGTCCTGTCGGCCCATTTTTCCTGGGTCAAGAGTAGATAAATGATGCCCGACTGATCATCGGACTGTGGGAATGTCTTATCCTTGAAAGTCGATGATTGGATCTTACCCCACTTGTCGTAATCCGGCCTCTGCGGACCCATCTTAGCCCACTCAGCTAAGAATTCCATGGACCACTGACAGTTCCTTATGATAAAAACCCCAGCATTAGCACCGACCCAACTCTTGTCCCCGTATATCAAATGGGGCCAACCATGGATAACTAGATTGTGGGCCTTATACCTCTCTAATGGTACCTTAAAATCCATGTCCGTAAACGCAGCATCCGAATCGATCCAAAAGATCCACTCGGCTTCAGGATGGGCCAACATAGCCGATTTAATTGTCTGTATCTTGCTCCAACATCCGGTCATTTCAGGGTGTAGGACCGCGTTGTTGTAGAAGATATCGTAGCCGTGAATACGACAGTAATCAACCTTATTCTTGAAGAATCCAAGCAGCAGGTGGCCGCCATCTGGGTGAGGACAAGCGGACGGCTGCGATCCGGTGACGACCAAGATTCGCTGGTTCAATCCGACGGTGAAAGTTGGGTGATGGTATTTGAGCCATTGGGCTCGTTTTCGATCCCAGTCGTTGATTGGTTTCTCGATTGAGAAACTGATGGTCGGATCGTCGTAGAAAGTCGGCTCCCTTGGGTCGCACCGTAGGGGCGCGGATGGTGAGTTGGATTTGCACCAGCGGGAGTTGATGACGTCGGATGGGGTTGGTGGGGTTCGGTCTTTTAGGGGGAATGACGTCGTTGGGTTTTGTGACGAGCGGGAATTAATGGAGGCGAGTAGAGACCAGAAGGTGAGGAAGGAGAGGACGATTCCGACGAGGGACCGGATGCAGTTTGTGATAGGCGAAGGTAGCCGGCGGCCGGCCATGGCGAATTATCTGGCCGGAGAAGTATAAAGGGGTTTTGAGTAATAAGTAGTGGAGAGACTGATTGAGGAACGGAATTGCATCGTTTTGGGGTCTATTTATGTAGAGAAAAAAAGATTGACGTATGCGGGAGAAAATTAAGTTGGGGGGGGGGGGGGGGGGGGGAGGGAATTAATGTCTGTATGAATGAATGCTTCCAGAAAATGCTATGGATCTAAATTTAGAAGAGTTCTTGGATAATATTAGAGTTCAAACATATCTACTACTCAAACAGTGGAAAAACAACGGTCAGGTTACCTCATCAATTAGCAGGGAAACTACGAAATTAAGGACGTCGCCCCGCCTGTGCTAGTGTTGAGCCGATCCTTAAATTTTGTAGGTTGTAGTCGTTTATTTAATTAAATAAATTAAGGTTGAACCTATCTTAAATTTGTTTAATGAATAAATTGAATTTAAATATATTTTTTTTATTTGAACTCATTTATTATAAAAGATTACAAATTTAAATTATTTATTATAAAAATTTATGAGTTGGGTGGATTTATTTAATTTTCAAACGAGTAAAATATAAATGTTATTTTTAAACTTATTTATTAATCAAACTCAAATCCATCTCAGCTCAAATTAGTTAAATAAATTCGTTTATAATTTTAGCTATTTTCTCCGTGTGTTAGCACCCGGCAGCAAAACTATCAAATTATAAACTTATTGTGTAACGTGCTACTTTAGAACTATATAAAAACGAAATAATACTATACTGCCTTCCATGGAACAATTTGGTGTATGATATGTCCTTGTGTGTGATGTTGCTTTATGCTTGAAATCGACGCCTCTTCCACTCAATTTTCCCAATCACATAAGAACTCTAATTAGGCTCGTTATTATTTTATTTTATTTTATTTTTCCTTTAAGTTGGGTGTAGGAGGGAATTTGGCCGCAACTGATAGTAGGGTGTTGTTAATATGAGTTTGAGTGTGGTTATAATATCAATAATTATTAGCTTTTAACTAATGTCGTTTTGTCGGGCCATAGCTACAATCTTCCCCTGTTCATTGCTTGAGGTCGGAAAAAAAAATGGACTAGATTAGGGATGCAATATGTTGAATAACTAAAAAATTTCTATAATGAAACCCAAGACCGAACCAAGACCATAAGAAATTGGTCTTGGAACTGACCAAAAGTATCATCGCACTCCTCATTATCATCACTATCTAACCCATCATCAAACCTCTTAATAATCAAAATTAAACTTTTTGGATGTCTCTTATGGTTGTACAATCAGACTTAGGTAGAGGGAAGAATTTATGCTTTCAACAATAAGAGTCTGTTTGTTTTGTTGAAAGTAAGAAGGAAATAAAAGAAAATGAGGTAGAAAATAATTTTCATCTATTTGGTTGATAAGAAAATATTGAGTAAAGAAAATAAAAAAGAAAAGAGTTAAAAAAATACAATATACTGATTTCCTCACAAAAAGTATAGGAAAAGGAAAGAAAGGTCGGGGGGAAATTGCTTTGACCATCAGACCCAACTTCCTGCTTTATTCTTCTTCTTCTTCGAGCTATCTTCTTCACTCATCGTTCTTCTTCGAGCTTTCATCTTCTTCAATCGTCCTTCTTCTTCTTACTTCTATCCATCTCATGGCTCCTCCACAATTTTGGTAGAAGCTTCCCGTAGGTGGTTCATCAAGTGCAAACTCCATGCTTCCTGGCAACTCATCGTTGGCTTAGTCTTCTCAATCTGCTGCTCTATCATTTTGAACTGCACAGGTACGTCTTAAGTTAATTAGCAGCAATTGCATTTTTAGGGAGCTTTGATTCAACAACTGTTGGTAGAAAAATCAAAAGGAGGAACTAACTCCGTCTCGAATATGCTTTGACTAACAACAACGTAGTATCCCATTCTCCATTAATTAATAATAGCAATGAACTAGCACTCAACTTACTTTGTATGAAGTCAGGGTTTTCTTCTGTTCCCAAAAATATGCCAAAGAATTCGAATGCCGCATGCCTTGCAATGTCCCATGCTGTCCATTCCTTGATAAGTATATATATTTGTACATTGATAGCACCTGCTAAATGCCCTTGCATTGCATGTCCCCCAGCCAAAAAACAACAAATAACTTTATTTTACAAAGCTATTTTTCTTTTGCAGTCACGAGGCCTCCTTCACATCCACACTTCTTACTTGAGGATATGTAGAGAAACAAATTTGAAACATTACCTTTCTATTTCTGATTGATAATGAATAACAAAAGCAACGCAGATTCGATTTTCCTTCAAGTCATTTGAGCTAGACATGGGTTGGGCTCCTTGCTTGAGTTATAGAATCAAATGTAAGTTTACATAATCATATATTACTGAAGGAAGGGAGGGGGAATATTAATATATAATATGGGGAATGATGGAAAGTTCTATGTATATCTACTCTTTTCTGAAGCAAAACTTCACGCTTGATTTTCCATTCTTCTTCAGCTGATCTCTCCAATCAAAACGGAAGAAAAAAATGTTAGGACGATGGGAAGGAATGTATATATCATCAATGATAGTATCCTTATCCATGCTTTAGATCTAAGCCCACAATATATTAGCTAGTTTGTTATTAAAAAGCTGAAGTACCTGGTGATTTTGTAGTCTTTGTGGCTGCATTTTGGATTATCAGACCCATAGAAGCAAAATGCCAAGGTCTTCTGCTTGAAGTCCTTGCAGTTGGCTTTATGGGCTAGGAGCACACAATACTGTGGTCTGATTTGGAAGAAGAATGACTTAAAGATGATGAAGATGACGACGTCAACAATGAATGGAATTTATGATGTAAAGAAGATGAAGTTAATGGTGGATGATGGATGTTTTGTGATTAAATAAGCTAGTGTTGACATATGTAAAGAAGAAGTTAGGATACAGAGGGACATCCATGGGAAAAGGAAGGGGGAGGTTGGGTTTTTTTTTTAAAAAAAAAGGAAGAAGAAGAAGAAGAAAGAAGCAGAAACTCCCTCTAATTAATTAAAACTTTAAAGGGGAGGAGGGGCTATTTGAGAGACAAATTAAATGTAACACCCCCAAATTTACTGCTGAAAAAATTTGTTTAATAAAAAAGGTTTAACGGAAGTGAAAAGATAAAACCGTAAACTTAGGGGCATTACTGCCACACTGAGTACCAGATCGGTTCAGCCCTACCGTTCCAGTACTAAGTGCTAAGGCTAAACAAGGTTAACATCCAATACAAATCATTAATAAAACACAAGTCAATAGTAAAACACAAGTCATACAGAAATCAAAGTGCGCTTTAAGATTACAATCCAAAGAGTACGTAACTAGAGTTTTTCAAAACATAAAGGATTGTTCGACACCACATAACTAAAATAAAATAATACATGGTCTAATAAAGATATAGAGTCCAGCCGAGTCGCTCTCGATCCCCAAGTCAGGTCTAGGCTCAACGCTCAGCCCCACCCGATGCCTCGTAAGTGTCGTAGGCATCGAAGACATCATCCCCTACTAGCACAAACTCAGACGGGTCTTCTGCTTGTGGGAATGAGCAGCACCCATGAAACGGGTGATTAGTACACTGCGTACTGAGTAAGGTAACAGATGCGCTAAGGCCAACATACAAAACACACAACACAGTATACATGGCATAATTACATGAGCAACATGTAGTAAAATAGATGATAAAGGCCAGCTACAGTCCAGATAGACTTATTCTTTAGATCTCTGGTAAATATAGATTTGATTCACATCATAGTCTTTATCAATCCAGGTGAGTGCGGGAACCCCACTATTATAGCCGGTGGACCAGTCATGCAGGGCAAAATTCTCCTGGCCACTATTATTCGTCGGTGGACCGGTCTGGCCCCGACTCACATAGTGTTTCACTATAATTACTTCGTGTCTTTCCCGTGTCTTATCACAATTATATTTGGTTTGTTGAGAACGAAAACCACCACTATTATAGCCTGTGGATCGGTCATGCTGGGCAAAATATACCTAGCCACTATTATTCGCCAGTGGACCGGTCTGGACTCGGCTTAACAATCTTTCTCTTTAAATGGATAGTATCTTATTCAATAAGCAATTCACCCTTGACATGCATGTCACCAACATTCTACCTCTATCCTCTCCAGGGGGCCCGTCCCATATCTTGAGACTCATGCGCCCATTATCACGCCTCGACATCCATTCCCTCTTAAACTTACACAAAATGAAAAACCCCAACTCCTAAGGGTGTGGGTTAAGGCCCAACACCTCATAACATCAAACTCCACCTACTATCACCCTCTAAGGTTTTCCCTTGAAAACCCTACTTGGACCTATGTGGCCCAACTTTCTCCCACTTACACTATCATTACTTCATTCCTCGCCCCGCACCTTGTCTCAATTAGATCACATCCCAAAACATATCACTTTACCTCTCGACTTCATATGTGACCGGAAAAACCCTAGTTGGCCACCTCAAAATCTAGTACCTTTCTTCTCCCACAAGTAACCCCTCTCTTTTCACCCAAAATCTCTTCTCTCCCATGGAACCCATACTCACCCCTTATATAATAAATTCCCACTCTTAACCCGTACTTCACTCTCCCTTAATCATTTTTACTTCCACATTTTTCAGATTACTGCTTCCTCCCAAAACCCTAATCGGGTCCCTTACATACCCTTACACCAACCTACGTACTATTTTTCATCCCAAGTCTCCACTCACTCCACAACTCTCCCCTTAACTTATTTACACCCCAAATCAACTTTTCTCAAGTAAAGATCACCCCCATGCAAGTTTTATCCATCCCATACAAACACCCAAAGTCCCCATGCAAATTTTAGGATTCCCATGCATGGTTCCCATCTTTCATTCATTTTGGTCATTTCTTCCTCTTTAATTTCCTCTCATGGATCATGAGGTATTTTGGTCAACCTTATATCCCCCTTAGTGAACTCACTTCCCATTTTCTTTCTTTTTGTCTTTTCATTCTCATATCATAATATTGATTGTCCTAGCATGCATGTCCTAGAGGGCCATATCATATCACGCCATGATCACCATATATACATATCATACTCATGTCATAAGAAACACATACAAACATACCTCAACTCCAGGTTGCGCTATACATAAGACAAGTTAATTACAATCATACGATACATGATATGGCATGATATATATAGCATCCAAGGCATACAAGTCACACAACACACATGAGCCTTAGCTATATCCTTACCTAAAACGACATCGGGCTTGGAGCACGCTCCTACGCCTCCTTAGAGTTTTGGCTCGATTCACCTATAAGAGGGAAAATACTAAGGATTAGTTTCCCTTCTACCAAAAGTACCATTACTCCTTATTTTAGTCTAAGATTTGGGTTATTATTATTAAAGGGAGCATTATACGTGAAAACTAGAGTTTTTATCTTCAAGATAGCCTACTAATATTACTAGTCAAAATATGTTTATTTTAATATTTATTGCTATACTTATATTATTAACCTAATAGCTTTATTCTTATAATAATAGCTCTAATACTAATTGTAGCAAAATAGTGATAATAATAATAATAATAATAATAATAATAATAATAATAATAACAACAACAATAATAATAATAATAATAAAAATTAATAGTAGTAGTAGTAGTAGTAGTAGTAGTAGTAGTAGTAGTAGTAGTAGTAGTGTAGTAGTGTAGTAGTAGTAGTGTAGTAGTAGTAGTAGTAGTAGTAGTAGTAGTAGTAGTAAAATAGTGCTAATGCTTATAGTGATAGAAACCCTAGCATTTTTAAGGCTAAGGCTAATAATAGTGTTAGGGTTAAAATAATAATATAAAAATAGTGATACCAATAAAGTACTAATATTCCTAATGATAATAGTTATATTTGAATAATAATCATGTAAGGGTTCAAATGCTTTTGTCACAATAATAGTAAAATAATAACAATAATAATAGTAATAACTACTAATGATACCATAGTAATAATGTTAGTGGTAAAGGCATTAAGAATAATATTAACAATATTCTAATATTAAATAGTAAAATATTAAGGCTTAAGTATTCTTCTTCTTTAACGACAAAATGATAATATGCCAACTTTGGTTTAAATAACATTAATAATAATAAAAGTAGTAATAATAATAATAATGATAAAAATGTTAAGTATAATAACAATAACAATAACAATAACAATGATAATAGTAACCGAAATGATAATAATAATATAAGGGTCCAAATATTTATATTAATAAATAAAAGTGATAATGGATAAAGTTAGTATTAACAATATTAGCAAGGAAATAATGATAATGATAATGGTAATAATAATAGTAATAATAACAACAATAATAATAATAATAAAGTTGGGTTAAGTAGTAATAATAATAATAATGGCATTAATAAAAATAATAATAATAATAATAATTAAGAATAATACTAATAGTAATGATAATAAAAATGGTAATAGTAATATAAGGGTTCCAACGTTTACCATAATAGTAAAGATAATGATAATAGGCCATAACTAGAGTTAGTAATAATAGTAGGAATAATAGTGAGGTTAGTAATATTAATAATAATAGTAAACGAGGAAAAGTCCTAATCATAATAATACTAAAGTTGGAGGCCATTATTAATGACAATATTATTATTGGTTAGGAAAATCATAAATTTAGGTTAAGTAATAATAATAATAATAATAATAATAATAATAATAATAATAATAATAATAATAGAGATAACTATATTAATACTAAAGTTTTTAATAATAATAATAATTATAATAGTATTAGTAGTAATAATAATAATAATAATAATAATAATAATAATAATAATAATAATAATAATAATAATAATAATAAGGATAACCCTTTTAATGCTAAAGTTGTAGCCTTTTAAATAGTATACCCTAGTTATAAATATTTCTGAAATTAGGTTAGGTAATAAGAGTGATGCATAATAATATTATTAATAATGGTAATAATAATAATAATAATAATAATAATAACAATGATAATACAACACTAATAATAATAAGAATAATAATAATAGTAATATTAAGGATAATACTATTAATAATACTAAAAATTATTAACACTTATAGAAAATAGTTTAGGAGCTGGGAAAGTTGGAGTACCACCTAAGGTTGGTGGTGGAACCGGCAGCGGCGCATGGCGGCGACGGCGGCGCCGGTGGAGGAGGAGGAGAGGTGGAAGATGGATATGTAGGCTAAAGGAGATGAAGTGGAGGGGTGTTTGAGGTGGAGAAAGGTGCAGCAGGAGGAGAGGGGTGGAATGGAGGTGGTGTTGCAGCCGAGAGTGGCGGCGCACGGCAGTTGGTGCGGTGGCCGAAGGTGGTGGAAGATGGAGAAAGTAGAAGGAGGGGGAGGTAGGGGGAGATGAAGGTAAAGGAATGTAGGGGAAGTTCCCCTGGATGTTTTGGAGGGTGGAGGAGGTGCTGGTTGTGGCGGGATTGGCGGCGAAAGACGGCGCGAGGGGCGGCGGAAGGCCGGAGTGGGCTGATCAGGTTGGCAACTTTGCACGGCTGGGGCGGCTAGTGCAGGGTAAGATAGGGGATAATGGTGGCTTGGTTTTGTAGAGGGAGGTGAGAGGAAGGTTTCGGTGGGCAGCGTTTGTTGCGGCGGTTGCTGACGGCGACGGAATAAGGAGGTGATACTGCGGAGGCGAGCGGTTAGAGTTTCTGGGTTGCGAAAGGGAGCTCGACTCAGGCTGCTAATGGGGGTATTTATAGGCTAATTGAGGGGAACACGATGAAGGGGAAGAAGACAAGCGGGGCAGGTGTGGCAGGACCACCGGCCGGCGGTGGCAAGCGGTGCAGTCCTGGCATAGCAGGTTAGGTCGGGTCGGGAGAAAAAAGGAAAGGAGATGGGCACGCGGGGAGGGGAGAGATGGGGTTGGTCGGGGTCGAAAAAGGGAAGAAAACGACGAGGAGAGTAGGGGGATGATTGGGCGTTAGGTTGGTGGCTGCCAGCAAAAATTGAGGTTGTAGGTCGGGGCTGGGGGAAGAAGAAGAGGAAGGGTGGACCGGCGGTCCAGGGGAAGGAAAAAAAGGAGGACCGACCGGTTGGGTGGTTGGGCGAAGGAGGAAGGCAACGCGACTTGGGCCGCATGAGACAAGGGAGGGGAAGGTGATCTAGGCCGGCAGGCTGGCCCAGTCGGCAAAAAATGGGAAAGAAAGAAGAAAGGAGAAGGAGCGAGAGAAAAAGAAAAAGGGAAAAGGGAAAAGGGAAAATAGGGGGAAAATAGATAAAATAACTTATGGATAATAGGTTGTAGTATTTTTGGTAGATAAATTTTTTTTAATAATTTAACTTAATATATTTTAATATATTAGTTTAAAAGGTTAATTTTAGAAAATATTGGTTTCAAACATTATTTAAATAGAATGAGTATGATAAAATAATAATTTATTTATTTTAATTTATTAAATATTCATATCTAATTTTATATACTCAAAAATTCATAAAATAATTAAATTTAATAAATTTAAAAGGTAAAATCCTCAAAATAATTAAATTAAATAAGTTTAAAAGCTAAGTTATCCCAAATAAAAGTGATTTATTAAATTATAGATTTTTAAAATTTTGGGGGATTACATTAAACAAACAGGAACTGGTCCCATAGCATGAGGAAGGTAGCTTTCTTGACTAGCAGATACAGTAGTGATATGATGGGATTGGGATCCAAACTTGAGTGTGGAGGGCTCAAGAAATTCAGAACAATAGACGAGGGAGAAAGACTAGAGACAATATAGATGTAATACCCCAAATTGAATGAAGTGTTATAAGGATTGATCTGGCTACTTATATCAACATGGTATACCATCCTTTTGGTGATTCCGTCCTAAGAACTCCACAATTAAGCGTGCTGGTTGTGGAGCAATTTTTAGGATGGGTAACCCTCCTAAGAAGTTTTAGAAATTTTTTAAAAATTTCTCAGGAAGTGCGTGAGTGAGGACAAAGCGAGCTGAAAGGACTCGTGTTGATCTATGGGGTCATTCAATCAATCCAAAAGCGCTTCAAGGTAGCCCCACGTAGTCATATCAACTCAGGGTGTTACAAATGGTATCAGAGCGAAACCGTGACCGTGTGCTGAACTTGGATGAGCCAGTTAGCCACTTAGCAGGACGATTTTTGGGATAAATTATATTGAGACAATTAGTGGTTGAGGCGCAACGAGGACATTGTGTTCTTTGAGTGGGGGTGAATGTAATACCCAAAATTGAACGAAGTGTTACAAGGATTGATCTGGCTACTTATATCAACATCGTATACCATCCTTTTGGTGATTCCGTCCTAAAAACTATACAGTTAAGCGTACTGGCTATGGAGCAATTTTTAGGATGGGTGACCCTCCTGGAAAGTTTTAGAATTTTTTTGAAAATTTCTTAGGAAGTGCGTGAGTGAGGACAAAGCGTGCTGAAAGGACTCGTGTTGATCTGTGGGGCCATTCGATCAATCCAAAAGCACTTCAAGGTAGCCCCACGTAGTCGTATCGACTCGGGGTGTTACAATAGATGACTAGATTAATTTTCTACTCGATTATCCCTTGTCATTATATAGGAAAATATAGATGAGGGAGGCCAGGGACTTCTCACTCCATTGGCTAAGCAGTTAACACAGTTTCCTACAACAAATTATAGAAAGCACAATTAATTCCTAACATCTAAGTGTTTTGGTATGTAGCAATTGCAACCATATGGTGAAAATAAATGGAATGATGACCATGTTTTTGTTTCGTTACCAAAAAAATGAGTAGCAAATGAGTGACGGGTCTATGTATTTGCCCTCTCTTATCATGATGCCAAAGATCATCCTTTTAGCGCTGTATATTTGTGAACGCAGTAATAATTACAAAGTTCTCCTCCCCTTAGTGAATGCAAACGTAGGTGTTGTGTTTTCAAGTTTATTACACATCATTTTTACACCAAATTCTTTTGACAAGAAATGGTTGAATGCACGGCAACAAAAAAAAGTTGCAGCCACTACATTATACTGTCTACGAATGGAACTTGACATATCGAATATAAGGAATCTTACCTATATATATATATATATATATATATATTAAATGAGTTAGATGCACTCCACGATTCGCAACTATGACTATATGTTTGCATCACTTTTATCGAACACTTGAGATATTGCTGGATATATAATAAGTTTGGGAAAGGCATATACCGATAAGTCTTAAACCTTATCAATCTTATTGTTATTGCTAACTGTTACTGTTTCTAAATTTATGTAATTACTTTTTCTTTTTCTTTTTTTTTGCAGGCTTAGCCTGATGCCAAACCACTTCGCTATAAGCCTATTCAAAATTATCATAGGTTAAATATTTTATTTGGTAATGATCGAGCAACTAGAAGTTTGTCTATTGGTCTAAAAGAAAGGCATATGCACTTAGAGAGACAAGAACATGAAGAAATAACAGCTGATGATCAAAGCACCGAGGAAGAACAATATAATAAAGTAATCTCTCCTTTGGTCGGTGCATCTAGATCAAGAACCACAAAGAAAAGAAAGCTGAAATATTACATATTAGAAGAGATGAAGGCTTTAAAATAAGGGGTGGGATGCAGTTGTAGCAGCTCGTGATAGAGGAAATTTACGTAATTTTACTAAATTTGAGTTATATTCTGAGCTTAAAAAGGTGCAAGGGTTAAAGAAAGTTCCGGCCATAGAAATCTATACCAAGCTTGCAGCAAATATCAGTATCGATCGTACATTTTTTGGTCTTCCATCCGAGGATAGAGCCATATGGTTGTGTGTAGAGTTCGGTTTTAACATTTTTAAAGACTCTAATGTACCACTCTAACTTGTTTAATTAGTAACTAATAACTATGAATTTTTAATTCACATTATTATTTTAATTTATTTTGAGATCTTGATATATACATTGGTGAGCAAAGTAGGATGATTTATTTTACTTTATTTTTGCATACTCTATCTCTTATTAGTAGAAAGTTTTGAATATTATTGATATTTTATAAATATTTTTAAATAAATTATGCTTAGTCATGTATGTAATATTTTAGAATTTTTCTAAAAAAAATTAGAATTAGTATTGGGTTCATATAATTTTTATAATTTTATTATAAAATTTATGAAAATTTTTATGTATCAATATACTATTTTAATTTTTATTAAATATATATATAAATTTAAATAATAACATTTAATTTTTCTTAGAATTTTCTTTCTATATACCAAACACAAAAAATATTTTCCAAGAATTCAATTTTCCACAAAATTTTCTTCAACAACCAAACAAAGGAAAGAAAATTAATTTCTTTCATTTTCTTTCCTTTAATTTTCTTTCCTCTACATTTTCCTTTTCACTTAACTTTCTACAAACCAAACAATACCTAAAGCTAATATCACTCATTCGAATTAACAACTAATTGTATATTAACAAGAAGCAAAATCAATATGAGAACTACCTTCTAAGAATTTCAACTCATCAAGCGAATCATCAAACTCCAAACCCTTTGCAATTGTAGTGGACATGAACAAGAGAGATTCATTAATGAAAATGCTTAGCATTTCCTTTGTTTGGAACAAAAGGAGGATCCAAACAAAATCAATGAAATGAAAAAGATCTAAGTGAATGGAAAGGACAAAATAAAGGATGAATTCCACTTTCACTTAAAAGAAGCATTAACCACCAATAATAATTGTTCTAGTAGCAGAATTTCTTACCCTTAACATATGACTAGCCATAAAAAAAAACTAAAATTTACTTGAGTGCCCTAAAACATAGTTGACATTAGATACAACTCTTTAACATTGACAACACGATCACTTTTTCCTTGACCAAAAATGGGGTTACGTATAAAGCGTTGGGGTTGCAAATTTGAGAGAATTTTGACTTTGAAAAGCTATATAGATTTCTTAAGGTTATGTTAAGGCAATATTTGAAAGTGATATGAGTATTTATCAAACCAATACTATTAGACTTAGGAGTCCAAAGAACAAAGTTCAACCCACAAAGACTCAGAATATGCTCATCCCTTCAAGTTACTCTCCCGTATCTACACTAGGCAGGTTTATTATGTAGAGCATGAACACTTCCCTGTCCTCGACCACATAGCATTCCCTTCACCCTTCTACTCTTCCTCGGTTCAACCCCTATAAATATTGAGTATTGTACTCATTTTAGGGGGGACTGAATCATTAATACAACTCATCATTACTCTCTCTCCATTCTCCTCTAAAATTATAATAAAAATTCAAAGTGTATGTCATAGAGATTTTCATATTTCTTTTTTATCACAGAATATTTAGCGAAGGTGTCATTTTTATCCTAAGTACTTTGGTCTTGGTATTCTTATATTATGGATTTGGTCTTCCTAAGGAGGAATATTATGTATTATCATAATCAAGATAGGAACATATGATGAGAAAGAAGTGTAAAGAAAGAGAAAATATCATGTTATATATAAGGAGAATTTAAACAAATTTCACCCAAAAAAAAATTTTCTCTCATAGCTTGCCTTTGAAAAAAGAGTATTGGTGGCTTGTAAAGCGTGAGTGCAACATACCTTTTAACCCTCTCCTCTTTCCTATCAACATGCTCTTTCTCACTTGTCACCAACTTTTCACTCTCTAGAGTTACATCCCTAGCATCTTCTATAACCACCAGTCCCTTAACTCTATCCCACTCTTAAGTTTGATGACATTGATGGATCCATTAAGGTTAATCTCGAGTTTTCAATGAAACATCCCTGAAAGATTAGATGAGGAGCTAGATTGCTATGCTTTCTGAGTGATTTAATTATACAACATTTTATTGTGAGTGGCTAAACAAATAACCTTAGAATCAAGGTTCTTGATTTTATCAATCATGATTCTTGAAAGAACCCTAGAGGGGGTGAATAAGGTTTAACGGAATAAAAATTACAAATAAAAAATTTAAACATAATATAGAATAGTTCAAGAGAAAATTACTCTCTACATCCACTACCAAAAGGTTTTTCCTTTTAGATTTTGATTTTTTTTAATTAATGATCATTCTTCTCTTAATTTATGAGTCTTAAAATAACAATGATCCTATAATAAATGATTTACAACTGTATCTATTTATCTTTTCTAGACTCTTAATAAGCATTTCTCAATAATGATAGGCAAATAATCACCAACCCCTCTGTAATGAATTTTTTAAGGTGGTTTTGATTACAATTGATTCTTACCAAAAATCAAAATATGAAAGTGTAGAAATTTGGATAACCTATAATCTATCTAGATGTAAATATGCATTCTCATAATAATAATATAACAGTACTAATGATAACAAATACGAATAATATAGATAGGAAGAGTATGAGGGTTTACAAAATCCAAATACAGGAAATTAAAGCCAAGAATTTAAATAATCGGAAGAATAAAAACTTCCCAACATAGTGGGTAAAACAACTCAGCCAGTTAGCCTAACTCTTAAGCATAAATATAAATCTCCCACCCCAAGCAATGGAAATCTACATGCCCACTTCATCACCCTCAGTATACTCTAACTGAGAATCATACCCCTATAAATCTGCTCCCCGAACCAAAAGCCGAATCATCACAGTGACCAAACAAGTGCAATATCAGTACAGTTAATTACTAGTAAAACAAACTACCTAAAATATTTCAAGGCTCATACAGCATATTGAAGTCATGTACTAGCATGGTGTTAAGCATGCCAATATAAATTAACACCTAAGCTCATGGCAGTAATACAAAAAGACATGCTTGCACAAAAATCATGGAAGAATAGTGATACGGTAAATGCATCACAATCCACATAATGTAAACCATATTATAAATCTTCCTTTAGTGAGTACAAAATTTCATTTATTAAGATAGTTCATTTAACAACACCCAATTCTCCACCATAAACAAATGTCATAGTAGCAAATAAACACAGTGGGATACCACACCCATCACATAGGGTCAGGATACATCAAAGAGGATTTTTTTAGGGATACCGCACCCACCGCACATCGAGTGCACCTTCCACGAGGACTAACACAAATCAGGATATCACACCCACCACACATAGTCATAACACATAAAGGGGACTTATACTAGAATGCCTCATCTACCACACCTTTAATGCCTCTGCTGCGAGAGCCAAAAAGTTGGAATACCCCACCCGCCTAAGAAATGGACAATATGAAGTGCCAATGGACCTGTATTGGGATACCTCACCCACCCGAATTAGACATCGAGGCCATGTCGGCCTACTACAGTATAATTCTATACCTCAAAGATATACACATACCCTCTATTAGCTACAACTAGGTAGAAAAGAAAATAGATACCGAGTAAAAATATAAACTATAGGGTGGCCTGCCCACTAACGCCTAGTTACTACCTAGAGAGTCATAGAAAAATACTCGAATAAAATCTAATTCCATTATTAAAAATTATCATGTGATATCACAAATCACATATTAATTTCACAAATAACCAATTAGGTGTTTATAAGTAAGAACACCAAACATAATTAAATTTTATTATTATCCAAATTGGGTGTTTCCAAGTAATAACACCAAACACATCACAAAGCATAAAAGCCAACAATTGGGTATTTAGAGATGATGCCAAACTTAACCAACTCAAGGTCCAAATATAATCATTATGATTCTGATTAGACTTATGGCAAGCATGGTTGAAATCATAATTTAAATATTGTAATTATGTGGAGGTATAAACATAAAAGGATCAAAAGGAGAACAATA
This sequence comes from Tamarix austromongolica, assembly GCA_039764185.1. Classification (NCBI taxonomy): domain Eukaryota; kingdom Viridiplantae; phylum Streptophyta; class Magnoliopsida; order Caryophyllales; family Tamaricaceae; genus Tamarix; species Tamarix austromongolica. Next base: position 83,428,104 of record CM077818.1, on the reverse strand, counting down.
ATTAATGAACGAACCAGGAGGCATACAGCCAAACCAATTGATCGGTCCTTGGGATTAGTCAACTAGTCTGGTTATACCAAACTTGAACAAAAAATAACATTAGCAGAATAGTTAAATAATTGATCTCGCCAATCATTTGTTCATAGGAAACTAGTCAATTGGTTTGATCCAGCCATTCAATGGTTCTAAGCAGAGATCAGACCACTTTGGTGGCAAAGTCACCAATCGATGGGTTTGGCAAACTGATCAGTCATCCATAGAAACTAGTCATTTCGTTCATCGAACCATTCGAATGATCTCACAACCAGCCACCTAAAATTTTAAAACCATGTGACTATTCACACAACCATTCGATGGGTTCAACAAACCAATTGATTGGTTTGGGTAAGACATCACCCAGACTTGCGATACATACAACCAAATTTATCACATTAATCCTAACATGCTTTTAAGTTATAAAACACATAAGGAGACATGATGCACACATAGAATCACATGGATACATGGTGTTGTAAGCATTTAAACGAAATCGTACTCAAACCGCCAAATCTTGCATAAAATCAAAGAAACCATCAATGATTAATTTTAGAAAGAAACTCTACTACATGCTCAAATTTAGAATACAAGTAAACCATTCTCAACACAAAAACACTCCAAGAACATGGAAAGAAAATTAGCAATAAAAACCTCATTCATATTAAAGAAAAGAAAGCCTTACCTTGAAGTAATTCTTCTAGCACAAAACTCCTACTTGATGGTTATCTAATATGAGTACAATTCATCGGAGAATCAAAAGTTGAAACCATTAAAACTCCTTTTCAAAAATCCATTAAAATTAAAGAAAATCAAAATAAGATGAAGAAAACAAAAATGCAACTCAATTTTTTCTCGGAAATAGAATTTCAAGGAAAATAAAGCTAGAATCTTCAATTATTCTCAAACCTTACTCCTTTCTTGCTTAATAGAAACAAGGAAAAACTAAAGCTAAGATTAGAAGAAGAAAGAAGGGACAAGAATTCGACCAAGGAAGGGAAGAAAACAAGAGTAAGTCTCTATTTTTTCTCAATAGAGGCGAAAAGGAGAAGAATGGGGAATACTCAGCGCTTAGCAATTTCCACTAAGGAAATGAAAGAAGAGAGCAAGAATAATAGATAAAAAAATGAAAATGAATTGGGAATAGATGGTATAGAAGGGAGGTGTGGTCAACAACGACAAGAGAGAGATATATATGACTGGTATGATTGAGTGTGGACAACCAAGTGTAAGAGAAACACTTGATGAGGTGATAGAGGTTGAATGTAGTTAGGGAGGGAACAATTGCAGAAGTTTGGTAAGTCAAGAAGGATAGGAAAGAAGTCAAACATATATCTCAACTGCAAGAAGAGAGAGGGGAAAGTGAGGGAGAAGAGAGAAGGTGAGATATGCCTCAAAAGTAATTTTTGAAAAAAATTCACTAAATAAAAGTATAGAATGATCTAAATAATGTAAAAATAATCTCAAAGCACATAATTATGCTCATTAGCACAAATAGATTTTAATTAGAAGTTTTCATAAATATTAGAAAGAGATTTGAATAAAAAAAGATCTAAAATCACAAGATAACTAGCCGACCAGTTTGAGCAAACTAGTAAGCTAGTTCATCGAAAATAAAATTGTCAATCTCTGAGTGTACCACTTAGTTGGTTAGAAAAATCAGTTGATCGGTACGCCTGAAATTCATATTTTTATTAGAATTTCAAGCCTTTTTTAAATCAAAACTAATTTATTTTATATCCACATAATTTTAAACATATTTTGAAGGATTTTAGGATATGTTATTACACCTATAACACTTTCATTTTTTTACTACTTAAAAATTTAAAATTTTAGAAGTGTTAATTGTAAAATAATGGGTATTACTACCACACTTAGCATAAGTCTGGTTTCCTTACCTTCTTTATGCCAAGTGTTAAGGTTCAAAATAAGTTAGATATAAAACAAATAATGGAAATAAAAGACTATACATAAATAAGAGTTGTGGATAATATTATCCGTACAATAACAATAATCAAAATACACCAAAGGACATAAGAGTCCAAAGAAAAACTGTTTACAATAATAATAATAAAATGATACATGAAGATACAACACTGGTTTTTTCTAACTCTAAGACCTGAATGCCCATTCTGAGAATGAAACCTCTTTCTAAGGGCTCCACTTATCATTGTCATTATAATATGCCTTGAGCCACTCCATATCCTTTACATAGCCATCTAAAAATGTATTACCAGTAGGACTTTCTTGTACTGAGTAAATCACAATACTTCACAAGAGGTAGCATACTCACATTGTACAAAATCATACAACAACCCAAAACATGCTCAAACACAAAACACATGCCAAAATAATATATAAAAATCATGGGATAATATATATCATCATCATCAACAACAACAACAATGTCTCATGCTCAGCTATCAATCAAACTTAACCAGTTCACTGCATCTTAAAGTACAAAATTGCCATATCAAAACCATAACCACAACTGAATTATCAACTCAATTCCAAATACTAAGGTAGGGAACTGATTCATCTATCGAACCAATAATCCAAAATAAGTACCAAGGCCATAAAAAAATTACTTCCTTATTATTCATTTTACTCGAGAGGATACAATCAATTTAGGGACACTCAGGTACACCCAGTCATATCAATGCCCGAAGGCAACACAATACCCTTACTCTAAAACCCAAGGGTATAATGATATGCTTGGTCATATTAGTGCACATAGGCAACACAATATCTACCAACCTCGGTCACCAAATCCTTAAGTATCGATATCCATTAAAGGGTCATTAGGTCATCTATAGAATAAACTAGGGTCTTACTAAGTCATAGCGACACACTAGAGAACCGAAGTCAAATGAGGTCTACAACTCATCTCTAGGGAAACTAATTGTATACAACAACCATTTTCAAACTCAATGTCTTCCACTTTAAATATTAATGATTTATGACATGATCACAAATAGCAAACATTGCATAATAGTTTCTATTTCCATAAATAACCATTTTCCTTTATTTTTCAAATTATTAGAGTAGTCTCTAAGGTCATTGGCTTATATCAAAGTCAATGATAAGATCAACATATCAAAATTCTAAGGTCATCCTACGTCCAATTATTCACGATTGGTGCATTAGGTCAAAATAGCCAAATAACCCTCAAAACCCTAATTTCTCCATTATTATCCATTTTCATACCAAAAATTATTATTATGAGAATTTTTCATGAAAAGGTTAAAATGCAATAATTCATATTATTTTAGAATATGGGGAATCCTTACAATTTAATGATAGATTATATTTTTTACTTTCCATGCATTTAGTAACTTACGGGGACAAACCCTAATCATACATTTCTAAGATCTCATATATTCCATACAACACATATATATACATATTTATAGCATCATATGGAATTTAATAGGGTAATTAATATCTTGGTATATACAAGGAAACATTTCTAACCCTAGAACATGTGAATAACAATTATCATATTCTAACCTAATCTTACATGCATAAGATCAAGTTATTTATATCAACTATAGCTACACATTCAATGATAACCATGGATACTTAACATAGCATAATTATAATATCTTGACAAGGTTAAAACTCTAGCAAAAATTCCTGGACATGCATAGACTATCTTTTAACAAATTTATACATGGATTTCATAATATTTACATGATATAAACCCCAACGTCATTTTAGATCTAAAAAACCTATCATGATCGCACACAAGTTCTACCATTTCATGAGTGATTGGATTTAACTAAATCCAAGCTACACAAAAAGTACAAAAGACAGTCTTCTCCACAAACCTCAAGGATTACCAAAGAAATTGACTCCCAACAATAACTATATTAGAATTTAATATAACATAACAACAACTAAAAATTAACTAAAATCCAAATGGGAAAAAATGTTAGAAAATAAATGGGTGTAAGGACAGTCATGACACGGGTTAGAAAAATTAACCAAATGACATGGGTTGAGCACAACCATGTGAGGGTGGCACACGACGTTGCATGCAATTTTTTCACCTTAAAATTCTGTTTGAATTAAGGTGAATGTATAAAATTGAGTTATGTTTTCACATTTACCTCTATTACCCCCGAAATTAAAAGTTAACAAAAATAAGGTTAACTGGGGTAAACAGAGGTAAAACTTTAACTCCAATTCACTTAGTTGTTGTTTGGTTAACAAAATCTATCCCCAAACAAAGTAAATTAATTGATTCACCTCTGTTAACCCACATTCACCCCAAATCAAATGGATCATTAGACTCTTATGTGAAGCCGGAGATATCACTTCAAAAATCAAGCTTAATAAATGATCATCCTCATATCAATTTATGAATTTTTTTTGTTAGTAGATGTTTATTGATATCTAAAATAATCTGAAGTATTATTTTATGAGATATGTATTTTTTTTTTGTGAGATATGTTTTTGTTTTCAAACATATGTATTTATCTCTTACAATTGTATAAATAAATAGATAAATGTGTGTTATTATTATGGAAAATGTTTATTATTGTCGTACAACATGTGTATTATAGTATTAGAAGATGTGTATTTATATATTAGAATACATATGTTTATATCTTAAATAATGTATATTTTATTAAAGAATATGTGTGCATTCATATCCCAAAAGATGTGTATTTATTTTCTATAAAAATATGTATTTATACCATAGAAGATGTATCTTTAAATATTAAAAGTTGTGTATTTATATGTTGGATGATGTGTCTTAAACTAGAGTATTTATATATTGGAAGTTGTATATTAGAATATACGTAGCTTTATTACCGAAGACGTATGTTTTGTTGGAGAATATGTGTATGTATCCATTATCATTTAAAACAAAATTTATAATAATAAAAAAAAACTACCATTTTTCTGTCATATACTTAGAGAATGTGTAATATTGTTGTCATAGAATATGTGTGTTTGTATTCAATAAGATGTGCATTTGAAACAAAGTGATTATACTGTGTGGCCATAATTCATTATCTTATATTTGGGCTGATCTCAATTAGCTGTAAGAGCAGCAAATATTTTCAATGGATATTATGAAGTACTTTGTACTAAGAAAAAATAGTGATAATTGTTTTTCCAAACTTAGGATTATAGTGGAAAATATATATGTATATATATAGGAAAACGAAAGCTTGTGGGAGGTGGATCTTGGATTAACTTGTCATGAAAAGGGGTACATCACGTGTATCGGAAAGTAAGATTGCCATATATATATAAACAAGTAAGTACATAAGACCACTCTTTTGTTTTAAATGATTAGAAATATTTACTTGTATTGATTTGTAGCTTAGTAGTTTATTTTATCAACTTGCCCCCTCCCCCAAATACAAAGGATGTGTTTGATCGTAAACATGTGAATCTCAATGTGGGCCGTAAAGTGTTTAGAGAAAAATTAAGTAAACACACGACATGCTAATAAACGCGGCCATATCGTGTTCTATTGCTTGGTAAATTCGCAGTCTGCCAAGAAAGCACATGCTAAACATGGCCCGCCCATGCTATCTCCTGTTCTGTTCCTCAACGGATACCATACAACACATGGGTCACATTTAGAGAATATTTGTTTGATTCGAACTTGAATCGAGGCAATTCAAACTGCGTTAGAAAACTTGATAAGAAGAAGATATGCTTCTTTTGTCCGCTTAGTTAATCCAAAATCATCCATCTCAAGGGTAAAATAAAAATTAAAAAAAATATATATAAATTTTGACTTAAATAAAGGACACTTGCATTTACAAAATGCAGAATTCAGTAACACCCTCTCCTCCTACGATCGAACTTTATTCGTCTTATGTTGCTCGATCTTGGACTTAATTATGGGATGAATAAGGGTTTAAGGTATCATCTGGCATGCGCCTAATGACATGCATCACGATTCGATAGGCTCTTACGTTTGAGAGTAGGAACTCTTAAGGAATATGGTGGAGCACGGCTAGAGTGGGAGAGTCAAGAATGCCTAGAGTTGTGATTTCACTACTCTAGTCGAATCCTTGGGGATTCCGCATAACCTCTTCCATGGAGGAGGCACGTTGCATGAGAAACCTATGTGTGTGTGATTAGGTCGGTTATGGAAGTCGAAGAGCATATGGCTGTAACCTAAGGAGAATCAATCCGTCGAAGAGCAAATGGTCGCTCATCGTTGACTAATTTTGATCTTGCCAAACGCATCCCTAATTATAGACCCAAGACATCATTTATGATAGTAAATTAGGAAATGGAAAAGAAAAGAAAAGAAAAGTGGTCGAGGGTTTAACTAACTTTAAATCCAACCAGCAAGTTGGATCACGTGCCATCGAAAGGCCTATGGTCCAGTAGTTATTACGCCGGTAAAAGGAGTAGGCGTCCAATTGGATTTCCAAGTAAGCTGGCCCATAGCCTCCTATCGACATTCTTTATAATCTATTTTTCTCTATAGTTCCCTCACCTTTTGGGCCCATCTCTCTCTCTCTCTGTCTCAAATCTCAATTCGAAATCACACTCCCACAAAAGGTAGCAGCAGAAAAAGAAAAAAAAAAAACAGTGTCCAAGTACGGTAGTAAAAAATTTAAAATTTGTTTGATAATTCCTCCATTTTTAAAATAAAATCTCTATACATTTCTAAAGATGACAAACCTTATCCATTAATATCTCTTAATATATATTTATAAAAATTATAAAAAAATATACTATGAAAATATTTCTTAATATGAATACAAAAAAACATACCGTTTATATTATAATATATTATACTTTAAAACAAATAATAAAAATTTGTCTTTAAAAATTACAAGAATTTTTTTATAAAAAAAACGGAGAGAGTATCGTAAATAAATATATGCAGCAGCGGCGGCAAAGCAACATAAAGGCGACTATAATAAGGAAGGCATAACACTACTTTTGAGGGGATGGAATAACCACGAATTAAGGAAGGAACTGTTATTATAATGATTCTTAGATTTAGCACAGCTTTTAGACCCGTGCCTACTTATTATTATAGTCGCAAGGAATCCGATAAAAGGGTACCATTATTTATGCCCACCACATCAATCATAATAATGCAGTGACTTTTTATTTTTATTTTTTTAATGATGGGCAATGGGCATAATAATAATAACAATCTACTATCAGGAACGAATCCGTAATTTAGCTACGACTCAAGGAACGGCGTAACCTATTTGAGCCGATTATATTATTTTTCAATTATGCATATAACTCGATACAGATCCTTAGCGGCTTTTAGCTTAATTAGTACAATATAGCAAAAGGATAATTGACAAATGGACAAATGATAGGGCCAATTCCTCCCTCGGCTTACCATCAAACACCGCAACTCGAGCTACCATAAAATAATTCTATGCTATGACGATTAAGAGAAGCATATTAATTACCTTTTGAGATGATATCATTTTATGGTGCGCAATCCAAAATCCCTTCTCGCCCGACATTCTAGACAGCATGCACATTTATTTATTTATTTGCTTTTAAACATAAGAAAGTCGGTGTTAGCTATTAGAGCATGAGGACTTGCGAATATACTAATGTTGTAGACAGCAACATCATTTTCCCATTATGAATTCCACTACGAGGACCCATGTACAAAAAAATAAAATAGAAAGATTTGGATAATATTTTTCCCCTAATTTACCATTTAATCTAAATTACTTTATACTTTTATTGATGATAATTATTATGCTCTTCAACGTTGCCATAAGTAATTTTTATACTAAATAAAAACTAAATTAATTGCTAAATCGTTAAAAAATGAAATGAGGTGATGCTACTATTAACTAATTTGATGTCTGATACATATATATAACATGAAAGACGATGAGCAGCAGTAGAGATAAACAGAAGGAAAACAAACAAATATGAACAAATGAATAAGCACGCAAATATCGCCCATATATATACATCAATAAGGACGACGACGACGACTCCAACTCATAACAATCAAAATTCAAACCTGAATTCACTCATGCGGCAGCAGGATAACCAAACGGCAACGGCGACACGGCCGATGTATTAAGCAGATTCGGACGGTAATACCCAAAGTTCCTCAAAACCTGATTATCAGCAAAATTCAAAGCCTGATTCATCCCATCCCAGCACGATCTACCCGTATACAGCTGGTTATGGTTCCCACTGCAAGGCTGGCACCCTGTAAAATGGGTTATAAACGGCCTTCTCCAACTCCCTTTCTCATAACCAACACCCATACGCTTCAACTCCGCCTCCATCATCTCGCCGTAATACTCCTCCACTTTCTCGGCGTGTCTCCTCCTCAGCCTTCGTACCCTCTCCTCAATCTCCTCATACTTGCCTGAGGTATAATCCAGCGTCCCGACTATCTCAACCCAATACCCTTCAAAATAATACTCACCTTCTAGGTAAATCTTGTCCGTCCATTCCTTCTCGCCCCTTAATATCAAGTACGCTAGCCCGGTCTGATCGTCGGACTCCGGCGCCAGCTTATCGGCAAACATTTCCCGTTGGACCTCGCCCCATTTTTCATAATCCGGACTCTGAGGACCCATGGCCGCCCATTTCTCCATAAAATCCAACGACCACTGACAGTTTCTGATTAAGAATACCCCGGCGTTCAACCCCACCCAGCTTTTCTGCTCGAACAACGCCTTCTCCCACCCGTGAATAACAAGATTATGATTCGCGTACCTATCCAACGGCAGCTTGAAGTTCATATCCGTAAAAGCCGCATCGGAGTCTACCCACCAGATCCATTCCGCCTCCGGGTGGGCGATCATCGCCGCCCGGACCGCTGGATACTTGGCCCAAAACGTGAACATCTGGGGTTGAAGCAGTACGTTGTTGTAGAAGATATCATACCCGTGGATCCGGCAGTAATCCACCTTGTTCTTAAAGAACCGGAGAAGCAGATGGTCACCGATTGGATTCTTACACGGACTCGGTTGTGACCCGGTTACGAGTAGGACCCGATTTTTTGTCCCGGGTTTGAAGGAAGCGTGTTGGTCGAGCCACTGTTGACGCTTGTAATCCCACTCTTTTATTTTCCCTTCCATCGTGTAGGTCAGCTCCGGGTCGTCGTAGAAACTCGGGTCGTAGGAGTCGGAACGGAGGTCGAGCCCCCGATGGCCGTCGTCGTCGCACTCGTCTCTTCTTACCGAAGGACGATTGAGCCAACCGGACACCCCGACGGTTCGAGGAGAATAGGAAGAGGCGGAATGAGAGAAACCAGGAGCGGAGGAATTAGCAGTAGGGTTTGAGAATGACCAAACCGACCAAACAAGGAGGAGAGCAACTGATGCTCCACTTAAGAACATGATACAGTCGGAGATGATTGATGTCGCCGATTTGTGATTACGCACGCTAGGAAACGCTGATTTCGCCATCTTTGAGTCCTCTACCTTTGCTCCTCCTTCGCCTGAACCAGTCGCTGAAACTTGCTGATACATTTAGTAAATTCCGTCACTGTCGGTTAAGGATAAATACGAGCTAAAATCAATGTGTCGATTAGCTAAAAGGTAGTCGCTAATACATGAGCCGTGAAGTTTGAAGTTGGAGGGGGAATAGACGGAGACTTGTGTTTGTCACTTTTCAGTCTGTAGTGTTTATAGCAGATGGAAGAATTCATTGGGAGAGAGAGAGAGAGAGCAGCGCTGGGTGAAGGTTGCTGTGAGATTATTTTCGAGAGTGGTATGATGAATTGCGGAAATGGACAACAACCATTATTAAAAAGGTAAGAATATGGGAGATAGTGGCTGGCCGGCTGGTAAATGTTTATGGAGCCAATTTTCTGTGCGTTTTAATTGGAGGTAGAAGAAGACGATGCTAGTGGTACCGTGTTGGTAAACAAAGGAGTCTAGTGTCAGGTGACTACGGAGACGGTACTAGTAGGTCCCTGTAAAGAAGATATGTAAACCGTTGATTTTACAGGAGTAAGGGGAGATTATGGCACCGAGTATGCAACCGACATCTCTCATCTGCATGTTTTTCTTCCCCGTTTTCCTTTGTCGTTTTCTTCGATTCTCAAGTTCGAGCCCTTTCCGAGAGTATAAAATAAGATAAAATAAAATAAAATAATTCGAGATGCCCAACGAGAAATTATGCGATGGATGGGCTTGGCGATAAATGAGGTGGATGAAGAATGGTTCCGTTCATTTATTTGATTAATAAGTTGGACTTAGTCTTATATTAAATTTTATTTATTAAATGGATTAAATTTGGTCTTATTTTAAAGAATAAGAATAAAAATAAAAATAACGAGAAGTTATGGAAAAATTATCCATAATTAAAATCTAAACTATAATTTAAATTTATATATATTTTATATTATTTTATTAACTTTTTTATAATGAAATAATATAAAAAATAATGCTACAGAATAAAAAGATTATGACACAAAAAATAACAAAATCTTTATTATATACTCTGTAGTGTCAAAAAGAAGTGATGTTAGTAATTTACACATTAATTTAAAAGTTCCATAAACAAAATATTTTTATGTAGACTTTTTTTAAATAAAGTATTTCAGATTATTTAATTTTTTCTCATTGGTATCCTTACTTTTTATCTTCTTCTTTTATGTATTAATTATTATATTTTCTTTTTTAATTAATTATATACTTGTAATATTAAAAATATATTTATTATCTCATCAAATAGTACGTAAATTGTTAAAAAACATTTATAAAATAAATATATCCTTATAAATTATAATATGACAAAAACACACAACTTAATAATTAATGTTTTGAAGAAGGAAGCCAAAAAGGTACATGTAAAAATAAAAAATATGTATTATTATTTTTAGAAAGGTTTTATTTTTAAAACTAAAATATTGAATTTTTTTTCTAAAAATGAAGCTTATGGAGTATATAATAACACAATCGATTGGGTAGAAAATTTTCTTGCCCAACGTTGAAGTCTCTCATCGCCACATATGAAGATAGTCTTTTTAGATATAAAGTTTTATTAAAAAGCATTTTAGATTAAGTAATGCGGATTTTTTATTTTTATTCTTATTTTTATTTCTTCTTCTATATATTAATAATTATATTATTTTTTAATTATGGGTGCGATTATAATATTAAAAATATATTTATTATTTTATAAAATAATGTGTAAATTGGTAGAAAGAACTTTGTTGAGTATAATTTTTGTCAAACATTTATTATAGACAATTAATACCTAGCTAAGTGAGTTGTTATTGGCCGAGCACACTGGTACAATTCATAAAGCAAGTAATCGAACGGTTTGCCATTTAAGCTTTCGATTTCCACGTTCAAACTTCCTGCATTTAATATGAATGAAATTAATGGGATTAAGCATAACCTTTTTGCTCTGCTATAATTATTTACTTGAAATTATATAGATTCTATAGATCTCCTGAAAAGATGGAGGAGACCAAATGAAGTTCCGGATGAAGAATTGAATGCTAAAGAGAAAATCGTATGGAAATTATTTTGTCCACACTCTATCGGTAAATGGTTTACATGTTTTTAAATGGATATAAATATATCAAAGTTGATCCGACTTAATTTGCATAAAACTTGATCCAATATAATTCGAAAAATCCATTAATACGAAACCAACCTAAATTTGATTAAATCTAACGGTGACCTAAATATAATTGACTCAACTCAAATTCAATCTGTGTCATGAGTTAATCTAAAATTCGATATCAACTCAAATCAACAAAATTAAATTCAATAATAACTAATTATAATAATATAAAATTATACATATTTTATTATTCATTTAAATCTTTGAAAATATATTATTTTATAAATTTTATCTTTTTTTCTTACATTTATTGTAGACATCCTTATTCACCAACAATATTATAATTTTTTTAGTTTTTTTTTTCACAAAAACATAACATTAAAAAGTCATAATATCATATAAATAAGTAGCAGTTAATAACATATTTTAAATTACATACTTATATAAAATTAAACTTTTAATGCTTCCTCATGAGGTTAATAAGTTAGAATAATTTTGGTGATTAATGTTTGATATGACCCAAATTTAAAGTGATCTTATTTGGGATTAGTTCGGTCTAAACCCAACCTAACCCATCAAAATCCAAAAAGATATGATTTATGAAGTTAATCTTAATTACTCAAACCTAGCCAATCCAATTAACCCGAGCGCGAACCCAACCTAACCAGCCAAGATTAACAAAAACAACTTGAACCTGAAAAGGATCCAAACCCAAATTAGCTCAACCAAAACCTATCCTCATAAATCAACCTGATACAATTTAGATGTGCAATGACCTGAACTCAAATTTGACTTGCACAATAAAATGAATAGAATAATTCAAACCCTAAATGATCTAACCCGACTCACAACTAGTCCGTTAAGAAAAATGATCCCCAAATGACTCGACTGATATCAACCCGACCCACTACAGCCCGATCAACCTAATTACCACCTCTAGATATAAGGATCAAGATGAGGTGCATATGATGTTCAAGCGGTGCACATGAGCTAGGTAAAAAGGATGTTAATATTGTATGTTATCAATAGCAATTCAGATATGATGATTATATATGTCCACATTAGTTACTATAAAGCCACAAAAACCAATTAGCCATGCAGATTCTTAGTAGTATTATAAATTTAAAAAATCATGTAAAATAAAAAATATAAAAAATTGTAGATCAACAAGAATGTTTATTCTTTGATAATGATTTATTTAACTATAATACCTTAAAATTTACTACTAAAAAATTTCATTTTAGAAGAATCATAATAACAATATAATTGGGTGTTACCGTCATACTCAATATAAGTCTGGTTTACCATACAATCCTTACATTAAGTACAAAGCAAAGTATTTAACACTTAAAACATGATAAAAGAGAGAAAGAGATAGATTCGTAAACTTAAATAAGTATCTGGAGGTTAACTCCGATTACAATATTCAAAATAAATAAAAAGTGATACTTTGAAACTAAGAGACCCAAAAGGGATCCAAACAAGAGCTAAGTTTGATAACATGATTCTACATTCCAAGCCCCAAAGATAATACAGTCACTCCTCCCCAAACAAAGCATCAACTAGCAAAAACATCCAACGGGTCCTCGTTGACCTAGGCAAACTCATCTTGGTCATTTTCTTGTAGGAATGCACATCACCAATAAAAATAATAATTAGTATGCTATGTGTTGAGTAAGGTGACAACACATAGTTATACAAAATATAAAGAGACATATAGAATAATGGGCATGCTTAAAGATTATACATGATACAATGTAAGAGAGAAACTAATTCAAATCCCACTATTTGGTATAGCCATAATTGATTTCTTATATACCTGAGTTCAGGACCCCATTATTTTTAATTTGATGGAACTTAATGAAATATCTCCAAAAGCAAAATACATCTAACCATTATTATTAAGCTAGTAGGATGGACTCAACACCTCCTAGGATAACGCACTCCTAGATAATATTCTTTAACCAGTTGAATGGTCTGAAACACCTCCCAATATAAAATGTACCTTACCATTACTAAGTCAATGGAACAGGCTCAACACCTTAGTATTGACTCATGTGATCTTTCATTTTAAGTAATTAATATCTTATACATTGTCATTTACTTTAAGATCATCACAGAAGCATACATGGAGATATGCAAGGCACGTAATACAACTTAACATAACATTACAAAACACATAAAACACAACCGCATGCACATTAAGAGATTCCCAAAGGAAAAATAACATATTTACCTTGGGAAACCCTAATTTCACAAGTGAAGCATAAATAATCACATAATACTCATTTAACCTCCAAATTTGGCACACATCCCTAAAATTTTATTTTTAACAACATATTTAAAAATCAACATTAAAATCTAATGTCTTACACATACGATAATGACTTAACTCTAGGATTACTATTTATAAATCCATACGAAACTCTAATTTCATAATTTAATCACGACTTTTTGCATAAGGCTCAAATAATCACCAAATTTAACATAAATTCTAAAAACTCGAATATTAACAACATATCAAAAAATTGGGGTCTGACTCCAATGTTTTTACACGTGCAATAATGACCTACTCTAGGTTTACTATTCCCAATTTAAGTCATTTTTTTCATTTGATTAGACTTAGATAATTCATAATTACTCCAAAAAATTGACATTATATAATTAATATATTTTAAACCATTTAACAATTAAAATACCATGGATTTCATTTTTAACACATATTGACTAAAATGTATTTAAGATAGCCAAAATGCCCATAATCTCACAAAAATCTTATGGATTCCAATATGAATAGTATTCAACCTCCAACACATATTATTATGAAAATAATTAACCATAAATATATGTATACAAGTTAAAAATCATAACCCAATTTAGATAACAATTCACGCCAATTTTTTTTTACTTACAAAACTGACCTTATTCAACAATGTACATATTTACATGCTTTCACATTTCCCAAAAAAGTTGGCTAAGGAGGCTTTTGTGCATTATTGGTTACGGTGGTTTGGTGTGAATTAATGGTGTGGACATAAAAAAAATATAAAAAGCATTATATGACATGTATCCTTACCATCATTAGTATCCTTAACACGACATATCATACAACAATATTATCATAACAAAGTTATCCATATAACGATTCCAAAAAATTAGATTTCACATAAATTTATAGATTGGATACAAAACCTTAGTTATGACGTATATTCTAACCAAAACATCTCTGGTATCTAAGTACGTATAACCGTTAAATGCCTCCTCCGATACCACTAGTAAACCTACCTAAGAATCCATAATAATACATAATTAGAACTCAAGAAAACAACCAAAAATAATCTAAGACAAAGGAGGGTGGAATTGGAGAAAAACTAAAGCAAACCAAGGCATGCAAGGCTTGAACTAGCTATGATAAAATTGGGTGTAGTAATAGGGGCACCGTGGACTCTTAACACAACTAGGGGTTGTTGCATCAAGGAGTGACACAACTAGGAGTGTTTGGCGTGGGGGTGTGATCCAACTTGGGCTGATTTGGCATGAGGTGATGGTGTGGGTGAAAGTGCAACTTAAGGGAATGATGCTAGGAGGGGGATTGTTACATCTTGTTTTAGTGGTTGGAGAAGAAAATTGATAAATGGTTGAAGGATGCATGAATGAATGACACGATTGACAAGTTATTGCATGGGTGCTTGATGTAGCTAAGGGCATATTTTTGTGAGGAGTGGTAACTTATATTCAGGTTTGAGGGATGAAAATGGAAGATGAATGATAAAATAAACACAAAAGTGTTGAGGGGAAAAAGGGGGGTCTAGGTGAGTCTGTGGAAGTTGTGAAATAGATTATGGGGTGGAGAGAGGGGTTTTCATAGGATGAATTAGGGGTGAAACGTGCAAAAGTGGAATGATTGAATGGTGTAGTGTAAGGGGAGTTTGGAATTGGTTTCTCTCAGTAGAAATTTGGTGTAAGATGGCAACCAAGCATGCTTTTTATGGTTGCAAGGCAGGTTAGACAAGTTCCGGGAATAGGTGGAGGTATGGGGAAGAGAGCGGGTGGATGAGAAGCAAAGGGAAATAAACCATGCGAAATGGGTTTTGCATGGCTAGAAAGGGAAGAATGATAAAGGGAAATCAGATGGGGAAATGGAAAAGGGGAAAAGAAATAGGGAAAAGAAAGGAGAAAAGGAGAAAGGGAAATGGAAATGGAAAGGAAAAAGAATTTGGAGTTAGGATTAGAATTATGTTTAAATTTAATTTAATGAAATTAGAGTAAAATTAATTTATCAATCATACAAGGTTAGGGTTATGTTAAAATATTAATTATCCAAAATTAGAATTAGGATTAGGACTAGATTTAGGGCTAAGGGATTATAGTAAGATAAAAATATCTATTATCTGATATTAGAATTAAGTTAAAATATAAATTACTCCGAATTAGGGTTAGATAAAATTTTATATATTATACTAACAACAAAGATTCACAAAGTACCAATAAATAGAGTAAAATGTTACAAGTTATTTGACGATATAGTTTCATCCGATGTCTATTGCATCACACTAGTCAATAACTAGTAATAGTAATAATGATGATGACGATGTACTTTTGTGCCATAAATTTCTTTTAACTTGTATTATTTTTACTTTTATATTAATTGATTATTAATAAAAATAGCATTAGTATATTAATATATGTATATACTAGATAAATTTGGGCTTGAGATTTAAATTTGAGTAGATAACATTATTGGAAACTACGTGATGGTTGGTTTGAACTCATCTCGTATAAAAGAAGTAACTTTCTTAACGAAGTTATGCTTCATATTTGATTTATTATTGTACTACTAAAAAGTAGCACATAAACATTAAATTAGTATCTTATATTAATAAATAAGGATATTCCATTCTTACATTAAAAAATAATAAAAATGGGGGCTAATATGTAATTAAAAATTACTCTATTTGATTTTAAATGAGTGTCATTTTAGAAATTTAATTTTATTTATAAATAAGTATTGTTTTATATTTATGAGGTAAATTTTAAAACATTTTTCCTACTTTATTAACTAGTATTAATTATACCACGGATTTTTAATGTATTGATCTATATATTTTTCAAATGATAATTTGCATTTTTAATGGTATTTTTATATGAAAATTTTGATCATTTGATTTAATTTATTCTTATGTTAAAAGATAAAATGACACTTGTATAAATTTGAAAGTAGTAAGAATAAAAATTTGAGTATAGCTAAGTAAGTCACTTGGTTAGAAAATATATAGAATATTAAATTGATGATATTAAGACTTACTTTTGATTTATACTTATCATCTAACGAGACACTTTTAACCACTCAGGAGGAAGTGTTACTTGTCAATGCTACTAACCTCAACCAAAAAACCCTTTGTATATTAACTTCATTATTGTTATTGTTATTGTTATTATTATTATTATTATTAAGTGAATTAATTTAATTATTCTTAAGTCTAGTATAGTAAAAGTTCCTTCAAGCGTCAAAATTCCTATATTATACAATATGTTGCACAGTATTACACCTCTAAGAAATCATGTGTGCTCTATTTTTCTTCTATGTCAAATAAAATTTTATTAGTGTTTTAGTAATCTTTCACCATTAGTATACTAAATTTTCACCATAAATGTATTTATTTTTCACTAACAATTTGATATCTTACCATTAATGTACTGATATATTTACTGCTAATGTATTAATTTTTCACCATTGAATTAATTTTTTACTATTTTTTTCACTTAAAATGGATTTTTTACTACTAATGTACTAATCTTTCACTACTAACATAATAATATTTTACTAGCAAATTGATATTATGCTATTATTCTACTTAAAACTAATCTTTTACTGTAGGTGTACTAATATACTTAGTTTTTACTAGCAAGTTAATATTTTATTATTATGCTACTTAAACTAATCTTTCACCACTAATATACTAATATTTCACTACTAATGTGTCAATATTTCACCACTAATATAATGATCTTTCACTAGGGAGTTGATATTCCACTTAAAATTAATCTTTTACTATTAATTTATTAATTTTTTTTATCATTAATGTATCAATATTTCACCACTAATGTATTTATTTTTTATTAATAAGTTAATATTTTACTATTATTCTACTTAAAACTAATATTTTATTACCAGTGTACTATTTTTTTTAACCACAAATCTAATGATCTTTTACTATTAATGTATTTATTTTTTACCAATATGCTGATTTTTTTTACTATTATTTACTTAAAACCAATATTTCACCAGTAATGTACAGATCTTTTACTATCAAGATCGGTTTTCATCATCATTCTACTTAAAATCAATATGTTATCATTAGCATACTTATTTTTTATCAATTTATTTTAACAAAAATATATTAATATGAATCTTTATTTATAACTTTTTAAAAATATTATAGTATACTTATTTTATATTTTTGTAATAAACTAAAATTAATTTTAAAAAATTAAAAATTAGTCCTGCAGTCCCCTTTTAACACTAATAGACCATCCAATGGGGTTTAGAGTATAAATTTCCGAAGCCGCATAGTTGGGACTTGGGATTCGAAGTGTACCTTTAGAGTTTAGAAACTTTCAACATTTAATGAATGAAACAAAACAAAGTGGGCTCGTCTACTAGAGTCTTTGGGACGTGGAAAGTGAACTCCAGAATCTCCAGCATTCTTTTCTCTTTCTCTTTTTGTTTTTTGTTTTCTTTCAATTATTTTTGTCTGCCCCTTTATGTTGTTGGTGGCAGATTTCTTTTTGTAGCTCCCCTTTATGTCGGTTATTAACTTATTATTATACAGCATCGGTTCAGTAAATAAAAAAAATTGGGATAAACAAATTCGATTGCGTGAGACGTTGTTTGGCGCCATAAGCTTGAGAGGGAAGGGGAAGCGGAGTGGGGTGGAAACTTGGAGTGAGCCACGGACGGCAGCCGTTAAAAGTTGAGCCCGTCTAATTCAATTTTTTTTTTCGATCGACTCTAGTCCGATAATTATGGACTTGACAAACGAGCTTTATTCGTGACTCGATGAAACACGAAATTTAATTTAATAAAATTAAATTTAAGATTAACTTACTATTAATTTAAAATTTTTAAAAATATATTATTTTATAATTTTTTATTTATTTTTCTTACTTTTATCATAAATATCTTTACTCACCAATGATATTCTAACCATTTATAATTAATATTATTATTTTATTCATAATAAGATATATTTTTCATATTATATTTAATAGGGAAAAAGTCTGAAAAATTATTCTTATTAAAATACAAGATATTGAGGAGTAATAATATAATATAACATAAAGTAATTTACTCAAAATATGGTATATATAAATATAATGATTTCATGGGGTGAATTATTTTATACTAATACAATCCTAATTTATTATATTATATATTACTAATATTCTATATTGTATATCACTAGTGTAACACATGTAAATTTTACTACCGAAATTTTTTATTTAAAAGAATATTACAAAAGCCAAAGTAGAAAATAATAAAATATTACTGTCCTACCTAACAAAAGATAATTGTCTATCATCTATCACATGGTAGATGTAATGCTAAAATGTGTTTAACTAAAATTTAAACACTATCAATATTGTGATAATGAATTCCCACAAGAAGATATCCAATAGTAGATGGAAAGAGAATGATTTCAATAAACAAAATCATTGCTAATACAATTAGTGAAAAAACATGTGAAATAACTTTAGATTTTGAAAACTTAATAAAGTAACAGAAAACTAAAATTATGTTTCAACACCAACAAAATTTTAATACAAGACTCGAAAATTTTCAAAATATATACAACAAATAAATATAAATTTTTGAATGAAAAAAAAAACTCTAGTTGAACTAACTCTCTCAAAGCCCAAGTTTTTAACCCAATAATAGTCATCGATCTCAAGTTTGCATAGGAGGTCTGCTCTCCACCATTAGTAGATTGTCATAAGACCCATTCAACCAAGGTAATATTAGTATGGGTCCATCATAGAGTAAATCAAAATTACCTAACTCATGGAGGATACTTGATGCACATAAAGACATGGAAATCTTTAGCTTACAATACTCATGATCAAGTATACATATGATACACACACCATTTATAATACCCTAAAATTTTGAAATCCAAAAATTTAATTATCAACAAATTAATTGAACCTAATTCTGAAAATTTTATTTTATTTAATGAGCCAAAAATAATTTATAGGCAATTTATATTAAAATTTTTATTTAATTATTGGTACGAAGCTAAAATTTTCCTCTAAAATCTAACTTATATCCCACAAATTTCCCATTTTTTCTTTTCTTTCTTCTTCTTTTCTTTTTTTCTTCTCCTTCTCCCCTAGGCTGCGCCGTTTCCCCGACCTAATTTTTTTTCTCCTTCCTTCCCCGGGTGGCCAAGCTCGTTCCTTCCCTTTTTTTCTTTTTCTTTACTTTTTCTCTGTTATTCCTTTCTTTTCTTCTTCCCTTTTTATTCCCTTTCTTCTTCTTCATGCCCGTCCCCTTCGTGCCGCCATCTCCCCCTTCCATTTTTGCCCCCTACATGTTGCCCATCCTCCCCACGTTTCCCTTCTCTACCATGCAGGGCCATGCACGCTAGCATGCTCCCCTGCTCCCCTACACCCCTACACCTACACACCTCCTCCCTTGCACCTACACCTTTGCACTACCATGCCACTTACAAGCGTAAGGAAAGTTTTAGGTTTTATAAATTTTGGTACCTATATTAAATATAAGGATATTTTGGTAATTTTATAAAAATAAATAAATTATTATTATTATTATTATTAATATCATTATTATTATACTTAATAAATATTAATTTGGTAATTGTAGTATTATTTTTAGGTACAAAAGTTTGAGTGGCGGGACAATATAATTTAGTAGGATACCGCTATTTTAGTATTTTTGCCGGAATTTAGATAATCGTTATACTCTACTAAAATGATAAATATTGCATGATAGTACATTAGGGTTTTTATGTGTGAAATGTGTTAAGCATGATTCGTTACATTATAATTATGTATTATTTATTGTTATCATGAAAATAAGAAAAATGATCATGTTATCTAATATGAAATATATCGGGGTACAAAAGTGTGATTAAAATGATTATTATGTTAGGAAAATATTTTATATAATATGTTTTTATAAAATAATAGGTTAAGCATGCTTAAACATAATTCTAGAATAATTATTACGGATAAGTACCCTAAGGGCAATTTGGTCATTTTGAGTGTGTTATAATTTTTATCCTAAAAAACATGTTTCATATGTATTATCTATAGGTGAGTATGTAAGCATGTGTTTTGGATGGATTAAAATTGCATAATAGGATTTTATGTGCATAATTATGTATAAGGGCATTTTGGTCAATATAGGTTAATATGGGAATTTTGGTATTTTAATATGTTAGGTGGGTTAAAAATATGCTAATAAGATCATGTGGAGTGATTGGAGTAATTATGAATGTCATAAGTTCCTCAAATGAGAAAATGGTCTAATTTGAGAATAGTAATCTTAAAATGATAATGTTTTTATCCCATGTGTAAAAATTTGGAGTTAGGCCATGCATTTTGGATACGTTGTTAATATTGGTATTTTGGGGATGCATATTGAATTTGGTAATTATAGAAGTCTTATGGGAAAAGTTATAATTTACCTATGAGATTAGGGTTTTGGGAGCCATGTAAATAGTAACTTTTAAGGTAAGGCTATTATCACGTGTGTAATACATAGGAGTTAGATCTCGAATTTTGGGTATGTTAATAATAATATTTTCTAAGGAATATATACTAAATTTGGTGGATAAATGATCAACATAGGGAAATATTTGTCTAAGTTGTGAATTTAGGGTTTTTCGGGGGGGATGAGCTTAACTTTAGAGAACAGTCTTTTTACCTGTATTCTGATGTCTCTCTTACCTTAATTATGTTTGTATTCATAAACCTGTCATGAATAAAATACTAATCATTTAAAGTGAAAAATCATATGAGTTGGCTTGAGGTGTTTATGGGTCCGTTCCACCAGATGATAATAGTAGCTTAGGTGTCCTATCCTTAAGAGGTGCTTCAATCCTTTCCACCGGATTAAAAATAGTGGGGTCCCGTACTTGACGTGAACAAGAATATGATTTAATATAAGAACTAATGGATAAAATATTAATTATTTAAAGTGGAAGATTACTTGAGTCAGGACCAGGTGTTGGGTCCATTCCACTAAATAATAATAATGGCTTAGGTGTGTTGTCCCTGAGAGGTGATTTAAACAATTTCACCGATTAAGAATAATGGCTCAAGAGCATTTTTTCCTCAGAGGTGTTGGGTTTGTTCCACCGGACGATAATAGTAGCTCAAGTGTGTTGTCCTTGAGAAGTGATTCAAATCATTCCACTGGTTAAGAATAGTGGCTTAAGAGTATTTTGCTCTGAGAGGTGTTGGGTTTGTTCCACCGGACGATAATAGTAGCTCAAGTGTGTTGTCCTTGAGAAGTGATTCAAATCATTCCACTGGTTAAGAATAGTGGCTTAAGAGTATTTTGCTCTGAGAGGTGTTGGGTTCGCTCCACCAAATAATAATAGTGGCTCAGGTGTATTGTCCCTAAGAGGTGTTTCAGATCGTTCTACTGATTTAATAATAGTGGGGTCCCTAAAATCAATGTAAATAAATAAAATTGGATATACTAATGATTATTATTGGATTTTTAGATTGGTCGGTAGCCTTTATGCCTATCTGTGGTTTCAGTAGCAATCTTCGTGCCTACTTGTGATTTCGGTAGCAACCTTCATGCCTAATTGTGTGGGTATTGGGCCTTTGTGCCTTACTTGTGATGTTATGCATTTTTTTGGGATCGATGTTGAGATATGATTTATGCTGTGAAGGTAAAGGCTGTTGTTTTGGAGTTTGTTTCTAATCATACTTCAGAGAGCATCTTTGGTATGCTTACTTGGTAAGTTTAGTTGTTCTAGATGAGCGAATATGAACAATATTTGACCTTGATGGTAATTGGTTATCTAAATGAGTATTGTATATCAATTCTCGTATGTTTATGTATATGTCTTGTACCATGTTGACTGTTATGCCTTGTATGTGTTTTATACTAGTTTTTCATATTAGTTTGGTATAAAGGGTTTCTCAGTACCATTGTACTAAATGATTCATTCTTGTGGCCCCTGCCTATTCGATAGGTAGTGGACTTTGTAGGTTAGCTTTCAAGTTTAATCAAAAGCTAATAATTCAAATTTGAGAGCCGACTATCCTGTGTCTCTTTTGCTATCTTATTTCTGGTTGTATTTGGACCTTTATGTCCTCCTATAATTTCTCTCTTGAGTTTTGTAAACTGTTGGTATTGTTTTTAATTAACACAGTATTTATATAATGTTCTCTCTATTCTGATTTCTATAATAATGTTATTAATCTAAGTGGAGTAATGATTTTAGCCTTAGCACTTGGTATGAGAATGGTAGAGGAAACCAGACTTGTACCAAGTGTGGCAATAATACCCTTTATTATTATTGTTTTAACTTCTACGCTTAACTCTACAAACAAAAATTTTAAGTTCGTAAAAACCGGGGTGTTACACCTACGGCTCACAAAATATCTTTATACCTATAATTCACATACATCTAGGTCACTAAAGATTTCTAAAACCAAAATGCTTCAACAAGGAGCTCTCCAATATACACTGCAACACATGATACTCCAGACACCCTAATACCTAAATGGCACAACTATATCAACTATAACATTTAGAGGCCACCACTCTTGGACTACCCGCTTATACTTATCTTCATACAAGACAAAACCCAACGCATTACCATTCACAAACAAGTAGACAAGAAAACATGTTTATTTGCAAATAATAATCTTAATAAATCAAGGTTGAAACTACTAATAGAACATACAATATCAAAACAACATAAGATTCAACGCTAATCAAGGGAAACCAAAATGTAAACACTAAAAGAAAGTTACACTACCTTATCAAGGACATTAGGATAAATGACACTCTACATATCATCTACAAAAAGGACAACTCAATCAAAGCATCATCATTAGGATAAAATCCTAGGTTTCTCCCAATTTCAAAAGAGCGAAACTACTCAACCAAAATAGATTATAATATATATCACGTCATGCTACAAACAACATGGTACACTTTAAAGGTTATCAATTAACAAAATTCGCAATATTGGAGTCAATTTAGTAGGGTAACTATCCCCTTAAAAGCAGACTACCTATGAAACCATAACACTCACAACACATATAATCCAAGATTAACAAAAGTTTGGCATGTAAAACAACACATTCACATAAGGGAACATAAACACAATGTCAGATTAGAAAACCATTTATACTACCTAATCACACTTTCCTTACAAGCTAATAAAGGTTTTAAATTTCACTTTATATTTTACCAAAAGCCAAATTAAACACTTATTAACAAATTTTAGATTATTAAAAATAAAAATTTAAAAACTTAAAACCTAATTTTTAAATTCAAAAGCTTTGATACCAACTTGTAACATCCCCAAATCTCACTACTGAAAAAATTATATTTTAAAGAATATTGTGGAAGCTAAATTAGAAAATGAAAAATGTTATCACCACATCTAATACAAGATAAATTTCCATCACCTATCTCAAGCTAGATGAAAAGCTAAAACCTGTTCAACTAAAATTTAAACATCATCAATACCGAGAGAATAAACTCTCACAAAGAGATATCCAATGATAGATGACAAGTAAAAAATTTCAATAAACAAAATCATTGCTAATAATATCAAAAAAAGCCTGTGAAATAACACTAGATTTTAAAAACTTAGAAAAGTAATGGGAAACTAAAATTCAATTACAACACCAACAGAATTCTAATTCAACACTTGAAAATTTCCAACTTAGATACAACAAATAAAGATAAATAGCCGAGGATAAGAAATCTAGGGTGACCTAAATCTCTCAAAGCCCAAGTCTTCAACTCAATAATAGCTATCAATATCAAATCAGCACAAAAGATCTGCTATCTACTATTAGTGATTAAATATAACCAAGAAAAATATATTTAACATTCATGTATAGAGATATAAATAGTGATTATTTTATCATAAAGGTATTAAATTACAAAATAATGATTTTATAAACTAAAAAAAATTCTAAGTTACGAGAATTTAGATAAATATTTTTAAATATGGAATCTATATATTGATTAATAATAATTATTTAGAGAAATATTTTCTATGAAGCTTAAATTTTCAAAAAATTCTATTTTTATTTGTCATTATATATTTTAGATTTTAGGAGCAATATTCTCCAATATCTTTCAAATATGCTAAACTTTTTGGAATGATTTTCTTTTGAACGTGATATTTTATCCTATTTTTAGGATCTAACTTTTTTGATTCGATATTATCATAATTTTATTATTATTATTATTATTATTATTATTATTGATATTATCTAAATTAAGATACAATGGGTTAGTATTATTAATACTATTATTAGTATAATAGTTAGACTTGGATCCAACTAATATTGATATGATCTAATCTGGATATAATATAAGAAAAATAGAGCCCCGTTGTTATTGATATACCAAACATTATCATAAATTTTATTGAGCCCACTCATTAAAATAGGGTTCAAATATTCAATTCAAAGATACAAGAATATCCTATTAGTTAGTGGGTCCAATACCATTAGACTAAAAGTATAATAACTTGATAATTATGGTATATGATAACTATAATTTAGTTATAATTTTTACTCAAACCATTAAAAATATAGTTATTGCCTACTTACATAAAGTATTTGCAAACATACATGTAACATCATAAGTCGATATGATCACGTTGGGCTACCCTAGAGCACTTTCGGATTAACTGACTGACCCCACAGATCAACACGAGTCATTTCAACATACTTTTTTCCCACTCACTCGCTTCCTAAAATTTTTTTAGAAACTTTCTAAGACGGTCGCCGATATTAAAAATTGCTTCATAGCTAGCATGTTTAATTGTAGAGTTCTTAAGACAAATCACTAAAATGATGGTATATCATATTGATATAAGTAGTCATATCAATCCTTATAACACTTCTCTCAATTTGGGGGTATTACGTTCATCCCACTCAAACAACGTAATGTCTTCATTACACCTGAACCACTAACTATCTCAATATAGCTTATCCCAAGAATTATCCTACTAGGTGGCTGATAGTCTTATCTAAGTTTAGCTCACGATTGTGATTTTGCTTTGATACCATTTGTGACACTACGAGTCAATATGACCACGCGGGGCTACCCTGAAGCGCTTTTTGATTGAACCCCACAGATCAATACGAATCCTTTCAATATACTTTTCCCCCCACTCACGTGCTTCTTGATAAATATTTAGAAAAATTTTAAAACTTTCTAAGAGGGTCACCCATCCTAAAAATTACTCCATGACTAGCATTCTTAACTATGAAGTTCTTAGGGCATAATCACTAAAAGGATGATATATCATGTTGATATAAGTAACCATATCAATCCTTATAATACTCTTATCAATTTGGGGGTATTACAATACCCCTTACATTAGTCCTAATTATATGTTTTTTATTATAAAAAAATGGTTTAATTTTAGTCACTAATTTTTAATTTATTATTATTGGCAATAAATCATATAAAATACTAATTATCTCATAACATAGAATTATATACATAATTAATAGTACATTATCTCAATGTATGCATGATATCTGGATATAATAACAATATTAATACATGCCAAAGAAAAATTATATATTAACATTTATATATTTTTTCTATGTTGAGTTATTTTTCCATTTCTCTCATTTTAATCTTCTATACTTTTAACTTTATCTATGTCAGTTTATGAAGCATCTAAGTTTTATGTAATAGAAATATTTTTTTTTCTTTTGTGTCAAAACAATAAATATAGTTATTTTTGTTGAACTATGTGGTGATATTTTAATTATCAATTTAAACTTTAAGGTTAAATTTTAGTTTTTTTTTAAAAAATCTATTTCATTGCTAAATTGAATCTAGTTGTTTGAATTGTTAAAATCTTAAAAATATCTTTACTATCTATTCATAAAAATAAAACAGGTCTAAATTTTTAATTAATTTATTTATAATAACAATCATAAGATTGCCCTTAATATTTATAATGTGATAAATGATAATTATATGTTGTATAGTAATTTTATGATTAGCTTTATTATATGGAATTGTTTTTGTTAAGTAATCAAATATTTGAGCTATTATAGTTTTATATATTTAAAAAATAATTATATATCGTAGTATATGGGCATCTTGAATTAGGTGTGTATTGAAATGAACTTATTAATAAATAAATAAATAAAAAGATAGCATAATTGTTATATGCTTCTAGTAATCTCATTACAATGGATAATAATATATCTCATTTTAACATATCAGAATGTACAAAAATACCAAAGAGAAATTAGACAGATAAATTTGTGTTTAAAGTTTGAACCATTTTGAATTTAACTTAACTAAAAAACTAGAACTAATATGAGTCACATGAAATAATCATTCACTTACTAGTTTTTAATTTGAAATACTTTAAACCATCATAACCATAATCGAGCCACCCTCGAAACCAAGCAATTCTCAATTAAAAGTAACCTGATTCAAACTCAACTATAATTGATAAGTTAACTCGAGATAAAATAATTCAGAAATGACTAAACCAAACTCAAGTAAGCAATAAAAACTTAAACCCAAAGTGAGTCAAGTGACCTGACCTAACCTGATAAATTGATTTGAATCCGAAATGATCCAAGCTTGAAACTTTCAATTATCTGAAGCAACTCTAGCCAAATCGCTAAAGTGATCTGATAATAAAATGAGTTATGACTTGACCAAAACTTGTCTCAAATCAATAAATTGGCCCGAACTAACAGAAGCCTGAAATAGCTTAAATCAAAGTAATTATATGAATTTGATTTGACCTAAATCTGAAATTGCTCTCTAGAATTAATTCGGCCTAAATCCGACCCAACCAACTAAAATCCAAAATGATCCAACTTATTAAGTTAATATGAGATGACATGATCTAACAAATTAACTTGATAAGACCCAGATCTACAATGACCCGATCCAAACATTGATATAACACGAAATGTCCCGTACACATAATGAACCGATCCGACTTACAACCGACTCATAAAATAAAACAAATAGTAAATAATCCGACCTACCACGACCAGATTGTCACCTCTAGGGTGAGTGAATCAATGAATGAGACTTAAAAGGGGCAAGAAATTGGACTTTTCATCATTTTGTACAACTTCCGTTCTTTAAGCAACAGGGAGAGAAAGGGAGGGTGGGGGTTGGGGTAAATTTTTCCGTAGGAACGGGGACCAAGGGAAGTGTGGTTTGGGAGGGGGGGGGGCAAATTTTTCCATAGGAACGGGGACCAAGGGATGTGTGGTTGGGTTGTGCTCGGTAAGTTTAGCACATGGTGGGTTAAGTGGGTGTTCATATGATTGTATTGTTGTAACTTCTAGGTTGGGTCCCGTATGGCCGGCCAGATTTCGGCAAAGTGACATTGATTACTCCCCTTAATGGTCTAGCCAAGCAAGGCTTTGAGTATGAGGGAGGTGTTTGTAGCTTGGTTGCCATGGTCGAGGGAGTAGTTTACTTGCGTCTGCGAAAAAGTTGTATCGGTTGTTGTTTGTGGATGAAGAGAAATGATTAGTCGTTGCTTTTATATCCTTCCTAGAAGATGGGAAAACACGTTAACAATTATGGCAATAAATTTATCCACATTTTTACATATGCTATTATTGTCCGTGTGCATATATACATACATAAAAGTGACACGCCCCTTTGCTTTTCATCTCATTAATTAATGGGAGTCTTTAAGTTTCGGAACCCATTTGTGTACTCAACATAGTGCACACCCCCCCGCCCATAACGTGCTCTCAACTCTCGTCACTCGCTCGATAGAATCGAGCTAGAAGGGAGGGGAATTGACAGGCTGATCCGAGAACCAAAATAACGAAGAGATAACGAGGACATCGGCACCGGCGAAGACTGTTTAAGCTCTAAAACAACGGCAATTTGCAGTGAAAGAAGTACCGTGTTCATCGATCATTTATCCTCGTCAGTCTCTGTTAGATCTCAGAACAGATCACTGTGTCATAAGCGAGAATATAGATCGATCATCAGACAGATAAGCCGGCCGGATGACAATGCTGACTGCCAGTCTGCCAGCGCACGTTCCGCTGCAAATATGTAGTTAAGCAGAGGACCCAAAACCAAAAAAAAAAAAAAAGAGTTTCCAGCAGAGCCATAGAAATACCGCTCCAACTCAATCTCTAAACAAAAAAAAAAGAAAAAGGAACTTGTTTAGTCTAACAAAATAAATTATTCTATTATTTATAAAAAGTTATTTTAAAATAATCAAAGCTTCATTTTCAATTTTATCTCTATTTTTTTAATTATATATATATATATATATATATATATTAGATCTTTTATTATTTTTTAATGAAGAGTGTAATTATAATATAAAATTTAAATTTATTAATTTTTTTAAAAATTTTATACATATAATTATAATGATATTTTTTATCCCAAAAAAGAGTAATAAAAAAAAACATTTTCATGCATATTATTCCCATGATATTCCTCTAAAATTTTCTCCCTCTATTTTTTTTTTTAATTAATTGGTGTCAAGTGTCGAGTGCCGCTTGTTTCTGAAAAAGAGGCAGGCAAAGAAGCAAGACAAAACCTATACGAAACCCACTGGCCATTTCTGTAATCCATCTAACTATTATATGTCTGTCTGACTCTGACATAACAGGCAGGAACAAATTTTAAACGCGTACTATCAACGAGTCTTGCACAGGGATCCTATTCCCTGGTCGTCCGCAAAAAATAAAATAAAATTACAGCAACCAATCTCTACATGCGTCTGTTCGCGGAGGCATAGTATCCATCGTCCTGCTGCCCAATCGCCATGTGCGCGGACGTGAAGGATCCGTACGTGGTAAAACCCTCAGCAGGCCCTCGTATATCATTTCCGAACTAACTCGTGCGCCCGCGTACGTTCGTTAAGAAGATCCGCAGCTGGACGCCATAAAAGAAAATAAGAAGTCGCTCGTAAAATTATGTACTACTATTAGATTCTGCGAAGGTAATAATTTGACTGACCTGCAGGGACATGATCCCCCCCCTCCCCCTCCCTCCTTCCTTCCTTCCCCACTTATTAAATCTCGCTCACCTAACTAGCGTCATCCATGAGGGCAGAAGACTACAGGCATTACACTATATTATCCACTTGACTGATCAACGATCAACAACTCTTTATAAATCGAGAAGTCATTGCGCGGTACGGGTTCACCTATCTAATTTTGTATAATGAGATATTTAAAAAAACGGATAGTTTAAAATTAATATTTTAATAATTTTTTAGACAGATGGCTTTTATAGTTTATATAGATTTTAAACTAGTTTCGTAATAAATTTATAATTTATACAAAAGTTTCCATCCAGTGCAATATTTTCTCTCGGAAGTCACTCCATTTATTATATCCGTAATGTTATTTTTAAATTTAATATTTTAATTATATTATTAAATTATTTTTTTTCTTCTACTTTTATTAATTTATCTAAAATTTAATTTAATATTCTATAATTATCTATCTTAAATTTATAAGACTCAATTACTTTTATCAATCACATCATTTTTTATTATTTATACAGATGCTCTTTATAATTTATATAAATTTTAAATTAGTTTCATAATAAATTTATAGTTTATAGCAAAGTTCCCATCCCGTGCCATATTTTCTCCCGGAAGTCCCTACCCTTATAGCTAGTTTGGTTGATGGGATTAAAATGGTGGGAATGGAAATTTAGGGAGGACTTTAAATATGTTGCTGTTTGTTTCGAGGGAGTGGGAATTAAAATGGGATTGAGAATGAAATTTGGGGATACTTATTCCCACCAATTTATTCCTTGGGAGGGGGTATGGTATTAGAAGGGTGGGAATTCGGTTAGAAAATAAAAAGATCAAAATAACCTTATATTATGTATAATATTGTATTAATAATATTAATTATAATAATGATGATGATGATGATGATGATTATCTTTATAATAATTATAACTATATTATAATTATCATTATAATTATTATATTTATTATAATTCTAATTAGTATAATAATTAATTATATTTAAAAATATAATAAAGATAATAATTATAGTAATAATTATAATTACAATAAAGATACTCATTATTATTATTGTAAATATTATTTGATATAATAATAATAATAACAATAATAATAATAATAATAATTACTATTATCTGATCTAATTGTATCGAATCAGATCTAACCTGATCGAATCTGATATGATATTATATGATCTATTATAAGGAAAATAGAGTTAAATAATGGAAACACATAATAATAATTGGTTATATATATATATATAATTATAAATATTATAAATATAAGAAGGATATTTTTGTAAATTTATGACTATATTTCCAATCCCATTCCCACGTATCAAACATAGAAAACTTTTATTCTCAAGTTATTCCCAAGTTAATCCCATCAAATAACAAACATAGGAATTGGACTATATAAACCAATTCTCACTTCCTAATTTTCATTCTCACTCTTTAATTTTCAAACTCCTATTTTCATTTACCAAATCGGCCGTTAAGGTACACCCCGATCCATCATCGTAATGTGTGCTGCTGCACTAAGTATGTGCCCCCACCACGATCGGTATACCTGGGACCGGAGGTGGCTATGTCTGGCGACGCCAAATTTCCAAGGCATCCTCCGTTCCTGGGGCTCTAGTCGCATAAGCCAAAGCTCCTAGCCCATAAACTCCCCCAAACAAGATCTTGTGCCCGGTTCTGTGCAGAGCTTCACTTCAGGCTGCTGCCAGAACAATACTGCATTCCGGTTAGGGAGGATCGGCAGGACGGGAGAGGAGCCCATCCCGAGGAAAAAGGAGGCACGAATTGCATTCTGCATTCCGGTTTCTGACGTGCGGGACATATATAAGGTGGTGGCAGACGCTGCTGGCCGACCCGCAGAACATCGAGCCTCCAAGCTATGATGTCATTCACCACATCATCCGTCGACATACTCGATCGGCTGCAGTCAATTAAGGAAACCATTGATGGGTTTATTTCTAACAAGCCTAGGTAAGGTAACACGTTTGAGTTTGACAGCTAAATAAATACTAATCCACAACAAGTTACAATTACGTGCACTAATGATTCATCAAGACCACATTTACGTCCACTGCAAAACGGCAGCGGAAAAATCATAGCAAACCTGCTGGTAGCAACAGCACACCGAATTTTGACCATATATTATCTATAGAGGTGAATACCGTTTGAATCGAAGTCAACCTTAGCAATTAAAAAAAAATGTTAACTAGGAGACCCTTGGATGCCAACAAAATTACATAAAATATACAAGTCCTGCTGCTCCTATATTGAATCAAGACAAACAATGCCAACGAAATTACACAAACAGACCAATATATAAGTTTATAAAAATACTATTCCTATTACCCATCAATTTTAGAATAAAACATTACTTATATTTATATATGAATATAATCTTAGATTCTTCGAACTTGATCTTGGTCAGATTTTATTCCCAACATGGACACCTATATTGGGGCAAGACAAACAATGCGTTGTACAAGGACAACCGTCTAAAATTCTAGTCACTCTATGCTCTGACCTACTTGCTTCGGCCCATAACACAGAACCCTTTCTACCATCAGAGTCAGAACCACCAACGCGTCCTTAATTGGAAGGACAGAGTATGAGTAGCTCACCATCCGTAAATTTGTCTCTCAAAAGAATATATATATATATATATATATATGGAACGAAAATTGAAACGAAGAACTATGATAGTTTGACAGATATTTAGGACTTTTGGTTCAGTGATTGCTTAAGTAATCAGAGTTTCAGCCGCAAAAAATTAACATATCGAATTCAAGTGCCACTCACAACGACGGAGCTCTCTTTGTTCTATACGAGATCTACCACCCCACGGCCTTTCAATGAAGTGCTGTTCATTTATACATTAGAATTTTCTATGTATTTATTTTAATATTATTATTTTTATTTGTTTGAAAATAATTTGTGGTAAATTTGATCAAATATAATTACTGTTTTGTGAGTCCTGGCGAAGAAGGCTAGTGTCTGATTTAAGGTCTAGGGTCAAGCCCTTCGTCAAGTAGAATATGTGGGTCTCTTGGAAACGCATCCACTTGTAGATGTCTGGATCGTAACCTTTCATGCTACATCAAAGATAGAATATGGTAATTGGTATCCAAAACAACTCAAAATTTTGAATATTTTTTTTTCAATTAAAACAATATATTTGTAGAAATAAAAACTAAAATATCGTGTTATTACGGTTATCAAAATTAATTATTTTTCTGTACTATTTTTATACCAAGTACAATACGAAAACAATTTATAAATAAATTATAAAATAGAGCCGAGGTAATATAAATATATATCAAGATAAATATTGATGGATATCTATAATGCTCTAATATTTACTACTTAAAAGTTTTATTTTGCGAAAACTTTAATTATAGAAATAATAAATGTTACCACCATACTTAATATAAGCTCAGTTTCCTTGCGTTTGTTATGTCAAGTGTCAAGGCTCAAAACAAGTTACATCAAAAATAAAACTTTATAAATAGAAGACAATACATAGATGAAAGTTATGGATAATCTTCTTCATACAATAACGACAATCAAAATATAATAAGGGATATAAGAGTTTAAAAGTATCCAAGTACAATAAAAAGTCAAAAATTATTATCCGAAAGTACAATGACAGTTTTTCCTAACTTTTAGAATCGTAAGCCCGAGAGTAAGACATATTCCCAAGAGCTCCACTTATCATTGTCACTATTTTATGCCATGAACCACTTCATATCCTTTATATAGTTATTTTTAAATAGTATAGCCTCAGTATGGCTTTTTCTTAGTGAGTAAATCAAAACATCCCACTAGAGTAAGCATACTCACGGTACACATAATTATTCAACAAATCAAAATATGTTTAAGGGATGAAATACATGCCATAACAATATATAAAAGTCATGAGATATTATATAGTACTTAACTAATTTGCACCTTATCAAAACTATAACCATTTATTTATGTATTTCATAAGAGTAAGAGGGGCGGGGGGGGGGGGTCCAATTTATTTTATGGCCTAGGGCGGGGCGCCCGGATGTAGTAATCTAAGAATCTTTCAGTTGGTAATGAAGCCCGAGTCAAGAAGGCTTGAGAAAATTACATCAAGGTACATATTTGGCACTGAATCCGTGGTGGGGTTTCGATGGATGACTACATAGGGAGCCTCAACTTTGGATGACAATTTACAGCAAAAGGTCACCAAGTACCGACGGAGAAACCAAGGAACTTCTCAGTGTCAGCTAGGGGTAAGAAAAATAACATTACGTACATGTATGTCGAAAATGGAGGAAAGACTCCATTGAAGAGGGCTGGAAAGCTTCGATAGAAAAAGGGAAAAATCAATGTCGACCTGGTGCATAGTAGAACCAATATGTCAATGTTATAGACTCTTAGTTTTATGTGTGCGTGTGTGTGTGTGTATCAAGGTCTTTATTGAGTGAGCGAGCTATGTTTTGTTAACAAATATTTTAATTAGTATTATATTCTGAATAATTTTTATGAAAATAAAGTAAAATAAATAAAAACATTTAAAATTATTAATACAATTTTATTTCGATATACAAATTTTCAAATAATTTTATAAATAGCAACACCATAGATCCCGCTCTGTGATAGTACGAGGGTAAAATATACTAGCTACTCTTTTTGATCCACACGTACAAGGGTGGAGGGTAATTTGCTAGGCTCATGGACACAAAATTTTGTTGCCGAGATTTTTATTGCATTAAAAAGGAAGTACCGCATCGCACTGCTTTGGTATCGCATTCGGAACTTTCGGTGAGTGGAAGTACTACAAAGCATAGACGGAGGTCCCTTCAATTCTTTCTCTCCACCGCAAGCAAGCAATTTTAGTCGGGAGACCGACAGGCAGATTCCCTTACGATAAAATGCGAAAAAATAGGGGTATGTAAACGGCGGTTCGAAGGCCCGTCCTTTTCTTCCACTTTCAGCCTTTTTTGGGTCATGCACTATGTATATGCTCTCGGGCCTTCTTTCTACTAAAGTGTGTACTGATCGCCGTTTGAACTTGAAAGCCGCCTTATTGGGCCGACAAAAAAATTGGCTCAACAATTTATTCAGTGCTCTCAAGATGCATCGCTCTCAACAAGCGTTGAATTTGGTATCTCATCACCATAATTAAACGTTCGCAAAAGTAGTCGTCTGTTCCTAGATAGATTATTGCGTGAAATCAGGTGGGCGCAGCACTAACATATTTGGTACAATAATAATATATTTTTAATATATATATTTATTAAATGTATTTACAAATATACTAAAAGTATATAATAATTATATAAAAATTACAAGTTCAGATAATACATCAAAAGTTGAATGCATTTTGGTGCACTAATCAATCCACTAAGTATAATTATGATATACTTTTATTATATATATATATATATATATATATATATATTTTTTTATATATATTTATCAACATATACTAAAAATATACTCCATTCATTCCAAATAAAAAGTCTTTTTAGGGAAAAAAATTTATTCAGACATGTAGGTGATTTTGAAAGGTATTTCACATTTACTCTTATTTATTTATTGCTTTATCACATGACCCAAAGTGCATTAATTGCCAACAAACTTTTACTATTAGCTCTACTATACATAGTTCTTTTTTTTTTAGGTAACTCACGTAGTCCTCTTTTTTACTTTAGAACTACCGAAGTAAGGAGTAAGCCACTTTATTTATTCTTATCTTTTTCATTGCTCTTTCTCTATATGCTTTAAGAAGGTGATGAAGAGCTAGTAGTCAAAATTTACACTCTCTTTTGTTTTGAAGAAGACAAAGGGTTGAGAGACTGATTTTTTTTTCAAAGAGTTTCCAGGTGTAGTTTAACTATTAATTCATTGTCGTTCACTTACTTTAATCATTTTTTCTACAGTAATTCTACTCATTTTCTCTACAGTTATTTTTAAAATCTGTACAGATGGGAGGGAATTTTGATTTAAATATGTCACCACAGGTGTAGGAAACAGTCAATCATATGCTAACAAATATTATCAACAAATGTTGTAAGTGCGATTGTCCTTTTTTATTTTTCCAAATAATCAATTTTGTGGTAAAGATTACATTTTCAAATCACATTTTATATGGCACTCATCTTCTAACCTTTTTAAAATTTGCATTATAGGGTGGAAAACATTGGGATTGGAAGATGGGATTGATAAAGAGAGTTTTGATCAGAAATTACAAGTTTTATCGTCTCATAATGAGTTGAAGTGTGAAAGATCAAACAATGGAGATAAGTTAAAGAATGTCATAAAGCCACACTCATAATGAAGGATCTTCTATCAGCACCTAGACAATATGATCTTCAAGTTTTTTTCTTAATGTCAGTTTTTCTTTCTATTGCAAAGTTGTCTCTTTATCAGAAAAACTAATGGAATAAACTAACTGAAATACCCCAAAAATCCTAATTTAGGAATTATGGCAAATAATGATTTATTAGAGAAAATTTAAGAAAATAGGTTACTTTATTAAATAATGAGGAAGTTACTTGAGGAAAAATAAGGAGAAAATAATAAATAAGTTATTTAGAAAATTTTGGACTTTTTACTAATTAAAATGGGAGTTAAGGACAATTTATCCAAAATAGTCTAATTAATTTAAAAATGAATTTAATTATTATACTTAAAATAATTATTATTAAAATTAAATATCTAAAATAAATATATAAATAAATAAAGACCAATACCCCAACCCAACCATTTTATTATTTTTCCCTTTTTCTCTTTTCTTTTTCTTTTTTTTTCTTTCTTCCTCCCTTTACTCATTCTCTTTTTCACCATTTTCTCCCCCGACTGGGCCAGCCCACCGGCCTAGATCCCTTTCTCCCCCCGTCTCGTGTGCCAGGCCTGCCAGCCTATCGTTGCCCGTTGCCCCAGCCGGCCGAACCGCCCCCTCTTTCTTTTCTTTCTTTTCCCTGGACCGACCGGTCCACCCCGTCCTGTCCTCTTCTTCCTCGACCTGCACCCCGACCTGCAAATCGATCTTCGCCGGTAGCCACCAGTGCCGACCGTCCTCCCCTGCCTCCCTGTCATTTTCTTTCCCTTTTTCAACCCCAACAATCCCTGCAACTCCCTCCCCACGTGCCCATCTTCTTTCCTCTTTCTCCCCCTTCCCGACCTAACCTGCCATAGCAGAACCTGCACCGCCTGCCACCGGCCGACCACCTACACACCTGCCCCGCACGCCTCCTTCTCCCCTTGTCGTTTTCCCCTTCCAATTGCCTATAAATACCCCCATTGGCAGCCCCGATCAGCTCCCTTTTCGATTTTTGCCCCGAAACCCTGCCTCTCCACCGCCTCAAAAAGACGGGTTTTCCACCGTCACCGGAGACCGCCGCCGCCACCTCTGCCCCCCGTTATCATTCCTGCAACTCACTCGACAAAACCAGACCACCAGCACCCCTCCCCTTGCCTTGCACGTGCCACCCTAGCCGTGCAAAATTCATATCCCGAAACCACCACCTCCAGCCTTCGCCGCCTTCCACCGCCAGCCCAGCCGCCACCAGAGCCTCCTCCACCCTCCAAAATGCCCAGCAGACCTCCCTCTACCTTCCCATACCTCCATCTTCCCCTGCCTCCCTCTCCTCCTTCCTCCCTCATCTTCCACCTCTCTCCACCACCCTCGGCCGCAGCCGTCTCCGCCGCGCGCCGCCACCCCTTGCCACGCCACCACCCTCACTCCACTCCCCTTCACCTGCTGTTTCTTTCCCCACCTCAAACTCCTCCTTTTCCCCTCCCATCTAACCACCACCTTCATCTTTCCCCCTCTTCTCCTCCTCCACCGTCGCCGCCGGACCACCACCGACCCTAGGTGGTTCTCCACTCATCCAAACCCTAATACCCCTTTTATATAACTGCTACTATTTTCTACTAATATTAATACTAATATACTCATTATTATTATTATTATCATTATTATTATTACTTTTATTATTATTATTATTATTATTATTATTATTATTGTCATTATTACCATTATTATTCTCTCTATTATTAATGTCTTATTTTCTTACTAATACTAACATCCCTTTTGAACCCTAACTTTTATTATACTTAACTTTAATCTTAATTTTTATAATTATTAGTATTAACATTATTAATAATATTACTATTATTACTTCTATTATCCTTACTACGGTTATTATTGTGGTTGCTAAACCTTACTTGGTTGTATTATTGTTATTATCATTACTACTAGGAGTATTATTATTATTATCGTTATTATTAGTGTTATTATTATTATTATTATTATTATTATTATTATTATACTTAACACCCTTATCATTTTGTTAACAATAATACTACTTGTTCTTATCCATGTTACTTAACTCAAGCTAGTAAATATCATGTGGTTATTAACTAAGAAGAGTAATTGAACCCTTATTACCATACCACTTAACATTAACCCTAACCTCATTACTATGACACTATTATTAGCTATTACTATTATTACTACTATCACTACCTTATTGTTGTAATCAAAAGCATTTGAACCCTTTTATTTTTCAAGA
This sequence comes from Tamarix austromongolica, assembly GCA_039764185.1. Classification (NCBI taxonomy): domain Eukaryota; kingdom Viridiplantae; phylum Streptophyta; class Magnoliopsida; order Caryophyllales; family Tamaricaceae; genus Tamarix; species Tamarix austromongolica. The sequence goes on along the minus strand of CM077818.1, from coordinate 83,389,737 downwards.
ATATACAACTATTATCATTATCACCCTTAGGAATAGTTTACTTGTAATATTGTGACCTTATAATATTATCACTTCAAATATGACACCATTAATAGACTTGGCCTTAAAACACTAGGGTTTCTATCACTAGACATTAGTGTCACTATTTTATTAATACTAACACTATTTTCCTATAGCTAGCATGAACCCTATTACTACAAGATTAGAACTAGTGGGTTTAATAAAATAAGTGTAGCAATAAGTATCAAAAATAAATATATTTTGACTACTAATATTTAGTATACTAATTATAAGGTAAAAACCCTAGTTTTTGTATAATACCCTCTTTAGTAATAAAAACCCTAATCCTAAACTAGAATAAGGGTTGATGGTACTTGCAAGGGAAATTAATACTTAGCTTTTTCCCCTTTTCATAGGTGACCCCGATCCGAGCCCTAAGGAGCTAGAGGAGCGTGCTCCAAGCCCGGTGTCTACCTAGGTAAGGACGTAACTAAGGCCTCTTGTGTGTCTACATGTATTATGTGTTTCGCATGCTATGTACCCTACGTTTATCTTTATCAATTATGTTGTGTGTGCATGACATGGAGATGAAATATGTGTGGTATGTTTACATGGCATGTGTATTATGTATATGTGATGATATGTGTCGTGATCCTCTAAGACATGCATGTGAGGGAATTGATGTATTAGAAAGGAGGATGGTGAAGGAGATTGACCAAGGGAGGTGAGTGGATCTAATTATCTTAATGAATCATGAGTGGAAGAATAAAATGAGAATTCTAGGGTTCGTGTGGGAGAATCTGATTTATGATTGTTATGATTTTGCGTGGGAGAGTTTAATTTATGTTTGTATGGGGTTATTAATGCTTCTATAGCAGTATTAATGGTTGCAGGGTGGTATTAATGGCTGCATGATGGTATTAGGGTTGCTAGGTGGTATTATGGTTGGTATGGTGGTATTAGGGTTCGCATGGTGGTATTAGGATTTGTATGGTGGTATTAATGATTCCATGGTGGTATTAATGGCTTATGGTGGTATTAGGGTTAGCATGGTGGTGTTATGGTTTGTGTGGGGTATAAGTGTTGGTATGGTGGTATTAATGAGTGCATGGTGGTACTAATGGCTTATGGTGGTATTAGGGTTGGCATGGTGGTGTTATGGTTTGTGTGGGGTACTAATGTTTGTAGGGTGGTATTAATGATTGCATGGTGGTATTAATGGCTTATGGTGGTATTAGGGTTTGCATGGTAGTGTTGTGGTTTGTGGGGTGGTATTAGTGTTTGTATGGTGGTATTAGGGTTGCATGGTGGAGTTAGGGTTTTACATGGGAGCAAAATTTACGTATGAAAAGTTGAATTGGGATGTAAGGAAGGTAATGTGAATATTATTTGGGAGTTTAACTATTTTGGACGGAGAATAGTACGTGGAGTAGTATAAGGGTATGGAGGAGACAAAATTAGGGTTTTGGAGTGATTAACTCCGGGTCGTTGTGATTAAGTAGGGTTGGAGTAGCTAATTGTGATTTGTTGAGGATAATTAAGGTTTGGGATGGCTAAGTATGGTTGTTATGGAAAATAGGGTTAAGAGTGGTTAACCATGGTTTGGTGTGGACAATTAGGGTTGGTTATGGCTGCTTAGAGTTGTTTGGTGTTATCATGTGTATTATTGATTAAAGTGTAGTTATGAATGTGGAATTTTATTTTTTGTGATGTGTAAAGCATAAAGAGAATGATTTATGCATATCAATAGTGAAGATCTTTTGAATAAGATATGTTAAGACACTAACCACTTATAGAGAAAGATGTTGAGCTGGACCTAGACCGGTCCACCTGCAAATAATAGTGGCAGGGTATGCTACCCTCGTGACCGGTCCACCAGCTATAATAGTGGCAGGCATGACCCTCATGACCGTTCCACCGGCTATAATAGTGGGGGATTCCGTGCTCAACGACTAATCAGAATAATGATAAGAGACATGGGAAAGATACAAATATTTACAGTGGAACACCTTGTGAGTCGGAGCCAAACCGGTCCACCGGCAAATAATAGTGGCAGGGTATGTTACCCTCATGACCGGTCCACCGACTATAATAGTGGCAGGGCATGGTGTAATCCCCCAAAAATTTCTAAAACCTATATTTTAATAAATTACTTTTATTTGGAATAAAATTGCTTTAAGATTATTTATTTTAATTATTTTATGGATTTTGGAGTATGTAAATTTGGATAAGAGTATTTAATAAATTAAAAATAAATATTTTGCTATTTATCTTATTGTTTTATTTAAATAATTTTCCAAACTAATATTTTACCCACTTTATCCTTTTTAAAATTAATATTTTAGATTATAACGAATTAAATTATTAAATTAAATAATTTATCAAGAATATTACGTTTTTATGATTTTATAAATTGATTTAATTTATTTCCCCTATTTTCCCATTTTTTCTTTTTCTTTTCCTTCTCCTTTTCTCCTTTTCTTCTTTCTTCTCTTTTCCTTTTTCTCCCCCTTGGGCCGCCCGCCCGGCCTGCTCTCCCTTCTCCCTGCGCATTGGGCCTTCGGCCCGCCTCCTCCCTCTTCTCCCTCGCGCACGCCGCCCAGCACACCAGCCCAAACACCTCCTTATTTTTCCCCTGGACCGGCTGGCTCCCTCCTTTTCCTGCGCCGGTCCAGCCGCTCGCCCAACCCTCTTCTCCTCTCTTCCTCTACCTCTGCCCGACACGCTCCCGTCGCCATGCCAGCCCTGCAACTGCGGCCGCCTACCACCACCACCTGCTCCCTCTCCCTCTCTCTCTTCCCCCGTCGTTTTCCTTCCCTTTTCGAGCCAAACTGGCCCTGGACCACAGCCCCGCATGCCCTCTCCCTTTCCTTCTTCTCCCCTCTCTTCCCCTGCCACCCGACCACCACCTACCACCTGCAGCACGATCGCCGGCCAGCCCTGCCCCCTCTCTTCTCCCTCTTCTTTTTCTCCATCCCACCAGCCCTTCATTACCACATTTTTTGAGCCTATCATCCCCTTCCCGAGCTCCCTCCTCTCTCTTTTCTCCTCCTCCCATTCGCTCCCCGGTTTTCTTTTTTCCGCCGCCCTCCGCTGCTCGAACCACCAAGCCCAGCCCCTGCGCCGCCTTCTACCACCGCCTACTACCACCCTGCACCACCACGCCGCCCCTCGAGCCCTACACTCCCTCCCTTCTCGACCCCTTTCTGTTCTCCCCAGTTTTTCCCCCTTACCACCGAGCCGCCTGCAACCGCCACTTCCACCGTCGTCCGGCCACCTCTGCCGCCACCCAACCCACCGTTCGACACCCTGCAACCCCCTCTACAACCGCCATATCTTAGTTGGCCGAAACCAACTCTTGCACCCCTCCATTTTCCCCTCTCCTTTTCCTTCCTTCACAACCCCTTTCCCTCGACCCATCTTGGCAACCAACTTCGCCGCCTCTCCGCTGCCTTGAGCCGCCGTGAAACCACCCTTAGCCTCCACCTACAACCCCTCTTCACTTCTGCACCATTCCCCTGCCTTGAAACCTCCCCCAACCATCTTCTTTTCTAGCCTAAATACCCTAACCCGAAAATAATGGATTTTGCTCCCTTCACCCTCTTTGAGCCTTTTCCCCCCATGGTTTTTGCATGAAACTCACGCTGCCCATGCAGCTGAGCTCCCCCTTATTTTGGAATTTGTTTGGAAAATTTTTGAGGTATATCCATATTTAATTAAAGTGTATTATTATTAAATAAATTTGTTTTTATAAAGTTTTATCCTTTTTAACTTCTTATTTCTAACAAATATGATGGATATTATTTTTAGGTGTTGAGTTGCTAATTATGCTTGGTAAGATTTGATATTTTGCGGGATTAAGGTATCCGTTAATCCTCCCTTAAATATATGGAAAAACGTATGCTAGCACATTAAGGGTTTATTATGATTTTATGCATGTTTTGTATGCTTAGCATGATATGTATATGGTTTCTTATATTGTTTGATAAAAAGGAAAAGCATGATGACTTTTGTGCCATATGTAGGTATGTTAATTAAGGAAGGAGTTTGATTATGGATGGAAATGTTAAATACTTGTTTATGATGTATCATGTTGCTAATTCATGAATAATGTTATTGTCTAAGGGTATTTTAGTAATTATGCTTATGAGGTATGTGAATCAATGTATGTAGTTGCTAATGAGTATTATGTAGAATAATGACAAGTTGGTGGACTTAGATGATAAAAATGAAGTATTAACATCATTATTTTATGTAGTGTTAGTAAATTCATAAAAATGGTGAATAAAGGGGTTGAATGGAAGTTTTATAAGTGAAAATGGTATTTCGGTAATTTTATAAGTAAAAGGGTTAATATGGTAATTTTGGAGGTAGAGGGGCAAAATAGTCATTTCATAAGTAAAAGGGTAATATGGTAAATTTTATAAGTGAATGGTGAAGTGGTAATTTATAAGTAAAGGGCAAAATGGTAATTTTGTAAGGGTAAAATAAAAATGGTAACTTTGGATGTAAAAGGGTAAAATAGTAATTTGTAAAGTAAAAGGAGTGTTATGGCAATTTTATAAATAAAAGGGTATTGTGATAATTTTGTAAATAAAAGGATATTATGGTAATTTGAAAGTAAGGGGTAAAAGGGTAATTTTGAAGTTAAGAGGATATTTATGGTAAACTTGGGAATAGGGGTAACTTGGTAATTATGATAACGATGAAAGATAATTTAGTAATTAAATTATGACTGGAGAAGGGCAATTTGGTAATTTATCTAACTGAAAGGGCAATTTGGTAATTTAGCCGATTAAAGGGTAAAGTGATAACTATTTAACCAACTAAAGGGGCAAAATAGTAATCATGATAATGAAGGAGGGTAATTTAGTAATTTATCCAACTCGAGGGTAGTTTTGTAATTATAACAAAGGAGAAGGGCGATTTGGTAATAAAACCAACCAAATGGGAAATATGATAAGTGTAGTAATTATGAGGGGTGAATGGTGATCTAAAAAGTGTATGAAATAATTTGGTAATCTAAATTGGACAAAGGGTAATTTGGTAATTACGCAACCTAAAGGGTAATGGAGAAAATCGTCAAGTAAGGAACGGATACTTAACAATTATATAAGTAAAGGGAAAATGAGTAATTTGCACCTAACATGTCTTTGAGATTGTGGAACATTATAATATGATTCAAATAATGCTGATTAGCCAAGTAAGAGTGTTTGATAATTAGTATGGCCTTAATGATTTCTCTGTGAATTTCTGGATAGTCATCTGAATAAGAAATGATTAATGATATCATAACGATTAAAAGTGAATAAGTATCGGATTATCGTGCTTTTCGTGATCACCTTAATTAAGACACTATTACTTAAAGTGAAAGACCTCGAGATCGGGAATGGTGACTCCTTAGGGGTCGCTACCCTAAGGACGTGGTTTAGTCCACGATTATTCTGGTATTTGCTGGTGTGCCTTTGTGCCCCAGCCAAGCCCTATATCTTACTCTTTCTAGCTCTACGGACCTAGTTAGGGGGTATGCATACTTATGGATTAGGTGTCCTTGTCGGTAGGGTACTGAGTTAGCTTTATGCACCAGTACGACCAGGGTACCTTTGCGTCCTTGGGTTCATGGTTGAAGGGTACTGAGTAGCTGATATGCACCGGTACGACCGGTGTACCTTTGTGTCCCGGGTTATCGATCTCCCATTCGAGGCAAATAAATATGGTTGATGTGCTAATTAAAGAAAAGGAAAGATACTATTATTGAAAGTGGAATATTAATGAGCCGGGCCCAGATGATTATGATATTGAGTACCGGTCCACCGGATATAATAGTGGTCCAGGAGCGTGTTGCCCTGGTATGTGATTATGAGTACCGGTCCACCGGTTATAATAGTGGCCAGGAGCGTTGTGCCCTGGATGATGATTTTATATATATTCCGGTCCACCGGCTAAAATAGTGGGGGTCCCGAGTTCAATAAAATCAGTTATGTATGTGAATAAGGTTATGGAAAAATACTAACCACTTATATCGATCGTGAATTATAACTTGTGTTACGTGTTATTGTTATGTATGCACCTCTCATTATTTATATGCGTGACTTGCATTATGTGCCGTATGCGAGCCTATCTTTAAGTGTGGTATTAAAGGGTTACTCAGTACCGTAGTACTGAAGGGATTTCCTTTATGGGGCCCCTGCCTATTCAATGGGCAGTGCCCTTGCAGGTATTTTCAGGTGCTACTCAAGTGGGTTACGGGAAGGAGAGTAAGGAATTTTCCGGTATCGTTAGCTTTTTCTCTTTCTCATTTAAATTCTTGATTTTAAATATTAACGTTGTTAAAGTAACCACCATTGGTGGATTTTATTCTTGTGAACGATTTGATGCGCTACTCTGATTTGTGTGTGTTGAATTTCTTTCAAGCTGTATTTCATTTTCTTAGCCTTAGCACTTGGTACTGGAACGATATGAGTGAACTGGTCTGGTACTAAGTGTGGCGGTAATACTCCCAAAGTTCACGTTTTATTTATCGGCTTCCGCTATTATCTTTTGATAAAACGAAATTTTTCAGTAGTGAATTTTGGGGGTGTTACACATGACCCTCGTGACCGCTCCACCGGCTATAATAGTGGAGTTCCCGCACTCACATGGACTATTAAAGAATATGTGTGGAATGAATATATTATTAATGAGAATAAAGAATAAGTCACCAAAAAGTATTCAGGCCTTATCTTGCGGGTTATCGCATGTTGTCTATATGATTGTGCTATGTATGTTATGTGGTATGATTGTATGCTTGGCCTTAGCGCACCTGCGCCCTTACTCAGTAATGGACCCGTACTGATACTACCTTGATTGAATGGGTCCTGTGATGATCCACCGATGGTGGGGAGCAGACCTCCTGTGCAGGTTTGATCAGTTACTAATTTGGGGTGGAAGGCTTGACTTGAGTGAGTAAGCGGTCCGGATATTGGTCCCTTGGGATTTGTTTTATTTAGCTATATTTTGTATACTCTTCTTGTTTCAAAACCGTACTCTTAAGTTGTATTCTTAAACGATATCCTAATTGTCATTGACTCGTATTTTCGTGAATGATCTATGTTAACTATGAACTTATATTTTGATGATTCTTACTTAACGATTGTTTAGTTTAGCCTTAGCACTTAGTATCGGAACGGTAGGAGTGAACCGGTTTGGTACTAAGTGTGGCAGTAATACCCCCAAGTTTACGGTTTTAATTCTTTCGCTTCCGCTAAACCTTTTGATTTAAACAAAATTTTTCAGTAGTAAATTTGGGGGTGTTACACTAACAATTGAGAGAAATGATTAATCTATCAAACCTATATCCATTATGTTCTCTCTAGCAAGCATCTTTATGTTCTCTCTCAGAGAGAGAGAGAGAGAGAGAGAGAGAGAGATTGTGATGTGAATTTTATGAATTTATATTTAAGTAATTTTGAAAATTGTTGTGAATTAATTACTTATAATTGTTTGTCTTATTTGTTGAATTAATAGGAGAATAATGCAGCATATGGATTCTGTGGACTTGGACATAGTTGCTGAGAAGTGCAGAATATGTATTGGAGTGTACAGATTATGTAAATTTTTGTGTTAATAATTTGTAATCCCATATGATGCATTCGCCGGTCGGAATGGGCTAATGAAAATTAGGACGGTTGTATAATCCGCCACCCAGTCCGTAATTTGGACTAGATGGATTGTGGATTAATCAATCCTTAATAACCATGATTAGCTAAAGTTGTTATAGCTGATGGGAAATTAAGCCTTAAGCTTAATTGTATTTGGGACATTTTGATAATTGGTTGAAGTTGGGCTGGTCGACACTTCATTTTTTTGGCCCAAAATTTTGTATCGCCCGTTCATGCAGGCCTGTATTGTTCCGTATGTATTTGTCGAGTATACGGTCTTCTGTGTACATATAAATAGGCCGAATACATTGTAATACGCATAACTTTGACAGAAATAAAATCGGCTGATTCTTTTCGATCTCTCTCGCGACTTCTTCTCTCTCTTGGCGATTCTCTCATTCGCTTGTCTTCTCTGATTCTGTCTCGTTCTCACCTTGATCGATCTTGATCATTCACCTTCTAATTTCAGTTGCCATTGAATCAATTGTGCTTCTGAATCTTTGGGTCTTCCTTTGGAAAGTTTTCCTTAGGCTGTACCGGCGAAATCGAACGTTGCGCTCGACTAAATCTTTCGATCCTTTGCGAAACCCTAACCAGTTTCCATCAGATTGACTTAACTCATACTATTTAGTTTATGAAAGAAATGATTAATCAAATCCACCCTTTATGTTCTCTCATTAGGATACTTGTAGCTTTTGTATAATTTCTTTACTCATTTGGTTTATGAAAGAAGTGACTAATCAAATCCACCTTTATTTATCATTCAGAAGCAACAGGGCTTGATAGCAAGTGAAAATGCTACTCAAATGCTAATTCCTTTTTTTCTTTTTCTTTTTTACTTTAAAAGTTAATCTTTCATGCCACAATATATGTATATATACGATCACTATAATTAAATATCTAAAAATTGAATTCCTTGTATCAAAGATTATTCTTCCGGAGCTACTACCCTATATTTTTCTATTCATATTTCATTTTCCCTTCTCTAAACCCACATTTATCTTATGTCTTGCAAGCACACATTTACAATATGCCATGCAACCAACTAGACCATCTTAACAAATAAAGATTGATCATTGTATTAGATAATTCTTAGGAAACATCAACAGGAAGTCAAAAATTCTTGAATATTTGGCTCTTTGTAAATATACCTTTAGAAACTAATATAGATATTTACCAAAAAAAAAATCTAGTGTAGATATCTAATAAATGATTAATCATGTTTTACCTAACCGGATTTCTTTCATTACTGACATACTTTAGCATAGTGGCTATCTCTGCAAACTTGTTTGCATATCCTTTTATCTATATGAAACTAGTATAGGCATCAAAGAGAGGAAGGTACCTTGTAGCTATATGAAACTGTGCAATAAAAAAGAAAGAGAGGGACAACCAATAGGCCTCAAATGTTGTATTTCAAGTTATTTTTTGGTTAGTCAGGAACAAAGGCAACTTATAAATAGACTAGGAGACCAAATACAGTAAATTCCCATTGAAAATTACAAAGATAACTCAAGAAAATCAAACAACTCAGGAACAACATACACACACAAACTCACAACTACAACTCATCTCAAAGGCAGCTTTACATCAGGAAAACAAACACATTCCATTGACAATGAATATTCTCACAAATTTTTTCACAAAGAAAATATTGAATTGAAATATCTAAAATAAATAGATTAAAAAACATAACTAAGATCACTAAAAATAAATTAAACTTATAACTAAAGTTTTGACATACTACTACTCTTGCAAATAGTTCAAAACATCGTTACATAGTTGAGGATCAACATTTAGTTGTGTTAGAAGACATCCAAAGACTTCTAGTGTAGATTTACGTAGATGTGGTATGTGATACTTGTTTGACCCATGAGATTTAATTATCTCAATCATGCAAGACTGCAATGCTAAAAAAATTTGGTTTAATTTTTCTACTAGATATTTATCATATGATTTCATTTTGGCTTCTACTAGTGCACCAACTGACTCAGGCATCTCTTGATGTTGCAAAGCTTGAATGGCACTGAAAGACCCTAGGTCAAGTACATTCAAATATAGAGAATTAAGGGGTTGAGATCTTAATCAAATATCAAAGCCATCCATCCTTCCCTATGCCAAAAATTGCTTGTCGTTAATATCAATATGAGGCTTTGCATTATCTTGCTAAATGAAAAATGGCATTCCAATTTCATGTCTAGGACAATGCTCATGAATAGATGGTAAAACCTTGTTGGAAGAAAATCTCTACACACTTCTTTATTCATCGATGTTATCTGTTTAGACACTATAGTTCCAGTCGAACGATTTTTTATTTCTTCTCTTAGCATCTTCTTTAGTAACAAATGGAAAAACACCTATTTTACTCAAAAAAATAACATTTCTATCTTCGTTAAATCTTGGATGAGAAACCACAACAAGAAACATCACCTTTGTAATGAAATTTTTGCTCTTACACATGTGTAGATGTTCTTCTTCACCTGGAAGAAAATAATATTTCTCTAACTTCTTTGTGGTGTTGAACCATTTCTCATCCATGTGAATGATGTTTTACATTCCACAAAATGATAGATTGTGATATAGGCTATTTGGATCTATCATCTCAATACAATACCATAACCTTGCTTTCATATTTTCCTCTTTTAAAAGTGGTTTGATGGCATTTGTGTGACATTGTAGACAACCAGATGGAAACCTTCTATGTATCGTTCCTAAAGTTGTATCCAAAGAACTAGCTATAGAATGGAAATTCGTTCTTCATTGGAAAGGCAGTGCGCAAAACCTCTCGCAGTTAATCTGAATTCTTTTTCTCCCATAATTCTTTGGTTTTCTACTACTAACATCAATTGTCTTGCCATCTTGATAACTTATTTTTGCTCACTGTCAAATATGTTGCATTGTCTTAATAGAAACATCAAACCTTACAACCACACTTTTTTTCATCCTTTTTTGGCTTTTTGTTAACACTCTTCAATAATAAAGCTTCAAGAATCACTTATTATTGCTCATTTGTCAAATCATTTCTTCGCCTAGCTCTCTGTTTAATGCATAGTTTTAAAAATCGGACCGATCATTGAACCGGTCTCATAACTGATTCACTGGTTTAGTGGTCGAACCAGTGGTTTGGACTGGTCGAACCAGTGGTACATTTTAAGTCAAAAAATATGAAATATATAGAAAATTAAACTCTACATAAATTTGACTGGCTCCCGACCGGTTTTTTGACCGGTTCACCGATTTTTACTGGTTCGACCGATTTTTGATCGATTTTTACTGGTTCCGAGATCTTAAAAACCGGCATATGAAATTTGACCGGTGACCCGACCGGTTCGCCGGTTCACTGGTCGTCCGGTCCGGTTTTTAATACTAGGGTTTAATGGACTATTGATCATTTTCATCATTTGTATAAAAGGGGTAAAAACTAATGTCAAAGCCTAAAATAATCAGGTATAGCATTCTATAGAAACAATTAATATAATAAGACCTATATAATTCTGAATATAAAGCCAGCATGTAAAACCATGAGCACTAAATCAACGTAATAGTTTACCATTAACCAATTGATTCAACACAGACTACTTCTAAACTTATAAATAAGCTCCTTTTAAGGGTCTCTAGTTTATTTAATCATCTTTCAATTATGGTATCGCATGTCTAATTCTAAAATCTACAATGCCCAAATAAAAATCATGAATTAAAGACATGGATCAAGCACATAAACTGTAAAATAGGGAACATAATGATAAAAATTTGAAGCAAATATTCAGAATCTGGAATTACTTGCCTTTTTTAATTTCTTTTCGGTAAAATTTAGCCGAAAAAAAGGCTTCTTAATACCCCATATCATTCCACATGTTTTATTCTTTTATACTTTGAGAAACATTTAAATTAGTATCAAGCTTACCAAATTAATCTTGAGCTTTATTCTAAGTGTAGTAAAATTCAACAAAAATTATGACCTTCAACTTCAGCGGCATACCTCGTACAAAATCTTTAGCTTCAATGTTTTCATCAGAATCTTCAACTATTGGAATTAGTAACTGGTCATTTGTAGCTTCGTAATGATTTTTAGAACAAAATTCTTCATTATGTGATGGAGAAATGTTTAAATCAATTTCTCTGATTCTTGGTGATGGAGAAAAATTCAAATCAATTTCTCCAAGTACTCTTTGTGATCTGATTTCCGATTGTTCACCTATTGAGATTTTTTTTAAGAATTGGATTTTATTGAAAAGAGCTAAAATATAGGATTTTATAGAAAATTTTAGAAGATAATGAGTTTGAAGAAAAAATTATAGTATTGAATTTCAACGAGTGGCGCCAAAATTTTCAAAATTTGTGAAGACATGAGAAGGAAGATGGAAAGATGAATCGAGAAAGAAGATTAGTATTTTGCTCTCTACTTTGTTGGAACATTGTTTGTTATTAAAGTCCATGGCTTTGTTCTTTACTTCTTATTTGGAAAAGTAAAATTTGATATAGGAGATATGGAACGTGAGATGAAAAATCACGACTTAGCTTACTTCTATGCTTTTTTTTTTTTGGAAAAGTAAGTATGAATACTATAAATTAATAATTGGCCAAGTAATTGTAGGGGTATACTTGGAAATTTCAAGCTTTTTTAGTAAGCTCCTAAAATATTGTGCAATTTGCTACAAAGTCTATTTTTGGAAAGGAGTATCAAATATACAAGGGGTATACCCAAAAATGGGTGCACCACCATTCACCAAATAATTCCTCCTATTACTATGTGCACGAAATATTCATCTATACACAAATACTTCGTCTGAAATGATGGCCAATAAAGAAAAAAAAAACACTTAGACCTTGACGACTTGCTCAAATTAAGCAAAAGTACCAAATTAATTAAAACATGTCCTAACCTATAATTCTCTTACATTACAGAAGATTGTCGTCAATATACAAACAAAATAAAACAGCGAAAAAAAAAAAAACAGAACACAAAGCGTGAGGCTTGTATTATTATACGGATTGTATTCTAAACTGACACACGTCGTCATATGGCAGCTGAAATTGTTAGTTGTGACCTCCACTCTTTTATGGCAGACTCCAGCGATCTGTTTGGAATAAGCATAAAATGATCCAATTTAGCCTCCGTCACGGGGGATACCTCACGCCTTTTGAACCAAGCCTCAATTGCACTTCGTTCATATGTGTAACCATCAGCAGCAATATACGGATCCTCCATTATCTCCTACATTACGCGGCGCTAAACATGTAAGCAAGCTGGGGACAAAAATAAAATAAAATAAAAAATGAAACAAAATGAAAACTCCATGGCCATCAGACTTAAGATGGCATACATAATAAGATCCTGCAGATTCCTCAGTCCCTCACCTTAAGGATTGGACAAAAGTAGTGTCTTGGTGCAAAGAAGTTATTAATTCTCGGTATCCTCATACTGGAATCAGCAACATCTGCAAGCCTCTTAAGAGCTGGTATTACTTGAGTTTCAAGGTCTGGCCTATCTCTGCACCTAAGCTTGCAACAACTCAATGCAATCTGAGCCAGCTCTCGTGCTTCAGCAAGGGGCCAATCAATGATTGAATTATCCAGCAACCGTCTAAGCGAATCACTCGCCACCTCTTTTTCCGCAGCAGCGAGGAGTCCGTTGGGGCTTCGAGCAGTCAGTAGCTGGAGAAGGATGATCCCAAATGAATACAGGTCCGACTTTGGTCGGACCGTACCAGTCCTTTGGTATTCAGGATCAATGTAGTGGAGCGTGCCGACGAGGATTGAGTTTGTACGGTATGTAACCGCGTCGGGCACGGGATCTGAGATGATCTTCGCAAGGCCGACGTCGCTGATTTTGGTCACGTAGTTTCTTCCTAATAATACGTTTCCCGGTTTAATGTCTCGGTGTACGATTGGTTCGGGCTTCGTGCCGTGGAGAAAGGAGAGCCCGCGCGCAATGTCGAAGGCTATTCGAAACCTTATAAACCAAGGAAGCGGTGGCCTGTTGTTCAGGCGGAGAATGTGTTCCCTCAGGCTACCTTCTTCCATGTATTCATAGACGATACAGCCGAGCTCAGGACAGGCGCCGAGGAGTAATACAATGTTTGGATGGCGCAGCCGATAAAGGATCTCAACCTGCAGAGGAGGACGGGGGTAATGGAGAAACAAATGTCAGCCGAGTTAAAATGTCAATAGATCATCTCCCATCCATCCGGAGTTGAGAGAGAACTACAGCATATTCAACATTCAATCTACGTAACATAGTCCACTGTAAAAAATAAAAGGAAGAAGCAATACTTCTCTGAGAAACTCCTCTTTCTTTTCTGGACCGTTATGCTGAACAACCTTGATAGCCACCGGAATGTGATCGAGAACGCCTTTATAAACTTTCCCATAACTGCCCCTCCCAATCAGCTTTGCCTCGGAGAAACAATCCGTTGCCAGCTCAATCTCAAGTGCGTTATACCTCCTGTAACCTCTGTTGGTACTAGAGATAAGTGCGTCCACCACCATTTGCCGCTCCGTAGACTCCTGTAGCGCTTTGAGTTCAGCTATCTTCCTTTCGTGCCCCTCTTTTGCGAGCAATATTCTTGCGGCCTCGGCCTCTTCTGCTGCTTTCACATGCCTCACATGCTCCTCAGTAACGATCATCCTCAGTGCTTCTTCCCTTTCGGTAGCAGCATTTATTTTTCCTTCCTCCTCAAAGCATTCTGATGCTAGGGTCCGCACCTGAGAGGTGAAGAGTAAGGATATACTCATATGACCGCTACGGCTAGTATTTTTTCGCACATGAATTCATACATTGAAACTGATGCTCAATGACCAGGGGTTTACCTTGCTTTGTGTACGGAACAGGTCTTCGCAGGCTGTTTTATACAAAGTGAGGATGGACCGTAACTCTGACCGTAGTCGTTTCACTTCAGCATGCGAGTGCAGCTGCCAACAAGTGAATACATCATTCTAAATCATAAACACCAAGTTCATGCTCGAGTTGCGTTTCATTATTTTTCACTCAAATGCTACCATGCATTACCAGTGGAGGCAAACAAGTCATAACATAACTGTAAGACTGTTTAAGTGCAAAGGTCACCGCTTCGCATAAAATCTACAGAAAAATAGTCAAGCACACGCACAAATTTGCGGAACCTTGATGGTCAAAACCAAATTCAGTTATAGAAGAAGAGTCAAGATTATGATAGGAGCTAACCAAAATACAGAGGGAAAACATTCAAGAAAACTACAACAGTGAAACTGTATTCGGTGGATAGAATTTTTTGAAGGATTTTATTAGGGAGAGAACATATATATGTCAGGGATTTGAGATCCTGACTCCTCCATATAGTATCCTTCTTCTACCCTTTTCCCTTAGCCTCCTCTCGTTGCTCTATATCTACCCTCTATAATAGATTCCCTGACTCAAAAATCCAAAGGAATGACTCATCAAAAATGCATGACAGACACTTAAAATCGATTCCCCTTAGCGATAACCCAAACGAATCTTAGCCAAAGACAAATAAAATGATGGAAAAGGATACGAAATAAGAACGACAAACTACTACTTATCTAGCTCTAATACTCCCTGCTCAACTCCTTCACCCTCCCGTCCCTCCCTAAAAGAGTCAAATTTAATAATTAACCTATCAATACTTTCCGCCAAAGCTTCACCTTGTCCTCAAAGTGAAAGGCTCAAAACCGCGGGTTGAATAGGTCAAATTCTTCCCACTAAGCTTCAAATTCTGACGGTCCTTTCCATTTAACTAAAACTTCCAAGTGTAAGTTGCATAGTGCCTCAAGCTCCACCTTCCACTCTCTGTCAGCCAAGAGAACAAGAGTGGGTGGTTGCATGTGCATGCCATTCCCCACTATTGAATTGAGCATTTAGACATGAAAAACTAGGTGAATAGAGGCCGTGTTCAGTAATTTGAGGTGATAGGGAACCTCTCCCACTTAAGCCTCCACTTGGTATGGATCAAAGGACCTAGGTGCAAGCTTCTCATTCAGCTGCTTGGCTGACAACCTATGCCACTATGGTTTGAGTTTCACAGACACCCAGCTGCCTATGGCATGTGTTTGCTCACAGCTCCTATCAGTTTGTTGTTTTATTTTATTTTGTGCTTGCTAAAGATGCTACTTCAATTCATCCAAAATTTCATCTCTGTCCTATAAATCCCAATCCATAGGAGCAAAAGGTTTGCTTCCTATATCATAACACAAAATAAGGAGATGAGGTCTACCATACAAAATAGTGAAATGAGTAATTTGTATAGCTGAGTGGTAGGAGATGTTGTACCAAACTTCTTCCTAGGGAATCCAATTGGTCCGTTTCTTGGTTTATCTCCTATAAAGGAATGTAAGTATGTCTCCACACTCCTATTCACCACCTCAGTTTGCTCGTCTCTTTATGAGTGGCAAGCTAAATTGAAATTAAATGAGGAACCCTACAACCTAAATAGCTCCTTCCAAAAGTTACACACAAATTCCTTTGTCCAAATCTAATATGATGGATCTGAGCACACCATGTAAATGGATGTCCTCCTTAATGAATTTGGCTGCTACCGTCTGTAAATTAAAAGGGTGTTTCAAGTGAATAAAATGCATTTATTTAGTGAGATGATCTATCACCACCAAAATACAATTGTACCCATCTAAGTTTAGCGAAATCTCAATAAAATCAAGCGATATATCTTCCTAGACCTGCTATGGTATTGGTAAAGGTTGCAACAGGTCCAACAAGATGTAAAGCTTGATGTTCATTCTATGGACACATCATGCAAACTGCCGCAAACTCTTGCATGCCCTTCCTCATTCTTTGCAAGTACACCTCTCGAGTTAACTAGTGAAAGTTTTACTACACCTAAATGTCCCCCTAATCCATCCCCAAGAAATTTTGCAAATATTTTTTGCTTTAAAGGTGACTGAGTAGGTATCACTAATTGTTTATTATACATCATATTGCCTCACACCAAGTTGTAACCACTACGGTTCTGATCTCCTTGTTATATGCCTCAAAGAATAGGCCTCATCACTAGATCAATATAAATGTTAGATTAAAGAGAGCTCAGATCACTCAACCATACTGTAGAAAGAGCAGATAGGACCACTTTTATCTCTCCCCTTGACAATGCATCTACAAATTAATTTTCAATGTCCAATTTATACTAAATGATGAAATAATAGCTCCATAGCTTTGAAACCTACTTCAAATGTTCTTATGGAATTGCCTACTACTCTAGTAAATGCTTTAGACTTTTCTGATATGTTTGCATAGTGAATTTCCATACCACAAGATGATACCTCCATTATCGTATGGTAAGCACCATGGCCATTAACTCTCACTCGTAAACTAACTTCAAATGCACACGTTGATCCAAGGCTTGATTGAAATATGCTATGGGTCATTGCCTTTGCATTATAACTGCTCCATCGCTACACCTAATGCATCAGTCTCCAGCACAAAGGGATCCTTAAAGTTTGACAGCCCTAGAATTAGCAACGTGAGCATGACTTGCTTTAGTTTTTCAAAAGCCTCCTGATGTAGGAGCATCCCCTTCAAATGATAAAAATATTATAATTAATTTTTCTAAGTTAAAAATTGTTAAAATACTCCTAACTTGGAAAAAAAATTATTAGCTAAAGTTGCAATCCATGTGTGAGCCGACAAAGCCACCATTTTAATCATGGTTTGAAGTCAACTCCATATGGTTTGATTCTAACCAAATAAATTTGAAGCACCATCCCTTTAAGATAACCTACTAAAATCATACTTTTCTAGCCATAAAAATCAACCAAGCTTTGAAAAAATCAAGTTAAGATCAAATTTGCAACAACCATGCAACACCCTTGGCCCACATAAAAGAAGAGCACAATCAACTCAAATCCATGTTTGGTTGATTGATATGATCAAGGGTTGTTGACAACACCTACTCCATTACTTTTTAGACAATCAAAGGGCATGACGTATTAGCTGGATAATAGAGTATTTAGCTTATTTTGGTTAATCTACTTTTAGTAATTATAGATTATTACCACTTAAAGTTGATGTATTTGTCTTGACTTCATTTTAACTCCCACCGAGGTCGGTTGAGATGTTTTGGGAGATGTAATTTTTTATCTTTAGTTTCAAAATAACTAGAGAGAGTTAGAATACTGATTGTATGCAACATTTATCTTAGCTAATTAGTTATATTATTAAGGAACTAAATAGAATAGATATATAATTAAGTTAGTCATAGAGGATTAGATGAATCATTTTGTATCTCAAGGAGTCTTACACACCTCCATATAGGTTTTATCCCCCATATGAATCTACTTATTCAATCCTTTGGTTGAAAATTTGAAGCTAATGATCAAAACTTGTAACATTTGAGTAGATATGATAATGCAAGGTCCACTTGGTAGCCCCCTGGGCCCACAAAGATTGTGGGACTACCGTAAAGTATTTTCGGATTGATTAGCTAGCCCCATATATCAACAAGAGTTATTTCAGTGCATATTATCCTCACTCATATACTTCCCAAAAAAAATTCAAATTTTTTTTGAAACTTCCCAAGAGGGCCACCCATCCTAAAGATTACTCCGCAATAAGCATGCTTAATTATAGAGTTATTAGGATGGAATCACTAAAATGATAGTTTACCATGTTGATATAACATATAAGTAATTATATCAATCCTTATGATACTTTGCTCATTTAGGGGTGTTACAAGGCTTGCATTCAAAGATCAAGTGAAGAACTTTGTCTTGCACCTTCAAAACCTCACATTCTTTATCCTTAGTGTTGTTACCTAAGGTGGTGAATGTGAGTGTTTGATATCAAGGATTACTTGCAGATCAAATATTCCCTCCTCTTCTTCATCCTCACTTCTCCATTTTCATTTTCTTAGTAGTTGAATTCCTCCACCAATCTTCTTTATTTAACTTATGCATCGCCTCCTATGCTTCCTCATTCCAACTAAAGTTGTCCTTCCTTAATTGGGTTGTGAGGAGGGCTCCTATATGACTATAATGCTTCACGAACTTCCGATAATAGTCAATGAGTCCCAAGAAGCCTCTTACCTCCTTTAGTGACTTCGAAACTGGCTAATTTCTTATGCTTTATGGCTTTTAGGGATTAATTGTGACTCCTTATAATGGATATAATATGCCAAAGATACTCTAATTCGGATCTTCAAAATATACATTTCTTCATGTTCATATTTAATGATTTGACACGCAATACGTCAAAAACTTATGTGAGGTGATGAGTATGCTTCTCAAAGGATATACTATAAATGAGTATATCATCAAAAGACACTAGCACACATCTTTGAAGGAAGGCTTTAAATACCTCATTCATCAATTCTTAGAAGGTCTCTAGGGGCATTTGTAAGCCCAAATAGCATTCAAAAAATCATAATGCCCTTTGAGCATTGAAAGCATTGTTTTTAGGATTTCATTTGGTCTTACCCGAATATAATGATACTTGGACTTTAAATCCAACTTCAAGAACACCACTGTCCTATTCAACTCCTTTATCAACTCACGTATCATTAGAATAGTAATTTTTTTTTAGAATTGTGACTTTGTCCAATGATTAATAGTCCACGTAGAACCACCAACTCCTACCCTTCTTTTTCTTCCCAAATCCATTTGTTCCCATCGGTTCACTTTTTTTTGCTGTGAATTATATAATTTTTATCTTCCAATAAATATGTTGCCTCCATTATTTTAGTTAGTCCGGTGGGCCTTAATAATCTGAACTCATCCCTCATTAGTGGCTTCATCCCATTAAGGAAGGTATAATCGAGGACCTCCTTTGTCATTTTCCTTTCAAGGAAGGGTTTAGCAGCTCGAACACCTCTAGATACTCCTCGATCAAAGAGTGCTGCTGAATTTGTAGGACCTTTTCACATTGATCCTTCATGTTTTAGCCTGAATAGTTAGAAATACTTCCTAGAATCCCTCTCAAGTGGTGAATTTCTTCTTCTCCTCCACTTAATAAAATTAGACCGATGCTCTTCCCTCCATAGCCACCACTACCTCTTCTAATCTTTTAGCTTCAGTAAGTTAAAAAATGTTGACGTATCTCTTAGCATCCATCAGGATTACCTCCATTAAAGAGTGGAAACTCTATAGCTTATTTGGAGCTACTTATTAAAAGTAGTTATTCAACATAATTACTTATTTTATAATTTTTTTAGGCTAAAAAATTTCTTAAATAAGTAATTATCACGGATGATAACTTTTAATAAGTAACTCCAAACATGGCCCTTATTGTCAGGTTGGGAGATGATCCCTGCATTGCACCTCCACTTCTTGTTGATTTTCCTCTACCCTTGGTGAATCTATAAAAAATTCCTCCATTTTATGCACTCCCATACTTCTTTAAGATGATGTATGACGTCCTCGAACCATCATTTGATCCTGCCTGCTCAACACCTTGGTCATCATCCTCTCTAATTGAGGTATCTTCCTTGTATTTCTCTTAATAACATGCATCTCCTTTATTCCATTATTCCTATACTATAGCAATTTTCTCCTCAAGCAACCTCATTCTCTCCTCTACCACCTCCACTTTATTTTATGTCATATCCTCCAATCTCGAGCCTTGCTATGATACCAAAGTGATAGGAGCTAACCAAAATATATTGAGGGAAAACACTCAAGTAACACTACGAAAATCAAAACAATGAAAATGTAATTAGTGGATAGAATTTGTTGAAGGATTTCATTAGTGAGAGAACATATGTTAGGCATTCGAGGTCCCGACCCCTCCCATATAGTATCTTTTTGTAATACCCCAAAATTTAGTTAAACCTAATTCCAAGTAATTACTATCATAACCTAATTCTAACATTAAGAAATTTATTTTTCTTTCTTACCCTAATTCCCAAATTCTAAATATTAGCCAAACCCTAATTTTTTATTTTGGGTTATTAATATCTTTTTTAACCTAAACCTAATCTCATATGATCATTTAATTAATCTATCACAATATCCTAACCTAGGTTATATTAGTCTTATCTTAATTAAAAACCAAACATATTAATTCTCTCCTTTTCTTTTCCCTCTTTTCCCTTTATATTCTTTCTCTTTTCTTCCTTGGAATGACTATCTCCCTCTCCTTTTTATTTTTTTCCCTTTCTTCCTGAGTGAAACATTGTCCATAGAAAATTCCTGGTAACCCCCATCACTCCCCTATCACCTCCCAAGCCATCCCCTACCTCTATTAGCCTATCAATTCCCAACTCCTATGATCATGGGTTGGGTTGACTTTCTTTCAACTGTTGCACCCCTCCTCTCTCATCTTTATATATATGTGTGTGTGTGTGTAGCAATAAATACCCTAACCCCCTTCCTTCTCTCCCTTTTTTTTTCCTTCAAAAATATCTCCACCTTCGTCCTCCTTTAGCTCCTCTTTTCCGTCATGAAAAAAACTTTAAAAATCCACCAATGAAGAGCTCTCGAGACACCACCACCACCACCACCACCACCTTAAGCCTTTTCCATTTCTCCCCCGCTAACACCAACCAACTTCACCATTTCCTACCCCTACCTTCTACCATTTGCATTAAAGCCACCCAGCCTTCATATGGAAATCATCACCACAACATCAATCACACTACCTTAGGCCATTATCACCATTTCCTACCCCTCCACTTTGGTCATTCTTGCTGAACATCACCCCATGCCACAGACTAAAACTGTAATCCCCCAAAAATTTCGAAAACCTATATTTTAATAAATAACTTTATTTGAAATAAAATTTCTTTAAGATTATTTATTTTAATTATTTTATAGATTTTAGAGTATGTAAATTTGGATAAAAGTATTTAATAAATTAAAAATAAATATTTTTCTATTTATCATATTATTTTATTTAAATAATTTTCCAAAACTAATATTTTACCAACTTTATCCTTTTTAAACTAAAATATTAGATTATAATAAATTAAATTATTAAATTAAATAATTTACCAAGAATATTATATTTTATGATTTTATAAATTAAATTAAATTACTTTTCCTACTTTTCGATTTCCCCTTTTTCCTTTTTTTCCTCCTTCTCCTTTTCTTTTTCTTTTTCCTTTTCCCTCGGGCTGCCTCGCCAAGCCAGCCCTCCCCCACGCATTTGGGCCAGGCCCGTTTTCCCCATCCCTTTCTCCTCCTCGCACGCCCGTCTCCCCAGCCCGCCTCCTTCCTTTATTTTTTTCCCCTGGACCGGCCGGCTCCCTCCTTTCCTGCGCCGGTCCAGCCGCCCCCAGTCTCCTTCTTCCCTTCTTCTTCTCCCACGCCGACCTGCTCCCGTCCTCCATGCACGCCCGACCACTGCCGCCGCCTGCCACCACACCTGCCCCCTGCTACTCACTCTCTCTACCCCGTCCTTTTCTTTCCTATTTCGAGCCAAACTAACCCCCTGCACCCTCCATTTCCCGCCTGAATTCTTTCCTTCTTCTTCCCTGTCTTCCCCTGCCAACCGACAGCCCTGCCACCACACCGCAGCACCGATCGGCCGCCTGCTCCCCCTGCCTCACCCTCTTATTTTTCTTACCCTCACCAGCCCTTCATTCCCACATTTTTCGAGCCTAATCTCCCTCCCCGAGCTCCCTCTTATCTCCTTCCTTCTCCCTCCATTTTTTCCCCGTTTTTTTTCTCACCGCCGCCCGCCGCCGCTTGAACCACCAAGCCCAACCCCTGCGCCACCTTCTGCCACCGTCTACTACCACCCTGCACCACCACGCCGCCCCTCGAGCCCTACACTTCCTCCCTTCTCCTCCTTTTCCTTTTTCTTCCCAGCTTTTCCCCCTTACCGGCGAGCCACCTGCAACCGCCGCTTCCGCCGCCGTCTCCGCCGCCTTGAGCCGCCTCGAAACCACCCTTAGCCTCCACCTACAACCCCTCTTCACTTCTGCACCATTCCCCTGCCTTAGAACCTCCCCCAACCACCTTCTTTTCTAGCCTAAAGACCCTAACCCAAAAATGATAAATCTTGCTTCCTTCACCCCTCTTTGAGCCTTTTCCCTTCTCTTTTCTGCATGAAACTCACGCTGCTCATGCAGCGTGAGCTCCCCTTCATTTTAAAAAAATTATTTGGCTAATTTTTAAGGTATAATGGTATTTTATGTTAAGTGTTTTATTAATTAAAATTTATAAAGTTTTATACTTGGATTCTTATTTCTAACATAAATATGATGGATATTATTTTTAGGTGTTGAGTTGCTAATTATGCTTGGTAAGATTTGATATTTTGCGGGATTAAGGTAACCGTTAATCCTCCCTTAAATATATGGAAAAACGCATGCTAGCACATTTAGGGTTTAGTATGATTTTATGCATGTTTTGTATGCTTAGCATGATATGTTTATGGTTTCTTATATTGTTTGTTAAAAAGAAAAAGCATGATAACTTTTGTGCCATATGTAGGTATGTTAAATAAAGAAGGAGTTGGAATATGGATAGAAATGTTAAATACTTGTTATGATGTACCATGTGGTTAATGCATGAATGATGTTATTGTTTAAGGGTATTTTAGTAATTATGCTTATGAGGTATATAAATCAATGTGTGTAGTTGCTAATGAGTATTATGTTGAAAAATGACAAGTTGGTGGACTTAGATGATAAAAATGAAGAATTAATATCATTATTTTATGTAGTGTTAGCAAATTCATAAAAATGGTGAATAAAGGGGTTGAGTGGAAATTTTATAAGTGAAAAGGGTATTTTGGTAATTTTTGAGATAAAAGAATAATATGGTAATTTTATAATTAAATGGCCAAATGATAATTTACAAGTAAAGGATAAAATCGTAAGTTGTGAGAAAGAAGGGTAAAATGGTAATTTTGGAAGTAGGGGTAAAATAGTAATTTTGGATGAAGGAGGGCACTATGGTAATTTTGGAGGTAAAGGGGAAAAATCGTAATTTCATAAGTAAAGGGTAATATGGTAAATTTTATAAGTGAATGGTGAAGTGGTAATTTATAAGTAAAGGGGTAAAATGGTAATTTGGAAAAGAAGGGCAAAATGGTAATTATGTAAGGAAAGATAAAGATGGTAATCTTGGATGTGAAATGGTAAAATAGTAATTTGTAAAGTAAAAGATGTATGGTGGTAGTTTTCATAAATAAAAGGATATATTGGTAAAATTGGATGTAAGGGGTAAAATGGTAATTTTGTAAATAAAAGGATATTATGGTAAACTTGGGAGTAAGGGGTAACGCGGTAATTATGATAACGACAAACGATAATTTAGAAATTAAATTATGATTGCAGAAGGGCAATTGGATAAGTATGATGCTATAGAAGGGTAATTTGGTAAATTAACCAATTAAAGGGTATTATGGTAATTTTAAATATGGACAAGGGTAAAATTGGTAATTGTAATTATGAAGAGGGGTAAATTAATTATGAGGAAGGTTAATTTGGAATTTATGATAATTGAAAAGGGTAAATGGCAATTAAAAATAATTGAGAGAGGTAAAATGGTAATTACGATAAGGAGAAGGGCAATTTGGTAATTTATCCAACTCAACGGTAATTTAGTAATTATAACAAAGGAGAAGGGCGATTTGGTAATATAACCAACCAAAAGGGAAATATGATAAGCGTAGTAATTATGAGGGGTGAATGGTGATCTAAAAAGTGTAGGAGACAATTTGGTAATCTAAAGTAGGGATGTAAACGGGGTGGATAATACCCGAAACCCGACGGATTTTACCCGACGGATATGGATATGGATATGGATATGGATATTAATAAACGGATATGGATACGGATATGGGTAAGGGTTAAAAATACCCAGCGGATTCGGGTACAGATACGGGTACGGGGTATCCATATCCGTATCCGTATCCGTATCCGTTTCTATATCCGTACCCGTTTACCCGTTATATAATTACCATTTTACCCTTAACTTTTTATATAAGAATAGTTTATAATTTAAAATTAAATTGTCATTTTACATGAACCCTACTTTGAATATAACATAACACCGATTTCAATTTTCAAATAAAATTGTCTCGTGACTATTCGGTCTTCGCTGAAGTCTGAAGTCTAGCACTGTTCACTGTCTCTCCCAGTCCCAGACTCCCGCTCGGTTGCTCTCATCTCTTGACTCTCTTCTCTCGTGACTCTTCACTGACCACTGTTTACTCAGTGTCTCTGTGTCTCAGTCACTCTCGGACTCTCCCCGTCTCCAGTTGCTCTCGTCTCGACGTTCGACGCTTCGACTTCGAGCCTTCTATCTGTCGAGTGTCGAGACTCGAGAGCCGACTCAGCCGAGAGGTGGTAAACACAGGGCCACACCGCCACAGGCACAGGCGCACAGGACCACCACGCACAGGCTCAGCTGCGCCCCTTGGCCGTCGCCCGACTCATTCGCCGTCGCCCGTCAGCCGCCATCCGTGTCTCCACTCTCCAGTCTTCGTTGTCGTCTTCAAGTTGGAGTAATCGAGGCTGGCTTCGTCTCCGTTCGACAGATATGAATGCTGGACAATTGGAGGATGGGAATCATGACAATACAGCGAAGTACAAAGGCGACGATGTTGTTGCAAATGAAACCACCAAAGCGTAATTTCTTTCCATGTTGATCTAGTCATGTTGTGGTGTGTAAATCTCATCTGTATATTATTTCTTTGTGTACGAACCTTGAACGGTTTAATGGATATGAATCACAGTCTTTTTGAAGTAACATTACAATGCTTTTGTGTTTGCATGTATTTATGTGTTTCACAGTCGTCTGAGATAAAGCGAAATGATTCAGCTTTAAGGCTTCTGAAGGGCTCCCCTTTTCTTTTTCTTTCGTGAAGCTCGACAAAGGAATGATCATTGTTTGTTGCGTTTTCTTTCAGTTTTTATCCAAGAAATCAGATTAAGAGGCCATGAAAGTTGTGGGGCTAGGTTAAAGACTTTATGAAGGTTTTTTTGGTAGTTTATTGTGAATTAGTGAAAGAATAAATTTAAACGGGTAACGGATAACGGGTAACGGGTAACGGGTTTACCCGTTGGATAACAGATTATTTATTGGTTATTTATAATTTATCGGGTAAACGGATTATCCATCGGGTAACGGATATCCGTCGGGTACGGATATGGATATATTAGCGGATATCCGTTCGGGTTTGGGTACGGATATGAATATGGATTTCTTAATCGGGTTCGGGTATGGATATAGTATACCCGATCCGAACCCGCCCCGTTTACATCCCTAATCTAAAGTGGACAAGGGGTAATTTGGTAATTATGCAACCTTAAGGGTAATGTGGTAATTTATCAAGTAAGGAACGGATACTTAACAATTATATAAGTAAAGGGCAAATGAGTAATTTGTACCTAATATGTCTTTGAGATTGTGGAACATTAATATGCTTAAATGATGCTGATTAGCCAAGTAAGAGTATTTGATAATTAGTATGGCCTTAATGGTTTCTCTGTGATATCCTGGATAATCATCTAAATAAGAAACGATTAATGATATCAGAACGATTGGAAGTGAATAAGTATCAGATTATCGTGCTTTTCGTGATCACCTTAATTAAGACACTATTACTTAAAGTGAAAGACCTCGAGATCGGGAATGGTGACTCCTTAGGGGTCGCTACCCTAAGGACGTGGTTTAGTCCACGATTATTCTGGTATTTGCTGGTGTGCCTTTGTGCCCCACCCAGGCCCTATATCTTACTCTTTCTAGCTCTACGGACCTAGTTAGGGGGTATGCATACTTATGGATTAGGTGTCCTTGTCGGTGGGGTACTGAGTTAGCTTTATGCACCAGTACGACCAGGGTACCTTTGCGTCCTTGGGTTCATGGTTGAAGGGTACTGAGTCGCTGATATGCACCGGTACGACCGGTGTACCTTTGTGTCCCGGGTTATCGATCTCCCATTCGAGGCAAATAAATATGATTAATGTGCTGATTAAAGAAAGGAAAGATACTATTATTGAAAGTGAAATATTAATGAGCCTGACCCAGATGATTATGATATTGAGTACCGGTCCACCGGTTATAATAGTGGCCAGGAGCGTTGTGCCCTGGATGATGATTCTTTATATATCCCGGTCCACCGGTTATAATAGTGGCCAGGAGCGTTGTGCCCTGGATGATGAGTTATCTGTATTCTGGTCCACCGGCAATAATAGTGGGGGTCTCGAGCTCAATAAAATCGGTTATGTATGTGAATAAGATTATGGAAAAATACTAATCACTTATAGTGGAACACCATGTGAGTCGGGGCCAGACTGGTCCACCGTCAAATAATAGTGGTCAGGTGCGTTCTGCCCTGTGTGTTTATCTTCCGGTCCACCGGCAATAATAGTGGTCAGAGGTGTTCTACCCTGAGTGTATACCTTCCGGTCCACCAGCTATAATAGTGGGGTTCTCGTACTCACATGGATATAAAATATGATATTGATGGATTAATGACGGAATAATGGCTTAAGGCCCGAATGTATTGATCTCACACTATGACATGGCTTAAGGCCCAAAGTATCGACCGTGACTTATAAATTATTATGTATGTTATTGTTATGCATGCACCTCATATTATTTATGTGTGTAGTTTGCATTATGTGTCGTATGCGGGCCTATCTTTAAGTGTGGTATTAAAGGGTTACTCAGTACCGTAGTACTGAAGGGATTCCCTTTATGGGGCCCCTGCCTATTCAATGGGCAGTGCCCTTGCAGGTTTTTCAGGTGCTACTCAAGTGGGCTACGGGAAAGAGAGTAAGGAGTTATCCGGTATCGTTAGGGTTTTCCCTCCTTCTTCGTTTAATTTCCTGGTTTTGATGTTATGTTGGTACTTTAACCACCATCGGTGGATTTTATTCCTAAAAACGATTTGATGCGCTACTCTAATTTAAGTATGTTGAAGTTCTTGCAATTTACTATGATTTATGCATGTTGAATGTCTTTCGAATTGTATTTCATTTTCTTAGCCTTAGCACTTGGTACTGGAACGGTATGAGTGAACCGGTCTGGTACTAAGTGTGGCGGTAATACTCCCAAAGTTCACGTTTTATTTATCTGCTTCCGCTAATCTTCCTTTTAATTAACGAAATTTTTCAGTAGTGAATTTTGGGGGTGTTACAAAAACAACCAGTGCAACCCTCCTTGTTTTGGCTTCCATCACCATTGCATCCCCTATAGCAATGACAACTTGTGTTATTGCTGCCATTCCTTGGCTTAAAACACCTTGCCACTCTTCTCTTATTTGTGTAAGCTCTCCCGAATTGTTTTGTCTCAGTTTAATCATCCATTCTTGAACCCTTCCATTTCCTTAAAATTTTCTTTATTATGTGGTTTAAACCTAGTGGTATTTTATTATGATTTATTAGGTGATTTTTTTGAGGTTACGAAAGAGGTGGAATAGGATTAGTGTGCGTAGAGACCGAAGTCAATTTTTGTAAGGATATTTGTCGTAGTCTAGGGTTTTTGGTTGCTGTATGATATGTATGATTTTGTGTTATACCATGTTATTATTATTATGTGAATCAATGTATGATTATTAATGCTATATGTGGTTGATAATATATGATAGATAATGAATAAGTAAAGGTTATGTAGTATTGTCAATTTAGGTGGGAAAAACCTCAGTGTGAAATATAGTTGTATCATGGGTTTATTAATGGTATGATGAGTGTGAAGTGAGTATAATAAGGTTTATAGAGAAAAATGTGGATTTGAAAATAATGTTACTAAACATATAAGATTTTCATGAAATAAGGGTTTTGTTATTGATAAGGGCATTTTGGTCAATATGGGTTAAATATGAGAACTAGAGTATTTTAAGGTGTTATATCATCTAAAGTATGCTAAGGAATTTATATGAAGTGTTTAGAGTAGTTGTAAATGACCTAAGTTTAATAAAGTAAGAAAATGGTTTGATTTGGGAATAGTAACTCTAAAATGAGAGGGTTATTATCACATGTGTAAAACGGTAGAGTTAGAACACAAAATCCTAATATATTATTAATATTCTTATTATGTGAATGTATAGTAGATCTAGTGATTGTTTGAGCCCTACATGATAACGCATGATGGATTGTGAAATTAGGGTTTATAAGCTTCCAAAATAGTAATAGTTGAGATAGAGTTATTATTGCATGTGCAAGACTTTAGAGTTATGCCTTAAAATTCATGTATGTTGACGATAATAATAATTGAGGAAGAGGCACTAATTTTGGTGGCTAAAAAAGTAATAGAAGAAGAGTTATGATAACAGTGTGAAAATAGGGTTTTGGAAAAATATAAGGGTCTTAACCCTAGAGAATGACCTTATGACATCATGATGTGCCTTATCTGTTTTGACATGTTCTGTACTATCAAATCAAACATGAATAAGACATTAATTATTTAAAATAAAAGATCACGTAAGTCAGGCCAAGGTGTTTATATGTTCGTTCCATTGAACGATAATAGTGACTTATGTTTGTTGTCTCTAAGAGGTGTTTCATATCATTCTACTAGTTTAAGAATAGTCGCTCAAGAGCATTTAAGCTTCAGATGTGATTAGGTTCGTCCCACCGAATGATAATAGTGGCTTAGATATGTTGTCCTTGAGAGATGCTTCAGTCTGTTCCATTCGATTAAGAATAATGGAGCTCTACACTCATTGTGAATAAGAATATAATTTGAGGCAATTAACCTAATAGATAACATATTAATGATTTAAAGGGGAAGAGTATGTGAATCAGGACCAAGGTGTTTATTGGCCCGTTTCACCAAACGATAATAATAGCTCAAGTGTGTTGTCTCTTAGAGGTGCTTCAAATTGTTCCACAAACTTAGGAGTGTTTTTTCCTTAGAGGTGTTGGGTCTGTTCCACCAGACGATAATAATGGCTTAGGTGTATTGTCCTAGAGAGGTGATTTAGACTGTTCCATCAATTTAAGAACAGTGTAGTCTTTAAATTCAATGTAAATAAATGAATGAAAATGGTTATATTTGATAAAGAGGTCTAGATCAGTACTTATTGTGATATTTTATGTGTTATGCACATATACTTATCCTTTGCTATTAATTTATGTATTTAACTGTATTGAATCGACAATATTGTTATCTTACTTAGTACATAGCATACTGGCTATCCTTTTTATAGGTGTTGCTCATTCCCATGAGTAGGGGACCCTGATGATCTGCAAATCTATGAGGACCAGTTGGATGATTCTGCTACCTTTGATGCATTGTATGTGAAGGAGTGACTTTTCCTGTACTAGGTATTTGGGCAAAGAGTGATGTTATCAATATGATATTTTTACCAAATACCCTTTGGACTCTTCAATCCATAATATCCCTTTTTATTGTATTTTATTATTGTATCAAAAAGTCAATCTCCAAACTCATTTTTGTATTTATAAAACTCCTCTCATTTCTAATTACTCTACTTTACTTTGAATAGTTCTAGCCATATGATTGATGTAAGGATGGTATGGTAGATTTAGCTTATGTCAATTACAGTGGTAATACCCAGTATTTTGATTATATGTTTCCATTGTAAAATAAAATCTTTAGTAGTAAAATTAGGACGTTGCACCTTTTTCCACACTTTTCAGTCTCCTCTCGTCGCTCTTTATCTACCTTCGATAACAGATTACCCCACTTACCAAAACCATAAGGAATGACTCAACAAAAATTCATAACATACTCACATAACAAAATCCCCTTAATGACAACCAAACATATCCTAAATAAAGACAAATAAAATTATTGAAAACTACATAAAATGAGGATGACACACCACTACTTATCTAGCTGCAATACTCCCTGCTCAACTCCTTCACCCTTTTGTCTCTTCCTAACATAGGTGAATTTAATAATTGGCCTATCAGTTTCTAGCCAAAACAATATTTAGGGTCTCAACTTAGCCATTAGGAAATCAAACCGAAGATAACATATAACATAACTTTTTAGTCACCCCCAACTCTCAATAGTAATAATGAAGGTAGATGTTATCAAGCACATGTTATATGCAAGTTAGATCATTTATCTAATGTTGGGCTTATATAAGAATATTATGAGTTAGCTCTATAATATAAGGTTGAGGTTGAACTCATATAAATGTGATAGACATAGGTTTAAGTCACACTCTTAACGAAGATTAAACATCAGTTATTATGTTTGAGCCTAAGTATATTGAAACCACTATGTCAAAGAAGACGTAGTATTCGGGCTTTAATGTGTAGAGATTGACAACATTTCATTTTGATAATCAGTCGAAGTAAAATTACCCAAAATGAAGGTAGTAGATTAGTTATGGTCCTCAGGTCGGTTTCAAGTTTTCATCCTAAAAGATATAGGTACACTTTCGTTAGATTTTATGTCGAGTTTCTTGAGGAATCAAGATGTGAATCATGTGAACCTATTATCACATCTTAAAGTATATAGATGATAGTAACAACTGAGGCTAGCTGTTTAGGTGATCCGATATCCGATAGAACAATCCAATATCTGTCAGTCTAGATATGGCTTGATCTAAAATTTTATATATTCAAAATACTAGATATCTGACACACCAAGACTCGATAGAAGTGATGCCAAAGAAGTGAGGTTTGATTAAGATACAAAAAGAGAGAAAGATATGGAATCCTCGAAAGGTGTTAAGTAGACGCAGGGGAGGTTTTGGGTCTGCTATATATTAATTCAAGGGGATTCCTGAATCCTGATGATGATGCAACTGAACAGCTTTCTCAGAGGGTGGGAAATTGGGACTCCTATGCTATGCCCAACCGCTCAGTGACGGTGGGGATGACATTTTTTTTTTGAAAATATCCAGCAAATTAAGCAGCCATTCTTAAGGAGACTCAAAAATGTAAAAAATAAAGCATGCCTAGCTACCTCCATAAAAGTAAAATAGGGTACGTAGGGGTAGAGTAGGGGGGGCTCCGTAAAAGAGCCCACCCAAATAAAGCATACCGGTTTAATGCTCGTCGTCGAGCCCACAAAACTGCTTTTCCCCAATAATGCTTTGGTCTTTGAAAATCCATTGGCCGGGCGAGAGGCCTTCGGTACACCCGGTGGAGATCTACTTGAACTGCCGGTTTCTTCCAGGGGCGACACCTTGGGCTTGGAAGAGGAAGAAGGGGCGCAAGGTCTCTGAATAGCCTCTATTTTGATGAAAACACAAGAGAGAAAGGTTAAGCAGGCGGGCGCGGGGTACGTCAAGCATTGTAGGATTAAATACAGATACCGCTGCACTCCCAACAAGAACAGGGCGTAAGGCATATACCACCACAGCTGGCCGCGAAGGAATAAGTAGCTAGTCTGGTGATCACTTTGTGGCTAGAAACAACAAAAATATCGCAGAAGTCAGGACTGCACTTCAACAACGACGATGGCACACTCGGGCCTTTTACTTTCCTGAAACCGCGCGCAGCCCCCGAAGGAAGGAATTAATACTATAAATAATTTCCACAGAGAATATATGCATCGCGAATTTTTATTTTATGTACGTACGCAGACGCATGCTTTTACATCATACCTCATGAAGCAACTCGCAGACCTGGAGCCAAGCACAAGCCTGTTAACACCTGAGGCGGACGTATAGTTTCGGAGTGCGGTTGCAGGACTGTCATCTTCGAGCACCAAAGTTTCAACCTAAAAGGAATCACACACATACATATACACAGGCACTAGGTTAACGCCACGGCCCAATAGGCTTTGAAAGGAAGGACTGGAAGGAAAATAATAATAATAATAATAATAATAATAATAATAATAATAAGAGGGTAGAGAACGATGCGCGCATAGGTATGAAGTCGCAGAATATTACTACCCACCCCGGTTGATCGGCAAAGCTTTTTGTACTGGACAAACATCTTCTCAACCTCTGCCCTTACATCTTGCATGTACACCGCGACATGATGTGCGTCTACTTCCTTCACGGGTAAACGAACTCCAGCTATAGAATCCACACGGTAGTGAAATGACATATTATATATATACAAACAGATAGAAAGATATAGCCATAGAGGAGCGATTTTCAATAACGAAGATTCAGATCACCGAATGAAAATTTCCGGAGCAACTTAATTTTACTACTGATCAGCGTAATATATAACTACCAACAATCTTTCCATACCAGCCATTTACTGCTCCCCACAACAACAAAAAATATATATATAACCCCAAGTGAAGCATGCGACTTTTGTAATTATGAAAGCAGAAATGAAATGAATCCTAAATCGAAAACTCGATCCCAAAACCCCGGATTAGTTAAATTAAATTCCTACTACATAAAAAGCCTTCCACGAGGAGTACAAACAAATTAACAAAACGCAGCCCGTATTGTGTAAATAACTAATGAAAAAATAACAAGTAGAGTACACATGATTAGGCAATTCAAAACTCGCCCAGAAGAAGATAGAGAGAAGGAAGTACATGGAGTGGGAATGTGGGTGATGACGGGCATGACATGCACTAATATGAAACGATTGGCTTGAGGCAAAAGGTTCACCGCCGCCCACCGGACCGCCCTTTTACTTCCATTCCCCCTGCCCATCCCGACCCTACTGACAGCCACCGCCACAGTACTCATCTGATCTCCCCGTACGCTACCGAACCACTCTCTCTGTGATTACTTCAACCCCTCTAACCGATCGTACTAATTAATAGGCCGGGGAAATGTCAAAAATTGGAGGGTGTTCGATTCTTTCAGAATTAAACTAGTTGACTAATTTTGGGCGCTGGGGGTGCCAGAGAACTAAATTACTGCTAATTAACTTTCGCTTAGGATTTCATAAATATACTGCATGTTTCCCGGCTGGAATGCACCTCCTCAGGTCAACTATAAGACATAGATGACGAAAAGATGGAGGGTATCATCAAATAATAGACTTTGATTGAGTACTATACTATGCTTACGGTAAGGATGCCGGGAATATGCCAATCCGTTTCGATGCATGTATCTCGACAATCAATTCCTGGATTTTGTTTACCATTTGTTTATAATTATATTATTATTTATTAATAAAGCTCCATATAGATATATACATATCAAGCGTCTCACCTTCTCCAATTTTCTTAAACGTTGAATGCTTCCTCCCTCATCTCTATTGGCTGAATGTCCTTAAGTGGAAATTTAAAATGTCACCCAGTTTGTTGGGTTGTTTTTTTTTATCCCTTTGCCCCCTACCGGCTAATTTCTACATTAGTGGAAAACTAATTAAAATGTCAACACAGCTATCTTCAAAGCATACTTCTTGTTGCTCTAATCGTCTATTATTTCAAACATGAGACTTTTTCTGTAAGGATAGAACAGATTTGTTGCCATCTTCAGGTCTTACAATTCATTCTGAATGGATGACAGTTTTTTCAATTACTGAAATACTCTATGTGAAAAATCTAGATAATATATAGTTTTCAAAGAATATTTAGGTTAACAGTTAATATGAAAAACTGTGATGCATTAAATGGATATATTGTATTAATTTTTATATCACTGTTAAAACTTAAATCTATTTCACTATTGTAATAACATATACACGACATTCTATTAATCAAGACTTATATACTTAAATGACCATGTAATAGCTTCTTATACATTTTCCTTATTCTAACTCTAAAATAAATTTTAAAATAAATTTTCTAATTTCATAAACATATTAGTTAAAATTTTGATTTGAGTCTTACTATTCTATAATCCAAAAGTCACCAACCGATCCCTGATCATATAGGTAGAATATTAAAGTAATAGAATCGTAGCAAAGTCTTATATTTCTATGTAAAACAATATAATTGTAATAATCCGTCCTAAATTTTTTTTAAATTATATTTAAAATTATATTAATATAAAATAAGTTAGTTTTAGTTTTGGAATTGGCTTGAAATTCTAATAAATTTGTGCATTTTAGGCACATCAATCGACTGGTTTGTCTAATTGATCAACCGGTAAACTTAGAAATTGGTAATTTTATTTTCTGATAAACCAGTTGATTAGTCTGTTCAAACAAATCGATTGGTTATCTTGTGATTTTAGATTCTTTTATGATTTTGATTAGAATATTTTTTCAACACTTATGAAAACTTCTTCTTAGAATCTAATTATGCTAATAAGTATATTTTGGTGCTTTAGAGTTATTTTCTACATTAGTTAGATCACTCTATAATTTTATTTAGTTAAAAAAAATTTCAAAAGTACTTTTTAAGACATTTCTCACATTTTCTCTTTCCCCTCACAATTCTCTCTCTTCTCATAGCCATGACTATGTGTTTGACTTTCTACACCTCTCTTTGACCTACAAACCTCTTCCATATCTCTTCTTGGTTATACATTACCTCCCTTACCTCATCTTGTGATCTCCTTATACCTTAGTTGCTCACACTTAACCTAATTTAGATTTCTCTCTTTCCCACTTGCATATGTCAACCAACACTCTCCCCTATACACCCCATTCCTAATTCAATTGACTCCATATCATATGTATTTTCTAATTCTCTCCCTTTTCCTTTATGAAAAATTTTCAAGTGTTGGCCATTCTCCATTGTTCCTTTCTTTTCTTCGCTGGGAATATAGAGGTTGCCTTTGGTTTCCTCATCCTTTAGTTGAAATTCTTGTATCCTCTTTCTTTTCTTAATATTAGCTTTCCTTGTTCCATGTTTCTCTTAAGCAAGGAAGGGTTAAAGTTTTGAGAAAGGTTGAAAACCTTAGTTTTTGGTATTTGATTTCCGTTTTAAGAAAATGTTGTGTTATGCCATTTTCTTCTCATACTTATAATTTCATTTTTATTAAGTTTTGAAAATGATATTTAATCGTTTTAATTATTGATTCTCTTAGGAATCAAAGTCTTGGTAGACAACCATCAAATTAGGAGTATTTTGTTATAAAAGAATTTCTTAAAGTAAGGTATTCTTATCTTTAATATAAATAAGGTCTTTTGTTACTTGTTGTGGTTCCATGTTCTTGGTGTATTTCTGTGATTGAGCATGAGTTAACTGTATCCTTTGATTCGAGCCTATGGTAAAGTTCTCTTTTTTTTTTTTTAGATTTTAAGCATGCTTCGAGTTCCCTATTATTTGCATGATTTTGGGATTTTTGAGCATGATTTTGTTAAACACTAATATTACAATGTATCCATGCAATTTTTATGTGTGTAGTATGCCTTTTTATGACATAGACGCATGCTATGATTAATATGGTAAGTTGGATAAAATTCTGATATGTGGATCATAGGTTTGGGTGTTATTTTTCTTAGACCAATCGATCGGTTTGTTTAATTGATCAACTTATTATGTGAATAGTGGCTTAGTTTTTGATCGACAGATTGTGAGATCAGTCAATTGGTTCAACAAAGCAATTGATTGGATCCTATGGGCAGTCGATCAATTTGCCAAACCCATGGACTGGCTGCCTTGTGACCAGAGTGGTTTGGTCTCTACTTATACCCATCGACCGTTTTGATCAAATCCAAACCCATTGATTGGTTTTATATGCACAGTTGATCGGTGGGTCCAACTAGTCAATTGATTTGCAAGTTTTATTTTCTATTCAGGTTTGGTACGACCATACCAATTGACTAAACCGTCTATATTTCTCCATGTTTGTTTATTAATTATTATTCTACCTTTTGACCTTCTATATTAATGTTTCCACATAATTACAATATTTTAATCATGATTTTGACAATGTTTATCTTAAATTTAATATGGATAAATATGATGATATTCAGGCCTTAATTTGGTTAAGTTTAGTGTTATCTTTAAACACCCAAATGGTGGCTTATATGCCTTGTGATGTGTTTGGTGTTAACACTTGGAAACACTCAATTGGTTAATAATGGAATTAATTTGTGATTTGTGATATCACTTAATGATGAGTTAAGATTTTGTTTGAGCCCTTTTCTTGACTCTCAGGATAGCTAGCCAGGAGTTAGGAAGTGGGTCATCCTACGTTCTTATATTTTTCCTCAATACCTATTTCATTCTCTATCAAGTTATGGTTGGTAGGGGTATGTACATATCTTTAAGGTATAGGATTATACTATGGCAGGCCGGTGTAGTATAGGTATCTAATACAGGTGGATGAGGTATCCCAGTATAAGTCCCCTAACATTTCGTATTGTCCATTGCTCAGGCGGGTGTAATATCCCAAATTTTTAGCCCTTGAGGTGGAGGCATTTAAGGTGTAGTGGGTGCGGTATCCTAGTACAAGCCATTTGATGTACTTTGATCACGTGTGGTGGGTATAGTATTCCAACCTATGTTAGCCCTATGGGTGCATTTGATGTGTGGTGGGTGTGGTATCCTTGGAGAAAAGCTCATTCGATATATCAATAACCTAATGTGGTGGATGTGGTATCCCATTATGTATGTTTGCTACCATGCCTTTTGTTTATAAAGGAGAACTGTGTGTGGTCAAATGAATTACCTTAATAACTGAAAATCACGTGGTTACTAAAGGAATATTATTATATTATGGTTTACATTATGTGATTTTAATGCATGATTTGTATTACTATTCTTCCATGATTTTCATACTTTCCATGCAAGCATGCTTTATTATATTGATATCACAAGCTAGAATGATTTACTATGTTAGTATACTTATCACCTGTTACTATGTGACTTCAATGTGTAGCATGAGCTTTTATCATATTTTAGGTAGTTTATTTTACCATTACTTCACCGTACTAATACTACATTTGTATGGTCACTATGAGGATTCGGCTTATGGTTGGTCAGTAGAGGATGATTTGTAGGTTTATGATTCTCAATTAGAATATTTTGAGGATGATATTGTGGGTTAGTAGTTGACAATTGCTTGGGGTTCAAGAGTTACATTCCCGTTTAGTTAAGAGTTAGGATAATCGGTCAGATGTGCTTTTGGTTCTTTTTAGTTATTTAAACTCTTAGCTTTTATCCCCGTATTTAGATTTTGTAAACTCTACCCCCTTTCTTTATACATATTACTATTCTCATCATTATTATCATGGAATTGTTGTATTATCAATTGAGCATGTACTCTTTCATAGTTGTTTCGTTTGGCCTTGCATCGGACATGAGTTAGGTAATGATCACACCTTTTTCATGGTTGTTGTGACGGTAATATTTTCCAGTTTTACTTTTATAAACTATTTTGCATTTTCTTTAAAATGAAATTTTCTAGCTTAAAATTTGATGTTGTTACAATAATCTTACAATTCTTCACACAAGTTATAATTTTTATCTATTTGCCTTAGAATTTATTTTTTCTCTTGTTTTCGCTATACTTCTTCCCTAATTCTAAACCTTAATTCTTATTTTTTATACATACTTTATATTGAGCACCAGTTAATACGAAAGAAAAACGAGTGTGATATTAATACGATAACAAAGCTAGTTGTTGGAAGAAAAAAAATACTTATAAAAGAGTTGAAACTCTACGTGCAATATAAAATAAATATATTCCAATTTGTGAAGTTATTTTTTTTATTAATTTCTACTTAGTTCATAATTACCCTTTACATTTTCTTTTTTGATATTTTTAATTTTTCTTAACATTCATACTCCATGTACCATTTTTTTCTATATTCATATTATTTGACAATTTATATTGTATTTTAATTACTACTACTTAATTAGAGACCAAAAAAACTTAAGAATATGTTTTTTTAGAAATATAATAATGAGATTTTGTAGCATATAAGTTTATTGGGGTCCTACATTTTGATTTTGCTAACCCATAAGAGTTCTAGTTAGAATTCTGATTCTAATAACATTGGTTATCATTTCATTCCCTTTCAACGGGCTCAACAACTAGTTAGTTAAACACTTCTAAGAAAATCATGTAACCTATCAATTTTAGCTATCAACAACTAACTTTTAGCTCACAACTAACTTTGCAATTATTAATGAATATAGTCAAAGTCTTAAATAATGAGTGATATCATTTCCATCAAAAGGAATTCTTTTATAAGATAAATAATGCGGCCAATTATTGGTAGGGAATACTTGGGATGACCTACTTAAGAGGATTCATCATGGCCTTTATACACCTAATAATTTTCTAAGTTAACCATCCCTATGTCTTCTTGTGGAGTTTTCAAGCTTTCTAGAAGTCAAGAATGCAATTTTTTTTTCCTTTATAGGAAAAGGAAATACATGGTATTTACTAATGTAATATTATACATAATCTCAATTTGATATGAAATAATAATATGGCATAGTGTTTGGTCAATATAAATTATTTGTATATGAATGTGTTTGAAATAATAATAGTATTTGATAATTTGTCTAAAATAGAATAAATTGATATATAATGATAATTTTAGGCATGTGATAAGGTTGGCAGGGTGAATTAATCAATGATATTTTATAATAAAAACAAATAGTATAAGATTTTTTAACAGAAAATTTAGTTGAAATTGGTGAAACTTAGTTATAAAGTAATGGTAAGTTGTAAATAAGTCGTAAATAATAAGATTATAATGATTTAAAATTAATAAGATAAAACAAACAACTTATAATATATATTATTAGATAATGAAAACATAACAAAGTTTACCAATCACCGCCTAAGTGAAGGACAAACCAAGCTTATACGTATTGTTTGCTTATACTTGTTGGTGAAAAGTCAGAAACGATACCTCGTCTCTGCAATGCCCTCATATGTCATATGCACCTTTTTTTTTTGTTAAATAAAATGAATAATCGTATGCGTGACCGTGACCCTTCTAATCATGTATTAAAATTATATTATTGCAAAGCATCTATTATCTATTAGTTAAGATAAAGAGACATAAGTGTCTTAAGTCCCACGTATTAGTTCCTCCACAACTAATAGTCTAATACTCTTCAGATTTTTGGACGCTAGTAGATCCAAATTACATTTCAAGACATGTTAATATGGAGGTTCTTATTCATTTATTACTTCATTTTTTTTGTGCTCCTCATCAGACAAAGGCAAGCCCATCATTCATTGTTCGCTTACGTGCTGTTAAAAAATAGGAAACAAAGACTTTGCCTCTCTATTGTCTTCTTCTTCATTTTTCTATTTATTTTTTTAACTGGAGTCTTGAAATACTCACTTCCTTAAAATAAACGTCTTTCCAAAGAGTAATATTTTTCTTTTTATCGATGTTCAACGACTGCTTTTCAATTACAGATTGTAGAAATTTATTAAAAAATAAATTTAATTCTCTAAATGAATTAAATAAGCTAATTGCAACATCCAGCAGCCAATTAGCTACACTTTACTCAAACATATACTAAGTATCCTTTTTTATTTCAAAAATAAAGTGTTTTTGATAATTCAAAATCTTATTTGTATTTTACCTTAATTTTCCCTTTTTTTTCTTCAATACATTTATTATTAGTTTTTTTTTTTCAATTAAAAATATTGTTCTAAATTTAAGAATAAATTAATTAGCTTTTGAAAAATGTGTAAATTACTTTAAAAGAAAAAACTCATTTTCAAAATAGAAAGAACGTTATATCAAATGAGACATTTATTATACACGAAACATTAGGACTATTTGGTCAATATGTCTCCTATTCACCCATATATCGATTCCTAACTTTGATGGTATTATAGATATAGCCTAAATATTCACAAAGTATTCTTTCATGAAGAGTGGAGATTTGAGGCTTAATTATTCTCTTAGCTAGTCTAGTTTCTACAAATTATAGTAAATTCATTTTCTCTCTTCTTATCCATGGATGTTGGTTAACTTGATTGAACTACATAAATTTCCATGTGATTTTTGTTTATGTTATTGATTTTATTAGTTATTGCAATGTACATTCTTTATTATTCAAGGTTCAATATGTGTTGAAACTCAAATCCTAGCAATTACGATTTACATTCTTTGTTATCATGGCTTAGTTTATATGCTATATATTTTATTAAAATTAACAATTATTCTAATTTACTACTAAACTATTTTTAAGATAAATAAAAATAAGATTTTAAAAATGTATTTAATGTGCTGATATATTATATTTATTTAATCATTAGGCTAACATATTCTATTTCCAACAAAGCAAAAATGATAAAGTTATCAGTCTTATATATAACTTGATTAATCATATGTTGAAATTATTACCACCAACTACAGGTGTTGGTAAAACATATCTGCTTATACTTGATGAACCACTTTTGTGATTATATTGTTGCCTCTAAGCAATTTTCACTTGGATTAGTATTAAGGATTTTCTAAGAACTACCCATGGGCACTTGTTAAAATTATTATAATTATAAAGAAAATTATTATTTAATGTTGTAGATCAATTTGTGCATTTACAATTAATGCATTAGTTATACCATTTTTTCATAAAACATAATTCTTAACTGTTACAAGATTAGTGGCTATAATTATAGACTATTAAATGTCGTTATTTTAGGGTGTGAATATATTATCAATAAAATTATAATCATTTAATTTAAGGAGTTATTTTAGGAATAGGTAATTGAAATGCCCCGAAATTTTCTAATTTTAAATATTATATTTAAATAAGGTTGTATTTGAAAATTTAAGTTAATAAATTATTTTATTAAAATAAAAGGAAATTTATTAGGGCAAATTAATAAGAAATTTTATAAATAGGTTAATTAAAGGAAATTTGGGTATATTATCTAATTAAGGATTTTAATTTGGGAAATTATTTAAATAAATTATTTTATTCAAATTAAGAAATATAAAATAGTTTCAAATTAATTTTAATTTTATAAATAATTAAATAAAATAAAATTTGAGCGATTTATTAATTTAAAATGGAAATTTTGGAAAAATCCTTTTAAAAGCCTATTTTAGCCTAAAAAGGGATTTAAAAATTATTTTATTTAAATATTATTAATTTTAAATATCCTAAATATTCAGATCTATTTAATTGGCCCAAACTTAATTCTTTCTCCTTTCCTTTTCCCCTTTTCCCTTTTTCTTTCTTCATTTTTTTTCCTTTTCTTTCTTTTCCTTCTTCTTCTTTTCTTTTTCTTTTTCTTCCCCGAATTGGGCCTGTTGCGCCGACCCAATTCCTTTTTCCTTCCTTTTCCTTTAGCGCGGCCCGTCCCGCGCGTCATCGCCGTCCCCCCCTCCTTCCTGCGCCGCGTTTTACTTCCTTCTCACACTAAAATGCGGTGTTTTGATCATCACGTTTTTACCGTTGCGCGACAGCCTCGGAACGCCGTTCATTATCCCTTTTTACACCAAAACGCGTCGTTCTATTTAACCCTCCCCCACCTCTCGCCGAACCGCCCGGTCTCCCTCCCTTTTCCTTTCTTTTCTCTCCCGCGAACTGCCCGGTCCAGCTTCCCCCATCTTCTTCTTCCTCCTCCCGCCCAACGCCATAGCCGCCAGCTCCCTTTCTCCCCGAAAATGGCGCCGCCGGCCACACGTGGCATGACCGGCATTTCTCCCGCCCATTTTCTTCCTCTCGACACACCATTCCATTTGAATTTCTCCAATCTCCATTTGTTCCCCACGTTTGCCCCCATTTCTCTCTCGAAGGTCGGGCAAACTTTTGAATTTGTGTCGCCCGACCAATAGCGAAACCAACCCATTTTCTCACCAAAATTGATCTTCTAGTAACCTCCACAACTCGATCCTACCATCCACTACTATAAATACCCCTCGTATGGCTCGAAATCGAGCTTTCTTTTCCCAAAAACCCTAAATACAATCAGTGCGCCACCGCCACTTTAGACGCCTCTTTCTCCACCATTAGCCAACCTCACGCCTATTCTTCCTCTCAAACTCTTCCCTTCAACACCATCTAATTAAATAAACCATCTACACACTTCAATTCTCATTGCACAAGCCTCCATAATCGCACAAAGTTGGTTAGTTGCTTTGACAAAAAATTTCACCATGAGACATTGAACCACCTTCCACCACCACATGCGCCGCTTCTAACACCTTCCAAACCAACCATTAACTCCCGATAAATCTCCTCCACATCCCCATAGATTTATTTTATTTTTATCCTTCCCCCTCACCTCTTTTTCTTCATTTTTAACCCTCTTAGATCCATTTTCTGGCCACCTTCGGGAGCCACCACCGGTTCCACCTACATCCTCCGACTCAAGGTGAAACCCTAGACATTTAAACACTTATTTTTGAATTATTGATAATTATTCTATTTTTAGCCTAAATTTTAGTATTAATTCAACTTTAATTATTATTATAATAATTATTATTATTATTGATATCAACTGTATTCTAATTTCTAAATTTTTTGACAGGTGTGGGAGTATTATTGAGTAAGATATATTATTTATCTCGACCTTTACTTATTTAATTAAATTTTTACATGTTTAATGTTAATATTCATATTAATATTATTATTATTAGTGTAATTATTTCAGGAGGGTCAGAAACCTGTAATTTTAATTATTCCTTGCACTTTTACTTTTTAGTAATATTATTAACATTTTTAACATTATCTAATTATTTTATTATTATTATCTTTATTAACTTTATATTATAAGTATATATAATGTTAATATCATTATTAAAATTTCTAATGGTATTATTATTATTATTAAATTAGGGTGGTTCAAAATCCACCTTATAATTTTAATAATTTAGGTATTAATAATATTAATACTCTACTAAAAAAGTATCATTAGTAATATTATACCTTAATAATAATAATAATAATAATAATAATAATAATATTATTATTATTATTATGATTATTATGATGATGATTATTATTATTATCATCATCATCATCATCATTATTATACTCTCATTATATTTTGGTGAAGGGTAGAAACCCTTATATCACCACCCTCTTCGAATGAAAATAATAACTCATTTGTATTTTTAAGTAATAGTTTCTATAGTTAATTATTAAGTAGTATTATTTTAATTAAAAACCAAATCTTGGAATAAGTTAGAGGATAATAAAATTTTATATAAGAGAGTCTAATTCTAGTATGCTTTGATATAATAGGCGAACCCAATCAAATCCCTCAAGTGGAATAGGAGCGTGAACCAAGACCGGTGTCGTTTTAGGTAAGGGTCTACTAAGGCCATTTATATGTTTGTATGCACTATGTGTTTGATATGCCACGTATTTTATGTTCGTTATTAATAATTATTTCGCATGTGGCATGATTGTAGAGTTGAAGTATGTTGGTGTGAATAAACTGTGGCATGAGAACTATGCGTATGTTTATGTCATTATTGTATGATATGACTTGAGACATGTTGTTAGGGTTTGCATGAAATGGCATGATGTTAGGGTTTGCATTAAATGGCATGATGTTAGGGTTTCATGAAATGACATGATGTTAGGGTTTGCATGGAATGGTATGATGTTAGGGTTTGCATAAAATGACCTGGAGTTAGGGCTTGCATGGAAGCATGTCTACGTGGAGTTAAGGTTTGCATATGAATTGGGATTGCATGAGAGTGTAGTACGTGGAGTTAGGGTTTGCATGTGGATTAGAGTTGCATGGAAGTATGTCTACATGGAGCTAGGGTTTGCATGTGCGTTAGAGTTTGCATGGAAGTATGGTTTACGTGGTGTTGGGGTTTGCCTAAGATGGTATGAACTAGGGTTTGCATGGGAGTGTGGTATACATCGAATAAAAGTTGTGTATGAATTAGGGTTTGCATGGAGATATGGTTTACGTGGAGTTAGGGCTTACATGGAGCTAGGGTTTGTATGGGAGTTAGGGCATGCATGGGAAGATGACTTATGTAGAGTTCGGGTTTCATGGTAATTAGGGTTATTGTAGTATTAGGATACGTTACTGGATGTGCATGTCTTGAAAAGAATATCTAAATAAGATATATAAATTATTAAATACGTAAAGTGGAAGATGTTGAGCCGG
The DNA here is from genome assembly GCA_039764185.1 of Tamarix austromongolica. Classification (NCBI taxonomy): domain Eukaryota; kingdom Viridiplantae; phylum Streptophyta; class Magnoliopsida; order Caryophyllales; family Tamaricaceae; genus Tamarix; species Tamarix austromongolica. Next base: position 83,345,394 of record CM077818.1, on the reverse strand, counting down.
GCCCAGACCGATCCACCGGCATAATAGTGGCCAGGTACTGCAGTAGCCTAGAGACCGATCCACCGGCTTAATAGTGGTAGGGTATTTTACCCTACTGACCGATCCACCGGCTATAATAGTGGAGGATCCCGAGCTCAACGAACTAAACCTTATATGTTGATAAGATATAAGAATATTTTAATTACTTATAGTGGAACACCGTGCGAGAAAGGGCTAGACCGATCCACCGGCATATAATAGTGGTAGGGTGTGTACCCTAAGTGACCGATCCACCGGCTATAATAGTGGCCAGGAGCCAAAGTGCCCTGGAGACCGATCCACCGGCAAAATAGTGGGGTTCCCGTACTCATATGGATCTGATAAAGAACATGGTGTGTATCTACATTTGATATAAGAAAGATTAAATGATTAATCCGGACCTTTTGGACCTTACGTATGGACCTATTGATTATAAGTGATTTCACTTTATGCTTCTATGTATCATATGTGTGGGTCGTAATTGTATGTGATCATTATCCTGCATAAATTAATGTGTTGTATGCCGGCCTTAGTATTCGGTTACCTTACTCAGTACGTAGCATACTAATCACCCGTTTCATGGGTGCTGCTCATTCCCACGAGCAGAAGGCCCATCTGATCTATTGCAGGTAGGAGATATTTACTTTGATGTTATCGATGTCTATGGGACATCAGGAGGGGCAAAGTGATAGCTGGGCTGGATCAATTTCTAGAGAGACGTGACCGTTCTCTTTTTAATTTATGACTCATGTTATTTTTATTATGTTTAAGTTGCAGAAACAATTTTATCAATGTTGTTTAATTATTATTTGAAAAACAATAGTTGGCATTTCGAATTATGTAATACTTACGCATACTCTGATTTCTGTTTTTATAAATTTGAATTTGTATGGTATTACTGATAATGTTTTCTTAGCCTTAGCACTTGGTACCGGAACGGTAGAAATAAACTGGTTTGGTACTAAGTGTGGCGGTAACATCCCCAGAATTCACGGGTTTCAAATTAAGTGTTTTAATTTCTCCTGCTTTAAAAAAATAGTGAATTTTGGGGTGTTACAAGTAATTTTTTTTGATTAATTGATGTTACATATCCCAGATAAACATAAGGGCTTAATACATAAGAACTCTTAAGAAATCAGCGCTTGGATATTATGGACCACCTCCTCTGCTCGATAGGGAAATTCTTTCCTACCATTTCTGATCCAAAACCCAATACGCATCTTTATGAGCATGATCATCCATTTTCTGCAAACGTCGACCTTTTCAAATACTTTCCTATTTCTGGAATCCCATATTGTACCTAGGATAGCAAAGAAGGCCGCTTGCCAAATCTCCCCTCTCAAACCTTTGCTGGACACTCCAAACCAAGCCCTAGCGTTGTCTTCCACAGTCTCGGATGTTACCCAATAATACCCTATCCGTTCACAGATCTCGTACCATGCTTTGCCTGTCACAGCACAATGCAAGAAAAGGTGATTGAGCGTCTCCTGCTCAGTATTACACATAGGGCATATGACATCTCCTAGATTGAGTATGTTCAACCTGGCTAATCTTTCCTTTGTGTTGAGCTTCTGTTGTACCGCGAACCAAGATATTAGTTTAAATCTTTGAGGTGCTAGATTTCTCCATATGAGGTGCTCCACTCCTGTGATCCTCTCATTGCCCATAGAGCTCTGAAATTGCCTCTGGCAGACTGATCTCACTGAATACATTCCAGAATCCTCATGTTCCCATGCCACTGAGTCATTCTCTTCCCTCCTTAGATCATGCTGGTCAATCATCTCCTTCAGTTGTCTTGCCCGAATTTCTTCCCATCCGAAGAACTGCCTTCGCCATCTCAAGTTCCATACCCACCTCGATCCCACCCACACTCCCATCTCTGCCACCTTGCTCTCCTATTGCTCTGACATCCTGAACAATCTAGGGAAGATATTCCGCAAAGGGCCTTTCCTCGTCCAATCATCCTGCCAGAATCTTACTTTATTACCATTCCCAATGATGATCTTCAAACCGGATCTCAACATCGGACTTTTTTTCCCTGCTCCCACTATATCAACCCAAGGGGACCACCTTCTTTTAGAGGAATTAATCTCGAAAGACCCTGCATTGACCCCATTATGTATAGAGAAGATAACTCTCTTCCAAGACACCCCTTCCACTGTACAAAATTTCCACCACCATTTAAATAGAAGAGCGTTGTTTCTTAACACTATATCTCCCACCCCTAAGCCCCCTTTATCTTTAGGATTCTGGATCACACTCCACTTGACTAACGGTATCCCTTTTCTTTCCCCTTGCCCACTCCAGAAGAATCTTCTTCACAACCCCCTATGGTACTCTGAAAATACTCATATAATACATTGGTAGGCTGTTCAACACACTTTTTATGAGCACTAGTCTTCTGGCTCTTGAAAGAACTCTTGCCTTCCACCCTGCTAACTTCTGTCTTATCCTTTCGATCACCGGTTTCCACGCTTCTTGCTTTCCTGTGTTAGCGCCTAGCGGAAAACCAAGGTAGCTAATAGGGAGAGACCCAACTTTGCACCCCATGATATCTGCCGCTTCCTTTTCTGCTTCCTTGTTGACTCCCAATCCAATAAGGACTGACTAACTAAAGTTAACTTGAAGGCCTGATAATAAGTAAAAGCAATCAACCAGACGCTTCCAATTTCTGATGTTTTCAGCTGAATCACCACAGAAAATCATCGTGTCATCTGCAAAATGGAGATGGGTGACTTCCACACTATCCCTTCCCACCTTGATCCCATGTAATAGCCCCGTTTGCACTCCTCTTTTAATGAGTTGGTTGAACGCTTCTACAACTAGGACAAACAGGAAAGGTGAAATGGGATCACCCTGTCGTAGTCCCCTACCCATTTTAAATGGGGCAGAAGGCACCCCGTTTACAAGAATCGAGGCTCGTGTCGTAGATATACACTTCTTCACCCACCTTCTGAATCTAGGACCAAATCTCATAATACCCATTATCCTTTCCACGAACTCCCATTTGATGCTATCATAAGCCTTCTGAAAATCCAGCTTGACCATTTGTCCCTTCGACCTATTCTAACCCTTAACCCATTGGACCACCTCATTTGCAATTAGAGCCCCGTCAACTATATTCCTCCCTCCTATGAAAGCTGACTGTGAATCACTCACCAATTTATCTACCACCTGTTTCAACCTAAGGGCAAGGACCTTTGCTATCACTTTGTATATGCAGCCTACCAAACTGATCGGTCGAAACTGGCTAACTTCCTCTGCATCATCCACTTTAGGGATCAAAGTTATCAATGTCGTATTCAGCTCCACCGGTAGACTGTCTGACTGAAAAAATCCCAGTACTGTCTTGGTGAATTCCTCCCCCAACAATACTCCACATCTTTCTGATGAACCCCAAATGGTACCCGTCATACCCAGGTGCTTTTGACGGTTCACATGACCATACTGCTTTTCTAACATCCTCCCTGCTCGGCATCGCTTCAAGCTCTTACTTCCTATTTTAGTACCTATAGACATGTATATATCTAAGTAATCACCTCTAAGTTAATAAGAAACAAGTTGTCTTTTAAATATTGTTTAATAACACCACCCCAGAAAGGCATTTTAATAACCTATTTTTTTTAGAGTTTTAATAACAATTTTGAATTGTCGATTATAAAAAATTTAGGCTCCGTTTGGATTGAGGTGAAAGAAGGGTAATAGAGGTGAATGAATTAATTCACCCTGTTTAGATATTAGGTTAATAATTTTACCTGGGTGAATCGAGGTTAATGTTTCACCTCCATTCACCTCAATTAACCTCATTTTTATTAACCTCTGATTCAGGGGTAACGGAGGTGAAGGTGAAAGAATAAGTAAATTTTTGACTTGATAGAACTAAAATACCCCTCAATATGACTTATTTATTTAATACAAGTGTATAAATATTATTTGTTTTATTATTTTAATCTTCATTCACCTCAATTTTTTAAAAAAAATTTAAAACATTCACTCCGATTCACTCAGGTTAGGTTAATATCATCCAAAACAATAATTTAAAATATTCACCCCGATTTACTTCCATTCTCTTCACCTAGGTTACTTTTTAATATTTACCCCTACCTCGATTCATCCCAATCCAAACAGAGCCTTAATATCAGTTTAAAATGGTCATAAACAAAATTTAGGAAACAATTAAAATTTTAACAATAGTTTCTACTAATAATTGTCCTTAAAACCCTAACTAAATGGCGATAATGTGTTAATCAAATTGTTAATTACATATTAATTAGCATTAAATACAATTTATAATAATGGTTCTAACCTAAAATCATTGTTAAAACGTAGTTTCGATAAAATTTATAAGCAAAACCTTTATTATAGACACCTAAAATAAATTAATCCATGAGGGTTTAAATAATGGTTTTAGACTAGAACCATTATTAAAACCTCATAATTTTTTTTAATATAAAATTTATAGTTTTGTTCGAGCACACATTTCTACTTAATGTTTTAAGCCTTAATTTCTTACATGGAACACACCCAATATGAAGGGACAAACAAGTGTGTTCAAGAAATCAAAACTCAATCTTCAAAGTGCATGCTAATTTCTTACGTACTATATACCTTTGTTGTAAATGTGAGTACTTGGGATCAATCATTATTGTTCTAAACAAGTTATAATAGATATTTTAATTCCTTCCAATTGTTTATGACACAAAAAACATTTAACAAAGCTTTTCAAATATACCAAACCTTAGGGAAAATTATAAATGATATGTTTGATTTTAAAAAATTAGTTTAAAATATTTTCCACATAGTCTCTAGTTGTTCAAGATGAAACATAATCACTCTTATATGTTTTGAAAGCTTTTCAAAAAATCAAAACTCTTTAAAAGTAAAAATTTAGCTAATCCAACCTGCCGAACAACAAATGGATGAAGGAGAACAACAACCAAAAAAATTAAGTGCATTTAAAGTGTAAGTAAAATTAAAGGTTCAACAAAGAGATCAATGGATTTCATGTAAATATTGTAATTTTATAGTTGTGTTATTTATTTGAAGTGTTGGTTATAAAGAGTTGATTTTATATAAGTGTTCCTTTATTATGCATATATCACAAGGCTCGTATCTTATATGACTAAATTAAGTTTTTTTATTTATGTTAGCGTATAATTTGACCCTAAGAAACTTTGACTATTATTTATTTATTTATTTGAAGTGCTGATTGGATAATTATTTTATTCTATTCTATTTCAGTTGGTGAATTGAGTGGTGACTTCAAGTGGGTATATTTCTATTTAATTGGGAAGTTACCTGTTATGAAAAGTGGATAAAGTGAAGTTAATATGGTGGATCATGTGACTTCACTTAATTAAAATACTATAACTTAAAGTGAAACATAAAGTGGGCTTTAAGTCCTTCAGGTTTGGCCTCTTGAAGTTGTGGATCTACAATAGCCTTTCTCTTTTCTCTGGTGGATATTTATTTCTTTTCCAGTTATGTTTGGCTAAGGCTTCTCGTCTACTCTATAGGCTTCTATAGACGCAATTAGGGAGTGTGCACACTTACGGACAGGATGATCGAGGTGGTAGGTCTTCAGAATTTTGTTATCTCCTTTGGACTATATCTATTGGGATGACCTAGATGTGATTTCTAATTTCCTTGTGGTTGGTGGTAGGTCTTCAGAAATTTGTTATCCTCTTTGGACTATGTTCATTGTGATGACCCACATGCGATTTATATTACACCTGTGGTTGGTGGTAGGCCTTTGGACTTTGATTTGCCACGTGACCCCTTGGTTGGTTTTTCCACTTAAAAATTAGATGTTACAATCACCTAAATAAAGAATAATAATCGGGTGGTTTCCTTATGTGATTCAAGTATATGTCTATGATTTATATGCTTAAATAAATGTGAACATACAATATTATTACTTCGTATTTACATGTTACTTAGATGTTCCCCTAGCTAATTTATTACATGTTTTAAATGGGGCTGTGATGATCCATGATATATATGGTGAGTAGATGATCTAGTGTAGGTTGGGTATAAATCTAATCAAGGTGTTGATGTATGCATGATGGGGAATATTGAGAGTGGTGGTGACTTTTAGAGTTTTATTTATCATATTAATTTTAGTAGATTCTTTTCATAGTTTTAATTGTAAGAACATTTTTGGTTTTGTTGGTTTGAATTAATAATTTTATTTTGTGTGTTTTCTTATTTTACTTAGCCTTATCATCTAGTGTGAGTGGGACTATGGTTCCTAGTTACACTAGATGTGGCGGTGATGACCTCATTGTAATTAGCTTCTGCACATACTCTTCAATGAGTTTTTGGTTTTGAAAATGGGGGCGTTACAACAAATACCTTTGTGTATTTTCTTTATGTTATCAAATTGTTAATATATTGCATCTATGCCCCCATATATGATCATGTGTTATCGTATGTTGATATGTTCTACCTTATGATGTAATTCATGTCTTATCACATATGTTATATGTCTTCAAATGAACTATGCTTTATGATGCTTTAGTTTCCATATATGGTTTTAGTATATTATATTTACTTAGTATTCGGTAAATACTTAATATACTTTAGGTTTAATAAATCCTACAATGATTTGGAGGAAGATAGATCTAGTTGTCTCCTCCTTACCTAGAAATAAAATCCTTCAAGTTGGAAGGATCAACAATAAAATGAAATTAGATAGAAATTCTAGGTAAGTTATTTGATGGCTTTTTTCGTTACATTGTTAACATTTATATTTCTTTTGATGCTTGAGAAAGGCTTGAAATTTGGGAAGAAAATTCCAACTTCATAAAATCATAAGGATTATATTGAAAATTCCTAATCCCTCAAAATTGTTATCGGAGAATTTAATGAATTCCTCGTTTGAGAAGATAGAAGTAGTTATAAGATTGTATTGATTGCAATGAACTACAGGAAATCTAAGGTGATGGCTGGTTTACATGGTTTAGGGAAGGCACCATGAGAAATTTTGATAGATTCCTTTCAAGCCTTGAATGGATAAGGAAAGAGCCACCCCCAACCTTAAACATCAAATAATGAGTGCTCTTTGATCACTATATGCTATAGTTTCATGAAGAAGAGGTAATTCGGGGATGAAATCCCTTCTACTTCTCAATTTGTTGGCTCGACCATCTATAATGTTGACCCATCATCACCAAAGCTTGGTATACTTATTAAACATTTCATTTAACTAGAAACTCATAAAGTTTAGAAAAAACTAAAATTATTGAACAAGGATGTTTTTAGAGATATTTTTACAAAAATCTCCTAGATGGAATAAGACTTGCATAATTTAAATGTCACCATGGCATAAAGGGTTTTAACCAAACAATACCAAGTCAAGAGAGGAAAGATATAATTTAACTTGGAGTTATGGATGAAGAGGAGAGAAACTTATTTGGCCTAGCAATCCAAGGTCTAGTTTCTCTGGGATGGAGACAAAAACTCCAGGGTTTTTCAGATTGAAGCTTCTTCTTAAATAGTAATCAATAACATTGAGAGGGTTGAGGTCAATGGGAATTCTTAGATAACCCAATAATAATCAAGAAAAGTGTCAAGGAGTACTTTAGGGCACTTTTTGTCGAATACTAATGTTAAATACCCACCTTTGAAGGCCTCAATTTTGATACATTAATAAACAAACAAGCATAAGGATTAGATTACCCAATGAGTGATGATGAGATTCATGTAGCAGTAATGTCATGTGCAAATAATAAATATCCATGTACAAATGGATTTAGCATCACCTACATCAAGAAATTTTGGCGCCCAATCAAACCAAATGTGTTGAAGGCCATTGATTATTTCTAGGGGGAAAATATGAATTTTTGGATAGGTGTAATACCTCTTTCATCAAACTAATTCCCAAAACAACTGTTAGCTCCAATGATCTTAAGAACTAAATACCAATCACTAGGGCTATAAATAAGTTGAGATAGGCCGATTTGAATACCCTTAGGCTCGGGCTCGACTCACTTAACTACACGAGCCTAAAATAAGGCTCAAGCTTGGCTAGTTTAACTAAATGAACAAGCCAAGCCTAGCTTATAAGCCAAAACTAAAAAATGAGTGACCTCACTTTTTCAATTTCGAGCTCACATTCTTTCACTAAAAGAATGAGATGAACCAAACTTTTAACCAGGCTAGATAAGCTGAATACCTAACTGGCTTAGCTCATTTACAGCCCTACCAATCACCAAGGTTGGATGCTGTTACAAGATCATCTTAATGATCCTAGCAAGACGGTTATGAAGGGTAACAAGTGGTATCATAGGCATTAATAGAGTTCATCAAAGGGGGGCATATACTTGATGGCATTATTATAGCTAATGAGTTAATTAATTTGTGGAAAAAGGGATGATAGTCAAGCTATATTTTCAAAATTGATTTCCACAAAGCCCTTAACAACATTTCTTAGAAATTCTTGTAATAGATAATGGAGAAGAAGGGCTTCTAAATGTTGTGGAGGATTGCAATTAAAATATGTATTGCATCTACATTGGCCTTATTCAACCTCAATTGGAGTCCTTCTAAACCTTTCATTGGGGATTCGTCGTGTCTATTCTTCTTCACAATTACATTGGAAGTGCTTAATAGGTGCCTACAGAAAGTAACAAACACCTACCTTTGGAAAGGGTTCGAAGTCAGTGTGTGAATATCTCAAGCGTTGCATCTATAGCATAAAAATGACATGGTCATCATAAGTGAAGCTAATAAACACTCACTAAAAAATATGAAAAGCCATAATTACCCTTCATCTCTCCTTAGGCTTAAAGGTGAATTACCAAATATCTGTCCTAGCTGATATAAATATGGATGTGAACTGGGTTAAAAAGGACACAAGGTTGATGAGGTTTAGGGTGATATAATTCTCAATAATATACCTTAGCATGCCATTAGGAGTATGAACTTACAATATCAAACTTTAGCAACTAGGAATTTATCAATGAAAAGCAAGATTTGGGCATGAAAAAAAACACACCAAGTATTGAAGGGAGATTTGTGCTTTTGAAGTTAGTATTAGCAATTATCCAAATTTATTAGCTTTTGTTTCCTCTTCCTAAGTTAGTGGAAAAGGAGATGACAAAAATACAAAGGAAATTCCTTTGCGTGTTGGTCTTCAAATGGATGAAGAAAGGCAACACCATTTAGCACGAATATGATATAAGAAGAGCGACATAGAGGCATCTTAGCCATAGGATAACTTCTTAAAAAAATACTCATTATTCTTTAGGAGGATATGGTACTTCTGACAACATCGTAATGAGATATGGAAAATTATCATCCAAGAAAAATAATTCTCGAGTATGTTTCATAACGTGGATAACTAAAGGGATTTGGAAGGATATCTACAAATTCATCTTGAGTAATTAATAGACAAAAGTGATAGCTTTAGAAGGTATTCGAAGATGGGTTGGTAGTGGAGATTCAATATGGTTTTGGCTAGCAACTTGGTTCTATGGTTCACCTCTTAAAGTTTCATGCTTGCACCTACTAACATTAGCAAAATAAAAATAAAAATTCTAATGTCTTAGTTGATGAGATGAGAGTTTGGGATGGTATGAATTGGAATTTATGCATTCAATGGAGATGAAGACTATTTATTAGAGAGAAAATATTTTAAGCTAAGATTATCCTCCTTATTAGTGAGTTTTTTCATGATATGGTTGCCTAAAATAGGTTTGTTTGGAAATACAATGGTGTGTCTAGGTTTTCAAAAAAATTAGTTTACCTTCTCCTTAGGAATTTTAAATCTCCTACTAGGTTGGGAATTAATGGAAAAGATTGGTTCCTTCTATAATTGAGTTTTTTTGGTGGTTCTCTATGATGGAAAAGGTCTTTACTCAGGATTGTCTTTTGATAACAAATAGGGACTTTATAGAGGACAGGTCATGTATGCTGTGTTTTGATTGTTTGGAAAGTTTAGCCACTTATATTTACATATAACCTCACACGTGGTATTTAGACACGGTGGCTTGATTTATGGAATTTACATTGGGTTTTCCCTTATAATCTTTTGGATGCATTCTTTTAGTGGTAGTGTATTTACGTTGTGACTTTCTTCCATATAGTCTAATTTATGGCCTTCTTCATCATCTTGATGAGGAGCATCTCTAAATCACTCTTAATCTTATTCTTCAAATGATGAAGAACAATAAGAATTAGCATACTTGGACATGTATCATTACTAAAAGATACTCTAGTTTCTAAGAAAAAGTACTCTTAACCACCTCCTTCCACTTTTTGATCACCTAAAAAAAGAATTAGATAAAAGAACTGAAGCAAGTGCTAGAATAGAGGATGAAAATTTTAAAAGAGGACTAGGCTCATACATAAGGCTTGGAAACAAGGTGGATCGAGCCTTCACCAATCGATGAATTTAACCTTATGTTACTTAGAATATGGACCATGGAGTTAAGGTTAAATATTTAGGAAGTTAAAAAATTAAATAAAATGGAGAAGGGAAGAAGAGAGGGGCTTAGTGCAAGAGAGGTAGCCCAAGCACAACACCATAATAACAAGAAGAGATAATAGATGGGGTAGCAAAGTATGGGTTAATTTCATGTGTTGTTGAATAAGGATAAAGAGAGGGATATTTCATGTGGAATGGTTGATTTCAAGCAAGAGGAGTGATGAGATTGATTATCATGGGTGAGAAAGCATAAAGAGAGTTTGTAGAAGGTGACTGAGAGATAATTATAGTTTGATTTTTGGTTGACTGAGAAAGGATAAGGCATGATCTTTCATGGGGTGTGAGAGGGTTTGGATTTCGAATTTTTCATGCCCAAGTATTAAAAATAGTTTGGGTAAGGTAGAATGTATAATAAAAAGCTAAAAAAATAAATTAATTTCCAAAAATTATGAAACTTTAGGAAAATGTGAGGAATTAATCTTAAAACCTAAATACATAAAAATATTGGATATAGAAATTTATTTAAAGTTAAAATAAACTAATAAAATTAAGAATGGTGAAAATCACCCATGTTTTGTCGAGTAGAAGTGGTTTGCAATTGTTCGCTGGAAACCATGGAGGAAAGGGCTAAACGATCTACTTAAAGGTTGAAACATGATAATGAGGGTTTGGGATGTAAGGGCAAGGTGTATAAACAAGGTTCTAATTGAATTGAGAGTTTTCCTTCAAGATTGCAAACAACCTAAATGTATTGTATGTTACTTATGTAGCCTTTGCAAACATATCCCAAAATTCTCGTTGGCTATCTAATTTAGGGGCTACATACTACATCACCAATGATTTTGGTAACTTATTGATTTCTTCTCAATATGATGTACCTCAACAATTCACAACACCTCTCGTCCCATTGCTCATACTAGTTATAATTCCTTACCCTCTTCCTTACCTCTTAAAAAAAATTTCTTTTTGAGCTTTATGTCAATACCAACCTTATTTTTGTCTCTCAATTATGTTAGAAAAATAATATTTTTGTGGACTTATTTCCCTCTTGTTTTCTACTCATGGATTTTAGTACGAGGCAAATACTACTACAAGGCCCGAAGAATAATATTGTGTATCACTTCTCAATAGTTTATCCTTCATTCACTATTACCATTTTAGCCACTTAATCTTTCCAATGTTAGTACCAATGTCTTAGCCACCTTATACAGCCTACCCTCTATCTCATCCTACACCAACATTCTCATCCCTACTCTATTCCTTTAGTATCCTCTTGTGTTCATTATATAGCAAATAAGAGCCACACACTACCCTTTTGACAATCTAGCCTAAATAGCTCTCATGCCTTAGAATATTGATGAACGCATATTTTTAACTAGTTTATACCCTTTTACTTTAAGCATTTGGTTATTTATGGGAATAATATGTTATGTTATTTATATTATTTTTAATTATTTACCTAATTTATAATAATCTAATGTATTTAATTAATTTAGATATTAAAGTTAAATTTTATATAATTTTGATAGCTTGTCATATTTTAACCTAATATTTTAGCTGGAAATATATCCTAAAATAAAAATTATTTAAAATAATTTTAATTATTTAATTTATATCTACTTAATGTTATTTTTTAGTTACTAATTGACAAACTGTACCTGGAATAATAAATCAAGAAAATGGAAAAGAAAAGATTGAAAAAAAAATAAACAAAAAGATAGTTATGTGTGCACTTGTGTGCATGCGTGTATTGGACAAGAAGAAGAGAGGGAACACGAAAGAAGTGCTGAGAGGATACCAAAAGGAAATAAAAATTAAGAAGAGGCACCTATGGGAAAAATAAGAAAGAAAAAAGGAAAAGAGAGCCCAAAAGAACAAAACAAGAAAAGAAAAGGGAAAAAAAAGAGAACATACAAGAGGTGTAAGAATAAGGTGAGGCATAGTGAAATAATGAGGCAAGAGAACTAAAAGAAACAAGAGTAGAGTAGGTGGTAAAAGAAAAGAAAAAAATAGAGAAATAAAAGAAAAGAGAGAGTCAACAACATAAAGTAGAAGGGCATGAAGGTGGAGAAAAGATAAAAGAAAAAAAATAGAGAAAGGTGTCTGAAGTAGAAAGAAAATCAGTATTGCTAATCTACACATTATTGTATTAATTTTTAGTTTTTATTTTGAATATGAAGTACTATAATTTTTTATTCAATTATTTTAAGGTCCAATATTTTATCTATAATTTAAATTCTTTATTTAATTTAACTTTTTTTTAATCAATATCATGTTCTAATTTTTTTTTTACCAAGGATATGGTGAAAACCTATTATTTATACCGATAGAATAATTGATTGCCTAAATAATAGCTTACTTTGTGTATTTTATGCCATTTTTCTGAATTACGCATAATTAATAGATTGATCACCTTTAATTGGTATTTAATAGGTCAAGAAAAGATGTGATAGCTGATTCTTCACTTTAGGTTAAATAGCATAAATAGAAATTGAATGGGTTGTGAGTACAATTACATGATTTCTATAACAATAGATAATTAATTAAATCTAAAGCATTGTATTTTATTTAAATCCATTGACTAGAGACAACGAAACTTTGAGAGAATGCATTAAATATTCTTACGGACACATAGCTAGTAATTAAAAATATCGGGTAATTAATTAATTGGTTAGTATAATTAGATAGTGTTGGATCTGGATTCCTTGGTAGCTTTTATTAAATAATTATACCTTTATTAGATTTTATTTGGTTACAATTTAGTTTAACTAAGTTTATTTAAAAGTTTTAATTCAGAATTAATTATTTATTTATTTGATATCCACCCATAGCCTAGGCCTGATTAGAAAGATTAGAGTCCTTTTGTTATTATTTAGTCTTGGTAGGAATAATAATTTAGTACTCTTAGTACTCTCTATTATTTACGACTAGTATACTAGCTGATAGGTATATTTAGCCAACATCAAATCTTTGGCACCATTGTTGGGGATCAATTTAATAGGCCTTGACCCGAAAATTTAAATCTCAATCTAGGAAATTTATTTATTTATTTATATCTTTTATTTAATTTTCTAAATTTACTTGATTTTCTTGATCTTTTGCATTTTTGTATTAGTGCATGTCAATAGTGCACGACACGAAGTAATCCTAGTGAAATGATAGCATTGGATCCAAAGATTTAAGGAAAGTTTTGTAAATTAAGGGTGCATTTAATAATTTTTGTCAGTGTGAAGAATCAAAATCAACAAATGGTTCATGGGAAGACAAATTAGGTTCAATAAGTTGGAAGATCTTTAAAAGGCTATACTACCCCTAGTATAGTAGATTTAGGATCAAGTATTAGAAAACCCACACTTGCGGCACTTAATTTTGAGATCAAGCCTACAATCATTCAGATGATATAATTTTTAGTTCAATTTGGAGGCACAACTAACGATAACCCACATGCTCATATTACCACTTTTATCAAAATTTATGATACTTTTAAAATAAATGGTATTTCAAGTGATGTTATTTGGCTTGGGATAAATTGGTAAGGTTATTTATTTCTAAAAAAATCCACCTATGAAAACTGCTAAGTTGAGAAGTGACATTACCACTTTTATGCAAACAATCTTGAATCACTATATGATACGTGAAAACGATTTAAAGAATTATTAAGGAAATGCTTAATTCACGGCTTGCCTATTTGGTTGCAAAAGCAAACATTTTATAATAGTGTATCTACTAATAACTGTTTTATGCTAGATGTAGCCGCAAGTGGTACTATTAAGAATAAGACTCTAGATCAAATCATATTATTGATGAATTACCCTCAAATTTCCACCAATGGCATTTTGAATGTGCTTTAGTATAAAAGAATGCAGGAATTCATTTTATAGATGTTATCATGACATTAGAGGCTAAAATGGATTTAATCACTAAGAAACTAGATAATTTGGGTGGTGTTTCATGTATGCATGTTCAAGTGACTATACCTATTTGTGACTTACGTAGTGGACCACATTTTAGCATAGAGTATCAAGTAGGTAATTCTTTTCAACCATCTTTTGATCAAGTTAGTTATCTTATTAACAATGCAGGCAAGTAAAATAATCCATATTTGAATGTATATAATATGGGGTGGAGGAACCTTCTAAAATTTAGTTGGAGAAATGACAAGCCGGTACGACCCACTGGATTCCCACCACAAAGACCTATTCCACTTGCTCTAATGTTGCCTCACCAACTGCAGAAAAATTATGTACAAGAAATGATGAGCAAGTTCATTAGCACTATGGCGACATGTTTTCAAAATCAAGAAGCCTCAATCAAGAACTCAAATGAACTTATTGGGAAATTAGTTGATGCAATGTCTAGAAGGCCACCCAACATATTTCCAAGCAACATAGTGACAAACCCAAAGGAGTAAGTTAATGCTATATCATTATGGAGTAGGAGGATAACTCTTGAACCACAACCTCAAGAGATAAATAAATAAGATGATAAAGCTCCAAAATTAGTGTTTAAATCACAAGAAGAGGTAACTAAGCCTCTATTTCAAGAGGTAAAACTGTATGTACCTCCTCCTCCATTTTGGAGAAGGATAGTCCAAAGTAAGCTAGATGCTTAATTTATTAAATTTCTAGATATTTTGAAAAGGCTGCATATCAATTCACCATTGATTGATATCATGAGGCAAATTCCTAACTATTCCAAAAAACTTTTAGGACATTCTTAATCATAAAAGAAAATTAGAAGATTGTGATACCATTAGATTCAATGAGAAGTGTTCTGCTATTGTACAAAATAAATAACCTCTTATGCTAAATTATCCCAGAAGTTTTACTATTCCTTATATGATTGGAAATTTAACATTTGATAAAGTGCTATGTGACTTAGCTGTTAGCATACATTTTATGTCTTTCTCTATTTTTAAGCATTTGGGTTTAGGAGAACCAAAACCCACTAATATGTCTCTGCATCTAGCTAATAGATCTATTAAGTAGGCTAGAGAAATAATAGTGGATGTTTTAGGAAAAGTGGATAAATTTATATTTTCTTTTTATTTTTTTATGTTTGATATGCAAGTGGATCAAATGATTCCTTTCATTCTTGGAAGACCGTTTTATAGCTATTAGAAAGAATCTGATTAATGTCCATGAGAGTAAGTTGATTCTTCAATTCTAAGGTGAGGAAATTACATTTAGGGTCTTTAAAATCATGAAATACCCTTCCGAGGATGACACTTGCTACAATATTGATATATTAGATAAATTGATTGATGATTGTTTTTAAGTTAGTGTCGTATAGGATCCTTTAGAGAGATGTTTGGTATAATCCCAAGGGAATAAAGATGGGGAAGGATTTGAAGTGGTCATTCAATACCTAAGGACTCATCCACCTTATGAGAGAAACAAAGTAATCCTATTACGAGGATAAGAGAGAGATAAACTCCCAAAGTTAAAACCATCTATTGAGGAGCTACCGACTTTGGAACTCAAGCAACTACCCAAACACTTAAAGTATGTTTTTCTTAGTCATAATGATACTTTCTTCTTCATTAATTGATCTGTGAGAAGAAAAGTTGATGAGAGTACTTAGGTATAGAAATAAGGCTTTTGGATGGACCATTGCTGATATGGAGGGTATTAGTCCTTCCATATGCATGCACAGAATTCTCATGGAAGATAAATTTAAGAAGGTTATTCAACCTCAAGGGCTACTAGACCCAACTATGCAAGAGGTGGTGAATAAAGAAGTAATTAAGCTATTGGATGTAGGTAAGATTTAACCCATCTCAGATATCTCTTAGGTTAGTCCTATACAAGTGGTTCCTAAGAAATGTGGAATTACTATGGTGTAGAATGATAATAATGAGTTGATACCTCCTAGAGTTGTTACGAGATGAGATGTTAACATTAAATTTAGAAAATTAAATAATGCTATATGAAAATATCCTTTTCCTCTTCCCTTTATTAACCAAATGCTTGAATGTTTAGCAGGACATGAATTTTATTTCTTTCTAGATAGCTATTCTAGTTATATCCAAATCACCATATCTCTTGAGGACCAAGAAAATACCACTTTTACTTGTCCTTATGGTACTTTTGTATATAAGAAGATGTCTTTTAGCCTTTGTAATGCTCCTACTACTTTTCAAAGATGTATGATGGCCATATTTCACAACATGGTTGAGAAATTAAAAAAACATTTATAGATAAATTTTCAATGTTTTGCTCATCTTTCAATGCATGTTTGGATATCCTTGATCTTGTGGTAAAACATTATGAGAATACCAATTTTGTTTTAAATTAGGAAAAATCTCATTTAATGATGCGGGAAGGGATTATGTTAGGACATAATATCTCATGTTGGGGATAGAGGTAGATAAAGGAAAAATTAAAATTAATGAAAATTTACCTCCCCTAAAATGTGTTAAGGACATTTGCAGTTTTCTTAGTCATGTTGGTTTTTATAGAAGGTTCATTAAGGAATTTTTAAAATTTTCAAAACCTCTATGTGACCTACTAGTTAAATATTTGACCTTTAAATTCTTTTATGCACGCTTAAAGGCTTTTAATATTATTAAACAAAAACTTGTGAAAGCTCCTATTATTATTGCTTTAGATTCTCCTATTATTATTGCTCTACATTGGAATATTACTTTTGACATCATGTGTGATACTAGTGATGTGGCTTGAGGAGTATTTTTGGGATTGTGTAGGGATACTTTTTTATATAATATATGTTATGCCTGCAAAACTTTGAATTCTGCATAAAATTATTATGCCACTACTTAAAATGAATTGCTAGTCGTAGTCATTGATTTTAATAAGTTTCATCCTTATTTGTTACTTAATAAAATCATTCTGTATACTGACCATTTTGCTTTGAGATAAATTTTTATTAAGCAA
The DNA here is from genome assembly GCA_039764185.1 of Tamarix austromongolica. NCBI lineage: Eukaryota > Viridiplantae > Streptophyta > Magnoliopsida > Caryophyllales > Tamaricaceae > Tamarix > Tamarix austromongolica. Next base: position 83,328,051 of record CM077818.1, on the reverse strand, counting down.
GATGATAAGCCCATAATTATTCGATGGATCCTACTATTATAAGAGTTTGACATAGAGATTAGTGATAAGAAGGGTAGCGAAAATAGCGTAAAGAATCATCTCTCCCATTTACCATCATTATATAAGGTAAGTAAGGAGGCTGAGCCTATTCAAGACACATTCCATAATGAGATGCTCTATGTACTTATAAATATTTGTTCGTATGCTGATATTGAAAATTACCTTATATGTAAAATTCTGCCTAATGATTTGTCATATCATCAAAGGAAGAAATTCATGCATGACTTGAGATATTATTTTTTAGATGATCCTTATTTTTATAAAATATTTCCATATCAAATAATAATGAGATGCATTGTTGAACATGATTTTCATTCTGTTTTATTTTATTATCATCGTAAAGAATGTGGTGATTATTTTGAACCCAGCTGAACTGCAGCGAAAGTTCTTCAATAGTGGTTTTTATTAGCCTACATTAATTAGTGATGCTTATGTGATCTGTAAGGCTTGTGATAGATAATTCTTGAAAACAAGAAATTCCCCTTATAAATATTTTAGCTACCGAATTGTTTGATGTGTGGGATATTAACATTATGGGACCATTTTCCAAATCTAGGTATAATAAATTTATCCTTGTTGAAGTGGATTATGTGTCAAAGTATGTGGAGGCTATCATAACTCCCAATAATATTGCAAAAGTTGTGACCAATTTTTTGAAAAAGAATATCTTTATGATATCTGGGATGCTAAGGACTATTATAAGTGATGAGGGCTCTCATTTTTGTAAAAGAGTATTTAATGCTACCCTGGATAAGTATGGAGTTACGCATATGGTTGAAAATCCATATCATCCTCGAACTAGCAAATGAGTGGAAGTATCAAATTGATAAATTAAAAGGATATTGGAAAACTACTTGATGATTCTAGGGAATATTGGTCTTTAAATTTAGATGACACACTTTGGACATATAGAAATGCTTTAAAAAAATTCCTATCGGAATGCCTCCAAATAATTTTTTTTTGAAAAATCATGTCATCTTTTAGTAGAACTTGAGCATAAAGCTTTTGTTGCAAGTGAAATTAGGCTCTTATAATTAAAAAAGCTCAATGAATTTTGATTAGGCACATATAAAAAAGATTGAATCTACAAGGTACACACAAAGAGGATACATGATCAAAGAATCACAAAAAGAGAGTTTGATAATGGGGAACAAGCACTCCTTTTTCATTCTCTCTTACAATTTTTTTTTTCTAGTAAGTTGTGTTCACATTGGTCTATATTGTTCATGGTGGCACAATTTTTTCCCTCTAAAGTGATAGAGATTAGTAGTCCAAAAAAATGATCATATAAGGTAAATGGACAAATATTGAAAGTTTATGAAGGTAGAGAGGTTGAGGCCATCAAAATTGTCATATAATTAATGAATCTTGAGTGAATGGGGCTAGAGTTAAGCTGATGAATATATATAAAATCTTCTTAGGAGGCAACCCAATTGTGTATTTAATTTAATTTATGTTTAAATTTTTTCTTTTGGATTTTGTTTTGATTTACTAGGTATTCAAATTTTTTTCTTTTGTTTACAAATACATAGCAACTTAACATGTTATGAGGAAATCATAGGGATAAAGACATAAAACTTTTAAGATGAGAGGAAACACAGATGGAGCACTTGTGAGGTAACATAGAGTGGGGTTGTGATTCATGACATGGGTCATGTTGGCCTAGAAACACATACGTATTCCCTAGTTTTTTTATAAAACTGTCATCATCTTTCAGGTGCCTCTGGTATGCTCTCACTTATATTAAAATTTACTTTCCTCCTTTGTGTGGATTGATTATCCATTGAAGATAATGTCCATAATAAGTGTGTAGGAATTTGATTCATTTTTGTTCTTCATTGGTTTGTTATGCATTTATTTTTATTTTTTATTTTTGTTGAGTGTTTTGCATGATTTGTGCTTGGTTGAGTTTTTTTTTAAGGTTTTTATTGATTCTTAGGATCCCTTAACTAGTAAATGATGAACAAATCTTTGAATCATGAAAAGATGGTCACAAAACTAAGATAAAGTCGAGTGGAGGGTTTTGTATTAATTTTAATGTAGGTAACATATATCTACATGATTAGATGTGAATGGAGAGAGAACTTGTATAATTTTATAACCATTAACATGGCATGTTGAGATTCATGACAACCTGCAGTGATTTTTTGAGCCATATATGCTCTTTCTTCTAAATTTTTCACATAAAATAAGCTATATTTTATAGGCTTCATTTTTCTTTATAAACCTTATATGCACAAATGTTTTTGATCAAATCACTTGCTATAGCTTTTGTAATGGACTATAGAGATTACTAGAACTTTTTCATGTGCTAATTGAAGCTTTTAAGCAATCATTGTCCTAATTGAGAAAGTGATAAAGGCACCTTAGGAATAACCAACATATAGTCAAATAGTTTTCAACCTCATTTTTGTGTAAATGAGTTGCACACCCGTTAGTTTAACCCTTTAACCCTTTTATATCGACATTTATTCCTTCATCACCCACATTTTTCCTTACTAATCCTAAAAAGGTCACTACCCTTATTCTACAAACTACTAGAATTTTTATGAGACTTAAATATGTGATTCAAAGTTGTATATGAAGAAAGTGTTAAAGAGAACCCAAAATAATAATTATGGGAGATTTAACAAAATGCAAAATATGAAAAAAAAAGTTTTAAAAAAACAAATTAGCTTATCCCTTTTATTTTATTTTGAGAAGAAGTGGTGAAAATGATGTGAAGGCCCACGATGAAGATATTTGGCTTATGTGATGATATGTTATGTAATGAGAAAATACCTTGATAAGTTTGAATATATAATAAGAGTCTTTATATCAACATGCTTCTACTAGGTTTTGGGATATTTGGTTAAATCCTTATTTTTCTATTATTCATTAAACCCTTGAACCTAGCCTTTATAACACTTATGAAGTCCTATTTAATTCATGGGATAGGAAATCTTTATTTTTTTTTTATATTAGTAACATGAGACAAGTATATGGTTCGGTCCATGTGGTAGGTATTTGATATCCTTTGTGAGGTTCTTATCCACAAAATATAATTTTTTCTTGTTTATTTATGTGAATTACTTGATATTTTTATCATCTTATCTCATATATCTGAGTGTACTTATACATATGTATCCATGAATATGAGAGAAAAATAAAAACAAGAGGATATATCTTTGGGAGGATGAATCCTAATATGACTAAGGTGTGGTTAGCTTTTCATTCATTACTATTGTTATGTTCATATCTATTATGTTTATGTGTGAATTATATATAGAAAATAACCCTTTAAGTTCTCTAATGCTAAATCTTAGTTGAGAGTTAATATTGGTGTTCTGAAAGTATTAGTTATGGGTGTTATAAGTGTGTTTTTTTAATTTTATGTTATTTGTGTGTGATTTTGTGCGTATATCATCTATGAAACCCTCACGAGACCTTACACATCCTCTAAAGGTAACCTAGAGGTTTTAAAGGCTTGTTGCATATACTAAGTGGAATTGTAGGACAGATAAGGAGCTAAGTGAGGGGAAGTCAATGAACACATATTTTTAGTTATTTCATACCCTTTTACTTTAAATTTTTATTATTTATGGGAATAATATGTGAGTTTATTTATATTGTTTTTAATTATTTTCTTGACTTATATTAATCTCATGTATTTAATTAATTTAGAGCTTAAAGTTAATTATTGTATAATTTTGACAGCTTCCCATATTTTAACTTAATCTTTCAGCTGGAAGTATATCCTAATATGAAAAATTATTTGAAATAATTTCAGGAAGTTAATTAATGTCTACTTAATTCTATTTTTTAGGTAATAATTAATATACTGTACCTAGAATAAGAAATCAACAAAATGTAAAAGAAAATATTGAGAAAGAAATGAAATGAAAAGATAATCATGTGTATGCATCTATGTTTATGTGTGTATGCGTATATTGGACAAGAAGAAGAGAGGGAACACATAAGAAGTGCTTGGAGGAGACTAAAAAGAAAGGAAAATAGAGAAAGGGCACCATTAAGCTAAAGAAGAAAAAAAGGGAAAATAAATAAATAAAAGAGGGTCCAAAAGAACAAAAGGAGAAAAGAAACAAAAAAAAAAAATGATGAAGAAAATGGAGAACAGAAAAGAGGCACATGAATTGGGAGAGGCACAACATTAATAGGAGGCATGAGAACCAAAAGGAGCAAGAGTAGAGTAGGTGGTAGAATAAATGAAGAATAGAGAAAGAAAAGAATATGGATAATTGAAGGTAAGAAGTAGGAGGGCATGAAGGCCGAGGAAAGAGAAATGAAAAGAATTAGAGAAGGGTGTCTAGAGCCAAAAAAAATAGTGTTGCTAATCTACATAGTATTGTATTACTCTTTGATTCTTATTTTGAATATAAAGTGCAGTAATTTTATATTCAAATATTTTTAGATTTAATCTTTTATGTATAAATTATATGATTTATTTAATTTAATTATTTTTATTTTAATTAATATCATTTTTAATTTTCTTTTAACAATAATATGGTAAAACCCTATTATTTATACTAATAGGTTAATTGATTGCTTAATTAATAGATTACTCTATATGTTTTATGCTATTATTCTGAATTGTTTCTAATTAATAGACTGATCACCTTTAATTATCATTTAACAAGTCGAGAAAAGATGTCATAGCTGATTATCCACTTTGGATTAAATAGCTTAAATAGGAATTAAATGGGTTGTGCGAACAGTTACATAATTTCTACAACAATAAGGAAGAATAAATAATTAACTGAATAGAACACATTATATTTTATTTAAATCATTTGATTAGAGATAACGGGATTGATAATTGGTGATAGGACTACCTAACTGTAATACCCCCCAACATTTATAGTTGAATTTTTTTTATTATTTATGGAAAGTTGTACAATAAAAATGGGAGATTTTACCGCCGTAATTAGTATAAGATTGACCTATGGCCAATCTCATACTAACCACAAGGTTAAAGGTACAAAAACCATTAATAAGGATGGTTAATAAAAACCATAATAGTTCAACATCAATTTATAAAACTAGAGAACACATTAATATATAACTAAAATACGAAACTGTTATTTGGAAAACAAGGATTTACTGCGCAGAAAACATTTGCGCAGTAAATGCCTATTTTACCCCTGCCTCATTATATACATTTCTGCCTGCCGACGTCTCTTTCCCTCACCAATTATTTGAGCTTCTGCCTGCCGATTCTCTCTCCCTATCTTCTCTCTATTTTTCTCTCAAAATTCAGTCCAAATCTCCTACCCGAGAAGAAATTTCAAGGTAAGTATCGTATTTTTTATTTTATTTTTAATTTATAATATATAATTATAATAATTTTTTCAGTAGATCTGTTAAATTTTTTATTTTATTACCAAGGATGGGGAAGTTTCGGCAAAATTAACCGAAGGGAGGGAGGGAGTTCGGCAAAAATTGCCGATGTAAGGCTCCCGTTTCGGCAATAATTGCCGATGTCTGACGCGGAAAATAAAAAAAAAAATAAAAAATAAATTTGCATCGGCAAAATTAACCGAAGGAAGGGAGGGAGTTCGGCTAAAATTGCCGATGTAAGGCTTCTGTTTCGGCAATAATTGCCGATGTCTGACGCGGAAAATTAAAAAAAAAAAATTTGCATCGGCAAAATTAACCGAAGGAAGGGAGGGAGTTCGGCAAAAATTGCCGATGTAAGGCTCCTGTTTCGGCTAATTTTGCCGATTTAAGGGATGGGATTCGGTAGAATTGACCGAAGGAAGGCTTTGTTTCGGGCCGATGCAAGGATCTCCTGTTTCGGCTAAATTAGGGTTCCTATTAATTATATATAATAATTTAATTTAATTTAATAATATATTTAGATTATGGTTAATTGATTATATTTAGGATGTAAAATTATATATATTAATTATAATATATTAATAATATTAATCGTACTCCAATATTCTAATTAAATATAGATTTGGTAAATTATATCTTTATTGTATAGTTTTAGTTATTTGTAGGATATATAATTATATATATTAATTATAGTTTATTAATTTGGTTATTTTTATGATGTAAAATTATATATATTAAATATAGTTTATTAATAATATTAATTTTACTCGAATATTGGCTATATTTTGGATATGTAATTATATATATTAATTATGTTTTATTAATTATGTTAATAATATATTTTGATTATGGTTAATTGATTAATTTTAGAAAAATATATTTTTAGATTTATTATACTCTAATATTTGAATTAAATATAGGTTTTAGTAAATTGTCTTTCTATTATAGGATTTTGGTTATTTTTATGATGTAAAATTATATATATTGAATATAGTTTATTAATTTGGTTATTTTTATGATGTAAAATTATATATATTGAATATAGTTTATTAATAATATTAATTTTACTCGAATATTGTAATGAAATATGGGTTTGGTAAATTATATCTGTATGCTATAGTTTTGGTTATTTGTAGGATATATAATTATATATATTAATTATGGTTTATTAATTATATTCATTGTAGGTTTTAGTTTTGGGTATTGGCTATATCTTTGAAGTGTAATTTGTATATATTAATTAAGATATATTAATGATATATGCTAATTAAAGATTTTAATTATGGTTAAGTTGATTAATTTTGTTTATTATGTTTATAGATTTGTTAATACGTTGTTAATTATGTTATTGTATTATTTATATATGATTAGTTGTTTATTAGATTTAATTATATTTTCATTAAATATGTTAAATATTATTATGTGATAGGGATTATTGGTGAATGTTTTTAATTATATTGATAGGATAATAGGTTAGATTTGTTTAATATTTTTGTTAAATGTATTTATAATAGATAAAATATGTTTATATTTGAATTATATTTAATTATGTTGCTAATTTGTATGGAATATATTTGGATAATTCTGGTTGGATTATTGAAAAAATAGATGAGGACATACCATAATTAAGTATACTTTAGTTGTTATATTATACTAAACTCCTACTAGTATGTAATACAAATATTGTTGATATATTTAATGAATAAAGTAGAGGATTAATGTAAAGAGATTGTATTTGAGTTATATGGTTGGGTATACAGATCTCTTTGGCTATCATAATATGAGTTGATATTTATTAATGATATTAATTTCATGTATGTAATTAGGTTATATTTATGTTATCACGTATTACCTTCAATTCATATACATAATTAAAAATGACTTTATGTATTTATTATTGAAATTCAGATGAGTCGCAGACAAGACAATGTAGTAGATAGAACCGATGGTCGGCATGTGACTGCTTCTGCACGACGTAACAGAACTGGTACTGAGGTACCTGCGCCGATGGCTCGTTTGAGAAATTTCGGCAGGAGTATTACCAAAGGATTACGACGATCTAAGAAATCTGGAGAACAAGAACCGGAAGAAGTATCAGAACAACAAGAATATGCAGAAGTTCGCGAAGAACCATCGTCTAGTCAACAAGGTCATAAATTTCCATCATTTATAGACTATGCAGGTCGTCCATCATTTGTGGCTGATGTTGGTACTACGGGGTTTGGAGGTTTGGGGGCAAGAGGTCCGGGGTTTGGAGGTTTGGGGGCAAGAGGTCCGGGGTTTGTAGGTTTGGGGGTTGGAGGTTCTAGGGTTGGAGATTCTGGGTATCGAGGTTCTGGGGTTGGAGGTGCTGGGTATGGAGGTTCCGGGTACGGAGGTTCCGAGTCAGGAGGTTTTCCATATCTTACACAATATGTAGATTTACTTACCTCACCGGCGCAGCCTGCTATGGGAGGAGGAGGAGGAGGAGCATCGTCATCGAGACTCTACCGTAATGATGATGATGAGGAGGAGGAGGAAGAGGAGGAGGAGGAAGAGGAGGAGGAGGAGGAAGAGGAGGAGGAGGAGGAGGAGGAAGAGGAGGAGGAGGAGGATAGAGATCATTATGATAGGGATGTTGGTGATGCTGGTCACGATAGTGATGATGAAGAGAGTATACAATTAAAGGATGAATGGTACTTGCTTGGGCCATGTCCAGGAGGTCCAATAATTCCTGATTTGATTCCTAGCTTTGGTGGTCACGCAGCTTTAGATTTATGGTTAGGAAAGGTAAGTTTAATATATCCATTATTTCTTAATTATTATTTTATATGTAATCAATCATATGTACACATTACATTTGCTTGTTGTATTGATCAGGATCGGGGTTGTCCGAAGATCCACACGAGGCAGGAGGTTTTAAGAAGTTTTCTAGGAAGTGTCAATGATAGGATGTTCGCTCTGATACGACGAACAGGATTATCACACCTTCCATCCTGCACATTTGAACATGTGAACGTGCCGCTTATTTCAGCATTTATCGAGCGATGGCAACCAGACACAAATAGCTTTCATATGCCATGGGGGGAGATGACGATCACTCTTTTAGATGTACATCGTATATTAGGGCTACGAGTTGATGGTCATCCATTACATTTGGACATGACGGCGGACACGCGTGGGCAAATGATTGGTGCAATGGGTGGCTTATTTGGGATGGAGGAAATGCAAGTGAATGAAGTCACTCGAAAGGGCGGGCTTCCATTTAAATGGCTGCAAGAAGTATGTGAATCATACTGGTTAGGGGACGAAGCAAAAGCGATCGGGTATACATTATGGTTGATCGGCTTATCGCTGTTTGTCGATAAGACGGTTGATAAAGTTAATCCATACTTTATCATTTTCCTTCAAGATCTTAGCCAGGTTGAAGGTTATGCATGGGGTGCAGCCACACTTGCTTTTTTATATCGACAGCTTGGCATGGCTTCTAGAGCCGATGCTGCTCAATTGTCTGGATGCATGACTCTATTACAGGTAATTTTATAATCAATATATATATACATATATGCCATACTCTATATTCATTATGATGGATAACAATCGAATATTATGACAGACGTGGATATATGAGTACTTTCCTGGGTTTGGAGTGGAAAGATCTGGGTATGATCCAGACCATCCTCGTTGTATGAGGTGGTCTTGTGGCCAGAAATTCGAAAATCAATTGGAGACGCTCGAGTACTTTCGGGCAAAGATTGATGTTATGTCTGCGTCGAAGGTATGCTAAATCAATTATTTTATCCTCCTATATTATATTTGTGATATCCATATTTACTTGAATATTTTCGTGAAAGGTCAATTGGGATCCGTACGGAGTTGCTGATCCATATATATATTGTCGTATGACATTCTATCACGGTTGTATACACTGTTTGGCCAAAGTTGAACCACATATGCCTGATAGAGTGACACGACAATTCGGTTATATACAAGTCATCCCTGAGGAGCCCATCAAGCCAAATAGAAACTCATACAGAGGTCCTTCCCTGAAGAAGTACAAAGTATACTATGCACACATGCTGGGGCAATGGTTCTTGAGGTATGAACATATTTTGGGCCCGGATGTTTTTGGACCGGCTGTTGAATACCCATGGGAAGTGGCCGATGATTATATGGATTGGTATGTTCCGAGAACGCATAGATATATATTGGCTACGACGGAAGAATATTTGGCTGAACATGCGAACGATGATCATCATATACCAGCCGAAAAACGTCTGAACAAAGCACGTAAAACTATTCGTCGATTGTATTGGAGGGGAGAGCCAGCTCCAAATTATGAGCAGTTAGTTACATGTATCGAAACCCTTGTGCGTGATTTAGGAGTTACTCCACCTCGGCGTGGCCATTTGTAATGAACTTCATATATTACCGTATTGTTATGTGAAAACATTAACATATGTTTGTTAGAATTAATACCACCTGTCCTTATTATTTTACCATTGACTATTTGTGTTCAAATTTAAAAACATATCAAGTGTTTTTTTATATATCCATAGTTTAGAACTTCGTGATAGAAATTATACTATATTTTATAAAATTACCACGTACATGTTACAAAGGATGTAAACTTAAATAAATGTACCATCATAATTACAACAATTCTACATTAAAGTTGAGTCCGAAGATAAAGGATGAGGGTCTTGTGTGTCATCATTTACCAATGCACGCCATTGTTCGAATCTTGAAGAATATTGCGTATTCCATGTTGAAACGCTGCTATCACGATATCTATTCCAATTGGTATGTACTGGTGGGAGTGGAAAACTTTCCAGAAGATATACCTGTAGAAAAAAAAACTATTATGTCAGCCATTCATATCATATTGAAATGGAAAAATTCTTCATTAAACTTAGTGCTCACCGATATGTAGTGACTCATGTCTTGCAAGAAAAATATAGTGACTTCAGTTTCAGGACCTTGAATTCCGTGCATAGCCACTAAAGGTAGGAATGAGCTGCATGCATTCAATGAGTAATATGCGAACAACACACAGTAACGGGTTGCAATGGCATGACCAATATCAGGCATTTCCATCCAGTGTGCCATCGGAGCTGGCCCTTCCCAGTGGGCAATAGTATTAAGAACTTGATCAACGCTTTCATAGACGAACACATTCTCGTACAACTGTCGTCTCGCCAATATCTCATGATACAAGTCCGTACGAATCTGAACCCATCGTTCTTCATCTCCTAGTATAATAGAAGCCAGTGCTCTGAAACCACAATTCCCATCTCCTAAAACATTACACCAGCTACTAATATAAGGAACTATATGTCGATTCATTTGAGTCACATATGGAAATTGAAATTGGCCTGATGACAGAAATGCCGATTGCCGTCCCCGACCCCTACCCCGACCCCGACGTTGAGTTGATCTAGGACGACTACAAAATTGTTGTTCTGTATACTCCCAACTAGATTGTTCCCTTCTAGTGGAGTTCCTTGGTCGACCCCTGTGCTGCCGTACTTGTGGCTCGTCGAAAGGTGTTCTCTGGGGAACTGCAATATTAAATATCTCTCTAGCCAACTGATTCTGTATTTCTGGTGGCTGGCGCATAACAGATTCCATCGAAATATGGAGCAAGTGAGATGCGACATCAATTGGTTCTTGGGGTCTCGGTGGAGTAATGGGTCCATCTATGTCGAGTTTCTTCCAAAACGGATGAATAGCCGACAGGGGGATTGACATGTAGTTATGAATGTATGTTTTAATTTCATGCGTACACGGTATCCCGTGCGTACGACGCATATAACATCCGCATAAATCATCATTCCCACTTACATGCTCAAGTCTCTGACACTCGTTCTTCACCAACTCCATTGCATATAAAGAAACATGACCCCTCATATTGGCATAAAGATCACTTGTAGCAAAATGAGGAGTGTTGAACCGAGACCTCTCAAGCGATGCTTTTATCTCATCATGTTGTAATTCGAGGAACGTGTGCATTTGTTTGTGGACTGTATTGAAGCTGCCCCGTGATGTCTCTAGGAATCTTTTTAAAGATCCATGAGCTCCTTCAACCCTGTTCGTTACAAAAATTTATTTACTTAACTTTATCAACATAAAATAAGCTCAATCAGCTATCACGGTTGCAAGAAAATATAAATCATACCTATTCGTTGTAAGTTGATGGATATGGAACACGTCACCAAAGAATGCTGCAACAATTTTATGTTTGTAGGGTTGTAGCCAATTCGTCTTGAGATACGAAATTAGACTGGGCATGCTTCTGTAATCTTCCTCTATTGACAACAATCGTGCCTCATATGTTTCTTTGTCCGTGGCATCTATCAAATTTTTCCATCGTGACATAAAACCACGTGCGAACGATGAACGACCATAAAGTTTCTTACATTTTTCCTCAACATTCTTATTCACATGAAATCTGCATAATAAATGTTTTGAAGTAGGAAAAATATGTTCCACAGCTGAAATTAGAGCAAGTTCTCGGTCGGTAATAATGGTGGTTGGAAGCATATATGGATCCATTAAGGTCTTTAATCTCTCAAGCACCCATAAATAATTTTCCTCCTTCTCAGATGACATGTATGCACATGCAACGTTGAAATTCAATTGTGTTGGTGTTAAGCCAATAACTTCAAGTAAGGGCATTCCGTATCTATTTGTCTTATACGTGCAATCCATTTGTAAAACAAAAGGAAATGCACGTAAAATATTAACAGATACGGGATGTGCGAACAGATGCTCACTTATTACGTTTGATTGAGGCTCACTTCGATGCCACTGAAAATAATTATTCTCAACTAACATACTCATGACATGCTGTAACATTGTTTGACCATCCATTTCTTCGGACCTAAGCTTCTGTCGAGCATTATAAATATGCCTCCTCATACTCACATTACCTTCAAATTGTTTTTGAAGAAGTGGTATGATTTGTCGTGGCTTCACGTTAGCTGTAATAAGTTCATCAACAAATTGAACTTCATTTTCTGTTAACTTACCAAGAACAGCATGGCCTTGCTCATAATTAGCCAATTCGTGATTGTGTGTCCCGTTCCTAACTACCACTTGCCATCCACCATTATTATTTTCAACACCAATAATAAAAAAAGGACAATCGGTTTTTTTTGAACAAGTATTACGTGCACCTTCGGTATCTGTTGGTCTAGTACGGACGTACGTACCACTTCGTTCACATCTTATCGAGACTCTACCCGCCCCTATACCATTTCCTTTTCTAGAACCTTTGATGATCAAAATCATCTTATGAGTTCTACCCATTTTCTTAACCCATGTAACAAGTTCATCCCGATCCGAAAATATTTCATCCGTTACAAAAAATCTCTGATAATTTTCACTCGTAAAAGATGTATTCCCCGTGTCCTGAAAAAAAGAGTTTACCATAATAATATAATAACAAAAAACTATAAATTTCATGTAACTAATTTTGTCGCCACAATTTACAATACTTAAAAAATAATATTTTACCTCTTCGTTGAAGTTGTAATTAATATTGGGAGAATGCATTTGCGTATCTTCTGCATATCCATAGCTTCTCGGTATTGTAAATCTATCATCGTAATACGATGGGGTTCTGACCCCATCTTCGTAGCTCATCGGACTTCCGAAATCATCGTACCCTATCGAAGTTTCAAACTCTTCGTAGTTTGAAGAACTTCCAAATTCATTATTCATTGTGAGTGTTTGACAAATATTGAAAAATTATATCTCAACCTTCAACTAACAAAGTTTCTGCAGAATAGAAATATTGAGTTGAAGAATACGATCGGGTAAGCTGTTCCTTTATATACAAGGCTTCATGTTCCTATCCCTGACGAGCTTAACATACCATCGTACAATTATTTTATTTACAAAGATATGCAACAGTAAATTTATTCTACGTACCGTCCTACAATACTATTTGCAGAAGCCACGGACATTTACTATCCCTGCTAGCAACCTTCGATTCATTGTATATGATCGGCCAAACTTGCCGAAACACCAACAGTACGCGTTACTGAAACACCAACAATAATATGATTCATTGTCAGGTAATATTATTTTGTCAGAAGTACGCGTTACTTTTACTGTGTACAATCTTTGAATCAGCGTTTTTGTTATTTGGAAAACAAAATTTTACTCCATAGAAAATATATTTTATCCTTATCTTATATTTTTTTAATTATAAATATATTAATTTAATTTTGTATCAAATATTTATATAAATTCTGATTTTTTAATTATAAATAATAATTATTTACAAACTTTTCGGCCGAAATTAAAAAAAAAAATAATAATAATTGGTGAATCGGCAGATATTACCGATGGAATGGTCTGGTTTCGGCAAAAATTGCCGATGCACTGGCGTCGAAAAAAAAAATTTTGGTGCATCGGTAGTGTTTGCCGAAACACCAACAGTACGGTAAGACTATTTTGTCAGAATTACGCGATACTTTTACTGTGTACAGAATCAGCGTTTTTGTTATTTGGAAAACAAAATTTTACTCCATAGAAAATATATTTTATCCTTAGCTTATATTTTTTTAATTATAAATATATTAATTTAATTTTGTATCAAATATTTATATAAATTCTGATTTTTTTAATTATAAATAATAATTATTTACAAACTTTTCGGCCGAAATTAAAAAAAAAATTAATAATAATTGGTGAATCGGCAGATATTACCGATGGAATGGTCTGGTTTCGGCAAAAATTGCCGATGCACTGGCGCCGAAAAAAAAAATTTTGGTGCATCGGTAGTGTTTGCCGAAACACCAACAGTACGGTAAGACTATTTTGTCAGAATTACGCGATACTTTTACCGTGTACAGAATCAGCGTTTTTGTTATTTGGAAAACAAAATTTTACTCCATAGAAAATATATTTTATCCTTATCTTATATTTTTTTAATTATAAATATATTAATTTAATTTTGTATCAAATATTTATATAAATTCCGATTTTTTTAATTATAAATAATAATTATTTACAAATTTTTTTTGGCGAAATTAAAATAAAATAATAATAATTGGTGAACCGGCAGATGTGGCCGATCCCCTGGGCCGGTTTCGGCAAAATTTGCCGATCCCCCTGGGCCGGTTTCGGTAAATATTGCCGATCCCCCTGGGCCGGTTTCGGTAAAATTTGCCGATCCCCTGGGCCGGTTTCGGCAAAAATTGCCGATCCCCTGGGCTGGTTTCGGTACAAATTGCCGAATATATCGGCCGAAATAAAAAATATATATGCTGCAATAATTGCCGATCTGTTTCGGCCGAAATTGAAAAAAAAAAAAAAAAATTTTTGGTGCATCGGCAGTTTTTGCCGATGTCTTGGCCTGCTTTCGGCAATAATTGCCGATGGCCTGGGCCATTTTCGGCAAAAATCGCCGATACAAAGGTTACTTTCGGTATTTGTTTTCCGCCGAGTAAAAATGCGTTTTCCATATAACAATACCCCTAAAATAAAGCACAAAATAACACTCGCACGCTAAGGGAAAATAAAAACGGTAGAGATAGCAGAAAACAACAAGTCCGGAGAACAACCTCTTGGACCCCACACCAAGTACATGAGATCGTCATTCTGCCCCACCTAAGGCATCATATGCATCAAAATCAACAAGGGCATCATCTCCTACATGCACAGACTTAGGAGGGGTCACTGCTCGTGGGAATGAGTAGCACCCATGATAGAGGTTATCAATACGCTATGTATTGAGTAAGGTAACCATATAGTTAGGATAGGGCATAGCACATAAAAGTTAGATAATGTAAGCAATAAGTCAATTAGTTTAATCACCATTGAAATGCCCTGAAAATTTTAATTTTAAAAATTATAGCTAAATAATATTTTATTAGGAAAATTATTTGAATAAATTATTTTTACTAAAATAAAAGGAAATTTATTAGGGAAAATCAAGAAGAAATTTATAAATATTTTAATTAGGAGAAATTTGGGTATTTTAGCTAATTAAAGATTTTATTATAGAAATTAATTAAATAAATTATTTTATTTAAAATAAAAAGGAAAAAAGTTTCAAATTAATATTAATTTTATAAATAATTTAATTAAAGAAAATTAGGGTAAATTGCTAATTAAAATGGAATTTATGGAAAACCTTTTAAAAATCCTAATTTAGCTTAAAAAGGAATTTAAATATTATTTTATTTATATATTATTATTTTTAAATGTCCCCAATATTTTAATTAATATAAATACCCAATCTAATTATTTTTCCTTTTTTTCCTTTTTCTTTCTTCCTTTTTCCTATCTTTTTGTTTCTTTTCTTTTTTTTTCTTTTTCGTCTCCTCTTCCTCGTTGGGCCTGCCCTCTCCCGTGGCCCAGTCCCCTCCATCCTTCCTTTCCTTCGCGCGACGCTTCCCTTCTTTTTCTGTCGAAGCACGTCGTTTTATTTAAAGACTTTAGCCATTGCGCCTGGCCGGTCTCCTCCCTTTTATTTTCCTTCTTCTCTACCCCGAACCGCCCGGTCCAACCCCCTTTCTTCCTCCTTTCTTCTTCCTCCCTTCCCTGACGATGATCAGCTTGTAACCGCACTACAGCCACCAGTTGAAAATTTCGTCGGCGACTACGCACGTTCGCTGCCCATTTTCTCCCCCTCTCTTCCACATTGACTCACTGAACACACTTGTTTGCCCACTTTCCCCCCTCATCACACATTTTTCCTCTCTCTCTCCTGCACAGAAACCCCCTGCCCCGAAGTTGGTTTTCGTCGGTTTTGTTGCCACCGACGGACACTAACCCCACTTTCCTTGTTCCCTCGTCATCCCACTAACATCACTCTCTCATTAAAATCCTATAAATACCCCCCAATTTGAGCCTGGTATCGAGTTTTGGTCGCTTACCCAGATTTTCCCGACATTGCACCGCCACCCCTTTAGACACCACTTTCGCTATCTCCAGCCAACACCCCTGCCCGTTCTTTCCGCCTACGCCTTCCCTGCACCTCCCTCTAACTAACTAGACCACCCATACCCTTCGATTCTTCCTGAACAATCCACCCCAACCATGCGAATTGCCCTTCGTAACAAAACCATTTTCTGCCACTACCGCCCTTCGAACCACCCTTAGCCACCTCTTCTGTAGCTTCTACCGCTCCTTTCACCTCCCAAATTATGATGCAGACCCTCCTCTATCTCCCCCTACATTCCTTTTCCCCTTTCTCCCTCTCTTCCTCTCTCCCTATTCTTCTTCCCTATTCGGCCACCATTACTGTTGTCGTGCGCCTCCACCTTTGGCTGTGCCGCCAGCATCATTTTGTCCCTCTCCTTTTGGGCAATCAGAATCACCCTTACTTCCAGCCTCCTTCTTCTTATTTTGTTCCCAGCCTTCAACTTTTTCCCTTTTCCTCTCTTTTTCTAGACACCGCCGCTGCTATCGTGCACCACCGCCGGTACCGCCTATCCCCCATAGCCTGAGGTTGAACCTTAGACCCTCTCAACCCTTTTCCCTATTTTTACAAGCCTTAAATTATTTTATTTTAATTATTCTAATATAAATCCTATTATTATTATTATTTCCATTTTTAATATGTATTATTATTATTATTATTGATATTAATGTTTTTATTATTATTTTGTTGAGGGCTGAAGCCCTATTATAATTTTTAATTCGATTTTAAGACTATTACCCTTATTATTTCTATTATTACTATTATTAATATTAATATGTTATGAGTATTATTATTATTATTATTATTATTATTATTATTATTATTATTATTTCTTATTTCAAATTTCTATTATTCATATTCCATTATTATTAATACAACTATTTTACCATTAGTGTTGTTAATAATGTTGTTATTGTTGTTGTTGTTGTTGTTGTTGTTATCATTATTATTATTACTATCGCTATTATTATTCTCAAGTGTTAGTATTATCATTTTATATAGGGCTAAGACCCTATTGTGCTTATTTTAAATTTTAGCAGTAGTATGATAAATATCATGTCTTATTATTATTAGGGTTATTAGTATTTTTTATTATTATTAGCATTTATTCTTATTAGTGTTATTATTATTATTTATTAAGTTATTATTATTCAATGTAGGGTGGAAACCCTACTTCTTTTTATCTTTGATCATTATCTTTACTATTATTACCATTACGGTTACTATTATTTTGTAATATTATTATGGATTTTTATCATTATTAGTATTATTATGTCATCATTATTATTATTGCAAAATTTGGTTATTTACTTTAGTAATAATAATATTATTATTATTTTAGTAAATGGGCCAAAGCCCTTATTTCACTTTGTTTTTAATAATGTCCTTGTTATTATTATTTTTACTATTATTATAATTATTATTCTTAATTATATTATCATTGATATTATTTTTAGTATCTTTGCTATTATTATTATTATTATTATTATTAGGGTAAAGTTTTCAACTTTATATTATCAACTTTTATTATATTCTATTATTTCTATATCTTTAGCAAAGTTAGTAATTAATTAATGTTATTTTATTAATATATTATTATTTATTTAAAAACCTAGTTTTATAATAAGTTAGCGATTAATAATATTTTTGATAGGATGGAGTCTAATTTTAGCTTTTCCCTCGTAATAGGTGAAACCAGTCAAAGCCCTAAGGAGGTGTAGGGGCATTCTCTAAGATCGATGTCATTTTAGGTAAGGGGTGCTAAGGCCATATGTGTAATATGTGATTTTATTTTATGCATGCCATAGGGTATGAATTATAGTGTATTTCATGTGTATATTGTATAATTTTTATGAATGCATCATGATTATAGAGTTAAAGTATGTTGGTGTGAATAAATTGCGGCATGAGAATTATGTGTATAATTGTGTTATTCTTATGGTATGATGTGGCCTTAAGACATGCATGCTAGAGTTTTAAAATAATGAAGGGGAGTGTCACAATGTGGTGTTAGGGATTTGCATGAAATGGTATGGTGTTAGGGTTTTGCATGAAATTGTATGGTGTTAGGGTTTTGCATGGTGGTATTAATATTACATGGTGTTAGGGTTTTGAATGGTGGTATTAATGTTGCATGGTGTTAGGGTTTTGC
Source organism: Tamarix austromongolica (assembly GCA_039764185.1). Lineage (NCBI taxonomy): Eukaryota > Viridiplantae > Streptophyta > Magnoliopsida > Caryophyllales > Tamaricaceae > Tamarix > Tamarix austromongolica. Next base: position 83,309,584 of record CM077818.1, on the reverse strand, counting down.
ATGGTGGTATTAGTGTGGCATGGTATTAGGGTTGCATGGGAGTTAGGGTTTGCACGGGGGTTAGGGTTTTGCAAGGAATTGCATGGTATTAGGGTTTGCGTGGAATTGTATGGTGTTAGGTTTTTGCATGGAGGTGCATGGCATTGGGCTTTGTATGGAGTTAATGTTGCATGGTGTAGGGTTTTGCATGGAGTTATGAGATGCATGGTATTAGGGTTTGCATGGAATTAATGTTGCATGGCGGTATTAGGGTTTTCATGGTGGTATTAATGGTTACATGGTGGTATTAATGGTTGGATGGTGGTATTAGAGTTTGCATGTTTGAGCTAGGGTTTTGCATGGGAGGTAATGATTACATAGGATGTAGGGTTTTGATGAAAAGTTTGAAAGGTTGCATGGGATGTGTAAAGTTTGCATGGGAGTGAAATTTATGTATGAAAGGTTGATTTGGGATATAAGGAAGGTAATGTAAGTGTTATTTGGGTATTTGGACATTTGGATGAAAAATAGTAAGTGGAGTTATACAAGGATCCATAGGAGACCGAACTAGGGTTGGTGTGGACAATTAAGATTTGTTGTGGTTGCTTAGAATTTTTGTGTTATCATGTGTATTTGGTGTTTAAAGTGTAATTATGATGGTGGAATTTTATGATTTGTGAAGTGTGAAGTATAAAGAGAATGATTTGTGCATGTCCATGGTGAAATATTTTGAATAAGATGCTTAAAACATTAATCATGTAAAGTGAAAAATTGTTGAGTCAGACCCAGACCGATCCACCGGCAAATGATAGTGGTTAGGACATGATGTCCTATGTGTAACCGGTCCATCAGTAATAATAGTGGTCAGGCTTTGTACCTGTGTGTTTTTGGTCCACCGGCTATAATAGTGGGGGACTCCGTGCTCAACACAACCGAAAATATTTTTGCCAAGACATGGGAAAGACACTAAGTACTTACAGTGAAACACCATGCAAGAAGGTGTCAGATTGGTCCACCGGCGAATAATAGTGGCCAAGTACTACGGTATCCTGGAGACCGATCCACTGGCTATAATAGTGGTCAGAAGCTATATGCCCTGTGTGTTTTTCGGTCCATTGGCTATAATAGTGGGGTTCCTGTACTCGCGTGGATTTGATAAAAAGCATGGTATGAATCGACTTCTGATAAGTGATTAATTAAGTAATTAATCTAGATTATATATGGGCCTTGGTACTTTTACTTCGTCGGCCATATACATTTATGATTATGTATCCTATTCTTCTACATGATTTATGTGCTTATGTGTGGGCCTTAGTGCTCGGTTACCTTACTCAGTACGTAGCGTACTAATCACCCTTTTCATGGGTGTTGCTCATTCCCACAAGCAAACTGCCCTTTCTGACCTTGTGTAGGTAGGCGTGACATCCGGTGGAGCTATATGTGGCCGGATTCACTCTTCTCGTTATTTTATATTCCTTCTATTATTTCCTTTGTATCGGATTCGTCCAATCTGATTTATTACCTTGCATCGAGTTTTTTAAATGAATCTTTTATCCGTTGTAAGCTATTTCTCGTTTGGATATGAATAATAATTCTTTATGCGTACTATGATTTCTATGTTATTATTTCTTTAATTCATTTTATGAAATCTTGATTTAAGTTTTGTGTTAATCTTTTTAGCCTTAGTACTTGATACTGAAACGGTCGGAGAGAACCAGTTTGGTACTAAGTGTGGCGGTAACATCCCCAAAATTCACGGGTTTTAATTTAAATATTTCTAATGTAATTTCTTCCACTAAAAAAAAGTAGTGAAATTTGGGGTGTTATAACCATTAATTCCGTTTTAACACATCTCTTGAATTATATGCATATGAGTACGGGAACTCCACTATTATAGTCGGTGGATCGGAAATACAAATCCAGGATATAACACACCTGACCACTATTATTTATCGGTGGATCGGTCTCTAGAACAAAATGCTCTTGGCCACTATTCTCGCTGATGGATCGGTCTAAGCCCAGCTTAATAATATTTCACTTTAAATGGTTAGAATTTTATTCGTGTCTTATTCAATAAATAACCCCCTTTAGCTAAAGATGCATGCCCCCGATGGACTTCCCCAACTCATTATTACTCTTCCACCTAAGACTTCCTAAATAACCATCTCCCATAGCTTGGGACCTCTACACTCTCTAAGACTTGAACACCCATTTTTCTCCTTCCACCCTACTTACCATGAATCAAAATCCGCTACACATGTGGGTCAAGGCCCACTTATCAGTTTCTCTATCTAGGCTCACCATCGTTTATTAGGGTTCTCCCTTAAAACCCTAATCTATCCTATGTGGCCCTGACCTATCCTTTTCCTATACAACCTATACTCCCCCTTTATTCCAACACCATCACTCCACTCAACCCACGCCGAACATCCCAACTCTAATCATCACTTCCTCATGTGATAAAGGAACCTAGTTGGTCTCCACTAATTAGATCCCTACATCATTTATCTCCTTTTATGGCCTTAATTATTATTATTATTATTATTATTATTATTATTATTATTATTATTATTATTATTATTATTATGTTATTATTTTATTATAAATGATATATATAATTAAATCTTATCTAATAATCCTTATTTTATTTTTAATTTCTAAAATAGGGTTTTGGGGTGTTATAATAGCTCAAGAGAGAATGTTAATCAAATAATCTTGCTAGCACATAGCTAGTAATTGAAAAGATCAGGTGATTGATTAATTAGTTAGTATAATTGGATAATACTAGATCCGGTTTCCTTGGTATATTTTATTAATTGATTTTACCTTTACTAGATTGTATATGATTATATTTTAGTTTAATTCTGTTGATTTAAAATTCTTAATTTAGAATTATCTCTTTTTTCTTTTGGATTTCAATCTCCTAGGCTTGATTTGAGTGATTAGAGTCTTTGTGATATTATTTTGTCTCTATAGGAATGATAACTCGATATTCTTGATGCCTTGTACTACTTATGGATGGTATACTTGCAGATAGTTATACTTGGTTGACATCGAATATATATGTTTTTTTTGTATGTGGACCCTATCCTTTCCAATCAATTGATGGTTTTTAATTTTAAATTATCTTCATTGATCATTTCTCTCAAAGAGGTATATCCCTATCTTATGAAATAGAAATGTGATGTATCCACAAATTTTCCAATCTTTCACAAACTAGTTGAAAAAGCGTTCTATAAATCCATTACAACTCTATACATTGATATTAATGGTGAGTACATTGCTTTATGTAATTATCTCACTTCTTATAGTATTTCACATCTAACCTCTCCCCCACTCATGCCACAACATGATGGAATTTCTGAATGGAAGTGATGCTATTATCTTTGACCAAGCTTCTTATCCTTTTTGTTTTTGTTCTCATGTTTTAAAAATTACTTCATACTTAATCATATACCAACGGCTGCACTTCAACATAAATAAACTGTTTCCATTCTATTTAACCATCCACTAAATTATTCAAAGCTTATAATATTTAATTGTTCACCTGTTCCATGGCTCAAAACCATGTGTCATTCTAGGATATTCTACAAGACAAAGTGCATATATTAGCTTTGATTTTAAAAACTACAAAACCTATCTATCTTGACATGTTAATTTTGTTGAAAATCAATTTCCTTTCTCTAATAACCAAAATATCATGTGCCTTCCTCAAATTTTGCACCTTTCCCACCCACTTCAACTTCGCATAATTTGACTCCCTTTCATCTTTCTTCTACCACCATGCCACTCAATCACAATTCTTTAGGTTCTCTACTTTACCATCTATAGTAACATATACCTCATAACCCCCATTCAATGATCCTTCTCCTTTAGTTGCTCATCATTCTCTACATGGTGATACTCTATGGTTATTAGTGTAGAACCTAATCCAATACTACCATCAAATTCTCCCACTCAATAATTATGTAATGCTACTCTTTGCCAATCACGGTCTCATCAAAACACTCATATGATATTTATAAAAGCAATATATATATATATATATATATATATTCAAACTACAAAAATCTATAATATCACCAAATATCTAGTCATTTATCCCTTATAACCCACCTACCTTTCTAAGTCTCCTCATTGGATGCATGAAATTTTCAAGGAGTTTAATGCACTCCTCACAAATGGAACATGGGATCTCGTTCCTCTCAAACCTTAATTTAAATTTTTTTTATACCAAGTTAGTGTTTTTTTAGTCCAACTTCATCCTAATGGCACCATTGCCATATATAAGGCCCAACTAGTGGTTAAGGATTTTCTTCAACATCCTAGTGTGTACTGTTTAAATACTTTTAGCCTAATTATCAAGCCTAAAACAATCAAACTTATACTCACCATTGCCTTATCCTCTACACCAACTAATGCACTTTTTTGAGGGCCTCTTACCATATGTCTACATCTCACAACCTCTAGGTTTTGTGCATCCTCAATTTCCTAACCATATTTGGAAGTTAAAAAAGGCATTGTATGGCCTGAAGTAAGCACCATGTGCTTGTACTACACCTTGCATTGATTATTGGTATCTCATTTACAAATCCCACTTAGATTCATCCCTCTTTACTATAAGTAAGAATCTCTATCACGTCTTATTTCCTCATCTATGTCAATGACCTCTTACTCATAGGATATAGCTATGCATTTCTTACTCAATTTCTACATGATCGTAATGCCACTTTTTTTCTCTCAAGGATCTTGATAATCCTAGATACTTTATTGGTATTGAGATCCTATCTATATCTATTGGAACTAAAATAAGTAAGATCCCCTCATCCAGGTGGACCCTAACCCCCTTGACTAACTACATGGTTATAAAGAAATGTGAGAATAAATTACAAACATAAGGATTTGAGAATTTATAAATTTATGGGAGGAAGAAGTAGAAGATTTTATTGAGTATAAATATTTGGAGAAAATTGAGAGCTTCCACTATTCTATATAATGGGTTAAGAGAGAGTCTTTTATACACTTCCTCATCTTTTATCCATAACACTCAATCCTCATTATTTGTCTGACTTATATAAGGAAATGTATAAGTTATAAATTCATTATTTACCCAATTAGCTAACCCTCATTAATTCATAGGATGACATGCTGATGATTATTAAATACCTTATATTAAGAGATTTCCTAGCCATCCTCTGACATCTCTTATTAACTCAAGTCTTCATCCCCAGTCTTAGCCACAAGTCCTTTTCAACCAACTAGTTTTGTTTTTTTTTTCTCTTTGTAACTATCGCTTTTCACTAGCTAACGATCATCCTTTGGCTTGTCACCCTTAACAATCACCCTTAGCTCATTCATGTGGTCGATGGCTCTCGTTGGTGGCCTTTTTGTAGTTTTCCCTTGGTAGATAACCCTTTAGATGATGGCCTTTTACCTGAAAGACATGTCTCTCTCTTCTCTTGGCCAATGACCCCTCACTCATCACTATAGTACTTGTCTTTAGCCAACAACCTTTGTTATCTTGCTTCTTTGGCCGGTGACCTTAAGCATTTTTCTTTATTGAGGAAACCCAACATTATCTACTACATTATTCCTCAAGAAACATAAATATGTTAGAGATCCTCTTGAAAGATCAAAATTACTTAGTTCCAAGGTAGTAAAAATGTCAAAGGCCACCATTTACCAATTCACAACCCATTCGTCTTATACTAATGTCACTGTGAATCATCAGTTGGTGGGTCCCTATAATATTTGTCCCTTACACATCCTTATGTTTCTTATGCCATGAACATACTTGCTCAACACATACACTCCCTTATGGTCGATCATTTTCAAGCCTTGAAGTGTTTGTTGTAGTATCTTAAAACTACTATTACATATGGTATTCATCTAAAATGTAGCACTCTTTCTCTCTCAACATATTGTGAAAAGAATTACTCTAGAGATCATCTGGAAAGACGATCAATTGAGGCCTACATAGCCTAATTTGGTTCCCATCCTACCTCATGGTAATCGAAAAAGTGATGATTTGTTTCTTGATCATCTACTAAAGTGGAATATTGCATTGTTCCCTCAACTACTATAGAATTGTTGTGGCTACAATATATTCTCACCAAACTAGGCTTCAAACTTCCTTCAACTCCAACAAATTACTCTACTAACATTAGTGTCGCCTATCTATGTGACAATCTAGTTTTCCATTCTATCATGAAGCATGCTTCCATTTACTACCATTTAGTTCGTGATCTTCTTACAACTAAGTCTTTAAAGGTTACTCATGTTGTGGTTGTAATTTCATGTCATGATTGGCCCAAAACCATAGTGTATCTATTATTTCACATTACGGTTGAACTAAAAACTGCTAGATAGCATTTGGTCAACTATAGCGATACCCCTATTTAATTGCTTGCTTAATATATAAATTATAATAATCCTTTGACACTTAATTTTTAAGTAAACATACTATAATATTATCATCAAAATTATCTTTTAACTTAACCCTAAATGAGTTTGCTTATATGTAATGAATTTATCCGTTAGATAATATTTATTAGTGGGTAAGCAAATTATCTATTGCGTAAATGATATGAAATTACCAGATATAAATATGGTAGTGGATATCTATTTGATTATGGGTACAAATTTAAGTATGATTTTTTATCTCTCAAATATATATATAGCTATTAGGATTTTTACCCTAAACCCACCCTGTTTACATCCTTATAACTAACTGTTTTCAAATTTAGAATATTTTATAGAGTAAATGTAACATCCCTTCTAAAGTTTCTCAATTTGTTATTTTATATAAACTCTTATGTGTAAACCATGTGACCCTTCTTAAAAGCACCAAGTGAAAATATTATCTCTTCATACTTCTTTAATATTTAAATCTAACTATTATCACTCGCCTGTAAGATGCATAGGATCATAAGTGATATTCAAATAGTGTTTAACATATTATGATAATAAATTTTGGAATCGTATGTATGGAAATTAATATAAAAAATAAGAAATTTGTGAAAATAGACATTATGGTTATTATAAAGTATAAAATATTAGTTAAAAGATGAAATAATGAAATAATACACTATATATAGAAATGACAAATAACTAACTAAAAGAATATATAATAAAGCTAGATATTTTAGAATACTTTATAGAAGACAATATTTGTTGTAGTTGTACTTTCATTCCCATAATTATTACATATTAAAAAATTTCAACCTGTTACGATATATAACCCTAGACATTATAATATAAAACTGATTATAGTTGAAGACTGATTTTTTCAATGATAGCCCAACACTATTATTTTTTCATTATTCTTTTTTCTTTTTTCTCATTGATTTTTTTATGATCAACTAAATAAAGATGGAAGTTAAATTAATGACATTTATTATTGCGATTTGATTTTGATGAGTGTGTAATCAAAGACATGAAGGTGTACCATTTAACTATATTAGGCGCAATACAAATTGATCATTTGGTTTGATACTTTATACAGGTAATGATATATTTTATAATGTGATGTAATTAATATACAGTGAAAAAGAAAATTTAAGAAACCCATAATGTTTGCTTTATCATGGATTATTGACAATTGTTAAATGCATTTATTATCTAGACAGGGTTTATAATTATATCATGGAATTGTCATAACTAAATGATTGTATTGAATAATTAATTTATGAACATTACTTACTGCAACCGACGAAAAATTTTATCTGCATAACCTCCATTTTTATATAATTATTGATTATAGATTAAGATAACTAGAATAGCCTAATCCGTCCACTATTGCAACGAAAATCTGCAAAGCTACCGAACAATTTTGGAAAATTTGATCACTTGTGACTTCTAATAACAATGCACTGATGACTTTAATTAAGTCTTCAGACATGTTCAGGTAATCATTTTGATGTATGGAAACAAGGGAATTAAGAAACAGAGAATGAAACCCCACCAGCTCCACGTGGGATTGAATTGAAATATGATCGAAATCGATTGTGCGATTATTCGCCTGATTAGTTAACTAGCAACATTTATATGCTCAGTCGCCTAACTTCCTTGCAAGAAGAGGGATCTGCGTCATTTAATTCTCGAGCATTGTCGTGTAAACGGCACAACATATCTTTTTTTTGTTTTTGTTTTTCCTTTTCCTTTTAACATGTACCCCAGATATAAAAAGGAGGAAGAATTCAATGTACCGAATAGATACTGACCCCAATAAAATACCTGATAATAAGTTGAAACACGGTTAACCAGCAGACTAATAAACATTTCTCACACATTAAATCTATTAATTTGTTGATGTAACTATTAAGACTAATTAATAGTATGCCATACTTTATATATATATATATATATATATATTATTCATTCTTCCTCTCTAGCATCAATGATAATTTCTATCTTTGGAATATTTCAAATTTGATATGTGATCAGTAATTGAGTGAGCACCATCATGTAGTAATAAAAAAAATTAATTCAAATAAATTCCCATGAGAATTTTTTCTTTCGTGGGAGGTTGGGGTGGGGGGGGGGTATGTATGGCAGCTACAAGTTGACTCAAATAATTTGATCTTCAAACTGAGGACACATGCTGATAATTATATCTGCGTGATCCCCTCCTGAATTGTTAGGTTAAAATGATGACCGATCAACTAACATTCATTGTTCTATGCTATTGTACATGCATGAGACCATAATCATATATTCATCTCTTATATAAAATTTATGTGAGATTATGAGAAAGTATGATATGAATAAATGCCTATTCAAAAACTTAACAATATTTTTATCTTATTAAATAAATAGTTTAGTCATAAATTTCAAAGCATGACAATTTAATTAATATGAAATTCAATGAAATATATAATTATTAAGAATAGTTATTTAAATAATAATCTTGTGCTAATTGTTAAGTTAGTAGAAGATAAATTGCATGCATCTTGATCATTCAAAATAATGAAATTTCAAATAACTAGTTGTTTTCCTGAGGTTTGGATAAGTATATAATCCTTGAACTAATAAAGTCTAGTGATTCAATAGGTATTTTCCCAACCGTCACGTCTAATTCTGCTTAAGCTTATCATTCATATTAAACATGTTATAATACCGAGAGATAATAAAAAGATATTTGAACCTATGGCTTTTGATATATAAGAGTTAACCATAGCCTCCACTTTTAGAATTGGCTTGACTACTACTATTGTTGTTCCTACTTTAGTTTTTTAATAGACAGGAAACCCTTAATTATGTTTTACTAAATTAATTCATTAAAAAATCCAAATAAAATGGGCATGTAATTAAAGATACAATAACTCATGTTCTCAAGTGTAATATGATAAAAATAGCTAGTCAAGGTTGTCAGCATAACAATTTTACTTAAAATTGATGAGGATTCTCCAAATTAATCATTGAAAAATAATATTAATTTATTACCCAATAAGCGTTAGGATGAGTATACCTTACCATGCAAGTGCAAGAAAAAATAACTAGAAAATGAAAATTCAAATACGAAAATTCTAATATCTAAAAATCTAACCTCAATAATTATACTATGCCCTTATTGGTGTAAAAAAATCATTCTAGTGTACCATGCTAGCTAGTAGTTATTTTGCACTAATAATGTAAAAAATTAATTATTTAATAACTTTTAAATTATAGGATCGTATAATGGTTTTACCTATTAGACAAATACACCTCAATAAAAAATCTACATACATACATACATACATACATACATACATATATATATATTAGGATTACTTTTTAAACATGTTTTGAACATTTTCAAAACTAATTTCTACTTTTATCATTATCATTATCATTTTCTTTTCATCTTCTACATCGTAATACTCTATTATTTTTTAATATTGGGTATTTGTAGAGGTGAAATTAAAATATTAAGATTAATTTTATTCACTCCTTAAAAAGCATAGGATTTGATAAATGTACTTTCCTTCTTTGGACGTAAAGGGAGTATATCAACATTACATACTAATGTTTATGTTAATGATAAGCTAATCAAATATGTTAGAGTGGACTTTTACACATCAACCTTTCGGGTTCATTATCTTTGATTGATTTTTAATTATCTAATATGATGTAAAAGAATTTAAAATATTATTATTATTAGTGTATGGTAATATATATATATATATATTTAATATAATGAGAGATACCAACTAATGAGATTATAGTTAATCTGCCAAATCGGGTTGCAAAAACATACTTGCTTCCATTGAGTTCGAAATACTCTTCAAGGATGAATGTTAGACTTCAATGATTAGTAGAGAATTGGCTTAGCCATATGTTTTATATCATCAAAAAAATCTAAGCTTACACGTGTACCTCTATTACCTATATATGGAGAGAGATTCGGGGGAGATGCCTGCCAAAAAAGGGATGATTCAAACTAGAAATAGAAAATGGCCTTAGATTTATATGGGATAGGAGTCAAGCTCCATTAAATTAGACAAGAGATTTATGAGATCAAAGGGATTGAAGGGACAAATATGTAATTTAAGAGCAACAAGAAGGAGATGTCATGTGGTTTGGAAAGAAAGAGGGAGATAAAAGGGTTTAAAAGAAGTTAGCGCACATGGTTCTTACCAAGCCAACCATACACATCATACTAGCTCTAAACTTGGGCTAAGGCTCATGTTTTGGTTCAATCCTATTTTAAAACTAAGGAATTTTTTAAATATACAAATCTTGATATAAATATTCTAGCTGTAATACCCCCAAAATTATGAACCAAAAAATTTTGTTTGAATAATTAATTGCAGAAGCTAAATTAATAAAACTCAAAGTGTTATTACCATATTTGGTACAAGTCTGATTCCTCTACTATTTACATATAAAGTGCTAAGGCTAAAATCATTACTCCACTTAAATTAATAATATGGTTATAAATATCAGAGTAAAGAATTAAATCACGGATTAATACCATTTTAAATAAAACCAATTGTTAGTGATTATAAAATTAAATGCAAGGAAATTATATCAAGACATAAGAGTACAAGAAACATTAGCATCAAAAGATATCAGAAAAAAATATGGGATAGCCCTAACTCCTAACCCTAGCACTAGCCTTCAACTGATATCACAATCTAACCTACAAAGGCCACTACCCACCGAATAAGTAGGGGGGCATGAGAAGGAACCTTTTAGTATAATGGTACTAAATAAATCATTATACAAAACTAATATGAGAAGTTCACATGGAACATATAAGAGGCATAACAACAAAACCTGGTATAAAACATTAAAATACACATACGATGATCAAAATATGATAATCATATCGTATAATAAAATAATAACAAAGCCACATATTGCTCATACTCTTTTATTTAGAAACATGATGAAGCTTACAAACCAAGCATACAAGAGATTTTATTTGAAATAATGATTAAAAGCAATCTCAACGTAATAACCATAACCTTCACAATGTATCTCATATCTCAAAATCAACACCAATAATATCCATAACATACCAAGTAGGGCTCAAAGGTACAATACCAATAAAATCCATAACATCATAGATAGGGCTCAAAGGCACTATACCAAACACAAGTAGACACGAAGGTTACTACCAAACTACAAGTAGGCACAAAGGCTATTATTGAAACACAAGTAAGCACAAAGACTACTACCAAACCATAGGTAGGCACATATGCTACTACCAAACCACAGATAGGCACAAAGACTACTATATAATCATAGACACAAAGGCTACTACCATATCACAAATAGGCACAAAGGCTACTACTAACCATAGGTTGGCATGAAGGCTACTATCAATCAATCCAAAAGTCTAATAATAATCATTTTGATCTAGTAATGTTCATTTCCATTTTTATTTACTCGAGAGGAGATCATATCAAATCTAGAGACATTAAGGTATTATGGTCATACCAGCACACCAAGGCAGCATATTATCCTACCAACTATCAACCCAAGGACATTAATTTACCCAGGTAGTATTGGAACATAAAGGGAGCATAATACCCTACTAACAAAAAAAAACTAATCCATAAGTATTCATACCCTCTATAAGTTTGTAGAGATAAATAGAGTACGATGTAGGGCCTAGGTACGGTACTAAGGCATACCAATGAAAATCCATAATCAAACGTGGGTTAAACCACGTCTTTAGGGTAGCGACTTCTAAATAGCCACCATTCTTGATTTCAATGTGTTCCACTTTAAGCATTAGTAAATTATTAAGGTGACCACGAAATTACAAATTAATCACATACATCTAATTTTTACACTTAACCAGTTACCTCATTTCCAAATATTCGAGATAACCATAACCAATGTCAATACCAAAGTCAATCATTAAAAATATACTAAGGCCATCTTAGGCTCCATTATTCACACTTAGGCACTTTAGGCTAAAAATAACCAAAATGTCCTTTAGGATAAAATATCCACATTGTCACCCATTTTAAATACCAATTTCATGTTATTTATAAAATAGTCAAGAAAATGATAACATAAAATAATTAAATTATTTAATGTGCAAATAAATTTCTAAATATTTTAAATGATCATTCTGCCTTTATACATAATTTTTACACTTAAAACCCTAACATGCGTTTTTAGAGCATCAAACAACATTTTCACATGTTTAGCAATAAATAATATATTATGCTTGCCTATAAAAATAATTATCATGATACACTCAAAATAACCAGAATACCTCTAGGATATAATATTAGGCTCCGTTAATCAAACTTTTATATCTAAAAATAATAGCACATTAATCATATTAATATTTAGTCAATAAAATAATTTTTTTATTAAAAATATATATTAAATAGGAAAATTACCAAATTACCCTTGTTGTGAAAATGGTAAGATCTTACAAGAACTCTCATGATGTTCAGGTAGAGTGAGTTCGGATGAAGGTGGAAGGACTGGGGGAGAGAAAGGTTAGTTGGGTAGAGGTGATGGCCAATGGATTGTGGTAGAGACGGTGGTAGGTGGTGGTGACAGATGGTCCAAGGAGGAGGGGGAGGTCGGTGGCTAGGCAAGGAGAAATCGACTGTGGTTGGTGGGTTACGTGGGATGATGATCCAGGGAGGTTGTGGTGGTGGTGTGGTGTTGGTGCGACAATAAAGAAAGGGAATAAAAAAGGGGGCCAAGGTAAATGGTGGTGATGTGGTGGTAGTGTTGTAATGGTGCGATAGTAAGGAAACGGAAACACAAAGGGAGGCCAAGGTAGATTATGGTGATGTGGTGGTGATACAACACGAAAGGAGGACTACGAGGAGTAATGAGAAGGTGGCAAAGAGTATCTTAACAGCTAGGGCTAGAAGGAGAAGGTTGATAGGTAATTGGTGGTTTGGTTGTTGCTCAATATGGGATTGGTGGTGTGTAGGATAGAGAAACATAGAGGTGAGGGATGGAGAAAGAGAAGGTAGGAGGAGGAAGAAAGGAAAGTTTGGTGGTGAGGGAAAATGGTGGTGCTGATGAGGATAAGGTCAGTGGTGTTGTAATAAGGTGGTGCATGGGTTGCGAATCGGTTGTAGGGAATAGTGGTGGTGGTTTTGGTCAGGTGGTGAAGGAAGAAAAATAGAGGCAGTGGAAGCTGGTCGAGGGAGGAAGAAGAATGAAGATATAGGTTTGGGGTGTTTTATGTATGTATAGATGGCTAGGGATAGTGAGTGAGAAATGGAAACTAACGAAGGAGGAGGCTCTAGCTTAAGTGCTAGGATAGGGATTTAGTGAAGGTGATGGGTTGTTGAGGCACGTAATGGTAGGGGCATTGCAGGCTGGGGTAAAGGAGGCAATAGTGGGGTGAAAAAGGGAGAGGAATTGCATGTGATGGGGCACACGGGGCTTGTGGGTGAGTGTAGAGGGTAACTAGGATGGTGTAGAAGGGGAAAGAGAGAAGCGTACATAGGGAGTAGGAGGTTGGTTTAGATAGGAAAGGAAAGGAGAAGGTGACGAGGTACATGTGTGTATGGCATTGTTGGGGGTGTGCATAGGGGTGGGAGAAGAAAAGAAAGAAAGGGCCACATGGGAGAGAAGAAAAAAAAATAAAGGTGGGTTGGGTGTGGGGAAGGAAAAAAGAAAGGAGAAGAAAAAAATAAAAAGATAAAAGAAAGAAAAGGGGGAAAAGTTAATGGTTAGAATTAGAATTAGGCTAAATTTAGGATTAGGATGAAAGTGAATTTATTTAGATTTAAGGTATCCAATTAGGAAAAAAACTGAGTAAAATCATTGGTTGAGGATGGATTTAAATAAAAATAATTTGGATAAATTTATTTAAAGACTTCATTTGGATTTGTGGGGCAAAGGTTAAGGAAAATAATAAATTTAATATTTAAGGGTTAATTTTTTTGGATAAAAGGCTAAAGGTTCAAAATTAAGGTTACAAAATTTTAGGGTTTTAAACTTGTTATCCAATCCACATATCTATGATCCCATAATCCTTAATCTAATTTACTTTGAAAATAAAATAAAATATAATAAGAACTTCACATTTGACACTTAACTTACCTTATCCCCAAATTCAAATTCTAGCACTAGTGTTGGCAATATCATTCACAATTGAGCCCAATCAAGTCATTCATATAAACAAAAACCAAGTACTTATGCATAAATAACTACAAAGCATAGACAAACAAAGATTAAAAATTTAGGAGGGGTCAAGGGCCCAATCATCCCCTCCCCCTTCTTTAAGAGTTTTGTTCCCAAAACTAAGATGGACATATCACCAAAAGCATCCTTATAAAGCAAATTAGAGCTTACCATGTCATCACAAATGACACATAGTAGTAAGGCTTGGGTTCTTAAATCAATGAGCATTGTAATGTATGGATATAAGCAACTAAAAAATTATGAATATATAAAGCACAAGGAGTGTAATAGTGTTTATCAAATAGACCATAGGATAAGTTAGTGAAATCCTAATCATAAACAACATCATAAAGTGAATAGAAACAAGAGCCAGAATCCTTGAGGAAGAAAATAAGAACCAATTTTGGAAACACATTAAAATTAAAATTAGTTACTAAGAAATTTGAAACTTAATCTGCTAAAAGAATTGCAAACTTTGATATATGTTTTCCCTCATGTCATAAAGTATGAATTCACCTTTGCAAAGTTTTTATCAAAATTTTTAATGTCACTCATATGAAAATCTTATCAACCCCCAAATAACTATGAAAGTGAGAGGGTTAAATTTAGACACAGAATTATCCAACAAACCAATAAAGTAATCATTTTCAGGTTCTATTAATTACCAAGACTTGTGAGGATAGGAAACATCATTAGGTTCTTTGAAATTTTGAAACAAATATGTGCATATTCATCACCCACAAAGAAAAAAATTGTTGTTTATTGGAAGATCACAACAACAAAATATATTAATTGAATTGAAACTTAAAAAAATAAAATTCAAAATGGAAGAAGAAATTAAATTAATTTAGTAATTAAGGTTAGGGACTGTGGGTTCAGAGTTTGTGGTTTTAGCTAGGGTTTTAGGGTGTAATTTAGTTGAGGTTTAATGAGTTCATTGATGGTAGTTTAATGAGGCTAATAATTATTATATTAAATGTGGTTACTATGGGTTTAATGAAGGTGATGATAATTGATGAAGCAAGAAGGTTAGGGTTTCAATGTGAAGATAGTGAATTTAATGGTTGAATACGAATGTGTGTAGATAGATTGAATAGGATAAAGTTAGACGATATGATTGTATTGAATTAGCAACAACTCTCTATAATTAAATCACACATAAATAAAGTAGATAATCTTAATTATAAATCACAAAATAATCATGAACAATGAAAACTCACAAAGAGATTCAATTAAAGATTCAAAACTTAAGTTGATTGTATTGCATGTGATAAAGACAATTTACACCTATGTTCTTTATGCTTGAATAAGAATCTTCTCACCATTAATTATACGCACAAAATATACTAAAAAATAAAAAGATAAAGCTTCCTAAAATTATGCATATTCGTTTTTAGAGACAGCAAAAGTTGAACCGACATGACCCGACATAACCTGGCAAATTCATCAACCCTTCATATGATTCGACATGATCTGAAACCTAGCATCAACACAATCCGATCACAACCCAACCCAATATCAACTTAACCCAACATCAATCCACCTTAGCAATATTACATTCAACATTAGCCAACTATGATAGCATTAAAGACTTACATGTGTTTAATTAATTATTTAAAGCTTTGAAAAATATATTATTTTATAATTTTTACTTATTTTTCTTACTTTTACTATAGAAATACTTATTCACTAATGATATTTTAATTTTAGTAATTTTTCCACATAAAAAAACAACAATAAAAATTTATAATGATAATAAGTAGCAGTTAATAATTCATTTTAATTACATGTTTATATGAAGTCAAGCTTAATGCTTGCTTACTAAGTTAATGAGTTTGATTAATTTTGGTGGTAATGTTCGATTTTACTCAAACCTAAAGTGATATGATATGATATTAGCTCAGCTCAAACCCAACCTAAAAAGACCCAATACATTAATTTAACCCAAATGAAACGTGAACTTTAAATCACTCAATCACAAGCTAGTTCAACCCAAACCTTAAATGATCTATTAATTTAAATCAAATCCAAAACGAACTAAACCTAATATTGATTAATCTGACCCCAAATCCATTCTTCAAATTAACCTTATACAACTCAAATATGTATTGACCCAAACCATACCTAACTTGGGTAATAAAATGACCCAAACCTAAAATGAATAAACTCTGTCCACAACTGAATCACAATTAAAATTACTCAAAAACAACTTGACCTGATTTCCACTAATGAAAAAGAGAAAAAGATAACTCAACTTAACAACATAAACTTTCAACTATTTATTTAAATATCTACTATCTTCTAAACCAACTAATTAAGGCTAATTTCCCATTCCGAACTCAGCCTCTTCATATGTCGTGCTTGTGATATCATCAAAATTTTCTTACTGGCCCTTAAGTCCTCATTTAATCCATACTTAAATAAGTAAGAATCTTATTATGCTCAATGCTACTAGTTTGTCATAATTCTTAACCAAGGCTAAAATAATAGGCTCTATTATTATGTAAGTCAGCCCTCCAAATGTAATACTTATAGGATTTGTAGGACATGAATTTGCATCATTCTCCTATTATTAAGAAGATTTTTTCCTTAAATTTGCATCATCATAATATGGATAAATATCTCCCACATTGAATGTCCTCGAAATGCCTCCATAAAAATCCAAGAAATCAATCTTATAGGCCATCTTCCTAAATTTTCTAAGGAATTTTAAAGGATCATCCACCCTTGGCATAAGCTTATTTTTCCTTCAGTGAGGAAAATTTTCCTTCCTTTGGTGCAACCATACTAAATCCCCTAGAGCAAACACAAGTTGACTTATATGCATTTTTGCTCTTACTTGATAAGAGGCATTGATTTTATATATGTTTTCCCTAACTTGCACGTGCATAAACTTAAAATAATTTACTCTCTCTTGGGATTTTGAGTTCTTCAAATATCCCTTATTTAAAGGCATCAAATCAATTGGCATACATGAATTTGTGCTATAAACTACCTCAATAATACTTGAACCCATTGATTGTAAAGGAATACTTTTATAAGCAAATTTTGTGTGTGCCAACTTCACATCCTAATCCTTAGTACTCTTACTCACAAATCCTCTTAAGCTTAATTCTTAGAAAATCCCAAAAAATCGTCCAAAATTAGCTTAGGAACTTCATGTCTCCACCTCTCACTATGCTTCTTGGTATACCAAGCAACTTCACCACTTCAATAAAGTAGATATCTATAATATGAGTAGCATCATTTATCTAGTGGTATGGTATAAATTGTGGAATATTTTAAAAATGATCTACCACCAACATGATAGAATCCTTGCTCCATTGAGTCTTTGCTAAACTAAGTATTAAATCTATACTAACTTCCTCCCAACGGGCAATATAAATTGGTAATGGTACATAGAGTCTTTTGTGGAAAAAAAAATCTTACTCATTTGGCATGTAACACATCTTCCAACCATTTCTTGCACACTATTGAACATGCGTGACCAATGAAAGTGCTCTTGAAGTATCTCCAAAGTATCTCTCAATACCTCATCCATACACTTCCTTGATGATAAAATCTTGAATAGGAGATATTAAGACACATCTCTTGTTGTGCTTAAATAAAAACCAATGTTGGATCACATAAGCTTCACACCTAACATGATTCCTTCAAGATTCAAACATCTCTAGAAAGTCTTTATCTTTGGCATAGAGATCCTTTAACAACTAAAACCCTAATAACTTAGCATCCATGAGTCTGATTAGCATAAATATCCTTGAAAGATCATCCACAAGCACATTATCAATACCATTCAAGTGTTTATTAAATAATGTGAAGTATTGCAAAAACCTAACCCACTTGGCATGTCTTAGGCTCACCTTTCTGTTTTCCATGTAAGTACCTCAAACTCTCGTAGTCTAATAGAAAAAAAAATAGTTTTGGCATCAAAAAATGAATCCAATTCTCCTTACACCCTATGATAGAATAGAAATCATTATCATAAGTTCAATAATTGAGTCATGCACCATTCAAATTCTCACTAAAAAATGTTAGATGTGTCCTGTATTGTGAAAAAATTCTTCCAATGGTAAACCCACTTGCATCACTAATGATTGCAAATAGCTTGTGAAAGTTAAGCAAAGCTAATATGAGGGTCTAAAAGATCTTAATCTTTAATTCTTTGAAAAGCTCTTGCAGTAGCTTTGCTCCACATGAACTCGCATTTCTTAATAAGTTAAGTGATAGGAGCTGAAATTTTAGAGAAATTCTTGATGAATCTTCTTCAAAATGATGCCACCCCATGAAAGCTTCTAACTTCATTAATATTTGTTTTTTTATGCCACGTTTGAAAAGCTTAAACCTATGTTGGATCCACGTGTGCCCTATCTCCACCTAAAATGTAGCTAAGGTGTACTGCACTATTTATTAGAAAGCTACTCTTCTCCAAATGTCCATATAGATTTACTTTCCTCAATTTCCCAAACAATGAAATCAAATGAAATAGATTTTATCTTTGATCTTAATATAAATAGAGGTGGCAATTGAGTTGGCAAGTCAAGTTTAGAACGGTTATATCAGACTAGATCATTCTTGCATCATTTTCCTTTGTGAGTTAGGTCATTTCATTATTTTCTCTCTTGTTATTGCAGATTTAGGTTTTTTTAGGACTTAATTTACCAAGTTGGGTTTGGTTTATGTTGATATAGTTTGAGTCATTTCAAGTAAACTTGATAGGTTGAGTCAGGTTTGGGTTGAGCTGATTCATGTTTGTGCGATTTTGAGTTTAGGTTTGGTCTTTTCATAATTTGATAAGTTGAGTTGGGTTTGGGTTGAGAAAATATTATATGAGATCATTTTGAAGTTAGGTTAAATTGAACATTGACCACCAAATTTTTCAACAATGTTTTGGAAAATTTTTTCAACTTTAAAATTGATAGCTTGCACCTTTTTACATCATCAAGCTCCTTAAATTTAAAAATAGCTTCCATGGTTTGTTGTTATTATAAATAAACTCAGGGAGCCATATTCCCTTAAAATTTGGGAAGATAAAACTTAAGATCTTTATCCCCATCCTCATAGGAATTCTTAGATGCTGAACCACCCTTCTAATTATTGCCTACACTTTCTTCATCTTCCTCTTCCATTTAATTTTGCATATAAGGTGGTGTTTGGTGTTCTATCCAACATAGCCTTCTCGATATCTCCTCCTCCTTTATTAAACGTTTATACGTGATGATATTGGTATTTTTATTCTATATGATTTCCTTTCTTGCCTTTCATTTTGCTTACTAATTACTTGAGTAAGTTGTTGAATTTTAACCACCATACAATCATAAATGTTATCTTTCACCATATTTGGGCTTGTTTTATGTATGGATATGTTTTAAAATCTATAATTTACCCTCCAATTAAATTTAAAACAAAGATTATCAATTTTAGAGGGTTATTGGTAGGATAGTCATGGAGTCATTATGAAGACTCAAAAGAATCTTATTACAAGAGGTTGAATTTATAAGGAAAATGTGAGCTTTGATGTGTACCTTTTGGAATGTGATGCAATCCCCAAAATTTTAAAAGCCTATAATATAATAAATAACTTTTATTTGGGATAAATTAGCCTTTAAATCTATTTAATTTAATTATTTTATGTATTTTTGAGTATATAAAATTATATATAAATATTTAATAAATTAAAATAAAGATTTTGTTACTTTATCATACTCTTTTTATTTAAATAATTTTTCAAACCATTATTTTACTAAAATTATCCTTTTTAAACCCTTATATTTTAATTATATTAAATTAAATTATTACCCAAAAATATTGTATTTTATTATCTTATAAATTAAATTATTTTTTTTTATCCCTTTTTCCCTTTCCTTCTCTTTTTTTTTGCTTTTTCTCCTTTCTTTCTTCTTCCTTTTTTCTTCCCTTGGGCCTTCGGCCAGCCTACCTCTCACCCCACCCTCGTTCCTGGGCCGGAGGCCCGCTTCCTCTCCTCCCTCTCCTTCTCCCTCGTGTGTCGCCTGGCCTGTCCCCTTCCTTTCTTTTCTTTTCTTTCTTCCCCAACCGAGCCGGTTCGCGTCCTTCTCCCCTTCGGTCAACTTGCACGCACCGGCCTCCCCCTTCTTTCTTTCTTCTTCTTCCATTTTCCCCAGCACCAATACCCGACCACCTCCACCATCTTCGCCGCCCCACCTACAACCCTCTCCCCCGACTACTTACCCTATCTCTCTCTCTCTCTCTCTCTCGTCGTTTTCCTGCCCTATCCCAGCCCCACCACCTCTCCCTCTCCTTGCCTATACCCCTCTCTTCTCCTCCCTCTCCCTGCAACTCCCATTCCCCTACCACCCTATTGCCGCCCTACCAAGCCACCCTATCCCCTCCTTTATCTCCCTCTTCTTTTTCATCTTCCCTCCCTGCCTCATCCTGCCATTTTCTCGAGCCTTATATGCCTCCCCGGCCCTCTTTTTCTTCCTTTCTTCTCCTCCCATATCTTACCCTATTGTTACTTCGCCGCCCTACTCCATAGCTTCCACTACCGTACTAGCCACCTGCACCACCCCTGCCACCCTCTACCTCACCCTTGAACCATCACAGTACCCCTCAAGCTACCCCGCAGCCTCCTTCTTCATCCCCTCTTCTTTTTCTCTTCTTTCCCTCCCTTCTCGGCAACCACCCTACACCACCTCTTCCACCAATTGAGCCACCAAATCAATCCCTGTAACTCTCTCTACCATCCCCAAAACCTCATTTGGCCAAAACCACCACCTACAGGACTTCATTTCCCCCTCCCTTTTCCTTCCTCCTCAACCCCTCCATCTTGACTCATCTCGGCAACCACCTTCATGACCTCACTATCTCCACCACCACCCTTAGCCGCCGTCAACCCATCCCCGACCACCACCTACACCCCCTCTCAACTTCTGCACCCTTCCCTTGCCTCAAATCCTCCCCCATCTACCCTTTTTCTTAGCCTAAAAACCCTAACCCAAAATTGATTTTCTCTTCTTCTCCTTATGCCATTTTTGAGCCCCTAACCTATTATTTTGCATGTAGCTCATGCTGCATAAGCAGGATGAGTTAATTCATTTCTTGGCCCATTTTTTTTTAAAAAAATTAAGATATAATAATATTTAAGTTAATTATTTCATTAAGTGAATTTTTATAAAGTCGTATGCTTGGCTTTTTGTATTTCTAATATAATAAATATTGATATTAAATTTAGGTGTTGGTTTTGCTGATCAAAGCTTGAACCTTTAACCGGAATGCCGGTAAGGTTTGTTTTGCGGGAATTAAGGTAACCGTTAAATCCCACTTAAACGCATAGATAATGTGTGTTAGCACATTAGGATTTTTAATATGTAATTATGCGTGATATATGTTGTTTAATATAATATATGTAGTTCTTGTGTTGATTGATAAAAAGGGAGCATGTTAGATTATATGCTATTTATAGAAATATTGTTTAATGTAAGAGTTTGGTTATTAATGAAAATGTTAAGTATTTATCCATGTTGTATTATGCTATTGTGATCTTTAATGTATGGTTAATATTATTATAAGCCCTAGGGGTATTTTAGTAATATGTATTGTGTAAGAATGTGGCCTAATGTGTATGGGTGTTAATGAGTGTTATATTAAATATAATATTTGGGAAGTTGGATAATGAGAATGGGGTATTAATGCTAGTAATTCATGTGGTGATGATAATTTAATATAAGTCGAGTAATAAGGGGTAAAATAGTAATTTTTAAGTGAAAAGGGTAAATTGGTAATTTTGGTAGTAAAGGGGCTAAAATGGTAATTTTAGAGGCAAGGGTAAAATGGTAATTTGTAAGTCAAAAGGGTAAATTAGTAATTTTGGAAGAAAAGGGTAAAATGGTAATTTGTAAGTAAAAATGACAAATTGGTAATTTTGGAAGTAAAGGGTAAATTGGTAATTTTGGAGGTAAAGAGGTAAAATGGTATTTCGTAATTAAAAGGCAAAATGGTAAGTTTGTAATTAAAGGGTATAATGGTGATCTTGTAATTAAAGAGTAAAATGATAATTTCTTAATTAAAGGGAAAAATGGTAATCTTTGATGTAAAGGGGCAAAACGGTAATTTTATAAGTGAAAGGATGTTATGGTAATTTTTGGAAGTTAAGGGGTAAAATGGTAAATTTGAAAGTAAAGGAGAAAATGGTAATTTTGTAAATAAAAGGGGTAAAGTGGAAATTGGAAAGGAGTAACTTGGTAGTTATGATAATAGAGAAGGGAAATTTGGTAATTTAGCCAACTAAAGGGTAATTTAGTGATTTTGATAATGGAGAAGGATAGTTTGATAATTATGATCACAAAGAAGGGAAAATTGGTAATTTAACCTACTAGAGGGTAATTTGGTAATTATGATAATAGAGAATGGTAATTTGGTAATTTAACCAACTAAAGGGGTAATTTGGTAATTAGGATAATGAAGAAGGGTAATTTGGTAATTTGACCAACTAAAAGGCAATTTATTAATTATAATAAAGGAAAAGGGCCAAATTGATAATCTAACCAACCAAATGGGAAATATGTTAAGTGTAACAATCATGAAGAGGGATTAGTGACCTAATAGATATAGGAGATAATTTGGTAACCTAAATCGAGTAAGGGGTAATTTGGTAATTATGCAACAAGGAGGGTAATATGGTAATTTGTAAGTAAGGAAGGGATGACTTAACAATTATACAAGTAAGGAGTAAATGAGTAATTTGTATCTAACATGTCATTGTGATTGTGGAATTTTATAATATGAATCAAATAACGCTGAATAGTAAGGTAAGAGTATTTGATCATTAGTAAGTATCATGAGAACGAATCCTAATTCGGAATTAGATGAGATTATGATGGCCTTAATGATTCTTCTTTGTAACTTTGGATAATCATTGAATAAGAAATATCTAACGATATCAGAACGATTGAAAGTGAATAAGTATCTGATTGTTGTGCTTTTGTGATCACCTTAATTAAGACACTAATACTTAAAGTGAAACACCTCAAGATTGGTAATGGTGGTTCTTTAGGGGTCGCTACCCTAAAGATGTGGTTTAGCCCACGGTTATTCTAGTATTTGCTGGTATGCCTTTGTGCCCCAGCTAAGCCCTATATCTTACTCTATCTAGCTCTACGGACCTATTTAGGGGGTATGCATACTTATGGATTAGGTGTCCTTGTCGATAGGGTACTGAGTTAGCTTTATGCACTAGTACGACCAGGGTACCTTTGCGTCCCTAGGTTGATAGTTGAAGGGTCTGAGTAGCTCATATGCACCAGTGCGACCGGTGTACATTTGTGTCCTAGGATCTTGATCTCCCTATCGAGGCAAATAAATGGAATTGTTGTGCTAATTAAAAAGGAAAAAACATTACTCGTGAAAGTGAAAGATTAATGAGTCGGGACCCAGTTGAACTATAATATGAGTACCGATCCATCATATATAATAGTAGCCCAAAAGGTTTTTCCCTAGATGATGTTATGAGTACCGATCCAGCAAATATAATAGTGGTCTCTATGCGTGTTGCCTTGGTTGATGTATACTTGTATTCCGGCCCACCGGCTACAATAGTGGGGGTCCCAAGCTCAATAAATTTGATCGGGTTGTGAATAAATTAAGGAAAAATACTAATCATATATAGTGGAACACCTTGTGAGTCGAGGCCAGACCGATCCATAGGCGAATAATAGTGACCAGGAGCGTTCTGCCCTAGAGACTGATCCACCGGCAATAATAGTGGTCAGGAGTGTTCTACCATGTATGTATTCCGACCGACCGGCTATAATAGTGGGGTTCCCGCACTCACACGGATATTTATAATCCGATATGATTGATAATGATGGACTAAGGGATTAAGGCCCAGAAGTATCGATTGTTCTCTATGGCTTATTAATATCTAATTGATTTGTTAAATATGTGGATGTATGAATGTGGATATTAAGTATTTACCTTTCATTATATATGTATGTAGTATCATGTGTTGCATTGCGGGCCTGCTGTTAGGTGTATTTTAAAGGGTTACTCAGTATCGTAGTACTGAAGGATTCCATTCATGGGGCCCCTACCTATTCAATGGACAATGTCCCTTGTAGGTCTTTTTCAGGTGTTATTCAAGTGCGATCTTGGGAAAGAGCGTAAGGTACTATCCAGAATATCCTGGGAGTGTACTCTTTCTCCTTTAAAATTTATGGTTTCAATGTATTTGTTGATTTGTAATCACCACTGGTGGATATTTATTATTGTAAAGTGTTGTATACGCTACTCTAATTTAATTATGTTTGAGTTTCTCGTAAGTTGTACCTTTCTCTTTTAGCCTTAGCACTTGGTACTGGAATGGTAGGAGTGAACTGGTCTGGTACTAAGTGTGGCGGTAATATCCCTAAAATTCACGTCTTCGTTATTTCACTTTCACTGATTATTTTAATAAAACGAAATTTTTCGGGAGTGATTTTGGGGGTATTACATGTGATTATGGAAGCACAAAATAGCTATAATGCCATTTTTGATGCATATTGGAAGCACAAAACACCAAAATATATTAATTGGAATAAAAATCATAAAAATTAAACTTAAATAGAAGTAGAAAGTAGAGTAATTCGGTAATTAGGGTTAGAGTTTCTGGGTTTAGAGCTTTTTGAACTTTGCTAGGGTTTTGGAGGTGATATTTGGTTGTGTTTAAATGAGGATATTAATGGAAGGATAAAAATTGGTTAATTGAGGTTTAATTAAGGTGATAATTTTTTATGAAGGAAGATGGTTAGGGTTTCATGATGAAGATGATGAATATGGAAGTTGAATATGAATTTGCGTGGATCGGTTGATTGGGAAAATTTTGAGGGATATGATTGTGTTGAATAAAAAATAACTCTATATAACTAAATCACACATAAATTAAGTATATGGTCTTTATTTTGAATCACACAAATTATAAATAAGAAGAAATCACAAAGAGATTCAGTTGAAGATTTAAAACTCAAGTTGATTGTATTACATGTGTTATAGACAATTTACACTCACATTTTGATGCTCGAATCAACATCTCCTCAAGATTGAATCTTATACAAGATATAGATAAAATTCAAAAGATAAATAACCTTAAAATCATGCATATTCATGCCATCAATGAAAAAGAGCAAAAGATAATTCAACGTAACAAGATAAACTTTCAACTAATTATCTAACTAGCTAATAACTTTTAAACCGAATAATGAAGGTCGTTTTTCCCATGCCAAACTCATCCTCACCACATGTCATTCATGTGATGTCATTAAAATTTTTATAATGATTCTTTAATTATCCTTTATTCAATGCTTAATTAATTACGCACCTTATTAGGTCCAATGTTGTTATTTTGGCTCAATTCTTCCAGTAATGCTAAAACAATTGGCTTTATTCTTAAGTAAGTCAACCCTTCATATGTAGGACTTATAGGATTTGTATAACAGTTTGTTACATTAGGAAAATTTTCATAAAACAATCTACAATGATTTTCAAAGTTATCAACAATCTTTTGGGGGAACAATTCATTAATGAGGACAATCAAGATAGGGGGAAAATTCTTTGCAATCAATAAATATAGGTGTAAAACATATTGGTTTATCATAATTTAACAAGGTATATATATAATTATCCATAGTATTATAAACACAGGATTCTAACTCTATATAGCTCATACCATTTTCATTTTCAATATCAATTAAATGGTCGTTAATGTCACAAGATTCAATAACTTCAAAATTTTGAGCCATAGGTAAGTTTAAGCATTCATTAAGAGGGTGTAAATAAACATGTTCTATACTATGTTCAACTTTAATAGCTGGAAAAGAGAATGGAAAGCAAGTAAAAATTTTGATAGAATCACCAGCGTAATCAATGCTTTTAAATAAATATCGGTTTTCTAGCTTTTTCCTTAAGGTCAACTTGAAAAAATTTATGTTCTATCTTCCTCTTTTAACATGGGTTGAATACCTAAAGTCTTTGAGAAAATTTATGTGACAATGTCACCTTAAATTCAATTTAAGATGTCATAAATGTTATCCCAATAAGCATACAAAACATTAGTAGAATAATCCACTAGGATTTAGCAAAACCTATAAAATTGCTAATAGCCATTTTGAGTTAATCAATATAATTGAAGCTAGAAAAGGATATATTAATTTTCCTTTCCTATTTAACGTATGTTTTGGGATCATCTATGCTACCAAAGAAAAGAGGAATGTTAATTTTAATACCAAAAGCACAATCCTTAGTCATTTTTTCCTAATTATTCGATGGAGACAAAATTTGAAAAAAAAAATCATCTCTCTCTCTGCGTATGTGTGTGTGTGTGTATGTGTCTTTCTATATCTCTCTATGCAAACATAAGCGGATACAAACAATAATTATGTTAGAAACATAAGAAAGCATCAACTCATAAAAAGCAAATAAAGCTAAGTGACTAACTAAAACTCATAAATACAATAACAAAACATAGATGATAAGCAAAAAAATAATTAAAACAAAAAAATAGATGAAATATAAATAGTAAAGACAAGAAGCGATAAAAAGCAAAGAGGAGAATGAATAGCAAATATCCTAAAAAAGGAGGTATATGCTTTGATTTGTGCTCAGACCACTCAATCACCAGTCAAATTACCAATAATTTATATCTGATTTTAAATCAAACAAAAATAAATGCAAGGCAAGGCAAAAAAATGAGTACTTGAGCATACAAATAGTAGGTAATAAATCAAGATATAGCATCAGCAGCATTATTTTAAACCAACCTAAAGCATATTGAGACTAAGTTAACAACAAACTCCACACAAATTGATCCCACATGAATTTAAACAAAATAGGATGATTCACTATGAATCAACTTAAACACAACACAAATAGAATATAAAAAATATTGATATGACAAGATCAAGACAACATAATATAGATCAAGAAAGGGAGAGAATATAGGTAGCATTGAACTTTTATACTTATGTAAGAACCTATAATAGGGGAAGGAAAAAAAACAAAGCAACTGGAGGCATCATAGCAATCACTACCCATCATTGACCTCTATCCTTAACTAAGTTCTCCCTAGTGAATCCTTATAAGAAAAATATCAAGCATAGGGCAACTAGCATATATCAAACTAAAAAGAGGTAAATCAAACAAAAAAATAAAATGATACACCTTTATCGATGCCAATTAGGGAATTAGAAACTCTAATACAAAATAAACAAGACGTAACTAGTAGGATCATACTTGATTTTCCAAATAGGGGTGAGGAAACATACTCATTTCCATCAAGTTTGGATTAATATTAGAGACCGAATGATGAACTTCAACATGTAGCTAAGAGTTGGCTTAGCCAAGTGTTTTATATCATCCGAAAAAAATTGAGCTTAAACACACACACATTTATATATAGAGAGTGTGTGTGTGTGAGAGAGAGAGAGAGATAGAGGAGAAGCCTACGAAAAAAGAGGAGAATTTTAATCGGAAAATATAAAGTGGCCTATTATTTTCATGGGTTAGAAGTCAAGCTCTATCGAAATAGAAAAAACATTTTAAGGGATTAAAGGGACGAATGTGTAGGGTAGGAACAACAGGAAGGAGACATCTTTTAGTTCCAAATGAAAGAAAAATATATGTAATTTAAAGAGGGTAGTGCATAGGGTTCTCATAAAGCCATAAAAATGCAAAGAACTAGACTGAAACTTGGTTTAGGGCTCAAATTTTGGTCTAGTAAAGTTTTAGAGCCTGGATGATTTTTAAATAGACATATATTTTTATTTAGATTTGGGGGAGACAATTGAGCAACGTCTCTTCAAACCTAATGGATTAGAGGATTAAAACAAAACTACCAAAACCTATTCTAAGATCAATGGAGTTTCAAAAATGTATCATCATTGGCTACTATGTACACACTCCAAAAAATACTAGATATTAGTATCTAATTACACCAATAATTTAAATGGGCTAGTTATTGAACCCAACTATTGTAATACCCTATCTTTTGGGAAAATACTAACTTATTACATAAGGAGTATTAGTTTGAGTTGGAATTTGTGTTTATATTTTTGGTATCCTTTTTAAAGGATTGAATTTCAAGTTTCATTGTCAAAATGTGTCTTCTAGGGTTTCCTTACCTTTTTTTTTAATAACTTTGTCCCTATAAGCCCTTTTGAGTCACTTTTGACCTTCAAAATTTATTGAGACTCTTCTTTAATGTGGATATTTAAATTTATCACAATTTTTTAGGCCTCCAAACTTTTTCAAAATTTTGAATATTTATTTTGGTAAAAGGCACTATTTATAGCACCCATATGCCTTATATCTTATTGTAATCCATTAAATGGTATTGTTACTTTTCTAAATTTTTTGAAACTTCAGGGATCTCTTTAGTTTAATATTTTTGAGGTATAAATAAATTTAAAAGTCTATTTATTCATTTTTATTATTTCTAGATATGTTTTTCCCTTTTCTCAGTACAATAATTTGTCAGAACTAACCTTAATACATCCAAGTTTGTCTAAATATTGCTCCAAACTCTCCCATATTCTCATTTCACATTTAGTATGGAAAATATATTCTATTTGTGGCTATTTGGGCTATTTCCACCCATTCACTTGGTGTTGTATGTGTTTTCTAATTAAATCATATACTTAATTAGTTAAGTTTGCTAAATATCTTCCTACACCTTTACCATTCATTATTATCTTATAAACTAAGTATAAAAATCTCCATTTTATCCCTAAAAAATTAATACCTTAACCTCTTCTTCCTTTCTTGGTTTTCTTTTCCTAATCTTTTACCTAATATCCTTATACTTTAATTTAAGTGAACAAAGATTAGGTTTTAAAAAAAGGTTGGAGCTTTAGCTTTCCAATCATCAGTGGTGAATTTATTTTGTGAAGGATTTTATTCTTATATTCTATCTTTATTTTTTTCCTTGATTTTTGGTTTGGTTTATATCAATATTTTCTACTATCATTCCTTTGTTTCAAAATGTAACCAAGAAGTGGTACTTGAAGTGGAAGGTTTGGGGTTTAACTCCTTTAATGTTGAGGAGGATTTTGGTAAATCTTCCTACCTCCCCATTGTGTTTTATTTGTTTTAGAAAAGCATATTATGATTATTTATGTGATTTATGTTAAATTTAGCACAAAAATCATGACTTTTGTGTATTGTTGTGGTGGTTGAGCCATGGGCCATATTTTGATGTTGTAATTTTATTTTGTTAAATTATAATTATTCCACAATATTCCTTAGCATGTTTAGGTGAAATTATAGGCATAAGTTATCTTAATTTGATCATGTTGTAGATATCTTAATTTTGGTTTAAGTTTATGATGATCTAAGTTTTATTCCTGATGTTCATATTTTTTTTTATTTTTCCTTAATCATGTTTTTATGTTCTTGGTTAATTATATGTTAGTTACCATATGAATGGTTTGATTTTTTTAAATAAATATTTTAACATTTTTTAAATATTTAAGTGTAATAATATTTTACAGTAATAGTGTTTAACATTAGTAGTATTTGTACGGGACCAACCTTTTAACATTAATATTCTTTTGGAGTGAATAATCTTTTCATGCAAATAGTCTAGGTCCTCCTTTTCTTCCAAAAAATGTAATTCATAATAACTAACATGATTTGGCAAGGAAGGAGTGGATGCATGATGGAACCCAAGCTTGAATCTTAGCTCGTGGTTGCATTAGAAGAAACTAAAATATGTATAATGTAATTTCAGTTATTATCAATATAGTTTATATATTTTAGTTATTGTAGGACAATATAGCTTGATATAATATGATTTGTATTTATCTAATCAAATATGTAATTGATTGAATCAATTATTTAATAAAAATAGATTAAATCAATTTTAATATCAAATATATTAATCAAATATTAAATCATTTCAACCACCTTAGTTATTAGCAATTTAGAGTCATTTTTCTTTTATGAAACGTTCTAAAAAAATTTCGATATCGAAATCGGTACCGAAAGTTTTTAATTAATTTTAAAAAAAAGATATTAATGGTTTAAATTAACTAATATAGACAGTAGTTTTAACTTTTTTTTTATTTCTTAATTTTAGTATATTTGACCTATTTTTTTATAAATATAGTATATATAATTTTTTTACTATTTTTTATTTTTAAAATTTATAAACAAGAACGTTTTTACATTTTTTTAGTTTTCGTTTTTCTGTGTCCGTAGGGCCCTGGCTATCACAGCCTCCGTTGTGGACATACCGTCAGCAAGCACTATTTGGTACACTATCTGCCAAACAAATGGACCAGGAAAGGGTGGAGGTTAAATTCGGTGGTAGATCCAAGTCCAGTACTTAAAAAGTCGAAGTTGTCACAGGGCCTAAGATTCAGCAGTTCAGCTTCCGCGGCTTTGCCCGGACCCTATTTATCATTCCCCGTTCCGTCCATCTCCTTCAATCTTCCATCAAAATTAAAATCAAATCGCAGCACCAGCAGTGCTGATTTCAGTTCAACCCCCCCTCCCCCCTCTCCCAAACTGGTTTTCAGCCTACTCTCATTATCCTTTTTCTTCTTAAAATTGGCAATATATTGACTTTATAGCGTAAAGACGCCTCGATAGTCGGAAAAGAAAAATAACTCCCCCTCCCCCTTCCCCACCTCAATTCCTGTCCTTCCCCCTTTATCCTGTTTAAAACCAGAGATAGATTCGTCGCCTTCATATTTAATTCGACTGAACCGAAATTTTCATTTCCGGTTCCTCGATCTTGACGTCCGAACAAACCAACTGTTCGTTAAGACGCCTCATTCTTACCGCCCTCCCAAATAAACTCTTTATCTTTTTCTCCTGATCAAGGCGTACTGTCCGGTCGGGCGAATATATTACCCTTGAAAGACAGAGAAACCAAATGGGGAATTGTCAGGCGGCGGAAGCAGCGACGGTACTGATTCAAAATCCTGTTAGTAACAAGGTCGAGAGGATCTACTGGTCAATTAAAGCGAATGAGGTTATGAGCTCAAATCCCGGTTATTATGTCGCCATGATAGTAACTGCAACGGCACCGTCGGAAAAAGGGATGGAGAGGGAAACCGTCAAACAATTGAAGTTGTTAAAACCGGATGATACATTGAACATTGGCCATGTTTATCGCCTCATCAGCTTCGAAGGTACGTAGATGGAAGATTCAAATTAATTTTTACCCGTTTTAATTTCGCGACGAGAGAGGATAATAATAATAATAATAATAATAATAATAATAATAATGAAGTCAATTGGTATTAATTAGTGAACTTAATGGTCCGGATATCGCGTTTGATTTCAATGTCATTAATCATTACTTGACGGGGTTGATGGTGCATGATCCGGATTTAACGATCGTCTGTTTCAATCGATGAACAGATGTCCTGAAGGAGTTTACGGCGAAGAAGTCGGTGAAGTTAGGGAAATTGTTGAAAGAGAGTGGGGTAGCCAGTAACAGCAGCTGCAGTGGAATGGACAAGAAGAAAAAGAAGCACCAGAAGAAGGCGAAGGCCCAGGGGAAGAGATTGAATAAATGTTCGTCTCCTAATCATACGGTACGTAACTTTAGTTTGCTAAACGAAATTACTACTCTGTTAGCGTCACCGGTACGGTAGATGTTCGAATAAAATTTTTCATGTTCGAATTTGTCAACGTCATCGTCGTTGTTGTTTCATGTCACGAAAATAAAGAAAGCAACCATCATCATTCATTCAATTATTGCCGGGAGCGACAGGAAGGGGAGGGGGGTTCAAAAAGAAAAAGGAAAAAGGAAAAAGGTACCGGTACTTCAATTTATTGTTAAATATTCAGTGTGAGATTTTAGAAGATATGAAAATCTAAAATAATCACGCTATTAATTTTCATACCTTTTTTTTATTTGTTTAAAGTAGAAGAAGAGGGTTTGAGTAATAAGTATAACTAATGCATCAAAAAATGATAATTATACTTTAAGTTTGCATTAATTGCATGAGGAGGGAATAAAAAGTTATACTTAATGGTAATAAAAAATAAATTTAATGAAAAAGAGTAGTTAAATTTTTATATTTAAATTTTAAACTGACTGTTTTTACTTTGAATATAAATAAAAATGATCGAATAACATTTATTATGAATTAAAGGGGGTATTAATTTATATTATTAAAGGTTGAAATTGTGCGACATTAACACATCCTGAAAGTAGTTTAATTTAAAGTCGGGAATTAAAATAGAAGATCTTACAAGTTTTTTTTTATTATTTATTTATAAGTAAACTATCCTCAGAAACCATAATTTTCGGGTGATAATTTTTGTAATATATAGAATGTGGAAAGCTATAGTAGTTGGCTTTATCTTAATTAAAAAAAATTATGAAAAATAATATAATTTTTTATTAAAAAAATTACTGTTAAAAAATAGATAATTAAACCTTAAACAGTTACCCCGAACGTCGACGTAGACACACCTGAATGAGTTGTGAGTCACGTGGCTTCTTTCGGTGCATTACCTTTCTGTCCAGTTCCATGGTCCAGGTAGAC
Source organism: Tamarix austromongolica (assembly GCA_039764185.1). Lineage (NCBI taxonomy): Eukaryota > Viridiplantae > Streptophyta > Magnoliopsida > Caryophyllales > Tamaricaceae > Tamarix > Tamarix austromongolica. The sequence continues at coordinate 83,276,492 of CM077818.1, read as the reverse complement.
AGGCCTTGTGACCTGCTGTGATGCACCGTCCCGTCCCAGAAACTTTTCAAAAATGTTTTCGAATTAAAATTTATATTAAAATTATTTAATTAATTTTTTATTAAAATATAATAATTAATAATTAAAAATATATATATATAATATATATATATATATATAATTTTTTTTACATTTTCTACCATCTTCGTTTCCTAAATTTTTAAAAAATATATTTTTCGCGTTTCGTTCCGTTTCCGTTTCGGTCCCCGTGCAACACAGGTGACAGATGACCTGTGACCGAGGACTAGTGAAGGATGCCAACAACAAGAAGGGTCACAGCGCATGTGATTCCGATAGCTGATAGATGGTACTACTACTACTACTACAGTACTACTCTCCTTTAATAAAATAAAATACCTCCTCCCATTTCTCTTCCTAACAAGTAACAACACTAGCCTTTAAGCTGTAACCCTTACTTTTCCCTTTCGCGAATCATCCAACGATAAAAGCGGTTTACTAAGGACAATAAATCGATATCCAATTTTTTTAATGAAGAAAGAATAATACTGTATTAAATAGGAAATGCATGATACACGGACTGATAGTAGTCTTTTCAAAAATAATAATAATAATACTCCTTCCCTTCGGATTCGAAAGCCACCGTGAATGTCGAGAATAAATTTTGAATATAACGCTTTTTAATATATATTGGCGTAAATAGTAAAGGATCCGGGTATAACGGTATGTAATTGGAGGAGCATTTAAGGCTCTAATTAGCTCCTTTTCAAACATAATTGTTGAAAATTTATATAACAAAAGAATTAAAATAAAATTAGTAAGTTCGTAATCTAAATAAGTTTAGAAAGCCTATCGAAACGGCTAATGATTATTCCTTATGGAAACATATATTAATTATTTGAAGTTTCGAATTCGAATTGCGATCAAATGTTGGATTTATATGTTTGTTGTTATACTGTAACAATAATAACTGAATCCAATAAATATGACAAATACAGGCTTTTTGTTCGCGATTGCTGCAAAATAGTATCAGTTTTTTTCTTATTTTAAACAAACTCGTCAGCGCGTAATGGTTCTGATTTTCCCTTAATTCAACAGGATGATGATCAGATGGGGGACGACGCCACCGTCGGATTAGAAAACACTGTCACCGGTAGCAGCACGCCGATATCTGCTGAGTCCGTCAGTAGTCGGAGGCTTAATCAATGGAAGCCAGCTTTGCAAAGCATTGCTGAAGTTTCCTAAAATCAACTGCTTTTTCGTCACTGCTCGTGCCCGCTAGTTGTTTACAGAAATCCATATGCTCGCATCTCAGGCTCACAGAATAATTGAACTCGGCAAAGAAGAGAGGCTTAGGACCGTCGTCGTGTTACGGAGAACGGACCGGGTGGAAGCACGCCCACGCCCACCAACTCGCTGTGTATATAGTAGTATCTGTTTGCATTCTGTCGATGACAGCAAAAATCCACATGTAGTGTGAATGCACTCTGCAGTTTGTGGCAAAGTAGTGCGTAAGATTTGGAAACCGGTTGTTTTGATTGATGCATGGCAATTTACTGAACAAGCTTTGAACCACAGCATAATTGACCATTTCCATAAATTGGAATGGAACAATTTGGAAACGAGAGGATGATTTTTGGCAACAAAAGTGTATCTTTGGATGAATGGCACGCATGAGCAGTAGCCGTCAACTGTTTTATCGTATTTAGAGATTGAGTTTACTATAAATAATATACATTTTAAAAAGTAGACGATTGATCTCAAAATATTCGCTCAAACATAAAGAAAAAATAATGTATAAAAATGTTGTCCCTTCCTCTCCCATCGTGTTCATGAATCACGAAGCAAGCTTCTTGGAGCTTAACCCTAAGGCATAGTGACACCATAGTGTTAAAAATTGGACTGATATCATAATTGGTTTATTAGTTTAATAGTCAGACCAATGGTTTGGACTGATCGAACCAGTGGTGTATTTTAAGTCAAAAAATAAAAAATATATAAAAAAAATAAATAAATTACACATGAATTTTATCGGCTACCAACCGATTTTTTGACCGATTCATCGGTTTTAACTATTCCGACCAGTTTTGACCTATTTTTACTGGTTCCGAGATCCTAAGAACCAGTATATGAAATGTGGTTGGTAATCCGATCGGTTCGTTGGTTCGTCAGTCGGACCGGCCGCTCCGGTTTGATTTTTAATACTAGGAGTGACACGATGCTGAGGAGGGAATCAACATAAATAGAAAAATCCAAGAACTAACGATATAAGAAGGAAAATCCTTCAATTGAAACCAAAACGCTACCAAAAGGGCTGCAATGGTCTTGCAAAACTCATTGGGAAGCAAGGAAGAAGAATGGCTATGGACCAAAGTTTTATTCATTTAGAATTTCCAATTAAAAAGCTACTATTACAGATAGAAAGAAAAGGAAATTATATACTCATTCAAGGAGGAACCTTCGTTGCCCAAATTCAAAATACAAGAGGTTAAGAATATCGATTGCCAAAATATTCAAGAACAGAGGAGGGAGGACCTAAAACAAAAACACCCTAGCTTATATGCTTAAGCAAAATGCAAAGCGTTAGCTTTAAGATACAATAGAAATATTAGCACAGACTTACAACTTAAATATAAATCCAATCCAATGGGTTAAACAATAATAAAGTAATAAAATTTCTATTCAAATCCTATCCATGAGTACCATCCTGCTATCTAACTTGATCTTGTTCAATTCTTATCAAAAATTTATTACAAACAACCCTAAAAAAGATAAAAGATACCAAATATAAGCAATAATATAATTCCTAATGCTCAAAAAAATAAAAGGAAATATTAGGAATAAAATTTGAATCAAAAAATAAAGAAGTTAGTTTATTGTTGTATGCATTATTCCACCCTCTTACAAAGGTTTTATCCTAAAACTTATAGGAGGTTAAAGAAGAATAGGAGACAACTATATCAACATTAAACAATTCGAGTTGATCTCAAATTAAAATCAATAAATGACTAAGTAGGTTAAGAAAGGTGAAGCTAAACTAACTTTAGAGTCAAAAGTAAATCCAAAGATCTAACCTCGCTAACCAGTTTCAAGAGCAAAATCCTTAAGAATTCTTACATGCAAAGATAATAGATAAATTAAATCCAGATCACCCAAAATTTAGAATGCAAATAAGCACACAAGATAAGATGCAATACCCCATCATTAATCTAATAAAATCAAGGCATTGATAATTATATCAACCTTCAAGATGATAAACTGTAGAATACTAAGGTTGCTTCAACCCCCAAGTGTAACGTTTTAACCCTAGGGAAGTACACAACACTTGAAGAGGGGCAACACTTATTTCTCAATATCCTCAACATGATAAGCTCATATAGACATACAATAAAACACACACATATGCAAACAAACAAATGTACACTCACACACACACATGCTAGACACATTCCATATGCAAACACTTAGAACAATAGTAACATCACACATACTAGGTAAACCAAGCACACAACTGATAAAGTGAATTTTTTCCATATTTTACCTCTCTTTCCCTTAGCTTTGGGACTTCATTTAATATCTTTTACATATTTTACTATGGTTTTGGTCTATTATTTGCACTATCATTTTCTTGAGCTTTGTGTTGCAGGATTTCCCGCCAAAACACCAAGTCCAAGAAAGAATTGCTTATTTTGGGAGCAAAGGACTTAGGAAGGAAGATTGGGAGGAGAGTTCATCGACCCAACATGCTTATGGAAGTGCATTGAATCTATGAGAGCTAAAATATATGCCAAGATATCCCTAATATGATTGAAAAGGGGGTACATGGTCAACCACACACCCAACTATACAGTCGTGCAACACTATCTTGTGTTTATGGAAGAAAACAGAATCGCACGGCCAAGCCATGCTAGGGTTGCAAGGCCATGCAAAATTATGAACTAAAAAGTTGAGGCTAAACATATTGCAAGGCCAGGCCATGCAAAGTCCACACGGCCATGCAGTACCGGTCTTCCCCACGATTTACGTGTGCGACATGGCTGACATGATGGAGAATTTTGTGGCACGCCTCGGGGACTTCTTAAGGAGAGAGAGAGAGAGAGAGAGGAAGTTTTAGAGGACTCTGAGACCCCTCATTACCGATCATAGCTTCACGTAATAGTTTGTTCCTTTAGTTTTAATCTTTTGGGAGATTTAATTGTATAATTTGTGTACGGTCGGTTCGAATCAATATTGTACTCTTCTAGATTATGGTTATTTCAATCTAATTCTTCTTATTTTTATCTTTGCATTGTTATTATGCTCATCATGCTATTTATTTTATTTGAAATTGTGAGTGAGTAGTCTCCTTTCTAGGATTGGACTTAGGTACATTTTTAGTAATCAAAATGATGAAATAAAGTATTATGCCATATGATTGATTCATTTATATTGTTATATATGCTATTAAAGTGGATTTGATGAAATCCAACCTTCATAGATGTAATCTACAACCAAAAAGCTAAGATTATTATCGAAAATTAGCATATATACAAGAATTTAAGCAATTACGAAAGTAGATGTTTAATTCTTAGGGATTCTATAATTGGTGACATTTAATGGGTTTAGTTTAATTTTTGAGTCATGAAAGTAGTCAGAAAATTAGATTAAATACGTTCTTAGACCTTGAATGAGGCTAATGAATACGATTTGACCAATTTTTCATAGTTAGCGAATTAATCTATGGCATAAGTATTGTTTCATTATTGATTATTAATCCGAAGACCAAAGTTCGATCCTATGTTTCATTCTTATTGTTTAGTATCCGTAAGTTAGAAAACTTTTCGTAATTATTCTTTTCATCCGAACGCATACCTCCACTTTTTGTAGATTTAGATAGTTAAAATAGTAAAGAAGTGTACTCAATCACAAAGTCCCTATGAGAATAGAATTTCTCTACTTGTGCTACCAAAAAGTTTTGTCTTTTAGAATATAAAACTCCTGTGTGTTTTATTGATAATCTCTCATTTATAATTTTATGAGCCTTAAATTTTAATGACCTTATATTAACTAATTTATAATTTAACCTATTTATCCTCTTTAGGTTTATGGAACTACCAATACAACGACCTCTCGTAAGAATGCTAGGCAACACAAAACTTTAATATAATGAGTTTTGAAGAGAGTAATGATTAATTACAAAGTATCTCACAAATAATACAGATATAAAATACAAGGAAAATTTTATGAGTGTAATCTAGCTAGAAAGAATAGATTTTACAATTAGAGAACAAATTCTAGCTAATTAGAGTGGGCACAAACATTTTAAAAAACTTCTCAACTTAGATGAATATGAAAGTGAGTTGTTGAAAATTAATTGCAAATAGGAGTAGAGAACTAAGTTATGTAATTAATAAGAGCTCAAAAGTTACTATTACTATGCCCCATAAATGTTAGTTATACTATCGACCAATAATATTAGATATTGGAGTAAAAATCATGTCATTGTTGCGTGAGTAATGTAAAGAATTTTTAGTTTTTAATGTCGACCACACTACTAGAAATAAGGTTTTTAACGACCAACAAATTTCGTCGTTAATGGCCAAATTTTGGTCGCTAAAGCTATTAATGTCCAAAAAATTTGTTGGTCGTTAGTGGTCGTTATTGCTCCCTCGTTAAAGGCTTTAACGACCAACTAAAATTTTTTGGTCGCTAAAGTAATAACGACTACATATTATGTTGGTCGCTAATGTAATAACAACGGAGTATAATTTTGGTCGCTAAAGGTAATAACAACGACGCAAAGTGTTGGTCGCTAAAAGTAATAACGACAACTTATGACGTTGGTCGCTAAAAGTAATAGCGACAACTTATGACGTTGGTCGCTAAAAGTAATAGCGACAACGTATGATGTTGGTCGCTAAAAATAATAACGATGAATAAAATACACTGTCGTAAATAATATTAACAACCAATTTTTTTATCGTAATTAAAAAGGTATCACACCAATAACGACTAATTTTTCCGTCAATACTAAAATTCATTCATTATTTGCGACATAATTTATTGGTCGCAAATGGCATAATTATATGTTCAATAATATATATAATCAACATTTCAATATTCATCTATAACCCTGCACCTATATGGATATACATATATCCATTTCAATCTTTTGAAGACCTGTATATATATACGTACATATATCCATTTCAATCTTCTCAAGACCTGTACCTGTATGCATGTATATATATATATCCATTTTGATCTTCTCAAATATTGTACCTGCATACATATATATTCATTCTAACATATAGATATAATTTTATAAATATCTGTTTATAATTAAACATTCAACTAAATATTCATACAAATAATTTGTATCAAATATCCGGTACAATTTTCGGCTATGATCAAATATAAATATATTACAAAAGAGCTACAATATGTCGTTGCATTACAAAAATATCATGATTAGCAGCTGCTTAAGAATTAATCATTCTATCCATCGGATACAATAGACTTGGTAAGTTTATCAAAATAAACTGGATCTGCAACAATAGAAATATACAAATAATAATTAATATAAGTATCAAATAAACAATGAGTAATTTCCTTAACATGCAATTCATGAAATCAGATATAAAAAATGAAATCTCTAAATACAAGGAAAATAATGAAAATGGAAATAAATATGATTCAATAACATCCGAACTTATTAAATGTGCTATACTACGACAACCTAGATCATGCATCATCATGGTGTGTTTCCTTAAGTCTGTTATCAATGATTCAATACCTAATTAATATGGTGTGTTTTGGTCACAAAGTGTATCAGACAATATTTTTTCTATGATTCATGCATTAATTACGCCTATACTTCTACAATATATACAAAACTAAATTTACTAAAAGTATTTAACGAGGATGCAGGCTATCAATTGTCACACAGTTTTCAAATATATCAGAAGAGTACACTAATTTACTTTAAATTTTTAATTTTTTTCAACAGTTATGGGCATGCATACTAAGCTTTTATTTATTCATCTATTATTTTCTCTTGAGACCTCAATCTTGTCTGTGCGGCGTTTTTGCTAATTTAATCTATTTAGTACACGAACATCAAAATTTCATACACTAGCAGCCTAGCAGCCCTATACCCCCTTACATTCTGAAAATTGTTGCTTGTGCTTAAAGGGCTAATCTAGCTAACTTAGGCTATCATTTAAATCATCTAAACTAAGTTTATAGGGTAGCTTGCTTGTTATAATCGAGTTTTCAACATTATTTTTCCCGCTAGCGAGTTTTCACAATTTTCTGCTCTAGGTAATCGAGATAGCGTTCAATTTTGTGAAATGATCTTTTGAGGGCTGATGCAATGCACTTAGAGTTCATTTAAGCCTCCTCGCATTCTTGATTTAATGGCGTGGGAGTTGAGGCCGAAATACCTTGCTTGTTATAATTATCGTCATTCAGTTTCATTTATGATTAAGTGGCAGTTGCAAAGCATATAGGGCTGTTCTCAACCTCTTTGCATGTTTTTTTTTATGATTGCCAGCATTAAAGCCGAAGCATTCTGTACCTAATGTTTGGTTTTCAGTTATGATTATGTGGCAGTTGCAAAGCAGGAGAAATACATAATATTTTTCTGATAATATGCTCTATTGACCTTATCTCTGATAATGTTTAAATATGGGGAAGTAGCATATTATGCTGGCATGCTTTTCAGTCTCGCTTGTCTAATTATTATTTGGATTCTAATTATAATTCTGATAATAGTCTCCAAGGTTTGTTATCTATCATTAGGTAAGAAATTGCATAGGTAAATTGCATGTTGTTAAGACATTGCTATGCTTGGTTGTACAGTTCTGCAGCTACTAGAGTGGTATTTGATAATGTTACTGATTAATGACCATGAAACAAAATTTCACTTTAAGCTGCTGTTTTGCTTCCCTGGATTGTGCAGAAGTTATGTGGGTATGTAGTTCTGTTGAAATGCTGATTCTTAATTATTAGATTTGCTAATTACAATTGGGATCAATATTTATGAACATCTCTGCTGCAGTTCTTAGAGTTGGCTAATCTGTCATGATAATGTTAGCTTGCTCATAACATATGGGCAATACTAGGTTACTAAGTGCATTATCTATATCTGTTAAGTTATTATATAGATTGGACAAAATAAATAGGTTCTATGTGGTGCATTATCTAGAAATAGGTTCTATGTGGGCAATACTAGGTTACTAAGTGCATTATCTATATCTGTAGCATTATGCATTTTTCACAGCATGTGTTTTAATGGAAAAATATAAATATAGAGAAAGCAGGAGAAAACCAACCTATACAAAAATGTCCAGAGAGCTGCAATGTAATCTGTTGAAGCACATCCACATCGTCTGTAGCAACAGTAACCTAGAGCAAAATCATACTTGTTAATTTTAAAAAGTCATCCATAGGAACCATATGTAGCTTATTTGAATTTATTTAGATCTAAACTAGTTACTTAAGCTTATTAGACAACTAGTTAGAATAATACTCATAATAATTACTTTCCTTTAACAATTTTAACTAACCTCATTTTCAAGGGCACCCCGTATCCTCTGATGTAGATGGAGAAGCAAGCATGTATTCTATATCATCATGTATATTCTCTTCATTTTCCATCAAGCATCGAAATCGTGCACTTTTCAAAATCTTCTCCATGACAGGTTCCCATTTGTCCATTCTTTCTTTTAGCACTCGATTTTCTTGATTCTTTTTCTCAATCTCTTCTTCTTTTCTTTTAATAGCAGCATCCTTTGCCTTGAGATCTGCTAAAAGCTTGTTCTTACCTTTGTAAGGGCCTCTAATATCTCTAGGCTTCACTCCACCACCATAGCCAGGAACATAGCCCCTGGTTCGAGTCACTCCATGCACACGTTCAGCCACCTCAACATGAGTAAGGGAGGGTTCAGCAGCTTGGACCTCAATAATTTGAGACTTCAAGACAAAGAATGTTAGTTAGACAACAAAATATATATAGAACTAATAAAATAAATAAGAGTCAGGAAAGAGGTGTACATGGATGTCTGCAGCTTCGGCTGTAGCTATTTCTTCACCCTTTTTATGGCTTTCAAAATAAACGGTGCCATAATTTGGATGTTTTCCATCTTTTCCCCCCTAGATAATATAACATTTATCTATAAGGATTAAAAACAAGGCAAAAGTAGTGTGTTGGAAAACGCCATATCTTGCGTTTCATAGGCAAATACATATAATATATACCATATCATAGGCGATCGCTCGATAAGGCTTGCTACCACTACGATGAAGACATTTATTGTCCATCATCAAGCGGTTGTTTGTATTTCGTTGGCTCATTTCCTGTGTAGATATATTGTATTATATGATAAATAAGAGAAGAATAATTAGCAAGGTAATCAAATATATAAATATTTCTAAATTTTTCCTTATTCATTAGTGATTTACCACAAACTTTGGACTATGATAGTAACATTTCACCAGCCACTCCCAATCGGATTGCTCTTCAATTGTAGTTGGTTTAAGCTTCAATTGTTCATGAATATCCAAGCCTTTAATAGTTCTATGATTATCTCCCCTCCAATTGTTCCACAAGTCTTTCATGTGACGAAGAGTAGAATTTTTGTAACTCTCCATGTCATCATTGGATAACTTCTCCTACAACACAAAAGTATTGATTTATTGAGGAACTAAAAATTAACAAGTCAAAAGAAACTATTATACGGAAAAAGATAAAAGGTTTGCAGTAGCATAGGTAAAAGTAAATGCCAATATCAAAATGAATACTTCAAATTCATTACCGTCATTGCAGCCCAGAGGTGGTCCTTATGTCTTTGTTCAACTGCGTCCCAAGATTGGATTCGAATAGGCATTATGTTGCGATCACGAACTAATTTACCTATGTGCCTACTCCACTCATGGCTATTATCTCCAGCAACATGACCATTAAAAAAAGTCACAGGTAGCTTGTTTCCACTGCTAAGTCTTGCCACTTTTTGACACCTATTTCTACCTCGAGGCTTCCAAATCTTTTGAGTAGAATTATCTATTACATAAAACGGTTAAAAAAATTGACCAAGAATTAAGTAAAATAATAATAATCAAAAGCTTATTATGTCATACCTCCACTTGTAAGATTCACATGAGAAGAATGGAAGACATTTTCAGCAATGGCATGATTGTTTCCACCTTGGGCAACAGTTGTTTCGGCTTGCGGAGCAGTATCCTCATTGAGTAAGGGAGGAGGGGGGTCCCTTTGCCCTACAAAGACATTAGAAGTGTTGGACATGCGTTTAGCGCCACCTCTTGTAGTTAATGATAATGGGGGAATGTCATTTGTCTTATCAGTGGCTTGAATGTTACCACCGCTTGTAGCGGATAGTAGAAACGTCTTCAACCCTAATCCGCGGCCGCGCCCCTTGCCAATAGCATTTAATTGCCCCGATGATATATACTTAGGTCGATCAATCTTTAATTTAACTGGGGACACCATTTCTTTGAAACCTACAACCACACTATTAATATAAACAATTACATTCTATAAAATAACATTTAGTAGAAGATATTATCCCCTATCTTCATGAGCATTATAATACATTACCAAAATAGAGTACATAATACACTCCATTAAACACTTGTATTACGAGTTCAAAAAATACATCTCATCTTGAGAAAATCAAGCTGTATGGAATAGCAAGTATACAAAAGTACATAAATAAGCACCATTACAAATCTCAAGGATGGTTAAAGTTTATATGCATAAGTCTTCATTCGATTGTAATGTCTTCACAAGGAACTGCTGCTTGACTTTTTAACACAACATGCCAACCCTTGTTAATGTTATCTTCAACATAAAATGCTTGTGATGCTTGAGTTGCTAGAACAAAAGGTTCAGTAGTTTTCCAAATACGTCTGCAATCAACACTTGTGAACCCATACTTATCTTCCTTCACTCCCTTAACTTTATCAGTTACATCAAACCAATCACATCGAAATAAGACTAAGCGTTTATTGCCCAAATACTGCAATTCAATAATCTCGGTCAATTGGCCATAGTAATCGATGGATCCACTACCATCATCACCAACCACAACCACTCCACTACATTGTGACCTTGTTCTTTCCTCATGAGATGTAGTGTGGAATCGATATCCATTTACTACATAACCATAAAAACACGTAACATATTTTGACGGACCACGTGACAATGAGAGTAAGGCTTCTATCTTCTCGCTTTTATCTGTTTCATATAAATCTGCAACCTAATAAATATAATGTTTATTATAACCTATTTTTACAAACCCAATGATCTAAATAAACTTGTATTTCTATATATATTGAATATTGAATAGCATAGAAAACTTACTGTTTTGTTAAACCACTCAATAAACATTCTATTCGGTTCATTGGATGACACTTGTGGTGGATTGTGTTCTTGGTTTTGATAATACATTCTACAATAAAAAAGATATATCAAATGTCTAATACTTGCCTTTGAAAAAAAAATAGATAGAAACGAATGAGTTTTTAGGAATGACTTACTCAAGAAATGGCTGAACTTCTTCAAAATTGTTAAGAACGTACATATGGGCTTGCTCTAATTCATTTGCATCTAAATCTCTGGTTTGACCACTTCCTAGCCCTCTTCCCTTGTAATAAAAGGAAGACAATTCCGCAGAGACATTCACATCATCATCATAATTTCGATCAAGGCGGTTAAACTTAGTCTCTGTTTTATGCAAATATCTTGAACAAAAATTCATGCATTCTTCTGCTATATACCCTTCCGCAATAGAACCCTCTGGACGAGCCATGTTACGTATATAAGACTTCAAAGTATACAAATTCCTTTCCACTGGATACATCCAATGAGAATGTACAGGTCCACATAACATAGCCTCATGTGCCAAATGAACTGGCAAATGTAACATCACATCAAAGAAAGATGGTGGAAAAATCTTCTCTAACTTACAAAGGGTTATTGGAATTTGGGCTTTAAGACACCTCAAGTTTTCCATATTCAAATGTTTCGAACCTAAATCTTTGAAAAATATAGACAACTCAAGAAGTGGTTCATACACATCCTCTGGAAGAAGGCCACGCAATGCAAGTGGAAGAATATGATGCAAGAGAATATGATGGTCATGACTCTTTAATCCAGAAATCTTACTCTCTTTCAAGTTTACACATTGTGAAATGTTAGAAGAAAAACCATCTGGAACCTTCAAATGCTTCAAAAACTTGCAGAATTTACGTTTTCCCTCTCGAGATAGGGTGAAATGAGCGTCAGGTAGCAATATATTATGACCATTTGTGATAGGATGTAACTCTGGCCTAATACCCATTTCTTGCAAATCAAGACGAGATTTATAGTTATCCTTCGTCTTATTTGGTACATTAAATAGTGTTCCAAGCATGCTATCACATATATTTTTTTCAATGTGCATTACATCTAGGGTATGCCGTATCAAGTGGTGCTTCCAATATGGAAGCCTAAAAAATATACTCTTCTTGTTCCAGTTATCTTGCCTATTCTTGTGCGAGATCTTTCCTTTGAAAGCAGGATCTTTGCTTAATATGATGTCTTCAAGATCTTGCACTTGGTGAAGAATCTCTTCACCTGTTACAAGCTTCGGAGGTGTACCCTTTTCTATAGTACCATCAAATAACATTTTATCCCTTCTCCATCTATGATTACTTTCCAAGTAGCGCCGGTGACCCATGAAGCATTCTTTTCCCCCATTAACTAGTCTCAAAGAGTGAGTATCCTTATTACAAACAGGGCAAGCGAGTTTTCCCTTTGTACTCCATCCAGACAATATTCCATATGCAGGAAAATCATTGATAGTCCACATAAGAGATGCATGTAGATTGAAATTTTGACGCTTTGATGCATCATATGTTTCGACACCATTATTCCACAAGTCCTCTAATTCATTAATTAAAGGCTGTAAATATACATCAATAGCATCTCCAGGACCATCAGGGCCTAAAATCAGCATAAAAGAAACAAATTTGGATGATATGGATATCAAAGAGAAGCAAACACAAAACGTGATTTTTTTGATATCATAATTTGGAATAGTTGGTGAAAGTTTAAAGTAAATCACAAACCTGGAATGAGCATGGATAGCAACATACTTGGTTCCTTCATGTACAACGAAGGAGGCAAGTTGTATGGAATAAGAGTCACAGGCCACATACCATATGATGGTCTCGCATTATTGAACGGCTGAAAACCATCACTAGCTAGCCCAAGTCTAACATTCCGAGGTTCAGAAGCAAAATTTGGATTGAGCTCATCATGTTTTTTCCATGCCAACCCATCAGCTGGATGCCTCAGATCTCCATCATTATTTTTATCATGATTCCATCTCATTAGAGAGGCCGTCTTAATGGACATAAAAAGCATCTGAAGTCGAGGTTTTAGTGGAAAATATCGCAATATCTTAATAGGTATTTTTTTCCCATTTGCTTTTACCTTATCTTCCCCACTATGCTTGCTTTGTTGCCATCTTGAAGCTTTGCAAGTTTTACATTTCTGCAGATGACTATCTTCTTTCCAAAATAGCATACAATCGTTCACACGTGCATCAATCTTCTCATATGAAAAGCCAAGATCTTTAATTGTCTTTTTTGCCTCGTAATAAGAGTCGGGCAAGGTCGAATCATTGGGCAATAACTCTTCTTTCAACAATTTAAGTAACATTGTGAAAGAACGATTACTCCATTTTCCATTACTCTTCACATGAAGCAATTGAATTAAGGCAGACAATTTAGATCCCTTAGAACCCTCGTAAAGAGGTTGTTGGAAGTCATTTAACAACCTTTGTTTTTTTTATGCTTCAAAGTTGGGCTCATTTTCATGGTTTAGGGATCCCATATTTTCCAAATTAGGCTCAACATTCCGATAATGAGGATACCTATCTTCTAAAAGTTCCGCTATCTCGTTATCACTATCATCATAGTCATCTTCATTCTCATTATTTTGAGGATCCATATTTATTTCAGAATGTTCCTCGTGTCCTTCTTCACCATGATGAAACCATAAAGTATAACCTCTCATAATCCCAAAGGTCATCAAGTGTGCTTTCACAGTATCACGAGTTCTAGAATCGGTGTTAACACAATTGATACATGGACATCTAATTAAATTTGTATTAATTTTTTAAAATGCATAGTTCAAGAATTCTTCAACCCCATTCAAATATGTTGGATCATGAAAACGATCATCAACCAGGCGAATCCATTCCTTATTGGGTGCCATTTTCTAAAGGGAAAAAAAGGCATAAATATAACAATTAGAAAATAATTGCCAATTAGATAAAACATGCACACTATCATTTTGAATAATACCCGAGAAGGATTATAAAATATAATACCAAACATCATTAATAAAGTATCTAACATGAACTTAGATACATTTTAATGGATATTGTAAATTCAATTTATATAAAATGGATAAAGCGACAAATTCGGATATAGCCGAGTCACAAATCCAATTTTCACAAATCAACCATAACCAATACAATTAACCATTCTAAATCATTCATATAACACATATATATACAATTAAACAACTAAATTATCTTATCATAAGCTAATTCATTTAAAATTAATCAAAACAATATTTTATACCAATTATATCATATTTTATTTCTTGTTAAAAAAAATGTCAATGTTGATCATCATCATATTTTATTCAATTGATTATAGAATTCTTAAATGAATTAACATAGAAAATATTCTAAGGACATAACAAAGAGATTATATAACAATATAAAGTAATGAAGAAAAACTTCAGCACCACCATCTATTAAAACCCTTCCTAATATTTTACTTTCAAGATAGCATCTATCATGTACTCAATTGATTAAAACAATAAACGAAACATAAAATTTAACATAATTAGGGTTTTTTAGCTTGGACTGTAAATCCGGTCAAATCTTGCTAAAATATTTAAATTGACATGTCGAAAATGAAATTAAACATAATATAATGCAAATTATATAATCAATTGAATAAAATAACTCGATTACACAATCCAATTTAATTTCGCAAGAATTTTGACCTAAGAATCCAATTCCTATTAATTTCGCACAAAAATTTCAAATTGATAGTTCTAACATGAAATTAGATACATTTAAAAGGATATTGTAAATTCAATTTATCTAAAATAGCTAAATCGGATAAAACCGACAAATCCGGATATAGCCGGGTCACAAATCCAATTTTCACAAATCATCCATAACCAATACAATTAACTACTCTAAATCATTCATACAACACATATATATACAATTAAACAACTAAATTACCTTATCTTAAGCTAATTCATCTAAAATTAATCAAAACATAAGTTAGGGTTTGAGTATTTATACCAAACGTATTGCAGCGAAATTGGAGGGAGTGAGGGGTGCTGGACCTTCGCCGGTGGTCAAGCACCACTCGCCGGTGACGAGCGGCGGTGGAGGAGGTCGGACGGTGGCGCGCCGCGGCTGTCGTCGTGCGTTGCTGGTGGCTGCTGCTGCTACTCCGTTGCTGCTGTATTGGACGACGAGGAGGAGGTGCGGCTGTCTGCTCGACCGGCGGTTGATGGCATGGTGGTGCAGTCCGGCAAGAACACGCGCAAATGGCGACGGTCGTTGCTGGTGTGGTCGTCGAGCAGGGTCGGGGAGGGAAGACGACCTGTGCTCAAATTTGATATAATTTGGCACAGGCGCGCGTTATGTGATGTTATTTTTTTTTGTTTAAAGGGTCGAAAAGAGCAGCATAGGGCACGCGGGAAATTTTTTTTTTTTTTGGAGTTAGGGCAATTAAGTGTTTTATATTTTTATTTTTTTGGATTTTAGAGATTTGAAAAAAAAAAATATTATAAAACATATATATAACTTAAATTTTTTTAACGACCAATAAATTAATGATTAACGACCAAAAATTATATTAGTCGTAATAGATATACCATCAACGATAACTTTTGACAATGGTCGTTAATAATATATCAATAACGATAAAAAAAAATTGGTCGCTAAATTGGTCGTTAATGGTCCAGTTTGTTGTAGTGCCAGTTAATCATGCGAGAGCACTAATTGATAGGTCTAAGGATTATGTTCAAGCTTGATGTAAAAATGTTACCATTGTATAAATCGATCAATCGGTTTTTTGAACTAGTAAATTGGTTTAGTGTTTAACATTTTTCGTCTTATAAACATATATGAACAATCAAAGGGTTTTGGTGAAGCAGTCGATGTGGTCGCTCAAACCAATTGATTAGTTTAGGCCATAGGCAAAAACCATTTTGCATTGTATCTCAACCCTTTGTCTAGTTGGTCAAATTGGTTGACCGGTTTGATGAAACCTGTCAAAGTGATCAAATAGAGACAAAATGGGGTTTTATAGGAATAAAACATATCATTTGGTTAGTCAAAATAGTCAATTGATTTCTAAACTTGTCAATTAGTTTGATGAAATAAGTCAAACTGATAAAAAAAAGACAAAATGGGTTTCTACATATATAAAATCCATTGCATACTTAGTCAAACCAGTTGATCGATGTCAATTAATTTGAATAGACTAATCAAAGTATTCAACCAATGGCAAATTCATTTTTCTTAAGACTGAAAGTCTATAGTAACCAATCGATCAGTTTTCACAACCAAACGATCAGTTTATAGTTTTACTTTGAAAGTTTTAAGTCTTAGTTTTGAACCAAAAACCAATTGATTAGTCGTGAGACAAGTTGATTGGTTTTGGCTTGAACCAAACATGTTCAAAACATTTTAAAAAGGTTTTAGGATTAAAAATCATCAAATAATTCTTATCAAACAAACACTAAGGAAGACTTCAAAATATCCCAAGAGATTAAAACCAAATGTGTTATGCTCAAACGACTTTACAAGATAGCCTAAGACATGGAATATATACCTTGAGGCATTGAGTCTTGGTAGTTTGATATAATATTATCTTATGCTTCAAAACTTGATTGATCTTTTAGCTATTGCACTTGAGAACTAATTGGGATATTTATGTTTTGACATTATTGTAATCAACATAGTTCATACACACTTAAACAAACATTTTAAGTCCTTTAAGCCTATATGTTATCATCAAAATAAGGTTGAAGACATTGATTAACCTAGGAGACCGGTAATATCCCCCTTTTTATGATGACAAAAAAAAGTGCAAATATTGATAGGTTAAGGATAATATTAAAGCCAAATAGAGAAAGATATATATCCTTTACCATTTGCAACTCTAAATCTAATTATCATATTTTTCTTCCTCTCTTTTCATCAATGAAAGATGAGAAGGGTAACTCATGTATGAAACCTACATACTTAGGAGTTAACATGCCAAATAAAAGGGAATTCTCTCCCTGAACAATTATATACATAAAACTGAATTAGCACAAGTTAGGTTAAGTGTGTGACAATATCTCCCTATGAATATCCAAATCATATAAAATGGTTAGTACAAATCAGAGTAAATAAGCACAATGAAAAGTTAGACAATGGGCATGTAAATCAATATATAATCAAAATATACAAGAGAGTGCATGAGATGATATACTACAAATCACTATAGTTAATTGTGAAAATAAGAGACACCTAGATAAATATCATCATCATATTACATTGTCAAATAAACTCAACCACAAAATTCATGAACATAAGTATGAATCAACCAAGAAAAACATGGCTCGCACACTAATGCTACTATGAACTATATAAGTTTCTGTAATAGATAAAGGTGTGTTAGATGGTAGGGTTGTGACAAAGGCTGATGGTGATAGATTATATAACACCCCCGACCCAAATTTATGAACTAAAAATTTTTGTTTTTAAAAGTTAAATGAGGAACCTAAAATGGTAAATTATAGGGTGCTACCACCATACTTGGTACAAGTCTAATTTCCTCCATCATTCTATTACAGAGTGCTAAGGATAAAGAAATTGTTCCACTTAAATTAACAACAATCATAAATTAGAGTAGTGAGAGATTTAAAGAAATTTAGTAACATTTCAAATAGAACCAACTATCAGTGGTTACAAGATGCCAGTGAAAAGAAATAAATAAAGATAGTAAGAAGTGCAGAATCTTCAGGGTCAAAAGACACCATACAAAACACCGAATAATCCTACATTCTCAAACCACAAGATAGCCTTCAACAGATCTTACGAGCTAACCTCCACAGGTCACTGCCCATTGAGTAAGCAAGGGCCCATGAAAAGAACACTTTAGTATAATAATACTGAATAACCCATTATACAGAACTAATATAGAAGGTGAAATACATCACAACAATACATGAAAAATGAATTATGCATATATTAATTGAAATACAACAATCATTCATATAACCACAAACATCAACACTATAGATTACCCATGCTCATTCATCTAAAAATAATCAAAACTTACCAATAGAGCATCCAAGATATGCTCTTTGTAGTATAATTAGAAAGCATCATCATTCTCACGTTATAACCATGGTCACAATTCTCATTATCAAACTTCTCATAATATAGGTATGCTTATTAAAACAAACTAATAACAACATACATCATCACAGGTAGGCACAAGGGATACTACCGAACTATAGGTAGGCTCAAAGAATACTACCAAACCACAGATAGGCACAAAGGCTTCTATGGAACCATAGGGAGGCACAAATGCTACTACCAAATCACAGGTAGACACAAAGGCTACTACTGAACCACAAGTAGGTACAAAGGCTACTGCCAACCATCCCAAAATTATTTCAAAACAAATATTTCTCATTCCTATTTTTATTTACTCGAGGAGAGATCAAATGAATCTAAAGACACTAAGGTACCGCGATCACACCAACGCACATGGGAAACACATTATCCTATCAACTATCAATCTAGGGATGCAAAGGTACCCTGGTCGCACTAGTACATAAAGTTACATAGTACCCTACCAATAAGGAGACCTAATTTATAAGTATACATATCCCCTAATTAGGTATGTTGAGCTAAATAGAGTAAAATATAGGGCCTAGTTAGGACACTAAGGCACACCAACAAAATTCATAACAATCATGGGTTAAACTATGTCTTTAGGGTAGCAACCCTTAAAGAGCCATCATTTAAAATCTTGAGGTCTTTTATTTTAAGTATTAACATTTTATAAGGGCGACTACAAAAATATATAGTAATTACATGGATCCAATTCTTCATACTTAACCATTTTTATTCATTTACAAACATTATGAATTTACCATAATCAATATCATTACTAATGTCAATGTCATAAACCTAATAAGGTCATCCTAGGTTCAATTATTCACACTTAGGTACTTTAGGTAAAAAAAATGACCAAAATATCCTTGAGGCTAAAGTTACCAGTTTACCATCCATTTCTATTACAAATTTCATTTTATTTATCAATTTCCTATAAAAAGGAAAATATACCATAATTAAATTATTTATCATGTAATTAAATTAACAGATATACTAAATGACCATTTTTCCTTATACACAATTCTACATGTAAAACTCTTACATGCACTTCTAGAACATCAAGAAATATATTCTCATGCTTAATAACAAATAATACATACCATGTATGTTTATTTGCATAACCATCATGGTATACTCCAATTTACCAAAATACTCTTAGACCATATAATAATAGTAGTCATGCTGAAACATATATTTCTAAAATAGCAAAACCCCTATTCTCATACTTAACAACAAATAACACATATCATGTTAGTATTATTTTTAAAACACTTTCATATTTGTTTAAGACTAAGAGGGATTCAAAAGGCAATGTAAAAAGATATAAGGCACGTCTAATCGCTAAGGGATTTACACAAAAGGAAGGAGAAGATTTCAAAGAGAAATTTTTTTTGATCTCTTCTAAGGACTCCTTAAGGGTAATTATGGCATTAGTGGTACATTTTAATCTTGAGTTACATCATATGGACGTAAAGACTGCCTTTATCAATGGTGACATTGAGGAGACAATCTATATGGTGCAACCAGAAAACTATGTGTCTGGAGACCCAAAGAATATGGCTTGCAAACTTAATAAATCTATCTATGGGCTCAAACAAGTGTCTCAACAATGGTATTTTAAATTTCATCAAGTGATTACCTCTTTTAGCTTTGAGATGAATTTGGTTGATGAATGTGTATACCATAAGTTTTGTGGGAGTAAGTACATGTTTCTGATTTTATATGTTGATGACATATTGCTAGCAAGCAATGACATAGGTTTGTTGTATGAGACCAAGAGATTTCTAGCTAAGAATTTTGAGATGAAAGATCTTGGTAATGCATCTTTTGTATTGGGCATAGAGATATAATAGGATCATTCTTGAAGTATCCTAGGGCTGTCACAAAAGGTCTATGTCAAAAGAGTTCTCAAACGATATGCAATGCATAATTGCAAACCAGGAAATACCCCTGTCGCTAAGGGAGACAATTTTAGTCTCAGTTAATGCCTTAAAAATGACTATAAAAAGAGGGAAATGCAAAATGTTCCCTATGCTTTAGCTATGGGAAGTCTTATGCATGCTCAGGTATGTACGTGTCCGGTTATAGTGTACATCACTGGGATGTTGGGCAGATATATGAGCAATCCAAGACTTGACCATTACACAGCAGCCAAACGAGTCATGTGGTACTTACAGAAAACAAAAGATTACATCCTCACATATCCAACATCAGGGAAGCTTGAGATCGTAGGATACACTGACTCTAACTTTGCTAGATGCCAAGATAGTATGAAGTCCACATCAGGTTTTTTTTCTGATGGCTGAAGGAGCTACGTCTTGGAAGAGTTCCAAATAGACAATTGTGGCATCTTCCACTATGGCAGTAGAGTTTGTGGCATGCTATGAGGCATCTAGTTATGGTATATGGCTATGAAATTTTGTCACAATGCTGCATATAGTTGATGGTATTGAAAGACCACTCAAGTTTTTGTGTGACAATAAGGCTACAATTCAGTATTCCAACAACAACCTAAGTTCTACAAAATCGAAGAGTATCGATATCAAGTTCTTAGTTGTTAAGGAAAAGGTTCAGAAGAGAGAATTATCTATAGAGCATATCAGTACAGACTCTATGATTGCGGATCCACTTACTAAGGCCTTACCACCCAAGCAGTTTCTTGAGCATGTAGCTCATATGTGTGTTATATCAACTAATGATCTTTAGTTTCAATGGGAGTTTGTGATTTTAGTTACTCTTTGTATAGACTCTTTGGTTTGACTTATGGATATTTTGACCATATGTTTTTTACAGAAATAAAGTTTCAGTTTATTTCCTTTTCTATCTTTTGGTATGGTTTGATCTCACTAACGTTTTAAGGTGGACCAGTTGGAAATAGGCATGTTAGGATCACATTACATGATATTTCCATGATACAGATCCACATCTTGATCCACGTCATTCAGTCGTGTCAACATATGTGACCATTGAGGGTTTAGTTACGTAGAGATGTGACGAAATCCGCTTGATCCTTTGTTGATGTGATTGATGGACCGGATTGCTTAAAGATACATTTCATAACGACAACAAATTTGAGCACATTCGGTTATGTTACAATTGGTAACATTGCACATATAACCCAAATGGGAGATTGTTAGATTATTATCCAACATTGAGCTTATATGTGAACACTACAAATTGTAAGTTGTTGTGTCGATTAAGCCCAAATAAAAATGATCGAATTAAGTTTAATTAAGTTGAGCCTAATGCATCTAATTAGATGTGGACCCATATGTGTAGAGACTGTGGGAGTCCTAGATTGTTGATGGACTGAACTAGGATGGTCTGATAGATAATAGGTAAGTTATCTATATATATATATATGGTCATGGTTGCTAGGTCACATGTACTTCATTCTAATTAATTCCCATCATTCATTGGTAATTATAAAGCACGTGCGTGATCTAGAAGACTATAGTATATACCATTCGGTTTTGATACAAGATTCGACGGTACCCAACAATTATATAATTATTATGAATTCAAGTGCGCTTTTGCAATATATTATATATATTAATCTTAATATATTAGCATTCGATCATGTCAAATATATATAGATTATATATTAATCTATCATATCCAACACAAACCCATCCACTTTAAAATAGTTTGTGCGTCTCTTCGTAGATATTTCTAGGGGGTGTCTCATTATAGAGATAGGCCCAAGCAAGTCTCTTCTCCATAAGACTTACCTCGGCACGTCTTTATATAACTTTGAGTATGAAGGGTCGACAATGAAAAATTTCCTTTACTGAAGATCATGTCATACTCAACAAGAATGTGCTTTATTTACACATCCAGTAGCTTTGAACAAGGCTCCTCCTATTGTAGGTGTGGGAATGGATGGTATCAATAGGGCAGCACGTGTAAATGACACTATAGAGGATGGGGCTAGTATATATGGCTAATGGATGATGGTTACTGGAAAAGGAGGGAGGAATAAATTTTCAATATTCCGCACAAACATTCCTATTAGTGATAATCCATCACATATTGAAAAGCATGAATCTCTGTGCAACAAGGAGAGTAATCAATACACCTCTAGATTTGGGGCTCTAGTGGACCTGGAGGAGAATATTCTCGAGCTTGAGGAGAAACATGTTACCCTAAATCAATTATTTCACCGGATTGTGATGGAACCCTCATACTAAAATTGCACCCAAGGTCAGTATAAAAAGCTTCTAGATCCGTGCACTCAAAACCAAAGCTACAGAAGCCATAAATCAATTCCCTAATTTTTATGAATAAGATGCCAATAAAAATCTGATCCCAAGAATAAAATGAGGATGGCTTAAATAAGAAAACCAAACAAAAGAAAAATACACTGAACATGATTAGAAAAATGTTTGAGAAAGTTCAAGAATGTCATATTAATCAGAATAGTAGTTTATTGAGTAAAATGGTATAAATTTTTTTAAAACTTTAGGAAAAATAATACTCAACTTAGGTATGACGAATCTATTACCCACTCATACTAACATGCACAACCCGAATAAATAGTGGCAGAGACAGTGGGCATGCGTGTGTGGATATATGATCCAGCCCAATACACCCACAAATAGGGTTGTAAACGAGCCGAGCCGAATACCTATAGGCTTGGGTTCAACTCGTTTAGTTAAACGAGCCTTCAATGATGTTTGGGATCAGCTTGTTTAACTAAACAAACGAGCCGAACCAAGCTTTTAACGAGCCGAGACGAGCTAAGCTCACAAGTCAAAGCTAAAAAATGAACCGAGTTGAGCCCGAGCCTCACTTTTAGGCTCGTTTAACTAAAAGAACAAGCCAAACCAAAATTTTAACGAGCCGAGCCAAGCCAAATACAGAACTAGCTCACCTCATTTACAACCCTACCCACAAAACAGCCCAGATCTTGTAACTCATACAACGCTCAAGGTGAGGGAATATAAATATTGATGGAGAAAACATTTGCACACCAATGTGGAACTTTGAAAACACAACAACACCAACAACACTCTCACCGACATATTGTTGTTATGTGATTGCTTCAACAATCATCCACCGATGGCAAACAAAAGAAATAAAGGGTAATGTAAAAAATAATTTGGGTAAAGAAGGTGTAATAGTTAAATATCAATATCATGAGAATTGAATTGAAACATAGTGAAGTGAGGCAACAACCATGTGTAGGTAGTGAATAAATCTTAAACTACCTTAATTTCGATTGATACCTCCACCACATATGTCTTACCTTAGAATTCATCACTTTTGTAATAATAAATTATGTGCTATTAATGGGCATCCAACAACCTTGAGTACTCACAAGTGATCTAGAAAGATAACCTTAGTATTTTATAAAAGGTGCTTCACCTTCACTCTCACCTAAGTAAATCCATAAAGTGTGTCTCACAAGCACTACTATAAAAGGTTATGGATTCAATAAGAATATAATAATTTTCAACCTCAAATACATCAACTCTGTCTCATTAGGATCACCCAACAATAGGGTTATGAATGCATTAAGAGGCTAAACCCAACCTATACTCAAAAGCACTACCATGTAACATAGGGATGGAAATTTAGTATAAGTAATCTTGTGGCTTCATTTGATCACAAGTGGAATCCAATATACTTTTCTCAACTCAAAGGCTTAAGCCCTGCCCCCTCAATGACTCTTGGATAACACTCCTCAAACCCTTCATAAAATGATTTGCCAAATTTCTCTTTGATCTGACAAACTCTAAGGATATCACAATGTTTCTCAAAAGTTGTCTAACAAAAATATGTCTCATATGAATATGTCCTCTCTTTCCATTAAATACACTATTTTTAGCAACACAAATAGATATGTATAATCACAGTGCAAGGAAATTTACACATTAGGTTTCCTCCACATAGACATATGTGCCAACGTGTTTCTCGACCACTTTGCCTCTTGACCAACTAACTTAAGAGAAATAAACTCGGACTCCATAGTGGAGCAACTAATACAGGTTTTTTTAGGATATTTCCATGATAAATCTCCTCCTCATAGGGTAAACACATACCCGCTACTATAGATGACCTCATTATTATCACAAATCTAATTAGCATCTCTAAATCCTTCTAATATAGTAGAAAACTTATAAAAATGCAAACACCAATCCTTAGTATCCATAAGGTATCTAAGTAAATGATGATGTGTAGTCTAATGATATTTATCTATATTGTGAGTATACTTACTTAATCTAATTACCGTATAAGTTATGTCAAGTCTAGTACAATTCATAAGGAACATAAAAATACCTATGATTTTAGTATAGTCTTCTTCTGAAACACTAGAACTTTGATTCTTTTTCAAGTTCATTCTAGGGTCATGGGGATTTTTTATAGGTGTATCATCATGACAATCAAACTTTATTAATGAAGTGTGACTAGATCATGAAAAATCCATTCTCATTTTTTCTTATTTTAATACTAAGAATTACACCAGTTTTCCCTAAATCTTTCATATGGAAGTGAGAAGATGAAAATGATTTGGTCTTATTAACCATGGTCACATTAGTGCTAAGATTCAACTTGGCATCAACATACAAACATATAATCACACAACGATATTCAAACATCTTGGATTAAACACAAGAATCAAATGTATTTACAATATAACCATCACTCACTAAAGTTTTGTCAATTTTTCCATACTATTGTTTAGGAGCTTGTTTAAGGCCATATGAGGACTTTTTCAATCTATGCATATTGTTCTTATAGCCCTCAACCACACAACAATAGGGTTGTTCCACATAAATTTCTTCTTTGAGGTTGCACTTGAAAACAAAATTTTAACATCCATTTGATGAACTACAAGTCCATGGATAGAAGCCAAAGAAACCAAAAATTGAATTGTGGTTGTCTTAGTCATAGGAGAATAATTATAGAATAAGGTCTTCATGTTTCTTTTCTATATAGCCAATATCTACCAAACGAGCTTTAAACTTATCAATGGTCTCATCAGTTCTCAATTTATTTCTAAAGACCCATTTGCATCTAATCTGTTTACATCCTCTAGACAAATCAACCAAATTACAAGTGTAATTAGACATAATTGAATCTAATTCATTTTTAATTGCATATTTCTAGAAACTAGCATCAATAGAGCTTATTGCATCACTATAGGATTTATGATCTTCTTCAATAAAAAAGGAACACGTAATAAGAAAAGTAATCACAAAATCATGTCCAAAGCTAGTTTATATCATATGCCTTTAACTTCTCCTAGGCTCAAAAACAACACTACCATTTACAACAACAGAGGAAGAAGGTAAAGATAATGGCACAGGGATAACATTAGGAGAACTAATTATATCACATGCATTTTTTTTATGGAAAATAAATTTTTAAAGAACACTGCATTCCTAGATTCATAAATAGAATTATCACTTAAGCATAGAAATCTATAAGCAGAAGTATTCTGAGTATAGTCAATAAATGCATAATCAAATGTTTTAGTTCCTACGTTAGTCTTTCTAAAATCTGTTAAACCAACTTTAGCTAAACACCCCCTCCCTTTTAACATTTTCAAGTTAGGTGCAAAACCTTTACATAGTTCATAGGTTGTTCTATGTAGCTTCTTATGAGGGACATGATTCAACATGTAACAAGTAGACAAAATAGCTTCCCCCCTCATAGAGTCAGACATACCATAGCTCAATAACATTACATTCATCATTTCCCTTACAGTCTTATTTTTCCTTTCATATATACCGTTTTATTAAGGGATATAAAGGGCACTAGTCTCATGTACAATACCATAACTATCACAAACTAACTTTAGAAATCTAGCTCTATACTCACCATCCATGTCAGACCTAAGTGTCTTAATCTTATTGTCTAACTGATTTTCAACTTCTATTTTATATTTCAAGAACATTTATTCAACCTTATCCTTATACCTAAGGAGGTAAACTTAGGTGTATCTCAAGCAATCATCAATCAATGTTACATAATATCATGTAACTCCTCTACTTAAAGTATTCTTAAAAACTACCAACTTCGTATGAACCTATTCAAATAGCTCATTTATTCTCTTAGTAACGAAGGCTTTCTAGTTAACTTAGTTTCAATACAAATAAGACACTTATCAAAATTATTAGTGTCCTTCACATTAAGCAATTTCAAACTATTAAGTTTGTTTAAGGAAGCTATGTTTACATGCCCTAACCTATCATGTCAAATATTAATAGACTCATACAAATAAGTAGAACAAGTAAAAGTTATTGCATTTAAATTAAAAGGGACAATTTTTAATACAAAAATACCATCTTTGATAATTGGTTACATTCAATGGTTTAACCTTCGACATATATGGAATAAATCTTTGAATAGTAATAGTAGGCTAGTAGCTATAATAAAAACTGATACTTGATACTGACAAAAATGGCAAGCACTATAATGAATAGTACCCAAACCACTATAGCAACTAAAAATAAGCTACAACACACCACCAAGAAACTAAATAAGCAGCAAGAGCAATGAAAAATTAATAGAAACTCTAATGAGAATAATATACCAAACAATTGGTGTGTGTAAGCTATATCCAAACAAATCAGCCTTAAACCAAGGAAAAAGACTATAAAGATGAATAATTCTAGAGAATAACAACTTAAGCAATAACTGGTGTCCAATAACAAAATCAAAGCTATCAAATATGAAACAAAATACATTGAAATATAAATCAGCAAGAACATATTCAAAATCTTATGTCGGAACCGAACCATAGTATTCAAAAATAAGAAATTTGAATCTTACGAATGTCGAACAATAGTGAAAAAATAAATTCAAAAACCCTAATTTTGATTACAGCAAAATAAAACAAATAAACTCAAGCACAATACTGCAATCGAACATAATTAAGTATTTTATAATAATAGTTGCTTTTGCTTGTTGGAAAAGTATGAATAGCATGAGTAACAAAAATTAATGCTGAAAGCAATATCTAAAAAACCAAAAGTAAAGATCTTATCAATTGGTGTGCTACAAATTGAATTTGTTGCCTTGAAGTAATTATTTGGTCAGACTATGATGCAATCCTCCTACCTAAATCCCTCCCAAAGTTAACATAATGAGCTTCTGAGTCTGTGCACTCAAAACCAAAGCTGTGGAAATCGTAGATCAATGCCCAAATATTTATGAACAAAATGTAGGTAAAAAATTTTATGAAGAAAATGAGGATGAATTAAATAAGAAAATTAAACAAAAGAAAATCACTCCCAACATTATCAGAAGAATGTTTGAGAATGTTCAAAAATGGCACATTAATCAAATCAATAGTTTTACCAAGTAAGAAGGTATAAAACATTTTGAAATTTCACTAAAAATGATGCCCAAGTCGGGCCTAATGTATATATTATTAGAGTTGGCAAAAGTTAATCTAAACCGCCCGACCTTAGTTAACCAACAAAAAATCTAACATGATATAACCCAATAAATTCATCAACCCAACCCAACCCAAATCTGTAACCTAACATCAATCCGACCCGCTATCAATTTGACATGTCATCAACCTGATCCGTCATCAGCCAGACCCTATTTGACAAAACCAAATTCGATATTAATCATTTATAATGATAAAAAAATACATGTCTTATTATTTATTTAAAGTATTTAAAAATATGTTGTTTTATAAAATTTACTTAATTTTTTTTACTTTTATTGTGAACATACTTATTCACCAACGATATTTTAATTTTACTAATTTTTTTGCTTAAAAATACAACATTAAACGTCATAATAATAAACAAATAGCAATTAATAATATATTATTAGTTACATGCTTACATAAATCAACCTTAATATTTGCTTACGAAGTTAAAGAGTTAAATTAACATTGTTGGTCATTGTCCGATTTGAACAAAATTCAAAGTGATTCGATTAAAAATTAGCTCGGCCCGAACCCAGTTCAGTTCATCAAAACCTAAAAATATTTGATTCGTAAAGTTAATCCAAATTTAATTTGTCAAATTGACGCAAATATAAAATTACCTGAATACGAACTTAATCGGCCAAAATCCAACCTAATAAGCTAACCAAAAATAACTGAATCCAACCAGATCTAAATTTAAACAAGCTCAACCTAAATCCAACCATAATAATAAGGTAACATGAAATAACCCAAATCCTAAATAACCCGAACCAACCCACAACCAACCTACAAAAAAATGTCCCTCAATAAAGCATATTCAAGGATGACCAACCTACTCTAATCTGACCTGCCTAACACGATTTCTATCTATATATATTATCCACCCACACTAATATGCCCTATCCAGACCGCAAACAACATAATTTTCTTAACACAAATAATGCTCTAGGTGAGGAAATACAAAACTTGATAGAAAAAACATTTGCCCACATGGTTGGGACTTTGAAAATACACCAACATCACTTTGAGCAACGTATTGCTGTAATGCCACTGCTCCGACAGGGAACAGATATAACACAGGCACTTCAAAATGAAATACCGGGCAGGATTGAGAATAAAGATGCTAGTGGGCCATGGGAAATAACTTCTGCCCAGATAATACTGTCGTCTGGGAGACATTCTGAAGAGACCCGTCCCCCACCAAGATTGTTAAATGGAAGATCCGCCCACTATGAGCAAATTGGCACCAGTGAAGAAGCGACTGATGAATAAAGATAGGCCCAGAACTCCTATTTCCAATATAGCGAACAAAGTTGATGGTGCTTTAGTCTAGTCATAAGGGTCGCGAGCAGTAACCCACATAATAACCTGTCTACATTGCCCAGAGGGTTAGCCCATCCAGCGAGCGGCCTCAATCAACCCAAGGATAGGAATTTTTTTAATACTAATTATATATAAAATTTCAATGACATTATTTTATATGATAGTTTATATTTTATGGAATTAAAAAAATCGTTGAGATTTTTATTTTTGTATAGGCACTAAATTTCACAACTCATCACTAATAAGAGCATTAAGGAAGACATTTTTTTAATTTTCAATTAAGAGTTAAATTTTTTAGGAAAAGTAACAAAATGGTGTCACTAATAAAGATATTATTGACACTATGTTGTGGCAAAAAGTCATTTTTTTTAAAAAAAAATCCACCCAATATTTACATTTTTTAAGAAATTATTTTTATAAAAAAAAATTTACTGATAAGGATATTAGCGATGAAATTATTATCCCCAAAAAAATTAAAATTTGAAATTAGTCAACCAAAATTATGTTTACATTAGTCACTAATGGTCTAATTGGAGACGTCATTCTCATTGTTAAAAGTCAAATTGGTGGCCCCTGCTTTGTTGTCCTAATTTCATTTTCTAGCTACAAAATAATACTGACAATATTTTAGCAACAACTTGATTAATGGGGACAACTAGAGGGTTATTAGCAATGAAAAATATGATCACTAAAGACTGATTTTCCAATACTAAATCTCTATATATATTGGTGTATTTCTCTTTTTTCATTCTTCTCCTTTTATATCACTGGTAGTGCTTCAATAATAAATGTATTAGGGTTCAATGTTACCAAGATAACAAATATATTCACAAATTTCAAGTACATCTCCAATTACCTCACTCACACCAAGATAGCAATCAATGAGGGCTTAGAAAGGGATCACTACCTCAATCCCCTACCATGGTATCTAGTAGCCACATCAAGCATAACTACATCTTATAATAAATAAGTTGAATATACAATACACAATTAATTGTGAAGTAATTGGTATAACACAAAATGAGTATGTTATATGATAAAAATATTACATAGAGTTCAAAAATTAACAAATACAAATCTAAATACCATTTACATACTAATCATAAAAATAATTAAAGTTATTTGTATAAGTATTTTCATCTTCTTAGAAACTATCCATATCTAAATCTAAAAAAACTAACCCTTCATGTTCTATGCTATCATCTCCAATTTAGCCTTTGGCATCCTCCAAACCATTGATGGTCTTCATATGCTCAACATCTTGAACCCAAATATCAATTTAACAAAAGCTTAATGAACCCCATCCAATGCATCCACCATATCAACTCCATTGTCATTTAAATCTCAAGTGTGGTGATGTTTTACTTCCCATACCACCCTCTAGGTAACTCCATTAAGTAAATCATCAATGTGCCACACTTGTTTTGCCTGAGATCCCAATATGTATTAATCATTCTTGTACCATTCTAACCTTTTATTAACACTAGTGATGTTATCTTGTTTGATTTTATTCTTTTTAGAGTTAGTGTCAAACCATTTTCAATTGAACAACGCAATAAAGCAATCATCAGCATAATCCAAATCTATAATCTATTACAACTATCCATAAAAATAAGCACCGTCAACTTTAGGGACATACATACACACCATTATCATGTGCTCTTTTGTTGGAGTCTCTACAATGATTTAAGTATTCAACTCCCTGAATCATACAGGCATGAGAGGTTGAAGCCACATTGAAAATATAACAAGATAAAGAAAATAAGTTTTCGGTGCATTTGGGTGATCTTTTCTATTATAATTGGTACATCTATATACATTGGATGTAAAAAGGTTATCGATTATTAGAATTGTAGAGAAAATATATCTCAATCGACTTCTCTCATGGTAATATATTTTACCTTAGATTCAAACCAATATACAAACTCTTTCTTTTTAATATCAACCAAATGACCACCAAGTTTGTTGATCTCGACCATGTATTCACTACAACATGTAAACATTTTAACATTCCTTATGTATATATATAAATGAAAGGAACATTATTAATTAATAAGTGGTTGTACTTACTCCAAATAAGTTTGTATATTATGAACATTGTTGAGAACGTACCATTTAAGCTCCCTCAACTTCTCAGAAGGTATATTGGTCCTTGTTATCTTACCAATAGCACGAGCTTGTGATTTGAAAATAGATAGCTGACAATTTCTAGCAATGGAATCTTCATTTTTCTTTTTCTTTATTTAACCTTGTCACAACACCTTGTAAGTATGTACAACAAAAAGTCAATTCTTCATAAGCCTCATAACCTTCAGAAATAGAACCTTTTCGGATGCATGTGATTTATGATAAACTCCTTCAATTCCTTCAATTTCCTCTCTATTAGATACAACCATATCCTATACACCAATCCACCAAGTCTTTTTTTCCTCTAATAAGTGCATGATTAAGTGAACCATAACACTACAAAATGCTAAAGGAAATGTATGTTCAAGCTCACAAAGAAGCACAACACCTTGATTTTGTGCTTTCTCTAAGTCAGAAAATCTTAGTGTCTTTAAGAAAATTTGATTAAAGAAGCTACACATTTTAATGATTTTGTTGCTAATATGTTTATTCAATAATGCATGAACACCAACCACTAACAAGCATTGTAATATTGCACAATGATCATGCGATTTCAAGCTTGAAATCTTGTCATCATTTTTTCTCACAATTGTCCTTAGGTTTCCTACAAACCCAAAAGGAAACTTCACATCCTTGAAGAACCTTAAAAACTTTATCCTATCATCGAACGATAATACAAATGCAACTGTGGTCAAAAATTCATATCTTCTAAATGACGCCATACATTGTCAGTGTCTTTTAAAATCTCATCATCACAAACTATCATTTCCAACAAACTTGAACACACATTTTTCTCCACAGGCATCACATCCAAATTATGTTTCAACAATGTTGATGACCACCATGGAAATTAATAAAAAAATTTATTCTTCTTCCAATTAAGCTCATCAACATCTCTCTTCCTCTTTGGATGATTAGGATATTTACCCAGAAAATAGTCAGGAAGATGACACAAGCGTATTAAAATATCATTGGACAATAATTTTTTGGGAGGATCCATTTTCTCCACTTGACCATTGAATATTCAATTTCTCTTTAATGGATGATTGATGGGGAGATATAGATGATGACCAATATAACCAATCTTATTGCTCAGCCAAACGAAAGGAGTGCCCCTATTATGATTTAAACATAATAAAATCCCCTAACAAAACCACAATAACAAATATGATCATGCTAGAAAATCATTAATGGTTTATAGTAATGCATCACACAATCAAAATTCCCATTTTACTAACCACATTTCATGTATCAACCCCTGACATCTACAACTTATTCAATTCATCTACTGATGGTCGAAGAAATACATTTATATCCATCCTAAGAGAACTCAAACTGGGAATCAACAATGTCAACTTCAAGAATTGGACTTTCATTCACTATCGAAGGTAAGTTATAAACGGTCAATATAATTGGTCACATACTATACTTGGAGCTCATGCCAAATGAATTAAAACTATCAAATGTCATCCCTAATTGTACATTACAAGGCTATGCTGCAAAATCTAGATAGTTTGCATCAAAATATTTTTGTGCTTCACCATCAATCGCATGGCATAATGCACCCGGTTCTTTTAAGTTCCCCTCTAACTGCCATCTCATGTCTTCAACTATATGTCTACAAGCATAAAAAATTTTCAATCTTGGGTCAGGAAAGTATTGCATAACCTTATGTAGAATTTTCTTTATGGTTGTAGTTTCATCGACCCAATGAAAAGTACCACACACAAAATAACTATCTCAATTAAAATTTTCTTTCTTATACAAACCATAATCATGCTTGCATACATGAATTTTCTCCATACGCTAAGTAAACTTTTCTCATCTTCTTCTTTTTATCATAATGTGATTTAGGTAACTTAATTCCATTTAGTAGTGTTTCTTTTAGTGATTTCATAATACTATTGAATGACTTGTCAGTCTAATTTATCAACACCTTATGATGCATTAACTTCACCAAAAAAATTTGGCAATGATAACATCTTGCATTATCAATATAATACAATCTCCATGTCTTGGAATAATTCATCATGGTACACCCACACACAGAGCAGATCAACTTCACATTATGATCTACTACTAGAGTGACATTAATATCATCACCATCAATATGCACTTCATCCCCAACTACTAACCAATACATATGTTATCTCATCTATCTTTGCCTTAATAGTATACATCAGCTCTGGCTCAACTTTGTCATGGTACACCCATTTGTCATACTCTTGTATCAATCAAATATTCAATATATGGAGCTCAACATTATCAAACAGCCGCCACACTCTATTATTACACTTCTTGCATGGATAATAAATGTATCTATCATAATTATGAGCACAAGGTCTAGCCATTCTTAGAAATGATTGAAGTCTATTCAAAAAGTCATCTAACCATCAATTCTTTAATAACACTTAACTCTTATCAATTATCATCTATTCTATATAAAAATTGACAATTAATTAACGTTTAACTTCTTATGTATTTCAAAACTCATAAAAGAGAAACTCTCAACTATTGGTATTTAACCTAGAGCCTTTTCTTATATATTCTTAAAACATTCTTATATTATGATTAGCTTTAAATAGTTTGTGAATTTGTATAATGTATAAGTTTTTTATATAAATAAAAATAAATATATAATATCTTTAATACATAGTATGTGCTTACATATTTTTATTATCGATACATATATAAGAGGTAAAATTAACTCACTATGTTTTAAATTTATTTGAAGAGTATTTTATAAATTAAACGGATGATAATATTTTAAATTTATCTTAAAAGTATTTTTTTAAATTATAATATTAGTATCAAATAATTCTTAATTAAGAATTAAGAAATTTACTTGCTCTTTTTTTTAACAAGGACTTGAGTTATATTTAGTATAACTTGTTGATTAGCTAATTTAGTAGTGTTAGAAGACTACGATTAATAGATACTTTTTTGTTGTTAGATTCAAAAAAATTATAAAATAAATTATGCTAATTTATAATATATCCAATTGAACCCTAGATTAGATATATATAAATAATTATAAATATAATATTATTACAATAACATTATACCCACACAACATTTTTTAATATTTTATTTTAACACTTTATTTAATAATAAATTATCACTATTTATTTAAAAAGAACTATATATATATATAATACAATAGATAGTTAAAAAATTATTGTATATATATACATTCTCACAATCATATATATATAAGTTACTCATACAACATAAAAGGAAAAAAATGTTAACTAATATACATGCTCATAATATAAAATTACATACATATAATTAAACCACACACACACACTTGCATGTCCAAAATTCCTATGATTATAACCATACTATACTACACTTAAAATAAAACATTAAATCATATATATATGCATCAAATATCATATACAATATGTTAATATAATAAGATAAAAATATGTTAACCATAACTAAATGATTCTAGTATAAACCAAAAATCTTGGAGCAAAAATTAGAAATGAGGTGGTGTAACGGTGGTGGCAAAAACTGAAGACTGGGGGGACTCCACTGACACCTACAATAAAAATCATAATTAGTCTCAAAATAGCTAAACTAAATGAAAAAAAAGAAACCAATAAAGATAAAAAAACCCCAAAGATAATATATAATAGATGGTGGTAGAAGAGCGGGTAGGGGCAATGGTTCAAATTCCACATTCAAAAACCAATAACAAACACAATTAAATACAACAAAAAATTCATAAATATAAACAATTAATAAAAGAAATGAAAGATTTATACAAAATTAACCTCTAACATCCAACTAGAGTAAAGAGAGAGAGTTGACATAGAGGAGATAACAAGCGGCGAAGAGAAGATGAAATGATGAGTCGAGGAAAAAGATTTCAACATTTAGCATTTTAAAAGAAATGATGAGTAAAGAGAGAGAGTCGGCATAGAGGAGATAACAAGTGGCGAAGAGAAGATGAAATGATGAGTCAAGGAAAAAGATTTCAACATTTAGCATTTTAAAAGACTTATAGTATAACACCCCCAAATTTTACACATTTTTTTTAAAACAAGACTTATAAATTAAAACAGTAAAATTCGGGGATGCTACCACCACACTTAATACCGGATCGGTTTACTCCTACCGTTCCAGTACCAAGTGCTAAGGCTAACAAAACTACACATAACATTATTAATTAATCCAACTTCATGAATATGGAAATCAGAGTGTGCAGGAGTCTTTACATGATTCAAAATGTAGCTATTGTTTTTCAGAGATAAAAATAATAACAATAATAAAATTGTTTCTGTAGGTTCAAACATAATTAAAAGATAACACGAATAATAATCTCAAATGGAAAACAGCCACGCCACTCCAAACCCGATCCAACCCACAATCACTCGGCTCCATCTGATGTCCCATAGACATCAATAGCATCAACGTAAGCATTTCCTACCTGCAACAAGTAAGACAGGTCTTCTACTCGTGGGAATGAGCAGCATTCATAAAACGGGTTATTAGTATGCTACGTACTGAGTAAGGTAACCGTGCACTAAGGTGAGCACACAAAATTCACACAACCAATGCGTGATAATAAAGGAGCATAAAATTCAATCATAATAGCACAAGATAAAATAATTACTCAGGTGAAATACCATGATTCAATACGTATCAGATTATTTACTCCAGCAAACCTTTATCAAATTTATTTTCACACCATGCTCTTTATCAAGTTCATATGAGTACGATAACCCCACTATTTTTGCCGGTGTATCGGTCTCCAAGGCACTTTGGCTCCTAGCCACTATTATAGGTGGTGGATTGGTCACTTAGGGTACATGCCCTACCACTATTATATACCAGTGGATCGGTCTAACCCCTTTTCTTGCACGGTGTTCCACTATAAGTTATTAGTGTCTTCCCATATCTTAACAACTATTAGGTTTATTTTATTGAGTTCGAGATCCCCCACTATTTTAGCTGATGGATCGGTCACTAGGGTAACATACCCTACCACTATTATACGCCGGTGGATCGGTCTCCAGGATACCACAGTACCTGGCCACTATTATGCCGGTGGATCGGTCTGGGCCCGACTCAACATCTTCCACTTTACGTAATTAATGTTTTAAGTATCTTATTCAGAAAAACCCATACCAAGACATGCAAGTCAGACTCCTACCATGCTTACTCTTCAACTCGGGTTAACCACTCCAACCCTAGTTAACCACCACCACCATAGTTAATCATGATATACCCTAACGCCCATGCAAACCCTAGCTCCACGTAAACCCTATGCAAACCCTATCTCCATGCAAACCCTAGCTCCCATTCAAACCCTAGCTCCATGTAAACCCTTCTTCCATGCAAACATTAACTCCCATGCAAAACCCTAATATCACCATGCCAACCCTAATACAACCATGCAACCATTAATACCACCATGAAACCTTAATACTACCATGCAAACCCTAATACCACCATGCAACATTAATACCACCACGCAAACCCTAATACCACCATACAACATTAAATACCACCATGCAAACCCTAATACCACCATGCCACATTAATATCACCATGCAAACCCTAATACTACCATGCAACATTAAATACCACCATGCAAACCCTAATACCACCAGGCAACATTAATACCACCATACAAACCCTAATACCACCATACAAACCCTAATACCCTAATACCACAATAATACCACCATGCAAACCATTAATAACACCATATCCCATGACCTACATGTATATCTTATGGGCCGCATCAATTCATATTAAAAGTACAACTTATACACATTTTATACATGCCAAAAAGAATCATGTGAACACACTTCAACACCACACCATACTACATATACAATAGATATAAGATACACTTAAAACATATTATATTGCATGTCACATGGCAAGTAAGGCATGTAAAACACATTACACATAATGGCCTTAGATACACCCTTACCTAAAACGACACCGGTCTTGAAGCAAGCTCCTACGCCTCCTTAGGGCTTTGACTGGGCTCACCTATTATGAGGAAAAAACTAGAATTAGGTTCCCTCCTAAAAATACTATTATTTAATAACTTATCCTAAGACTTGGTTTTTAATTAAAATAATATTATGCTAAGATTAACTATATAAAATACTACTAAAAATTCTAATAATATTATTAATGTAATTTAAAATGAATGGTGATATAAAGGTTTCTACCCTTCACCAAAATAAATCTACTAAAGATAATAATGATAAAAATAAAATTTTAATAATAATAAAATATTAGTAATAATAATATTATTAATAGAAATAATAATAATAATAATAATAATAATCTAAGCCTAAAATTATAAGGTAGGGTTTTCGACCCCTACCTCCAAATAATGAGAGTACTATTCAATAATAGTAATAATAATATTAATAACATATAATACTTATAATAATATTAAAATAATACAGATAATAATAATAATAATAGTAATAGTAAAAATAGTAATAATAATACTAAAATACATATATACAAATACTAATTAAAATTTTAGGCCTCAGCCCTCCTTGAATAATTAACAATAATAATACCAATAATAATAATAATAATAATAATAATAATAATAATAATAATAATAATAATAATAATAAAACCTATAATAATTCGATTAATTTCTAGAATTCGAAACTAACAACTAAAATAATTTATAATCACTCTCAAACTTGCCAAGAAAATGTAACATGAATATTACACCCAATAATAATAATATTAATAACATATTAATATTAATAATAAAGATAATAACAATAATAATAGTAATAATAATAATAATAATAAAATTGAATTAAAAATATAATAGGGCTTCGGCCCTCGACAGAAATAATAATAAAAACATTAATAATAATAATAATAATGCATATTAATAGTGGAAATATTCATAATAATAATAGTATTTATATTCAAATAAATAAAATAAAATAAATTAAGGCCTATAAAAATAGGAAAAACGGTTGAAAGGGTCTAGGGTTCAACCTTAGGCTGGTGGGGATAGGTGGCACCGGTGGTGGTGCACAGCGGCGGTGGCGGTGGCCGGAAAAAGGGAAGAAAAGGGTAAAAGTTGGATGCTGGGAAAAGGATAGGGAGAATGGAGGTGGGGAATGGGGTGTTTAGAGTTGCCTAGAAGGAGAGTGACAGAATAAGGGTGGTGGCAGCCAAAGGTGGCGGCGCACGGCAGCGGTGGTGGTGGCCAAATGGAGAAGAATGAGAGAAAGAGGGGAGGAGAGGGAGGGAGAGGAAAAGAAGGTAGGGGAAGGTAGAGGAGGGTCTGCAACACAATTTGGAAGGTGAAAGGAGCGGCGAAAGTGGTGGCTAAGAGTGGCACGAAGGGTGGTAGGGGCAGAAAATAGGTTGATTGAGAAGAGAACTTTGCACGGCTAGGGTAGCTCGTGCAAGAAGAATCGAGGAAGAAGGGCGGCTTAGTTAGTTAGAGGGCAGTGCAAGGATGAGTTGGGTAGGTAGAGAGGGCGGCGGAGTTGGCCAGAGTCGGCGGAAACGATGTCTGAAGGGGCGGCGTCGCAATGTCGGAAAAAGTTGAGTAAGCGAACAAAGCTAGATACTAGGCTCAAACTGGGGGTATTTATAGGGTTTAAATGAGAGAGTGAGGTCAGTGGGACGACGAGGAAATAGGGCAAGTGGGGTTAGTGTAACACCCCCAAAATTTATACATTTTTTTTAAAACACAATACTTATAATTAATTAAAACATTAAATTTTTGGGGATGTTACCGCCACACTTAGTACCAGACCGGTTCACTCCTATCGTTTTAGTACCAAGTGCTAAGGCTACGAAAAATACTACTAACAACATCATTAATAACCCACATTTATAAAAACAAAAAATCAGAGTACGTGTAAGTCTTTATATAATTCGAAATACTAGCTATTGTTTCTCAGAAAATAAATAAGCAACATTAATAAAATTGTTTCTGCAACTCAAATAAAATAAGGAAGTAACATGAGTAATAATTTAAAAGGAAAAACGGCCACACCACTCCAGGAATTGATCCAGCCCAAATATCACTTGGCCTCACCTAATGTCCCATAGACATCAATAGCATCATAATAAGCATCTCCTACCTGCAATAGTTCAGACGGGCCTTTTGCTCGTGGGAATGAGTAGCACCCATGAAACGGGTGATCAGTACGCTACGTACTGATTAAGGTAACCGAGCACTAAGGCCAACACATAAGCACATAAAGTCATGTAGAAGAATAAAAGAACATAAAGATCATTATGATAGTATATTATCGAATAATTATTCGGGTACATACATAAAAGTCCAATTATATACCAGATTAATTATTTAATTTATCCTTTATAGAATTAATCTCACACCATGCTCTTCATCAAATCCATGTGAGTATGGTAGCCCCCATTATTATAGTTGGTGGATCGGAGACACATAGGGTATCATACCCTAACCACTATTATAGCCGGTGGATCGGAGACACATAGGACTATGCGTCCTAACCACTATTCCTAACCGGTGGATCGGTTGGCCCCGACTCACATGGTGTTCCACTGTAAGTAATTAATATCTTTTAAGTGCTTTAGAAAACTCTGGTTTATATTTATTAAGCTCGGGAACTCCCACTATTATAATCGGTGGATCGGTTACGCATAGGACATCATGCCCTAACCACTATTATAACCAGTGAATCGGTCACATATAGGGTAAAAACCCTAACTACTATTCTGAACCGGTGGATCGGTTGGTCCCGTCTCAATGATCTTCCACTTTAAATAATTAATATCTTAAGTATTTTATTCATAAGCTTTGACCTAGACATGCATGACTACCTTCTATATTTCTCATCCTCCGACCCTAGTTAACCAACACCACGCGAGTTAACCATGGCACACCCTAACACCCATGCAACCCCAATTCCATGCAAACCCTAGTTCCCATGCAAGCCCTAGCTCCACGTAAAACCTGCTTCCATGCAAACCCTAACTCTAGGCAAACCCTAACTCCATGCAAACCCTGGCTCCCATGCAAACCCTAACTCCCACGCAATCATTAACTCCCATGCAAACCCTAACTCCACGTAAACCATACTTCCATACAAACCCTAACTCCTATGCAAACCCTAATACCATGCCACATTAATACCACCATGCAAAACCCTAACACCATGCAACATTAATACCACCATTCAAAACCCTAACACCATGCAGCATTAATACCACCATGCAAAACCTTAACACCATGCAATCCCATGCAAACCCTAATACTATACAATTTCATGCAAAACCCTAACACCATATTATTACACTCCCCATCATTATTTTACAAACCTAACATGCATGTCTTAAGGCCACATCATACAACAATAATAACACAATTATATACATAATTCTTATGCCACAATTTATTCACACCAACATACTTCAACTCCATAATCTTGTTGTATTTGTAACAATTATACAATATTCACATGAAATACACTATAATGTATATCACATGGCATGCATAGCATAAATCACATATTACACATATGACCTTAGCACCCCTTACCTAAAACGACACCAGTTTTGGAGCACGCTCCTACGCCTCCTTAGGGCTTTGACTAGTTTCACTTATTATGAGGGAAAAGCTAAAATTAGACTCCCTCCTATCCAAAATACTATTAATCACTAACTTATTATAAGACTAGGTTTTTAAATAAATAATAATAATATATTAATAAAATAACATTAACTAATTACTAACTTTGCTAAAGATATAGAAATAATACAAATATTATAAAAGTTGATAATATAAGGTTTAAAACTTTACCCTAATAATAATAATAATGATACTAAAATAATAATAGCAAGGATATTAAAAATAATATCAACAATAATATAAATAAGAATAATAATAATAGTAACAATAATAATAACCAGGACATTATTCAAAACAAAGTGAAATAAGGGCTTTGGCCTCTTTACTAAAATAATAATAATAATAATAATAATAATAATGAAATAATAATAATAATAATAATGAAATAATAATAATAATGATGATGATGATGATGATGATGATGATGATGATGATGATGATGATGACGATGATAAAAGCCATAATAATATTACAAAATAATAATAACCATAATGGTAATAATAGTAAAGATAATGATCAAAGATAAAAAGAAGTAGGGTTTCCACCCTACACTGAATAATAATAACTTAATAAATAATAATAATAATAATAATAATAATAATAATAATAATGATGATGATGATGATGATAACAACAACAACAACATTAATAATAATAATAATAATAATAGCTAATGATAAAAATAATGATAATATTAATAATAATAAGACGTGATATTTATAATACTACTACTATAATTCAAAATAGGCACAATAGGGTTCCATCCCTATATAAAATAATAATACTAACGCTTGAAAATAATAATAATAACAATAACAATAATAACATTATTAACAACACTAATGGTAAAATAGTTGTATTAATAATAATGGAATAAAAATAATAGAAATTCGAAATAGGAAATAATAATAATAATTATACTTATAACATATTAATATCAATAATAGTAATAATAGAGATAATAAGGGTAATGGTGCTAAAATCGAATTAAAAATTACAATGGGGCTTCAACCCTCAACAGAAATAAAAATAACAACATCAATACCAATAGTAATAATAATACATATTAATAATGGAAATAATAATAATAATAATAATAATAATAATAGGATTTATATTATAATAAATGAAATAAAATAATTTAAGGCTTGTAAAAATAGGAAAAAGGGTTGAGAAGGTCTAGGGTTCAACCTTAGGCTGGCGGGGATAGGCGGCACCGTTGGTGGTGCACGGCGGCACCAGCGACGACCAAAAAAAGAGAAGAAAAGGGAAAAAGTTGAAGGCTGGGAACAAAATAAGAAGGAGGGTGGAAGTAAGGGTGATTATGATTGCCCAAAAGGAGAGGAACAAAATGATGGCGGCGGCGCACGGCGGCGATGGTGGTGGCCGAATAGATAAGAAGAAGAGAAAGAGAGGAAGAGAGGGAGAAAGAGGAAAAGAAAGGTAGGGGAGATAGAGGAGGGTCTACAACACAATTTTGGAGGCAAAATGAGCGGCGACAGCGGCGGAAGAGGTGGCTAAGGGTGGTTCGAAGGGCAACGGTGGCAGGAAATGGTTTGGTTAAGGAGGGAAATTCGCAAGATCAGGGTGGCTTGTGAAGGAATAATCGAAGGGTACTAGTGGTCTAGTTAGTTAGAGGGTGGTGCAGGGAAGGCGTAGATGGCCAGAACGGGCGGCGGTATTGGCTGGAGGTGGCGAAAGTGGCATCTAAAGGGGCAGTGGCACGAAGGAAGGTATTTTCCGAACATTAACCAAAAAACTCGACTCAACGCTACTATGGGGTGTATTTATATGCTTGAAAGGAAGTTAGGGTCAAAGGGAAAGTGGGGGAGTGGTAGGCAGGAGTGGTAACCGACCGATGAGGATAGCCGACGCACTTTCCCGATCGTGTCTACAAGTGGCCAAGGGAGAGGGAATCGTGTGGGGAAATGGGAGACGTGGTTTAGGTCAATGGGTGGCAGAAAAAAAAGGGGAAGAGGAGGGAACAAAACGAACGGTCAATGGGGCACGATCGACGACAAAACAAATAGGGAGAAGGGCGGAAGAAATGGTCGACGTCGATGGTAGGTGCGAAGGGCTGGGGAAGAAGAAGAAGGGGGTGCGGGAACTGGTCGGCCTAGGAAAGAAAAGAAATAAAAATAAGAAATCAGGCCGGTCGGTGCGGTGAGGGGAGGATTTAAATGAAACGCAGAGTTTCGGTGGGAAAAAGACTTAAAACGAGGCGCGGCGAGGGAGAAGGAAGAAGAAAGAAAAGGTTGTGCTGATCGGGCAGTTCAGGAGGAAAAGAAAGAAAAAAAGACGAACCGACAGGCGGAAAATAAACAAAACGCAGCATTTGGCTGCGTCGACGGAGGAAGAAAAAAAAAGAAAGATGGGTTGTGAGAAGGAACGGCCTGCGCTGAAGGAAGGAAAGGGGAGAGGGCTTGGGCCACTGGGCTGGCCCAGGTCGGGGAGGAGAGGAAAAGGAAAAGAAGATGAAAGAAAGAGAAAAGGAGAAAAAGAAAAGAAGAAAGAAGAAAGAAAAAGGAAAAAGGGAAAAAGGAAAAGAGAAAAAAATAATTAGGTTGGGTAAAATATTTGGAATATTTAAAAATAAGAATATTTAAATAAAATACTATTTAAATCCCTTTTTAGGCTAATTTAAGGATTTTTAAAAGATTTTCCATAAATTCTATTTTAATTAGCAAAACACTCTAATTTCTCAAATTAAATTATTTATAAAATTCATATTAATTTAAAACTATTTTCTCCTTC
Organism: Tamarix austromongolica; assembly: GCA_039764185.1. Lineage (NCBI taxonomy): Eukaryota > Viridiplantae > Streptophyta > Magnoliopsida > Caryophyllales > Tamaricaceae > Tamarix > Tamarix austromongolica. The sequence goes on along the minus strand of CM077818.1, from coordinate 83,232,775 downwards.
TTATTTTAAATAAAATAATTTATTTAATTAATATCTATAATAAAATCTTTAATTAGCTAAAATACCTAAATTTCTCCTAATTAAAATATTCACAAATTTCTTCTTGATTTGCCCTAATAAATTTCCTTTTATTTTAGTAAAAATAATTTATTTAAAAAAATTTCCTAATAAAATCTTATTTAACTATAATTTTTAAAATTAAAATTTTTGGGACATTTCAGTTAGTGTTTGCTTGTGGGAAATAGTGCAAGGAGAGGGGAATGTGCAGGTAGGTGTGGTCGATGAGTCGACGTGGAAGAGAGGGGAGGTGGGCAGTGATCATGCGTAGTCGCCGGCGAAATTTTCAGCCGATCGGGAAAGAAGTTGCAAGTGCAAATGGCGTGAAGAAGAGGAAGAAGAAAGAAGGAAGAAGGGGGAGGCTGCGTGGACAAGGCGGTTCGGGGAAGAAAGAAAAAAAAAGGGAAGGCGGGCGAATCGGGCGGCAAGAGTAAAAATAACTAAACAAAACGCAGCGTTTCAGGGGAAAAAGAACCAAAATGCGGCGTCGAGAAGGGCGAAAGAAGGAGACAGTTGCACGGGTTGGGCCGCCCCGAAGGAAAGGAAGGAGGGAGGGGCTAGGCAGCAGGAGAGGGCAGGCCCAAAGGGAAAAAGAAGAGAAATAAAAAAAGAAAAGAAAAAAGGAAGAAAAGAAAGAAAAAGGAAACGGGAAAGAGAAAAATATGAGGGTTGGATTAATTAAATTAAATAAAATATTTAGGATATTTAAAAAAAATAATAACATTTAAATAAAATAATATTTAAATCCCTTTTTAGGCTAATTTAGGATTTTTTAAAAGATTTTCCATAAATTTCATTTTAATTAGCAAAACACCCTAATTTTCTTCAATTAAATTATTTATAAAATTCATATTAATTTGAAACTATTTTTTATTTATTATTTAAAAAAAATAATTTATTTAATTAATTTCCAAAATAAAATCCTTAATTAGCTAAAATACTCAAATTTCTCCTAATTAAAATATTTATAAGATTTCTTCTTGATTTGCTCTAATTAATTTCCTTTTATTTTAATAAAAATAATTTATTTAAATAATTTTCTAATAAAATCTTATTTAACTATAATTTTTAAAATTTAAATTTTTGGGGCAATTCATATAGAGGTGATGGGTTACAACAACGACAACCAAAAGTCATGCATGGCATGTGATGTATGTCGGTTATAGAAAGGTTTATAGTGACTACTCTATCGTGGCTATAAGTGATATTGATCGAACATTTATTTTTTTTAGGAAAAAATGAACTATCCAATCTTTCTCCAATGAAGCCGCAACAATAGAGCTATATAACGATGATTGCTAACTACTAAAAAAATATGAAAATATATTAAAAAATAATCTATTATGGGTGAAATTTTCCTACTATATTTATAACTACGACATCTCGTTGTGAGAAAGTTATAGTGACAACAACAAATTCCCCTTAATTTAGTGGTGGTGCTAGTACACTTGTACCTATGATGTTTCATCACTGTTAATTTTTTTTATAGCGATGAATTGGTATTATCACTATAACCATTATCACTATAGGTGTTTTTTCTTATAGTGCACTTATGTGAAAGTTTAGAGTAATCTATAAACACCTATTATGTGATATATAATATCAGTTTGGTACCATCTACAAACACCCATTTGGATTGTATGTTATGTAATGTTATGTTATATTGTGTCATGTTTAAGTTTGGTGTTATCTATAAACACCCAGTTAGAATGTTTTGGTGTTATACATAAATGCTCCGTTAGAATAATTTGGTGTCATCCATAAAGGCTCGGCTAGCTGGCTTGATTTTATCTATAAATGCCCACTTTGGATGGTTTAAAATTACCTATAAATACCTAACTAGAATAGTTTGGTGTTATCTATACATGTTTAGTTAGATCTTCCATGACTTTTCCCCATTTAAGGAGGGGGGGGGAATTATCTGGTCACATAATGATTTGATAATAATGTGGATATTCATTCTTAGGATGCATGAGTTTACCCTACATTGCAATCATACCATGATTTATGAGTTAAATGTGATTTTATATAGTGCCATTCCTAAATCCGTACCTATATTATGTTTCATGTTATCCATACTTTTGTGTTATAGTTTAATCTTACTAATACATTAGTACTAGCATGTCCATTTCTGGGTCACTACCTAGTTCTAATGGATAGATAGTGAAATTTTTATATAGAGTTTTATGTCCCTAGTTGATAGAGATTAAGATAGCTAACTCTCTAGCAGTGACCAGTTAGATTGGCTTATTAGAGAGTGATATTAACACAGATGTAAGCCAATGAGCACCTAGCTTTGTTATACCCTTAGTGGGAACATTTTTATGCTTGTTGGTTGTTTAAACTCTTTTCTTTATATTTCCACATAAATAATGTTGTTATATGACATAATCCTCTAACAACTTTGTAATAGTTTAACCCTCCTTGAGAGATGTATGCTTATGTTTTATTTTTTTGAATTTTTTTCTCTTTACACTAATATTATAACATCCCTATTTGTCAATATCAAAAAATTTCATTAAAATAATTACAAAAGTAGAAAATACCCAGGAAAAATAGGGTTTTACCATTGTACCTAGCATAGGATAGATGTCCACTGCCTACCCCATATCAGATACAAGGTTAAACCAATCAAATACTTAAAATAACAAAGTGCGCAAAATAACAATTTAATTAAAGAACTTCAAAAGGATTTACATTAGAGGACCCTAATAGGTTCCCATCAAATCATTATAAAATACATACGAATTAAATAAATTAGGACATGAAACCCAGTTTAAAACCTTGGTATGCCATGAACCCCACCAAAACATTCTAGATATATTTGCTTTCAAGCCTGACCCAACTAAGGTAAGCCCTTTACTATCCATTCTCAAAGACTTGCACATGGTCCTCTACTCGTGGGAATGAGCAAGTGACTGAGAAAACAGGTACATTAGTATGCTATGTAGTGAGTAAACCAAGTTGCTCCCTCAATGTACATAAGTATGCCAACTTACCATACATGAGTATAAATTACAGCATGCATCATGATAAGACTATATATAAGGTAAAATTGCATAAAGTCAAGCTATGATATACAATTCTAGCATAGCAGAATACATCATGCTTAGATTCACAACATTCTCACATAAACACTTACATAAGTACCAATAAAGAGCATCCAAGAAACCTTTAGTGTTTATTTCTAATTATCCAATTATTTAGGTTATACCATTTACTTATCCATATATGAAATAGGTCAATCATATAATCAATATTCCATCCTACAACCACTTAGTCATTTTAACCATTAGCCAAGTGTATAAGTCAGCTTTATTCATTTTTCTCAATCATATCATTACATCCATTTCTTAACCAAACAGTAACCATTCACTAGGTTAGTGTTCATAATTCCAACCAATATTTACCATCCATATTTTATTACCATTGAGTGATGGACTATACACCACCTAATGGTATGAAAGCCTATCCAAATCAGAGACACAAAATCTAGGTTGAAGACAATCACCACATGGACATAAATTCAGGCCGAAGCTAATCACCAAAATGGATATAAAGTCAAGGATGAAGAAAACCAATATAGACATAAGTCCAGGTTGAAGCCAACCACCTAGGTACCCAGACCCTTTAGTATCGATACCCTCTAGTGCACCATCAATGTCTAGAGTAGGTAAGTCACCGGAACATATCAAGATCCCATCTGAAGGCACCAAAAATGTCCAAAGGTAGACTAACCCTAAGTATCTAATCGAGGATCAGGTAACCCTGACCTATACTTAACTCAAATTCTTTTGCTTTGTGTGATTATTATTATATTCAAAAGGATGGGTGATCATACAAGGCCCATACAAAAGCAAGCTAGTCAACTTCCTATATTAATCTATATTAACCCTTTTCTTTCCATTTTCCCAACCATTTAGGTTTTCCATTTGTCCTTAGCCAATGCTATTAATAACCCCCATATTATTTAATTTAAGTCTATACTAATTCATATTATTCTTTTCTCAATATTATCACTTGTCATAAGTGAAATAATCAAATAGCCTTTACTACCATAAGTTATGATCCATTACAATCCTTTCATTAGGACAAAAATCTATAATAAAATATGTATTTTATCCCTATAATAATCATGGTATAGTCCCAAACATAACCTCAAAGCATAACCAAACCAAAGAGAAATAAATCATACAAACCAATCAAACGGCTTGGGTCAACCAATTGATCGGTTACCTAACTAGACCATTCTTTCCTCAAACCGGTCAATCAGTTTGGGCAAACCAGCTGACTATTCATAGACCAGTTAATTAGTTTTGCCAAACTAGTTTATGGGTTTAAATAAAAAATAAAACTAAGGTCTTTGTAGGCTTACCGATTAATGGTTTGAGTCAACCAATCAACTGTTCTAGAAACCTATCGATAGGTTTAACCTAACTAGTCAATTGACTCACTCTAACACAACACCAAATCACAGATTTCATGCATATTTTTACATAAAATCATTCTTAACCATATTAAAGCATGCATCAGTATAATCTAACATATTTCCAACTAGATTAACATGCATTTCTCAATATGGAATCATTATAGACTATTTTTGTTTTTACACAATTTCTACTTTTTCTTCAAATATTGTTATCCAACCACCAAAATAATTATTCAAACTATATTCTTTCATGTCATCATGTAGAAATCCACTAAAGGTGTAACACCCCAAAATTCACCACTTTTTTTAAAAGCAGAAGAAATTACAATAGAAATATTTAAATTAAAAACTGTGAATTCTGGGGATGTTACCGCTACACTTAGTACCAGACCGGTTCTCTCCAACCATTCCAATACCAAGTGCTAAGGCTAAAGAAAAGATTGACATTAAATTCAAACCAAGAGTTCATAAAAGAACTAGAAAGAATCATACATCAAAAATCATAGTACGCGTAAAGAATTATACTTCATATCCAAAAGAAAATGAGCTTACAACAGATAAAAGGTTCATTTAAAATACCTAATACAGGTAATGAATCAAAAAGGGTACATCCGATATAAAAGAAATAACAAAAGGAAATAGAATCACATAAAGACTGAATACAGCCATGACTCTCTCAGACTTGGAGCAAAAACATGCTCAACACTCAGCCCTGACTGATGTCTCGCCCAACTGCACAAAGTCAGAAGGGCCTACTACTCGTGGGAATGAGCAGCACCCATAAAAGGGGTGATCAATACGTTATGTACTGAGTAAGGTAACCGAGCACTAAGGCCAACACATAAAATCACATAAACCATGCATAAGAATAAAAGAATATAAAGATCATCATGATAACATAATATCAAACAATCATTCGGGTAGATACATAAAGACTCATAGTCCAGATTAATTATTTAATTAATCTCTAATCAGAATTCATTTCACACCATGCTTTTTATCAAATCCATACGAGTACGGGAACTCCACTATTATAATCGGTGGACCGGAAACACATAGGGCATAAAGCTCCTGACCACTATTATTCGTCGGTGGACCGATCTGGCCCCTTCTCACACGGTGTTCCACTGTAAGTACTTAGTGTCTTTCCCATGTCTTGGCACAAATATGTTCGGTTTTGTTGATCACGAAATCCCCCACTATTATAGCCGATGAACCGGAAACGCACAGGTACAAAGCCTGACCACTATTATTATCAGTGGATAGGTTACACATAGGACATCATACCCTAACCACTATTATTCATCGACGGATCAGTTACTTGTGGGACCATAGTCCACACCACTATTCCTAACCGGTAGATCGGTTGGTTCCTACTCACATGGTGTTCCACTATAAGTAATTAGTATCTTTTAAGTGTCTTAGCAAACTTTGGTTGTATTTATTGAGCTCAAGGTCACCCCACTATTATTGCCAGTGGGCCGATCACTTGCAGGACAATAGTCCACACCACTATTTTTCGTAGGTGTATTGGTCACTTATAAGGTAAAAACCCTAACCACTATTCCTAACCAGTGGATCAGTTGAACCCGACTCAACAATCTTCCACTTTAAATGATTAGTGTCTTAAGTATCTTATTCAAAAGCTTTCACCCTAGATATGCATGAATCACTCCTTTCACACTTCACACATCACAAATCATAAATTCCACCCTGATAATTACAATTTAAACATCAAATACAAATCTAAGAAGCCACAACAAACCCTAATTGTCCACACAAACCCTAGCTCGGTCTCCTACGTACCCTTATATTACTCCACGTACTATTTTTCATCCAAAGTGTTCAAACACCCAAACAACTCGTACATTACCTTCCTTACATCCCAAATCAACTTTTCATACATAAATTTCACTCCTATGAAAACTTTACACATCCCATGCAACCTTTCGAACTTTTCATGCAAACCCTAAAACTCCCACGTAAAAACCTTAGAATCAACCATGCAAAACCCTAAGTTCATCCATACGAAACCCTAAATTCTTTCATGCAAACCCCAAGATTCCTTTATACAAAACCCTAAATTCAATCCACACAAAACCAAAGATTTATCCATACTAAAACCTAGATTCAAACCATATAAAACCAAAGATTCATCCATACCAAACCCTAAATTCAATCCATATAAAATCAAAGATTCATCCATACCAAACCCTAAATTCAACCCATACAAAACCATAAATTAGATTCTCCCATACAACCTCATAAAATATGCCATGCAAAACCCTAAGTCCATCCATATGAAACCAAAGATTCTCCCATGTACGACCATAGATCTTTCCATGCACAACCATGGATTAGAATCTCCCATGTTATACCATAAATTAGATTCTCCCATAAAAAACCATAAATTAGATTCTCCTATACAAACCAATAAATTAGATTCTTCCATACAAAACCATAAATTTCCTATTTTACTCTTCCACTCATGGATCATTAAAAATACTTATGTCAACTCACATCCCTTGGTCAAATTCTTTCTCTATCATCATTTCTCATCCTTTCCCCCACACAAACCATATTAACATCCTCACATGGTCACAACACATATCATCACATATACACAATACACATGTCATATAACAACACAAGAACATGCTTGAACTCCACGTCATACCATATACGAAATAATTACAATAATAAACATAGGATGCATAACATACAAGGCATTTAATGCATATCAACACACAAATGGGCCTTAGTAACACCCTTACCTAAAACGACACCGGTCTTGGAGCACGCTCCTACACCTCCTTAGGGTTTTAACTGGTCTCATCTATATGAGGGAAAAATTAGAAATTAGACTCCCTCTTACTAAAAATACTATTAATTACTAATTTATTCTAATACTAGGATTTTGATAAAATGCTAAAATAATAATAGCAAAAATACTAAAAATAATATCAATGATAATATTAATAAGAATAATAATAATAGTAACAATAATAATAAAAAGGGCCTTATTCAAAAACAAAGTGAAATGAGGGCTTCAACCCTTTTACCAAAATAATACCAATAATAATATTAGTGACTTTAATAATAAAATTTAATAATAATAATAATAATAATGATAAAAACAATAATAATATTACAAAAATAATAATGACCACAATGGTAATAATAGTAAGGATAATATTCGAAGATAAAATGAAGTAGGGTTTCTACCCTACATTGAATAATAATAAACTTATTAAATAATAATAATAACACTAATAATAATAAATGCTAATGATAAAAATAATGATGATGATGATGATGATGATAATAATAATAATAATAATAATAATAATAATAATAATAATAATAATAATAATAATAATAATAATAATAATAATCGTATAACAATAATAATAATAATAGCAACACTATTACTAAAATATTTATAATAATAATGATGAAATAATAATAATAATAATAATAATAATAATTTCAAAATAGTAATAATAATAATATTATTATTATTAATAAAGATAATAGCAACAATAAGAATAAAAATAATAAAATTGAAATAAAAGATATAATAGGGCTTCGACCCTTAATAGAAATAATAATAATACATATTAATAATAGAAAAAATAATAATAACAATAATAGTATTTATATTCAAATAAATGAAATAAAATAAATTAAGGCTTGTAAAAATAGGATAAAGGGTTGAGAGGGTCTAGAGTTCAACCTTAGACTGGTGGTGACAAGCGCCATCGACGGTGGTGCACGGCAGTGGCGACAGTGGCCGAAAAAAGAGAAGAAAAGGGAAAAAGTTGAATGTTAGGAAAAATATAGGGAGAATGAAGGTGGGGGTTGGGTGTTTAAGACTGCCTAGATGGAGAGGAGTTGAATGAGGGTGGCGGCACACGGTAGCGGCGGCGGTGGCCGAATGGGGAAGAAGAAGAGAAAGGGAGGAGGAGAGGGAGGAAGAGGAAAAGAAAGGTAGGGGGAGATAGAGGAAAGTCTGCAGAACAGGATGGGAGGTAAAAGAAGTGGCGACAGTGGCGTAAGTGGTGGCTAAGGGTGGTTCGAAGGGCGGTGGAGGTTGAAGAGAGGGTTGATCGGGAGGGCTACTTTGCACAGCTGGGGCAACTTGTGCAGGAAGAATCGAGGGATATGGAAGGCGTAGTTAGTTGAAGGGCGGTGCAGGGAGTACTAGGGTGTCCAGAACGGGCGGCAGTGTTGGCCGAAGGCAGTGGAAACGGCGTCTAAAGTGTCGGTGGCACATGCGAGGATTTTTCTGGGTAGAATTCAAAGGCTTGACACAGGGATATTATGGGAGTATTTATAGACTTTAGAAGAGAGGATAGGGTTTTGTGGATCGGCTAGGGGGTAAGCAAGTAGAGTTAGGGTTCACCGGTGGCAAAAAAGCCAACGAAATTCAAATCGGGGTAGGGGGTTGTGTAGGCCAGGGAGGAAGGAAAAATCACGTAAGAATAGGGGAGATGGGGTAGGTCAAGTTATTCTGCGAATAAGGGGCAGAGAAAGGGGAGCAACGACCAATCAAAGGGTGTGACAGGCGGCTAAAAACTAGAAACGGGCGACATTGTTATAGGTCAGCGGCGTCGAGGAAGGAGGAAGGAAGAAGAAGAAAGAAAAAGGCGGTTGGACCAGGCGGCCAGGAAAGAAAAAGAAAGAAAAGAAGAGGGAGATGGGCAAACCGAGCGATAATTAAAACACAGTGTCGAAACGTTGCGTTTTGGTGGCAAAAATGGAAAAGAACAGTGTAGAGAAGGGAGGAAGAAGTGGGAAGGCCATGCGGGCTAGGCTATGCAAAGGAAAGGAAGGAGAGGAAAGGGGGCTTGGGCCGTGGGTTGGCCCATGTCGGGGAGGAGAAAAAGAAAAAGAAAAGAAAAAGAAAGAAAGAAAGAAAAGGAAAAAAGGAAAAATAATGGTTAGGTTAATGAAATTAATTAGGATATTTAAAAATAATAATATTTAAATCCCTTTTTAGGCTAATTTAGGATTTTTAAAAGATTTTTCATAAATTTCATTTTAATTAGCAAATCACTCTAATTTTCTCCAATTAAATTATTTATAAAATTCATATTAATTTGGAACTATTTTATCCTCCTTATTTTAAATAAAATAATTTATTTAATTAATTTCCAAAATAAAATCCTTAAGTACCCAAATTTCTCCTAATTAAAATACTTATAGATTTCTTCTTGATTTTCCCTAATTAATTTCCTTTTTATTTTCATAAAAATAATTTATTAAATTAAATTTCCTAATAAAACCTTATTTAACTATAATTTTTAAAATTAGAATTTTCGGGGCATTTCAAATGGTAACACCTAACATGCATCAATTTAGTAGTTAATATTTTGGAATTGGATGGAGTTTAATTTTTAACCTATATTGAGTTCCAAAACAAGTTATCGAACGAGGTGAACTAAAATATAAACTTAGGTTAATCATCATACAAAATAGGTTATTAGTGTCATACAAAATTACATGGAATAATCTCGTTTACCCTTTTTATATTTATTTTTATGTTCTCACACAGTTACAAAACTTACAATAGTTACAGAGAAGGAGTCTCTTCTTCTTCTTCTTCTTCTTCTTCTTTTATGTTCATTACTTTTTCTTATTTAAAATTTTACACAAGAAAATCTCTTTTATATATATATATATATATTTTTTCTCTAGGTCTTGCAAAAAATAATTTGTTTACCTTTTTTTTCCTTTCTAATTTTTGTTTCCTAATTTTTCGTAATATTTTTTTTCTCTCCTTCTTATTTTATTTATGAAAAAATCACATTGTTAGACGTTGGAATTAGTTACTAAATTATACCTTTGGAGAAAAAATATTGACTTGAATATCTTGAAATGTGGTAGATAAAGGTTGTTTATTTTTTTAAGAAAAAATGTTCCAAACAACCTTAAGTTTAAACTTAATATGTAACTTTGATTTTTTATTTATTTTATAAAGCATAACACAACCTTAAATTTACACATTTACACACCATATGACTCTGTCTACATAAGGGACCGGCATCAAATAACTTTGAGTTTTTTAACAAAGGGTTATCTAGTGTTTAACAAAATAAATTCAGGTTTGTATCGTGCTTTTCAAAAAAAAAAAAAAAAGAAGAAAGAAAGAAACTTAGAGTAATATAGTGTAGTAGATTTAGAGTTATTAAATGCACATAAATAGAAGGGTTGACGCATAATGAAAGTTGCTGGGATTGAATATATATATTTGCTATAATTTGTAATGTGCCCATACATACGTAACCCAAGTTTTGAGTGCTTTATTATATATCTATAACCTAATTTAGTTATATTGAAAATTCAAGACTGTTAAGTTAGATTATGAAGTTTGTCTTTTCGCATAGGGCCTCCGGTTTTCGAATGCAATATATAGCTTGATATATCTTATAAGTCGTTGGCTGCACCTAAACCTAACATAAAAATTTATAACTTTTGTTAAAATACGAGGGTGTAAGCAAATTTACCATGTAAACACATGTTTATTTTATATATAGTAAAAATTATAGGAAGTTATATCTTAGATTTATATAAACTAATTGTTTTTCATCAAAGTTTATATATATTTTTTGTACAAATTAGGTCCATCTTTTTTATAATAAAAAATAAACATAATCCACCCTTTTATAAATAGTAAACTTACGTTTTGTTTGAATCAAATTATCAAATACAAAATTATAGTGCAACTCAAAGTTCTATTTTCAAATAGTTATAGAAGACCTCAAAAAAACTACCAAAATAAAATAAATTTTACATACTTTTGTATTTAACAATTTTATTTTTTTTAATCTACATGATAGTATTTTATGTTTCTATAATATTTCTTTCTTCGTATTGTAGTATATATAGCATCTTATAGTATCATCTTAAGATATTATATAAGAGTATATTTGTCTTATATATATTAGTATTATTAGATGTCTATAATAGTGTCTTCATTTGAATGAATTGCATCATCATTTATATATATATAGCATCTTCATCTTCTAATAGTATCTTCATCTACACATGCTCAAAAAGTATAAGAAAAATAGTATTCTCTTGTAGTTAGAGCAAATGTTAGGTTTGATTTTTTACCACATCCAAAACTGATATAATATATAATTTTTTAATATATTGTACTATATTTTATAAATATGATGCTATATTATTATGCATAAAAGTGTATTGTGGTGTATAAATATATATTATAGTATATTATACTATATTTTTGATTTCATATATTGTACTTTGTAGTATATTTTGTTGTATTATAATATTTTCTTCACATGCGCGCGCGTGCGCACACACACATATATATAATACTTATTATATGTAACAATAAAACCTAGAAACATAAACAATTTCCGCCCAAAATTTACCCCATAGAATCATAATCATGCTTTTCATTAATTAAGGAACCATCTACAACCTATAAGTAATGTGATTTAAAGAGTTATCATCAAAATATTTAATATAGGTAAATTTTAATGGAGGTTATCCCATAGGATTAAGAAAATTTCTTTCCTACTAATGTAGTAATAATAGATAAAAATAAGCCAATTAATTTTTCCATCTATAAGAAAATTTGAACCGATAATAGCTATATAACAATACTATTAATCACAGTAACCTTATATAAGCAATAATCAAGTTATGATACATGATATTATATTATTTTAAATATATATTTTTATAATTAGATAGTTAAATTCAATAAATTTGTTATTCGATTATGCATATAAATATTATATTTAGTCATGACTCTTTCAAATATCCATTTGTCTTTTACTTTTTATTATTACCTCCTATTTATTAAATAATTAATATTGTGTTTAAAATCAGACCAATATAATTTATGTTATTACTTCCAAACTTAAATAAAATCTCATGTATTAAGGGTGAAGTATTAGTTATTTATATGATTATAAATAAGTCAAGTTGTTTGGAAGCTTGTTCAGGCATGGTATGTTGAAAGTTCGTTTAATTACATGAATTAAGACTAATATTTTATTTTAAGTTCTTTTATTAAAAAATTCAAGTCTGAATAAATAAAAAATTAGTTCATTTATAATATTAAGTTTGTGAGTTCAACTTATTAAAAATTTAGCTTGATTAGTTTATATAATTAAATGATTCGCACCGAAACCTTAATTTTATGTTCATTTATTAAACAAACATAACTCAAACATAAATATAATTGATTTAACTCGACTTATTTGTAGTCTTAGTTATAAATATAAGTGTAATAAAATATTTTACTTATGTTTAGTATTTGATTTTTTCGGATATTCATTCCAAACTAAGAGATTATCGGGTCGGCTACGTTTGTAACGTTTCTAGCGTGGCAGAGAGGCCCAAGCCCAGCGTCAAAAGAACGCAGCTCCAATTGAGATAAATATTCAGACATGGACACGACAGCGTTTTGAACACTGGAATAGCAAAAGTACCCTTGATTGGTTTCCGCATTTCCAACTTGGGACCCCCGCGCTCAAAATTACCAGTCACTGGCACTAGCGTTCCTCAGAACGGCCGGCAAACTCAATCCGGCATGGATTTCAGTGTTTTGTGGATTTTGTTTATTGTCGTGTCCGGTTCATCGATCATCGCTTCCGGTGATGAACTCGCTTTAGGTATTCTATCCAATTTTCTCTTTCTTGTACAATCATTTTTTAGGTTTTTTTTTTCCATGAATTTCTCAACGTTACAATTGCACAATTGGTCAATTAGGATTCGATTTCATCTGGCTTCACGTAGAAGGAAAGAATATTTTCAATTGAATTATCAGTTCAGCATTTTATGTCGCTGTATCTAGTTTACTGGGATTTTAAAATTTCCCTATGTCCTTGATGAAGTTCTAAAATGGTTTGCACACGTTAGACTGATGCGTGTGATCATTATGATCTGTTTACAAATTTTGAGATTGATTCTTAAGAACGTTGCAAGTACATTCTTTGAGACCGTACGAAAGTCTTCATCAAACATGTTATGATATTTATTGCAATCTTGGTTTCCAAGCTAAAAGCTATTCACCTGATCACATGGCATGCTCAAGATTACCTCTACGTTTGTTAATTTACTGTATTTATTTTATACACAGGATTTGGGATTAATATGAATCACAAATATCGCAGTAGTACTATAACGCAGGGAAAAAAATAGATTGCAAAGTTGGTAGTTGTTCGAACTCTGACTTTTTGATCTGTTAATTCTGTTCCGTAGTTATTGGTCGGCCGACAACATTGCAGATAGTACCTGGTTTTTTGGTGAAAGATTCACCTGGTTGGAAGTCAGGGTCTCTACTGGTTGCTGAGAGAGTGCACATCCGTGGGTTGTCGAGGGTTAAGAATCTGGAAAGATTTTCTCATTCAGTCCGGGTGAAAGTTGCGCTTTTGAATTCAAGTTCACGTCTTCACCTGCCAAATATTGAGGTTTGCTTCCACAGGTATGAAACTAATTTATGAATCAGTGTTCATTATCAGTGCTTTAAAATCAAATGAATAATTCTGATGCTGTTAACAGTGCTACCATATTGCATGATGATAGTTTTCAATGTATTGATGTTTTAGTTTATATCATGATTCACATTGCTTACAGGAACTCTTCCCTTGGGATTGCAATGTGCCCTCAAAGTGAATGGGAAAAACTTTCCAAGGGATCGTGGAGTCGAACTATGTCACCCTTTGATCACAAAATCTTGGATATCAGAATGGCTACTTCGTCATCAGAGGCAGTTGAGGTGTCAATTGAAGAAGGTACGGCTTCTTGTATCCTTGATATGAATTCTTATATTTTCAGCTCTTTAGTTTGATATTAATTCCAGTTTCTTTCGCTTGAATTATTATTCATCATTGGAAGTACGGTTTGTGTTTTGATTGAATAACTGGTCATTGACTTCCTTTGTTGGTAATGACCTTGCTAGTTTTATCTTCTTGCACTCTATCTGTACTTTTTAGATATATACGTGTGATTTTGCTTTTTTCCAGTACTCTGTCACTCATAATTTGCCTGAACAATGTTTGACAATCCTTGGAAGTACGGTTTGTGTTTTGATTGAATAACTGGTCATTGACTTCCTTTGTTGGTAATGACCTTGCTAGTTTTATCTTCTTGCACTCTATCTGTACTTTTTAGATATATACGTGTGATTTTGCTTTTTCCAGTACTCTGTCACTCATAATTTGCCTGAACAATGTTTGACAATCCTTGTTGTTAGATTTGACTGCTCTTTGGTCAGAATTCCATCATGGACATTCCTTTGTTTTTTGGAAGTAGCAAGATATGTTTTGTACTTGAAAGTAAAGTCGTGGACTTTTTGATATGTGATTGGAATCCTTGCCCTCGTTGTCTTCTATCTTTACATATGACGAATTTGCTTGTTAAGAACTTCTACGAAACGAAATGCCACTACTTGAAAATCGTAGGATGGACTCAGCTGTTACTTGGATAAGAGAAACTTGCATTTTGTACATAATTAGTTAAGTTTAATTTGTGATGAGCTGGTAAAAAGCGTCCTATATCACTATTGACATTAACATGTACTTGTGACAAATTAAGTTTTGACTGACATAATATGTTATGCAGAGTTTTTCATGTACCGTATAGTGTTTCTGGTCCTTGGCACAGTGCTTTGGACGTTGGCACCAACTTTGAGCAATTCTTTGGTTTTCTACTACAGCAGTGCAATGGCTGTTGGGATATTTCTGGTGATATTGATCGTCCTTTTTCAGGTAGTATGTTCTCTTGGTCTTCAATCACCATTCCTGCATGTTTTGTGCCTTTGGAATCTGTTATTTATTAAAGCTTGATGTTGAGCTTGGAACCGAGCCAATATTTTTTTGGTAAGTAAATTTTTATTACTTCCACAAATCCATGGTATAAGTGTATCCAATCCAAAAACAAACTCAAAAAAAATAAAATAAAAAAATACACAATCCTATCTCAGGCTATCTACATGGGTCACCAATGCAATAAAAGGTTTACAATGGGTCAAACTAATCACATGAGTTGCTAGTTTCTTGACAATTGTCTAAGGATTTTTCGTGGTTCATTGTTTTTCTGTTTGGAAAGCCTTTGATTCCACTCTTGCCAAAGGTGATATGTTGTAGAAGCAAACAGAATTCTGAGTGCCACTCTTCTACAAACTGGGCCACAACCACCCCTTTGCATCCATCTCAATACATCATTAAAAGCAGTGGCTTCATGGTTGCATCCCAAATTTCTGAACAAAGGTAGCCAGACCTGTTTGGAGAAAGGACAGACAAAAAATAAATGTTCTACTAAGCCAATATTGATATCTGGTCATAGCTACTCTTTGAAGCTCTGCAACTTGTGCTCATATCCTTAAACATTACCTTTTTGATATATATCTTTTGGGAAATTTACCTGAGTTGTGTCTTTTCTACTTTTATTTGTATCCTTTTTTCCTTTATTGAATTCAATGATCTTTTACCGCATGGGTATTAGTATCACCATTTTGCATTTTTTTTTTCGTGAGGTCCTCATGTTATTCTGTGACAACTGATATTGTTTTTGCAGGGAATGAAACTTCTTCCCACAGGACGAAAGAATTCTCTTGCTATCTTTTTATACTCTTCTCTTGTAAGTATCTCACCTCTGAAGCTCCCTTTTTTCCCCATTCCCCCCTTTCTCTCCTCTTTGATGTGGCACCATTGATGCCTCAAAGCGGTCTATTTATTTGCTGAGAAATATATTTTTTTTCCCTTGTTATGTGCTTGCATTTGATCTTGCAATCTCTTATTTCAGGTGGGCATAGGGGGTTTCCTCCTTCGCTATGTGCCTGCTCTCTTGCGCTCAGTTCTTTCAGAAATAGGAATCAGCGAGGACATGTACAATCCTGTATGTAAGTCTGCAATTATCTGCATTGAAAGCTTTGTGTAAAACTTTGCAATGATGCACTGTATAATCCAGAAGGAATAAGAGATGAAATTGGATCTTGGTCTTCCACCTTCTTTCAGGATCCTATTTTAAGACTTTTTTTTCACATCATGTTGCTCTATCAACTGAATCAATGCAAGAATGGTTTTCCATTTGAATCAATATTTATCTGGTCAGGTATGGTAGTTTAATGCTGGAAAATGACTTTAAATGTGCAGCATTGATTACGATATGCGCGAAAATTTTTATTTAGTCTCATTGCATGTCTAATTCTTGTAACCAATGCCATTTCATAGTATTCATTGATTATCTACTTGAAACCAATATTCTGTGGACTTTCTAGCTTTTTGTATGTGTGTGTTTTTTTATTTTTTTATTTTTTTATTTTTTTTATGAAGTTTATTTTAGCCTCTAATGCTGATGCATTAACTATGAAATGCAGCTGGCAATCTTTTTATTCCTATTTATTGCTCTTGCTGGAGCTTGGTTGGGCTTCTGGGCTGTTCGTAAGCTTGTTCTAACTGAAGATGGATCAGTTGATGAGAGTGTATCCTCGTTTGTTGCTTGGTCAATTCGGATTTTGGCTTTTGTGATGATTCTCCAGGTACTTGAAATCTTGATCACTTTCATCTATGATTGTAATTCATCTTTCAGAATGAATTCTCGGACTTTTTCGTGTGAGAACTATTGGATTTGATGATGATTTCTTTTTATCTTTCTTTTTTTATTTTATTTTTTTGGTCATTTTTAGTGTTCCTTAGATCCTTTGCTGGCAGGAGAAGCATTCCTAGGCACACTTCTGGTTCCACTAATTGTGCGGAGAGTTGTCAGACCAAGATTCGTCCTTGGCCTCTTCAGGTAACCTTATAGTAAGGTATTCCTTTTTCACTGTGCTTATGCTTTTTGCTTGAGACGATGACGTTCTGTGTACATTTGCAGGAATCCAATTAAGGCTTTTCAGATTAGCCACCATTACATAAGAGACTTTGATTTCTACCCTTTTAAGGTCAAATATAAGGGGCATACAGATAATCTTAATTGGTCTCCAGATGGGTTCCATAGGCGGCGTTCGAGATCATCCATCGTGGGCTCAAGCAGATCTCCAGTACAAGGTTTATCATTTAACTAATAAATGAAGAAAGTCTTAAGCCTACTTTCTCATTAATTTTCATTTGCTGGTACTAATATATTGTGTATGTTGTTGGCATTCAGGTTTCACCAGGACACCACCTCATCGGCTTTCAGATTCAGAGACCTTCTTGTCAACATATCATAACACGCCAGAGAGAAGGAAAATTTCCAAGGAAGAGTGGGACTCGTTCACTAAAGAATACACCAAGAAAGCGTTGGAAGACATGGTCTCGAGCCCCGAGTTTAATAAATGGGCGGTTGATCATGCTGAAAGGATCACGCTAGCTCCAATTCCAAACTCAAAGACAAAAGCCAGTCGGCGGAAAACGTGGTTCTTGTGGTTTAGATAGTTGGAATGCTGTTCCATGAATCTAAAAGCTCGCCAGAGACATTGCCATGAAGACCGTAGTAGCGTTGGCTTGAAGTTTTGTAACTTGTACCAATCCGATGATGCACTCTTAATGGCTAATGATATTTATGTTGATTTTGTCTCCTGATGCTCCTAGCTATTTAGTAGTTGTGAGAAGTGTATTCTATGAACAGAGGTCAGGTTGTATTCCATGTATGTTGTTACTTGTATGATAGTTTCTACAGAGGTAATAGAAGATTGATAACGATTATTTTGCTCTTTCTATTTCAAAATAGAGATCTTATGATAGATTTGCTATAGAGATTTTATAATAGAGACTATTATTTCTTTATTTTTGTTTCATAATGACTTTTTATGAAAATAATAAAATTTTATTGCAACTTTTTTTAAATCAACTAATTTTTCTGTCTCATATATTTATATCACAAGAATAATTTTCTAAGTTCCAATATGAGGTTTCAGTTAATTTAGATATTTTTTAGTCTGAATTATAATATATTTTAATATGCTTATTGAAAAATTATAAGTTATTTGTTGTAAACTATTCCCTCCGCTTTAGGAAAGTTTTTTACTTCAAAATTTTTATTTTAAATTGAAAGTTCTTTTAAAAAAATTAATGATTACTTTTTTAATTTACTAACATTTTTTATTTCGTCTTCTATATATTGATTATCATATTACTTTTTAATAAATGGTAGAATTGATATATTAGTAGTTATTTATTGTCTTTTAAAATACTTCTATATTAAAAAGAAAGTCATTATGTTATTAAATTTTTATATAAAAAAAACTTATTTTAGAAAAGTAAAAGTATATTTTTTATTTTTACCCTCACTTTTTTTTAATTATGTATGTATTAGATCTTTTTTTATTTTTCAATAAAGTGTATTAATGTACTTTTAAGAAAACTTTTTTTTTTTTTTAAAAGTATACAAAATAATAGAATAACTTTCTTTTTGATATAGAGTGAGTAGTATGTAAATTAATTTTAAACAATAGAAATGGATGAAGTAATTTATAATTTTTTTCATAATTGTTACTATTAATTATATGTTGTTTTGCTATGAAAACATTAGCTATCTTAAAGACAAAAGAATATCCACATAAACTCAAATGGATTGACACTCTATCTCAAATCTAGAATAAATTTACGCAGTTTATAAGTTAACATCCATAATAGGTTTTGGATGCATGTAATTGGATGAATGCCATTTTACATGGATAACTAGCTAGCTCCACTAATAGTTAAAGGTAATAAATAGAGGTAAATGAAAATAATATTTTATTATAAAAAAATCACTTTTTGTATAAAAATCTAATATTACTTTAATAGAAGTAAAATAACAAGTGCTTATAATAAATTTAAGGTACATTTGCTATGCTGATACTAACCAGATAAGAAGATATATGGTTAAACACCCCTCCCCCCAAAGAAAAAGAAATAGAAACAAGTTATTCTTAAAATTGGTGTAATATTTTTTTTTAATTGGCTAATGAACTAAAATGAAAATTAGCCAGTAGCTTCACAAGCCCGCTAATTTCCACCATACTAAGGGCCATTTTTTTTTAAATTATAGTATTCCCAATCCTCTATCTTTGATCAAATGACTCAAATTTAAAGTTCAAATAACAAATTTTCACAATGATTCCCCTTCTGTTCATCTCCCTGTATCCAATAAACCTTTTTTATCGTGGTGTAAGTGGTCTAGATAGAGATGGGTGGGTGTTTGATTAATGCTTAAACAAAATTTCATAGAAGTAATAATTTTTTAAGAAAAAATAAGGTATCTTCTTACAATAATATACGAGTGATTTATCCATCCTTTTTTTCTCTTCAAATCCTTCCAAACACTTCTGGCTCGTTTGGATTAGGGTAAATTAAGATAAGGATAAACATTAAAAATTAACTTAGATGAATTTTTTAAGAAAAAATAAGGTATTGTCTTACAATAATATACGAGTGATTTATCCATCCTTTTTTTTCTCTTCAAATCCTTCCAAACACTTCTGGCTCGTTTGGATTAGGGTAAATTAAGATAAGGATAAACATTAAAAATTAACTTAGGTGAAAAGAGTTTTAAAATGTTGTTTGGAGGATATTAACCTAACCTAGGTAAATCAGGGGAATATTTTAAAAATTCCATTTAGACTAAAGTGAATGAAAGTTAAAAAAAAGGTAAAACAAATAAAAGAGATACATAACGAGAGAGAGTGGACGAGAAGAGAATGATAATTCAATTGATATAAATTAGGGATATTTTTATCTAGTCAAGTTAAAATATTACTTACATGTTAACCTTTACCTCTATTACTTTCGAAATCGAAGGTTAACAAAAATGAGGTTAATTGGGATGAGCGAGGGTTAAACTCTAACCTTATTAACCCTGATTTATCTCGCCGAGATTAATAAAATTAGTTATCAAACAAAGTAAAATAATTAATTTACCTCCTTTCATTTCCAAAACAAAAAAGCCATTAATATAGAGAGAGGGAACATAGATAATCTACTTATATTACTATCGTTCCAATCATAACCTTAGGAGTGACTTTGTCCACATAGAGATTCAACCTATTTTGGTGGAATAATAATAATAATAATAATAATAATATAATAATAATAATAATAATAATAATAATAATGGAACTATAACTCAAGTTACTAATTCCAATTTTTTTTTCCCTTGTGGGTCCAATCCTTCATTTAGGCTCTATTGTGTGGGTTGATGATTTGATGTACTTGAGGATATACACTATAGGTAAAAGGAATAACTCTTCTCACCCTTTTTTCAACCAAGACAGATTTAATATGTTCATCCCAAGTAGATAGAGGATGAAACACAAATAGAACAAGAGAGCCCATGAACCTTTCCGCAAAATTGGGCATCAGACATACACAACACCATAGCCTTGTTGCGCAACAATCAACCTCGTAATGAAAACGAAATGAGTGACTTGACTCGTTTAAGTTGGATACATTTATTAAAGGAGTCAAATATGAGTCGAAAATTAGTGTCGACCTTCCAAGCTCAATACCCCACAACTACACCATCTAGCAACATCAAAAACTCTCGCAAAACCACCACCCATGTATTAATCGTTCAAGCCGCACTATCCCCATCTTTATGTCCTATCTATACTCAACTTTAATAATAAGGTAGGTACATATATATATGGTGTGCAAAATAAGAGCTCCGAATATATCCATGTTAAGAAATCTTTTATGCAACATTTTTGGCGTGATAGCCCCAAACATAAAACCTTAGACTAGTAATTCAAAGATCTTGTGATGATTTTTTTTGTTCATATGTATATATAAGTAGAGATACCAAACGGATCATACGGATTAGATCAATATGGTTCTAGTTAAAATATGATTAATATACAATTTGGTAGGGTTTTGGTGTCTTTCAAGTATGAGTTTGATTTGAGTCAAGTTATTTCAAGTCAGAAAAATATTGAGTTGAGATCGGGGTCGGGTATAACGCATCAAATTTCTTTGGATTCATTTATGATCTACAGACTATAGATTGAATTAAGTTTAGGTAATGTAGATTCAAATCTATAGATTTTGGATCATATCGGATTAGAACAAGTAAATTCAATTAATTTTTTTTATAGACATTAATTGTTATCAATTTAAGATATTATATTTATTATAGTAATTTTATATTATAATATATGTAATGATATAACAAATTGTTATCATAAAATATAATATAATAATTATTATTATTATCATTATAAATATTATTATTATAGTCATTGTTATAAATATAATTATAAAAATTATTATATACATAAACACAACAATTGTTATAATAATTATAATTATCATGTTACTTATAATAATTATTGGTATTAACATACTTTATTATTGTTGTTCTTGTTGTTTTGCTATCTCTAGAAATATAATAATCATTATTATTGGTACAAATGCAAAATAAATTTTACTATTATTATTATTATATACATTAGAATTATTGTATTTACAATTATAATTTTTATGTTTATAATAATAATAGAAATTTCTATGTTCTAATTTGATTGATGCTAATATGCTATAAAAATAAAGTGAGTAGAATTTGTTTCATTTATTGTTATATATGTTGCATATTTTTGTTTACATAAAATTTTATTAATAAGATAGTTTATTGGTATTTATGTATCAATTTATATGAAATAAAATGTTACCTTTATGGATTAAATTTGACTTTAGTTTAGATCAATTTTGAAGTTATGTCCATATATGGGTCAAGTTAAAGTCAGATCATTTCGGGTTGAGTGAGTTCAGATCATATCATTATTGGATTTTTCTCTAGATATAGGTCATGTTCTAGTTGAATTATTTTGGTTTGGATCATTTTAGATACAGGTCATGACTGGATTGACTAAATTTGGGTTGAGTTTTAAATTGATTCGGATTTTTTTGGTTGAAATTGGCTTTGATGTTTTGGATCTAAATCTAATAATTCAAATTAGGTCGATAATATCGGATCAACTTTGCAAGGTCTATGTACAAGACTCTAAATTATTATTATTTGTTGAACCTAAAAACTCAAAGTTCGTATTGCCTCTACCTTCACCATGATATCAAATCTCTTAAGACCCAAACCTATTTCAAATTACATGATATAGAAATCTTAGCATGAGGAATATTCCTAATTTCAATAAGGGATGATGTAAGACATCATGGTAATAAAATCATTTGTCAATTATAGTTTTTTTAATAATTGATAAGATCGATTATTTTCAAAAATCAAAATTATTGTTATATATTTATCATATTTTTTTTAATAAATTATTCTTTAAAAGTAAAAAAATAAAATATTGGCATATGAATATGTATCATTTTAATTCAATCAATTATTTTCCACAATGATGAATAGTTTCAAATGCCTCACTTTAGAGTCATTTTTTTCTTAATTTATATTAACATATGAATATAATACTATAAATTGATGTAGCTCTTAATTAATAGGAATGTAAAAGACAATGTAATACCCCTAAAATTATAGTTGAAAAATATCATTTAAATAAACATACATAAGCACAGGAGTGCTACCGCCATGATCAGTACAAGCCAAACTCCCGACCAGTCTCATACTAACCACAAGGCTGGAGAAAAGATATCACCAAACCTTAGACATATTTAAAATAAGGATTCATTGAAAAAATAAAATATTCGTAACATAGAAATCATAGTGCACATTAAAAAGTTATTACAATCCAAAAATGTGTTACATAGTTATGTTCCTAAAAGGGATAACAAGTATAATACAATAAAACACAATGGAAATGCAACAAAAACATAAGTATAAAGGGATAAAAGAGAGTTTGGCTTACATTACTCTCGGGCCCCCATACCAAGTCCAACCATCAACACACGTCCTCACTTGACGCATCTAGTACATCATAGGCATACAAAGCATGATTCATATTTATATCATTAGGCCAGACTTAGGCTAACATTTTGTCCTACACATATCTTATATTAATTCCATGTGAGTACAAGAACCCCACTATTATAGTCGGTAGATAGGAAACACTCCACAAGATAGAACGCACCTGACTACTATTATAATCAGTGGACCAAAATCAATTAGCAGGGCAAAATGCACCTGACCACTATTATAGCCGATGGACCAAAAAATCAGCCTCATTGGCTCCGACTCATATGGTGTTCCACTGTAAATAATTAGTATATTTCCATGCCTTGAATTTCTGGTTCACACATTTCTCATATTGATTTCACGTGAGTATAGGAACCCCACTATTATAGCCAGTGGACCAGAAACACTCCACAGGATAGAATGCACTTGACCATTATTATAGCCGGTGGACCAAAAACATATATCATCACTAGCCTCGACTCACGAGGTGTTCTACTGTAAGTAATTAGTATCTTTTCATGAATTATTACCATGCAAAGTTTGGTTTATCGAGCCTAGAATCCCCTACTATTATAGTCGGTGAACCAAAAACACTCAATATGGTAGAATGCACCTGACCACTATTATAGCCAGTGGACTAAAATTACTCAGTAAAGAATAACGCACCTGACTACTATTATAGCCGGTGGACCGAAAAAATATATAACCTCATTAGATCCTGGCTCGATAATCTTTCACTTTAGTGTTTTATTGTATCTTATTCCACAACCTCAACTAAACAGGCATGACCCACCAGATTTCCCATACTCAACCTTTTATTCTCAACTTCCCGAAAACCTTATCCCATATCTTGGGACTTCTACACCCTCTAGTACATCCAGAAATTTCTTCCCATCTTTCCTCATTACCATGAATATTCAACTCCGAGGCCCACTTTCTGTATCTGTAAATCAACTCAATATCACTCTCTAGGGTTTTCCAGCTCATGTTCCTCCAATTCATCCTCACTCGATTCACCCTTAAGCACCCCACTTTACTTCCCATTTTACACATGTGGCCATAGAACCCTAGTTGGCCATCCCAAAAACCCTAGCACCTCTCTTTCATCAAACGATATTATCCTTTCATCTCTTTTACTTACCATCCCCTCTTCCACATGACATATGTCTAACACTACCTAGGACCCTCAGACTTCCTTCCCATATTTTTCCACTCACCAAGAGAACCTAAAACTCTTCTTTTTCACAAAAACCTTCATTTCCCTCGAATCACACCCAACATCACAACCTAACTATGCAACTCCCACACATGATCACATAAATCCTAGTTCACTCCCCGAAACCCTAGTACTTCTACACCTCTCTCGTCTTTTATTCTCCATTCTAACCATTCCCGTTAGTTTTTCCCTCCTTGTACACTTCTCTCACTTAGGTTTTCTTCCCAAAACCCTAGTCAAGTCTCCCATGCATTCTTACACCAACCCATGTACTATTTTTACATATGGACTCCAATTACTCTAACAAGTCTTCCCTTACCTTACTTAATCCTCAAGTCAATTTTTTCCACATAAAATTCATCCCCATGTAAAGGCTAACTATCCCATGCAAACCTTAGACTATCCATAAATGCTTTGATCCATTCCCTTAATTTATTCCCATTATTCCTCTTTTTATCCACCCATAGATATTTATGCCATCATTACCATTCTCTAGTCAACTCACTTTCCTCACTCTTTTCCATTTCTCTCACAACCACATCATACTTATTAGAATCTGCTATCATGCATGTCATGAAGGGAAATATTACACAGGCACAATTTAAATACAAGCAATAATATAATATTACACATATCATAAACACATGCAGCTTACCTAAGCTCCATGCTTATCAAGCCGTGTTACAAGATCAAGATACATAATACATAAAGCACACACATCAAATCAACACACATAGCACATTCTCACACACAAAAGGCCTTAACCATATCCTTACCTAATATGACACCAGGCTTGGAGCACGCTCCTATGCTTCCTTAGGGTTTTGACTTGGTTTACCTATAAGAGGGAAATATGAAGGGTTAACTTCCCTCTAACCAAAATTATCATTATTTCCTATCTACCCTTATTATAGTCTAATATTAGGGTTAATAATAATGATAGTAGTTTTATAAGTAAAAGTAAGGGTATTATTCTCAATATAGCTAATCATACTATTACTAGTCAAAATAGTCTTGGTAGTTATATTGATCCATGTTAAAGTATTATTCATAATATTAATATTACCAAAGATAATGGCTTTAATATTAACAACAACAACAACAATAATAATAATAGTGATAATACTGATAATAACTTGAATCATAACAATAATAATAGTAATGGTATTAATAATACTAAAATGGTGACAATAATGATACTAATAATAATAATAATAACAATAACACTAATATTATTATTATTATTATTATTATTATTAATGCTAGTAGTAATAATAATACTAATGATGATGATATTAATATTAGTAATAGTTCGAATCTTAATAGTAATAATAATAATAATATTATTATTATTATTAGTAGTAGTAGTAGTAGTAATATGCCAAAGTTAATAATAATAATAATAATAATGATGATGATGATGATGATGATGACGACGACGACGACGACGACGACGACGACGAATGATAATGACATAAACACAACTAAAATAATTAACAGTTACATAAATTATATCGAGAGACTAGGGCACAACTTAAGGGTGGTGATGACCAAGTGGCGCTAGCGCATGGCGGCGGTGGAGGAGGAAGGGAAGTTGGAGAAGTGGTTTTCTAGGCTAGAAGAGGGGGATTGAGATGGTGGTTGTGATGGTGGTGGATGCTCTGGGTTGAGGAGGTTGGAATGGTGGTGGTGGTGCAGCCAAAGGGGGTGCAGGTGGCTGTTGTTATGGTGGCCAAAGGTGGTGGAGAAGGAGGGAGGGAGAAGGAGAGGGAGGTAGGGAAAAAGGAAGGTAGGGGAGGTAGAGGGGGCTATGCTGGGTGTTTCAGGAGGTAGGGGAGTGGTGGCTATGGCGGGGATGGCGGCGCACGGCGGCACAAGGGGTAGCGATGGAAGGGAATGGGCTAGTTGGGCAACCAACTTAACACGGCCATGAAGGCCCGTGTAGGAAGAATTAGAGGTGGTGGGTGGTGTGGTTTGGTGGAGGGTAATGTAGGGAGGAGTTTGGAAGGTGGTTCAGGTGGCGGCGCTGGGCTATTGTGGTGGTGGAGTCATTTGAAGTGGTGGTGGCACAAGGTGAGTAAATTTCTGGGTAGGAAAAGGGGAGCTTGATTAAGGTCAGGTATGGGGTATTTATAGGCTAATGGAGGTAGAAACAATAGAGGGGGAAGATAACAAGAGGAGGCAGGTGTGGTAGGGTCACTGGTCAGCGATGACATGCCAGCACAGACTCGTAATTTTGCAGGGGCTATTTGGTTAGAGGAGAAGAAAAGGAAAGAAAGGAGGGTAGCGTAAGGAGGTACGAGGGCGGTTGGGGTCGGAAAAGGAAAGGAAAATGACGGGGAGAGAGGGGTGGTTGGTTGGTCAGCGTATAATGGTAGAGAAGGGAAAATCATCAGATCATAGGTGCGAGTTGCAACACGGGGTAGGGGAAGAAGGAAAGGGGGAAGAAAAGAGTTGGGCCAGCCAGTCGGGGAAGGAAAAATAAAAAAAAATAGAAAAGGGATCTGCAGGCGAGCATGGGGAGAAAAAGAAGAAGGGTGACACGGGCTGGGCCATGCAGAAGGAAGAAGGGGGCTTTGGGCCGCGAGGGGCTAGGCCATTCCGGGGAAAGAAGGGGGAAAAAAGAAAAGGAGAAAGAAGAGAAAGGAAAGAAAAAGGAAAAAGAAAAAATAGGTGGGCTGGGGTATTTAGAATATTTTAGCATTTTTGGAATATTTAAAACATTAAAGTTTAGAAAAGTAATAATTAAATTCCCTTTTTACATTAATTTAGGATATTTTGAATAATTGTTTTCCTAAATTCCATTTTAATTAGCAAAACACCATAATTTTTCCTAATTAAATTCTTTATTATTTTCCTCTTGATTTTGCCTTAAATATTTCCCTTTATTTTAATAAAATAATTTATTTAATTAATTTTCATAATAAATCTCCATTTTAACATAATTTCCTAAATTAAGATTTTGGGGTATTTCAGACCGGATATCCGCATCCATTGAATATGATATTTCTTGCATTTCTTAAAAGTGATTGGATATCTAAAAAATTGGATCAAATTATCATATATATCTAAAATATTATATTATACCAATACGTATACATACATACACATGTGTGTGTCTGGAAACAATATGACAATATAGTATAAATACTATATAATACACTAAAAATAAGGTATAACATACTCTAATACGTATTAATACAATATAATATACTTTTATATATTTGAATATGGTCTGATATTTTTAAAATACATTACAATAGTATGAAAATAATATATAATAAATTAAAAAACTAAAAATTATATCGATTTGGATAATACTATCAAAATTTTGATTGGATACCCACTCTGGTTGTAACCATATTTTTTTATCTAATTTTCAGATCTCAAATTTTTTGCACACTTCTATCAATTAATATGTAATGTGTACCCTACATAATATTTTGATTCAACAAAAACACCTCACCAAGTTACGTGATCTAACACCAATTCTTATACCATGGACCTAGAGCATCTTTCAAGATACATCCAAGGGCATTTTATAAATTCTATATAGACACATGGCATTATTATTATTATTATTATTGTAATTTTATAAATTTATTTTGGTAAACAAATTCATTTTTTTTTCATTTATAATGCTTATTCATAGACACAATTTTGTAATTTATAGTTTTTATTTATAATCACTGAATCATGTTTGTAATTTTATAATTCTTACTTGTAGATACAAGATCATTTTTACAAAATTTATTTATTTTTTATTGTGAATATATGTAGCAAGTATGTTAAACATGAGATAATTTTTTAATTTTTTATTTTTTTATTTATAGACACAAGGTTATTTGTTTGTAAATATATAATTCATGTTCACCAATTTAAATATATAAATGCAAGTTCATGATATATAACATATAAATCCATAATATATAATGAGTAGGTTCATCACATATAACGATCAAATTATCACATATAATATCTACATTAATCACATAGAACATTTATAATCATATGTTCATTACATAAAACATGTGGGTACATGATATACAATGATTAATCACATAAAATGATTAGATTCATAATATGAATGCCTAGGTTCATAACATAAAAATGATTGATTATGTTCATCACATAAAATGTTTAAGTTCATAACATAGAATATATAAGCTCATATATTCGTAACATAGATTGTATGAGTTCATGATATGCAACGATTATATTCATTATATATAACAATTAAGTTTATAACATAAACTTTTAGGTTCATAATATAAAAACTTATAGGTTCATAACATAAAACATATAGATTCTTGATAATCAAGGAGTAGGTTCAAAACAACATAAGCTATCTCTCCATATTACTCCCAAAACTTCCTCAAGTTTCCCTTGTTAAAGGCATAGTTGACATCTCCCGAATTCTCTCACCGTTTCTACACCAAATTTATATGTTCACTTAGCTAACATACTCTTAAACTTTCCTATCTCACCTGAACACACTCATCATATCCTCAACACTCGCGTTGTTACCCATCCATTTGAACCTAATCCTCTAGTTATTGCAAAGCTTACCGAGGTCAAATATACTAGTGTTTAATGTCTTTGTTTGGATTATGTTTTTGTATATTCACTCATGCTTTCGAGGATGCATAAGAATTTTGTCGTTGTTATCGAATTGTGGCCCATTAATGGGCTAAAATACAAGCACACAACCATCATTATGGTATGTCAATGTAATACCCCAAAATTTACTATAAAACAATTTCATTTAAGTGGAAGTGTAATAACAACATAAATGGTTGTTGCCCGCCATATCTGAAATAAGTTCGGCTTTCCATACCATCTTTACATAAATTATGAGGCAAAATAGTCTAACTTAAAACATGATAAATAGAGAATAAGAGAAGGTTCATAAACTTAGACAAGAATTTGGAGATTAACTCCAAGTACAACATCAAAATACATCAAAATGAATCCCATGGAACTAAATGTCCAAAAAGGTATCCGGACCAAAAAGTAATAACCAAATAACATGACTCTATATCCACCCCTAAAGATAAAATAATCACTTCTCCCCTGGCAATGCATCTTAAATGACAAATTCATATAAAAGGTCATCATCAACTTTCAGAAAAAACATATGGGTTGTTTGCTCATGGGAGTAAGCAACAACTATGAAAAGGATAATCAGTATACTACACACTGAGAAGGGTGACAATACAGTTAAATAAGGTTATAAATACATAAGATCACATAAGTGGTTCATCAGGTGAAAATCTTAATCATGATATAATGCAAGAAAATAACCGAGTTCATATTTCTATCATAAGATAATATCACTATATATTTTATTGTTTATATTGAACTTAAGATCCTACTATTCTTAATCTGGTGGAATGGACTAAAACACTAGGAAAAAAACGTGTCTGACTACTATTATTTAGCTGGTGGAACGAATTCAACACCTTCTAAGGAAACACACTCCTAAAAACTATTCTTAAGCCGACAAAGAATGGTTTGAAGCACCTTTTAGGATAAAATGCGTCTGACCACTATTATTAAGCTGATGGAATAAACTCAACACCTCAATCGTAACTCACATGATCTTTTACTTTAAATAATTAATGTCTTATTTACTATTATTTATCTCTATTCATCACAAATACATAAATATTGATATGCAAGGAACATAATCCAACCTAAAATAATTATCTAAAACACATAAAATACATACACATGAAGATTGGAATATTCCCCAAGGAAAATTGGTCTAACTTCTTTAAGAGAACCTAATTTCACATTACAAGCATAACTCCTTCCATAATACTCATTTATCCAAAAAAATTATCTTATATTTATATATTATTATTAATATGAAAATATCCAAAAATCAATATATAACTCCAACATCTTACACATGTGATAGCATCCCTATCTCTAAAGTTATTATTTATAACCCCTATAAAACCCTAATTTCACAAGTTAGGTATAACTTTTCTCATAAGACTCAAATAATCACAAAATTTAATATAACTTTCTAAAATTTCAATACTAACAATATATCTGAAAATCAAGTTATAACTCTTACGTTTTATACATGTGATATTGACCTATCTCTAAGGTTACGCTGCCCAATTTTAAGTCATTTTCTTATTTTATTGGACTTAGATAATTCATAATTACTCCAAATATTACACATATTATATTTATCATATTTCTAACACGTGTAACACATTAGAATACCAAATATTCTGTACTTAAGCCATATTAACCAAATTACCTTTAAGATAGCCAAAACACTCATATTTTCACAAAACCTTGCGAGTCATGACATGATTGGTTTTCAACCTGCAAAAAATGAACTTATGAAGAAATATAACTAAAATTATACACAATCTATCCATAATATCCAAAATTTATATAGTGGTCCAGACCCACTTACTGACTTACACAACAAGCTTAGCTAATCGATATACATATTCTCATGCTTACACATATTACTCACTTTCCCATCATAACACAAAAATATCATAAAAAAAAATCATTAACACCATTAAATTATCAAAATAATCTTAACCACATAATAACTCACACAAGTTACACATAACATTCGAAAATCCCAAACTATGACATGTATCCTTACCAAAAGATACTAGTCTCTAGGCATGTATAAGCCTAACCCACCTCCTCCAAGACCTATGAAAAACCACATAAGAAAAAAGTAATAATACACAATTAGAAATTAAAAACACAATCAAACATATGCTAAGGAAAATTAGGACAAAAAATGGAGCTAAACTAAAGCAAACCAAGTCACGTAAGGGTTGAACTAGTCGCGGTAAAACTTAGTGCAACCATGGGGGAACAATGTGGAGGACTCATATGGCTAGGGGTGTTGCATGAAGTGGTGACATTGGAAAGTTGGAGTGATGTGGGTTGGTGATGTCGCTTGGAATGGTGTAGTATTGAAGTGTGATGATACTAGTGTAATACCTCGTTTATAAAATCCTTAATTATAATCTGATAATTATGTGTAATTGGTTATAATAATTACCATAGTATGTTTTTCATTAAAAGTATTATTTTTATATGTATTATTATGGTGTATTTTATATATAAGTTAAAATTTGGATAGAACTTTATTTATTAGTTGTTGCCATAGTTAGGACCCTCATCCATATCTTTTTTACTAATAAAGTCTAAGTCTGCTAACCAGATATTTTTTCCCCTAATTTTATTACCCTAACTATCATCCATACCCTATTATAACTTCTATTCTTCTACCTTCCTTTTTCTTGGCGTAATTTTCTCTTTCATGTCAATTCTACCATGTGTTCTCCTCATGCATGTCTCGCTCAACCATATCCACTCACCTGTTGTATGACATCATCCATATAAGAATCCCTCTCCTCTTATTTTGATGTTTTAATTTAGCCAAATCAACCATCTTCTTTCCTCCTCCTCTTCTTCTTATTTCTCCTTGCCTCTAGTTCTCATTCAAACCAACACCACTGACCATCATCAACCATCACCTCAACCCCTTTCAACCACCAACCAGCTAGCACCACTAATTTCCCTTACAAACCACGAGCACCACCTCCCCATCGGTCCCCCTCGTCATCACCCAACCATCACCACCTCAAGCCATTTCTTTTCTTTCCTCTATTGTGCTCCATTTTGATTTTTATTAAGGAACATGATTGTGCATCCCTTACATGCCCTAGAGGTGCCTCTCTCTCACAATGCACAAGACTTTGTGTATAGGTCGTGCACACCTTGTTCTCGACCATTCGTATCACTCACAATTCGTGGAATTATCTTCTCTCATTTTCCTTGAATTTTCATGCGACCCACACATAACCCTTGTGTGAACTTCCTCCTTAACCCATGAAAGCATTGCATGCATGACCATGCACTCCTCCTGATGTAGGAGCATCCCCCTCATGTGATGACAATAACCTATTCATAAATTTTTCTAAGTTAGGAGAATAAAAAAATTTCCTTACTTGGACTAAAATATGATCTTCATTATATGGAGACATGCAACAACAATTATAAGCCATTAACTCACCACATTTTTTGGCTTCATTATGCCTTGAATATGGCTCAAAAATATGTCTTGAAAATCCATGCAATATTTATCCATCATCTAGCAAAAATCAACACATGGAACACATATTATTCGAAAATCACAAGTATGCAACCACTTCACTTTTGCAGTAGAATTTTGAAGTTAATTTTTGGTGTTTTCCAAGACCTTAATTAGCATTAATTAATGGGATTTAATTTCCTAAAAATTAGCCAAAGAAACCGGCCAAATGGGGGTATTGGGGAAGGTTTATTTTTCATCTAGTTAATGTACCACTTTTCCTTTTTTATTGTAATTTATGTTTCCTAAGTCATAATTATTAGCTTGTAAACCTCATGTAATAGCTAATGCATGGGAAATAGATGATGTGAGGCTCAAAACATCAAATCTGATGCTGGTTATTTGAGTCTTACCATAGTTACCATGCATTAGAGTAGAGTTTGGTTAAGTTGAACCTTTATGGTTACCCAAGGGTTGGTTGTAATTTTTTCAACTTCTAACACTCTTATATGGATGTAAAGAGGAATGGAAGAGGTGGCCTTTGAGTATTCTGTAGACCCCAAGTCGTATGTTTTCATTTCAACCAGCCTAGTGCATGGAGTTTTACAAAAATCTTACAATCTTTATCTTAAGAATTGTTACCTTAAGTGGTGATTGTAAGTATTTGATTTCAAGGGTTACTTGAATATCAAATAATATTCTCATCTCATCCACTATTCTATTTTCTCTTTTTTTAGAGCTAAACCCAAGTTCCATCATCAACTCTTAGCAAGACCCAATTTGTTTAGCATTTTATGCTTCACCTTCCCTCCTTGTCTATGTCAAACACCACATGGGCATCCATCCTTATTGTGACAAGCACCAAAGTTGCCCCTCCTTAGCGATGGAAATAAGTGTCATTGTACCCTCCTTATCACATACTACAAGTTTCATTGTCTCCTCCTTTGTAATGGAAACAAGTGTCGCTGCTCCCCTCTTCTTGCATGAGCTTTCCACGCTAATCCACCTTAGGTTGCGTGAATTTGTATCGTTGCTCAGTCTACCTTTACCTTGGTTAATTTCTAACTCTTTTCTTGAGTTGGCTTTAGTTAATTTTGCTTATTGCTATGATATATTAGATGATAATATATGTGTTGCTGGGTGTTGATTGCTTAGGTGAACCTTGAGGTATCATGGAAAATATGATATTTTGTACTTTTGTGTAGCTTAGATTTAGGTAAATCTAATCACTGATGAGAAGACAGAATTTATATGAGAGCATGATAGGTTGTTTAGGTATAGAATGATGATAGAATTTTATATTATTTAAATTGTATTAAATTCATAATAAGATGATAATAGACTCTTAAATAGTTAGTATGTATGACTTACCATCAATTATGAGTGATACACACGCGTAAATTGATAAACATTAGCGTATGCATGTTTAGGGCTTTACTAAATTTTTTAACCTTTCCAAGATATTATATTTATGTAATATTAAGTTTTACATGATTACCATTGCATGTATATCTATATTTGACATAAAT
Source organism: Tamarix austromongolica (assembly GCA_039764185.1). Classification (NCBI taxonomy): domain Eukaryota; kingdom Viridiplantae; phylum Streptophyta; class Magnoliopsida; order Caryophyllales; family Tamaricaceae; genus Tamarix; species Tamarix austromongolica. The sequence goes on along the minus strand of CM077818.1, from coordinate 83,198,648 downwards.
AACATAAAATTATGGACACATGATTAGAGTTAAAACACGATATTTACTATTCACATATTGTAGGGTCGAAATGCTTCCTTACGTGCACTATGATGATAAATATCATCTTAAATTTTGTATCATGCTAAAAATATGTATGTATGTGTTTCATAGAATATATGACATGTTATAAATGTATGATTAGGATTTGTATACGTAAGTTGCTAAATATCTGCATAATGAAAAATAAAGTCAATTGTTAGATCTTAGAAATTACTTACTTACTAAAATATGAAAAATTATTATCTTGTATCCTTTTCATGAAGAACATTCATATTAATAAATTTTTGTGAGAAATTGGGTAATAATGGCAAAATTTAGGCTTCAATATCACTTTTGACCTAATACACCTAATATGAATAATTGGACATAGGATGGCCTTGGACTTTTGGTAGGATGGTCTTAGTGTTGACTTTCAATTTCACTTGGATCATTGAAGTTAGGGATGACTTGAATAATTGAAAAAAAAAATACTTAAGTATGGAAATGGAAATTGTTGTGCAATATATGATATTTGTGATCACATCATAAATCATTAATACTTAAAGTAGAAGACCTTGAGTTTGCGAATGATTTATCTATAGGATTTGCTACCCCTAAAGATGAGGTATAGCCCTCATTTGATTTTGGTTCTTTGTTTTGCCATTATGACCCAATAACATCCATATTTTACTCTATATGTGACCTATGGGCCCTATATGGGATATCGATACTTAATAATAAGGTGATTGAGGTTGGAGGATATTGTGTCACATGTGTGCCTAGGTATGATGGGGAATACCTTGGTGTCCCTAGGTTCTAAAGCAAGGGTGTTATGCTAACTCTGTGCACCAGATGACCAGGCATATTTAATACCCTAAATTTTAGCTAATTCTAACTTTGAATAATTAATATCGCAGCCTAATTCTAATCTCAAATAATTAAAATTTTTATCGTATTCTAAATCCCTGATCCTAAATTCTAGACTAATCCTATTTTTTTATTCTAGGTTGTTAATATCTTTTCTAACCTAAACCTAATCCTGAATAATTGTTTAACTTAATTATCCTAATACCTAAACCTAATTTATTTTGATCTAACCTAATTCTAAACACACACACTTTTTCTTTTCTTTTTTTTTTCTTTTCTCCTCCTTTCCTTATTTTTAAATAAAAAATTATACCTCTATCGATCCTCGCCTTTCTATTCTCTTCTCGTCTTCTTGCAAGCACGTCCTCCTTTCTAAGCCTATCACTCTATTCCCATCAACTCACCCCTCCTCAGTTTTAAGGTTGGGGTCAAAATTCTTGCCCGATAACCACCTCCCCTCTCCCTTTTTCCTATGAGAAGGTATGTGTGTATATAAGATGACATTAAATGCTCCTACCACCTCTCTTATATTCCTTTTTGTTTATGCAAAATAATGCACCACCATTGCATCTCCTTCACCAACTCCTTTCCTTATATTTTCTTCTATTTTATAGAGAAATTGAGAAACTTATGGATATACCAATATCTGTTTCATATGAGGTGAATAATATGATAGTGATTTATGATGGTATATTGACATTTAACAATTATGAATAAGTTGTATATGCTTCCACTTTAACAATTATGAATATGTTATATATACTTCCACATTTATAATTGAACAATTAACAGAAATATGGAGAAAAGGTTTACAAAATATTCAAACAAATTTATGGGAAAACACAAAATTTTAAAACAAGCCTACTAAAAGGAAGCACAAGTTACACAAAATTAATTTTTATAGTCCCAAATTTATAACCCATCAACTACATATTGGAGACTATATACTTGATAAAACATATCAAAAAGGTAAAAATTAGTTTCCATTTCTCTCTCACCATCACCAGTCACCTGTTCCATTACCCAGCCCAAAGCACTGGCAAAACCCACCAAATCTCCCCCTTCCTTTTGACCATTGCCACAAAAGACCAAACCCACCACCTACGATAACACTCACCATAGGTCCCTCTTTCTTTTCTTCCTTCGTTGTGATAGTTTCCACCGATACATCCCCTCCATTTTTGGTGTCCTGCACCACAACTATCACCACCTCTTTGGCAACCTTGGTTAAAGCCCCTCCTCCATTTAAGCAGCAATAACCAAAGCCTCCCCCTCCATTTTCTATTGCCATCGACCACAACAACACCCTCTATTCTTTGGCTATTTTCCACCAAGACAATTCCACCACATTTAACCTTTTTCCACCAAATATACTCCACCTTTTCCTGCTGCAATCACTGAACCCATCACCCCTCCTTCAGCTAAGATAGTTGGTTCCCCCTCGTTGCACCAAACTTGGCCAAGACTTCTTCATACCTCAGTTTGGTTTTTCCACTCTTTCATCCTTCCTTTGCTTTAACCCCTCATTAATTATATCATTAATTCTAATTATGTTTTGTTATGTTTTACTTAGGTAATTTCCCCATGGTCTTATAAGAAGCAAAGTAGGAGTGTGTGTTTAGAGACCGGAATCATATTAGTAAGGGTACTGATCAATGTTCTAGGATTTTTATGTTTAATGCTTTCATGGCTATTTCTATTATCATTATATTATTATTATATGGTTAAATTTATGTTTTTAATGATATTATATGATAACATGGTTTATGTGATAGAAATAGTGTATGAATAACGCAAGATGTGCTGAGATGATATCGTTACACTGAGTTATATTTTGTGGATGAGTGTAACTTGTGGAAGAGTAATATAGGCCTTATAGAGTATTATAAGTGGGAAATAAGTATGTTTAATAAGTATGATAATAAATGGATGATTTGGGAATAATGATATTAAGGATATAAGATTTTCATAAAATAAGGGTTTTTGGCTATCTATAAGGGTATTTTGGTAAATATGAGTTAATATGGAAATTTGGTATTTTATCTTGTTTGGAGTATTTAAATATGATAATAATATCATGTAGAGTTATTAGAGTGGTTATGAATGTTGTAAGTTCCCCATAATGAGAAAAATGCCTAATCGGGAATGAATGCCTATTTTCATCTATATCTTTGATTCAATAATATTGTTACCTAACTTAGTACGTAGCATATTGATCATCCATTTTATGGGTATTGTTCATTCCCATGATCATAAGACCCTGAGGCTTTTATGTAGGTCTTTGAGGACTAGCTGGATGACTTCACTACTTTTGATACACTATGTGGGGATGAGTGAGATCTTATTTGTACTCGGTGTTTGGGAAAAAAGTCATGTTATCTTGATGATATTTTTACTCAGATAACTTTTTGGACTCTTTAATCCATAGTATCCCATAATTTGTATTCTATTATTATAACCCGGAGTTAATCTCCAAACTCATATTTGTATTTATAGAAGTTTCTTTCATTTCTAATCACCTTGTTTTATTATGAATGGTTTTAGCCTTGTAATTGATTTAAGGATGGTTTGGAAAACCAAACTTATGTCATTTATGATGGTAACACCCAATATTTTGCTTATATGCTTCCGCTGTAAATAAAAAAAAAGTTAGTAGTAAAATTTGAGGTGTTACAATGTACCTCAATATATATGGGTTTATTATATCCCCCTCGAGTAATAAAAAATTGAAATAACTATTATCTAGGAATAAAAATGGATTGTTGTGGTTGTATTTTGGTAGTTGTCTCTTTTCACTACTTAGATTGATGGGTTGGTTAAGTAGTCGAGTCAGTGGTCTACCTTAGTATTTGGACTTGAATTAATTAATCGGTTTTGGTCATGGGTTTTGATATGGCTATTGTGTATTTTGATATAAGATGAAGTGGTTAAGAATTATTATCTATTTAGCATGAGAATTTTATGTTATTTATACTATCACATGAATATTTTATATTGTAATGGCATATGCTTTATGCTTTTGACTATGTTTTTAGATTATTGTTTGATTATGTGAAATGTGAGCATGCTATCTCTTGTGACGTATTAAGATTTACTTAATATGAGGAAATTGTACTGATACTACATTTATAGATGACTATGTGAAGGACATGGAGTGACATAAAGCATATAAGAGTGGCAAGGATAAGTGGAGTCCTTGGAAAAACGTTCCATTCTCGGAATGGACCTTTGGGTCTAAGAGTTAGGGTAAATCAATGTTATACCTTTAGGTTATAGTTTTTGTTGTAATTAGTTTTTTCTTTGGACTTTTATGTTCCATTTTGTATTTTTGGTTTTCATTATGATGCGGAGAATATTTATCTGTAACTTTTTTTATATATTATTATCCTTTATTTCCTCCACTTTATTTTAGATATGATTTATTTTTAGCCTTATCACTTGGCATATGAAAGGTAAGGGAACCATACTTATGCTAAGTATAGTGGTAAAAATTATTATTTTTATAATTAATACTTCTATCAAAAAATTTAAGTAGTAAATTGGGGGTTTTATAGCTATGGTGGTGTTGGCATGGGGAAGTGGCACAGCTAGGAGGGTGGTGGTGTGAAGTAGTGATGCAAATAGGCTAAGGTGAGTGAGATGTGGATTGTTGTATGAGGTTGTGACATAGATGAGGAGGGGTTTGTGTGAGATGTTGAAACTGTTAATGGATGAGTTTTGTAAAATGTTGAAAATTATAATGATGGAATTACTTGTGGTTGTATATGTTCTGTAAAGCTTCATGAGATAAAAATGGAAGACAAAGGCAGAATAAAGCAAAAATATGAAAGGAAAAGAGAGGGGGAGTTAGAGAAGAAGTTAGGTATACACACACACACACACACACACACACACACACACACACATGATTATGCAAGTGGTGAGGAATAACAAAGAGATAGGAAGTATGGAAAGGCACGAACAGATGGAAAGGTTTAGCAAAAAAATTTCAATGAAACACATCCATTAAGATGTGGGAGGTGTTGGTGGTGATGATTAATGTAGGTAGGTTTAGGCTATAAGCTTGGCATAAGGAACTTGGTCAGTAGAAGAGATAATCATATAGGGAAAGAAGGAAGAAGAAGAAAGCCAGGAGGGAGAAAAAGAAAATGGGAAAAAGAAAAGGAGAAGGAGAAAAGGGGGAAAGGGGAAAAGGAAATGAAGTTTAAGATTAGCCTTAAAATTAAGTTAAAATTTTAGATTAGAAAACTTGGGTAATATTAAAATAGAAATCATCTGAGCTTAGGTTTAGGTGCACATATTAATGACTCAGAATAAAAATTAGGATTAATTTTATATTTATGATTAATGAATTAGAATAAGCTAAAAAATTAATTTTTTAAGATTAGGATTAAGTTAAGATATTAATTACTCAAGATTAAACTTAGATAAAATTCAGGATATTACATCGCTACTCCCTTAAAAGACTCCATTCTTGAAGTCAATAATTCAAGGTTGGGGAAGAAGTGAAAAAGGAATTAAGGAAAGGTGATCTTGGCAATTAACTCTACAAGAGTTGGCACAACACTACTAGGTACTACCCCCTTAAAAAATAGAGAACCCCGAATCTTAACACACCTCTACTGAAAAGCTCAGGATGCATCTCTCCCATTTCCTTCTCTATCTCCTAGGTTGTCTCCTTTTCTCCAAGAAGGATCCAAAGAATCTTTACAAGTACACCTTAGTGTTAAGAATATATAAGGACACCTTCTCATAAGATAATAAATCATTAAACTTGATCTCATCAAGTCTAATCACGTGGGAAAGATCTTCAACATACTTCCTCAACTGCGAGATGTAGAATACATTGTAGACTCGAATTAACTTTAGTGGAAGTGCTAATCTATAAGCAACCTCTCCGACCATATCAAGAATCTCATAAGGAACAATACATCTCATACTTATCTTACCCTTCCTACCAAACCTCTACACCCTCTTGGTGGGTGAGACCCTCTATAGAACTCTACCCCTAGCTTAAATCCATCATTACGGTACCTCTAATTTTTTGTCAACTCATATCTGCCCTCATCCTATCCTCAATCAATTGAACTTGCTAATTCATCTCCTCTATCATATTATGTCCAAGTACAAAATTATCGCTAATGTCTCTTAATTATAAGGGTGTTAGACACTTGCGTCTATTTAATGCCTCAAAGGGTGTCATCCCTATACTAGATTAATAAATATTGTTGTAAGAGAATTCTACTAAATATAAACAATCCTCCCAACTATCATAGAATTCCAAAACACAAGCCCATAGCATGTCCTTGAGTGTCTGAATTGTCCAATCAATCTACCCATTTGTAGCTAGGTGAAAGGTGTTACTCATCATCAACTTCATACCCATAGACTCCTATAACTTCCCCAAAAAGTGCAAAATAAATCTCAAATCCCTATCGAAAACTATGTTGATAGGTGTATTATTCCTACTAGCCCACCATGAACCTCATGTAATCTTTGGCTAAATGATCCATGCTTTAGGATGACTTAATAGACACAAAAATTATGAATTTAGCCAGACAATCAACTATAACCTAGATTTATTGCACCCGCTATGAGTCCTTGGCAGTTCACTTACAAAATCCATAGATATGGATTCCCACTTCCTTCTTGAAGCATATAAATAATGGACCAACCCTGTAGGTTCATTGTGCTCTATCTTAACCTTCTCATATGTTAGAAATCTTGTTATAAACTCAAATACCTTTTGCTCATTTGAGGCCACTAGTAGATCCTCTTAAGGTCCTTGTACATCTTATCCTCTCCTAGGTGGATAGAATACAGAGTACAATGACCTTCCTCTAAAATCCAACACTTCATATTAGCATAACTCTGAGCTACACGCCATCAACCCCTGTAGAGAATGCTATTGTAACACACTAAAATTTACTATTAAATTTTTTTATTGTAGTGGAAGCGTAATACCAAAATAGCTAGGTGTTATTTTCATACTCGATATAAGTCTAGCTTTTCATACCATCCTTGCATTGAATATAAGGTAAAATAATTAAGAATTAAAACATGATAAATAGAAAATAGGAGAATACTTCATAAATATATATAACATTTGGAGGTTAAATCCAAGTATAATATCAAAATACATAAAAGTGATACATTAGAACTAAGAACCGTAAAAGGTATCCAGACCAAAAATAATAACCAGATAACATAACTCTACACCCAACCTGATACATAGGAATTACTCCTCCATAAATAAAGCTTCATATGTGACAAAATCATCCTAAGAGTCCTCATCAATATGCACAAAAACATTTGGGTTTTTTGCTCATGGAAATGAGATGCATCTATGAAAAAGATGATTAGTATTCTGCCCAATGAGTAAGGTAACTATATAAACATATATCTAATGATTAGTATTCTGCCCAATGAGTAAGGTGACCATACAGTTGAAGTAAGGTTTCATAGAATCACATAAGTTCACATCAAAAAATAAGCATACATGTGTGTTAATATAAAGCGATGTAAGGTAAATATTGATTCTAGAGCTTATAATTAGATATATACAAGATCCATACTTTTATTTGTATTGAGCTCAGGGACTCCTGCTATTCTTAATCCAATGGAAGGAGATAAAGCACCTCTCAGGGTAGAGCACACCTAAGACAATATTATCATCTAGTGGAATATACCCAACATACACAAGGAAAACACACTCCTGACAACTATTCTTAAACCAATGGAATAGTCTAAAGTATCTCTCAAGACAAACATGCCTAAGCCATTATTATCATCCCGTAGAATGAGAATAACGCCCCAGTCTTAACTCGTATAATATTCCACTTTAAGTGATTAGTTTTGTAATATCCCAAAACTTTATTTTGGGATTTAAGAATAAAATAAGAAATGATTGGATAAGATTTAATTATATGTACCATTAATAATAATAATAATAATATTGTCAATAAAATAAGAAAATGATGTAGGGACCTAATTATTAGAGGCTAAATTTATTTACTAACCTAAGATAAATTATAAATGAATAATAATAATTTCTAAATTAATAAAAAATTTATTATTATTTTTATTACTACTACTAATTTTTATCATTCCTAAAATTCCAAAAAAATTCTGAACCACCTTACCACCCCATTTTCCCTTTTTCTTCCCTTCGTTTTTTCTTCCTTTTTTTTCCTTCATTCCCCCTTCTTAGGCCGATTAGGCTGTGTTTAGTGGCAGCCTAGTTCCCCCCTCTTTTATTTACTTTCCCCTTCCCCCAACCCAGTTTTCTTCCCCCCCCCCCTTGAGTGGCCCAAGCCCGCTCATATACTCCCCTCTTTTCCTTTTCTCTCCCTCTCTTTTACCCTTCTTTCCCTTTTTTCCCTGCCTTCTTCTTCCCCGACCTACGTGACTCTACACAGGGCTGCCTTCGCAACTCCTCCCTCCCCTCTCTCCCTCCTCCTTTCCCCATTTGGCTCTGCAAGGCATGTAGCAGGCACAACCCTTCATGGTCCCCCTCCCTCGTGCAATCCCTCACTCCCTCACCTACCCCTGACCCCCCTACGAAATCCTACCCCCATCCCTCTACTATATTGGCCTGCATGCCGGCTGGAAACCATCAATCCCCTCCCCTTGTCTTCTTCCCTCTCTTATCCAATTCCCCCAACCCCTAAACCTATAAATACCACTCCCTCATTTCCTCTCTTTTCTCTATCGACCATCCCCCAGCCCTTAAGCTCACTACCCAAACAGCTGCAGCTACCGCAACCACCAGGTCACGTGGCCATTGTTGCACCCTCCCTTCATCTTCCCTACATCACCCTACACCTAAAAGACCTCTCCTCTACCCCTCCTTCCCCTTCCTCTTCTCTCCCCACTTGTGCAAAGTGGGCAACTTGATCTACCCTTTTGCACCTCCCCCCACCACCTGTGTCACCTTACACCACCACCATCATCCCTACCTCTCTTCCTACCCATAAAACCCTCCCCTACCTTACTACACCACCACTTCCCTCTTTTTTCCCCTTGTCCCTCCTCTTTTCTCTTCTTTCCCTCTTGATTACCGCAAGGCCACCACCACCACAACCTCCTAACTCAGGGAACCCAACCACTTAGGATACCCTAACTCCCCTCCTCTTTTCCAACCTTAAAACCCCTCTTTTACACCATCCTCCACCACCACCGTGTATGGCCACTGTCGCCGTCCCCTCACCTAATATCCTTTATGGTTGTGCCCTTCTCCCTCCTACCTACTTAGTATATTTTATTTTAATAATTTTTTATTATTAATGCTATTATTATTATTATTATCATCATAAATATTTGATTAAGGAAATAAAGAAAAAGGAATAGGAAGAAGGTGAAATGACTAGTTATACTCTTTTTATAGGTTTTGAGTAAACCCTTCATGATAAAGAGGCAATGGAGTGTGCCTCAAGCCTGAAGTTCAACTAGGTAAGGATATGGTTAAGGCTTGAGTTATGTTATAAATCTTGTATGTATGGGTGTATTAGTATGCCTTGTGTGAATATATGTAAATATGAGCTAAGTATATGTATAGTGCACATTAGCTTGTAAGGAGCTAAGATATGGTGAGTATGATTTTTATTATGTGTAATATGTGTGATATGAATTGTTATGGATGACATGTTCTTATGTATGGTTGAGATGTTATGACTTGTATGCTTAGAGGCCTTAGGTGGGTTTGAGTGGCTATGGGGGACTAAAATAAATAAAGAGGGCAAACTGAGTGTGGAGAATTGGGGGATGCGCCCTAAGTATATTATGAAACATAGTTGGAAAAAAATTATAAAATGAAGGATTAGGGTAAAATCTTATATGGGGGTATGAGCTTTGCATAGGATGTATGTGCTTTACATGGGAAAAAAAAGCTTATGTGGGAAAATATATTTTGAGGGTTGACTAAAAAGGAGGAAATTGTATTTTTGGTGATTAGTGTACTTGGAAAAGGTTTAGTACATGGGTTGATGGAAATATGCATAGGAGCATAAACTAGGGTTTGGGGGGAAACCCTAAGGATAAGGGTATTGTGGGGAAAGGTTGAGGAGGTTGGTTTTACATTGTTGTTGTGATGAGGGATATGACACATGTATGGTGTGATTCAAGTCAATTGGAGAGTAGAGTTGTGTAGGAGAAGAGGTGTGGAAGAAAAAGGGGAATATTAGGGTTTTAGGGGTTGACCAATTAGGGTGTCATTATCACATGTGGAATTTGAGGAGCTGGGCTGTGAGACTTGGAGGGGGTTGAGTATGGTGAAGGTGTTGGAATCAAGGGAGAATGTGGACTGAGTAAGAAGAGGGGTGGTTAGGGTTACATAGGCCAAATTAGGGTTTCAAGGAAAACCCTAGTGGGTGACGATGAGCATAGATGGAGAAATGGGGAGGTAGGCCTTAACCTATATATGTGGGGGTTCTAAATTCATTATGAGTATGGTGGAAGGTATAAAGGGGTCCTAGATTTTTGGAGAATGTAGAGGTACTAGGTTAAGGGATAGGGCTATTTAGGAAGTTTGGGTTGGAAGAGTGGCCCATTGGGGTGTACATTTCTAGATGGGAGTTACTTGTTGAATAAGACATGAATAAAATACTAATCACTTAAAGTGGAAGATCATTGAGTCGGGCCTAGACATAGGATGTTTACTACCGTTCCACCAGCTATAATAGTGATTAGGAACGTTTTGTCCTAGATACCATTCCACCGGCTACAATAGTGGCCAGAAGTTTTTTACCCTAGAATAGTATTCCCGTTCTACCAGTTATAATAGTAGGGGTTCCAAACTCAATAAGATAAAATTTAGACGATAATAAATCATGGAAAATACACTAATTACTTACAGTGGAACACCACATGAGTCGGGACTAGACTTAGGTTATTTATAGTTCCATCTATTATAATAGTGGCCAGGAGCGTTTTGCCCTAGAGATGTTCATGGTTACCGTTCCATCGGCAATAATAGTGGCCAAGCGTATTCTATCCTAGATTAATTATTTTTTTCCACCGGCTATAATAGTGGGGTCTCCGTATTCACATAGATACAATTCAAGAGATGTGTAAAGATGCTACTAATAGCTTAAATTCTAGTAGTGGTGATTAATTTAATAAACTTACTACTTGTATTATCTATATTTTATGTGATTCCCTATCATAGCTATATATTTACCTTACTTAGTATATAGTGTACTAATCATCCCTATCATGGGTGCTGCTCATTCCCACGAGTAGTGACCCCTCCTGAGTCTGTGCAAGTAGGTGATGAAGCCCTTGTAGATTCCATGCCTATGATGAGTCAATTGGAGCAGAGTGACATTCTGATGTCCTAGGTATGAGGCTAAAGGGGGTGTTCTCTGGAATATCATCTTTTTATGTTTCTACTATTTTTATTTCCCCACAGTGGGGTATTATCTTGCACTTTATTTCACTCATGTATTAACCTTATCATTTGCCTACTCTAGTTTATGTATTTAATGTTGACTATTATATTTTTAATCATCTTCTGTTATTGATCCTTGTATCCTTTAGTCTTGTGGTTAGTATAAGATTAGCTAGGGGTCAGTCTTGTACTAATCATGGTGGTAGCACCCCCACCCCAATTTTGATGCATGATTTTTCTTAACAAATGAATATTTTCAATAGTAAAACTTGGGGTGTTACAAGTGTCTTACCCATTATTCCTTACCTCAAAATTATATTATCATTTTTGTTGAGTGTAGGGGCTCCACTATTTTTAATCTAGTGGAATGAACTAATACACCTCTTAGGACATAGTTCTCATAAGCCACTAGTATCATTTAGTGGAACACATATAAGCCTTACTCATGTGATCTTTTATTTTAAATGATTAGTTTCTTATTTATAGTTACTTAAGATTATCATGTATAACTCATGTATATATGTATAATACATATTTAAAACATGTAAAAAAACCACATAGTTAGCAGGGAATTCTCCAAGGAAAAGGTCTATAATTCCCTTAAGAATTCCAAACCTCATAAGTTGATCATAACTTCTCATTTTAATATACTTCTGCTACTCATCATTATTCTAATTATTCTAAGTATCATTCTTTACATATTTAAAGTCCATTATCCTTTTTAAAATCGCCAAAATTCATAGCCAACCCTTATGAACCAAAATTCTCTTCTCTTACTGAAAGTCTCAAAATCTTATATTAAGTAACTTGTATTTTACTAAACTATTATTTGATCATATTACTTATGAAATAATTCATAACACCCTCAAATCTGATCATGCCAGGATTATTTTCCATATTATCATCAAATGATCATAATTTCCTTACAATATTGTTGAATTTCAACTTCAATATATATACATCAACATGAAATACATAACCTTAATTATATATAAATACCACGTACCTGGATCTATACCAACCAACAATATACACCAATGCACACTATCACATTTTGCTCGCTTTTTTTCCTTCTTACATCACAAGATATCACAAAATGTCATTATCATATGAACATTATCCATGTATTCATTTCCAACATGATACTACATATAAAAAATACATGTTGCACATAAAAGTCCCTAATTACCGTGTCTATCCTTGTCAAAAAGGACACTAGAAACTAAACACATAAGCCTAAGCCGTCTCATCCAAGATCAATGAAAATTCACCTATAAAAATGAGAATAATATGTAATTAGAGCTTAAGAATACAACTAAGGAAAGTAAAGGTAAAGGAGGGTGGAAATGAGGATAACTAAAACAAGTAGAAAAACCCAGGCCGCATGGGAGTATGGTAGAATGTAAGGTGTTCCTAAGGTGGTGCTAGAGTGATGCTAAAGTGGATCATGGGGTGTGCTAGAAGGGTGGAACAACCATGCTAAAGGAAACATCAAAGGGGCACAGGTAAGCTTGCATCGCATGCATAGGTTGAGAGGGTAGAATGCACATGTGCAAGGAGTGAAGGGTGCACAAGGCTATGCTCAAAACACACAGACAAGAAGAAAAGGCATGCATAGTCTATGCATAAAGCCATGCAATAGAGGCATAACTAGGGTATGTGAGGGTACACAACTATGCACCTCAAAGAAAAAAAAGTAGATCACAATGGGAAGAGGAAAAATGAATGGTGTGGGGGTGGAGATGGATAGGAGACAATAAGGGGGAATGATGGGGAGGTAGTAATAGTTTGTTTTCCAGGTAAATAGTGGGGCTTGGCGATGGTAAGTGATGTGGTGATGAATGAGGATGCTGCACATAGCAAGAAAGGAAGGTGGAGAAGGGGTGTTTGGGGCTGTGATGCTTGATAGAAATGGTGTGCATGGTGAGGAATAGTGGAGAAGGAAGCATGCACGAGCTAAAGGTGAGGCACGATCAAGGGAAAATTAGGCAAAAATTTCAACGACATATCCCATGGGTTGAAGGAGGAGATGGTGGTAATGATGATTACTTTAGGAAGGTATGTTGTAATACTCCATTTGTAGAAACCCTAATTATAAACTAGTAATTGTGTGTAATTAGTTATAATAATTATTTTAGGATGCTTTGTATTAAATGTATTATTTTTATGCATATTATTATTATGTAATATATATATATATATATATATATATTTCATTAGGTTAGGTTATTAATTTTAATTGTAGTTGGGATCATGATATGTATTCATTTTACCGAGGAACCCTAATTCTGATAATTGGATCGGTTTAACTTTCTTTATCTATCATCCCTACTCTATTATGATTTTTTTTTCTACGTATCCCACCTCCACTTCCACCGGCACATTTTTCACCTTCATGTCATCATCTCCTTCATGTCTCCTCTACCTTATGTTTTCCTCGTGCATGTCTAGTTTCTCCTTTCTCACGCCATCGTCCATTTAAGCCTCCCCTCCTCTTATTTTGATGCTTTGATTCAGACCAACTGATTGCCTTATTTCCTCTTCTTCGTCTTCTCCCTTCTCTATGTCTCTGATTCTTTTTCAAACCAATACCACTCACCACTATTAACCATCACCTGAACACATCACCACTAATAGCCATCATTTACCCTACAAACCATGAGCATCACCTCCCCATCATCTCCCTCCATTTTCACTCAACCATCACCACCTTAAACCATATCTTTTCTATCCCCCATCATGATATAATTTGATTTTTGTTGAGGTAAATAGTTGTGCAGCCCTCGCATGCCCTAATTGTGCCTCTATCGTATGCCACACTCATGACCCTTACACAACCCATACAATTCTCTTCTTATTTTTCTCCTTGCACACATGTGCGCCCCATGCACAGCTCGTACACTTCTCTCTTTATTTTCTCCTTGCATGCCCAAATTGCCTCATGCACAACCCATGCATACTCTGTAACATCCCCAAAATTCACTACTGAAAAATTTTGTTTAATTAAAAGAAAATTAATGGAAGTAAAATAACAAACTGTGAATTCTGGGGATATGACCGCCACACTTAGTACCAGACCGATTCATTCATACCGTTCCAGTACTAAGTGCTAAGGCTAAAGGAGAAAAATACAAATTACGAGAAACTCAACTAATAATTAAATTAGAGTAGCGCAAGTAAACATTTTATAAGAATATAATCCATCAAGTGGTGGTTACAAAACAACGAATACATTGAAATTGTGAATTTAAAGAAGACAGAGTAAAACCCTAACAGTTCCAAATAGTTCCTCACGCTCTTTCTCGATGCCCACTTGAATAGTACCTAAAAATGACCTGCAAGGGACACTGCCCATTGAATAGGCAGGGGCCCCACGAATGGAACCCTTCAGTACTACGGTACTGAGTAACCCTTTAAAAACACACTTAAAAGTAGGCACACAATGTAACACATGATATACCACTATATTCATACATCACGACAAGTGTAAACATAATATTCAGATCCATACATTCACATATTCAATAATTCAATCCGATATCAATGGTGTATACGTAACATTCACTTTCGTACATTTGCATACTTAACAAGTCAACCAAATATTAATAGGCCATAATGAACAATTGATACTTTTAGGGCCTTAAGGCCATTAGTCCATCATTAATCAATCATCTCGGATTATAAAAGTCCATGTGAGTGCGGGAACCCCACTATTATAGCTGGTGGACCGGTCATGTAAGGCAAAATGCTCCTGGCCAGTATTATTTTCCGGTGGACCGGTCATGTAGGGCAAAACGCTCCTGACCACTATTATTCGCCTGTGGACCGGTCTGGCCCCGACTCATAAGGTGTTCCACTGTAAGTAATTAGTGTCTTCCCCATGTCTTATCGTTTTTCCATTTAGTTTGTTGAGCACAGAATCCCCCCACTATTATAGCCGGTGGAACGGTCATGCAGAGCAAAATGCTCCTAGCCACTATTATTCGTCGGTGGACCGGTCATGTAGGACACCTCAGCCTTGGTTGGACCGGTCTGGGTCCGGCTCAACATCTTCCTCTTAAAGTGATTAGTGTCTTAAACGTATCTTAATCGAAAATATTTCACCCTTGACATGCATGACTAACTATATCCGCACTTATCCTCCTAGGAGGGCTTGTCCCATATCTTGGGACTTCTGCACCTCCTAACTCGTCCCGACATCCTTCCCTTAAATCACCTTCTCACACCGGGAGCCCAAATCTTAAGTGTGTGGGTCAAGCCCACTCACCGCCTTACTCTAGGGTTTTCTCCAAAAACCCTAATCTGGGCCTATGTGTATCCTTCTCTGCCTTACACCTCCCAAACTATTTCAATACCCTACACGTCACAATCCTTAGATCCAACCCTCACTTTCTACCCCACTCATTCTCGTTTATTTTTATTATTTTCTTTTTCTTTTTCCACCCTCTCATATTAGGGTTTCCTTCCAACCCTAGATTGGTCTCCTACGCACCCTTATACTGCCCCGCGTACTATTTTCGCCCGAAGCCCCATGACACCCAAACGACACTTCTATTACCTTCCTCACGCCCCAAGGCAACTTTCCATACGTAAAGTTTGCCCCCATGCAGACTCTAACCATCCCATGAAAACCCTCGATTCTCCCACTCTTTCATTTTTTTAAGTCCCCTTTTACTCATCCACTCATGGTTCATAGATTATTTAGGTCATACTTACCTACGTTAGCCAACTTACTTCCCCTTGGTTATCGTTCTCTCCCATTTCTCTTTTTCATGCCTCCATCCCACATTACCACATTAATTATCCTAGCATGCATGTCCTAAAGGGCCATATCACATCACATCATAATTTACAGCATATCCATATTAGCACATACCAAAAGAGAGCACATGAACATACCTCTTTTCCAAGCCACACCACACATGAAACAATTAAGATAATAGCATATGGAATACGACATATAATTATATAAGACATCCAAGGCATGTAAGACACATAACACGCATTCGGCCTTAGCTACACCCTTTCTCGATTTAGGTTACCGAGCTATCTCCCACACTTATCAGGCCACTAATCACCCTTCGTAATTGTTACACTTAATATATTTCCCATTTGGTTGGTTAGATTACCAATTTGCCCATTCCCTTTATTATAAATAACAAATTGCCCTTTAGTTGGTCAAATTACCAAATTACCCCTGTTAATTATCCTAATTATCAAACTACCCCTTTAGTAGATTAAATTACCAAATTACCCTTCTCTATGATCATAATTACCAAAATACATTTCTCCATTATCAAAATTACAAATTACCCGTTAGTTGGTTAAATTACCAAATTACCCTTTTATATGATCATAATTACCAAACTATCCTTATCTATTATCAAAATTATCAAATTACCCTTTGGTTATTAAAATTACCAAATTGCCCTTCTCAATAGTCATAATTACCAAGTTACTCCTTTCTGATTTCCGCTTTACCCCTTTTATTTACAAAATTACCATTTTGCACTTTTACTTTTAAAATTACCATTCTACCCTTTAACTTCCAAATTTTACCATAACACCCTTTCATTCACAAAATTACCATTTTGCCCCCTTTAATTACGAAATTACCATTTTTTCCTTTAATTACAAAATTACCATTTTGACCTTTAATTATGAAATTACCATTTTTGCCCCCTTTAATTACAAAATTACTAATTTACCCTTTAATTAATATTTTACCCTTTATTTACAAAATTACCATTTTGCCCCTTTACTTCCAAAATTACCATTTTATCCCTTACCTCCAAAATTACCATTTTACCCTTTAATTACAAAATTACCACTTTGACCTTGCCTCCAAAATTACCATAATACCATTTTAATTAAAAATTACCATTTTACCCCTTAGTACACCACTTATATCAAGTTATCATTACTACATAAAATATTAATATTAATACCTCATCCACCACTCTTATATTTAATATAATATTTATTAGCACCCATATATATACTAGGCCATATTCTTGTACAAGATACATTACTAAATAGCCCTAAGGCTCACAAAATATTAACCATGCATTAAAGATCACAATAGCATAATATAACATAGATAATACTTAACATATTTATTAACAACCGAACTCTTACCTTAAACAATATTTCCATACATAACATATAACCTAACATGCTTCTTTTAATCCAACATCACAAGAAAATATGTATATGATATTAAACAACATATATTACGCATAATAACATATTAAAAATCCTAATTTACTAACATATGTCAATCCATGCGTTTAAGTGGGATTTAACGGTTACCTTGATTCCCGCAAAAATGAACCTTACCGGTATTCCGGCTTAAGATTCAAGCTTTGATTATCAAAACAAATACCTAAAAATAATATCAAGATTTATTATGTTAGAAATAATAAAAATCAAAGTATAAAACTTTATAATGCTTAATTAATCAAATACTTAAATTAAAATATTATTATACCTTAAAATTTATTACCCAACTACATCAAGAAAGGCATCAGCTCATGCTGCTCATGCAGCATGAGCTGCATACAAAGAAATGAGGGGAGTGGCTCGAAAGTGGGTGAAAGGAGGGAACATGGACATTTTCGGGTTAGTGGTTTGGGGCTAGGAAAGAAGATGGATGGGGGACGATTTGGGGCAAGGGAAGGGTGTAGGAGTGGAGAGGGGGTGTAGGTGGTGTAGGTGGTGGTCGGGGATGAGTTGATGGCGGCTAAGGGCGGCGGAGGAGGCGGCAGCGAGGCTGCGAAGTGGTGTCGCCGAGATGGGTCAAGAGGGATGGGCTGAGGAGTAAGGAAAAGGGAGGGGAAAATGAAGGCCTTAGGGTGGTGGTTTCATCCAAAGGAGGTTTGGGGGTGGTAGAGGGGGTTGCAGGGGTTGGTTTGGTAGCTTAGGTAGCGGGAGAGGTGGCAGAACGACAGCGGATTGAGGCGGTGCAGGGTGGTTGCCGAGAAGGGAAGGAAAGGAGAGAAAAAGAAGGGAGGAGGAAGAAGGAGGCTACGAGGTGGCTCGAGGGGTGCTGTGATCGTTTGGGGGTGAGGTAGAGGGTGGTAGGGGTAGTGTAGGTGGATTTTAAGGCGGCAGTAGCGACGGAACGGTGGCAGCAAAGAAAAACAGGGAGGATGAGGGAAGGAGGAGAAAGGAAGAAAAAGAGGGTCGGGGCATGCATATGGGGCTCGAAAAATGCAGAATGAGGTAGGGAAGGAAGAAGAAAAATAAGAGGAAGAGAGAGGAGGGGATAGGGTGGCTGGATAGGGCGGCGGCAGGGTGGTAGGGGAATGGCTATGGTAGGGAGAGGGAGGAGAAGAGAGGGGAATGGCAATGGTAGGGAATGGGGAAGGGAGAGGTGTTGGGGTCGGGACATGGCAGGAAAATGAAGAGAGAGAGAGAGAGAGAGATAGGGGAAGTAGTAGAGGGAGAGGGTTGCAGGTTGGGCGGCGGGGTGGTCGGGATTTTTGCCGGGTAAAGAGGAAGAAGAAAGAAAGAAAGAAGAAGAAGAAGAAGAAGGGGAGGGGGAGTTAGGCGTGAGCGGGCGGCCGAAGGGAAGTGTGAATGGGTCGGCCTAGTTGGGGAGAAAGGAAAGAAAGAAAGGAGGGAGGCGGGCCGGCGATGCGTGAGGGAGAAGGAGAAGGGAAGAGGAAGAGAGACGGACCATCAACCCAATGCGCAAGAGGGGAAGGGCAGCCGGCGGCCCAAGGAAAGAAAAAGAAAAAGAAAGAAAAGAGAAAAGGGGGGAAAGTAGGAAGGAAAAAGGGAAAAAGGAAAAAGAAAAGGAAAAATGGTATTAAATAAAATAATTTAATTTATAAAATAATAAAATAAAATATTTTTGGGTAATAAATTTATTTAATAATTTAATTTAATATAATTAGAATATAAGGGTTTAAAAAGGATAATTTTAGTAAAATAATGGTTTGAAAAATTATTTAAATAATAAGAGTATGATAAAATAACAAAATATTTATTTTAATTTATTAAATATTTACATCCAATTTTTTATACTCAAAAATCCATAGAATAATTAAATTAAATAGATTTAAAGGCTAGTTTATCTCAAATAAAAGTTATTTATTAAATTATAGGCTTTGTAAAAATTCGGAGGATTACATACTCGTTCTCCTTGAGTGAAGACTAGTTAGGTGAATCCTCCTTATTTCTTTTGCTTGGATAAGAGGTAATTGTACCCTTGTACTAAAATTTAACTAATATGGTAGCACATAAAGGTTGTTATGTTGCTTAGGGTATGATTTATGCATGGACACTTGAAGGGATATATGTATGTGTTATATGCCGATATTTTTACAATAGGTATGCAAATGTTATGAAAAGGTGTGAACATGAAAGTATGTTGTTGGCTTATTATCTAATATGATACATACGCATATGATATATATAAAAGTTAATGTATGCTAGGCTAGAGTTTCGTTAGGGTATGCAACCTTGTTAAATTATACATCAATACCATATTAAGTGTTTTATAATTATCATTGCATATTATAACTAGGATGAAAATATAGCATGCTTGTATACAAGCCTGATTAGGGTTAATCTACAATGATCGTTACCTTAACTATGGAATCGAGTTATAAACATGCGTGTATATGTTACATGGAATATATGACAGATTAGAAATTCATGGTTAGGATTTGTACGCATAATTTGCTAAATGCCCGTATAATGGAAAATATAGTCAATTACTAAATCTTATAAATTACCTATGTATTAAAATATGGTAAATTATTGGCTTTTAGCTTTTTCATGAAAAAGTCTCATAACAATAGTGTTTGCTACAAAATTTCATAATAATGGTGAAACTAGGGTTTTGAGGGAATTATCATTATTTTCAACCTAATATACCTACTGTGAATAATTGAACATAAGATGGCCTTAGACTTTTGATAAACTAACCTTAGCGTTGAATGTAGATATGGCATAGATCATTGACCATAAGGTTTACTCTAATAATTGAAAATAAAGGAAAATTTATTAAGTATGGAAAATAAACTTATTGTGCAATATGTGATATCTATCTTAGGGACGAGGTAGGAGACCCCGATTTGTTTTAGTTCGTCAATGTGTCATTATGCCCCAATAAGGCCCTAGTACACTATATAGGTGACCTATGGGCCCTATATGGGTGTTGATACTTAGGGACTAGGTGTCTTAGGTTTGGAAGTTATTGCATTGTCTTATACGTTAATATAACTAGAGTGTTATTATGCCTCTGGGTTGGATGGTTGGAAGGATGCTATGATGTCTTATACGCCGATATGACTAGTGTACTTTTATGTCTCTAGATTGTTATTATATCCCCCTTGAGTGATTAAAAATAAAAATAACTATTGGGTAAGAATATGAATGAATTGTTCCATGTTGTTGATTTGGTAACTCTCGTTGTGCACTACCTAGTTTGGTAGTTACCTTAGCTCCCTACCTTATTATTTGGAATTTATTTGGATTTATTGATTCGGTAGTTGCTTCAGTGCCTTAAATTTAGTATTTGGAATTGATTTGATTCTATCATTTTTTGTCATTTCATTATCATATGGTTTACTTGATGTAAATATGTCATGTTACTACCTATGTACCTCATGTGGCCTTGCATGTTAGTGTTGTGTAATGGTTCACTCAATGTTGTAGTACTAACAGGTTCTATTTCATGATCCCCCACTTATTCAATGTGCAGTACTTACCTTATAAGAATACTTTGAAAGTTCATCTACATGGCTTCTAGTAGGGGCTAAGAATTAGGAATATCCAATATTTGTCTGATATCTTTTGATATAGATATTCCTTGGACTCTTATGTCCTTTGCTATTTCTCCTTTTGTTATATTGTAACTCATTTGCCTGCTGATCCTTTTATATTTGTCATGACAAGGTTAATCTGTAATGAAATTGGTATTTTGTTCTTACATTGTAAATGTTAATTTAAGTAAAGTAAAATTTTAGCCTTCCACTTAGTATAAGAATGGTTGATGATACCAAACTTATACTAAGTGTGAAGGTAACAAATATTATTTTTGTATTTAATGTACCTGCAAAATAAAAATTTTAAGTAGTAAAATTAGGGTGTTACATAGTTTCTAAGGGTTGAAGCTAAACATAGGGAATTTTGTTGAGATAGGGAAGAAAACACACGCAAGGCTCCAAAAGGAGAAGAAGGAAAATCGACGGGAGAAGAAAAAGGAAAACGAAAAAAAGGAAAAATAATTATGGGATGGTATGGTTAGAATTAAGTTTAAAATTTGTGATTAATAACTTAAGCTAAGACTAAACTATTAATCATCTGTGATGAATTCTAGGTTAAAATATACATTACCTAGAATAGAGATTATAATTTGGTTAAGCTATTAATTACTTGAGAATAAGATTAGATAAATTTTGGATTATTATAGAATCTCATCAAACAGAGCTGGCATAATTGTCAAAGTACTTATCCAGATCTCTAAATCACCCTGCTAAATCAATTGTACCCCCGTCTCACTAAGCTACCCAAGCAATCGATTAGACACCACACAAGAACTGAAGGAATTTGATGTCTTCCTATTTAAGGCATCTGCAAAGGTGTTGTCCTTGCCTTTGTGGTAGTTCACTTGATATCATAGTATTTCACCACCTCTATCCATCTGATCTGCCTCATATTCAACTCATTTTAAGTGAATATATACTTGAGGCTCTTATGGTTAGTAAAGAATCTGCACTTTGACCCATATAGATAGTGTCTCCAAATCTTTAGCACGAAGACGGCTACTACAAGCTCAAAATCATGTATCGGGTAGTTCTGCTCATGCTGCTTTAATTAATGAAATGCATAAGATAGTAACTTACCACCTTACTATGTTGCATTGATACATAACCTAATCCGTGATTTGACACATAGCTGTATACCTCAAAATCATATGATCTTGATAATATAGTTAAAATTGGTGTTGTAGTCAAATATCTCTTCAACTCCTAATGTAATACCCCGCATTTTTAAAATCCAGATTTATTAAGTTTAATGATTTTATTAACGTAATTTGATGTAAACAATTAATTATTTTAATTTCGATTCTTTTTATGGATTTATCGACGATTCGAATTCATATTTGAATTTAATTAATCGTTGTTGTTACGAACCATTCTAGATAAATTCGTTCACAACAATAATTTTATTATATTCTTATGATTTGGATTTTTGGTTAATAATATATATTCCCGTTCTTTCTCGTATTTTTATTTTTAATATTTTAGATTCGTTTTCGATTTTAACTTCGTCGTGTGATTACGACTTTATTTTGGAGTTATATTTCGTTAAAGAAATATATTATTTAAATTATAGAATTTCTATTTAAATAGTTAAATTTATTTTAATGATTTTATCCGTAGAAAATATTTCCGACTTTAAATTTATTCGTTTTCAGAAATCGTTAATATTTTTGGGAAGTTTTAAATTAAAAAGATTTTCGGAGTTTATTTATGAATTTATTTCTGGAATTTATTTTCTTTCGTTTTATGCTTTTTGGTTTGCGGAAAATCGATTTCGAAAATTATTTAAATTAATCTTGATTTATTAGAATTTGACTTAAATATTTTATTATATGCTTTTAAATAATTTTTCGAGGCCTTATAATATATTTTCGTAAATAATATAAATTTTTATGTTCATTGGTAAATTCTTCCAAAAATGTTTCTGAAATTCTTTATATAGCTTTTTATTAATTTTAAGCCTTCGGATTCGTTCGAAATAAATTTTCATTAAATAAATTTTAGATAAAATCTTCCAATAATATTTTGATATTTTTAGTATTTTATTTTATGTGTATTTATTAAATAAAAAAAAAGAACCCCGCACCCGGCCGACCCCCCTCTACCTTTTCCTTTTTCTCTTCTCTTCTTTCTCTTCTCTTCTCTTCTTTTCCCTCTACTGCCCCCACCCCCTGCTCACGTCCTACACCCCTAGTCGCCTCCTTCTCCCTGCCTCCTCCTCCTTGCTCCACCTTCGTCTACCGCCACCGCCAGCCACGAATGCCAACAGCGAGCAGCCGCACACAGCAGTCGAAGAAGCCACGCGAAGTAGCAGTCGCGTGCAGCGACGAGCCGCGTTGGTTGCTCCGCCGTCCGACTCCGGTGAGCCTCGCTGACCACCGGCGAAGCTTCCCCAGCTTTCCTTTGCCCCGATTTGTTGGTTTTTGTTTGGTATAAATTTCAAAAAAACCCTATTATGGATTTGATAAATTGAATGTGATTTAGCTTGTGAAAAGATAAATTGATTGTTTGATTATGTATATATGTGCTGCGAGAATGATTTGGATAGGTTAATCGTATGGTTATGTTGGAATTTTGGAAAAATTGGATTTTTGGCCGGGTTATGCCCGAATTTTTCGGGTTCGTTCGATTTAGCTATTATGGGAAAATTGATTACACAATATGTTTTAAAATGTATCTAATTTCATGTTGGAACCGTCAATTTGAGAAATTTATGCATAATTTATTGGAATTTCACCTCTAGGTCAAAATTCATGTGTGATAAAATTGGGTCGCATAATTGAGCCGTTCCGCTCAATTGATTTTATAATATTGTTTAAAATGTATTTAATTTTATATTGGAAGCATTGATTTGGGAAAATTGTGCGTAATTGATCGGAATTGGATTTTTAGGTCAAAACTCTCGCGGGTCTAAATTGGATTGTGTAATCGGATTATTTTATTCAATTGACTATATAAATTACATTAGAATATATTTAATTACATTTCCGAACCGTCAATTTATATGTTTTGGCAAGAATTGATCGGATTTGCGTTTCGGGCTCAAAAACCCTAATTGTGCTAAATTGGGTATTTCTTTTATTGGTTTTGATCAATTGATTATTTATTATGTTATAAAATGTGTTTAATTGCATTTCTAAAAATTCAATTTGATTAAATTAATAGAATTCAACCGAATTGTATTTTCGGGCCTAAAACCCTAGATTTCAAGTGAGATTATGAAATTGATCATGTGTATTATTTTTTTCTAAAATTGAATTTATAGAAATAGTTGAAGTGTTCCTAATTTCTCTCTAATACCTTTAATTTGAACTAATTAATTTAAATTACCCGAGTTTGTGTTGTGGGCTTTAAAACCCTAAGTTTGAAAATGGATAGTCTTAGATTGGCTACTAGGAAGATTGTTTTGTTGAAATTAATTATATAGATTTATCTAAAGTTAGTTTAATTGTGTTTTAAAACTATCGATTTGAGGTGATCGAAGTGATTTGGTTGATTCGTAGTTTAGGGATTAAAAACCCTAATCTTCGGGGATGATTTTACAAAATTGATTTTTGCTATGCGTCTTTTATCTAATCGATTTCTATCTTTGGGTTTTAAATCATTTAAATTATGTTTTAATCTAATCGGTTTGGATTTGGTTCTATATAAATGGTTGGGTTACCTATTTAGTTTTAAAACCTAATGAATAAGTTATTTTCGATAAATTAATTTATAATCGATTATCCTTCTCGGGCTTTCCAAATTAATTTGAAATGTCCCAAGTGATATGTGTATTAATCCGATTTGAGTAATATTTGACCTTAAATCTTAATAGAGCTATGCTTTTGAGTCCTAAGTTTTGGACACATTTTCCAAGAAAGATCGTTTGTGTTCGTTTGTGTTTATTTAATTAGAATATGTGAATTATTAATCGATAGGATAGTTTCTAACTTAGTTTTCGATGTCTGTCGGCGATCTAGGAAAGCGTTATTGTGGATCCTCGAACTAGTGATCTCTCTCCCCCTCTTGTCTCGCTTAGCTAGCTTCGGATCCAGGTAAGTCTCTACTTACCTCCACTTATGGGTGTTTCGTAAGGATGTGGCTAAGATCAATTTTATGTGTGTTATGTGCCTTGTGTGCCATGTGTTATGTCAGGTTGTGAACTATATGATTTTATTGACCAATTACTTGTAGCGTAGCTTGGAGTTGAGGTATGCTTATATGACTTCCTTATGACATGTGCATAATGGTTGTTCTGTTGTGTTATGATATTATATGATGTGACCCTCTAGGACATGCATGCTAGGATGCTAATAATATGATGTAGGGGACATGAATGTGAAAGGATAATAAGGGGGAAAATGTGGAAGTAAGGGTAATTAAGGATGAGTGGAGTAGTGGGTTAAGAGTGGAAATTTAATATACGAGGAACGAGTATGGGTGCCATGGGAGGTAAGTCAGGTTAAGTGAAAAGTAGAGAGTAACTTGTGGGAAGAAATGTTCTAGGGTTTGGAGTGGCCAACTAGGGTTTTCGATCACGTACGAAATAAATGAGTAAAGAGATATGATTTGGGATTGAACCTAAATGAGATGAGGTGTTTGACGATAAATGAATTAATGGTAGTGAAGTAAGAGGAAGTTGGGTCACATAGGTTCAATTAGGGTTTCAAGGGAAACCCTAGAGGCTAATAGCGGGTGGAGTTTGATGTCACGAGGTGTTGGGCCTTAACCCACACCCTTAGAAGTTGGTTTTCATTATGTGTAAGTGTAAAAGGGAATGGAAATCGAGGTGTGATAAGGGGCGCAAGAGTCCCAAGATATGGGACGGACCCTCTTGGGAGGATAAGTGTGGATATAGTTAGCCATGCATGTCAAGGGTAAAATACTTCCAAATAAGATATGTTAAGACACTAATCACTTAAAGAGGAAGATGTTGAACCGGACCCAGACTGGTCCATCGGCGAATAATAATGGCTAGGGCCGGGGTGCCCTACATGACCGGTCCACCGGCTATAATAGTGGGGGATTCCGTGCTCAACAAACCGAACGTGATAATGATAAGACATGGGAAAGACACAAAGTAATTACAGTGAAATATCATGTGAGTCGGGGCCAAACCGGTCCACCGGTGAATAATAGTGGCCAGGAGCGTTTTACCCTACATGACCAGTCCACCGGCTATAATAGTGGCCAGGCGCGTTTTGCCCTGCATGACCGGTCCACCGGCTATAATAGTGGGGTTCCCGCACTCACATGAATTGATAAAGACTATGATGTGAATCGACTATATTTACCAGAGATCTAAAGAGTGAGTCTACTCGACTGGGGCTGGACATGTCCCTAAGTAATATCCGTGGGGCTAAATGCTCGATTGGTTTGGTTTAGCGTTATCCAAAAATGCCCGGTTGGGCTATCTGAATCTCTTATTGGCATAAAATGTTATATATGTTTCGCATGTTATTATATGTGTATGGTAGGACTTATGATGTGGATTTTGAGTATGGATAATATTATATCAACGTAATGTACTATGATTTGATATGCACTTTATGTTATAGTTTACGTCTCTCCCATAAGATAGGGTAGTGGGATTTACTCAGTATTGGACCCGTACTGATACTACCTTAGTTGAATGGGTCATGTGATGATCCACTGATGGTGGGGAGCAGACCTCTTGTGCA
Organism: Tamarix austromongolica; assembly: GCA_039764185.1. Lineage (NCBI taxonomy): Eukaryota > Viridiplantae > Streptophyta > Magnoliopsida > Caryophyllales > Tamaricaceae > Tamarix > Tamarix austromongolica. The sequence continues at coordinate 83,171,931 of CM077818.1, read as the reverse complement.
GGTTTAAGATCGGATACTGTTTTAGATGGAAGGCTTGAATTGAGTGAGTAGGCAATCTAGATATTGATCCTTTGGGATTTGTTTTGTTCAACTGTATTCATCTTTGGAAGTTACAAGTGTTGTATTTAAATTTCTAAGGGCTTTGGAATTGACTTTTAATTTCTCGTACTCTGATAAGCTTTTAAAATTTTGGATTTAATTGTTTGACAGGTTTTAGCCTTGCATCTAACATGAGATAGATGGTTGACATTTATCTTGTGTTAGATGTGGCGGTAACATTTCCCAAATTCTCTCCTAACTTCCGCTTTATTCTTTCAAAATTTTTTCAGGAGTGAAATTTGGGGGTGTTACATCTAAAGTGTTCCCCCACATATGTCATCCCATTATAATCTAGTAGTCTTCTTCAGAAGGTTCATCAAAGGATGAGCTACCTTCGATAATACCTAAACAAAATGCCTATAGTACCGAGTCAAATCTAGGAAACTGTGAACCTTAGGAACATGGTTCCTTCCAGTTATTGATTGCCAAAATATTCGCCAAATCCATGACTTCTCCTACTAAAACCACATGACCCAAAAATTATACCTCCTAAAGCTAGAACTCACACTTAGAGAGTTTGGAATAAAACTTGTGCTCTCTAAAGAATGACAATATAGTAAAAAGATATAACTCATGCTCCTATTTACTTTAAAAGTATACAAAAATGTTATCTATGAAGACAGCCACTAATTGATCAAGGAACATCCAAAAGATCATTGACATCAAGGTAGGTGCATTAGTGAGCCCAAAGGGCATCATTGTAAACTCATAATACCCGTACTGTGTTCTAAAAGCCATCTTTATGATTTCTACCTTGGCAATGCACAACTAATGATAATCCAACCTAAATTCAATCTTTAAGAAAATTAAAGCACCCTAAAAGCTCATCAAACAAATTATCAATCCTTGGAAGCGGATAACAGTTATTCACCATTGGCTAGTTCAAACCCTAATAATCTATGCACAAATGAAGACTTCCACCCTTCTTCTTCACAAAAAGAACTAGTGCTCCCCATGGAGACAGACTCCAATAGGTGTACTAATAAGCCACTAACTCCTCTAGTTGTGAATTTAACTCTAGCAAATCTACCGACACCGTCCGTTGGGGTGCCTTCAAAACTAGCTCCACCCCTAGTACCAACTCGATGGTGAAGTGTATCTCACATACAAGCTTGTTGACCTCATAGGTCAAACAATATTATTGTGCTTATTTTGATGATAATAAATGAATATTGAGAGCTAAAGTGTTTTCTTAAGTGTGTATCTACTATGATTAATTAACAAAGAGATATAAACACACTTACTCAAATCATTTCTCTAATGTGAAATTTAAAAGTGCAATCAAGTTTTGAATTAAAAGAGACAATTATAAGAAAACAACCAAGAATTAAGGTTTAGGGATCATATATCTAAAGTCTTAGGTTTATTGTAAAGAGATAACTAATTTCACATTTTTTTTTCTGATCTGAGTTGCTGTTAACAGGTTGACAAATTCGGTGGTTTTTATTCTGATGAAGTCGACTTAGAGTATGGATCAGCTAACTGATGCGTATATAAGGTTTGTGGTGAGTAAGCACGGTACACCTACCAACATAGTCTTTAATTGGGATTTAAGATTCCTTTCACACTTCTAGGAAAAGTTTTAGAAGGATATGGGCATGAGATTGAGGATGAGTACCACCTTCCATCAAGACACAAATGGGTAGACTAACAATTCAGACCCTGGAGGATATGCTATAGGCATGTGTGTTGGACTTCTAAGGTAGTTAGGAAGACCGTCTACATTTGTTTAAGCTCTTATACAATAATAGATATCATGCTAGTATAGGGATGGCACCGTTTGAGGCATTTTATGGACATAAATATCAGGTGTTGGAGCAACATCGATGAGACTATTGTACTTGCACCAGAGATGATTGAGGAGACGACTTAGCAAGTTTGGTTGATTTAGGATAGGATGAGAGTAGCTCAGAGTCACCAGAAGAGCTATGTAGATCAAAAACGTTGTAGTGATGGATTTGAACTAGGGGATAGAGTTCTATTGAGGGTTTCACCTACCAAGGGTGTGTATAGATTTGGTCGGAAGGGTAAGCTGAGTCCAAGGTACATTGGTCCATATGAGATTCTTGATAGGGTTGGTGAGGTTGTATACTACGAAGCACTTCCACCAAAGTTCGCTCGAGTTCATAAAGTCTTTTACATTTCTTAGCTAAGGAAGTATGTTGCAGAAGCGTCCCATGTGATTGGATCAAATGAGATTGAGCTAGACAATGCTTCGTCTTATGAGGAGAAACCTTTGCAAATTCTCAACACTAAGTTACGATGGACTCGTACGAGCTCAATATCGCTCATGAAGATTCTTTGGAGCCACCATAGAGCAAAAGAAGCAGCTTGGGAGATAGAGAAGGATATGCATGAATCACACCCCAAACTTTTTACTTCAGGTGTACTAGGTTTTGGGTTTCTCTCTCTTTTAAGGGTTTAGTAACTGCTAGCATAGTTTCAACTCTTAGAATTTACCATCAAAATCACTTTCTTACATCTTTGTTTCTCTTCTTCCCTAACCTTGACTTGTTTACTTCTAGGACGAAGTCTCTTTTAGGAGGGTAGTGATGTAATACCCTAAAAATTTGCTAAACCTAATCTCATATAATTAATACCTTAATCTAATTCTAATATTGAGAAAATTTTATTTTAACCTTATCCAAATTTATTAATCCCAAAATCTTAACCTAATCCAAATCTTTGGCCTTGATAAATATATTTCATAACTCGATCTTAATTTTAGTAGATTTATATCATTAATCCTACCTATTTTAGCTAATAAAAAATTAATCTAATACTAACCTCAACTTTTTTTCCCTTTTTCCTTTCTCCTTTCTCCTACCTCCTTCCTACGCCGTAATACTTGCATCTTATATGTTTTTTCTTACCACCTACAACACACAATCATCACCCTCATGCCTCTCCTACTGCTTCCATGATCATCACACAACCATCACCCTCCCTTGTTGTCGTCGTCATCGTCATCCCCTACTGCCCCTGCCATTCTTCACCCAACACACCACCATCACTCTCAATCATCATCTCCCATCTTATCTATCGAATTTTGCTCCACCCCCTGTTGCTACTGTTAACCATCACCTTGTGCATCATCACCCTCTACATACCCTTTACATATTCCATTTGCATGCCACATTGCCACACAAACACCCACACTCACCCCCACCCATACACACACATATATATGCACCATCTCTCTTCCTCCCTCATTCTGCCCTTGTTTTGTCAAAAACCTCATGCCCAAGCCACATATTTCTTCTTCTTCTTCTTCTTCTTAATGTTGTTGTTGCTCTATTTCATGCTCATGCCACCACCATCATCACCGCACACCACCACATCCACCAAACACCACCAAAGCTTGATGGATCAACCACCAAGACCACCCCATCACTCCCCCTCTTTGTCACTAAACATTACCGATGAATGCCATTATTTTTCCTTCTTCTTTCCACTCGTATGTAATGTTCAATGATACGCACAGCTTATGTACGGTCTCTTACATGGTTGTGCACATCTATTTTTCCTTGTCTTATGCCCGTGCATACCAACACGGTTTGCTCATAAATCATTGCATGACTCACACATTACTTTTACACGCTCGTGCATCCTTGTTCGTTATTACTTGTGTAATACATGTATGAGCATGATCATTACTATTCTCACAACCTTCCTGTGCAGATTCTCAACTCTTGGACTGAGTGTGCACCACGTGCTATAGGCTCGTGTAGTCCCTCTTTTTATCTTTGCACCCCCTTTTTCACACCCAAACATCACCTAAACACCACCAAAATTTCACCATAGCAACATCATAGCTTCCACCACACTTCTACGCAACTCAAGCTTCCCTTTAACTTAGGTTATTTCCATTTTTTCCCTCATTTACCTTAAATTTTTCTTTATTTATAATCTTCAATACTATTCATATATTATCTTATTTTTCATAGTTGATTTTATGATGATATTAGAGGAGGAGGAGGTATAGGATTTACATATATAGAGTTCAGTGTCTTTGTGGGTAAGGATACATGTTGTAGCTAGGACTTTGTGTGTATGTGTATGTGCTTTTAAATTGGACATGTTATATAATTTATGTTATTCTATGTTATTATATCTTGAGTAAGGAGATTGTGGAAGTATGTGTTTGTTATAATGTTGGATATAGTATCTACGTAAATGATTAAGGATATATAATCTAAATGAATATTGGGGATTTATATGTGTTAATATTAGGATTTATCAAGCCTTGGGAGAATATGAGTATTTTAATTACCTAAGTTTTATATGTTCATTCGAGGATAATTATGTGGTCATAATTATATTATTATATGAGTTCCGCATGATAATCTTGAATAAACAATCAATTCTAATAAGATACTAATCATTTAAAATGAAAGATCATGTGAGTCGGGCTAAGGTATTCATATGGGTTCATTCTATGGGATAATAATAGTGGCTTAGGGGTCTTGTCCCTGAGAGGTACATTAGTCTATTCCACCGAATTAAAAATAGTGGGGGCTCCATACTCAATGTGAATAAATATACAATTAAGAGATAACTTATTAACAGGAAAGATACTAATCATTTAAAATGAAAGACTACATAAGTTAGGACTGAGGTGTTGAGTCCGTTCCACAGGATAATAATAGTGGCTCGGGTGTGTTGTCCTTGAGAGGTGCTTTAGACCATTCCACTAGTTTAAGAATAGTGGCTCATGAGCATTTTTGCTCTAAGAGGTGTTGAATCTATTCTACCGAATAATAATAGTGGCTTAGGTATTTTGTCCATGAGAGGTGTTTTATACCATTCCACCTATTTGAGAATAGTGGATTCCCTCAACTCAACATAAATAAAATATTGGAATATAATATATTTATATAGCGAGACTTGAAATCATTATCTACCTGGCATTTTTTATATTATTGCACTATGTTTATTTTTTTGATGTGAATTTATATATTATGTGTAATCCTACTTCAGTTGTACTATTACCTTATTCACTACGTAGCGTACTGATCATCTATTTCATGGATGTTTCTCATTCCCATGAGTAAACGACCTAGATGTCTTTATACAGGTCAAGGGTGACCCAGTAAATGAGTTTGTAGCCTTTGATGATTTATATATGGAGGAGTGATTTTGGTATCCGAGTTATGGGCATAGAGTCATGTTATCCGAGTGTTTATTATGACTGGATACATTTTTGGACTCTTAGATCCATGGTACCCATTTTTGTACTTTGGATTATTTACTTGGAGTCAGCCTCAAAACTTTTATCTAATGTTTATGAAAGTTCTCCTAATTTCTATTTATCATGCTCTACTTTCTTATTGTTTTACCTTGTAATTGGTGTAAGAATGGTATGGTAAGCCAGACTTATGTCAATTATGGCAGTAATACCCAGCTATTTGAAAATACGTTTTCGCTTAAAAGGAAATTTTTCATTTGAGATTTTTGGGGGTGTTACACTAATTAATTAGTTTGACTAACTAATCCATAGGTTTCACTCCTACTGAAACCCATTCATCTCTATTTAAATTCATCAATTAGTGTCGCCAAACCGATCGACTGATTTCATGAACACATCAACTGTTTTAATAAACCACGACAATTTTCATATATGCTCATAAGATTGATTGTGTACTTTGTATAATTGGTCAACTAGTTTCAATAAAATAATCGATTGGTTTGTATAATGGTAACTTTTCATTTATAGTCTGCACACAAATAGTTTAATAGTTTGGTCAAATTGATCGACTGGTGAACATTAAATGCTAACTTTCTACCCATTGGGCGATATTTAGAGCTTTGTATGTCTAATGGTTAGACGACGAGGGTGAGCTTTATAAATAAGCTCCCTCAACATTTATTACAACAACTTTTTTCAATACCATTCACTATACAATTAATCATCTACTCTTAAATTCTTCAATTACTCATTAAAGCTCTCTTAACTTTCAAATTCTAAATTTTATTAAAAAGTATTTGTTGCTCTTAAATTATAATATCTTGAGGCAACAAGTATATACATTTAAGTCTTTGTAAGCTACAACACAAAAACCATATTAGAGAAAATCCTAACTTACTAAGCACATAAGATCACATCAACACATATATAACAACTACTTAAGTTACCCATTCCTCAATTCCTCACAAAGCTAATGTGTATAGTTTTAAACTATACTAAATAATTTTAAAACATTTAGGATCAAGAAAACTATATCTCAAACCGAAACATGATTTTAAACAACCAACAAGCTCTAATACCATGTGTAACATCCCTATTTTTATAAACTAACAATTGTCTTTTTCAATGATTTTGTGGAAGTTAAATATGAAAATAGAAGGTGTTACACTATATCCAATATAAAAAATGTACTCTCTATACACAATCTATGTTAAATGCAAAACTAAATTAAAAATAACTCATATTTAGATATGGGAAGTACTTGATCTCAGGAAAATACAAGATTATGAAAATGAAGAGAAGAGATAGATATAAGATAAAATAGAGGACTAAAAGTCTAAAGAGAGAGAGAGAGATCCAGATAACCATACGCTAATACCAGTTCTAATAATCACTCATTATAGGGAATCTCATTGATAGCATCAAATTAATAAATAGCATCCAAAATAAGAATGAGAAACGACTCTTAAATTTTATTTTATTGTTCAAGTAAATTATATAAAGTACCCGAATTCATTAGATAACTATATTTTTATGGGGAAAATATTTTTCAACACAAGTTAAAAGTTTATGAAAAAGGAAAAATGAGGCATGGAATATTGATAGATAAAAAAAATTGCTTATAACAATATGATTGTTGAATGTCATAAAGTCGTTATATAAGGAGAATACAACATATTGTATATAATTATCATTCTATGACAAAATAACCCACAACGTAACACTTAGTACATGATTATAATGTTGTGACGAAATAAATACCGCTCTAGACGAAGTAATTACTATTCTGTTATACAATATAATAATCTCCAAATAAATAATGAACTATAGCATTGATTATCCTATCATTAAGTAGTCATTATTATATCCAACTTAGCAATAATTCCGTTATTAAATGGAAGTTATCATATACAAAATTTAGTGATTATCTTATCATATAATGATAATTATTTACTTATAATGATAATTTATTTTTATCCTGATGATTTTATATCATACCAATAAATTGTTGATTATCTTATGGCTTAAACTAGTTATTATTATATAAAAATTTATTAATTTTCTAGTCATAGAATAAAAATAATCACTTTAAAACTAAAATTGACATATCAGAATGATTTATTATTATTATTATTTGATTTTCTATCCGAAAATAATGTCAGAAATATAATAAGAGGCGTTCCACAATATGATGTCAGAAAACTTTCAGGGTGAAGCTGGACGGCATCAGATGTGGGTTGGTTGAGCTGGCGGCAATGTGAAGAAATTTTAATGAGTTGCAGGAAAGCACCGGCACTGTATCGGTAATTGTAAACAGAACGACAACGTACCAATAACGATAAATAGAATGAACTCGGGACACGCTAAGAAAACAATAGCGATCGTAATAACACGTGGTATGCAACATAGTAGTAAGAAATTCTTAATATTCTATGTTACACCCTGCTGCACTTAACACAGTTACACAGTATAACCAACCGGTTTTTTCCGCACCCGAAGCTCAAAATCGCGAACGTCCCCGAGTGAAGGAGACAGACAACGGCCTGCCTTATATGATTAGCTTTAGACCGTGGACGCATATGATAAGACACTGGTGACAGCATCAATGATTCACTGTAGACGCATGAGGACAAACTAGTAGGCCCAGCCAAGTTGTGCAGGATCACAAGTCTTTCTCAGCCCGCCTCTCGTACTATGTCGAATGAAGGCCCGCAGATGAAAGAAACCCACCAAAATTACTTTCAAAACCTTTTGATTTGTTGTTTTATAAGTTTTGTGCGCTTTCAAGTACTGTTTTATTTTTAAATTATTATTATTGGATATTTTGTTTTATTAACAGAGTAATGTTACATCAAGTTTAGAATGATTAAGACATTTTTTTAATAATAAATGATAAAGGCCTTCTTAAAAAATTTAAATAAATGTTTTTTAATTATAAATTTTATTTCAAAAAATCCATTTTAAAATTATTAAAGTGTTTTAAAAAATATAACTTTTTTCATAAAAAAATATTTTTCATATTTTTTTCATTAAATTTAATAAATTTTATATAATTTTTTTGTATTTATTATAAACATTTTATCTTAATTGTACTAAATCTAACATAATCGAACTTTATTAACATAAAATATACCTAAGCAATAATAATTTAAAATATATATGTACATAAGTGAGATTATTAAAAATATAAAAGACTTCTAAAATATTAGAGCAAATGTTAAAGTTTCTGAATAAAACTTATCATTACTTTTTTTTTTGAGAAATTTTTGTTAAAAAAATAACTTTAAAAGTTTTCTCTTTGAAATTAGGATAAATTATATTAGGTTATATACACATATTTTTATCTAAACTAGATCACTAATAAGTTAACAATACTTCTGACTATAATTATATTTTATTCTCTTTATATTAATAATTTTTTTATATCTATTATGATATGATATGTTTTATTATAGGTCGATACGATCTTATTATCCCTATTCTGATATGATATGAACTAATTAGTTTTGATCTAGACTTGTCTCACCAATTTGATTTATTCTACTTTACTTTATTATTATGTTATTAATATTAATTTAGTTTCTATTAACATCATGATTTACTTTTTTTGGTAAAGTAATGATAATTTTATTACTTTCAAATTGAGAAATATGTATAGCCCATCACCTCACAAGTGGCTCTCGTTCAAACTTTCAAAGACTATTATTATTATTACAACTATCTTGTTATTTCTGATGACAAAGGATGGCCTAGTTTATTGGATATGGTTTGATCTAATCTAATCTTGTTTGGTCACTTAAATAATACAAGGGGAATGCCTCGAGAAGCTTTACAGATACTATCTATAATCTATCATAGGTCACAAAAACATGGCGCATCTCATGCGTGAAACGAAAGGGTAACATGGCCCATCGTCCTATGTCTGTCAGTCACCCACGAGTTTCGACCCTCTCTGATTGATCTGTTCCGTATGGTTGCAACCTGCAAGCTACTGTGAATCTGCGATGGAGCCCATGACCACCGTTTAACCAGAGTTGACATTATTACCCCCCCCCCCCCACCCCACCCCAACCATAACTTTAAAGAATTTTTTTTTAAAAAAAATGAAGAAGGTAATTTTACAATTTAAATAGCAGAAGGTAAGGTACCATAAGTGTGGATTATTTTTTTTTTTGCTGTTCAAATTCGTCTTTCATTTTTTTCCCCAAACGTACAGATAACAAGACAACAGTAGCGGCGTCCGTACAAGCAATGGCCATCTCATTCCCGAGTAGAAGCAGCTGGGCCAGTGGCCAAACCCACGGAAAAAGCTGGGCTTCGCCACCGCTGCCTCCTCCTCCTCCACCGCATAGTGGAAGAAGCTGTCGACAATGGAGGCCCGGCGGTGATGGTGCCGTTCCTGATCAGTCGTTTTGTGCCGAAACTAACGGGAGGTCGGAATCAGCTGCCGGTAGGATCAAGAAGGCAGTGATGAGATGTTGCGGGAGCGCTGTGGGCAGCAATTTAAGTTACGATCTTGGCTATGATTGTGAAGGATACAAGTTCGTGAAGTGGATGAGGGAAGCTCAGCCGTACTGTCATATCCACAGAGGGTGTACTTTTGTCGTCCTTATTTCTTCTGAAGTTGTTGATCTTCCTCAGCATTTGGACTCCATTTTTCAGGTAAAAATGTTGATTAATTTCGTTTTTAATTCATTCCAAGCCGTCTCAGCTGTGATGCCTTTCTTGTCTTTATCTTACCGGTATATGCATGATACTTTTAGTGGCGTACTCGTTAATCCTTTGTTGTTGCGATCGTATTTTCTTGTATTAACTTCTCTGTGGTTGCGATCCTATTTTTAAACTTGTTCGGTCGATGATCGTTTGTTGCTTTGTTTTTTTTTAAATTCTTTAAAAAAATAGACTTCTTAAATTTTTGAATAAATTTCTAGAACCATGGTAAATATATATATATATATGAGGCTCCCCTAATCATCCCATATTATGATCGTAACTAAGCAGAACTCCAACGCCATCGTTTTTTAAACTAAAATTTGTTTAGTAAATAGTAGTTGAGCAAACAAGTCTGATATCGATGTTAGCTCGGCCATTAATTATTACTACTAAATAAGTCAGAGTCAACCCAATTATTTATTTATTTATACCAAATCGTGCTGAGTTGACTCTCGATTCTTACTATGACTATGAGCTTGATCGGTTGGACTTGTTTTTGTGTAATAACTTTTCAATTAAACGTAGCTAAGCCATCATAGAAAAATCATCCTCCTAACTCAATTAGGAACTCGATATCAGGAGTAACTAGAAACCGCATATTCTGTATCGTTTCGAAGGTATATCCGTGTTCGGATCATGTCTACCTGCGATAGATATCTTCAACGGCGATCGAATACCATATATATCCCCAAAAATAATAATTCATATTTCACCCGTGTTTAAAATGAGAAGAATAAAATAAATGAAAAAACAAAAAACCTGCACAATAGGTTCTAAATACTATACAATACACTTTATGATGCACTTCACGTATAATACAATCTAGAATAATATATTGTATGTGCAGTACAAGACATCCCAAATACAGTATAAATACTTCAAATATGCTAGAACAAGGACTATTATTACACCATTCTTTCTTTCTTTATTTATTTTTCTTTTTGTGGGGGAGGGGGCAGTGTTATTCGATTAGTTCTTAAACACAAATTTTATGACAGAAAAGATATTTAATTACGGTTATGATTCTGAAGCATCGTAATTACAAAATCCCAAAAAGACTCAAAAAACTCTGAGAACCGGCGTCGAAATGGGTTTTAAGAACGGTTAAAAAGTCACAAACACAAAGCTAAAATACCCACCGGCGACGGAGATCTCAATCATTCGAAAGTAGCAGGAAAAAGCCGTGGCAACAATATCACTAGCATGATTAGCATCAGGCACATATAATTCTACAAAATATCATTTCCGGCCGCACATATTATCCCAAACATCTTGAATTATTAACTACTAAGATCAACAATAGGCCATTGCAAAATCCATTCAAAGCCAACACTCGTGACTCGATCACTACCATTGCCCCCGAGGCTTCATGTTCTTCGTAGATCCTGGACACTCAATCCTGCAGAACAGAAAGCCCCTAGTTAGTGATCAAAAGGCAGAAACAAATTATAAGCCAACTAGGACGAAAACAACTTGGAAATGAAAGAACAAAGGAAGATGCAGAATTAAGGTAACTCGGTTAGTACTTGGAGGAGGAAGGGACAGTGAACGACCTGCAAATTAGCGACCGGAGCACTACAAACTAAAATCGAGAGGCATGAAAACCTAGAATTTCAAGCAGCAACAAAACCTACAATTTCGAAAAAACTGAAATCAAGCACTACTTGGAAGAGCAGGGGGGAAGCGACCACGAAGAAAAATCTAAGGCACTATCTCAAAGAACAGGGAGGCAGCAGCCGTGAAGAAGAATCGAAGTACCTCTTCGATTTCAGCTACAATATTGATGGATGAGGAGCGCACCGTATGTTTTAATGGAGGAAGTTAGAGCAGCGAAGGTGTAAATTGAGGAAGAGTAGTATTGGAGAACGACGACAGAAGAAGGATGTAAAGAATGGCCGAAGTTTCAGATGGCGGTGAGCAGTCGAGTTGAGGTCGCAAGGGGTTCAGGAGGGAGCGAGTTCGTTGACGGCGAAGAGGTTTCGGTGCAGTAATTATGCCGAAAAAGTTTGTTGAGGGGAGTATTTAGGACCTGAAAATTTAAGCCAATATTTAAAAATTTTGATCTATATTTAAGATATTTGATTACATTTTTATAAAAAAAATATTTGATTTTTGTTTAAATTATCTGATTTAGAAAAAAAAGTATTTGATATTTTGTTGACTATTTTAACAATATATCTTAATATATATATACATATATATAGTTAGTTAGTTAGGATTAAGTCTTTAAAATTTATTAATTTTTGCAATTCAAACTTACATTTTAATAATTTTAATGATTTTTCAGATAAAATAAGATACTCATATACATACAAAGAATAGCTAATATACAGTCTTTATTTTTTTTTTAAATATCTTATAACAATTATTAACATTTATTATCTTATATATCTGATGTTTGATTACAAACTAATATTCCATTAGATAGATATGGATATTTGGTTATGAAGAGTCCTAATAATAAATATATTGAGACTTCATTGAAATTTAGTTTTTAATAATTGTCATCAAAAGTTCCTCTCCAAATGCCCATACATTTACAATTTCAGTAATCCTTATTAAAGTTCATATCTATAGTAGTGTGAACTTTTTTTAAAAAAAAAATCTCAGAAGTTAAACATAAATGCACGTGTTAATGCCACATTAAATATAAGTTTAGTTTTCTTGTCATTTTCATATGAAATATAAGGGTAAGGTGTTTAACCTAAATCATCAAAAATAAAACATATCAATAGAAATGGCAAATATATATAAATGAAAGGTATATACATAACATTATCCATAAAGGATATGACACTCCTAAACAATCAACTATAAAAATAATGGCAATATAATGGAAATTATGCTAGAACATAAATCATATCTAAGCAATGTAGTATGAATAATAACATGTAATTGTAGATACTAGCATGATATTATAAGTAAAGCTAATACATATTGACATGTGAGGTTTGTTGCTTATTCAATTTGCTATTATGGTTATCACACAATCTACTTATTATTTCTATTATTTTGAGAGGGCAAAATCTAAATCTCTGGTTCTACAATCAAAAATCTTAACCAAAGTACAATGGCTAAAAAAAACTTGACACACAAAGAACACTCTATCATTTGGTATCTACACCCTCTTTAGAGTTTGTAGGTCACATATAGAGTAAAAGGAGACATCACTAACACTCAGTGATAATAACACTTATTAATAATTAGGGAAGGCATCTATTGCATATTCCTACCTCGTAATTCATCATTAGGTTACTCATCTATACCGAAACTTAGTCTTACACTTAAATTATTGACAAAGTTTAGATAAATTAATTATCACACCGCTCACTTTTAAGATCATATATCGGTTTGACATGTTTTATTATCCACGAGAATCACTATTTATAACAATGGAAAACATCAAGTTATACCAATAATCAATTAGGCAAAATGTGAGAATTTTTCATTTCTAAATATTACTATTTATACTCAGTTACTATTTTAAAGGCTAGGCCAATGGTCAATGATCAATAGTCAACCATTAGCCCCTAAAATATTTCTAACAAGCCTTTAAAAGAGAAAAATATCATTTTATCCCTAAATACAATTAAACCTAGAAAATAAATAATAAATAAATTCCACAAGTTATGAAAATTTAACCTAAGCATGTTTAACTCAATTTTAACACACTATAATTCAAAAATTGGCAAAATAATATTAGAATTATGTTAAAAGACAAGTATACCTCTAAAGGACTGGAAAACATGATTAAGCCCTAAAACATGCCATACTTAGAATTAAATCACAAAATGCACATACTTAGCAAATAAAGCATGATGAACACATTGGAACCTATAAAAGTCAGTAAAAATTTAGCCAACATGTGATTTTACCAAATATGCTTAAGACTTAAATTTAACAAAGCATAATCTAAACATGTTCAAACTCAAACATCTTATATATCAAATTTGACATTAAACACCTAAACAATCCAATGGAGGCATAAAAAAAACCATGCAAATAAGGCCAAAGGTTAAATGCACCATAAAAATGAATAAAAATGCTCATTTCAACGAAAATAAACACAACCACCACAAATTCTACCTACTTTTAGCCTAATTATGTTTATCTAAATCCAATGTTCTCAAAGAAAAAAAAACTCCTCCAAGCTTCGATATCCTCTTGAATCCCCTGAACAAAAATAATCAGAAAATATGTTTTTTTAATAAAAAAATACATCCAAAAGATGAAAACAACAACCAAAGTAAAAGGAAAGGAAGAATCATACACTTCCTTAAAGATGGATGAATTTGAAGAAATGGAAGATGAAAGATAGGTTTTCCTTTAAGTTTCTAAAAATTTAGCCATATTTTGTTCAGTAAAAACACTAAAGGTTTGTTTAGATGGGGGTAAATCAAGGTAAATTTTAAAAATTCACCTAGGTGAAGGGAATGAAGGTTAATTAGGGTGAGCATTTTAAAATACCACTTGAATAATATTAACCCGACTTGGATGAATTGGAATGACTATTAGTTCAAGTATTTGTGGATTGAATAAATGAAGGTTAAAAAAACCAGATGACACTCATACCTTTTCATTAAAATATGCAAGTTGGGAAGGAGATATTAGGTTAGGAATAGTTTGGTCTAAGCATGTATAAATTTCATTTAAAGTTTCCCCTTCCATTCCATTACCCTTAAAAAAGAGGTTAATAAATATGGGTTTGATGGGGGTGAATTGTGGTGAATTTTTAACCTTGAATTGCCGTGAATATCTCCCAAAAGAATGTCTCCAAATAGGGGTGAACGTAAGTGGATGAATTTATTCACCCTACTTTATGTCAGACCAAACAACACATAATGGTCTAAAAATCAAGGATTGGAAGTTAGAAATGAAGAGAAATCAAAGGAAAAAAAAAGGAGGAAAAATGGTGGATGATGTCAATTTTGGGAGAGCAAAGGGAGAAGAAGATGAAGAAGAAATGAGGTAGGATGATGTTTTAGTTAAGGTTTATAAAGCATTAGATATTTGTGATAAAGTAAAGATTCAACCCCTAAAAAAGGAAGGGGGATGCTCAGGTTCAACATGCCCCTTATGGCCAAAGGAGTTTTCCCCCCTTTATTAAAGGTAATATTTGTGGGTAATAATGAATCAAGAAGGGTTAGGATAAGATTAGAATAGAGAAAAATAAGTTTTAGGGGATAATTATGCCTGAATATGGCAGAATTTATCTAAAAATGCCAAAAATAATTATGGACCATTTCTAATTTACTTTTAAATCAAAATTGCTAAAATATAAGTTATGAAGAAGCATTCCCCCACAAGTGATACAACCCTACTAATTAATTTCTCTAAGTTAGAAAGTGTCAAAATACTCATAACTTGGATTAAGATAATTAGCTAAGGAATCAAGCCATGCAAACCATGTATAAGCCGACCAAAGTTGCCACCTTTCTCATGGTTTAGGTCATCCCAACATGGTTCATTATCCACCAACACATCGAGACACCAATCCAAGAACCAGTCAACATTCTATCGAAAACTAAGCCATGCACAAAAGCATCCACTTGCATCATTAGGCCACAAAATGAGGAGTAAATCAACATGATAGATTGACGAGCTTGATTATTAGAAGTTGGAAACATATTCACATCTTTATCCATGGGTATTTATGTAACAACCCCATTTTTTATTGCTCAAAATTTTTATTTTAAAATATAATGGAAGCAAAAATACAAGTCCAACCTATGAAAAATAAGGTGTTACCATTGTGTCTAACATAAGATAGGCGTCTTACCGCCTACCTCACATTAGACACAAGTCTAAGTATCAAATCAATCAAACGCAAGGAAAAACTAGAGTGCACAAGAAAACATTTGGTGATAGGAAAAATCAAGGTTTACAACCCAGGGTTACATAGATCCAAAATTCATATAAAGTTATATCAGAATAAAATCCTAACTAGAATAAATTGATTTTAAATGAGAAATGCCTTGGTCACTCAAGGACCATAGAAGAAAGTCTCCGAAAATGCCTTTTCTCAACAACCCAACTATGCTGAGAGAATGATGGACCACTCACTGGCCATCCTCAGAAAACTTGTATCGAACCTCCTACTCGTGGAATTGAATAGGGGATTTTAACAACAACCCCATTAGTATGCATGCATATTGAGCAAACCGATTTACCATTATCATGTAGGTCATAGTACAAGCAAGACCCACACCATATGCTCACAGTACAACCTATCAAAATGTACATGAAATTTTCTTATTATGTCAGTCACATACAATCATATAGGTCATACAAGACATATTTGGATCCACTGAAGTATGCTTAATTATAATCATATCAACATACAAGGTTATACAGATTATTACATACATACTGCCTTCTTAAGGAATATGGATTACTTAGACCATCCACACAATAGTGTTTAGATTATAACTTGAATGTGTAATCAGAATTGCATATATGACTTTCCAATCATGGATTTTACAATAGACGGATCATGATTATGATAGTAATAAATCATGCGATCATTCATGGAAATATGTCGAAAATACAGAAATGTACCTCATCGAGGCATTCAAGGGAAACATATATTGTCATAGAATTTAGGGAAGGTAAACATGAGTTACACAACATATTCATACTTAGGTGGGGCATGAGCTCTTTAAGTACTTATAAGGCAAAACAAGTATCATATCAACAAAATAATTATATCAAGATCAAGCATAATAAGATAAGGCAAATTAATACTTCTTTGGGTTTCATTCCAGCTATTATTTTGCATTAGGTGAATATAGAACTTATTTACAAAATTATTGAGCAATAACTGATCATAGAATTATTTTACCCAAAGTTATTGAGTAATAGGTGATCATATAATTCTTTTATCCCAAGTTATTGAGAAATAGGTGGGGTTATTCCTCATAATCTCTCTATACCATGGAATTCAAACTAAATAAATGGACATAAAGTCCTGAGTCATACCAAAGTAACCTAGTGAACATAAGTCTTTGCTCATGCCAAAGTAACCTTGTGGATATAAGTCCTTGCTCATGCCAAATAATCATCCTGTGGTGACTAGACCATTCAGTATTGATACCTCTAAGTATATCATTAGTATCTAGAGAAGGAAAGGTACCGGTATCAACGAGGATCCCGGGATCAACTAAGATCCCGCCCAAAGGCACCTGTAGGTAAAATGCCCAAAGATAGACTAACCACTAATAGCTAATCAAGGATCGAATAATCTGGACCTATCATGATGCTTGTTTTACTTTAAGTGATTAATATCTTATTGGATCAGAATGCCATATCAAATAAATGCCCACAAACAAGATCGCACCAAATAACAAGCCATCAATTCAGTACATCCATATAAGGTTCTCACATCATCAAGTGTTCCTATTTAGGGTATTTTCCAATGATCATTCCATTACGTGATCAATTATGCTAAGAGGTGGAATTATATAATGTTAACCTCATCCATACATTTCCAAGCCAACATTTAATATCCATTTATTCACCGTTCGAAATTCAAATCTAGGTTAAAGCCTAGGGCTAAAGTCAAAGACACAGTTCATTTCCTAACTACAGTCTTACAATTCATTAAAGGATGTTCCAATTTAATCCTTAAGGCCAAAGATGAAGGTCTAATTAGAGGTCAACTAGAGTTCAACCCTAAACTCATGATTATTTATCCATTCATTTCAATAGCTAAGTGAAAGTCATTGTTTATGGATAAGGTCAACTTAAGGCCGCCATATATGTCCATGTTGTTTTCTTCTATTCTTGCTAAGTCATTTAACTTACAAGGTTTCTATAACATCTCAAAATTTACTACTTTAAATTTTCTATTTACAATGGAAGGATATAGCCAAAATATCGGGTGCTACCGTTGTAATTGATGCAAGCCTGATTTACCATACCATCCTCACATTAATTATTAGACTAAAACCATTAAAAGTGGAATGAAGTAAATAGAAATGAGAGAGGCTTTATAAATGTAAATACAAGTCTGGAGATTAACTCTGGGGTATAATAACCAAATACAACAATAAAAAAGGATATCATGGATCGACAAGTCCAAAAGGTATCTGAATAAAAATATCATCTAGATAAAATAACTCTTTACCCAAATACCCAGTACAAATAAAAATCACTCTTCTCCATATAATACATCAAAAGTAGTAAAATAATCTAGCTAGTCCTCAAAGACCTACACAAAAGCATCAGGGTCATTTGATTGTGGGAATAAGCAGTACCCATAAAAATAAGTGGTTAGTACACTATGTATTAAGCAATGTAACAATATTGTCGAGTTAGGAATACAATTAAATACACACATGCCCAATAGAGAATAAGTACACATGCGATACCCATAAGACATTACAAGGTAAGGAATGATATAAGTCTTTTCACTAGATATAACAAATCTTCATTCTTTTATTTACATTAATTTCAGGGACCCCCACTATTCTTAAACCATTGGAACACCCTAAAGCACCTCTTAGGGATAACATATGTGAGCCACTATTATCATCTAGTGGAGCGGATCCAACACCTCTTAGGGCAGAACGCTCTTGAGTCACTATTCTTAAACCGGTGGAACAATCTGAAAATACCTCTCAGGGACAACACACCTAAACCACTATCATTATTTAGTAGAATGGATCCAACACCTTAGTCCTGACTCACGTACTCTTCCACTTTAAATTATCAATATCTTATCTATTAGGTTGATTATCACAAATCATATTCTTATTCACGATAAGTATGTGGCCCCACTATTCTTAATCTGGTGGAATGGAATGAATAACCTCTCAAGCACAACACACCTAAACCATTGTTATCATCTAGTGGAACGGATCTATAAAATACCTTTCAAGGCAAAACACTCTTGATTCACTATTATTATTTGGTGGAACGGATCCAAAACACCTTGACTCGAATAATGTGATATTTTACTTTAAATGATTAATGTCTTATTCACAATTGATTCACAGGTACATGACACATTTAAAGTAGATAAGTGCATCACGAAGATTGTAATGCTGTTCTCTAGAGTTAGTATCCTTATATTCTCCAAAACCCTAATTTTATACTTTTATCATAAATGTTCATTTGTTACTCTTTTAATCACCAACCTTAGTACCCCGTTCCTCAAATATTATCATTATCAACATACTTGAATTTCAAGGCCTATCTTTAAGGTCTTGTACATGCAATAATAACCCTATCTCAAAAATTATTATTCCTAGACTTATAAACCATAATATCACAAATCCATCATAACTTTTCTTGTAGGGTTCAAACAATTACCATATTCAACTAACATTAACAACATATTCATCCTTCATGATCTAACTCTACCGTTTCACACATGTGATAATAACCTTTTCATTTTAGGTTACCATTCCCAAATCAACCATTTTTTCATACTTTCTTAAACTTGGGTCATTCACAACTACTCTAAGCACTTCATATAATTTCCTTAACATATTTTAGATGATATAATATCTTAAAATACCAAGATTCTCATATTTAATCTATATTGACCAAAATGCCCTTATTGATAATATAACCCTTATTTCATGCAAATTTTATTGGTAACGTTATCCTCTAATCCACATTTTTCTCCATAGACCTTATCATACCCATTTCACATTCATCATATAATTAATAAGCCCATAATACCACAGTATTTTACATCGAGGGTTTTTCCACATAAAATAACAATATCGCATAATTTGTACTTATTTTTCTATCATATGATATCAAATGCATGGAATAACATTAACAACATATATTAATTCACATAATAACATTAACATGGTATGATAGAAAAACATGCATAACACTTAGTCATCAAAACTCTAGATTAAGACAAGTATCCTTACAAAAATGGCTCTGGTCTCTAAGTTTGCAAAACCTATTCCGCCTCTTGTGAAACCATGGATGAATCACCTAAGAAAAACATAATAAAATATCATTAGGATTAAACCACCTAAGCAAGAAAATGTTTAAAGAAACAAAAGGGTGAAGGAATGAAGAAAACTGAACCAAGAAGGGTATTATTTGGGAAAAAACTACGTAACCAAGCAAAAGGGAAAATGGTGGTTTGCCATGGAAAATAGAGGGAGAGCAATAACACAACCTATCGTTTCTAGGGGAGGTGCAGTGGTAGTGGAAGCCGAACAAGGGGCTAGTGTTCGGTGGTGGGAATTAAAGGGGGTGGTGTGGTAAGGTTGGAGATGCCAAAGGATGGATGGAGGGTTGCGGTTGGGGTTACCAAAAGATGGAAGGCAGGTTGCGGCTAGGGCTTCTAAAAGGGAAGAGTTTTCTTTGGTCAAGGTTGATAAAGGGTGGTGATGGGCCACGATGAGAGTTGCTATAGTAAAGAGAAGGAGAAAGGGAGAATGTGGCTTTGGTGGAGTTAGTTGAAGGGGAGGGGTTAACTTCGACTATTTTAGCCGATGATAAGGGTGATGTTTGGAAAGGATGGCTAAATATGGTGAGGGAGTAATGGAAAAGGTTGTCGGTGGTGGTTTCGTTGTCCCGGTTTTGCTCGCAGTGGTGGCTTTTTGGGTTGTTTCTATGACGACTAGGAGGTGGTGAATGAGGGGAAATGGTGTCACATTGGTTGCAAAAACAAAAGGTAGAGAAGAGAGGTGGTTGGATCATGTTATAGCAAGCATGTGTGTGTGTGTGTGTGTATACCCATGCACCAATAGAGACGGGCGAGAGGTGAGAGGGACATATCAATCCTAACCCCTATGCGTAGGAGGTGGGAGTTGATGAAAGTTGGGAATGACTTGGCGGGTGGTAGGGAGTGATGGGTGTCTAAGCATTGTCTGTGGACAATGTTCCACGCTAGGAGAAGCGGGAAAAAGGAGAAGTAGAGGGAGGATTGGCCGAGAAGGAAAAGGAAATAAAAAGGAAAATAGAGAAAAGAGTAGGGGGTTAATAATTTTAGTTTTTTATTATAACAAGATCAATATAATTTAGGTTAGGATAATAGGGTAGATTAATTATCGATAAATCGTGATTAGGTTAGATTCTAGGGTTAGAGAATTTGGATAAAGTGAAAATATATTTTTTCCGAGATTATAATTAGGTTACGATATTAATTACTCGTGATTAGGGTTAACTAAAAATTCGGGATATTACAGTTTTACATAGGCCATGATATAAGTCATTAGAGGCCTATTATCCATCATTTTGAATCATTACATAAATACTAAAAATAGTAATAGTTCATTTTTATCCATCTAATCATGTACTCATGTTATGGTCAAGAGAAGAGGCCCAAATGCTAAATTGAGGTCAACTAGAATAAAATTTTTCTTTACTAACTTTAATCCATTATTTAAACTTCATTAATCTAGGTAAATTTATAGTTGCTAGTGTCTTAGGTCATTATCCAAGTATGAGAAAACTCAAAACATCACAATCATGAAGAAATAATCAAGAAAAGTAAAACTGGCCGAACCAATCAATGGATTTTGCTAACTAGTTGATCGGTTTTATGTACTAGTCGATCGGTTTGGGTGCTGCCAACCTTCCTAGTGGTGGTGAACCAATCAATCGGTCAACCTCACTGGTCGGCTGTTTTGAGAACTAGGTGATCAGTTTGATTAAACTGGTCGATGTGTCTAAGGCTAAGACTACGAAGGTCGCATACCAACTAATCGATTGTTCTAGGAACCAATCGATCGATTTGGTAAAATGAGCTGATGGGTTTAATCCAAGACCAAGACCACTAATGTCACAGGCCAACCATTTGATGGCTCTACCAGACCAATCGATTGGTCGTGAGAATCAGTCGATTAGTTGGGGCGAAAACAACCCCAACAAAATGCACATACACACAGTTAGATTCCATAATCTTTATTTAATTAATCCGAACATCAAACTCTGATCATTCAAGGTTCGTAACAACCAGTATTCATGAATCAACATATGAAATACCAAAATTATGCCAAGAATCTTAATCGAATCATGCTTGCACTTTATAGGCTTCATAAGAAATAGGAAGACATACACCATGTTCTCTTCTTTCTAAGCCATCATGCACCAATCTATCCATCATGTCATACATACTATTGTCACTTAGGACACTCTGAATATTAAAGGTAATTATGAATCTAGAATCATATCATGTAAGACTTTAAGCTAAGCTTCCTACCACTTCTTTCATTAATTCCATATTAACAAGTTCAGACACATTGCCATCTCTAATATTTAGGTTATCACATACTCATAGAACATGCACTATACTTACCCATACCATTTCCTATAAAATAGGAAGACAATGGTTTACCTCATAAGAGCTTAATAACAAGCCAAATAGAGTAAAAATCTTTGAAAATCCAAACACCTTTCCCTTATTGAAACACCTTTCAAAAAAGCTAGATTAAAACTCAATGAAACATTTGAAATCATGTAGAGAAGATTTAATAAAATCAAAGAACTAGGAGAGGAAATTTGAGAAAACCCACCTTCCTAGGATAAAATAGAAAACACTAGAGAGGAAAGCTAAACCCTCACTCTTGTCCTAAATCTAACTCCATTTTACTTAAGATCAAAATAAGAAGGATCTAGAGAAAGGATTATAAGATGAAAGGAAGATCATAAAAGAAAGTCAAGGATAGGAAATGTGGTAAAGCAAGTATGAAGAAAAAGAGGGTAGCTTAGAAGTTAGGGAAGAAGGGAGAAAATGAAATCTTTGGGTTTGAGTTACTAAGTGTTTATGCTAAAAGAAGAAGGGTAAGGGAGTGTATAAACTGAGACCCTAAACTCTAGCCCGAATCCAAGCTTTAAAGTGCAGGTTTTGAAGGTTCAAATATGACATTTCTGTCTTTGAGCTCAATTGGTGAAACTACAGTGTTCTAGATAATGTACTTCATAAATCTCGAACACAAGAAAGGAATAATGATAACAAGGAAAGGGAATCAAAGTTCAGAAATTTACAAAGGTTGTAGGACTAAATAATCCACTTAGAAATCTCATACAAGAGAGAAAAATAAGGAAGAAGAAGACAAATGAGCTGAACTCATGAAAGTGACTCATCATGAATCACTTCTGTATGAATCCATTGATAATTGATAAAAGAGGTTAGGCATGCTCAAAAGCTTCGTAAAATTCATAAACAAACCGCTGAAAACATAAACATGATGTTGGAAACGTTTTGGGGACAAATTCATTGTGAAAATTGAGTAAAAAGGACAACCATATCAATTGAACCAATTAATTGGTTCATTGGATTTCAAAACTTAAATTTAATGAACAAATCAGTCGATCGGTACCCCTAACCAATCGAATGATTTTCTAATAAAACCAATTATCTTCCAAAATTCAAACAAAACTTAACCAAAACCATACCAATACTTAACACACCTCTAAAATAAGATTAAACACACTTAGATCACCATCAAGTGCATAGATTAGTACACATTATAGACCCTGAAAAGTGGGGAATTACAATTTGGGAGGCTTGGAGTGCCAATTGGATAATAGGAGTTGTTACTCATTTTTAGTTTGTTTACCTTTTCTATTTTAGCTAGTTTTCTCTAAAAGTTGATTTAGTTGTCTTATCTACCTTGTAAACCCCCCATGGATGGATCATTATGGTATAGGAGCATGTGTTAAGTTGTTGTGTAGTGTTTGATGATAACTAGACTAAGTTTACTAGTTGGATAATAGGAGTTGTTACCCATTTTTAGTTTGTTCACTTTTTCTATTTTAGCTAGTTGTCTCTTATAGTTGATTTAGTTGCCTTATCTACCTTCTAAACCCCTATGGATGGCTCATTATGGTAGGGTAGCATGTGTTAAGTTATTTTGTAGTGTTTGACGACAGCTAGACTAAGTTAAGAGCTTATTTCAATTTTGACTAGTTAGTTAGATTACAATGTAACTAAGTGTTAGATGTAGTAACCAAGTTAGCTATGGAGGATAGCACGTTCATTCTATAACTCAGAGGAACCTAAGACATCCCTATATATTTGTTAGTTCTCTATTGAATCAAGATCATCTATCACCTTGCACAAAATAGAGAAGAGTTCTTACTTGTTCTTACATTCAAATTTAAGTGAAGGGTTTTGTCTTATACTTCTAAAATCTCACTCTCTTTATCTTTAGTGTTGATTACCTAAGGCGATGAATGTGAGTATTTGATCTCAAGAGTCACTTATAGATCAAATGTTTCTTCTTCATTTTCCCTTGCCCTTTTCGTTTCTTGGTGGCCAATTCACTTTCCACCATTCTTCCTTGTTAGCTTGAGCCAATGGTTTAGCTTATGCATCAATAAGTATCCCCAAAGTTTCATAAATTTTAGATAGCTCAAAGGTTCGTTTTAGGACTTAAAATGTAATAAATATCGGAAGAAAGGATGAATAGTATTTTTTGTTAGTATTTCATTTGTTATTTTGAAAATAACTATGAGACTTAGAAAAAACCAAATAATATAAATTTCAATAAATTATAATAGTCTGGAAAAAGTTTGATGGTAAAAAATGTTTCGAAAGTTTAACAGGATTCAAAACCTTAAAAAAGGTTAAGAAATTTGGAACAAAACATTTCATAAATGTAATTATGGTTGAATGAATATAATTAAATTTAATTTAAACTAAAATTTGTAATTATAATATTAAAGAGGCTTTAGAAAAGTATGGTCTTACAAGTTATAATACTAATTATAAGGTCAAAACTAGACTGAATATACACTTAGGTAACAACTAAATATTTGTGGATCGAATATTTTGGATGTCAAATTGACTCTTTGAATATCAATTTTTTTCATTCATCTCTACTTGATTATATTAAACTCTGCTATATATATACCACAGTGATAATTTGACACTAACGTTTGTGAATGACATATTGTAATACCCTCTATTTTTAGCATTTAAAAATTTCATTTGAAAAAGTGATTTGTGAAAGCTAAAACATTAAAAATATAGGGTGTTGATGCCATACTTAGTATAAGCATGATTTTCTCTACTATTCTTATACTAAGTGCTAAGGCTAAAACGTTTACTCCATTTAAATTAGAAATAACAATCATAAGAAGCATATAATAAATTATAATATAGATAAGCATTGTTCCAATATGAAAATATCATATAGGAGTACAACAACCAAAGGAAAGAAATACATAAGGTTACATAAGATTCCAAGGAAAATCTTGATCAAATGATACTGTATAATCCTAACTCTCAACCCTAGAACTCAATGAACTAATTCATATTAAGATGTTTCCACAAAAGAGAGACACCAAACCATACTTAATCATTTTCAAAAAAAGTCTCATAAACATTAGGGTAATGCTCTATGACACTACCGACCAACCATACCAACGATTCTCAAACACCATAAGTAGGGAACAAGGGTAACTATCGAATATAGGTAGAACACAAAGGTAACTACCGAGCCATAGGTAGGATATGAAGACAACTGCCGAACCACATGTAGGATACGCTGGCAATTTTCGAACCCCTAAAGCCAAATTAGTTCCAAAACCAAACTACTTCCATTTTTATTACTCTAGGGGAGACTATATTAATTTGAAGACAAAAAGGTATTATGTCATATCAAATCACAAAGATAGCATAGTATTCTATAAATTATCAATTCAAGGACACTAATATATCCTAGTTATACTAGCACACTAAGAAATTACAGTACCCTATCGACAAGGATATCTAAAACATAAATATGCATATCCTCTAATAAATCCAAATATCTAAGTAGAATTAGATATAGGGCCATGTTGAGGTACTAAGGAAAACAAACAAAATCCAAATTAAACCAAGAGTTAAACCTCATCTTTAGGGTAATTATTCCTAAAGAGCCATTATTTTTGATCTCAATGTATTTTACTTTAAATATTAGTATTTTATTTGGCAATTAAAAATATCACACAATACACAAAAAATTTTAAATTCCATACCTAACAACTTTTCTTTTAATTTTCAATTATTTAGGTCAACCTAATAATCCAACGTAAATGTTAAGTGTTATTTACTAACAATTTCTCATAAAAAGCTAAAATATAATAAAATAAAACATTTTTACATGTGGATAAATTCTAAGATATAAGACTCTAACATGCATTCTAACCTATCATGCTATCTATCAACATTATCATACACCATACATACTTAATTCAAAATATTAACTAGGTCAAGTCTAAGCCTATAGGTGCTCGACTCGAATCGATTCATTTGCATCCCTATCCCTATTCCCAACCCTTATATTTTGTTTTTAGTTAGCATTTGTGATCCCATGAAGTAATAATCATGCATCTATCATCCTCTTTTTGTTTCAACAAAAAAATTCTTTAAAAGCTAGTCATCTTATGCATAAAATCATGAGTCAAGAGGTAAGATGTCATAACATAAATATGAACCAAAGAAAGGGTTGTAGGTACTAATTAGCAACCTAAATAATATAAATATAGTACTTATTTCATATTCAAAAAATGTTGATGCATATTTTGAGAATAAAATTTGACCATTAATAATTTTTAATATATATTATCAAAAAATATAAAAACAATATTATATTAATATATTTTTAAATATAAATATAATAATTATATATTTTTATAATAATCATTTATATTTAAAAAAATTAATGGTCAAAATTAGTCCTTGAAATATGATGCAATAATTTTTTATACTAATTAATTATATATTATTAAATTTGGATAGAAAAGAATTGGGAAGATCAATAGTAAGAGTAAAATGTTTTGCTAAAAAAGGATAAACTATAAAAATGCAGACAAATATTTTTAAGAAAGGAGTAAAATTTTCATACTTTTATTTTCAAGATTATTGTAATCTTACTATTATTTTAATAATTTTAATAACATGCCTTTAATATTTTCGGTTCTATTTTTTAAAATGTGATGTTTTACTTCTCATCTCGGGAAAGAAAAAGCGTCTCACTCTCTCCTCGACTTGCCCTATGAACCTCACGAGTCGACTCACAACAGTTTTAAGTTCTGACACTCTTAACGGTCTATCTGACAACGCGGCTCCGTTTGCCTCCAACTCCAGCTCCGGCTCCGGCTCCGGCTCTCCGCCACCACTTCCATCATCTGAATCCCTTCTTCTGTATGGCGTCTTTGTCTCTCGAGTGTCGGCATTCTTTCCAGCACAATTTCCAATTCCTGTCCAACTACCGCTCTTTTATACTCCGGCAAACCAATTGCGCTATCTGTCCGGTTGATTATCGATCCAATTTCGAGGCAATTAAGCCATTATCGGTTACATTTAATGATCGGAATCCCGTCACCGAGTTGGGGAAGTGCAATGCGTTTTATGAATCTGACGATGGTGAATTGGAGTACAATAATTCAACGAAGGATGAACAATTTGTAAGGTGGTTTCGTGAAGCCTGGCCGTATTTTCAAGCGCATAGAGATGGGACCTTTGTTATTATCATCTCAGCTGAAATTGTTGCTAGCGAGCACCTTGATGCAATCTTGAAGGCATGTTTTAATTTAGACGCCGGTTTGGATGTACTTATTTTGAAAACTTTTAGTGTAAGAGTTTCCATTATCTTGGATAAGAAGTCAAAACAACCCTTAATTATCCTCCTGTTTTACCTTGAGTTTTTATTCGAGAAGTGTTTATACCTAATACTAAAAGGAGTTCAATAGAATATGATATATGTTTAATATTTGCGTTTGAATGTTTTCAATAGCTGATGTTATTTATTGTAACTTTTCTTTGAGATCATGTTGCTGATTTTAATTACTATTTGTTGTCTGCAGGATATCTCGCTGCTGCATGGCCTTGGTATTAGATTTGTTATTGTGCCTGGGACTCATATCCAGATTGACGAGCTGTTGTCTAAGAGGGGTAATTTATTCGGTTGTTACTTTGTTGTACTTGGCTTTATTTATTGGCTTTGATACATGTTGATGGGGTTTGGTTTTGATTTTAGTAATTTATTCCAGTATAGACTCTCTCTCTGCTTGGGATGATGGAAAACTAAACTCAATCAAGTGTATGATCTGTTTTTGTCCTCGAAACAAGCTTAAAATCAAGAATATTTGTCAGTAATGTCCATTCTAGAGATGTTTTTCCTTATCTTCTATTATTTTAACAACAAAGTTGTCTGCTTCTTCGCATCAACTGAGCTACCTCACATCAACTAGATTTGTGTTAGTGACGACTGTTTCCTGTAGACCCACCAAAACTGTTTTATAAGGATTGTAATTGTGAGAGAATGGAGATAAAGTATTACTTTTAGTATAGGTTTTCATTTCTTTTTTCTTAAATGGAATGAAAAGGAGAGATGTATTGGTTAATTATCCATGATTTGTCTGATTTGGCTTCAAAGCAAATCCATAAGCACAGTTTCGTTAACAGAAAAAGAGATCCAACACATTCAAAGTTGATTATAGCTCATTCCATTGGATCAGTTGTCTTATTTTTTCATCTAGGGAGCGATAACACAATGATTGTTCAATCCAGGAGGTTTCTAAGGTATACTTTTTCTTCCTTTCTGCTGCCACTGGTACACTTTTCTCCATTGATGTACTGAGATATCCTTTCCTGTTTCTGTTTTGATCATTACTGCTCTTTGTGTAAAAATAGCCTTTACATGCAATCTTGCAAATGGTCTACGGCGAAGCGATCCTAATACATGTCACTTCAAAATGCTTACTATCGTTATTATTATTGGTATTATTCTTGTTGTTTGTTGGTGCTGCCGCTAACATTCCTATTATTATTATTATTATTATTATTTTCTGTGAAATTGAGTTAGAATTGTTGTCTGATTTGTGGACCTTCATCCCTGATTCTTACAGTTCACGATTCTCAATGTCTTTTATGGGTTATTAAATCCTTGTTTCAGGTTCGAATCCTCAATATGTTGGACCATACAGAATTACAGACTCCACATCTCTTGAAGCAGCCATGCATGCAGCTGGGGGGATAGGTAAAATGATTGAGGCAAAACTTTCTCCTGGGCCCTCTTTGAGTAGCATACGTCGGCATGGTGATAATAGTCGCTATCATGATGTTGGAGTAAGTGTTGTCAGCGGTAACTTTCTTGCAGCCAAGGTAAGGATGCTGAAGTTATTTTACTCTTGGGTATTATTACAGAAGTTTAATATTTAGTTAAAGTTGATTTATCTACTTCTTGCCCTATATATATGGCTATTTTGGGTTTAAAGAAAAATTAGAAATATTAAGCTTTTCCATTTGGTGCTTGCTTCTTTGCCTGCTTTCTTCCTTTCTCCTTGTCTTTGTTTGTTTTGTTATCTACTTTTCTAACCTTATTTAATCTATGTGTCCTATGCAGAGAAGAGGAGTGGTCAAAGGTATTGATTTTGGAGCTACCGGTGAAGTTAAAAAAGTACATGTTGCTCAAATAAAAGAGAGGCTTGATGCAGGTTGTATAGTAGTGATGAGCAATTTGGGTTATTCCAGTTCTGGAGAAGTTCTAAATTGCAAGTATGCTATGCAATGTTTGATGTATATCTTTTGTAGTTGTGCCTTGGTTTGAATTTTTATTTTTATTTTTATTTTTTTACTCTAATAAATCACTTTTTTATAATCAGCTTTTTGATCAATTTTGGGTTATCTACTGTGTTCTGTGATTTTCACAGCGGTACCCTGTCATATTTGGGTTTCACAAGATACCTTGTTATAAATTTTTATAAATACCTTTTCTTCATTTTTGATATTTCTTCAAATTCTATTTTTTACTCTTAGTTGTTATTTGGGCCGACCATATGGACCAAAAAATTAACATTTCTCTCATCTTTCTTATTTACTTCTTGGTGACATACTCCCATCCCTCACAGTCATCATCATCAAATTTTCATCATCATTTAAACAAAATCATGAATCCTTTCCTTTCCCATTTTCGACGGCCTTAAACCGATGAACTTCACTAAATTCATTATCCTCAATGCCTAACCTCCCTCTCTCATCGATCACAGTGTTTTTCTATCCTCTGTTCCGTTTTGTCCTAAAATTAAAGCTTACTTTTCCCATGATCTTTGAATGCTTCTTACTCATAAGCTAGTTACTCAACACACATAAGAGGAGGAAAGAGGAAGAAACTACAATTTGAAAGATTCAGTGATTTTAATCACTCTGTAGTGGTTGATAAAGAGCTTGACAGCATTCATAACAGATTCCAAAATAGAAGTGCAGACATAGAAAAATTAGGGATGAAGAAAACCAGGAAGGTGGGATCATCAATGTGAGAGTAGGAGGCTTGATTTTGTAAGCAATAAATTTGACTCCAGAGCTCTGCAGTTTCTGTGCTACATGAAAGCTTGGACAATTTTGTGTTGGTGGTAGAGTGTGTGGAAGGAATTAAAGGAGCTTGGTAGGGATGATGCTTATAAAGTTCTACTTTGAATTTGGTCCTTTTCCTATTTGGTGCAGCTTCATTCGTATTTTTTTGGGTGGTGGTTGTTCTCAAGGCCTTATTGATGCTTTTATAAGGTTGTCCCTGTATTAGAATCTACTTCAATGAGGTAGGAGGAGGAAGAAAGAAACTAAAATGGGAAAAAGAACTTACAGTTACAGCAATATACATATAGGGGTATCTCTGTCCGAAAGAAATCACCATAACTAATGGATGGACTGATGGAATAGTATCTTGTATTTCTTTCTCAAATCATGGTATCCATTGTAACTCCCAGAGTAGACAGGGTTATCACCGGAAATAATGCAAAAAACAGGATACCTAGTGTCAAGCCTTCATTTTTTTCCCAATCTTGATTTAGATCTGGTTTTCTATTGTATCTTTATTTCTTTGATGGACCATTCAAGTCTGATTTTCCCTCTTTTTTTTTGGTTTGTTTGTGTGTGTGTGTGTGTGTGTGTGTGTGGGTTGATAGCCTAGTGGTTGGGGCTCTAAGAAATGTAGATAATAAAAATTCAAAGAGGTCTTTGTATTTGGAAAATAATAAATAATAACTAAGGGTTATGGATGAGAGTACTAAAATGGAATATTTAATATCTAATAATATCAAAAAATGCATGTATTTGTTATTCATTCACTCCTTAGCTTTGCCTGCATTTAAGAAAATGAATAAATGAAGTGTTAGGAATGGTTCAATTCTTTAAAAGGATAAGAAATATGGTTTGTGCAACAGGAGCTAATCATGTAAAGTTTCACATTGGATATGCAGCACATATGAAGTTGCCACTGCTTGTGCACTGGCTCTTGGTGCAGAGAAGCTTATTTGCATCATAGATGGCCCTATCTTGGATGAAAATAGGCACCTCATCCGTTTCTTGACCCTTCCAGATGCAGACAAACTTGTTCGTGAACGAGCAAAACAGAGTGAGATTGCTGCTCACTATGTTCAAGCCGTTGGTATAGATGATCTCAAATGTCAGGAACTCATGAATTCGAATGATACAATTCCTTTTGCATTAAATGGAAAGAGCAGCGTGACGTTTCAGAATGGTCTTGGTTTTGACAATGGAAATGGGCTATGGTTTGGAGATCAGGGTTTTGCTATTGGAGGTCAGGAAAGGATGGTTCGAAGTGATGGCTACATTTCTGAATTGGCTGCTGCAGCTTTTGTATGTAGGGTAAGATTATTGCTTTTTAAAACAACCTTTTATCCATTTTATGATTCTCTGTTAGATGAGCTGTCTTGCACTTATCAACTGTATGATATGCTATTTCTAATTAATCTTTGTGGCTTATCCTTTTCCTTACTACTTTTTTGTAATGACTAATAGCTGTATGCCAAATATTTTGTGTGATTATGGGAACTTGTTATATCCTAGTCTGCCCTTCATGCTAAATATTACTAATATAGATCTAGAACACATCTCTCATGACCAATCCACCCTCTTTATCCTACCATTTTGTTTCTATGGTGATATTGTTATCGTGCTTGACACAAGATAACATCCTGTTGACTGAATCATGTAGCAGCTATGTCCTTTATCACATGGGTTAAGCTTTGTCAAGAACATGCAATAAAACTATGGCTGCGGTTGCGGTCGCGTCATTGCGGTCTTGGGGTATTGTGGAAGATATTTTATATGTCGCGGTTGTCGTGGCATGAATTTTCTTTATTTTTTTACCACAAATATTGGTCATTATCGACGATATATATCTAATTTTTTTCTCTGTCACATATCGCCGAGATATCGTATTGGCGAGGTCAAAATCTGACGTCTCAGCCAATATCTTGTTGTATGGTCAGGAAGTTTCTTTATATTGAGTCAATATTTTATATTGAGTCAATATTGATGCGATTAAAACCACCTTGAAATTTTCTTTATTCCTTTCTTTTGTGTGTACATTTGGGTTTTGATTTCAATGTTGCCCCTAATCTAATTATCTTTCCTCTCACTCAGGGAGGCGTTCAAAGAGTACATTTATTGGATGGAACTATTGGTGGTGTTCTCTTACTAGAATTGTTTCAACGAGATGGAGTGGGCACCATGGTGGCAAGGTATATGATGCCTTTCATATGAACTTTATTCGAAGAGAATATTATGATCTTGAATATCCCTTTATATGTCAATGCCCTTTATGATTCCAGGCATCCACTAGTTGTTGTTACCGTTGCTTTGGCTTAATTCTATTATAGTTCTTTTATCCTGCATTCCTATAATTTTCTCCTTAAAAATGATAGAATATCATTTTCTTCAATTATCCTTTTTTGTTCTTTTTTCATTTTTCATTTTTCTGCAACCTTGGTTGAAAGTTATACCAAGTGAGAAGCACTTTTAGACTCAGTATCAGCCCATTATCTGAAGGGAGATAGTATTGTAACTTGCATTTGGGGTGTCTCTTGGGTAAGATTGTGACGTTAGTGCCTCATAGTAGTCCTTTGTGCCATGCCTATTTAGTCTGATATGATGCATTGCCATATTTGACTCTTTACTTTTTCTTCTTCTTCTTCTTCTTCTTTTTTTTTTTTTTTTTTTTTTTTTTTTTTTTTGTGGTGGTTGTTGTTTTGGGCTCTTGATTAATGGATTCAAACAAGAATTTAACCATGTGAAATCTTTACTTCTGGAGTGACAAGTAGAAATATTTCCTAAGGTAGGTTTGGATGAAAAACTTTAGAAGAAGGGATCTCAAAAGTGAGGAGTCTTTAGTGATTCACTTTTATGGTTCTACAAGTACAAATTAGTTGTTTGGATGTACTTCAAAAAGAAAGGATTTGAGTTAAGAAGATTTTCGGTAAATAATTTACTATATAATTGTGATATCCCAAATTAGTGGTGAATGTTAGCAGCTTAAAAGGATTGATAACTATAATACATTCTTTTTGGGATGTCTATTATTGGAGAACTTTATAGTCAAGCATGCTTTGTTTGAAATCAAGTCAGCTTGAGCCTTCGTTTGCTAAGAGCTTTAGACTTGTTAATTTATCAAATGAGTCAAGTTCAACCTTGAACGATCTGAGTTTGATCAAACCATCCTCAAGCTTAAGTCGATTTGGCTTGAAGAATATTTGGGTTCAAATGTGAATTGAAATATATTGCTTTCGGTAAGGTTCCATTCTAATGTAGCTCGACTTGGCTTCCCTAAGTAAAATGAAAATGAGCCTAGTTCAACCAAACTAGCTCACCTTATGTGAATATGAACTCAATTATGATTTGGCAAGGTTCATTAACGAGAGTTAGAAAAGTAGAAAAACAGTTAGCTTGGAATGCTGAATTTTATGAGAAGTTCAATAATACTAATTTGTACAAGTCATTAACAAAGTGGCTCATAAACACTTAAACAGGATGAGTGGGAGTCAATTTTGAACAATCGAGCCAGTCCCCCCTCTGTTCATAACACAATCCTTTATGCTTGATTCATTTATTAAACAGACCAAGATTGAACTATTATTGAGCCAGTCGTGAGCTTGTTCACAAACAGCTTACTTTTTTTTGCACCCCAAGTCAGGATTGGAGTGTTCATGAATCAGGCATTACAACATTCTTAATGCAAAACACCTTTTTGATTTGGCCATTTGTTCAGATCACTTGTTCTGCTTGATTATTTTTTTTAGTGGCACCAGGTTGATTATCTTGCTCCGAAACTGGTTTTAATTATAGACCTGAATTTGTCAGCTACATGAGGGTGCTGTAGGTCTTAGAAGGGAAGTTCTCAGGTTTCCTCTTGTTTCTGCAAAAAGGAAAAGGCTAGTCTTCCTGCTAGGCGATAGTATACTAAAACTTATTCCGGGAATGATTCAGGAAATTGCAGTAGCAGTCAATATACTGCTGATGTGAAGATTTGTTTTACTGCAATCAGTCTCTAGTCTTCATTTCATTTCTAGAATTTCTCCATTCTGTGTATTGCAGTGATGTTTATGAGGGAACACGTGGTGCTACGGAGACCGATCTTGCGGGAATTAGGCAAATTTTACATCCTCTGGAAGAATCTGGCACACTAATTCGTAGGACAGATGAAGAGGTTTTTACTCTCAATACTGTGGGTTATATTCAGGTCACTTTCTCAGTGCTGAAGCTTAATTATTAACTCTTCTGCTTCTGTGGCGACTGCAGTTAGTTGAAGCAATTGAATCATTCATTGTCGTTGAAAGAGAAGGTCAGATCATTGCTTGTGCTGCCCTTTTCCCTTTCATAGAGGACAAGTGTGGGGAGATTGCTGCCATTGCTGTCTCTCCTGATTGTCGTGGACAGGGACAAGGGGACTCATTATTAGGTAAGATTATTACACATTTTGCAACAGAATAATTTATCAGTTATTTTGGTATTTGTATCCATGCAGTTGTACATCCTTTTGGTTTACAAAGAAGTTGGATGTAACCAATTTTTCTTTGCTGATGTCTGTAGTTTATAACAATATTGCCATGCAACTAAACTTTTGTTGTGATATTCAATGCAGACTACATGGAGAAGAAGGCGGCTTCATTGGGGTTGGAGAGTCTTTTCTTGTTGACAACACGGACTGCAGACTGGTATTTTTCTGTTCTGTTCTTGGTCTTACAACAGTTGATATCTTTAAAGTGTGCTCAATCATATCTTTTATTTAGTATAGATGTGCTTGGAGAGTGGAGGGAAAATATACTGTTCTCTCCTTTAACTCTTTTCCCTCCATGATCCATTCTCCTACTTTTGCGACTCTGATTTCCCCTATTTTTAATCTATGCAACTGATAGGTTCTGGAGGTACACTAAGCAGAAATTAGATTGAGTTTACTAAAAATAGTAAGATTACATGGATAATTTAGGTATTTGAGAGCCCCATCTCTCCCAATCACTTCCCTCCGATTTTTCTCCCCTTCTACTTATCCCTCAACCCTCTATTTATAATATTGATTAGAAAATCCTTTAGTAATGGACTCTCAACAAACTGACCTATAACTAACTATAGTAATATTACTTAATTGAGGTAAAATTATTTTTCCTGATAGTCTAACATTACTTCTGTCCTCGACTCACCTAGTCCTTAAGGTGAGAAAAATGACAGACTCTAAAAGGAAACACTAAAGACTCAATGAAGGACTCAAAAAGATAAAGGGAAAAATAAAGGGGAAAAAAAAATAGAAAATAAATGAGACTCTTTCTCCCCTGTTATAATGACAGAAAAGAAAAGACGAAAAGTAAATGGAGCACATTTAACTTCAGGGGTCGAGCCTTTTCTTCTCCTTAACCACATCTGGGCACTATCTGTTCAACATCGAAGTGCTGGAGGTTGATCCTTGCTAAGAAACTTTGCCGTCAATTCATGCCGATAAAGGATCCATTAGACTTTGCCAAGAATAGCCAGTGGAGATTAGTTGGAGTTTGTTTGTAACAATCCTATTTTTCACTACTAAAAAATTTTGTTTTGAAATCTTGCGGAAGCGGAAAACTAATAAACAATTAGAAAAAAACAGGGTGTTACTGCACATCTAACATAAGATAGACGTGAGCCACCCGTCCCATGTTAGATATAAGGCTGAGAACTAAACTAACCAAAATCAATGTAGAGTGTGCTAAAACATATTATGTAAATACTGAAGGAAAGTATATTATGTTAATATAGGACCTCATGGCCCGTAATATTCAAATACATGAGTAAATTAAGTCACAGCACATGGTCTCAAATTATAGAAACAAAAGTAGGGCATGGATGTAACTCTAGTCCGTCACGGACTGCTCAAAGTCTCCAGATGTTCACGCTTTCAGAACATATGTCCCACACGAGATTGGTCAACTATTAACCATCCCCGAAAAGCTGCACATGACTCTTTGCTTATGGGAATGAACAGGTGATCGAGCAAATGTGTACATCGGTATGCTTCGTACTAAGTAAGCTAAGTTACTTCAATGGAGTCACCGACTCATAAGATTCCAACATAATATAAATGCCTATCGCAGTCACATCAGGCATAGGAAGCTCACCATACATGACTCATCATGCTTGACAATATAGCACAACATCGTAGATGATAATATGCAAACTACAAAGTAGAATGTCTAGTTAATAATAAGGCTTCATGCATCCAAACACATAATTTCACCATAGGCCATTTATGTACCTAATTTATTAGGTCATTTATACATATATAGGCTATTATCTCCTTTACCCTTTTTTTCCTTTTTCTTTTGACTTTCTCTTTAGTCCCATTCTTGTTCCAACTTCTAATCAAATTACTCATTCAAATTAGTATACAAATACTTGTCCAGTGATTATCGAGCGATGTCTATGCATCACCTCATGGTCTCACATACCATGGAAGTCTATGCAAACCAAAGGACATAAAGTTCAGGCCAAAGCCAAGTAACCACTAATGGACATAAGTTCTGAAGCCAAGTAACTACCAATGGACATAAGTTTGAGTTAAAGCTAAAAGTCACCTAGGTGACCAGACCTTTTAGTATCGATACCTTCTAGTACATCATCAGTGTCTAGAGTAGATAAGGTACTGACCATACACAACTCCATCATCTTTCGCTTTAAGTGATTAATACATTATTCTCAGCGTTACATGATCACACAAGATTCATACAATATGCAAGCAAAGCATTCACATACTTATTCCATCTTAACCATTACCATTCCCTAACCATGTATAGGATTTTCATTATTGCTTACTTAATATTAACCAAGCCCCTTAGATTATTCTATTGCAAGCCAAAGTACAAATTGCATTACCCCTTTAAAGCATCAAATACTTATTTGGGTTTATCCATTAAGGTCTTTACTACACCCATGGAGCATGTCATAAATGATGATCCATTTAATCCATTCATTAGGTTGTCCATTTATGTCAACAGAGGTATGTCACTTGTTAAACAATCATATAGCATCATTAGACATGGTCTCAAGGCTTATCCAAGTCAAAAGATCACAATCACACAATCTGGCTGAACCAGTCGATCGGTTTGGCCTAACTAGTCGATCGATTTTACCAACTAGTCGATCATTTTAGGCCGACCAGTCGATTGGTTTGGCTTGGCCAAACCTAGGGTTTCCTCAAACCGATCGATCAGTTTGGTCAAAAGTTGATTGTTCTAAGATCAGTTGATCAGTTTTGTCAAACCAGTTGACGAGTTTAAACAGAGAGCAA
Source organism: Tamarix austromongolica (assembly GCA_039764185.1). Lineage (NCBI taxonomy): Eukaryota > Viridiplantae > Streptophyta > Magnoliopsida > Caryophyllales > Tamaricaceae > Tamarix > Tamarix austromongolica. The sequence continues at coordinate 83,134,416 of CM077818.1, read as the reverse complement.
ACCAAGGTCACCACATACTTACCGGTTGATGGATTGGGTCAACTAGTTACTATTCTAAGAACTAGTCGATCGGTTTGATTAACCCAGTCGATTGGGTTGACCTAACCAATCGATCAGTTTGCCCTCAAACAACACATTCCAAACAATATTCATGCAAATCATCTTCGAAATTCCTACCATACTCATACAAAAATATATCCTGACATCATACTAACACTTTTCATCTTATAAATTGAGACATGCTTCAAAATTAATCAAATCAACCTAATTTCCCTAAAAATCATGTATTTTTCTAAGAATTCATAAGTTAATCAACATGCACCAATCTGAAACTAAATTATCATGCCAACTTATAAAATCAAGACTTTAAAGAATACACCACATCACGTGATTAATTAGGTCACATTTCAGAAGTAAGAATGACTTGGTGCAAACAAAACTCTTCTACAAATATGAAAAATCAACCTGGGAGATTTTCAATTAAGAAAACATAAGTTAAAGCTTTAGAAATTCAATGAACAATTTCATAAATAATAATCTGAATTAGGAGGAAACGACTTATCAAACTTAAGAGAAAAACAAAGGGAATTTGTGCTGAAAGAATGACTCAACTTCCTTCTAAATCTAACCCTCTATTGCTTAAATATAATGAAGGATCTAGAGAAAGGATCTCAGAAGAGTGGAAAAGAATCAAAACTAATTCCGAATTGGAGAGAAAAGAACACAAGCTTAAAGAGAGCTAGAATATTTTGGTGGTTGAAAGAAAAGTGAATGGAAGAGGTGATTAGGGCTATTTATAGCCAACAAATCGGTATAAGAACGAGTATGATTAGGCATAGATCGAAAAATCCTAATTTCTACTGTTTGAATTTGAGTTGAACGGGTGGATTTCGTCAAAGATAGGCTAACCTCCCTTCCAGAGTTGAAATGGTGATTTTTGAAAAAATATAGGTTGAATTCGCTCAGAAATGTCAAACACAAGAGAGGAAATGAATGATTAGCATGGAAGGAATCTCTCTGCTAAGCAGAGATAGGTCTAGGAGTCGAAGCAACAATTCTAGAGCGTGCAGAGGAGAGAGGTGGAAGAAGATAAAGCTGAGGTCACCCTCTCCCTCAAGTGTTCAAATTGAACCCTCGAATCAGTTCGAGGCAGAAGCTCAGGTCGAATGAATGATAAGAAAGGTTAAGAATATTTCAATAATAACTTGGAATGAGATAATCAAGGTTCCATTTTGGTATAAGAAGATTTTCTAGAAAAATCGAGTTTCAAAAATGTACTTAGGTCGACAAACCAGTTGATTGATTTGGCCTACCAGTTGGCTGTTCTACCGGCCAGTCAATCGGTTCCCTAAACCAGTTGATCAATTTGATAGAAAAACCCTTCAGTTGAAACAACGAACTAGTCGATTAGTTTATGGAATCAGTCGATCGATCCGCTTGAAAACTCATGCTTTTCTTTTTCTGAAGCTTATTCAAATCCAACTTTCCTTTAAACTCAATTGTAATTCCAAATCAAAATCAAACATTAATAAATACCAAAACTTCTCATTCCACAAACTTTACAGAAAGATGGGGTATTTCATCGTCGTTGAGCAACCATCGATCTATGTTCGTTTGCCTATTTCTCCTAGATCTAGCTAGAAGGACAATCAAATCTTGATCAGAACTTGCGAAGACATTTGTTTTATTTTTTGTGTGATTAAGGCTATTTAAAGGTTGTTTGTGGATTTGTCGACCTATTCACTTGTGTCACTAAGCTTTTTGGGGCCTTTGATCAATTTGTTCAAAAAACCAGTCGATTGGTTGCTCTAACTGGTTGATCAATTGGTATAACCATCCAAAGGAATATGGTTAGAACTTATGTGAAAATGTTACTGTTGCATAAACCAGTTGATCGGTTTTATGCTTCACATCTTTGGTCCTATGAACATATTAGAGCAGCCGAATGGTTTAACAAACCAGTCGATATGTCATATGGACCAGTCAATGTGTTTGCTCAAACCAGTCGATCAGTTTGACCCATGGGCAAAAACCATTTGGCATTTTATTTCAACCTTTACTATAGTTAGTCAAACCTATTGATCGGTTTCAAGAATGAGCAGATCGGTTAGTCAAGTGATCAAACAAAGACAATAGGTGCCAGCAGAAGTTCAACTCATAACTTGATTATTTAAACTAATTTATCGGTCGATATGTTTGAGGAAACCAGTTGAATTGTTTAATTAGATTCGAAACCTTTTTTTCATAAGAAAGAAGATCCACAGGAACTAGTCGATCTATTTCAAGGGTTTTGAAGGTTTACAGTCTTGGTTTTGAAACACTAACTAGTCGATCGGTTGTGAGACCAGTTGAATGGTCCCGGCTAGAACCAAACATTTATAAAACATTTTGAAAAATGTTTGGGATTTAGAAACAATAAAGAATTCATGCCAAAATAAATTCTAAAGAAGATTTGAAAGCATCCCAAGAAATTTAAAATCAAATGTATCGGTGCTCACACTAACGTAAGACTTAATGTATAAGCATTGATGTCTTGAGTCTTGGTATCATGATGCAATCTTTTTTTGTGCATTGAAACTTAATTATTCTTTTAAATGTTGTACTTCAAAGAAGAATTGGAAGTTTGGTCAATCTTTGGTGGTAGTGTTAATGGAAGAGTGATGGGTTGAGGCTGTTGGTGGCTGGGTTGCTGTTGAACTTTACAATTGGCCTGCCTCATATCCAGCAATTTAGTGATGCGTCTAGGCATATCAAGTATTAGAATTTCCCTTACAATACACCTATCCAAAGATGACTCTGCCATGTTCCACCAAGATCGAACAACTTTAATACCAATTGATAGGTATTGGAGTTAGACTTAGTAGAAAATAGATTGGGTTTACTAAAAGTAGTAAGGTTACAGGAATAATTCAGGTATTCGTGAGCGTGATCTCTCCCAATTCTAGGCATTGGAGAGCTTGGACTCTCTCAAACACTTCCCATCGTTTCTCCTCCCCTTCTGCTTATCCCTCAACTGTCAACCCTCTATTTATAATCTTAATTAGAAGATTCTAGGCTAAGAAAATGCCCATCTAACAAACTTTTAACAAACCGACCCATAACTAATTATAGTAATATTATTTAGCTATGGTAAAATTATTTATCTTAATAACCTAAGAGTAAATTTCTCTTTTTAACATTTAATTTGGTTAAATAAAATTTGGCCAAACGAAGCTTAAAGCCCTATCTCTTTTTTACCAAGTTCCTTCTTTTGTTAGTCTAAGTTTTATTGTTAAGCTGTTGCAGCTCCAACATTGATGATGTAGGGTTGGAGAGACATGGGGACTTAGGAAGAGGAAGAGGGGAAGTAGGAAGGAAGAGGGAAGGGAATAAGGAGAATGAAAAGGGAATTGGGAGGATCAGAACGGGATTAGGGTAAAGAAGAAGTGAGGTAGAGCAAGTAGAGCAGGATTTGAGGGGAAGAGAAGAGCATTTCGTTTATTTGAGAAATGATATTCAATATAAAAAATCTGCAACCATCAAGGTCTTGAAATAACAAGATATATGACTTTAAGATTTGTTTGGCATATAAGGTTTTGATGTCCAAATAAGCTACCCTTTAGTTTATTGAAAGCTTCTTAGAGTATGTTTGGATGAATTGCCACTAGTTGTTAGCTTATTTGACCTAAAAAAACTCATTTGTTTAATTTTAATTATGTTTGGATGACAAGTTAATTACAGCTGAAAAGCTTGTGATATTGTTTGGATAGCAAGCTTTTTTAGCTTAAAAGCTTCATTTTGTTAAGCTTGTTAAAGTAGTTTTTAGCTTCTTGTTTTCAACTAATTTTTCAACCTTTAGCTAGATTTGTAGCTTAATTAAAAATTTAATTTCTCGAATGTATGATATTGGGCCTTTAGCTTCTTGAAGTCTTCTTATATCTATGTCTTAAGTTATTACTCCTTTGGGAAACTCAAGAGTTCCAAAACTAATCCGTGGGTCCTTTTACAAGTGTCCCTCATACACGAGTGGTTAAATCACTTGCTAGTACGGGTGGCAATTGGGTTAGGTGGGTTGGGTTATATTGGGTCGGGTCATCTGAGTCATTTTAATAATCAAGTTGGGTTAGTTTTTAGTTCAGCTCATTGCAAATCCGGTTTGGATTGGGTTCAAGTCATTTTTGGTTAACTTGAAGGGTCAGGTTTGTGTAAGCAATAAAATCACAATTGCGGTTGCGGTGTCGCGGTATCGCAGTGTCGCGAATGATATTTTATATGACGCGGTTGTTATGGCATAATTTTTTAATTCTTTTTCACAACAAATATCGGCAAATATCCGAAATTTTGCCGACATCGTAGCGATAAATATATGATTTTCTAAAACGGCTGCATTTCAGACCTTTCGCATCGTGGCTGACCCAAAAACTGAAAAATTGCGGCCGATACGCAATTGTAGTACTGATATTTCATTGTATGGGTTTGTGTCGTTTCAGGAAATTTGGCGATTTGGGTAGTTTTGGGTTTTGGTGGGTTGGGTCAGGTTTGGGTTAACCTAATTTCGGATGGGATAATTTCATATTCGGGTCAAACTAAGTTAATTTAATTACTTCAATACCGGTTATTTTGGGCTTGAGTCAATTTGGGCTAATTTACCGGTTTGAGCTAAGTTTGGTTGTAGTCATAACTCATTTCGTTATTGGGTCACTTTATCAATTTGGTTGAAGTTACTTTGGATAATTGATAGTTTTGAGCTCGGGTCGTTTCAAATTTGAATTAATATATCAATTCAAGTAGGTCACTTGACTACTTTTGGTTGAAAATTTTTTGTTGACTCGGCTTAATCATTTCTTTTCAATACACACCTAATGCAAGACACCGATACAATACAATGGATAAATATCTTTAAATAAATAAAAGTATAATAGTTCAAATATTTGATTGTTAAAAAGATATAATTTGATAAAATAAAGGTGATCGTAAAATTAATATACAATGTATACTTATCATTTATTACATCGTAAATATTAAATACAACTATTATAAATAAATGAAAAAAAGAATATTTCATCTGCTTTATTTTCACAAGTAAATAATAAAGATATTTCAATATTTTAACAATTAAGAAAAATGATTCAATCCAACAATGAATTAGATTTAAAATCTAAAAAATATTTATATAGTTCAAATTGATAATTAAAAGATCGCGACATAGTTAAATAAAAATGACTATATTTATTATTTTAACACAATAGGAAATCTTAATTTTATTGCATAGAACTTAGATGTTTCATAAACCGATATACATAAAGTTCAAATTGTAGAAGATGAAAAAGGGAGAAATGGGGAAATAGCTCAGGATATAAATGATAACATATATTTTTTTTTGGCTAGTTTTGATAAGTTATTTTATGTTATTATATCCGGATATCAATCATACATTGAGATAATTTACTATTAATTATGTATATAATTCTATTTTATGTGTTATTAGTATTTTATACGGTTTATTGTCAATAATAATAAATCAAAAATTTGCAAATAAAATTGAATCATTTGTTTTATAAAAATTCATATAATTAGGATTGATGTACGGGGGTATGCTTTTAATTATTTTATGCAAGTAAGCAATAATTATATGTTTTATGGTTTGAGAAAAAAAATATAATTAACCTATAGTTATCATAGCCTACAATTATCAATTTATCAGACTATCAGTATAATAAGATTGGGTCTATTAACTATTTAGGATATTCTTTTATCTCTGAATTAAATATTTAAACAATATTTTAATGAGCGAGTCCAATAAAGTTTATGTTATGCTTGATATACCAATAGGCAATAATAATATGGTCCTATTTTTCTTATCTTTTATCCACATTAGATCAGTATCGGTAAGATTTAATAATAGTTTTTATACTAATAATAGTATTAATAATAATAACCCATTGAATTTTAATTTAGATAAGATCAATACTTATAAGATCATATATGATTAGAAAATTTGGATCCTAAAACTATGGTAAAATATCACATTCAGAAGTAAAATCATGCTAAAAAGTTTTTAGAATTTATTGGAGAATATTGTTACTAAAATCTAAACTATATAATAAGATATAGATATAGAGTTTTGTGAAAATTTGTGCTTTGTTATAAACATTTGTATAAATTTCCATAATTAATCATTGTATATGTGTGTGCGTGTGTTAACGAATACTAAATATACTCCATACATAGAAATATTTGTCTAAATTCTCATAGTTTAGATTTTTTACTTGCGTTAATAAAATCATCTCATTTCTAAAAAAATAATCACTATCTATACCTATATTTATGAATATTAAATATATTTGTGTATTAACATTACAATTATACACACTTTTTTTTACTCAATATTAAATATATATTTATATAAGTAAAGATATTCATGTATTATAGGTCCTTGCATTATATGGTATTATAAACTTGTAATGTATAATATAATAACACGAGATTATAAATACTTTACTCTATTAATTAAATAATTTATATTTTTTTTACGCTAATAAAATAAATATATTTATATTTACTATCTTTCTTGTAAATTACTATATATATTTTACATTATTACTTGTCGATATTTTACATTTTAATAATTTTTTTTTTGAAATTTTCCCCATTAAAATAGAATATTAAAAATATACTTTGTTGGGAAGAAAACAATAACAATAATCATTACTACTAATTAGGATATTGTTGGTAAATAAGGATGCGTACAGTAAAAGTAAGAAAAATAAATAAAATTTATAGAACAATATATTTTTAAAAAAATTTAATGAATAATAAAATGTGTTATTTTATTTTTTTATCATAACAGATTAATATTACATTTGGTCTTGTTAAGTAGGAATAATATTAGGTCCATGGTGGGTTAGAATGACATTGGATTAACATCGGCTTAGGTTGGGTTTGTGACCAAGTTGGATTGATGTTGGAGTTTGGGTTCACTAAGGTGGTGGGTTGGATTTGGGTCAGGGCAGGTTGCTGAATTTTTTTGGGTTTTATCGGGTTAGGTTTCACACAAGTCGGGTTGACTTTATTAGCTCTACTTGCTAGCCTAGAGATATTTCCTCTCTCTCTCTCCCTCTCTCACATTGAGAAGGCGAGGGTGGATTACATCCATAAGTTGCTACTTACATAAATTATTCAGCACCCATAGATCTATAGGTGCAGCCACCTACCCAGGTAATTAAATCGCGGTCGCGGTGTCACGGTATCGGAGCGTCGCGACGTGTATTTCACCATATACACTAATTATCATTTATTGATCATTTGAATATAAATATTCAATAAACTAGTATTTTATATCATATAAGAAGTATTAGAGTGAATCATTATATGCTAAAATTTTCTAATAACCCTAAATTTACCTTAGAATGAAAAAAGACATGTTATTTAATAGTAAATGTGAAGATAATAAATAGTAATATTTTATTATAATTTAATAGTAACTTGATCTAAGATATATATAGTAAATAAATAAATAAAAATTATCATGTATGCTTTTTTCAGTAGATTTAATAATTCTCAATAAATTGCCGATTTATCGGTGATATTTTCCGATTTAGCGGCGATTTATCGGCCGATAAAATTTTAAAACTGTAGCATATCGGTAATTTCGCGTCGCGGCTGACCTAAAAACAGCTAAATAGCGGCCGCTACGCTATAGCGGGACCGCTATTTAATTGTATGCACCTACCAAGTCAAAAGACAAATTTTCTCTAACCTCCTCAAGGGGTCCTCAGAGATGTAGACTCCATAAGTCATGTCCAAGCTGAGCCATCTTATCTGCCACAAAATTTGCTTCCCGCACATGTGGATGACCCTGCCTAGAGATGTTTACTTAATTAGGCTCATTATTTTCACTAGCTTCATGTCTTATGATCTCTGAGCCCTTGTCTGTATATGATCCTCGCAAATAGGAACTATCATGAGGTTCATTGGTCTGCATCGTCTAATTTATAGTTCGTTGCATGCTTTTCTGATAGGGCAGTTTCCGTGTTTTTTATTTGTGACTCTTTTGGTTCGGGTATGTGCAGACTATCAAACATAGGAAAAAGATTACTAAAATTGTAGTCAGCAAGAACTAGACTTGTCCGTTGTCAACTGCTAACTTATATATAAGAATTTAGGGCCTTGTTTTTGGGTACCTTTGGTCTTAGTCCTACTCTTGCTATACTCGAGGGTTGGCCCTGTACAGTACAATAGCCATCAGTTTTGCACTTGCACCAAATGTGATCTAAATACCAACGAAGACGGTTATCTTCTTAATCAAAGACCAGCAAACGCTTTGAGAAAAAAGTCACTTTTATGAGTTATGATTCGTCCACTCCCTCAATTTCATCAGGGCAATGTTAAATTCATCAGATATGGAAACGAAATTCTCAATTTCCTAAGATTTGATTGCGATAGTATGTTATCTCGGTTCAGAAGCCATCGATAGTCGGCATAATAAATGGCAATGCCCTCCCTAGTTCCTGACAACACTGGCCGATGCCCAACTAACATCACAATTCGCAGCTCTCCCTCTCCCCACCCTCCCCTTTCATTTTTAATAATATTTTTTTCTATCTTCTTCTCTTGGTTTTATTTTTTTTCCAATTAAAATTTAGCTCACTTAGCCCAATGATTTTCTCAGGTTTACTAGGCGTGGATTTAAAGAGTGCTCTATTGACTGCATACCTGAAGTAAGGAGGAGAAGGATCAATCTATCTCGGGGATCCAAATATTATATTAAAAAGTTGTCACCAGACCGGAGTGGGATAACTATTAGTTGACTTAGTTTTGCAAGGAAGAAGAATGTCATCGGAGGCTATGCAGCTCGCTTTGTACTTGGTGATTATTGGAAAAACCAAACTGAGATACAAGCTGTATGATGTCATTTAGGTTAAGCTTCAAGTTTTGGTTCCCGAGTATCATGATTATAATTTAAACTGTTGAGGCTAAGGACGATAGCATTTTCTCCTTTCTCTATCTCTAGCAGATTGAATTAGGCTGAGTTTGGTAAATAATTTGACGATGTGAGATGGAACGAAAAGGTATATTGACTTTTTTAGATATGTATTGGTTGGCTTGTGACTTATATTTGATATAATTAGTATGGATGTATATGTGTGATTGTGGTAGATAACGAGGTACTTCAAGAGAAACACGTTTATGGTGTCAAGGTACATGTTTGTGTTGAAGCAGCTAAGAAAATTAAGATCACAAGGAACACAATTGACTTGTGCCTAGGGACATGGTCATGAGCTACGCGGCGCAAGGGCTGCTCATGGTATTATTTACCTGGCCACCTCAAACTCATTTTATCATATATACCTCGCCTTCGGCATTTCTTTCCTATATTGATTTTTATTGCCTCTTATAGTCTTATATGGGAGAAAGTTTTGTATCTAGTGAGATTTGTATTATGAAATCTTGAATGATGAATGATCATATTTTTTCAATCTTGATTCTTATTCTTTTTAGTTCCTTGCTTCTTACAATCTTGATATTAGTTCTATTAATCATGAGATGCATTTATAGTGTTCTCCAAAAAATTGGTATTAGAATATTGAGTTCTTACTCAAGACTAATCTGGGATGATCATTGTTAAATTTAATATTGAGAAATTTGATTGTTTTATAAATTTTGGCCTCCAGAAATTGAAGATAAAATTTATCCCGATTCAAAATAAATTGAAGAAAGATTTAGGCCAAAAGATAAAAATAAATAAATAATAATAATAATACATGTGATGTAAAAGTAGTTTAAGGAGATCTATTTGAATCCCTTGCAAATTATACAATTTTGTCTATCAAACAAAGCATTGGAAGAGGAGGTAAATGAGTTACTCCATCCTCCTTTTGGCATATGTTAGAATTACTATATATGACGAAATTAGTAGCAAATTATCTATTGTTGAAGAGCTATTTGTATGGAATTAAGGGAGGTGAGATACAAGCACTGAAGCCCCATTCGATATAGTTTTTGTTTTACTAAAAATTGAATTTAGTTTTCATTTTTTATTGTTGTTAAGTCTGAAAACTAGTTTAATATTGTTTTTATGTAGTTTACCACCCAACATTGATAAAGACGATGTTGATGATGATGATAACAATAGTAATAGAAATAGTAATAATAATAGTGATAAATATAATTATTGTGAAGATAATGATAACAACAATGATGATAATGACAACAATAGTAGTAATAATAATGACAATAACACCAACAAAAATAATATTACAAGTAATAATAACAAATAATTATGGTAGCCCTTATTGTTACTTTCAAAATAAAAGATAAATAATGTAACATAAAATTACACCAATTTCTATTATTTCAAAGTCTATTTACTATACATAGTAAAAAATTAGTCAATTGATGAAGTTGTCTTGCATGTCACCTATCAGAATTGCATCAACTTTATTTCCATCTCTATCATCATCTTGAAGCTCAACATTTTCATTTGCATATTGAGCAGATAATGGATCTTCACACTTTTACTTTCGGATGACATCATGAATAACACAACAAGAAAGGGGTATATAATTTTGTCTTATCATATCATATGTTTACATCCACTCGAAAATAGGAAATCTTACTTTTAAGACCCTAAAACATTGCTCAATCATATTACATAAGGAAGAGTGAATGTAATTAAAGAGTTCTTCTAGCCCTTATGGTTCTCTTCTATTTCTATAATTATGTAAATGATAATACTCCCCATGATATGGTGCTAGAAAATCAGGCATGTTTGTATAATTAAAATTAGCTACATAATATTTACCTTCAACTGAAAAAAGAAAATTATTTTCAAGCTTACTAATAGTTTTCCAAAATATTCTAGAATCATTTACAGTGCCTTCCCAGCAAACTATAACAAATGTGAAGAACATATTAAATAAACAAACATGCATCATGTTGTTTCATTCCCTCCGAATGATATGGAATTTGTTGATAAGCTAGAACACATACAGAATTATAAGCATTGTTAATGGTGCCAATACAATCCTTGTCATCAAATAATAAAATAATAAATAGATTAGGATATCTATTGTAAAACTAGAAATCAAATAAATAAGTATAGCTTGACCTAATTTACCTTAAAATAAGGATACTATCTTATATTATATTGTATTTCTGGAAGTGTATCATCGAATGACGGTGGAAAATTCACATACTTTATACGAGAGCACCTAAAATTCAACACTTTCTTAAAATAATGATGGATGTTGTCAATCAAATGAGTGTTGAAATTGAGAAGAATCTATTTTGTTTGTTTCATTTTGAAAAATAATATAAATAAATATTGCTCATTGTTCTTGAGCCAAATAATATCTAGAATTTTTAAAATTTTCTCTACTCTTCATCTCCTAATATATATATATATATATATATATATATAAATCAATGACTCCATGCTAAACATTTTATAGCAATTCCTAGAGTCATTTAATTATTCCACCACCCATTCATGTCCAATTAACTTGAGTGTTATTTGCAGACTAGTTGTAAAATGTGATAACCAATTATAATTTTTAGTCTTGTTAGCTATTAAGGTGTACTAATTTTAAATATTGATCGGTGTGTTGTCATATACGATGAGATCAACATAAGAAAAGTAGGCGGCATCGAAAGTAAATGAAGGAGGACATTCATCAAATTATCACATGATAGAAGAGAATAGAGGAGATTTAATAAAGTAATCAAAGGAAATTAGGAATAATAACAAAGTAATTAAAGAGTTCAGAGAACAGTTATCTTACTCTAAATAATGGCATCATAGACAAAGGGATAGGAGGCAAAGTTGGAAGTGGCGAGCAAGGCAAGGATGGAGCCAATTAAGAGCCCATGGGGTTGTCTGACCCCATGGATTTTTTAAAATTATATATTATGTATACAAATTAAAATATTAAAAAACACTTCTAGAGCATTGGTTGGAAAGTTATATGCAGACTTAAGTAAATGAGGGGGTCACAAGTTTAAACCCCAATGGTAATATTTTCTCCTCTCACTTTTTTTAGCTTTCTTTTTCCTCTATTTTTTTTGCTCAGGCCCGTGTCCTGTTCCCTGACCGCTCAAGCCCTCATGACCTCATGGACCCCTACCTCTCTTCAATAGCCCTACTCAATAGTCTCCTCCAACTTCATCTTCATTCATCAACAACCTTAAGGCCCTGACCCTTTGTCTCCTTTGTCCCACAATCACAACTCGTTGTTGGCTGCTTGCACCCACTTTGGCTTTGCTAGCTCATTCCACCCTGCCCTTCACCATTCACTACCAGAGTTCGACGCCTACTGCAGCCTACCCTGTCCTTTTTCCACTATTGCACTCCACCGCCGAATACCCAACACCCTAGCAGGCAAGCAACCCATCAATTAACAAATAATAACAAGGGTCACAGACTCATAGTAGTAGCCAATGGAGTGAGTTTTATTTTTTAATTAATTTAAATCTAACCTATGTTTTGTTGGTTGAATTATTTTGTGTTTATATTTTTGACTTTATTGTGAATTTGTGATATTGGAGTTTTCTTTTTGTTTTCATGTCAATTGTAAAATAATCTTGAATTATAGTTATTTGAATTAGCAGATTATTGTGTATTTTTAAATTAGGTTATGTTAATTTTGAATTAGTATAGTATGTGTTAGTTTGGTTACATAAATTAGTTAATTAATGTGTAATTTTAAATTAGTTGAGTATTTGTTCACTATTGTGTGATGTTTTATTGATAATTGCATATTTTATTTTATCAAATTAGCATGCAGAAATATCTTCAAAAGCAGCTTAGAAACAAAGAAGGGCCTAATGGGAACTATTCTAATTTAATTCCTACTCTTATAATTCATGAATAAGTTTCTTCGTATCTTTATCAAGCTCAATACACATAGTGCAATTGAGTGGATTTAAATTCTCTAGATCTCGATCTAGGTTTGAGGGAAAAAAATTTCAGATTTCCATCCAAATTAGCAAGATGAGGTAAGGAGAACTTATATTTGTTTTGGTCCTTTCTAGGCTTGTGCACACAATTTTTTAATTAAGCTTATTCTTAAAAAAAAATTAAAGATTTGTTGCATCTTGGTTTGATCAATATGACTGGTTAGAATATAGTATAGAAAAAGATGTTGCTTTTTTCTTACCATATTACTTGTTCAAACATGAATTTGAAGCCCGTGGTGATTATTTTGTGGCTTAAGGTTTTGGGGTTGGAATAAAAAGAGCATTCTTGAAGTTCATGTTCGTAATTGTGATAGCCCTTATAATAAGGTTGTGAAAAGATGTGTTAATTTGATGAATCAAAGTCATGGCATTCAAGCTGCATTATCAAAACAATCTAAAATAGTGAAATCTGCTTATCATATTTGTTTAGAAGTATCGGTCATTACTATTAGATATCTTCTTCAACAAGGAATAACATTTCAGGGAAATGATGAATCAGTTAGCGTAAAAAATTAAGGTAATTTTTATGAGCTCCTAAAATTTTTACAAGAAGTTAATCCATCTATGAATCATTTTATTTTGAAAAATGATTCGAGAAATAGTCTTATGACTTTTGATGTTCAAAAAGATATTGCTTATGCTTGTGTAATTGAAATAAGTAATGGGATTATTAAAGAGTTAGGGGGTGATGTTTTTGGCATATTAATTGATGAATCTAGTAATATTTGTGAGAAATAACAAATGGTTCTTGTTGTACATTATGTGGATCGTGGAGGGTTTTGTGATGAAAAGATTCATTGGTATTGCACATGTAATTGATACAAATGTTGTTTCACTCAAGGTAACACTTGAGACAATGTTAGTGAAATATAAATTATGCTTTTCAAGAATACGAGGGCAAGATTATGATGGGGCAAGCAATATGATAGGAGAATATGATGGTTGAAAAACTTTGATTCACAATGAAAATAATTCATCTTATTATGTTCATTATTTTTCTCATCAGCTTTAGTTGGCACTTGTTGTAGTTGCTAGGTCTCATGAGGATGTTGATCAGTTTCTTTTTATTGTTATTGATGTTGTTAATGTAATTAGATTATCTAGCAAACGTTAAGATATGCTTTAAGATAAACATTCTCTTATATTAGAAGGAGCATTTGATCTAGGTGAGATAAAATGTGGGTGTGGATTGAATCAAGAATCAACCCTTTCAAGGGTCGGAGATACTCATTTGGGTTCACATCTTAAGTCTCTTTTAAGTTTGATTCAGTTATTTTCTCCATTTGTTGAAGTACTTAATTTTTTGAAAAAAGATTCAAAAAGTAGACAAAAAGGTGAGGCTAAAGCCTTAAAAGATCTATTAATGTCCTTTGAGTGTGTTTTCATGCAACATTTGATGAAGAGGGTTCTAGTTATCACGAATTATTTGTCTCAAATGTTGTAGAAGCGTGATCAAGACATTATGAATGCCATGATACTTGTTCAACTTGCTAAAAAATGCCTCAAAAACCATGAGGGATAAAGGATGGGAAGATCTTATTGTTGATTTCTTTATTTTTCCACACTAAGAATATTATGATGGTAAATATGGATGATTGGTATGTTAAGGAAAAAAAGTCATAACAGTTGGCTCCATTTCTTACAAATATGCATCATTACAAATTTAATTTTTTCTACAACATATTAGAGTTGCAATTAAAGGAGCTTGAATCATGTTTTGATGTAATAGGCACTACGCTTTTATCTTGTGTAGCATGCCTGAATCCGTCAAATTTATTTTTTGCTTTTAACAAAGATTTATTAATTAGGTTAACAAAGTTTTATCCCAAGGATTTTTATGATGTTGATCTTATGATATCAGACAATCATCTAGAGAAATATATTTTGGATGTTTGATTTGATGATAGATTTTTTGAATTAAAAGGACTTAGTGTTATCTCAAAAAAGCTAGTACAAACAAATATGCACACTACATATCATTTGGTTTATATGCTTGTGAAGTTAGTTTTAATTTTTCCGATAGCTACTACAATTGCTGAAAGAGCTTTTCGAGCAATGAGTTTTATCAAAAACAAGTTGCGAAATTGTATATATAATGAATGGGTACATAATTGTCTAATTTTATATATAGAAAAAGATGTATCTAATACCATTAATAATGAGACTATCATAGCTCACTTTTAAAATATGAAACCTCGGCGAATACAATTGTAAATGAATATATATGTATGATTATGGATAATATTAAATATATTATTATTATTTTACATCTATATATATGTTTTTTATTTATTGTAACTCCATAAATTTTACATCTTGGCTTCGTCCTTAGAGTAAGGGACAAAGACACTGGAAGGAAAAAAAAAGGATTATAATGCATGATATAGGGTTTTCTAAAGAAGCATGAGGCCCATGGGTCGACTACAAAGCCTATTTAGTCTAGGAGGATGATATTGGGACTTAAACATCATTTCCCCTTAAGGAGTAACGATCTCAAATCCAATTGATGTATGTAATCTAGTCTCTGATGAGGGTTATCTCTCGAGTTACGGTTGTCGGTTCTTCTCAACATCCTTGCTACTTCTCCAGCTCTTATTACACTAATTCTTCCACTGCATATCATACCTTTCAATACCTGCTCATTCTCTTCTCTCATATACTCATTTCTCTCTTTTATCTCCACCCTTCCCAAAATGATGATCAAGATGAAGACCTTCAGCTCTATTGCGGTAGCGTGATGCATTTACATGGATAGTTGTTGTATTAGTTTGTTCTGCATCATTTTTCATCTCAAAGCTTTCTTTCTCATTGAAGAAGTTCCTCCCAATACGATAGTTAGTTTACCTAGTTGAATACATAGGATTTAGAAAGCCTGGTTGTTTATTAATCTCCATATTAGCCTTTGTTTGCCATCTTCAGGAGGAAACCTTATCAAGAGCGCTAACCTATACAAGCTTTGACACAACACTGTCTCTATATGCAAAATTGGACTTGAATGATTAAGACTAAAATGAGAAATATGAATACATGGGTAAAAACAATGAAGACATAATGGAGATGAAGGAAGGAGGGAGGGGTACACATAGAGAGAGAAAGATGGGTGGGATAAAGCCAATTAGTATTTGGTGAGTCATACACACCTTGCTCATGTTGTAAATGGTGGCATTTAAGTAAATATAGGAACACTTGTTGGAAGATTAATATTTACATGGTACTTTATGTGCGATGGTAATTGTGTAAATAAGACCAAATTCATGTTTCACCATTATATGTTTGGTGTTTTACTACACTATGTTCGACATTTTATCATTATATACTTGATGTTTCACCACAATATGCTTGGTGTTTTACCACGATACACTTACTGTTTCACTACAATATGCTTGATGTTTCACCATGGTATGCTTGATGTTTCATCATGATCCAACATTATAACTTTGCTTCTCTTCATTATTATGTTCCACCATGCTATATTTGATGTTTCATCATGATATGCTTCATATTTTACCATAGTATGCATGGTGTTTCACCACAATATGTGTTTATATTTCACCATGTTATACTTGATGCTTCATTGTAGTCGTGCTTCTCTTCATTATTATGTTCCACCTAATATTCTTGGTGTTCCATCATGATATGTTTAGTATTTCACCACGATATACTTGATGTTTCATGATGATATCTTTGGTGTTTCACCACTATATGTTTCATGTGTCACCATGCTATACTTTGTATTTTACTATGATATGCTTGATATTTCACCATGATATACTTGATGTTTCACTATAATCCAACATTATGCAGTCATGCTTCTCTCCATTGTTATATTTCATCATGATATTCTTGATATTTTACCGCAATATATATGATGTTTTACCAAAATATAATTGATGTTTTACTATGTTCTAATCAATATTAGTCATTTTTTCACCATAA
This sequence comes from Tamarix austromongolica, assembly GCA_039764185.1. NCBI lineage: Eukaryota > Viridiplantae > Streptophyta > Magnoliopsida > Caryophyllales > Tamaricaceae > Tamarix > Tamarix austromongolica. The sequence goes on along the minus strand of CM077818.1, from coordinate 83,117,544 downwards.
TTAATCTTTATGCTTCACCACACTTATGTGTTATGTAATTAGGATGTAATCATGATATGCTTGATGTTTCACCATGATATGTTTTATGTTTTACATCGTATACTTGGTATTTCACCCCTGTTGGCTCCATATTTCACCCGTGCTATATCCATGCTTTACCATGATTGCCTCCATGTTTCTTTGAGAAAAATTAACTTGTGATCTTTTACTATCATTACCTTTATGTCTCACAACTACTGTGTTATACTCAATAACTATTTTTTATCATATATATATTTTTTTACCAAAATATATCAATATGTACCTTTATTTGTAGAAAAAAAATCTTAGGAATATTATGATATTTTTTATTAATTTTTCTAATAATATTACCAAGTGATATTTCAAATTTTAAAAAATTTATTAACGTTATGATGATGTCAACAAGATACATAATGCTTATGGTGTACTTTTGAATGACCTTTATTCTTTATTTTTTTTATTTTAATTCACTAATCTATGTCACTTTTCTTGTGATGTCTAGAAACAAAATTTGGGGTTTATGTGAAACCGTTTCCAACCTTCTAATACTACATGTAGCATAAAACTATTCTAAATTTACTGATTTTTTTAAAAGAAAAATCTTTAATTTGAACCCAAAACAAAAGAACCAACAATTGTACTGAATAGGACCTTAGTGAATTTGATTGTATTTTTATTGATATATAGAATATAGATATCAAATTATAATAAAATAACTTCAAGGTGACTATTTTGTATGATTGGAAAATTTTGATTGTTGAAGATATAAGGACTATCTTTCTATATCAACGATTGATTAAAAATTGGTTGATTGGTAAATCAAGTGACTTGAAATATAATTATACCTCAAATTGATAGGGCCCATTAGAATCAAATGGCACATTACTACATAAATATGATCCCAACATACTTGTAAACTTAAAAAATCTCACAATTAAACATTAAAATGACTAAGAAGCTCATTTTTAAGCTTTTTTTGTCATTAATTAAGTTATAGCAAATAAAAAACAACACAAGTTATTGAATTATATGTATATAGAAAAAATTTGATATGTTGACTACGCATATAAAAAAAGAAGAAGCTAATATCTCCATAAAATAAAATACACTAGATGAGCAAAATTTAATATATTTATTTTGCTCTATATATAGATTTTAGTCTATTTCATAAGTTTTCCCCAACAAATAGCTTCAATGTCCTACTATTATCTTACTTAGGCTTTCTTTGAATTAGTTGGTACTTAGGATATATAGTATGTACAAAATAATGAAGTTGATGTTTAAAGTTAGGGAGGAAATATAGTGAAAATCAAAGGAAAAATAAATACTAAGAAACATAGACAAAAAATATAGTTAGTATATAGAATTGTAAGATTCCATTAATCATACATAAAATCGTAAAATCCTATCATAATTCTACCTAGGATTAGTGATTGTTTAGTGACTTTTGGATCATAGAATCGTAAGATCTGAATTGAGAGTTTAAAAACTATGCTCCCAAGGTGAAGGTCTTGTAATAAGATGTATTCCTCAAGGTACAAGACAATTCTATTTTCACATGCCATAAATATTGATAGCTATTCAAACCTTTACAAGAGGTATACCCCAGGGGCTAAGGCGGTTCTTTTTTTATGTGCCATAAATATTTATAGTCATCCAAACTCTAGCTATCTAATTGATAATATTATCAAATTTATTTAATTTTGCTCTCCAATTAACTTATAGAAGTTGATTTATCCCTTCTAACCTACTTCCTAAATTTATTTTTATCCAGCCTGTAATATTCCAAGAAGTTATGATTGTTCATCACCCTTAGAGAATACTCATCGGCCATACTATCTAGAACTCCATATTGCAAACACTCCTTAGGTATTTTTGCTAGCATATAAGCTAAATGATGGAAAGAATTATAAAGAAAAATTCTAAGTAATAATAATGTGCCTATGCAATGAAGGTCTTAGAGCATAATGCTTGGTAATAAAAATTTTATAAGAACCAAAATTTTGCTTGCTTGCCTCCTAAAAATTCCATTTCGAACTCCTTCCTCAAGTAATAAGTTGTTTTCTAGATCTTTAAAGGAGTTTCAATGATATTTAAATCATCAACATAAAAATTTATGAATACAAAATCATTTTTCCTCTTAGTTAACAAGCATGAATCGGTATGATCATTTACATATACTTACTTTGCCAACGAATCCATAATGCATCCACCAACATCTATGAGAAGTATTTTCTATCTTTCAAACATTTTGAATTTACTAGAAACCTTGGTGTAATTGTGTTCACCACAAGGAAATCTAAGTGTATTTGGTTATAATTGAGTGTTGAGAAGAAAAAATTGGTATGTATACAAACATCCATGAGAAGTATTTACAATCTTTCAAACACTTTTGACTTACTAGAAACCTTAGTGTAATTGCATCTACCACAAGGAAATAAGTTTTTGTAAAGTCAACTTTTGCTTTTGTGTGAAGTCTTTTCCCACTAGTATCACTTTATATTTGAAAACCTAATTATGCTCATTTTATTTATATATCAACAATCACTTATAACAAACTATTTTGATACATGTAGGGGTTGAAGCTATTACGCCATGTTTATTCAACAAATCTGACTCTACTTATGTGACTTCTATCATATTCTCCCAATGATTTTTTTTTGTTGATATTCCTCAATTAATTGAGGGTCATCATCTTTCATTTATAATTCCAATAGTGACATTATATGCAAATACATCATTAATGATATACTCAGTCCATCTAATGCCAGTGTTAATATACCTCTTAATTGGAACTATTAAAAAAAGTTAGTTTCAGACATAATTACTTTCTAATTAAATTTTTAGGCTAAAACTATTTTTTAAAAGTACTTTTAAACAAAACTTTTTAATTAGTTCTAAAAAGGGGTAATTGATTGAAATTTTATAATTGTTTTTATACAATATCTTTATGAATTTCATCATCATCATTATTTGCTAATACATCAAAAAATTTATAGGTTGTTGTGGATTCTTTTTCTCTTCCAAAGGTTTTCTTCTTTAACACTAAATGGTCTATCACAGTTTCATTGTAAACATTTGCTAGAATGAATAAGATATTTACAACACTCTCACTATAGTTACAATACTTTTATTTATATGTACATCTTCTAGGATTGTCATCTTAAAAATGCCATCCAAAAACTTTAGTGAGATGAACCATGACTAAATGAAAGACTACATATTCATCTTTCATATGTTGCATTATGTATTATTTATTTTTATGTAATAGTGTTCACATTATCCATTCTCTTATCTAAAATCTTGTTAGTAAAAATCTCATGAAATAAACACTTGTGTTACATAATTGATACTAATTTATATAATTTTTCACAAACACCCACTTACAACCAACTAGTCTAACACCTTATATCCATATAAATCACACTTGTTAAATGAAAGGATTCTACATATATCCCTCATTCCAACTCATCCAACCATTAGTGTGATGACACTATCTTGAATTGAAAATAATATCATTTGATCTATATTAACTTACAATTGCTCTAGTAAAAGGCATCAACAATTTCTACCTTATACCATCTTGCCTAATGTAAAATTAACATTAGAATACCCTATTTCATTCTTAAAAATTGTTAATTTTTTTGGGGTGATACATCATATAAACATACATGTAGAAGCATATACAATACATATGCAATATACATATAATTCATGTGTAATGCATGACTATTGCAATTTATGGGAAATATTGACAATCAAGGTCTATTGGTCTTATATGGCATCCCTTTTATAGACTAATATAAGTCATGTGACCTTTGTATTGTAGGATTTATCACAATTAATCCATGTGAATTGGTTTCATATATGATGTTGACTTAACAATTATCAATGATAATTTAATTTTTATTATTTTGAATAAACTAAGCATATAATGATAAGAAATATCAATTAAGTATATTAATTTATTTGTATTTTATAATAATTGTCTAGTTTATTTAGTTTTCATGATGTTATTAATCCATAGTTCACATGCCATTTTAGTCAAGGGTGTGTAAAATTTGCATGTTTAGTTATATGATATTATATATTATATCATCCTTACATTAATAAAGAAAGGAAATAATATATCTTATATAATAATGAAAGCATAGAAAATACTATTTTCTATACTCGAAATGTTAAATGGATACCAATATAAGGAAAAGGTTTTCATGTCATTATTTCTTTGAACTCATTATTATATAGAGAAATATTCTCATGGTTCTAAGCACAACAAAAGAACAAGTAATAATGAGTAGTGGAAAACAAACTAATATGATATTTGTTCTAAATTTTATTTTATATAAAATAGGGGTGATATTGACTTATAAGATGACCTTACATACTTTGAGGTCCTATGAAATATTTAAGCCATTATAAATAAGCTTGTTTCTCATTCTCACTTTGCATGTGATTTTTGTAATCAAAGTTACAATATGTATACCTTAGGAGTGATAATGTGTGTGTACATACATACGTCACTTGTTCTTCAAGTGGAATAAACACCTTCATTGCTACAAATGAGTAACTTGAGGATACTTGCGTTAGTAACATTTGAGAGAACTATGTGATCATAACTAAGGTTTAATGATATATGATATCAAATTTTATATCATGTACCTTTTTACGGCACTCCAAAATTTGAAAACAACTTTTTAATCTTGATACCATCTTGGTTGAGCGAAATTACAATATTAGTTTCCTAGGATGACTATTCATATGGAATATTAGGTCATCAACCTTTTCATTCAAAAGGTTTTAAAAGATATTAGTGTTTCTACATACACAATGATGAAGATTTGTTACCACAACTATCAAAAGATCATCTAACACGTCATTAAAAAGGACTTTTTTGGTACCTAAGAAGGAAGAAACATAGATGATATGTATTGATTTGAGGGAAGTCAACAACATCAAAATCAAATATAGACTTCTTATGCCAACATTGGATGGCATATTAGATGAGCTTTGGAGAAATGGTATTCTTTTAAATTTATTTGAGGAGTGGTAACCATCAAATAAGAATTAGAGAAGGGATGTAAACTTGGCACATGTGGAATTTGTTTACAATAGGTGTCCTTCACAATCAATAGGATATATTCATGTTGAGGTAGTCTTTAACACAAATCCATTCATGCTAATTTATTTGGTGCCTTTGAAGAAAGGAGACTTGAAGATCTATGAAGATCATGAGAGAATGGAACATTTCAAGTTTTTGCATATGCAAGTTAGGCCAAACATAGAGAAGAGCAATTGTACTTATCAAGCAAGATAAAAGAATCATAGAAGTTAATATATGTTTCCTTTAGGAGATCTAGTATGGTTGCACCTATGGAAGGAAATTTTTTCCTCACTTAAGAAATAATAAGATTATGTTAAGGACAAATGGTCCTTTCAAAATCATTTAAAAGTTTGGGAAAAGTGCCTATGAGATTGATTTACCATATTTATATGGAAGTATTTTAAGGATGTTTAATGTGGGCGATCTTTCTCCATATTATGATGATGCATATTTGAGGAAAATTTATTCTCAGCAAGTGGAGAATGATGCAAGGAATGTCCTACAAATTCTACAAGTTCTACATATGGATGGTTGGCTTACTTCATATTAGAACCTATTATCTTAGCCTTAGTTGAATAATTAGGTCAAACAAACACAATTAGGCCTAATAAGGTGCTTACTTATTTAATCATGGACTAAGGAAGGACATAAGGGTCATAATGCTAGTTCCAATGAGACTAAATGATAGGAAAATGATAGGGAAGTTCTTGGGGATGGATTATTGGGCCTTATTAGCTGGATTTAGATATTAGTTAGTTAGCCAGATTTTGTTAGAAAGTTTATCTTGTGTGCCAGAAGATTTAGGTTGTGGAGGTATAATATAGCTATATAAAATGTGTGTAATCAATGGTATGAATCATAGTTGAGTTCAACCAATGATTTGAGATTTCTCTCATTAAAACCTGATGTCAGCCAAATATACCTATTGGCAAGTATACCGGTTGCAAGTAATATAAGACACAATAAGCACCGAATTATTGTCCCACAGATAGTAAATAATAACACAAAACTCTAATAACTTTAATCAAGCTTAGACGATCAAAATAAAATAAAGAAATAAATAATTATTAACTAAAAACTTTAAATAAGCTATATTAAACTAAAAAGGAATCAAATAAAATATAAGAAGAATAAAATAAATTAATAAAATCTACCAAGGAATCTAGATCTACCACTATCTAATCATATTGATCAATTACCCGTTCCTTTCAATTACTAGCTATGTGCCAACGGAAATATTTAACTAATACACTCTCTTGAGTTACGTAGGTCTATCGTCAATTATCAGTTCCACTATGTTTATTTAATGGATTTAAATAAAAGATGACACTTTAAGTTTAATTAATTATTTATCCATCCTTATTGTTGTAGAAATCATGCAATTGTTCTTACAACCAATTCAATTCCTATTTATGCTATTTAACTTAAAGTAGAGACTCAGCTGTCTCATCTTTTCTCGACTTGTTAAACGTTAATTAAAGGTGATCAAATTATAAATTAGGCACAATCTATAACGATAACATAAAACATATTTATTAATCCATTAACCAAACAATCAATTAATCTATTAGTATAAGGAATAGTTTTACCATATCCTTGGTAAAATAAAATTTAAACATGCTATTAATGAAAATAAAAATAATTAAATTAAATAAAGCATATAAATTATACATCAAATATTGAACATGAAAAAATTTAAATTTATAATTATAATGCTTCATATTTAAAATCAAAACTAAAAAGTATGTACTTGGATGGCCGGTAGTATGATATTGTTTTGGCTCTAGCACTAGTGCTTTCTACTATCACCCTCATTCTTTTTTTTTCTTTTTTAAATCTTATGCTTCATGCCCTTTTTTTCTGTCCTTCCTTGTTCTATGTACCGCCCCCACTTCTACCGTCTCCTTCTCCATTTCCTTTTTTTTCTTCATTTTTTTTTTCTTTTGGCCTTGTTGTTTTTTGTCTGTCTTTTTTTCTCTCTTTTCTCCTAATATTTTTTTTGGCCTTCCTCCTCGTTCCCCTTTATCTCCCATCTTCTATATATGCATATATATGCTATGATTCCTTTTTTTTCTCACCACCTACCATTAGCTTTTTCTCTCTTTTTTTCCTTTCATTTGACCCTTTCTACACTTCAGAACTTTGGGCCCTTTTTTTCTCATTTGACGGCACACTTGTGCCTCTCTCTCTCTCTCTCTCCCTCCCTCCCTCCCTCCCTTTTTTTTTTCTATTATCACCTTTTCATTTTCTATTTTCTTAATTTATTATTCCATGAATCGATTAGTACCTACATAATAAATATACAAAAATCAAATTTAAGTTCTAAATTAATTAAATATATGAGATTATTATAAATTAAGCAAATAATTAAAAATAATATATATAACCTCACATATTATTCCCATAAATAACCAAACACGTAAAGTAAATTGGTATAAAATAACTATAAATATGAGTTAACCAACACCCCCACACTCAACTTTTTACTTGTCCTCAAGTAAGATATAACTTCAAATAAAACAAATAGAACTAACTAGCTACTTTCATAGGTCTCATGATTGCACTTAGCATGTGCAACAAACCATTTAAACCCTATGTCACCCTTAGGAGACAAGTAAGGCCTCATGAGGGTTTTATAGACGATATACCCACAAAATCACATAAAAAATGAAAATCCCACTTTCAATACCCTTAGCTAATGTTGTCTCATAATCTTCTATGACCATAATACCAAGATTAGCACTCAACCAAGATTTAGCACTAGGAAATTTAAAATGTTAATTTCAACATATGGTTTACACATAATATGCCATATATGAATAGACCAATAATAATGAATGAAAATCTAACCATGCCTTAGTCACATCAAAATTCATCCTCACGAATGTATACTATCTTATTTGTACCTTTTTCTCATATTCATGGCTACATATATATAAACACCCTAAGATATGTGAGATAACATGATAAAAATAAGAAGTAATTCACATATATCAACAAAGAAAACTTATATTTTGTGGATAAAAACCTCATGAAGGATATCAAATATCTGCCAAATGGACCAAACCATATGCTTGACTCGTGTGATTAATCTCCAATAGATCAAGGTTGCCTATCTTAAGAATCAAATAGGACTTTATAAGGGTTATAATGGGTCCAGGTCTAAGGGTTTAATGAAGACAAGTGAAATAATGATTCAACTAATATCATAAAGCCTATTAGAATCATGTTGATATAGAGACTCTTCTTACAAATTCAAACTTATCAAAGTATGTTCTCATTACATAATATAGCATCACATTGGCTAAATATTTTCATGATGGGCATTCAAATCGTTTTCACTACTTATCCTCAAAATAAAATAAAAGGCATAAGATTTTTTTTTCCTTTTTTTCTCCTCCACACTTATTATTTTTGGTGTTATTTAAAACTTTCTTCACATACAACCTTGAATCACATGTAAAAGTCTCATAAAAATTTCTACTAGTCTTTAGAACAAGGGAATAAACTATAGATTATTTTATGTTAAATGCTCAGAAAAAAAATATTTTATATGGCTCAAAAGGTCACTATGAGTTGTGATGAATCTCTACATGCCATGTTGATGGTTAGAAAATTATACATATTCTTACTCCATTCACATCCAATCATGTAGATATGTGTTCCCTACATCAAAATTAAAAGAAAAAATCTCCACTTGACTTTTTCTCAATTTTGTGATCCTCTTTTAGTATGATTTCCATGATGCGTTTATCATTAAATAGTTAAGGGCTCCTAAGACTAAAAAAAATCAACTAAACAACAATCATGCAAAACACTAAAAAATAAACATAATAAAAATAAATAAATGCTTAACAAATCAATGAAGCACAAAAATGAACAAAAAACTCTCCTACACTTATCCTAGACATTGAACTCAATGGATAATCAATTCACACAAAGGAGGAAAAAGAAATTCAATATAGGTGAGAGGATACAAAATGTACCAAAAAAGTGATGAAAATACTATAAAAATATCAGGGGAGAAGTTTGTGTGTCTATGCCAACATGACTCATGTCGTGAAACACACCCCCTCTCTTTGTTACCTCACAAGTGTTCCATTTGTGTTGCCACATACCTTCAATTTTTTTTATGTCCTTATGCCCTGCAATTCCTTCATAAATATGTTAAGTTGCGATGCATTTGTAAACAAAAGATAAAGAAAATGAAAAAAAATCAAAATGCCTAGTAAAACAAAACAAAATCTAATTTTTTAAAACATAAATAGAATTAAACACACACTTAGGTTACCTCTCAATAAGCGCTTTCTTATATTCATTAGCTTGAATTTAGTCCTATTCACTCAAGATTCTTTAAGAATATGACAATTTTGAGGCTCTCAAGCTCTCCACCTTCATAAACTTTCAACCAGTCTCCATTTACCTTCAATGTTCATTTTCCTAGACTACTTATATCTATTAATATAGAGGAAAAACTTGTGTCACCATGAATGATTCAGACTAATGTGAACATAGCTTACCAAGAAACAATTGCAAGAGGGAAATAAAAAGAAGTACTAGTTATCCCTTTTGAAATCTCCTTTTACAATTCTTTGATCATGCATCCTCTTTGTGTAATATATTCAAGAATTTTCATATTCCCCTAATCAAAATTCATCAAGCTCGTTTAATTGTAAGGATCCCCTTTTACTATAGGCTACATATCCATGCTAAGAAAATGATTAGCTCAAAAAACTTCATGCTTAAGTTTTACAGGAAGGTGACACAATTTCCTAAAAATAAGTTTATATAGAGGCATTCGTATGGGGGTCCAAAAAGATGTCCTATATGCTCAAAGTGCATCATCTAACTTTAAGTACCAATCTTTTCTATAATAATTAACCTTTTTTTTTCCAATATTCTTTTAATTTCTCGATTTGAAACTTCTACTTGTCTGCTAGTTTAGGGATGATATGGATTTACAGCTTTATGCTTCACTCCATACTTACCCAAGAGGGCATCAAATGCTTTATTACAGAAATGAGAACCCCTGTCACTTATGATAGTCATTGACGTTCCAAATCTCATAATGATATTGTTTTTCAAGAATTTTGTGACAACTTTGGTGTTGTCAGTGGGAGTTGCAATAGCCTCCACCCACTTGGACACAATCAAATAAAATAATGATATATTCATTATGAATAAATTTAGGGAACGTTCCCATAAATTTAGTACCCCACACATTAAATAATTCAACAACTAAAATATTTGTATGGGACATTTCTTATTTTTGAGAAATATTGCCAATCCTTTGGCATCTATTATAGGCCTTAGCAAAAGCATAAACATCATTAAATAATGCAGGAAATGAAAACCACATTGTAGAACTTTGGTCGCAGTTTTGGTGGGTCTAAAATGACCACATTCTATACTATAAAAATGAGATAAAATAGAATAAAAACCATGATATATCTCAAAGTAACATGGTTAATACACACAATGATTTTACCAAGTAAAAAATAAAGGCGAAACTTATTGAAAGCAAAGACCATGATTATTGATTCTTTTTTAGTAGTAGCATAATTCTTTTGTGGTTCAAAGTTTTGCTAACACTATAAATAGTATGAAAAAATGTATCCCTATATTGTCCCAAAACTACTCTTATAGCCACATAACTTGCATAGCACATGATTTCAAAAGGAATATTCCAATCTGGAGCAATAATAATACGAGCACTCATAAGTTCTTTAAGAGTGTTAAAAAGCCTTTAAGCATGCATCAAAAAATTTAAAGATCACATATTTATCCAATAGGTCACATATGGGTTTTGGAACTTTTGAATTTTTTTAATGAACCTTCTATATATAACAACATGACCAAGAAAACTTCGAATTTCCTTAAAATACTTTGGGGGAGGTAATGCTTCAATAATTTTAATTTTTCTTTATGTACCTCTATCCCTTTACATGAGATCTTATGTCCTAACAAATTCCCTTCTTGCACCATTAGATGACATTTTTTTCCCAATTTAAAACAAGATCGGTATCCTCACGTCTTAGCACAAGCTCAAGGTTATCCAAACATGCATAATAAAATGAGCCAAATACTAAAAAAGTCATCCATAAAGATTTCCATAAATTTCTCAACTTTGTCGTGAAATATGGTAGCAAGAGCATAACAAAGGCCAAAAGGCATCCACCTATATGAAAAAGTGCCATAATGACAATTAAAAGTGCTACTTTCTTGGTCCTTAGGATAAATGGGGATTCACATATAACCATAATAGCCATATTAAAAGTGATAAAATTCACGTCCTACTAAACACTCAAGCATTTGGTCAATAAAGGGAAGAGAAACGATATTTTCTTGTGGCATCATTTAAATTTCTAAAATCAATACAAACATGCCATCTACTAATAGTCCTAATAGGTATTAATTCATTATTATCATTCTTAACCATGACAATTCTACCTTTCTTAGAAACTACTTTTACAAGACTAATCTAAGAGCTATCAGAGATGGGATATATCATATTTGTATCCAATAAGTTAATGACCTCTTTCTGCACCACCTATTGCATTGTTAGGCTTAGTCACCTTTGAGGTTAGTTCACCTTCTTATAGTTATCTTCCATGAGAACTTTGTGCATGCATGTAGAAGAACTAATCCCCTTAATATCAGCAATGGTCCATCCAAAGGACTTCTTTCACTCTCTAAGAACTCTCATCAACTTTTCTTCTTGCAACTCAGTTAATGATGAAGAAATGATAATAGGAAGGGTATCATTATGACAAATAAAAACATACTTTAAGTGTTTTGGAAGTTTTTGAGTTCCAAAGATGGTGGTTCCTCAATAGATGGTTTTAACTTTGGGACTTAATCTCTCTTTAGTCCTCGTAAAGGGAATGATTTGTTTCTCTCTTAAGGTGGATTAGTGCTTGGGTATTGAATAACCTCTTTGACTCCTTGTCCATCTTCATTCCCTTGGGATTATACCAAGCATCTCTCTAAAGGATCTTGTATAACAATTTTTTGAAAAAAAATCATTAATTACTTTATCCAATACATCAATGTTATAGGAAGTGTCATCCTTAAAAGGGTATTTCATGCTTTTAAAGAAGTTGACTACAATTTCCTCACCTTGGAATAAAATAATCAACTTACCCTCATGGAAATAAATTAGAGTCTTTTCTGTAGCTAGAAATGGTCTACCAAGAGTGAGAGGAATTCTTTGATCCTCTTCCATATCAAGCACACCAAAATTAATAAGAAATATAAATTTATCTGCTTTCATCAAAACATCATCTATTATACCTCTAGGATACTTGATAGATCTATCTGTAAGATGCAAAGGCATATTAGTAGGTTTTGGCTCTCCTAAACTCAAACTCTTAAAAATAGAGAAAGACATTAGATTTATGATAGCACCTAAGTCACATAGCACTTTGTCTAATTTTAAATTTCCAATCATATAAGGAATAGTAAAACTTCCTAGATCTTTTAGTTTATGAGATAATTTATTTTATAAAATATTATAACACTCCTCATTAAATCTAATACTGTCATAATCCTCCAATTTCCTTTTATGAGTAAGAATGTCCTTAAGAAATTTGGCATAATTAGGCATCTACCTCACAATATCAATTAATGACAAATTAATATGCACTTTCTTAAAAATATCAATAAACCTATCAAGTTGTGTAGCCAACTTACTTTTGACTATTCTATTAGGAAATGGAGGAGGAGGGACATACGATTTTACCTCTTGAAATGGGGTCTTAGTTACCTTTTCTTGTAACTTAGACATTGATTCTCAACCTTTATCCTCTTCTCTTTTTTTTTGCTTATTGAATTTATGGTTCAAGTATCCTCATCCCACTCCTTAATTATATAGCACTAACTTGCTCTTTTGGGTTCATCACTATGTTGCTTGACAATGTGTTGGGTGCCATTCTAGAAATTTTATTAGTTATTTGCCTAATCTGTGCTTCCAAGTTCTTGATTGAGGATTTTTTATTCTAGTAACGTGTCTCTATAGTGCTAATGAACTTGCTCATCATTTCTTCTAAGGAAGGATTCTACGATTGTTGAGGTAGCATTAGAGCAAGTGGCAAAGGTGTTTGTGGTGAGAATTCAAGAGGCCTTACTGGATAATCATTTCTCTAACTAAAGTTTAGATGATTCCTCCACCCTAGATTATACATGTTTGAGTATGGATTATTTTTTCCAGCTAGTAAGATAATTAACTTGATCAAAAGATGGTTATAAATTATTAACTACTCGACACTCTGTGCTAATATATTTTCCACCACATAAGTCACAAATAGGTACATTTGCTTATACCTGCATACATGAAACACCGCCAAAATTATCCAAGTTCATAGTGATTAAATCCATTTTAACCTCTAATGTTGTGATGGAATCTATAGAATGAATTCTTGTATTCCTTTATACCAGAGCATGTTTAAAAAGCCATTAGTGGGAATTCGAGGCTAATTCATCAATAAAATCAACAAATTGCTCTGGAGTCTTATTCATAATAGTAGCACCTGCATCTAACATAAAACAGTTAGTACTAGAGATATCGTTATAAAATGTTTACATTTGTAACCAAATTGGCAATCAATGATGTGTGCATTTCCTTAATAATTCTTTAAATCATTCTCATGAATTATATAGTGATTATAGATCATTTCGCATACAAGTGGTGATGTCATTTCTTAACTTAGTTGTTTTTGTAGGTATAATTTTTTTTAGAAAGAAACAATTTCACTAGTTCATCTCATGTTAAAATAGAATTTGGTGCTAAAGAATTTATCCAACTTTTAGCCTTATCACATAATTAGAATAGAAACAATCTAAGCCTAATAGCATCATTAAAAACACCATTTATTGTTAAAAGTATCACTAAATTCAATAAATGTGGTAATATAAGTATGCGGGTCATTATTAGGTGTACCTCTAAATTAGACCAAAGTCTATATCATCTGAATGATCACAGGCTTGATCTTAAAATTATTCCCCTTAACCTTCGGTCTTCTAATACTTGATCCATAATTTGCTATACTAGGGGTATTATAGTCTTTTAATGATCTCCCAACTTGCTATAGCTAATTTTGCTCCCTATGAGCCATTTATTGATTTTGTTTCTTCATAGCGACAACAATTTTCAATCTCTAGATCCAAGGATACCAATTCACCGGTGATGGGTATGATTTATGTTGGTCAATTAGAGCTTTAATAAAAATATTTAATGTAATTATTTGATGAATTTTGCATAATTAAATCTAATTATTCTTCTTTAATGCTGTTGATTATATTTTATAGGTATTTGGAGAGATCAAGTTCAAAAGGAGCTAAAATACAATAATTGGAATAAGTGAAAAACAAGAACGAGTACTCAAATTGTGCAAGGGTGGAAAGATAGAAATATTTGACCCTAAGGCAATCTGAATGTGGAAACATGATAAAAATAAAATTTGTATATCTTCTTGTTAGCTTTCCAATACATAAAAAATATCCCAAACTAAGTTCTAACGAGGAAGTTGTTGTTGAAATACTGAAAATTGACGAAGCTATAAAGAGCCACTAAGTTCAAGAATGACTAGGCTTATTATGTGGTTATTTAAGTGAACTTTTGATAGAGATTTAGGGTTGGAGGAGACAAAAGGGATAATTCTCAACTTCTTTAAGAAAAGAGAACCAACGAGACAAATAAACAACAATTTTGGGAGCACTATAGAGAGATCTAGGGTTCTTTGCTTGGAATCACGTAATCCAATCCCACCTTAATTCATCCACGATCTCCTATGTAATACCCCATTTTAAAAAAACCGTAATTATAAATTAATAATCGTATAATTAGTTATAATTATTAATTTAGGAGGCTTAATATTAAAAGTGCTATTATTATTCGTATTATTATGATGGTTTAGATATAAATTTAATTAGGTTAAAACTTGATAGAAATTAGGTTACTTAATTTAATCCTAGTTTATACCCATAAATCTTATCCTAAATTATTTTACTAATAACCTTTTGATTCATAATCTAAAAATAATTTCTTAAAATTTATTCTTGATTATTTTACTCTTTCCGACCCTTTTTAAACCTATATTAATTTCGATTATTTTTTCTAAATTATTTTCTACCTAGTACCCTAATCTATCCAAACTAAACCTAAAAATAAAATAAAATTTACCTACTTTATCTTACCATTTTTACTCGAATAAACTTACCCATTGCTTGTCCCAATCCCCTCCCACAATCGCTCTCCCTGTCTCCCTCCACTCCTTACCTCATGCAACATGTGCTCTACATTTTTATATACATATACACACTACATACACTCTTGCATGCATCCTTCCCCGCTACATTTTTTTACCCTCAACCATCCCCCAACCAAACAACCTTTCCCCCTCTTTTGCTTTTCGACACCATTCCTTGAGCCTCCAACTAAACAAGCCCCCCTGTATTATACATATACACATGAACACTCACCAATCTTCTAGCCATGACTTTCCCCAGCCTCCCTTCTCCACTTTTTGAAACGAACTCGACTAGCCGGATCGTACTCGATCCGTTAAACGGGGGTCGGGAACGTACTCGTTTCCCCCTGAACCGGAGTAATCTCCGAGCCAGACGTTGATACTTCAACGGATTTGTGCGCGAGTTAACAATAAAACCCAAGAAATTTCATTCCAAAAACCTTCAACCTTTACAAGCAAACCCTGCCCGTTATATATGACGGGAATCGAACACCAACAAAAAGGGAGAGGGGGCAAGGGTGAGAAAACGGTTGACCTAGGGCCTCAAATTTGGTGTCAGGGACAAGATCCGGGGCAGGCAAAGGTGGACGTGCGTCGATGGTGACCAGCAACGGTCATCGACAGGGCCGAATAGAGAAACGGGGTCGAGCCACCAAGAGAGGAACAAAAGAAAAGGTGATCGGCGCTACCCGAGGAGGAAGAGGGCTTAAATAGGTGGGTAACTAGGGCACGAGGGGTCACCCGCCGATTGGGCCAAAACTTGGGCCTGGGCTCAAGTTTTGGTTCAACCCAACTTAGCTTAAAAGGAGGTTAACGCTATTCTCCTATTTTCATTAGATTCAAGAGGCAATTATAACAGGATAATACCGATCCTGAATCCAATGCAAATAGGGAAACAAGGACTAAGTTAACCATACTCATTTAGGCTCGGGGGCGGCCATTGATAACCAACTCCGCCTAACCCGAGACTATCAATGGGATTTCCAAAAATTAGGGTAGAATCATCATCGGCCACTAAACACACACACCCTACAAAAAAATATTAATGTTCCAACCATGATTACACATGTTACACATTCAAGCTTAATTAATTACAAAAACACAGTTCAAAAGTGCTTCCGCCCTCGCTCGTTGCCTCCACTCCTCAATCTGGCTTCGGATCCCAACTTACCCTGAAGATGGAAAACGTGGAATTATATGAGTGAGGAGAGAACATGGTGTGATTACCAAAAAGTAAAAGGAGAGGAGTAGTTGATGAAGTGCGGTCCGTATCATCCCCCCTTCTTTAGAGGGTTTCGTCCCTGAAACCTGCGCTAAGTGATCAAAATGAGACGGGTCAGAAACATTAAAAGTTGGACTAATAGCGCCATACTTATCAGGAAGGTATATTTTATAGGCATTGTCATTGATCTTTTCCAAGACAGTAAACGGGCCATCCCCCCTTGCATCCAGCTTATCCTTGCGATGGGTAGGGAAGCGATCCTTACGTAAGTGTATCCAAACTAAATCCCTAGGCTGGAAGATGACCTTTTTTCTATGGTGATTAACTCGGGACGCCACGACCTCATTTCGTATGTTAATTTGTTTAGCCACAGATTCATGTAGTTCCTTAATCATTTTGGCTCGTTTGTTAGCCCCCAAGGACACATATTGAGATGGGGGAAGGGGAGAAAGGTCGAGGGGAGTTAAAGGATTGATCCCGTAAACAACTTCAAAAGGAGATTTACTAGTGGTGGAGTGGCAAGTCCGGTTGTAAGCAAATTCAATATGTGGCAGCGCTGACTCCCACTGCCGTGAGTTATTGTCAAGGAAAGCCCGAAGCATGTTGCCAAGTGTGCGGTTAACAACTTCTGTTTGCCCATCGGTTTGAGGATGGCATGAGGTCGAGAAAAGAAGTTTGGTGCCTAGTTTCCCCCAAAGGACACGCTAAAAGTGGGATACAAATTTGACATCATGATCTGAAACAATGGTCCTGGGAACCCCATGTAGTCTGACAATATTTGAGAAGAAGTAGTCAGCAATGAGGGAGACATCATTCGTTTTGTTACATGGAGTGAAGTGGGCCATTTTTGAAAACCTATCGACAACTACCATAACTGAATCTTTGTTCTTGTTAGATCTGGGAAGGCCAAGAACAAAGTCCATTGACACATCTGTCTAAGGTTGGCTAGGCACGGGAAGGGGTGTGTAAAGGCCATACGGATGTGTTGTTGATTTGGCTCATTTGCACGTCACACAATTGGAGCAAAAACGTTGCACATCTCTTTTCATGTGTGGCCAATAAAAGTGTTCCTTCAGGACGTCTAGGGTTTTGGCATACCCAAAATGTCCCATTAAGCCGCCACCATGAGATTCAGATACGAGGAGTTCTCGGAAGGAACATCTAGGGACACATAAGCGGCTTTCTCGAAAGAGGTAGCTGTCATGGACGTAGAATTTATCAAGGGCAGTATTTTGACATTTAGAGAATAAATCTCCAAAGTCCTCATCATCGGAGTAGAGCAGTTTTAAATGGGAGAATCCTAAGAGCCTAGCATCCACAGTGGCCACAAGGGTGTGCCTTCGACTTAAAGCATCGGCTACCTTATTATCTCCCCCCTTCTTATATTTGATAATATAGGGGAAAGACTCAATAAACTCACTCCATTTGGCTTGGCGACGATTCAGCTTGTTTTGGGTTTTTAGATATCCTAAGGCTTGATGGTCAGTGTGAATAATAAAATCTTTTGGCCATAAATAATGTTGCCAAGTCTCTAAAGATCTAACAAGGGCGTACAGCTCCTTCTCATAGGTAGAGTAGTTGAGACAGGCATCTTTTAATTTTTCGCTAAAGTAAGCAATGGGTTGCTTTTCCTAGGATAGGACAGCACCGATGCCTACTCCCGAAGCGTCACAATCGACCTCGAAAACCTTTTCAAAGTCAGGTAGAGCTAGAAGTGGTGCCTTAACAAGTTTTTCTTTTAATTGATCAAACGCCTTTTGCTGGGCTATGCCCCACTTAAATTCTACGGATTTTTTGACAAGATCGTTGAGAGGGGCAGCGATGGTACTGAAGTGGGGAACAAACCTACGATAAAACCCGCACAACCCGTGAAAGCTCCGGACTTGCGACACATTTTGTGGTGTGGGCCAACCTTTAATAGCACTAATCTTTTCCTCATCTACCCTAACACCATCCTTACTAACCACAAAGCCTAAGAATATAACCCTTTCAAGGCAAAAATCACTCTTGGAGGGATTAGCAAACAAACGCTCCTCCCGAAGCACACATAACACACTCCTCAAGTGCAATATATGCTCATGATAATTCTTGCTATATATGAGGATGTCATCAAAGTAGACGACAACAAACTTACCGATGAAATTGCGCAACACATGGTTCATTAATCGCATATAGGTGCTGGGGGCGTTGGATAGTCCAAACGGCATAACAAGCCACTCATACAACCCAAAGTTAGTTTTGAACGCTGTCTTCCACTCATCGCCGGGCTTCATTCGAATTTGGTGGTAACCGCTTTTGAGATCAATTTTAGAAAAAATGATACTCCCGTTTAATTGGTCAAGCATTTCATCTAGGCGAGGGATGGGATAACGGTATTTGACAGTGATTTTGTTTACCGCACGTGAATCCACACACATGCGCCAACTCCCGTCCTTTTTGGGGACTAACAAAACAGGTACCGCACAAGGGCTCATGCTTTCCCTAACATGACCTTTTTCAAGTAACTCAGTGACCTGTTTTTTTAGTTCTTTAACCTCTTCTAGGTTGGTCCTATAAGCGGGGCGGTTGGGGATGCTGACTCCCGGAATGAAATCGATTTGATGTTCAATGCCTCTAAGAGGAGGGAGGCCTTTCGGAACTTCTTCCGGATATAAATCTGAGAACTCAGAGAGAAGATTTTGGACTTCAAGGGGGAGAGAAGATGAAGGGTTAGTGGAGGACTCAAGGCAATGTTTGTAGATTAAGATGTAGACAGACATGTTTAGAGAGAAGGCCTGCCCAACATCCCTTTTTTGAGCAAAAAGGTTAGTATGCGGTCCGTTGTCCGACCCGAGGCGGTTATCGACACTAGTGGTGGAAGGTGTTTTTCTATGATCAAACTCATCCTTCAACTTGAGTTGGTCTTCTTTAACCTGAGAAGGTGAAAGAGGTGCTAGGGTGTACTTCCTATCATCCTTATAGACGGTGTATCGATTTCTGAATCCATCGTGTATGACTTTTCTATCGAATTGCCAAGGACGTCCTAGGAGAGCATGGCTAGCATGCATATGTACAACATCACACAAGACCTCATCCTCATATCTTCCAATTTGGATACTTAAGAGGACTTGTTTGTTAACCTTAACTTCCCCAAGCTCACTTAGCCATTGTAGTTTATAAGGCCAAGGATGTTCAATGATTGGGAGGCTTAGTTTGTGGACCAGCTCGGTACTAGCCACATTAACGCAACTCCCACTATCGATGATTAGGCTACCTTTAGTCCCATTGATATAACAACGGGTGTGGAATAAGTTCTCTCGTTGGTCGTAGGAGGGATCGGCCCTAACATTGGAGGCAAGGGACCTACGAATGACTAGAGACTCAGAAAGGGGTAGCTCCATGTCCTCATCGCTTTCATTTCCAAGTTCCCCAAGCGTATTCTCTCTTTCTTCCTCAGAATCAGAGACTAGTTCTCCGTCCCTCATCATCATGACCCTTCGGTTAGGGCATTGTGAGGCAATATGCCCATGGCCCAGGCATTTGAAGCATTGGACATTTTTGGAAGAGCTTGGTCTGCTCGGGTTGGCTACGGCCTTTCCTTTCTCACTTGGTAGAGGGAGGGAAGAATTGGGAGTTTTATTGTCAGATCTCAGATTTGGGGGTGACTTCCAATGGGACGGTTCAGTATTCCTAGTGAAAGATCTAGGTTGAGCTTGAGTTCGGGGTTTAAACCTAGGATTCTTTATTTGCTTCTCAAGTTTTTCAGCTAAGTTCAGAAGCTCGTCCATTTCTACATAGGGATAGAGTTCTACAAGGTCGGCAATCTCGGGATTTAAACCTCTAAGGAACCTTGCCATCGTGGCTTCTCGGTCCTCATCAATGTTTAATTTTGCTAGACACATCTCCATTTCCTTATAGTATTCATCTACCATTTTTGTTCCTTGTCTAAGGAATTGTAGGCGTTGATGCAAATCCCGATGGTAGTGGGAAGGAATAAAATGTCGGCACATTAGGGATTTAAACTCAGGCCACGAGGAAATAGGGGGCTCTCCGTAACGCTCTCTTTCCCTAGTAAGCCTACCCCACCAAGAACTAGCGTAGTCTGTGAATTCAACAATGGCTAGCTTGATTTTTTTATCGTCAGGATAATCATGGCAATCAAAAACTAACTCAATTTTCCTTTCCCAATAAAGATAGGCATCAGGGTCATTTTTACCATTAAAATGTGGGATTTTTAATTTGATACTTCCTAGGCCCCGATCATGCCCATAATAATGTTGCTTATAGGTGCGATTAGGGTGGGGAGAGTGTGCATAACCTACCGATTCAAGATCGTTTTCTACTTGCTGATTATTATTTCCAGGCTGGTTAATGGTCCTCTCATTGTTCTGATTATTAGCCATTTCAGCCCTAAGTCCACGGACCGTAGCATCCATGGTATTAAGTCGTTCAAGCATTGTCCTAACCATTTCAGCAATAGATTCACCCTCATCCATTATACCCTATAGTCTAGGTGGAGGCCAAAAGATTGTCCAGTTTTTTTTCCTTTTTTTTTTAAGGCAGGCAGCAACAAGAAGGAAAAAGAACGTTAAGTCATGCTTTCAACGAGAATGAACAGGAGTAATGCACAGAAAGCAACCAGGCAGATACGAAACCAGGCCGGACGGAAAGGAAGCAGCAAACACCCAAGCAAGATATGAACGAAACGGGGAAGGGATTAGGGCTTACAGACCAGGAATAAAATTTACAAGGATTCCATAATTAAATACAACCATACGGAAAAGAAAGAAAAAAAAAAGAAAAGAGAAAAAAAAGAAAAAAATGTATTACAGCGAGGCCTCCGCCAAACGCACCCTGGCTCGGGCGTTGAGTCAACTCGCTGGGTCGAATGAGTTCCCAGCCGAGTTAGCACGGTCCAGTGAGTCCCGGGCGAGTTGAACCGATTCCGAAGCAAGTCCGGCCGAGTTGGCTCCAATTCACGTGTAACACGGTAATTCCACACAGAACGAACCACAAGGTTCGTTTTTGACAGCAACAATTCCCACACAAATCAAGACAAAACGGGACAAACGAGAAAGTAACATTCACGACAAGGAAAACAACCGGGGAAGGCATCCAAATGGCACACATAGATCATAGCAGTGAGAACACATCATCGGACGGGTTTTGACTCCGTCCTCAAAGATAAACCAAGTCAACATAACTTATCAGTCTTAGAGATACGAGTTCTGAAACGAGTTTACCCGAGTAGTCGACCCAGATGGGGGGGGAAGTAGCCGACACTGGCTGCGGCTTCGCGCGGTGGTAGCGCTGTAGCGCCGCCTAAAGCCGCCGTTGGGCCACCAACCCGGAGTCGTTCTGGCTTCGATCAAGGCGCACCGGTGTCCCTACCATAGAGAAACCCAAGGGTAAGTGTAGATCGAAGAACATATGAGAGAAACAAAAATTATCGAAAAAAGTTCAGACTGAAGTACACCATTTACGAACGCCGATCGAGCAACTTAAGCTTTGATACCAGATGAAACGAACCCGACTAGCCGGATCGTACTCGATCCGTTAAACGGGGGTCGGGAACGTACTCGTTTCCCCCTGAACCAGAGTAATCTCCGAGCCAGACGTTGATACTTCAACGGATTTGTGCGCGAGTTAACAATAAAACCTAAGAAATTTCATTCCAAAAACCTTCAACCTTTACAAGCAAACCCCGCCCGTTATATATGACGGGAATCGAACACCAACAAAAAGGGAGAGGGGGCAAGGGTGAGAAAATGGTTGACCTAGGGCCTCAGATTTGGTGTCAGGGACAAGATCCGGGGCAGGCAAAGGTGGACGTGCGTCGATGGTGACCAGCAACGGCCATCGACAGGGCCGAACAGAGAAACGGGGTCGAGCCACCAAGAGAGGAACAAAAGAAAAGGTGATCGGCGCTACCCGAGGAGGAAGAGGGCTTAAATAGGTGGGTAACTAGGGCACGAGGGGTCACCCGCCGATTGGGCCAAAACTTGGGCCTGGGCTCAAGTTTTGGTTCAACCCAACTTAGCTTAAAAGGAGGTTAACGCTATTATCCTATTTTCATTAGATTCAAGAGGCGATTATAACGGGATAATACCGATCCTGAATCCAATGCAAATAGGGAAACAAGGACTAAGTTACCCATACTCATTTAGGCTCGGGGGCGGCCATTGATAACCAACTCCGCCTAACCCGAGACTATCAATGGGATTTCCAAAAATTAGGGTAAAATCATCATCGGCCACTAAACACACACACCCTACAAAAAAATATTAATGTTCCAACCATGATTACACATGTTACACATTCAAGCTTAATTAATCACAAAAACACAGTTCAAAAGTGCTTCCGCCCTCGCTCGTTGCCTCCACTCCTCAATATGGCTTCGGATCCCAACTTACCCTGAAGATGGAAAACGTGGAATTATATGAGTGAGGAGAGAACAGGGTGTGATTACCAAAAAGTAGAAGGAGAGGAGTAGTTGATGAAGTGCGGTCCGTATCACTTTTGTGCCGCCCAAAACCCAACCCCTTCTCCCATGCACCATTTTGCTCAACCAAACACAACCCCCTTCCCTCTCTTTATTTTGCTCGGATTTCTCAACCCCTCATGCTAACTCTATGTACCCCTCCTCTTTGCATGCACACATATGCATACTTCCAACCTCCCCCAACCATTTCGTGCAACCCCAACCTAGGCAACCATCGGCCCCGAGCACCCTAGCAGCCACTGACCCTTCAGCCCATCCTCACCACCTTGGCACCCCAGTCCATACTCCCCTCCATTTTCGTCCACCTTCCAGTGCACCACCATAGCTCTAACGTTTAGCAGAACCCTAGCCAACCTAGCCCACCGAGCCATCTCTACGCAACTAAACTTCTCCCTCCTCCTGCGTTGCACCTCACACCCTCGACCACTATAACCTTGCCTGTAGTTGGGAACCAACCTCGACACCACCCCCTCCTGCGGCACCACAACACCCATCCACCACTGAGCCATCCCACCATCTCCACCACTTGTAGCCAATTCCCTTCCTGCGATGTCAACCCCCCAATCGAGCCACCACTACCGCCTACCACTGCTAAGAGCACCAACCATCACCTTCGACCAGAAGCAGCACCTTCCCAGTTGCTGACGCCACTAGCTACCACCCTACACCCATCTCCCTACCTCACCCTTGCAGCCCTCCCTTAGTTTGTGCACTACTCACGCTATGCGCATGTAGCGTGAGTGAGCGTGTTTAATTTTAATAATATTTTGGTATATATATTAAATATAAGGGTATTTTGGTAATTTTTGAAAAATAAATATTTTATTACCATTATTATTATTTTACCGAATAGATATTATTTTGGTAATTGCGGTATTATTTTTAGGTACGAAAGGTTGATTAGCAGGATCTAATAACTTTAGTAGGATACCGCTATTTTTATATTTTTTCTAGAATTCAGGTAATTGTTATACTCTACTAAAATAATAAATATCGCGTGATAGCTTATTAAGCTTTTTATGTGTGAAATGTGTTAAGCATGATTTGTTACAATATAATTATGTATTATTAATTGTTATCATAAAAATCAGAACAATGAGCATGTTATCTAATATAAAATATATCGAGTATGAATGTGTGATCAAAATGGTTAGTATGTCAAGAAAATATTTCGTATAATAGGTATGTATAAAATAATAAGTTGAGCATGCTTACACATAATTCTGGAATAATTATTACAAATAAGTGCCCTAGGGGTAATTTGTTCATTTTGAGTGTGTTATGATTTTTATCCCTAAAAACATGTTTAATGTGTATTAGCTATTGTTGAGTATGTGAGCATGTGTTTTGGATGGATTAAAGGTGTGGAAAATGATTTTATGTGCAAAATTATGTATAAGGGCAAAATGGTCATTTGACATATCTGATAATTTAAATCACATAAGGAATAATTTATATTATGGTGTTTTAGCCTTTTTATGACAAATGAATAAATAAAATGGAATTAGTATCTAAATAGATGATAATTTGGAATATTTTGGTCTTAGGGGTATTTTGGTCATTTTCGGACTAAAGTATTAAGATGTGAATAATTGAGCCTAGGATGACCTTATTATATTTTAATGTTGGCCTTGATATTTAACATGATTATGGTTATCTCGAATGATTGGAAATAATCAAAAAACAGTTAAACATGGAAATTAAATTATGTTGTGAAGGTTAAAATTGTGGTGTAGAGTGGGGTTTTAATTATTGCTTCAGAGAGTATCTCTAGAATATTCATTAATAAGTTTAGTTGTTTTAGATGAATGAATATGAGTAGTACGTAACCTTGATGGAACTTTATTATCTAAATGATTATTGTATCTCAATTCTCATATATGTATGTATAGGTCTTATATCATGTTAGTTGTATGTCTTGCATGTGTTTCATATTATTTTATCATATTAGTTTGGTATAAAGGGTTGGTCAATATCGTATTACTAAAGGGTTCATTCTCATGGGCCCGTGCCTATTCAATGGGCAGTGGACTTTGCAGGTCAGCCTCCGAGTTCAGTGAAATGATGGTAGTTGCGTACGACTATCCGGTGTCACTTTTGCTATCTTATTTTCGACTGTATTTAGACCCTTATATCCTCCTGTAATTTCTCTCTTGATTTTTTTAAGTTGTTGATGTTGCTTTTTTATCAACACGATATTTATCTAATGATATCTCTATTCTAATTTCTGTAATCATGTTGTTAATTTAAGCGGAGTAATGATTTCAGCCTTAGCACTTGGTATGATAATGGTAGAGGAAACCAGACTTGTACCAAGTGTAGTGGTAACACCTTTTGTTTTTATTGTTTTAGCTTCCACACTTAACTCTACAAATGAAATTTTTTTAGTAGTAAATTTTGGGGTGTTACATCCCATCTCTTGATCTCTATTTTTTTTCTCAGTTGGATTGATTAAACTATGATTTTCTTATCTTGAATAAAGAAATTATTGTATTGTGTTTTTTGGATTTTATTTCTTTCCAATTAATATACTTCTCTCTGTTTAAGATGTTGTGCTTAATGAAAGCCATGATTGGCTAATTGATTTGTGCTAAGGTGAAGGGAAATCCCCTAATCTAGATGTGTTAAGAATATGAACCCTACACAATCAAATTCATTGTCATATATGTTGTTTTAATACTTTAATTGGTATGATAGAGTAATTGATCACTTTTCTATTATTATTTAGAGAAACTCGACAAGATTCGAGAGATGAGTTGGAGTGGGCTCCATTAACATGACTAGAGATCAAACCACAAAGTTGAGAGACATTGGTTGGCCTCTACAACTAAAAAAAAGGGAATATGATACATAATAATGCGTGGCCTATTTTTGCATTCATACTAGAGATAGATGAGTCTTAATAGACAATATGACGTAATCGCTCAAGAGAGCATTACATTACACACTTTAGTTGGTATTTATGACAATGTGTTTTAATTTGGGATTTGGGGTTAATATTCGATCACATTGGGGTTAAGAGGATTGACCGAAACCTTAGCCTTTTCTTTTATTGGATTTCATCTGTTCTTATATTATCGTTGGTTTTTGTTTGCATATTTTATTTTTTATTTATAATAAGACATCATTCACCCTTTATCATTATTCTAGATATACGAGATTTTTCACCATCCCATTGCTCACTTCTTAGTCCCGGTGGGATCAACCTCGCATGCTACTTTATCATCGTACACTTGTGGTTAGAAGTCATCAACTAAGATGGCTTCAGGTCATACACTAGCGACTTGCATCAAAACAAGAATACCAAAAACCAATAAAATCAAGTAAATTTAAAAAATAAAATAAATATAAGTGAACAAATAAATATTCTTTTTTTTTCTAAATCAAGATTTAAATTTTTGGGTCTAGGGCTATCAACTTATCCCTCGGTAACAACACCAAAAACTTGATGCCATCCAAATATACCTATCGGAAAATATACTAGTTGCAAATAATATAGAGTACAATGAGTATCAAATTATCATCCCATAGAGACTAAATAATCACATAAAAACTGTAATAACTCTAATCAGGCCTAGGCGATCAAAATCAAATAAAGAAATAACTAATTCTAAACTAAAAATTTTAAATCAACTAAATATCACTAAAATAGAATCAAATAACATATAATAAAAATAAAAATAATTAATAAAAACTATCAAAGAATCTAGATCTACCACTATCTAATTATACTAACCAATTAATTAATTACCTAATCTTTTCAATTACTAGCAATGTGACAATGAAAACATTTAATGAATGCAATCTCTGGAGTTATATAGTTCCACCATCAATTATTAGCTCCGCTATGTTTAGTCAAATGATTTAAATAATAGATGATGCTTTAAGTTAATTAATTATTTATCCTTTCTTATAGTTGTAGAATTTATGCAGTTGTTCTCACAACCCATTCAATTCTTCATTATGCTATTTAACCCAAAGTGGAGAATGTTGTTGCATATTTTTTCAACTTATTTAACCCTAATTAAAGGTGATCAATCTACTAATCAGATACAATCTAGAACAATAGCATAAAACACATAAAGTAATATATTAACCAAGCAATCAATTAATCTATCAGTATAAATAATAGGTAGAACATGCTATTAATTAAAATACAAATAATTAAACTAAATGATGCATCTAAATTATACATAAAATATTGGACTTAAAATAATTTAAATATAAAATTACAATACTTCACATTTAGAATTAAATCTGAAAAATGTGCACTTGGATGGCTAGCAGTATGAAATTCTTCCACCTCCGGAACTCATGCTTTCTACTGTCCCCCTCATTATTTTTGTTTTCTTTTCTAACATCGGGCTTCATGCCCTTTTTTATAGTCCTTCCCTTTTCTTTGTACCGCCTCCTTCTCTATTTCTTTTTTTTTCATTTCTTTTTCATTTAGCCTTTTGGCCCTGTTCATCTTTTTTTTTCTTTTTTGACTCTCCCAATATTTTTTCTTTTCTTTTAGCCTTCCTCTTCGTTCCCCTTTGTCTCCTTTCTTATATATATATATACATACACCATGAACCCTTTATTTTTTCTTGTCACTTGTCGCTAACTTTTTCTTTGTTTTTTTTTTCATTTTACCCTTTCTGCACGTTAAGCCTTCAGGCCTTTTTTTTTATTTGATAGCACACTTGTGTTCTCTCTCTCTCCTTTTTTCTATTTTTTTTTCTATTCTCACCTTTTCATTTTCTTTTTTCTTAATTAATTATTCCATGCATCGATTAGCACCTACATAAATAATATACTAAAATCAACTTTAAGTTCTAAATTAATTAAATATATGAGAATATTATAAATTAAGCAAATAATTAAAAATAATATAAATAACCTTACATATTATTTCCATAATAACAAAAAGCTTAAAGTAAAAGTGTATAAAATAGCTGAAAATATGTGTTCATCAAACCTTGGGTGAGTTTTGTTGTTTTATGTTTATGTTATCCATATGAGTTGTAAACTAGATATCTCTCTAAATTATATTATCCATGTGATTAATAATTTATAAATCTCTTGATTATTTTTTGTGTAAGTTTAATAGAGTAATTTGTGAGCGTTCTTTATTCGCATCCATATCCACCAACCAAAAAATAGGTTATTTATCAAAGCTATGCTTTTGCCACACATTAAGATGGACCTTGTGACATTTTGGATGAGCTTTGAACATGGGATAATTCCATATTCCAAGTAATGCACAATGAAGATGTTTCATAACATTAGAAAACAAATAAGGAGAGAAAGAGAGGGCGACTTAGCCTCGCTCCCCTATTTTCTTTTAAGGGTGAAAGAAATGAACTATGGTAAGTCAAATAGTATCTCACTATATTAAAATGTCATGATCAGCACATGATCATGACCTCTAAAAATACTCAATTTACTATATCATAAGCCTTGTTCATTTTAACCTTGATGATAGGAGGGAAAATATGTTTTTGATTACATCTTTTAACCAACTTAATGGCTAATAAAATGTTATTTCCAATCATTTTGCCCTTAATAAATTTGGATTGAGTGCTCCTCTTGACAGAGTTCATAATAGGTAGGAGCATGTTAGCAAGAACATTCACAATAATTTTGTAAAGAACATTAGCGTATGCGATATGATGGAAATCCCTGGGCTTATCTACATTGGGAACTTTAGGAATAATGTTTAAGGTTGTGATATTAAGACTCTATGGAAAATTTTTTTAGAGGAAGAAGGATGTGAAAGACTTCAAAATATCCTCTCCCATCATATCTCAACTATATTTAGGAAAACAAGCATGGAATGTGGCAAACCTAGGGACTTATCATCATGCATAGAGTAAACAACTTACTTGATTTTAGCTCTAGTGGTTGATGATAGGAGTGTTTGTTGTCGATGACCTCATAATTGGTACTACCCAATTTGTTTGCTTCCTTTCCTAATAAATTTTGAAAAAAAGAAAAAACAATATTCTTAATGATTGCTATATTCCTTATGATTGTTTTATGGCTACTATATGGTACACTTATTTTTTTACCCTTCAAGATTGCATGGAGGTACTTTAAATTGCTACCTCCTATATTGACCTAAGTAATTCTTGATATCCTTCTAAGAATATTTTCTTTAAATATTGAAAGATGTAATAATTCTTCTTGTCATTTGGTCTTTATCTCAATGAGGTTATTGTTGAGTGGATCAAGAGTCAAAGCCAGCTAACATTGTTCCAGCCTCGTTTGGGTCTGAATCACTTTGTAATTGATAATAGCATATTTTCTTCTATTAAAGCACTCCATGGGTTTTTTAAGAGCTTTGAGTCTTTCCATAGTAGCTGAGAGATGAGGACACTATCACTGTTGCCTTAAGATGCTGCTAACTAAATACTCTTCATCAAGTATCCACATGATGAAGAACCAATCAATTTTAACCTAAAGTTTAGCGATTATGATATAATTATTTTCATTGCTAAGTTGTATGAGATAAAAGGTGGCTAGAGTTGAATTAAGGAGTGGGGAAAAGAATCCAGCCAGATGGGATTACCCATGACTATATCTAAGTTAAAATATATTTTGATTTCTCCTTCTTTTCCACTGCACCATTTATAATGAGCTCTTGTATATCTTAGGTTTGTAAGTTGAAGCATTTAGATACATGATCTAAAATCATCCATTTATTGGTCATTGGGAAATTATTCTTATAATTTTTTCAATAGGAAAAAGAATCATATTAAAATCACTCATTAACAGTTAGGGCCATGTATCTTGACTATTTTCCAGATACCATGTCTAAAGATCTTTCCTCTCTTGCCCAATGTTTAAGCCATATATAATACTAAGGTTGAAAACAACTCAAGTTCAGTGAAGAACAACATAGAATGTAATACCTTGGGAGAATTATGAGAGCATATCTATCTTCCAAAATCTTATGGATTTGCCTGACTAAACATGACCATAATGATGACTTGCATAGTTATACATCCATTACCACCCAAAAGGAAGATTATTGATAATAAAGAATACTTTATTTTCTTGAATTTTGGTTTCAACTAGACCAACTATTGAACTTTCATTCTCCCTAATCCAATGAACAATGCTATTTTTTAGGGGCCATTCATCCAGTTAACATTCAGGCAGCTAAAGCCAATACTTTTTTTTTTTACCTCAAGTCACCTTCATTTAAGGATAATTCCCATACATATCCATTTCCAAAGGAAAAAGTCATGCTGGTAGAGGGTTATTCTATCCTATAGATGGGGAAACTTCTATGTGTTGTATCAAAGAGGAACCAAAGGATGGAGCACTTTGATTGGGAGGATTATCTTGATGCATGTGATGAGTCTCAGGTGCTGCAAGTATAGTGTTAGTATCCTTAGTGCACTTGTCATTTACAACCTTCCACACTCTTCGCCTATATAATGTAGTTAGCATAGGAAAAGTCAGCCTATAATTTGCATCAGTAGGGAAATTCATAGCTATATGTCCCATTTGCTAACATATCATGCATAAAGATGGTTTTCACTCGTATTTAATGACTTGCTTCCAATTGGATCTATTGAGAGGCTGTTTGGTTTAACTTAAGAAAAGTAGTTTTTTAGATAATTAATTATAAAAAGTAATTATAAATTTTTATAAGTGTTTGGTTTTCCTTTTTAAAAGTAATTATAAAAAAGTAATTTCTAAAAATTACTTTGTAAAAGTAGTAACCTATAAGTAATTTTTACCTACTTTTTAAAATCACTTCTACCCACCCATGCACCCACGCAGCACGGTATTTGTTTAAAAAAAAAGTCGTTCATGACGTCCCCAAATTATTGCCGCCTCGTCTACTACTCGCCATGTCCGAAGACGACCTGCCTTACCAAGTTGGAATCTCTCCCGACGGCGACTTGGAAACCATGGGGAGGTATGACTTCTCCGGTCAGCTCAACGCTCCGATGATCGCCCACCCTAAGATCAACCCTGACTCCGGCAACCTCTTCGCCTTAGGTTATGATGTTGTCAGGAGGCCCTATCTCAAGTACTTCCGCTTCTCAAAGGACGGTACCAAGTCCCCCGACGTTGATATTCATCTCAGCCAGCCCACAATGATCCATGATTTCACCATCACCGAGAAATTCGTCGTGATCCCAGAGAGCCAGATGGTATTCAAGTTACATGAGATGATCCGGGGAGGCTCCCCTGTTGTGTTGGACAAGAAAAAAACGTCCAGGTTCAGGGTCCTCCCCAAGCATGCTGCCGACTCGAGCCAGATGAAATAGGTGGAGGTCCCCGACTGTTTCTGCTTCCATTTATGGAACGCTTGGGAACAACCCGAGACCGATGAGATAGTCGTGATTGGGTCTTGCATTTATGGAACTTTCCAGTTGTATCTCGACTATGAATTCTGATTTTCATTTTGATATTCAAACTTCTTCAGACTTGGAGGATATATCTCTTCACTGGGACATTGAATTAACTGCACACACAGCAGCAGGCTGTTTCTGACCATTTTGTGCCTTAGTGCTACTCCCTCTTCCAAGTCTTTAGTTAAATTAACTGCAGTAAAACATAGCCGGCAAAAAGCAAGGGGCCTGTCCACCTGTCCTCTTACTTCACTACCCTGCTCACGATGAAATAAAACAGCAGGAATGAGAGAGAGAAAGACTCATGGCCATCATTAAGATTAATCCGAAAGGAAAAATGATATGGAAACAGGAAAAACAAAAACTCAATTTTGATCTACAAAAGAATCCAGGTTTCTCATCCTATGAGAATAAAAGTTTTTAGTAAGTTTGTGTGTGGGTGTTGGGGTAGATTCAGTAAGAGCTACGGGTGTAGGGGATGAGGGCATATGGTAGTGTTTAGTGGCAAGTAAAGGAGGTCATTGGACTAGTGTGTTGCTGAATAAAAATCGTGAAGGAATGCAAATATGATAATGGCAAAAGATGAGCTTCTTACGTGAGGGTGATCAGAAGAAAGAGGAGAAATATAGGGGCTAAGTCATGATGAAAAAGGGAGAGGAGAAGGATTATGAGTAGGATGGCATGTAGGGAAATGTGGAGCAAAATAGGGAGAGGAAAATGTGGGAGAGAGGGAGGTATGGTGCAAGTGTGGTGTAGGGTGATGGATTGTAAGAGTAGGAGTAGGGAAAACCTATAGGAAGGGAAGGGAGGAAAAGTCAAAGGGAGTCTAGTGGGATAGGGTAATTTATCTTAGTGAATAATTGGGTAGGAATATCTGGATAAAATTTATCAAGTTATCAGATTTAGAGTTTAATAGACGAAGCAGATAATGGTTATAATCTATTCTAGGTTAAAAAATTTAATACGCATTCTCTAGAAAATTTTAGCATAATTAAATTTTATCTATAATAAATCATAATATTAATATACATATTTACAATATATTTATTACCAAATATACTAAAATAATTATTATAACTAATACAAAAAATTACCAATTATAATTAGGGTTTTTGGAAATAGGATTTTACATGTACCCTTACAAAAGTTTGTTTAGTGGTTGTTCATAAATTTTTTTAATAAGTTTATAATTTTTAGTACTTTGTAATATCTTTATATTTTTTTTATACTTGTTAATGTTTCATATGCTTTTTAATATTTAATATTACATAATTTATATAGTTATTATTACTAAAAGATATATATAGGAAGATAAAAACTAAAGATGGAAAAGAAAAAGTAGTTTTGTAGGAAAATGAAAACCAAACACTAATAAGGTACAATAAGTAGTTTTTTAGCATTAATCACTTATGTAATAAAAGTTAAAACAAACATACATTTTACTTATAAAAGTACTTTTTTAAAAGTAGATTTATAAAAGTAGTTTTTATCTAGAAGTAGTTATTAACTTATTAATAATAAGTAATACCAAACGACACCTGAGTTTCGTGATTATAAGTCTCTGGTTAGTGTCTTTGGATATTTACTTCCACCAAAATTCTAAAAAAAGAAATTCTCTCTTTGGAAGTTGTGACATTGTCCATACCTAAGGTTCTAGTAATACAACTACATATATGGCCTAGAGAAACTTGTGACTAGTAATGGAACACACCCAATATTATAAAACCAATTGACTAGAAAAAAAATAAGGAAAAAATATATGCAAAAGTTAAATATAATGAGGTTATTACCAACTAATGTGAGTAGACACTAGTATTCTGCTTAGATAAAATAAGAAAATACATCAAACTTTATTATTAACAAAAAACAATGTGTAATAAACTCAAATAAACCAATTAAATTTTAACTAGAAAGGAAACGTTTAATACACCCAAAATCTATGAAAATATTCATTAGCGATAAATAGGATTATGAAAATCACCACCACTCTCATTTTTTCCCATCATGCTTGCCATCCACACCTTAACCATGTTCATACTCAATTTTCATTAGGTTATCTACTCACCATGCACATCATAGATCATCACATCCCTATTTAAAACATATAACAATTTAGCTAGGAAAACAAATGAGTAACACATTAGTAAAATAGAATATAATATAGGCGTGTATATATGTACATAAAATCATATAAGAAAACCAAAAAGGAATAAATAAAACATTTGATTATTAATATTTATTTTTGTTGATCACAACCTCTAATTGTTTAAGTGGGTAAACCAACCAAAGGGTCACTTGGTAAAACAAAGTCCGAAGACCTACTACCAAACATAGGAGGATTAGAAAACACACCCGAGACATGCCAGTGGACATAGTCTAAAGGGGATAACAAAATTCCGAAGACCTACCACCAACCACAAAAGGATTAAAAATCACACCTAATCCATTCTAGTGGAAATAGTATAAAAGGGATAAAAAAATTCCGAAGACATCTAACAACAACCAAATCCAACCACAGGAGATCCACCTCCTAGACAATCCTATTGGTCCTAGAACCAAAGGATAAAAATCCAACATTGGTCATCCAGTCTTTAAGTGTGCACTCCCCGTAATAGAGTCCGAATAAGCCTATAGAGTAGTCAAGAATCCTTAATTAAACATAAATAGAAAATAAAACAAATAATATCCACAATAGAAATGGAGATGCTATTGTCGATCTCCAACTTGAAGAGGCCAACCCAAAAGGACCCAAATCTCATATGTTCCACTTAAAGTATTAATGTCTTATTAAAGTGATCACATAATACACACAATAAATTATTCATCCTTAAATCTCTTTCTTTTACTATCCATTTTCTAAACATAGAGACTTTTCAAATAGGAAACTCTCCAAAAATGTAACTTCCCAAAAATATAAAGGTCTAACTGGAAATTTTCAAATCCAACTCAAATCTATAACCAAAATATTGAAACCACATGTATAATAAAAGATTAAGCTTTCTAACCTAGTTAAAACATTAATATTTAGTGTTAACATAACTACTAAAACTCAAGGTTGGTTAAAACCAACATAACACACCAAAAATTCAAATATATAAGTTATACTAATTTTCCAAACTCAACCAATCCTTACTATAGCCATATCTGCCTTTTGTACATAACTCAAAATTAAAAATAAATATATTTTTTTAATGAAAAATAAACTTCTGGGGATTCGATATGATATATAATACTATGGGTTAACTCTCATAATTGAATTATGTGTGCTTTTTGCAAAATAGTGCAAAGTTGTAGCCAAATAGAATCTACCACGAATTTAACATAAAATCATATATTCTTAAGCTCACCATATTACATATCATGATGTATAAAAAATACAGTTGTAAGAAGGTATATAATTATATAATAAATAAATAAAAATCATACTTTATAGACATCATATTCGATACACATATAATATACGTACATAAGTTTTTAAAAATAATGTTACCGAATGTAAAACCTTTATATATAGAATATAAGGTCTTAAAGAATGAAATATGATCCTATGAAACCAAAATAACTTAAGAGTTGATGATCTTGAAAGAATAATTATTCATTGAACTCAAATGAAGAAGAGGAACAACAAAATTGCATTTTGAATCTGTAATCTTGAAGATAATTTAACATTTTAATGAATCAATTAAAGGCCTTGATGAATTAATTGAAGGTCTTGATGAATTAGTTGAAGATATTGAAGAACATTAGTGGGCGGTATAGCATATAATCCATGACACTAAAGGAGAAAGAAAAATATAGATTTGGCTATTAGGGTTTTGTATGGGATAATATAGGCTTTTAAAATAGAAAGATATAATAAAATCACACAATTAAATTATCACTAACATTTATTAATATTTTCACTAATTTCCATTTAGATGTTTGAAAAACTTAAAATATAAAAGTTTTAGATATTTAATTTATCTTTCTAAGGCAAAAGTAATCGTCCGATTTCATTATCTGACGAAAATATTTTTGCTAAATTACCTAATGCTAGTCTATTTACCTATGAATTTGCGTAATTGATATAAAGAAAGATAAGTCATATAATATCATTTAGGATAATTATTATATAATAATTAAAGAAATTAAAGAATAAATATAAATATAAAATTTTATCATATATAACAAGAAAAATGTATCTCTATTAAACATACTCTCTTTTTTCCCAAAAATATTTGTTTATGAAATTCTCATTTTTCCTTTTACTATTGTATACAAATTAAGAGTTTAAAATAGCCTTTTTAAATTGTGGAAAAAAAATCCAACCACTAATATAACAACATTTAAAATATTTTCATTACATTATCACATTAAAATATCTATTTTCTCAATATAGTAACTTTAGGTTACCAAAAGTATTCTAAAAATAGCAATTTTTTCTTAAAATTTGTAAAATAAAAAATAGGGTTTCCCCTTAAAATTAAAATTCTTAAAGTAATATAAATATATTACATTTTCAATTCCAAATATGAGGTATTACATCATCATAAAAATTTAAACCATGATTACCAAAAGAGTAAATTAAAATGGTTTAAAATTATATGGTATTACAAGTAACTAAGAGGAAGTCCTAGTAGCTTGAGACAAATGTGTATGAATTGAAAATCCCATGGTTGAAATTTGAAGTCTAGAGACCATTCTTTCAAGAACAATAGCTTATTCATGAATGATTATTAGGATGTGTTTAGTATAGGTGTACCATCCTCTTTTTTCACAAATTGGAAGAGTAAATAACCCTCCTTGTGTAGAAGAATCTTAGGCATCTTTATATTATCCCAATTTATCTAAGAATAGGATTGAATATTCTAGAAAGTTAGAGTATGCCCAAATACCACACCCACAAGAGAATTATGCTAGAGTTTTTACTTTGTGGCAACCTCTATCCTTTATATTTTGGCCATAATCTCTCCCTCCTAAATTATAGGTAGGTTTTGATTGCTTTAATTTCAAATAATCTTGCCATTATATGTATATTGGTATGTATTAGCGTGTGTAATTTTTGTGTGATTTGGATTTACTTTGAAATTAGGGCTTGCGTTTCTCAACCTCAAGGTTTTTTTTGGCAATTTAGTTAGTTTTTGAAAACTTTGGGTTGACCTTTGCATTCATTAGACCTTTTACTTAATTTTTGATATATGTTATGCTAGATTTAAGTTTTGTGAGCCTTAGAGGCATTTATGTCTCTTTACATGTTTTTTTTACATATTTTTTTGGCAAGTATATCATATATGTGTTAAGTTACACTCCCTCCATTTATAAACGGAAGTCCTTACAGATTTCAAGGATACTTTTTGATGATTACTATATTTTAATATATACTTATAAAAATTATAAAAGACACATAATGAAAATACTTTTTAATATGAATATAACAACTATATTTTTATTGTATAATAATCTATATTTTAAGAGAAATAAATAGCCAAATTTTATCCTTGAAAATCATGACAACATTATTTTAGAAATAGAGGGAGTATTATTTATGATACGCATATGAAACATGATATACTAGTTATGTATGATTAGGTTTTTGTGGATCAAATGGGTTTTAAGTATAAATAAGGGTAATTTAGTAACTTTAATCCAAATAAAATTATTCTAGAACTGTAGTATTATGTTGAATTGATCCTGATGTGTATTGGAAATACAACATACCAAAACAAGTTAATTGATCATATCAAGAAAGAAGAAAAAATTTGGTGGATTTCATGGATTAGGGTTTTTGGTTATGGGGTTAAGGTTTGAAGATGAAGATGGTGAATTTGGGGTTGAATGTGTATATGTGGATGGAGGTTGGTTTGATAAGTGATTATGGGGGGCATAAATGTGTTGAATTAACAAAAACTCTCGCTAATTAAATAAAAAAATATTGAAAATAAAATATTGATTATGAATCACACATTGATCTTGAATAAGGAAAAACTCATATAGAACTTCAATTGAAGATTCAAACTTAGGTTGATTGTATTACATGTTTGTGTGTAAATTTAGAACTTCATATATATGTATCTTGATTAGCTTCTCCAAAAATATGAATCTTCCACATGATATACTAAAAGTTTAGAATATAAACACACTACAATTTGGTGTTAATATGTCAGAATATAAAAAGAACAAGATAACAATTCAAACTTAACAAGATAAATGTCTACCACTCATCTATTAACTAATATCTGACAACCTAACTAGATATAGGTGATCCTCTTAGCTTGGGGTGCGTCCCTCATGTTTCACTTATTTGGTGTCATTAAAAATTAGCATAATGACAATTAGTTCATTATTTAATCCATGCTTAAATAGGTAAGCACTTTCTTAGGCTTAATTATGCTAGTTTGGCCTAATTCCTCAACTATGGCTAAAACAATTGGCTCTAATATCAAATAAGCCAACCCTTCATTTGTAGGGCATAATCTTGCATCATTATCCCCTTGTTAAGAAATTTTTTTCTTGAAATTTATACCAACATAGTATGGAGAAAGATCATTTGCATTGAACATCCTTGAAACATCTCTATAGAAATCTAGCAAATCAATCTCGTAGACACTTTTCCTAATTTTTGTAAGGACCTTGAAAGGGCCATATACCCTTAGCACGAGATTATTCTTCCTTGAGTGAGGAAAAAAAATATTCTTTAGGTGCAACCATAATATATCCCTTAGAGAAAATACATGTTGACTTCTTTGCTTTTTAGCCCTTGCTTGATAATTAGCATTGCTTTTTCTCTATGCTTTATATAACTTACTCATGTAGATGCTTAAAGTACTCCACTCTATTGTGTACTTCATATGATTCAAGATAATATCTAGATCACTCTAAATCTTATTCTTCAAATGATGAAGAACAAGAAGAGTTAGAATACTTGGAGATGGAACCCATTGTACTTGAAAATTCTTATACTTCTAATGTTTTGTCAAGTAATTCTTATAGGTATTGTATATGTTTACAAGAAGTTCATACTATTGAAGATCTTTAATACACAAGACAATGATAATGGAATTATAAGGATTGCAAAGTGCAAGGAAGAAGAAGGCTATACAAGACACAAAGTTGGGCTACATATGTTAAATGTATGTATTATACTATTAAAGTTTCTATAGCTTTGTTATTTTGTTGTATACTTTGTAATACTTGCAAATTATCATTGTAACTCTTTAAATATATACTTTTACCTTGAATTAGGGGATTAATTTCATTAATAATGGCCAATTAGTGGGATTTTTAATGAAAGGGGCTTGCATGGGTGCATGTATATATAAAGCCTTGTACACATTGATCTCGATAGATTATGATATGTTGAGTTCATATGAATTTCAAAAGAGAGAGCAACACTAGAGACCTATGTATTCATTATTCTTCTCTTCGAGTTCTTTAATTGAGAGTTTTGGAGAGTAGTAGAGAGAATTCTATTGAGAAATAGAAGATTTCTCTTTAGAAAGCTTAAGATCTTAGGATTAGATCTTGCCACCTTCTAAAGGATTTGTCTACATTCATATCAACTTCTTCCACTTTTGAGATTTTAAAGACTTTGTAAATACTTAAGACCTATATAGAAAATTCTTAGACATGTAGAAGATTATTTGGTGATGATCTTCTGCATCAAAAGTGGTATCAAAGCATGCTTTAGGTGGCGAAACTCAAGAGTAAAGTTTGTTGCAGAAATCGACATCAACCTATGCTAGCTTGAGAGTTCATGTAATATTCTTGATATTCTTGGTTGAGTTATTCGAATATTGATGCAATGTGTTTGATTTCTTTGAAATTTATTCGTGTTTTAAATCTCCTTGCATGTAATCAAGAAAATTTTGTATGGTTCTTGTTAAGATCTTGGATGTTCTTGCATGAAGGATTCAAATGAGTGTTTTGAAATTCTATGTGTGTGGTGTGTGTAGATTGTGCATGCTATATGTGTTTTTTTTAAAAACCTTTTGAGTTAGTGTTTTGCATGAAAACTTGCATGAGTTTCGTGCCTTTGTTTTCATATAATCACGTTGGTGATTATGAGTAGATATTAGGTATAAATAAGCATGCTTGATTTTGGAGAATACTTGGTTGTCATAGGGTGGCTAAGTATGTGTTCATATGTTTGATGAAATTTCCTCATGTGTTGTATTACTTTAGTGTTTGAATATTGAAGGCTTTGTTTTGTAGGGATATTCTAGATAGATAGATTTTTTTTTATCTTGCATGATCTTATGAGAAATTTTAGAACTAAGTTTTGAAACATACTAAATTCTACATCAAGATTTAGTAAGATAAGTGTCTTGTGAAATTATATTTGCTGTATGATTTCTATCTTTATTTCTTATTGTGTATAATAATCAAATAAGAGTTATATTGTAGAGGTGATTGTTTCGGGTAGAATCAATCTAAACCAAAACCTGGTGGAAATCTGAGTGTCTAGAATTGTAATAGTTGAATCATGGAGGGGGAAAAAATTTCCAATCCATGTTTGAAGCTATTCAAAATCTTTTAAATAATTTATATGTCACTAATTCTCAACTTATACAAATACCTGTAATAGAAACTCAATTACAAAAGTTAGAGCCTAGGTTTGTCGAACAAGTTTTGGTTCAAAATGTCCAATAACATAGAGAATTCTATGGAGATCGATTATGAAGTGCTATAAGGTCAACTAATACATCTAAAAGAAGTTAATTAAATTCAATAATATACCATGATGAAGAGTATATAGGGATTGGAAGTAATAGAAAGCTCCATGACCATCAACCAAAGTATCATAAAAAAGAAGATAAAAGCATTAAGCTTAAACTCGTTGATTTTGATGGTAGGCTTGATGTAGAATTATTTCTTGAGTGGTTACATGAAGTGGAGGCTATATTTGAGTTTAAAGATTATCAAGATGAGTAAAAATGTAAACTAGCTACTATTAAGTTTAAGAATTTTTTATAATATGGTATGATAAACTAAAGAGGACTAGAGAATGAGAGGGTAAATCAAAAATAAAATTTTGGGAGAAACTCAAAAAGAATGTAAAGAAAAAAATTTATTCCTAAAGAGTATGAACATGATAAATATATTAAATTGACTACTCTTAGGTAGGGACTACTAAGTGTCGAAGAATATGATAGGGAGTTCAAAATCTTGGCACTTGTGTGTGATATCCATGAAAGGAAGGAACAAACTTATGCTAGATTTTTATGAGTCCTTAACGTGATGATTCGAGATACGGTAGAAAATTGTTTGTATGATTCTTTAGATGATATGATTAAACTTTCCGTAAGATTTAAAAAACAAAGTAAATCCACCAATCCTCATGCTAAACAAATTACTATTCAAGTACTCAAGCTACAAAATTTGGAGGGAGTACTTCAACTTCAACCAATCTTGATAAAAAATAAAGTGAATGAAGTCTCTATTAGGCATTGTTTCAAATTCCAATGGTTTAGACACTTTACTGGTGAATTTCCTAACCAAAGGGTATCATCAATACTAGAGATTGAAGCCATGGAGACATGTGAGGAAGATCTTGAATTTGAGCATTTTGAGCAAGTATTTAGTGAATCCAAGGAAGATGAGAATGTTTGTTATGTCTTCGAAAGAGTACTTCAAGTACAAGATACTCAGCAACCTACTCAAAGGGAGAAGATATTTAAGACAAAATGAAGAGTAGGAGATACGGTTTGTTGTATTATCATTGATAATGGATCTTATACAAATGTTTCCAATAAAAGGATGGTTAAGGATTTGGGGTTGAAAACTTCACCACATCCAAAGCCTTATTCTCTTCAATGTTTGAATAAGTACAAGGGGTTCAAGGTAATAAAACAAACCCTAGTATCATTCAAAGTTGGTAACTACCATGATGAGGTGCTATGTGATGTTTTACCTATGGATGCATGTGGAATCTTATTAGGTATACCATGACAGTATGACAGAAATGATGTTCATAATGGTATTACTAATGAATATCTAATTGAGGAGGATAAGAAGAAGCACAAACTTAAACCTTCTAAATGAGGTAATGAGAGCACAATCAAGAATAAAAAGAGTTTTTTCTTGCATGAAAAGGCTATGGTCAAATGTATTTAAGAAGGAAGTTTTATCTTCTGTGGTGATGCAAGAATCTCCACAAGAGGAGAGTAATAATGATAATCCTTAATTAGATGAACTCCTTGATGAGTATCATGATGTTTTTCCTAATGAATTACTACTTGGATTTTCGCCTAAGAGAGGAATAGAATATGCCATAGATTTAATCTCTAGTGTGTCCTTACCTAATAGGTCTGCATATTGATGTAATCAAGAGGAGGTTGAGTATTTAGGAAAACAAATCCAAGAGGTTGTAAGAAAAGGGTATGTGAGAGAAAGCATGAGTCTATATTGTGTGCTTACATTACTTGTCCCTAAAAAGGATGGTACCTGACACATGTGTATTGATTCAAGGGTTGTTAACAATATCACTATCAAATATCAATTTTTGATGCAAATGTTAGATGATATGTTGCATGAGTTACAGAGCACAAGCATTCTATAATATTGATATGAGAAGTGGATATCATTAGATGAGAATAATGGACGAGGATGAGTGGAAAACTACATTAAAAAATGGTCTTTATGAGTGGATAGTGATGCCTTTTAGTTTAGATAATGCACCGAGTTCATTTATGAGATTGATGAATGAAGTTCTTCAATCGTTTCTTGGAATTTTCATCATAGTGTACTTATATTATATACTTGTGTACAATAGGAATGAACAAGATCATCTTACTCATCTAAGGAAATTATTTGATAAACTGAGGGAGACTAAACTCTATGGAAAAATAGAGAAATGTGATTTTATGCTTTTGAGTA
Source organism: Tamarix austromongolica (assembly GCA_039764185.1). NCBI lineage: Eukaryota > Viridiplantae > Streptophyta > Magnoliopsida > Caryophyllales > Tamaricaceae > Tamarix > Tamarix austromongolica. The sequence goes on along the minus strand of CM077818.1, from coordinate 83,075,261 downwards.
TCATTTTTCTTAGGTATATAGCGAGTAGCAAAGGTATTAAAGTTTATCCCACAAAAATGAGGCTATTAATGATTGGCCAACACCTAAGGATATTCATGAAGTGAGGATTTTTCATGGTTTGACAAGTTTCTATAGGAGATTCATTAATAATTTTTCTACGATTACCACACCAATAATCCAAATCATGAAAAAGGGTAAATTTAATTGGAGTAAGGATGCAACTAAGGCCTTCCAAACTTTGAAGAATAAGCTATGCAATGCGCTAATACTAGCTTTACCCGACTTTGAAAAATTATTTAATGTTACACATGATGTAAGTGGGGTAGGGATAGGAGGAGTACTCTCATTGGAAAAATGATCTATTGCATTTTTTAGTGAGAAATTAAATGGAGCGAGATTAAACTATTCCACATATGCAAAGAATTTTATGCCATCACACGAAGTCTAGAAACATGGAGTCAGTACTTAAGGCCTAAGCTATTTTTTTTTCATTTGGACCATGATAGTTTGATATATTTGCATGGGAAAAAGAAGATTAGTCTGAGACATGCAAAATGGATTAGTTTCTTTCAATCCTTCGTGTTTTCTTTCAAGCATTTTGATGGGAAAGAAAATTTTGTGGTATATGCTTTGTCTAGAAGATCCATGATATTAATCATGTTAGATGTTAAGTTATTGGGATTTGAGATGTTAAAGGAATTGTATGATAAGGATGAAGATTTTGTTGACATCTATAATGCGTGCAAAAAGAATGGTAGTTGTGTTAATTATTTACTACAAGATGACTATCTCTTCAAACTTAATAAGTTGTGTATACCTTGTTCTAGTGTACGTAATTTACTTGTTAAAGAAGTACATAAGGGGTGTATGACTGGTCATTTTGGATTTCATAAGACCATGGAGATACTACAAGAAAATTTCTACTAGCCATAGACGATAAAACTAATACAAGATATAATTGAAAGATGCGTGACTGGTCAAAAAAGTAAAAGTTTCTTCCATAAGGGTTTGTATACTCCTTTACCAGTGTTTAATCAACCTTGGAAAAGTGTTAGCATGGATTTCATTTTGGGTTTACCAAGGACACAAGGGTGTAAGATTCTATTCTTGTTGTAGTAGATCAATTTTCAAAAATGGCACATTTCATACGTTGCAATAAGATTGATAATGAAACACATGTAGCAGACTTATATTTCTAAGAAATAGTAAGGTTACATGGAGTTCCAAAAATCATAGTATCAAATAGAGATGTTAAATTCTCGAGCTACTTTTGGAAGACACTTTGGCACATGTTAGGTACTAATTTATTGTTTATTACTTCTCAGCATCCACAAAAAAATGGTCAAACCAAAGTGACTAATAGAACTCTAGGTACTTTGCTACAAGGGTTAGTCAATAAGAGAACCAAAGATTGGGATATAAACCTTACATATGTTGAATTTACATACAATAGGAGTCCTTCTAATGCAACTTAATTGAGTCCTTTTGAGGTTGTCTAAAGGGTTAATCCTTGTCTACCCATTGATATATTGTCATTTAAAAGAGGAGTTATAAATAATTATGGTGTCAAGGAAAGAATAAAATTATTTAAAGAACTTCATCAATAAATTAAAGATAACATTGAAAAATAGAATGCTAAATACCAATCTCAAGCAAATAAAAATAGAATTATTTAAGTGTTTAAACTAGGAGATTTGGTATCACTGCATTTGAGAAAAGAAATATTTCCAAAATTAATAAATAATAAACTAATGCCAAAAGCTGATGGGTCATTCAAAATCTTAAGAAAAAATGGAAATAATTCATATGGACTTGAATTTCCTAAACATGATGGAAGATTATTTAGGAATTTCAACATTGGTGACTTATCTCCTTACTATACTTATGCTAGTTTGAGGGAAAATTTTTCTTTACAAGGGGAGAATGATGCCGGATCATCTCTATATCACTCTCAATCTTATTCTTCAAATGATAAAGAATAAGAAGAATTAGAATACTTGGAGATAGAACCCATTGTACTTGAAAATTCTTATTCTTCTAATGTTTTGTCAAGTAATTCTTACAGGTATTGTATATGTTAGCAAGAATTTCATGCTATTGAAGATATTTTATGTACAAGAAAATGGCAATGGCATTACAAGAATTACAAAGTTCAAGGAATAACAAGGCTATATAAGACACAAAGTTGGATTACATATGTTAAATCTATGTATTACATTATTTTTTTCTATAAGTAAGAAGCTTTATTACTATCGAAATGGAAGAATTACAACAAACCTTAATAGACAATACTATCAATGAGTGATAACCACCTAGCATATTTAGCATACATGCTTTGGTGGACCATTCTCCTAGATACATTCATAATAATAGCTCTTAAAATAGTGGAGTTTTGTCTAGCATAATTCTCAAACAATCTAAGATTTCTCTCATGCCAAATAGTAGCAATGTAAGAAATAAAAAAGCCCCCACCACTTGCTTTTTGATAGAGTTCTGTCTAGATCTAGTGACTAAAGCCTTAACTTCTTGATCCCAGCTATAAATTTCATCACTTCTTCCTGCAACAGCTCTGATCTTGCGCCAAAAAATGGAAGAGAAGGATATAAAAGAAATAGATGATCTTGAGTCTCCAAATGCTACTAGCAGAATCCACACAATGCATCCACATCCATGCCAAACTCCACCAGTCTATTCTTGGTGAGCAATCTATTTCTAAGAGCAAGCCAGGCTGAAAACCTGAGCCTTGGAACAGTTAGGGAATTCCAAACCATTTTTTCCTATCTCTGCCTCTCATTCTTGATACGAGTAAAGCTATAAGCATCTTTAATACTAAAATATTCAAAATTCCAAGCCACACAATTCTGCACATAAGACTGTAAAAGAGTTTGAATTGCAAAATTTTCTAAAAAATCCATGATGTATAATCAATGGGAATAAAATCCCCAATAGTATGATGCTTAAGGTAAATGGTATGCACCCATTTGACCCAAAGAGTATCCTTCTTAGCAGCAATGTTCCAAAGCAACTTCCCTAGTGCACAAGTGTTCCATAGCTCAAGATCTAGGAGGCCAAGACCCCCTTCATTATTTGGACAGCATAGCTAAGCCCATGAAACAAGGGCACACTTTCTAACACTAATCTTCCCAGACCAAAGAAAGCTCCTACATAGACTGATGAAGTGATGCAAAATTTTCTTGGGCAATAAAATTAACTAATTGAAATGCAACTGGATGCTAAAAAGAGCTGCCGACCAACATAGGAAAGGTAAATGGTTCTCCAATGTCTAAGACGAGCAGAGATTTTATTCAAAAGAGGTTGCAAATGGCCTGCAGATGTCCTTGCTGAAGATAAAGGGAGACCCAAATAGGTAATAAGGAATGCGCCTTTAGGGAACCCTAAGAGTGCAATAATAGAGCATCTAACTTGCTTAGATACACCTCCAAAGAAAATACTGCACTTCATCAGATTTAAAGTAAGACCAGACAAGGCAGAGAACTGAGACAAAGCTTCCTTTAAACATGAAACAATCTGAAGATCCCCTTTGCAAAACAGCAGCAAATCATCAGTAAAGTTAATATTAATAAGTTTCAGAGCTTTACATCGAGGATGGCCATGGAATCTTGGATCAGACCATAACTTCTTTAAACATCGACTGAAATAGTCTATAACTAGCACAAACAGATAAGGAGAAAGTGGATCTCCTTGTCTCAAACCCCTCTTACCAAGAAAAGGAGGAGATAACACCCCATTAAAACTCAAAGAGTAAGACACAGTTGTCACACATGCAATAATCAATTTGACAAAATGGTGGGGAAAACCATGTAAAATTAAAACATTCTACAAAAACTTCCAATTCACCATGTCATAAGCTTTTTGAAGATCAATATTTAGCATGCACCTAGGAGATATACCCCTGGTAGTATACTTCCTAACCAGTTCATGAGCCAAAAGAATATTTTCCCCAATACTTCTACCCTTGATGAAAGCATTATGTGAAATATCAATGATAGTAGGCATAATATTCTACATTCTCTGCATGATAATGTAGCACCCCCAAAATTTACACATTTTTTAAAATACTTATAAATTAAATCGTAAATTCTAGGGATGCTACCGCCATACTTAGTACCAGACCGGTTCACTCCTACCATTCTAGTACCAAGTGCTAAGGCTAAAGAAAACAACTCATAACATTATTAGAAAGTCCAAATTCATAAATACGGGGATCAGGTATGCATAAGTCTTTATACAATCTAAAATACGAGAGTAGTTTTTTAGGGAAAAGAAATAACTACAATAATAAACTTGTTTCTGAAGTGCTCAACATTATTAAAAGAAAATAGGGATAAAAATCTCAATGGAAAACCGGACACACCACTCCAGAACTGATTCGGCCCATTCATCACTCGACCCCATCTGATGTCCCATAGATATTTATCGCATCAAAATAAGCATCTCCTACCTGCAGCAAGTCAGATGGGCCTTCTACTCGTGAGAATGAGCAGCACCCATAAAAGGGTGATCAGTACGCTACATACTGAGTAAGATAACAGAGCACTAAGGCCAACACATAATTCACACAACCAATGCATCATAATAAAGGGCATAGAATTCAATCATATCAGCACAAGATAGAACAAATGCTTAGGTGAAATATCATGATTCAATACAACTAAGATTATTTTCTTCATCCAGCCTTTATCAAATTTATTTTCACACCATGCTCTTTATCAAGTCCATACGAGTACGGGAACCCCACTATTTTAGCCGCTGGATTGGTCATGAGGGTAACATACCCTGCCACTATTTTAGCCGGTGGATCGGTCGCGAGGGTAACATACCCTGCCACTATTTTATGCCGGTGGATCGGTCTGGTCCCTTCTCGTACGGTGTTCCACTGTAAGTAATTAATGTCTTCCCACATCTTAACAACATATATAGTTTGGTTTGTTGAGCTTGGAATCCTCCACTATTATAACCGGTAGATCGGTCGGAGGGTACATGCCCTGCCACTATTTTAGTTGTTGGATCGGTCATGAGGGAATTATTCCTTGCCACTATTTTAGCCGGTGGATCGGTCTGGGCCTGGCTCAACATCTTCCACTTTACGTATATATTATTTTAAGTATCTTATTCAGATTTTCATTTCAAGACATGCAAATCAAACTCCTACCATGCTTAATCCTCAACTCAGTTTAACCACTTCAACCCTAGTTAACCATCCCACTATTGTTAACCATGACATACCCTAACACCCATGCAACCCTAGCTCCTATGCAAACCCTAACTCCACGTCAACCGCATTCCCATGCAAATCCTAGCTCTCATGCAAACCCTAACTCCACGTAAACCATACTTCCATGCAACCCTAACTCCCATACAAACCCTAGCTCCACGTAAACTACACTTCCATGCAACCCTAACTCACATGCAAACCCTAGCTCCACGTAAACCACACTTCCATGCAAGCCCTAATTCCCATGCAAACATGAATTCTATACAAAACCTAATACCTTGCGACATTAATATCACCATGCGAAGCCTAATATCACCATGCAAAACCCTAACCTGCATGTCTTAAGGCCACAACATATATCATCACGTATATAATATTTCATCACATATAGTACACATGCCACATAAGAAATAATTAATAATGATAAACATAGGATACATAGCATGAGAAGCATATAACACATATAAGCACACAAAAGGCCTTAGCACCCTTACCTAAAAGGTCACCGGTCTTGGTGTACGCTCCTATTCCACCTGAGGGCTTTGACTGGGCTCACTTATTATGAGGGAAAATACTAGAATTAGGCTCCCTTCTAAAAATACTATTAAATACTAACTTATCCTAAGACTTGGTTTTTAATTAAAATAATACTATACTAAAATTAACTATACAAAATACTACTAGAATACTAATAAAAATACTAATGTAATTTAAAACAAAAAAGGTGATATAAGGGTTTCTACCCTTCACCAACATAATGTTATTAAAGATAATAATACTAATAATAGTAATAATTTTAATAATAACAAACTATTAGTAATAATAGTAATATTAATGGAAATCTTAATAATAATAATAATAATATATGCCTTAAAATTACAAGGTGGGGTTTCGACCCTACCCCTAAAAAATGAAATACTACTCTATAATAGGAATATGATATTAATAACATATATTACTTATAATAATAATAATAATAATAATTTTAATTGTAATAAAATTGGTAATAATAATACGAAAATGCATAAGTGCAAATACTAATAACAAAATTAAGGTTTCGGCCCTCCTAGAAAAATAATAATAAGAATAAGAATAATTATACTAATAACAGTAATAATAATAATAATAATAATAATAATAATAATAATGGTAATAAAACATATAATAATTCAAATAATACCTAAAATTCGAAACTAATAAACCTAATTATTTTATTCCTACTCTATACCCTGCAAGGAAAATTTAGCATTAAAATTCCATATAATAATAATGATAATAATAATAATAACAATAATAATAATAATCAAATAACCATAAAAATTTGAATAAAAACAGAATAAATGTAAATAAATATAAAAGAATGGCTAAGAAGGTCTAGGGTTTCGCCTTGAGTTGGCGGGATGGGTGGCACCGGCGGTGGTGCACGACGGTGGCCGGAAAAGGAGTTTAAGAGGGAAAAAGATGAAGAAAAAGAGGGAAAGAGAAGGGGAAAAGAGAAAATAAGGTTATGGTTCGGTGGAGGAGAATTAGAGAAAGTTTTTGGGTGGTGCAAAAGGCAATAGAAGCGGCGAAAGTGGTGGTAGATGGCGGCTTAAAGGTTGCGGGGTACAGAATTTTGCGAGATGGACAGGAGATTTCGCACGGCTATGGCAGCTCATGCGAGAATAATTGAATGATGTGGAAATCTTAGTTAGCTAGAGTGAAATGCAAGGAATAATTTGGGATGCAGCGGTGGCGGTGAGGTTGGCTATCGGCGGCGGAAAGCTCGTTTGAAGTCAAGGTGGCGTAAGGTCGGCTTTAGGGTTTTGGGGAGGAAAAGTTTCGAAAACACTCCAATAGAGGTTAGAGGGAATGTTAGGGTTTTGGGGGTCGGTAGGAGGGTATTCTATGTAGTGTTTAGGGCAGCCGGAAGCGATAATCAGCCGGTGAAGGATTTGGTCGAATTCGATACTTCGAGAGAAAATAGAGAGAGAACGATCGGGAGTTGAGGATAACCAATCATGCCAAGCTAATATGCGAGTCAAGAGGGAGAAAATAAAGGGAGAAACGGCTGGTCAAAATCCTTGTGGCAGGTGGCGCCATTTTCAGGGGCGAGAGTTGCACGCTTCGACGACGGGGGAGAAAGGAGGAAGAAGGAATGAGGGGGAGGTGAACCGGCGGCCGGGAAAGAAAAGGAAAAGAGGAGAACCGGGATGGTTTGGCGCTGTTAGATTTTCGTTAAATGAGACCCAGCGTCTCAGCAAAATAAGGTACAAAATGCAGCGTCGGGTTGCCGTAGGAAGAAGAAAGAAAGGACACTGGGCCGCGGAGGAAGGAGAAGGGAAAAGGGGATTGGGTCGCGTCCAGGCCCAATCCGGCGAGAAAAAAAAAGAAAGGAAAAGAAGAAAAGAAGAAAAGAAAGAAAAGAAGGAAAAAAAGAAAAATTTAAGGGTTTTGGGTTTACATAAAATATTTAGAATATTTTGGGTATTTAGAATAAAAATATTTAAATAAAAATATTAAACCTCTTTTTTAGGCTAATTTAGGGCCTTTAAAAATATTTCTCCTAAATCCCTTTTTAATTAACAAAAAGCCCAATTTTTTCTTTATAAAAATATTTATAAATTCTTATTAATTTGCCCTAAATAAATCCTTCTTATTCCAAATAAAATAATAAATTAAATTAATTTCCTAATAAATCCTTATTTAATAATATATCTTAAAATAAATAATTCTAGGGCATTTTAGATAATCTTGGAGATGGTTTTATATAGCATGTTACAGCAAGCAATGTGTCGAAACTCAGTTACCCTATGTGCATTAGGCTTCTTTGGGACAAGAGTAATGGAAGTGACATTCACTTTCCTAGGTAAGAAACCAGTTGCAAAAAATTCTCTAACAACCCAAAGAAGTTCATCAACAACAATATGCCAACTCTTTTTGAAGAACCCAACAGAATACCCATTAACCGCAGGAGCTTTAGTATCTCCAATAGAGAACACGACCTCTTTGACTTCATCCTTAGATACAGGTGCAGTAAGAGCTGCCTGCTGATCCAATGTCAGTTGATACTCAATGGCATATTGATCCAAACCACCCAACATAATGGACTCCTTGCCCAAAAGCTGCTCATAGTATGAAATAAAAGCATCCTGAATATTTTTGGCAACCCTAATCTCCTTGTTATCAGAATCAAGAAGAAACACCACTGACTTCCTCTGGTGTCTTTCCTTCACCTTAGCAAAGAAAAATTTGTGATTAGAGTCACCACAATGGAGCCATTGCACATAGGTTTTTTGCCTCAAAAACATCTCCTCACAATGTCACAGGTGGTGATAATAATGATCCTTCAGTCGAAGATGATCCCTCTGAGTAGTATCAAAAGGATTTGAAAGAATTAATTTTTGTATAGTATCCACCTCCTCCCGAGAAGCTTTAACTTTATAAGAAATAGATCCATACTTTTCCTTATTAATAATCTTCAAATCATGCTTCAATAGTGCTAATCTCTTAGAAAATCATAATAATAGATTACCACCCAGATTAAGACTCCAAGCTCTTTGAACTAGAGATGGAAAATCTTCATTTTCAATCCAGAACTGGAAGAATCTAAAAGGTTCATGTCTAAGATTAAGAGGAACATTCAAATGAATGACCACTAGACTATGATCAGATACTAACATACTCATAAATTCAGCCATAGAATGAGGGAAGGAATCCAGCCAATGCGTATTCATAGGAGCCCTATCCAACTTGCAGAAGACCTCCTCATCACTAGCTCTATGACTAGACCAAGTAAAATGACAACCTTGGCCCTAAAGATCAAAGAGACCAAGATCCAAACAACATTCTCTAAAATCTTGTATATTAGAAGCAAGAGGAAGATCCCATTAAAAATTTTCATTAGCAGCCAGAACCGCGTTGAAATCTCCTAATAAAATCCATGGTTCATTAATTGGATAATGATTCCTCAACCATTGCCATAAACCTCTTCATTCTGCTCCACATTTATGAGCATATACAAAAGCAACATAAAAAATTGCAGAAGACAGCAAATTAGTAACTTTACATAAAATACCTTGATCACACATGATGGAGGACGAAATCATCCACACAGCAGGATCCCAGACTACCCAAATCCTACCATTTGGATAATGCAAATAGTTATTAATAGCACTCCATCCCCTTATGACCTTATTTAAAATAGGGACCTTATTATGTATTAAATTATTAAAGTTTGTGTAGCATTGTTATTTTATTGTATATTTTATAATACTTGCAAATTGTCACTATAACTCTTTAAATATATGCTTGCACCGTGCGCTAGGGGGTTAATTTCATTAATAAGGGCCAATTTGTGGGCTTGTTAATGAAAGGGGCCTACATGGGTGTATGTATATATAAAGCCTTGAACACATTGGTCTTGGTAGATTATGATATTTTGAGTTCATATGAATTTCAAAAGAGAGAGCAACAATAGAGACATGTGTGTTTATTCCTTCATCAATCGAAAGTTTTAGAGAGTAGTAGAGAATATTATATTGAGAAATAGAAGATTTTTCTTTAGAAGGCTTACGATCTTAGGATTAGATCTTGCCACCTTCTTAAGTATTTTTCGTCATTCTTATCAACTCCTTCCACTTTCAAGATTTGAAAGACTTTGCAAATACTTGAGACCTATAAAGAAAGTTCCTAGACATGTAGAAGAGTATTTGGTGATGATCTTACACATCATCATAACTCTTAAAGTTTCTCTTTTTCAACGGCACCAAATCAATTGACATGGTTGTATTTATTCCATAAACTATTTCAAAAGGACTTTGTAACACCCTGAATTTTACTACTAAAAAATTTTGTTTATAGCAGAAACATAATAATAAAATAGCTAAGTGTTATCGTTGTAATCGACACAAGTTTGGTAAACCAAACTATGCTTATGTCAATCGCCAAGCAAAACAATTAGAACATAAAACGTGGTAATTAGAAAACAAGTGAAGCTTCATAACATGAATATAAGTTGGATTTTAAATCTAAGTACAATATACAAAAATACAAATAAAAGGGATACTATGGATCTTAGAGTCTAAAAGGTATCCAAGTAAAACTATCATTAGTATAACAAGCCTCTGTTCCTACAAGCCTGATACAAAATTCAATCCATCTCAAATAAAGCAACATATGCCAAAAAATCATCCATAGGGTCCTCATAAACCTACATATAGACATCATGGGTATCTTCTTATGGGAATGAGCAACACCTATGAAAATGATGGTTAGTACGCTATGTACTAAGAAGGTGACAAAACAATCTAGTATGTGACACAAATCTTCTAATGGATTTGAAGATTTGTATGAAGGGAGTAATATATAGGATCAATGATTGCTTTGGAAAAGAAGGAATGAAGATATTCAAGAAATAATTGACAAAGAATTTAACCCTTGAACGTCACCCTATGTAAGATTACTCCAAGTATTTCTTAGGTAGGATTATTCAATCAAAAAGAGAGGATTAACCAATTATATTAATTGTATTAGATTTTAATATACTCAACCACATGTTACAATTGTGTCGACACCCATGCCTTATATAAGAAGTCTTACATTGCTAACTAGCACACTAATTTAGCCACGTGACATACACACAACTAACTATCACATAAACTATTATTAACAATGTAATTATACCCTATATAATACATGACTCAACAAAGACTATTAAAAACAAAGTAATTTGATTAGTACATGAAAAAAACCAACAAGAATCATAATTAAAACAATGATCTTGACTAAGCCTCTTGACTTGTAGAGTTAACTTTCATGTTTAATATATCCCTTTGTAATAGCTTGTAACACATGAAATTTTATGTATGTTAACACCTTAAATGGATTTCTCTTCTTCTTATAAATATGTTGCATACCTACAAGAATGACTTAAAGTAAACTCATTAAGGTTAGTCATATTATTATTATTATTATCAAAGACATATAATGTGATTAGTTCCATAATCAAGTATGCCAAGTTTTTATCATCTTGAGAATCTATGGATGCTCTTGCATTAGTAAGGGATATAGATAATTAAAGGAATTCACAGTTTAAAATAAGTATACATGATGTGTGTGGGAGGATGTGATTCTCAAATTGGTGAGATTATGGCTTGGTTGTGTTGGTATTAATTAGAAGATGGTTTGATGATGGTGTATTAGGGTTTAAAGTGTCGAATAGAATGGAAGGATGATGAGGATACTTTGAATAAGGTAAGTATGATTTGGTGATGATGAGTAATTAATGATGATGGTTCGAATAATATAGATTAACTATGATATTGATTTGAATAAGATGAGCTAATTATGATATGGATTTGATAATGATATGATGTTACTGATAATGATCCTTCAAAGGTTAGGGTTTAATGATAGTTGATTTCATGGATTAGGGTTAGGGTTATCTTTGAATAGAAAATATAAAGTGTTGTCTGGTTTGGATGAAAGGTGGTAGGGTTTTGAATGGTGATTTAGGGTTTATAATGTGTCAACTAAATTATGGCTTTGCTTATCTTCGAATTAGAGTGTGGTTTTGATGGTAATTATGGCTGAAAAAATATGGATTATGGGGAGTATAAAAGATATAAATTAATATCTAATTCACATATACAAAGAGATTAAAACTTTCTAGCTAAATCATTCACACAGATTTGATTAACTTGAATTAAAGTCACATAGAATTCACTTGTATTCAACTTCAATATTGATATTCAACTTCAATGTCTCATACTCGTGCCTTCCATGGCTGTTTATAGCCATTCTACCACTTAGCTAAAAGGCATAATTCAAAAGATTCCTAGCTAAAAGATATTATACTACTTTATGCTTTATCTAATATGCAACTCTACTATTTAATTAATTAATTAGCGAATATTAATATTAGTGATCGACCAAGATTCCAATAAACCCCCCATGCACGTGGTTATCCATTCCATGCATGCCATGCACATGCACGTAGATACTTAGTTGCTTGTTTGGTACATTTCTAGCAACGAAACCATTTGTTTGTCTTCAATTTGTGGGAGATACTTTTCAAATGAAGAATAATTGGTTCCATAATTATGAAAGACAAATTTTGAGTATTTTCTCCTGCATCATTCTCCCCTTGTTCATTTAAATTTCCCTCAAATTTGCATCACCATAATAAGGGCTAATATCTCCAATATTGAATGTCCTTGATACCTCACCATATGAATGTAGCAAATCAAGCTCATAAGCACTTTTTCCAAACTTTCGAAGTACTTTGAAAGGACCATATGCCCTTGGCATAAGCTTATGTTTTCTTATATTAGGAAATCTCTCCTTCCCCAAGTGTAACCATACTAAATCTCCTAGCTGAAAAACATGTTGACTCCTATGCTTATTTGCTCTTATCTTGTACACTTCATTTGCCTTCTCAATATTGTGCTTGATTTTTTCATGAAGTTTTTAAAAGAAATTCACTCTATCTTGTTAAATTTAATTCTTCACTTCACCCTTCTTCAATGGTACCATATCAATCGGCATATATGGATTCATACCATATACTATCTTGAACCCCAAAAGCTTTGCATCCATCATGGTAAGTACTATGGTCCTTCTAGATAATGCATCCGCCACAACATTTTCTATGCCATATACATGTCTTGTAAAGAACACAAATGTCTGTAAGAAACTTATCCACTTAGCATGTCTTGGACTCACCTTCTTTTGACCAGGCAAATACTGCAAATTCTCATGATCCAAATGAAGTACAAAAGGCTTGGGTCTCAAATAATGACTCCATGTCTCTAAACAATACACAATAGCATAGAACTCTTTATCATAGGTCGAATAGTTGAGTCTTGCACCATTCAACTTTTCACTAAAGAAAGCAATAAGCTTCCTTTCTTAAGAAAGCACACCTCCAGTGCCTACACCACTCACATCATATGTTACTTCAAATAATTTATCAAAACAAGGTAAAGATAATACCGGTGCATTTGAAAGCTTTGTCTTCAAGTCTCCAAAAGCCTTTATCGCTTAATCATTCCAATGGAACTATAATTTCTTCATCAGTTGTGTGATAGGTGCTATAATGGTAGAGAAATCTTTGATGAGCCTCCTGTAGAATAAGGTCAACCCATGGAAATTTTGAACTTCAAGACATTAGTAGGAATAGGCCATGATTGTATAGCATCCACCTATAACGGATCAACTCAAATACCATCTCCACTCATAATATAATCAAGAAAAATCACCCTCTCCATCATGAAATCACACTTCTCCATCTTACCATATAGCTTCACCTCTCTAAGCTTCTCAAATATCCTCTTTAACTATTGTATGTGCTCGAACTTACTCTTTCTATATACCTAGATATTAGTAAGGTAGACAACAACAAAGACTCCAAGTACTGGTCTAAGTACCTCGGTCATCAACCTCATGAAGGAACTTAGTGCATTATGTAACACCCCAAAATTTACTACTAAAAATTTTTATTTTAAGCGGAAGCGTATAATCAAATAGTTGGGTGTTGCCGCCATAATTGACATAAATCTGGCTTACCCCACCATCCTTACATCAATCACAAGGTAAAACGATTAGAAAATTTAAAACATGATAGAAATAGATGAGATAATTTTTCATAATATCAAATAAGCATTTGGAGATCAACTATGATTACAATATCAAAATACAACAAAATGGATCCTATGGAACTAAAAGTCCAAAAAGGTATTCGGATAAAACTATCATATGAATAACATAACTCTATGCCCAAACTTTGATACAAATAAATCAGTCCTCCACATATATAGCATCAAAGGCTACAAATTCATCCACCTGGTCCTCATCAACCTCCACATAAACATTTGGGTCATCTACTCATTGGAGTGAGCGGCACCCATGAAATGGATGATCAGTACACTACATAGCGTGTAAGGTAACGGTACAATCAAGTAGGGTTAAAAAAATTCTCATCAGAAAATCACACATGCGTAATTCAAAGAATACTTGATAGTTATTGATTTCAGGTCTTTCATTAGACAACCCATATTCCAATCTTTTATTTACATTGAGTTTAGGGACCCCACTATTCTTAAACCGGTGGAATGGAGCCAACACATCTCAGAGTAAAATACTTATAAGCCACTATTATTAAACTGGTGGAACGGTCTGAAGCACCTCTCGGGGACAACACACCCAAGCCACTATTATTATCTAGTGAAACGAACTCAACACCTTGATCTTAACTCACGTAGTCTTTTACTTTAAATGATTAGTATCTTTCCATTTATACATTAACTCTTAATCGTATTTTTATTCACGTTGAGTATGGGGTCCCACTATTCTTAATCCAGTGGAACAGACTAAAGCACCTTTCGGGGACAACGCACCCGAGCCACTATTATTATATAGAGGAACATACCCATATAAACACCTTAGCCCGACTCAAGTGATATTTCACTTTAAATGATTAGTATCTTATTCAGAGTTGATTGTATATTATCATGATGAGCTCCTATAAATACACAAGATATACAACTTAATAACATAAGTAGGACCATGTAATTATCCTCAAATGATCATAATACCCTTAGCGTAGGCAAGATAATCATATTCTCCCAAAGGCCTTATGAACCCAATAATAATACATATAAATCCTATATAATTATCCAAAGTACATATCCTTAGTTTCCCATAAATATCTTATATCCAACATTATACCCAAATACGCACTTACATATTTTCATTACTCTCAAGAATATCATTTTATAGCATTTCCATAAATAATTTATTCAATACAACATACTCAACTTGAAATCATATACAAAAATACAAGTAACATATAAATCCCTAGTTACAACATGTATCCTTACCAACAAGGAAACCGGGCTCTATGCACATAAATCCTATATCTCCTCTGAGATCATCGGAAGATCACCTATGAACAGAAGATAAAATACGATTAGGATCGAAGATTAAAAATTGAGAGGAAAGTTAAGGTAGAGGAGGGTCAAATGGAATTAACTAGAGTCAAATGGAAGCTTAAATAGTATGGAAGTGTATAAGAATGTGTGGTGGAGCTATGGTTAAATTTTGGTGGTGTTTGGACAAGGTTTAGGGTGAAAATAGGGGTGCACGGCCAAAAAGAAGTTGCATGGCTGTGCAGCAATAGTGAACAACAGGTTGAGAGAAGATAAGACATGGTCAAGCAGTGCGGAAATTGCATAGGTTTACAACACCAGGCTGAGAGAAAAAAGGATGCACAACCAGATGGTGTAGGAGTTGCACAATTGTGCAGTAGGAGATTTTAAGTGTTGCAAGACTGTGTAGCAGGCAGTGCACCAGCTGTGCACGCTGCAACACTGCAACACACTAGATGAAGAAGAAGGGGAAATAGGTGGCGGTCAGTGGCGATGGTCGGCAACGGCGAGGGGAAAGGTCAGGGCGACCTTGGTGGTCGGTCCATTGGCTAAAGGGCTGTGAGTGGTGGCTTGGGTGGTTCGAATGCCAAAACCAAAGAAGGAAGAAGAGAAGAAGGTCGGGGAGGTGATGGATGACAATAAAATGGAGGGATGGAGGGGTATATATACTAGTATGGTGGTGTGCCAAGGAGGAGAATAACAGAGGAGGTGATGACGACGATGATGATAATTGACCGAGAAGAAGAAAAGAAAAAGGATAGGGGTGATGGTGATGGTTGAAATTAATGGAGATTAGGTAAAGGTACGAGGGGTGATGATGATGATGACGACACATGAAAGAGACATACACAGGAGAGGAAAGCAAGGAGTGTCATGGTGATGACGAGCGAAACATAGCAGTAGTAGGAAGAAGAAGAAAGAAGAAGGAAGAAGAAGAAGTGTGGTAGGGGAAGTGATGGTGGTGCATGGGGTATACAAGGAAAGAGAAGAAGAAGAAGATAGGAACAAGGGTGGTAGGGATGATGGTGTCATGGTGCATGTGGGAGATAAGGTTGCGGGGGTGGTGTAGAGGAGTCAAACTCCTACACGCCATAGGGAAAAACAGTGTAGGAGAAGAAGGAAAAAGAAAAGAAAGAAAAAGGAAGAAAGGAAGAAAATAAAAGGAAAAAAGAGAGAAGGGTTAGGGATTAGGATTAGATTAGGTGATTTTGGATTAGCCAAGTAATTATAATTAGTGGAAATTTTAGCGGGTTTTGATTTTGGTTTACAAATTATGATTTGTCTGAGTCGAGGTTTTGCTTTTGGTTAAAGTTTTGGGATTAAGAAATTTTGTTAAGGCTAAAAATAAGGATTATTGAGATTAGAATCAAATTAGGGCGCCAATGCCGTGGAATTAGGCTAATCAAATTTTTGGGGTATTACACATTACATAGTCCAAATGGCATCACCAACCATTCATACAACCCGTACTAAGTCTTGAAAGTTGTCTTCTACTTTTCCCCTTCCCTTATCCTCATTTGATGATAACCACTTCTAAGATCAATCTTCGAGAATACCTTTGCACCATGCAACTCATCTAACATATGATCCAATCTTGTCATTGGAAATCTATACTTGATTGTGATGTTTTTGATTGCCCTTGAATCAATACAAATCCTCCACATACCATCCTTCTTAGGCACCAACAAAGATGGAACTCTGCATGGACTTATACTCTCTTGTATATAACCTCGACCTAACAACTCTTGCACTTGTTTCTGTATCTCCCTAGCTTCCTCTAGATTACATCTATAAGCTGGCTTGTTTGGTAATGGAACTCCTAACATAAGATCAATAGTGTGCTCAATACCTCTTAAAGGAGGTAGCCCACTTGGTAACTCTTACAGGAAAAAAAACATCGACATACTCTTTCAACACTTGTTGCAATTTCAAATCCATATTAGCATTCTCCCCTCGTTGGGATTCCTTTACAACCAATACATAACATATCTTCTTATCTTTCATAACTTCATTCATCTCACACTCCTTATGGATCAAAAACTCCATGTTACTCTTTTTTCTTTCCCTCCTACACTCAACATCCTCCTTCTTTTTTTCTTCCCTTTCACTCCTCAAAATTGAATCATCCCCATCTAGATTAGGTTTAAGCCTGAACTTCTTTGGACCCTTGCATACCATATACTCATTAAGGACCCCATCTTGCACAACCTTCCCATTAAATTACCAAGGCCTCCCCAATAAAATGTGAAAAGCATCTGTAGGCAGAATATTGCATAAAAAATCATCAAAATAATTTTCAATCTTAAAGAAATAAGAGTTTGTCTGGTTACCCATACACCTTTGTCTTTGTTGAGCCATTGGAGTGAATATGGTCTTGGATGATCCTTGGTCTCCAAATCGAGCTTATTCACCATATTCTCAGTAGCAACATTAGTGCATGAGCTAATATCAATGATGACTTCACACACTATATCACCCACTCTACACATGGCTATAAAAATCTTCTCCCGTTGAGTAAGTAAAGGTTGTTGTTGTTGTACTTGAAGCACCCTTTGAAACACATAGCAATCCACTTGACCTTATTCCAAATCATCCTCCAAGCTATCACTTTCTTCATCTAGGTCTTCATCAAGGTCTTCATTCTCTTCAAAAGCCTCCATATTTGGTATATTCTTCAAAGTCAATGCCCTTTGGTTTGGACAATCATGAGCAAAGTGGCCATAACCTTTATATTTGAAGCATTGCTTATTCACCTTATCAACCACTTGATCTTTGTCCTTTTCTTCATGAGTTAACTTCTTAGCCTGGTCTTGGTTTACAGCTTGAGAAATTAGTGGCTTTGACACACCCTTAAAAGTCGAACCATATGGATCATTGGTTGACTTGCTTGGTGGCTTTATCCTCTTAAACTATTTCTCAAACTTGATGGCTAACTTGGCTAGGTTTTAAAACACTTCATAAGGGTACACCTCTACCTTCTCCTGAAGATTCATATTTAAGCCCTGATGAATCATGCGCACCTTTGTTCTTCTTGTTCTTGGGCATCAAATATTAAAACTAACCTTTCAAACTCCTAAATGTGTTCTTCAACTCCAAGTAACCCATGCCTTAACATAGTCATTTTTATAAAAATTTCTTGCTCGTATTCCCGAGGAACAAATTTCTTCTTCAAGTGCTTTTTTTAATTTTTCCCATGACCTAATCTTCAATTTTCCTTCTCACTCCCGTCTCCTTTTTAAATTTTTGTACCATAATCTAACAAATTTTTTAAACTTTAATATCGCTATTTGGCACCGTTTCTCGTCATCAATTTCCTTATACTCAAAAATTGATTCAACAGTTTACAACCATTCGAGAGAAGATTTCAGGTCAAGATTACTTTCAAAGTCGGGAAGATCAAAGCGGATTCTTTTTTCCACATCATCATAAGTTTTTATTGAGGTGTCATATGGCCTTACATATTCCCCAAACTCTTTTCTTCTTCTTCCACCCAATTTTGTTCCCTTCTCATGTACCCTTCCTCTACTTGTTCCCTTTGGTTTTGTGGTTGCACATAGGACTTGTGGGATTGGGAAGCTTCTATTCTCCCCACATGTAATTTAACCTCCTTGATTTCGTCCATCAAGGTCTTGAGAATATCCCTTAAGTCCTCTCCTTGGTTCTCCATCTTTTCTCCTTATCAACTGAATATTACTTTTCCAAACACGCCCTTAAATGCTTGTCCCTTTTGTGTTTTTTTATTAATTCTTGGAGATTCTTGGATATGGAGCACTTTCTTAATGAATCATGGGGAATCTTGAAGAATCTTGAGAGAAATATTAAATCTTGATTGCAATTCCACCAACCTATGGCTTTGATACCAAAATTGATGTGTGTGGGAGGATGGGATTCTCAAATTGGTGAGATTATGGCTTGGTTGTGTTGGTATTAATTAGAAGATGGTTTGATGATGGTGTATTAGGGTTTAAAGTGTCGAATAGAATGGAAGGATGATGAGGATACTTTGAATAAGGTAAGTATGATTTGGTGATGATGAGTAATTAATGATGATGGTTCGAATAAGATAGATTAACTATGATATTGATTTGAATAAGATGAGCTAATTATGATATGGAGTTGACAATGATATGTTGTTACTGATAATGATCCTTCAAAGGTTAGGGTTTAATGATAGTTAATTTCATGGATTAGGGTTAGGGTTATCTTTGAATAGAAAATATAAAGTGTTGTTTGGTTAGGATGAAAGGTGGTAGGGTTTTGAATGGTGATTTAGGGTTTCTAATGTGTCAACTGAATTAGGGCTTTGCTTAACTTCAAATAAGAGTGAGGTTTTGATGATAATTATAGCTAGAAAAAAATGGATTATGGAGAGTAGAAAAGATATGAATTAATCTCCAATTCACACAGACAAAGAGATTAAAACATTATAGCTAAATCATTCACACAAATTCGATTAACTTGAATTGAACTCACATAGTATTCACTTGTATTCAACTTCAATATTGATCTTCAACTTCAATGTCTCATACTCATGCCTTCCATGGATGTTTATATCCATTCTACCACTTAGCTAAAATGCATAATTCAAAAGATTCCAAGCTAAAAGATATTATACTACTTTATGTTAACTTTATGCTTTATCTAGTATCCAACTCTACTACTTAATTAATTAATTAGCTAATATTAATATTAATTCTTGACCAAGCTACCAATAAAACCCCCATGCATGTGGTTATCCATTCCATGCATGCCATGCACATGCATGTAGATACTTAACTGCTTGTGTGTACATTTCTAGCAAAGTGACCATCTATTTGTCTTCGAATTTATGGGAGATAATTTCCAAATGAAGAATAATTGGTTCCATACTTATGAAAGCCAATTCTTGAGTGTTTTCTCCTACATCAATACACATGAGATATATAAAATAGTGTAGGATAACTACTAGCCCATCTCTCATTATTATATATAACATATTTAATTCTTTTATCTATGTTGAGTTTGAGGACTTCACTATTCTTAATTCGAAGGAACTGAGTAAAGCACCTCTTAGGGACAACACACTTGAGACACTATTACCATCCGGTAGAATGAAACCAATATAAAATATGGCAACACCCTTTTTACCATAATTCTTAAACCAATGGAATGGTATGAAACACCTCTCATGGAAGAACACACCTAAGTCTCTATTATTGTCTAGTGGAACAGACATAACCTCTCGGTCATAACTTACGTAATCTCCTACTTTTAGTAATTAATGTCTTCTATATTAGTTACATTATATCAATTCATGCTCTCTTTCAAATTGATTTAAGGGCCCAAATATTCTTAATATAGTGGAATAGACTGATGCACTTTTTAGGAAAAAAGCATACCAGAGCCACTATTATCGTCCGATGGAATAAACATATAAAACACCTCATACCTCGGTTTGACTCAGCTAATATTTTAATTTAATAGATTAATATCTTATTCATTATTGTTTTTATAGGTACAAAACATAATTTAAATGAGTAAAGCACAACTATATATATCAAGATTGTTATCAAGGAATTAGGTTCATATACTTCCTAAGAAACCCTAATTTTACATTTTAGACATAACTTCTTCTCTATTTCTCTTTCATTCCCTAAGATTAGTATCTATTCCTAAAATATTATCAATATTATAATACCTAAAAATCAAGTCCTAACTCTATTGTCTTACACATGCAATAATAGCCTTATCTCAAGAGTTATTATTCATGAGGCTTACAAAACCCTAATTCCCCTAGTACGTTATAAATTTTCTCAGAAGACTCCTATGAGCACCAAATTTAATATACAATCCTAAAATACCATTAATAACAACATATCCAAAAATTGTGGTCTAAATCTAACATTTCGCACATTCGATAATAACATTTCCATTTTAGGATTACTAATCCCAAATTAAGTTATTTTCTCATTTGTGGAACCTATTCCATTTTTATTTACTCCAAATATTTCATATGATAATATTAGAATGTTTTAAATCAAATAACATATTAAAATATAAAATTTCCATATTTACCAAAATGCCCTTAAAAATGTCCTTATTTCATAAATATCATATATACTCAGTATTATTTTTTTCCAAATCCTCCATTTTTCACTATAAATATTAATTACTCATTTATTACTTATCATACTATTTCAAAAAAAAAATACCATATATCATGCTCATTCTCTTAAGGTTTTCAACATAGAAGATATCAAAATTATATCGCATGCCTCTCAACTTACTCACTTTTCATCATATAATATCATATTACCATATCATAATATTGATCAACATGAAATTAACAACATAACACAACAACACAGTAATACATGAAATTATATTAAAAATTTAGCACAAATCCCTAACTACAACTTGTTTTCTTAGATAAAAAGCCATTGGTCTTTAAGATTGTATCCTATCATGTGATGGAAACCGGTTAGGGTTTCGCAAAGGATCAAAAGATTTAATCGAGCGCAACGTTCGATTTCGCCGGCACAGCCTAAGGAAAACTTTTCAAAGGAAGAACCAAAGTTTCAGAAGCACAATTGATTCAATGGCAACTGAAATAAGAAGGTGAATGATCAAGATCGATCAAGGTGAGAACGAGACAGAATCAAAGAAGAGAAGCGAATGAGAGAATCGCCAAGAGAGAGAAGAAGTCGCGAGAGAGATCGAGAGAAAAATATCAACTAATGTTATTTCTGTCAAAGTTGTGTCCGTATTACAATGTATTCGGCCTATTTATATGTACACAGAGGGCCGTATACTCGACAATACATACGGACAATACAGGCCTGCATGGACAGGCGATACAAAATTTTGGGCCAAAAAAAAATGAAGTGTCGACCAGCCCAAATTCGACCAAGCATAAAAAATGTCCCAAATACAATTAAACTTAAGGCTTAATTTTCCATCAGCTAAAACAACTTTAGCTAATCATGGTCATTAAGGATTGATTAATCCGCAATCCATCTAGTCCAAATTAAGGACCGGGTGGCGGATTATACAACCGTCCTAATTCCCATTAGCCCATTCCGACCGGCGAATGCATCATATGGGATTACAAAAATATTTAACAAAATTTTACATAATCTGTACACTCCAAAACATATTCTGTACTTTTCAGCAACTATGTCCAAGTCCACAGAAACCATATGCTGCATTATTCTCTTATTAATTCAACAAATAAGACAAACAATTATAAGTAATTAATTCACAGCAATTTTCAAAATTACTTAAATATAAATTCATAAAATTCACATCATCCTGCCTCCTCTGTAACCTCTAGAAAATCACCTAAGAAACAAGAGTAAAACACCATTAGAACTTAATGATATATTTAAGGAAAATATAAGGTAATAAAGAGTGAAAGGATTGGAGAAAAAACAAAACAAGCCTTGAAGGCATGGTCTATAAATTTTATGCACTAAAAGAGGTAAGAACGACAACACGTGCCTAAGCTAATGGGTTAGCAATGGCACAAGCTGCCATTGATAGTGGTAGGGGGAAGGTAAAAGGAGTATAAAGGTTGAGGAGGTGCAATGGTGGAAATGGCCGAAGGGTAGGAGTGGGTTGCATTTGTTTTGGCTTAATGGAGGGGTGTGTGCTTTGTTAAGTTTTGTCGATGGTGGGGAGGGAGGGAATGGGGGAAATGGTCGATGATTAGGGTGAAGGAATGGTAGTATTTTCCAATGCACAAGGGAGAAATGAAATGGAGGGGCTTAGTGAGTTTGGCCAGAGGAAACAAAGAGGGATTCGGTGGTTATGGACGATGGTAGGGGTGTGTTTTTAGTGGTTTTACAGAAGCTTAGGGGTGTGGGAATGATGGAATTGGCAGGTATAATTGGAGAAGAAATGGTAAGGGTTGCCGATGATGGTTTTGGTGGTGTGTTTTGAGATGGAAAAAAGAAGTAAGGGATGAAAATAAGGCTTCATTCAATGGTGCTAATATCGACAAAAAAGAGAGGGAGGAATGAGGTTTCTTGAGGGCATTATATATATATATATATATATATATATATATGCACATGCACATGCACATAGAGAGGGAGATGGGAGTGAGGCACAATTAGTTAGAATTGTCAAGGTTAACCCATAAGTTTAGAATGGGGGTATGGTGTAAGTGATGGTGGCATGGTAGGGTAGAGGCATTGTTTTGGGAAAATATTTCATGGAGGAAGAGGGGGAGAAGAAAAGGAAAAGGAAATCAAGCAAATGGGGAAGAGAAAGGAAAAGAAAAATGGGAAAGTAATTAGGTTTGGTTTTAGAATTAGAATTAGGTTAGAATAATTTAGGTTAAGGTATTAGAATAATTTATAATTTGTTTGGAGTTACTTATAAAAAGTAATTATCTATGATAATTACTTATTTTAGAAATTTTTTAGCTTAAAAAATTTTCAAAATAAGTAGTTATCTATGATAACTATTTTTGATAAGTAGTTCCAAACATATGCTTAATTAACAACTTTGTAAGGTTAGGTTTAGGTTAAAAAATAAAAAGTAATAACCCATAATAGAGATTAGCATTAAGTTAAGAATATGGATTAAGGAGTTAAGATAAGGTAGAAAAATTAATTTCCCAATATTATAATTAAGTTACGATATTAATTATTTAGGATTAGGTTTAGTTAAATTTTGGGGTATTACAGACTTGAACACATTGATTCTAAAGGACTTCCATTGAGAGGAAACTTCGCATGTGCCAAATTTCGATCCTAATCATTATTACTCTTATTCACCAATCCTCTCAGGAAGGTACCAAGTGTTCTATTAGTCACCTCAGTTTGGCCATTGGTTTGCGGGTAATGAGAAGCGCTCAATAAAAGATCAGTTCCTAGAAAGTGACATAGGATCTTTCCAGAGCAGCTTAGGAACTTTATTTCTTTATCACTAGTGATGCTTCTCAATTTTCCATGTAGCATCACCACTTTTTGAAAGTATAAGTCTATGATATGAATATCATAATTCATTTTGTGATATGGTATAAAGTGTGTCATATTTGAAAAACGGTACACCGCCACCATGATTAAACCTTTTCCCCATTGAGTCCTAGGTAATATGAAATCCATACTAACTCCATCCCAAGGTGCATTTGGAACCTGTATTGGTAAATAGAGCCCTTTGTGAAAAAATATCTCTCCTTTGACACATAACATATTGTAATCCCCCAAAATTTTAGAAAACCTATAATTTAATAAATAACTTTTATTTAAAATGAATTAGCTTTTAAAATTATTTTATTTAATTATTTTATGGATTTTTGAGTATATAAATTTGGATGGGAATATTTAGTAAATTAAAATAGATATTTTGTTATTTTATCATGCTATTTTTATTTAAATAATTTTCCAAACTAATATTTTCCAAACTTTATCCTTTTTAAACCAATATGTTAGATTATAATGAATTAAATTATTAAATTAAATAATTTATCAAGAATATTACATTTTATGATTTTATAAATTAATTTATTTTATTTTCCTTATTTTTCTCATTTTCCCTTTTTTCCCTTTTTCCCTTTTTCCTTTTTTTTCTTTTCTTTTCCCTTTTTTCTTCCCTTGGGCTACCGTATCAGGCCAGCCTCTCCCGTACGCACTGGGCCACTCGCCCATCTCCCCTCCCTCTTCCTTCCTCTCACCGCACGGCCCGCTTATGCTTTATTTTCCTTACCCGCTCGTGCGTCATAACTAGCTCAGCGTTCTTTTTACCTTCTCCCTCCCCTAGACCGGCCGACCTATCTTCCTTCCTGCGCCGATCCGCTCGCCCGACCTCTTCTTCTTCCCTCTTCTTCTACTTTCTGCCCCGATCTGCTCCCGTCGTCCATGCACGAACCACGCCCTACAACTGCCACGTCGACCTGCTGCCACCGACAGCTCTTCCTCTCTCTCTCCCTCTCTCTCTCTCTCTCTCTTTCTCTCTCTCTCTCTCCCATCCCTTTCTTCCCTTTTTGGACCCAAACCATCCCTGTACCACAGGCCACGTGCCCCTCTTCCTTTCCCTCTTCTCCCCTTCCCTCTCCCTGCCAACCGACCACCCCTACCACCCTACTGCAGCCCCGTCCAGCCACCTACTCCCCTGCCTCTCCCTCTTCTTTTTCTTACCCTCACCAGCCCTTCATTCCCCATAATTTTGAGCCCTCTTCTCCTTCTCCGAGCTCCTTCTCTCATTTTCTCCTCCTCCCATTTTTCCCCCATTTTTTGCACGCCGTCGCCAACCGCTACTCCAACCACCCACCAAGCCCCTGCGCCGCCCACTGCCACCCTATACCTCAGCCCTGCACCACCACGAGACCACCCAAGCCACCCTCGAGCCCCTACAGCTCCTCCCTTCTCCACCTTTTCTTTTTCTCCCCACTTTTCTCCCTTATCGCCAAGCCACCTGCAACCGCCCCGTTCGCCGCTATCCAGCCACCTCTACCGCCACCCAAACCACCAATCCACACCCTGCAACCTCATCTACCACCCTCATACCTTACTTTCTCGAAAACAGCCCCTGCACCCCTCCATTTTCCCCTCTCTTTTCCTTCCTTCTCAGCCACGCCTAGCCTGACAACCGACTTTGCCGCCTCGCCGCCGCCATCTCTACCACCTTTAGCTGCCAACAACCCATCCTTAGCCTCCACCTACACCCCCTCTTCACTCCTGCAGCCTTACCTTGCCTCCAATACTCCCCCATCTACCTCCTTTTCTAGCCTAAAGACCCCAAACCGAACCATCTCCTCTTCCCTTCTACCTCACCACCTTCGACCCCTTTCTCCCCCTTAATCTGCATGTGACTCACGCTGTTCATGCAGCGTGAGCTCCCCCTTTGATTTGGAATTTATTTGTCTAAATTTTGAGGTATATTAATAGTTAATTAAAGTGTTTTATTATTAAATAAATTTTTACAAAGTTTTATCCTTTTAATTTCCTACTTCTAATATAATAATTATTGATATTATTTTTAGGTGTTGAGTTGCTAATTAAAGCTTGAATCTTTAACCGGAATACCGGTAAGATTCGATTTTTGCGGGATTAAGGTAATCGTTAAACCTCACTTAAACACATGGAAAAACGCATGCTAGCACATTAGGGATTTTAGTATGGTTTTATGCATGTTTTGTGTTGCCTCGTATGATATATATGGTTACTTATATTGATTGATAAAAAGAAAAGAAAAGAAAATTATGATAGATTTTGTGCCATATGTAGAGATGATACTTAAGGAATGAGTTTGATATTTGATGGAAATGTTAAATGCTTGTCTATGATGTATTATGTTGCTAATGCATGAATAATATTATCTAAGGGTATTTTAGTAATATGCTTATGTAAGTATGTGATCTAATATATGTAGTTGCTAATGAGTATTATGTTGAATAATGACAAGTTGGTGGAGTTAAATGATAAGAATGAAGTGCTAATATTAGTATTTTATGTAGTGGTGGTAAATTCATAAAAGTGGTGTAATAAAGGGGTTAAGTGGAAATTTTATAAGTGAAAAGGGTATTTTGGAAATTTTGTAATAAAGGGGTATTTTGGTAATTTTGAAAGAAAGGGGTAAAACGGTGATTTTGTAAGCAAAAGGGTATTTTGGTAATTTCAAAAGAAAGGGGTGAAATGATAATTTTATAAGTAAAAGGATAAAATTGTAAGTTGTGAGAAAGAAGGATATTATGGTAATTTTTGAGGCAAAGGGACAATATGGTAATTTTATGATTAAATGGCAAAATGATAATTTTATAAGTAAAGGGGTATTATGGTAATTTTTGGAGAAAAGGGTAAAGTGGTAATTTTGGAGTCAAATGGCAATATAGTAATTTTATAAGTAAGTGGTAAGAATGGTAATTTTGGAAGTAAGGGGTAAAATAGTAATTTTGGATGAAGGAGGGTAAAATGGTAATTTTTATAAATAAAAGGATATTATGGCAATTTGGAAGTAAGGGGTAGAAGGGTAATTTTATAAATAAAAGGATGTTTATGGCAAATTTGGAAGTAAGGAGTAACTTGGTAATAATGATAACGACGAAGGATAAATTGGTAATTAAATTATGATTAAAAAGGGGTAATTGGATAATTATGAAAATAGAGAAGGGTAATTTGGTAAATTAACCAATAAAAGGGCATTATGGTAATTTTAATAATGGAGAAGGGTAATATAGTAATTATAAGAATGGAGAAGGGTAAATTAATAATTATAAATATGGAGAAGGGTAAATTAATAATTATAAATATAGAGAAGGGTAAATTAATAATTATAATTATGTAGAAGGGTAATTTGGGATTTAGAATAATTGAAAAGGGTAAAATGGCAATTACAATAATTGAGAGGGGTAAAATAGTAATTATGATAAAAAAGAAGGGCAATCTAGTAATTTATCCAACTAAAGGGTAAATTGGTAATTATTTAACCAACTAAAGGGGAAAAATAGTAATCATGATAATGAAGGAGGGTAATTTGGTAATTTATCCAACTCAAGGCCAATTTAGTAATTATAACAAAGGAGAAGGGCAATTTGGTAATCTAACCAACCAAATGGGAAATATGATAAGTGTAGTAATTATGAGGGGTGAATGGTGATTTAAAAAGGCGTAAGAGGTAACTTGGTAACCTAAACCGAGTAAGGGGTAATTTGGTAATTATGTAACCTGGGTAATAGGGTAATTTGTCAAGTAAGGAAGGAATGAATTAGCAATTATATAAGGGGTAAATAAGTAATCTATACCTAACATGTCATTCTGATTGTGGAATTTCATAATATGATTCAAATAATGCTGATTAGCAAGGTAAGAGTATTTAATAACTAGTAAGTATCACGAGAACAAATCCTAATTCGGAATTAGATGAGATTATGATGGCCTTAACGATTTCTTTATGTTATCTTGGATAACCGTCTGAATAAGAAATGACTAATGATATCGGAACGATTGAAAGTGAATAAGTATCTGATTATTATGCTTTTGGTGATCACCTTAATTAAGACATTAATACTTAAAGTAAAAGACCCCGAGATCGAGAATGGTAACTCTTTAGGGGTCGAAACCCTAAAGACGTGGTTTAGTCCACGATTATTCTGGTATTTGCTGGTGTGCCTTTGTGCCCCAGCCAGGCCCTATATCTTACTCTATCTAACTCTACGGACCTTGTTAGGGGGTATGCATACTTATGGATTAGGTGTCCTTGTCGGTAGGGTACTGAGTAGCTTTATGCACCAGTACGACTAAGGTACCTTTGCGTTCCTGGGTTCGTGGTTGAAGGGTACTGAGTGGCTTGTATGCACCGGTACGACCAGTGTACCTTTGTGTCCCGGGTTCTTGATCTCCCATCCGAGGCAAATAAATAGAATTGTTGTGCTGATTAAAGAAAGGAAAAACATTGATTACTAAAGTGAAAGATTAATGAGCCGGGCCCAGTTGACTTAATAATGAGTACCGATCCATCGGTTATAATAGTGGCCCAGGAGCGTGTTGCCCTGGCAAGTGATTATGAGTACCGATCCACCGGATATAATAGTGGCCCAGGAGCGTATTACCCTGGTAAGTGATTATGAGTACCGATCCACCGGAAATAATAGTGGCCTAGAAGCATTTTGCCCTGGATGATGATTATATATATCCCAGTCCACCGGCTAAAATAGTGGGGGTCCCGAGCTCAATAAAACAAGCATTGGATGTGAATAAATTATGGAAAGATGTTAATTACTTATAGTGAAACACTTTGTGAGTCGAGGTCAGACCGGTCCACCGGCGAATAATAGTGGCCAAAGAGTGTTATGCCCTAGAGACCGATCCACCGGCAATAATAGCGGTCAGGAGCGTTCTGCCCTGTATGTATTCCGGTCCACCGGCTATAATAGTGGGGTTCCCGCACTCACTTGGATATAACCAAAGAGATGATTGAATAATGATTGACTAATGGCTTAAGGCCCAAAAGTATAGATCGTACCTTATAACTTGTTGATATGTGGCAGCCTTGTTATATATGTGATTGTTATGTATGCACCTCTCATTGCATATGTCTATAGCTTGCATTATGTGTTCCATTGCGGGCCTGTTTTTAAGTGTGGTATTAAAGGGTTACTCAGTACCATAGTACTGAAGGGTTCCCTTCGTGGGGCCCCTGCCTATTCAATGAGCAATGTCCCTTGCAGGTCTTTTCAGGTGCTACTCAAGTGGGAAACGGGAAAGAGAGTAAGGAATTATCCGGTACCATTAGGGTTTTTCTCTTTCTCTTTTAAATTCCTGGTTTTAATGTTAATTTTGTTAAAGTAACCATCATTGGTGGATTTTATTCTTGTAAATGATTTGATGCGCTACTCTGATTTAATAATGGATTGTAAATTGTGTTTTACACTTTTAGCCTTAGCACTTAGTACTGGAACGGTATGAGTGAACCGGTCTCGTACTAAGTATGGCGATAATATCCCCGAAATTCACTATTTAATATTTTGGCTTTCCCAATTTCTTTTAATAAAAAGAAATTTTTCAATAGTGAATTTTGGGGGTGTTACACATATCTTCTAACCAAATCTTGCACACCCTTAGACAAATATAGCCAATGAAAGTACTCATGAAGTATTTCCATAGTCTTGTGCACTCCAAAGGGTCTCTCAATACCTCCTTTATGAGCTTTCTTGATGATCAAATCTCAAATAGAATATCTTGGGATGCATAGCTTGTTGTGCTTGAATAGAAATCCATCATGGACCAATTATGCTTTATTACTCTCATGATTCCTACAAGGTTCAAAATTTTCCACAAAGTCTTCATCTTTAGCATGTAGATCCTTCAACATCTTAAACCCTAGCAAATTTGTATCTGCTATTGTAAGTACCATGGAAATTTTATAAAGATCATATTCTAATACATTCTCCTTGTAACACCCCCAAAATTCACTACTGAAAATTTCCATTTAATCAAAAGGTTTAGTGGAAGTGAAATAACAAAACGGTGAATTCTAGGGATATTACCGCCACACTTAGTACTAGACCAGTTCACTCCTACTGTTCTAGTACCAAGTTCTAAGGCTAAAAAGAATTATCATCAAACTTAAGTCAATAACATAGAAATCAGAGTATACATAAAAAGTTTACAATCTAAAGGAGTACATAATTAAAGTTTCCAAGGAAATATTAAGTACAGTACGATAAAACAAGGCTAAAATAAGGCGATACAAAGTATAATGAATGAAGATAAAATCCAGCCAAGTCACTCTCGAACCCCAGGCTAAGTCCAAGCTCAACTCTCAGCCCCACCCGATGCCTCGTAAGTGTCGTAGGCATCAAATATATCATCACCTACATGCACAAACTCAGGTAGGCACTCTGCTCGTGGGAATGAGTTGCACCCATGAAACGAATGGTCAATATGCTACGTACTGAGTAAGGTAACTATATGGGTAAAACCAACAAGAAGCACACAAGTAAGACCATGCAAGAGAATAAACACATAAGACATACAAGACAATAATCCAGATTTACAAGATTGGGCCGAACTTATATTAATGATTTATCTTACATCTTTTTTATGTTAATTCCATGAGAGTACGAGAACCCCACTATTATAGCCGGTGGATCAGAAACACTCCACAGGGAAGAACGCACCTGACCACTATTATAGTTAGTGGACGGGAATCACTCAACAGGGCAACACGCACCTAACTACTATTATTGTTGGTGGACCGAA
This sequence comes from Tamarix austromongolica, assembly GCA_039764185.1. NCBI lineage: Eukaryota > Viridiplantae > Streptophyta > Magnoliopsida > Caryophyllales > Tamaricaceae > Tamarix > Tamarix austromongolica. Next base: position 83,044,431 of record CM077818.1, on the reverse strand, counting down.
AAGTATATATATAACGTCACTGGTCCCGACTCGCATGGTGTTCCACTGTAAATAATTAGTATCTTTCTATGCCTTATACTTCTGGTTCGTACATTTCTCATATTAATTCCATGTGAGTACAGGAACCCCACTATTATAGCCGGTGGACCCGAAACACTCCACACAGGGTAGAACGCACCCAACCACTATTATTGCCGGTGGACTAGAAAATATATCCTCACTGGCCCCGACTCACGAGGTGTTCCAATGTAAGTAAATAATATCTTCCCATGACTTATTACCATACAAGGTTTGGTTTATCGAGCCTAAAATCCCCCACTATTATAGGTGGTGGACTAGAAACACTCAGTACGGCAAAACACTCCTAACCACTATTATAGCCGGTGGACCGAAAAATCACTCAACAAGGCAAGATGCACCTTACCACTATTATAGCCGATGGACCGGAGAATATATATAGCCTCATTGGGCCCTGGCTCAATAATCTTTCACTTTAAGTGCTTAGTGTTTTAGTGTATCTTATTCCACACACAAACCCAACTAGACATGCACGAACCCCTCGACTTTCCGACAATCCTGTCCCATATCTTGGGACTTTTACTTCTTCTAGTACATCCAAATATCAATTCTCACTCTTTCCTCATTACCACAAATACTCAACACCAAGGCCCACTTCCCATATTTCTAAATCAACTTAATATAACTCTCTAGGGTTTTCTTCCAAGATACCCCTAATTTGGCCTGCATGGCCCAACCTGCCTCTATCCCATACAACTCATAGTCCTCCAATTTATCACCTCACTTGATTCATCCCCAAGCACCACATTCCGCTTCCCATATAATACATGTGGCCACGAAACCCTAGTAGGCCATTCCAAGACTCTAGAAACTCTCTTTCCCAATACGATGTTATTCATTCATCACTCTTACTTACCATCACCTCTTCCACATGATACATATCCAACACAACCCATGATCCCAAGACTTCCTTCCATCTTTTCCCACTCACCATGAACCCAAAACTCTTTGTTATTATCAAAGCCATCACTTCCCTCAATCCACACTTGACATTACAACCTCACTATCCAACTCCCATACATGATCACCAAAACCCTAGTTAGCTCCCTAAAAACCCTAGTACTTCTCCTTTGTTTTATGTCACTCACTCAACACCCAAATACATTCTTCTCACTTGACTCACTTTTCCCCCCATGTGACACCCCTTCCCTCATTTATCCTCATCCTAACCATTCATGTTAATTTTTCCTCCCTTACACATTTCTCTCAATTAGGGTTTCCTCCCAAAACCCTAGTCAAATCCCCCATACATCCTTACATCAACCCACGTACTATTTTTCACATATGGACTCCAATCATCCCAATAATTCATCCATTAGCTTACTCGATCCTCAAATCAACTTTTTCCACATAAAAGTTATCCCCATGCAAAGGCTAACCATTCCATGCAAACCCTAGACTTCCCATGCATAATTGATCCATTCCCATAATTTCATTCTTATTATTCCTCGTACTATCCACCTATAGGTCATAAGATAATTAGTCAATCATTACCATTTCCTAGTCAACTCACTTCCCTCATTCTTTTCCATTCCTCTCACAACCACATCATACTACTTAGGACCTCCTATCATGCGTGTCATAAGGGGTAGTATTACCTAAGCACATCTCAAGTACAAGTAATAACATCACATTACATATATCATAAACATATGCAACTTACCTTAGCTCCATGCTTAGCAAGCTGCCACAAGAATATGATAATATAAAATATAAAGCACACCCATCAAACCAACACATATAGCACATTCTTACACATAAAAAGCCTTAACCATATCCTTACCTAATACGACACCAAGCTTGGAGCACACTCCTACGCCTCCTACGCCTTCTTAGGGTTTTGACTTGATTCACCTATAAGAAGGAAATACTATAGGTTAGTTTCCCTCTTACCAAAATTACCATAATTTTCTATCTTACCCTTATCATGGCCTACTATTAGGGTTAATAATAGTAATAGTTGTTTTATAATTAAAAGTAAGGTTATTATCCTTTAAAGTAGCTAATCATGCTACTATTAATCAAAATAAGTCTTAGGAGGTACATTAGTTCATGTTAAAGTAATTATAACGATATTCATGTTATCAAAGGCAATAGTTTCAATATGATTAATAATAATAATAATAATAATAATAGTAGTAGTAGTAGTAGTAGTAGTAATAATAATAATAATAATAATAATAATAATAATAATAATAATAATAATAATTGTAGTGATAATACTAATAACAACCCAAACCCTAATAATAATAATAATAATAATAATAATAATAATAATAATAATAATAATAATAATAATAATAATAATAATAATAATAATAATAATAATAGTGATATTAGTAATATAAAAGTAGTGACCATAATAATACTTATATTGATAATGCTAGCAGTGGTAATTAATAGGTTAGTGATTATGAAATATTAAAAATAATGATAAGGTAATAATAATAATAATAATAATAATAATATTATTATTATTATTATTAATGGTTCCACTCTTAAGGATAATGCTAATAAAGGTCCTAGTAATCATAATAGTAGTAGCTTTGGTGATAATATGGTCAAGTATGGTAATAGGGATGGAAATAATAACAATAATAATGATAATGATAATAATAATAATAATAATAATAATAATAATAATAATAATAATAATAATGTTAAGAATAATAATAATCGAAATGGTAATAGTAATATAAGGGTTCCAATATTTATACTAATAATAAAAGTAATAATGGGTCAAAGTTCGTATTAATAGTATTAGTAAGAAAATGATGATAATAATAATAATAATAATACTAATGTTTTAGACCATTAATAATAATAACATTAGTTAGAAGTATTTTTGAAGTTAGGTTAAATAATAATAATGATAACGTAACAGTAATAATAATAATAACAATATTATTATTATTATTATTATTATTATTATTATTAAGAGTAATACTATTAATATTACTAACACTTATATAAAAAAGGTTTAGGGGTTGGGGAAGTTAGAATACCACCTAGGGATGGTGGTGGAACTGGCAACAACATATGGTGGTAGTGGCGGTGGCAGCGGCAGTGGAGGGAGAAGAGAGGTGGAGAGATGGGGGTATAGGCTAGAGGAGAGGGAATGAGGGGGGGTTTTGAGGTGGTGGAAAATGCCTCAGGTGGAGAGGGGTGGAATGAAGGTGGTGGTGCATTTAAAGGTGGCGGCGCATGGCGCGAGTGTGGTGGCCAAAGGTAGTGGAGGGTGGAGAAGGGAGAAGGAGAGGGAGGCAGGGAGAGACGATGGCGCAAAAGGCGTCGGGGGGTTGATGAGGGCTGATCGGGAGGGTGACTTTGCACGTCCGGGGTGTCTCGTGAAGGGAAAATCGAGGGAGGAGGGAGGTGTGGTTGAGTAGAGGGTGATACAGGGAATGCTTAGGTGGGCGACGCGGGCGACGGAGATGGTCGACGGCGATGGAACGGGCGTATGATAGGGCGGTGGTGCAAGGTCGGGTTTTCTGGGCTGTGAAAACATAAACTCAATCCAAGCTGCCAATGGGGTATTTATAGGCAAAATGGAGGGGGAAATGATGAAGCAGGAAGAGGACAAGAGGGGGTAGGTTAGGCAGGACCACCGGCTGGTGGGGGCAGATGGTACAATCCTGTCATGCTAGGGTAGGTTAGGTTGAGGAGAGAAGGGAAAAGGAGGGGCACGCGTGAAAGGGAGTTGTGGGGTTAGTTGGGGTCGAAAAAGGAAAGGGAAAGCAATAAGGAGAGAGGAGCAGGATGGGTTGGTCAGCGGTGGTTGGTTGCCGGCGAAATAATGGTTGTAGGGTCGGGGTGCTGGTCGGTTGGGGAAGAAGGAAGGGGAAAGGGAGTGGATCGGGTGGTCCGAGAAGAAAGAAAAGAAGAAAAAGAAGGGAGGTGGAACAGTTGGGGCGACAGGCGAAGGAAAGGGGAAAGGATGGAAGCGCAGGCCTGGGTCGCAGCGAAGGAGGAAGGGGTTTAGGCTACGCAAGCCAACCTAGTCGGGGAGGATAGGAAAAAGAAAAAGAATAAAGGAGAAGGAGAGAAAAGAAAGAAAAAGGAAAAGAAAGAAGAAAAAGGAAAAAAGAAAAAGTGAAGAAAGAGAAAATAGATAGGTTGGGGTATTTTGGGCATTTGATATTTCTGAATATTTAAAATTAATAATATTAAAAATAATAACAATAATTAAATTCCTTTTAGATTAATTTGGCTATTTTGAATAAATTTTCCTTAACTTCCATTTAAATTAGCAAAACACCCTAATTTTTCCTAATTAATTTCTTTATTATTTTCCTCTTGATTTACCTTAATTAACTCTCTTTATTTTAATAAAATAATTTATTTAATTAATTTTCTTAATAAATCCTTATTTGGCCATAATTTCTAAATTAGGGTTGTGGGGTATTTCACTCCTTACCCTCCAATTTTTTAATAGAGAACATAAAGGATTGCAAAAGTTCGCGCACTTAGCATGTCTTTGGCTCACCTTCTTTTGGCCATGCAAGTACTTTAAACTTTCATGTTTCTAGAGAAGGAAAAATGGTTTCAGCCTCAAATAATGACTCGAATTCTATAGGTATCATATGGTAACATATAACTCCTCATCATAAGTTAATTAATTATGTCTTGCACCATTCAACTTCTCACTAAAGAAAGTTACCGGCCCCCCTTCTTATGAAAATATTCCTATAATGTCAATACCACTTGCATCATTAGCGACTTCAAATAGCTTGTAAAAGTTTAGAAAATATAGAATGGGTGCATTACAGAGATCTTCAACTCTTCAAAATCCCTTGTAGCATCTTCATTCCACTTTCTCTCTTAAGTTATGTGGCAAAAGTTGCAACGATTGAAAAGTCCTATATGAATATCTTATAAAAGGATGCCAAGCCATAAAACAATCATACATCATGCGCATTGGTCGGTTGTGAACAAGTTTAAATAACTTCCACCTTTCATGGATCCACTTGTATAATATAATCAAGGAACAATATACTCGTCATCATAAAGCTACACTCCTCCAACTTTCCATAGAACTTTACTTATCTCCCCTTCTTAAAAAAAAAACTTTGTAAGTTCATTAGATGATCCTATTTGGTATTGCTATAAATGAGAATGTCATCCAAGTACACCACCACAAAATCTCCTAAGAATGGCCTGAATACATCATTCATCAATATCATGAAAGAAGTAGATGTATTGCATAACCCAAATGGCATCACCGACCACTCATAAAGATCATACTCAGTCTTCAAAGTTGTTTTCCACTCACTCCCTTCTCTTATTCTCATTTGATGGTAACCACTCCACAAATCAATTTTATGGATGATACTTGCTCTATAAAGCTCATCTAACATGACATTTAATCTTTCCATAGGAAACCTATATTTTATTATGATGTTTTTGGCCACTCTCAAATCAATACACATCCTCCATGTTCCATCCTTCTTAAGTACCAACAAATCTAGGACACAACATGGGCTCATGCTCTCCTTAAAATAGCCTTTGTCCAATAACTCTTGAATTTGTCTTTGTAACTCATTTTATTCTTTAGAATTGCATCAATAAGTCACGTTTTTTGGAAGGGAATCTACTATTATGAAATAAATGGCATGCTTTATTTGTAACACCCTTTTAAAGATAGTGCAGAAGCTTATAAAATAATACTAAGGAATGTTACCACCATATTGACCATAAAAAGAAGTGCACCCATAAACCTAACTCATGTTTGATCTAAGGCTAAAACATTAACAAAACCATGAAACTTGATTACAGATTCCTAAAAGAGACAAATTATACATGTTGAAGATAAATCTTTACTAACAAAGGGCTCCAAGAGCTAGGGAGCAACAAAAGTTCAAAATAAGTGAACAATGGAAGGTAAAAGATGTAAATGTTATACCCTTAACCTTAAGATATAAGCACCCTCCCAACAAAAACAACATATAAGGTGTCAACATCCTACAACACATGCATTTATCCATTGAATAGACAGTAGTCGTAAGTATTGGTATCAATACATGAGTATTGAGTAAGATCCAATTATCACACATAATCATGCTTCCTAGGGTATTGAGCAAAATGCGTATAACATCATAATATATATCATGCTGACATGTAAACACAAAGGTAAACTTTAGAGCTAGCAACCTAGGGTAGGAAATAATATGCAATTTTTTACCCTGAGGATATGCCATGTAAAATTAGGAAAGCACAAAGAGATTCATTAAGCATAGAGAGAAATAAGATAAAGTTTATGTGAATCTATAGCATGCATTTCAATCACATGAGGACATACAGTCCCACCACCATGAACACATAGACCATGAGTCAGAATAAAGAAAGTCGCATAATCATAGGTGTATGGACACAAACATTAAGGCATAAGCCTAGGCATTCTATCCTATCTCCAATGGACAAAACTTAGAGGCACAATTATAATAATTAGAGAATTATGCTCAAAAAGTGAGGGCATAAAATCCAAAGCATATAGTGACTACAATGTCGTAACAAAAAACAAAAACAAAAAAAAAAGTCATGGATATAAAATAATACTCCATAACATCATTTTGTTTAATTACAAGTGAGCGTCCATGCTGGGCATGCTTATCTTAAAATCGTAATATATCATCTTAGGTTGGACATTCTGCCCACTTCCAATGGACTCTTACCAAGGTATTCTGACAAAAATTTATCTTAATCCTCAAATGTATGCACCCCCTATAGAATTCAAAGATCATATTAGTAGAAAAGGCACCAAGCTTTTACACAGCTAGTAACCCTTTGCACTTTATAGAGACATGAAATGGTAAATCCATAGGACCGTATTTTACACATTAACACTAAATATATCCATAAGTGTATTTCAAAGAGAAAATAGTATACATACCACACAAGTGTTTAATGTTGACATAAGACCCTTAAGAAAAATTAGAAATCACCCAAAATAATTAAAATTGATTATTCATAAGATCACCATAGATCAAAACTTGTTATAAAAAATTCCAAATTAAAGGCCAAATGCCGTGAGAACATGCAAAAATAGTATATCTCTTACCATATAAAAGTTTCCCAAAAAGATACAAGTTAAACTTAGACTGACAAGGTCCTAAAGTCCAACCTAAATCATTATTCATCTATTCAGTCATTCAATGACCTAAATACTCTTTTCAAGAGCTAAACCTCCATTCACAAGTTCCGATACCCCAAAACAAAGGAAAATTTTCAAATTTCCCTTTAAGTTGCTAAGGCTAAAATCAACTAAAAACACATATATAAATGGATTAACCACCTCAAAACAAGGCTGTATAAAAATTTTAAAATTTCTACTATTCATAAAAAATAATATTCATTGGGTATGTGACACATCATTTTATATCGAGAAGCTTAAATTATGAAATAGAAAATATTTTATTATTGATAGTTATTATTTATTGAGATTTATTAATTATGCTCGATCACTATTCATCTTTTTATATCACCTTCTTTTCTACTTTCTCTTTCTTTGTGTTGGACTCCTTGTTGCCTTTATTTTCCTCCTTAAATTTCTATTTTTTTCTCAACCATCTATTTCCTTTTTTCATTTTTATCCTATTTTCTCTCAATAGTTGTTTCTTCAATTTTCTTTTTCTATAACCCTTTATTGATACTCTTAGGCTTATAACTCATGCCAACACCAGTACTTTGAAGTTAAGATAACTTCAATTCTAAAACCTTTATGGATTTTATTAGATTTTGGTTTAGTGGTTTCTACCAATGGCGGGTCTTGGGATGTAGTAGTTGCAGCAATATTTTTGGGATTCATAGGTTGAAGAAGTTATTGGTGTAAGTAGGGTTTATAGAGTTTCTCAAACTATGAAGATTAGATAGTAGGAATATATAAAGTGAAAATAGTAAAATTAGAAGCACAAAGATAATTTGACATCTAATGTTGAATAAATAATGAAGATGAATAATGATCTATCATGTATATATAGGAATGGTTGGGCATTTAGAAAAGTAGACGTTACATGGGGAAGGTAAAATGATCATTGAATTGCCGTGGAATTTACTAGTTTGTTTTCTAGGAGAAATGGTAACTAAGTTAAGTGGCATGTAAGTCCAACTATAAAATAAAAATAAAAATTAATGACTTAGATTAAAAACACACCTCTATGTGGTTCCTTTCTTAGTTCCTTCTAATATGGTTACCAAATTTTTCATTAGGATAATATTGTGCCATCAATTGAGTTACAAGTGTATATATCACACAATCACATCTTATGTTGTTGAGAAGATTAATCATGACTTAAATCACTAAGATGCATAACAACTAACTCATACTTCTTCTAGACAATTATTAGGGGTTGAAGGGAACTTAACATCAACCATTGATCTTGATCATAACTAGTTACATATTGAGTTTTTTGAACCTATCACTTTTCAAGGATTTAGTTAGTATATATGCAATTTGACTCTCTCTTTTGCAAAAAAAAAAAAAAAAACACACACACACACACACACACTTCATTGAAAAATTTCTCAACATTTTCTCTTAGAAAGTTATATCTAATTTCATTATATTTAGTTATAAAGTGTTACATCGGATTATTGACTATGTTAATTACACCTTTGTTATCATACATTATTGGCACACAATTCACCTCTATATAATAATCATGTAGTTATCCATAGAAATTGTGCACAACATGAATTTATAGTCACATTCTTGGCTTTGGGAGTTGATAAGGCAACTAAATTATATTTATTGGATGCCCAAGAAATTAAGAATTTTCCAAGGAATGTTTCCATTATTTATGTGCTCTTTTTATCCAAAAAAATATCCTTCAAAATTATGATCATTATAACCACACGATTCTAGATCAAATACCATAAGATACCAAAAGTAAAGGTAATCAGTTCCTCTTAGATATCTTAGAATTTGTTTTGCACTCTTTTAATGATTTTATTTTGGTTTTTCTTGAAAAATTGCACATAAAGACACACTGAATACAATGTGAAGTATACTTGAAGTCAAATATAATAAAGAATCAATCATACCTCTGTATAATTTTTCCTCTACATCCTTGTCAAGTTTTTCATTTGTGGGCATAGGAGTGTTGTATACCTTGTCACTTTCCATATCATATTTTTTTCTTATTTCCTTTAGACAATTTAGATGTATCATCGTTCCCTCTTATGTTTTCTTAATTTGCAGACTTAAAAAGAAGTTAAGTCCATCCATCATACTCATCTCAAATTCACTTTTCATTAGCACTACAAATGCATCATAAATAATATCATTAGTAGCACTATAGATGATAGCATCAACATAAATCTAGACTATCAAAGACTCATCTACTTCTATTCAGAGAAATGGATTTTTGTCTACCTGACTACTTACAAAGTTGTTTTCAATCATAAACTTTCACAACCTATCATACCATGCCCATTGTGATTATTTTAACCCATATAGAGCCTTGTTAAGATCGTACACAAGATCAAGGAACTTTGTATGTTTGAAAGCATGTGGTTGTTCCACATATACATCCTACTTTATATATCTATTCAAGAAAACACTTTTTACATCCATATGCCACTAACATTTTTATTACTTTAATCCTTGCAATAGGGGCATATGCTTTTCCTGACTATACCCTTACACCCTTAGTCTTTCTTTGTTCCTTATAATGGTGACAAAGTCATTGAGCTTGTATTTAAATACCCAATTGGTTTCTATCATTGATTTCTTTGTGGGTTTGGGAACCCAGTGTCAAACTTGGATTCTCTTGAATTGATTAGTCCCTTTTGCATAACTATTATTTAATTTGCATCTTTTAATGCTTCAAAAACATTGTTGGGTTTGACAGTAGATAGGAAATTGAATAAGCATAATGGTTATATAGAGAATATATAATATGAACTCCTTGATTTAGGTTTCCCAGAATGAGCTCTTATGGATGGGCACTTCTCAGTCACTGAGGAGATGGGGTTAATGGAGGAACATGCCATTAAATAGTTTTGCCTATTTGGATATTTAATTTTGGTGGATTTGTTCCTTCAATTCCTTAAGTTCCTTCAATACCAACATTTAGTTCCCTCTAACTTGTTTCTTCCTTATATAATCCTATGTTAAACTCTTCGTTGTTTAGGTCTTCTAACTTATTTTATTCATCAAATACCATATAGACATTTTCCTCGATACACATAATTCTATTATTGTACACTTTGTAGGCCTTAATATGACTTGAATATCCAAGGAGCACAACTTCATCACTATGTTCATCAAGCTTCCCCAAATCGCCTTTCTCATTATTCAACACAAAGGATTTACATGGGAAATTTTGTAAGTGTACAATGTTGGGTTGTTTCCTTTCATCAATTCATATGGGGTCTTTTTTAGGATGGGCATGATCAAAATCCTATTGAGGATATAACAAGCCATATTCACTATTTCAGCCAAAAATTTCTTTGGAAGGGAATCAGACAACAATAAGGTTCCTCTAGTTGCCTCTAGTGTCTTATTGTCCCTTTCCATAACTCCATTTTGTTGTGGTGTCCTAGGGAGATGATAAATTGTGATCAACACTATTGGTTTTGAAAAAATCAAGGAAATTGTGATTCTCAAACTCAATTCCATGATTATATTTAATAGCTTTATTTTGCATATTTTTTCTCTTCTATGTATTTTTTACCAAGTTCAAGAACTCATCAAATGTTTCATTTTTTGATGATAGGAACAAAGCCCATATATACTTGGAATAGTCATCGACTATAACAAACACATATTTTCTTCCTCCTCTACTAGTAACTCTCATCTAACCACATAGATTCATGAGTAGTAGTTCGAGTGGTTGTGAAGTGCTTACCATTACTTTTATCTTGAATGATGATTTTAACTATTCCCCTTGTGTACATGCACTACACACACTTTCCTTTTCAAACCTTATATATGGAAAGCCTTCAACTAATTCTTTGGATTTCAATATTCCCAACTAAGAAAAACTGACATGGAACAACGTTCTATGCCATAGGAACAAATACTCTTCTATTGCACTCTTAAAGATAAAACTTTAGTATTTAACCCTTCCCAAATTTACTTGGCATACATTATTTTTCCATATTCCTTTCATAATTTGTTTCTTGTTCTCAAACTCACAATTAGACATTTGTTAGTGAGGAACTCAGCTCGATTCTCCCTATCACATAACTAAGAAATACTTAGCAAATTATGATTCCACCCTTAAACAAACTAAACATTTTCTATGGAGTGTGGAAGTGACTTACCAACTTTGCTTGTACCATTTATCTCACCTTTATTATTGTCATCGACAGTCACACTTCCACATATAAATCCATTGAGTGAGAAAAATCTCTATTTTGTTCCCTATCATATGTGTTGAGTAACGATTATCTAGAAACTAAAGGTTGGCGCCACTCACCTTGCCCTACAAAACATTATTAGTTCTTGGTCTTAGGAACCCAAATAGTTTTGGTTCTCAAAGGATTAGAAGCATTTTCAACTAAGTCTTTTCTAATCCACATGGCTTTCATGTAATAGAAATTTCTTCCTATAAACTTCATATTTTTTAGGCAATTAAATTTTGTGTGACCATTTTTCCCACAGTGCATGTACAATTTGTGTTCATTCAACTCAACATACTTTATATTCCTGAAATCTAAGCAAGCCTTTTTTATATTAGTTGTTAGATTCACCAACCATGTTTTCAACATAATTCTTTGCTTTTAACCACCCCAAGTTGCCAATCCATATTTTCTCAAGTTCAACATTCCTTGTTGTTACTTCTTTCAATTCCTTCCTGAGTTTTAAGAACTCAGTTTAGATCTTTGATGACTTGCTCTTATTTGACTAGTGATTGTGACAATTTTAGATTACCTTAAATAATTTGTTTTAGCTTATTACCAAGTGTCTTATTTTTCTTTTTCCAATTTATTCTTGAAGGACTCAAACTATGAACTTCTATCCTTTGTGTGAGTACTATGTTCCTTCTTTTCTATGGAAAATTCATTAAAATTTAGAAGCAACTAGTCAAATATTTTAAGAATTTTATTTTTAGGAGAATTTTTCAATTTTGATCTAAGTTCAATAATGTTTACCTCACATTCATCCTCATAATTAATTCCTTCCTCGGTTTTACTATTTTCCATCAAGCATAGATGTTTGTCATGACTGTTGGATGTTATTACATTCCTTTTATTTCCATTTTTAAAATTGATCTTACTGATCTTGTCTTTAGTCCAAAGATATACATTATCCTACTCCTCCTCAATTTACTCGCAAGATTCCTCGTTAGTTTCTTCATCTCACGAAGCCGCAACCACCATGGCATATTTGTAGTCTCTTTTATTATGACCTTTTTCATTCTTATTTTTGTCATCCTCCTAGTAAAGATAGTTCTTTATTTGGTGACCTAGCTCGTTATGCTTAAAAAAATTTCTAGATGAGAAATTAGCTTTAATAATTGAACTACATTTACCTTAGTTCCTTGTTTGGTTCCATTCAAGAAATATGTTCCCTATGAAGAACTTCATGAATTTTCTATTTACCATTCCAAACTCCTTCAAACCACACAATCCCTTCTTTCCTCTACTTAAACTATCATGATTACCAATATTCTTTCTATATGGAGAGATTTGATCATTTCCTCTTAAGCAACAAATGATCATGTAAGTTTCTTGAGTGGATAGTTTAACAGATTCTTGGATTCCTGGAAAGTTGTCACCTTTGGCATGTACTCCTTTGGTAGAATCTTGAGACTCTTTGATCTTTTTCTCTAAGGAGTAGTGAACATCTAAACATGCCTATTCATTTACTATGACATTAAATTGGGCTAGCATGACCTTAATAGATTTATTTTGCAACATTTTAAATGTTTCAAATTTTTGGACCAAGAATTATATTTTACTTTAATTTAACTCAATGGTCCTACATCACATACCTATAATGTATCCCAGATTTATTTAGCATTAAAGGATCTTATGACACGAGAATTATTTTCCAGTTTCTTAAAGTCACTTTTAGTGCAATATTTGTAGTCATTTTCAATAGTCTTTTCATCCCTTGTAGTCTTGATCTTATAGGGACCAAGTTACATACTTGGTAATCTTCAAATTTTAAGAAAAACTCCATATGGTTTTCACACCAGCTATAATACTATACATTGAACACAGGTGGCCTCACTATTGAGTGACCCCCCTATATAGATTCTAGTCAGCTCATCTTTTTCTATATTAGGTGTAAGCTCTTTAATAGTGCCCACTCTGATACCACTTGTAAGAGTTAGTAAAGTGATTTTAACTCTAAAATATTCAAGGCGGGGTTGAATTATGTATTCACCCTTTTAAATTTTCAAAACAAATACAAATAAAAATAAAAACTCCTTATAGAGAAAGAGTAAATTCAATCTATAGATTCTTTAGAATTGGTTAATTGATGATCTTTAATGGGAAATCTCTTATTTTGACTATTTTTAACATTGTGTTATGTTTATCATTCCCCATTTTTTCCCTTGAAAAGATAATGTAGTAAAGAAATCAACACATGATATTACGGTGTTCATCTACTTAAGATAGAAATATCTCTCTTAAGTAGCATATATCCATTTTCCTAACTCCATCCCCTTTGTTTCTCAAAATAATTCAAATATAACTAGTACAATGTGTATGAACTCTCAAACTTGCACGACCCTACTTTGGAGTGCCAACACACACATAACTCTAGGTGTTAACCCTAGTTTAATTATGAGGTGACACACACAAGTTTAAACTCTTAAATTTTTCTAGATGATCTCTACTCTATGATCAGTAAAATTAAAACTCGATATAGAATTCGTTAATAAGAAACTAATAAAGATCCTTAGTAGCAGCAATCTAACACTATCAAAAATAGTTTTTGGCTTAAAACAAACTCACCATGAACAATCTATATTAAAAAATTATATTTCTCCTTTTTTTCTCACTTCAAAAAAAAAGATTTTTTCTCTTACTTTCATTTCACAAAAAAACTCACCTCTCAAATTACATGGGTCTTTTCTTAAATAGAAAAAAAAAACTATGAATCAACTTTATCCAAGTAAAACATGAGAATGCCAGTAGATTTTTTTTTCATTTAAATTTCATGATAGCTTTAGATAATTATGTCTTATATTGACCGAGTAAATCACAAAGTTACTCGGTAAAAAATAATGTTCAATTATGAAATAAAATCGTAAAAATAATAGATAGATAGTTATATATGATTTAGTTAAGTAAATTTATCAAACATGTAAGCTCAAATCCTATTTTTCATAAAGTAAAGTTACTCGATTCTCTCTCTTGGATTTAACCAGAAAATCATGAATAGAAAATTGTTCCAACAATGTAAAACCAATATAGGATTAACATTCTTGATTTTATTAGAAAATATTTCATATAAATATATTTTCCATTAGTTAATATAATTTCCTGATTAATCGAACTTCACATGCTATTATAAGAAGCCCAACATGAAACTCATGGTCAATTTTCTTTTACAAACCCTAGGGGAGAACGCTTCTAGCCACTATTCTCATCGATGGACCGATAATAAGGTACAACCATGCACAACTCAAGTGATCTTACAAACCAGTTCCAACTCAAGTGATCTTACACTTTAAGTTATTAGTGTCTTATTCATGTCTTATCTGTTTTAGATAACACACATAGCCATGCACAACTCAAGTATGACTCCTACCCTACCACCACCCCAGACCTATCTTATCCCCTTATAAACCTATTTTCATAACCCTTCCATACCCCTATTGTTCCTTTGAGTCCCTAATTCATCCAACAAACCTAAACCTATCATTAAAATCCCCTCTTATTGTGAATTATGGCCTATTACCCCTATTTCTCACATATGATGACCATTGGCCTCTAGGGTTACTCCTCAAAACCCTAGTTCTCCCTAGTTTATCTAGCCCCTCCTCGAATACTTAGTTAGCCCTAATTTTCCACAACTAGACATATTTTACTATGCTTACTCATCCCCTAATTTTTTGTAGCCTAAGTCCTTAATTTCACACATGCGATAATAACTTCCTAAAATGGACCCATCTCGAAACCCTAATCTCCCCATGGTAGTTATATTTGATCCCACTTATCCCACCTAGCCATCAGATTTAGTACACAATCCCCAAATGGCATGATTAACATCATAGTTTAGAGGTACAACCTAACTCCCTCACTTCCCATATGTAATAATAACCTACCCCTAGGGTTTTGTACTACCAAAACCCTAATTGCACCTACTTAGTAATCTCTCATCCCTTAGCATCCAATGAATCCCCCACCAATATCATCATTTCTCCCACATCAATTCTTAGCAACCATCCCTCACTTAACCACCCCTAAACATAGCTTGCATTAGGTTTGACTCATCCCATGCATGTCCAATCCTCTCTATGCAATATTTACCATAATCCTCTTTATATTTACCATAGTTATTTATTTAGCACCTTCCAAATGATATTTGGATAACTTTCACCCTAGGGTTTCTGTATGTGCCTATTTTCACAATGTTGACCAAAATGCCCCTGGGTCTCATAACCCTACCTAAGTCTCACGGCTCTTAACACAAGGACTCCCCAACATCTCAAAACATGTAGTATCATATAATAGAAATAAACATCAACACATGAACCAACATAATCATGTCCACACATATTCTTACTTTTAGTCCTTGCTAAGTCAAGCTACACATACAACCCTAGATCATTTAATATTTCATGCATTTATTTACTTAGCAAATAATAAAGTCACATTTTAACAAAACAAGGCCCCAACTATTACTGTATCCTTACCGAAACAACTCCGGTATCAAAGTAAGAATAACTTATGCTTCCTTCCCTACTGTTACAGGAATAATACCTAGAGAAATGGAAATATCCGAACTTAGGCTATCTTATCATTTTTCTTTATTTTTTTATTTAAATATAATAATAATAATTATTATTATTATTATTATTATTATTATTATTATTATTATTATTATTATTATTATTATAAGGAAATCTAGTTAAATGAAACTCAAAAAGAGGAAGTGGAGTGGTGGTTACCAAAATGGGTAAGAAAAGTGGAGTGGTGGCGCGATAGTGGTCACGGCGGTGTCAGCAGTGCAAGGGTGGAAAACTATTTTGTTGTGAAAAATGGTGGGGGTTAGCAACTTGGGGTTTAAAGGTGGTATTGGACCTAGATAGACTAGTGGGGGAGGAAGGGTTGTGGCGATAGGGCTGGTAGCATATGGTGGTGCAGCCAAGAGGATAAAGGATAAAGGAGAAAGGAGGGGAAAATAGAAAGGAGAAAGGGGTGGTTTTGTCATTTGCACAACCTAGGGCTCCTGTGTAGGGTGGTTGGGGTGCAGCGATGGCATGGAAGAGACGAGTTGGTTGGAGGTGGTGGTGGTGCAAGGTGGCGTAGAGGATGTGTAGCCTACATGGCTATAGGTTCGGGGAGAAAAAGGAGGGGGAAATGGGGCTTTACAAGTGCAAGAGGGTATGGGGAGGGAAGAGGGGAGGAACTTTAGGGGGCACTGCTTGGTAGCAACGACAATGGTGGCTAGAGTGGGTGAAGAAGGGGGTGTGTAGCACAGGGGGCTTGATAAGGGAGAAGAAGAAGAGAGGGGCGTCGATGGGGGTTATTTATAGGTAGCGAAGGGGTGAGGACTTCGGGGAAGGCAACAGATGGCTAGTTGTAGGGGAAGAATGGTGTAGCAGTGGTAGAGCGGGGACAAGTGCAGGGGAGGTGGCAGGTGTAGAGGAGCGTGTAGGGGAGATTTTGCAGGCGCATGGCAGGGTGTATGTCCTGCATAGCTGAGAAAGGAAAGGAAGGGAGGATCTTGGCTGGGTGTAGGGGTTATAGGGGATCAAAATAGAAGGGGTGGATAGGTGTAAGGAGGTAGGTGCGAGGTAGGAAATGGGGAGAAAAGGGGAAAAGAGAAAAGAAGGAAGGGAGAAAAAAGGAAAGAAGAAAAATAAGGGGGGAGGTTGGGCCAGTCAGCTGAGAAGAAAGAAAAGGGAGAGGGAGGGGAGAGTTAGGTCGATCTAGAGAGAAAAGGAAGAAAGGAAGGAGGGGGAGGCTAAGCCGAATTTGGCTAAGCCTAGGTAGGAAAGGAAGAGAGAAAAGGGAGAAAAGAAAAAAAAATAAGAAAGAAAAAGGAAAGGGAAAAAACAAAGTTGTGTAATTTTTAGGTTGGATTTTTTTGGGTAAATTATTAATAATTATATAAATAATTAAAATTTATTATAATCTGCCTATATTTTATTTTAGGCTAGAAAATTAAAATAATGTCTCAAAATTAGGCTAAATAATGAATTTATAATTTATTATTATTACTATTACTATCTCTATTACTATCATAATTTTTTTATTTATTATTTCATTATTTTATTATTTATGTTTTTAAAAAATTTTCTAGGTATTACATTGATTCCCTGTATACTAAGGATAAGAATAATTGAGATTAGTCGTTGTCACATAGAAAGAAACCTCAATGGTAGTAGTGACACTAAAGGTGGAATAGGGTTGAGGCCCACAAGGTTGGGTAATACAATTCAAAATCTCATGTTCTTAAATCTCCCCTTGTTAGGTCCCACAAGGGTTTTGTAAAACCAAAAATTTTTATCATCCTAATTTTAAGTGACTATTCTCCTAATCTCTTCCCTAACCTTGGACACCTTATCTATATCTCTCAAACCCTCATTTTATCTTCTTACCTTTCAAAATGATAGTTTTTAATTTAGCCAATTATCAATCAACCAATTTTTACCCTCGGTAAACTGGCCAAGAGTGCCCACAACCTTATCATCCATGGCTAAAGTCTGTAACACCCCAAATTTTACTGCTAAAAAATTTTATTTTATAACGGAAGATTATAAATCAAAAAATTGGGTCTTACCACCATAATTGATGTAAGTTTGGCTTACCATACTATCCTTACATCAATCACAAGGCTAAAACCATTAAAATGTAAACCAACATAAATACAAAACAAGAGAAAATTTATAAATACAAATACAAGTTTGGAGGTTTCCACTAAGTACATGAAAAATACAGACAAAATGGATACCATGGATCTAAGAGCTCAAAAAGGTATCCGGGTAAACCATCATCTAGATAATATGGCTCTTTGCCCAAACTCTTATTACAGAATAATCACTCCACCCCATAAAAAGCATCATAGGTAGCAAAATCATCTAGCTAGTCCTTAATGACCTGCATAAAAGTATCAAGTTCGTCTTCTTATTAGATACTGAACAAGATGACAATAGTGTTGGGTTAGGGATACAATTAAATACATACATACATAGTAGAGAATAAGTACACATGAAAAATGCATATAATATCACAAGGTAAGTACCGATCCAAGCCTCTTTATTAGATATAACAGTTTTCATTATTTTATTTACATTGAATTTAAGGATCCCACTATTCTTAAACCAATGGAATTGTCTAAAACATCTCTTAAGGGCAACACACCTAGGCATAACATCTCTTAGAATAAAGCACTCCTAAGCCACTATTCTGAAACTGGTGGAAATGTCTGAATCACTTCTTAGGGACAACATACCTAAGCCACTATTGTAGTTTGGTGGAATGGACCCAACATCTCGATCCTCACTCATTTACTCTTCCACCTTAATTCATTAATATCTTATCCATTAGGTTAATTATCTCAAATCATATTCTTATTCCCTATGAGTATAGGGCCCCACTATTCTTAATCTGGTAGAATGTATTGAATCACCTCTTAGGGACAACACACCCAAGCCACTATTATCTTCTAGTGGAATGAGTCCATAAAATACCTCAGTCCGACTCACGTGATATTTCACTTTAAATGATTAATGTATTAACCATGATTTATTTGAAAAGTACGAAACATCTTCAAAGAAGGTAAGGCATATAACAAGATCATAAGGTCATTCTCTAGGGTTATGACCCTCCTATTCCCTAAAAACTAGAATTTCATAATTTTATCATAACTCTTCCTTTTTTTTACTCTTTTACCCACCAAACTTAGTAACTATTCCTCAAATATTATTATTATTAATATAATCAAATTTTAAGACCTAAATCTAAGGTATTGCATATGAGATAATAGTCTTATCTTAAAAGTTACTATTCACATAGCTTATAAACCCTAGTTTCATAAATCCATCATAGTTTTTCCTTTATGGCTCAAACAATTACCAGATTCAAGATACTTTCCCAAAACATTAATATTAACAACATATTCAAATTTTGTGGTATAACTCTAACGTTTCACATGTGCGATAATAACCTTCCCATTTTAGGGTTATAATTCCCAAATCAAATTATTTTCATCCTTTATTAAACTTAGGTTATTCACAACTACTCTAAACACTTCATATAAATTTCTTAGCATATTTTAGATGATTTAACACCTTAAAATACCATTCATATTAAACCCATATTGACCAAAATTCCCTTACTGATAACATACGCCCTTGTTTCATGTATCTTTCACATATTGGTAAAATTGTTTTCAAGTCCACCATTTATCTCCATATGCCTTAGTATACTCATTTCACACTCATCATTCCCTCATAAACCCATTTTACAAACATGTATCACACTGAGGGTTTTCCATATAAAATAATGATAGCACCTAATCTCCATATACATATTTTCTATCATATAACATCAACCTCATATAAAATAGCATTACCAATCATATATTTAATCACATGATAACAATAAAATGGTATAACACACAAACATGCACAACAATTAGCAACAAAAATTCCTAAACTATAATAAGTATCCTTAAAAAAAATGACTCCAGTCTCCAAGCACATAAATCCTATCCCACCTCTTATAAAACCTCAAAAATGTTACCTAAGAAACCTTAACAAATCACCATTAGAATTAAATATCATAATTATCTAAAAGCTTATGTATGTGGGAGGGTGTAAGTCTCAACTATGTGAGATTAATGCTCGAATTAGGTTTAGATATTAGGTTAAATTCTCATTGATGATGAATTAGGCAATTAAATATTCGAATGTGATGGAATAAGGAGGGGATTAGTTTGAATATGGTAGAGATGATGATGATGATTCGGTGATGGTGATTTAATGATGATGATGATGGTTCGAATGTTGTTTACTAATTAGCATGTGCATTCGATTATGGTATGATGCTGAAGTTAAGCATCTAAAGTCAGGTTTTAGATAAAGGTTAGCATCATTGTTTAGGGTTAGGTTTAGGGTTTGGTTCAAAAAGAATGAATAAGGTTGTGTTTGGTTTGTGTGGGAAGGTTAGTGTTTTGAATGGTGGGTTTAGGGTTTCGATTGTGTATACTGGATTAGGGATTTGATTAACCACGAATTAGAGTAGGATTTTTATGGTAAGTATGGTAGGAAAAATATGGATTAAGAAGAGTAGAAAAAATATGGATTAATCTCTAATTCACACAGGCGAAGAGATTAAAACTTTCAAGCTAAACCGTTCACACATATTCAATTTACTTAAGTTTGAACTCACACAGAATTCACATGTATTCAACTTCAATGTTGATCTTCAACTTCAATTCAATTCTCAATATGCTTATATTCAACATTCATGCAGATTATAACCTTTCTACCACTAGCTAAAAGCATAGTTCAAAAGATTCCAAACTGAAAGATATTATGCTACCTTTATACAAACTTTATTATCCAACTTTACTACTTAATTAATAAATTAGATAAATTACTTAATAATGCTCAACAAGTCTGCAAAGAAGCTCCTTATGCATGTGTTCACTCCTTCCATGCATTCCAGGCAATAATGCTCAAAAAGTCTGCAAAAAAGCTCCCCATGCACGTGTTCACTCTTTCCATGCATGTTATGCAAGCCATTCACATGCACGTAGACACTTAGTTGCTTGTTTGTTATGTTTCTAACAACGTAACCCTCTGTTGGTCTTCAAATTTGTGGGAGACACTTTCCAACTAAAGAATAATTGGTTCTATAATTATGAAAGCTAATTCTTCAGTGTTTGCTCTTGCATCAAAAGCTAGGAATGAAGGGTAAAAATAGCAAAGGAAAATTGAAACAAACTAAATGAGTGAGTCGAGAAAACTTTATGCAAACAAGTGGAGAGGAACAGTGGGTTGTGCCAAGGGAGGGTGGAGCAATGTCTATTTATGCCATTTCTAAGGGGCGTGCACCAGTAGGGGAGGTTATATTAATGGAGTGGCACCGGTGAAAATGGTTGAAGGTGGAGTGTGGGTTGCGGTTGGGATGGTTGAATGGTGGGGGTGGTGTTCGGTTGTTGGTGTTGTAGCCAAGGAAGAAAAATAAAATAAGGAATTTTGGTGTAGTTGGTCGACAGGATTGTTATGGGTTGTGGTGGAAGTTTCCAAAGAGTAATGGTTTGGGAAGGTGGTTATTGCTGAAGAGTAATGGTGTGGTGTGGTGTGGTGTTTATTGCCGCATCCAAGGGGAAAAGAAAAGAGAAAGGGGGTTGTGGTTGCTTGTGCCAAATGGAGGAGGTGAGGTGTGGCTAGTTTGGCCAGTGGTTGTGGGGGGGGGGGTTTGGTGTAGGTTATCGCAAATGATGGAGGTGTCTTAGGGGTGCTCGCCGGTGGTGAGTTTTGAGGTTGTTTGGAGATGGCAAGGAGGAGAAGAAGAAGGAAGAAGATGATGCTTTGGTGGTGATGTTTTTTAAATAGAAAATGGAGGAAGGGAAAGAGTTATATATATATATATACATGCTTGAGGGAGAGAGAGGGTGAGAATGGTAGAGAGGAAGATAGTAAGGCCATGATTAGTAACGCTCTAGGTAAAGGAGGAGTGGGGGTTTAACGTGTGATTGGATAAAACATGGCAAAGGTAATGTTTGTAACAAAACAGGTTTATGTGTAAGAAGAAAAGTAAGTAGAGCATAGAGATGTTTTTGAATGGTAGGTGGGGAAAAAAGAGAAAATGTTTAGAATTAGATTGGGTTAAGATAATGGGATAAATTAATTAGCAACTATCTGATTTTAGGTTTAGATTAAGAAAAATATTATTTAACCCAAAATAAATTTTAGGGTTAGTCTAAGATTTAGGATCATAGAGTTAGGGTAAGGTGGAAATATTAATTTTCTGATATTAAGATTAGGCTATAAAGTAAATCACTCAAGATTAGGTTTAGCTAAATTTTGGGGCATTACACTTTCAGCCTCTTTCGGTTGAATGATTTTAGGCAATGATCACCATTCTTGATTTTATTTATTTCTTTTAACCTTAAATACATTTTTATTCCCAATATTTTTTTATATATTCAAGTTCCTAAAATAAATCCTCACCTTTAATTATTTTTGAAAATTATTTGATTATTTTTCCCATTTTAACTATTTATTGGATATTCTATCTTACCTAAATCATTTATAATTATTGTTGACTTTATTATATATTATGGATTCAAAATTCAAAACTCCTCACACCTCATAATCATATCCCACATGGTGCTTGCTCATGCAATGAAAAACCTATCCATAATCACCTAAATCACCATCTATCAATTATCTTACACTCACTTTTGCTAATCACTTCTACCACTCCTCTTGCTTGAAAGAAACCCCTCCCATATGATTTATCTCCCTTTCTCCTAACCATTTTTAAAAAATATAAGGGAGGTACCCTTTGGTCAGTCATTATACACTTAAAAAAGTTTCTTACACTTGAACTCTTTTGTCTCATCTCTTCTTGTTCATGGTTGTGTTTGTTCTGTATGTCTTTCCCCTTAGTGTCGAGCCCCTCTCCTATTTTTCTCTCCATTTTCTTTCATCTTTTTACTTCTAAAACCTCAAGTTTAAATCTTTGGTGTTTGCTTTAAAATCAAAAGAGAATTAAGGTTATAGATAGATGAATGTTTCATCAAACCTATTCAAGCCCCATTTGCGAAATATTGAGGATGATTCTCACTTCTTTAATGTTTTCTTTTGTATTATAACTCTTGCTATTTTTTTCTTATCTAATTCTTGTATTTTTTTTAGGGGATCAAAATGTGGAATTATGTTACTAGGAGTAATTTTTTTCTTACGGAGTGGTAAAGCCTTTTATAAGGATACATGTGTCTAGTTTAGGGATTTTTGTGATTATGCGTTAATTTTATAAATTTTTATGTTATCATGATTATGCTAGAAATCATGGCTTTATTTTAAATTCATATCCTAATATTAATTGGTGAATTTGTGATTTTATGTGAAGTGTCTATTTCATGCATTGCTAGGCTTTGCTTTAAAATATCAAGTATGATAGTATATTTGGTAATATTAATATGTCATTGGAGGAATAAAATTAATTCATTAGTGTAGTATGTTGCGGTTGCAAGATTTGGAATTTTGGGATGTGGTGGTTTCACCCATGTGGACATTTGGGCCTTTAGGATTGTCTTAAGTAAAAGTAATTATATTTTGAGATGCTAATAATATAAGGTGGTTGTGTGTTTGATTGGTAAAATTTAGAGACATGTACATTTTTGTTAATTTTATGGGGTAAATATGCCTTTCTCATGATTTTTTGGGATGATTATGATATAGTTATGAAAACAATAAATTTAGATATGTTTAGGTAAACTAAGGGCTATTTGGTCATTTTGGATTAAATTTAAAAATTTTGGTGTTGCATAAGTGTCATCAGGATGAAATAAGATAAGTATGATATGTGAGGTGTTTTGGTAAGTTATGAGAAATATGGGTATGATTTAATTTAAAAAAATGGGTAAAATTAGGAATAGTAACTGAAAGCATAATATAATAATTTTATGTGTGAAATTTTAGAGTTAGTTTGTAACACCCCCAAAATGACAAGCTAAAAAAATTTCATTTAAATAATTCATTGAGGAAGTTAAAATAAAAAAAGCATAGGATCTTATCGCCACACTTATTACAAATTTGGTTTCCTCTGCCATTCTCATACCAAGTGCTAAGGTTAATATGGTTACTCTACTTAAATTAATAACACAATTGTAAATATCAGAGTAGAGATAGAATTAAAGAAAATTAACATCATTCCAGACAGACCAATGGTCAATGATTACGAAATTCAGTGACAAGAAATACAAAGGAATCATAAGAGTACATAATCATTACGACCAAAAGATACCCATCAAAACACCGAATAACCTTAACTCTTAACCTAAGTACTAGCCTTCAACTGAACTTACAAGCTAATATGTAAATACTACTGTCTATTGAATAAGAAATGGCCCCTAAAAAGGAACCCTTTAGTACAATGATACCAAGTAACCTATTATACAAAACTAATATTAAAAAAAAGCCTACATGGAACACATAAAAGGCATTACAACAACACATGGTATAGAAAATTGAAATATACATGCATTAATTCAAAATACGATAATCATATCAAATAAACAAATACTAACAAAGCCACACACACTACCCATACTCATTCATTTAGAAACTAATAAAACTTACCAACCAAGCATACAAGAGATACTATTTGAACTGATGATTAGAATCAATCTCAACACAACAACCATAACCTTCACAATTTATCTTATACTCTACATCCATATCATTAATATTAACCATAAAAAAACCAATAAGTGGTCATGACCATATCTATTTTTTATTTATGCCGAGTTCAGGGATCCCACTATTCTTAATTCGATGGAACGAGAGCACATTTCAGGAAAAACATACCTAAACCACAATTATCGTCCAGTGGAATGGACACAACATCTCTTAAGGAAATATTCTTCTAAACAATATTATTAAATCAGTGGAATGATCTGAAGTAACCCTTAGGGAAAAAGACACCCGAGCCACTATTATTATCCAGTAGAATAAACATAAGACCTCGGTCCTAACTCGCATAATCTTTCACTTTAATTTATTAATATCTCATTCATCATTGCTTATATCAAGATCATATTCTAGTTTACATTGAGCTAGGGAGCCTCACTATTCTTAAACTGGTGGAACGATGTAAAGCACCTCTTAGGGACAACACACCTGAGCCACTATTATTGTCTAGTGGAATAGACTCAATACTTTCCATGGTAAAATGTACTTGACCACTATTCTTAAATTGATGGAATATTCTAAAATATCTCTCAAGGATAATGCACCTAAGCCACTATTATCATTCGGTAGAATGAACCTAATACCTCAGCCTTGGCTCATGTAATATTTCTCTTTAAGTTATCTATATCTTATTTAAGGTGGTATTTCTTGAGGTCCTCATACATACATGCAAGGCACATAATATATCTTGATATAGTTATTTGAAGCACATACAACACATCCAACATAAATTACCATTACACTTCTCTAAGGAAAATGCCATACCCCTCCTAGGAAACCCTAATTCCATAAGTTAACCATAACTTTTCCCCTCATGCTCATTTTATCACCAAATTTCATACCCGTCCTTATAATATTGTTACCGAAAACATACCTCAAGATCGAAGTTTAACTCTAATGTATTACACATGCGATTATAGACTATCTTTAGGGTTACTATTTATATTCCCCACAAAATCCTAATTTCGCAAATCAACCACAACTTTTCCCATAAAACTCATATATCCAACAACTCAATATACATTCCCAAAATATTATTATCAACATCATACATGAAAATCAATGTCCGACTCCAACGTCTTACATGTGCGATAATAGCCTATCTTTAGGGCTATTATTCACGCTCAATTTCATGATTCAATCATAACTTTCTCCATGAGACTCATATGACTCCCAAATTTAATATGCATCCCTAAAATATCAATATAGCCAACATATCCATAAATCGATGTCAAAATCAAATAATTTCCACATGTGATAATAATTTTTCCCTTAGGGTTACTATGCCCATCATAAATCACTTTCCTCATTTATTAGGCTTAGACCATTTATATTTACTCCAAACATTCCACAAAATATACTTCACCTATTTTGAACCACTTATCACATTAAAATACCCAACATTCTATTTTTAACCTATATTGACTAAAATTTCCCTATGACAACTAAAATACTCATTTTCCCACCAAAATATTCCGAGTCCCAATATGAGTGATTTTTTAACCTCCAATACATTCTATCATCATAAAATGCATAGCCACAATTATATATAGATACTTCACCATGACACGTATCCTTACACATGGTTTAGTATGTAGAACCTTAACATGCATTTCTAAAATTTCCTAAACACATACTTCCATACTTATCAATAATTAAGTCATACTTATCAAAGTAAATATTAAGATATTCTTGAAATTACCAAATTACCCTTAGGGCCCAGAATCATAATAATAATAATAATGTTAAAAATATTCCTAGACACGCTCAACTTATCATACTAGATACACATAACATATATAATTTACTTCAACATAAAACTCATTTTAACATACTTTTGTACACATAATAGTTCATACAAAATTAAACATGCTCCATTTTACTAATTTTTATGCTAACACTCTTAAGCTAATAATTGATGAAGAAAGGAGACTTCTATTAGAATGATCAAGCGACAAAGGCTTTTGAAGACTTGAAGACAAAGCTCTCAAATGCACCAGCGTTATATTTACCTTATTTTGATAAATCGTTTGAAGTAACCTATGATGCTAGTGGTGTAGGCATTGGGGGTGTGCTCTCACAAGAAAGGAAACTGATTGATTTCATTAGTGAAAAGTTGAATGGTGAAAGACTCAACTATTCGACCTATGATAAAGAGTTTTATGCTATTATGCATTGTTTGGAGACATGGAGCCATTACTTGAGACAAAAGCCTTTTGTATTTTACTCGAGTCATGAGAGTTTGAAGTATCTACATGGTCAAAAGAAGGTGAGTCCAACTTATTACAAATATTTGTTTTCTCTACAAGACATTTGGATGGCAAAGAGAATGTTGTGGTGGATGCATTATCTAGGAGTACTATGGTACTTACCATGATGGATGCAAATCTTTTGGGGATCGAGATGTTGAAGAGTCAATATGCCATAGATGATGATTTTTCTATGATCTTCAAAGATTGCAAGAAATAGGGAAGTTATGGAGATTATATTCTTTAAGATGGATTCTTATTCAAACACAACAAATTGTGTGTGCCCAAGACCTCAGTTCGAGACTTACTAATCAAAGAGGTGAATGAAGGAGGAATTGCAGGACACTTTAGAGTTCATAAAACTTTGGAGTTGTTGTAAGAACATTTCTATTAGTCGAGAATGCAAAAGGGAGTAAAAGTCATGGTTGATAGGTGTGCTACGTGACAAAGGAGCAAGAGTTTCTTCTATAAAGGGTTATATGTGCCTTTACTTGTTCCTACTCAACCATGGGAAGGTATTAGTATAGATTTTATTTTGGGATTACCTAGGACACAAAGAGGAAAGGATTCCATTATGGTTGTGGTGGATCGATTTTTCAAGATGGCTCATTTTGTTCCATGTCACAAGACTGATGATGCTACCTATGTTGAAAATTTGTATTTCAAGGAGATTGTGAGGTTGCATGGGATTCCAAGGAGTATAGTTTTGGATAGATATGTGAAGTTCGTAAGTTATTTTTTGGAATACATTATGACATACACTAGAAACGAAGCTTCTATTTAGCACATCGCATTATCCTCAAACGAATGGACAAACCGAAGTTACTAATAGAACTTTAGGCACTTTGCTAAGGGGATTGGTGAGTAAGAGTTCTAAGGATTGGGATGTCAAGTTATCACATGCGGAGTTTTCTTACAATCGAATTGCTTATGCTACAACAAGCTCTAGTCCATTCGAGATAGTATATGGTATTAATCCATATATGTCGATTGATATGGTACCATTGAAGAAAGGTGAAGTGAAGAGTTATGATGCATAAGAGAGTGGAGAGTTCTTTCAAAAAATTTATCAACAAATCAAGCACAATATTGAGAAGGTGAATGAAGTATATAAGACAAGAGCAAACAAGCATAGGAGTCAACATGTTTTTCAACCGGGAGATTTGGTATGGTTACACTTAAGGAAGGAGAGATTTCCTAATCTAGGGGGGAAAGCTTATGCCAAGGGCAAATGGTCCTTTCAAAGTCCTTTGAAAGTTTGGGGAAAGTGCTTATGAGCTAGATTTGTCATATTCATATGATGGGGTATAAGGATATTCAATGTTGGAGACATTAGCCCTTACTATGGTGATGCAAATTTAGATCAACAAGGGAATAATGATGCAAGAGAAAACACTCAAGAATTGGCATTCATAATGATGGAACCAATTATTCTTCATTTAGAAAAGATCTCCCACAAAATTGAAGACAAACGGATAGCTATGTTGCTAGTAATAGATGAAACGTGCCATATAAGCTACTAAGCGTATATGTGTATGTGCATGGCATGCATGGAGGGAATGGCTATGTGCATGGGGGAATAGAATGCAGCTTGGATATGCCTATTAGTTGATTTAATTAATTAATTAGTCAATTCAGAGATTAGATAGAGAATAAATTAGCATAAATCTACCTTTTTAAAGAATATTCTATATTTTAGTATCTTTTAGCATATTCTATATTATATTATCTTTTAGCTAAGTATCTTTTGAATAATTATACCTTTTAGATAGTATATTGTAATCGGTAGCCTTAGCTAGATAAGCCATGAAACACACGATTGAAGAGGAGATCAAGATTGAATTGAAGTTGAATGCAAATTGCAAGTATTGAATTCTATGTGAGTTCATCTCAAGTTTAATCGAATATGTGTGTTAGTCTTAAAACCCTTAATCTCTTTGTTAGTGTGAATTAGGGATTAAGTACTATCTTTTTAAAATCCATAACCCATGCCATTATTAACCATATACATCGTCCAAACACATCCCAAAATCAAAGCCCTAATTCAAAACCCTAACCCTAATTTTCAAACCAAACCCTAATACTAACACTAACCCATAAAACCATCCATCATCAAACCCTAATCATCATATCATCATTGTCGAAGCATCATCATCATCATATCATCAAATTCAAATCATCTTTATCATTAATTCCTCACCACCAAATCATCATCACCATATTCAAATCATCATCATCATTATTATACCATATTCAAATCATCATCATACTTAATTCACCACTTTCAAATCATCCTCTTCTTAATTACCACATAATCAAGCATTAGTTTTACATAATTAACAATTTTTTACTCCCACACACTTCAGGTTGTTGGCGATGGAACAACATTGCTAGAGAGGAGGGCTAGCTTTAGTGGTGGTGAGTAGTTTGACGAAAGAAGTAAAGGAAAGAAAAGGGGGTGAGGTTGAGGGATAAGGCTATAGAGGGGGTGTTTTGGCGAGGTAGGAAGGTTGCGGTAGGGTTTTAGGGAAAGGTGAGGGGTGTTGCAAAGTGGAGGGGTTGTGGTAGTGACTATAGTGTGGAGTGATGGTGTGGTGGTGATGACTACAATGAGGGGAAGTGGGGAGTGGATGGTGCCTAGAGCGATGACAGGGAGGCACAATAAAGGAGTGATGAGGAATGGCGTAGCACTTCTTGGCATTGATGGTTTGTGGGTTATGATGTACAAAAATGCAAGGAGGAAGTGGTGGTGGTGTAGTGTTGGTGAGATGGGCAATGGAGGGGCAATGCAGAGGGGGTCAAGGTAAGTGGTGGTTGTGCATCGGATAGGGCAGTTGGGAGAGGGAGAGTTGAGTAGATGGAGAAAAGGAAGGAAAGGAGGAAGGAGGGAGAAGGAGTAGGGGCTCAGAGTCGTGCAATGGTGGTGTGGTGGTCAATGGTGTTGGTTGATAAAAAAATAGAGTAGGGAGAGGATGATGAAGAAGGAGAAAGAAGAAGGCAAGGGGGTTCTACTGGAAACCAAATGAGGAAGTGGAAAAGGATAAGGAGGATGATGAAGAAAGAAAAAGAAGAACGGAGGAGGGGTTGGGTTCAATCAGTTTGGGGTGAGGTGTGATTGTTTTGTAGAGAATATTAAGGGTAAAGCCAAAGAAAGGATGTGGTGGTGTGGGAAAATAAAGATAAAGGCAGGGGAAGGTGGAAGAGGATAGGGCTCAACGAGAGGAGGGAAGGAAGGAGGAGAAGGGTTATGGTATGTATGTGTGTGTGCATACATGTACAAGGTTTGGGTGAAGGGGAGGGAATCAACATGGAAAAGGGGCTTAGGTGTATGATAGGGGCATGTGGGGAGAAGAAAAGTGGCAGGGGTGCAGGAAGAGTTTATGGCTAGTTTAGGGAGGCAGAGGCATAGATTTTAGGCAAGGAAAGAGGATAGGGACATGCAAGGGGGAGGAGACATATAGGGGAGAGGGCACAGTTGGTTTGGCTAGGAAAAGAAAGGAGATAGGTGGGGTGCACAACAAGGTGTAGGCTAGGGGCAATGTAGGGGTGTTGGGACATTGATGTGTATAGGATTATAGTCTTATGATTTGGGTGGTAATATGGGTTAATTAGGGTTTGGATATAATGATAATGATTTGGTGATGATATATTAAGAAGAATAATTTTCAAATGGTTAGGGTTTTGGGGTGATATAGCTCATAGGTTAGGGTTTATAATTAGGGTTTTAGATTAGGGTTTGGTTGTGGGATGAAATTAATAATGATAGATTATTGGGATGCTAATTATTTGATGAATATACTTCTAATATTATTTGGAGATGATGAATGTGTGATAATAATAGATTTATTATCAAAGATTTGGAAATAAAATAGGTAGAATTGAGTAAGAAAAATAGGTTGAAGATGATGAATATATGATGACAATTAAGGTTGATGATTGGTGTGGGTTATGGATGGGTTTTGGGATAGTAATTAACCTCTAATTCACAAAGAGAAAGATATTAAGGGTTTCAATAATAATAATCACTCACACAAAATTGATTATAATTGAGAAGAACTTACAAAGAATTCAAATAAGGAATAACTTGCATTTCATTTAATTTGGTTATACATACCAACATGTAACTCTAAGGCTTTTATAGCCTATTTTCACTTCCTCAATATTACAAGATAATGATAATTAATTAGGAATAAAAATCTGATCTAATCAGCCCCATGCAATGTCTTGTTCCTCACTCCAAGAACATCTTATAATATAAATCCTATAAGATAGAATAAGATAGAATCCCCTTAAAAAACTACTTTATGCACTAGCCAATCATAATACAACTAATTACCAAAATAAATAAGTAAATAACACAATAAATAAAGATTAAACACATGCCACTTAATTCTAAAAAAATATTCTCATGCATACACGCTCTATTGCTAGTAACTTGTTTTGTAATTCTCATCCATAATGAGCAATATAGTCATCTTTTTTCCTTCAAATTCGTAGGGAATCATCTATAAATAAAGGAAAATAGGCTCCATAATAATAAATGCTAAGTATTTATCATTTTCTCCTGCAATAAGTGTGTTTTGGGGGCGTGTTGGGTTGTACAGATGGTGTAGAAGGGGGTTAGGGTACATTGGACATTGTTTGGGTGTAACGGAGAGAGAAAAGAAAAGAAAAGAAAGAAGGGGCAATGGGTTGGCTTAGTATGTCTAGGGAAGAAAAGAAATAGGAGTGGGCTAGTTGGGGAGGAAAATAAGGAAAGAAAAAAAGTGGGTTTGGCTGGGCTAAGCAGGCCGAGGGAGAAAGAAGAAGTAAAAGAGAGTGGGTTGGGCACGAGGAAGGAAAAAAGGAAAAGACCAAAGAAAGAAAAAGGGAAAAGAGAAAAAGGAAAAAAAGAAAGTAAATTTAAGGTAATAATTAGAATTGGGTTAAATTTAAAATTAAGATAAGATTAATTTATTTGAGTTTAAGGTATCTGATTAGAAAAATATACCAAATATAATTTATTAGTATTAGAGTAGATTTAAATAAATAAAAAAGATAAAATAATTAGGATAAATTTATTAAAGAATTTATCTAGATTTGTAGGTTAAGGGTTAACAAAAATAATTAAGTTAATATTTAAGGGTTAAAGTTTTGGATAAAAGTTAAACACTTAAAATTAAGATTATGAAAGTTTGGGGTGTTACATAGGTTATGATTTTTGGACATGGTATTATTAATAAGATATTGGGTTGTTGTATCAAATTTAGCGAGTTGGTGAGTTTTATAGAAGAAGTTATGAGTTGAGGGTGAATTAGGGTTTCCATGAAGGCATCATGGTCTTTTCCCTTATGTAATATCACTCTATGCTTGTTGGTATAACACCCCCAAATATAGGGACTTAAAATTTTGTTTAAAAAAGTTGATTGCAGAAGATAAAATACAAAATGTAAGGGTGCCATGCTACATCTTGATCGTAGAAGAGGCACTCCCTATGCCTAGTCTATGTCAGGTGCTAGGCAAAAGTAACCTTGTACCAAGGAAACAAGTGTAGGAAGCACTTGATTCCACCATAATACACGATACGAAATAGAAGGAAGGTAATATGTAAAGTGATAATAAAGGATTAAGAGTCCATAGAGAGATGGAGATATTTAGATGCCCATACGCTATACCAATTCCATTCACGCTCACCAAAGGCAAGCATAGTAAAAGTAGAAATCATCAGTCACCTACCAAAAAAGGCGAATCTGCTCATGGAAATTACCATTATCCATGAAAAGAATGATCAGCATGCTATATAACGAGTAAGGTAACCATACAACTGAAGTAAGGTTATAAAGAGAATAAGCATACATGCGAGTTGATATAAAATATTTTAAGGTAGATATAAATCCTATAATCATTATTAGATATAAATAAGATCCATTTTTTTATATTTACGTTGAGTTCCGGGACCCCACTA
Organism: Tamarix austromongolica; assembly: GCA_039764185.1. Taxonomy (NCBI): domain Eukaryota; kingdom Viridiplantae; phylum Streptophyta; class Magnoliopsida; order Caryophyllales; family Tamaricaceae; genus Tamarix; species Tamarix austromongolica. Next base: position 83,011,600 of record CM077818.1, on the reverse strand, counting down.
TTCTTAATCTAGTGGAACGGACTAAAGCACCTCTCAGGGAAAAATACTCAAGCCACTATTATGGTCTTGTTGAATAGACCCAAAATATACTAGGAAAATATGCTTCTAGCCACTATTCTTAAAACAATGGAATAGTTTGAAGCATCTCTTAGGAAAAAACACACCAAAGCCATTATTATCGTTCGGAAGAACGACCAAAACACCTTGATCCCGACTCATATAATCTATCACTTTAAGTGATTAATATCTTATCTCTTGTTACTTATCTTTGAATCATATTCTCATTCACATTGAGTAGAGGGCCCCACTATTTTTAATTAGGTGGAATTAAGCGATGCATCTCTCAAGGAAAAATACACCCAAGCTAATATTATTGTCCAGTGGAATAGACACATAAAATTCCTCGCCCCAACTCACGTGATCTTTCAATTTAGATTAGTAGTATCTTATTCGGAGTTGGTTATATCATGATCATCTTACAAAACTCACATAGATATGCATAACATATAATTGAAAACATGTAAGGCAAAACCACATAGTTAATAAGGTCACTCTCAAAGAATAGGTCCCTAATTCCATGAATATTCTACATATCATAATGAACACATTTAAAGTCTATTTCCCTTTTAAAATCACTAAAACTCCATTTTTATCCCTAATTAACAGAAATTCCCTTTTCTTACTGAAGACCTTAGAATCTTATATCCGGTAATTTGTATCTTACTCAACCATCATTTAATTCTCATTACTTATGGAATATTAAATAACACTCTTAAAACACATCTAAGATTATTTTCCATAAAACCATCAAATGACTAAAATGCCCTTATGATAGTGAAAATACTTATATTTTTCCAAAGTCCTTATAAATCCCATTATTAATATATTTCAATCTCCAATATTTACACGAGATGAATTACCCAAACTATAAACATAGATACCACATATTTAACATTATACCTAGATTCATACTTTCTCATATTTCTTACCTCCAAGATATCATATCATAACATTATCAACATCCATATTATCCACGTAACATTACTAAATAAGATATCACATACAAATACATGTTACACATATAAGTCCTAATTATGTTATGTATATTTACCAACAAGGACACTAGGCTCAAAGTACGTAATCCTAAACCGCTTCCTCAGAGATCACCAAAAGAATACCTATAAAAAAAGAATAATACATAATTAGAACCTGAGAATACGAATCAAGGTAATAGTTAAGGTAAATGAGGGTGTAAATGGGAATAACCAAAAAGAATGGGAAGCTCGGGTTATGTGGAAGTATTGTAGTGCATAAGTGAGAATAAAATAGGGTGCACGATTGTGTGTGAAACTGTGTGTGAGGCTATGTGAGAGGCCAAGGTTGGGCATGTGAGGGTGAACGGCCATGCACTTCAACAAAATAAATAGATCACGACAAGGAATAAGGGAAAAGAGGTGGTGTGGGTGGCGATGGTAGATAATAATGAGGCAAAATGATGGGGTTGTATTGGTGGTCAGTTTTATAAAAAAAATAAAGGTGCTTGTTGATTTGTGGTGGTGCATGGTGTTGATGGTTTGGGGTGACATCAAATAGAGCAAAAGGAATAAGAAGAAGAAGATGGGGTGATCTATCCGACTTGCTTGATAAAAATAGAGGGAAAGAGAGTGAGTTGGTTGGGCAATAAATAAGGCTAAGTCTAGAGGGGTGTGTGTATGTATAACACACAAGAAGAATGATAGAGAAGGGTAGATGTGCATGATGGAAATGATAGGGGTAGTGCATGAAATAATGGATGAGCCATGATTAGAGGGTGATGGAAAAAATTCAACAGGACATATCCCATTGATTTGTGGGAGATGATAGTTGACGATGAGGATAGGGAAGGTAGGCATGAAAGCATGCTAGCGAGTATGGTCATAAGAGAGATTTATGCAGGGAAAGGAGAGAGAAGACAACTAGGTAGAGGGAAAAAGAAAAGGGAAAAGAAAAGGGAAAGAGGAGATGGGTGTGGGCTTATGGTTAATATTATGTTAAAATTTTTTATTAGAAAAATTTGGAAAGATTAACATATCAATCATCTAGATTAGATTTAGGTTAAAAATATATATAAATTAATCAGACTAACTACTGGGATTAAGGTAGGGTAAAATATTGATTTTTGAGATTATAATTGGGTTAGGTATTAATTACTCGGATTAAGAATAGATAAAATTCAAGGTATTGCATTTGGTTTGTCTCTTGCATTATCTTTTCTTCATGTGGTTATAACATGTTTAATTTAATCAACCTCGATATAATTCTACGCACTTTCAACAAATATAATTGTTGGAATAAATTCATGATAATTAGAGATTATTGTAAAGAGTTGACGAGTAGTTTTCTCGTGGTAAGTAAATGGTAATAAAAATGGAAGTTTAAGGGCATTAAGTTAATCAAATGGGGCATTATTATTTGCTAAGTGTTAGTTAATGAACTAATAAAACACTACTACTTAATGTAGAAGATCACATGAGATGGGACCAAAATGATTTCAAATGTTGAAATTATCTAATTATCAAAATAATTGCTTGGTACCGCCAAAATTAGAGGATACTGATCTATTATATCTATCCAATTCACCTGTTTATAGGGGTTTTGCATACTTAAGGATTAGAGATTTACTAGTGACCCAAACATGTGCTTTATCCTAGATGTGTATTTATAAGTGAGGTTGAATACCTTTCTCCAACATGCGAAAGAAAGGGGAGAGTAAATGTTACATATAAGTGATGTTGACTATCTTTCTTTCACTTGTGGGGGAAATAGTGATACGGACCCAAAGGGGTACTCCCCAGAGGGCCCCAGGGGTACTCCCCCGGGAAGAGCCCTAACTCCACCCAAAAGCTAGCTCAAGGGATGGAGGACTGACGCCCCCATATAACCTGCCCAAGGATCCCCTCAGTAACCGATGTGGGAATCCCACATCACCCACCCCCTTTAGACTGCACGTCCTCGTGCTGCCTCAGTCGGCGATCGGCACGCAAGACTGCAGGGAGGTTTGACTGAGGATAGCTTTGATACCAGATGATACGGACCCAAAGGGGTACTCCCCAGAGGGCCCCAGGGGTACTCCCCCGGGAAGAGCCCTAACTCCACCCAAAAGCTAGCTCAAGGGATGGAGGACTGACGCCCCCATATAACCTGCCCAAGGATCCCCTCAGTAATCGATGTGGGAATCCCACATCGAGTTAGGGCTCTTCTCGGGGGAGTACCCCTGGGGCCCACTGGGGGAGTACCCCCTTTGGGTCCGTATCATCTGGTATCAGAGCTATCCTCAGTCAAACCTCCCTACAGTCTTGCGTGCCGATCGCCGACTGAGGCAGCACGAGGACGTGCAGTCTAAAGGGGGTGGGTGATGTGGGATTCCCACATCGGTTACTGAGGGGATCTTTGGGCAGTTTATATGGGGGAGTCAGTCCTCACCTCTTGAGCTAGCTTTTGGGTGGAGTTAGGGCTCTTCTCGGGGGAGTGCCCCTGGGTAGGGGTGTTCAAATGGGTGGCCATGGTTTAACCCAACCCATAGTATTTTAACCCATATAATTTATATAACCCATGGTCTAACCCACGATGGGTTGTAGAAAATAATTAATAATTTTTAATCAAACCCATCATAACCCATGGGTTATACGGGTTAACCATGGGTTAGCGTGGGTTAGTATATATACAAACAAGTCTATCTTGACCTTTACTATCACCGTCTCAACCACCATTGCTACCATCCCTTCCACCACTATTACTAACACCGCTTCCACCACCACAATTACTATAATTATTTTCCTTCCTCTCTTTTTTTCCCCTTTTCTTCAATTCACAACCACCGCCTTCAATATAATAAAATAATTATGTCAAGTGTCAAACATATTATAAAAGAACGATGATCACATTTATTTAGTATATTTGTCTTCTTAATAAAAATTTCTTTAAAAAAGATAAATTTTTTCTGAAATCTTTTTTAGAGGAATTTCCAATGCTTTTAATACCTAATTTAATTAACATAAATTCATAAACACAATGGAATATCACTGATAAGCTTAAACGTACGTTTTCGTATTTTTATTTATTATCATTTAAACGGTAAAAACAAATATTATCCAAAAAAATATCGAACCAAATTATCAATGTATTGGAGGGAATATTTTTGTAAAAGGAAATAACAACTCATAATAATAGTTTTATGAAATCTATTTTTGAGAAATCATTTACGACATGACTCGAACGAGATTCGTACATGGAAACAAGATGATATGAACTCCTCGTCTTAAATTCCATGCACATGACATGATTAAGTTAGTCGGTTAGAGTGACTTTTTTATTTCGGAATCTCAATAAATAGAATAGGAGAATTTTTTTAATTTTTTTTTTAATTTTTAGCAATAGAATACAAGTAGACTTAATTTTAGTAGATCTAATCCATTTTAATATATATATATATACACATATACATATACATATATATATATATATGTACATATATGTACATATGTATATGTATACATATATGTACATATGTATATGTATACATATATGTATATATATATATATATATCATATGTATATATATATAAATTTTATTTTGACGTTTCTTACCGTCTTCATTTACTAGATTTTTAAAAAATAACATTTTTGAGATTTTTTTCTCATCCCTATATATATATATATATATATATTTTTACGTTTCTTACCGTCTTCATTTCCTAGATTTTAAAAAAATGATATTTTTGCGTTTTTTTTTTCGTCCCCGTCTCCATGCAATGCCGCTGTAACATAACAACTCACCATATTCCTTCACCGCCAATGTTGCCTCCGACCTTCGATACTCCGCACAATTAATAGACTCTCCAAGGTTTTTTTTTCTTAATTTTAGTAGATCTAATTTATTTTAATATATATATATATATATATATATATATATATATATATATATATACATATATAAATTTTTTTTTACATTTCTTACCGTCTTCATTTCCTAAATTTTTAAAAAATGACATTTTTGCATTTTTTTTCTCGTCTCCATATCTGTGCAATGTCGCTGTAAGATAACTGTTCGCCATATTCCTCCACCGCCAGTGTTGCCTCTGACCTTCGCTGCTTTGCACAATTAATAAACTCGTCAATGTTTTTTTTTCTCTTAATTTTAATAGATCTAATTTATTTTAATATATATATATATATATATAATTTTTTTTTACGTTTCTTACCGTCTTCATTTCCTAGATTTTTTTTTAAAAAAATGATATCTTTGTGTTTCTTCTCGTCCCTGTCTCCGTACAACGCCATTATAACATAACTACTCGCCGTATTCTTCCGTTGCCAGTGTTACCTCCGACCTTTGCTACTCTGCGTAATTAATTGACTCGTCAAATGTTTTATTTTCTCTTAAATATATGTATATACATATACATATATGTGTATATACATACATATATATATATATATATACATATATATATATATATATATATATATATATATATATATATATATATATATCTTAAATATATGTATATACATGTATACATACATACATATATATATGTATATATTTTTTTTCTCTCTTAAATATATGTATATACATATACATATATGTGTGTGTGTATATATATATATATATATATATATATATATATATATATATATATATATGTACCATCTCCGTTTCCTAGATTTTTTTAAAATGATATCTTTACGTTTTTTCTCGTCCTTATCTTTTTTGAAATCAAGAAACCGGTTTCTTAGACGTGCTTCTCCTTTCAAATACTCCGGCGTTAGAGTCCTCAAAGCCGGAAATATCGGATTCACCGACGAAAAATCCGAGCGGAATTTTGAAATCGAATGCGGAAAAAACTTTCGAAATTTTTAAGCTCATGTTGTTAGATATTTTCAGCTTATGGGTTACCATGGCAACCCATGATCAATTATACTTAAACCCAAACTAACCCATGTTTAAATAATATGTATATGGGTTCAACCCATAATAACCCATTTAAAATAATAACCCAACACACTTACATTATAACTTAAGTTCATGGGTTGGATTATAGCTTACCATGGCAAACCCAACCCATTGAACAGGCCTACCCCTGGGGCCCACTGGGGGAGTACCCCCTTTGGGTCCGTATCATCTGGTATCAGAGCTATCCTCAGTCTAACCTCCCTGCAGTCTTGCGTGCTGATCGCCGACAGAGGCAGCACGAGGACGTGCAGTCTAAAGGGGGTGGGTGATGTGGGATTCCCACATCGGTTACTGAGGGGATCTTTGGGCAGTTTATATGGGGGAGTCAGTCCTCACCTCTTGAGCTAGCTTTTGAGTGGAGTTAGGGCTCTTCCCGGGGGAGTACCCCCTTTGGGTCCGTATCATCTGGTATCAGAGCTATCCTCAGTCAAACCTTCCTGCAGTCTTGCGTGCCGATCGCCGACAGAGGCAGCACGAGGACGTGCAGTCTAAAGGGGGTGGGTGATGTGGGATTCCCACATCGGTTACTGAGGGGATCTTTGGGCAGTTTATATGGGGAAGTCAGTCCTCACCTCTTGAGCTAGCTTTTGGGTGGAGTTAGGGCTCTTCTCGGGGGAGTACCCCTGGGGCCCACTGGGGGAGTACCCCCTTTGGGTCCGTATCATCTGGTATCAGAGCTATCCTCAGTCAAACCTCCCTGCAGTCTTGCGTGCCGATCGCCGACAGAGGCAGCACGAGGACGTGCAGTCTAAAGGGGGTGGGTGATGTGGGATTCCCACATCGGTTACTGAGGGGATCTTTGGGCAGTTTATATGGGGGAGTCAGTCCTCACCTCTTGAGCTAACTTTTGAGTGGAGTTAGGGCTCTTCCCGGGGGAGTACCCCCTTTGGGTCCGTATCATCTGGTATCAGAGCTATCCTCAGTCAAACCTTCCTGCAGTCTTGCGTGCCGATCGCCGACAGAGGCAGCACGAGGACGTGCAGTCTAAAGGGGGTGGGTGATGTGGGATTCCCACATCGGTTACTGAGGGGATCTTTGGGCAGTTTATATGGGGGAGTCAGTCCTCACCTCTTGAGCTAGCTTTTGGGTGGAGTTAGGGCTCTTCTCGGGAGAGTACCCCTGGGGCCCACTGGGGGAGTACCCCCTTTGGGTCCGTATCAAATAGGTGATGAGTAGTTGTGGTACAATGGTTCCTTCATCTCAGTGTGATTAAGTAAATAGATTGTGTGATCACCTAATGAAATACTTGAAATATGGTTATCTCTTGAGCCATCTTGTATCTTCAACATCTATGCATGTATAACATCCATCTTGGCATTATGTTACTTGCACCATGCATACTCTTTTCTATGTATATGTAATGTTACCTTACTCATTACATAATATATTGACCATCCTTTATGGGCTCTACTCATTCCTTCAAGTAGTTACCACATTGTTTGAAGGATTTAATGATTTTGTTATGCTTACCTGTAGTGAGTGGTTATTGGTTGGTTCAAGTGCATGGTTCTCTAAATATTTCTCTCTTTAAACTTTTAGTCCTCATTTTCTATCATATTTATTCTATCTCTGTTTTGTAATCTCATATCATCATGAGATCAAGTGCTTCCCATATTTGATCTCTATGTATGAGTTACTTTTTAACCTGGTCCCTGAATTAGATGAGACATAGGGAGTACCCCTCCTATATTGGATACACCATAACACCCATTTTTTTAATTAATGCCTTCCACAAATTTTTTTGTGTGTAAATTTTAGGGTGTCAAATGTTTTTTGTAACTTCAAGGAATGAGGGGACATGATGAAACTAGATAGTTGGTTACTCAAAATCTGTCATATTAGGTGGAGGTCTACAGACCACCACAATAGGAGCCCCAAGTACTTGGGAAGCGACCACTATACTGAACACGACAATTGTGTGCTCAGCGACAATGAAAAAAATGGTGGTAGAGTGACTTGGTGAATTAGAGTAGGGGTATGCCTTGCTTTGACTTTGTAAGAACTAGTTATTCTTTTCCAAATCCTAGATCATATTGCATATTCTTCCATTTTTTGGGTTGACAATGTTTGGTGACATTTGCACTAGTTTGTTCATTTGAGGTAGATTGTCCTTGGAGGGTTCAGTGCAACAAATTCACTATCTTTGAGAGGAGCGGAGGATATTTCCACCATGCTCAAAAATGTGTTGATCACTCGTACCTTGTGAAAACAAAAAATATCAAACCCCATAGTGGATGCCAAATTACAAACCCTCACAATCTACAATGGATATATAGTTTGGGATCAAGTGAGGCACTATCGATTTACTTGTGAGTAAGATAAGAAATAACCTTTCAAGTGTTAGAGGAACATCAGTGTGGTGTTTCCCTAAGGACATTGCGATGCTCAAGTTAGTAGTGTAGAATGTGAATAATACAAATGATAAAGAGAGGGGTTGGAATGTTATAGCGACTAGGTCGTGTAGGTATGGATGGTGATGACAAATAGGGTTGTGGTCCCTAGTTGAAGGTGGCTATAGGGGTGATGTCGACGCAATAAGAAGTAGGAAATAACAAGGTTGTGTGAATTAAGGAAGTTAGCAATGGATTGCTTAAAGCCAATATAGAGTAATAGTTGCTCAATAGTTTGTTGGGAGTAGTTGATTTTTTCCCTGTTCCTCTAGGGCCTTACAACTCCATTATTTATGGCATTCATATCTTACAATGTTTCCCCATATGAATGGGAAGAGCCCATTATTAGATGTGGCCAATGTTGAGGGGGGGGGAAGATGAAATACCCCAAAAATCCTAATTTAAGAATTATGGCAGAATAATGATTTATTAAGGAAATTAAGAAAATAAATTATTTTATTAAATAAAGAGGAAATTAATTGAGAAAAATAAAGATAAATTAATAAATAAATTATTTAGAAAATTTTGGACATTTTACTAATTAAAATGGAAGTTAAGGAAAATTTATCCAAAATAGCCTAATTAATCTAAAAATGAATTTAATTATTATAATTAAAATAATTATTATTAAAATTAAATATCTAACTTAAATATATAAATAAATAAAGACCAAATACCCCAACCCAACCATTTTATTATTTTTCCTTTTTCCTTTTTCCTTTTTCTCCTTTATTTTCCTTTTTCTTTCTTCCTCCTTTACTTATTTTTCCTTCTTCCTCCCCCCCCTCGACTGGGCCGGCCTGCGCAGCCCAGACCCTTCTCCTCCCTTCTCCCTTCGCGCGGCCCAAGCCTGCGTTGTCTTCCTTCCAGCGCCCAATGCTCGGTTGACCGCCCAATCCTTTTTTTCCTTTCTCCCCTTGGACTGGCCGGTCCAGCCTGTCGCACTCCTTCTTCCCCAGCCCGACCTGCAACTCTGATCTGCAGCCTCGATTTCCGCCGGTAACCACCAACCTAATGCCGATCGTCCTCCCCTGCTATTCCTATCATTTTCTTTCCTTTTTTTGACCTCAACAAGCCCCATAACTACCCTCCCCATGTGCCCATCTCTTTCCTTTTTCTCTCCCCCACCCCAACCTAACCTGCCATGGCAGGACTGCACTGCCTGCCACCGCCGACCGATGGTCCTTCCACACCTGCCCCGCTTGTACTCTTCCCCTTCATCGTTTTGCCCCTCAAGTAGCCTATAAATACACTCCCAAGGCAACCATAATCGAGCTCCCTTTTTCGCAAACCCATAATTCCAGCTTTCCGCCGCCACCCAAACAACCCCTTATTCCGCCACCTTCGGCGATCTCCGCCACAAACTCCACCCACCAAAACCTTCGCCGCACCTCCCTCTACAAAACTGAACCACCATCATCCCTTGTCTCGCCCTGCACGTGCCGCCCTGGCCGTGCAAAATTGCTAACCCGAGCAACCCACTCCAGCCCCTCGTCGCCCTTTGCGCCGCCAATCCCGCCGTTACCAGCACCTCCTCCACCCTCCAAAACACCCAGGGAACCTTCCCCTATCTTCCCATAGCTTCATCTCCCCCTGCCCCCTCTCCTTCTACTTCCTCCATCTTCCACCACCTTCGGTCGCCGCAAAAACCTCTGTGCGCCGCCACTCCCAACTACACCACCACCTTCATTCCACCCCTCTCCACCTGCTGCACCTCCCTCCACCTCAAACACCCCTCTACTTCCTCTCCTTTAGCCTACATAGTAATCCTTCCACGTCTCTTCCTCCTCCACCGCCATCGCCGTCACCGCCACGTGCCGCTGCTGGTTCCACCACTAACCTTAGGTGGTGCTCCAACTTCCCCATCCCCTAAATTATTTTCTATAAGTGTTAATAATTTTATTTAATATTAATAGTATTATTTTTATTATTATTATTATTAGTGTTGTATTATCATTGTTATTATTATTATTATTATTATTACCATTATTAATATTATTATTATGTATCACCCTTATTACCTAACCTAATTTCAGAAATATTTATAACTAGGGTATACTATTTAAAAGGCTACAACTTTAGCATTAAAATAGTTATCCTTATCCTTATTATTATTATTATTATTACTACTACTACTAATACTATTATCATTATTATTATTACTAACAACTTTAGTATTAATATAGTTATCTCTATTATTATTATTATTATTATTATTATTACTACTACTACTACTACTACTACTACTACTACTACTACTACTACGATTACTTAACCTAACTTTATAATTTTCCTAACCAATAATAATATTATCGTTAATAATGGTCTACAACTTTAGGGTTATTATGATTAAGACTTTTCCTCGTTTACTATTATTATTATTATTATTATTATTATTATTATTATTATTATTATTATTATTACTAACCTCACTAGTATTCCTACTATTATTACTAATGCTAGCTATGGCTTATTATCATTATCTTTACTATTATGGTAAAAAATTTAACCCTTATATTACTATTACCATTTTTACTATCATTGCTATTAGTATTATTATTAATTATTATTATTATTATTATTATTATTAATGCCATTACTATTATTATTATTTCTACTTAACCTAACTTTATTTCTATTATTATTGTTATTATTACCATTATCATTATCATTATTTCCTTACTAATACTGTTAATACTAACTTTGTCCTTTATCACTTTTATTTATTAATATAAATATTTGGACCCTTATATTATTATTATTATCATTTCGGTTACTATTATTATTATTGTTGTTGTTATTATTATACTTAACATTATTATTATTATTGTTATTGTTATTTAAACCGAAGTTGGCGTATTATCATTTTGTTGTTAAAGAAGAATAATACTTAAGCCTTAGTATTTTTACTATTTAATATTCAAATATTACTAATATTATTCCTAATGCCTTTGTCACTAACATTATTACTATGGTATCATTGTTAGTTATTATTATTATTATTATTATTATTATTATTATTATTATTATTATTATTATTATTATTATTATTTTATTTCTATTATTGTGACAAAAATATTTGAACCCTTATATTATTATTATTCAAAATATAACTTTTATCATTATTATCTTTAGAAATATTTGTACTTTGTTGGTATTGCAATTATTATATTATTATTTTAACCCTAACACTATTATTAGACTTAGCCTTAAAAATGCTAGGGTTTCTATCACTATAAGCATTATTATTATTATTATTATTATTATTATTATTATTATTATTATTATTATTATTATTATTATTATTATCGTTATTTTGCTACAATTAGTATTAGTACTAATATTATAAGAATAAAGCTATTAGGTCTAATAATACAAGTATAGCATTAAATATTTAAAATAAGCATATTTTGGCTAGTAATATCTAGTAGGCTAACTTGAAGATAAAAACCCTAGTTTTCACGTGTAATACTCCCTTTAATAATAATAATCCTAATCTTAGACTAAAATAAGGAGTAATGGTACTTTTGGTAGAAGTGAAACTAATCCTTAGTATTTTCCCTCTTATAGGTGAATCGAGTCAAAACCCTAAGGAGTCGTAGGAGCATGCTCCAAGCCCGACATAACTTTAGGTAAGGATGTAGCTAAGGCCCATGTGTGTTATGTGACTTGTATGCCTTAGATGCTATATATATCATGTTATATTGTGTATCGTATGATTGTCCTTAACTTATCTTATGTGTAGCGCAGCTTGGAGTTGAGGTATGTTTGTATGTGCTTCTTATGACATGAGTATGATATGTATATATGGTATTTATGGTGTGATATGATATGACCCTCTAGGACACGCATGCTAGGACAATTGATAATATGATATGGGAATGAAAGGGCAAAAAGAAAGAAATGGGAAATAAGTTCACTAAGGGGGATATGAGGTTGACCAAAATACCTCATGATCCATGAGAGGAAATTAAAGAGGAAGGAATGACCAAAATGAATGAGAGATGAGGACTATGCATGGGAATCTTAAAATTTGCATGGGGACTTTGGGTGTTTGCATGGGATGGATAAAACTTGCATGGGAGTGATCTTTACGTGAGAAAAGTTGATTTAGGGTGTAAACAAGCTAAGGGGAGAGTTGTGGAGTGATTGGAGACTTGGGATGAAAAATAGTACATAGGTTGGTGTAAGGGTGTATAAAGGACCCGATTAGGGTTTTGGGAGAAAGTAGTAATCCGGAAAGTGCGAAAGTAAAAATGATTAAGGGAGAGTGGAGTACGTGTTAAGAGTGAGAATTTATTTTATAATGGGTGAGTATGGGTTCCATTGAAGAGAAGAGATTTTGGGTGAAAAGAGAGAGGTTACTTGTGGGAGAAGAAATGTACTAGGGTTTGAAGTGGCCAACTAGGGTTTTTCCGGTCACATGTGGAATCAAGTGGTAAAGCGATATGATTTGGGATTGGATCTAATGAGTTAAGGTATAGGGCGATAAACAAGGTAATGGTAGTGTAAATGAGAGATGGGGTTGGGCCACATCAATCCAATTAGGGTTTTCAAAGGAAAACCCTAGGGGGTGATAGTAGTTGGAGTTGATGTCATAAGGTGTTGGGCCTAACCCACACCCGTAGGAGTTGGGTTTTTCATTAAAGGGTAAGTGTAAAGGGAAATGGATGTCGGGGTGTGATAAGAGGCGCAGGAATCTCAAGATATGGGACGGGCCCCCTTGGGAGGATAGAAGTAGAAGGTAGATGATATGCATGTCAAGGGTGAAAAGCTTTATCTAATAAGACACGAATAAGATACTAATCACTTAAAGAGTAAGACTGTTGAGTCGGGCCTAGACCGATCCACCGGCATAATAGTGGCCAGGTGCCGGGGTGCCCTAAAGACCGATCCACCGGCATATAATAGTGGTTAGGTGCGTTCTACCCTATAAGTGACCGATCCACCGGCTATAATAGTGGGGGATCCCGAGCTCAACAAACCAAACATTATGTTGCTAATGAATCATGGGAAAGCTACTATATACTTACAGTGAAACACCATGAGAGTCGGGGTCAGACCGATCCACCGGCATAATAGTGGCCAGGAGCGTTCTACCCTAGAGACTGATCCACCGGCATATAATAGTGGTTAGGTATGTTCTGCCCTATAAGTGACCGATCCACCGACTATAATAGTGGGGTTTCCGCACTCGCATGGATTAATAAAGATTATGGTATGAAGCGACTACATTTAACAGAGATTCAAAAGAAAATAAGTCTAATTGGACCATAGTCGGTCTTCATTATCTTGATTACTACATGCGGCTTATGTGAATGTGCCATGTATGCTATGTTGTATGTTTTGTATGTTTGGCCTTAGCGCATCTGTTACCTTACTCAGTACGTAGCGTACTGATCACCCGTTTCATGGGTGCTGCTCATTTCCACAAGTAAAAGACCCATATGAGCTTGTGCAGGTAGGGGATGACGTCTTCGATGTCTATGACACTTACGAGGCATCGAGTGGGGGCTGAGCGTTGAGCCTAAACCTAACTTGGGAATCGAGAGTGACTTGGCCGGACTCTGTTTCTTTTACTGGACCATGTATTATCATATCTTAGTTGTGTTTTTGTACTATGCCTTATGTTTTGAAAAACTCTAGCCACGTACTCTTTGGATTGTAATCTTAAACCGCACTCTGATTTCTGTATGACTTGTGCTTTACTAATGACTTGGGTTTTTATTAATGACTCGTGTTTAATGTTAACCTTATTTAGCCTTAGCACTTAGTACTGGGACGGTAGAAGTGAACCGATATGGTACTAAGTGTGGCGGTAATGCCCCCGAATTTACTGTTTTATCTTTTAACTTTCGTTAAACCCTTTTAATTAAACGAAATTTTTCAGTAGTAAATTTGGGGGTGTTACAAAAGAGTTAGGCCATGTTCAAATAATGTGGAGCATGACTAATTTTGAATTGTTCTTACTAAACATTGGTAGCGTAAAGTTTTCTCATGGGTTGTTGTGAGGGTCGAGTCAGCTAAATATGTGGCATTTCCTACTTGGAATCTGGGGCTGCCCATAGGCCATAGCATATGAATGCTTCGAGTTTCATGATTATGGGCTAGATTTTGCCTATATAAGTATCATTGTTTGCATCAACAATATATTAGAATTATATACTTTTAAGTGTATCGTTACATTATACGATGCTAATAATATAATTTTATATGTTAATATTGATTAGTTATGAATTATTTTATGTCAAAATATTAATCTTAACTACTTTTATAAGCTATAATGATTATCATAAAATATATTTTTCTTTTATAATATTTGTGATCCTTCAAATAATCTAGAGTTATTTTAGCTAATTAATCAATAAAAATTGATATATTATAATTTAAACGACAGAATATGCAATAAGTTTTAAAAAAATGACCTAAAATGAACACAAAAGGTTTGAAATTTCAATGATAAAGTGGAACTAAACTAACATAATCTATAATTTTCTATTAAATAAGTAATTGAAAAATGTGATAGTGGACCTAAAATACTCTAGGTGATCATGAACTAAAAGAAAAAGGTAGAAAAAATTAAATATACAAAAAGACAAATGGTTCAAAGGAAAAATAAGGTGCGAATAATTGTAGTATAAATAAATTTGATCCAACTTTAGAATTTTAGCCTCCATTAAATAAAAGATGAAGCTATAGAGATATAATAAATCATAAAATTTATAATTCTTTATAATAATAAGTTATCCTCATCTGTCTCAAACTATAAGGTCTATAGTTATTTATATTTATTTCACAATAAAAGTATTTTTATAAAAAGAATGAAGCATTGAATGCTTTATTAGCCATCTTACCCTTATATTTTTATTAGTAATTACAAATAAATTTAAAAGTATTAATTGGAAGAACAACGTTAATATAAGGGAATATTAGTGAATTTATGTGTCAAAGTTCTAAAATGTATTACTTCTTAATATGCATACTGGTCATTTATTATAAAACAGAGGGAGTAATAACTAATGTCTAATACGGATATGCACCTTGGTGCACCATACAAGATGTGTCGAGATGATGTGGACTAAAGAAGAAGAGCTATAAGACAATAACTTAGAAATTATACTGAAAGCATGTTATAGCATAGTGATTAGCATGCTTTTTTTTTTCGTGCAAGTTCAAGACTCTTTGAAAATATTTATGTTATAGTTTTATTCAAAAGAAATCAAAGCAAAAAAAATAAAAAATAAACATCAGTCAAGAGGAGAATACAGATCGATATAGATAATGGTGAACATCAACTTAGATGAAAAAAACTTCTTTAGCCCAAAGAAAAATAAATATCAAAGTATACACATCAAAGGGAAGAAGGATAAACATCTATGAGAGGTAGAGTTACCGAAAGAAAAATAAATATTAATAAAGAAAAGGATACACACCTAGAGGGAGCCCAAAGAAAGATGCACAAAGAGATAACCATCAACCGAAATAAAGATACATATCAAATTAGAAAAGAATAAACATTTGCACTATGCAAAAGTGCACCCGTATACATAAAATAATTTGTGACTAAGGACTAGTAGATGGTGAGGTAAGGAAATAGAAGTTTTATGAATAGTGTTATTTTATTGGTTATTTGGTATAAACTACTTATAACCATCAAAAGCATTCTAAAATAAACAATTCACTATAGCCCCATTTACCGGAACATACTATCATGTCTTTATCTTGCTTTACATAAGGAAGAAAAAAAATGATTTCCTCTCGTACATTTTTAATATAAACCAAACACAAAACTATAAAAATCTTCAATATTTTTTTTAATAAATCAATTCTTGAGTAATTGGAACTTTTTAGTAAATCATCTCATATAAATCAAATAATACCTAATATTAATATAAATTACTCATACCCAATTCAACTTAAATTGCGTAAATCCTAATTGCGTTTGATTAAAGAAAAATATAATTTAAATATTGATCGATAAAAGTATATTTAAAAGCATGAATATATTTGGTTTGTTTATGTAAATGATAGATGTTTTTGATTTTTTAAAGGCTTAAACTTGTAACTTTATTTCCATTATTTAAATATTATTCTCATTATAATATGAATGCTTTATTTTTATTTTTTTTTAAATTTAAAGCAATTTCAATTATTTAATTATTTGAGTAGTGGGAGATCATTAATATTGAAATTATTTGATATAAAAATTTAAAAATATTTATGCCATCATATAAACAAATAAAAATACTGATACTTTTAAATATACTTTTGTTTGTATTGATATAATTTGTGTTCCAACCAACATTAAAACCGAACCAAATTACTATACTACCGCCCCAAAATGAACTCAATAGGCTTGCCCCTGGACTCAAACCAGCTGTATTAACTCCGAATTTCACCCGATTTCCTACGCGCCAATAATCCTCCATAATCACAACATGTGATGAAGGCATATAAATAATAATAATAATAATAACAACAACATCAACAATAATAATAATAAATACAGGTGGGAGAAAGGCGAGAGGAGATTCGACAATGGATTTGCTCTAAGTTCCATCATCGACCCTTCCTTTTCAGCCCATCTTCTCCACCATCATCATTAACCATCTTCGTAGCCTGTAAATTCGCTGATTCAGTTACAATCTGAAGAATTGATGAAGGTAAAAGCTGTTCTATTTTCACCCTCTCACTAGGTTTAAGACGTATGATGTTTGGGTTTTGATTGCATGCAAATAATCTCTCCGTTATTCACGAGATTGATACTTTATGTTCGATTGCTTTTTGGAATTTAGGTCAATTGTTATGATTAGGGTTTCCAATTTGGGTAATTTGGGTTCATCTTATTTTTTCTTATTTTAACAATTGTTTCTCCAGAAGGAGAGAGGGGAAGATAGAGTAGAATTGTTGATTAAATCTATTTTACTGATATTTTGTTCTATGGAAGGGCTGCTCCGTTGAGCGCGTAATTGTTGCTGTATAATCTACCTTGGCCTGACTTAAATGTTAATGATAGATATTACTCAAGGTTACTGGTTAGGTCCTCGTTTTTCTTTTCTTTTTTCTCGAGTTTGTAGGCACATATTATTTTTCGAAAGAATTGCCTTCCCGTATGAGGTTGATTGAGGTATGTTTTCTATAATTCTTTCACAGTTCAAGCTTTTTGATCTATGAGGATTACAAAGTGTTGTGTCTCATTGAGTCAAAATGATGGGCATTAGGACTATGCCACTAAGTACATACTCAGTGGGGGTGAATTCAATTGCTCTCCTTAATATATTTTTTTTTTTTGAGATCACTCTCCTTAGTTTTTGGCTGCTCGTAGTTGAGGTTTAAATTTCAATTCGTGGGCATGAATTTGGTTGCTCTCCTTGATATGGAACATCAGTGTGGGCGTTCAAAGATTTGAAGTTCCATTCATGTGGATGCAACTGATATGGAAAATTGTTGATATCAAAGTATTCTGCATTGGTGTTGGATGGCCATATCCATAATTTCTTGAGTTGTGCCTTGTCTGTGCTCTAATTATAAATTGTGTTGCCCATATTCTGGTTTTTCCCTTTTGTTCTATGGCTTCCCCCATATGTGTTTATATATGTATTTATATTTACATCTTATATGCTTTAGCTCTTCATTCTGTGCTCAGTAGCTTGTGCCTAGTTTGATATGCTTCATTAATTATAGAGACCTGTATGCATCTTGTCTTTTGGGATCTCTTTAACATTCTTTTTGTGTTTGAATTTAAGTAGGTATGTTTCATTATCCGCTTTTGTGTTTGAAAATAATTATGTATATTTTGTTTTCAGATGTTTTTCTTAGAGGGGTCTTGGACTTCTTGATAATGGGTGCTCCTAAGCAAAAGTGGACTTCTGAAGAAGAAGCAGCTCTAAAAGCTGGAGTGTGCAAACATGGGGCTGGAAAATGGCAAACTATACTTAGAGACCCAGAGTTCAGCCATGTTCTTTGCTCCCGCTCAAATGTTGATCTAAAGGTATGTTTGGTTGACTTTGTTATAGGTCTTATTAATTAGTTTAGTTTAAGGTAGAGTTGTATAAATACAGGATCTCTTACAGATTTCTTTCTAAGCTCAGATGAGTCTGATGGTTATCTTTATTCGTGATATGGATATAATGGCTATGATTGTTTATTCATATTCAAGTTAAATGTGGACAGGACAAGTGGAGAAATATCAATGTAACTGCAAGTGGATTAGGGTCTCGAGAAAAGGCTAGACTTGCTCTGAAAAGGAATCCTCAAACTCCTAAAAATGATAAGAAAGCTGCTTCTTTGAACAATGCTGTTCAAATTCATGATAAAACCACTGAAATCAAACCTTCTGCTGTCTCCAATGAGTGCGTTCAGGTTGCTGATTCCAAGAGATCTCTTACACGGTGTGTCTTGTGTAATCAGTGCAATCTTTAGTTTCTGAGAAGTGTTATATATTTTAGGATAGCTATGTTACTAGAATGACCTCTTCCATTCGTATCTCTATTACATTTCTGTGCAATGTTTATGCAACAGATATGCATAAAAAGATTGGCTGCTTGATCCATCTTTTGATCAATTACTAATAATCAACTGGCCAGTTTTACTTGTCACAAATGACACTGTTTTTTCTTTGTTTATTTTATCTGGATCACATGGTGCCCAGTTACTCAATGATGTTACATTTAACTTGTTGCCTTTCATGTTATGTTTTCTGGTCAGAATAGTTAGATTATGGACTGCTCATTGTGGTGATGCTTTTCGTTACATCTTGTTGGTGAGTTTTTCATCCCACAGTGGAGTAGATATAGAGATGAGAGTTTCTTTATATTTCTACTGCTATGCCAGGTGATAATTATTTATGACAATGAACTTGGACTATCAACAAAACATATGACTCATTGTTCATCATGTAGTGATAAAAGGAAGACATCGTTAAAGGAAGTCGTGAAGTTTTAGTTGAGGCTATTTTTTGAATACTTATTGTTTTGACATCTGATGCTGGTGTGAATAGTATGCTGATGCTGCATTTCCACAACCTACTGATTATGTTTGTAATATTTATTTGAAGTGAGTTTGCCTATAGGAGAAGTTGCATATGGGAGAAATTTGCCTATAGGAGAAGTTGCATGTGGGAGAAACTTGCCTGATCATGGAAACATGCAAGTTTGAAAGATGAGTGAATAAATGATTTGCCATCCTTATTACCTCCTTTTTTAGTTACTATGTGAACATATCTTTAGCCAGTTGCAATTTTCCTATAAGTTTAGTTACAGAGTGGAGCCAGAACTGATGTGAAAATGACTGAAGGTATATGAGTTTGCATGTGGCATTTCAGTAGAAGTTCTATTGATAGCATTATCATATTTCTTATATTGAAAGCAATATATGGTCTTTGGGCAAAACCTGTACCTCAGTTTTGATTCATGATTGTTGAATAGTTGTATGGTTATATTAAATATTATTCCCCTCATGCGTGCAGGTTAGATAATGTTATAATAGAGACTTTAACCACATTGAAGGAGCCCAAGGGTTCTGACAAGGATGCCATTGCCAAGTACATAGAGGTAATTACTCATCGGTACATTCAGTCATCTGAAGTAGAGATTGAGAAGGTTTCGTCTAGGTTGCAAAGAGATGGCAACATTGGAAAATGGGGAAATGATAGTTTTAAAAAAACTAGGAATAAACCAAAAATTAATTTATTATATATGTATATTAATGATTTTTATTTCAAATTTACAAATTCGAGTATTAGCTTTAAAGATTTAGATATAAAAGCCATTTAAAATTTATATATGAGTTGATGGATTTTGAGAAGTAGGTGAGTTGAAGCAAGGGTCGAGGGTTTTCAGAGGTGGGAGATGTTGAGCACAAGCAATAAAATCATGGTCACGGTGTTGTAGTATCGAAGTGTCGCGAACGATATTTTATATGTCCTGATTGTCGTGTTGTAATTTGGTTTCGTCTAGGTTGCAAAGAGATGGCAACATTGGAAAATGGGGAAATGATAGTTTTTAAAAAACTAGGAATAAACTAAAAATTAATTTATTATATATGTATATTAATGATTTTTGTTTCAAATTTACAAATTTGAGTATTAGCTTTAAAGATTTAGGTATAAAAGCCATTTAAAATTTATATATGAGTCGATGGATTTTGAGAATTAAGGTGAGTTGAAGCAAGGGTCAAGGGTTTTCGGAGGTGGGAGATGTTGAGCACAAGCAATAAAATCACAGTCGCGGTGTTGTAGTATCGAAGTGTCGCGAACGATATTTTATATGTCCCGATTGATGTGGTGTAATTTTTTTTTTATTTTTCTCAGAATAAATATTAGCAAATATCGGTAAAATATCGGCAAATATCAACCCGTAACTGATATATTGCCGATAAATACGTGAAATTTTAAATCTATCGTATATCGCCAATTTCATGTGTCGCCTAACCCAAAATCCGATAAATATCAGCCGATATTGCGTATCGGGACTAATATTTAATTATATGGTTGAGCATGGGTTGAAGATATTGAGCATTTTCATTTATGCATGCTGGAGGAAATGCTAAACTGATGTCGTTTTGGTCAATCTTTTCCTTTCTTATAAAAAAAGTGTTTTGGAAATGGCTTTTTATGAAGGAACAAAATATCAGCCCATATACGCGACTGATATTTATTTGATTTTTTAACCTATACATAAAATTTCTATATGCTGCACAAAAATAAAATCACGTTTGTATTCACCGATATGTATCAACCGATTTTTACCTATATATGCAAACATTTGTTGATTTAATACTATGAAAAAGAAATGGAAAATCATGTTGTGACTTGCAACAACTATGACATAACATTTATCGTTCACTACACGGTATCACACTGTGATTGTGACCATGATTTTATAGTCTGCTTTGGAGTGTCCAATCAAGTTTTAGTTTCAGAAACATCTCGGATATGGGAAACAACAGCCTACAGAAATCTTTGAGCAGCTTACGCTTTTATAAATATGTGGACTGCTAGCATAGTGGAAAAAATGTAAAATTCATGGTGTCGTATTTTTCCCCTCAACCCACAAACTAAATCAAAATAATAGTATTTACAATTGGATAAATAGATTGAATTTCTTGAGGTGACCCCATGTGCTATTTGAAAATGCTCTTACAGAGATGTTAGTCCGAAAACCATATAGAATGAAATGAGGGGAAATACAAATATTGCATATTAAAAACAAAGCATGGAATTTATATGCTTTCTTTCTTTATTGTTTCCCATATACAAGGTTTGATTTATGGACTGTGTTTCATTACTTATACTGAAAATTTGCGTAATATATGTCATGGACCTTGATTGTGGGCTGGGTCTACCACTAGGCCCAATTAAATCTAGTGATCCAGTTTTAATCTTATTGCATCAGACTTGAGTTTATTAATAAGTAGCTAACATTAGTCTTCATTGATTCTTAGAAGGCCTTAGTTTAATGCTAGTGGTTGATTTGTGTATTAGGGTTAATAGGTCTTATTAATAAGAGGCGAGGCCTATTGAAGCTTAGCTTGTGACATTCTATAAATTAGTGATAAGAGCCTCAGTAATAGATATGTTGGAGGGTTAATAGAATTGTTGATACTTTGGCCTTCTCTTTTCTTTCTACTATCTCTTCTCTCTAGTTCTCATACATACTTAATCAATTAATTTCCATCATCGAGATGATAGAATAAGGATTCGGGTCATGACAAATTGGTATCAGATATTGTGGCTGAGGCAAGAATGAATGAATCCCTTAGAGATGATAGAACTAGGACACTTATCTGATGATAAGAAAATGTGCCAACAGGATTATCTAAATGAGCCTCTGATCACCATAGGGACAGGGCCAATCACACCCACAACCCTGTTGCTCATGTCATCTTTGACAAGCAACCCTAAGACCTTGATGAGGATCCTGACTGCCTTATTGCCCTTAACCCAACCTCCTCGGTCACCGCACCTTAAACCACCTTCTCTTGGCTGCACCCAACCTTGCGATCAACCCATTAACAACCGCAACCATCTTGCCTATCCTCATTGGCCTAACCCAGGCCACCGCTCCAACTGCTACACCCCCTCAACACTCTGCAAGACCATCGCCTTTACCAACCATCCTCACCGACCCTTAAGAGACCTACACTAATCCATACAATTAAATATTAGTTCCAATACATAATATTAGTTGATATTTATCAGTTTTTGGGTCAAACAATACACAAAATTGATGATACGCAACGGTTTAAGAATTTAATGTTTTTATTGGCGATATATCGGTTATCACCTAATATTTGTCGATATTTTACTAATATTTATTGTTATTTGCTTATATTTGTTGTTAAAAAAAATTATGTTGCAAAAACTGCGATATATAAAATATCGTTCGCGACACTTCGATACTGCGATTGCAACTGCAATTGTGATTGCAGTTTTATTGCTTACACCAACCCTTTAGCCACTTTGAAATCCCTCAACTTATCCATTAGCAACCCTTGCCATCAATTGCCATCCCTACCAATAATGCCTATTGTACCATGCCTAGCCCCCAAGCATTTGTAGCCTATGCCAAGTCCTTGTAGTCCAAAATCCATGGCAGCCCGTTGTCACTATTCTAGCATCCTCGCCTTGGAAAGGCTTTTTGACCACACAAAACCCTTTAGCTAACTATTGTCGACACCAACAAGGTCATGATCAGGCCCTCACTCTCACCTCTACATTTTTCATGAGCTTTACATGAGCCTCAAGTCCACTTGCTTGTGCAAGCGGTTGTTGCTCTATCTATCCAGGAATTTCTTATTTCATGTCTTGAAGGAAGCTTCGGATCTAATTGAGGGCTGAAATATAATTATGTGTCCCAACTATATAGACAACATAGTTATTAAACTCTGATTCAATCCTACAATTCTATGATCCTATGATCAAAAAATAACAAAACGATCCACAATACTAAGTAGAATTTTAAAGTAGTCTAATAATTGTAGCTTCTTACGATCTTAGGTAAAATCCTACGATACTATATAATGAATATATTTTTTATTAATCTTTCAAATCTATTTTCTATCTTATTCCAACTATATTTCTTCCTTAATCCTTCGATTTTCTGACGCTATATTATTTTACAACTAGTCTTGAAAATAAGCGGACGTAAAGAAAGTATAGTTGATATACCACTAAAATAATAAAGTTAATTGTTGATGTAACATGTTGACAAAATACTATTATCTCCACTTAAATAATAAAATGAATTTATTAAATTTTACAATATTATTAATTATTAAATTCTATTTGATTTAAAATTAATATTTTTTCTTGTTAGCTTCATAATGCAAACTAAATTTAGTTTATGATGTACATATGATTTATATAGCAACTTAACATGTGTGCATATAATCAAAACTTTTTTTTATTTGTCAAAATTTGAAAAGCCAACATAATTTTTTTGGTCCTATTCTCTTAAATGATAGAAAATATTATACTCTTATTATTACCTTCATTATTATATGTTTTCTTCATTTTTTTTTTGCCTTTTTTTAAGGATAAAGATTTTGTATAAAGATTTTGTATATTTTGAATACGATGAGTTGTATTTTTGATGTTATTGACTTAAATTAATTCCTAATATGTAAAATGACTATGTAAGAGTGTAATATTGTGTTCTTTGAACTTAAAATGTGTTATTTTATAGCATATAAGTATATAAGCTTCATATTTTTATAGTTTTTATAGGATCTTACCATCCTGTGATCCAATTCTACGATTCAATCCCGAGTCTGTAAATCAATCATAGGTAGAATTTCGATTCTAACAACCTTAATAGGAAGTTGTTAGGGAACTCAAACATTTGTTGGTTTTGTTTCGGAGATGCTATTCTATCATATTATGGTAGATATATGGCCCAAAAGATGTTCATCGGTTGGTCCACTGGTTTGGCTTCCTTGGCTCCTAATACCCTTGCCAATAGTTCGTTAATTTTTGGTTGTAACCATACAAAAAAAATATTAGTTGAGACATGTCAGATTTTGAGGGTTTTAATATACTATCTCGGTGAAACGAGACAGGGAAAAAATTACAGAATGATATTTAATGATATTGATTGATATTTGTTGTGAAAAATAATGAAACTTCATGCTATGATATATAGATATCCGCCGCATCACTCTGATACCACAATCACACCACGACTGCAATTGCGATCGTGGTTTTATTGCCTGGCTGTAACTCCACCCTTTAGGGTGTGCTGTCCAAGAATTTTCTACCACAACCATTCCACCAGACATTTGCTTCATACTAGAGAATTACAAGAATCTTGCTTTGTCTGTGCTGCTAGACATCTGCTACGTGTTAGGACCTTACAAGAATCATACGGTGTTGCACCCGAGTGCTGATACACGGTGAACCTCCTGTGTTGAAGGCATAAACTTGGGTACTAACAAGGAAGAAAGGTCCAGTTTTCTGCCGAATGTCCAAGTTGTTGGGGCTAAATTTCTCATACATGGCATATGTGCAATTATTTGTCAGACATCACTAACTTTTAATTTTTATCAGCGCTTGGCATGTGCAGCCGCTCTCTACTTGATAGTGTCTGTAGAGTGGAATGGATTCACCCCAAATCAAGACATTGCTAGCTTTTAGCATGCATTAATTCTTGGCATGTTCAGTCACTCACTACTTGCTATTGGCGGTCGAGTGGAAAGGGTTCCCTCAGAGTCAAGCTACCATTGATTTTTGTTGCTCCTGTCCTCATTACGAGCTTGAAGACAAGCTTGTTTTCTAGGCAGGGGAGATTTTGATCGTGGGCTAGACCCAGTGTCAGTTCTATCTCACTCAATTTTATTGTTATGTAGCAGGCATTAATTTTTATTAATTCTTAGCAGGCCTTGGTTTGTTAGTGAGTTTTTGTACTAGGGTTAATAGGTCTGATGAATCATAGGCCTGCTAAACCCTATAGCTTGTAAGAGCCTATAAATAAGAGGCTAGCTAGAGCCTTGGTAATAGACATGTTGGACGGTTAACAGAATTGTTTTTTCCTGGACCTCTCCTTTGCTCTCTATTCTCTCTTCTCTCTGGTTGTCACTGCCCTAACCTTAATTCCTACACATACTTGGTCAATTACTTCCCTTCTCCCCCTGATCAGACTATGGCTCAAGCTGCAGTTGGTAATCAGGAATCTCAGAATTTGGGTGGGTCATGACACTAATTATTGCATCAGTATTCAATGTAGATCAGAGGGAAAATTACAGTGTGGTTTTGAGTAAGTAAACTGGATATCCTGCACGCCAGAAACATAAGTTTTATTCTTTTGGCAACAGCTTGGTGGAATTGAAACCATGTTTACGGTTTCACTTGATATTGCAGTCTTCAAGCAGTTCAATTTGAATTGGCTTATAACAGGTGCTTCTTAGGAAGAGAAATTGATTAGTCTTTATCCATAGTTTTATCTATCGAATGTATCATGATATATATATATATATGCACGTATACGTACATACATTCAATGAGAGCTTGGATTGGTCATGTACACTGCTGATGTGCTTCGAAGGTCTTCCATTAGTGGAGTGTGAATTCTAAAGATTCTGTTAAGATGTTTGACCAAAAGTGTTGTATCTTCCCTGGTTTTGCCACTTCTTGTGGTTATAGTAGTGGATCTATGTGGAGTGGGGGACACTGGAGCAGGGAGATAAGATTTCAATGGCTGAAGCATGAAGGCATGATTGGTTGGTGGTAGTGGCTGATCATTATTCCTTTTTCTTTTTATTTGTTGCCAAGTGGATATTTTGTTCTATTTTCCCCCCTGGTTCTCCTTTTGTATCTACCGAGTCCCAACACGTAAGCAATTTTATCTACCTTCATATATGTTGATGTCGTATACATACGAATTTTTGTAAAAACTGCTATAAGTTATGTGCTTGGGTTTTTATCGTGAGCTCCCTGCTTTTGGAGCTTGCCAAATGGTTTCAATATCCTCTCGACCTGCATCCAAAACCTGCTTACTTGCTTAATGAGCATAGCACTGGATACCACATAATTTGTGACTGCTTAATCTATCTGGGACATGATTCATACTTGGTTTTACCGACTCTAGGATAGTTTACATGTTACCGTGCAATTTCTGATGGAAAATGTCAGACCTTGCATTTGTGAATTGGAAAGAGCTTGTTGGCAGGGATCACTTGTACCCCAAAATATCAGGCCTGTGTTTGATTTAAATATTTTCCCAGTTTGACCAATCACGTGCCAAACTATTGCTGAATCCAACAGATTTTACATAATAGAAAATTTGTGCCCATCCTCTGGATTTGTCTCCTTGCACTCTCCTCCTCCTGCCTCCCCTTCTACATAATTTAACATTTTTAACACTGGACTAAATGATTCAAATGATTTTGGTTTTGCTAGAAATGGAATTCTTTTTAATTATTTTATTAGGTTTTATTTCTCGAATTGTCTTTTGTGTAAATATCAATTAATTAGTGAATGATATCATTTAAAATCTTGACCAGATGCCCAATGCAATAAACATTCACGAATTTATGGAGCATATTGCATAATGTGTCTGGTTTGTTGATTTTTTCTGTAGGAACGATATTGGGCACCTCCAAACCTGAACAAGGTATTGTCTTCAAAATTGAAGTCGATGCTTGCAAATGATAAGTTGGTCAAGGTAATTTTTCTGCTGAAAGTGTGAATATGTCAAGTTTTTATTGTTTAATGATGCTAGTTATCATGTTTATCATAGTGATGCTATTGGCTAATGACTGATGTTATGCTGCTTGCTACATTTCCGTGTGTACAGTAGATTATTTTTTCACGTGCCTGTTCTATTGAGACACTCAAGACATGATGAAGAAACGGGGAAGAGAAATACTGATTTATGCTTTCGCTTTTTTTTTTTTTTTTTCTTGCAGGTAAAACACAGGTACAGGGTTGCCAGCGTCTTACCGTCTGGTGCACGAAAAAACCCTCCCCCAGATGGCAACCAGAAAGAAGTTCCAAGAGCTGAGAAGAGGGAAACTAGAACTTTTACCAGACAACAGGTTGATGCAGAGTTAGAGAAGATGAGGAGCCTGTCAGCTCGTGAAGCTGCTGCTGCTGCTGCAAGAGCTGTAGCTGAGGCTGAAGCTGCCATCGCAGAGGCTGAAGCAGCAGCTCGGGAAGCCGAAGCTGCTGAAGCTGAAGCAGAGGCGGCACAGGTTTTTGCTGAAGCAGCAATGAAAGCGTTGAAATGTCAGACTCAGAGAGTTGCCACTTGGTAAGTTAACATGTTGCAAATTGCTTTTACACATAAGTTTCGCCTTTGCTATTGGTATATTGTTAAAATCCATTCTTATTCTTTATGTTAGTTTCAATATTAGCTTCTAAAACCCGCTCTGCTGGACGTGCAGCTGACAGGTTCTTTTGCACACCAGCGTTCCGAGTTTTTGGCATCGGAAGTTCGATTAGCAACTGATTGTATTGCCAATCCTCGTGACTGCAGTATGTCAAACCGTGTAAAACGTAAATATGCATGCTTCATACTGTAAATTTTGTTATATAAACCCTTTTGGGGTTCTCTTTTGTTTCTATATATATATATATATATATATATTATTATTTTTTTAATTTGTACCCTTCTCGGTGACAGGATAATGTTTGATTTAAGCTTGAGTTTCCTTTTATTATGAAAAATGAAGGCCCTTTCTTTTCCCTGCGTATGCAAATCCTTATGGTTATCTTTTCCGTAACTGAAGACGGTAGGGGTTCACAAAATATGATTAAATTGTTAATCAAATTACATTAAACTGCAACTATTGTGTTTGGTGTGGTTTGATTAATGGTTAAAAAATATTATTTGATTAATGATTTTTAAAATTAGTTTGATTAATAGATAGGGAATCAAAATTTTGATTAATCAATTGTTAGTTATTTAACTGTATTATTTTAATAAAGTATATACTTATTTTAGATTGTTGCTATAAAATTCTAGATTGTTGCTACTAGATAAGCGTTGTTGGGAGTATTTATGAAATTGTAAAAGATACAAAGTGTAATATCTCAAACTTTTATATTAGGATTAAAGAATAAAAAAAAATTATTGAATAAGATTTAATTGTATGTATCCTTTTAATAAAATAATAATAATTATTATGATAATAAAGAAAGAAAAATGATGGAGGGATATAGTTAGTAGAGACTAATTTAATTAACTAAATTAAGATAAATTATAAATAAATTATAATAATTTTTAAATTTATTATTATTATTTATTCCTAAATTTTTTTAAAATCTAAAACACCCTACCATCCTATTTTTTCTTTTCTCCTTTTCTCCTTTTCTTTCCTCTTTTTCTTTCTTTTCTTTCTTCTTTCTTCCTTTTCTAATTTTTTGTCACTTCTCCCCCTCTCTTCTTTCCCTTCTCTCCTCCGACCCAATCTCTCTTTTCTTTTTTCTCTCTCCTCCGACCAACCCAACCTAGCACACACGTCCCCCCTCTTTTACCTTTCCCTCCCTCTCTTTTTTCTTTCTTTCCTTTTCTACCCCGTCTTCTTCCTCCGACATGTGCAACCCCTGCACGTTGCTGCACTTCGCAGCCTTCCCCTCCCCTCATTCCTCTTTCGAACCTACAGGGCATGCAACAAGCATGTCCCCTTCACAGTCCCTCTCTCCCTATCTCCCTTGCGTAGCTATATCGGCCTGCACATCGACTTGCAGCCACCAACCCCCCTTTGTCTTCTTCCTCTTCTTATTCACTTCCTCCCTCCCCTACACTTATAAAAACCCCTCCCCACCCCCTTCTTCCCTTTTATTTATGTCCAATCCACCTCCCTGCTCCCTTACTCTAGCATCCCAAATAGATGTCGCCGCCATCACCACTCCCTCCCATCCTCTTCCTTGCATCACCTTGCACCCACTAAGCCTCTCTCCTTCCCTTCCTTTCCCTTCCTCTTCTCTCTCCACCAGTGCAAAGTGGACAACTTGAGCTACCCTTTTGCACCTTGTGTCACCACCAATGCTGCCCTACACCACCGCCACCGCTGCTATCACCACCCTCCCTGCATAGAAAGACCCCTGCCACACCCACACCTCCACCTCTCTCTTTCTCCCTTCTCATCTCTTCCTTTTCTTTCTCTCTTCCTCTTGGGCATCACCGCCGTGAGGCCACCACCACTACCACCACGAACCTCCTGAGCCAAGAAGCTCCACCACCCAAGAAACCCTACCTTCTCCCTCTTTTTCCAACCCTAAAAACCCCTCCTTTACATCACCACCACCGTCACTGCCACTCTCACCCGCTGATCCTTTTTGGTTACATCTTTCTCTCTCTCTCACTTGTTTAGTGCATTTTATTTTAATAACTTATTATTATTAACATTATTATTATGGTTAAGAAAATAAGGAAAAAAGGAAAAAAGAGGTAGGAAGAAGGTGAAATGACCTAGTTGATACTCTCATAATAGGTATTGAACAAATATTTTCCCATGAGGAGGTGTAGGATTCTTGCTTCAAGCCCGAAGCCCAACTAGGTAAGGATATAGTTAAGATACGGGTTGTGTTATGAGTCTTGTGTGTAATGGATATATTGGTATGCTATATGTAAATATATGTGCATGTGAAATAAATATGTGTATGGTGCAGCTTGGTTTGCAAGGAGCTAAGGTATGGTGAGCATAATTTTCATTATTTGTTGTATGTGTGGTTTGAACTTACTATGGATGGACATGTTCTTATGTATGATTGAAATATTAATATATGTATGCAAGGTGCCTTCGATGGGACTTAAGTGGCTATAGGAGATTAAAGAAAATAAAGAGGGTAGAGTGAATGAGGTGATATGTGGAGAATGTCTTAGGTGTCTCATGAAATATGGTAGAGAAAATAAAAGGAGAAATAATAATTTAAGGGGTTAGGGTGAAAATTTGCATGGGAAGTGTGAGCCTTACATGTGGGGTGTGTACTTTGCATGGGGGAAAGATTTACGTTGGGAGGTCTTGTTTGGGGGTTAACCATGGGGAGGAAAGAGTGTTTTAGGTGGTTGGTGTACTTGGGGAAGTTTTAGTACGTAGGTTGATGGGAATGTGTATGGGCGCTTAAAATAGGGTTTTGGGGAAACAACCCTAAGGATAGGAGTGATGTAGGGAAAGACTGAGGAGGTCAGTTGAACATCGGTATGGTGATGAGGGGTGTACCACATGGAGGGTGTGAGACAAGCCAAATAGAAGGTACAGTTGTGTAAGAGAAGACAGTAAGGAGGAAGAAGGGGGATTATTAGGG
Source organism: Tamarix austromongolica (assembly GCA_039764185.1). NCBI lineage: Eukaryota > Viridiplantae > Streptophyta > Magnoliopsida > Caryophyllales > Tamaricaceae > Tamarix > Tamarix austromongolica. The sequence goes on along the minus strand of CM077818.1, from coordinate 82,980,969 downwards.
TTTTTTGGGTGACCAACTAAGATGTCATTATCATATGTGGGACTTGAGGAGATGGGTTGTGAGGTTGGAGTTGGGGTGAGTATGGTGATGGTACTTGAATCAAGGGAGATGTGGGCTGAGTAAGGAGAGGAGAGGCAAGAGCTACATAGGCCATATTAGGGTTTCAAGGGGAAACCCTAGTGGGAAATGGTGAGCATAGGTGGAGAAAAATGAGAGTGGGCCTCGACCTATGTATGTAAGGTTTATAAGTTCCTTATGAGGTTGGTGGAGAATGCTTGGGGATCCTAGAGTCTTGGAGGATGTAGATGTTCTGGGTTAAGGGATAGGTTTTTTAGGAAGTCTGGATGGAAGAGCGGTAAAAGGTCGGGAGTAATCATTGGGGCGTACATGTCTAGATGGGTGTTACTTGGTAAATAAGACATGAATAAAATACTAATAACTTAAAGTAGAAGATCATGGAGTCGAGCCCAAACGTAGGATGTTTACCAGTCCACCAGTTACAATAGTGGCCAAGAGCATTTTGCCTTGGATTTGTATATGTTCCTGGTCCACCGGTACTAATAGTAGCCAGGTGCGTTTTGTCCTGGTTAGTTATTCCCAGTCCACTGGTTATAATAGTGAGGGTCCTAAGCTCAATAAATTAAACCTTTGGATGGTAATAGTTTATGGAAAAGACACTAATCACTTAAAGTGGAACATCACGTGGATTAGGACCAGACATAGGATATTTACCGGTTCACCAGTCATAATAGTGGCCAGAAGCGTCTTGCTTTGGAGATGTACATGTTTACTGATCCACTGGTTATAATAGTGGTCAGGCGCATTCTGTCCTGGAATAGTTATTTTAGGTCTACCGGTCATAATAGTAGGGTCTTCGTACTCACGTAGATATAATTCAAGAAATGTGTAAAGACGATACTAATGGCCTGAGCTCTGATAAAGGTAAATAATCTAATAAAACCTATTGCATGCATAATATCTTTATTTTGTGTTGCTATACCTTGTCTTGAATATATTGTTACCTTACTCAATACATAGCGTACTAATCATCCTTATCATGGGTGTTGCTTATTTCCACGAGTAGTGACATCTCCTGAGTCTGTGCATGTAGATAATGAAGCCCTAGAGGACTTTGTTGCTTACGATGAGCTAGTCAGGGTAAAGTGATATCTTAATGTCCCGGGGTCAGGGCCAGATAGAGTGTACTTTAGACTACTTCCCATCTGTAGTTCATGTTTTAATTCCCCCATAGTGGGATGCTACTTTGTATTTCATTTATCTAATATACTAACTTTGACTCTGGTATTTTTTGTATTCAATGTTAGACTCCTTCACGTTTTTAATTGTTTTCTATTACGATTCCTTATTGTCTTTTAGCCTTGTGATTAGTGTCAGCTTGACCTTATATCAATCACTGCGGTAGCACTCCCCTTTTGGTGTGTGATTTTCCTTCAACAAATGAAAATTTTTAATTGTGATTTTGGGGGTGTTACACAAAGGAAGAAGAAGAAAATCATGTAAGAGGAGAAATATAGATGAATAATTCTTCTGTGTAAAATTATTAATGTATGTGACTTAATTACCTTATTATTCAACCCTACGCATGCCTTCATATATAATCTATGAATCATAACCAACTACCAACAAAATCTCAACAAACTATCTAAAAAACATAAGACATATGGAAGATATATTTGACCAGAGAAGAAATAGCAAGCATCATATAAAGAGAGATGAGAAATAATGTGAAGTGAACGGTTTCTATTCCACTCACTTATTCTAGCTACTCTTGATTCTAGCCTTTTTACTATTAACTTTGCCTTAATCCTATTAAAATATTGTGCAAAGAGTAGCTTAATAAAAATATTTTTTGCTTGATCTATCGAAGGCATATGATTCAACAAAAGTTGTTTGGCTTCCACCTTTTCGGGTAAAAAAATATAAATCCAGCTTTAGATACTTAGGCTTTGCATGCAACACAGAGTTTGCTAATAAGACAATAGTAATGACATTATCACACTAAAGAGTAGGAACTCCCTGAGTTTATATATGAAATTCCTAAATCAAAGCTTTAAGCCACAACACTTTATTAGCAACATTTGCTACACTATGAAATTTAGCCTCTGTACTAGATCTTAACACAAATCCTTCTTCTTTGAACACCAAACAACTAGATTCTTACCTATAAAAATACAAAATCCACTAGTTGATCTTCTGTCATCCACATCATCACTCCAATCAGCATCACCAAAACCAGTGAAAGTCAACATAGGAAAGGCTTGCACGTTCAACCTTTTTTCTAGTGTACCCTCAAATATCTGAGAATTCTTTTCATTGCCTTCCAATGAGTGTCAATAAGATTGACCAAAGATTAATAAACCTTATTGAAACTTATGGAGATTCCAATTCTAGTTATAATAATATATTTAGTGCTCTTACCACTGATCAATACTCAAAATTTTTATCAAGAGGATCTCCTTATGTCTTAAAGAGCTTCAATTTGCTAATCATTGGTGTAGGTAAAGGTTTTGCCTTGTCCATCGTAGTCTTCTTCAAAAGGTCTATTATATGTTTCTATTGTGAAAGATGAAGACCACCCTCTACTTCATTTATTTCAATATTCTTCCAAGATCCTATAAGGAAAATGGCTTGTGCAACACATCAATTAACCTTTGTAATTCATTCTCATCACTACCTATAACTATGATATCATCTACATAGACTAAATCATAGATGGTAGAGGAATTACTTATTTTATAAAACAAAGACTAATATGCATTTGAGGGCTTAAACCCAAACCAATAAAAACAACTCTTAAGCTTTTCAAACTTGGCCTTTAGAACATGTTTGAGCCTATACAAGGCTTTATTAATTTTGCACACCAATTGTTGTCCTCGTGTGCCTTTATGAAACCCATGAGGCTACTCCATGTATATTTCTTCATACAAGAATCCATTTAAAAAGGCATTGTTGACATCTATTTTCCTTATAAACCATCCTTCAGCTAAAGTAACAGTAAACATAACCCTAATAGATGCAAGCTTCACAACTAGATTGAAAGTCTCAGTAAAATCAAACCCATAACTCTAAGTGTGTGCCTTAGCCACTAATCTAGATTTATATTGAGATATAGAGCCATAAGGATTTTTCTTTAGTTTAAATACCCGTTTACATCTTATCATCTTTCTGTAAGGAGGTGAAGGTTCGATTATTAATAAGAGCATCATACTCGCCTTACATAACTTGCTTCCACTTATGATGATCTAAAACCTGAGCAAAAATGGTAGGTTCTTGCACATCCAAATTGTTGTATATGATTTAGGCTTATAAATACCATTTTTTTTACCTCTAATAATGATTGAATGATGATTTTTAATTCCCTAAGTAGCAGGAAAACTAGAGTTTGTGCATTAGAGTTAGGAGACTTAGGCTTAGTTTGGGAAGATGAAGACTCGGTGCCATTGGCAGGAGTGTGTCATAGGAATAGGATCATATGAATAAGAAAACTCTATGAAACATGAGAAATAGGTTCAAAGGGAATAGGATCATAGTAATTAGAAAAACCTTTTAGACTACTAGAAATAGGAGAAGAAAATCAAGGACTTGAAGGACATGTATTAGAGGAAAGTTGAATAAGTTGAGGATTATGTACATGAGGTATTACTTGAGAAAAATCCAATTTTGTTCCTCACATACCTCGCATACATAATCCTCAACTTCTTCAAACCTATGTGTGAACCAAAAGAGTGAAAGGGAAATATAGATCTATCAAACACCACATGAATAGCAATAGAAAATTTCCCTTGTTTATAAAAACATTTATATCCTTTATGATGAGAACTATGTCATAGGAAAGTGCATGTAGATGATTTATAGTCCATTTTATGTGAGTTAAAGGGCTGAGATAAGGGAAACAAAGACAACCAAAAACCTTTAAGAAAGAATAATGAGGTTTAACCTTAACAAGTACCTCATGAGGGGTTTATGCTTGAAGAAAATTAGTTGGAAACCTATTAAAGAGAAGGACAACACTTGAAAATGCATATGAACAATATTTTTTAGGTAAATCAATGGAAATATAGTTTCAACCACATGTCTATGCTTTTGTTCCACAATTCCATTTTTTTATGAGGTATGAGGACAAGAGAGTATATTTACAACCCCATACCTCTTAACTAAAGCATCAAGAATTATAAATTTACCTCCCCAATCAATCTATAACACCTTAACTTTCTTGTCAAGCTAAAATTAAAATTGGGACTTCAAATGCACAAAGCATTCATGTGCTTCTGACTTCTCTTTGAGAAAATACAACCAAGTATATTTATATTAGTCATCCACAAAGCTTAAATAATATCTAAAACCATAAATATAAGGAATAGGTGAAGGGCCCCAAATGTCATATTGAATTAATTCCAAAGGTTTAGAATATTGATTTTGAGAAACACTAAAAGGTAACTTGTGATTTTTTCCTAACTGGTAAGCCTCACAAATAAATATATACTTCTCAAAAAAAAAAGTAGATTACAGTCATTAGCTTCCTATGCTATAAGACAAACAAATCATCATCTTTAATACTGCTATGTTGATTGTAGGAGCCTGAATTGCTAACTCAAACTTCTTCATGATCTTCTTGTTGCCTTCTCTTTAATAGGTTGAACTGGCATAAGCCATTGTTGAGAAACCTTCAAGAAGAACCTCCTTGGTTATCTGATCCTTCACAAAACAAGAGAATGGGCGAAACTCAAAAAATAATGAATTACACTTGTGAATTAAGAGACACTAAGTATTTTTTTTAGTTATTAATGGCACATGAAGAAAATGTTTCAAGGAAAATACTCTAGATTGTGAATCAAGATGAGAGTTAAATAGAGAGGTTATAGAGAAATCAAATTTCCCAACATGTTTCACATCAACACCAAAACCATTTCCATAAGAGCTTTATTATTGCCAAAAAATTCTAAGCCAAATCTTAGGTTTTGAGGTCATTGGTAAGATGACGAGTTCCTCCTTAATCTAGGAACCAGCTGGTGACTGAAGGATCAACATTGGAAGCCAAAACTTGTGCAATTGAATCAGAGGTAGCAATAGGTTGTGGAATTTGAACAAGATTTGTTAATGACTGAGGTTGTGAGCCAACACTAGATGAAGTGCTACCACCACCACCACCACCATTATTAGATCCTATAAGATTCATGTCAAACATGTATTAACACTTTTAGATAATATGTCCTATATTCCCATAGATTTGACACTAGGGTCTATTATTCCTTCCTCTACCTCTTCCTTTGTTACCTTGAAATCCACCTCTGTGATTCTATGAATTCCATATAATAGTGCCTCTCCCATCAAAACTCCAATTCCCTTAATTATTATAGTTATCAAAATTGTTAAAATTCTAAGCCATAAGGGGAGAAACCCTACCATTTATTCTCCCCTTATGAGCCAGTAATAGCTTTCCTATAGTTTTTACCTATTTTGGAGGTTCTCTTGATGTAATCACAATAATTATAGATTATAATCATCATTAAATCCACTTAGAATGGCTAATATATGATACATTTTTGTAATTTTATGGCATGCTTCTCCAAGAAGATATACTAATGATTTGATCTTATCTAAATAGTCCTTCATGGGAATTCCCTCTTTCTTTGACCCCTCTAGTTTCCTTTTAAAATTAATAACTTTGGCGGTAGATTATGATGTAAACTAACGGGCTATAGTTGTCTAGATTTCATATGAATTCTTACACCTAATAAATTGGGGTATATAGGAGAGGATATGGAAGACAACAACCATGATGCAAGCAACTTATCTTGATGAGAATAAGCAACATACTCAAGGTTAATAACATACTTACTGTCATCTCCATTTAAGTACTGCTCAGGCACTTGTTGTATGCCAAGAATTTACCCTTGCAAGCCATAATCTAAGATTTCAAACTTAACTTAGAGTTTTCAATGCATGTAATTGTCATCTTCTATCTTGCATGTAATTAAGTGAGATAGATTCCTCTAAACATGTTGGTAGTGATCGAATTCCCTTAAAGCAAATAGAGGTATCAAGCTCCAATGTTGGAGAATAAATTCTAAAGGTAGTAGCAACTCTAAGTTAAGTTAATTCTAAAATGTGGTTCGGTTTGGTTAATGATAAAAAAAAAACCACAAAATATTTGTTTGCTTTAGTTAAGGGGGCTAAATGTGTAATCACTTACACTATGGTCATGATATAATCAATTTCTAAAAATTAAGAAAGGACTGTGGCGGCAAAGGTGTAAGTAGGATTTTTTTTCATATAATTTTTTTAAAAATAACTATCTTTAATTTTTTATTAAATAAAATAAAATAATTACAACAAAAAGTTGTTGGACTACTTTTTTATAAATAATGATTTATATTGGTATCCTTTTGATGTAAATTTTGTAGAGTGAAATATAAAAATAATAATAATAAAATTTTGATGTAAATATCAGTAAAATAATAATGGTAACACATCAATGAAAAAATGATAAAATATTGGTAATAATGGTGAAATATAAATGTAACTATAATGAAATATCTATAGAAATGGTGGTGAAAGATGAGAAAAATAATAGCAGAACATTATACTAATAATGATAGAAAATTCAATTTTATGATGGGAAAACATCATAACAACAATGGTGAAATATAGCCACGATTATAGTGAAACAATGATGAAATGTCAATTAATAAAAATGGTAAAAGGTGAGAAAAACAATTGTCAAACATTAGTAGTATTAATGGTAAAATATTGGTTCAATTGTAAAAAAAATTCATTGAATGAGAAAAAGCCATGAAAATAATGGTAAAACATAACTATAATTATAGTGAAATAGTGGTGAAATATCAATAAATAACTAAGTTATTGTTTAGTAATTCTCATTATCCACAAACGGATGTTCAAATCAAGGTGAATAATAGGACTCTAAGTACTTTGCTACAAGGGTTGATAAATAAGAGTACCAAATATTGGGATATAAAGCTTACACATGCTGAGTTTGCATACAATAGGATTCCTTCTAATACAACTCAAATGAGTCCTTTTGAGATTGTATATGGGGTTAATCCATATCTACCCATTGATATTTTGTCATTTAAGAGAGGAGATATAAAGAATTATGATTTCAAGGAGAGAATTGAATACTTTTTAAAAAAATTCATAAACAAATTAAAGAAAACATTGAAAAATTGAATGCTAAATACCAAGCTCAAGTGAATAAAAACATAATTCAAAAAGTGATTAAACATGGAGATTTGGTATGGTTGCATTTGAGAAAATAGAACATTTCAAATTTAAGAAAGAATAAACTAATTCCAAGAGCTGATGGTCCATTCAAAATCTTATAATGCATATGAACTTGAATTACCTGAACATTATGGAGGAGTATATAGGACTTTCAACGTTGGTGACTTATCTCCATATTATGGTGATGCTAATTTGAGAATAAATTCTTCTCTACAAGGGGAGAATAATTCAAGAGCATCTCTAGAAACCTCTCAATCTTATTCTTCTAATTATGAAGATCAAGAAGACTTAGCATACTTAGAGATATAACCAATTGTGCTTAAAAATTCTTATGATTCTAATATTTTGTTAAGTCATTCTTGCAAGTATTGTACATGTTTGCAAGAAATTAATGAAGTTCATGATGGTTGACATTCTTTGATGTACAAGGCAATGACAATGGATTATAAGATTACAAAGTGAAATGAAGAACAAGGCTACAAGAATACAAAGTCTAATCATATATGATTATATTTATGTATTGTATTATTAAGTTGTGTATCTTTGTTATTATTGATGTATACTTTGTAATACTTGTAAATTTTCATTGTAATCTTTAATATGTGTCATGTGAGGGTTATTTCATTAATGAGGATGCTTAATGGGCTTCTTAATGAAAAGTCCTGCATGGTTACATGCATATATATACCTTGTACTCAAGGAATGTCGACACATTCCAACTTTAATGAAAACAAAAGTTCTTTGTGGCTTAGAGAGAGGAATACACGAGGGGTGTTATCTTCTTCTTCTCTTCTCCTTCTTCAATTGTGTGCATTGAGAAGTAGTAAGAGTTTTTATATTGAGATATAGAAGGTTACTCATTAGAAAGAATTGGATCTTGGCATAGATTTAATTCAACCTATTAACGTTTGAGACAACCAAACAATTCACAAGGTGAATTAGAGTTTGGATGAGGGTTTGTAACTTGTGATCCTTCAAAAAAGATCCTGGATTATTGTAGAAGATTTTTTAAAATAATCTTCCACATCATAATGAATTTATTTGATATGCCAATTTTGTAATTTTATCAATTTAAACTTTGATATAAAATTACATATCTCAATTTGATCGTGTATATAACAGTCTCACATCCTACTATAAGATAAATGGTAGAGGTAAATGATAACTGAAGGCTAAAATCCTCTTTTTCAATAGATTTAAAGTTAATCTAGTATGATCAATTCAAACATTAAAAGTGATGGATTAGCATCTGCATTACTTATTATCATATGTAGATCTCCATAACCTGAAGATAATGGAAAGACACCTAATGTAGTTTATATGAATTTCAAAGTGATATATTGATGGTCTTATCTTCCATCACTACATACATATCTCATCACTTGAAGTTTATTGGACAACATTAACAGACATGCAAACCTCCACTACCTAAAGTTAGTGATATATTGGATAACATATAACATATAATAAACGTGCAAACCTCCATATCCTAAAGTTAGTAGAGGGATAGAAAAAGTAGCTAAAATTTCTCCATATAATAAAAGTAAGGTTGGTTCATTACACAAGTGTTGGTAGAAGTATGAATATCCCAACCAACTATTTTGTTTACTAGTACGTACCTGAGGTACAAAAGAATATAGCGTGATTGAGGTGGAAGATGTAAGTTTCACCCCATGATTTAAAGGTCTTAAAGGCCTGGTGCACAATTCAATCCCCAAAATGGAATCATTAATAGGGGATGACACCTTATGTGCACTTTGATCAAGAAGATCAAATAATTACAAGTCTTGTAAGACTTGAATTTTTTTATTAATAATACAAAATGGCATTGAACACCTCAAGTGATTAAACTATTTGGTTGTCTTAGACCCAATCACTAATTATACAATTTTAATTCTTTCAATTTAGCATTTGTAATTTTAGTTTTTTGTAATATTTAAAATATTTGTTCAAACCACAAAGTAGTGGTGATGTATTTGTATGGAATTTTCCAACCATTTAATTATACTATTATGCACCTACTTTGTCATTGGTAATAGTTAGAACCTATAAAGGTCATGTCTTCTCCACCACTATAATGGTTAGAATGTTGAAAAACATCATCTATTATATTATAGTTTTGGAGGGTAGAAGAAATTAATGGTTAAAGCCTGAACTATCCCATCCTGACAAATAGTTTTATAGTAGAACTTTATGCTTCCCATTTAATAAGTAGTTTGATGGTTGAATCTTAAACCTTCCAAAATGATATTTAATTTGATAGTTGAAGCTTAAGTTCCCATCTCATAGACTTTAGCATTGTCTAAATGATTAGTTTACTTGATTAAAGTGTTACTCTATATTACTTCAGGAGGAATAGATATGTTTTATGAATCTACATTGGCAAGAACCAATTTACACATTGTATATGACATAGTTGATATGTTAAAAGTTTCCTTGAAGGAATGATCAAATATTAAAATGTATATTTTACACTATGAAAGTTCCTAAAGAACATACTAAAGCCTAAGGGTAACTGATAACAAGGATATCATAATTACTGGATAGAGACAAATCATGAGACAAATGCATAACGTGTACATTTGGTATATATGAAAAGCCAAAACATTTCACCAACTATAAGTTAGTAGACCATAAAATAGTATCTTTATATCATGAGAAATGAGATCATGTTAGTGCAACAATGGAAAACAAGATCATTGAAACTTGTTTAAGCACCCACTAAGAATCCTAAAGATTATTTCAATTAATGATTTCATATGAATGGTTTATCATCTTGAAAATTTAATAATTAAATCATTTTAATGCAATAAAATTCAAAAAATCCTATGTCCTTGATAAATTTCAAGTGGACACATGTGGACCAAGTAAATATACCATGGTATATAATGGTGCATCGATGTAAGGTTATACATTATAATTGGCAACTGATATTTTTACATCAGCAAAAAAATGGATGGCCATCTTGTTGGGATAATAATGCATTTTAACTACTTCAATTTGGAAGTATAATGACTTATTAGAGTCATTAAACGTGAATTTTATTGATAAACCCTTGTTAGAAAGGTTTGAAAATGCTATGATAATATGCATGTAAATATTTTTGTTTTTGGTATGTACCAAATTCATATCACATCATTTCTTAAGCTAAATCAATCAAAATGAACTTGATGCTTATCTTAAAGGTTTGATATATTATATATGTGTCCATAAACCTCCTCCATGGATATGAAATTGGGAAACAAAGAAGGTAATAAATGATGATATTACCAATCTTAGGGAGAGGGGGGAAAAGGATATTGATATTATTATAAAGTTATACATCACTTCAAATATGCCTTCTATGAGATATGGACCCGAAGGATAATTAAAGTGCATTTGATCCTTGTGCTTGTTAAATCTAGCAAAGCTACTTGTTGACCTTGTAGGTCCATCGACCTTGTTTTGATGATAACAAACTATTTTTTTCCTCTAACTTGTTTACTTATATTTTAAAGCTCACTTTCATATTTGAAATACACCCAACATTAAGGAATAAATAAGTGTGCTCAAGGAACCAATATGTAAGCTTTAAGGTGTATGATAATGTCTTAAGTTCTATGTACATGAGTTTTACACATTGAGCACTAAGAATCAATAATTTGTTTTCTATTCTAAACAAGGTTTCAAAAGAATTTTTAATTTCCTTATACATGTTTATGACAAACAAAAATCATTTAACAATCTTTTCAAATATTCCAAACCTTGAAAAAAAATTATAAATTATGTGTTTTATTTTTTAAACCAAGTTTGAAACAATATCTACATATTCTCTATTTGTTTGAGATCAAACACAGTCACTCATAAATAATTTAAAACATTTTCCAAAAGGTTAAATTTTAGCCAATTTCGTTTGGTGGATGATCGTCGGATGCAAGCCAGCAACATCTAACTAAATGGCCTGTAGACAGAGTTAACATAATGAAGGGTTAAACAAATATACCAGTGGATGACACCTTAACATTGTCACCTCCTAAACCCCATTCAAATCCTATTTCTCTCTCTTCATCAAGTTATCCTTCTCATATACATCATCTTGCACCCTCTTCTTGCACTTATCCCCACCATCCTAACATTGATGCACCTTATCTACCTTCTCATGTCTTTTCATGTATGCCAACTTTCAAATAGATAGTGTTGTAGATGATTGGTCATATAGAGAGATGAATGATTACATATTTTGGGATTACGAATGTACATTATTGTATATATTCTCTAGACTTGACATTTACGAGAGGCAGGTGGATCATATTCTTTAAGTACATGACATTGATCCTCATGATGACCATGAATTTCCTAGGTCCTCACATCATATAGATCATCCCCAAAATAGTAACTCAATACAATGGACTAAAGCGATTAACCTAGATGCATTTATGGAGGACATTGATCAAGGTCAATTTCACCTTGGAAGAGAGAATGCCAAGGTAACTTATCCAATAAAGGATGATTTTCATGATGGTCCTACTATTTTCCTTGGCTCATATGATGAAGACGACTTAGGCATGGTCACATATCAACACTTTGCCACATCATATCCTCATCTTTATGATCTATGATTTTGATACTTCATTTTGAACTAACTTAGGATTTTAGCACTAATATGAGGATATTTTGATGTATATAGATATACTAATTTATATATCTTGAGTATGTTTTTTTTTTGGTATTTGATTAAGATATTACACTTTTGTTGAATAATCTTGGTATTTTGATGTATATAGATATACTAATCATGTCAATCTATTTATAGATTACTATAGATGATAGTTCAAACTACTATTTTTCCTTATCATGCATTGAAATATGTGATAGATAAGAAGAACTAGATTATGAGTTTACCTTTCATATATTAAGAAAGTTATTTGATTACTTGAGCTAGATAACTCATGACCTTTCATTTTACCTATCTCACTTCAACTTTCCATGAATATAGCTGACAACATGTGTGAAAAGATTCTCTTAAGTAATAATGTTAGGTTATTTTTGTCTTATACTTAGTATATATATCTATTTCAATTTAAAATAAAAATAGATATTAACTCCTAATTTTGTTAACATAAATTCAATCTAGGAAATGAGTTATGAATTACTTTTAATAGTTTACTGGATTAATCAATGTTGATTAGACATTGAATGGCCTACTAAACTTATTCATTTGTTATACTAGCCCGTCCTCTAAAATGACCAACTGATGATGATTTATCTAATCCTTCAACACAGATATCATGGATTTTGTACCATTTTTTGAAAATTTGTCCCAATACATTATAACCAAAAGAGAATAAAAATATCTCCATTACTCTTTATTATATGTTACAGGTTGAATGGGATCTCCAAATCTTAATTAGAATACACTCATGAGATTGAACCATATTTTTGGAGTAAGAATGGCATTAAATAAACTTCAAGAAAGATACTTACCTTGCTTTCAATGATCACCTTTTCTATCATAAAATCTAAACCAAAATGCCTAACTCACTTAAGAGTGTCACATTTGATTTATATTCTTCATGTTAATGACTAAACTAGCATATCATACACATTTTGAGGGGATTTTCGGTATTTATTTCATTCATATCCATCTATGTTTCTACATTATTACTATATATACTTGCTCGTGTGCATGGTATACGTTGTGGATTTAATGGATTTGATACATGTTTTCAACTCATATTAATTCATTTATTTCTAATTTCTTACTAGGTATACCCACTTGTGTGCATGTTATAACTCTTGGATCATGATATTGTTTGAAAATGATGGAAGCATTCATTTTTTCTGAGAAAGTTAAATTTCACTTGGTTTCATATTGTTGGGTACACATATATAATCACTAGTTAAATATGTGCATATATGTGACAAGTTGAGAGTGCAAGATATTGGTGTTGATTGCTCATTATATGATGATTTTAATGAAATTTTCTCTCAATATAAGTGGTATGCCATAAATTATCAAAAACCTTCCACTTATTCCTTCTTTTGCTAATATGAAATACAAATCTTGATCATATATTCAATATGAGTAATTTACTATATATGTGTGACCAAAATTTCCCAAAAATGACTTACTCTTAACAGGATTGTAAAATTTACTCACAACCATGGTTTTTAAAAGTAAATTTGACTTGATTCACACACTTATAATAACATACTTGATCTTCATTGAAAAGTAAACTTGTTTCTACAATTTTTTCAAGTTTTTTTTTGTGTTCTTTATTCATCATATCTATTTGACATTGTTTTGAATTGATAAAAGTTTAGGACTCTCCCACTTTTATCTACAACCTCATACAAGAAATTGTATTCCACTAAAAATTAATTTGAAGGGTTTAAATTTCTCAAATTATGTTGACTTCCTATATACATCCTAGTCCATGATTTCATTATATATACTTGAATAGACATAATTGTATACGCTCAAATATAATTACCAAAGTTTCATATTATCTATGAACATACATGATATTCTCACTAAAAGTTGATCTCATTTATCAACTTTCATGTATTCCTTGAAAAATTAAAATGCTTCTAGTTTTATTTATTGGGAAACTACTTTCTCAATGAGCATATCTTCTCCCTCCTTTTTTCTTTGTTATACATTGAGTAATACTTCATAAATGAATTTATTATTAATTTTTATATTTTTTAATTACCATTGAAGTGTGATTAGATATACTTTATTTCCCTAATTTGAAATAGGATTCTACTCATAGATGTTGCATGAAATGGGAAGTGCTTATAATAAGTTTCCTTTAATAGCTTTGCATCCATTCATTTAAAAGGAGTCTCCACATGATTATTAAATTTTCATACTTGATACACATGGATGACATGTAATTTTTGGCACCTATACACTTGTCAGACTCACTAATTCACCATACTTTTTGATAGTTTGGTTCCAATATGCATGCTTCATCTATTTTCTCTTCCCCTATACTCCTTTTCCATTCATTACTATGAAAGGAAAAGGTTGATATAAGATGGATGTATAAGGGATATGAGATGCTTCTTTTATCACATAAATGTATGCAAAAATTATATGTGACCTAAATATGCTTGCTTTCGTATAACTAAAAGAAACACTAAATTGTTCATTTGTTTCTTGGTTGTATAATTGCAACTCTTATATTCTTTTTCATATTATTTATGTTGATTAAGTATACACAATTTCTCAATGACATGTACTTATATGAGTAATGCTTTGGTGCTTTTTAAGATGTTATTAATTCTTGAGTGATGTTGTGCCTTTATATGATTTGATCTTAAAACTATCACTTGTGAAGATAATTATAATATGACCTTTCACCTACTTGCTTCCACACACACACACACACACACATTTCTATTTAATGTATAAGTTGATAGATGCACCTCTAAATCTTATTTTCATATCATTAAAATGTTGCCTAAATCTCTAAACTTAATTGATCACATGTCCTACACTACTAGAGTTACCTATGATATCTCATGTGCACCATCATATTCATCTCTCTAAATTTTGTTGAAAAGGATAATATATTGGAAATGATAAGGTATTGTGTCATGACTTTCAAATTGTTGTCTCATATAACTCTATGAAACTTTGAAATTCATTTTTATATCATTTACGTTGCTTGAGTTATGACTCATTAAATAATATATGCCTCATTTCTATAAATTTCACAATTATTAAATTTCATGAGCTTTAGTGCTATTTGAGATATTCATATATCTTCTTCCACTGCTTATGCTATTTGAGATAATGATATCTTCATAATATTATTGTGACCTTGATCATATTATTGATATATGCATACCCTTAGGGGAAACATACCTTTTTCTTTTTCTTTTCTTCTTTTTTACTTTTATCACTTGTGTTATAACCCTAGGCATGACCTAAGGATGAGATATGTCATATTTATTTCACTTATTATATTCATTGATAATATTGAGTATAACTGACCTCCTTATGCTTTAATTTATAATGTGCATATATTAATGGGAAGCACTCCATATGAGTTTAGCACTTTATGCATTTATCTTTTGATTGAAGATATAACCTACTAAAACCCTTTCCTTTTTGTTGATGAAAAAATGGGGAGAAAGGGAGTGAAAAGATGGTATATATTGAGATGTTTAATTCCATTCATATAAAACTTATATGTGTTTTTATTGAAAAATGATGCTCACATAATTTTGTTGATTCAATAACATGTATCAATTATCACTTATTATCACTTTCACATCTTCATAGATCATCTATCTAAGTATTGGCATCTTTTTATTTATCATCATAAAAAAGGGGAAGATTATTATTCCTATAGGTCAATAAACATTATTTTGATGATAAAAAACTATTTTTGTTCTCTAACTTGTTTAGTCCATGTTTTAATCCTCAATTTCATATTTAGAACACGCCCAACATGAAAGGATAAACAAGGGCGCTCAAGAAACCAAGACTCAAGTTCTAAGGAGTATAATAATGTCTAAGGTTCTATGTACATGTATTTTACACATTGAGCACTTACGATTAATAATTTATTTGCTCATCTAAACCATTTTCAAAAGAATTTTAAATTGCCTTATACTTGTTTATGACAAACAAAAATATTTTACAAAGCTTTTTAAATATGCCAAACCTTAATGAAAATGATAAGTGATTTGTTTGGTTTTCAAATAACTTCTCTACTTGTTTGAGCTAAAAAAATTCACTCATAAATGATTTGAAAGTTTTCCAAAGGGGAAACTCTTTAAAGGTAAAATTTTTGCCAATCTGGCCTAGCATACAACAGGTAGATGGGGGCCAACAATGTTCGGTCGAATGAGATACAAATAGAGAGTTAACAAAATAAAGGGTTTAACAAGCAAACCAACAGATGAAATTTGGATGACCAGCGGTCAACCCAAGTTACTTCTAGCAAAAGTATGCCTATTGTGATTTGACCATTGGAGCCTTTCTGAGCATAACGGCTAGTTTTGATTATTTCCAACCTTCTTAGCCTATAAATAAGATTTTTTGCGGTTAAGGAAAATTTAAGAAATATTCCTAAACTCTTCTAATTTAATCACTTTCACATTTTAATCTAATTAAAGAGAGTTTTGATTTCACACTTTCATATCTAAATTAAACATCTCTAATACTAAAATTGCTCTTCACATTTAGCTAGAGGGTTAATACACTTGTAATTCTTATTTCTTTAGCTAAATTATAATCTCACTAGTGATTATTCAATTTCATATTTCCTCTTGTGAATATTATTATTATATTCATTCAAAATCATCATCTCAAACATGAGTTGTGATTGGAGTGTTGTTTAGCATTACTAAGAGAGATTCAAAGAAAAGTTATATCTTGAATCTAAGAGAGTATAACTAGGTTAAGTGTAAATCATCTTTAAAAAATTCCTTGAGATATTAGTCTCATAAAAATAATAGTGTGATCATCAGCAAACACCATCCATATATATAAAGAGAGTTTCAAATCCAAAAGAGAAAATATTTTGGCAGTGGATGTAGAGAAACTTTATAGAGTTTCTTGGAACCACTATAAATTGAGTATTCATTGTTTTCCAAATTATCTACTTACTTCTCTAAATTTTTAATTAGATATTATGATTGTAAAATACTCTATTCACTCCATCTATAGTATGCATACGTTCTCTCACTACAAAATGTATTTTTTAATTGCCAAGAGACTATGAAAGTTATGTGTTGACTAATATTCCAGCTGACATAGAAGTCCCTATGGAGGCTTCTAATAAGCTAATGACAAGTGTTGTACAAATATGATAGAAGAATATAATAAGGGTCCAAAATTTTGAACCATCAAAAGAGGATTTATAATATTTGAAAAGGGTAGAGAACTTGCCAAAATGAGTCAACATATCCTTATAGATAAAACCCAAGAATCAAGTCTGCTAACAAATAAAATATTCATGAATTATCCTTACATCGATGTAAGGTGGTATGAGGTAGACATTGATTATGTCATTACCTAAATAGTTACAACTAAAAATGGATAAATGTGAGAATTATTCTTAATTCATTATAAAATTTCATTGGATAAATGATTGAATAAGCTAGAATAGACATATAAAAGGTGAATGTATATGCTTAACAACCATGATTTATTTATAATGATTTGAAATCCAATATTCAAAAGTTTTAGACCAATTAGATATAAGTGGGTGCTCAGAATGAAATGATGTAAAAGTCAATGCAGTGACACAAGTCCTTATATAAGAGCTCTATTTTTGTCTCCTGTGAAGGGTTTTTACTATAAATATTTTGACTAACATCATTGGTGGTGTGTAGTTATAAATATAAATAAAATATTATATATTAAACATACAAAGGATATAGATCAAGTTAAAGGGAAGAAAATTATACTCTTTTTCTTAGCCATGGTTTCATTCCACTAGGTTTCTTGGCAAGGTTATCAATTAGAGAATATTTCAAAGGTGTATTGTTAAGGGAGGGTATTACATATTGATGGATAGGACACATTTTCATATGTGTATATTATTCTTAATTCTCCTACATCCTCATGTAGGGGTGTTTAATATTTAGCCCAAATTAGAAATTTAGACTAGATCGGCCAATTATTTAAGACTCTAGTCCAATACTGAACTAGTATACATTTCTCCAGTCAAGTTTTTGATCTTGAAGTAAAAAAAATGGCTTTAATAGATTTCAGTATTGTATTCCAACCCAAATCAAATTATCATTAATATTTTACCTAATAAATACATAATTTTAATATTATATATATAACACCTAACAATTATGGTCTAAGAATGGTTATTTTGGTTTGGTTTAGTCTGATCTCTATTCCCTGTTTTAAAAACTTTTGGTCATTAACTAAGTTTTGGTCTGAGTCCATCTAGTTTCATCCAATTTTAGACCCATACACATTCCTATCCTCATATATAAATGTAAAATACATAGTATTTATAGGGAATGTTACAAATAATTTGAAATGTGCATATAATGGAAGTATTGTGATTTGAAGGTGAAAATTCAAGAGAAAATGTTGCAATACCCTATTGAAGATGTGGATAACCCTCCTCTCCCTATTATTATACTCATTCATACACCTTATTATGCCCCCATTAGTACTATTTTTAACTAGAGGTGGAAAATGGGTCATACGAGTCAATTTGGGTCGGGTTAAAATAGGGCATCCTATGTAATTAGATTAGGTTTGGGTTTAGGTTGGGTGTTATTTAGATTCATATCTAATTCAGGTAATAGTGATTCAATTTGGGTCATTTTGGGTTAGGAAAATGTAGGTTCGAGTCCAGGTCTAACCCATCATATTAATTTGATTTTAGGATTGATTCAGGTCTACAAACTATAGGTCGGACTATATTTAGGTCAAGTTGATTAGGGTTTATAGTGTAACACTCCACAAATAAAGCCTATAATATGTGAAAATTCAAGTGCTTGATGGTGTTTGATTTTTTTTTGGAAATGTATTTTGGGTTTGATTTGTAATGGATTTGAAAAAGTTTGAAAAAAATAGGAAGAAGTTGGTTTTTTGGCACAGCCGTCGATTGGTAGTATGAACCAATTGACTAGTTCATTATTTTTTGTTCGGTTTTGGTTTAAGGTAATTTTTTTATTAGTTACATGAAAACCAATCGATTGATGGAACTAGTAGATGGATATACCAAACTAATCAATAGATTTGCCCAACCTAAATGAATTTTGAATTCGATTTCAAATGAAAAAAAAGTATTCCAATAATCTTGAATTTTGGTAATCAATCTCCAAAATATTTTCTAAATTATCTTTAATGATTTTTGACTGTTGACCCAAGATTTCTCCTACCTCAAACATATTGGGGGCAGATTTATCAAAAAGGTAGTTGATCATTTCACCACCATTAGCTTCTTCTTCCTCAATTCTATCTCTTTTGTGCAACCCCACAATGGGCGATCTCATCCTTGAAGCCCTATTAGATCTTCTACATTTGTTTCCCTCTCCTTTTTATCCCTTTTCCCTTTCTTATATCTCTGATTTTATGTGGTGCATTACCGTGGAGTTACTCAGCTATCACCATTTTAGCTATAGAGGAAGTCAACTCTAGTTCTTATGAGATTTGCCTTGATCTATCCAAATTCAAGAAAGAGATTTAGGGTTTTGAGTTATATAACCCATTACCCTCTATTCCCCATTATATTCATACCTTATTATTAAGCCACAACCCTCTTTTTCTTATCATTTCTCTGCCATCAAAACCTTGTTTTCTCATGTTTTCCCACTCCACTTGATTTCTTTTCTCTTCTTGCTCTCTACTTTTGAGCTTTTACACCTCTTCTGATTCTTCCTCTAACTTTTTATTAGTTTAATCTTAAGCAATATAGGGTTATGATTAGGAAAACATTGAAGGCTTGAAACATTCCCTTGGTTTTCTCATTTGGTAAAGGTTGTAATTTTTTATTTACTAAACTCTTGTTTTATATGGTTTTATAAGATTTAAAGGAAGTTTTACTAAATTTTTAGTCTCTTATTTTAAGGTGTTTAAAGTGTGGGAAATTTCATCTAAAGAGTATTCCCTACTTGTTATGGTTTTTGCTAAGTTTCACTTGAAGTAAGACATTACTATCTTGTGGTGCGGAATGACTGAGCATGTGGGCTAGTGCAAGTTTTGGAATTTTAGTTTTTTGTATGTGAACATGTATGATAGTAATAGTTATTGTTGTGAACTATGCCTTGAGTTTTGTTATTTTGGGGAAAATGTGAGTTTATGCACGTATCTTGATGATTTATTGGAAATACATAATGATTGAGTGGTTGACCATGATTAATCATAGCTTTTTAGGTTTCAAATGATATGGATGTGGTATAGTTGATGTTTGATGCATAAATTTATGTATTAAAATACATGTGCAAATTATTTAGCACAAACTGATCGATTGGTATAGTCAAACAGATTAACTGGCCTCTAGAGCAGTTGAATGGTTAGGCCAACCCATCATCTAGTTTGTATGTGGTATTATTTAGTCTGATTTTAGCTTGAACACATCAATTGATTTAGTCAAATTGATCAATTGGTTAGGAAAATCAATCAAATGGTTTCGATAGGGAGATAGGGTTTAGATGTACTAAACCGATCAATTGGTCAATAGAACTAATTGATCGATTTCAACCAAAATAATTTCTTTGATACTTTTTAACCTTAAAAGTTTGTGACTTAATATTATGTTAGGATAAGTGTAATACCTCCAAAATTCACTACTGAAAAATTTTATTTTATTAAAATAATTAAAAAAGGCGGAATAACAAAATTGTGAATTCTGGGGATATTACCACCACACTTAGTACTAGACCGGTTCACTCCTACCGTTCCAGTACCAAGTGCTAAGGCTAAAAGAGAAAAATACAACTTATGAGAAGCTCATACCATAATTAAATCAGAGTCGCGTAATAAACAATTTACAAGAATAGAATCCATCCATGGTGGCTACAAAACAACGATTACATTGAAACCAAGAATTTAAAAGAGAAAGAGTACAACCCTAGGACTTTCCGGATAGTTCCTTACACTCTTTCCCGGGAGCCCACTCGAATAGTACTTGAAAACAACCTGCAAGGGACACTACCTATTGAATAGGCAGGGGCCCCATCAATGGAATCCTTTAGTACTATGGTACTGAGTAACCCTTTAAAATACACTTAAAAACATGCCTGCAATGCAACACATGATACAACACTACATACATACATAATAAAAGGTGCATACATAATATTCACATCCATACATTCACGTACTTAACAAGTCGATCAGATATTAATAAGTCAAAATGAACAATCGATACTTCTAGGCCTTAAGCCATTAGTCTATCATTAATTAATCATCTCTCGGATTTTATATATCCATGCGAGTGCGGGAACCCCACTATTATAGACGGTGGATCGGTCACTTATAGGGCAAAATACACCTAACTACTATTATATGCCTATGGATCGGTCTCCAAGGCAAAACGCTCCTAACCACTATTATACCGGTGAATCGGTCTGGCCCCGACTCTCATGGTGTTCCACTATAAGTACTTAGTGTCTTTATGTATCTTATCAAACTTAGGGTTTGGTTTATTGAGCTCGGGATCCCCCACTATTATAGTCGGTGGATCGGTCACTTATAGGGCAGAACGCACCTAACCGCTATTATATGCCGGTGGATCAGTCTCCAGGGCACCCCGGCACTTGGCCACTGTTATGCTGGTGGATCGGTTTGGACCCGGCTCAATAATCTTCCGCTTTACATGATTAGTGTTTTACCATATCTTATTCAATATATTTCACCCTAGACATGCATGATCGGGGAAGGGGATGTTAGGCTCGAAAATGGCAAGATGAAGCAGGGGGAGAAGAAAAAGAAGAGGGAGAGAAAAGGAGGGGATAGGGGGCTCGGTAGGGTAGCGGTAGGGTGGTAGGAGTATGGGAATAGCAGGTAGAGGGAAGGGAGAGGTAAGGCATGGGCGAGGAGAGAGAGAGGTGGTGGGGCCGAGATGGGATAGGAAAAATGACGGGGAAGAGAGAGAGATAGGGAGAGTAGTAGGGAGGAGGAGGGGTTCAAGTAGGGCGGCCGAAGATGGCGGAGGTGGTTGGGTGCATCGTCGAGGAAAGGAAGAAGAAGAAAGAAAGAAGGGGGCTTGCATGCAGGCCTGACGAAGGGGAAAAGGGGAGTGGGTTGGCCCGGTTGGCAGAGAAGGGAAAGAAAAGAAAAAAGGGAGGACGGGTCAGGCTCGCGTGAGGGAGGAAGGTAGAAAAGAAAGGGAATCAAGCCGAGGGAAAGAAGAGGAAAAAGGGAGAGATGGGCCAGCGGCCCAAGGGCGAGGAAGGCGGGGCAGGCCTGAAGGAAGAAAAAAGGGAAAAGAAAGAAAGGAGAAAAGGGAGAAAAAGGAGAAAGAAAAGGGAAAATGGGGAAAATAAAATAATTTAATTTATAAAATAATAAAATATAATATTTTTGGATAATAAATTTATTTAATAATTTAATTTAATATAATTAAATATATAGGTTTAAAAATGATAATGTTAGTAAAATATTGGTTTGAAATTTTATTTAAATAAAAAGGGTGTGATAAAATAACAAAATATTTATTTTAATTTATTAAATATTTATATCCAATTTTATATACCCAAAAATCCATAAAATAATTAAATTAAATAGATATAAAAGCTAATTTATCCCAAATAAAAGTTATTTATTAAATTATAGGCTTTTAAAATTTTGGGGGATTACAATAAGATTATTATATGGCGGCTACCCACTATTTATCATGGATTAATTAACTTAATTAATGTATTGAATTAGTCAAGTATTGATGATATCACCATTAAGTACCCTTAATGGGTTATGATGGATAACTTGGAATAATATGTGGTCATGGTTGGCTTGATATGCTATGTAGGTCTCATTAGGCATATGGTTTGTTAAATAAAATACTAATCACTTAAAGTGGAAGGTCATAAAGTACTATATGGGACTAGATTATCCGATCCTCGATTAGCTACCATAGGTTAGTCTGCCTTTAGGCTTTTCTAATATTTGCCTTCAGGCAAGATCCTAATGATCCCAGTATCTTTCCTACTCTAAACACTAATGATGTATTAGGAGGTATCGATACTAAAGGGTTTGGTCTCCTAAGTGATTTATTTGGCTTCAATTGAACTTTATGTCTATTGGTGGTTTTCTTGGCTTGACCAAACTTATATCTCTTTGGTTATTGGTTTGACTTCTATGGATATTGAGAGACCATGGGAGATGATCTGACGCATTTCTCATATAAATAAATATGAAGTAATGGTTATATAACATTGTGATAAGAGCCTCATAATTTATTAAACAAAATGGACCTAAATTTACCTTAGTAGCTCACATCCTTAGTATGCCACTAGCCCACTACACATTATCATATGTTGTTATCCGTGATTCCTAAATTTTTTGGTAAGCATGTTGAACCATGAATTTTCTACACTTGGTTTAAATCATGATATTTTCATGAATTCCATATCTATCGATGAACATGATGTTTTCTACTTCCACAAGCATATATAGAGTATCGTGTTTCGGTAAATTTGGGTCAGGTAAATTTGGGTAGGGTCATTATCGAGTTTGGGTCGGGGTATGGGTTGGGTTCTTTTAGAGTTGGATCATTCAAGTACATGTCATTATCAAGTTAGCTAAATTTGGATTAGTTTTGGATTAGTTTGGGTTATTTTGAGTTTTTGGGTCTAAAACGAGTTGCGTGTTGGGTTATTTGGGTTAAGTCATTCGGGTTGGGTTAGTTTTGCTACGTCTAGTAGTAACCCCTTTATTTATGTTTATTTAGTAAGTGTATGTTATAACTTCCATCATTATTGTGGAGTCCTAACTATGATATGTGTGTGTGTGTGTGTATATATATATATATACATACATAGATGATGTACATAAGACTGAGACTTAGAAGAATGAAAATTTCCACTCTTCTTCCATATCCTTTCTTTTTGTTTATTCTATTTGTCTAATAGTATAACAAGTACAATATTTTTAATTCATTTTCAAATCAAGAGCATCAAAATATATGAATCCCAAAAGTCTTGTAAATTTTAGATAGTTGAAAAGAATTTTTTGGGTTTAAAAATAATTAATGCACACTTATGCTATAAATAATATATATTTTCCAATGATTAAATTTGACATTTGAAAAAAAAAAACTTAGAAAACTCCGAAAAATCTAATGAACTCAAATATCTACAATAGAAAAATGTCTAAAATAGAATTCAAATATCAAAAGTAGTTCAGAAATTTTAAGAGAGTTAAAACCATAAGAAAGTGATAATATCAAAAACAAAATAAGAATTTTTAATCTTTTAAAAGATGTAATAACATATGAACTGGCATACTTTTATTTTTGAATAACGAATGTTTCAAATAAGTCAGAGTTTTTAAAAAATGAGATATTATACCCTTGCCACTTGCCAGGGACCAAGCTAGCTTGACAAAAGTAGCTTGATTCATCTTATCCACCTCGCAAAGCCCGAGACCACCCTTACTCTTGCAAGCATACTGTACTCCACCGAAAGAGCTGCGGTCGTCTCCTATTTCGTGTACTGCCCCAAAGAAAGCTTCTGTTGAGCTCGTCCAGAAGCCTCAAAACTTATTTTAGCAAGATATAAAGTTCTGCGTAGTATACATCGGCATAGACGCGAGGATGGGCTGATTGAAAGTGTCTCCCCGCCAGAGAGAAGATGTAATCTCTGAACCCGTTCAACAACTCTTGAAAACATTCCCTTGGCAATACGTCCAGCGCAAATCTCAATATCCAAGCACCGACCCAAAGACCGGTTGCGGGGGATAGCAGCAGAAGAACACATATTATGCGCCAACTGATTACTAATATTCGTTGAGAATGTTATGGATGACATAATCAAGCTAACTCTCTGTCCTGAAGCCATACCAAACTTACCAAGGACTTCCATTATATCTCCAACCTGCGAAATAGAAGCGCTAGCAAACAAGAGCAAATCATCGGCAAAATACAAAAGCTACAATTTTGGGACACTTCTGATCTTTAGAATCCATTCAAAATGTACTTAATTTTTGTTGGAGCATCTTATAAAGACTATTCTCTACACGAAAACATTTATGAACATGAGATTGAATTAGGCACCTAAAATAACTTCTTAAAGTTCTAGCTACTGGCCAATGTTCAATTGAATAATGCTATGCCTAGAAAGAAACAAATAAAAACTATTTATTTACAACTCTCCCACAGAGTATGAAATAAATCCACACATTATAAGATGGTTGTATAAATAAATTATAAAGTTTTAGTAGTGCAATTATCATGGCCAACCAATAAAATACAAAGCAATATTTCACGGGCATAGATCAATACTTTACATTTAATGTCCCTGACCTAAAACAAATAGTGCTAATACACCCTACATACATTTTGCAATAGCATATAACAGAGCACCATATGCGACTCTTCCAAGGTCAGTCTTCCACCTTTGGTTGTTCTTACCTCAACCGACAAGGTACTGGAGACGGCCAATTAAACCCTAAAACCACGTGCATCATTCGGACTAATTAACTTCCCATCCCCCCACGAACAAATAACCTTTGCTTCTGCCAAATGTTCAAGGGATTTGCGTATAATTGATCTTCTCGAAGAGCTTTTCCATTGAAAGCACACCAAGCCAAATGCAATCAGCTTATCCAATCCTGACTCAGCAGCTGCATAGGTGACCATTGATAATCCGCTCCAATTTACCACATTTGACTGTGGTCCATGTCATGAATCTACTGCGACCTGATCCCGCCATGAGAGTAAGATAGGATGTCACCATCCGCTCTCCGGCTTTCCTCCCAGGTTTTGAGTATGTCGTTGGCTGAAGGCAGGTCCGACCTCTGAGGATAATCGGAATCATCAAGTGCTTCCCCTTCAAGGTGTGTGCTTTCGTCATCAAGCCAATTAGCAGCAGCAGCATCGGCAACACCTACCAAGCCAATAGATGAGCTACTTTCACCACCCTCATCGTAACCACAAACATAGGTGGTCCAATCAAAATCATCCTCCTCTCCCCCAAGTTCACCATCAGATACCTCAGTGGTTGTATTATTAGACTGAGAAACAAACCAAGGATCTTCATTATCAACACCAGCTTCAGGTTTACTTCCAACAGCAGCACCACCAGAAAGAGATTCCTGGTTGATGGAGTCACTTGAACTCTTGGCTACTAGACTGACAGATTCTATCACAGAGATGGCACCATGCGATGCCACAGAACCACATAGCAACTGCAACGAGCTAATTAAGTCACATACTGTGGCTTCCTTTGACATGTGACAATTACACAAGCTATCCAACAAGCTTTTAAGATGATCAATTGCAATCCTGTCCTTATTCTTTTGGAAAATATCAGTCCACTGCTCAACCTTGACTTGAAATGGAGCATATGCCATAGCATTCACTATCTTTACAGCTCTTTCGTAATTATGCTGTGACGTGGCTTGGCAGACCATTTCAGCAAATAGGGAAGGATGTGGGATGTCTCC
The DNA here is from genome assembly GCA_039764185.1 of Tamarix austromongolica. Taxonomy (NCBI): domain Eukaryota; kingdom Viridiplantae; phylum Streptophyta; class Magnoliopsida; order Caryophyllales; family Tamaricaceae; genus Tamarix; species Tamarix austromongolica. The sequence continues at coordinate 82,954,625 of CM077818.1, read as the reverse complement.
AGCTTGCAAGACTGTGTCCACCAGATGCTCTAACAAATGGAACTGTCCCAAGAAGGAAAAAGTTCAATGCTAATTGCAGCTCAGATGATGCACTAAACATATGCAACATGATGAAATGCAAAATACTAAAAACTTATAGACACCCTCTAATACATACCTTTCCTGCTCTTGAAGCTTTTGTGAACAGTGGTGCACATTTAATTTGATCAAGATGACACCCAGAAAGGACCATTTCTTTGTACACATTCTCAAAATATTCCCATTGTTGTGCACGAGCAGAGGCTTTAAGCATTGCACTATATGTATACTCATCCCGTATGAGTGTGTCACCCTTTTCCACATGATATCCACTTTTGGGCTCAAAACATTTGGTATTTTCGAACAATAACTTTGCCTCTACAAACATATCACTACGTCCATAGACTTCTAGCATGGCATTTACAGTTCCAATGTTAAGGGAACAATGCTCTCTCATACATTCAAAAATGGATATGCAGTCATTAGTATGACCACCATCCATACAAGAAAAGATCATGCCGGTAAAGGAAACAGCCAATGGCTTTGAATGTGGAACTCTCTTTAGTTTTTCAATCTGCACCATGTTTCAAGAAGAATAGATCTAATCAGACCGGTGCCAACAATAAATCATCACATTAAAATGTTGAAGGAAAAGCAGGTGGGACACAAAACAGAAAATTTATTCATCAAAAGTCATGACCTTCTTCAGTGCCTACTGTCTACAAATTCCACTCTTCAAGCTAACTGTCCAACATTGCTGTTGTTGACCATCTCTACAGTCATGATTTCCAGATCAGAAATATTTGATTTATTTGTGGCTTAATCATCATGTACATGCCTAGATGATATCTCTTTGTCAAACTGGATTCAGCCGTTGAATTGCTAACACAAATGACCAGAGATTTGTTCACCGTTTGATTTAAGATGAATATGAGGGGGAGGGCCAGAGGGAAGAACATTCATGAAAACCAGTTCTGAGAAGTATCTTACTTCTTTTATGGCCTCCTGCCATCTTCCACTGTTGCAAAGGCAGCGTGATAGCTCATAATATACACTGGCTGTGCCAACAACTCCCCTTCGTTCCATATCCCTCACCACATCAATGGCATCATCAATTTTACCCTCCTCCCAAAAGGTTTTAACAAGAACTAAATTATCAATAAATTATGTCAGAAAATCCAATAAACTTCACAAGAACATGATGAACACAAATGACAAAGTAAATGAAAAGAGGGGAAAAACTCAGAGAAATTACTTTTGTAAGTTATAGCTTTTGGAGCTTCCCCACTCCTCCTCATTTTCCCAAATAGCTCATGAACTAAATCGTACTTCTGTGCATGCAACATAACCTGAAGAAACCAAATTAAGCAAAACATGCTAGGAATTCAAGCAAAACTCAAGACATCGTACAACATACAACTCCGTTAAAAATTCACTTATATATCCACCTTCTCATAGGATGAAAGAAATATGCTTCAGCAAAGATGAAAAATCAACTCGCAATCATTTAACTTCTTGTCAGCTTATTATGCAAGTTGCTATACTACTATGAAGAAAGCTGACAGGGCAGGCTGTTAAAAAAGGAATACAACCTTAGAAATGAAAGCAAGAAAATCAATTCAAATCTCATTTGAACCATAAAGATAATCTTGCAAACTACTGAATATTATTATCACTGAAACATATTCGGACACCAATGACATGATGTGTTGCATGGCTAGACTAATAAACATCTAATTTCATGACAAGCATTAACCACCACGCCAGGCCCTTTCCCTTCTTTGCTTACCTCAGCTTAAGTAGCCTTCTTAGGAACCAGATTTCCTCCAAGTGATCACTAAAAGAGGACTCCAAAGTGATATTAAAATAAATGATAAACTATTTATATGCATGTATGTATATGCAATCTCAAGTGCACTCATCCTGATAAAATACGTAAGTATACTTATCCAAGTGTATCTATTATGATCAATATAGGGAAATGAAAAGACAAAAGATAAAACGCATTTATGTATCACATTCTGAAATATCAAGTTCTGTGCAAAGTGATATTACCTCCATTGCAAGGCCATAAGTTGCACCGTTTGGTCTGAGCCCAGCCTTTCTCAACTGCTGGAAAACCCAAGACACTCCCTTCCATTGATGACATGGAACACAAGCATTAAGTACCTACAGAATCAGTTGAGATCAGGTGAAATAAAGATAGATTTACACGTGATTTTTGGATGAAAATAAGTGGATTGCAGCACATTAGCTCTTACAGAATTGAATATGACAATATCTGGTTGAAGAGTGGGGTCCCAGTTCCTACGACGGATATTCCTAATTCCTTTAGAAGGCTTAGACTTCATGCATTCAATAACTTTCATTAATTCTCTCAGAAGTCCAGCTTGACCAAGTGTGACAGCAATGCTGTGATATGCAGCCATATCAGGATAGACGTGGCAGTCTCTCTGGAGCCCTTTAAGGGTAAAAACACATCCAATTATCACATTAGAATTCAAAAAAAATTGTATTTTGAACTGTAACATAATTAGTGTATATGTTCATTACACGCATCAGGTTAAAAATTTGCAGAGCTTCCATGGGCCTCCCTGCCTTCCCAAGAACAGCAAGAAGTTTTGTGTACACAAACCTACAAGAAGACATGCACCAGGAATAATTACACATTGAAATAAAAAGTAATGGGTGCAGATAGATCAGATATTGATATACGAAAAAGAATTCAATCAGATTCCAAGATTCAGTAAAGTTGTTTGTTTGCTCAAGGAACAGGAACAAATTAAGTTGTCATTTACTAAAAACTGCCTAGAGCAATATGCTCATGAACAAAACTCCTTTAGTGATGAGCTCGAATATCAATGAAAGGAAAAAAAATACATTCATTACCTAACAGATAGTAATTTTAAAGTAGTATATATAAACAACTGATAAGGGTTTTTAGTTGTCACAGTGCAGCTACTACACCTGATTCTTTTGAAAAAAATATCTCACAGGAAAATGTACCTACTTCTCTAGTAGTGGGCCTTGTTGAAAGCAACAACACACCACAGTATCAGAAAAACCAATCTTGAGAGGTGGGTTAATACAATTCAACCTCATTACAGATTAACTTAAGTTGAGCAAGCAACTAATAGGCTTCATCAGTGCATATATGTTAAAGATAAATCAGATTTCAACCAAAATGTAAAGTGAAATGCTGTATCATACCCAGTGCTCTCACATGGTATTGGGATCATACAGCTAACTTTAGAAACAGGATTATCACCAGATTTAGTGTTGATTATATAAGAAAGAATCACTGGAAAACCTTAGACAATGTTGTTGGTTTCTCAATAACATCACATGATCAAGACAATTGATTACCATGAAACAATCTCATAGGAGTCCATTGATATATTCCTGTGTAAAGTAAATCCAGTCTGTGTTGGACAATGGTAAAATATTTAGTGTTTTTACTCTTGTTGCAAGTTTTTCTTTGCCCCACATTGGTGGGAAGGAAAAACTTTTCTCAACTTATATACTCATCTACCTACCTTAGCGTTTGAGTTAATTGGTATGGGTTGTTTTAATGGACTTAACCTACTACAACACGCACGCGCCCGCCGCCACCATCTGGCCGGCCGAGCAGGCGGTCTGGGCTTATTTGTGCGGGTGTGTTTTTTTCTTCTCTTCTTACTCGATTTTTAACGATTCCTATTTCCTCTCCACTTTAATCGTTTCAATGCACGTACATCCTACGTAGTTGGTGGACCGATTCATAAGAAATCGGTGATTGTGGTTGGGTGCAGTTTTGCTCTATACAAGTTTGAATTTCATATCAGTTTAATATAAAAAAAAGCTGAGCAATCTTTCACTTTATACAACTCTTCATTTTTGGTACAATTATTGGGCAAAGTCCTGCAATTTCCATACTCTTTAATCTTGAGGATCCTTGTGTTGACCTTGAGGGCGAACCTGTGTTACGGGATTACACCGCAAGTCCGGCTGTAATTCGCTTTAGGGCAGTGATCATATTTACGGCACAACAATGCTTTTTTATAAGTATTTTCGCAGCTTCAATTCATATAATCTATTTACCTCATAATTTATCGAACTGCGTATATCATTCCAACAATCTAAAGCGAATTATTGACAATACACGTAGAAATTACTGTTCAGTTTAGTGCTGTGATTGGATAATTGATTATCGGTAATCTGATTGTGCTCGACTGCTATGGTTGATAATTCAGCCTTATTATTATTTTTTCTACCGAACCACATTGATTTTGTTGATTTCAGTACTAAATGATATGGCTGCAGTTGCTTCAAAAATTATTCTAATATGTCTAGGGTCGAACCACTCGACAGCACTAATTACCGTCAATGGTCACAAAGGGTCATGCTTTTATTTGAAACTCTTGGCATTGATTATGTTTTGATGACTAATCTGCCCATCAAAGATATTGTAGTGACTCCCACTGCTACTCCGGTCACTCTTGCAACAAAGAAGTCAGATAAGCCAGATAATGAGAAGTATGATAGGGACAACAAGATTGTACGGGGCCGTTTATTGTTCCATATGACAAACAAGCTATTCGATACTTACTGTGATGTCAATTTTACTATGGAGGTTTGGGATTCATTGAAAAAGTAGTATGGGTCTGATGAAGCCGGTATGAAGAGATATGTGGTTGGTAATTTCTTGAGATTCCAGATGGTCGATAACAAGCCCATCATGGAACAAGTGCATGAGTTTGAGAACTTGATTGCTAATGTCATAGCTTAGGGGATAAAGATATGTGGAACATTCCAGGCTAATGTTTTACTAGAGAAGTTTCCAACTTCTTGGAATGATTAACGGAACCACTTGAAACATAAGAAAAAAGATCTAACTTTGTTGGAGCTAATTAACCACATGAGGATTAAAGAGGCCAACGCTCTAAAAGATAAGCGTGTTTTTTGTGTTGTTAATTATGTTGCTACTAACCTGGTTGTATCTAGTGCTGATAAAGACAGGTTCAGAGGAAATGGAAAGATGCCTTAGAAGATAGGACCACAAATGAATCCATCAAATTTTTAAAAAGGGGACAAGATCCAGAAAAAGAAAGTAATCTGCTACATCTGTGGAAAGACAGATTATAAGGCGTACTGGTGCCACAAGAGATAGGGTCAAAGAAGTCAGACTCAACAAGCTTCTGCACCTCCAACTCCTCAATTTGATGTTGTTGAAGCTAAGGATGTGATAGTTGCTGTGGTGGAAGCCAACTTGGTGAACAACAAGGCAGATTGGATTTTTAACACAGACACTTCAAAGCATTTGTGAGCTAGTAGAGAGACGTTCAACCAGTTCGAGGATGTTGATCAGGGCGAGCTAGTCTACATGGCCAGCCAAACCACAGCAGGAGTTCTTCGCAAAGGAAAGGTTTCACCAAAACATTCTTTTGGAAAGAAACTATCATCGAATCATGTTTACTTCGTACCTTCCCTGCGTAGGAACTTGATTTCTAGTAGTTTGTTGATCAGAGCTGGCATGAAATTAGTATTTGATGCCAATAAAATAGTAATAACTAAAAATAAGATATTTGTGGGAAAGGAGTATTTAGCTGATGCTCTGTTTGTATTGAACACTGTTTCATTTGATCTAAATGAAGTGACTTCTGCTATTCTACTTATTTGTACGAGTCTATTGATATTTAGCATAGTAGGCTAGGGTATGTGAACATAGCTTCCTTCAACAAACTTAAATGTTTAAAATTAATTAATATAACAGACACTAATTATAATAAGTGTCATATTTGTGTGGAAGCTAAGTTTACTAGAAAGCCATTTAAACATGTCACAAACATAACAAATAAGCTACTTGAATTGGTTAATGCAGACTTAGTAGATTTTAAGAACACCAAGAGTAGAGGAGATAAACGATATTATGTGATCTTTATTGATGATTACTCGAGATATACTAAGTCTAAAGATGAGACCGAAGGTATGTTCTTAAAATATAAAACTGAAGTTGAGAACCAGTTAAACCGTAAGATAAAGAGGCTTAGGTCTGATAGGAGTGGTGAATATGGAACTAGCTTCCTAAAGGAATTTTATGATAGTCATGGTATTATTCATGAGACCAGTGCTCCTTATACCCTATAACAAAACAGCCCAACTAAAAGAAAAAATGGGACTCTTAAAAAAATGAATGCTTTTGAGTTTTAGTATGTCTAACCATATATGAGGGGAAGTTGTTTTGTCTAATTATTATATTTTAAACCATATTCCTCACAAAAAGCTAGATAAAATACCCTATGATCTGTTGAAAGGTTTTATACCTACCCTAAAAAATTTAAAAGTGTGAGGGTGTCTAGCTAAGGTTGGCTTACCTAATTTTAGGACTAATGTGGGAACCAAAACGTTTGACTATACTTTTATCAGTTATACTCAGAACAGTGCTACTTATAGATTCTTATACTTAAGTGATTATTCTATTTATGAATCTAGAAATGTAGAGTTTTTTTAAAACGTATTTCCCATGAAAAAGGATGCATGTGATGTTACTAATTCTTCTAATGCTGCTCCTATGTCATTGACCATGACTTCTCCATCTGTTGCTATAAATGAAGATATTGCTAGTGAACCTAGGAAAAGTAAAAGATGAAGGATAGAAACTAGCTTTAGACATGATTTCGTGACTGCTTTTTTGATTGAGAATGATAATATAGATAGGATCAATGATGACTTTGTGTTTACCTTTTTAATTGAAGAAGATCCTAAATCATATAATGAAGCAATAACTTTGGTAATGTTAGTTTCTAGAAAGAAGCGATTAAAATGAGCTAGATTCAATAATTTATAATCATAGATGGGACTTAGTTGACATGTCGAGAGGGAGTAATCTAATTAAATATAAATGGACCTTTAAAAAGAAACTAAGAACCAATGGAACCATCAATAAGTTTAAGGCTCGTTTGATAGTTGTAGGTTATAGATAAAAGAAAGAGGTTGATTTTTCAATACTTATTATCCTGTAACTAAGATTGTCACTATACGTTCTTTAGTCTTCTTGGCTGCTATTCATGAATTTGTAGTTCATTAAATGGATGTTAGCATTGCATTTTTAAATGGTAACCTCAAAGAAGAAATTTTTGTAGAGCAGTCCGAGGGCCATGTAGTTGAGGGTCAAGAGAACAAAGATTGTAGACTAAGAAAGTCATTTTATGGCCTTAAACAAGCTCCTAATCAATGATATGAAAATTTTGATCAAACTTTACTGAGAGATGGTTGTGGGGTAAATGGATTTGATTCTTGTGTTTACTCCAAGATGTTTGGACATGATTGTGTGTTTATGTTTATATGTTGATAAGATGCTGATTTTTGGTACTAATATAATTGTGGTCAATGAGACCAAATCATTTTTATCTTTTCACTTCGATATGAAGGATATTGGGAAAGTTGATGTAATTCTTGGTATTAAAATGAGAAAAACTAATAATGGCTTTTCCTTGAGTTAGCCACACTATGTTGATAAGATATTAGAAAATTTTGATTGTCATGATGAAATGTTTGCAAAAAGTTGAAAACTCCCTATGATCCTAGCATTCATTTGAAAAAGAACCTGATGCAAGAGCAAACACTCAAGAATTGGCTTTCATAATTATAGACCCAATTATTCTTCATTAGGAAAGTATCTCCCACAAATTTAAAGACAAACGGATGGTTACGTTGCTAAAAACATACCAAACAAACTACTAAGTGTCTACATGCATGTGCATGGCATGTATGGCCACGTGCATGGGGAGATTATTTGCAGCTTCATCGTACACAATTATTAATTTAGCTAATTAATTAAGTAGTAGGGTTGGATATTAGATAGAGCATAAAGTAGCATAATATCTTTTAGCTTGGAATCTTTTGAATTATGCTTTTTAGCTAAGTGGTAGATTGGCTATATAGAGCCATGAAAGTCACGAATAGAGGCAGCTATCGATGATTAATATTGAAGTTGAATTCTGTGTAAGTTCAATTCAAGTTAATCAAATCTGCGTGAACGATTTAGCTTGAAAATATTAATCTCTTTGTCTGTGTGAACTAGAGATTAAGTCCTATCCTTTCTACTCTCCATAATTTATATTTTTCCAGCCATCATTATCATCCAAACATTACCCTAAGTCGAAGCTAATTGAAGCCCTAAGTTGGTTTCAACCTTCGAAACCCTAATCCCATCATTCGAACCAAACATAACCCTAACCCTTCCATTCTAAGCTAAATCCTAACCCTAAACCTAAACCACGGCATCATCTTCCATCCAAACCCTAACATTCGAATCACCTTCATCCCCAATACTTCATTGTCAAATCAACACCATAGTTGATCCATCTTATTCGAACCATCATCATTAATTACCCATCACCACCGAACCATACTTATCTTATGTGAATCATCACCATCATTGTTCCATCCTATTCGAACACTTTTAACCCTAATACACCATCGCCAAACCTTCTTCTAACTAATACCAACATAACCAAGCCATAAGATTACCAATTTGATAATTCCATCCTCCCACACACATCAGAACCAAGGTTCTAGTATTTCTCAAGAAGAATATGCTAAAATCATAGGTAGTATGATGTTCCTCATGAGTTGTATTAGATTTGACATTGCATATGCTGTGAGCCGTCGGTATACTCACAACTCAGATAAAGGTCATTGGACTGCACTTCGTCGTTTACTTAGATAGCTTAAGGGTATTAAGAATTAGTGTTTGCATTTTTGTAACTTTATTATGTTAGAGAGATTTAACGATGCTAATTAGATTTCAAATAGTGATGAGGTCAATTCCACTAGTAGATATATTTTTACACTGAGAGGGGGAGTTGTGTCAGGGAAGTCTGCTAAGCAGACTTTTATTGCTCGGTCTACGATAGAACCCAAGCTTATTGCCCTAGAGTTAGTTGGTCAAAAGGCAAAATGGTTGAGGAACTTTTAGGCCAATGTGCTATTGTAAAGGAAACCAATGGTGTCAGTTTCCTTGCTTTGTGATTCATAAGCCGTTATTAATGTTACCAAGAGCAGTGTATATAATGGCAGAAAGGAGACACATTCGTATAAGACTCAATTTTGAGAACTGTTGCGTAACAATATGATCTCCTTAAGAGTTTATCAGATTCTCTTACAAAGGGTTTAATGAGAAGAGTTATCCTTGAATCTTCGAGAGGGGTGGGGCTTAAGCCTTTGAATTGAGGAATGTATGGTAGATACCACTTGTGGTCAAACAAAATCATATGATTACTCTATTGCACTCCATTCCCATTCCTATGGCAGGTGGTAGTGCTTTATCAGATAGAACTTGGTCTCTAAATGAGTTCATAGCCCTATATTAGGCATTCCTAGTAAGACATACTTGATGAACTCACCACTAGACATAACGAAGGTTGAGCATTATTATGCTCTTAATGAATCTATAGCCTTATATATCAGTGCTTGTGAAACGCACTTGATGGATTCACCTAAATGAGTGTGAAGGTGGAGCCGCCTTCCATGAAAGATGGAGCTGTCTTTCCAAAGCACTTATGACTACCAAAGGTGTGCGCATGGCCATTAAAAGCACTTATTAATTATCGTGGAAGTTGCAGAATTCTAAGTTAGACATGTGTTGTGGAGATCTCAATCGAAGTTAAGGTAGTTCAAGATTTGTTCACTCCCTAGACACGATTGTGCCTCAATTCACTAAATATCAATTCAATCCTTATGACATTAATACTTAAGTGTTGTATTTTCTTTGTCCAGTTTTTGTTTTATATGTTTGTATCCTTTTGCCCTTGGTGGGGGATTGTTGGACCATAAAAAAATATTTAATGTTTTTGCTCTTGTTATGAGTTTTTCCTTGTCCCGCGTTGGTGAGAAGGAGAAACTTTTCTCGACTTATATACTCTTCTACCCACCTTAGTATTTGAGTTAATTGATATAGGTTGTTTGTAGTGGCGATGGGCTAGACACAATACTACACGCACGCTCGCCTGCTACCGTAGTCCGTCCGATTGACCGGGCCTGGCCAAGCTTATTAGCGTAGGTGTGTTCAGGTTTTAACAAGCCCAAATCCAGCATTTTTTTACTAAAAATTTATTACATATTTTTTTTATTTTATCTTCTTAATCGGTTTTTTACGGTTCCTATTTTCACTACACTTTGATCGTTTCAGCAAACGCACATCATGTGTCGTTGGTGAATAGATTCTTAAGGAATAGGTGGTTGTGGTTGGGTGCCGTTTTGCTATATATAATTTTGAATTTCATATCAGTTTAATATAACAAAAGCCAGGCACATTTCACTTTATATATCTCTTCGTTTTTGATACAATTAATGGGCAAAGTACTACAATTTACTTACTCTTCAATCTTGAGTATACAAGATCGGAGAGTCATTATGTTAACCTTAAAGGCAAACCAACATTACGGAATTACACTGGAAGTCCAGACATAATTTGCTTCAGAACAGCGATTACATTCGCAGCAAAACAATGTTTTGTGATAAGTATTTTCACAGCTTCAATTCCCATAATCTATTTACCTCGCAAATTTTGTTACAGCGTATATCATTCCAACACTTTGGCCATTGAGCATTGAATAATCCACCTCACAATTATGAAGGGATAAGATGTAAAAATAAATAAAAATAAAAATAAAAAAAACCTAATGGTCACACGCTGCAAGTATCTAACTGCACTTGAGCAGGCAAGAATAACAAATATGATTACATAAATAGATAGATGAACAGGTACCTGCTCTTATGATGCTTATATTCATTTTTACCATACACCCATTGCACCGCATCCATTGCCTGCCTCCAACAACGTCGAACACCAAGCCCTCCAACAATCTTAAGCATTTGAGATTCTGCAAACTGTAATTCTGACTGCTTCATAATCCTCGTAAATTTCCAATCTCTCATTGTAATCTCCCGAGCGCTAAGCCTAATTTTTAGAACCGCAAGCACTTGTAACTAGTCGAAAATAGAATCTTTTAAACAAAAATCAAATTCAACAACATACCTTTCAACCAGAATTCGAACTGCTTCAGCATCACTACGATGACGTTTCGGGACAAAGCTCCCTCTGCTCTCTTCCCCCAGTATCATCCCATCTTCCAGTTCAATATCATCATCCAAAAGTGAATCCACTGCCTCATGCTTTCTCACTTCAAAAAACTTACCCAATTCCCTCAAATGCTCAGACTTCAACTTTTCTCCGCTGTACTCCTTACTCCCACTTCCCAATTGCTTTAGTTTCTCATTTTCCATTCTCTCCCATGGCCTTCCGACCATCTGGGTTTTGGCTTTTGATTCCAGCTTTTTCGTGAAATCTTTGTATTCTCGAGAAACGGTTTGGAAGTAAAATTCTTCAGCTAGGAGTCGCTTCTGGCGCTCGGTCATTTGCGGCTGAGAGGCTGTAAGGCGTTTGGACTTGCGATGGGTTTTCTGGAGATGTTTTTTGCGGAGCATGTGGATGATTTTTGGGGTGGGATTTACGCCTTTTTTCAGAAGACTTTGTTTAATTCTCTCGGTGAGTGGGTCATTTCGCGCCGTCGGAACAGTCGGTGGTCCGCCGGTACTGGGTGCCGCTTCCATGGTTGAGAATTTCGAGCCGACCAGAGAGACTGGAGACGAACGAGCAATGGCTGAGGAACGAGAGGCAAATGGTAATTTAGGAGGATAATAGTTGAATCCCTTATTTTCAGGTAATATTTTCAGAAAACAAAAATTTACTATTTAAAAAATATTATTATATAATATGTCAAAACTATCCCTTTGACTATCAAAGTTTTTATTTTTTTTCTGTCATCTTCTTTCTCTCCCTTCTCTCCTCTACAAGTTACGCAAGGAAAATAAATTTTGGTCGATAATCTCTTAAAGTATGTAATTAATATTTTTTAGTTAATAATTTTTTTCTATTATAAAATATGCTAAAGTTATGTTATAAATTTATGAGTTTAATTAAAATTATTTATTTAAATTTTTTTAATTATAAATTTATGAGTTTAAATTTTAACTTTTTTAGTAATTTATATTGTATATTTAGTATATGAAATATTTTTTATTATAGATAAAAAAAATTAATTTAATTATAAATGTGTGAGTTGAATTTTTATTATTATGTAATCAAATTTTAGATATAGAAAAAATGCCGATATTGGATTTGACGATATGTGCTGATTGTTGTGGGCTGGATTCGGCGATTTCTGTCCGTGTATGGGGCTGCCTTCAGCAAAATCTACCAGTGGGTTTAGTTGGCTTCGGCAACGAGTGTCAGTAGTAAGGTGTCGGCTTCTGTAGAATGTGTCGGCGGTGGGGGGGGCACTTCGGTAATACATGTCAATCTTAGGATAATAATTTTTTACTAATTGAATGAAAGATAATGTCACTGATTATCTTTCAAAACAAATCCTACTAGTACTGCACAACATACAAGTTTCCTTTTAAAGGAAAATCAGAATCGAAATTGAATAGTAATACTAATTTGATGTCCCGTTAATTGTAATAGATTTTTACTTTATTTATTTTACAGTAAATTATCTATAATTTTTAAATTTTTATTTTTTATAATATAAAGTATTACTATTTTTAATCATATTTTGTTAATTATATTTATATTAACTATATTTTTTAATTATATTTAATTTAATTAAATTTATTAGTTATATTTTTAGATCTATTATACTCTGTTAATTATTAATTATGTTCTAATATTTTAATTAAATATAGGTTTGGTATTATAGATATATTTATAATAAATGTTAATTGATATTATTTTTATTTACAAATAATGGATTAAAATCCTTAGAAAATTACGTAAATGGATTAGCCTCTTCGTTGTTGATGCCTTAAACTTCAATGTCTGTAGCGTTGGATATCACGGATTTACCTTCATTTGCTCAACTTACAATAGGCATTGTCATACTTCTGCAGATTTTGCCAATAGCAATGCCCATACTTTGGCACATCTTGTCGATAGTATGGCAATTGTTACGGCAGATCTTACTAGTACGGGATAAGAGGTAACGGTAAATATCATCGATGTTGGGTCTGTATAGTCGATAAAAATGGCTGGTATTGAGGTATGACCGATAAAAATTATCGTAAAAGAAGGTTAATTTCGTGCTTTGTTTTCCATTGAGTAAAATTTTCTTTTCCAAATAACAAAACCCTCGTAGCAATTATTTAGAAAACAAAAATTTACTATTTAGAAAACATTATTATATAATATGCCAAAACATTATTATCGTAGTTGTTATATAGACAACAAATTTGTACTCAATGATGGCCTAAAGTGACCTTTTTTTCGTCAGTAATTTTTCACGATCTTTCTACCATTATATCAATAAAATTTGTCAAAACATATGCATTATATCGGTAAAATTTATCGAACCTTACCCCTTATCATCAGTAAAATATTCCAAAACATACCTTTATCATCGACAAAATATGCCGACGCCGCCCCTTTCCATCGGCACAAAATGCCGAGGCCGCCCACTGCCATCAACCCAACATGCCAAAGCTACCACGGCAAAAAAATAAAAATAAAAATAAAAATAAAAAAACTAATTCATTTATTAAGAAACTAATCCATGCTTAGCTTTAGAATGTGGTTATAGATTAGGATAAATAAATTTGGATCTATATTTTTTCAACTTATCAAAATAATGAGAAGGTTGTCTATTTTCACAGGTTACGGCACACCATCCCGTTCACCTACACAAACACCGACAATTTGTACCGTTCCACCCTAATTTTTTTAATTATATACAGATACCAATCATTTTCTTTATAGATAACGTTAAATTTTTATACTATTGAAAATCTTTTCAAATCCAATTATTACATACAATATATGGTTCTCATCATACATTTTTATGACTTTACTGTTATAAATCTTTTCGAATAAAATTATTACATACAATATATGATTTTTATCAGGCATTCTTATGACTTCAATGTTGTAAATCTTTTCGAATCAAATTATTGCATGTAATACGTGGTTTTGATAAAATTAGAGAGCAAAAAAAAAATTTGTCTGAAGTATAGGTTGCGGTATAAGCATATGTATAATTAGGATTTTGTTATTTGGAAAAATAATTTTAACCTCTCCGACACCATACTTTGACCTGCCATCGGCAAACGGTGCCGAAGCTTGGCAAGGCCTTCCACAAGATCTGTCGAAGCAAGGTCATTGCCATCGACAATATATGCCAATTGGTTGCCTTGCTACTGGCCCAACCTGTCGGATCCTTGCCCCATCAACAGCCGAATCCTCCCTTCCCACCCTAAATATTTTAATTTTCTTAACTAATTTAAATTATTTGTAAATAAAAATAATTTCAATCAATATCTATTATAAATATATCTATAATATATATAAATTATATATACTATCTTTACAGATAACGTTAAGAATTTACTATTACGAATATTTTCGAATCAGTAATATATGGTTCACTTAGACGTAAATATTTTTTTGTCAGAAGTATAGGTTATCATAAGCATTCTTTTACTGTTTCAAATCTTTTCAAATCAAATTATTACATACACAAAAATTTTTTGTTGGAAGTATAGGTATAGGTTGTGGCGTAAGTAAGTGTATAATTATTATAGTTTATATTCGATTCAGATGTGTGTATAATTATTGTAGTTTCTATTCGAACCCTTATATATAAACGAACGACTTATTATTTATATTCTTCAACTCATTATTTCTATTCTTTAAAGTAGGAATTGCTTGTTGAATCTTCAAATAAAATTTTACAATATTTTTCAAACATTCAAAATGAATAATTAATTTGAAAGTTCTTCAAACTACGAAGAGTTTGGAACTTCGACAAGGTACAATGAGTTCGGAAGTCTGATGAATTACGAAGATGGGGTCACAACCCTATTGTATTACGATGATATATTTACAATACCGACAAGCTATAGATATGCAGAAAATATACAAATAGATTTTTCCAATATTAATTACAACTTAGACGAAGAGGTAAATTTTATTTTTTTAGTATTGTAAATTGTAGCAACAAATTTGGTTTAATAAAATTAATATTTTTGTATTATATTATTATGGTAAACTCTTTTTTTAAGGATATGGAGAATACATATTTTACGACTCAAAATTATCAGAAATTTTTTATAACAGATCAAATATTTTATGATCGAGAAGAACTTATGGCATGTGTTAAACAAATGGGTAGAACTCATAAGATGGTTTTGATTATCAAAGGTTCTAGAAAAGAAAATGGTATAGGGGCAGGTAGAGTCTCGATAAGATATGAAAGAAGTGGAACGTACGTCCATACTAGACCTACAGATACCGAAGGTGCGCGTAATACATGTTCTAAAAAAAATAATTGTCTTTTTTTATTATTAGCGTTAAAAATAATAATGGTGGATGGTAAGTGGTTGTTAGGAACGGGACACACGATCACGAATTGACAAATTATGACTAAGGGCATGTTGTCCTTGGTAAGTTGATAGAAAATTAAGTTCAATTTATTGATGAACTTATCACAGCTAACGGAAAGTCACGTCAAATCATACCACTTCTTCAAAAATAATTTGAAGAAAATGTAAGTATGAGAATGCATATTTATAATACTCGACAAAAGCTTAGGTCTGAAGAAATGGACGATCAAATAATGTTACAACATGTAATGAGTATGTTGGTTGAGAATCATTATTTTTAGTGGTATCAAAGTGAGTCAGAATCAAAGTATTAACAAATATAAAAACATAATGAACAAATTTAACCAAATTAACCATAATTAAAAAATATAACTAAAAAAACATAATTCAAAAACTATAATTATTATATATAATTATATATTCTAAAAATAACAAAAAACCCGAGAATATAAGAGAATTTACCAAACCTATATTTAATTAAAATATTAAAGTATAATTAATGGAGTATAATAGATCTAAAAATATACAAAATAAATTTAATTGAATTAACTATAATTAAAAAATATAATTAACAAACTATAATTAATAAATATCATTAAAAACATAATTAATACAACTATAATTAACAAACCCTAAACAGACGAAGTCGAAGCATTCCACCGGCAGAAGTTGCTGAAGTCCAAGCTCCCCACTGGCCAAAATTTCCGAAGACCAGCCCCCACCATTGGCAGAAATTGCCGAATCTGAGTCCCCCCCCCCAACCGACAATAATTGCTGAAGCCTTCCCATGCACCACTGCAGAAATTGCCGAAGTCCATCGCCCCCATCGGCAATAATTGCCGAAGCCCCAAGTTGCTTTTTTTTTCATACTAGATCTAGAATTATAAGAATAAAATTTAGAATTAAAAAAACAAAATTTTTAATATAATTTTTATCTATAATTTTAAAAAAAATCATAATCTAGATCTACAATATAAATTATATGTACAGAAATTTAAATTCACATATTTACAATTAAATAAAAAAAATTTAAATAAATAATTTTAATTAAAATCATAAATTTATAACTTAAAGCGAGCATATTATAGTAGAGAGAAAAATTGTTAACCAAAAAATGTTAATTACTTACCTTATCAGCAAGGTGGTAATACTGAGGGCTGTTGTAGAGAGAAGAGAGAAGGGAGAGAGAAAGATAATACAGAAAATAAAATGTCGGCAGAAGAGGAGGGGTGGAGTAGAGAGAAGAGAAAAGGGAGAGAGAAAGAGAATTTACAAAGAAAATGTCGACAGAAGAGGAGGGGTGGAGAGGGTAGTATATGGAAATAAAAGTTTTGTTTTCCATATAGTAAAAATGTCGTTTCCAAATAACAACTATTTTTTTCCCAGGGGACTTTTCCACTACCTAATAAATCGAATTATTAGAATATTCTACAATCAAAGTTATTCATTTACAAAATTATTACTTAATTTAATCTTTACATGACCAATTATATTATGAAAAACTTTAAAAATATTTTAATCTTTATCCAATAATATTGGAATTGTTAACTGATAGGTTATATTTTAGGGTCCAAACTCTCTCTCTCTCTCTCTCTCTCTCTCTCGATCTGCACATCTTTATGATAAAAGTATATATATACAATTAATCATACTCATCCTTACATGTTATTTATAAATAAAAGATTGTTAGTTATGCTAAAAATAATATTTACAATAATTTAAACCTTAAAACCCTTAATTTTGAATCTAATTTTATGGTATTACCTGACATACCATAATTCAAAAAGAGGTTATAAGATTACACTTAAGGGTTTATTCTCTTCACTAATGTAATCCGAATTAATCTTATATAATTTAAATTAAAATATTCAATAAGATATTTGTATTATTATTTAACTATTACTTTTTTCATATTAATATTACTTGTATGGTCATAATTATTACCATTGATCTTATATTGTTATAATTATTATAAAAAAATCTTATTTGATATAATCTTATCTTAATTTATTTTAGCTAATATAAGTCTTGAAAATAAGTTGAAAAGATCATACCCTAATTACATTGTCCACCTAAAGATCTCACTTACAAGACAAAATATAACATATAAAATACACCTTTAAAGGTGACAATATACATCACAAGTTAAAGTCAGGATCAGTGTGTATGTTGTAACAAAGATAACTTCAAAGTAAGTTAGGTTGATGGTAAGTGAATGAGATGGAGAAGTTAAGTTGAATGGATATAATAAAGGATCATGTTAAGACTCCCCATATTTATTGGAGCAAAACAAAGAGGAGCCAAACTAAAGACAGTTTTTTAAAATATTATTGGATAGTCAATAGAGCACCATTTTTATATACGGTTAAGTGGTTGGTTAATGAAATAAGTTTAATTACATAATATAATGAAAGTTAATGAGCATTCATTACACATATACATATATTGAGAGGATAATACTTATTTTGATGATAAGATGAGAACCGCTATCAATTTATGTTGTTTAAGTACAAAGAAATGGTATCCACACAAAAGGAAGATGTGATATAATTAATTTGTAGGACAAAAAACAAGGAAAGAAGAGTTAAGGAGATTAAGAGAGGTAACATACATGGCTTAACCTTGTAGCATTTCATTAAGGAGACGACGTGTGATAAAAATAAAGAATAATGATTTAAAATACATGTAGATGACCCCAATTATGTCTTTCTTTTCATTATATTGTATAATAACTTTGCTCTAGCATATTATCAATTTTCCACAATTGAGTTCATCACTTTTATGCTAATAAAAAAATGAATTTCTATCTATATTTATGATCTTACCAGTGTGCAGGCTTAAAGAGCTTCAAGGAACTACATCATGGTGTTGATTTAAGGAACATGGACAAGCATGAAGATGAGTTACTAGAAATTACTTGAATGCATGCAATATTAGGTTAAAAGGTATTTAAGTTTTATAAATGTTTACATAAAAAATAAAATAGAAAAAGGAGCATAGGACAATTCTAGAGTAGTTTTCTTCACTTGAACATTCACGCATTTTCATTCGAAATAGAAATATGTTGTACTAGATTGCAAATAATTTTGGCATGGTTAAGAAAGGTTTTATATCCAAATATCTAAGTGTTATCTTTAAAATAATTATTAAATTAGTAAAAATTGGTTTTAAGTTTAGAAATGTTATTTTATTATCTATTTTAAATCTTAGGGTCATCCAAATATCTTTAAATCTTAGTGTTATCTAAGTGTTATTTTATTATCTTACCCTAGTTTGAGTTAGGAATCCATCTTATTTCATTACCTATTTTTTTCTTTTGTTTTTTTATACAATTATTTAGAAATATTCATGTATTTTCAACTATTCTTAAGGAACTTTTTTTCCTTCCATCTCCAAATTCTTCTTATAGGCGATCAATGATTTTGCTTTGAAAAAAAAAAGAATATTAATGTTTCTAAAACATACACAGATCGTCTATTATTTTTTTCCCTAGCTAAAAGTTCCTTATAGTTTCAATTTGTTATTGAAAAATAAATAAAAAATTAAGTATTGTTAAGTAAAACTGATAATTATGTACTTTACTAAAAGTTAAGTTATTATTACTTGATCATTTAGATGTCAATTGATCATTCCTCCATCTATTTCACATTATTAGTTTTTATTTTTACATATATTAAGAATTGCCAAAATTTAGTAAAAATTCATGTATCATCCCTAGTATACCCTTGTACTTAATACTCCTTTAATTTTTTTTTAATAACATAGATCACGACTGATCATGTAGAATTGAGAGCCTTGTGCAAAGAATGAAAATGTGACTTATTTTTTCTGCCTATTAATTAATAAAATAATAGCTGACAATTAATGTAATTAGTATATTCTAAAATAAAAAAAGTGAGTTATAGAAAAAAGTAACATAAAATAGAACATATCAACATCTGAATTGGAAAAATACAAATATAATTTATTCCCAACAAAAAAGGAGCATACTATATGATTTATACTAAGCCTATTTAAGATGGAATGCAGATATAGGTTTTTCATTTTAGACTTCAACTTCTTGGTCAAAGAGATCAGTAAGAGAATATGAAATGTAAAGGAAAGAGATATAAATATATTGTAGTAATTGTGTGTTCCAATTTAGATAAATTACTAATTTGTAGATAAAAATAGCACAACAATTATTTAGTTGTAACTAGTTACTAGTTTTTCTAAATAAATATTGTAACACCCCAATTTATACATCTAGCGAACGCATAATTATAACCAATTAAGTGTTATTGCCACATATTACATTAAAAAAGATGTGATTATTCATCCAACTCATGTAAGATATAAGGCTAAAATATTTATGATAAAAACCAAATAAATGGAAATAGAGTGAAATAATAGAAAACTTTAATATATTGAAAGTAAGAATAAAATACAGAGATTAAATCCCAAAAATACAATAAATATGGAGAAGAAACCACATAAAAATAAAGGGAATGAGTAGAGTAAAAAAGAAGTTCTAGTAAGCTTGAGACACGATCTACAAATCTCCGTCCCATACTAGGGTAACATTCCTCTAAGGCACATCAAGTCAAAAGCAACACCCAAAAAGTAATGCAACACAACACATGATCATATATTCATTGAATGAGAAAATGACCATGAAATAATACACATTACTACAAACATATTGAGTAAAAATACTCTATCCTAAAAAGATAGCATGAAGCACACAAGACCAACAAGCTACCAAAAGCATAAATTATGCTATCATGAGAAATGATAAGCATATGATCACAGAATATGGTATAACAATAAATAGTAAGCATAAGATCACCATATATGTGATAACAAAAAAATAATAAGCATATGAGCCATGTGATAATATATGATAAAACATGCAATAGCAATACCATAACATGTAGTCATACAATTATACTTAAAATTTTTATGATAAGGCATGGTAATATATAAAAGTATATGAGAATATAATCATCATAGGAATAATAGCTTATGACATAATACAAAACAATACTAAAGGGTGCACCTATGATTCAGTGTACTCCATCCAGTGGTCACACTTATTGAATATTATTAACTTGATGACAATGACTCAACCAAAATCTATAAACAACTTTTATAGTAAACAAATGGTAGGTATCCTAGTTGGCTCGATAAAAACATAACCAAACCAATAAATACTAGAACACCTATTGACTTAAGTATGCATACTTTCATAGGGATTGAGACTCCAATGAAGTATAAAAAGGTCTCTTTGGATCTTTTAAGGTAATAGAGATCATAGAATAGAAACAAAATAATAGAATGGTATAAAATGGTACAATACTTAACTTGGATAGCTACTCAAGTGATACAATGGTTCAAGAAATCTTTTACTTTATGTATTAATGTTTCATTTAAATTCAAGATAACACATCACTAAGCCCACATAATGACATTATCACCATATATCACACACTTGATTATTTACTCATTAGATTTCATTATTATCCAAACCACACATGATTCACAAGGCACAAAGAGTTAAATACTATTTTAGTTCCTCTAGAATGTGGTCATTTTCTAATTTTGTCCATGAATAAAAAATATTCATTTTAGACCATCTATATTTTATTTTTTATTCATATTAGGCCCTCAATTAGAGACAAAAAATAGAGGATGTTACACTCTAGATGGACTAATTTGAAAAAAAAAATCTAGAAAGACAAAAATGAATATATTTTTTATTCAGGGGCCAAAATAGAAAAGTCGCATTCTAAATGGACCAAAATAGTATTTAACTCAGCCCACAAATCCAACAATTTTCATGTGTCATAAAACCCCAAAATTTCAAGTAACATAAAAGCCCAATAATTCAAGTGGCATAAAGGCCCAATATATTTATATCATATAAGGCCCAATTTATACATGCCATAAAAGACCTAGATTAAATTAGATCACAAATGATCATTATTAATTTCTAATTATTAGAGATTAATATGAGTCAAAAGTTGACTGTAAGTTAAGAGTTGGTTCAAAAGTTAACAACATATCAAAGTTGACTAAAAGTCAACACACAAGCACAAGGTGAACAACATAAACCTATCTTCCACTTTCAACACATATTTCACAATAAGACCAAAATACCTTTATAAAAACCCTAATCTCAACATATGACATAAACTCATATAATAACCTCATCAATTTACCAAAAGTAAGGATACATTATCACCTAGGACCCCTCAAATCCAATACCAAACCTAGGTAAGTCCTTCTAACATATAAAATGATGATTATCTTCTAGGGTCTCTAATCTCATTTTAAATCCAATAAAGATGTATACATCATGCTAATGATATTATAGATTCACACTTAGCTAAGTTATTATCTAAGTTATCCCATTAAGTAATATATTAGATCTTAACAAATCCCAAACTTTGTGAAATACCCAAAATACCCTTAACACTTATTTTTAGATTAAAAATGCTTAGAACCCTGATTGTCACTTATAAAATTAAACCCAAACACCACACTCATCATACTTATATTATTCTCTTAATACTAAACTATTTTATACCTGAAAACCTATAATTAATGAAAAAGGACCAAAATGCCTTTGAACATTCCTAAACAGCCTAAAACTTCTAAAATTCATAATAAATGCTATATAACTCCAAACTAATAAGCACATTTTATACCATGTTTTCATGGTAGTAATCATCTTCCCTTCATATAAATTTTCCTTTAAAAAAATTTAATTTAACATTTATTAAACCATAGGTACTTATTTGGGATCAATAATTAAGAAAAGAAGATAAAACAAGGTGCTTTGGAGAAATTATCAGCAACAATGGGATGTGAATGCATGGTTCAACAAGAAAAATAATGTACACCTATAGAGAATCAAAGTTTTGACCATAATACAATAATAATTTTAAAATATGTTAAAGATGAAAGATGTACATCTTTTTGTTAGATTTCCAACACATTTTGAATAACCTCATTCTAAGGTCGAACGAGATATTTATGGCCAAAACAATGAAATTTGTGAGAGTGAGAAAGAAAAGATGAAGCTAAGATGAACACGGCTAGCCATGTTGTTTAACACAATTGTATTAACCAGGAATCTCCTCAACGCTTAAGATATTTGGTTTGTATATTTTTCAAGCTAAAAAACCTATCTTATGACTAATCTATAAGATGATCTAAAGGCCTCAAAATCCTTATATAATACCTATGAATACATCATAAACTCAATAATATACACACACACGCACACACACAATTAGCCTCATCATAAAAGTCACATATAGAGAATGCTTCATCTTCAACCTTTATCCATCATTATAATTCACATTCATCCTTCATCAAGACTCAATATTTCTTTCATATATTCATCAATCCATCATATACCCATCCTCTAGATTGATTTTTGTGCCCATTAATATAGAAAACATCATAAGTATTCAATCTTCAATCGAAATTCATAAGATGAGGAGTTTGCATAAGAGAAAACTTTTGTTTTCTTTCTCAATTATTTCTTTTCCTACCCTTTTATATGTTTTATTTAATTAATTTTTCTACGAGGAGTGGATAATTTATGCATTGTTAGAGGATAAATTAAGGTCCTAGACTATGATTTGAGATATTAATAATAATTTATTTATTTCCTATATATCATGACATCATTTTTTAACTTTGATTTAATTGCTATTATTTACATATCTAATTCTATCTATGGTGCATACCTTGTTTTGGCTTTCTCAGAGTGATAGTATGTAGAATTATATGTTTTCTATGTGGCTATATAAGTATACTAGAATTCATGTGTATAAACTGAATTTAGGTTGGATAACAATTCACCTCATAGTTTGTGATTCTAACTAAAGTAGTGTATTGTTTAGATATATGTAGGTAAAAGGTAGGGAATAAAACTAGACTCGCTTGAGGTACTAGTTCGGATACTTAGATTTACATTATTCAACTTATTTGTAATGCTTAGAATCTAGTTAAATATAGAATCCACTAGTTGTGATTATACTACTATAACTCAATAAGATTTACACAACTGTAGTGTAAAAGAAAGAAAGAGGGTGATAAATAGTGTTCATGTAGGCTATAACTATCTAGAGTATAGACTATGCTTCAAAACACAACCATCTATAATGAAATAGAAAATAAAAATAACACTTTATAGGATATAATAAATGGTGGTTGTGGGTCAAAATCTTTTTTTATAGTTTCACATAGACGTTGGTCTTAACCCACAAATGGTGTCTAATGTCTTACCTTTAGTCCCTATTGAACTATAGATGGTAGTTTTCACTTGCATCAATTGTCTATGCTTCACCATAGATGACGGTTGTAAATTAAAACTACCATCTAAACCTTGTAGTAATATCATGTGAATAAATAAATGGTGGTGATGAGTTATAACCACCATCTATAGCGTTCTTTATTTTTTTAATTTACATTGCACTTACTATCTGCACCATTCATAATTTCCCTTCACACAAAACTTACACACATACCCAAATTATAAATAAGCATCAATGTTGTATATTCATCTAATAAATAAACTTTGCACTATATATTAACATCAACTTGCAACCTCACAAGATTCACATAAGCCAACCACTCATAATATCAATCAAATTATATTAACATTATTTACATCAACTACTTATATGAATAATAAAAATAGAGAAAACAATAGAATTCTAAAATAAAAAAATAGAAATAAGCATATATTGTATAACAAGGCATTGATCACAAATGAATATCTTCATCATTGGCTTAGTAAAATTTGTACCATATAAATTGAAGATACTAAGAAAGATAACAAACACTTTTCCTTATGGACTCATGGGCTTGGAATCTTCATCATGACCATCAAATGTCATACCTTCATTAAACCATCAAAGTAATAATTAGACATACATTTTAACAAGTCATTGATTACAAATATATGTCATTCGCAAATTTAATAAAAAATTTCAATAAAGCATGCTTCTCAAAATTCACAAAATTGAAATTCTTTATATTATATTGTCATACATCGCTTTACATTGTGGTGTTTACCTTCCTTATGCACAAAGTCTTATTCAAGTATATAAAACCCTTATTGTGATCATCTTGCACATAAACGTCATTAATAACATCATCACACTAGATGAAGAAGGTAGGCTCATACTTAACACATTTTCCATTCTATGTTATCATCATATTTCTTTATTAACAAAATTATAAACCATCACTTATAAGTTGAATCAATAATATATACCATACGTTTTATTTATGAAGCTAATATAAATGGGTCCTTTGTATGGTTAAGTCTAGAAAGATCCACTTTCATAAACCTCGTTTCCTTAGTAAAAATACTATTTTGATCCTCAACCCATTTGAAACCAAATAAAGGAATCCTAAAGAGGTGCAATATATGCCTAATCACCCCATAATACGACATGGATACATAAATAGGATTTTTTTCTCTAGCACTTGATACATAAAAAGGATTCAAATACTAAACTCACATCACTATTCTACATGGTACTCTTGTCATCTTACTCTTTCATGTAGAAAGTACTATCGTTAATCATGTATAAGTTCTAGCACACTAATCCCTGGAGAAGGGGTGTCATAACCAATACAAATTAGTATTGAGATCAAACACTTATGATCAAATACTTGTGGTGCCTACCACTCTAGAACTGAGTTATTATGTTTTTTTGATAACTATTTCTCACTTCTTTATGGATTTAATTTTTTGGTCATTTCCATGTGTTGATGTACAAATGATTAGACACCATCTGTATTATGAAGCATATATGAATGAGTTTGTTTTAATGTGTTAGAATCATCAATATTAAGCATCCAAAATGCTTTCCCCATTTTCCTTCATATAATATATATGAATGCCATGATTGAGGAAGACCCACAATATTAACATCATGTAAGAACTCACAAGAAAATTTAGTTACCTCCGCCACTAGATAAGCTTCAATAATGCATACTTTTAGCCTGTTTGGGTTCCTCACATAACATTTTAAGAATTTATGAACTTATCAAATAGATGAATCCAAAGCAAATGGCTTGACCTATATAATCTAACCTCTCTCATAAAGTGTATGTTTCAATGCATCACAATCACAAATAAAGGTAAAGAAAAGTACATATCAAGCTAACATAATATAATCACAATATCTTCCTACAATGTGTCCAACATATAATGGTCTATAAAATTAGCACATAAATCCTTTAGAAATAAACAAAATTGAGTGATGCAACTATGAACACAATTAGGAAAAATGGAGCGTATAACCACCAATAACAAATTTTGAATGTAAACTTGATGATTGTGTGATTTTATGCCCACTAACTTTAAAAATTTCATTAAAACAAGACTCTTGATGTTTAGTGAATATCCTTTTGGAGACTTCACTTTATTCAAACACTTACATGAACAAATATTTCTCTATTTTTTGGAAAGAGTTTGACATGTAGAAGATAAAAACATTCTATTCCACACTTTCTACGGATGTAATTTATTCTTATACCCATCTTAACGAGGTCCAGTCTATCATTGATTTCATCCTTGGTCTTATTTGTCATATTTAGAAGTGTATCAATTATACTATCAGATACATTCTTCTCAGTGTGCATCACATCAAGACAATGTCACATATATAAGTTTTTTCCAATATAGAAGGTCAAAAAATATTAACCTATTCTTCCACCCATATATTGGAACAAACTTCTTATTTTCTTTTTTCAAAAGGCATATTTAATATCCTCACTTTTTCGAATACATGGAGACCTATGAGTGGATTCGGAGCTATTACTTCTTCAATTCTTCCATTAAAAGATTTTATTTGATTTTGATTATGATGATTTGTCAAAAAGAACTTATGATGTCCATAATAAGTGGTCTTCCTACTCTTTGATAACTGAACAAAGTACGTGTTATAATATTTTTGCACACTATAACCAGAAAGATTACCATATATCAAAAAATTATTTATTGTACAAAATAAGATGACCCTCAAGTTAAATGACTCATTGACATGTGAATCAAACACTTCACCTCCATGATCCCACATGTACTTCAAATCCTCAATAATGAAAGCTAAATAAACATCAATATCATCACTAGATAATTTAAACCCAATATATGCAAATATAACATTATCCATTTTTGCTTCATGCATAATGATGGAGGAGATTATGTATCACCAAGATAATCGGCCATAAAATGTAGTTTGTGTTCCCATTGAAATGATTCATTCCATCAGAGCAAAGTGTAAGATGTAAAATTCTAGCTTCTTGACCAAAACTTAGAAATTTGGTATCAGTCATCTTACAATAAGAGAGTTTAAATTATGTGTCGTTATGACCACACAAAACCTAATATATTATGTATTAAAATCTAATTATATGACCTAAGGAATAAAATAGAGAACCTAAATTTTAAAAACTATCACTTTAGGAGTGAAATTTCCCCTAAGGCCGAGAACAAACAAGACAAGTTCAATATTTGACAACAACTACACCTTGCACGGTTTTGGACATAACTTTGTATATACTTAACACAATCAAGACCCAATATATGCTTAGTAAACTAGGCATCCAATGATTTCATATGATACCTCACATGAACTATAAAAATCAATCAACACAAGCAATGTTACACCAAATTAGAGAATAAATATCAAACATGTAAAACTAGCTTGATACATACTATAAATCAAGTATTTTCATACATAACATATAGAGCATTATTTGAATAAGAAAACATCATAGATCATTTTTATATCACATAAAACATATTATCATGCTTTTCTTGTAATAAAAATATATATCATGCTAGGAATGAATAGAAAACAACACTTACCACACAATTCTATTTCTAGATGTTATATTATTTTGCCAAGATTCCAAAACTCCTATGAAAAACAATAAGAAAACCAACCTAAATAACAACACCTAGGAGTCTTGATCACCTTAATAGAAAGAGAAAACTTCTATGAAAAACAATAAGAAAACCAACCTAAATAACAACACCCGGGAGTCTTGATCACCTTAATAGAAAGAGAAAATTTTAAGCTTAACATAAAAGTGAAAGGAAAAGAAGGATGGAAAATCAACCCTTGTCTTGTAAGAACCCACTATGGAGAAATAATGAGCAAGGTTCTCCTCCATTTTCACTAAAGGTTAACTCCCAAAACTTATAAAAATAATTCAAATAGTTAAACTAAAGTAAATTGAGGAGATAATAAGTAGTGTTGATGATGAGTTTTAGAAGCAAAATGCAACTATGCTATGGCAAAATAATAAAGAAAGCATAAGGATAACTAAGGAAGAAATAAGGACTAACGGAGGTAGTTATGTATAGGGAGGGAATTGGAAGGGTTTTATTCATTGGATATATAAATGGATATGGAGCAAGGGAAAAAATATCCACTAGATTTGGATATAGATATGAGTAAGGGATCCTCAAATCTGTACCTATACTCATATCTCTTTACTTAATATAAAATTACATTTTCACCCTTCATTTATATAACCTTCAATATATTTTCTAAGGTTAAAGTGAAAATATAATTAAACCCTGACAATCTAAGTATCTAATTCTAACATTTTACGGTTCTTATTTTAAACCTAACAAGTTTATCCTAAACCTAATGGGTTTTTCTGATGGATACGTAAAAGTATATGGATAAAATGAGATGGATATGGATATGGAGGAGGGAAAAAATACTCTCCGAGTTTGGGTACGGAAATGGGTATAAGTTTCCTTATCGGGTTTGGGTAATAAATAGAGGATATATGATTTGTAACAGATTCATTAGTATAAGAAATAAAACCAAACCAAAACATGAGGAAAATTGAAGCAAAAAAGGAAAAGGGCATCCATGAATATTAGCAGTAGCAACAAAAAGTTTGAAAAATAAAAAAGAGGAAGAAATGGACCAAAGGAAAAGAAGGATAATGGAAGGATGATTAAAGGAAGGATTAAACCAAGCATAAAACAAAACAAAAAAAGAAGAGAAAAACCAAGGACAAACAGAAGAAAATCTAGAGAGGAAAATGCCACAAATAATAATGGTTGTTTTAGCAAAAACACAACAATTACTAAAGAAGGGGAAAAGAAGAAGGAAAGACCAATGACTCAATGGAAAAATAGAGGACATAATGGATTAAGTGTTTTAAGGGATTGGACCAAGTAAAAATAAGAAGAAAAAAAAAGTGAAAACACCATAGAGGAGAGTGACTAAGGTGGAATGGATAAAAATGACAAATTGAAAATTTTAAACTCAAGATTTGTAGTGGTTTAAGGTAGCTAGAGTTAGGTTACTCTACATCCACTACCAAAATGTATCTTCTTTTAGATTTTGATACTTGATTTCATGTTTATTGATGATCACTCATCTCTTCACTTATTAACCTATAATTCAAATTCCCATTAGGAGACGATTGATGATCTCTAGTTACTTTCTAGGGATGTTAGACACACATAAACTCTTGACAATCAATTTTTTTAGAGTTGTTATGTTGATTACAACGATTTCCTATCACATTAAAAGATATGAAAATAGAAATATATAGAGGATGTAATATAGCTAGGTGATAAAGATATGAAAGTGTATTTCAATCTAACAAATGAGTTTGATCTTTAGAGTACAAGAAAATTATTAGTGGAATTCAATATATTAAAGTTTAGATTTAAAGTCTTGAGAAATTATGAGAGACTAGCTAAGAGAAATATATCGGTGTAATTCTTAGCTCAAAATACATTTTTTGAAATTTTAAACAAAATCCTTTTATACCTCTCTCTAAACAATAAAGTTGTTGGTTGCAATTAATGCACAAAATAAAATCTCAATGACTTTTTTTTTGTTTGTAGAACACACACACCAATCAACTTGTGTCAAAATTTTGCCTTGAAAAATATTACCATTAGGTAACATAAAATAGTCGCTACACGGCTTGTAATTTGGGCCTATAAGGCCAATCGATTAGTTTGTGGCTTGTTCAAGCAAAGCTCAATACTTTAGTGTGAAATAGAGAGAAAATATTTTAGGTCATCAATGAGCCAAGGGACAAGATTAGAGTTGAGGCTAGTCAATTGGTGCTATATGGCCAATCAATGGGTGTCCCGATTTTCTTATAGACTAGTTGAGTGCTTTGTGAATTCCATATATATTATTTTTTAACCTAAAGACCAATTGACTAGTTTTTACCAGCAATTAACTGGTGTATGAAGAAAATTATTACTCAATACCATTACAAGAAAAATTATTTTCCACATTAAAACCACTTAAAAAACTTTTCAAAGATGGATTTTAAAGAGGCTTTTATGACAAATTTTCACGAGAATTCCATATGGCTCAAGGATCAAGCACATGTATACATCAAACCCAAATCTTAATACTTAAAAGACTATACCATGAAGCTTAAGACTTGAGGTCTCAAATATTTTCTTGATCTTGATATAGAAGTGTATAGAACATCTTGATCTCTTCATCCACTGAGTGCTTGACTTGAAGGTTGAAAGTCTTTAACACTTGATTGTAAGCATGAACGTATTTCATTCTTCAATGCTTTGAGAAACTTGATTGCTCTCTATCTTTCTTTGTACTTAGAATGTTTGGTTGAGTGTATTTGTCATCAATTAGACATGTAAATCTCATGCACACTTAAAAAACCACATTAAAATCCCACTTAAGGTTTGTTATAAGAAAAACCAATACATGTGGTCAATAGGGATAACAAAAAGGAAAACAGAGGGGGTAGGGGTAGCTAAAAGTGGCAGATAAAGTTATAGAGAAAAAACAAGAAAAGAAAGCAAAGCTAAGAGTTTTGTGTGACTTTTGGATTAAAGATTAAATGCAAGTGAATGAGGCAAAAGGGAGTGGTGTGGAGTGATGTGAATTAGTTAGGGAAGGTTGAGTATATTTCTTGGAAAACACTTGAATGAGCAGCATAATTGTGGGGTTGAAAATGGATTGAGTGTGAAAGGTTGTTATGACAATATATATACATAGAGACACACACACACACACACACACACATTCATTCATTCATACATACATACATACATACGTACATACCTATATATATATATATGATTATGGTGCTTCTAACGAGAGGTTTGGTTGAATGAAAAGTAACTAAGTCCAAATCTAATTTGTTCTAGTTTTTCGAGATTTAAAGGTAGTTAGAAGGTTGATTATAATTACTTTTATAGAACTAAATTATAAAGGAGGTCAAATAATTGGTCTTTATTAGAAAAATTAGCAAGTACATTCTAAAATCTATGAAAAACTATGAAAATGTGCAGAATAATTTTAGAAATTCAAATTTATAATAATATATAGTAATGAAAAATATATGGGATCCAAAAAAATAAAAATTAATGAAAGTAAATAAATTGTCTAATAGCATAAAATGGACTATTCTGCGATATAATGATTTGGAAGAAATGAATACCTCAATTTTGAATATTTTAAGATGGTTAAGAAGACTAATTATACAAGATAGTAGGGGCTCAAAAAATGGGATGTTACAAATATATCTTATTATAATAATTCATAATAATTATTCTAATAAAATAATGACAAAATTTACACCAACTAAGAATTATAAAAGGTATATCATATATAATTACAATAAGTTTTATATCAAATTTTTTAGATTCCAAATGGAACAAAATTTAATTATGCCCATATTATCTTAATAACTATCCCAATGAAATAGATGAAATTTAAGCTTACTAAAAAAATATATAAAAAGAAGTAAAGATTACGGTATCATAATGAAATCTATATCAAACACATAAGAGTAAAAGTTAAGGCTTTAATGAAGAAATTTGGTGGAACTTGTAAGGTCATTCTCTCTTAAGGTTTTAGTGAGGAGATTGGGTGGGACTCATAAAAATACATAATGGCTATCATCAAGTATCATATACCTAAAGAAAAGGACACCTAGTTCACCATTTTTGCTACAAAAGGCTTCTTTTTACACTAATACTCAAAGTCATAGGTGATAAACTAGAGCATCTACGATGGGGAGAAAAAAAGTCTCCCAAACTCAAATTTGAGGAAAGGGTTGAAAGTGTAGAAAAAATGCCTCAAATTTTAGTTTTCCTTGAAATTTTGAGGTGCCCAAAGTGTGGAAACCGATACACATTCATTACACTTTTTAGACTGGTTTTTACTGTTAGAGCAAATATGAGGTATTTATTTATTTTAAAAATAGTTATTATTAATTAGATTATTTGTAAAATTATATTTAATGAAATTTGATTATATAATATTATTAATTGATATTTATAGATTAATATACATTAAAAGTTAAATATTACAAAGTATAATTGATTAGTGATGTGATTGATAAAAGTAATTGGGCGGTGTAAATTTGAGGTAGTTGGATGTAGATTAGAATTAAATTTGAGGTAAAATTTTAAAAGTATGAGAAATGAGAGAGAAAATGATTGAATAGTACAACCGGATACCTCAAATTTGAGGAATGGATATATATGCTCTCAGAGTAGCACCATAGGTGTCTGTTTGGTTCCTAAAGATCTTCAAAAGTCACCCACTCTCAACCTTGTCAATTATTTCTCTCTCTCCACCACATTTCACATCAATTGGAAAAACTTTTCACTTGGATTCAACCCTTATACTAGTGTAAGGACTAATTCATTCACATCTAAATGTTAAACTACCAAGACTTTTTAACACCCCCAAAAATCACAGTTGATTTTTTTTAAATAAATAAATACAAGCACGGGGGTGCTACCGCCGTGATTAGTACAAGCCGACCCCCAGCAAGTCTCATACTAACCACAAGGCTAAAGAAAAGTTTCCACAGGACATTATACAAACTTAAACAAAGGTTCATAGAAATCGAAGTGTTTATAACATGAAAATTAGAGTGAGTGATAAAAGTTGTTACAACTGAAAACGAGTTACATAGTCAAGTTTCCAAAATGGATAAAAGGTACAATGCCATAAAACAAAACTGAAATAAAATGAGAACCATTAGTAAACATGAATAAAGAGAGTCCAGCCAACATCTAATGTCAACCCCAAGTATGTCCAATGGTCAGTACACATCCCCGCCTGATGCATTCAATATGTCATAGGTATCAAACACGGTACCACCTACCTGCACAAATTTAGAAGGGCTCTCGACTTGTGGGAATGAGCAGCACCCAAGAGGTAACCATATGGGTAAGGCTAGCAAGAAACAAACAAGTAAGGCTATGCAAGAAACAAACAAGTAAGGCATACTAAGCATGATTCAGGTTCATATCATCAGGCTAGATTTAGACTAATATTTTATCTTACACAACTCTTATATTAATTCCATGTGAGTACGGGAATCCCACTATTATAGTCGGTGGATCGAAAACACTCAACAGGACATAATGCACCCAACCACTATTATAGCCCGTGGACTAGAATTATTCAATAGGGAAAAACACACCTGACCACTATTATAGCGGTGGACCGGAAAATAGATAACCTCACTAGCCCCAACTCATATGGTGTTCCATTGTAAATAATTCGTATCTTTCCATTTCTTATACTTCTAGTTCACACATTTCTCATATTAATTTTGCGTGAGTACGGGAACCTCACTGTTATAGCCCGTGGACCGGAAACACTCCACAGGGCATAACACACCTAACCACTATTATTGTCGATGGACTAGAAAAATATATCCTCATTAGCCCCAACTCACGAGGTGCTCCATTGTAAGTAATTAGTATCTTTCCATAACTTATTACCATGCAAATTTTGGTTTATCGAGTCTGGAATCCCCCACTATTATAGTCGGTGGACCAAAAACACTCAATAGGGCAGAACGTTCTTGACCACTATTATAGCCGGTGGACCGAAAAATCACTCAGCAGGGCAAAAAGCACCTCACCACTATTATAGCTGGTGGACCAGAAAATATATAACCTCACTGGGCCCTAGCTCGATAATATTTCTCTTTAAGTGCTTAGTGTTTTATTGTATCTTATTCCACACACAACCTCGATTAGACATGCACGACCTATTAGACTTCCCAAAAATCTTATCCCATATCTTGGGACTTTTACTTCTCTAGTACATACATACATTCTTTCCCACTCTTTCCTCATTACCATCAATACTCAACTCCGAAACCCACTTTTCCATATCTCTGAATCAACTCAATATCACTCTCTAGGGTTTTCCTCTAGGAAACCCTAATTTGGCCTATATGGCCCAACCTTCCTCTATCCCACACAACTCATGCTCCTCTAATTTATCACCTCACTCGATTCATCCCCAAGCACCACATTTTACTTCTCATATAACACATGTGGCCACAAAACCCTAGTTAGCCATCCCAAAACCCTAGCACCTCTCTTTCCTCATACAATGTTATCCTTTCATCTCTTTTACTTACCATCCCCTCTTCCACATTACACCAGTCCAACACAACCTATGACCCCAAGACTTTCTTCCTATCTTTCCCACTCACCATGAGAAACCAAAACTCTTCTTTGATACCAAAACCATCACTTTCTTCCAACCACACCCGACATCACAACCTCACTACCCAAATTCCACACATAATCACAAAAACCCTAGTTCGCTCCCCGAAACCCTAGTACTTCTCCTTTCTTTCATGACACTCCCTCAACACCCAAATACCTTTTTCTCACTTGGCTCACTTTTCCTCCATGGGACACCCCTCTCATATTTTATTGCTCATTCTAACCATTTCCATTAGTTTTTCTTCCTTACACACTTTTCTCACTTAGGATTTCCTCCCAAAACCCTAATCAAACCTCCTATGCACCATTACATCAACCCACGTATTATTTTCAAATATGGACTCCAATCACCCTAACAACTCTTCCCTTACCTTAATCAATCCTCAAATAAACTTTCCAACATAAAATTCATCCCCATATATAAGCTAACCATCTAATGCAAACCCTAGACTCTCCATGCATGTTTTGATCCATTCCATTAATTTATTCCCATTATTCCTCCTTTTGTTCACCCATAGGTCATAAGATATTTAGATCATCATCACTATTCTCTAGTAAACTCACTTTCCTCATTCTTTTTCATTTTTCTCACAACCACATCATACTACTTAGAATCTCCTATCATGCATGTTATGAGGGGCAATATTACACAAGCACAATTCAAGTACAAGTAATAATATCGCATTACACATATCATAAACACATGCAACTTACCTGAGCTCCATGCTTAGCAAGTTAAGATACATGATATATAAAGCACACATATCAAATCAACACACATAGTACATTCTCACACACAAAAGTCCTCAACCATATTCTTACCTAATACGACATTGGGCTTGGAGCATACTCCTACTCCTCCTTAGGGTTTTAACTTGGTTCACCTATAAGAGGGAAACAGTTGGGTTAACTTCCCTCTTACCAAAATATCATTATTTCCTACCTACCCTCATCATAGCCGAGTATTAGGGTTAATAATAATAGTAGTAGTTTTATAAGTAAAAGTAGGGGTATTATTCTTAAAGTAGCTAATCATACTATTACTAGCCAAGATAGGTCTTGATAGTTATATTGGTCCATGTTAAAGTATTATTAGTAATATTTATATTACTAAAGATAATAGCTTTACTACTACTACTACTACTACTACTACTAATGATAATAATAATAATAATAATAATAATAATAATAATAATAATAATAGTGATAATAATAATAATAACCCAAATAATAATAATAATAATAATAATAATAATACTAGTGATATAGGTAATAATAACAATAATGATAATGATAATAATAATAATAGTTTGAATCTTAAGAATGATAATAATAAGGGTTCTAATAATCATAATAATAGTAACATTAGTAATAATAGGGCTAAGTTTAATAATAATAATAATAGTAGTAGTAGTAGTAGTAGTAGTAGTAGTAGTAGTAGTAGTAGTAGTATAGTAGTAGTAGTAGTAGTAGTAATATGCTGAAGTTAATAATAATACTAATAATAATAATAATAATAATAATAATAATAATAATAATAATAGTAGTAGTAGTAGTAGTAGTAGTAGTAGTAGTAATATGCTGAAGTTAATAATAATACTAATAATACTAATAATAATAATAATAATAATAATAATAATAATAATAATGATGATGATGATGATGATGATGATGATGATGATGATGATGATGATGATATCAACACAAATAAAATAATTAACAATTAAATAAATTATTTTAAAAGGTTAGGGAGGCTAGGGCACAACTTAGGGTGGTGGTGACCAGGCGGCGCCAGCGGCGGTGGAGGAGGATGTGGAGTTGAAGAGGTGGGTTTCTAGGCTAGAAGAGGGAGAGTGAGAGGGTGGTTGTGATGGTGGTGGCGCAACCAAAGGAGCGGCATAGGTGGTGGTTGTTGTGGTGGAGGGGGAGGAAGGGAAAAAGGAGAGTGAGACAGGGGGAAAGGAAGGTAGGAGAAGGTAGAGGAGACTCTTCTAGGTGTTTTGGGGGGTAGGGGAGTGGTAGCCGCGGTGGGGATGGCGGCGCGAGGGGCAGCAATGGCGGAGAATTGGCAATTTGGGCAGCCAATTTGGCATGGCTGTGGCGGCTCATACAGGAGAAATTAGAGGTAGTGGGGGTGTGGTTTGGTGGAGGGTGATGTAGGGAGGATTTTGGAAGGTGGTTCGGGCGGCGACGATGGGCGACGGTGGCAGTGGAGGTATCTCAACGGGCGGTGGCGCAAAGGGGTAAATTTCTGGGCAGGAAAAAGGGAGCTAAATTAAGGTTGAGTAAGGAGTATTTATAGGCCAATGAGGGTGTAAACGAAATAGGGGGAAGAGGACAAGAGGGGGCAGGTGTGGTAGGGTTGCTAGCCGCGGTGGCAGGCCAGTATAGGTTTGTAAGGTTGTAGGGGTTGTTTGGTTGGGGGAGAAGAAAAGGAAAGGGAGGGGCACATGTGAGGGTAGGTGTGGGGTTGGTTGGGGTGAAAAAAGGAAAGGAAAATGAAGGGGAGAGAGGGGGAGGTAGGATGGTAGGCATACAGTGGCAGAGGAGGGGGCGACGCCAGATCGCAGGTGCGTTCTGCAGCACGGGGTCGAGGAAGAAGGAAGGTGGAAAGAAAAGAGTTGGGCCGGCTGGTCGGGAAAAGAAAAAGAAAGAAAAGAAAAGGGGGAACTGGTGGGCGAGAGGGAAAAGAAAAGGAGGGTGTAGGCTTGGGTCGCATGGGGGAAAGAAGAGGGTGGAGGTCTGGGCTGGCCCAATATGGGGAAAGAAGGAAAAAAAAGAAAAAGGAGAAAAGAGAGAAAGAAAAGAAAAAGGAAAAGAAAGGGAAAAAAAGGAAAATGGGTTGGTTGGGGTATTTATAATATTTTAGTATTTTTAAATATTTAAAATAATAATATCTAATAAAATATTAATTAAATTCCCTTTTTAAATTAATTTAGGCTATTTTGGATAATTTTCCCTAAATTCCATTTTAATTAGCAAAATACCCTAATTTTTTTCTAATTTAATAATTTATTATTTCCCTCTTAATTATTCCCCCTTATTTTAATAAATAATTAATTTCCCTAATAGATTCCTATTTTAACATAATTTTCTAAATTAGGGTTTTGGGGTATTTCAGACTTATCTAATTTTAACACAAAAAGTGATTAGATATTAATAAAATGGCTAACTTGTAAAAAAAAGAAAGAAGGATTCGTTATTTTTTATCTTATGATACTTTTATGCATGGTGTATAAGATATCCCGATGGCATTTCTGCATATCAATGCTTGATAATGGTAGGTACGTAGCACACTGCATGTTGTTGGTGCATACCCATAAAGGAACATCAAAGCTACATATTCATTTCGAAGGTACGATATTCTTATGTTTACTGGTAGCGGACCTTACCAAATTATATTATTGCTAATACTTTGATTTTTGTTCTACTATAGAATGATAAATCTATCTTTGCTTATGGTAACACCCTCCATCACCATGTAGAAAGAAGGATCTTAGGGACTGAGACATAATTTCTAAATATCAAATCTCCAACTTCATTATGCATGATCGACAAATCATTTCTTTGCTCTTAACACACACATTTACTAGAGTAGACTATAATATAATATATGTGAGGTTATAATTTAATTGAAGAGTTGTGATAACTCAAATGAAGAGTCATAAACATTGAAAAGAACACGCCTCTTCATTGTAACTCCTCAAATAACCCATAATCTTGGGAATGAATTAATTTAATTAAAGAGTTGTGTTGACTTGAATGAAAGTCATGAACTTTAAAAAGGGACATACCACTTCATTGTAACTGTTCAGGTAGTATAAATATCCCATAATCTTGGGATGAAAAAATATGAATTTTGAGATATTTAGTTGAAGCCTATTAATATAATTATTGAGAGTCTCATGTAAATGTTTTGTTATATCCTGGGTGTAAATTGTTGTGAAAATATTACCTTTAAGATAGTTTCATACATGCCTTTAATAAATATAACTCTATCTTATTTTATCAAACCCCTTAACAATTTAAAGGTAATATTATAGAGACGGATTCTACTTCGGCATTCAAAATGGCAAACTAGGATTTGATCAAACTGAGTTGTTTTGACAGAAACAATTTTACGAGATAGAAGGATAAAATGGTGTTTCTCCTTACTACTTTGAATATATTTTATTTGCTCGATGCAAAAGTACCTAAGCTAACGGAACCAAAGTCAGATGATAACGATGAAGTCAAAGTACAAAGAAAGAAGTGTCAAGAAGATGAATTAGTGTGTCAGTTATATACTGAACTCCCTCACTAATCGATTATATGGTTTATATTTAAATTTGAAGTCACCAAAGGAGATATGGGATGCCCTCAAAGCTAAACATAAAAAAGAGAAAAAAAAAGGCAAGAATAAATTTTTAGCTTTGAAATATTTTGAGTTTTGGATGTCTGATGATTTACCTATTGTAGACCAAGCGCATGAACTCTAGATTCGAGTATCCAAACTTAGTGACCTTGAAGTTAAGATTCTTGATTCACTTCAATTAGGAGCAATCTTACCTAAGTTGCCTCCTAGTTGGAATGATTATAGGAAGAAATTTCTACATTCTCTTGAAGCCATTACTATAGAATATTTTCAAACACATCATCAAATTGAGGTGGAATACCATTTGTGTGATGTGTTATTATTTAATTCTAAAGTGAATTATGTTAGTGAGAATGAAAAAAAAAAGAATCAAAATGGGAAATCTTAGGAAACCATGGAAGTTAACAAGAAAGGAAATTCCTTCAAGAAGTCCAATGATGTGAAGAAAAATAAACATTGTCACCATTGTGGAAAGAAAGGGCATTACATTCATGAATGTAGAATCAAGAATAAGGTAGATGATATAAAATTTGAGAAGGCTAAAATTGTGGAAAGTGAAGTAAGTCATAAGATTGGTGGCTTGATTCAGGTGCACCCGTTTATGTGTGCAACAATAAGGCAATGTTTAAGCCATATGAAGAATTTTTAGATCAAAAGGAGGTTCTTATGGGAAACAACAATGTTTCCAAGGTTTTGGTAAAAGGATTGGTTGTCTTGGATTTTATTTTAGGACAAAAATTGACTTTGATCAATGTATTTCATGTTTATGATATTAGAAAAAATCTTGTATTTGCTAATTTATTGTGTAAGAAGGGATTCAAAATTATACTTAAGTCTAATAAAGTCATAGGGATAAAGAACACTTTGTTTATAGGAAAGGGGTACACTTGTGATGAAATGTTTAAAATTAGTATTAATAATAAAGTGAATTCTTCTTCTTCTTTTTTCTTTTTACTTTGTTGAGCATTATTCTTCTTTATGGCATGCTAGATTATGATATGTTAATTTTTGTTATCTAGATCACATGCAAAAAACATGGATATACTTATTTTAAGCATGACCATAATGAAAAGTGTGAAATATGCATTCAAACAAAAATGACTAAGAAACCATTTCCTAAGGTTGAAAGAAATACACAAATTTTAGATTTTGTGCATACTGATATATGTGAACTGAATGTTTTATTAGCTAGAGGAGGAAAGAGATATTTTATAACTTTCATTAATGATAGTTCATGTTTTACTTATGTGTATTTAATGAGAGCTAAAGATGAAGCATTATATAAATTCAAGGAATATAAATATATTATTGATAATCAAAAGGGGAGATAAATTAAGATTATTCGTAGTCATAGAGGATCTAAATATTTCTCTATTGAATTCTCTGCATATTGTTTAGAAAATGGTATAATACATCAGTCATCCTCTCTTTATGATCCTCAACATATGATTTGGAAGAAAGAAAAAAATAGAACCTTAGTGGATATGGTTATTGCTATGCTCTAATTTACCTTTCAATTTATGGGGTGAAGCACTTAAAACAACATGTTACATCCATAATATAATTCCTTTCAAGAAAATTAATGTTAGTCCATATGAAATTTGGAATAATAGAAAACCTAACTTGAATTATTTTAATGTGTGGGGGTGTGTTGCATTTTATAAAACTTTTGATCCACATAAAAGTAAGTTAGGACCAAGAGGAATTAAAAGTATATTTGTTGGTTATGAAAATAATTCTAAAGGATATATAGACCTTTAGATTTAAGTTCAAATGTTATTGTTGAAATGATACATGCTGAATTTATTGAAAGAAAATTTATTAATGATTCTGTGACTAATGAAAATGAGGGTATGATTGTTCCTTCTATTGGAAACAAAAGGAAGCAAACTGATGATGTAAGTGAACCTCGAAGAAGTCAAAAGAAAAGAAAAGAGGAGTCCTTGGATCCTGACTGTAACACCCTAAAAAATTATAGTTGAAAATTTTCGTTTAATTAAAACAAACACAAGTACGAGGGGTGCTACAACCGTGATCAGTACAAGCCTGTCCCCCGATCAGTCTCGTACCAACCACAAGGCTAAGAATAAAATTGAACTATTTGTAAGACGAAAATCAGAGTGCAAGTTAAAAGTTATGCAACCCAATAAAGTATGTAATCAAAGTTCCCACGAGGGATAAAAGGTACAGTACGATAAAATGAACCGAAATAAAACGATACATAAGTAAACTAAGGTAAAAGGGAGATTCCGGCCGACGTTGCTCCCGGGTCCCCATACCCAATCCAAAGCTCAACATCCCCACTCGATGCCTCATAAGTATCATAGGCATCGAAGATGGCATCTTCTACCCGCATAAACTCAATAAGGCCCTCTACTCGTGGGAATTGGCAACACCCATAAAACGGGTGGTCATTACGCTACATACTAAGTAAGGTAACCATATAGCTAAGGTCATTCACAGAAAGACATATACTACAAGCAAAATCATATAGATAAACCATATAAGCAATGTAGATAGCAGAGGTCATGTTATAGTCCGGTTAAACTTATTCATTAGATCTCTAGCCAATACACTCATTTCACACCATGCTTATTATCAATCCATGCAATTACAGTAGCCTCATTATTATAGCCGGTGGACCAAAAAAACACCCAAGATAGAACACATCTGGCCACTATTATTCGTCGGTGGAATGGTCTCCAAGGCATAAGGCACTTGGCCTCGACTCTTATGGTGTTTCACTGTAAGTAGCTAGTATCTTTCCATGGTTTAACATCATTAGGTTTAGTTTGTTGAGCACGGAATCTCCCACTATTATAGCCAGTGGACCAGAAACATGCAAGGAAAAATGCTCCTAGCCACTATTATTTGCTGGTGGACCGGTCTGGTCTCGGCTCAACAATCTTCCTTTTTAAATAGTTAGTATCTTATTCGATAAACATGCATATTCTTTGGACTACCCATTCACACAATTCATCTACTCCTATTCCCCTGAGAGGGGCCCATCCCATATCTTGGAACTTTTGCGCCTCCCAACACATCCAGGCATCCTTTCCCTCTTTTCCTTACTTACCACGAATACCCAACTCCTAAGGGTGTGGGTCGAGGCCCACTTCCCTATACCATCTAATCAACTCACTATCGTCCTCTAGGGTTTTCCCCTAAAACCCTAATTGGGCCTATATGGCCCATCCTTCCTCTATCCCATGCAACTAAAGCTCCTTTATCCCCCAACACATCACCCCACTTAGATTCAACCCCAAGCATTCCACCTTACTTCCCATTTTGCACATATGATCATGAAACCCTAGTTGGCCACCCAAAATCCTAACCAAGTTTCCTATACACCCTTATACCAAACTACGTACTATTTTCCACCCAAGGACTCCAATCACCCCAACAAATCTTTCCTTAACTTACTTACACCCCAAGACAACTTTTCACACATAAGGATCATCCCCATGCAAACACCATCCATCATATGCAAACCCTAGACTTCCCCATGCAAGATCAACTCCACTCTCTTATTTTGTCCATATTTCCCTTTTATTTGTCCCCTCATGGGTCATGAGATAGTTAGGTCGTTCTCATTTCCCTTAGTCAACTCATTTCCCCCTTTCCCCTTTTCATCCTTTCACCCCATATCATATCACTAAAGTATCCTAGCATGCATGTCCTAAAGGGTCACACCACATAACACCACAAGCACAACATACATATCATTTTACACATGCCATAAGTAGGTCACATAAACGTACCTTAACTCCACCCTGTGCTACAAGTAAGCAATCATAATAATATAATGTACACAACATAACATAACACATGGCATATAAGGCACATAACACACATAATCGGCCTTAACTACATCCTTACCTAATACGACACATGGCTTGGAGCACACTCCTACACCTCCTTAGGGATTTGACTTGGTTCACCTATAAGAGGAAAATACTAAGGGCTAACTTTCCT
This sequence comes from Tamarix austromongolica, assembly GCA_039764185.1. Taxonomy (NCBI): domain Eukaryota; kingdom Viridiplantae; phylum Streptophyta; class Magnoliopsida; order Caryophyllales; family Tamaricaceae; genus Tamarix; species Tamarix austromongolica. Next base: position 82,912,335 of record CM077818.1, on the reverse strand, counting down.
CTAACCAAAATTATCATTATTTACTACCTTACACTTATCATAACCTAGTATTAGGGTCAATAATAATAATAGTAGTTTTATAAGTAAAAGTAAGGTTATTATTCTTAAAGTAGCGAATCATACTACTAGTTGGTGTGGCCATAGGCAGAACGCAATTTAAACCCTCTTGTTATCAATTGTAATACTGGTAAATAAGGGTATCGTTCTAAACCGGATATTGAGAGGGCTTACTTCTATTTAACTAGCTTAAAATAAAAATAAAAATAAAAACCCTAAATAACACAAAATAAATAAATAAGAAAAAGAATAATAGGGGTTATCAAATTAGAATATAATAAAATAAAAAAGTAATGAATAAAATAAAATAGAATAAGAATAAAAATAGTGGATAACCGTATATATGATAAATATGCTAAGGAATCCAAAATCCACCACTAGATTAGGTCAAAAGTATAATATGAATTTCTGAGTCAATATTTAATCATGAGAAAGAGATTGCCCAAGTTGTATACCAAAAGTAGGTCCATACACCTTATATTACTTCTCTTAATTAATTAATACGACAAAGCGCCAATATTAACCCTAATAAATACTAGCAGTATAGCAGTAACAAACGACTCCTATATTTAACTAGATTTAATGCATTAAGAATAATTCGAAGGTTGTCAATCTAAGTAACCAAACTAGTACACAAAACATGTCTAGCCGTATTTCCTTCCCTTGACCCACACGTATCTAAACGTTTTACTACTTTGGTTAGAGTCACAAAACTATTAGGTGAATTGTTATCTAACCTAGTTATAATTTATACATATAAATTCTAGTATATTTATATGACTCCTAGCAGGTAAATAATCCTACATACTGTCACTTATGAGGATACCAGAACAAGACATGCACCAAATAAATTATACCTGACAAAATTATATATATATATATATATATATATATATATATATATATATATATATATATATATATATATATATATATATATATATAAACAATAGCAATTAAAATAGAGTCCAAGAACAATCTCACGAACACAAAGGAAAATAAAATCATACTCCAAACCCTAATCTAGGGTTTTAATTTATTCCCTAGTAACAAATAATCAGCCAGCCATAATTATTAAATTAATTAAATAGAAATATATATCCAAAATGTAAATTAAAAAAATGAGAAAGAAATAACCAAAACTAAATTTAGATAAAAGATAAAAAATTTATACAGATGAAAAATTAATTTTATCTGAAATAAATTCTATCGGTATATTTTTCTCTACTCTTTCTTCTTTTTTCTTGGATGGCCTTGAATTTCCATGCAAATAATTCCTTTTTTTCTTTAGTGTTGATGTGCGCGCTTGTGTTGTCCATCTTTTGTCTACATCAGAGAATTCTATGTCCCACCTGTGCTGCACCCTACGTCTCTGATGGCTGAGTTCCATGTGACGATCCCCTACTCTCTCTTTATTTCTTTTTTTTGCTACCTTACTCCCTTTCTCTGTGGCCGACCTCCCCTTCTTAGTTGTGCTCTGTTCCTTTTATTTTTGTGCCTCTACCTCTACACGTCAGCCCTCGCTGACTTCTCTCATCTGTCTCCCATTGCCCCACCGCACCTCACACTCCCTCCTGGGTTGCGCCTAGAGGTGGCAAACGGGTCGGGCGGGTCGGGTTCGGGTCGGGTCATAGCGGGTCATTTGACTATTGTGGGTCGGGTGCGGGTCGGGTTGGGTCACTAACGGGTCGGGGCATTCGGGTCAATCAATTTGGCGGGTCGGGTCATTAACGAGTCGGGTCATTTCGGGTCAATTTGTCGGGTCGGGTCGGTTGCGGGTCGGGTCATTTCGGGTTAATTTGTCGGGTCGGGTTAGGTCCGACTATTCGAGTTAAGAAAATTCGGATTCGGATAATTTCGGGTTAACTTGACTGGTGGTAGGGTGACTAGGGTCGGGTTGGTTTCGGGTCATTTTCTAGTTCACGTGAGTAGGTGGCTTCGGCCGGTTCAGATCATTTCATATTTTCTTGTAATAATATAATATGACAGGTTAGTTATGTTCGAGTTGTTTCGAGTTAAATTGATGGGTGAGGTCATTTGACTCATTTCATACAATTTGACGGGTTGAATTCAATTAGTTACGGGTTAACTTAATGGGTCGAGTTTTGACGGGTTTACTCATATTCGAGCCTAAGTAATTATCATTTCATAAATCATAAATATTAGAGACAGACAATCATAAGATTAATATTGCAGATAAAAGAATTAAAAATATTAAATGCGCTTTATTTTCACAAATAAATAGTAAAGATATTTATAAATTTTAATAATAAAAAATATTGCCCTTTGAATCAAACAAAGATATTTATCATTGATTATAATTTATTTGATAACTTAAAATATTCAATTACTTAAAAAAAGATAATTTTATAAAATAAAGATGATCAAAACAAGATTATACAATGTATAATTAATTATCATTTATTACATTATATATATTAGATATAATAATAAGATTACTAGTAAAGATAAATGAAATAAGAATATTATATGTGTTTTATTTTTACAAAGGTAAATAATAAAAATATTTATAAGTTTTAATAGTATTATATTCTATTGCTTAAAATATTTATAAATTTTAAAAGTAAAAATATTAGATATCTATAATATATTATATTTACTTAATTAGTTAAAATATTTGATTACTTAAAAAAAGATAATTTTATAAAATAAAGATGAGCATAACAAGAATAAACAATGTATAATTATCATTTATTACATTGTAAATATTAGATACAATCATAAGATTATTAGTAAAGATAAATTAAAAAAGAGTATTATATGTGTTTTATTTTTACAAAAGGTAAATAATAAAGATATTTATAAGTTTTAATAGTATTATATTTGATTGCTTTAAACATTTATAAATTTTACATGTAAAAATATTAGATGTTTATCATATATTATATTTAATTGATTACTTAAAGAAAAGATAATTTTATAAAATAAAGGTGAGTATAACAAGAATATATAATGTATAATTATCATTTATAATATTGTAAATATTAGATACAATACAATCATAAGATCACTAATAAAGATAGATAAAATAAGAATATTATATGTGTTTTATTTTTACAAAGGTAAATAATAAATATATTTATAAGTTTTGATAGTATTATACTTGATTGCTTTAAACATTTATAAATTTTACATGTAAAAATATTAGATGTTTATTGTATATTATATTTAATTGATTACTTAAAATATTTGATTACTTAAAAAAAGATAATTTTATAAAATAAAGGTGAGCATAACAAGAATATACAATGTATAATTATCATTTATTACATTGTATATACTAGATACAATACAATCATAAGATCACTAGTAAAGATAAATGAAATAAGAATATTATATGTGTTTTATTTTTACAAAGGTAAATAATTAAGATATTTATAAGTTTTGATAGTATTATATTTGATTGCTTTAAGCATTTATAAATTTTACATGTAAAAATATTAGATGTTTATTGTATATTATATTTAATTGGTTACTTAAAAAAAGATAATTTTATAAAATAAAGGTGAGCATAACAAGAATATACAATGTATAATTATCATTTATTACATTGTATATACTAGATACAATACAATCATAAGATCACTAGTAAAGATATATAAAATAAGAATATTATATGTATTTTATTTTTACAAAGGTAAATAATAAGGATATTTATAAGTTTTGATAGTATTATACTTGATTGCTTTAAACATTTATAAATTTTACATGTAAAAATATTAGATGTTTATTGTATATTATACTTAATTGATTACTTAAAATATTTGATTACTTAAAAAAGATAATATTATAAAATAAAGGTGAGCATAACAAGAATATACAATGTATAATTATCATTTATTACATTGTATATACTAGATACAATACAATCATAAGATCACTAGTAAAGATAAATGAAATAAGAGTATTATATGTGTTTTATTTTTACAAAGGTAAATAATAAAGATATTTATAAGTTTTGATAGTATTATACTTGATTGCTTTAAACATTTATAAATTTTACATGTAAAAATATTAGATGTTTATTGTATATTATATTTAATTGATTACTTAAAATATTTGATTACTTAAAAAAGATAATATTATAAAATAAAGGTGAGCATAACAAGAATATACAATGTATAATTATCATTTATTACATTGTATATACTAGATACAATACAATCATAAGATCACTAGTAAAGATAAATGAAATAAGAGTATTATATGTGTTTTATTTTTACAAAGGTAAATAATAAAGATATTTATAAGTTTTGATAGTATTATATTTGATTGCTTTAAACATTTATAAATTTTACATGTACAAATATTAGATGTTTATTGTATATTATATTTAATTGATTACTTAAAATATTTGATTACTTAAAAAAAGATAATTTTATAAAATAAAGGTGAGCATAACAAGAATATACAATGTATAATTATCATTTATTACATTATATATAATAGATACAATACAATCATAAGATCACTAGTAAAGATAAATTAAATAAGAGTATTATATGTGTTTTATTTTTACAAAGGTAAATAATAAAGATATGTATAAGTTTTAATTATATTATATTTGATTTCTTTAAACATTTATAACCTTTAAAAGTAAAAATATTATATGTTTATCATATATTATATTTAATTGATTACTTAAAATATTTGATTACTTAAAAAAGATAATTTTATAAAATAAAGGTGAGCATAACAAGAATATACAATGTATAATTATCATTTATTACATTGTATATATTAGATACAATACAATTATAAGATCACTAGTCAAGATAAATGAAATAAGAATATTATATGTGTTTTATTTTTACAAAGGTAAATAATAAAGATATTTATAAGTTTTGATAGTATTATATTTGATTGCTTCAAACATTTATAAATTTTACATGTAAAAATATTAGATGTTTATCATATATTATATTTAATTGATTACTTAAAATATTTGATTATTTAAAAAAAAGATAATTTTATAAAATAAATGTGAGCATAACAAGAATTCTCAATGTATAATTATCATTTATTACGTTGTAAATATTAGATACAATACAATCATAAGATCACTAGTAAAGATAAATGAAATAAGAGTATTATATGTGTTTTATTTTTACAAAGGTAAATAATAAAGATATTTATAAGTTTTAATAGTATTATATTCGATTGCTTTAAACATTTATAAATTTTACATGTAAAAATATTAGATATTTATAATATATTATATTTACTTAATTAGTTAAAATATTTGATTACTTAAAAAAAGATAATTTTATAAAATAAAGGTGAGTATAACGAGAATAAACAATGTATAATTATTATATATTATATTTATTTAATTACTTAAAATATTTAAAAGTTTCTTTTCATTTTTCTTTTTTACCAGACAATAATTTTAGTTTTGGTTTTTTGGGTGAAAGATAATCCAAAAGGTATTTTAATGATTTTATCCGTAAAAAATATTTCCGGCTTTAAATTTATTTGTTTTTGAAAATCGTTAATATATATATATAACACGGTTAATATTAACAGTAAAAAAATTTACCTACAAAAGTATTATTTTTTTATCCAATAATTTTTATATCATTTATTCTATCTTTTTTTCATATTCATTTCTCTATATAATTTATCTTATTAATTTCTCTAGTTGTATTTATTTTATTAACATTATTATATTTATATTTTTATTGTAATATTTTTATTAATTATTATTATTATAGTAAAAAAAATATAATAAGTTATTCTAAACATAATTTAAATTAAATAATAATTTTATATATTTTCATTAATTATTAATTATTATATATATATTAATTTAAATTAAAAATTAAATAATATAAAATATAAATAATAATATTATAATTAACAAAAATAATTAGATATTGTAAATTTAAAATTGATGAACGTAGAATACTAAATTATATTTAAAGTAAATTAATAATATTAAAAGAAAAAATATAACTAAAACTTTAAATTTAGGGTTGTAACGTGAGATACTCTTGATACAAGGTATAGTTATTATTTGTTGGATTTTGTAGGTGATAAGTGATAAATTGATAACTAATAAATGATACTATTATACTCTTCTATTAAGAGTTTCTTCAAATAGGTGGATTAGTAGATGTAATGAACACGTTTTGAAAATCATTTTATAGGATTATAATTGGATGTTTGTCTTTTTTATTTTGGTTTTTTATTTATTAATAATATATCTTATTAGGATATCATTAGTAAATAAGAATATCTAGGGTAAAATTATGAAAAATAAGTACAATTTATAAAATACTATATTTTTTAAAAGCTTTAAATGAATAATAAAATATATGTAATTTATTATTATTATTATTATTATTATAATATATTTTGATGTCTGATCAGGTTAATATTGAGTCAGATCGGGTGATTGTCAGGTCGGGTCAACGTTGGGTCGGGTCGGCTTCGGGTCGGGTCACTATCGGGTCGGGTCGGCATCGGGTCGGGTCAATAACGGGTCGTGGGTTGGGATCGGGTCGGGTCGGGTTGATTATTATCGGGTCAGTGCCGGGTCGGGTCGAGTCTGGGTCGGGTCGGGTCGGGTTGCTAAATTTTGCGGGTCGTAACGGGTCGGGTTGGCGGGTCGGGTTAACTTTTGCCGGCTCTAGTTGCGCCCTACGTCGCTCCTCGACTGTTTCATTTTCTTTTTTGCTAGCCCTTTGTTCTGTGGCCTTTGGGCCTTTGGCCCTTGGGCCATTGGTCCAAAGGTCCAATTTTTTTTATTTTCTTTTATTTAAAAATAATACCTGAAAAAATTTTCAATAAAAATTAATAAATAATATTATACTCTAAATTTATTTAATTTATATTATTTTTTCTTAAATAATAATATTTTTGCAATTATTACCACTTAAGTATAAAATCATAATTATTCACCTATATTACTTAATTAAAATACTAAAAATTAATATTATAAGGGTATAAAATATGTCACAATATGAACTTATCACTAGTCAAAATAGGTCTTGGTATTTATATTGGTCCATGTTAAAGTATTATTAGCAATATTTATCTTAATAAAGATAATAGCTTTAATATTCACAACAACAACAACAACAACAACAATAATAATAGTGACAATATTAGTAATAACCCAAATAATAATAATAATAATAATAGTATTAGTAATACTAAAATAGTGACAATAATGATGATGATGATGATGATGATGATAGTAGTAATAGTAATATTAGTGATATCGGTAATAATAATAATAATAATAATAATAATATTAATATTAATATTATTATTATTAGTTTGAATCTTAATAATAATAATAATAATAATAATAATAATAATAATAAAGGTTCTAATAATCATAATAATAGTAACTTTAGTAATAATAGGGCCAAAGTTAATAATAATATTAATAATAATTTGAATCTTAGTAATAATAATAATAGGGTTTCGAATAATTATATTAATAATAACATTAGTAATAATAGTGCCCAAGTTAATTTTAATAATAATAATAATAATAATAATAATAATAATAATAATAATAATAACGATAATAATAATAATAATGCTAATCATAATAATGATAACACTAATGGTTCGAATCTTAATAATAATAATAATAGAGTCATAATAATACCAACAACAACAACAATAATAACAACAATAGTAGTCGTAGTAGTAGTAGTAGTAGTAGTAGTAGTAGTAGTAGTAGTAGGAGTAGGAGGAGTAGGAGCAGCAGAAGGAGGAGTAGGAGGAGGAGGAGGAAGAGGTGGAGCAACAGCAACAGTAGCATCAACAACAACAGCAGTAGTAGCAGTAGTAGTAGTAATAATAAAATTAAATAATAATTACATTAATTATTTTCAAAGGTTATGGTGGTTAGGGCACAACCTAGGGTGGTAGTGACCAAGCGGTGCCAGGGGCGGTGGTGAAAGAGGAAGTGGGTTTAGAGAGGTGGATTTCTAGGCTAGAAGAGGGAGAGTAAGAGGGTGGTTGTGGTGGAGGTGGATTCCCTAGCTTGAGAGGGTTGGAATGGTGGTGGCGGCGCATTAGAAAGGGCGGCGTAGGTGGTGGCTGCTGTGGTGGCCGAAGGTGGTGGAGGGGGAGGAAGGGTGAAGGAGAGGGAGACAGGGAGAAAAGAAGAGGGGAAGGTAGAGGGGGCTTTGCTGAGTGTTTTGGGAGGTAGAAGAAGTGGTGGCTGCGGTGGGGATGGTGATGCACAGTGGCGAGGGGGAAAAGTGGCAGATTGAGTAGCCAACTTTGCACGATTAAGGTGGCTTACATAGGGAGAATTAGGGGTGGTGAGTGTTATGGTTCGGTGGAGGGGGATGTAGGGAGGAGTCTGGCGGTTTTTTGGGCAGTGGTGCTCGCCATAGGTGGCAACAGTGGCGTCTAAAATGGTGGTGGCGAAAGGGGGTGAATTTTTTTGGGCAGGAAAAGAAGGCCGATTGAGGGGTCAGTTGGGGTATTTATAGGCTAATGGTGGAAGGATAAGACAAAGGGGGAAGAGGACTAGGGGAAGGTATTGCAGGCTCGCCGACCGGCAGTAACAGGCTGATACAAGCTTGCGATTTGTAGGTATGGTTGAGTCGGGGAAGGAAAAAAGGAGGGGAAGAAGGGCATGCATGAGAGGGGTACAAGGCAGGTTGGGGTCATAAAAGGAAAGGAAAAGGACAGGAAGAGAAGGGAGGTGGAAGGCTAGCGTACGGTTGTTAGCTAGGTGGTGTTGGCAGGGTTGCAGGTCCCGACCTGCAACGCATGGAAAAGAAGCGGGAGGAAGAAGAAGAAGAAGGGGTCGGCTTGTTTGGGGGGAAAAAAAGAAAAGAAATACAAGGGGAGGAGAACCGGGTGGTTGAGAGGGGGAAAAACGAAGGAATGTGGGCTAGGCCGCATGGGGAAAGGAGGGGGAAATATTGGGCTGTGAGGGTCGTAGGCCCAAACCGGGAAGAAGGAAGAAATAAAAGAAAAGGAGGAATGAGGAAAAGAGAAAAGAAAAAGGAAAAATGGAGGGAAAAGGGAAAAAGGAAAAAAGGAAAAATGGGTTGGTTGGGATAATTAGGATATTTTGGTATTTTTAAATATTTCAAAATAATAAAAATTAGTAAAATAATAATTAAATTCCCTTTGTATATTAATTTAGGATATTTTTTTCCTAAATTCTATTTTAATTAGAAAAATACTCTAATTTTTCCTAATTAAATTCTTCATTATTTTCCCCTTGATTTTACCTTAAATAGTCCCCCTTATGTTAATAAAATAATTTATTTAATTAATTTCCTTAATAAATTTTTATTTTTGATATAATTTTCTAAATTAGGATTTTGGGGTATTTTACTGACTTTGTTTCAACCGAGTTAATAGTTTTCTTGGTTGAGGGAATTAGAACCAAAGTGTTGAATAAAATACCCATGACATTTAAGATTGTATATGAACCCAAATCGTTTAGTGAAGCCATGTCATATAGAGACATGACTTTTTGGAAAGAATTCATAAATGATGAGATGGGCTCAATATTATCTCATAATAATTTGGTCTTAGTGGTTTGGCATTAAGATCTAAACCTATTGGTTATAAGTGGGTATTTAGAAGAAAATATAATATTGATGGTTCTATACAAACATTTATGGCAAGATTGGTAGCCAAAGGATTTACGCAAAAGGAAGGTGTAGGTTATTTTGACATCTATGCACCGATAGGAAGGATAACTTTTATTAGAGTTCCTTTGGCATTAGCATCCATATATAAGCTCTATATGCATCAAATGGATGTCACAATTGCATTTTTGAATGGATATGTCAAGGAAGAAGTTTTTATGGAGAAAGTAGAAGGATTTGTTATTCCTAGTAATGAAAAGAATGTTTGTAAACTGTTTAAATCATTAAATGGTTTGAAACAAGATCTAAAATAGTGGCATGCTAAGTTTGATGCAATAATAATGTCAAATGGTTTCAAACATAAGAGACTATGGAGTTATAATTTATCTTTATGTAGATGATATATTGATATTTGGTACCAACCTCCTTGGTGTGAATGAAACCAAGAAATATCTAACTTCTAAGTTTAAGATGAATGATCTTAATGAAGTTGATACTCTTTTGGGGGTTAAAGTAAAAAAAAACATGATAAGGGTTTCAATTTAAGTCAATTTCACTACATAGATAAGATAACTCAAAAGAAACAAATAATCCATATGATTCTAGTATAAAGCTTTCAACCAATGATGGTTGAGGGGTTGCACAATTAGAATATTCTAGTGCAATCAGAAGTGTTATGTATGCCATACATTCTACAAGACCAGATATTACATTTTTTGTTTGCAAACTTTAAAGGTATACAAGTAATGCTAGTAATTAACATTAAAAAGGAATAAGTAGGATATTGGGATATCTTAAAAGAACATCCAAGTTATCATTAACTTATTCCTATTTTCCTGATGTACGAGAAGGTTATTCCAATGATATTTGGATAACAAATGTTAATGATAATAAATCCACCATAGGATGGATTTTCACATTAGTAGGAGGTGCTATTAGTTGGGCCTCAAAGAAACAGACATGTATTACACATTCTACTATGGAGTTAGAGTCTGTAGCCCTTACACTTGCAAGCAAGGAAACATAATGGTTGAAAATTTTGTTAATAGAAATAATGTTGTGGCCACAACCTATGCCATCTATTTTAGTATATTGTGATAGTAAAGTGACTATGTCTAGGGCATATAGTCATGTTTATAATGAAAAATATAGACATATAAGTATGAGACATGAGTATGTGAGATAATTGATCTCACATAGTATTATTACTATTTTTTTTTATGTTAAAACAGATAATAATTTAGCAAATCCCCTTTCAAAAAGATTACTAAGAGATATGGTAAGAAAGACATCAAGTGAAATGGGATTGAAATTCTATGAAAGCACCGATAATAGGAACCTAACCTTGCTTAGTGAAACTAGATAAAGGTTTGATGGGTAATAACAAGTTACTGATAAGTGCTTCATGAAACATTAATTCAGTGTTTGTAAGTGTGGCATTTGTACTTAAGATGAGATATAACTCTTAATAAAGAAAATATGATTTACATTTATGTATATGTAAATAAAGGAACTCCACCTATTTGGATAGAGAAGTGGTGCTGCTTTAATAAGAAGTTTGTAGAATTTAATTCTTATAAATATCCATGAACTAGGTTAGCATAAGGTCATGATAGTGCTACAACAATTAGAGAAATCTCAAGATATTAGATGATATTATGTACATAGTATTTTTGGTTTAATAGAAGAAGTTTTGGTTTAACCTTCGAACACCACTAACTTCATTAAAGTTTTAAAATACTAAAGCTATGGATTTGTTTAAATCGAAAGATAGGTTTTTCTCAAGTATAATATCATGTTGTTAAGTAGGCACATATATATTATAGTCTAGTGGGGGATTACTGGAGTAGACTATAATATAATATATGTAAGTATATAATTTAATTGAAGAGTTGTGATGACTCGAATGAAGAGTCTTAAACTTTGAAATGGAACATACTTCTTCATTTTATCTCTTCAAATAACCCATAATCTTGTGAATTAATTAATTTAATTGAAGATTTGTGTTGACTTGAATAAAGAATCATGAACTTTGAAAACAGACACACCTCTTTATTGTAACTCTTTAACTAGTATAAATACCCCATAATCGTGGGATAAAAAAATATAAACTTTGAGATATTTGGTCAAAGCCTAATATTACAATTATTGAGGGAGCCTCATATAAATATTTTGTTGTATATTGGGGGTAAATTTTTGTGACAATACTACCTTTAAAATAGTGTCCTACACTCTTCAAAGCAATATAACTCCATCTTATTTTATCAAATCCCCTAACAATCACTACCCTTGTTATTTGAGAAATTACCACTCTAGAAATGTTTTTTTTATATGACGGTTCTGAATTGTTATTGAATTGAGCATTATAAAAGCTTTAATAATGGTTTAAAAGAAATCATAAAAAAAAATTATAACAGTTTACCAAAAAAACTTTGTTAAAACAAATAATTTAATAACCATAAATTCCCAAAAAATCTTAACTAAATGCCAATAAAATATTAATTAAAAATCTAATAATTAATAATTAGAATTAAATGCATGCTTTAATAACGGTTTTTGGCCAAAATCATTATTAAAACGTGCATGCTAACATTAAGAATGCAATTATACATTTAGTTTACCATAATTAATATTTAATCATCAATTAATTCACCGTTTGTCAACATTTTTTATTACCATTATTAAAACTTGGTTTTAATAGCCATTTTAACCAAAAAAATTATTAAAAAGGCCTAAAATTTATAATAGATTTGGATTTTAATAATGGTTTAGAAAAGAGTCATTATTAAAATGTAATTGATTTTTTTTATATATAAATTGTGCGGTTTTATTCTATCTCACATTCATAGTTGTATTTTCATCTATTTATCAAGTATGCAATGTTTAAAATAACACCAATTCATGCATATATTCTTCCTAAGATTGAAAATTAGTAGGTACACCATGACTTAGTAGCTATACACTTCAGAGTCAAAGTTCATAGATCATAAAGCTTAATTATATATCAATAGTTAATAAACAGTTGCATGCATGTATGTGCATCTCCATTTGCATAAAACAACATAAGACATATGATATACAAATCAAAACATGCACAGAATCCCTACAGCTTATTGTGTGAGTGCACGAACTTGACCCATTTATTTCTAACTTCATAAATTTCATCATCTATGTATTTATGGCCTCATTCATATCCAACCAATGAAAAACTACAAAGTGATACGATTCAATCATTGAGTTAATAATCAATATGCAATAGATTAATTAATGAAAAATGTGAAAACATAAACATACATGGCTTGGATCTATGTTCATAAATTTATTCTTGAGTGCTAGATCCATTACTATACAAACATAGTATCCATAATCATTACCCTTTTGTTATTGTGAAAACCGTAAAATAAATTTAGTTAGCTTGTTGTTTTATTAGATATTAATTGGAATTGAAATAAAATAAAAAAAATACTTATCTTTTTGCATATTAATATGGGCTCATACTCAAGATTCCTTAGGTATGGCACACCATTTCTGCCTCTCCTCATATATGCCGTCCGTAGTGCATTAACAAATAATGTTGATACACAACATTGTAAATTTATATACCTCAAAAAATTAATTGAGAATATATGAATAAGTAAACTAATGAAGTAAAAAAGTATACTAACTTGTCAATTAAATACTTCCCTTCAGAATGAGGGATAATAAAAGGAATGGAATATTTTTTAAGGGAATCAAACACATATACTTTGTTTTGATCAAGATAGACAACATACAAAACTCAATGTTCACTTGTGATGTGAGGTATGAGATAAAGCTTTTTGTTATGCCCCTCACTTAAGGTGTGATCCGCTACATAGTTATGTGTATACCATCACTTATTATAGTGCGATTAAATATGTAGTATGGGCACAAAAATGCAATAGAGTACATCATCTCCTCTACCACAACACGGTTAGCAACCAACCTATTGATGGAAATAATCAAGTAATTATATTAATAACTAATAACTCATAAATATAATAGGTCATAAAATTATATAAATCAAAAAAATATATTATAATATATGATATGAAATAATGCTTACTTAACATATATGGTGACACTCTTTGTTGACATTCATTCATGCTTATAAATTTCACTAATAACCTCCATTGATACCATGTAAATGGTTTCATTCTTACCATCACACTTAGAAGGACAATCGATTATAATTAGATCACTACTGAGGTAGTTTTGGGCGTATAAGTACAATATTGCCAATGTTGTTGGTGGTCAGTAAGGTTCTTATAGTTGTCGGTTCTCCTATGAAGATGGAATCTTTTGTGGGGAAACTAATTTTTTTGATCTATCTCTCTTTCCTTTCTCAGCGTCCTATTTTTTTCTCCTTCCATTAATAACTATCTTTCCCTTTATCTTAGGAGCATTCTTATTTTTGATTCTATAATTCATAGTATTACATACATATATACATACATACATACATACATACATACATACATACATACATACATACATACATATATATATATATATATATATATATATATATATATATATATATTAAATAAGGTATAAATGATGTATGTAACATATTAGGTTTAACATGGATGGAGGATGTCATTACTTCAATGAAACGTATTTGGTCTGTAGATTGAGGCAAGAATATTCCATGAGCTTTCAACACCGTGCCTACCTCATTGCCTTCTTTATAACATGGCAAGGATGCATATCCAATCATTGGAATATCAATACATACGGGTCTCATATTTGGGGATAAGATAGACCCATGGATAGTCGGCATTTGGTACCATGATTGATGCGTACCCTTTCTTTCACTAAAATAATTGAGGGGTCATTATCTAACAAATCACATTTATGCAGACCCTAGAATAAAATATTACATATTGTTACTTATTGAGTTGAAACTTTATACATTTAATAGCAATTCATAGTTTGATATGCTTACCTCAAGAAGAGAAGGAAAACATGTACCCGCTCCACAACTATCTCTAATGACATTTACATTGGGTATGTAAAGCATATCATGTGCCCTAAATCTGATTTCTTATACCCTTGATATTTGATGGAGGATAACTTTTTCTCTATTGTGACCATCTGTTCAAATGCCCTATTTAACTTTTGGGTCATGAGAGCTACTTTGTCATTGGTGCTTTGAGTTCCACATGATTGACTAAATAAATTTTTTTTGTAACCTCTAATCTAAGACCTCTATGTCATTTGGGGTGTTCTGTAATTCATGTTACTTATGACACAATGCTATATTGTTCTATACCCTCAATGCAATCTAATGTTTCAAGTTCATCTTGCAATGTATGCAATTTAGAATATAGGAATAAACATAATATAATAGTTTTCTCAAAGAAGACTAATTAGGGTTAGGGATAGCTTCAAGCTTACAATTATTTTAGCAACGTTTTGTACATCTTCATTAAGATATCTGTCTTTTGTTGCTCTAGCATTATTCCATAATGTACTAATATTGATGGATAAAGCGCATGGATCCTTGTCCTAGACTACAAGCTATAATTCTAAAATGCGCACTTAAATTAGCAATATTATTATAACATTCTAAACATAAATATTTAAACACATAAATCAAAATGTCATAACAACTCTTCTTCAAGGCATGCATAGCCTTTTCGAGCCATATTATGGTGGTAAATATTATGCTTAGTAAATTATTTTTGACATGTTTCTCCTATATTACAAGCTAAAATATTTACTCATAGTTATTTAAATATCAATAAAATATTCTTAATCAAAAATCTTAATTGTTATGCAACAAATACCTTAAACTTCTCTAAAAGACAATATGTAACAAATTGATCCAAACAATCTTGATCAATGAAACCATAATGCTTAGGGGGCTTCATGTGTAAAGCACCATCCCTCTTTCTATACTTTTTTTTATTTGTCAAGTATTCCCTGAATGTTCTTAGATTCTCACTACAATATCTAATAAGCCACTTCTTCCTCCCCTCTATGACAATGAAAAATCTCTACAAAATAATACATAAATATGTATATCAATGTTAATGTATTAAGATTAATAACATGTGAAATCTAAAAATGAACAAACAAAAAATATTATTTGCCATACTTCTTACCAAATATGTTCCTTGTGACCTTCGGAAACCTACTTCCAATTGTTATAAACGATAAGAACACGATTATGAGTGATAAATGAAATGTGAGTTAAAAAATAATACTTGCATACTTGTCGATAAGAAGATTATAATTATTTTATCTCAAATCTACTTGTTCTCCTCTATTTCTCGTATTAGTGATGATTCTCATTACAGTAGGTCCTCTATTTCCTTTTGCATCACTAGATTCCTTATTAATGGTTTTATTCATTATATATCTATGAAATTTTAATATATAAATTAGTACAAACAAGGTTATGAATAAATATATAAAAAATATGATGTTAAAATGTTAATAAAACATATCATATGTAGTAATGTTATGAAATAAGTAATAATGTGATTTTTCATGAATGTATAGAATATAAGAGGTTAACATAATAAGAACACTCTAAAAACATGTTAGAATGTTATTACACTCTTTACCTTCTTTGCCTTCTTTTTTTCCCCTCATTTTGGATTAGTTTCATGATTTGATACATATATTACTTCATGATGGTCATCACTTACATATATTTCCTCCTCAATATTGTTATTGTTATCATCATTTAACAATTAAGTTGCTTATAAAGCTTCAACACACTCTTTCTCCTAGTTAGCATCATTTTCATAATCACATTCATTGATAGTTCTTTTATTTGTATATAGTACCACATACCGTCTTGTATTAGTAGGATTGGTGACAAAGAAAAATTAATGTCAAGATGAATGGGTCTTGTTTATGCCCTACCCTATTGAGATCTACTAGAATGAACCCATATTCATATTTGACCCCATGACTATTAATCCATCCGCACCTAAAAATAGTTACTTTAAACATAGTGTAATCTAGCTCCTTAATCCATTCAATGATGCTATAATAATTTATATATGCATATGTTGGATTTTTATCCTTTACACTAGAAATATGCATTGCCTCAGCCACTAAAGTCACTCCATTGTTTTGAATTATACTCTTCTTATCTTATTGTTTTGCGTAAAAAGTGTATCTATTGATGGCATAACTGATATATGAGAAAATTTTATATTGGGGTATTTGAGATAATTAATGTAGGGTTTTAAAAATTGATGTTAGGAAATATTAGATGAGTGGAATGATGTGATCTCTTAGCCAATGTATGAAGGACATATTATTCTTATCAATTATCCAATTCTTAGTCTTTGATGGGTTTTCAGTCCTCAAAGAATGCATATGTTCTTCAACATATAGCCATATATCATCACTACTATGTAATACATAGATATGTGCATTATGAAGACTGTCAAGGTCTATATGCCCAAATTGTTTGCCCTTAATACTATTTCCTTAAATCTTCCTTGCATGCTAAAACGTAGGAATACCAATAACTTCAGCATTAGACAAGTAGTTTGCACAAAATTTAATTGTCTATTTTACTAGGTAACTCTAATAAATGCATCATTATGACATATATCGATTATTCATATAACATTTTATAAAATTCATAAATCATTCAAAGGGGTACATCCAGTGCCCATGAACATGTCCTAACATTTTTACCTCATAAACTAAGTGAACGGTTAGATGCACCATAATGTAAAAGAATGAGGGAGGAAAGTACATTTCAAGCGGAACAAAGTCATCACAATCCCTCTTTGCAAGACATTCAAACTATCAAGGTGTATGAATTTGGAGCATAGTGCATTAAAGAACCAACAAAGCCTAGTAAGAGCAATTCAAACACATGTACTCTTTCATTAGTTTCAACTCTTTTTTTGTAATCAAATGTTGCATCAAAATATGACAATCATCTGCCTTCATGTTAATTAGTTTCAACTCTTTCACTGATACTAGCCTTCTGACATTTAAAAAATACTCTTGTGGGACCTTAACACTATTAAAAAATTCATAAAATGTATTTTCTTCTTTCTAGAGAAATTATGGCAAAATAATAGTAAATACGTTCTTCTTGTATTTTCCTGTGGTGCCAATTCATGCCTAATGCCCATTTTTCCCATATCCAATAAAGAATTGATGTCATCTTTAGTATTTCATGTAACATTAAGTAATGTACCAACAAGTTTGTCACATATATATTTTTATTGATATACATCAATTCATGGGTAAACCTTACGTATAGAGATTTCCAATATAAAAGGTTGAATAATCTATACACCTTCCTCCACCCAACTGATGGAGACTTATCTTTATTCTTCTTCCCAAACTGCACCATCAAATATTTTATCTTCAAATTCACTTTTCTATCTATAAATCGGATTGGTGCATGCCCTTCTTCCAAAAATCTATTGAAAGCATTCCTTTTCCTACAATAATGATGCTTATTCGGTAAAAATCTACAATGCCTAAGAAAAAATTATTCTATCCATGCATTGGCTAAAAAAATGAAGTATTTTTCTCACATATCAGGTATGCATAATGGTCTTTCACACTATAACCTAATAAGTTTCCATATGCTAGAAAATCACTTATAGTACATAATAACATTGATCTGAAAGTGAAAATTTTCTCACCATATATATCAAATATTTCAATACCCAGATCTAGTAAAACCTTTAAATCATCAATCGAAGGCACCAAATAAACATCAATATCATTCCCCGATTGGTTTGGCCCCAAAATGAGTAAATACAAATTCATATACTTGCATTTCATGTAAATCTATAGTGATATATTGTATACAACTAAAATCATTGGCCATATATTGTATGTGCCTTTATTGTGCTGATTCATACTATCCATAGAAAATGTAAGATACAAGTTTCTTGGTTCTTCGCTAAATTTAGGAAATAAGCTGTCAATCATCATCTATTGTGGAGAGTCAAATGGATCTCTCAAAATTTGATCATCTATCTTATCATTAGCATGCCATCTAAATATCTTTGCATCTTGAACATCATTAAACATCTGCTTGAATCTTGGTGTTATAGGAAAATATTGTAATACCTTAAATGACACCTTGTTCTTCTTTTATTATAGTGCTTTGCGTTCCACATTAGGAAAATTATCTAAATATACAAATTCATTTCAAAATAATATACAAACATTAGGGTATACATCTATCTTCTCATAACTCGTACCATAACTGAAGTGATATTTGAGTTCAAGGATCATCATGATGAGCAAAAACATAAACTAGATATTATTAAGTTTAAGAAGTTTTCTAGGAAATGGTATGATAACTTGAAAAGGACTAGGAAAATAGAAGATAAATCTAAAATCAAACCTTGGGATAAACATTTTAGAAAGAAATTTGTACCCAAATAGTATAAGCAAGATAATTACTTTAGATTGACTACTCTTAAACAAAGACTTCTAAGCGTTGAAGAATATGTAAGGGAGTTTGAAAGACAACTCATTTTATAGAATCTGGGTTATATTGGGTTTGGGTAAAGTTAATTCAAATTAGAATTTGTATTAATATTAATTTTTAATAATTTAACATAATTAATAAATTTAATTAATTTATTTATTTTTATTTTTATAACTGTCATATTAATTTTTATTATAATATATGTAATTTTATAACAAATTATTATCATAAAATTTGTAATAATGATTATACTGAAAGAGTCTTTTTTGAAACAGAATAGAGAGTCTTTTGAAGACAAGGTATTCCTTTTTAGTAAAGTCTTCTACTACTAGATGTCCTAGGTGTCTTTTAAGATTACCATTTAAATCCCATTTGATATTAAATAGTGGGACACAAACGTTCTAGTAATGAGATAAGATCTCATACTTTAGTGTCTTGCAATAACCTATAACCCTAGTTCATGACATTAGTTCGCCTTAAGAATTAGAACTATGACCTAATGGATGGTGATAAAATCATATTTCTAATATTTAATTATTTCCTCACATTCTAATTAGAGAAAGAGTATCATTAGTGGACCTTCTTAGTTCTTGAGGGGATTGAGCCTATTTATCTAAAGTAATTACCTCATTTTGAATGAGAGTCGAACATTATTGTATTGTAGTTCTTCATTTTCTTCTTGATCAATGATGTATATAAAAACACGTACATGGTCAAATAAAAATTATGTCCCCTTAAAAATTATGTATCTAATCTTATCTCTCCCCTAATATCAACTTCCTCAAGATATGTTGCATTTTCCATACCAAATATACCCTAATTGTGGGATTATAAGACTATAAAGCCCTTGAGCTACCATAAATAACCAACAAACTAGTGACTCACAACTTTAGAGCCCAATTTCCTTTCATATAACATGTAAGGCATTGCGAAATTAGGAAATCCTAAACTCATAAGAGAACCTTTATATTCTTAGTATATTTTATTTCCCTTAACCTTAGGAGTGATCGCCAAATGGGCACTTTCACGTTATATTATTTCAAATTATCTTCCCCTTGCACACAGCATAAAACAAACTCATTAAGGGTCTATTTCAATTCATTCTATTATAAATGAATTCAAACTAATTAAATTGCTCAGGAAGCTAAATTAATGCTAAATGTATGAGCAAACCATATGACATCTCAATCTTTAATGCCTTAATTTTTCAATAAATGTAAGACATCACAACAATGTACTGGTGTTCCTTTACCTTTAGACATCATTGAAATTAAGCTTTACAAAAGCCAATATTTTTTTATTCCTTATTATTTTTCACTAACATTATTAATTTTCATTTAGGACCTCCTTAATGTAAGTGATCACTATGGATACTTCACCCCTAAAGTTTCCTAAAATGTTTCATATAATGATCATAGAATCACTATGTATGAAATATCATACTTCTCAGTTTTCATTTTACCATTAGTTGAGCTTTTAGCTATAAGAGTGCAAATTCTCCAATCTTGATCACAAAGTCTAGATCAATTTAGCCAATAAATGTTCACTTTTTAATCCTCAAAGTTAGTCCCATTTGTATGGAAATTTAACTTAATTCGGTAGATATTGAAATGATAGAGATTTCCATAACAATGCAAAAAATAGAATAAGCAAACCAACTATCATGCTTGCATAAATATACATAAATGTGAACTAATCAATTTAATTAATGGGTGTCCCATCACAAGATGATGACATAGGATCAATATCAAGTCTTTAGATAGCAATATTAATTATGTGTGGTAATCTTGTTGCATATAGTTTTCTTCATTTGGCCCAGCTAAATACCACTTGAATATACATACAAAAAACATCTAATATCTTCAATAAACCGATGCTTTTAATATAGGCTACTTTGGTAACATGTTGTGTCAACAAGTTTAGCCTAAAATAAAACCACCACTTAACCTATGTAACGGTCACTTCCTTAATCATGAATTTAAACACATAAAGTACATTATAATATTTAATGTCACCCTTAATTACAGAATGATATTTGAATGGTTTAATGACTCCCTTAAGCCAACGGTTAAATTTTACCACTTGAATGACCAAGTTTAATTTGCAACTAAGTTGTCATTAATCACCAACTTTTTCTAGTAAATTGATTTTTCCAATCCATCATATTTTTCTTATTTTTTATTACAAAAAAAAGTAAAATAATGCACCAACATGTGGTTCCTCATGGCCAAGAAAAACAAATCACCCCGTCGGCTTCCTTCACTTCTAGATCCGACCTCTACTCCAGTACCGACGCCGACTCTAGTTGAGGTGAACCCTAATGATTTGAGTAGTAGATTCGGTATTCTTTGTGTAAAAATCTTAAGCGATAAGGATAATACAATCGAATAAGAAATTAATCCAGTTGTTGCAAATGATTCAAATCAAGTTCATTCGATAATTGAATCATTGATTTCAAATGAATTGAGAAAAGTTTTGATGTTCATCTTGCTAAAATCCCTAGTAGAAAAGATAATATGATCAAATAAGAAATTGGTCGAAATGTTGCGGATGATTAAGATCCAATTGATTCATTGTTGCAACATCGATTAAATTTCAACCTACCACCTCTTGGAGTGATATAGTGAGGAAAAATAAAAAAACAGGACCAAATCAATGGATTGAAATATGAACCTCTTGGTGTACAAAATGGTATACTCATCGCTAAAGTTAGGAAGGAAGAGGTTGATGTTGAGACTTCTTTATAGAAAAACACCTTAGTTGGTATGGTATGTGGGAATCTATTATCCTTCTCTCGCATGGAAGAATTCATTAAGAAAAACTGGAACCACATCATCGTACCCAAAATACATGTCCATGAGGAGGGTTAATTTCTATTCACATTTGCCTTTGAGGATGACTGTAATGCCATCTATGATGCTAACTACTAGACTTATCTAAATAAATCTCTCTTGCTCAAAAAATAGCATCCTAAATTTGCTTTCAATAAAAGTGAATCCCAATTCCTACCCTTATGGATAAAACTTATAGGCTTACTACTCCATTTTGGGTAAGTGATAGTATCAGTAGGATTTATAGCTATGTTGGGCATCCAATTGGAATGGATTTAGTTACCGAATCATATAAACGGGTGTCCTTTGCAATAGTCTTAGTGAAAATAGATAGACACAGAGTATTACCATATTTTTTCCACATCAAAAATCCTGATGGTACTGTTTATAGGCAACATATTGAGTATGAATGGAGGCCTTCATTATGTTTCTTGTGCCAATAGACAAAATACCTTTCTCCCATATGTCCTAAATACTCAATTAAGGCTGCACAACAAAAGAAGAAATGGGTTATGGTGCATGATAGGAGGCAGAACAAGACTGATGATACCCTTATTCAACCTCCCATCACCAACAATCCTCAAAATGATTCATTCCAGCAAATAACACTAGCTAATGTTGTTGTTTTTGTTTCTCCCTCTACAGCTTCTGGTCCTAGTAATATGCCAAAGCAATAATCCTTCAATAAGGCTATAGTCTCAACCATTACTACCAAATATAGATGTCATTCTTTACAAAATGGGAATGGAAGCCAACCTCTTATAATGGAAAATACAGATCCTATATAGGTTGAGCATGCGTATGATATTGGGTGAAATTTAGTAAGAGGAAGGCCTAGAGCCAAATTTACATATTCAATACCTAATTTTTCACATCCAAATATCATGAAGGTTAGATGTTGGAATATTAGGGGACTTAATGGCCCCTAAAAATAGAAAGAAGTGAAAAGTTGGTGTAGAAGCAATAACTTAACCCTAGTAGGATTGTTTGAAATGTGGGTTAAGATAGAAAACTGTAATAAAATTTATAGAGGACTTATGGCACAATGGAATTGGTTACAAAATTATGATAACCTTTAATGGTAGGGTGTGGATAGGGTGGGATCCTCTCTAATGGAATATTTTTCATTGATGGTGTCTCATGCCCAAGTCCTCTATTGTAAGGTTATATCAACTTCTAGTACTTTTATATATGCAAGTAATGATGCAAAGACTAGAAGAGAGCTATGGCACTGGGTTTCATTGAAGAACCCTACAAATGCACCTTGGTTAGTTCTAAGAGACTTCAACACTATCACAACTAGGGAAAAGAAAAGCCAACGAGATCTCCATGATCAAGCTATTGTTGATTTCCTACAGTGTCTCTCTAATCTTCATCTGCTCGTCCTCATATTCCCTAGATCATTCTACACATGGTCTAATAGACAAATAGGGGAAGATAGGTTATGGTACAAACTGGATTGAGTCCTTTGTAGCCCCTACTGGATTAATCAGTTTGAAGAAGCTCACACCCACTTCACTCCCCCTTTTAAAATATCTTAAGGTTTAAAATATTTAGACCATACTAAGGATTCAATTTATTTAAGTGAATGATTGTCTAACATTTTTAGATAAACTAGTTGACACAATATGTTGCCAAAGTAGCCTCTATTGCGAGCACTAGTTTATTAAAGATATTAGATGTTGTGTGTATTCATATTCTAGTGGGTATTTAGTTAGTCCAAATGAAGACAAATATATGCAACAAGATAACCACCCACATTTAATATTACTATCCAAAGACTTGATATTAAAGCTATGTCAACATCTTGTGATGGGATACTCATTAATTAAATTGATTGGTTCATATTTATGTATATTTATGCAAGCATGCTAGTTGATTTGATTAATCTTGTTTTTGTATTGTTATGAACATCTCTATCATTGCAAGATCTACCAACTTATGTTAAATTTCCATACAAATGGGATTGACTTTGAGGACTAAAAAGTGAACATTTTTTGGCTGCATGGATATAGATTTTATGATCAAGATTGGAGAACTTGCACTCTTATAGCTAAAAACTCAACTGATGGTAAAATGAAATTTAAGAAGTAAGATTTTTCATACACAGGGATTCTACGATCATTAAGTCCAATATTTTAGATTACTTTAGGGGTGAAGTACCCATAGGGATCACTAATATTAAGGGTTTCCTAATTGAAAATTAATAATGTTTGTAAAAAATAATTAGGAATAAAAAAAATTGGCTTTTGCAAAAGCTTAATTTCAATGATGTCTAAAGGTAAAGGAACACAAGGGAGAATATTGTTGCGTTGTCTTACATTTATTGAAAAATTAAGGCATTAAAGATTGAGATGCCATATGGCTTGCTCATATACTTGGCACTAATTTAGCTTCCTACGCAATTTTAATAGTTAAAAGCCATTTATGATAGAAAGAATCGAAATAAAACCTTAATTAGTTTTTTTCATGTTGTGTGTAAGAAGAAGAAAATTCGAAACATTATAATGTGTAAATTTCCCGTTTGGCAATCACTCCTAAGCTTAAGGGAAAGAAAAAAAAACTAAGAATATAAAGTTTCTCTTTTAGATTTAGGGGAAATGAAACATCATAAATAAAGGGCAAATGTTTCTTTTGCATACAACCCGAACATATAAAGATGAATTGTACAAAATAATATGCTTGGAATGTAAAACACACACACACACACACACACGCACACACACACACACACACTATTCTCACCTTGGTATGTTTTGATGATAATTCAAGTTCATTTCCTACAAACACTTGCCATTTAAAAATATGGTGCCTCTACTCACTTAAGTGTTCTATGCAAAGTTTCTTGAGCTACTAATAGTTAAATGATGGTAAAAGATACATCAATATGAATACTAGAAATCTAATAGAAGTTGAAGTAATAAGCATTTTTGGTTATTTTTGGGAATCATATATTATTTATATTTGAAATACACTTTGGTTATATCATCTTTTATATGGAGTTTGGTTTTTGTATCTATACAGGACATATTTAGGTATCATTGTTCATATGGAAATCATCAACATTATCTTCTATTGAATTCATAAACTATATATGAGGGTTCATTATGTTTATTTAATCACATATAAATGCTTGATATTACTACTTAATATAATGAAACCTTACATGTGAAATTAAGGTTGTCCTCAATATACTATGTCGACATCCTATCATGAATGGTGTAGCTCATAGATGAAATGTAAGTCATAAAGATATGGTGAGTATGATTAACTATTATATGTTACTGGAAAAATAGTTGCTTATATTCTTAATAATGTACCAACTTAATTAATGAAAAAAACACCTTGTGAGCTATAAACAAACTTTCAAATCTTGGGTTGTCCTAATTTTGGCAATGCCTTACATGTTATATGATAGGAAATTAGGCTCTAAAGTTGTGAATCACTACTTTATTGGTTATTCAGAGTAGCTCAAGGGCTTTGATGTCTTATAATCCCACAATTAGGTTATATTTGGAATGGAAAATGCAACATATCTTGAGGAAGTTGAGCTTGGGGGAGAGGTACAGTTAGATACATTATTTTTAATGGGAAATAATTTTTATTTGATCATTTACATGTTTTTATATATATCATTGATCGAGAAGAAAATGAAGAACTTCAAGATAATAAATTTGGACTCTCATTCAAAATGAGATAATTACTTCAAAAAAAATAGGCCCAATTACCTCAAAAGCTAAGGAGCTCCATCGATGATACTATTTCTCTAATTAGAGCATGAGAAAAAAAATTAAATCTTGGAAAGATGATTTTATCACCATACATTAGGTCATAGTTCTAATTCTTAAGGTAGGCTAATGTTATGAACTGGGATTATAGATTATTGCAAGAAACTAAAGTATAAGATCTTATCTCATTACTAGAGGGTTTGTATCCCACTAGTTAACATCAAATGGGATTCAAATGGTAATGTGAAAAGAGACCGGGGACATCTAGTAGTAGAAGACTTTACTAAAAAGGACTACCTTGTCTTCAAGAGACTTTCTATTTAGTTTTAAAAAGACTATTTCAGTATAATCATTATTACATATTTTATGATAATAATTTGTTATAACATTACATATATTATGATAAAAATTACTATGATAATTATAATAATAAAAATAAATCAAAAAAATATTTTATTAATTATGTTAGATTGATAAAAATCAATGTCAATACAAATTTTAGATTGAATTTCCAAGTGTTGAAGGATATTTTTGGGAGGGTGTAATTGAACTATTAACTATTTATGAGATAGATTTATTAATTCCATTAGGTACGTCAATACATATAGGTTTAAGCACTACTGAAGGGGAAAAATAGGGTGAAATCATAACACATATGATATGTTACTCTCATGTTTATAATCCAAGTTGAGCTGAGAATTAGAGTAGAAAAATTAAGAGTGTTAGTGTTAGTGTTACCCGCAAAGTTGGTGAAAATGGTTGTCATATCCATAGTGTTTTGCTGTCCATTTATAATCTTTATACCTCTTGACAAATTGCACTCATCATAATTGAGTAAAGATAAATATTTTTGAGAGAGCTAGAGATAGAAGCATAAACTTATGGTTCTAGAGGACTATTAAACCATGAAGGAAATTTCACAACATGAAAAACAATCTTGTTGGAGTTTTTATTCTCTTACTTGTCAAACCACTTAAGATAACCGGTACAATTAAAGCATTATTCAATGATGTGTTCTTCCTAATGACAATGATCACACTTCCTATTTTCCTTGTTATTCTTGTATTTTTTTTCCTTTTTGATAGGAAATGATTGTTTGTTCATGGATAATGAAGTGTTTTCTTGAGCCATGGGCAAAGCTCTAGCAATTTTTTTCTACTTCTCATCACTCTAAACCATATAGTAAACTTTTTAATAGAAGGTAATGGATCAAGAGTGAGGATTTTATTATGCACACTTTTATATGCATCATTTGTTCTCATTACAAATTCCATGACCTTATCCATAAAATCCTTCTCTAGAAATGTCATTAATATGTCACACATACATTTCTCAAGATTATCGCAAGTGCATTTAGAAAATTCTATAATTCTTTGTATTTCATGCCATAGCTTCTTCACTTTTCCATAGTCATCAGCTACGGGAAGATTTTTGTGAGAAAGTGTGCCTAAATTTTTATTAAATTGATACAATAAAGAAATGTTGGAATGACCATACCTTTTCATTTATTCATCCCAAAGATGCTTACACAAATTCACATATATACGTAATGGTGCTCAATAGCCAAAACGTGACCATACAATCATATTTGAGCCAAATCTCAAGTTCTTCTTCATCATTCACTTGTTTAGGGAAGGAACTAGCTATGGAACTAAGTTTTATTTTAGCTCTAACAACTAATTTCACTTTTATGTTCCAATAGAGCCAATTGTGGCCATTAAAAATTATATTGAATAGTTGTAATATATGATGAAATCCTCAATATTTAAGTTATACCAAACTTAAGCTCTAAAGCACTTTTAGGTTACTACTCATAGTAATTGAATAAGAGGTTGATACAAAAGTGTTGAAACACTAAATTTAGTCATTTAAGTTATAGTTTATTAATCTATTGTGAGCAAATAGATAACGCATGGAATTGAATGGTTATAATTTTAACTTTATTGTAGCCATTCATTAATTGGTAACTGATCACTATATATGCAAATTGATGTAATTAAAAATAAAATAAAGAAATAGAAATGAAATTTATCATATGTTTTTTTGTCTCTCCTTTTAATTATTTTAATTTGGATTTTTTGAAATTAGCAAATTACTACTTCTATATTTGGTATCATAAACAAGTTTCATAAATTTTCTTTTTAAGTTGTATCATAGTAGCATATCATTTAATGTAGCTACAACTTCCAAAGTTGAATAAGAAAAGGTATTCCACTCGTTTTGTCTGGATGAGAGTGTTATTTTGTTCACAAAATTTATGGAGAATATTGAAACCAGGATTCAAATATGTGACCGATTCAACTATATTTGAGTCACATGAGAAAAAGAACAAAGAAAAATTGTTGAAAAAAATAGAATAAAGGACAAAAGGCATTATTTGTCATTTTTTAATCCATTGAAGAATTAATATTTCAAAAAATATCAATGTCAAAAAGGTCAAATGGAGTGTGGGAAATTCTGTATAATTTCAACAAAGGCTAGTTATTTATCATTAGTTATTTATTTTATTTTTTGCTTATTATTTTTTTATTTGTTTTTAGGCCCCAGGTTTGAGTAGAAATAAGATTCATTATGGCAGATAGGAAAGAAGATCGAAAAAGGAAATATTATGATCTATAGAGGCAAATAGGAAATACTACACACTTATTCTTTTCTCCATTGTTTAGCAATTTCCACATAATCTTTGGCTTTATCTTCAATTTGATAGATTCTAGGAAATTATGTTGTTGGACCCCAAAAGCTTAGTGAAATTTTTTGCAAATTGAATACTTGAATTGTTTAGATTATTATCCAACATTAGCTTATATGTGAATAAGATAAAATCTAACTTATTGTATAAGTTAATCCTGTATAAAATCGAACAACTTAGGTTTAAAATATTTGGACTTTATATGTTTAATTGGATGTGTACTAATATGTGTAGAGATATTGGAAGTTATAGATTGTTGATGGACTGAAGTAGGATGACCCTATATATTGTGGACACTTTCATATCCATCCTTTATTTCCATTTAAAATTACATGACGTTATTAGTAGCATCCAAGTCTGCTAACATTTTTAATATGCCAAAACTACTTTTCTTAGGAATACTATAAGTGCATTAAATAAATCCTACAATGGTTTGTATTTCATACCATAAATTCTTCACTTTTACATAGTAATTGGCTCTAGGAAGATATTCTTGAGAAAATGCACCAATATTTTTCTTCAATTAATAAAATAAAGAGATGTTCGAATGACCATAATTTTTCATTAATTCATCCCAAATATGCTTACATGATTTCAAATATAATAAGTCTTCATAAATTTGTTACATCATGGTGTTGAATAGCCAACAAGTGACCTTATAATCACAAAACTATTGCTCAAGCTCTTCATCATCATTCATTAGTTTAGGGCACAAAATAGTTATAAACCAAGTTTCATTTGAAGTCTAAGAGCTAATTTCACTTTTTTTTAGCTCCAATCTAGTCAATTGTGGCCATTGAAAAAATGTATTGGATAGTTATCATCTAGATTAATCTTCTAAATATTGATGTTATAGCAAAATCAAACTCTAAGTCACTTTTAGGTACTATTTGTAGTAATTTAATGAGAGGTTGACATAAAAGTGTGGAACACTAAATTTGTTCATTTAAGTTATAGGTTATTAATGTATTGAGAGCAAATAGATAATGTATGGAATTGAATGGTTGTAATGTTAACTTTATTTTAGCCATTCGTTAACTAGTAATTGAGCACTATAAATAGGTATTGATGTAATTGAAAATAGAATAAAGAAATATAAACTAAAAGTATATATATATAGATTGTCTCTCCTCTTATTTTTTTTTAAAGCTTTTGATATTAGTAAACTACTACTCTTACATTTGTTATCAGAGCTGGGTTGCATAAAATTTTCTCCTAATTGTATCATAAAAGTAAATAATTTAATTTAGCTTCAACTTCCAAAGGTGAATGGGAAAAATCATAACATTTTTTCTGCCTAGATGAGGGTGTTATTTCATTCACAAGATTTGTGGGGCATAGGAGAATTAAGCTTCATGGATATGCTGACTCAACTACATTAGAGTCACTTGAGAAAGAGGTGAAAGAAGAATGGTTAGGAAAATGGAGGAAAAATCAAAAGGCATTATTTACCAATTTTTAATCTGTTGGATAATTAGTATATCAAAAAAAATATCAATGGTGAAAACATTACATGGAGCATGGGAAATTCTATAGAATTTTTATAAAGTCAATGATCCTGTGAAGAAAATTCATGATGCTAGGCTAGTTCTTTATCATTAGTTATTTTATTTTATTTTTTCTTAGTTGTTAACTTTTTGTATTTTTTTTCAGGCCCTACATTCGAGCATAAAACATTTTCAATGTGGTCGATAGGGCAGAATATTTAAAAAGAAACTATTATGATTTATAGAGGCATATTATTGAGATTTTTAGAGGCAAGTTATGAGATTTTATAATGTGTACCTTGCTTATTGTGAAATTTATTCTATAGACTTGATTCTAATAAGGAAGGATGAAGATATTGAAAAACATTACACACTATGCCTTTTAAAGGATGGTTTTTATCTTAAAAAAATCATTGATTCAAATTCAAAGTGGATTAAGGAAAATATCGTATCCTCAAGGACTTCGGTGTTAATTAATGATTTTCATTTTTTATGCCTATATAAACAAATTAATGAAATATGGATGGATGATAACCATAGAAAAATAAAATAACAAAGTATGATGGAGGCAACTAATTATAAATTTAATCAATTAAAAATAAGTCTAGGATTAAATTTCAATTACAATGCTAATGTAATTTAATAAATCAATTTATCTTATATCAAATTTTCCCAATTGCTAAGTTCCGATGTTAATCATAATCTTTCAATTCTAATTGACAACATAATTAGATTAAAATAATGATCAATCATTCTAATTCTAATTAATTAAATGTTAGCAATTAAATAATGTAATTCAAACAATTCTAATAATAATTCATTTAATTCATCAAATCAAAAATGGAATCGAACTTAATTCAATCATGTAAAAAAAACAACTATTTATGCATAATTGAAATTGTAAATCACAACAATGACATAAGATACATATTAGTATAAGAGAAAGATAATAGTTTGATAGATAAAACCAGATATTCGTATTTCAATGTGGTGCTTCAATTCTCCGAAATTGATGTTTACAAATTGAAAGCAAGGATTTGGTTTAATATATTTTGTATAAAAGAGAGATAAATACAAAGATAAAGAAATACCAAAGAGGATGAATGAGAGGCCTCAATAATGCCCTGGGTCATGCTAATGTAGGTGTAGAAAATATTGCCTTGAATGTAACTGTCAATATGCTTAATATCATGCTAAAAAAATGAAAACTAACACCCAATACGACTATGTAGCTCAACATAGGTAGACTGTCTTGGAAGTCAAAAGTAAAATATTCACATTTCAAGCGAACATAACCATGTTCATCAACACTGGTAGGCCATATTGGGTCTATAATATTTATTTTCACTATGATTTCTTCTTCACTTCAACACTTCAGTGTTGTTTAGACACTATAAAGCTATGTATCTTCTTCCCATGCTTCTCTTGATTGTCTCTTTGCTCTAATTACTTTATTATCTCCAAATTTACCTAAAAAACACATCAAGAAATTTGTAGCACAAATGAAGGAGCTAATATAGGCTAAGACACGAGGAAACCACACTAAACAACAAGAAAATAAGGGTAAGAAATGATTTAAATATTGAAAGTATTAGAGTTTATCAACTTTCTGCTAATCAAAGTTACTAATGAAACATGTGAAGGCTGTATTCTTGGAGAGCATCATCAAGACTCTTTTTTGATTTGAAAATCATATCATGCTAAGAAACCATTAGCATTAGTGCACACAAACATATGTAGACCTATTGAAGTAGAGTCATTGGGGCTCAAAAGATATTTTTTTTATCTTTTGTGGATGATTTTACAAGGAAAAATTAGATTTATTTCTTGAAAAAAAATCCATAGCTTTCAAAAAGTCTTAAGAATTCAAATTAATTGTGGAAAAAAATGTGGGTTTCTTTTAAAGACTCTCATATCTGATAAAGGTTGTAAGTTTACCTCTAGTGATTCAATAACTATTACAACAAGGAAGGAATTCAACATTAGTTGAAAAAAAATCTATATACCTCATTATAATGGGATAGTTGAATAAAAAAATTGAATATTCTTTGAGATGGCGCGTAGCATGTTGAAAGAAAAAATCTATCCCAAATCCTTTCAAGGAAGAAGCTGTTTCTTGTATGACATATATATTAAATAGATGTCTGACAAAATGTGTTCGTGGATAGACTCTAGAAGAAGTGTGGAGTGGTGTAAACCTTATATGTCTTACTTGCATGTATTTGAGTATATTTCATATGCCTATATACCCGAGGGATATAGGAAAAATCTTGATGATACAAGCTAAAAATGCATTTTTATTAGCCAAATTTGACAAAGGGTTATACAATAACACAAAGAACTCATCATGCCAATTTGTTTGTAGATCACCATGGAAGACAACTCAACCTAATATTTATCGTTGTTATACATTGATATTTTAGATTGATAAAAATAATTAGATTATGAAATTTGATTGCATTTGTCAAGCAGATCATTAGATTCTTTGAGCTAGATAGATCATGACCTTTCATTCTATATATTCCACCTCATTTTTTTAATATATCTGATGACATGTGAGAAAAAATTCTCTTAACTAATTATCTTATGTCATTTTTTCTTTATCCTTCATAAATATATCCATTTCAAGTTAAAATAAAAAGAGATAGTAACTCCTAATACTATTAGGAAAATTTCGATTGTGTAAAGGAGATATGAACTACCTTTAGTAGTCTATTGGATTGATAAATGGGAGTAGACATTGTATGGCCTATTAAAATTATTCATCTCTTAACATCCATGCATTTAAAAAAAAAACATTTTTTTTTATGACTAAATGCTCATACTTAATACACATGTATGTCATTTTATGTTTTGACATCGATATAATTATCATGCTCACTAATTGATCATATTTTTGATAATTTGGTTCTTGTGTGTATGCTTCATCCTATTTATATTCTTCGATTCATTATCATGAAAGGGAAACAATTGATATAATATGGTTATAAGTTGAGACACTTCCTTGCTTGAGAAGATTGGTGTATAAATAATATGTGGCCTAAATGTGCTTGTTTTAGTCTTGATTTTGCATAACCAAGTGCAACACTAAATTTTCTCATCTTTTTCTTGGGCATATAATTGTGACTATGATATTATTTTCACATCATTTATGGTGATTAATTTTATAAAACTCCGTAATGACACATGCTTCTATGAGCTATGCATTTGTATTTTCTCATGTTATTGACTCTTGAGTGATGTTATGCATCTATATGATTTTATCTTAAAATTCCACTCTTGAAATCATTATAATGTGACCTTTTACCACCAAAGTTTTATACAAACCTTAGCTACACACACACATCTCTATTTATTGGCTAGATTGATGGATGCAGCTTTGAAATTAATTTATCATATGCCTCCATTGCTAGATTCACTTATGATATCTCATGTACATAATCATGTCATATCTCAACATCATGTTATATTTATTATTATTAAATTTATTATTTATTACAAATGATTTATACTCTTACATGTCATTTATGTGCTTGTCTTGATCTCCAACTTGTCATATTGTTGACAAGTTACTCATTGAATGGATCATTCATCACATTATTTATTTCCCTTGTGTTTTATGCCCACCGTATAAAATGGAAACATGTGATAAGTTATTGTGTCATAACTTTCAATATGAAATTATCATTACATTCTCATTTTGATCTTTGTTTATGTTAAGGGACACTCTCATACATTTTCCTAATTCTTGTTGCACTCACCCTCTTATTTGCTAACTTAATTGGATTTATGGAAACTCTAAAATTTATTTTCATATCATTTTTATTACTTGAGTATCGTTGTGACTCATTAAATACTATTTTCCTTATTGTTATTGATATCATAATTATTAAATCTATCGAGCTTTAGTGTTATCATATATAAGTTATTCTCATGAATCTTGATACTCATATTCCTACTTCCACTGCTTATGTTGTTTGAGATAATAATATCTTAAGTGATCCTATTGTGATCTTGAACTCATTTTTGATATATGCATACCCTTAGGGAGAGAATATTAATTTTACTCGATCACTTGTGTTATTACCCTAGTCATAGCCTAAGGGGGAGATATATCATATTTGTTTCACTGATAATATTGAATATGACCGATCTTCTTGTGCTTTAATAGAGCATGTGTATATCTTAAGGAGAAGTTTAACTCCATATACATTTAATTTTTTTATGCACTCATCTTTTGATTAGAGGTCTTGTTTTTTGAATTCCTTTCCTTCTGTTAACTACAAAAATGGGAGAAAGGTTGAAAAGATGCTATATGTGATTTTATTGTAAATTTGCAAATACATGATCCATAAGATTAGAGAAAAATATATTGATTTGCATTTTCACACCTTTATACATCATCTCTTGATAGATTGGAACCTTTTTGTTCATCATCATAAAAAAGGGGAGAATTTTGACATCATAGGTCAATTAATGTTTGTTTTGATTAAAACAAACTTAATTATGAACTTGACCTATCTCGTTATGTATGCAAGTGTATCATAGCAAAAACTAAAGTATCCAACACTTAACTAAGTCAAGGAGGGATAAGGAGATAAATTTTATAAAACATATCAAAAATACAAGCCAAAGATTAAGGAGGATAAAATAAGACTCTAGCTTCAAGTACTTAAATTTCATTTGTGGAATACACAAAATAATAAAGGGATAAGCAAGTATGATTAATATATCAAGATTCAAGCTTCAAAGAGTATGCTATAGTCTTAGGTTTTATGTACATATAATTTACATATTGAGCACTTAGATTTTTCAATGATTTCATATATCTTATCCTATTCATAAATTATTTTAAAAGATGTTAAAGTGATTTCATTCATCAAAAATATTTCCAAGTATTTGTGTAATAGGTTAACTTAAATTTATTTTATTTTAAAGAGTTTTGCATGTTATATGACTTGAAAAATTCACCAATAATTATATAGATATTATTTTCATATTCATAATATTTATTTGAAAATTTTAAGATGCCTATTTTACAGAGAAAAAATAGGACATTCAATTTCAAGCTTTGTAGTTCAATTTATGGTCTTTTTTTTTTTATAAATGTGTGTAGTGCTAAAAATTGGTTGATCAATCTATTAGTTTTAAAACCCACCATCTGTTTCCAAATCAATCAACTCGTTCAAAAATCAATTAACTAGTCTGGGTATTTTTGAGATTTCATTCCTGTCATAATTTAATTGTTAGATTACTTTTTACACTTGATGACTAGTGTAGAATTCTCTCGATTTTTTAGTAATATATATAAGTGTTATTGGACTTTAATAAGCATTTAATCAAGCTATCACAACTCTTCTAACCTCACCATTTTCAAATCTTACAAAGAATCAAAGAGAGTTTTGATTTTACAATTTCAAATCCAAATCAAATTTCTCTAGTATCAATTTGATCTTTATATTTAGCTATAGTGCTCATACAATTGTAATTATTATGTTTCTAGGTACATTAAAATCTTAACTAGTAATTATAAATTTTCATATGCTATCTATGAAGATTTTTATTTTATTCATTCAAAATCATCATCTCAAACACAAGTGAAGAGTAGCATATTGTCTAGTATTCCTAATAGAGGTCATTGATATTATAGTTTCATAAACCTAGATAGGATAACTAGGCCAAGTATAAATCATCTCCTAGAGGATCATTGATATTGCAGACTCATAAACCAAGAGACGAGCGATCATCATCAAAAACCCATAATAAATAAAAAGATATTCAAATCTAAAGGCAAAAGTTTTTTGTAGTAGATGTAAATAAACTTTGTAAAGTTTCTTGAACCACTATAAATTACATGTTTACTGTTTGTCATCCTTCTACTTATTTCTCACAAAATTTTAATTTGGCATTACTGTTACAAAGTACTTTATTCACCTCCTCTAGAGTATCCATACATTATTTTAGGTAATATGAAGATGGCATATTTGTTTTATAAAAGATATATATCAATGATAATCTAAATAGATTCAAGATGAATTTAGTTTCCCAAATTCAAACCCTAGTTGCATAATGGATAGAAATGAGAAAAGAAGGTACATTGAGTTTGTAGATCTAATCTATTTCAAGAGAATTATGGGAACTTTACATCTACCAAACATGATATTGTCTGTGGAGATGGGTTAATAAGTCAATTTTATGGAGAAAGCATACCAATCACATTTGCAAGAAGCTAAAAGGATCTTAATTCATCTTAGAGGGACTCGTGATTATGAAATATTCTATAGCTAATCTACTAGATTCAACTTAATAGGTTGCACTAACAGTCATTAGGCCAGAGATACCGAGACTTGTAAAAGCACGTTTCGGGTATGTGTTTTATCTTAGAAATGGAGTTATTTTATGGTCATCAAAAAAGGAAAAAGTGGTATATCTTTCATTTATAGAAGCTAAATAAATTACATAATGTCAATAAAATGTCAAGTATCGAGCTAAGAAACAAATATTTCATGGATGGGGCAGCCACATTGACATTCGATTTCATTATATTCAAGAACTAGCAAAGTTTGGAGAAATAGAGATCTAATTTTGTATATTCACAGATTAAGTTGCTAATATAATGATAGAACCTCTCAAAACTTAATTATTTGATAAATTCATGGTCATGCTTGGAATTACTACTATCAACAACAATTCATGATGAATGAAACATAAAGGGTTTAAGTTTGAGGGTGAGTATTGAAGTTACACCAAACTTCAAACCTAAAGCATTCTTAGGTTACTTGATGTGGATCTACACGCCCCCTCCAACATGCAACCACGATCATATATCAACTCCAATTCGAATGATGAAAATCAAACTCAAAGGGTAGGAAATGGATATGAATGAAAGTGATTTCATAGAGTAAAAACTCACAAACTACCAACTAAGGATTTATAAAGATTTCCTCACTTGGCATCTCTCAAGAAGAAGACACAAAGTAGACTTCCAAAGGTACTAATAACTTTAAAGAGATTCACAAAGTATATCTTCAAAGACACAATCTAAACTCACTAAGATGAATGGACATGCACAAATTTAATTCACAAAGAATATGAAATCAAATGAAAATCACAAAGAGAATTCTATTTCTCAACATTACACTCTATATCTCATACAAGGTTGTATGTATGCCATATATACAGGCATAATCCATGAAATATCTAGTCATCAAGCTACATTAAAAGTTGGGATAAGAAGAAAATTAATTAAGAACAAATCTTAACTAATTAGGAAACCTTTGCTAGTTAGTGTTGAACCAAACTAATTTTAAACACTCACATTACATGTATGTTTCTCCACTTCCAAGATGTCATCTTGTCGTCTTTGACTCGCCAACACATTGTCCAACTTAGCAAGGCTTTATTTGGTTGCATAAAATTGCCTATTTTTCAAGATTCTTCAATTAATACCCAAATCTTCAAGACATTGTTTGCAACTTAAAAAATACTTCCAATAACTTTAAGGAACATCTAAAACATATCCAAAAATCTTGTTTAGATGTATGAATGAGGATGCATTTGATCATTTTATAATAATAAAATACCCTATTTTATATCATTTTGTAATGACAAGCAAAAGGTGGATTCTAAAATAAGGATATGGATGAAGGATCACAAAAAGTAATTCTTCAAACTAGCTTTGAAAGCTTCACATGGATAACTCTCAAAGTATCTCTAATGAAGAAACACACAGTAAACTTCACTAGATATCTCTATACAAACCCACATAGGAAAGGTATAAAGGATTTTTAAATTATCACTCACACATATGAGATCACTTAGAGAGATATCTAGTTTATGACTTACATAGATAGCATAAACATAGAAAAAGGAAACTCACACAGGGTTTCAATGAGAGAAAACTCTATTTAATGACTTAATTCAACTACCCTCTTCAAATAATAAGTTTACATGGGATTTTTATAGGA
This sequence comes from Tamarix austromongolica, assembly GCA_039764185.1. Classification (NCBI taxonomy): domain Eukaryota; kingdom Viridiplantae; phylum Streptophyta; class Magnoliopsida; order Caryophyllales; family Tamaricaceae; genus Tamarix; species Tamarix austromongolica. The sequence continues at coordinate 82,874,517 of CM077818.1, read as the reverse complement.
TAATATTTACCTCCTCATGTAACCTCCTCAATAATAAGATAAACTAAATCTAAATAAGATGAACACAAATGAAATCACTATTTATAATACTATTCACATAAATAGTACCCACTTAATCCTATGATAATAATGATAATGATGATGATGATGATGATAATAATAATAATATCCTAAAAAAATCTTAAAAAGATAAAATACATCATAAGATAGAAGATAAACCATGTCTACTTTCTTAATAGTTAAGATAGTAAATTAACTAACTAATATACTAACATAATTATCAAATAAGTAAATAAAAAAATAAATATGAAAAAAAAATGGTTTCCATAATGCTAATTGCGACACTCTATACATTCACGAGTAAAAATTTAGCTTGACACACATATGGTAAAATATTCATAACTTTGTATATAAAACTCTGATTTAAAATCCAAAAGATGCATTTGACTCTTGATTTAAAAATATATCCAATGATATCCATATTTTAGGGTAAATAATAAACTTCAAATTTGACCCTTGCTTCCTTCTATGGTGATTTTTAATTAAATCTTCAAAATTTTAGAATGTTTCTACATCATTACTAATTGTGGTAATTAAATAAGAGGTTAGCACAAAAGTGTTGAAACACTAAATTTTGTCATTTAAAAAACACTAAATTTTGTCATTTATGTTAAATGTTATTAATATATTGATATTATATAGAAAACATGTGGAATTAGATGAATGTTAACTTTATTTTATCCATTCGTTATTTAGTAATTGAGCACTATAAATATATATTGATGTAATTGAAAATAAAATAAAGAAATAAAAATCATAAATATATTATGTATTTTTTCTCTCTCATATTATTTATATTAATTTGGAGTTTTTGAAATTAGTAAATTACTACTCCCGCACTAAAGTCAAACAGTAACAGTCACTATGGTTGTTGAGTAGGAAGAACATTCTCTTCAACAAAGTTTTTAGGTATAATTGGTGAAGAAATAGTAGACATGATGACTTAATATGCGTAAAAGAAGATTGAAATAATTTAGAGTAATTTGAGTAGATAAAGGAGTAAAATAAAAGGGATAAGCTCTAATAATGTTGTAAACCATGAAAGTTCTAGCGAGATCCATTAGAGGGAAGAGAAGATCAGAGAAAATAAAATAAAGATACACCGTTTTTCTTTATTTAATTTATTGTTCCAATTGAATTACAATAGGTATTAAGATACGACTTATATGTGTCATATTCTAAACAATCACTAGGAAATACTAACAAGCTAAACTAATTTAACAAAACATTGTTGAGCTAGAATCTACTAAGTGTGATACATGATAAGTCCAGTGCACTTCTTATAGGAGCATACATGTAAGGCATATATCTTTTATAGATATTCAAGTGGTCAGTAGCCATGGTAAGAGTGATGACCAATGAGGAATAAGAGAGGCATACAAATGAAGAGAGGAAAAAAAAAGGAAGACTGGTAAAATAAGAACCTATCATTTAATCACCGTTTGTTTTCCTAAATAGAAACAAAATTTAAAAGTTAACAACCCTTACATTGTGAAATAAAGAGAGTGTACTATTTATTCTTGGCTATTGTAGATTTTAAGGTTGAATTAATTTAGATAATTTAATGGTTAATATATCAATCTTATATTTAAAGTATGTTTATTATAATATGTAACTATGTTTATATATATATATATATATAATATAAGATTTATTACTATAATTTATAACTATTAATAGGTTCAACTATAGTAGAAATTCAAGGAAATTTTAATACATAAAAAAAGTTAGCATCACATTTGAATTTCACACAAGGTTCCTATTTAATCAAGATCAACCAGAACAAGGAATAAAGCTATATGTTATAGCAAAACTTTGTGCCATGTACATAGAGGTTTAGGCCCTAATACCTCAAGCACGACCAATATCTCACATGCACTCTCATTGAGCACCATGTCGAGTATGTGTAATATACCATAATAAAAATACAAAATATGTGTATAAAAGAGACACCGATTTATACTTGATACATGACATCGCCATTAATAGCTATCAAGGGGGAAAGAACGAACCCATATCCTAATCTCTCAATCACAAGATGTTGGGGAAGTCATGAGCGTGACATTCTCCTCCACTCCAAAATAAAAACACCTTTATTTGCACCATAAAGGGATCCCAAGAATACTTCCTCGAGTCTTAGAAATTATTTCAAAGATAATACTCCATCTCTCACCTAAGAGAAGCACCATATAAACGCCATATATAGTCCAATAAAGCTCAAGAATCTACCAACATCATACATCCAACCATAATCGATTGCAATATATCTATCCCCCTTTGCTTACCCTATATGTCTGAGATTGTATCATTACACAACTCCTAATAAATCATTTCAATGACTTGAATCCACACCAAACAATATCTATTGGATTTCCCTTATTAATGAACCCACACAACACATACGATCCTTGCACTCAATTTAGTGAAGTTAGGCCTCCCTTAGTGTGCTTTCACTAGTTAGGTACTCATAGTTCCCTTGGGACACACTCATGAACATGATGAAATATCTGTTAACTGACATGACAACTGTAATATCCCAAAATTCACTATTTTTTTTATAAAAAAATGGAAGCACTTAAATTAAAACCCGTGATGTTACCGCCACACTTAGTACCAGACCAATTCTCTCCGACCGTTCTAGTACCAAGTGCTAAGGCTAAAAAGATTATTTTCAAACTTAAACTGAGAGTTAATAAAATGAATTAACAAGAACATAACATAGAAATCAGAGTACGCATAAAAGTTTATAAGCAATAATAAGATAGAAATCAGAGTGCGAAATCAAAATTCCTCGGAGGGAATAATCTTACAATCAATAAAAGGTTTAATTAAAATACTAAATACAAGGTAATAAATCATAAAAGGATAAATGCGATAAAAAAGAAATATAGAAGGAATAGATCGCATAAAGAGTAAATACAACCATGACACTCTCGAACTTTGAGCCAACCATAAGCTCAACACTCAGCCCCGTCTGATATCTTGTCCACCTGCACAAAGTCAAAAGGGCCTACTACTCATGGGAATGAGCAGCACCCATAAAAAGGGTGATAAGTACGCTACGTACTGAGTAAGGTAACCGTGCACTAAGGCAAACACAAAAATCACATAAACTATATAGAAGAAATAACAAAAGCATAGAGACCATCATGATAACATATTATTGTACACTCATTTGGTAGATACAAATAGGCCCATTTATAATCTGGATTAATTACTTAATTAATCTCTTATCGAAATCAATTCACACCATGCTTTTTATCAAATCCATGCGAGTGCGGGAACCCCACTATTATAGCCAGTGGACCGAATACATACAGGGCACATAGCTCCTGACCACTATTATTGCCGGTGGACCAAAAACACATAGGACATAAAGCTCCTGACCACTATTATAGCCGCTGGACCAGAAACACACAGGGCATAAAGCTCCTGACCACTATTATTCGCCGGTGGACCGGTCTGGCCCTGACTCTCATGGTGTTCCACTATAAGTACTTAGTGTCTTTCCCATGTCTTAACACAAATATGTTCGGTTTTTTTAGCACGGAATCCCCCACTATTATAGCTGTTGGACCGAAAACGCATAGGTACAAAGCCTAACCACTATTATTCGCCAGTGGACCAGTTACATATAGGACATCATGCCCTAACCACTATTATTCGCTGGTGGTTCGGTCTGGGCCCGGCTCAACAATCTTCCACTTCAAATGATTAATGTATTATGGTGTCTTATTTAGAAACTTTACCCTAAACATGCATAAATCACTCCCTTTACACTTATCCTCCAACCGACCCGCACCACATCATGATTCCTACACCTTCTAATTTGCCCAACAACCTTTCCTCTGTATTCAAACTCACACTAGAATTCCAACACCAAAATATGTGGGTCAAGGCCCACTACTACACACCTCCAAGTCCACTTATTTCCTTACTCTAGGGTTTTTCCCCAGAAACCCTAATTTAAGCCTAAGTAGCCCATCCTACTCCACTTCACACAACCCAAAACATTTTAACACTCCACACATCACAACTCATAAATTCCACCATTATAATTACACTTTAATCATCAAATACACATGATACCACTAAAAACCTAAGCAGCCACACCAAACCCTAATTGTCCGCACAAACCCTAGCTCGGTCTCCTACGTACCCTTATATTGCTCCATATACTATTTTTCATCCAAAGTATTCGAACACCCAAATAATACTTACATTACCTTCCTCACATCCCAAATCAACGATTCATACGTAAATTTCATGCCCATACAGACTTTACACATCCTATGCAACCTTTCAAACTTTTCATGCAAACCCTAAAAATTTCAAGTAAAAACCCTAGAATCAACCATACAAACCCTAGATCCATCCATATAAAACCCTAGATTTCTCCATACAAAACTTTAGATTCAATCCATACAAAACCCTATATTAGATCCTCCCATGTAACACCATAGAATCTGGCATGCAAAACCCTAAGTTCATCCATACAAAACCCTAAATTCTTTCATTCAAAACCCAAGATTCCTTCATACAAAACCCTAAATTCAATCCACACAAAACCCAAGGTTTCTCCATATAAAACCCTAAATTCAATCCATGCAAACCATAGATTAGATTCTCTTATGTTACACCATAGATTAGATTCTCCCATATTACACCATAGATTAAATTCTCCCATAAAAAATCATAAATTCCCCATTTTATTCTTCTACTCATGGATCATTAAAATACTTAGGTCAACTCACACCCTTTGGTCAAGTTATTCCCCTTTGGTCAACTTAATCCTCTTGGTCAACTTCTTTCCCCCATTCTCATTTTTCATCCTTTCCCCCACATAAACCACATTAACATCCTCACATACATGTCTTACAGGGTCACAATACATAACATCACATACCACCATATTTCATCACATACACATAGTACACATGCCATGTAAATACACAAAACATACTTTAACTCCACGTCATACCACACATGAAATAAATATAATGATAAACATATAATACATATCATATGAAACATATAATGCACATAAACACACATAAGGCCTTAGTAACACCCTTACTAAAACGACACCGGTCTTGGAGCACGCTCCTATGCCTCCTTAAGGCTTTGACTGGTCTCATCCATATGAGGGAAAAACTAAAATTAGATTCCCTCCTACCAAAAATACTATTATTCCTAATTTATTCTAAAACTAAGTTTTTGATAAAATAATAACATATTAATAAAAATGACAGTAACTAATTACTATCTTGCTAAAGATATAAGGAATAATAGTAATATTGTAAAAGTTGATAATATAAGGTTGAAGACTTTACCCTAATAATAATAATGATGATATTAAAATAATAATAGCAAAGATACTAAAAATAATAGCAATGTTAATATTAATAAGAACAAGAATAATAATGGTAACAATAATAATAAAAAGGGCATTATTCAAAAATAAAGTGAAATAAGGGCTTCGGCCCCTTTACCAAAATAATACTAATAATAACATTAGTAAAATAAATAACAAATTTTAGTAATAATAATGATGATGAAATAGTAATAATAATAATAATAATAATAATGATAAAAACCATAATAATATTGCAACAATAATAATAATCATAATGGTAATAATAATGATAATAATCGAAGATAAAATGAAGTAGGGTTTCGACCCTACATTGAAAAAGAATAAACTTAATAAATAATAATAACAACAACAACACAAATAATAATAATAATAAATGCTAATGATAAAAATGTTAATAATGTTAAAAATAATAAGACTTGATATTTATAATACTACTACTACAATTTAAAATAGGCACAATAGGGTTTCAGCCCTATATAGAATAATAATTCTAATCATTGAAAATAATAATAATAATAATAATAATAATAATAATAATAATAATAATAGCAACACTAACAGTAAAATAGTTGTAATAATAATAATAATAATAGTTTTGAAATAGTAATAATAATAATAATAATAATAATAATAACAATAATACATAAAATAAAACTCATAATAATACTAATAATATTAATAATACTAATACTAATAATCTACTCAGCCAAATAGGGTCAACCCTAATAAGAAATAATAATAATAATATTGAAACTAATAATAATAATAATAATAATCATAATATTAATACATAATAATAATAATAATAATAATAATAACAATAATAATAATAATAATAATAATAATAATAATAATAGTAATATTTAAATAATAGGCTAAAATTGAAATAAAATAAAATAAGCTTCATTAAATAGGGAAAAGGGTTGAGAGTGTTTAGGGTTCAACCTTAGGCTGGTGGTGGCAGGCGGCATCGGCGGTAGTGCACGGAGGCGGCGGCGGTGGTCGAAAAAAGGGAAGAAAAGGGGAAAAGTTGAATGTTGGAAAAAGGAGAGGTAGAATGGAGGTGGCAGTTGGGGTGTTTAGGGTTTCCTATATGGAGAGCAGTATAATGAAGGTGGCGGCACACGATGGCGCTAGTGGTGGACGAATGGGGAAGAAGAAGAAAAAGAGAGGAGGAGAGGGAGGAAGAGGAAAAGAAAGGTAGAGGAGATAGAGGAGGGTCTGGAGGGGCTTTTTGAAATACCCCAAAACCCTAATTTAGGGAATCATGGACAAATAAGAAATTATTAGGAAGATTAATTAAATAAACTATTTTATTAAAATAAAAGGGAATTAATTAAGGTAAATCTAGGAGAAATTAATAAATAATTTAAATAGGAAAATTTTGAGTATTTTGCTAATTAAAATGGAATTTAAGAAAATTCTTTCAAAATCCCTAAATTAACCAAAAAAGAGAATTTAATTACTATTTTAATATTTATATTTTATTAAACACACCAAATTACCCAAATTATATTAATTAAGCCAACCACCTTTTTCCTTTCTTTTTCCTTTTTCTTTTCCCATTCCCCCCCTCTTTTTCCTTTTCTTTCCTTTCCTTCTCTTCCTTTTTTCTCCTTCTTTTCCCCGACCTGGGTCGTCCCGCTGGCCCCACTTCTCCCCTCCCCCTATGTGGCCCTACCTCCCCCGCGTCATTCCCCTCTCCCGGCCGATTCGGCCCCTTCTTTTTTCTTTCTTTCTTCTTTTCCCCTGGACCGCCGGTCCAGCCCCCTCCCACCTGTGTCGTCTTCAACCTCCGGCGCACCTGCAACTCCTGAAATCAGTGCCGGAAATCCCGCCACCAACCACACCCCCACTCCGGCTATTCCTCCCCTCTCTTCCCCGTTGAATTACCTGCCATTTTGACAGGCCCATTCCTCCCCTCTCCTACGCGCCATTCCACCTGTCCGACAATATATGGCCTACACACATAGACCTGCGATGTCCCATTCTCGCCGGCCGGAGACCCATAACCCTTGCCCCTCTACTCTCCCACTCCTCCTTGTCATTTTCGCCTTCCGATCGAGCTATAAAGAGCCCCGAAGGCTTCCATAATTGAGTTTTGATTTTGGTAGCCCAGAAAATCAAAACGTGCACCACCACCTGTTCATCCCATTATTCCTCCGATGTCGGCCATCGTCACCGCTCACCCTGACCACCAAAACGCTCCCTACACCGCCCTCTACACAACCGAGCCACCATCCTTCCTTGCGTTGCCCTGCACAAGCCACCCCAGTCGTGCAAAATCACCTTCCCGAATAGCCCCATTCGACCTGTGCTGCCCCTCGTGCCGCCAGTTTCCGCTGCTTGTAGGGCCGCCTCTACCCCGCCCCCAAACAACCAGGGAACTTTGCCCTACCACCCCACACCTCCATTTTACCCTACTTCCCTCTCCCCTAGCCTCCACATCCATCTCTCTCTCCCACCCTTCTTCCTCCACCGTCGCCGCCGCCGGCTCCACCACCCAGCCTAGGTAGTCTCCCAACTCCTTAACCCCTAAACTCTATATATAAAAGTGTTAATGATTTTAATATTAATAGTAATATTATTAAATATTATTATTAGTGTTATTATTATTATTATTATAATTATTATTATTATTATTATTATTACCACTACTATTATCATCATCATTATTATCATTGTTATTATTATTATTATTATTACTACTACTATGATTTCGATTATTATTATCATCATTATTATCATTATTACTATTATTATTATTATTAGTATTCTTATTATTATTAGTATTATTAATAATATTGTTATTAGTAATATTGGAACCCTTAATTTAATACTATGAATATTACTAAGACTTACTTTAATTAGTAGTGGTTCGATTAACTATCTTGAGAATAATAATAACCCTACCTTTTAACTATAAACTACTATTATTAATATTAGCCTTAGTATTAGGCCATGATAGGGGTAAGATAGGAAATCATGGTAATTCTGGTAGAGGGAGATTAACCCATAATATTTCCCTCTTATAGGTGAATCGAGTCAAAACCCCCAGGAAGCGTAGGAGCGTGCTCCAAGCCCGGTAACATTTAGGTAAGGGTGTAGCTAAGGCCGCTTGTGTATTACGTGTCTTACTTACCCTGGATGTCCTGTATGATTATATGTCGTGTTTTACATGTTATTATCTTACCTGTCTTATATGTAGTGCGGCTTGGAACCGAGGTATGTCCATGTGATCTCTTCTGTTATGTATTAATATAGATATGCTGCAAGTTGTGATGTGATATGATGTGGCCTTTAGGACATGCATGCTAGAGTATTTGAGGTAGTGGGATGGGGGTATGAAAGAGAAAAATGAGAAAGTAAGATAACCAAGGGGAATTAAGTTGGCTAACGTAGGTAAGGATGACCTAAGTAATCTATGATCCATGAGTGGATGAGTGAAAGGGGAATTAAATAAAATGAAAGAGTGGGAGAAACTAAGGTATACATAGGAGGAACTAGGGTTTGCATGGAAATCTTAGGGTTTGGCATGGTAGAGATTGAGGGATTTGCATGGGGTGGTTAAGGTCTGCATGGGGGTGAACCTTACGTATGGAAAGTTACTGTAACACCCCAAAATTCACTCAATTTGTTTTTTTTAAAACGGAAGCAATTAAGATAGAAACACTTAAAACCTGTGAATTTTGGGAATGTTACCGCCACACTTAGTACCAGACCGGTTCTCTCCGACCGTTCCAGTACCAAGTGCTAAGGCTAAAGAAAAGATTTACGTTAAATTCAAATTAACAATTCATAAAATGATTGGAAATATCATACAACAAAATCAGAGTACGAGAAATTAAGAGTTAATTAAATTCTCCTATATAATATCATAAATTAAATTCTCCCAAATATCATCATAAACTAGATTATTCCTTATAAAACCATAAAATTTAGGTCAACTCACTTCCCTTAGTCAACTTCTTTCCCCATCCTACTTTTCATCTTTTCTCCCATACAAACCACACCGTCATCCTCTCATGCATGTCTTACAGGGTCACAACACATATTGTCACATACATATAGTACACATGCCATACAAAAACATACTTCAACTCTAAGTCATACCACATATAAAATAATTAATAATAATAAACACAGGGTACATAACATGCAAAGCACATAATACACATAAGCACATAAAAGGCCTTAACACTCCTTACCTAAAACGTCACCGGTCTTGGTGCACGCTCCTATTCCACTTGAGGGATTTGATTGGGTTCCTATTATATCAAAGCATACTAGAATTAGACTCTCTTATATAATTCTAACTTATATCGAGGTTTGGTTTTAGGATGACATTTTACTATTCAATAATTAAATATAGGAACTAATATAATTAATTCACTTATTTTCTTTTGAAAAGGTGATAAACTAAGGGTTTCTACCCTTCTCCCAAAATAGATTTAATAATATCATAACTATGATGATGATAATAATAACAATAATAAGAATAATAGTAATAAAAATAATTAGTAATATAAATAAAGTACAATAATATTAATGATACTTTTTATAAATAGAATATTAGATATTAATGATATCAAAATTCTTAAAATTAAAAGTTGGATTTCTAACCCTCCCACAATGATAAACAAAATATTATTCAGAATTGTGATAATAAAATTAATAATGTATATATATACTTATATTATATTTTAATAAAGGTAATAATGGTAATATAATTAAAATAATGTTGAAAAATGTTAATAATGTTAATAAATTTTATAAATGCGAGGCATAATGAAAATTTAAGGCCTTTGTTCTTCCAGTAATAATCACAGTATCAACCAAGTAATTATACTAATAATAATATTATTATAAATATTATTAATAATAACATCAATTATGTAAAAATCTAACCAAATATGTAAAGGCCGAGATAATTACTGTATCTTACTAAATAATACTTCCAGACCTGTAAACAAAATTTAGAAATTAGAATACAGTCAATATTACTAATAATAATAATTATAATAATAATAATTAAAGTTGAATTAATACTAAAATTTTGGCTAAAATTAGAATAATTATAAATAATTCGAAATAAAGTATTTAAAATGTCTATGGCATCACCTTGAGTTGGAGGATGAAGGTGGCACCGGCGATGGTTCCCGGAGGTGGCCGGAAAATGGGTCTAAGGGGGCCAAAAATTAGGAAAATGGGTGATGGAGAGGAAGAAAATGAAAATAATTATATGGGGCTATAGAGGATAATTAGTAGGAGTTAATAGTTGGTTTAATAGGTGTTAGAAGTGGCGGATGTGGCGGTGGACGGTGGTTTAATGTTTCGGGGTGGAATTTTCTGGCGAGAGGACTAGCCAACTTTGCACGATTATGGAGGCTTGTACAAGGTGAATTGAAGGTCGTAGATGGTTTAGTTAATTATAGGGTGTTGCAGGGAAGATATTAAGATGGAGAAGAGGCATCGAGGTTATCTAAACGCGGAGAACGAGGTGTCTAAAGGGGTGGTGGCGGGCGGTTTTCACTTAGGGTTTCGAGAAAGAAGAAGCTTCAAAAACGTCCACAACTAAGTTATTTATAGAGTTTAGATGGTTTAATAGGGTTTTGGACATCGTCAGGATATTATTGGATTCTAGGGTTTGCGTGACCGGTGGCAGAAATCGGCCGGCGACTGCTTGGGTTGGGTCGAAGGTTCGAGAAGTAATAGAGAGGGAACGAGTAAGAGTTGAGGATAATTGATCATGCCAAGCTCATGTGTGGGTCGAGAGGAAGAAAAATAAGGGTGAATCGGTCGGTCAAGTTCCGCGTAGCCGTCGCCGCCATTATCGGGCGCAAGAGTTGCAGCAGCGGCGACGGAGGAGAGAGGAGGAAGAAGAAAGGAGGAAGGGGGTGGGTCGGTCGGCCGGGAAGGAAAAGAAAGAGGTGAATCGGGCTGGTCGCGCTGGTTACGTCGTTCATTAAATGAGACGACGCATTGAGAGACGAGAAGGGACGAAACACAGCGCGTAGAGGGGCGGAAGAAGGGCGACGCCGCGCGGGCTGGGCTGCGGGAAAAGAAGAAGGGAAATTGGGCCACGAGCTGGCCCAGTTCGGCGAGAAGAAGAGGAAAAAGAAAAAGAAGAAAAAGAAAGAAAAAGGAAAGGAAAAAGGAAGAATGAAAAAGAAAAAGGAAAAAGGAAAGGAAAAAAATAATTAGGTTAGGGCAAATTAAATTAATATAAATATTTAGGATATTTAAAAATAATAATATTTAAATAAAATAATCTTTAAATCCCTTTTTAAGCTAAATTAGGATTTTTAAAAGATTTTTCATAAATTCCATTTTAATTAGCAAAATACCCTAAATTTCTGTAATTATATTATTTTTAAAGTTATTATTAATTTCAAACTATTTTCTCCTTCTTATTTTAAATCAAATAATTTATTTAGTTAATTCCCAAATTAAAATATTTAACTAGTTAAAATACCCAAATTCCTCCTAATTAAAATACTTATAAATTTATTCTTGATTTTCCCTAATTAATTTCCTTTTATTTTAAATAAATTAATATACTTAATTAACTTTTATAATAAAACCTCATTTAAATATACTATTTAAAATTAGAAATTTTTGGGGCATTTCCGTTACTTTAGGACGTGGGGAAAGTAATGGAAGGTTTGTTTGGGTGACTGGAGGCTCGAGGTGAAAAATAGTATGTAGGGTAATATAAGGGTACATAGGGATCGACTAGGGTTTGGGAGGAAACCCTAATTTAAGAAGGTGGAAAAAGAGAGAGAAAATAATGAAATAATAAATGAGGGTAAGTGAGGTATGAGGGGAGAGTTAAATCTAAGAATCGTGACATGTGGGATGTTAGAATAGTATGGGTTGTGTGGGGTAGAGGAGGATGGGCCACATAGGCCCAAATCAGGGTTTTTCTGGAGAAAAGTCTAGGGAAGACTATGAATGGGCTTAATGGTATGAGGTGGTGGGCCTTGACCCATTTGCAATGGGATTGGGCTTCTAGTGTGTGTGATGGGATAAGGAAGGGAGTCGGGGCAGGTAAGAGGTGACAGAGTCTCAAGATATTGGACAGGTCCCTCTTGGGAGGATAGAAGTAGAAGATGGGCGGCATGCATGTCAAGGGTAAAGAAAATCATCGAATAATACACGAATAAGACACTAATCATTTAAAGAGAAAGATTGTAAGGCCAGGCCCAGACCAGTCCACCGGAGAATAATAGTGGCCAGGAGCCGGGGTGCCCTGGAGACCGATCCACCGGCGAATAATAGTGGCCAGGAGCGTGTTGCCCTGCATGATTTCCGGTCCACCGGCTATAATAGTGGGGGATTCCATGCTCAACAAACCAAACGTAATAAAGCTAAAACATGGAAAATACACTAAGTACTTATAGTGGAACACCATGTGAGTCGGGGTTAGACCGGTCTACCGGTAAGTAATAGTGGCCAGAAGCGTTTTGCCCTGGAGGCTAGTCCACCGGCGAATAATAGTGGTCAGGAGCGTTCTGCCCTCTGCGTATCTTCAGTCCACCAGCTATAATAGTGGGGTTCTCACACTCACATGGATTAATAAAGAGTATGCGTGAAAATGAGTATGTCGTTAAGAGATTCAAAGAACAAGTTTAACTGGAATGTAACCGGCCCCACTATCTGTATTATTATCTGTTGCATATATGATCATGCACGTGTTGTGTACCTTATATGTTTGGCCTTAGTTATATGGTTACCTTACCCAGTACGTAGCATATTGATCACCCATTTCATGGGTGCTACTTATTCCCACGAGCAGAAGACCCGTCTGACTTTGTGCAAGTAGAGGTTGATGTCTTCGATGCCTACGATGCTTACGAGGCATTGGGCGGGGCGGAGAGTTGAGCTTGGACTTAGCTCGGGGGTCGAGAGTGACGTGGCCGGAGTCCATCCTCCATTTTGTTTCCATGTGTTATTATATTTTATTTTATCCCGCTGTATGATGTCCTCTGATATTTGGTACTTTAAAACTATACTTTTGGGATGTACCTTTTGATTTCTGTACTCTGATTCCATATGACTTGTGTTTTATTAGTGACTCATATTTGATGTTATTCTTGTTTAGCCTTAGCACTTAGTACCAGGATGGTAGGAGTGAACTGATATGGTACTAAGTGCGGCGGTAATGCCCCCGATTTCACAGTTTTATCTTTTCGCTTCCGTTAAAACCTTTTAATTAAACGAAATTTTTCAGTAGTAAATTTGGGGGGTGTTACACTTTTGGAAGGTGAATGTGGTAATGGCAGCAGAGGAAGTGGTGGTGAACGGCGGCGCGAAGGGTGGTAGAGATGGAAGAAAGGGTTGATTAGGGAGGGAACTTTGCACAACCGAGGCAGCTTGTGTAGGAAAAATCGAGGGATGTAGGAGGTTTAGTTGGGTAGAGGATGATGTAGGGAAGTCTTAGGTGGGTGGCGTGGTTGGCCAGCGGTGGTAGAATGGGTTTTTAAAGTGGCAGCAGTGGCAAGGTCGGGAATTCTGGATAGGATCCAAAATCTCGATACAAGGTAGCTTAAGGGGGTATTTATAGAGAAAAAAGAAGTGGATGAAATCAGAGAAATGTCGAGAATATAGGGCAGTGGGGAGAGGGCATCGGCCGGCGACAGTTGGCCGACAAAATTCAAAACGGCAGGGGTGGTTGCATAGGCCAGAGAGGAGGGAAAAATGTGCAAGAATAGGGGAGGGTTGGTTGGGTCAACATGGCTGTTGAATCAACGAGGGAGAGAGGGGAAAATGGCCGGTCAAATCGGGCGTGGCCGGCGGCGGGATTTTTGGCTGATCGCAGGAGGAGTTGTAGGTGCGAACGACAGAGAAAGAAGAAAGGAAGAAGAAGAAAGAGGTGGTGGTAGGACCGGTCGTCCAAGAGGAAAAGAAGAAAAAGAAAGGAAAGGAGAGCCAACCGATGGCGACAGACTTAAAAAAATTAATCAAAACGCGGCGTTTTAAGCCGCAGAAGGAGAAAAGAAAGAAGAAGAAGAAGAAGAAAAAGAAAAAGAAGCAGGCCGCGGAAGAGGGGAATGGGAGAGGGTCGGTCACGTGAGTTGGGTCGTACCAAAGAAAAGGAAGGAGGGAAAGGGCTGGGCCGCAGGCTGGCCCAGGTCAGGGGTAAGGAGGAAGAAAAAGAAAAGAAAGAAAAAGAAAAAAAGGAAAAGGGGAAAAATAAAAATAGTGATGTGGGTTAATGAAATCAATTAGGATATTTAGGATATTTATAAATAAATATATTTAAATCTCTTTTTAGGCTAATTTAGGAGTTTTGAAAGGTTTTTCATAAATTCTATTTTAATTAGCAAATTATTCTAATTTTCTCAAATTAAATTATTTATAACATTTCTCTTAATTTGGCCCTATTTATTCCCTCTTATTTTAAATAAAATAATGTATTTAATTAATTTCCAAAATAAAATCTTTAGTTAGTTAAAATACCCAAAATTTTCTAATAAAAAAAATATTATTTTCTTCTCAAATAGCCCTAATTAATTCCCTTTTATTTTAATAAAAATAATTTATTTAATAAATTTCTAAAATAAATCATTAATTAACTATAATTCTTAAAATTTGGTTTTGGGGTATTTCAACAAGAAGTTGCCATGATACCACTTGTTAGATGCTTAAAGGCTTAGCATAACCCCCTTGGCTTGGCCAACATTACATATGTAATCCTGATAAAAATTGTGTCAAATATGCCCAACACACCATAATAACAACATGAAATAAATGTATGAAAGGGACATTGAGTCATACTTGAGATATAATATTGATATTAATGGCCATTAGGCAACAAGAGAGCATCCATATCTACATGGCTTAACCTCAATGTGCTTGGGAAAGTCAAAGACCATGCCATTTGGACCAAAAATGTTCAATAAGTAAAGCTCCATTTGTATGGATTCTAGATCAAAAATATCATTTTTCAACTTTAACATGTTCACTTGTAGCTAGATTATATGAATTCAAATTTCTAGCTTGTTTTGAAAATAGAAACAAAATTTATAAAACAATGGAGGATATATATTTTTTTTAATTTTTACATTGGGATACATAAATAATTTATGTTTGATGACTCACCACGACCTTCAACATCACCATTGTTTCCACCAACACTGCTGCTAAAGGTGGTTATACATAATTATGAACAAAGATCTTAGATTTAAATTGGGCTTAATTTTATTGGTCTAGTCCTCAATCTAAAATTAAAAAAAATAGTCCAATCCAATATGATCCGAGGTATATTTTTAATTTTTTTAAATAAATATGAAAATATTTATAAAAATAATTATTATTTTTAGCATATCATTATGGTTGGATTTAAAATTGGTGTTTTTTTGTACAACTTTATGTTTGGTATAAATAAATTTGGCATGGTTTGATGTTGAACCAATGTATGGCCATGACCATCATCATCACCTCCACCGCCATCATCTTTTTCATTATTAAGGCTATTACCATTTCTTCATCATCATCTTCTCCATTGTTGTTGCTGCTAGTGTTGTG
The DNA here is from genome assembly GCA_039764185.1 of Tamarix austromongolica. Lineage (NCBI taxonomy): Eukaryota > Viridiplantae > Streptophyta > Magnoliopsida > Caryophyllales > Tamaricaceae > Tamarix > Tamarix austromongolica. Next base: position 82,858,550 of record CM077818.1, on the reverse strand, counting down.
AATATTAACATTAGTATTAATATATTGTGATAACAACAATGGAGTCTTAATTTAAAATTTAAAAATTATTTCTAAATATAATTGTATGAAAAATGTTTTTAAAGCACAAACACTAAAGATTGAAAATTAAATAGATTATATCTTCATTTGCTACTTCTTTTCGCCCCTTCTCTACTTAATTCTAGTTTCTTTGTGGATATTTTAGAGACAATAGCCTTATAGGCTTCCATTATTTAATACTAATATTATTTATATGGATATTTGATATCTCTATTGTGACCTAGTATATACTCAGTGACAACTTATAACATGCAATCGGTTATACAATATGCACATAAAGCATTTTGCAACAGATTGTCACATCAACATTTTTTCATCTAGATTTCTGTATATATTATAAATAAAATGAAAACACCATAGAGGGGGGAAAGAGGGTATAATGAAAGATAATAAAAAATAAAAAAAATTCACAATTATTTATAATGTTTTAAGATCTTAATGCACCTCTACATCCACTACCAAAAGGTCTTCTCTTTTAGATTTTGAAATCTTCCTTTATTGTAGGTTTATGATGATCACTCTTATAGGTTTATGAGCCTACAACATTAATGACCCTCTAGGAGATGATTTATACTTTGACTAAGTATCTTCTCTAGATTTATGAAACTACAATCTCAATAACCACTCTTAGGAATGCTGGACACCACACCACTCTTCACTTTTATTTGAGATGATGGGTTTGAATGAATACAATAAGAATCTTCATTAAATAGTATATGAAAGTGAGTAATCACTGGTGGATATTTTTATCAAGTTATAAAATTAATAATTACAAGTGTATGAGAAATCTAGCTACATATAAAGAACAAATTGAACACTAGAGAAGTTTTGTTTGGATTTGAAACTATAAAATTAAAACTCTCTTTATTTTTTGTAAGATGTATTTTAAAGTCTAGCTTGATCTAGTCATTTAAAGTCTACAAAATATTTTTTATAGTGCTAAAAAGATGAGAGAATTTGGCACTATCCATTGAGATTCTTTGAAAGTAAAAAGTACTCTAACGATCCATTTCCAATGGGCAAAAAATATCATAGACACACCCATACCAGCTAGGGCTGTTCACGGTTCAAATATCCGATATTTCGGATATTTGATTGTCGGATATTTGAAATTTCGGATATCTAAAAATGATATTTGATATTTGATTTGAAACTTTGGTCCGAAAGATCGGATATTTGAATTTTCGGATCGGATATCAAATATAACCGATATTAGCCGAATACAATTTCAAATATAAAAAATTACCAAATGACAAATATATTTCACATTATCTGATTTGTTGAAAGAATGCTGAGCAAATATCCGATTCGCTTAGCAAATATCCGACTTACTCAACAAATATCCAATGTTAAATAAGAAAGGAGTTGATGGAGTCTATCGGTATGCAGAATATTTTTATTTTTATAAATATCTAAAAAGAGATTGTATTAAAAATATAATTTCAATTAAATTAAATTTTCCTCAAATAATAAATAAATTAAGTAAAAATGATACATGGACACATATAAATTTATTTATATACAATTATATATAAAATAAAAAATTATAAAAAATGTATAAATATTTTTCTTTGGATCGGATATTATTTGTATTTGTCGGATCGGATATTTGGTTTGTTTGACTTTTCGTTGACCGGATCGGATATTTGATTGAAAAAAAAATTGAATTGGTTATTTGTTTTTTCGGATCAGATCGCTTCGGATATCGGATAACATGAACAACCCTAATACCAACTGATTGACTTCATAAACTTTTTGATAAGTTTGACAAACTAGTTGACTGGTTTGATTGATCAGTTGATATATTAAATCCAAGGCTAAAATATAATTTCTAAAAGGATAATCACTTGATAAATATTCAAATATTTAAATTGTTTTGATGAACATATCGATTGGCAGAACAAATTTTAGCAATGCACACCTTTACAAAATGACCATAACTTGAGCTACAAAGCTCGAAATTGAGTACTTTCTTTTTTGTTGTAAAGCATAAATCTTATTATTTTCAAATAAGTATTATTAACCCAAAAATAATATCTATGGATTTTAATGTGAATTTTAAAGGTAACTAAAATGGAAAGGGCTTAAGAAATGATTAATTTTAACATCTTTTTGTGTAAACACTAGGGGTATGCCAAATCGAATATTCATATAATTTCAAATATTATTTTTGGATATTCGCTTTGCATCTTTGATCCTAGATAACTAAAAAATATGGATCAAATTTGAATATATAATATATTCACATGAAAATACTATTTTATAAATTTTAATAACTTTTACAAGAATATGTTTTCAAAATAAATATCGTATATCAATAAATATTCATATCTATATTCATATAAGTTTCTTATTTTATCTAAAAAAAAGTATTAAAAAATTATCACACATAGTGATGAAAGATCATCACATGATTGATTAAATATCATCACATATTTGGTGAAATAGCTATTAGAAAATCATCACGTACAATTATGAAAGATCATCACACATAATGTAAAATATCATTACACACATTATTTAAAGATCATCATATAAAGTGATAAAAATCATCACACACCATGGTGAAACATCATTACATAAACCAAAATTAGCATGGTTAAATTTTTAGTACAATAGTGGTAAAAAATATATACAACAATGATAAAGTATACGTATAAGTTATTTTTAAGCTAGAAATATACTAATCTACATGTATATTAATAAAGAAAAATTCTAAAAATATTTTTGTATATATTTTTTAATATTATTAATTAAAGGTAATTTATTTATTTATTTTAAATAAGGTGGAAACCAGTTACACAATGTTGCACCATGCAACAAGTTGTAGAGCATTATACAACCACTAATTGGACCGAATAGGTATTGATACTTAATAGAGGTGATTTTTGTTGTTATTTTTAGCTAAATGATCCTCATTTACACAAAATAATAATGGTTGGGAACTAGGTAACTAGTAATAATGTCTAATGAGCGGGAGTAGATGAGAGTTCTAGACCTACTTTTCATGGTATGATTTTTTCAATTTAATTTAGTTTGCTCTGATATGTTATAATCTAATTTTATTGTGTTAGAATAAAGCTTAAACTAATAATCACTAATATTATTAATTATTATTTTAATTATAACTATAATATCACTACTATTAATACTAATAGTTATAATAATTTCTATATTTATAATAATAATAATAATAATAATAGTGATTAAAAATATACTACTAATAATAAGATACTAGTAGATACAACACCATTTTAGAGTATATATTGATAAAATTCTTTTAACTGTATATATATAAGTAAAACCTAGACAAAAAAAATTCGGCTAAAGGCATATTTGTGGAACCTACTATATATAGTAATTGATAGTTAAGCTAAATGCATGTATTTATCATTCAACGTCTATGAAAATCAATAGTATTTGAATTTATCAATCAAATTTTAGTCTATGTAATTATTTTAATATAAATGGAATGAAAGTATTATATGCAATGCTCTTATACATTACTAACAAAGAAAATTATTTTCGACGAGTCAATTTCCACCCTGTTAAGAGTAAAGCATATGCACATGACAATTCTCAAATTCTTTTCTCACGCAAATGAAATTTAAGAATATCATGATTTTCTCATGAAACTATTTAGTTGAAGATGAACATGACCTCAATTAAATATAAATTAGTATTAGTGTTAGACTTTATCAAATACCCCAAAACCCTAATTTAGGGAATCATGGCCAAATAAGAAATTATTAGAAAAATTAATTAAATAAACTACTTTTTAAAATGAGAGGGAATTAATTAAGGTAAATCTAGGAGAAATTTATAAATAATTTTAAATAGGAAAAATTTGAGTTTTTTTCTAATTAAAATGGAATTTAAGGAAATTCTTTCAAAATCCCTAAATTAGCCTAAAAAGAGAATTTAAGTATTATTTTAATATTTATATTTTATTTAATATCCCAAATTACCTAAAGTATATTGATTAAGCTAATCCACATTTTCCTTTCTTTTTCCTTTTTCTTCCTTTTTCCCCCTCTTTTTCCTTTTCCTTCCTTTCCTTCTCATCCTTTTTTCTCTTTTTCCCCCGACCTGGGCCGGCCCGCTAGCCCAACCTCTCCCCTCCCCCTGCGCTGCCCAACCCCTCCCCGTGCCACTCCTTCCCTCTCTGGGCCGGTTCGGCCCTTCCTTTTCTTTCTTTTTCTTTTCCCCTGGACCGCCGGTCCAGCCCCTCCCACCTGTGTCATCTTCAACCTCCAGCACACACCTGTAGCCCGAAATCAGTGCCAGAAAAGTCTGCACCAACCACACCGCCCACTCCGGCCATTCCTCCCCTCTCTTTCCTCTTGACTTCCTTACCATTTCGACAGGACCATCTCTCCCCTCTCCTGCACGCCATCCCTCTCTCCCTGACAAATTATGGTCTGCACACGTAGATCTGCGCCAGCCTTCTCGCCGGACAGAGACCCATAACCCTTGCCCCTCTACTCTCCCACTCCTCTTTGTCATTTTCCCCTTCCGATCGAGCTATAAATAGCCCCGAAGGCTGCTATAATCGGGTTTTGATTTTGGCAGCCCAAAAAATCAAGACGCGCACCACCACCTGTTAGCCCATTATTCCTCCACCGTCAGTTGTCGTCACCACTCACTTCGGCCACCAAAACGCTCCCTGCACCGCCCTCTACACAACCGAGCCACCAGCCTTCCTTGCCTTGCCCTGCACGAGCCACCCCGGTCGTGCGAAATTTCCTTCCCTATCAGCACCCTTGGACCCCGTGCCGCCCTTCGTGCAGTCGGTTGCCGCCATTTCCGCCACCTGTAGCGCCACCTCTACCTCCCAAAACAACCAGGAAACTTTTCCCTACCTCCCCACACCTCTATTTTCCCCTACTTCCCTCTCCCCCAGCCTCCACTTCTTCCTTCCTCCACCGCAGCCGCCGCCGTCGCCGCCAGCTCCGCCACCCAGCCTAGGTTGTCTCCCAACTCCTTAACCCCTAAACCCTATATATTAAATGTGTTAATGATTTTTAATATTATTAACTATTATTATTAGTGTTATTATGATTATCATTATCATTATTATTATTATTATTACTATTATTATTACTATTATTATTATTATTATTATTACTACTACTATTATTAATATTATGTCCTAACGTTATTCCGGAGAATTTCTAATTAATGGTATTAATTAAGACTAAAAACTTGTTGTGTTATTATTATTATTACTATTATTATTATTATTATTATTATTATTATTATTATTATTATTATTATTATTATTATTATTATTATTATTATTATTATCATTATCATTATCATTACTACTACTACTACTACTACTACTATGATTTCAATTATTATTATCATCATTATTACCATTATTATTATTATTAGTATTCTTCTTATTATTATTAGTATTATTAATAATATTGTTATTAGTAATATTGAAACCCTTACTTTAATACTATGAATATTACTAAGACTTACTTTGATTAGTGGTGGTTCGATTAACTATCTTGAGAATAATAATGATCCTACCTTTTAATTATAAACTACTATTATTAATATTAGCCTTAGTATTAGGACATGATAGGGGTAAGATAAGAAATTATGGTAATTCCAGTAGGGGGAGATTAACCCATAATATTTCCCTCTTATAGGTGAATTGATTCAAAATCCCCAAGAGGCGTAGGAGCGTGCTCCAAGCCCGGCGACGATTTAGGTAAGGGTGTAGCTAAGTCCGCTTGTGTGTTACGTGTCTTCTTGCCTTGGATGTCATGTATGATCATATGTCGTGTTTTACATGTTATTATTTTACCTGTTTTATGTGTAGCGAGGCTTGAAACAGAGGTACGTCCATATGATCTCTTTTGTTATGTATTAATATGGATATGCTACAAGTTGTGATATGATGTGGCCTTAGGACATGCATGCTAGGTAGGGTTGTTCACGGTTCAAATATCCGATATTTCGGATATTTGATTATCGGATATTTGAAATTTCGGATATCTAAAAATGATATTTGATATTTGATTTGAAACTTCGGATATCCGGAAGATTGGATATTTGAATTTTCGGATCGAATATCAAATATAACCGATATTATCTGAATACAATTTCAAATATAAAAAAATTACCAAATGACAAATATATTTCATATTATCCGATTTGTTGAGCGAATGCTGAGCAAATATTCGATTTGCTTAGCAAATATCCGACTTACTCAACAAATACCCAATGTTAAAACTAAAATAAGAAAGGAGTGGATGGAGTCTATCGGTATGCAGAGTATTTTTATTTTTATTTTTATTTTTATAAATATCTAAAAAGGGATTGTACTAAAAATATAATTTCAATTAAATTAAATTTTTCCTCAAATAATAAATAAAGTAAGTAAAATTTATACATAGACACATAAATTTATTTATATACAATTAAATATAAAATAAAAAATTATAAAAAAATGTATACATATTTTTCTTCGGATCGGATATTATTTGTATTTGTCGGATCGGATATTTGGTTTGTTTGACTTTTCGTTGACCGGATCGGATATTTGATTTTAAAAAAAATCGGATCGGTTATTTGCTTTTTCGGATCGGATCGCTTCGGATATCGGATCAAATAAATAGATATCAGATAACATAAACAACCCTAATGCTAGAGTATCTGATGTGGTGATGTGGGTTGGGGGCATGAAAAAGAAAAATAGGAAAGAAAGATAACCAAGGAGAAGTAAGTTAGCTAATGAAGGTATAGGAGGAACTAGGGTTTGCATGGGGAGGTTTTTCCTCAAATAATAAATAAAGTAAGTAAAATTTATACATAGACACATAAATTTATTTATATACAATTAAATATAAAATAAAAAATTATAAAAAAATTTATACATATTTTTCTTCGGATCGGATATTATTTGTATTTGTCGGATCGGATATTTGGTTTGTTTGACTTTTCGTTGACCGGATCGGATATTTGATTTTAAAAAAAATTGGATCGGTTATTTGCTTTTTCGGATCGGATCGCTTCGGATATCGGATCAAATAAATAGATATCAGATAACATAAACAACCCTAATGCTAGAGTATCTGATGTGGTGATGTGGGTTGGGGGCATGAAAAAGAAAAATAGGAAAGAAAGATAACCAAGGAGAAGTAAGTTAGCTAATGAAGGTATAGGAGGAACTAGGGTTTGCATGGGGAGGTTGGAGTCCGCATGGGGGCAAACTTTACGTATGAAAAGTTGCCTCGGGGCGTGAGGAAGGTAATAGAAGTATCGTTTAGGTGTCTGGGGGCTTCGAGCAAAAAATAGTACGTGGTTCAGAATAAGGGTGCGTAGGAGACTAGGCTAGAGTTTAAAGGGAAACCCTAATTTGAGTAGGGGAAAGAAGAAAAAGAGAATAATAAAATAAGTGAGAATAAGTGGGACATGAAGTGAGGGTTGAACCTAAGGGTCGTGATGTGTAGGGGTGCTAAAATAGTCTGGATTGTGCAAGGTAGAAAAGGATGGGCCACATAGGCCTAGGTTAGGATTTCTGGAGAAAAACCTAGGGGAAGGCGGCGAGTGGACTTTGGGGTATAAGGTGGTGGGCTTTGACCCACACACTTAGGAGTCGGGTTTCCGGTATAAGTAAGCAGGTTAAGGGAAGGATGTCGGGGCGAGTTAGGAGGCGCAGAGGTCTCAAGATATGGGACGAGCCCTCTCAGGAGGATAAGTATAGCTGGAGTTAGCCATACATGTCTAGAGCAGAATCTGTCGAATAAGATACGGTAAAATACTAATCATGTAAAGTGGAAGATTATTGAGCCGGGTCCAGCCGATCCACCAGTTAGTAATAGTGGTTAGGGTTTTACCCTATAAATGACCGATCCACCAGCGAATAATAGTGGTGTGGACATAGTCCCGTAAGTGACCGTCCCACTGGCAATAATAGTGGGGGATCCCGATCTCAGTAAACCAAACCTTAATTTGTTGATACACGTAAAAGATACTAAGTACTTACAATGGAACACCATGAGAGTTGGGGCCAGACCGATCCACCGGCATAATAGTGGCTAGGAGCGTTATGTCCTGGAGACCGATCCACCAGCGTATAATAGTGGTCAGGTACGTTTTGCCCTATAAGTGACCGATCCACCGGCTATAATAGTGGGGTTCCCGTACTCGCATGGATTGATAAGAATTATGGTGTGAAACGAGTATTACCCGGAGAATAAATAAATAATGTGGACCTTTATTTACCTGAGAAACTGTGTGTTATCATGTGATTGTGATTATGTTATGTGTTCTTATGTGTTGGTCTTAGTTATACGGTTACCTTACTCAGTACGTAGCGTACTGGCCACCCGTTTCATGGGTGTTGCTCATTCTCAAGAGCAGAAGGCCCCTCTGATTTAGTGCAGGTTGGTGATTCTGTCTTCGATGCCTACAATGCTTACGAGGGATCGAGCGAGGCTAAGAGTTGAGCCTGGACCTAGCTCGGGGGTCGAGAGTGACGTGGCCGGAGTCCATCCTCTGTTTTGTTTCCCTATATTATTATATTTTATTTTATCCCACTGTATGATGTCCTTTGACATTTGGTACTTTAAAACTATACTTTTGGGATGTACCTTTTTAATTTCCGTACTCTGATTCCATATGACTTGTGTTTTATTAGTGACTCATATTTGATGTTATTCTTGTTTAGCCTTAGCACTTAGTATCGGGACGGTAGGAGTGAACTGATCTGGTACTAAGTGTAGTGGCAATGCCCCTGAGTTTACGGTTTTATCTTTCCACTTCCGCTAAAACCTTTTAATTAAACAAAAATTTTTAGTAGTAAATTTGGGGGTGTTACACTTTGAATATTTCATCTTAGAATAAAGGACTTTGAATATCTCATCTATTCACATTCTCCTACTAGTTATACCAATGCTAGACAAATTCAAGTCAAAACATTCGATGGAAGCAAGAAGCACCTCTTAAATACTTAAAAAAAATTCTCCAATATCAATTAATTTCTCAAGTACTTCACCAATTCTCTAGAATTTTTTCTCCTACAGTAGTTACTAGCTCATGATTATCCTTTCCTTAACCTATACATAATTCCTATGATTTTCTATCATTTGCAAAAATGTATTAGTCAAATAATCAAACATAAATTTTAAAGACCCATAGTAAGATGAAAGGAGGACAAGTTTTCAAAGAGGCTACCTCTCAAATATCTATACTAGTATTAGGTAACTAATTACTTAAGTTTATATATTTAAAACATGAAATTTTCATAGATTAAAAATTTTTAATCATTGTAAAATGTCAAGAGTTTGAATATTTTTTTTTAGCACTGAAACTTCATAAACTTTATTTTTAAATATGTGCCATCATATACTATTGATGGTGAATAAATTAACAACTAACTATATAATCATATCAATACGGATGCCACTTCAAATTTTTATTAAGAACTTTCAAACTATTTTCCCTCGTTGCTTGCCCAAGGGTGATTCACATAAATTGAAATGCAAATTTCACAAGTTCAATTATGTGTATGTAATAAATAAATAAATAAATAAAAAGGTAAAAGGTATATTTATCTTATTTTTGAATATAGAAAAAATGAATAAGAAACAACATAAAAAATACAATAAAAGAATAATAAACTAAAATAAAACGAATCTTCAATTTTGCAAATTCTTGAGTTTTCTAAGATTCAAACCCAAGAAATATAACTTGTTGTCTAATATATGTATTTTCCTTTTGATTATCATCATCCTCCATGCCGCCGCCGCCACCATTTTCTTCCTTATATTTCTTCCTCTCCTCCTTTGCTAGACCAACTATAATCACATAACCTACCATTATTTTTTAAGTTCATTCACTACTTGACTTTATTTACATCTTTCATTTTTCGTATGTCGACTACTAGTGAATAAATTCCTATTTTAAAGGGGAAAACGGTGTTGTATTAACAATATGCGTTGTAATTTATGGTATGATCAATGTAAAAAACTTATTTCATGACATTTTGCTTGTCCTTTTCATCAATACTACTCGACACAAATACTACCTTCAATGGAACATACTAAGAACAGCAAGACAAAGATCGAATATCAAAAAGAATCTCAATCATATATGAAGGAAATAAGCATAGCCCATTACTATATTAAGCATAAAAGTAACTGGATGATTATTAACTAATTAATGGATCAAGAGAAAATAGAAAATTTCTTTCATACAACAATAGATCTTCAAAATATTAGGGTCTTAGAGAAGCTAAGAATAAATTTTGGTTGAATATACTTAAAGTGAGGACAAAATTTGCTCTTAATATCACTAATCAAAAATAATTTTTAAAATCGACTATATAAAAAATATTTGGTTATTATATAAAAAACAATGGTATGAACTACTGATATTAGCCTTCATTTAGTTCCCCGCCAACCAGACCAGTGTGAGGTGCATGAAGGTCTTATATAGCAAAAGCTAGATGCATGAAGGCATTATGTTAGCCTTCAAAGCTAGTTGTGCAAGGGTCTCATGCTGGTATTAACTAGTTGTGTGAGGGTATCATATTGCCATAAGATAGTTCCGTGAGTTTCTCGCACAACTATTCTCCTTGCCCACACCTTGCATTGGTGATAACATTTGGTATTTTGGCCATAACTTGGCCTATACTATTTCAATTTAAGTTCTATAAAATTTGGGTGAAAGTAGACTCTTCAAGATCTAATTAGATAATAAGTTCATCCCAAAAATCCAAGTACACAATTTATAAAAACTTCTTGAATTTATAGCTAAGTTCAAGGGCACCGACCTCTATATTTGACCTTTTAGAGCATTTTGGTCATAAATTTTTCATCCTAACATATTTTTAAATGAATTTTTTATTATAAAAATAGAGTATAAAGAGTATAGTTTTATTGGGATTTTGTAGAAATTGGTTTAGAATTGTATTGAGAGGTTTATGATTTTTCAAATGTGCATTATTCATTCACACCTAGAGCTAACATTACACTATGAGCGTCTAATTTCATTAATCGAGCATGTTGAATTTTGATCTAATACTAATCTCAAATAAAAGCTTAATAAGTCTAATGTCATATAAAGTTAGTGCCTCTAAACTCAGTTGTAAGTTAAATGGATTTTTATAAATTATGTACTTAGAGTTTTGGGAAGAACTTGGTCTCTAACTAAATCTTCATGAGTAGTTTGACCCAAATTTTATAGAACTTGAAATAGTTTAGGTCAAGTTATGAACAAAATACCGAGCATTGTCGCCGAGGTGTGGGAAATGTGAGCAACTCAACGTGGGACCCTTACGCAACTGGCTTTGGCTAACGTGATACTTTCATACAAATGGTTTTTTCCAACGTGAGACCCTCACACAACTCACACTTTAGTTCATTTGGTTGAGAAACTAAATGAAGGATAATGTTAGTAATTTTATGGTGCTTATTTTTTGTATAGTAACAAGATTGTTTTCATATAGCAAGACCCCATTTTTTTTTGGGAAGGGGGAGAAATCAACTATTGAGATATATGATGTTCTAACAATCAACCTAATATCAGTCAAAACAAAATCATAAATTGGTAGTATAGAGCAAATAAACTTGAAGTTGAAAAATATTAGCTCAAATTTTAAATATAGAACTAAGAATCAAAAAAACAAATAGATATTACACCATGTATCCCTACATTTTGGTAAAATTATACTAGATACCCTGGATCCCCTTTTGTTAGGATAGCAAATGCTAATATTTATAAATACATGGCATATGACTATAATTATAAAAAAAGGATATATGGTGTAATTTTATAAATAAAAAAAAGGTATATGGTGCAATATCCAAATGCAAGAATCATGAATACGAAAAACAAAGTCTATAAAATATGAGATGGAGATGGTATTGTTTCTAAGAATAAGGAACAACAACAACAACAAAAAGGAATTTGCAAAAATTCCTTAGTTTTTATTTTTTAGAATCAAATCCAATGGTATAACAAATAATAAAAACAAATATTTAAATTGTTCCCTCGCAGTTGATTTGGACTTGAAACTATTCCTTATTTTCTCGATGGCTTTTCACTCAAGATTGCAATCTTCTCCTTCTCTTTAACACTATATATTGGTGGTAGTTGATATTGAGTCCAACAATAGAGTACCAAATGTTCCTTTTCTTTTCTTTTTTGAAGCAGATGTTCCAATTCAATGCATTCTACTATATTAATAATACCTGTTCAAATATACTTTGAATTCGCAGACCTGGCGCACCAATAGCCTAATAGGCCATGAAACGGCTTAATAGAGATATGCACTTCCAAGGTTAAAAGCTCGTCGTCTTTTACAAAGGGGGCGACTGTCGATTGATACGCAAAATGGCGTTATCGTACGCCACTCATTGCTTCCTCCTGTCTCTGTTGATAGTAATTGGTATTTGAATATAAAATATCGAGGAGTATAAACTATATACTATAATAAAGGCAACACAAGAGAATAGTTGTCTTTCTTTTACCACATTTCCGTACGCATGAGGGAGGAGGGCCCTGGAAATCATGGGAGAGTGAGAATCATGCGTCCAGGGTAGGTCTTGAACCTAGGACCTTGGGCTTTAACAATATTTTAAACGGGAAATTATATAGTCGATCGACTGTTTTATTATTATTTATTATATAGATAGACATAGATTATACCCGCATGGTTGTGCTTGTTGACAACCTTTTAATCTAGTAGGCCGTATCGTGATAGCAGTAGTCTATGATTCACATCCGTCTGGCTGGAAGGGAAAGAGGGCATACTACCATGAAAGAGGACTGCACTCGATAAGAAAATAGTAATTAATGTACACACTATCAAGCACTCGGAGAAAGGGACAACATCAGAAGCCCTACTCCCTCACTAAAGACCAAATAATCGAATGTACATAAATACTCTCCCAGTCTATATTGAAGACGACACCAATGACAATTCCGAACTAAACTGCACATTCAACCATTAACAGCCCAGACTGCACCCTCAAAAGTTCTGCTCTTTTTATAATAGCCATCAAACATGACCAATGGACCTTCTCTTTAGTTCTTTGATTTAGAGTGCTTCACAAGCCAATCAATTACCGAATCAATGTTGGTTGAATTCTTGCACGAGATCATAAAGCAGCATACTTCTCGGTCGGCAATTGATGTAAGATCCCTACATAGCAAAAGATCACCCTCATATCAATGAAACGAAATGAAAGAGGCAGAGGAAAATAAGTACGTTTTTTCCAAAAGAAGCTTTATGTAAATTGGAAATGCTTCCAACTTACATTTGGTCCATCAGAGCCTGCTTAGAGAGAGCTCCAGCCTTGTCAATCTTGTTGCCTAGCACTAGTAAAGGGATGCCATTCAGAGAGGGCTTGCTAAGCAGATCATGGAGCTCACTTCTTGAGATGCTTATGTTATCTTGATCAGCAGCATCAATGACATAACTGCACCAGAAATCAAGCTCAACATTAACACCGTTAAACTCAAGTGGAGGGGGTAGGGGGGGAGTACTTGAAAAATTATTAACTTGTTGCAAGGTTGAGAGAGTTGAGACCAGAATTGGAGAACACTTTGAAGAAATCACTCTGATTTAATAATACTCATTCAAAGTATCAAAATAATAACAAGCCTAAGGCCCTAGATATAGCCTAAGGGTAAAAAAAAAGTACGCAATAACTGAATAAGAAAAATAGAATCAAAATAAGATAAAACATAACTAGCTAAGATGATGATGCAGGAAAAGATAAAAGATAGCAAAAGATAGAAAAAATGATAAATTCCTTTTACGTACTTTGACATTTAGCTTAATATTTTTTTAAATACCCGCCTATCATAATTCAACTTAGGTAACTCCACATTTCAATTTAATTTCACTTGAATATTCAAATGGAATTAACCATGTGGTTTATTTTCACTATTTAAGTACCTAAGTGAAACTAAATTGAACTATGGAGGAACCTTGGTGTAATTACTGAAAACACATGGTACCCCAAAAATAGTAGGCCAAATATCAAGAACCTAATTGGAATTTATCCAAAAAAAAAAAAATCCCCCTTACTCCTATGCTGATATTTCATCCTATAAAAATATTTCTTATCTACATCACAAATTCCAACCATTAAGCTCCAAAACACCACACCTTAACGTATCAGATTGATTGTCACAAGGGTTCAGTGACAAAAACCAGAATATTAAGTTTACGAGCATTCTGTCAAACCATCAAAGAGTAGTAACAACGACACATATAGTATCAGGTCATTCAGAGAAACTGAGATGGATTACAGACATAAACAATGCTCCAGAAATACAGCAGTTTCAAGTGCTTGATGAATTCCACAGAGAATGGTGCCTGATAAAGTTTGTACGAATGGAATTCACAAGCTTCAGCAATCCCCCCATCTTAACAAATAAAAAAATTGAGATCGACATAATGATAAACATCCCCTCATCAACCCTAAGTCAATTCAACCTAAGAGAAACTGTATGTCACATACTTAATTGTTTGAGTATAATATATAAGTATAAACTGAACCAAATTCACAAGTTTAAGCTTCTTAGCATGGTATAAGGGTCATTATGATCGAGAGGACTCATCTAAAATTCCTAAGACCACCACTACCACCACCACCTTCCCCCCTAAAATCAACTATTGTTAAAAAATATTAGCAGAAGTTATGAAGTGGGCTTGTACTACATCAACTCATCAGGCCTAAAAAGGGGTATTTGTGTGAGAGTGTTGAACTATAATATAAAAACATAATGGGACCAAGGCCATCAACTTAGCGTTTGGATAACACTGCAACAGTTTATTATAAAAAAATATTAAACAGCCAATCAGGAAACAACTTATTAATAATTTATATGACCAAAATCCTGTTCTGGACACAATTTAACCTGATAAACTAGGCAGTTAAATATAAACACAAGACTAGTTGAAGGCTCGGTTACTTACACAATGGCAGAAACAGCACGGCAGTATCTCTCCCACATACTGCGAAACCTTGGTTGACCTCCAAGATCCCACAACTTTATAGTAACATTGCCTTTTGTCACTTTCTTCATATTAAATCCAACCTGAAGTACAAATGACAAATCAAAAGCAAGCATCATTTACCCATAATAAAATGTAACAAAATCAAAGGAAAACACATGCAGCAGAATGATAACACACAATAGGTTCTCCACATGCATCAGCATCAAAGAAGAAAGCTACTTACTGTAGGAATCATATCTTCACTATACCCACCAGTTGCAACAACATTGACGAGAGATGTCTTTCCAGCATTCTGGAGTCCTATCAAAGAAAGCTCCATTTCTTGCTTGAAAAAGAGGCTACAGAAACATAGAGAAATCAATCAGATCAGATCCAAGAAACAACGATCAAAGAAAGATAGAAGCGGCCAGACCAAGCAGGATGATTATCAACAAACAAAGTATATCTGAGCTATGAATGCTCAAACTTATTAAATCCCTGTTATAATTTTGTCCCTGCTTCCAATACTTTTGTCTGCCATAGTTTCAAGTTGGCTTTCCCAAATATGGAAAGCACCTAATCAATCACTAAAAACTAGGTACAATGAAAAGTCACATGTGCAATATATACCATTCCATGGTTCGTACTAGATATTAGAATCAGATAACCAAAGATCCTTCCATCTCCTCACTACCTGGGTGAATAATTCTGTTCCATCATGAAACTAACACACCAATACTGACTAGGAGCAAGAAGAAACTAGAAGCAGGCTCAAGTTACCTGTTTATTTGAAAGATGCCAAGCATCAAGACAACAAAGATTCAGGTACAACCTCAACTAATTGAAAACCTATTACATAAGACCTACTTTTGGGATCTTATTCTGTTACGGATGGCATATGAGGATCTAAAGCTGGGACCATGATAAGGTTAATGAACATTTTCTAGGAAGCCAGGTGCCTCAAGAGAGGATGATACATTTTGATTGATAATGTGACGCATGAATTGTATTTTTTTTACCCTTCAAGCTGCCACAAAAGAGGTAAAAGTCAATTTCCCGGAAAGGTCATCTAAGCATAATTTGGTAAATTTGTTGCTAAATTGAAGATGAAATGAATTGATATATATTGACATTTTTCGGTAAATCCATTAATCATTTTTATTTGTTTGAAAGCACATTATAGCAATTGGGATAAAAGGTAAGGATCATTTTAAAATCTTACAAAAAAGTAATAAATCACATCAACTGAAATGAATGACGACGGTTGGAAAAACAGACAGTGGCCTAGAAAGTCCAAGCTATTATCTGTGTCATTATTTTGCAGATAAGAAGCCTGAGGAAATCTTCTTCATGATTGATATTCTACATAAGGAAGGGGATAAGATCATCAATCTTAAACACACACAAGCACAAACTGTGGACCACTTGTTGGCTTTCTGTTCAAGGTCCTTGGCTGTATGGTATATAACAATGAGAAAACATCAGTATCATGATGGGATTCTCATGAGTGGATGCATGCCTCAAGGTTGTTCTTCACCAGTAAAACCAAAAAGGGACCATGCGATGTAGGTCACATACTCACCTTGCCCCTCCAACAACTGTTTGCGTTTGTTCTTCATGAAAGGAAATAGACTGATTGGAGTTTCAAAGGGAATGAAGATGCTCTTGGTGTGCAAAAGAGGTTTTAGATTTAGCTTCTCTGTTATTAGGAGACAGAATGGCCTTCCAACAGTGTTGGATTACTACTTGACTGGTTAAATAAAATCAAACTCACCGTGAATCTATTTGATTTTTTGACATCCAATCACAATGGCACATCCCTTCTTTACATTTTCATTAGAGCTTTTGGTCTTTCTTACATGTATTAATTACTAAAAAGAATGTCTATGACAACAGTGATAGCAATATGTATACAAAAAATCAAATATTCTTCACTTATTCAGATTCCTTCCTATGCAAAATGCCACAGCTCATTTAAAACGTTCCAGAATAAAAGAGGAGCATTTCTTCACATATTTAACAGCCAAAACAATGCCCAGCAGAACATTTTCCATTCACAAATTCAGGTAAACCGTTCTGCAACCCACCCAACCTTTCCCATCATCTGCCAAAAAAGGGGGGGAAAAAAGGGAGTAAATATGTGATCACCTGTCCAACAAAAAGCAGAAGCTACATGTTTAAAATTTTTTTGAGCAGTAAGCATGACTGAATCTTCAATTTTGTTCTTACAAGAGCATGTAAAAGGGGATTGTTACACTATATGGACTGAAGCAAACAAACTTTAAAGAGTTGAGTGCAAGAAAGAAAAGAGAACAAAAAAAAATTACACAAAAACCCATTTTGGTTGAAAATCATGGGAGAGAGGGAGAGCAGCCCAAATCTGTTATGAAAGAATTATAATTAGGATTTACAAATTTTACTCTTGAACTTCTAATCCTATGGCACAAAGCCCAAAACTTATATCCCCAAATAAAATACCATTACTGTGCCACAAGGACACCCTCCCAATCTAGTTATTCTAGGACCACATATAAATTTAAAGCTTGACTCTTTGACCAGAAAGGTTCACTTTTAAATTTGAGTGATCCATTAGTTGCCACATAACTCTTTCACATCATTGTTTGTCACTCAAAGTTTGATAGCAAAGTCATAACCAAATGTGTAATGAGTTAAGTATATGCTGATTTTGAAAGAACGAATTAAGTGACTAGGACACATTAAGAGACAATCCAGATGACCAAGTGACGTGATGTGAAAATATTCTTATAAAAGAACATGAGAGGCAAAAAGGTAGACCTAGGACAAAGTGACCAAACAAGATTTTGCCTTTCTATATCTTACCAAAGACATGAATCTTGGGCGGAAGCTGTGGTGTCTTGGATACCAGACGTAGGAGATCTTCTAATACCATCTTAGCCTGGGCTTTTGGACAGGATTCATCTGTCCCCTTTTGCATCGACGGCACCATCTCAGTTGGATTATTATTATTCCTGTGGTGATGTTGCCATTTTTTATCCTTGTTGCTTGGTTATCTATTACTTATACTTGTTGATAACTAGAGAATGATCACAATGCCAGATAACAAGATTATCATGAATCTATTTCACACCCACATGATTCATGATAAAGGAGACAATCTCAAGTGTGCTTGACAAGAGACTAGCTAGAAAGTCCTCCTTTCACACTTATTTACTAGGCTTACAATGAATAAGCAGCTCTAGCAAAGAAACACTTTCATAAGTATCATAATAAATGGCCAAAAAAGAAACACTTTCATAAGTATCATAATAAATGGCAGTAAGGTTTAGCATAATGGTTAAAAGCTAGCTCATGGGCATAAAGATCTCAGTTCAAATCTCTCTCCCCATCTTCGGTATTGTAAGTTTGTAACACTTTTATGGTGATTGTTGCCTACCTATATGGTTCTTTGTAAAACACAATAATAATAATAATAATAATAATAATAAATAGAAAAAACCACCATTGCAAGAGAATCCTGAAACAGCCTGTCTACATATATAGAAGTTCTGCCTCAATCCTACCAAATAAGCAACTTCATTACCGATATATAATGTAAATCAAACGCAATGCTAGACAAAATTTAGCATGTAATCCCCAATGCGTAAAACATAGGGAGATTCATCTTTACATCACCAATACAAGAGGCCACAATCACTGCCCATTAAACTTCAACCAAACCCTAACGCAGCTTCAACCACCAAAAAAGGACCCTAACCTCATCCCTTTCCTCAATTTCAATTCAAAAGCCTGGGTTCAACTTTTGTAAACCTACAGAATCATGAAACCTGATCTCCTCAACTACTGGCCAAAATACCCTGTAAACTATGCACGAAGCCTAAAAGTGGAAAAATCAAAACTTTGAACGATCGAGATGGTATGGGTTCAACCATGACATACTATAAGTCCTATGAAAGAGAAAGCATCAAAAATACTAAGCCCATACAAACAAAAATACAATTATTGGCTATAATAAAGTAAAAGCCAAAAAAATTAAACAATTGTTGAAAACAGATTAAGAAAAACTAAGGCGCGATTTCGCTAAAATAAAAACATCGAAGCGGAATGCAGCGGATACCCGAGAGCAAACAAAATCAACACACGAATTTACTAATTGATATCCGATTTAGCGCAGAATTAATGACGGGAAGATTAATGGACACAAAAGAAAATTGTGATTAATTGACATGATACAGAGTGAAAGAGAATAGAGAACCTTCGAAGCCAATTGAGAAAAGCTTCCCATAGGCCCATGTTTCCTGACGCCGGAGATCACTCGGAAAAGAAGAGGAGAGAAAAAAGAGAGATTTATGAGTTTCAAATTTCACAGAAAGTCTCTTTGACTACAAATTGACCTCTCGATTACCCTTACTTCGCAGTCGTACTCTACAACACGCCTGCAAAACTTGAATGAACTGGAGTGGCAATTTGCAGGACAAAAAAGTTTAAATCTAGAATTCAAATAAATACTTTTCTAGCATTATAATGCGTATTCAGAATCGGCTATCTATAACAATTAGCATATATATATATATATATATATTGGATATTCATTTTGTATTTTTAAAATTGAATATTTGAATTTTAGATATTTAAAATATATATATATAATATGGATTGACTTTAAATATATTTAATATCTATATAAAAATATTATTTTGTTAATTTTAATAAATTTTAAAAAAATAAAAAAATAAAGACTATATATTTATGTGAATATCTTATTTTATCTAAAAAAAAGTTTCAAATTATTATTATAAAAGTTTAAACTATAAAAATAAACAAATTTAAAAAAAATTAAACTACAAAAAATACACCATTGTAATATATTGTTAAAATAATTAATAAAATATTATGTACGCCGGTCTTCTTCATCCGGCCGCATTGCATCAATATGGATCAAATAATCCATTGGGTGTACATTCAGAAATGGATAAAATTACTTCTTACCCTTATTTTTATGTAAAGGATCTAGTAGGTTGGGTAGCTTTTGCTATCTTTTTTTCCATTTTTATTTTTTATGCTCCTAATGTTTTGGGGCATCCCGACAATTATATACCTGCTAATCCGATGTCCCCCCGCCTCATTTTTTAATCAGATATCCTTAAATGTCATATATTCTTCTAATATATACTAAATCAATTATCATAAATGTTGGATCAAAATTTTAGAATAATGGATTGAATTTTTGGATTTCAGATTTTTTAGACAATCTAACTTTAATAATCAAAAAGTAATAATTACTTGATTAGACATATATCTATAAATTGGTTGTCCTTTATTTATATGTTACTTATATAATCTGTCATTGATACGTGTCACATAAAACATACCAAAGCATCGCCACTTTTTATATTCGATTAATTTATCCAATATTTAAATCAATTTAATTTTTTAAAAAATAGAATAATTGATATAATTTTTTATCAAATAACTAATTGTATAACATTTCAAAATTTACTACCAAAAATTTTTATTTTATAAAAATATAATATTAAAATAATGGGGTGTCACCGTTTTACTCAATATGAGCCTTGCTTGTTGTATCATTCTCATATTAAATACAAGCCAAAATAGTTAAAGCTTAAAATAAGATAAGCTGAAAATAAGAAAAAAAATTATAAATCTTAGATAAGACGTTAAAGATTAAACTCCAAATACAACATAAACAAAAAACAACAAAAATAATTCAATGAAACTAAGTGTTCAAAAGGTATTCAAACAAAAACTAGCTGTTGGATAACGTTGATTCTATGCCCAAACTCCAAATAGATAAAATCACTCCTCCATAGGAAGCATGTTATAAGCAACAAAATCATTAAAATAATCCTCAATAAGCTCTGCATCAAATTTTGGGTGGGTCATCTATTTTTCAAAATAAGCAACACTCATAAAAACAATAGTAAATCCTTGGGTATAAAGTAAGGTAAAAATACAATCATAGAACATGGCATACATAATACATAAGGTCACATGGATTGATTAATCACGCACATAAATTAAATCTAAGAGTGTTCCTGAGAGAAAACAAAATATTTCCAAGGTAGATGATTATATATTGCCATTTACTTAAACTCTTAAGTTCAGGGAACCCGCTAGTTATAATCGGTGGGATGGTATCATACGACACAACAACCCTAAGACATAATGTTCTTAAACAATATTTTTGTTTGGCAAAACAAAATGGTATAATCTTAGAGTATAAAACTCCTGGCCATTATTCTCGATCAATAGAACATACTAGTATAACCCCAGGACATAAAGTTCTTGCCCAATATTCTCATCTAGTGAAACAAACTAGTATAACCTTAGGACATAAAGCTATCATCCACTATTCTCATATGGTGGAACAAACTAGTACAACTCGAGGGTATAATGCTATTGGCCACTATTCTCGTCTGGTGGAACAGATTGGTACAACTCTATAACATAACTATCTTACTCAATATTCTTATCCCACGGAATGGATTGGTACAACCGATTCTGACTTATAAAATTTTCACTTTAAGTATAAATGTCTAATTAAATTGTTGGTTATCTCATTGATGTTATAAAATCTTTGCATAAGCTCATAATTTACGAACAAGCATACTCTCATATTATGATGCCATAAGATAACCCCAACAATATGATTTAAGAAAAAGAGGTATACTAACATGATATTATACATGATTGACACATTGCATTAAAATAATATTTTAAGACATGTATCTTTACCCAATAAAGCACCCATCTCTAAGAAAGCATATAGGTCCTAAGTCTCCTCCTCCAATGTCACCAGGGGATCACCTAAGGGACAAGAGAAACTAATACACAATTAGGAGAGTAGGATGGACGAGTGAAGAAAGGCAAGAGGGGAAAGAAAGGGGATAGAAATTGAGGTGGTGGCTGAGAAGAATGGAAACAAACAACACACTCAACAAGGCACACACATACATGGAAAGAAAAATGCACACTTGTTAAGGAATGGTGCACACTTACCAAGGCGCACACATGCTTGAAAGGAACAATGCATGCTTAGCAAGGGATAGTGCATGCTCAATAAAGAATGATAACTGGTTGAGACAAAGGGAGAGAAATTTGTTGAGGGAAAACAAAAACACTCTCGGCCAAGATAACTCACTTGGCAAGGCCAAATAGCTCAGTGAGTTAGACTCACTCAACAAGCCCAACCAAGACCAAGAGAAACATAAGCTCGGGCGAGAGATAGGAAAAGTAACACAACCAATTGAGAGGTGTTTGGCTGAGTTGCTGAGTAAAAAATTATTATGGTGGATGTGAAGAATAAATGGTAAACGAGTGGTGGAGATTTCAGGGTTGTTTAGTTAGGTGAGTTTATGACAAATAGAGACAACAACTAGTGTGACTGTATCCAATACATAATTTAAATCCTCTTATTGTCAATTGTAGTATTGGTAAATAAGGGTATCATTATAAGCGGGGATTGAGAGAGATCATTTAGCTAGCTCACAAATAATAAAATGAAAGACTCTAAAACACACAGAACAAATAATAAGAAAAATGCAATTATAGCAAAACAAAAAATAAAAAATAACAATAAGAAAATAAGAAAATAAATATGGGGTGAATACCAATATAACAAATGTATTAGGGAAGTCAATATCCACTACTAAACTAGGTTGAAATATAACAATAGTTTCTAAGTCATTTATTAATCACAAGAAAGTGACTGACCAAGTTACACGCCAAAAATAGGTCCATACACATTTGTGTTACTATCCTAAATTAATTAATATAACAAAGTGACAATATTAAATTCTAGTAGTATAGCCGCAACAAGCATCTTCTATATTTAACTAGATTTAAAACATTAAGCACAATTACAAGGATTCTAGTCTAAGTAATGTATTTAAAGATCTTACTACTCTGGTTAGAATCACAACACTAATAGGTGTATTGTTATCTAACATAGCTACAATAAATGTATATAAATTATAGCATGTTCATATAGTCACCTAACAAACATATAATCATACGTATTGTCAATATAAAGAATCCAAAACTAGGCATACACAATATAAATCATACTCAACAAAATCACATATATAAATTATAGCAATTAAATTAGAGTCAAAAGACAATATCATGAAATAAAGAAAATTAATATTATATCTCAAACTATAGTCTAGAGTTTCAATCTATTCCCTAGTAAACATCAATTATCCAATCATAATTAATTAATTGCACACACACACACACATAAGAAATAGAGAAAAAATAAATAAAAATAAATATGGATAAAAATTTCACAATTTATTTAGATGAGAAATTACTTTTTTCCATCGAAAATAAACTTTCCTGGTCTCTATTTCTTTTTCTCTTTCTAGGTGCACTCTCTCTTCTTTCTCTCCTCTCTTATTCTTTTCTCTAGTCCTTTTTCCTCTGTTTCAGTGTCATTCCCTTGCCTCCTATCCTATTCTCACCTACCGATGTTTTCTTCTTTTTTCTTTTTTCTATGCATCTAGCCCACCTCACACTTCTCACTACGTGTCATACGTTGTCCTTCTTCTCTCTTTCTTTTTTTTTCCCTTTTCGTTCCAGCCTCTCCTATTATCTCTCTACGACATTCTTTTTTTTCTTTTCATGCCAACCCTCCTTTGAAGCTGCCCATTTCTTATGATTTTATACCCTATTTGTTGGGCCTTTTTTTTTATTTACTTGGACTTTTGGCCTTTTGGGCTTTTAGGCTAATCCCTTTTGATAACCTTTTTTTCAAACAAAGAAAATTATACCTATAAAATACAATTAAATAAATTAATAAATTATCTCATAATTTGGACCCATCATTTTCTATATTTTTAACTCAAATAATTACGTATATGAGATTATTGTCACTTAAGGGCAAAATTATAATTATCTTAATATATTGTTTTAATAAAAGCTCAAAATACCTAGCTTCTTGCTTGTCCTCAAATAAGACATAATTTACAATAATAATTAAATAAATAAATAAATAAAACCAGTTAACTACTTTCGTAGATCTCACGATTGCACTTAATATCTGCAACAAACCCTTTAAACTCCTAGGTCACCCTTAAATGATAGGTAAGATCTCGTAAGAGTTTTGTTAATGATATATCCAAAAAATCACACAAAATTCAAATAGAAAAATAATATACAAAAAATACACCTCTAACACCCTTAACTAGTTGTCTCATAAGCTTTTACTTTCATAATACCAAGATTAGCACTCAACTAAGATTCAACATTAGAAAATTTAAAGGGTTAATTTCAACTTATGGTTCATACGTAAATATGAAAGATATGAACAGAGTAATAATATAGATGTGGATCTACCATGCCTTAGTCACATCAAAATCCATCATAACTATAGATACCCTCTATTTTTCTATCTTTCAGATTCATGGATATAAATGTAAAAAAATATGTGCACATATATATGAGATATATGATGATAACAAATAGCAAACAACTCACATGTATAAAAAAAAAGCTCGTATTTTTATGGATAAAACCTCATGAAAGATATCAAATACTCCTTGAATAGACCGAACCATATGCTTAACTCTTATAACTAATCTCCATCAGATTAAAGGTTGCCTATCTCAAGAATCAAACATGACTTTATAGGTTGTAATGGAATTAGAATATAAAGGGTACATAGTATTCTAGGTTTGCATTACTAAAAGGCTAAGAACTAGTGGAACTCTAATAATTAGATGGAATATAAGAATAAACTCCACATCATTAATAATCATTAATACACACCTTAACCTCAACATCAAAGTAGAGTAATGAGATATTCGGGGAAAAAAGAATATAAATAGAACTTTCTCAAAGTCAATTCCATATCTCCCTTCTTCCTTATGTCGTATCATTTTTTTTGTAATTTTTTTTGAAACAAATAAAACTAATGACAAAATAATGAATATATATATTTTCATCTTGACCACCAACATAACCGATTCCTTTCTCAACATAAATACATATATTTCTTCTGTATACTATTACATACACAACTGATTTATTTCTAGAATATATGGAAAATCATATTTTACCTTTATCAATTTCTCAATTAGAGCATGCTTTGACTATAAGCTTCGACTAGCATAAGAGTAAGTTCCTATAATCTCTAAAGTACATTACAAGAGTTGTAGAAAGTAATTTGATCAAAGAAATTATATATATATATATGAGATTTGGAAAAAAAATTGAAGCTAAGATAAATAGATTATTTTATGTGAATTTACTCATAATAGAAGGCATATAAATAGCTTAAAAGATCACTATGGACCATGATGAATCTCAACATGTCATGTCAGTAATTAGAAAAATTCATACATGTTCTTAATTCATTCAAATATAGACATGAAGATACATGTTCCCTACATCAAACTTAACACAAAATTTCCACTCACTTTATCTCAATTTTATGATCTTATTTTAGTTATATTTCAAAGATATACTCATCATTAAATAGTTAAGGGATTCTATGTCTTTGAAAACACCAAAAATACATAATAAATATGCTTCTTTTTTCAACTAATATGTAAAGACACACTAAATTATGCAAGCACACAAAAACACTCCCACACTTAAATCACACATTGTCCTTAATATGGAGACAAGTAAAGTAACATGTAATTTAAGTATAAATAAATAAATATAAACAAGCAAAGGGTATAAAACTCCCCTATCACATTGGGTTGCCTCCCAAACAATAATATTTTTTTGTCTTCTGCCTAACGTGGTATCAGTTTACTCAGTTAAGGTGGGTTCTTCTTGTAATTGAACCTTCAACATTATGCTATATGAATGCCTCATATTAGGGTTTAAGCGTGACCGTTTACCTTGAAATCGTTTCCCATCTTCTCACTTATAATATGTATGACGCCATGAGGGAAAACATAAGTAACAATAAAAGGACCAATCCATCTAGAATGCAACTTATCTAGAAATAAGTGAAGTCGAGAATGGTAGAGTAGCACTTTTTGACCCACAACAAAAGATTTTTCATGAATCATCTTGTCATAAAAAGCTTTTGTCTTCTCTTTGTATGTCATAGAACTCTCAAATGCATAATTCCTTACCTCTTCAAACTCATGAAGTCGTACCTTCTTAAGTACTTTAGTGAAGTCTATACTCATGTTTAAGTTCTTCACAGTCCACTATGCTTTCTATTCAAGCTCTATATGTAGATGGCAAGATTGTCCATAAACAAGCCAAAAGGTAGATATACCTATGGGCATTTTATGGATAGTCCTATAACCCACAAGGCATTATCTAACCTTTAATCCGATCCTTTCTCTTTGAACTCGATGTCCTCTCTAGTATCTTCTTAATTTCATGGTTGGAGAATTATATTTGCCCACTAGTTCGAGGATGATAAGGTGTAGAAACATTATGTGCAACCCCATACTTGCGTTTTAAAGTTCCAATCATCTTGTTACAAAAGTGTGATCCTCCATCATTGATGATCACTCTAGGCATACCAAACCAGAAAAGATGTGAGATTGGAGGAAACTTACAACTACATGAGAATCATTAGTATGGGTAGCAATTGCTTCCACCCATTTTTACACATAATCCATAGTAAGAAGAATATAGATATATCCCTTAGAAGATGGAAATAGACCCATAAAATCAATGCCCCATACATAAAAATTTTCCACATCTATAATAGAGGTTAAGGGCATTTGATAATTAGAATCAATGTTACTTGATCTTTGACACCTGTCACATCTCATACAATAAGTGTTAGCATTTCTAAATAGTGTAGGCTAATAAAAATCAACTTCAAGAGCCTTGAAAATGGTCTTTTTGGCACCAAAGTGTCATCCATAATGTAAAGTATGACATTGTGATAAAATATACTCAAATTTAACACATCTCCTCACTATAGCATCAACACCAAATTTCCACAAATAGGGATCATGCTGAACATATTGGTATGCCTCATTCTAATCTTAGTTCTCATAGATCGTGGCACATTAGTAGGTAGCTTATGAGTAACAACATAGTTCACAATATCAACAAACCATGGTGTCCTCATCTTTATCCTTAATTGTAATACCCCAAAATTTTAAAATCTAGAATTTAACAAATGACCCTTATTTGGGATACATTAACATTTAAATTTATTTAATTTAATTATTTTATGGATTTTTGAGTATATAAATATGGATATGAATATTTAATAAATTAAAATAAATATTTTGTTATTTTATCATATTCATTTTATTTAAATAATTTTCAAACCAATATTTTACTAAAATTAACCTTTTTAAACCAATATATTAAATTATAATAAATAAAATTATTAAATTCCATTATTTCAAAAATTATTTTATTTTATTTGTCCCCATTTTCCATTTTCCTTTTCCCTTTCTCCTTTTTCTTCCTTTTCTTCTTTCTCCTTCGGGTCGCTAAGCTTGTGGCCTTTCTCCCCCTCGTGTTGGGTTGCTGGCCCTTTTCCTCCCTCTCCCGCGTGACGTCGCCCCAACCCATCCTCCCTCCTTTCTTTTCTTTCCTTCTTTCCACCTGGCTAGGCTAAACCAGTCTTTCTTTTCTCCCCCTCTCCCTCGCGCGTGGGCTAACTTGCTCCTCTTCTTTCTCCCTCGCCTGGCCAGCCTACTCTCTTTCTTTCTTCCCTTCTTCTTCTTCTTCTTCTCTTCTTCATCGACCACTTGTGCCATGGAAGTCTCTTGCACCGCCGCCTGCCACCACCTACCGTTACCCCTGCGACCCTACTCTCTCTCCCTTTCTCTCCCCTCCTTTTCTTCCCTTTTTTGGACCAAACCAGCCCCTGTAAACTCTCCCTGCATACCCTATTTTTCCTTTTTCCTCTTCCTCTTCCTTCCACCCTACACTCGTCGACCTACACACCCCCCTTGCCACCACCTAATTGGCCATACCTACATCCTCCCCCTCTCATTTTCTCCTTTTTTTCTTCCTTTTTTTCTCCCTACTCAAGTCACACTTCCCCTGCAGACCTCCCTTTTTTCTCTTTCCTCCTCCTCTCCTTCTCCCTTGTTTTCCTTTACCGCTGCGACCACCGCCCAAACAACCACCTGCACCACCTCCTTGCCACCCCTAATACCATCTTGCACCACCAAGCCACCCCTATGAGCCCCATATAGCCACCCTTTTTCCTCTTCTTTTCCTTCCCTTCTTCTCAGCTCCACCCTGCACCACCACCATCTACCACTATTCCATCTCTTCCACCACCACCAAAGCCACCAATCCACTCCCTGTAACCTCCCCTACAACCCCCTTGCCTCCCTTAGCCGAAACCTAGCCTTGCAAACCCTCATTTTCCTTCTTCTTTTTCCTTCCTTCTTTTCCTCTGCTACCCCTATAACCAACTTCGCAGCCCTGCAGCCGCCGCCTTCGCCGCCCTACAACTGTCGATCATCCATCCCGACCACCATCTACACCCCACTCCACCTGAAATATCCCAAAATTCTAATTTTAAAAAATTACGGCTAAATGAGGACTTAATAGGGAAATTAATTAAATAAATTATTTTATTAAAATATAGGGGAGTTATTTACGGACAATCAAGAGGAAAATGATAAATAATTTAATTAGAAAAAAAATAGGGAGTGTTGCTAATTAAAATGGGATTTAAAAAAATAATTATTATTCAAAAATAGCCCAAAATTAATCTAAGAAGGAATTAATTATTATTTTCTAAATATTATTATTTTAAATAACCCAAAAATACCAAAATACCCAACCTACCTATTTTTCTTTCTTTCCTTTTCTTTCCTTTTCTTTTCTTTTCTTTTTCTCCCTCTTTTTCCCTTTTTCTTTTCTTCCTCTCTTTCCTTTTCTTTTTTTCCTTCTCTTCCCCCCGACCTAGGCCAGCTCGCTGCACGACCCAACTTCCTCCCCTCTAAGGGGCCCAAGCCCGCTCTGCACCCCCTCCTTCCTTTTTTTCTTTCTTTCACGGCCGGTTCGGTTTCTTTTCTTCTTTTCTTCTTTCTTCCTCCTTGGACCACCGGTCCCGACCTTTCTTCTTCCCCGAGGCACAGGCGGTGACTGAGGAGCTGCAACCCTGCCCTCCGTCATCCACCACCGCTGCCTATCGTCCTTCTCTCCCTCTCTCGTCGCTTTCTTTTATTTTTTCAACCCCAACCGACTCATTCCCCTCTCCTGAGCACCCTGCCACTTCCCCTTTCCCTCTTCCCTCGACCTTGCCACCCCTGCCATGGCAAAACCGCCTCGATTGCCACCACCGGACGGCATGTCTGGCATCTGCGCCTCCCTTGTCTTCTTCCCCTTGTCATTGCCCACCCAATCGACCTATAAATACCCCATAGGATGCCTTAATTCGGTTTTTGATTTCAAAACCCAGAATTTGCCCATTCTCGCTGCTGCCCCTTCAGACAAGCAATCTGCAGCCACCGTCCATCGCCGCTAGCCAAACCACCCCCCAAACTGCCCCTTGCACCACCCTCTACCTAACTAAACCCTCCCCTTCCCTTGATTTCCCCTACATGAGACACCCCGGCTGTGCAAAGTTATCCTCCCAATCAACCAACTTCAATCCCTGTCGCCCTTCGCACCGCTACCCGCCACCAATTCCACTGCCACCAATGCCACCTCTACTCTCCGAAACAACCAGGGGAGCCTTCTCTACCTCCCCACACCTCCCTTTATCCATGCCTTCCTATCCTCCTCCCTCCTTTCTCCTCCTTCCACCACCTCCAATTCTCACATCCGCCACTGCAACAGTGTGCCGCCGCCGGTGCCACTACTACCCTTAGGTGGTTCTTTAACCTTCCCAATCCTTAAACCCATTTTATACAACTATTAGTTATTTAATAATATTAATGGTATTATCTATGATATTATTATTATTATTATTTTAATGCCATTATTATTATTATTATTATTATTATTATTATTATTATTATTACTTAACCTAACCTTGGAAATATTTATAACTAATGCTACTATTAATGGAGATCTACAATTTTAGTATTATCATGATAACCCTTGTTACTACTACTACTACTACTACTACTATTATTATTATCATCATCATAAGTATCATCATCATCATCATCATCACCATCATCATCATCATCATCATCATCATCATCATCATTATTATTACCATTCTCATTCTCATTATTTTCTTTCTAATATTGTTAATACTAACTTTATCCATTATCACTTTTTATTATTAATATAAATATTTGGACCCTTATATTATTATTATTATTATTATCATTTTTGTTACTATTATTGTTGTTTTTGTTATTATTATTATGCTTAACATTATTATTATTATTATTAGTAGTAGTAGTAGTATTAGTGATGTTATTGAAATCGAAGTTGGCATATTATCATTTTGTTATTATAGAAGAAGAATACGTAAGCCTTAATATTATTATTACTTAATATTCGAATAGTGCTAATATTACTCCTAATACCTTTATCACCAACCTTATTAATATAATAATATTATTATTATTTATTACTGTTATTATTGATATTATTTTGCTACTATTATTGTTGTAAAAATATTCGAACCCTTATGTTATCATTATTTCAAATATGACTATTATCACTATTACCTTTAGTAATATTAGTACTTGGTTAGTATTACTAATAATATATTATTATTTTAACCCTAAAGCCATTATTAGCCTTAGCCTTAAAGATACTAAGGTTTCTATTACTAGGGGCATTAGTATTACTATTATTATTATCATTATTTTGTTATAACTAGTACTAGTACTATTATTAGAAGAAATAAAGTCATTAGGTTAATAATATAAATATAGCTATAAATATTAACTTAAACATATTTTGACTACTAATATCTAGTAGGCTAACTTGAGGATAAAAACCCTAGTTTTTACTTGTAAAGCCCCCTTTAATAATAGTAACCCTAATCTTAGACTAAAATAAGAAACAATAGTATTTTTGGTAGGAGGAAAACTAATCCTTAGTTTTCCCTCTTATAGTTGAATCAAGCCAAAACCCTAAGTAGGCGTGGGAGCGTGCTCCAAGCCCGGTGTCGTTTTAGGTAAGGATGTAGCTAAGGCCCATGTGTGTTGTGTGACTTGTATGCCTTGGATGTTATGTATCATGCTATGTCATGTATCATATGGTTGTCATTAACTTGTCTTATGTGTAGCGCAGCTTAGAGTTGAAGTATATTTGTGTGTTTCCTTATGGCATGAGTATGATATGTATATATGGTGATTATGACGTGATATGATATGATCCTCTAGGACATGCATGCTAGGATGATTTGCAATGTGATATGGGAATGAACGGATAAAAAGAAAGAAAATGGGAAGTGAGTTGACTAAGGGGGATATGAGGTTGACCAAAATACCTCATAATCCATGAGAGAAAAATAAATAGGAAGAGATGACCAAAATGAAAAAGAGATGGGAACCATGCATGGGAATTCTAGGGTTTGCATGGGAACTTCGAGAGTTTGCATGGGGTGGATAAAACTTGCATGGGGATGATCTTTACATGAGAAAAAGTTGTTTTAGGGTGTAAATAAGCTAAGGGGAGAGTTGTGGAGTGAGTGGAGACTTGGGACGAAAAATAGTACGTAGGTTGGTGTAAGGGTGTATAAGAGACCCGATTAGGGTTTTGAAAGGAAGCACTAATCTGGGAGAAAATGGAAGTAAAAACAAATAAGGGAGAGTGGAGTATGGGTTAAGAGTGTGAATTTATTATATAAGGGGTGAGTATAGGTTCCATGGGAAAGAAGAGACTTTGGGTGAAAAAGTGAGAAGCTACTTGTGGGAGA
Source organism: Tamarix austromongolica (assembly GCA_039764185.1). Taxonomy (NCBI): domain Eukaryota; kingdom Viridiplantae; phylum Streptophyta; class Magnoliopsida; order Caryophyllales; family Tamaricaceae; genus Tamarix; species Tamarix austromongolica. Next base: position 82,826,730 of record CM077818.1, on the reverse strand, counting down.
AGAAATGTACTAGGGTTGGAATGACCAACTAGGGTTTTTCGGTCACATGTGGAATCGAGGGGGTAAAGCGGTATGATTTGGGATTTGATCTAAATGAGATAAGGTGTGGGGCAATAAATGAAGTAATGACAGTGTAAGTGAGAGAAAGTTGGGCCACATAGGTCCAATTAGGGTTTTCAAGGAAAAACCCTAGAGAGTGATAGTAGGTGGAGTTTGATATCATAAGGTGTTGGGCCTTAATCCACACCCTTAAGAGTTGGGTTTTCATTATGTGTAAGCGTAAGGGGGGATGGATGTTGGGGCATGATAAGGGGCGCCGGAGTCTCAAGATATAGGACGGGGCCCCTTGAGAGGATAGAGGTAGAATGTTGGGGACATGCATTTCAAGGGAAAATTGCTTATCAAATAATATACGAATAAGATACTATCCATTTAAAGAGAAAGATTGTTGAGTCGGGCCCAAACCGGTCCACCGGCGAATAATAGTGGCCAGGAGCCGGGTACCCTGCATGACCAGTCTACCGGTGAATAATAGTGGCTAGGCGCATTTTTCCTTGCATGACTGTTCCACCAGCTATAATAGTGGGGGTTTTCTATGCTCAACAAACCAAACGTAATGATGATAAGATATAGGAAAGATATGAAGTAATTACAGTGAAACATCATGTGAGTCAGGGCCAGACTGGTCCACCAGCGAATAATAGTGGCCGGGAGCATTTTGCCTTGCATGACCGGTCCACCGGCTATAATAGTGGGGTTCCCGCACCCACATGGATTGATAAAGACTATGATGTGAAATGGTTATATTTACCAGAGATCTAAAGAATAAGTCTATCTGGACTATAGCGGCCTTCATCATCTGTATTACTACATGCTGCTTATGTGATTATGCCATGTAGACTATGTTGTATGTTTTGTATGTTTGGCCTTAGCACATGGTTACCTTACTCAGTACGTAGCGTATTTATCACCCGTTTCATGGGTGCTGCTCATTCCCATAAGCAGAAGACCCGTTTGAGTTTGTGCAGGTAGGGGACGACGTTTTCGATGCCTATGACACCTACGAGGCATCAGATAGGGCTGAGCGTTGAGCCTAGACCTGACCTAGGGATCGAGAGCGACTCAGCCGGACTCTATTTTTCTTTTGACTTGACCATGTATCGTTTTATTTTACTTATATCATGTCGTACGATATTTGGAAAACTTTGGTTGCTTACTCCTTGGGTTGTAACTCTCTTTAACTCCACTCTGATTTCTGTATGACTATGAGGGAGTCCTCTCATAGGCTTAGAGATGACAATTTTCCCCACGGGTTCGGGGCCCCGTCGGGGATTCCTCGTTCGGGTTTGGGTTTTGGGAGAGAATTCGGGGATCAGGTTCGAGGTCGGGGATTCTTAATGGGGATTTTTTCAGGGACGGGTTTGGGGTCCCCATCCCCGAACCCGCCCCGAAATTTTTTTTATTATATATTTTTATATAAGTATAATTATATATAATATATAATTTTTTTATAGAGTATAAATTAAAAATATAATATAAAAAATAGTTTGAGGATCGGGGATGGGATCGGGGATCAGGTCGGGTTTTAAGAATGGGGAATAAATTAGGGATGGAAAATAGATAGGGGATCGGGTCGGGGAATCCCCGATAAAAAAATATCGGGGATCGGGTCGGGTTCGGGGATTATTTTTCTTATCGAGTTCGGGGATGGGGATGGGGTCCCCGTCCCTGACCCGCCCTGTTGCCATCCCTACATGGGCTCTCATGGATTTTTTAATGACTTGCGTTTGATGTTAACCCTGTTTAACCTTAGCACTTAGTACTTGAACGGTAAGAGTGAACCAGTTTGGTACTAAGTGTGGCGGTAATACCCCTAGAATTTATAGTTTTGTTCTTTCACTTCTGTTAAACCTTTTTACTAAAACAAAATTTTTTAGTAGTAAATTTTGGGGGTGTTACACCACCCCTGCATCCAGCCTCCACCATAACTCTCCTCCACCTTCCCTCCTCCCAGCCCCAAAATCCTTACCCAAACAAGCCCCCCTCCCTTCTCCTATTCCCTTCTTCGACCCCTTCCCCCTTTAATATTGCATGCAACTCACGTTGCTCATGCAACGTGAGTCTCGCCTCCATTTCTAGGCCAAATTTAGTTAATTTTAAGGTATAAAAATAGTTGGTATTAATATCTATTAATTAAGCTTTTGATATAAAAATTATTCCTTTGATTTTTCTACTTCTATTATGCTAATTTTTTTATATTGTTTTTAGGGATTGCTTTTTACTAATCAAAGCTTGAATCTTTAACTGGGGTACCGGTAATGTTTGATTTTTGTGGAAAATAAGGTAATCGTTAAGCTCTACTAAAACGTATGGATATACATATGCTAGCACATTAGGGTTTTTAATATGTTTATATGCACGATATATGTTGTTGAGTATAAGGTATTTAATGGTATGTCTTGATTGATAAAAAGGAAAGCATGTTAATTTATGTGTCATGTGTAGAAATAATGCTTAAAGAAGGAGCTTGGTAGTTAATAAAAATGTTAAGTGCTTATGTATGATATGTTATGCTAATATGGCCATTTGTTGCATAAATATTGTTATTATGGGCCCTAGGGGCATTTTAATAATATTTCTTATATAAGAGTGTGGCCTAAATAAGTGTAGGTGATAATGTATATTAAAGTTAAATAATAATAATTGGTGGAGTTGGATGATGGGTATGGAGCTTGAATATTAATATTTTATATAGTGAGGGTATTTTGGTAAAAGTAGTATAATAAGGAAAAAATGGTAAATTATAAGAGTAAATGGGGTAAAATGGTAAATGGAAAATGAAGGAGGGCATTTTAGTAATTTTACATGGAACGGAGATAACTTGGTAATTTTTAGGGGTAATAAAGTATTTTGGTGAATTAAATATAATGGAAAGGGTATTATGGTAGTTTTGTAAGTAAAGGGGTAATATGGTAATTTTGTAAGTGAAGGGGGTAAAATGGTAATTTTGTAAGTAAAGGGGTAAAATGGTAATTTTATAAGTAAAAGGAAAAAACGATAATTTAGTAAATGAGAAGGGTATTTTGGTAATTTGGTACAAAGGGAGGGTATTTTGGTAATTATGTAAAGTAAGAGGGTAAAATGGTAATTTGGTGTAAAGGAAGGGTATTTTGGTAATTTAATAAAGTAGAAGGGTAAAATGGTAATTTGGTGTAAAGGAAGGATATTTTGATAAATTAATAAAGTAGAAGGGTAAAAGGGCAATTTGATAAATTAACCAACTAAAAGGGAAAAATGGTAATTATAGTGATGAAGAAGGGTAATTTGGTAAATTAAGAAACTAAAAGGGGCAAATTGGTAATTATAATCATGAAGAAGGGTAATTTGGCAATTTTAACCAACTAAAAGGGACAAGTTGATAATTATAATAATGAAGAAGGGCAATTTGGTAATTTAACCAACAAAAGGGCAATTTGGTAATTATAATAATGAAGAAGGGCAATGTGGTAATCTAACTAACCATATGGAAAATCTGACAAGTGTAATAGTATGAAGGGTGATTTGGTAACTTAATAATCCTAAGGGGGCAATGTGGTAATTTAGATATGTAAAAAGGGTGATACGGTAATTTAACCCATTAGAAAGGTAAATTGATAACTTAGCAAGTATGAAGGGTAAAGTTGGTGATTTAATAAGTATGAAATGATAATTTGGTAATCTAACCAACGTAAGGGGCAATTTGGTAATTATGCAATATGGAGGGTAATATGGTAATTTGGCAATTAAAAAGGGATGACTTGATAATTCTACAAGTAAAGGGTATTCTAGTAATGCTGTAAGGACAATGGGGTTAAATCGATAACTTGCTTATAACCTGCCAATGGATTAAATAGGTTTTTATAATTAGACATAAGTAACGCTGAATAATGGAATGAAGGGATTTAACAAATTAGTAAGTATCATAAGAGCACGGCATAACCTAGGATTGGATGGATAAGTAAGGGTGTGGTACGGTGTTTATCTCATATTCTTGAAGGGGGTGTCATAATCATTAATCATGAATGGTATTGTGTGGGTGTGAATTAAGAACATATTAGGGTTGTGTGTGCCATGATCCTTCGATGTGAACTAATCAGACTCCAAGATTGTATTGTGATCATTATGTGATAAATCCTTTATAGCGTATGAACAAATGAAAACAAATCCTGAATTGGAATTTGGATGAGAGAAGAACAACCTTAGTGATTCCTTTAGGTTATCATGGATAATTGTATGAATAATGATTACTTCATGATATCAGAAACAAATGGAAGTGAATAAGTATGTGGTTGTTGTGCTTCTCGTGGTCACCTTAATTAAAACACTAATAATTAAAGTGGAAGACCTCGAGATCGGGAATGGTGGCTCTTTAGGGGTTGCTACCCTAAAGACGTGGTTTAGCCAACAATTATTCCGGTATTTGCTGGTGTGCCTTAGTACCCTAGTCAAGCCCTACATCTTACTCTATCTAGCTCTACGGACCTATTTAGGGGGTATGCATACTTATGGATTAGGTGTCCTTGTCGGTAGGGTACTATGTAGCTTGTATGCACCAGTACAACCAAGGTACCTTTCTGTCCATGGATTGATAGTTGAAGGGTACTGAGGTAATTGTATGCACTAGTATGGCAGGTATACCTTTGCGTCTCAGGGTTCTTAATCTCCCCCTCGAGGTAAATAAATGGAATTGTTATGCTAATTAAAAGGAAAAATACTAATCATGTAAAGTGAAAGATGATTGAGTCGGGCCCAAATGGATTATATCATGTGTACCGGTCAACCGATTATAATAGTGGCCCAGGAGCGCTTTGCCTTGGAATATGTATATGTGTACCGGTCCACCGGTTATAATAGTGGTCCAACAGCGCTTTGTCCTAGAAGATGTATATGCGTATTTTAGTCCACCAGCTATAATAGTAGGGGTCCTGAGCTCAATAAACCAAATCTTGGATGCAAATAAATCATGAAAAAATACTAATCACTTATAGTGGATCACCATATGAGTCGGGGCCAGACCGATCCACCGATGATAATAGTGGCTAGGAGCCTTTTTATCCTGGAGATCAGTCCACGAGCAAATAATAATGCTCAGGTGCGTGTTGCCTTGTATGTTTCGGATCCACTGGCTAAAATAGTGGAGTTTCCGCACTCACATAGATATAATTCGAGTGATGATAATTGAATAATGATTAATTAATGGCTTAAGGCCCAAACGTGTTGATTTCACGTTATGATCTATTGGTATGACCTGAGTTTGGCTTTAGTGCTTGTCCCGGCTTGGATATATAATAGATTTGCTAAGTACTTGGATTTTTTGTTATGCATTTCTTATTGTATGAAGTGTTGCCTTGTGTATTAGTCCGTATATTATCATTCTATATGGGTTATGTATCATGTGTTGCATGCGGGCCTGCATTTCAGTTTGGTTTAAAGGGTTGCTCAGTACTATAGTATTGAAAGATTCCATTTGTGAGCCCTTACCTATTCAATGGGCAGTGTCCCTTGTAGGTTAATTGCTTGGGTTGTTCAAGAGGGCATAGGTATGAGTGTAAGGATTATTCGAAAAATCCTTACGGTATCTCCTCCACCTTTTTAATCCTTTGGTAAATTATTTTACTCTTGTAACCACTAATTGTGAGCTTATATCTTTTTTAACGAATTCAGTGTGCCACTTTGTTTAAAATTGAATTTGTATAAATCATATTCAGTTTCTATTTAGCATTAGCACATGGTACCGAAATGATAGGAGGAAACTGGTTTGGTACTAAGTGTGGTGGTAATACCTCCGAAATTTATGGTTTTTGCTTTTTTACTTTTGCTATTTTCTTTTAATAAAACAAATTTTTTTAGTAGCGAATTTTGAGGGTGTTACATGAATAGCTATTCATCTAGGAAAGTTTCAATCAATGTTATAGGTTCACCATCTTAGATCATATGGGTCAAGTGATCTAATACAACATTCTCAGTCCTTTTCTTGTCATTAATTTGCACATCAACCTCTTATAGCAAGATAACCCATCTTATCAACTAAGTATTTGCTTCCTTTTTAGACAATAAATACTTCAATGCTGCATCACTACTACGAAAATGGATAATAATAACGGGACATTTATAACGGTGGTTCGAAAACCGTTGTCAAACACATGAAAATTAATGTGCGGATAGTTTTGATAACGGTTATAGTATAAAACTGTTATTAAAAGGGTAACGTTAAAATTTTCACGGATGTTTTAATAATGGTTCAAGTAAAACCGTTATTAAAAGAGGTTTTAATAACGGTTCATACAAGAACCGTTGTCAAAAGTCTGAACATTTTAATAACGGTTCCTAAAATAACCGTTATTAAAACTTCAAAATCAAATTTTTATTTCACTCAGTGTCAGTTTTGCATGTGCGTTCTGTCATTATTCCGAACCTAGCTAGCCAGCACTTGTACCTTCATCCTCCGTCGTGTTTGTAGGCCCTTGCTGCTCTCAATTTACTCATCGTCGTGTTTGTAACTAGTTAACTTTACATATGTATTTGTTCTTCCTCTTGTAAATTTTTATCTACTTATATATATATATATATATATAAATGCATCCATGTTGCTACAGGGTTACGTTTGTTTGTTATTGAAAAATTGCGGTTTGTCGTTCGAAAATATGTTGTTGAATGTGTTGGTTGAAAATGTTGCTGTTCGTTGTTAATTTTTTTTTGTTATTATATTAACAAATGCATGTGTTGGTCGATACCTTTAAATATATATATAATATGAATGTGAGAGTAGAATTATATACATTTTCACTCATAAAAACAATATATATAAATATATATACACATGTGTTGGTTGAAAATGTTGTTGTTCGTTGTTATTTTTTTTTTGTTATTATATTAACAAATGCATGTGTTGGTCGATACCTTTACATATATATATAATATGAATGTGAGAGTAGAATCATATACATTTTCACTCATAAAAACAATATATATACACATACACACACACATTTTTATTAATAAGTATAGGACACTAACAATAAGATATAGGAAGTGTCATATATTGAAATGAAAATATATTTTACATATGCACATCATTAAATGGAAATTTCAATTAGAGATGCATATGTTAATGATTTCCATTTGATGAGGATTAAATATATATAGAAAATAAGGAATATATAAAAGTGAATAATTTAATAGAGAGAAATAATTGTGTATGATGATGATGATGATGATGATGATGATGATGATGATAATAATAATAATAATAATAATAATAATAATAATAATAATAATAATAATAATATGATTTATATATTATGGTTTAATTACAGTTATCTAGTTTAGGATTAGGGTTTTATGAGGTGTAGGGTTAGGGTTTATCATTTATTATGGTTAATTAGGGTTAGGGTTAGTATTAATATCTTTTTGGAAACGTGTTAGCATGATTCGTATATATATATGGAATAGCATGATACATTTGAGATTAATTCTTTCTAAGCATGATTCGTATCGATAATATAATAGTACATTATGCTCAATACATAACATTCTAACATAATTTATTTATTTATTTTTTGTAGGGATATGGCTAACAAAAATATTGATAGGGATAACAATGATGAAGAAGGGAAAAGAGGACCTACGATTATGAGAATCGTCACAGATATGAGGAATAAATGAGAATTAGTCGAGTTGGGATGGAATACTTACAATCTTCCCATTGGCCCTTACGCAGACATGTTATTGACTTACATTTCACTTGTGACCCGTAACCGTGTTCCTATCTCCTATAATAATTGGAAGCAGGTTCCAAAGGGTCATAAGGAGCATATTTGGCAAGAAATCACGGTAAATATGCTATTTTATGTAATCATTTTTGTATGTCAAATGTTATTAATTTTATTACATTAACATCGGTATACATCTACATGTCTTATTTTGCAGAGAGTGTTCAATGTCCCAGAGAGTAGGAAGAAATTGCTTCTTAGACATTGTGGGGAGCGTCTAAGAACATTTAGGTCATATTTAACTCGTAGGAAAATGTATAGAAAGAGGGATGGTTCTCTACGGCAGAACCCACCCAAACGATACGGTTTCATCGATCAAGAAAGTTGGAACCAATTTATTGCATATCGTCTTACGGGGGATTTTAAGGTATTTGTTAGATAACAATTAAACTTTTTGTATCGATCCCAGTATTATGCTTAATATTGAAATAACCATGTAACTATGTTTTGGCTTGTCACATAGGAAAAAAGTACCCAAAATAAAGAGATTGCGAATCAAAATAAATATCGGCATAATATGGCTCGCAAAGGCTATACAGGCCTTGAAGAGGAGTTGGCATGCATTTTGTGATTTATCTATTTACATGTAAATGTGAAAATTTATAATAATATTCTTAATTAAGAATATTTTTTAATTTGTAGCTCCTAGTCCAAGACTTGGACCCATGTACCTCATCCATCGATATTGGTACATTATGGAAGAAGGCTAGAGCAACAAGAGATGGATATATTAATGAATATGTAGATGTTGCAACCAAAACATTTATAAGTTTGTAGATATCTAGAACCCTGCTTAGTTTTCTTTTAGAAAACTATTATATTATGCTTATTCCTATAAGTTAAATTTACATATATTATATACATTACAGGACGAACTTGAAATGTTAGATGGTGAGGAGGGGGTGGACCAATATATCATTGTGTCCCAGGCTACAGGAATTGTAGAACACCCTGGAAGACACAGGGATCTTGGATTAGGTGTTACGAGAACGAGCATATGTGGTTGATCTCGTGGTTCTCGTAGCACTAATGAGAAAGTCGCCATCCTCACCTAGAAATTGAACATGGCATTTGAACGGATGGCAACAATGGAGCAAGAGTTGTCATTTATTAAATCTCAAGGGTATAAGCCATCCGATTCAATAGATCATAATCAGCTTCACATACCTAATGTAAATAGCGTTAGAGATAGTTGTGAAGCTGATGCACGTCTTTCTACTCTTCCTGAGATAAGCATTACAAACTATGAATTATTATTAAATGTATTCGGTGTAATAAATAATTAAATGTGTAATATTTTTGTTTAGGGTTTGCATAAATGTGACTTGTTAGCGAATGACATTTCAACACTTTTGGCGAAAGGAAGGGTCTGCATCAGTCACAGTACCCAAACGCAAACAGTCCACGGGTACAATTTAGCCCTAAATACAAGGCTGGTGAGTATCGACACTCCAATAATTGGTAGTGCGCACTTGCCTTGTTATACAGAGGGCGATGAGGCAACCACACTACTAGAAGCTCATGGAAGCTTGGTGGCTTAGCCTGCGGATCATATACGTCTCACTACTGAAGAGGCATTGACATTCGACATCTTCATTAGACCTTGTTTAGTAGTTACACTATTCATACCTTTTTCATATATATATATTTATATGCTCAATACATATTTTGTTTGATATTATCAATTAAGGAATCAAAAAAGGAATAAAAAAAGAATACCGCTTCTACTAGTAAAACCAAGAGAGGTACTAGCAGAACGAGCAACACAAAAGAGGGCACTGCTAAAGAAAAGAGAGCTAAATCTGAAAAATCAATTGCCCCACAAAAGATTCCTTCTTCAGAGAAAAGCCAACCTCAACCAACAATAGCTTTATTGTATTTTTATGCCCAAAACTACCTTAGGGACAATTATATTTTCATTGATTGTCGTCCTGAGTATGTTGGGAGGGATGGATGTCAACCATAAGTGTTGTCATCTATGTCACGTAAGTATTATTTCATTTTGAGATTTTAGTACTCTTAACTTGTACAATTGGAATTTTTATGACCTCTTATACGAGTTGTTAGTTATTAACAAATATGCATTGTTATTGTCGTCCATAGGTTGGTAGCTAATCACGCTGCGATAGAGGGAATGTTGTCCTCTATTGTGTTTGTGTGCCCATACTACATAGCTGATGGTAGTACAATAAGAGAGGGTAGGCACATAAATTATTTAGTGGATCACATTTTGATTGAGGGATACAACAAGCTCTATCTCATTCCTCACCTCGCAAATGAACATTGGGTTTTGTACGCCGTCTGACCTAATCTTAATAAAGTCAATGCTTTTGATTCCCTTCGAACCTATGACGTGCCTTTTGAAGTCACTCGTCGTGGTGGGAAGGAATTTATCGACATGTTAGAATACTTTTCACTTATTACTTCATTAGCTTATTTGTATATATATTATACTTTCATTATTTGAGGTATATATACTTACAATATTGTGTATCCAACTCTATTTATTAGGGCACTACGGACGACGTATCAAAGGAGAGGTGGGAATGGTGTCTCAGACCCAAAGAATCTTCAATATGAGCCTGTCATAGTAAGTAGGAAGACAACTATTTTGTATTTTATTTTAATTCAAATTAATATCTAATAGTTAGAGAGCTAACTAAATTCATTTGACAGTGTCCACAACAGCAAAACAACAATGATTATGGATACTATGTATGTAGAGCAATTGATCTGATAGTCCATAACAGATCGGTCAACATCGATCCAAGCCATGTATGTTTGCTTTTCGATATTTTTCCATTAATGAATCATGACATATATGTTTGGTACTTGACCCAAGTGCTAACTGTATATTAATATAAACTTGAGCATTGTAGTTTTTCACCGATGACTATGCATGAGGCTAGCAATACAATATTGATGAAATTGATGAAGTTAGAGACCAATGGGCCAAACGCATGCACTTACTCATTTTGTAACACCCCCAAATTTACTATTGAAAAATTTCGTTTAAATCAACAGGTTTAGCGGAAGCGAAAGAGTTAAAACCATAAACTTGGGAGTGTTACCGCCACACTTGGCATCAGACCGGTTCACTCCTACCGTTCCGATGCTAAGTGTTAAGGCCAAACTAGGAAATCGTAAATAAGAATCATTAAAACATAAACGCATCGTCGTCATAAAGCATCCATGAAAACAAGATATCAACCATCGTCAGAATGTCGTTAAGATTACAACTTAAAAGTTCCACTTCTAAAATACGAAAACAACATAATATAAATACGAAAACTAAGATAGATGAAAGCGAGGATCGTAAAAGAGTCCGGCCAACTCCCTCTCGGCCCCAACCAGGATGGGCTCAACACTCGGCCCCACCCGATACCTCGTAGGTGTCGTAGGCATCGAAAACAAGATCTCCTACCTGCACAAGGTCAGAAGGGCTCTCTGCTCGTGGGAATGAGTAGCACCCATGAAACGGGTGATCAGTACGCTTCGTACTGAGTAAGGTAACAGACGAGCTAAGGCCAGCACATAGGACATATAGTACAAGTTCAGCACATAGACAACATACAATAACATGCAGGAAAGGGGTGAATGTTTCATCGGTGCTTTGTCCTTTTATTCTCATTAATGATAATAAGTCCATTCCACACATATCTTCAATAACCCATGTGAGCGCGGGAGCCCCACTATTATAGCCGGTGGACCGGAAGATATACGCACAGGGCAGAACGCCTCTGATCCACTATTATAGCCGGTGGACCGGAAAATAACGCACAGGGCAAAACGCCTCTGATCCACTATTATAGCCGGTGGACCGGAAAATAACGCACAGGGCAAAACGCCTCTGATCCACTATTATAGCCGGTGGACCGGATCACAGCCCCAATTCACATGGTGTTTCACTTTAAGTACTTAGTATCTTTCTCATGGATTAACTTATACGTTTGGTTTGTCGAGCACGAGATCCCCCACTATTATAGCCGGTGGACCGGAAGATATCGCATAGGGCAGAACGCCTCTGATCCAATATTATAGCCGGTGGACCGGAAATAAACGCACAGGGCAAAACGCCTCTGATCCACTATTATAGCCGGTGGACCGGATCACAAGCTCGGCTCGACATCTTTTGCTTTACGTGATTAATGTCTTATCGGTGTCTTATTAAATCACACCTCACCCTTGACATGCATGCGGCTAATACTCTACTACTTTCCCCTCCAAGGGTTCGTCCCATATTTTGAGACCCGTACCTCTTCTCACACCCGACATCCATCCCCCGTAAACTTACGCATAGTGGCATACAGTAAGGCGCGATCTCCAAGAACATAGGCTACCCCAACACATATGATATCAACTCCGTATGTCCTCATCCCTCTAGGGTTCCTCCTCGGAGACCCTAGTCGGACCTATGTGGCCCAACTCTTTCTTACTTACCCAAACGTTACTTTGTTCTTTATCTCGCACCTCATTTTTTATTAGGAAACTCCCCAAATGTATTACTGTATCTCCCAAGTTCTCGGGTGACCGACAAAACCCTAGTTGGTCGCCCAAACCCTAGCACTTTACTTCCTCAATAAGTAATCTCCCTCTTTCACCCCAAATCTCTCCTTTCCTTTAGAAAACCCATACTCGTCCTCTATATAAGTGAATTCTCACTCTCAACCCCATACTCCCTCCTTCCTTGATCATTTTTACCCTTGTACCCCTCAATTTCCTCATTTTCTCCCAAAACCCTAATTGGGTCCCTTAGACACCCTTACATCGACCCACGTAAAATTTTGCACCCAAGTCTCCAATGGACCCGTAACTTTGACATTATCTTATTTACTTCTTAAATCAACTTTCCTCACGTGAGATTCATTCCCATGCATAATTTAAACACTCCATGCAGACTCTCCAACACCTACTTACACACCAACCCTAATAAGGTCTCTTATGCACCAACTTACGTACTATTTTTCATATTAAGTCTCCAATCATCCCAAGACTCTCCCAAGCTCTTACTTACAACCCAGATCAACTTTTCATACGTATGAATCATGCCCATGCAAGGTCTAAATCCCCCATGCAAACTTCCCAAACGTTCACCTCCCAGTTATTCTTTTACTATCATTTCATGCTACCCAAAACCCTAGCATGCATGTCCTAGAGGGCCATAACAGGTCACATCATCAACATCAACAATAAACATGGAACATGGCATACATGTATAACATAAGGCACACACAACATACCTCATGATCCATGCTGCGCTACACAAAGCAGGTTATTCATAACACATGCATAATACACATCAACATGGCATGATCATCATTCATCAACACATTACATCACACATAACGCAAGGTCATAGCTTCGTCCTTACCTAAGGCGACGCCGGGCTTGGAGCACGCTCCTCTAGCTCCTTAGGGCTCGGATCGGGGTCACCTATGAAAAGGGAAAAGCTAAGTATTAGTTTCCCTTAAAAATACTATAAATCCTTATTCTAGTTTAAGGTTAGGGTTCTTATCCTAGTAGGGGCGTTGTACAAACTAGGGTTTTTGCTCTAACTTATTATGCTAAGTATTACTCATTTATATATCCTTGGTTTCAAAACTCGTTGTTACACTATATCATTAGACCCGTTAGTCCCCATCTTTATAACATTAGTGTTTGCTAGACATAGTAAAATAATGATAATAATGGTAATAGTAAACTTCCAATAGTGATACTTATGTTGGTGTTGGTATTAAAATACTAATACGACGGTTGTAACATCAACAAGTCAACACTCCTAGAGGTAGTAATGATAAAAGTCACATTTTGAATAAATAGTGTAAGGGCTCCCATATTTTGTCACCCTAATAGAGTTAGCATATGGTAATATCAATAATAGAAACGACACTAATGTTAAAGGTGTTAGGTATGGAAACACAATATTACATAGTTACAACACTTATGGTTAAGTATGTTCAAAGCTAGGGTTTTGGGAGAAATTATGGCTTGTAAGAAAATAACACCTTTAGAACACAGAAATTAATAATGGTAATAACCATACTAAAAATAATAATAATAATAGTATTAGGAATGTTAATAATAAAGATAATGATACTAACCCTAAGTTAAGTATACTAGGGGTTAGGGTTGGAAGGGTGATAGTATGATAGCATTAAGGATAATACAAAAATGGTATTAGTTAACAAGCTAATAATAATAATAATAATAATAATAAGTGTAATAATAATAATAATAATAATAAGTGTGATAATACTAATATTATTTATAAACCACTATAGGTGGCATAAGAGAAGGGTTATAGGGTTCGGGTGAGTGGAAGACCACCTGAGGACGGTGGTGGTCCGGCGGCGGTGCGAGGCGGCGGCGGCGGCGATGGAGGAGGAGAAGAGAGAAAAGATGGGGAAGGTGGCTAGCTGGGAGGAGGAAAAGGAAGGTTAAGTGTGGGAGAGGAGACAGCAGGGAGAGGGGAGTGGAATGAGGGTGGTGGCGTGAGCAGGGCGGCGGCGCGCGGTGGCGGACGCGGCGGCCGAAGGAGGGAGAAGGTGGTGGAAAGTGGTGGAGACCGGTGGAGAAGGAAGCAGGGGGTAAGGATGGTATGGGCAGGTAAAGGAGGACCTGCTGGTCACTTTGGGAGGTGGAGAGGAGGTTGATCACGGCGGAGGTGGCGGCAGAAGGTGGCGCGAGGTGGCGGGGACGGTTTTTGGGCAAGGGATTTCGCACGGCTGTGGCGGCACGTGCGAGGTAGGAACGGGAGCAGAGACGGTTTGGTTGCGTGGAGGGTGGTGCAAGGGTTGGTTCTGGGGGTGTTTTGATCGTCGGCGTTAGGCAGCGGCGGCGGACGGCTTGTCTAACGGGGCGGCGACAAGAATGGAGGGTTTCTGGGTTTCGAAATCAAAACCTAGATTAAGGATGCTCATTAGGTATTTATAGACCGATTGAGGTGGGCAATGACAAGGGGAAGAAGAAAAGTGGTGGCAGGTACCAGGCATGCCGCCCGGTGGCGGCAGTCGAGGCGGTTCTGCCATGGCAGGGGCGTCGGGGTCGAGGGAAGAGGAAAAGGGAAAGGGGCAGGTCGCTCGGGAGAGGGAAAAAAGGCCGGTTAGGGTCGAATTGGTGTAAGAAAACAACGGGAGAGGGAAAGTCAAGGTGGTCGGCCGTTGCAGGCGGCTGCCGGCAGGTGCAGCGATTGCAGGTTGGGGTACGGTCACGCAGGAGGAAGAAGAAAAGGGAAAGGGGGTGGACCGGCGGTCCAGGGAAAAAGAAAAGAGAGGGAGAACCGGCCGGTTGGCAACGGTTACTTCCTACTAATTGAAACGCGGAGTTTCAGAGGATATCGGGGCAAAACTCTGCGTCGCGCCCTGCGATGCGGGCTGGACGCGCTGGGCCACGGGGGAAGGAGAAGGGAGGGAAAAGGGAAAGTTGGGCCGGACGAGGCCCAACCGGCGGGTAAGAAGAAAGGAAAAAGAAAAGGAAGGAAGGAAAAGGAAGAAAAAGGGAAAATGGGTTTTTTTTTGGATTTTGCATAAATTATTTAGAATATTTTTGGGTTATTTAGAATAAAAATATTTAGAAAATAATAATTAATTCCTTTTTAGCTTAATTTAGGTTATTTTAGATAAATTTCCTTAACTTCCATGTTCATTAGGAAAATACCCTAATTTTTTTCCAATTAAATTCTTTATTATTTTCCTCCTAACTTACCTTAATTAAATCTCTTAATTTTAATAAAATAATTTATATAATTAATTTTTTCTAATAAATCATTATTTAGCCATAATTTTGAGAATTAGAATTTTGGGGTATTTCACATTCGGTATTAGGTAGAGATCTATATATTCTACATGCATGTTCAGGTTTGCATTTCGTCTATGTCTTTCGGTCTTCTAGGCTAGATTTATGAACTTTTTACTTTGGGGTGTAGAACTACCAAGTTGCGGTATGCCTACTAATTTTGATTCTTGAGTATGTCCGGTGTATTAAGACATGCATACTAATTAGAGATTGATTGAAATTATGGTGTGATTGCAGATTTGTTATGAATTGATGCTGTTTTACAATGGAGATTTGGTAATTATTTGAATATACAACTGTGTATATGGGCAAGACCAAAACAGCAAAAACATTAAAAAAAGTAGTAGTTTTAATAACGGTTCTTATTAAGAACCGTTATTAAAACCACGTATTTTATCTCAAATTTATGCTCAGTTAATATGTATTAGAGTTTAATAAAAGCATAATCAATAACCAAAACCCTAATTGGATGATAGAGTTTTAATAACGGTTCTTATAAAAACCATTATAAAAAATTAGGCTTTAATAACGGTTCTGCTGAAAACCGTTATTGAAACCTAGGTTTTAATAATGGTTTTTATAAGAACCGTTATTAAAAATGTGCATTTAATCTCAAATTTATGCTCATTTAATGCGTATTAGGGTTTAATAAATGCATAATCAATTATTGAAACCCTAATTCGATTATGTTTTAACAACGATTTTTGTAATAATTATTATTAAAACCTGGTTTTCCACAATGGTTTTTTCTTGAAAACCGTTATTGAAACCTTATTTTTAACAACAGTTTTATGGAAGAACCATTATTAAAACCTTTTTTAACAACAGTTGTTTCTTGAAAACCATTATTAAATATAAAGTTTATGCTCATATTCGTGGGTTTTTTTATATTTTTGATAACGGTTATGAACCGTTATTAAAGATTTAATAACAAAAGGTTTAATAACAGTTTAAAACCATTATTAAAACTATAAAATAACCATTATTAAAACTCCTTTTCGGGGTAGTGCATGGTCAATGAAAAGGATAACTTTAGTTTGAAGTAAATATGGTTTAATTATTTTAAGAGCAAATACCACCACTAATAGTTCTTTCTTAATTCTAGGGTAATTAAAATGAGCATCATTAAGAGTTCTTAAAGCATAGTAGATGGTGTATGAATTTTTATCCTTTAATTACCCTAGGATTGTACCAAACGCATAATTAGAGGCATCACATATGATCTCAAATGGTAGAGACTAATTTGGAGGTAGCATCACTAGGGTCATCGCTAGGAGCTTTTTGAGTTCATTGCATGTTTTTTTTACACTCCTTACTCCAATAGAAAGACATATCCTTCCTCAAAAGTTGTGGCAATGGTCATGTAATGCTAGAGAAGTCCTTATGAGCCATCAATAGAAGCCTACATGTCCAAGAAAAGAATGCACCTTTCTCACACAAGTAGGAGAGGGTAAGTAGAACACAACATCTATGTTAGGTTTGTCAACCCCCTAGATAATATAATATGACCAAGTGACATTCCTTGTGTCACCATAAAATGACACTTTTACCAATTAAGTACAAGGTTAGTTTTTTCACATCATTTTAAAATTAAATTCATATTATTAAGACAATAATCAAAAGTATCACTAAAGACACTAAAATCATCCATAAAAACCTCAATAATCTTCTCAATATAATCAGAGAAAATACTAATCGTATATTTTGGAATGTACCAAGGGCTTTGCATAGCCCAAAGGGCATGCGACAATAAGCAAATGTGTCAAATGGGCATATAAATGTTATCTTCTCTTGATCCTCCTCTGCTATGTGAATTTGGTTGTAATCAGAGTACTCATCAAGGAAGAAATAATAGGAATGACTAGCCAATCTCTTGAGCATTTGATCAATAAGTGATAATGGAAAGTGATCTCTCCTTGTCGTTACATTTAGATTCTTGTAGTCAATGCATACTCGATGTCCTATCACTATCTTTTGTGGTACAAGCTCATTCTCTTCATTCTTCACTACAACAACCCCTAAATAGTTACCGCCCATTTCAAATCTAATATGGGGATAGATTACTCCATAATCCATGAGATGATCTCCTTCTTTATAGCTTACACCATAGTAGGATTATGCCTGCATTGAGGTTCTCTAGTTGGCTTAGTTACTTCTTTAAGAAGTATGTGGTGGACATAAATGGTAGGAATGATCTCTGATAATGTCTATCCAATAGTTTTTATGAGCTCTAAGGACTTCCAATAGCTTGATTTCATACTCCTCTTTTAGTTTTCAATATATGATCACTAGAAGGGTCTCATTATCTCCTAAGTAGGCATACTTCAAATGATTTGGTAATGTATTGAGCTCTAGCATAGGGGCTTGAATCATAAAAGGTATAGGCTTATTATCAGATAAAGGAATCGAAAAAGGAGGGGATCCATACCAATATGGAGGGTTTCCTTCCATGTGTGCCACAACATGCATAAGATGTGGGGAAAGTATTGTCTCTATCTCCTCCAAAGAAATCTCTTCCCCTTTCTTATGCAATCCTATATGTTTCAAGAGAATGGTTGATGATGGATCATCCTCATCCTCATCAAATTAATCCTATGTCAAAAGTTCAATGGTGTTAATAATATAACAAGAGTGGTCATCCATATGGTACCTCATGTTCTCGAAGATGTTGAAGCTTATGACTTCTCCATCAAAATCCATGCTGAGAGAACTAATATTAAAGTTTATCTCTATACTAGTGGTTTTGATGAAGGGAATTACTAACAAAAATGGCATTGCACTCGAGATACTTTCATCCATATCCAAAACATAAAAGTTTTTTTGGAAATATAAGTGCACCAACCTACACAAGAACATATTCTGCAAGCCCTTTAGGGAATGCATTAGAACGATTATCAAGTTAAATGATCACATTATCTCTATTAAGATATCCTAAACTTAAAGATTTATAAATAGAATATGACATATTATTAATAGATGCACATAGGTCCAGAATAACATTTTCAAACCTATTACTGCTAGTTACGCATGGAAAAATGAAGCTTCTAGGATCCTTACACTTTTGGGTAGCTTATTTTTTTTATGATAGTAGATAATTATTCACTCATCCTTACCACTTCTTTCTCCTATAGTCTCTTCCTCATGGTGCATAACTCCTTTAAGAATTTTACATATTCGGGCACTTTATTAATAGATTTTGAGAGTGGGATGTTGATATGCACCTTCTTTAATGTATCAAATATAGTTTGATTACTCTCATCCTTCTTTGATTTGGATAGCTTGCTAGGAAAAGAAGTAGGAAAAATTGGGGTAGCAGTAGCAAAATTTGGAAAAGTAGAGGATTTACCATTTGAAGGACTCTTGAATTTCTATTGAGTAGATGGTTGGTCAGTCGATTATCTGTTTTCGATCCTATACTCTTGCTTTTGGATGATCTCTCCTTTTATTGTGGGATCTTCTTCTAACTAGTCTAAATCCTCATTAGACTTGTTTGGAGTACTCGCATGTTTTGTCACTCCTTGTTGCCACTGTATTCGATAACTCAAAGCTTCCCTTTAGATAGAGTATGGTACTACTGGGTAATTTCTTTAGATCACGTAATTGGTTCAGCTTGGTGAGCATTTGATGCTCTATATTTAACACTCTCTTATCTATATTTAGTTAGCTTTGTATCAGCTAATTATGTCCATTTTTCAGCAACTCAAACATCTTGTCATATTTATCAATTGTTAGAGCTTGAGGTTGAGATCATCCTCTTTGTGGTATTTGATAAAAAAAATCTATGATAATTGGTTGAAATCTAGAGGATCAAGAACATTATTATTATTATCTTTCCAACATAAAATAGGATGGTTGTGCATACCTAGGCGATAAGTATTTGAAAATCTAATGACATTTGTTTGTTCATGATCCTCTCCTCCAATCATTTGTGGGAATTTATTACTAGGATGCCCTATTGTTGAACATACTCCATATATAGTAACTTTGGTAGCTATGACAATTTGCAAAATGAGAGTAGTAAGTTGGTTAAGTCTATCATCATATTGACTTATACTTACCTCAATTACTCTTCCACGAGTGGATAGATCATTGTATTGTTGCACGATAGAGGCTCAATTTTTTTCACAAGGATTGAGATGAAGTGGGATCTTTATCAATGAAAGAGACATCACTAGATACATCCAACATGTTCCTCTCAAGTGAAGTGAGTCCCTCATGAAAATAGTGTAGCAAGTTTTCTTCCTTCATCTCATGTTATGGGCACTATAATGGCAACGCCTTGTACCTATTGTAGTAAGCATGGAATGTCTCATTAGGCTCTTGCTAAATTCTAGTGATCCTTTTCCTTGATACTTTAACATGTAAAGTAGGAAAATAATTGTCTAAGAACTTACTAGCTAAAGTATCCCAAGATTAGATATGTCCCATAGGTAACTCATAGAGCCAATCCTTAGTACCATCCACCAAGGCAAATGAAAATGCCTTAAGATTCAAGATTTAAAGATCCGCATCCTTAAAACACATGGAAACACATACAAAATGAAAATCCTTTATAAACTTGTTGGAGTCCTCACTAGGGAGTCCATAAAAAGTGGGAAGTTGGTGAAATAGGCTAGACTTGAGCTCAAAATCTCTTTTCTTTCCAATAGTAGGCTCATGATAGCTTATACATGTAGGGACCACTTTTGCTATATTATGGGCTGCTAAATCTCCCAAACTCCTATTGTCTTCTATGAGAGCGAAGTAAAGAGGCTTTTCCTTTGGTGATGTGCTAATTTTTGGGGCCTCTACTTTTATATTCTGATGATGGTGAAGAACCAAAAATCTTGTCTTTGTTTCTCATGATAAAGGAGAACTAGAAATCTCTAGCTTTCTAATGGCTCAAATAGACTTCTCTAATTCAACGTTTAATGGTAAAGGTTCTCCTTGTGGATATTCTCTTGTATGCATTCACCTGAGATTACCTACAATGAGAAAAATACCATAAACTAATAAACAACATGAGAAATAAAGAAAACACACAATTAATAATAATAATAATAATAATAATAATAATAATAATGGTGACTCAAGAATAACATATATAAGACACTCAAAAAAATACTAGCAAAACAAAGGAAAAGTTATCAATCCCTGATAATAGCTCAAAAATTGTTAATTGTAGTATTGATAAATAAAGATATTATTCTAGGCTGGAGATTGAGAGGCCTCATCTAAATTTAACTTGTTCAAAAATAATAAAATAAAAGAATCTGAATCACACAAAATAAATAATTAGTAAAATATATATTTGTGATGGGGTAAAAATATAAAATAATATAATTCATATAAGAAAATAAATATGGGTGAATATCAATATAACAAATGTATTAGGTAAGTCAAAATCTACCACTAGACTAGGTAGAAATATAAAAATAATTTCTAAGTCATCATTTATTCATAAGAAAATGATTAACCAAGTTGCACACCAAAAGTAGACCTATAGATCTTATATTACTTCTATAAATTAATTAATGTGATAAAGCACTAATATTAAATTCTAGCAGTATAGTCATAATAAGTGACTCCGATATTTAACAAGATTTAAAGCATTAAGCACAATTAAAAGGATGTCAATCTAAGTACCCAAACTAGAACCTCAAGTGTGTCTGATTGTATTCCTCTCTTTTGATATAGAAGTATCTAAATGTTTAATACTCCGATTAGAATCACAAAACTATTGGGTGAATTGTTATCTAAACTAGCTGTTGTATATATATAAATTATAATATGTTCATATAGCCACCTATCAAGCATATAATCCTATATACTATCACTATGATAAATTCAAAATGAGGCATACACTATATAAATCATACTCAATATAATCATATATATAAATTATAACAATTAAATTATAGACAAAAGATAATCTCATAAAATAAAGAAAATTAATATTACATCTCAAATTATAATATAAGTTTTCAATCTATTTCCTAGTAAAAATTAATTAGATAATCATAATTAATTAATTACAAATATATATATATATAAGAAATAGAAATAACAGAACTTTAGCAATTTATTTATATGAGACATTGCTTATTTTCATCTAAAATAAACTTTTCATGTCTCTTTCTCTTTTTCTCTCTTGGTACACTCTCTATTCTCTCTTTTATCTCTCTCCTATCTTTCTATTTCTTTCCCTTACCTCCTCTCCTCTTCTCGCTAGCCATAGTTTCCTTTTTTTCTTCTTTCTGTGCTGATGGCTCGCCTCACACTTCTCTATGCCTACCAAACACCATCCTTCTTCTATGTTTCATTTTTTCTTTTCATTCTACCCTCTCCTATCATATCTCTATCAGTATGATCTTGGGCATAGTCGAGTTTTAGATCGCTTAGCCAAAATAAAGTAAATTGGTTGGACAGGGAAAAGGGTTGCATGGGAGAGAGAAAAAAGGGGAAAAAAGAGAGAGAAAATGAAAAGAAAGTAGGGGAAAGGGTGTTAAGGATTACGGTTAGAGTTGAAATTAGGGTTTAAAGGATTAGGAAAAATATGTGGATACTAATCACCTGGGATTAAAGTTAGGTTACAAATTTAGGGTATTACAAATCCAGCTAATAAAAGTCAAGCAAATATGATATCCAATTAGAAATATATATATTCTCCAAATTAGTTATTATTAGTAAATTCTACGCCTTTTAATTAAAATTTTCAAACATTTAAATATCATTAGAAATGTGGAATTACTAATTGAATACAATGTAATAAATGACTCAAATCAAATCATTAAATTAGATCAATTCAAATTGGGTGGGTCTATTATCTTTTGATCAAATATTTTTATCTGATAATTCTTATTTATGATATGTCAGAATGTTTCAGATATCTAACAGATTATTTTGTGATTTGATCCAACGTTTTAATATCTATAGCTTTTTAGGATATTTTATCTTTAGGATATATGAAGTTTTTTACTAGATTTTTGATCATTAAATATCTAAAACACTAGATAATCGATCCATGAACACCTCTGACTATGCATTCTCACTAGAGAAATTTTATTATAAAACACGCTCTTAGTGGTGGGAAATATGTATCTTACAATTAGTTTGGTATATGTGGAAAAATTAATTCAATGCTATTTTATATTTTTTTATAGTCTATTTAAAATAAGAGATTTTTTTTACTAGTAGCCATTTTAAATTTTACTTTGGACTAAATTAGGTATTTCGTTGAAAATATATTTTTCATTCTCAAATACTTGATATAAAAGGCATAAAATATTAAAAATTTTATTTCACCCCTATTATTCCTATATCAAATGAGCCTATAGGAGTATATCTTATCTTACGACCCATATGGTATCCTCACTATGCACTCAAGTGAATGACTGATACTTTATCCTTAATAAAAGAATGTCTCTCTTAGAAAAATATTTTTTTATACAATAATAAAGGAAAATAGAATATTATAAAAATGAATCTTATTAAAAACTTAGAATTATATTCTAATCAATTATGAGTTTTCCTTATTGACATTTTGAAAGGACATATTTTTCTAATAAAAAAATTATTATAAATGGAGAAAAATAAGTCCCAACAACTATACAACATAAGTTATGCACTTTTTTCCTACTAAAAGTCACTTATCCTTTGTATCTCATAGTTTTGAAAGTCACATCGAAGATTGAACTAAGCTTATAAATAATTTACTAGTTGAATTGATGATCCTAGATAGTCAAACTAATAGTTTAATAATTTAATAAATACAATAGTAAATTTTATATTTTGAATGAAACTATAACTAAGTTGAGTTTATTACAATGTCAAAAGAAAATTTCTATAATTTAAATAACCCGAATTAAATATTATTTTCCATCTAATATTACTTTGGGCTCAACTAACTTAACCCAAAAGAAAATTAATATAATGATACAATTATTTAAAACAACATATATTTTTTTTGGTAAATCAAATATTCATATTTGATCTAATATTATCTAGACCCAACTAATTCGGGTAGAAAAAGGCTCTGAGATTTCAACCCCTTTTATCCTTATCTTATTCTTTTGTTTTCAATTACTCAAGCCCCAACCCTACCCCATCATTCCCACCAATTAGTATATGATATAACCAGTTATATAATGATAGTGGTGTAACTGATAACATTTTTGTAAATAAACAAACCTTTGAGAAGAATAGTATATGGAAGTATATGTAGCGGCAATTTTGTAAATAAGAATATTATTTAGTTACATTTTATAAATTAGAAAGAAATTGAGAATTGAAAGAATAATGGATAAGTTTAAGGCTAGATTGGTCATTGTGGGATTTACTCAAAAGAAAGAAATTGATTATTTTGATATATATTCCCCTATGACTAAGGTAGGTTCTATCTAGACTGTAGTCACCTTAGATGTTGTTTATAGTTTAATTTTACATCAAATGGATGAAAAAATGACCTTTATTAATGGTGAATTAAAGGAAGAAATCTACGCGGAACAATTTATTGGTAACATTATACCAAGTTAAGAGAATAAAGTCTGTAAAATAAGAAAGTCTCTTTATGGCCTTAAATAGGCTCTAAAACAATGGCATGAAAACTTTGGCTAGACTTTAGTGGGTAATGACATTGTCATGAATGCCTCTTATTCTTATGTTTATGTAAAAATGCTTGGACCAAAATGTGTGATTATATGTCTTTATGTTGATGACATGTTGGTTTTTGGTACAAATTTGGATATGGTTAATGAGACTAAGATCTTCATATCTTCCAAGTTTTAATTGAAAGAATAAGGAGAGGCTTATGTGATACACGAAATTATAATAAGAAAGGCTAAAAATGGTTTCATCTAGACTCAATCTTATTACATTGAAAAAATCTTGGAAAAGTTTGAATATTTTGATATGATGCCTATATAAACCCCTACTATGAATCTAGCATACTCTTTAAGGAGAATGAAGGACCTTGTGTGTTTCAAGATAAATATGCTAAAATTATAGTATAACACCCCAACACACTTATTGCGGATAGTTACTTGGTGCATTTTTAGGATTGATAACTGACCTCACAAATTAACATGAGTTTTTTAACGTGTTTTGTCCTCACTCACGCACATACCAAAACACGTTCTAGGAGGTTACACGTCCTTAAATTTCTCCAAGTCAAGCACGCTTACGTTTAAATTTCTTTAAGGATAAATTTTCAGAATAGAAGCTATACATTGTTGGTATAGGCAGTTTATAAATTATTTTAAACTACCATTATTCATCTCTAATTTGAGGGTATTACATACTGAGTGAATAACTATGTTAGAAGGAATATATTTAATTTCTAAGCTTTTGTTCTCTTATATAATTTCTATCTATTTTACATTGAACTTATCTCTATATAATCCAACAATGTGATGAATACATAGAAAGTAATCTAAAAATTGAGTAACAAACCTTATCCCTCTCTAGAGTCTCTTCTCGCTCATAAAATTTATATTCTGGAGATCTTCCAGAGCTCAAATAGTGGAAAATTATCCTTCTCAAAGTTATTCTATATCAACATAGGATTTCAAGACCACTCTAAGAAATGCACGAGATTCAAACTCAAAATTTTAATATATCTAATACTAACAATACATTGTGTTGGAAAGATAGCATTGAAAGGTTTGCAGTAAGGTATTAAAATTTCATTGTGCTAACTTCAGTGCAATTGACAAATGTTGTTTGCTAGCTAGTCAAGGTTAACACAACAATCTTTCAAATTCATGCACTCATGGTTGAAGAATTTAGATTTTATAGAATACAATTTCCTAGGAAGAATATGAGAGGATAAAAGAGTGTAAAGGTTTAAAACTTTTGGTTTTGACCATGGCTCAATACAATTTATATAGGCATTTTAGAACCCTGAATATATAACTAAATGAGCATCAAGTTTAATAGTGTAAGTGTACTCCTAATTAGAAATAGAGATGTATACTAAATACATTATATGAATAAATGTACCAAGATTGAGCGCACTAAAAAAATGATTGCATGTACTAAGGAAGAAAATATTAAACATGCAAGTGAATGTATCAAAATTAAAAACATTAAGTAGGGAGATAAATTTATCAAATACAATGAAAGGAGAAATGAATGTATTGAGATTGAATACATTAGATAAGGATAATGTATTGAATACATTAGATAATAATAATGTACCAAGATGAATGCACCAAATATACTGGATATATTAAAAAAATGAATATATTGAATACAAAGACTTGAGTTTTATTATAGTTAATTATTCAACAACTCCCCACTAACTGCAATAAAACTCAAGCAATAAGAATGAAGAACGATTTGGGTAAAGGAAAAGTTTAATATGTAAGTACTAATGTATTTTGATTGAATGGATAATTAAGTAGTGAGGTTACAACTTAGTTCCAATAGTAAATTTCTTTTCGATTGTAAGGAATTGAGTTAATATCCCCACAACACATATTATAATTTTAATCTCTACAAACTCTGTGATAAAAAATGAACAAATATACTTCATGTCCCTACACACAACTTAAGAACTCATGAATGCTCTAGAGAGATAAATTGAATACCCCATAGAAGGTGACATACCTTCACATTCAAGTATGTGAATCCATTAAGTGCATCTCTAACACCACCACATTTGGTTAAGAGTAAGCAACTTAGCTTCAAAGTAGTTAGTAGAATCCATTAAGTATGTCTCAAAATTACCATCAAACCTGACTATGGATTTAATATGCACATATAACTCAAACTCAACACAACCATAGGAAAATCCATCGAGTGATGCACTATAAAATTTGGTTATGGATTCATTAAAGCATATTCCTAAAAATAAGAAAAAATAGGGACGAGAATGAAGAACAAAAGAGTAATCATTTAACTTCATTTGACCTTGAGTGGGTATCTACATACTCTCCTCTACATTCAGCTTAAGGCCCATCCCTCTCAAAGATTTAATGACTAATTTCTTTGATAAACCTTTCATGAGACAAATTTCCAAGTTCCACTTTGATCTTACATATTCTAAGGAGATCACTCATTCTTTCAATTATTTCTTGACTACTTTATACCTAAGACATATGTGTCTTCTCTTCCCATTGTACATGTTATTCTTAGCCATTCTAATAGTAGCCTATGAATCATAATGTAACATAATCACAATAATCAATTTTTTCCTATAATGACACTTTTTATAATAAGACCCTCAACCAATCGACTTCTTGATCTACCAACTTATGAGAATCAAACTCAAATTCCATGGTGGAACATGGTATTCATGTCTATTTTGAGGACTTTCATGATATAACACCTTCACCCTAAATAAAAACATAGTCACTAGTAGTACTTAATTCATTGTTATCAATGGCCTAGCTTGCATTACACTATCCTCCTAAAACAACACAAAGCTTACTAAAATGAAAACACCAATCAATTGTACCTCTAAGGTACCTAAGGAAACAACGAGGAGCATTCTAATGTTCATCACATGGGTTATGAGTGTATTGACTCTATCATTTCGCAACATAGGCTATGCTAAGTCTATTATAATTCATGAATAACATGACACTTTCTATATGTAACACCCCGACCCTACATGAGTCGTAGGTAGTTACTCTAGAGTGCTTTTAGGATCAAATAGTTAACCCAACAGAATAACACGAATCTTTTTAGAATATTCTATCATTACTCACACGCATCCTGGGACCCACAACCTATGTGGGCTTGTGGTAATACAAATAGCATCAAAGTAAAATCACACCGTAGGCTAAACTTTGATGGGCTAGTTAATTGTCTAGCGGTGCGATTATCAGAATAGATTGTAAGGAGACAATGTGTAGTCGAGGATGTTGCATTCTTGAGTGGGAGTGTATGTACCATCAAATTAGATATGGATAATGGAAATTTTAAGAAGATTGATAATACTATCTATATCAACAAGGTATATATTTTTTTCAAAAAAAATTATCCTTAAAGAACTTCACAATTAATCATACTAGTTAAATTTTTCCGTGTAATGCACGAGTGGTGTATTAATTATTTATATACTATTATATAAAAGATGAATATTTTAGCAATTTAATTAATATGCAGGAGATGAATAGTTGACTATATATGTTTAAGTAATTAGTTAATAAAATACTTAATTAATACTTGATTAATATGTATTGTTCGACATATGTGCAGCAGATGATTAGTTATATACATTTGTTGCATGTAGGAGATAAATAGTTGTCCTATATTAATGACTGAAGATGAATAGTTATATGAATTTGCTATTTGCATGAAATGAATAGTTACATTCATATGTTCATTAGTTTGATAATTCAATTAATATGTAGGAGATGAATAGTTGGCTACATATGTTCAAGTAATTAATTAAGAAAATAATTGATTAATATGTGTTGTTCAACATATGTGTAACAGATGAATAGTTACATTCATATAGTTAGTAGTTTTACAACTCAATTAATACGCAAGAGATGAATAGTTGGCTGCATATTTTTAGATAATTAATTAAGAAAATTCTTGATTAATATGTGTTGTTCGACATATATGTAATAGATGAATATCTCAATTAATATGTAGGAGATGAATATTATTTTGTTGTTATGCAATGTAGGAGATGAATAGTTTGACAAATCAATTAATACGCAGAAGTATTTCATCATTTGTTTGACTTTAATAATTAGTAATAATATATGGCAGTGATAATATATGATTAGTAATAGCAGGTATAATTTAGGCGGAAAAATTTATTTATATATTGTCTGCCAAACAACTTTGTTTTTATATAATAACCAATGTTGTTGTTTTGTTATTAGTTTTTTAATAATAATTATATTATTAATCATGATAATATTCATAATAGTAATAATCAATTATATTAATATTCATTATTATCATAATAATAATTATTATTATATTATAAATTATGATAATAGTAATTATCAAAATTATATAAATAATTATATTAGTATTAATTATATTAATAGTTATAATTATTATAGTTATATTAATAATAATAGTCATATTATTAATAATAAGTTATAAAAGTATTATTATAAACAATTATTATCATCATCATCATCATCATCATCATC
Organism: Tamarix austromongolica; assembly: GCA_039764185.1. Classification (NCBI taxonomy): domain Eukaryota; kingdom Viridiplantae; phylum Streptophyta; class Magnoliopsida; order Caryophyllales; family Tamaricaceae; genus Tamarix; species Tamarix austromongolica. Next base: position 82,798,025 of record CM077818.1, on the reverse strand, counting down.
ATCATCATCATCATCATATTTGATTGATGTTGATCTAACCTTAAAAAAAAGGAAAAAAAATAATACTTCATTAAAATTATTTATATGTATTTGCTAGTTGCATTGTATTAATGGCAGCAGAAGCATATGTGTTGATCGACTGGTTTATGCACTTTATTTGGTGTATTAATTATTTATCAATTATTTATATATTAATATGTAGGATATGAATAGTTTGACAATTCAATTAATACACAGGAAATTAATAGTTGACTGCATATGTTCAGGTAATTAATTTAAAAAAATATTTGATTAATACTTTATTAAAATTAGTTGTTCGACATATGTACAACAAATAAATAGTTATATACATTTGCTACACATTGAAGATAAATAGTCATATTGTATTAATGGATATATGCATGTGAAGCAAACGAATGTGCACTTTGGTGTATTAATTATTTATATATTAATATGCAAGAGATGAATAGTCCGACAATTCAATTAATACGCAGGAAATGAATAGCTTTCTGCATATGTTTGGATAATTAATTAAGAAAATATTTGATTAGAAAATATATAGTTAATGCTTCATTAAAATTAATTGTTTGACATATGTGAGCAAATGAATAGTTATATATATTTAATACACATAAGAGATGAATAGTCGCATTATATTAATAAATAGTTATATTAATTATTCCATCTTATTAATTAGCAATAATATATGGCAGTAGTAATTTATGATTAGTAATAATGGATATAGTTTAGGCAGAAAAATTTGTCTGTATATTGTCTGCTAGACAACTCCATTTATATATATATATAGACTTGACTTGGAACAATTTAATAATAAGTAAAATCTTGGGAAGTTTTCGGGATCCATAGCATTGATGATAAAATACACTAAAAAAGACTTATATTAACCTGTGGGGTCACTAAAGAAACACATATATACTAGCATATTCTAGATTACTAAAATATAAAAACTCTTTTGCAACTTACAATAAATTGGACCTAGGCTTGAATTGTTATTTGGGTTTCACTGGATTTAGATTCATATTATTGGTAAATGAAAGAAGAAGAAGATGAAAAAAGTGTAGTATATGTGATTTACTAATATAACGCAATCGTTGTCTATTGGATGAAGATACCTTGAACAAGAGAATAAAAGGCATTTTTATAATAATAATAAAATAAATAAATAAAAAACTTGTCGAATGGTTGGCAATCCAATAATTTCGGTACCTTGATCGATCCATCTTCCGTCCTCATTCATAAGATACGATCCTAATTTTGTCGCAACAGGAAAAGCACTTACTTTTACAAAACCACAACCACAAGCTATTCTTTCCTTACACCGATCAATATGCTTTTGGTTAGTTTTACTCACTCCACGTATATACCTCTCTCTTTAAAATTTTCTCCTCCATTTTAGTTAAACATTAAATGCGATTTTCAACACAATCGTAGGAACTTTTAGTTAACTTTGTACAGCGAAGGAAACATACACCATAGATCCTAGCTACCCTCCTATACGTACCCTTCCTCTTTGTCATGTCCCAGCATGTAGTGATTAATGTCAACATTCTTCTTCCGTACATTGTCTTGATCTTTTTCTCTTTTTCCATTTTGTCTCCATTGCCGCTGGTAGTAGCCTCATCATCACCAAATTCCAGTAGTAATAGTACTGCTCCAAGAGCATTTCATAGGCGTGATCCCTTGAGAAGCTTTAAGTATTATAATGGAGATTATGATCTCCGGAACAAGCATTATTGGGCTGTGAGTTTTTTCCCTTTCTTCTTCTTCTTCTTCTTCTTCTTCTTTAACATACAGGGTCACTTTACTATCTATGGCTAAATATCTCTGTTTCCCTTATTTGTGGATCAAGTCAGCTGCATTCACGGGGATACATGGTTATGCTGTTGCGGGAGTATGGTCGTTATGTGGACTGGGTTTTGGAACTTTCTTGGTTGTGAAGAGATTGATGAATACCGGGACCTCTTCTCCTTCGCCTCAAGTTGAGCATTCGGATTCTTGGTGCCATTCATTGTTCTTCTTGGTTGTTCTGTTCACCTTATTGGTCTTGTAAGTAGATCATAATTATGATGCCTTCCCTGCCTACCTTTATTATCGGTCTAAAATTAAAAAAATTTAAGGGTGGTAATAGATGAAGCCCCAAGAGACATTTTAAGTAAATGTCCTGTGTTGGAAACATTGAAATCGTCTTTGTTTAAATCGGTAATAATATAGTACCCAATCGTTTTTTTAAAGAAGGATTTTTTGGTAGAAATTTTTTTTTATATTAATTAATAATTTTTTTATTCATATTTTTTCCTTCTGTATATTATTTGTTATAATATATTTTAATTAAAATTAAAATTATAACATCATTGATATATTTATTATCTCTTAAAAATTAATAGTATGAAAATTGTTAAAAGAAAGTTCATTACTAAAATTGGATAGTTGATACTAATCAATAATCTTTAATGCACTCACGTAACGTGCGTACCAATGTATCCAAAAGCTGTTTAAGATGCTGATCATTTTCGTTCCTCTTTTTCTCGACAATGTGGAAAGTGCGGCTACGGCTACGGTGCTCGTGGCAAACCAGCATTACTTGAGGGACACAAACAGACTAAAAGAAACCGTCTTTAGAGCTGGGGATGACGCACGCAGAGACATCCACAGGGTGAATAAAGCCATGAGAAACATTCAGGGCTATTTATGTAGTTACAACCGAGACGCTTGTGAATTTTTGAATGCGACTAGCTATCGGCTGGGGAATGAATCTTTAGCCATCAAACAGATTATGGAGAAGAATGAACATACCATACATCGTGCTGTATGGACTTCGTGAGTATTATATATATATATATATTCAGAAGATTGAAGAGCTAGTTATATACCTGATAATTAATTCCTTCATTTAATGTTGTTTAATTAGGTACATAACAAATCTCGTGACGGTGACGCTAAATTTGGTATTTGTGGTTGGTGCACTAGGTGCGTGAGCTTTTCTACATGCATGCATGTAGAAACATATGCACTTCATTGATTCTCAGTTACGTTAGACCGATTGGAATTTAATATATTTTCTGCGTTAATTGGCTCAGTTCTACTATTGCTGCACTGGCACCCTGGGTTTATACTGTGAGTACAATCTAAAGCTCGGTTATGTGTGTGTGTGTCTCTTTGTATATATGTATGTACGCACGCACACCGCCTCCATGTGTGTCGGCAGTGTATGTGGTTAATTACCTACCTATAACATAGCCGCGATCGACCATAGACGTTTAACGTCCTCTATTTCCCATTTTTCAGTATTATTTTCTTGTGTTGGATACTGACCATGGCGTGCTGGATTTTGACGGGCATCGATTTCTTCCTTCACACGTGAGTTCAAAACTCCCAGATCTCTATCTATATACCCTCTTGGCTTTGACTCTATACACGAATTCCTCATCCGAAACGGACCCCCACTTTATCGTATGTACCTGACGTAAGATTATAGTCTTTGATTTTGCATTCCCCCGCGGGGAGAAACAACGGCTTCAGCTTCTATCGTGCGTGAACATCCACTGATAGTTTATGAATAAAAACGAGCGAACTCCGGTCTCTCTAATAGGTCTGGACTTGATATGACGATATCGAATGACAGATATCGATCTATACCTGATAATATTCTACGTATACTTGAAAATGCCTGCATGTTTACTAGTTTTTTTATTTTTATTTTTATTTTTAGTTTCCAAAACTTTTATGTTAATATGCAGTTTTGCAGAAGATACGTGTGAGGCTCTCCAGGATTTTCAAGAAAATCGCCAGAACAATAGCCTGAGCACCTTACTACCATGTGCGCATTTGCTCAAGTCACAAGGTATCATGGTGCAAATTGGCAAAACACTCCATAATTTCATAGCAGAGGTATTTATATACATCTACATAATGAAATAAAACTTTGAATTCTTTTTGGTGTATTTTCACTCTTTATTTTTGGGGGAGGGAGGGGGTGTGGTACTAATTCGTAGGGAAAGAAACGTAAAAGTAGGCGTCAAACTATCACTTCCTAACCTACTGAACATGCAGATGACGCCCCTCTGTTTAACAAGTCAACGCCCTTAGGAAGCACCAAATTCTAACTTCAAAGCAATGCCTTAATAAAAGCATCACTACTAAAATCAATAGGTATAGAGATAACACAAGCAGCGAAACAGAGGCCTACTCACCAATGTGTTGGTCAAAAAGCAAAAACAGACATCATGACAGAAGCCAACAAGATCAATGGTCGTTGCTTCATGTTATGTCCTCTCATCGTACGAACCTTTTCGTCGCCAACAAGAAAATAGATATCTCTTTCTCTCTCTAAAAAAAAGTATAACATTTCTAATAAAGGAAGCAACCGAACAAAGTCACGATACACTATAGAAAACCAAACCATATTGCATGAAACTCTGCTAGGAATCCTTCTTATCAGAAAGACATCTCAGCAAACCATAAGCACAACAAGAAGATGATAGCTAGCAAAGGACACATTACCTTCTAGCCCTTTCTTTTATCTTCTAACTACGACAAAATCAAACATACTTTCATTACAACTATATGACATCTTGCTGCTCTATCCTTTGTAAATAGATCCATTTTTAACTCGGCGAGCATGGACATACTCCTCCGATTCACTCCACCATTCAAAGAACAACTTTATTTCTCACTTGCCAAATGGTATTAACAACAAGAAGTAAGCAAGCCCATCGAGATTCTTCTAAAAATCTCCTTCGGATACTCCCATATGCAGCCTTTTATGCTCTCCAACATGACCCAATAGAACTATCACTAAGTACAATATTCTTCCCATCCTTTAAATGATGCGATAAAAAAAAATACCTCATTCTTGCAAAGTGTGATCCTCATCTAGCACTTTTAATCTGTGCAAATGATCTTTGTGTTTAAGTGTTGCCATAGTATAAGCCAATTCAACAATTGCACTCGAAATGGCACTGACTTAGCTAGTGCCCTATGTTGCTAGCCTTGTTATTTCTCACATTATCATGTCTTTTAAGGTAATAATAATAATAATAATAATAATAATAATAATAATAATAACAACAACAACTGACTTTATTGTGAAATAACTAAATGAATCATAGATCCATCTCATAATGTTACCAAAGCTTCTTATCTTTTACCCTTCTAGAAGTGTCTTAAGCCCTATCAATTGATCAATCTCCCACCCAAACACCTTGCTTCCCCGTATAATGTTCTAGCATCAATTCAACCAATCCACACCCACCCTATAGATTTTATTATTTTGCTAAAGTGCTACCAAGAACAATAGTAAGAGAGATTTTATCCTTTTAAGGAATGCCACTAATCTGATTTGCAAACCAAAAGCATCCATTCTTGTTATCTCCACATATCCTCCTATGGCATGTTCACACAATATGTTTCTCATGGTCATGGTCCTATACATCTTTGAGAATGTTACTCTATGGTCCAATTAACAACCTTACTATCCATTGTCTCCTTTTTGATGGTATGGTTGGTCTTAAAACCTTAGCATAAAAAAGATAGTTTACACATATAAAACCACCACCACCATTTATGTAATACCCCAAACTAAGCAGAGTGTTATAAGGATTAATTTGGCTACTTATATCAACATGGTATACTATTCTTTTGATGATTCCGTTATAATAACTCCACAATTAAGCGTGTTGGCTGTGGAATAATTTTTAGAATGGGTGGCCTATCTACAAAGTTTAGAATTTTCTAAAAATTTCTCGAGAAGTACGTGAGTGAGGATAAAGCGAACTGAAATGACCCGTGTTAATCTATGGGGCCAGCCAATCAATTCGAAAGCACTCCAAGGTAGCCCCGCGTGGTCGTATCAATTCGAGGGTATTATAATTTAGCCATTAATAAAGGGCTCATTTGTACTAATAACACCTTAGCTCTTAGATATGTAAGAGTTATTCTAATTGAAAAGGATCATTGTTCTTCTCAGCACACCAAAATAAATTTTTGTACATCCTAATTTTTTTTTCATAGCATAGCAAGGAAATCATTTTAGACATATTCAATAATTAGACAACTTCACATAAAGCATGCTTGACCTAGAGCAATTAAGAGATGGATGATTTCCATGGAAATTGCTCATCTTGATCAATGGGGTCAATCATGCCTGACTACATTTGCCCTTCAATTTCTCACAAACCGCACTACCACGGAAAGGGGTTTTAATAACGGTTATTTTATAGTTTTAATAACGGTTTTCAACCGTTATTGAATCGCCCGTTATTAAATCTTTAATAACGGTTCATAACCGTTATGAAAAATACACAAAAACCCGCGAATATGTGCGAAAACTGGAGTTTTAATAACGGTTTTTAAGTAAAAACCGTTATTAAAACTCCAGGTTTTAATAACAGTTTTGATGAAAACCGTTATTAAAACGTAGGTTTTAATAACGGTTTTCATAAGAACCGTTATTAAAACTCCTGTTTTTTCGCAGTTTTTGCAGTTTTGTTCCTGCCCACATACACATTTGTATGTTCAAATAATTACCAAATCTGCATTGTAAAACTACATCAATTGATAACAAATCTGCAATCACACCATAATTTCAATCAATCCCTTGTTAATACACCGGACATATATAATCAAGAATCAAAATTAGTAGGCATACCACAACTTGGTAGCTCTACACCCCAAAGCAAAATGTTCATAAATCTAGCTTAGAAGACTTAAAGACATAGACAAAATACAAACATGTAGCTTGTCTTCTTCACTTGAACCCTTAAAAACTGGAATTTCATCATCATCATCTAAGTTCCTTTGTCTTGAAAATCTGGTTCCAGTAGCTCTTTGGAGGTACCTAATTACACGGAATTGGCATAATTACAGTAAGAAAAGGCCCTAAAAATAAGAAACATAACAAAAAAACCTCAATTTAGAGGCCAAAATAGCCTTTTTTAGGCTCCGATATTGCCCAAACCGGCTCCGCCATTTTGCCACGTTGTAGATCTCAAAAAAATATCCAAAATAGCCTCCTAGATCACCTAAATCCGAGGTCCCATGAAAAAGTTATGACCCTCCAAAGTTACGAGAGGTGAATCTAGCTCTAAATAGCCTCAATAATGTCTTCTCTTTTGCTTATTATGGTTGTAGCTCTAAATAATGTTGAATCTATATTCTCCATACAAACAAATACAACAATAATATGTAAAGGTCTCGGCCAACACATGCATTTGTTAATATATAACAATAACGCAACAAATTCAACAACAAACAGCAAAATTTTCAGCCAACACATTCAACAACACATTTTCGAACGAAACCCTGGCGACATGAATTTATATAAGTAGATAAAAAGTTACGAGAGGAATAACAAACACATACATAAAGTGAGCTAGCTACAAACATGACGGTGAGAATGTTGAGAGAGGCAAGGGCTTCAAACATGCAAGTGTCAGCTAGCTTCGGAACAATGGCAGAGGCGTGGTGGAGAGTTGGCGGTGCGAGGGTTTGCAAGGAGAAGGAGAGAAAGTGAACGAAGGTGTAGAGAATCTGAAAATTTTGGCACGAAACAGAACTGAATTGAATGAAATATAAGTTTGATTTTGGGGTTTTAATAACGCTTCCTGAAAGAACCGTTATTAAAACATCTTTTAATAACGGTTTAATAACGGTTCTCTCAGGAACCGTTATTAAAACTTTCAGACTTTTAATAACGGTTCCTGAAAGAACCGTTATTAAAACCTCTTTTAATAACGGTTCTTGAAAGAACCGTTATTAAAACATCCGTGTAAATTTTAACATTGCCCTTTTAATAACGGTTTTTACTATAACCGTTATCAAAACTATCCCGCCCATAAATTTTCACGCATTTGACAACGGTTTTCGAACTACCGTTATTAATGTCCCGTTATTATTTCCCGTTTTCGTAGTAGTAATCAACTATGAAAACAATAATATACATAGAACTCTATTTATATACTAAACACTTAACAAGATAAACTAAGGTAAATTGTAAAATATAACAATTACTAAATAATTAATAACTAAGACTAATAAGATAATAATAAGTAATGGTAAATAATATCCAACCACTAGATAATAACAATTTTAAACCCATAAAAAGGGTATATCTATAGGTACATGGACCTGCTTTCCAATAAGGTATTAGGCTCAATCTAGAGGCTTAATAACTAGGGGCCTATGATGGAGTGGAGTATAGATTGCATCTTGCCCACTAAAAAAAATGGACCATGAATTTTGAAATAAGAGAGTGCAACAATGATCCACATTGGTTTCATCATCCTCATCGTCACCAAAATATTCCCATGAGGCAATAGAAATATCCTCAATTTTTTTGTTATTATCTATCTTTGATATATGCTTTGGTGAAAAAGATTGAACTATTCTGATCACATTATACCTTCCTGGCTAGTCAAGCAATATCAATAAATGTGGCTGAGCTCATTAAAAATAAAACATCTCATTCACTTGATACCATTGGGCTTGGGTGGGAGCTTAACTAGGTGGAGTAGTGGGTTGGCCATAGGACTTCTTGGGGGGACTGTTGCTAATAGTTAGCCTTCTCTCCATTTCGAGAAAAGGGGGAAGCACAATCAACCAAGCGGAAGCTTTTTACCCTTCAATTAGAACTAAATATCCTCATGAATACCTCTAATATATCTAGGCAATAAAACCATAATTGCAATCGAGATAGTGATTGTATTTATAGTATTAAGGGTGTAGTAAATGATATTTATATCTTGTGATGTGAACTTTTTTCCACAATAAATGCTGACAAATTAGCAAATATTGGTAAATGTAGCAAATATTGGTAAATATCAATTGATAATTGATAAATTGCCGATGAATACATTCTAAAACAATAGTGTATTATTAATTTTTCATATTGGCTGTTCTAAAATTCAATAAATAAGGGTTGATACTGTATATTGGGACTAATATTTAATTTTATGGATTTGTCTAATAACCTGTTGGGTTAAATTTTCTTTGAAAGCACATCTTGTAACAAGCTTTTGAAACTCTCTACTATAGATATCAACATCTTGACCCTCCATAGATAGCTAATTGAGAATAAAATTCTTATTTATAGTTTATAGGGTTGAATTTGTCAACCATTAACTAGTGTAGTTGGCTCCACTAAATAAATGATCAAACTTGTGAAATATACATGGATAATTCAAGTTGCTCCACCACATATCGACATATCTATTGAAGTAAGTGGTAGTCAAAGGAAAATTTTCTTCATCCCTATTTTTTTTGTATTTAAAGATGTTATCAATCATGTTGAATCATTCAAATGGCTTCTTCAAGTCTTCCTCTCCATAAAAATTGGGAAGAACCATCTTCACACTATAATTAAAAGGAAATTATGGTTGATGACTAGGTGAAACAAGCAATAGAATCAAAGCACTTTGAACCTAAATTGTGACAAGTGGGGTAGAAGTGGAAGGATAAAGTGGATCTATTTCTTCCGGACCTTTTTGCTTAGCTAATTGACAAACAATTTTGGCAATCACAAAAATTACAACCTTCAACCTATCAAGTCGGGCATTATTATCGACATGAAATGTAGCTAACTTATTGACCTTGAGTTTCAAAGCTTGAAATTCATCTTTCCTAACCACCTTGAATATAGAATAAATAATTAAAATAACAATTTTTTTAAAGATTTGAGTCTAACTTCTTATGTTTTAATTGATTCGAGGTTTTTTTCTATTCAAAACTTTTGGTAGCAAAATGCATGAAGTAAAATTATGTGGTAATACACTTAAGAAAATAATAACAATGAATAATGTTCAGATACAATGATGTTGTTAGAGTGGATGAAGGTGAAAGATGGTTGAGCATGATAAGGATGAGCTCTAGTGAGCGATGAACTTATTAGTGGTTATAGGTGGTAGCTTAGATATAAACCAACAATAAATGAAAAATTGGTTAGATTTAGATTTATGTGAATAAAGTTGTGCTCTAGTGGTGCATTAGGCCAAGAATGGTCATTGGATAGAATAGGGCAGAGGATATACTAGTTAGCTATGGTCATGTGAGGCATGTGTTGTAGTTGTGGTGGAGCAACTTTACAAAGCTAGCTATAAGTATTATACAAGGTTATTAGTAATGGTGTTCTTATGCATGGTTGAGGGTTGTAGATAGGGTTGGTGGGGTTGTTGAGTGTTTTTGGTTGATGTTAGTAACAACTAGGTTTAGGGTTTCAATTAGGGATTTTTTCCTAATGTGAATAGTAATTTAAAATGTTGAAATGACATTTGGGATCAATTTTAGGCTCTAATACTAAGTGGTTGTAATACTACACTTTACCTTTGAATTTTCACAAACCACAAACTTTATTAATCAAATATGTACATAGGTCCCTATTTATAAACTAAATACTGAATAAGATAAACTAAGGTAAATACTAAATGATAACAATTACTAATTACTTAATGACTAAAACTAACAAGACAATAATATGTAATGATAAATGATATCTAATGAGTCAATAATAACACTTTTAGACATATAAGACCTATGAAAGAGGTATATCAATGATAAAATGTGCTTATTTTCCAATAAGCTATTGGGCTCAAGTTATGAGCTTAATAAGCTATGAAAATTAAGCTATAGGCCCAATAATTGGGTGGAGTAAATATTGCATCATCAATCATTGATTGTGGGCGTATTCTTAACTACTAACATATGATTAGTGTTGACCTAGGGTGTCACATGAACAATGGTCTTCTCATCTATAAAAGAGATATTTCATCCCTCTAATGAAATATATTCATTGATCATTGAGTTTTCCGAATAGTTTTTCTTCCCTTAATCAACATCTTGATATACAACTACATCTTAGCAATTTTAGTACCAATTAGGAGTATTCCATTTGTGCCTCCTTTTCATGATGGCTTCCTCAAAATTCTCATATCTTATGATTATAAAAGGCATATTGATGCCAACGCTATCTCTTGTACACACATATACACTCTTCATTGGAATATCTTTCTATAATGAATCAAACATCTTTCTCTTTGTTACTTCCCTTCTAATGTAATCAACAAAAATGGTAACACATCTCTTCTTACTCTAGATAGAAAGGTATCTTGGTCTTTAGGCCTTATACCCTAAATGATATTCAATATTTCTCTTGGTATTGAATCCACTTTCTCTACTCCATCAAATCTTTCTTAATTGTTGTTATATTTTCATTTGGATTAGCCAATAAGCTTTGAGTTCATTTTATTCTAGTTCTTCAAGATATTTAAACTCATCTTAAGTTTTTCACCAATAAATTAATTATTTGAAGGTAATTCAATGACTACAATATGAAAATTTTAAAGTAATTAACTAATTTTGATAAAAAAAAATGTACAATGAGTAACTTTAAACAATCAAAATTATACAGTGGCCAAAATAATCTTTGTCTTATGTTCAATTGAGTACCAACATAAATTTTTTGCATACTTTTAGGTGGTCATACCCTTATAAATCTAATTTCTTTCAAATAAAAAAAGGGTATTGTCAAACCCAAAGCCATTAAATACTAAAAATGCCTTAACAAAATGAAGATTCCTAATTATAAATGATAATGATATTTATCAACTCTTAGAACCTATATGGATAGCTAATTGATAAGAAAATTAATTAATCTGATAGATACTACAGTCACAAAGAGGTAATCCAACTTACTAACAAAAGAGTTTTTTTTTTGTATATTATTTGATGATAGTGTATATAACTCAATCAACTATTCTATATTTGCAGATAAATTCAGAGATGGTGGAGTTACCAAAACTATTCGGCTTAAGTAAAGAAGCTAGGGTGGTGTTGAAAGCTAAGATGATTTGTGATCCTTTCTCTTCTGAACCAAACTATAGCTATATGCCAAACCATTGTCCCAAGCATTCCATTTCAATAGGTGATTTGCCCGATGTAAGGGTTCTTTCTCCTCATCTTATTTTTAAAATATCATATTAGACTACATACCAAATCAAATTAAATGATATTAGAAGAAATAAGATAATACTTCAAATGATTACGATGACAAATTTAAATATTTTCATATCGTATACTAGACAAATAAAATAGACACCATATTTCATTAACTTCACAATAAAGTAGATGATAGAATTCACTTCACAATTATAGGAAGCAACACCTTATTTTAAAGAAGTAATAAATACACCAATAAATTCTATCACACTATCCACCTATTTATGACATTAATTAAAAAAATTGGTAGTATTTTTTATCTCAAAAATAAATTAAAAAATAACTATTAATCAATTATATACAGACCATGATCACTTCAAGATTTTTTTTATGTGTAGGTTCTAACAAGGTTCACCTGCTATAATGACAATTCTTCATCCTCAAATACGTGTGAAGAAGATGAGAGAATTCTACCTTATTCGGTATTCTTGGCAGCAAAAGCCTATAGTTGCTCTATTCAAGATTTGATCAATATTTATCCTTACTTAGAAAATCTAGTATCTTGTTCATCTATAAAAGAGGCTATATATAGTGTTATTTCTTACCAATGTAAACCATTCAAATTTTACACACAACTATTATGGGCTTCAATGCTTTCACTTTCAATTGTAATAGTGGGATTGATTTTGATTTGGGTATTCAAAGCATATCAAGACCAAGGAAAATGTTTCTCAAGGTGTTCCATTATACCTCATTGGGCATAGCAGGAGGAAAAATGGAAACTAGAGTTCAGATATGAAATTGTACAAAATGAAGAAATATCACACATGACATAACATTCCTATAAATTTAGTTAATTTTTTTATTCATTGTATACTAGTGTGTGTGTATAATCACTAGATTCTATTATTGTGGTATTAAATCAATAATGTTGATAAGTTGTATGGAGATCAAAAGAGATTTGATTTTTTTAAAATATTATTTCTCCATTGAAATTGTACAAATGTTGGAGTCATAGAATGTATTTTTACATATAATATATATGACTATAGAGAAAGTTTTATTTGAGGTCTTTATACTATATGAATTATATCAAAATAATATCTTTGTACACTAAGGCCTCCTTTACTTAAGTCGTGCCAACCTTTTTACCTTTTTCCCCCAAATATGCCATAATATTTTGTGTTAATTCAGTAATATTTTTTCTATGTTTTAATTGTTATAATGTGTTCAAATAAAAATAACATGTTATCCTTCTTTCTATCAAGAAATTATTTTAATAACATGTGAGTTAACTATACTAAATTATAACCTTTTGGAATATGATTCTTATGTCATAAAGAATATTTTCTTTTTTTTCTTTTATCCTTTGATTCATTTTTCTTATCAAGCTCTTGTTGAACTTGTCTTGCATAATTAATGGTGGAGATAGACAATAGTGTCCATGGTGTACCTATATTGTTGTTGTTGTTGTTGTTGTTGTTAAACTATTTATTACCTATAATTAATAAACTTACCAATAAAAAAATAATTTATCAATCTTTTTGTCTTGATAATATTTTTTATTTAAGTTATGAATTTCATAGTTGAATATATTAATTTAAGTTTATCTTATCTCACTAAAACACCATTAAGTCATGAATTAATCATATCATTATTAGATTTGGTGGATATATTCATAAAAAAAATTAACTTATAAAAATATTAAAAAAATTAATGACATAAAATAAATGAAATATTTAGATTTACCATAAAATAATTTACTTAAAAATTTTTTAGAATTAATATTAGAAATAAATTAAATATGACTAGAATGAAGCTATAGTTAGGGTTGGCTTTGAGTTTAACGGGAATATGTTTGAACACAAGGCTTATGCGATTGTGTGACACTCTAATATGTGATGCAAGTGAGCATGCAAATGAAACCTAAAAATTTATATTTTGTGATAGATAAGTAAATAAATTTTGACATGGAACAAAAAGACTGGCGATGTGCACCATGTTTCTTGTAGCAGTAACCATGACTCTATAATGCTTATATTTTTTCCCCAAAACTTTGACTAGAATTATCTTTGACCTAAATCATTCAAATAAATTAAAATATACCAAAAGAATATTTATAAATATAAACCATATTAATATATCTTAGACATAAAAATACACATATTTCATAATATAAATATATATTTTATCTAATAAAATATACGTCTTCCATGTATAAATATACATTATTTATTAATAGAATAATAAGTGATGAATATATATGTTATAAATAAATTTGTTATTGAATATAATACACATTTTTACAAGATAAATGAACATTTTATAACTGTAAATGCACATGTTATATCGACAAATGTATATCTTTTATAGATGAAATACACATCTACTAGTAGTGAATATACATATTATATCAATAGATTCACATCTTATAACATCATTTATTTATAAAAGAATAAGGGATAAATTATTCCAAAGAATGCACATCCTAATAGGATACATATCTTATAGATGAAAATGCACATTTTATAGTTTTAAATACACATCTTATATTGACAAATTTACATCTTATAGAGATGAAATGTAAATATTATAGTGACTAATTCGCATGTTTTAGTAAACATAAACACAAAATATAATGTTATTATTATTAGGATGTAATAATTGAAAAGAAATGAACCTTGTGTTCTTCTACATGGTAGACAACTGCATGCATGGTGTCTCACCACTTTGCCATGTAAAAGTGAAACTTATGATAACTTTGGATACAAAATTATATTTATCTTAGTTTCAATGTTTTTTTGTGATACCATGAAAATCCTATAGCCCCACTTGTGTATAATATCATGTAAAAAATAACATATGCTTATTTGATATGGGATATTAGTTATGAAAAATATGCACTCATGTTTTATGTCATTTACATAGTCAATTTGAAATATATATATATATATATATATAAAGGTATTTATTATTTTCAAATAATACACAAGAGATGTATAGTATAAGGGTATTTGTTTGCCACTCTTACACTTATACTAACTTACCAGTCTAAAGGATGTCTGACATAAAACTATACAAAAAAAATCATAAAATTTTAAATTGAATCTTCAAAATCAAGCACAAACTATTTGGAATGACTTGGCCATCTTTATAATCATTTTAGTCACTTGGTTGAGTTTATAAAGCTTCAGTTAAATTAACCCGACTAATTTTAGTGTTGACTTTGTCAATTTCTAAGGTTTTTGGTATATTTTTCTTCATTTTTTAAACTTTATGGATATTGAAAACACTACATTTTACTAATAATTTTATAACATTATGTGGTATTTATGTATAATGAAAAATTTTCAATTGGATTGTTGTTAAATTGATTAAATTGTTATATGATACCTTGTCCAATGGATTTTTGATTCAATGTTTAAAATATTGACAAAAACTAAAGGAAATAATTTATAGTGCATCAACGAAGGCAGCAAAGTCAAGAAACTACCTTTAAACCCTTTTTCAAGTCAGTTAAATAAAATTATTGAGCACATCTAAGCTAATGAAATATGTTCATGGTTCAAGCAATTTATATATATACACATAATGATAGAACTCAGTCAAGTTAATGACATATTGAACATAGGATTATATTTTTGTATGATGGCAAACCAAAATTTGAAGGAGTAAGAAGCCTACAATCATATAAAGAAGTGCTTATAGTGGTTTAGGGTTGCTATAAAATTTTATACATTTTCTACTAAGAGGTTCTTCTTTTAGACTTGGAATGATTTTTATTATGTGTCTATGGTTAACTCTCTTAATTTCTAGAACATTCTTTGAGCTTCTCTCAATGACAAACTTGATACAAATGTGAAGATTTATTCTCTTTATGAGTTTAAGAGAAACCCTATATTCCAACTACTTAAGGAATATTCTATCAGTATGTTTTTGTGCAACTTAGTATCAATTTCTCAAACAATCCTTGATCATTTCACAATTAGCAAACACTTCCAAAACTTTCATAATGTGTTTGCAACAAGTAAGTGCATGGATTTTTAGATTGATGCATCAAGGAACAAAAATCAATATATAACAAGTATATAGCTTGGGTGAAGTTTATAACTAGATAGAGTAGAAGTGACTTAGTAGTGATATAATGAAATGGTAGGTGATGAACAATTGAAAAACAAATAAAATAAGTTTGTTTAGTATGTGTATGTTAAGAGAAGTGTTTAATGATGATGAAAAATTTACAAGTGAAATGTATAAACTATTTTAATTTATTTATATACGAGAAATATGATTAAAATATTTATTGAATGTATTTAATTAAGTTTTTTATTCAAGTATAATCCCTTTTTATAATATACAAAAAGTTAGAAGGTAGAGGGAGACATTAGGAACAAAAAAAATCTAATGATTAGGAGGTTAGTGAGTCATGCAAAATATTCAAAAATTTTCGTTTGATGCTCTAAATAAAAAAAATGAAGACGCCTTCTAAAAATCAATGGGATCCTTTTGAGAATCAAAATAAGTAAACGTGATGCCCATTTTCCATGCATCAAAAGAATCAATGAGAATTAGGCCAAAAGATTGAAACACTAGCTTTCTTGGAAGGTTTGACTCTCTTGGAGAAGCAGTGGACTCCAACCTTAGATAAAGAAAGGAGAAAGGAAAGTAATGGGCCCTAATGTCAGAGAAAGAATAAAGGATGGTTATTACTTGGGTCTGTGTTTTTGTGGTCTCTAGCGAATAAAATAATGTAATTTTTTAGTAGCTTCTTCCCCCATAATTTGGTATTTAGTGTCATAGGCTAGTTGTACATACTTTATATGTCCATTAACAATTGAATGGGTGGATTTTTTTTGATAAAATCTTTAAAAATTGACATTCACCTAAAAAAATTCAATTTGAGATCTATATATAAAGGCTAGATTTATCATATTTGAATATATATAAAATTTTCTTTAACTCTTTCTCTCTCTCTCTCTCTCTCTCTCTAATTAGATTTTTTTTCTATTAAGATTTGTTCATCTATTAATAATTATTATTACTACTTCTAATATGTCTTATATTGTTATTATTTTTTCTAATGTTGTTACTTAACTTATTGTTCTTGCCATATTATTATTGATGATTAACGTCAAATATTACTAAAAAAATTATTATCTTTAATTATTTTTATGGATCGATACCAATTCGAAAAAATAAGATCTAATTAGAATCAATTAGAACACACAAGAATTGAGAAGAGAATAACACTCAAGAACACAGATTGGGGAAACAAATGATCTTATTGATGTGACATAATTATGATTACAAAGATAATCAAAATAAATTCTCACATTAATCACTCAATTCATCAAGGAATTACAAGAGAGCTCAATAGGAGAAGAAGACGGCGTTCGCTCTTCGATTAGGGTTCTAATCACATGGTATTTATACTATACGAATCTATCATCAGCAAAAACCGATACAGAGAGAAAAAACCAAACAACACGAACCGTTTTAATAAACACGGTACCCCCATGTTTATTTTCTGTCTCTCGGCCTCTCACAAAAACAAGACACATTTTTCTGATGATAAACACGGATCGTATTTCACGAACACAAGCCCCCCGTGTTTCTTTTCAGCTTTGACAATCTTTAGTATTTTGGTCACAAATTTTTCATATGACCTCCGATCGAGTTGATTCTTGATGCGTTGGAAAGATAACAGAAATATATACAACTTTAATGTTTAGAAGATTTCCAAATTCAAATTTATTTAAGGTAATATCTTCACATCTTTTAAGAATAGCTTACGGTTCTACTCCAAATTCTTCCGAAATACTTCATACACCAATTAAATATATTCTACACACCAAATATGAGTCACAAGCTCACAATTGTATATATGTAGTAAGTGTTAAACTACTACCACCACCACCTATTGCTGCTGCTACGATTACTACTATTTATTATTGTCGTGGTTGTTGTTGTTATTATTATGAATAGTTAGCCTAAGTGATTATTACCTTTATTATTAGCCCTTATTTTCCACCTAATACGCAAATGGTATTTCATCACTTCAAAAATTGGATTACATCTCATCTCATTGGTAATAAAATCTATCTAACAAAACAAGTCACTAATCATACTTATCCCTATAATGGGGTTAACAAATATGCCTAGCAACATTAATCACAATAGAATACAAAACTACTCTATCATCACACTAACAAATCTAAAAAATACATGGATTCCTCTCATGCCAAATTCTACAAACACTTGCAACGAGCATTGCATATAACACTTGCTTATTATCTACGCTATTGTGATCTAGAAATCTTTGGCCATATTTCATTTGTTTAGTTATCCAACTCATTTATGATTCCCATTACATTATGAATACACTTCCATACACTCAAAGGAAATGGAAAACTCATAAAATGGTTCTCAACAAGTTCAATCAATTCATCACAAAATACACAACTTGTAGAAACATTGTCCATTATGCCACTAATCTATCCTTAGTAAGAAGTCGGTTTTGTAATACCAACCATTATGAAATGTGATGCCTTAGGAGGGTGAGTATCTTCTACATTACCTTTCCCCCCCACTTCTTAGGTTGCCTCAACTACAACTTCTTATAGGCTCCTCGTATATTGTACTCGCCCCTATTGGATGGATTCTATCTATAAATAGGCACTTGAACTTCCCCTTGAATGAATATCACCTTCTAAAATACCCATGAACAATAATTAGAAGGCATATGGACCCCTATGTCATGTCTCATTATACACACCACATGGAACCTCTTAACCCATAGAGATTCCTTCTTGAGACAAATATTCTAAAGTAGCTTATGAAGTGCACAATAACTCCATAAATCAAACAATAAGAACCTGAGTCTGCCTTCTTCTTTTGGTAGATATAACTGGTCCCATGATACTAAATCATGTCTTCTCTCTATCAACTTACCATACCAAGGAAAAGCTTAACAAAGAAAAATGAGTTTATGGAGAATTTTCTATGGGAGTAAAATACCTTTCTAAAGTTGGCTTGTTACTAAACACAACTAATTTGATGAGCTACATCTGGCCTACATATAATAGATAGAGAATGCTCTAATGAAGAAGCCTTCATGTAACTTTCTCCAACATTCGTTGAAAATGAGCAGAAGAAATTTTAGCAAAGGAAAGAAGCATGCCCATATAGGAATATGTACACCCCAAATTGGGACCGATCCAATATGGATCCTATCCAATCTAGAGATCCATTCTTACCTCAATAACAACGTGAAACCTACACCGACTTCAAAATGGGCTATTCCAGGATATGAAATGTGAAAATAAAGTTAAGTATAGGCTCACCCTTTATTATGACCCATTTTTTGCTCTTTATCAAGATTAACCTTTTTTTTTTTGCTTTATTTTAACCTAAAATGTACAAAACTCTAAGGTATAACATAAAGGAAAAGGATGGGTAAAATGAAATCAAAGGAAAATACCCGATTCAAGATCGAATCAGAGAAGATGGATAAGAATAAGGATTTTAAAGAAGAATCCTATGGCCCAATGAGCACCATCACAACTTACATCCATAATTTATATTAAGAAATTAACTAGTAGTGATCAAGAGATGAAAATCTCTAAATAAGAGGAATTGTGGAGCCATGGAGGTGGTGGGGAATTGGAGAGCACTCTATGGCTTGATTGGGGGAGGATGAACAAATGAGGTTAAGGAAGAAGGATAAAGTGAGATGATGAGTGAGTAGTGTCTATTAGTATGTCAAAATTAACAAAAAAGAAGAAGAAGAAGACTTAGTAAGCTTATAATAGTTACTTAACTGGTAGAGAAGAATAAATGAAATGGGTATATTACGAGCAAGACTAAAAACCTAGGTCAAACTTGAACTTGACCAAATGCCCATTTTTTGAAACATTTTTTAAAGTTGGACTAACCCTAACCTTATTTTATCAATCTAGTCTCCAAAACTTTAGGTTAACTTGGTTTATACACAGTCCTATACCTAGATGCATAGAAGGGAAATAATCGTAATGGATTCCCAAGATTAAAGCAATACCTATTCTAACCTCATTATCTACTCCTCCAAACTAGATCATACATTTTCTCACTCTAACGAGCCTTCGCCCTAGGGCTTCTATTCCATCCAAACAAGAGGAAACCATAAGTTCATAAACGAGCCTTGATCTTCTAGGAAGAGATGAAATTCCTAATATTTCATTATTTTAGGGGACATCGAGTGGGATTTGCCTAAATGGGGCCAACTGAATCCTAATGTTCGAGTGTGTCCACCCTTCTTGCTGGAATTAGAAACTAGCATATATAAGTTTGACAAGTTGGTTAAGGTTAAATATATTACACATAATAATGAAGTTGTGAACAAACCTACCAGCCTCAATAAGATAAGATTAATTTCTAAGACTAGTAAGTAATTTGTTTCCTTTCCATCATTTTACTCCATTTACTAAACTACTATGTTTACTAGCTTATAGAGTTTTCATCTATTATCTATAGAGTGTGATGAATATAAATCTTAACAATAGATTGTACCTTCAAACCTTTCTAGGGGTATAAAAAGGCCCATCATTTGTCCTCTAGGCGTAATGACTACTATTGAGGCTACCAAATGAAGGGTATGTTTCCCAAGAATACATTGTTGTCATAGTTATTTCATTTGTAATCATGTTATAAATATACTTTTGCTTTGTTATGCATTTAAGAATTAAGAGGGATTTTGATACTTGATCTTGAAAAACAATAGAAGAAAACAAAACCAAATAAGGTTAGTAACATTCACTATATGGTTTTTCAATTCCTATTATAAACATGACCTTGAGCCTTATTTGTTCCTATCATAAATATATTTTATGTCCATTGACTCTTATTATGAACATGTCCTTGAATTCTAAGTGTTATTCATTTGCTTAACTGGCCATCCCTTGGCTTATATTATCATTCTTCACGTACTTATTTACCTGCTTGGGAGGAAGCCCAACCTAAGGTAATCCCTAAGATTTTAATGGCTAAAAAGGTTCCAAATCCATCATCTCACTAACTTACTAGTGCTACTAAGCCATTGGAACTAAATAAAAAGACAATCTTCCCATTACACTTCATAAAAATAATCAAATAAATGGTAAGGAATTATTGAACCTGCCCTTTAAGGATTCCAAACTTCATACCTCACCACATAATGAATAGACTCTAATCATAGGCTCAGTCAAAGAGACCATAAACCTTGTACAAGAAGATGGAAGTGATCATCTAGAATTAGAAGGGAGATAAAATATGAAAGTGGAAGCCAACATTATTCATTTTATAAAGAAAAGGCTAGCAAAAGTGTTGGCAGCCCCTAACAAATATCTTTTGAATTAGAGGGCATTAGTGGCCTTACATGAGCTTTTATTATGCTAGAAGGCTCTAATGTTAAGGTACCCAAACTAGAAGCTTTTATTTTAAGAAAAATATCTTGTAAAATAAACTCTAAAGTCTCCATTGAAGATGATGGAATCACTCTAACCATGCCTGATGACTACCACTTCTTTGAATGCCATCCATATGATAGCGTTGGTCTCAAATTGGATAAGAACATAATGTTATGTTGGGATAGGAAGATAGTCAAAGGTCTTAAAATAGAAACCCTATTGAGGGATGATTTAATCCTCTCCTTCTAGGTATATCATAATGCATAATTTTATATATAAGACAACTTCAATAACTATTTTAATACCACCTACAACATCCCTTTATGAAAAAGAAGATCTTTCATCAATTTTTTAGAAATGCTAATTATTTTCGATGGATAAATGATGAATATGAAAAGATTCAAGGTGACCACCTAGCTTTGAAAGCCAAAAAAGAATCCCTTGAGGTTAATGTAGTTGAGTTGAAAACTAAGAAGAGTACAATGAAGTCTACCTCAACCAATGTAAAATTTCTAAATGCCCAAGTTGCCAGCTTAGAAGATTATTTTAGAAGATAAAAGTAATGAGATAAGAATAATATAGAATATTAAATATTAATGTCATCTATATGGAAGATTGTGAACTTTGACTAGGTATTTCGTGCACAACATAATAGGGTTGTAGTTCATGCAGGTTGTTAGAAAAGAGTGTGTTTGGCATAGGTATTTTGTGATAAACACAAACCATGTTTGCCTATAAAATGATTTAGGATGTTTTTTAGACAAATGTTGAGAGTAAATAAATTAACATAGGCACCTCTTTTTTCCTAAATATGAACCCTATTTTTTTTTATGTTCTATGAAATACATTATTTTGCCCCGTATGTTTTTATCAAATATAAAAGAGTTGTGAAAAACTTTATTCATCAAGTCAAATGTGTGAATTTTATTATCCTTTGTTGTGTTATATTTGTCTTAGAGAATTACTAATTATATGATTTTTAACTCTCTTTTAATTACATGAATAAAGATACCTAGTTTTTTTCTTATTGTGTTTGTATGATGATTGAATTATCAATTGGTTCACTTATCTTATAAGTTTCAATAATTAATCAAGTATATTGTTATTAGATTATAGTTAACATCATTCCCTTATAATTGGGTATTAAAGTCAGGTTGTTGAAGAGATATAGTGTTTATGATGGCTACAAAATTTAATATTGAAAAGTTTAATTAGATCATCAATTTAGATTATTGAATTGAAGATGCAAGTGATTTTGATTCAGAACAGGATGGAGAAAGCTTTATATAGTTATTTGAATAAGACAAAATTAATAATGGATGAAATATTTGAGGAGGAAGATTTGAAAGCCCTCACTACCATATAACTATGTTTGTCTAAAAAAGAACAAAGGAATCAATGGTAATTACCTCATGGTTGAAGCTTGAATATTTGTATATGAAAAAGTTAGTAGTGAATCATCTACTATTGATGAGTTGACTTCATGACTTGAAATTAGGTGAAGGTCAATCTTTAAAAGTTTATTTGGATAGGTTTAATTCTATTGTGATGGATTTGTAAAACATAAAAAGTCAAGCTTGATGATAAAGATTTAGCCATAATGCTTTTGTGTTCTTTTTCTATAAGTTTTAAATATTTTCGTGAGACTGTGCTGTATGAAAATGATGAGTTGTGATGCAGGAGCATCTACATCCTATTCTAATAATGTTGGAGGTCAAGAGTTAACATATTTGGAGATGGTACAAAATGTTCTTGAAAATCTCAAACACCTTAATGATAGTTCTCATAATGTTTTAGTAAGTGATTCTTGCAGGCATTATATATGTTGGCAAGGAGAAGAATTCACTAAAGATATCTAGCATATAAGACAATGACAATGTAAGGGTTACAAAGTTTCATAGAATACAAAGCTATAATACACAAAGCTTGATTAATTGATTATTCAATGTATTACATGATTAGGGTTTTGTGTACCTTTGATATTTTATATATACTTTATAATGTCTTGTAATATGTAATTGTACACCATTATATGTATAATATAGATGTGTACTAGTTTATTCATTTATTAATAAGGCTAGTTGGTTTGCGCTTAGTTAATAAAGGGTAAACTAAGCCTACATGTGTGTGCATATACATATATATATGTAGGTGCTTGTATATTCCATAATAATGATTAATGAATGAAGAATTAGATGATTTATCAAAAGAGAATTCAAATCTCCCTTCCTTCCTCTTCAAGTGAGTTTATCTTGAGATTTTAGGTATTGTTCTCTAGAGAAAACTTTGTGATTTCACTTTAGAATTTATTTGATATCGGTGAAGATCAAATTCAAAACCGTGAAACTTGTTGAAGACTACTTTATATTTTGAGTATTACATCAACTTTGAGCATCATTTTTACTTCAAGAAACAAGACAAAAGGTCCAGCAGTGTGAAAGAATAATTCCTCTATTATGTGGGAAGATCGAGGAAAGCCAAATTCGATTAGGTAGCTCAACCAACATGCTTTAAATGAGATATGTGCTTGGTATAACATCAAAAACATGCAAGGGCATAGCATCCACAGAAGCATAATGCCCTTGGGATAGTCCCATCCATCATAGGATGTAATCAACCTTAATGTTGATGAAATCACCCCCACTATTTCAGATGACATTAATGTATGTGGCGTAACACATGACGATATTAGGTAATAGGTGCTTGGTTTTGATATTAGCATTTGAATGGGGAGCATTCTTTCTCTTGAACTCTAGAGTATATGGTTTGATATTTCTAAGGTAAGAAGAATGAATATTCTACAAGTTGAGCTATATTGTGATTTTATGGGAGTATATGGTTTGATATTTCTAAAGTAAGAAGAAGGAATATTCTACAAGTTGAGCTATATTGTGATTTCATGGTAATTGTCATACCGTACCAAATACCTTAGCCATGCTTTTAGAAGTACTTACTTTCTGATTTATGGAGTTCATTTCCTTATCCTATATTTTTCATCTCGAAAGATTCACCATATCTTTCAAATTTAAGTTGTAGATGGAAAGAGACAGTTGAATTATAGTAATAGTTTGACGTAATTTATTTTTATTCGCTACTTATATAAATAT
This sequence comes from Tamarix austromongolica, assembly GCA_039764185.1. NCBI lineage: Eukaryota > Viridiplantae > Streptophyta > Magnoliopsida > Caryophyllales > Tamaricaceae > Tamarix > Tamarix austromongolica. Next base: position 82,773,550 of record CM077818.1, on the reverse strand, counting down.
GTGATCATTATTTATTTAATATTTTACTAGATCTCACATATCACACTATAATTTTATGAAAGTTATTTGTGGCAATAATAATAATAGTAATGAGGTTTCCTATTATAATTATATATTGCGTTTTCTCCAAATAGCCGAAGCTAAAAAGAAAAAGAAAAAGGGACGGCTCAAATCAAAGTGGAGGATCCACGACATATATAGATATTTTTTTATGTTCTATATTATCGACAGATCATAGATGTGTTTATCGGATGGAGTCAAAAGTAAGAAATAAGCCCTTCATCATCATTATCCTAAATATTTCCGACAAACCCTTGATCATTTAGCGGCCTGTGCAGTCGTTCATATGTCATTGTTATATGGAGCGGTTGAGTAGTTCGGACCCAATTTTACTCAAAGTCGCTGATAACTCAACTTCTCTCTCTTTTTTCAATACTTAAGCTTATTGGAGACTGCAGTATTGCTGGTTATGGTATTTTGGCATACTTGTTAAAGAAGTCTGATCATCTTGTCGATTATTTTCTTTGAATTAAACAGTTCTTGTTCATATATTTGTACAATAGTCTCAGCAAGCGTACTCGACCGATGCCGGGTAAGTTCTTTGACTTCATGGTGCGTTTTTCATATCTGCTATTTGTCGCGTTCATGCACATCTCTATGTTTATATGTACTTCAGTTGATTGAATTGATTTCACACTCTTTTTTCCCATGGATTCTCGTTATTCTGGGTGAAGTTTATAGGATCTGCTTTGAGGGGTTAGGCTGTGTGGTTAGTTTTTCAACTTTCAATTCAAATTGAAATGTGGATTTTGAGTACTTCTTTCATTTAGTTGCTTTACTTTTGGGTCTTTTCTTTAACAGCCGTTGTTATTAGCTCTCCTTATTCCCTTGCAAAGTTCGATTGAATATGGAGAGATCTACGCTGTCCTGTTTCGGGATGTTCATGTTAAAAGCTCATTATCTGCAATATAGATCGCAGCTAATTGTTGATTTGTGCATTTACGCACACTGTTACTTGAGTGGTGCAGATTTTGGGTTATGCATTACTGTGAGTGCATATGGCTTCACTCTAAAGTTGAGTGCAAAAACTACCCAGGATTTTATGGTTATCTGTGGTAGGCAATCTAGGATTATCAGTTTCTATAGACTAGTTTAATATATGGTTATGACCGACCTTTGGATCTTCATAGGTTGCATTATCTTATCTGCAACATTTTCGTGGGAATAAATGGAGAAATGAGGATGAGAAAGAAATACAGGAAACCAACCAATTTGCGTTGCAGTGCAGGGAGTAGATATATTTTTCCTATTGCCATCTGCAGTCTGGTTGGGATCTTTCTTTTGCTTCATCTTTTCTCTCTTATTCCACAAAAAGATGTTCTTATGGGAGATTTGCAAACACGAACTAGCCGGCATTATCTTGAGATTGAAGCAGTAGTTGAGGAAAACATCCAAATTCCTCCACCAAGGGGAAAACGAAACCCACGTGCTGCTAAAAGGAGGCCCAAGAAGAAAACCACTTTGATCGATGAGTTCCTTGATGAGAATTCTCAACTACGACATCTTTTCTTTCCTGGCATGAAGACTGCTGTCGGTCCAGCAAGGGACATGGGTAATGACAGCTTCCATTATTTCCCCGGTAGAATTTGGCTGGATACAGATGGAAATCCAATTCAAGCTCACGGTGGTGGCATTCTATATGACAAGATAACCAGAAGGTACTACTGGTATGGAGAGTATAAAGATGGCCCTACCTACCTTGCTCACAAGAATGGAGCAGCACGGGTAAGATAATTCTTCTTGAATTATATGTGATACTAATTGTGTTCCTGAGGTCGTTGCTATTGGAAAATCATAGGTAATTAGCTAGCTAGTTATGATAAAGTGATTTTCCTCCTTAGTATGCATAGTAGGGGTTTGATTGATACCATATAGAAGATATATTTTCCGAAGACACTTGCCATCCGATGGTAAAAATACTGAAATGATAGAAATCTTACTGCTTTAGAAAATAGCAATTAATATACAAAGAGATAATGAACACTGATAGGTACATGGCCAGCGTTGTCTCCTTCTTTCTCGTGCCAATCAAATGGTCATCATTGTTAGTAATTTACCATCACCTTTGAACTTCATGACACCATTGAGTTTGATCATATTTAGCAATATTATCTCTCCTACATCTGCATGATGGTATAAAGAGGGAATAAGGGTAGGAAACAGAGAAAGGGAATTGGGAAGAAGGGAAAAGAAGTAAGATTCCAGAGAGAGAACTCATGATGTGAGGATAGAAACAAATCAGTTGCCAGTCAATAGGTCCTAAGGACCTAATCATGCAATCCAAAAGTAAATTAGGTTTTAGGCCTTGTGTAGGCTAAGTAACATTGTAATTTGCTCATGAAGCTGAATGAAAACGTAACCTACTTATATAGTCAATTAAAAAAGAAAAAAATAATCTTATGTCTAGTGTTCTTTCCATATTTAGCTTCATTAACTCCACAATCATGAGCTCCCTAATGCAAACCTGATGACATTACAGTACTATGCTATGAATCAGGCAGTTTTGTTGTTCATTAGGTAAGAGATATGCCAATATATTGAGTGAATTTGGAAGACTGACAAGAACTCATTAAAACTAGCAAGTAGGAGAAATCAAGTCTAAAGAGGTATCAATCTGTGCAATCAGGGTAAATGATCGCATCCGGCACATTTCATTATGAATCAATATAGTTGGGTTAGAGGCTGGCTGAGGCAGTTCTATGTGTTTTCTTTTTATCTGAACATCATGTTCCCTTATCTCACAATTGAGGAGTATCATTGACATTCTATTATGTAGGATTTGGATTGATTAGAGAGGTTATCTTGTTGTTGGGGTCTGGCAATTATATGTACTAGGTTTCTGAATTTAGTGATTTGGGTCACTTTAGCTGGTATCATGACCTACTGTTTACTTGTTACTGCAACAGTGGGAGCCTTGTGTGGACCTCCTTTGGCTTCGTCATTATCTTTCCACCCTCCTATTATTAGGTCCTAGGTTTATGTCCCTGGTTCAATTCCTGTTTCTGTGATTTTCTTTGTTAGTGGAATGGGTACTTTCTGCATCCCAACAAATGGAATAGAAAAGGCCAAAGGACTGCTCTTTTACATTTTATTTGAGCTCGAGCAAATTAATGACTTGAGTTCAATTTTTTGTTCCAAGATTCTGGCCTATCATGTCCAGCTGATGCACTCAAAGTTTGATTTCTTGCATAATTGACTAGCTGTATTATGCAGGGCTAGAGCTGGCAAAAGTTGACCAGACCCAACCTGACTCGACCAAATTCGCTATTAATCAGTTATGATAATAAAAAAATACACGTCTTATTATTTATTTAAAGCTTTTAAAAATATATCATTTAATTTTATTTATTTTTCTTACTTTTATGATGAACTTATTTACCAATGATATTCAAATTATACCCATTTTTTCATGTGAAAACACAATAGTATAAAGCTATAATAATAAACAAAAATTAATTAATAACACATTATTAATCACATACTTACATGAAGTTAAACTTAATACTTTCTTATGCGGTTAATGATTTAGATTAATTTTGGTGATCAATGTCCTATTTGACGCTAATCTAAATTGATTCAATCTAGGATTAGCTCGGCCCGAACCCAACCCGACCTATCAAAACCTAAAAAGATCTTATTCGTCAAATTAACTCAAACCTGACCTGTCAAATTAACTCGAACACAAAATCACCCGAATACGAGCTTTCTTGGCCCAATCCCGACCCGATAGGGATATAAACGGGACAGGTATGGGCATACCTATATCTGTTACCTGACGAATAATCCGTTTATCCGTTAACGGGTACAAATATAGATACGGGTATGGGTATAGGTACGGATATGTATATCCCATACTCGTATTCGATGGATATTTTTTTCCATCATCTATATCCATTTATCCATATCCGTTTAAGTATCTGGCGGATAAAATCCATCATGTTTCGGATAAAATCCATCTCTTTTACATCCATAAACCCGACCCAACCTGACAAGTTAGCTCGAAATAATCCGAATCTAATTCAACTCGAACTTGAACTATCTCAACCCAAGCCCGATCCGATTAATTAAACCGATACAATTCAGATCTGTAATGACAGATATGACCTGCTATAACTTGACCCAAACCCGACCGTCTCAACCCGATTGCTACCTATATGCTGGGACATGGCGGAGAGGAGGTTGAATACTATGATGACAATTTTGTAGCTTTGATGAAGTTGGATTATGTTGACAGTTAGGATTGGGTTGGGCACTGGTTATTATGATTGATATGGTATAGTTTTGGAATAAACGTTTTTGCATAACGAGGGAAGGTATCCAAATCTGGACTTGTTATCATTGACAGGTCCATAGAGTAGCTTTGAAGCTGTTAAGTGCCTATCTTATTTTCATGCATCGTTGTATTATTGGTAGGGTTGTAAATGAGTTGAGTTGAGCTATTTCGAGCTTAGGCTCAACTCGTTTATATTTTTTAAGGAGCTTGAATCGAGCCTCCTCAACATAGCTCACAAGCAGCTTGACTCTTAAAAAGCTCACCAGTAGCTCGACTCGTGAAAAGCTCACCAGTAGCTCGACTCGTAAAAAGCTCACCAATAGCTCGTCTTGGCTCATTTAAATGGAAGTTTGTTTGATTATTGACTTGTTTATGTAATATTTTTTACATGAGCCAATTAGCTTGTTTAAAGGCTCGAATGGATCATTTTTTATTTTTATTTTTTCAAAAGAATTAAACTTCCTATGACATTGTTCTCTCCAACTTGAAAAATTCCCATAACCTGGAACAAGCAAACTTGAATTACATAGTGAATCTGGAACATGCAAAAGATTACATAGAACTGGAACATAAAATTCCAGATCTAGAAATTCTAGAACAAAAAGAAAAGTTAAAAAATGGACGGAAATTCTAGGACAATTGTAATTCCAGGCTGGAGTATATAAAGGATGTGTAGACCTAGGAGATAAAATAGGCCTACTGACCGTCCATTGTCCAAAAAGAAAAGATCTAGGACAATTCACAAAACATGGTCGGGTCAAAAAGCTTCCAACAGAGAAGATCAAACACAACTAAAAACTAATAATAATTTAAGTAATAATCATTAGCAGTTAAAGCCAGGGTTGCCAAATCTCCATTGAAACAAAACCAAATATGATTTTAGTAATTAGCTAGATGGCATAAATTCTTTCATTGAATAATAAAGCATTAACTCTTGTATTTCATAGGAAAATAGTTGCCCAAAGCTTTATACTCCATGACTTATAGCAATTACATCCAGCTAATCGTAGCAACTGAGCAAAAAATCAGCAGCATCATGAAAACTCTAGAGCAGCCAATTAGTTTGCTTGGAATGAAATTTTCTCACCACAGCATCCTTCCACTTAAAAGGGATGAATTCTCTAACCTCTAGCATGACAAGAGGAGGCCAAGATGAACATTTGATCTATTTTGGGTTTTTACAGTGAACATCAGTCATGCAACTAAAATGTATACATATTTTGCTGAATGCCCGCAACGATACACTAACCTTGTATGAGCAAGTTATTAGATGGCACAAAATATTGATATGATATTGCAACCAATAATCTCAAGACTCTGGATTATCGAATGCAGAATATCTAGCATGTCCAGATTCAACAAATGCAGTGCTAAGTAATGTTTCATCCCTACTCTTTCCAACCGGATTCAGATGCAACAAAAAAGATCTGATGCAACTCCACAGTAAGAACATGGTGGTGGCAGATCAAAAATCAAACTAATCTAATCATTCCAATAGTATCAATCTGCACTTGTACATCAATCATAAAAAACCAACTAGAAAATAGCTGCACTAACTACTCATGCTTGCAGCTAGCACGCAGATCACTTAGCCATGAGAGTTGGGTGTCCACAAATTTAAGAAAGGAAATGGATAATTTAACCATGAGCGCAACTTTAATGTCATACGATTCATAACTAGCAACTTTCCCAGCCTGTACTACCAACACAGCAAAAACCTAAAACAATAGCAACAAATACTATACAAGCCAGCATCACATTAAGCATACTGTCATCCAGTTTGATGAACATGCATTATATGAAGTCAAATGGAATTGCTACATTTTCGTACTTGAATGTCATCCAAATGCAAAGTAAATGACCTGTAACGCTTGTAAGTTGAACCTCTAAATGGTACATGCATTTTTGCTGGTTCATGAAAGACTACCTAAAACAAAAAAAAAAGTAAATAAGAAATAGACACACATATGTAAGAATTCAAAACAAAATATGTGGAGACAGCCAATAGAAGTGTGCCCCGGGGGGGGGGGGGGAGGTGGTAGGAAAAAATTATACCAAGGTTTAAGCGAATTATGGAGATGTTTCTTGTTCACAGTTTCAGCTTTGTTATCTGTTCATAATAAGGAAATTAATTAATTAAATAAATGATTAGATTTCAACTTATAATATACCCAAAAGCCAAATAAACAATAATCAATAACCATAGAGAAAAGTGGGGTGAGATGATTACCGTTTTCATAAGTCTAGAATTTCTATGGACCCAATCTCTTGCACAAAGCAATACTTCCACTTTTTTTATGGCCAATAATGATCGATATAAATCAATGACCCTACCCCTAGCATTGGAAGCAATTTCCGAAGCTATTGTGGTGATTAGTATCGTTAATATCTTCTGTGCCATTTGTTACAAAATACGAAACTTTAAAGTGTTTGCTTTCCACCATTCTAAGGCAGTAAAAGATGATTCCTAATCATCATTACAAATTAACACACTCTCTAAATAAGTATCGAACTTTGATTTTGTAGGTGTGTGTTAGAGTACTTCACAAATTGCTTAAATATCAATCTTTTAGGACCAACACCTTTATATCTTGAACTAGCGACCATGTTATTAAATAGCAGTTCCACTATTGCATAACGGCCACTATTGAGCGGCTTTTGGGTTAGTTGTGAAGCAAAATTACCGATATGTTATACTTTTAAAATTTTACATATATCGTTCGATAAATTGCTGGTAAATCAAAAAATATCGCCAATAAATCAACATTTTATTGAGAATTCTTAAATCTATTGAACAAAGCATGCATAATAATTTTTTCTTTTTCATTTACTATATATATTTTGAACCAAGTTACTATTGAACAATAACAATGTATTGTTATTCTTTACCTTTACATGTCTTACTAATTAACATGTCTTATTTCATTCTAAGGAAAATTTAGTATTATTAGGATAATTTAGCATATAATGACTTGCTTAAATACATCTAATATAATATAAAACACTAGTTTATTGAATATTTATATTCAAATGATCAATGAATAATAATTAGGGTATATGGTAAAATAAAAATAAAAATTCACGCCGCGACAATTTTGCGACGCTTTGATACCGTGACTGCAACTGCAGTTTTATTGTCTGCTAGTGACATCCAAGGAAAATCCTTCGCCTTTTTTCGAACACACCAAAGATTTCTCCAAGCTTAATATTTCAAGAAGAGTATCCGAAATATGCTTAATATTTATTTCAACATCGTCATTCTTAAAAATAACTAGGAATGTAAATTCAACTAATGCCATTTTACATCTAGGGTCCAAAACACATGCAATGACTATTAAGTATTAACATATTACAATCACTCTAATACTTACCAGACTTTGTTTTCATCTTCGATGCCATGTGTTGGACAAATGCCTCAGAAGAATTTGCCTTCTCATCTTTGGCAAAAATAAATTTATGGTTGGATAATTAATCCCAAAAATGATACTGGTCACCTCACTAAACATATCAAGAAAGCCAAACACTATCTTAGCTTACCTCCATTATTCAGCAGAAGGTAACCATATATATATGATGGGTTCTGCATGGAACATATCTTTCAACTCCAAAGCAACAACCAACATTGCATATGCTACATTCCAATGAGTACAAATATCTAACTCAAACTGTTTTCTAGATAATTTCACTTGTTTGGTAACCTCACTAAACTTCAACAAACGAGATTTAGAAATATTTCATGAACATTGTTGAGCACATTCTTAATCTCTCCAAAACCTTAACCATTTTAAACTAACAAACTTAGAATGCAAGCAAAACACCTAACAATAATGAATGATCTTATCCCCAATCCCCCAATCAATCAAACAACCATACAACACATTATATATATTCACACCAGTACCAGGAAGGGGAAAATGAAAAAAGTTCAAAACATGCTTTTGTAGCATCCACTCATCATCAATGAAATGACAATAAGACCCATATAGTGGATCATTTGGACATTGAATTTCCCCAAATCAGTTTTTATGCTAATTTTTTTTAACCCCCTTTTTTTTTTCTTTCCTAACCATATTATGAGAAATGTTTTGAAACTTGTCAGATATGGTTGCACAATATTTATTGAACCCAACATACTCAAACATATTAAAAAAGTATTCATGTATTAATTCTGTTTCATCAATAGCTTTCCTAACTTTAAGCTGGTCATACCTGCAATTGGAAGCAACATTAACATCGATTGACTTGTCAAGAAATAATAATTTTTATTTCATTGAAGGGCGGCAAGAACATATTGCAAGTCTATTTAAACGCTTGCTAACACCTTCTACCAAAAGAGTGTAAGCATCTTGCAACAATGTCTGCACTCGTCCTTTCTCATCTCACCTTTCAATATAACCTCTTTAAATTCATTCCAAGCAACAAAATTTCTCTTGCAAGCCTTCTTTTTAACTTTATAGTCATCATCTTCTTTGGTTACAACGTCATCAATAGCTTACTCAATTGTTGTGGGTCTCCTTATCATCTAAATAACATTCATCAATGTAAGCAACATTGGCCTGCTCATTTGCCTCTTGATCATAAATAACATAAATTCATCCCAAATGACATAAATTCTCTTGCGAGCACAATCATCATCTTCTTTGTTTCTAGTGCCAACATTAGCCTCCTCATCAATGTTTTGATTATCATTATCTTCTAAATCACATTCGTCAATGCAAGCATGGTTGCTGAAGATAAAGATTCTGGTGATATTGATGAAGTCAGTCCTTGTTTAGAAGAAAAGTATGAAGTTATCAATTTTGACATTGTATAAACAAATCTTAATTCTCAAAAGAAACACAAAGGCAACAGTAATGACAACACCGAACTAGAAAATTGAACCAAAAAATAGTTATTATTTTACTTTTTCTAGTCAAATATGAAATTACAACAACTTTAAAGTCCATTTTTTTTAAAGTATTACAAATGGCACAAATGATGTGTACAAGTAAAACTATATAACAATTTTGTTGATAAAAACATCAAATACAATAACTACAATAGAAAATCATCAAAGTGTATAGTATAATGTATTTTTAAAATATGCTTGTTAATTAAATTTATAAAAAAGAAGAATAGGTGATGCTAGCTATCGACCAAGTGCTTTCTTGAGTTCTTTGATTAGAAGTGCCTCAAAACATTTCCAGCCTAATATATAGCAATACAACACTATTCTAATTGGATAGCTATAAATGTTGTTTAAGTATAGTTATTTACATCATTACATGACAAGACATAAGAACAGGACATACATCAGAAAACTCTTCCACGTGATAAGCTCAAGTATAACTTTCATTTAATTAAATTCATTAACTTTAGAGCAATTTCTAATTTTAATTACAAAATTCTTATAGAAACACACTAGCAACCTATTCAAGCAAATAAAACTATTATAGAAGGATTAGGTAAGTCACTAATTTAGATGACACGTTAGCTTGTATAATTTGTATTGTAATTAAACACAATAACACTTCAAACAAAATTAATAACAAAGCACTAGGACATATTGTATAGTTCTTTCCTAGAAGATGCTAGAAGACTAGGACGCTCTAAACCAACAACTTGATATACAAATCCCATAGCAAAGACTAAACAAATAGGAAGTCTCAAAACAAATAGCAAAAGGTAGATACAAGAGTAAGCAAAAACCAGCAGAAAAAGGTAGATAGAAAAAAGGACATGACAACACCAAAAAATATAATAGCGTCAAAACAACCCTCAACGATAGCATAAACCCTCTAATTTAGTGTTACCAAATTCACAGAAAACCTTACCAAATCTTGCATTATCAAACACAGCTCAAATTAAAAACAAAACAACATAAAATTAAAGTAAATAATTGAGAATGTTTACCTAAAATTGAAGTTGTTGTGGATAAACAAAAAATCCGTCTTCTGCTAGGGCACGCATAATTTGCCAACAAAGAAAGAAAATAGAATCGGGAGTAAAGAAATAAAAATAACTCAAACTCAAAACAAATAAGAGAAACTACAACAAATACACCTAATATAATAGTACATCGAACAGTTAGATGGATGACAAGGACGACAATGACCAAAGAGGAAGGTGGTGTGTGTGTGGAGGCAAAGAAATGAAGAAATTCGGCGAAGGTGGCACTAGGTGGTGGCTGTTGGGTTCTTGGGTGTTGGGACTGAAAGGTTTGAGACTTTGAGATGAGAAGGTATCAAGAGAGTGAATTGAGGGGGTGAGACTATACCGAAAGATAGGTATTAGTTTTATTTTATTTTATTTTATTTTTATTTTATTTTTAGATGAGGAACAAAAGGGGTACTAAAAGTGTTTAGTGTTTACTTACCATGCTTTAGTTTTAAGGTTTTTTATTTTTTATTTATTTTTATTTTTATTGTTTTATTTAGCTTTGTGGTTTTAAGTTTTTTTTTTTCGGGGAGTGTCATGTATCTTCACTAGAACTTTGAGTTTTATTATGTTAAATCCCAAAATAAATAGTATAATAGTAATATATTGGTAAGTTTACAAATAAGCCAACTTGCGAGCCTATAAACGAGCTTATTTGTGAGCCCACAAATGAGCCAGCTCACGAGCTTATTTGCAATTAGTCAGAAACCTATAAGTTCCTTCTTTGGCCCACCAAATGGTGACTATTTCTAGCCACTATCAGCTTTATATTGTTCATTAAAACCAAGCAATAAAACTACGGTCGCAATTGTAATTGTAGCTGGGGTCGCAGTGTCGTGGTATCAGGTTTTTACGAATGATATTTCATGTATTGCAGTTTTAATCTTTTTCACAACAAATATTGGCAAATATCAATTAATATTGGTAAATATTGAAAATTTTGAAAAAAAATGTTAGCCAATATATTTCGCCAATATTGCGGTGATAAACATATGATTTTCTAAAATGGTTGTGTTTCGAGAATTTCATATTGCGGCTTACTCAAAAACCCAAAATTGCGGCCGATATGCAATTGTAATATTGATATTTCATTGCATAATTAAAATTGGCCCAAATGTATGTGGATTGCAATTAGTGAGACACCTATAAGTTCCTTCACTGGCAAACCAATTGTTCAACTGCTAATGACAGACACAAATGAATCTCACATGGAATGAATGTAATCTTTTTAGGAAAATCACTCAAACGATGTAATTTTATCCAAGGAGGAACTATTTGATTCAAGGCCTTAGTCATGATAAAATAAAACTCTTAAATTAGATCAATAAAGATGAATGATCAGACTTAAAACAAGTTATTCTTTATTTTTTCAAGAAAAAGATATTTTCCCTCTTTCATTTTGTTGTGGTTTTTATATTTTCTAAATAAATTAAACATAGAAGATATAAGACTTGATGTGTGCCTGTTCCAATTATAGGGGCCATTCTAAGCCAGTTTGGTTGCACGAAAATGCTCGAAGGACTAGTTTGTATTGAATCATCATCTAAGGTTTGGTTGATCCACTTATAATTAAGAATCAAGAGAGGGTGGTTTAATGGGGATAATTGTGATGGGTGGTTTACTTCTGGTGGTAGTCGTGGGTTTATGTGAAAGTGGAATGTTGGAATGAGGTAGAGGTTTTTACTGTAAAATAAGGGAATAAAGAAGAGGGGAGGAAGAATTTACAGGAGAGAACATAGACAAGATGAGAACAAAACATCAATGTCAACAATCGATTGTTGATATATTAACATAACAATAGATCTCGGGAACATAGCCCATGATCGAATTTAGAGTAGTCTCCATTGAATCAGATGAATTAAAGTAAAAGAATTAGGTTAATTGAAAGGAAGGAAATTGATTGAATATGTTTGCATCGGAGTTAGGGTTAAGGCTTGAGAGATGAGAGAGTAAAAGAGCTATTAAGGAGCTAGTGAATTGACAACTTTATTAATTCTCCCAACTTGAATGATGGACTTAGCTTGTAAATCTTAATTGATTAGGTAAATATCTCACACCCTAAAGATATCTACGGTCTACCATCAACCGAAGGATAACTAAATCTAATTATCTGTAGGTTATCATACCTGAAAAGATATTGACCATTTACTAACTAAATCTTAATAGAAAATATACGAACTAATCATAAAAGATATCAGCTAAATAAAATTAAGGGAAAATATAAATAATTGATAAAAGGTTTTAGCCCTCGTACAGACTACTATTGAGTCTAAATTACAAAATCTACAAGATTAGGATATGAATATTTTTTTTTCCTAAACGCATTCAACAACCTATATCTTGGTCGGCCGAGTTGAAAGTGATGCCCCTCTTATTGTTTGTGCGGCTAGTTGAATAGTTTACTTTGTTTGTATAATTTTGTCTCTTCATTTACTTTGTTTTGGACTTTGTTGTTTTAGTTATTCATATATTTGTTCCTGTGGCTGATTGTTGTGGTGATATTATTACTCTTGCTACTTGTATTGTGGTGTTAGTTGTTTGCTGTGATCAAATTGGTATTGTATATTTATTATTATGATTTCTTCTTTTACTTATTTTGAGTCTGTGAAGATGCATGATGAATATATAATTAGCACTGAAATCCCATTGTATAATAACAATTGTGGCATTCAAAGTTGTAACAATTACATAGGTATTAATCTTCTTAGTTATACCATTAGAGTATGGAAGCCGGTGATTGAGGTAAGATTAGGATGGGACATTCTTGTCAGATAATCTATTTGGCTTTATGTCAGGAAGATCAATAATAGAAGTGACATCTACTTAGACGTCTAATGGAATATTATAGAGAGAGAGAGGCATAAGGACATACATATGGAGACCAAGGGTGTATGATTGAGTCCCCTGACAGGTTTTTTGTTGGAGTTTGGAGACCAAGGGTGTCCCTTTGGTCTGTAGGCAAGTTATCCAAGATATGTATGGAGTTATGATTAGAGTGTGATGAGAAGTGGAAATACTAAGCACTTCGGTATTGATATTGGGTTATATCTAGAATTTTCTTAGAGTACTTTGCTCTTTACATTAATTTTAGAATATCAATTCAATAGAATTTGCCGTGGTATATGCTCTTTGCCGTGACATTGTCTTAGTGGATGATACTACAGAAGGCATTAATGTCAAGCCTGAGATATAATCAGTTAGTGTTAAGGGTTCAAGCTAAGCAGGGCCAAGATAGTATGTGGTTGTAATTTTTAGCAGGAACACAAGGCAGTGATACAGTGTCTGTGATTGCGGTGTCTCTAAGTGTCGTGCTGATAAGTTTTATGACATTGTTCTCTCATTGTGATTTTTATTTCTATTTTCACAATGTTAAATTAGTAAATATCAGTTATTCATGGCAAATATTGGTAAGGGTTAGCATATATTGGTAAATACCGGACCATATGTATCATATGAGCTAGCTTATACACAAGATAGTAGGACATTTAGCGTTTTTGGAGGCTAAAAATCTGCTATATATTGGTCTTGTGTCAGTATATTGGCTGATATTTAATTTGACTGGGAACACTACTATTCTTAGAAGTTAAGATTGGGGAAAATAACTACCAATGAAAGGCAGTTTTAAATATCTTGGGTCTATAATACAACCAATGCAGAGATAAAAGAAGATGTGGTCCATTTCATGAACACTAGATAGATGAAATGAAGAAAGGCATCTAAAGTATTGTGTGGCAAGAAAATTCCTGTCAAACTCAAGGAAAATTTTTGTAGGGTGGCTATTAGGTCGGCTTATAGGGGGCAAAATGTTGGCCAATAAAGATAACCCAAGTTAACAAGTTGTTGGTGGCAAAGATGAGGTTGCTTCGTTGGATGTGCATTCATACAAAAAGAGACAGAATCAAGAATGCAGCAATAATGGGCATAAGTGAGGGTTACACCTATTGAAGGTAAGATATAAAAGTTGAGACTTAGGTGTTTTGGTCATGTGAAGAGGCGTCATCGTAATGATTCAGGGAGGAGTTGTGAAGGACTCTTGAAGAAGAAGACGTAGACCTTGGGAGAGTTGGCTGTAGGTGATTAGACATGATTTAGTTTGTTTGGGAGTTACTGAGGACATGTCCCTGGATGGGAAGTAGTGGTGTCGCTGACCTCTAGTAGAGACCTTGTTTTTTGTCTCTTTGGTCATGGATTGCGGTTGCTTTGTTTTTGGTGGTTCTTATAGTTGTGTGCCTTCACTGTTGGTGTGATGGTTAGTTTTTTCATAACTAGTTATTTATGTATTTACTTATTTGTTTAATTTTTAGTTAGTGAGCATATTGCATTTTAGTGTATTACTGTTGTATTATTATAAATGCACTATTTTTATTAGTGTTAGTATTCTTCTATCCTGTTTCCCTTACATGTTTAATGCATTCCGGCACTCCCTATATCCTTGTGATTCCCTTTTCATCTCTTTCTAAAAAAGGGTATTTCTTCAATATATATATTATAATTTTTGGAAGGGGTCATTTTGAAAACAACACCACACTAGCCTCAAGTGATTAGCGGTTGAGGTTGCGCACACAATACCCCTTAGAACATGCCATCAGTTGGATTTAAAGTGGGTTGTTATACCTTTGGCGGATAGTAGTGTTACTGGTACTATAAATACTTTTGCCCTCACAAATAGTCTTTAAAATATTTTTTGTGTGGGTCTATTGATAACAATACTTTATTAGCACACATTGTAGTTGAAATGTGACCACGTACATCTTGACCTCGATTCATATTGGTTAGTTATTGTTGTTGTAGCAGGGTTGTGCATGATCTTACGCCAAACGTTGACCTCCGGCCATCTAGTTCAACCCGTAAAATGCTCCCAAAGCTTCCTGAACTCAAAAAAGGAAAATAAGTGAAAAAAGAGAAAGTGATGATATAGACTCAAATGCTCAATGCTCAAAATGGGTCTTTGTGCAACTTTTCAGGAATATTTAAACTGATTGCAATGAGTTGTTCACAATGTAAGAATATTACTTTTCCAGATATTTGGTTTATGTGTTCTAACTTCCAATGTGCTCTATCTCTTCTGTTATGTTGATATGGTGATTGAGTCTGTCGGAAGCCCAGGCCTCTACCTCCTTCGCTGAACGAAAATTGATTGAAAATCCAGTGTTAACATCATGTCTGTATTATCTTCTTGGAAATGTATAATCCCCCCCCCTAATTCCATTGCCTGTTTGAAAAGACTGCGATCATTTATTCAGGTAGATATCATTGGTGTGGGATGCTACTCATCAAAAGACTTATGGTCGTGGAAAAATGAGGGTATTGTCCTTCCTGCAGAAGATGAAAATGAGGCTCATGATCTCCACAAATCGAATGTGCTTGAGCGACCAAAAGTGATATACAATGAGAAGACAGGAAAATATGTGATGTGGATGCATATTGACGATGCCAATTACACCAAAGCCAGTGTTGGTGTTGCCATTAGTGATTACCCCAGTGGACCTTTTGAATATCTCTACAGCAAAAGGCCCCACGGCTGTGAGAGTAGGGACATGAGCATCTTCAAGGATGATGATGGAGTAGCATACCTTATCTACTCATCCGAGGATAACAGCGAGCTTCATATTGGCCCTCTTACTGATGATTACCTTGATGTCACACCTGTGATGAGAAGGATTCTTATAGGACAGAGACGTGAAGCGCCTTCCCTGTTCAAGCATGATGGAACTTATTACATGATTACATCAGGCTGCACAGGTTGGGCACCCAATGAGGCACTGGCCCACGCCGCAGAATCAATCTTGGGGCCATGGGAAACAACGGGAAATCCATGCGTTGGAGGGAACGGAATGTTGAGACAGACGACATTTTTTGCTCAAAGCACATTTGTTCTTCCGCTATCTGGGCTCCCAGGTTACTTTATATTCATGGCAGATAGGTGGAAGCCAGCTGACTTGAGGGATTCACGATACATATGGTTACCTCTGACAGTGTCGGGTGCAGTTGATCAGCCTCTTGATTATGACTTTGGGTTCCCTCTATGGTCCCGAGTGTCAATATATTGGCACAAGAAATGGAAGCTACCTGATAGATGGAGTGGGTAGAAAGGGTGTTCTAGAATTTTAACTTGTTCGGTCTCATCCTACCCTTGGCAATCACACTGTATCATATGTATGAATAGTCCTTGGTTGATTCTTTCTTCGGCTTTCAACATGTATCTTTGAGTGATCATAATATAACTAGCTTTTTATTATATTTTATGGGTTTTACTTAATAGAACAACCAAATTGCTCTGTTTTCGTGAGTGTTCCGCTTGTACTGACAACATAGTTTGATCGTGAGCGTATCTAATTTATCCGCCGACTGATTTTCCTCTTCTCTTTCTCTAATCCCTCCAGATGCGGCATGGGACCGGTCTTAGGAACCTTTTTTTTGGTTCTTCTTCCTGTCTTCTCTTTTTTCAATGCGACAAAATAATGTTATCCTGCTGCAAATTACAGTTTCATCTTTGAAAAGAATTCTGTGGAGATGCCATAACTGTCATTGATGTAGCAGTTCCATCGTTAAACGATACATGTGCGCACTGCACTTCGGCAATTATATCAATCTATTATTGAGGGGAGGATTAAGCATTCACACACACACATCTATCTCGCATAATCTAGATGCCGCTAATGGAATAACACTCAATGTACGAAAATTGCAAGGCTACCTTTTGACAGTCGTGTGGTGTGGGAGAATAGAAGTGAAAAATTGCTGGATAGAGAGAATAGAGAAATGGAAGGGAAAGGGGGATAGGATGGCAGGGTATAATTAAAAAGGATATTCTAAACTTTTGTTTCATACATCAACATGAATGTTTTATATAAGATATGAGACTCCGTCTGTTTCATAAAAAATAGAAAAGTTGTCACTGCATTCTGATGATAGGCTTTGACAATTTTTGTTAAATATAATAAGTTATGATATAAAAATATACTTGTTATATTTGTATTGAAAAAAAATTGCTTTTACAATCTATATTTTTTTTTTTATAATTTATTTCTCTTTATATACTTAAAAATATTAATAGTTAAAACTTGTGTTCGAAATATGCGGTAACTTTATTTTTAAAACAACAGAACTGAAGAAATATATTTTTTTTGACTTTAATAGATAAGAATAATTTATTCATCATCTCCCAAAATTCCATGATTTTTTTTTGGGGTAACGGTCATAGATACCTAGAATTTTCCATTATTTTGTGATAGCACTTGAGCCTGATGTCGTGGTTTCTCAAGCATTGCGTTTCTAATGTTAGGCAGATGTGTCTGCAGGGAAGTTCCCTTTGTCAAAGTTATATCCACGACTTGCAGCATAATGCTTGCAAGCGGCAAGCCTACAGGTCTAATTTGGTATTTAATTTTTCGTTAAAGTAGAGCGGCTTCATTTGCTTTTGCTTTTGCTTTCGCAAGTAAGATACGGATTAGGTGCCGAAGAGCGGCGCTGGAGGCCTTTTGGGTTCCTGAACATGGGGGGGAAGGGGGACCGTCGATTCTAAAATCCAGACCGTGGACGCCCATATTCTAATCTTTTCGCCTTCCCCTACAAACCTTCCCTTTCCTTGCCTGGCCTCTCATTTCGGCAAACCAATCTGTGGCACGCTAAGTATAAAAGGATTTGGGTAATGACACACTTTGCTAGCTTCGTGAATGGTGACAAAGCATCATTAGTATAGCCGATGAGGGTGTATTTTTGCTGAATTATGAGCCAATGCTCGATCGTCACTCGTCAGCAAGAGAATATAGTTCAGGGAATTGCTTTTCTA
Organism: Tamarix austromongolica; assembly: GCA_039764185.1. Taxonomy (NCBI): domain Eukaryota; kingdom Viridiplantae; phylum Streptophyta; class Magnoliopsida; order Caryophyllales; family Tamaricaceae; genus Tamarix; species Tamarix austromongolica. Next base: position 82,755,509 of record CM077818.1, on the reverse strand, counting down.
GATTAGCTATATTGCATCTCAATCAGTCTAGTGCGGAGTTGTTCCATCATCCATGAGATGCTCGGTTAAGCTGTTCCATTAAGCATTATACAAAGCAATAACAAATAATAATAATTAAAAAAAAAGTTGTCGAATGAAATTTACGTGGCTCATGATTATTTATAGACTTTCAAGTCTACATCAACCAACAACAAATCTGCATCAGCCAACAACAGATCAGAATTTTTTTTTAATAACCCAATCGCCGGGAACGGCTCTTAATTAGTACGCTTTATATATATTTATATAAACCACAGAGCATTTAAGTAACAATAATTTTTTTTTACCGGTGTGCACAGGTCTTAGCGTGGTGGAGGATAAGAGATGGATTTCCTTTTATTACAAGTTATTCCTCCATTGTAGTTGTATGGTATATATGGAGAATATGTATTCCCCCCCACCTCCTACGCTCGTATAATATATAACATCAGTGTATTTAATTAGTTATAAAGCATGTATATCCTAATACGAAGAATGTTTATCCTAGTTATGTAGATTACATGTGTATTTTAGTTATAGAGAATATGTATTATAGTACCAAAAAATATGTATTTTAGGCATGAAAATTGGAAAATATGGTAAATATGTATTATTGTATTAGAAAATGAATATCGTAATACTTAAGGATATGTATCGTAGAAATGGAGAATGTGTATTGCAATTGTAGAGATGTGCATTGTAGTAGTGAATGTTTATTGCTGCATTGTAGTTATTTAAAATGTGTATTTTAGTATTTGAACATGTGCATTACAGTAACGGAGATCATGTAATATGGTATATGAAGATGTACATTTTTTTTTATTCAGAAGATATTTTACCACATAAAATATGCTATTCTACGTTGACAAAAGCTGACGTTGAAAATCCCAAATGTTGTCGTACAAAGGTTATTACAATAATAGGCCGTCGCAGAACAATCATATTAAATTCTTCGAAGTAAAATACCTATGTTTACAATGACAGATAGTCGTCAATGAAACCTCTTATTTGCGACGATTGTGTCATCATTTTAATACTAATGCGACGACAATTTAAAAATAGTTTAAAAAATACAAATTACCTATTATGATGACACCTAGTCTACTTTAGCAACCCCCTCATCACTCAAAGTCAAATTAAAAAAAAAAATCAACAGTCTATTGTGATGACTAGAGCCTACTACAATAACATCGTCGTTACTAAAAGCCAAAATAAAAAACTTTCATCATCCTATTGTGATGATCCCTAACCTGCTATACCGACCCTCGTCGTCACTGAAAGTGTAACACTACAAAATTTACTATCAAATACTTTTATTTTGCAGAACCATAATAATAAAAATAAATGGTTGTTACCACCATGCCTAATATAAGTCTGATTTACAATGCTGTTCTTATATCAAGCATAAGGTAAAATGTTAACAATTTTAAACAATGTAATAAGAATATAAGAGGATTTCATAACACTTAGATAGTAGATAAAACTTCAAGTATAATACAAGCAAAATACAACAAACTAGATGTAGTGGAATTAAGAATCCATAAGGTATACATACAAAAAGTTAGCTACCATATAACATCGACTCTATACCTAAACCCAAACAAATAAATCACTTATATATAGGAAGTGCATTATGTTTAGTAACATCATCAAAGTAGTCTCTAGAAGCCTACACATCAACACCTAGGTCATTTATTTGTGGAAATAAGCAACACCTATAAAAATGATGATTAATGTTTGTATGTTGAGTAAGGTAACCATACACATAATAAGGAAATGGATAGCTCAACATATAGGGACGCATGAAAGAATAATACATGCACATTAATCATGGCATGATATGGTTCAAGAGATGGACCAAAAAGAGTTCCATTATAGATGCATATACGTTCCAATTATTTACTATCTTGAGTTTAGGGACCCTACTATTTTATAATTAGTTAAACAGTATCAACAATAGAACAACCCTAGAGTATAACGCTCTTGACCACTATTTTCACATGATAGAATATACTAGTACAACCCTAGAATATAAAGCTCTTAGTCATTATTCTATTCTAATGGAACAAATAGGTACTACCAGTCCTTACTAATAAATATTTCACATTATATATTAGTATTTATTAGACTGGCTGGTTATCTCATTAACATCGTGCATATGTAACATAAATATACAAAGTACATAAGATGCAATCAAAGGTAGCTTAGGTAATTCCCAAAGAAAGGGACCATAAGGCCTCGATGAAACCCTAATTTCACAAGACAAGTGTAACTCCTCTCATTAGACTTTTCAAACCATAAAATTAAGCACAACATCCTAAAATGGTACAATTTGCAACATATTGTAAACCATGTTATAGCTTTAACATTTCACACATATGATACCGAGCATGCTCCTAGGGTTATTATTTCTAAATTAAGTCATTTTCTTATTTTTTCATACTTATTCTACTTGTGATTAAACCGAGTATTTCATATAACATACTTAGCATATTTTTGCCTCAAAAAGTTTTTAGAAATGTCAAAGTTTTATATTTAACCTAAACTGACCAAAATAACCCCATTTTTCTTAAACAACTCGAAACCTCTTTTTTATGTAATTTGCTCCATACTCATCTAACGCTCTAACATGTTACATGTCAAGTTAATTGCAAAACCCTCAACAATTACCATGAAATATTCACCTTCTCACAAAACCTATGAAAAAACCCAAGTACTCTACAGATAGCAAACCGCCCACACCTTTCATAAAATCCTACAAGTCCCAACATTATGAACTTCCATTCCTTAACATGTTTCACCACAATAACACTTATAACTATAAACCACTCTCCATAACTTAATTAAAAATAATATCAACATGATAGGGTTATAAGATAAAGCCTAAACACAAACAATATCCCATAAGCTCATAATTTCACATAAAAACCACACCTTCATAATGCGATATAACAAGGTTATTCAATAATACCAACAACTTGATTTCAAGTAATATGATCACACTAACATAGTATTTCATGTAATAAATGCATAACATAAAACCCCCTTATGCAACACTCCTAATTTTTGGACCAAAAAATTTCATTTTTAAGATAATGTGGAAGCTATTGAAAAATAAAACCAGAGAATATTACCGCCACATCAATCATGATAGAAGTATGATCATCACCTAACCCATGTCCAATGTAAGGTAACATGGAATGAGGAACTAAAGAATGTACGATCATAGTAATAATGTGACAATACAAAGAAATAATGACTAGGACCAAATCTTAGATAGGATGAACTTGATAGTTTACAAAATCAAATACAAAAATTTGAGCCAAGAGTTTAAATAACCAAAAATATAAAACTATCCCAACGTAGTGGGAAAAATATTGATAACTAGTTAGCCTAACTCTTAGACGCAACCATAAACCTCACATCCTAAGAAATGTCCCATGTCATCACCCTTAGCATACTCTGATTGAGAGTCTAACCTTGTAAATTGCCCTCTACTCCTTGGACTAGATGCCGGATCATTACAGTGACGACATAAGTGCAGTATTAGTATGATGAAGTACTGGTAAAATATATTGCCTAAAACATGGAAGGTTCATGCAACATATTGAAGTTATATAATAGCATGTTGATATATCACAATACAACTTAAGTACAACATAACATACTTGTATGGAAGTCATGGAAGTATAGAAATATAGTAATACATATGATGCATAAAATATAAACCATATTATAATTCTTCTTTTAGTGACCACATAATTTTCGGTTAGTAAGATATTTCATTCGACCACACCTAGTTCTCCACCATAAACTAAAGTCACGACAGCATAAGATAAGCACAATGGGATACCACACCCATAACACAAGGTCAAAATACATTGAATAAGATTCTTTTAAGGATACCACACCCACCACATATCGAGTGCACTTGTCACAAAAATCAGGATACCACACACACCACATGTGGTTGAAGTACATCAAGGGGGTTTGTATTGGGATACCACACCCACTATACCTTGAATGTCTCCACCGCGATGGCTAAAAAGTTAGGAAACCACACCTGCCTAAGTAATTAACAATAAGAAGTGTTAGGGGGCTTGTATTGGGATACCTCACCTACTCGTACTAGACACCGATGCCATATTGGCCTGCCATAGTATAATTCTATACTTTAAAAATATGCGCCTACCCCTACTAATCGCAACATGGTAGAGAAGAAAATAGGTACTGAGTGAACGATAAAAACCAAGGGCCACCTATCCACTAACTCCCAGCAGCTACCCCGAGAGCCAGAGAAAAATACTTGAATGAAATCTTAAACCATTAATTTATGTACACGTGATATCACAAATCACAACAAGTCCACACGTAACCAAATTGGGTGTTTCTAAGTGATAATACCAAACACAATTAAAATCCCATCTTTAGCCAATTGGGTGTTTCCAAATGATAATACCAAACACATCACAAGGCATTAAAGCCACTAATTGGGTATTTAAAGATGACACCAAACTCAACATTAGGGATAAAAGCCATCAATTGGGTGTTTAGAGATAACGCCAAACTTAACCAAAAATAAGTTTCAAATACCATCATATGGGTTCATATTAACTTAGGTCAATCATATTTGAAATCATAACTAAAGTGTTGTAAATACATAAAAGAATCAACACAAAAGGCTCAAGAGAAACACAAAAAATCATAACAAAATAGGCCACTTCAAATTGGACTAATTGATTGGTCAACCGACTAGTCGACTAGTCTGGTTGTACCAGACTTGAACTAAAGCAAAAACCAGAGCACCAATTGACTGGTTGGCCTCACCGGTCTACTATTCATGAGAACTAGTTGACTAGTTTGATCCAACTGGTCTATGGGTATAAGTAGATACCAAACCATTTTGGCCTGCAGAAAAACCAATCGATGGGCTTGATCAACTGATCGACTGATCATAACAACCAATCAACTAGTTTGGTCCAACAGGTTGATAGTTCTAAGTAGAGACCAAACCATCTTGGTCTATAGGGATACTAGTTGATTGGTTTGACCAACTGATCGATTGCTCATCAAAACCACTCAGCTGGTTTACCAAACTAATTGGCTATTCAAGCAACCAATCGATCCAAAAGTCCAAACTATTTGACTACTTGCAAAACCAGTCAACTGGTTCGAGGAACTGATCTATTGGTCTGGGTAAAACACAACCCAAACTTGCTAAATACACACTAAAATTTACCATATTAATCTTAGCATGATTCTATGTTAAAACACACATAAAAATATATGCTTCACACATAGAAACACATGAACATATGGTAATATACACATTTAACCAAATCATACTTAAACCACCCATTTTATGCTTTGAAAATCAGGAAACTCACAACACTTACTTAGAAAGGATTATATCACAAGCTTATACTATAGAACACAATTACATCATACTCATATAACACTAACACATGAAACATAAACCTAATTATGTTAAAGATAGGAATGCCTTACCTTGAAGTAATTCTTCTAGTACAAAACTCCTACTAGATGGCCTATCTTGTAGAACTTCTATTCCTAAGAGAATAAAAGTAAAAACCATTAAAAATACTCTTCTAAAACTTCATTAAAACCAAGAAAATTAGAAGAAAGAGATAAACTCAAAACACCACCTTAGATTCAAAATAGGGTGTTAAAAGAGAAGCTAAATTCTTTAACTTTTCTCAACCTTAATAAAGATTGGAAGAAGTAAGGTAGACAAGAGAGAACTAAAATAAAGATTGGAAGAAGAGAAAGGAACACAATACTTGCACAATTCAAAGGAGAAAACCAAATAGGATATATGTTTTTTTCTCAACAGAAGCAAGAAGAGAGGAAAAATGGAAAAGTGTTTAACACTTAGTGAGATTTTTATAAGAAGGGAGAAGAGAGAAAGAATATAAGTGTGGAATGAAGATAGATTAGTAAAAAGATGGGTATAGGAGTAAGCTGTTCGACATCCCTAAGGAAAAGGAGGGATGAGATAGGTGAGGTTGAGTGTGGGCAAGATGAGAAGTGAAGGATAACTTGATGGGGTGGTAAGGGGTTGAGTGCAGTCAGAGATAGGTATGCAAGTCAGTTGGAAAGTTAGGGGAGAGTCCCCAAAGCAATAAATGCTACCCTAGCTGCCAGAAGAGAGAGGGAGAAGTGAGGGAAAAAGAAGAAGGGATGCTTGCCTCCACAAGTGGCTTTTTAGGAAACTTGTAAATTAAAATCATGTAATGGTTCAATTAATATGAAAATAATACCGGAGTTTTAAAATATACTTATTAGCATAATTAAATTAAAATAGGAAGTTTTCATAATCATTGGCTAGAAAATCAAATTAAAATTACAAATAGATCTAAAATCGTAGGCAAACCAGTTGATTGGTTTGGGCAAACCAATCAATTGGTTTGTCGAGAGAGTAATAATATAAATTTTTTTAGTGCACTAGTCAGTCAGTTATGTAAACCAGTCAACTGGCATGCCTGGAATTTATATTTTATTCAAATTCCAAGCCCATTTTAAAACCAAAACTCTTTTATTTTATATCAACATAATTATAAATATAATTTGAAGTATTTTGGAATGGGATGTTACACCTTATGTCATGATATATATCCTTGCCCAAATTTCATTAGTCTTTAATCAAGTTAAAGACACAAAGTCTCCTCCTTCAGGACTACCAAAATCTCACCTAAAATCTAAGAAAACCCCATGGTTAGAAGCATAGAAAAATAATCAAGGAATGTTAAGGCAAATGAGGAAAGGGAGCAAAAAAAGACTAAAGAAGAAGACTGGTTTGTTGCATGAGGGTTAGCTGGTGCTTGGGGGTTACTTACCTGAGTATGTCATGTAGTAAAAAGGGGAGTAACGTGAGAATCTTACACTGGCAGAGGTGTAAAATGTGAAGCCTTCATAGTGTGGATGATACCCAACATGAGGGGTGGATATTGGAGGCTTAGTGGTTGTGTGAAAGGCTTATGGAGCTAAGGTGGTACAATATGAGGCTCATTGTACTAGAGTAGAGCTTGATATGAAAATGGTGAACATTTTTTTGGGGAGGGGTGATGCATTGTCGTATGCACAACAAATTTAATAAATAAATCCTAATTCCCAAATACGTAGTATATGGCAAGAAGGAGTCGAACCCACAAGGAATGGTATATAATCAATAATTCCATAATCGATGTTAAAACCCTGGTTATGTAATAACATACAATTCTATCATCAATATCTAAACTATGGATAAATAATAAAACATTGTACTCACTAATTAATGAATAAGGATAGGAAGTATTGATTATGGAATTAGGATATCAAATAATCATGGAGAAACGAAATATTCTAAATAATTTAACGTTGACTTGTAGAAACTCATAATAATTCATCTCTTTGCTTTCTCTCAATTTTAATAAATTGAATAAGCTCTCAATTTATCACCTAACCAATTAATAACCTAGGTTAAGAACACTAGATTCAATTAATGGCAGCATTACGAATGGAAAGCAGTCAACTATGACCATAATCACATAAGCTCGGATCATGCAATCATACGAATTAATGGACAAGATTAATAATTAATCTATTGCTACTATGGAAACGTTAATTAACAATTACGTATTGATTCTGTTATCCTAGCGTAGATTAAGATCTAAACTAGATAGGTGATCAGTCTAATTAGTTTAAATTCTTAATCTATGATGCGAGATCATTCAATTCCATCCATCAATTCAATTAAATTTAATTTAGAATCATGAATTCAAAATACGTTATCATATCCGAAACCCTAATTCCGTCATCAAATCCTCCTACCTTATACTATCTACATAATTGCAATAACACACAATTAAATGCAATAATCTATAATTAACATCAATGCTTATAAATAAATTAACAATGAAACACCAAACATAAGAAAAATAATAATGCAACAAAGAGAATTGAATTGCATTCAATCAAAAATCAAAACTTGCAATTAAAAGAGGAATGGAGAAGAACTTATCGAATTGAATTGCAGATTGTTGATTGTTCAATTGAATACAATGGAGAGAAAGAGAATTGGAATTACAAATTACATGTGGTATCTAGAGAGTATAGAGAGAAAGAGATAATCCCATTCTCGAACTCCCCCGAACTACCTTTTCGAATGTTCAAACTTTAGAAATATATCGGGGAAACGTTGCGCGAACGGTTACAGAATTTGAGAAAAACACGGTCCGTGTTTAGGAAACACGGGACCCTCGTGTTTTTCCTTGAACTCTCGGCCAAATGTTGAATTTTAAGTGCTGAAATTTGTGTGCTGATAGAAAAACACGGGCCGTGTTTAGGAAACACGGGGGGGCCGTGTTTCTTGTTCCTTCATTATTTCTTCATGAAATTTCAACACAATCTTCCCTTTGATATATATTCTTCATTTCCAGTCTTTTCTTCCATTAATTCCATATCTATTGATGTGTTCTTTGTTGCCTTTTCTCTTTCCATCGATTTCTCCTTTGAATTTCTTCATTTTTATCTTTTCCTGCAAAATCTATCCAAAAGAGAAAAACTCGAGAAAAGATTACATGTTATAAAAGTAATGAGGAATAAATGACATTTTTACTTAGCAAAATAACATATAAATCTCATCTATCAAGGGGGGGGGGAGAGAACAACACAGGGAGAAATAGGAAGGATAGAATAGATTAGGGACTTGGTTGGTGAAGTAATAAATGATAAGATAAGGGAGGGAGAAGGGGTATATAGCCAGTTGTTTGCTTGCAAAATAGATAGTGTGATGGAGTGAGGGAAGTGAGATTGAGTTGTAGGCATGGGACATAAAAAAATAAAGGGATGGGGATGGGATAATTGGCTTGAGAAACACTTGAATAAAAGTAGGTTGAGTGAAGGATTGGAAACAGTTAGGTGATTTGGTTATAGCAACCAAAATGAGGGGAAAGTTTTGGTTGGAGTAAGGGAAGTGGTTATGTGGGGAAGGTAAGCAAGGGAAAAAGAAAGAAAATGTAAGGAAAAAAATAGATAAAGGAAAAAAAATGAAGAATGGGAGTTTAGGCTTAGAGTTAGGGTTTAAGGTTTAGGAAGGCTTTTAAGATACCAATTACTTGGGATTAAGTTTAGGATAAATTTAGGGTGTTACAGAATGCTAATTTTTTTTTAAAAAAATTATCCATTTATTTTGATGACTCTTACCTATTGTAGTGACCCTCACTATCATTAAAAGCCTAATTTATTTACTTTCTTATAAATTTCTATTATGACCCTCTCATTACTATAAGTAAAATTTAAATTTGTTTTTTTTTTGTGTTAAATTTAGGCTTTTGTATATTAATTAGAACCATTATTAATGCATAATTTCAACTTAATATTATTATATAATTAATAATATTAAATAAAAAATGATAAATATAAATATTGTTTACAATATGAAATTGACATTAAACACGGTTACTTTTAATTTACAGTAAACAAGTAGATCCATCCTACTCCTTCTTATCTTCCTTCTCCCCTACATCCATAAGTCAGTGTCTTAGGTTTTATATCACAATATTCTACAACTTAATAGTCTCTTTTTGATTCGTTATCATTTTTTTATGATTTTGAAATTTTTTATCTAACTTGTCAAAATTTTCTTCAAATGTAGGATCACTAATGCTAGTACCGGCAGAAGGTCTTAGTTTTGGTGTTAATGGAGCTAAAGAAGATGTATACAAAGATCCGTTCAATAATATACCACTATATCTCTCTTGAACACATCATTTTACAAGAAATTCCCATACAATCTCCACCTTGTAAATTTTTGGCTCATTAGACCCACATCCACTCTCAAGTGATTGGATTTCAACCTCGTTTATTATCTTTTTCACCTATCCACCATTTCATGTTGTAAGAAAAGTGAAAATTAGATAAACAAAATCTAATTAAATTAATTCCTTGAAATAATTATACATTTACATATTTATTCTTTGCATCCTCATTCACCCATTTTTTTGTCCTTGTGATTCTCTTTGAAACTATTGACCTCCCTTAGAACTTTTTGAGTTATAGGGTTGGCCTATAGTTATATATATATATTTTTTAAAATTGATGAATAACATGATAATTAATGAATGAAATTGTAAACTAGGTATACAATACCTTACTATAGAAAAAATTAAAAATTGATGATGGGTCATGAAAGCTAGGATATTGTTGTTTGCCTCTATTTTTTTCTCTCTTTCTAACTTTACATGTAGATCAAAAAAATATTAACACTTAATTATTAATAATACATAATATGTTTATATATATATATATATATATAATACAATTACCTTTTATTCTAGAGTATCCCAAAACTCCTAAAGCTTCTTCTAATTTGCATCACCTAATTCATTCAGTTTCTTCCAAGGGTTTTTTGTGGACCAAGTCTTGAGATGACTTTTTCTTCCCTAATATATATCACAAAATGATCTATAGACAACTTCTTATACTCACGACGATCACATTGTCTCCTTCCACTTATCTAAGTCAAAATATTTCTATAAACAAAACAAAATTAGTTATTAGTCAACTAAAAACCATTAATATTATAAATTAAAAGATACTTATGATTAATTAATACCTCAATTATAATGTTAATCATATCATTTTCCTCCTTTGGAACATGATCATAGTTGTTAAAGTAAATAGGGATCAACATCCCGATCTCACTCCCCATGTGCCTAAAGAATATTGTACCATTATGACCAATGGGTCTCCAAGCCTTATCAACCTATAATGACCACTTAAGACATAATTTGACTTCACCATTCCTCTTAAACTCCTTATGCATGCTAATGAATTTTAACTTCAAGCGTTTAAGAGGTTATGCAGTTGCAACATGCATCATATTACTTAACCGAATAAGTAAAATAGAATATACATTACTTTGTTATTTAATTTAGAAAAAAATATTATTAGATTCACACTAAGATAGGATACTAGGTGGAAATCGAGGGGATATCTCCATCCCTACCATGATGCCTTGTAAAAAAAAATCAACCATAGTTTGATAATAGTTGCATAAAGATAAATTATAATAAACTAAAGATAACATTTATAAAAATGGATAATAAATGCAACATAAAACTTTCAATAAGATAAACCAGTCACTACCACAATTTCTATCATCACTACGTGCATCTTCTTCACTATCTGAGTTTGAAGCATCCTCATCCATATCAACAATATTACTTTTTGTACTTGGTATGATCTCATTAGGAGTATCATTTTTGGCATTGTGACATCAAAAAGTTAAGTTATCAAGGTCATCTACTTCAACTTCCAAATCAATAGTAGATGAGTCAACCCCAACAAAAACATCGATCTGGTCATCGTCATAGTCATTAAGGTGCCATAAATGATCATTGTTGAGTTCTAAAATAACTTGCTATCGAGGATCATTAATTTGATCATCAACAAATTAAACTTGATTTGCTTGAGATCTTAATATATAATGATCCTTCTTTTACCACTCATACCTCATATAAACACTTGTAATTTTATTCTTTTATATTATTCTTTTATTCCTTGCATTAGTGTTAGACCATTTGCACTTGAACAACATAAGAAAATATCATGCAAATAAGATAGCATGATGATATGTTGTATCTGTCCATAATAACATTCATCATCAACTCTCAGGATAGACATGCCATTATTTTATGTTCTTTTATTTTTGTTTCTCTTTCATGAGTTAAGAATTTAATGCAATTTATAATATAACTAGTATAAGTTATAACCACACTTCATGGTTCACCGACAAGAGATAATAGCTCATTAGTACATTGAGGTGACCCTGGCTTACATAAATTGTACACTTGTAATATATATAGCTAGTAAAAATAATTATTAATTTTATTACAATTTTAATTAATTATAAATAATTATATAGCTTAAAATTAATTTCAATTACTTTATAATAAAACCAATAGGGAAATTATTTCCTTTTAATGCCACTCAAATTACCACCATGTCCACATATCTCATTTATTTGCTCACTACAGCATTAAAAATAATTATTTTTCTGCACACATAATTATTAGGATCATTATTAGTGACTATTGATGTACACTTCTCTAATTTTTTTTCTTATCTCTAGATAATTGTTGATAACATACCAAATTATCCATTTTAGTTCGTTATCTGAGATACCAGCAATCAACGTCTTACTAATTCCATAACGTTGAGACAAAAAAAAAATAGTAAATGTCATTTTTTTTGTCAAGTTTATTAAACTGTGTCTCAACCCCTTTAAAAATAAGTAGAAAATAGGTCACAATTTCATCTATGATATAACCTTTCGCAATTGAACCTTTTTTTTGTGAACTTGATTTCTAATATACTCCTTCCATTCTTCCATTCTCTTTTTTTTCCCAACATGATGCATCCATATTCCATGAACAAATTCACCTAATCATGCTTCTTTAGGTAAGTACATTATAAGATGAACCATAACACTAAATAAAATAAGGGGAAATATTTGTTCTAATTTTTATAAGATGACAACCACTTCCTTTTAACCTTTTCCAAATAAGATATTCAAAGTGTCCTTGTGCATGTCATGGTAAATAAATTAATCAACTCAATAATGGTATTGATAATGTGTTTCTGCAATAACAGTTTCATACCAATCAGTAATAACCATTTCCTTATGACATGATGGTTGTTTGATTTTAGAGTAGTTAATTTACCATCATTGTCAATTATATTCTTTCCCAAATTTGTTGCAAAGCCATCTAGAAACTTTACCCTCTTCAAAAACCTCAAAAAATTCTTTCTATCCCTGAGTGAAAGAGTATACCTAGTAGTAGGTTTCATCAATTTATTACCCTCATAGTATAGATGTAGCTCAAGAATGATGTTCATATCCATCAAATCATGCCTCACATTTTCATTATATTTTGACATGTCATTATTACCATATATTAGTCTGAGAAAACTTTCAAAAACATTCTTTTCAACATGTATTACATCTAAGTTGTGTTTAACGGTAATTAATGACCAATACAAGAGCTCAAAAATTACACTATTCTTCCTCTAATTCAACTCATCAGCACCTCTTTTCCTCTTCAAATCCACTGTGTAACATGACTGAATTGTATCAACTATTCATCTATCGATAATCTTCCAGGGGTTTCTCTTATCAACTTTACCATCAAATTATTTATTCTTTTGCCATGGATTTTTAGTGAAAAGGAATTATTAATAACCAATGTACCCCATCTTAAAATTTAGCCTCATAATCGGAGTGCCTTCATTACAATTAGAAAATTCTTTATACCCTTATCTTGACCACCCAAAGTAAGGAAGTCATTAATAGTCCACAAAAGTGCAGTACACATTCTAAACACTTTGTTATCCATCACATCCCTAGTATCAACCCCTAGCACCCACAAATCATTCATCTCATCAATAATATCCATCTGAGGAGACATCAGGCCAAGAATAAACAAAGAAAACATGAAGAACAAATTTTTCTTGCACCATCATAGGGGTAAGTTGTATGTTGTCAAACTTATTGACTACATGCTATAATTTCTGCTAATGACAACCCTAGCCTAACGTTGTGAGGATCAAGTGCAAAATCAGAATAATTTGCACCAAAATATTTCCATACTTGGCCAACCACTTCATTTCGTAGGATTCCCAAGTATCTAAAGCAACCATTAAAGTTTCATCTCATGTCCTGACCAATGTGTCTACACACATACAATCTTTTCAATCTTTATGTTATGGTTAAATATCCTAACACCTTTTGTGGTACTTTCTTTCCCTTTGTGGCTTCATTTACTCACTAAGAAGTACCACACACCAGATAATATGTTTTATCACATTCTATTTCTAGTACAAGGCACACTAACACTTGCATGTGTGGCTCATCCCATACCCTAATCCTAACTTACTCGCTATCTTCTTAGCATCATAATGTAATATTATAATCTTATAAACATTTGGAAGTGCTTCTTTGAAAAATTTAATAAGTCCATTTAATAAATTTTTTTATGGTTCATTGACAGTCAAAGCATCAAGCACATCAACCACAAGGCTTGAAAAAGAAAATACAAGGAGTCAACAGTCCACCCTCCCCTCCCTAGAAAGCAACAGATGCAGAACAACAGCTGCTAAGTCCATTTATTCAACACGTTGCGATGTGCCAACTTCACCAAAAATTCAAGGAAGAAAACTTATTATACCTTAGATATAACTTTATCCCCATGTCTTGAAAGAACTCCTCAACATATGGGTCTCTACTATCCTTAGAGTTATTACCTATTGCCTCATTATCATTCATGTCATCACTAATAGTCTCAACTCTTTCACTATCCTCAATATGTGTATTACCACTTAATAAATCACCCAATACATATACTATCTCATCTCTGATCTCTTTCTCCACATGTTCTCTTTTAAGTTCATTATGAAACTCCTATGTATCATAATTGTCCATGAACCCCAAGTGAAAAATGTGGGCTTCAACCCTATTTATCATATCCTATTAAAAATCGACTTATCTCTTACTAGGACAATGTGTTAATCCATCCAACCTCAAGCTATCTTTTGCTATTTATATACAGGTTTGAAGACTATTCTGAAAATCAGTGGATTTTCAATTACATAATGTCGTCCAACTATTATCAGTCAACCTTATATATCTATTAAAGCAATTAAGAGATGGATTAATTATTAATATATAAAATTAATTATAAACAACTTATATACACTATGAATATGAATTTTTTTGATTTCTCAATTAAGTATGACTAATTGTTTTTCCTAAGTTTTACAAGCATTAGCTTTATAGAAGTATGATAAAGGTTTCAACAATGTTCTTTTGATTTGCTTGGCAACTAAGGCATAGTTGTCACTATGCTTTTGTACCTACGTAAGTAGTGTCGGTGACATGACATCTATTTTTTGTTCTTTATTTTATTTCTTAAAAAATATTGTGTTATTAATAAAATGTTAAAATTATTAACTATACAATTAAATAACAAGACATGTATATTTTATGTCGATAATAATAATATTAATGTTCTATGCATGGATAAGCATATTTTGAACAAACCATAAATATTAACACTATCTTATTATTATTCCAATTATTTACTTAATCAAAAATTTTCAAAGGTCAATAATATTTTATTATTTTAAATTTTTATTATTTTATTATTTCAGTTAATTATTTAATCATAAATTTTAATGGCCAAAAATATTTTATTAATTTATATTTTTATTATCTTATTATTCCACTCTTTTAATAATACTTTATCTAAGTTTAAATATAATTTATTATCCAATAAATTTATATCGTTATTATTTTACATTTTATAATAAATCATTTAAGGTAAAAAATATCTTATTATTATAATTTTTAATTATCTTATTCCTAACATTCATGGATCCAATTTATGTTCTTCTTTCTCTAAAATTATATTACTAAAAATGATGGTTAAGAATAATTAACTTAGTATATACTTGGATGCATATATCATACTGATAACTTAACATAATAGCATGTTCACAATATAAAATTGATTAGTCACATTATACACACACAATTACTAGGTTAAGTGTAAGCAAAATTTATACATCATAACCTACAATCCAACCACAATTTAGGTAAAAGAAGCTATCACATTAATAAACTAATAATTAAAAATAAATTAATTAAAAAAAATATTAATAAAAAGACACTAACTTGAGTTATGGAAGAGGCGGTGTTGTAAGGCGGTAGAAGTGGTGGCTTTGGTGGAAACACATAAGAACATACAAAAAAATAATGAAATTAAAATTAGGTAATAATAATAATAGATGAGATATTAACAAGAAATTAGCAACAACAAAAATTAAAGACAAATCTTACCCAAATTTGCACTATTCTTTGAGCGGCGAGGAGAGAAAACTAGAAGAGAAAAGGAGATGGACATGGAATGATAGGCATATGTATGTTTTTTGTTTTGATATAGATCACCCCTATTGTAGGGACTTCATTGTTATAGTAGATTAAAAGTTTAACGCAATATACCCTCATTAAAGTGACTAATGCATACTTTCGAAACCATTCATTTAAAAATTAGAGTTTCTAAACCAATTTTAGGAGTTGGATTAATTAAAATCGGTGAAGAATTGATCGGACTAATAAAAATTGATGAATGAGTCATACTATATACTAACTGATTGAGAGTTGGTCAAATTTATATATAATTTAATTTTGTATATACTTTATATTTTCTAACATAATATATACAATTGATCCGATCCCTAAATTAGTAAAACCAATTATAATATCAATTTAATAGCCAATCCAAATTTTAAAACTACGATGGAAACGGTTACAAGATGAAAATTTCCATTATAATCCCATATGCAACTCTATAACCAAGATCTATATACCTATTGTAATACCCCAAATTGAGGAGAGTCTTATAAGGATTGATTTGGCTACTTATATCAACATGGTATACCATCTTTTTGGTGATTCCATCCTAAGAACTCCACAGTTAAGCGTGCTGAGCAATTTTAGGATGGGTGACCTTCTGGGAAGTTTCAGAAATTTTTTGAAATTCTCTCAGGAAGCGCGTGAGTGAGGACAAAGCGTGCTGAAAGGACTCGTGTTGATCTATGGGGTCAGCCGATCAATCCGAAGGCGCTCCAAGGTAGCCCCCGTGTGGTCGTCTCAACTCGGGGTGTTACAAATGGTATCAGAGCGAAACCGCGACCGTGAACTGAACTTGGATGAGCCAGTCAGTCACCTAGCGGGACGATTCTTGGGATGAACTGTATTGAGACAGTCATTGGTTGAGGCGCAATGAGGATGTTGCGTTCTTTGAGTGGGGGTGAATGTAATACCCCAAATTGAGGAGAGTGTTATAAGGATTGATTTGACTACTTATATCAACATGGTATACCATCCTTTTGGTGATTCTATCATAAGAACTGTTGATCTGTAGGGCCAGCCGATCAATCCGAAAGCGCTTCAAGGTAGCCCCGCGTGGTCGTGTCGACTCGGGGTATTACACCTATGACTCTATTTGTTTTGTTTATTTTTCTGATTTATAGAAATTTAATGTACTAGTATTGTTATTTTCAGATTATTATTTTCAAAAATTTTATACATCTTTTCCCATTTGTTGTTATTACTATTAATCTCATAATTGTTGACATTAATTTTATATTATATTTATGATCATCAAAATTTTACTAATCTAATTTGATATGAAAACAAAGTTAGAAATACTGAATCATAGTATGTTAATATCATATGCGGATTTGAAAATTTCCCTTAACCTAAAAATCATATTTCAAAAGATACGGAGGTTGGAGCAATTCACCGTACGACCCTACAACTGATGGCTCCATTCTCTTCATTTGTTCACTAATTGTTGATTCCTGGTCTCTAAGAGGATGCATACATGCATTATAGATCATTGCAATGCTTGAATAATTCCTTCAATCATACCATTCCAGAAAGAAAGGTCTAGACGAGATGACATAAAGCAAAAAGAAGGCTGAAGGCATGAAAGACCTCAGAGACATTGCCACTTGAAGTCTGATGAAAACTTAATATACCTCCAAATCGAAGACAGCTGCCCGTCCATGTACATACATATGTATCAATTTCTGGAATGACAAAAAGTATGCTGAGGGGGAAATGGTTTCCTTTTATTTATTACGGCGACATCTGTGTATTGCATTGTCGGGTTCACATATATGATATTACCATAAAGTATATTTTAGATTGGTATCCACTGCGCGACCAATTTATTTGTCCACGACTGATGACCCGTAGTGCATAATATCTAACTTTATCAATGCATTGATTTCCTCCCCCTTTTTTTTTTTTTTGGGGGGGGGGGGGGGGAATCAGGCTGCATTCTCATTGTTACTTCAGATTAAGGGATGATGAATAATAAGATAGATTGATATATGAATTATTATTAACTGTAACAGCCCCCCCCCAAATCATAATTAAATTTTTTTATTTGTTTAAGGAAAATCATATACCAAATAAGGGGTCCTACAGTTAATGTGGTGATTTAATATATGACAAATTCGGGGAAGGCTTGTATAGAGTATGTAAGATCAATTTAAAACGAAGAGGAGTTAAACATTCATATACAGAAAGTACGAGAACATAAAAAGGTTAAGTGTGAATATAGAAGAGTACTAATTGATGGAATGCACCACTAGGGAAAAATATGAAATGCAAAAAGGAAATAAGTCTGAGGTGCACTCTCTCTAATCTTGACCCCTAGACATTAAGATATCTCTCTGCCCCAACCAACTCATCGTAAGTAACGAAGTCCTCTAGGGCCTCATTACCTGCCTACGCGGACTCAGGAGGGGTCATTGCTCGTGGAAATGAGCAGAACCCATGATAAGGGTGATCAATATACTATGTACTAAGTAAGGTAACAATATAGTTAAGATAAAGCACAACAATATAAAATACAGATATTATGCATGCAATAGGTTTTACTAGATTAATAATCCCCATCGAAGTTTAAGCCATTAGTACCATCTTTACACATATCTCCAATTATATCCACGTGGGTACGGAGACCCCACTGTTATGATTGGTAGATCGGCAATAACTACTTTAGGGTAGAACGCCTCTGACCACTATTATATTCGATAAATAGGTAAACATGTACATCTTTACAGCAAAATGCTCCTAACTACTATTATGACTAGTGGACAGGTAAATATCCTAAGTTTGGTCTCGATCCATGTGGTGTTATACAGTAAGTGATTAGTGTATTTTCCATAAATTATTACATCTAAGGGTTTAACTTATTGAGTTCAAGACCACCACTATTATTACCAGTGGACCTGGAATAATACTCCATAGCAAAACATACTTGGCCACTATTATAACCAGTTGACCAGTAACATATATAAATCCAAGAAAAAAATGCTTCTGGTGACTATTATAACTAGTGTATCGATAAACATCCTAAGTCTGGGCCCAACTCAATGATCTTCCACTAAGTGTTTAGTATTTTATTTATATCTTATTCACCAAGTAATCCCCATCTAGACACACATACTCTATTGGATACTCCCGACCTTTCACCACTCTACCAAATCAGACTTCCTAAAAACCTTATCTCTTAACTTGAAACATCTATATCCTCCAAGACTCCTAAAACCCCATACATTTTCCACACATAACTAACTTAGAGACCTCATGTACATGAGTCAAGGCCCACTCCCCCATTTCTCCACCTATACTGACCATCGTCCATTAGGATTTTCCTTTAAAACCCTAATCTAGCGTATGTGGCACTAGCCTCTCCTCACCTTACCCAGCTCACATCTCCCTTGATTGTAACACCATCACCATACTCACTCAAACTCCGACCTCAGAGCCCAACTCCTTAATTCCCTAATGTGATAATGACGCCCTAGTTGATCACCATAAAAAACCCTAATATTCCCCCTTCTTCCTCCGTACCCCCTACTCTTACAAAACTCTACCCTACTTTTGGCTTGTCTCACACCCTCCATGGGGTATACCCCTCATCACAACACTGATGTTCAACTAACCTCCCCAACCTTTCCCCACAACACCCCTATCCTTAGGGTTTCCCCCCCTGAAATCATAGTTTATGTCCCCGTGCAACTTTACATCAACTCACGTTCTAAATCTTTCCCAAGTACACCAACCACCCAAAACACACTATCCTCCCCATGGTTAACCTCCTAGCAAGATTTTCCCACGTAAATCTTTTCCCCATGCAGAGTATACACCTCCCACGCAAGGTTCACACTTCCCATGTAAGTTTTCACCCTAACCCTTGATATTATCATTACTCATTTTATTTCCTCTACCATATTTCATGAGACACTTAGAACATTCTCCACTCATCACCTCACTCACTACACCCTATTCATTTTCTATAATCTCCTATAGCCACTCAAATTCCACCTAAGACATCTGGGTATACAAATATTAATATTTCAACCATACATAAGAACATGTCCATTCATAGCAAGTTCCAACCACACATACAACAAATAATGATAATCATGCTCACCATACCTTAGCTCCTTGCAAGCTAAGTTGTACCACCTACATACTTAGTTCATATACATATATATTTACACAATACATACCAATACATCCATTACACACAAGATTCAAAACACAACCCTAATATTAACTATATCCTTAACTAGTTAGGCTCTCGGCTTGAAGAAAGAATCTTACGCCTCCAATGGGGAGATGTTTGTTTAATACCTATAAAGAGAGTATCAACTAGGTCACTTCACTTTCTTCCTACCTCTTTTTCCTTTTTTCCTCATTTTCTTAACCAAATAATAATAATAATAAGTTATCAAATAAAATACACTCTCCTCCTCAATAAGAAAACCATCTCTTCCTCTATGGAAGCACACCATCCAATAGAATCAACACTCTCAATAACCTCTAATAATGATGTCGGTTTATGTATATCAACAATAGTCTTTACACTAGATAAAACATAGCTACCTAATTCTTCAAAACTATAGTTGAGTGGAGGCTTAACAATCCATTGTGCTCTATTTGGAGCAATGCCCCTTTGCTCCACCTACTGCTTAGATCCATACACTTTAGAAACGACAGGTCTATCAAAAGGGTCTATGTCATCCAACTCAACTACCACCTAACCCAAAGCACTATATTGATCTACCTCCTTAGATCCACTATCACAGGACCTAGTCTTCTAGATAAAAATAGAGTCATTGAAGGTAACATCCCAGTTAGTCATGGATTTGGATGCAGTTAGGTTACATAATATATACCCCTTTAATTCAGATGTAAAGCCAATAAAGATGCATTTCTTAGCTCTAGCCTCAAGTTTACCATCATTCACATAAGAATAAGTAAGAAACCAAAGACATACAAATTAGAGTAGTCAGTTGGCTTTCCAAACCACAAATCCTCAAGTGTCTTCAACTCAATGGACCAATTTGGTGAACAGTTCGTTAGGATATGTTGCCATGCGAACCACCTCATCCCAAAACTCTTCACTTATCCCACCTTGTGATAACATAAGTGCAATGTCTCTCTATCCCATGATCTTGCAAAAATCAGTGAAACCTTGCTCAACAAACTTAAGACCATTATCTATCTTAAGATACTTAAATTGCTTCCCAGTCTTCTTATCTAGCAATTCCTTACGGTGTTTGAAAACAATAAACAATTTATTCTTGTGATTTAATAAATATATCTATACTTTTTTTAGAGAATTCATTAATGAATATGATCAAGTACCGCGAATCACCTTTGGAAACCACTCTCCCTAGGTACCATAAATTTGAATGAATATACTCTATAGGTGCTCTTGTACTATGCTTAGACATTGAAAATCTAATGCACTTCTATGTTCTGTACACATAGTGATCATAGAAGTCCATAGTACTTGTACTTTGTTTATCCAGTTGGCCTCTCATAGAGAGCTCAATAAGTCCTCAGACACTCTTATGTTCTATTCTCATGTGCTAAAGACTTATAACATCTGTGTCTGCTAACCTCGGCGATGTCACAATAGTTGTCCCTACAACAATAGAACCAACCAACTCATATAGAGTCTCAAACTACTTCCCCTTCATTGGCACCATAGCTCCTTTTGTAACTCTCAAGGTACGATCATTAATGACACATCTGTATCTATTATAATATAAGGAATACAAAGATATGAGGTTCTTGGTCATCTCAAAAACATGCCTCATGTTGGGTAGTATCATTACCACATCATCATACATCCTCACTTTCACCACCCCAATTCCAACAAATTTGCAAGCACATTCATTATCCATCAAGATAACTCCACCCCAAGTCACCTCGAATATTTGAGACCAATTTCGGTTAGGACATATATGGTAAAAAAACTTATAATATAAAATTTATCTATCATTAATCTTGGTTCGTCTAATAGTAGTTGTTAACACAACTCCATCAATGTCATCAAAGGCTACAATAGCATCATCCTTCATGCTATATGACTCACTAGATTTATCACCGGGCTTCCTATTAGGAAATGTTTTCTAATATGCTCCTTCTTGTGACACCCATATCATGTCACATTCTTCTTCCAACTCTTTGAATCAAATCTAGACTACTTACAGTCACGAGACCCTTGCTACTAATTCTTCTCCCTTGCTACAAGTCCCTCACTATATGATTTCTCAGAAGTACCACCGCTAGTTAACTGACTATCAATCAAATCCTATTATAGTAGGGAAGATTTCATAACCTCAAGAAATAACTCATCCTTTCCATCCAACACAATAGCACTAAAATGCTTAAAACTAGCAAGTAAATAACACAATAGCATAATGGCCAAATATTCATCATCTAATTTGACTTCTATGCTATGTAATCCATCACAATAGAATCAAATTCATCTAAATGAAATTTCAAAGATTAACCATCATCTACTTTTAGATCATGAAGCCAACTCTTCAATAGTAGCTGGTTTGATACCGATTTCATCATATATAATGACTCAAGCTTCAACCTCATTCGATAAGCAAAATTATATGGTGAATAGGGCCTTTAGATATACTTATTCAAATATTTTATCTGTCATCAAATTTGGATTATTCAAATGTATGAATAATGACCTTTTCAATCCTTTTTGAATCATAATTGCCCAGGTCTTCAATTTCCATAATCTAAAATTGACAGACCAATCTTGATTACTAGATCTCTTCAACAACAACAATTTTGATACCAAATTATTATAGAATAATGTGGATTGAATGGATCTAAACTAGAATTAGAATTAATAAAATGATGAAAAACTGATGGATCAATCACAAAATAAAACAATTGAGGGAAAAATAGATATCTTTATTTGTGCTCTTATATAATTATAAGCTGATTAACTAATCAATCAATTAATAACACAAATATATAATTGATGATGGAGATTTATATGGAGAAGAAGGAGTTGGGCCTTAGGACTTGATGGTTAGGGTTTTCTCACATCTCTTTTATAGGAGAAAAAAATTTTTATAGGGTAAAACAATATGTTTTAAAAATAAAAATAAAAGGTTCGTGTTTGGGAAATACAACCCTCAGTATTTTTTTCCTTACTCTCAACTTTTTTCCCAAACTTACATTAATGTATTCTATGAATAAACATGACCCTTATTTATTACTGAAGTCACAATCACCTATTAAACTTCTCCAACACCTTCCCAAACCAACCTAATGTTATGATTTGCATCAAATATCTAGCTAATGCTCATAAATTTCATTAATGCTTATTATTCTTTCTTTTCCCTTTACTATTATTATCTTCCTCTTTGCAATAATTGAAAAGTTACCCCCTTTAGCTTCGAGAGGTTTTCATCTTACCTCCTTATTCTCATCCCCTCCTCTACCTACTCATGCCCACATCTTTTGACCATATATTCTCTCTCAGCACTTCTTCCTTATATAGAGTGTGATTTTAGTTTCAGGTTCCCAAATTTCATGCCCAAATACATTTTTTGGGATTTTTCTCTCATCTCAAATATCCACAAGATAGTAAAACTCTTCGATTGCTTTCAATAAATGATGCTTGGTGAGAATTACATGGTTTCATTAAATTAGATCTAAATACTAGGACCATAAGGTACAAATTAATTTTTGATTGTTGTTTCTTGTTCTCATATTTGATTCGGTGGGTGTTCTTTCTTCTTTATTTGTTCGATTTTGGTCTCAGATCTAATTCTTGATTGTTTTTTATGGTTCTTAGAACTGATTTGGTGTTTCTTTACTTACCCTATTTTGGTTTTAAATCTAGTTTTATATTATTGTTTCTTATTCTCATATCTGAGTTAGTGGGTGTTCGTTCTTCTTCATTTGTATGATTTTGGTCTCAAATCCAAAAAAAAAAAAACTAGGAACTTTAAGATAAGCCTACGGAACTCATATATGGTAACCTAAAGTTTGGAAGTTGGTTTGCGAGTTTGCTCGATTCATGATTTGGGTGGCCTTGTGTTTGGAAGGTTTTTTTAATCCGAGTTTGGATGTTGATAAACTCAAACTTGAGTTTTGATACCAAGACCCATCTATGATTCTCAAGTATGCCATTTATTGCATGGTTTTATGTTGTATAATTTTTTTATGTCCATATTTATTGGATTTTTGTGCCAGTCAGATTTAATGGTCCATGGTTTTAGATCTAAAAATCTAGGTTTCATTTAACTTCCCATAATTTCTTTTCCATTTGGCTGAAAATAGAATAATACCATGTAGTGTATGACATATAGTTTGTATTGAGAACTATGAGGGTTTAACTCTCTCACACTCTTTATTAATTTCATTGCCATCTTCAAACTATTATGACGAGAATGTTTTGATCGGTGCTATCCATGTTTTGACAATGGTTACTAATATAAGAATTATTAAAATAGTTTTTGGGAATGATTCTTTGTAAATAACCATTATTAAAACTTTATTTTAATGACGGTTTTTGGTTTTTAGCATGAACCATTCTTAAAAATCACTCACACCACATTTCCTTGTTATTATGTATTTTATATAACTGTTTTGGAATCATTGTTAAACTTTTAATAATGAGCACTTCGACAAAGGTTCAAAACTGTTATAAAAGCCTCAAAATAACCATTATTAAAGATTATTTCCATAATTGTACAGACACCTAATGTGTAGGATCATGTCATATAATAATTGTAGTCATCACATAACTTGTTTATGTTTATAAAATATCATAAATTTAGTTCAACCCTAAAAATATTTAGGTAGTTAACACGTAGTATATAGATTCATGTCATAAAATAATTAGGTTCATTATGTGTAAAATTTAAAAGTTTTGTCTCCCTATTCTTTCTTTCTTTGTTTTGTGTTGGTTTTGAGTAAATAATGAAGAATGATGGCACAATGAGTTACAGGTGAACTACAAAATTATTGTTGATTTTTTTTATTATTATAGTATTACTATTTGTTTTACCTAGGTACATATCGATGCATCCAAAGGGGAGAAATGAACCTAGTAATCCAAAAGGGAGGTGGAAACCCAAATGTATGAAGGTGATACCTTTATTTTGTACTTATTGCTTTGTTGGTGGGATAGATATTCACAAAAAAACCCAACCATTAAATGAACATGACCAACACGGGTCCCTAGTGTGGCTCAAAATCATGTGAGGTAAAATGGACCAAAGCCCTCCACCACCAAACCATAACAAGATCCATTATAATCTTACCACTTAAACATAAAGAAATTACACAGAACCTCCTCAAAGTAGAGGTGCACAAAGGCATACTTATCACCTCCTCTTGCACTGCACTCTTTGATTTGTGCAACTAAAGCTTAATGTGTAGGTTGATTCTAGCCTACTAGTGAGACACTCCTTTGGAAGTTTTGGTACTTTATTCTTGTCGATTTCAGTTGTTATACTAGTGAGATACTCCTTTGGAAGTTTTGCTACTTTATTCTTGTCGATTTTAGTTGTTGTGCTCATGACAATCAAGAAGCTTATGCTAAGAGAGTAATATGAGTGGAGAGAATGAGAGGGAGGTGTGTGGAACTCCTTGTTTAGTAAATATAATGAACTAATCGTTTTATACAATAAACTTAAATATTCTATGCAAAGAGCATAATTATTATATATAATGAACCTAATACATACATTCATTATATCCTAAACATGTGCATTTTATCTTTGTGTTAAAAGTATATTAATATGGGTAACTATTTATAATTTTATAATCCTTATTATGAACATGCTTAACCTAAGCTCATGATATAGAAAATCTAGGTTCATCACATATAATTATTAAGCTTTTAACATATAATGTATAGGTTCATGGTATATGATATATAATAATAAAGTTCATCACAAATAACAGTTATGTTCATCACATAGAACAATTATGTTTATCATATGGAATGATTAGTTTCATCATATATAACAATTAGGTTTATTACATATAATGATTGTGTTTATCGCATATAATTATTAACTACATTACATAAGTTTTTTATGTTAAAAGAAAACATTATAGATGTCTATTTATAAAGGAAAAAATGAGAAATATTTTAGTATAATTTTTTTAATAATACCAATTAATAATAATTTATTTTAAAATTACAAAACAAAAGGAGACTACAAACATACTAGATTAAAAGGAAAATGAAACATTAAATCCTCTGAGCTTCCATCGCTATACTTAAATTATCTTTCATTTGCATTTAAACTTTTTATATGATTAAAAATATACACTATGAACACCTAGCAGGGTGCTTAGGGTACATAATATAAAATGCTTTATCACCCAACATAATTGAATTATCTTCTTACTCTCCATAATCTTTAGATATTTTCCATATTCAATTTACATAATATTTAAATTTTATTTTAAAAAAATATTTATTGCATCCTATACGTAATTTAAATTATAAAGTAATTACACCAACTCCAAAAGCTATTCAAAAATCTTAAGAAACACTAAAACGTGTTATAAATTATAAAAAAAACTTTTAATGATATAAAATAAAAAATATTTTATATCCAAAATAATATTATTAAAAATAGTAAAAAACTATCTCATAATTTGAATAAGTTATTCAAAATTTATAAACACGAACTTTAGACGTTTTGAAATAACTTCAAGAAGTTATTGAAATTTTTATAGTAATATTTCTATTTTTAATAACTTTCTTAGAACTATGCAATATTCTATAAGAATATTCTATAAGATTTTTTATTTTAAGAAATTTATTTGTAAGTTTCTTGAGCTTTTTTGAGTATTTTATACAATTTTAATATTTTATTTGTTTCTTTATATACTTTTATTATTTTTAATATTTATTTTTAAAACTCTCAAATCTTTAGAATATCTTTTTTTAAATATATAACTAGTTCATTTAAAAGAAAAATTAATTATTTTACTAATAATACATAAGAAATTATAGAACAACAATTGTAATAATAAATTAAAATATGTTAATATAATAGGAAAATATTGTAAGAAAAGATCAAGAAAATTTCATAAAATGATATTGCAAGTGAATTGAACTCATATGAAAATAAATTAAAGTGTGATGATACCAAAATGGAACCACTAAAAATATAAGGTACTTATAAAATATTAGACCAAAGAGCAAGGTTCCTTACTAAAAAAAAGTATGATTTGTCATAAATTAATACAAGATCCTTATCCATGAAGATGGTTTCGAGGAGGCTTTTGTGGATTTTTAATAAAATTGAGGCAAAGTCATTAGGGTTTATTCTAGTAGTAGTAGTAGTAGAGGCTTTTGTGGATTTTTAACAAAATTGAGGCAAATTCATTAGGGTTTATTCTCTTTGTCTAATTTTTGTTTATCTTATCTAATTTTATTTGTAGTAGTATTATTAGTAATAAGTATTACTACTACTACTACTACTATCAAAATTTTACTTATATGACTTGATCTAAATTGATCTTAGTGTAAGGTTCCTTGAACTAATGACCATAATAAATTGCTATTGGATTTGATTACTATAAAGGAGTTTGAACAAGCAGGTTTATATATTGGAGACTCCAAAACCCTAATTATTAATGAATTTAATGAGTTTGGGAATTTGACATATTATGCTCCATGATGTGGATTTATGCCAATCTACTTTCAATCATTAGAGAAATACTGATGAAAATATTTTATTTGCTTATATCAACATTAGAGGAAATAATCTTCTATTTGTATTTCTTCTATATGCTTGTTGATGATCAATATTCAAATGGCTCCTTCATGGTTATGGGCTATAAATTATGGCTTCCTTTTTCTTCTTCTTCTTCTTCTTCTTCTTTTTTAAATTGTGGCAGCAATCCTTTCCTATGTTACTTTTGTTTTCCACTTGATTTTCATCAATGCTACATTAACTAATCATTTTCAAGGAAGGGATTCCTCAAGTAGGGAGACTCTCTCCTTTATCAGTCTCTATAAATCAATGGATGGTTACATTGGTACACAAATTAGAATATATATCAGTCAGTATAAGGTGATTTATAATTGAGTTGTCATGTTTTCCCTTACTTAGTAGGAAAAAACATAGATGGATACTTTTGGTATTTTAAGTAGGAAGTAATTTCCATTTATACTCTTATCGAGAACAATACTTTTTGGTCAAGGGTATATATTGTGGTTATATACCAAAACCACCGTCTATACTCTCGTTTTCCCTTTTTTAATATGAAAAGTTTAATGCACTATGATTATATACCATAACTATTATCAATTCCCTCCCCACCCCTTTTTTTGCTTTCTCATGATTTACGTACCTTAGAATATTCTATTAAACTTTTGATTTTACCTCACCTGATAGTGTGAAACTAGGGATCGATTATTTGAAGTGAAGAAACCATGCTATTACTGACATCCTTCTCCTTTTCTTCATCTGCATTCATGTTTATTTTTTCTCTTCTTCACTTCAGTGACATCAACCTTCTCTCTCCCTATTCTCATAATACTTTCATTATTCCTTTGTTAATCTTCACTTCGTAGTTTGATATTGTTTGCATAAGTTTCTCTATTTTTTGAATTTTACTTGTTTCTTTTGTATTTGAATTCCTTTATGTATATTTATACTATATATGATATTATGGTGTATATATGTATACTGTATGTTTTTAGGTTTTGAATTGATATGACTTATGGAGGTGGAAAATCATTTTATAGCTATATTATCAAACTATTTCTAAAAATAGAGTATATAAATGAAATACATAGTATTATAGAAATCTTGGTATATTTATAATGCAAATGTTGTTTTGGTGTATATGTATTATGGGTATGTTTTTTTTACTTGGATAATATTATGTGATTTTCCATTTTTATTTTTAATTTAGGGGCTAGATTTTACTTAATTCTTGTTATGGATCAAGTAGATACATGTAATTAGGTTTTCTATTGGATATTTAAACCTGTTTAAGAATTTTTAAAGATAGTGTTTGAACCGTTGGAAGATCCTTGAAGGATTTCTTACCCATGTTTGGATTGTGGAAATAAGATAAGAATAGGGGGTTAAATAAGATATGAGATCATCTCATTATACGTGAAATTGATAAGAGTTATACTAAGTGGATATGGCATGGGGAGCCAATTCTTAATAAACCTAGTGTGATTGATGATGATGATGTTGAAGTAGTAGATGCTTATGGAGGATAGTATGCTTCCTCCTCATACTTATGAAGCTAATAAGATTCTTTACTCTATGGGTTTGAATTATAAAATGATTTATGTTTGTCTTAATAATTGCATTTTGTATCATAATGAATATGCATTGTTGCATAGTTGTGATCAGTGTCAAATGTTACAAAATAAGAGGGATAAGGTTCCTAATAAGGTGATATAGTAATTTCCAATTATACAATGATTCTAACACATGTTTCATAATGAGTAAAAAGTAGAGAACCTTATATAACATATGAAAGGAAGAATTTATAATGACAAACTTAGACATCCTGCAAATTTTCCTCAATGGAAGATGATTAACTTTATATATCCTTATTTTGGTAGTGAATCTAGAAACCTATAAACTTCTTTGTGCTCAGATGGAATAAAACTTTTTAATGAGAACACCAATGACATTTTATGGCATGTTATTATGATGATATATATTCTTCCCCCATTATTATGCATGGAACAAAAATGGATGATGTTATCCCTACTTATATTTGGTTTAAATCATCTAGGTAATAATATTAATGTTTACTTAGCCCCCTTATTGAGAATTTATAGTATATGTGGGATCATAGAGTTGAATTAGCTGTTGAACGCATCCAAAGTTCTTTTAACTTGAGAGCGATGTTATTTTGTACCATAAATAAAATTTTCTCCTTATGTTAATATTTCCAGTTATAGTGTTCACGGTTACTGTATGTGTCTTGTAACATTCCCAAATTTAGGAACTAAAATTTTTTATTTTAAAAGTTAATAGTGGAAGCTAAAACACAAATCTTAGGGGTGTTATGACACATCCAACATAAAAGAGGCACTCCATATGCCCATTCTATGTTGGGTGTAAGGAAAAAGTAACCTTATACCTATGGATGAGATGTGGGAAGTACTTGATTCCACCATGATATAGGATATGAAATAAATAGAAGGTAATAAATAGTAAAAACACTGGATATCGACTCTAAAGAGAGATAGATATATTCAGATAACCATTTCTTGTACCAATCTGATTAGCACTCGCTCAAGGCAAGTACATTAAGCTAACAATCATCAATCACCTACAAAAGAAGGTAGATTTGCCTGTGGAAATAAGTAACACCCATAAAAATGATGGTCAATATACTAAGTACTGATTAAGGTAACAATATTATCAAGTAAGGGGTAAAAATAATTTCATATTTCACATCAAAGAATAAGCATATATGCATGATACATAATGCCAAATTAAAAACTAATCTGGATTTCATTATTAGATATAACATAATCTATTCTTTTATTTACATTGGTTTTAGGGTTCCCACTATTATTAAATAGGTGGAATGGTCTGAAACAAATCTTAGAGACAATATACCTAAGCTACTATTATCGTCCTATCAAACGGACCCAATACCTCTTAAAGAAAAATGCACCGGAGCCACTATTTTTATACTAGTAGAACGTCTTGAAGCATCTCTTAGTAACAACACACCTGAGCCACTATTATCATCTTCCTCAAATATTATCATTATCAACATATACAAATTTTAAAGTATAAATCCCATGTATTACATATGAAATAATAACCATATTTCAAAAAATACTATTCATGAGGCTTATAAAACCCTGATTTTACAAGTTATGTATAACTTTTCCTATAAGACTCATATATTCATAAAATTTAATATGAATGCTAAAAATTCCAATATTAACAACATATCCCAAAATCATGGTCTAACCCCAATATTTTATACACGTGATAGTAACCATATATCAAAAGTTACTATTTACAAACCCTACAAAACCCTAATTTCACAAATAGGTCATAATATTTTCCATAAGACTAATATAATCACCAAATTTAACATGATTTCAAAAAAATTCCAATATTAACATCATACCCAAAAATCATAGTCTAAATCTATTGTTTCACACATGTGATAATAACATCGCCCTTTTTAGGGTTACTATTCCCAACTTAGGCCATTTTTTCATTTTATTAAACATAGGCCAATCATGATTTCTAAAAAATTCCACATGATCCTATTAGTATATTTTGATACATATAACACATTAAAATACCAAACTTTTCATGTTAAACCCATATTGACAAAAATACCCTTTAAAGATAACAACTTTATTTAATAAAAACCCTATATGTCCAATGTAATTATTTTAAAATACTCAAATTATACATTATTATACCTCTTGAATATAATCATTTTCCCTTACCATACTTATTCAAGCCCATAATATATTTCCACATGTTACACTAATCCATAAAATATGACTTAGAGTAACAAAATTGTATCAATAAATCTCTCTTCATTCTCACTCTCTTTCCATCATATAATCCTCATTATCCTATCATAGCATTAAAGTCATAAATTTATCAACATAATAATAATAACATGATAATATTCATAACCATATAGGGCATTTAATACCAAAACCCTAAACAATAACTAGTATCCTTTTTGAAAAAGGCACTGGTCTCTAAGCATGTATATCTTATCCCACCTCCTCTAAAAAATAACCTAATAAAACATAATTAGATCTTAATGATATAATTAATTAATAGTTAAGGTATCAAAAAGAGAAAGAATTAGGGTAAAATTGAAACAATACTCGAAGGTGTGATCGGAAAACTATGAGTAACAAATGAGGGTGGACCGGTTGAGGTTATCAGTCCAAGGGGGTATAAATGGAAGAAATGGAAGATTGTGATGGGTGAGGATTGGAAGATATTATCAGTGCATAAGTGGGTAGAATAGTGGAGGAGGCCAAAGATAGGGGTGTGCTTCAGTGGTTAAGGCTGAAGGGAAGTTAAGGTGTTCGGTAGAAATGGCTAAATGGTTGGTGTTGGTTGTGTTGATTTTAGACGAATGGAGTGGGTGGGGAATGAAATATTTTGATAGTGGTAGAGGGTTAGGAATGATGGAGTTTGCTGCAATTAAGGGGTTGGTTTCTGTTGGTTTTGTTACAGCTAATGGGGAGGAGAAAATAGATAATTGTGGTGGAAAATGGTCGCTAGTGGAGGGTGTGTTGTAGTGAGTTTGGCATGTGGTATAGGTGACAATGGCTGATGCTTGGGGTGAGGGAATGGGAAAGGTTTCCAAATGGGGGTGTTGGTGGGTTATTTTGGTGACAGCTAAGAGGAGGGAACTGAGGATAGCAAGTTTGCGATGATAGTGTATATTTTTAACAGAAAATAGAGGAAGGAAGAGGGAGGTTTAGGGCATTAAATATGTTGCATATATATAAAAATGTAGGAGTAGAGAGGAGAGAAGGAAAGTGAAGATTGAGGAGGATTTTAATGGTGCCTATTAGTGTAAGGTATGGGTGATGATGAGCTGATAAGGTAGGGGTGTAGGTGATGGAGACATGGAAGGTGGTAGGGGCATAGTTGGGATAGTGAAGAAATCACACGCAATAAAAAAAAGGAGGCAAGTGAAGGAAAATAAAGCTGGTAGGATGAAAAGGAAAATGGGAAAGGAATAAAGGAAAGGAGGAAAAAGAAAGATGAAGGAGAATTAATTTTAGAGGTAGGATTTCAAAAATTTTAGATTTGGTAAAATAAACTATTGACCGTTCTTTGTTAGGGTTTGTTTAAAATAAATATTACCTAAAATAAAGTCTAGGATTAGGTTAAGGTTTAGTGTTATAAAGTCAAGGTAAGGTAAACATACTAATTTTTTGATATTAGAATTAGGATAAAATGTTAATTACTCAGGATTAGGGTTACCTAAAATTTGAGGTATTATATATCCTATTTGTGAAGATAACACAAGCTTTCTCTAGCTACCGAAATGTAGGAAGACTACTTATCTTAAACATCATAAATTCTTGCCTACAAATCATTATTATCACATATAAAGAAAATATCTTAATGGAAAAGTTGAAAACAACAAGAGCACCAAATCGTCTCATGGGATTTCAAATATTAGACAAAGTAAAAGACTTGAATTCACCCTTTAGAAAAGAAAAGAAAAGAAAAACAATAAGAAAGTGGTCCCTTCAAGTGGGTAGAAGAATAGATCAATCTTCTTTGACCTTCTACATTGGAATAATTTTTACGTACCACATTATATTTATGTGATGCATATTAAGAAGTATGTATATTACTATCTAATTGGTATTCTTCTGAATGTGTCAAAAAAGATAAAGGATAGCATCAATGCTCTATTAGACTTGGTCGACATTGGAATAAGAGAAAAATTATGTCTGCATAAGATGGGATATGGAACTTGTTTAATTTTTACATCTTATACTCTTTTCCAAAATGAGAAAATATTTTTCTATGAGTGTTTTCATGGAGTGAAAGTTCCCAAATGATATTCATCAAACATCAAGAAACTTTTTTCGATGAATGATTTGAAGTTAGTGGGTATGAAATCTCATGATCATCATATTCTCATTTGATACTTAATGTTGGTTGCTATACGTTCTATATTACCAAATTAGGTTTAAAGTGTCATTTCTAGATTTTTTATTTATTTATGAAGGAACTATGAAGTGAAGTTACTGTCTCTATAAAGTTAGAAAAATTGTAGAGTGAGATTCTGACTATATTATGCCAGCTTGAGATGTATTTTCCTCCATCATTCTTTATAATCATGATTATTTTAATGGTTAATTTGGTAAGGGAGGTTACATTATGTGGGTGAGTTCATTTGCATAGGATGTTCCATCTGAATGGTATATGAAATTATTAAAATGATACATGAGGAATCCAAACAAGCCTATATGATGCATTACTGAGAGTTATCTAGTGGAGGAGGCAATATAATTTTTTTTCGTGATATATTAACTAATTTTAATATAATAGGTATTTTCCAAACCATTTCATCCTTTTATGGAGGAAAAAGGGAAAGGGTGAAAAATATTTCACTTGTCCATCATTGATGATGATCAAATGTTTTTGTAAGCTCATCTCTATGTCCTTCACAATAGAGATGATGTCCAACCATATGTGGATCAACACATGATTACTTTGAGGTATTCAAACTCATATAAGATCAAGAAATTGATATTAAATAGTTATAATATAATTTTTTAGAGTGTTTATCATCTCAATAGATTAATCTAATACTAATTTATATTGGTTGTCATACCCTCCTCATAGTAAAGTGATATCCTATAACTCATATATGATTAATAATTTTCCTTTCGATATAAAAGAGTATGATGAAAAGAGTAATATGAAAAATAGGGGTGTGAGTGTTATATCATATGATTTTCACATATCAAGTGCCAGAGACAAAAAACCTATTTACACTCCTTTTAGAGTTCCTTTATTCGGGCTTAAATGAGTTGAAAATCACAAGGAGGTATATACCAAATAAGTTGGATTTATAAGGACGGATCTCTCTAGGCTTGGTCATAATTAGGACCCATTTATATTATCCTCACAAGTGAAAGATGTATTCTATGTTATCGAACCGACTGATAACTATGGTCCATTATCTTGAATGTAAAAAAATGGAAAGATGACATATAGGGTAAGAATGTTTTGCCTAGTAATTTACCTTACTTGTCTAACTATGATGACATTACTGATGACCCTTATGTATGAGATGATCACTAAAATTGGTTCCATGTACTTGAATCAAAGTTTGTGCATAAAGAGGACATGTGTCATATATTAAAGAGTCATAGATGAAAGGTTTAATTATTACATATGTTTTGTTTTGTTTTATTTTATGCATAAATGTTTATTTTTTTATATTTTTCATATTGCATTGTATATTGCTTTGATTAATTCCTAATCTATATTTTGTATTCATTGTTTTAGGTATGGATCCTCATAAAGATCATACACATGTTTAGGAAGGAAAAACATGAAGAAAGGGAATAATTAGATCGATATAAATTGCTAGAAACAAAAAAAGAGGCATTAGGATTGATGTTGATATTGATGATTATGAAAATTCAGTGGGTGAGAATAAGTATTTGTTTGTTCAAGATTGTATCCATAGGGCTCATCCAGACTTCCCATCACTTATCACACTTGGAGGGATGCCCCAAATGAGTTGAAGGATATGGTGTGGGATGACACTATAGTATGATTTGGATAGTAGAAATAGATATGACACTTTTTTTTTGTTATTAGCCTATGATAATTTAGTTATATACATAATAACTAGTTGGTTCTTTAATATTGTAGTAAGAATTTACTATGGGAAAAAAATATAAGAAGCTTGTTAAGAGTCAAGTTGTAAAGCCCTGGAGGGATAAGAAGTCACGAATGGCTAAAATCCATATGTACGATGTCTATGATACTATTATGTCTATGCCCCTAGATGTCTATAGTGGTGTGATTACCTTAACCAATGGAGAGATTTGTATAAATAGATGGCCTCAAAGGAATTCTAAGTACTTAAGAACATATTATTATAAAATTGTAATATAACTAAAGTGCACTTAGCTTAAAATTAAAACTAACATAATCTCTTTTTTCAATGTGACAGGTAAAGAGCACCAAGAATAGATATAAAGTAGAGAAATACATTTACACTCATAAGACAGGGTGTAGAGGCAACAATACAGTTATAAAAGCCTTGGTATGAATATATATATATATATATATATATATATATATATATATATATATATATATTCTATGATCTAATTTATTATCAAATATTTTTAATTGATGAAATAAGAGAAATAATGGATGAAGGAAGCAAAGCAAACTCAAATCCCATATGTACCTTGGCGCAAGCTGATATTTGAATCTCTGCTAGGGTAAAGAAGGAAACGCTTACCAACAAACCAACTCAATAGAAGGTTGAGAAAATTATAAGGCCCACACTATTTTTCTTTACTTAGTTTAATATGGTTATTCCTAGCTAACTTTTAACATACTCAATAGGCACTCAAGAGTATTGTGGCCAATGTAGGATGTATAATTACTGTTTCAACCCACCTAAGGCTTTTGGACATTGTCCTAGTTTTTGGCATTTGAAGGAAAAAATTGAAATGATGGAGAAAGAAATGGTAACACAAAGGAAATCACAATAGGAAATCCTTAGGAGGTTGGATGGTTTTTCATCCTCTTCACAATATCCATTTGAACCTTCGACATCTAGTGTCCCTATACATTTTTTAGAAATCAATGAGATCATACTATAATACCATAAATTTTAGCTAACTATAATCCTATATAATTAATACCATAACCTAATTCTAACCTTGAGAAATTTATTTTTCTATCTTACTCTAACTCCCTAATCATAAATCTTAGCCTAACCTTAAATTTTATTTTGGATTATTAATATCTTTTCTAACCTAAAACTTATCCTGAATGATTGTTTGATCAATCTATCCTAACATCGTAACCAAGATTATATTAATCTTATCCTAATTAAAAACCAAACCTATTAATTCTCTCCTTTTCTATTCCCTTTTCTCTCATTTCTCTTTTCTTCCTTCGGTTGGCCTACTGCTTCTCCTTTTTCTTTTTCCCCTTCTTCTTGCATGAAACATTGTCCATAGATAATGCCTGTAATTCCCCACCACCCCTATCACCTACCAAACCATCCTATACCCCCAATATCCTATCAATTCATGTCCTCCACTATCGTGGGTTAGGGTTAATATCTTTTAACCACTACACCACCCTCCTCTCTCATTTCTCCATGTGCATGTATATATATAAATATCAAGCAATAAATGCCCTGCCCACCTCTCTTCTCTCACTTTTATTTTCTACAGTAATAGCACACCTGTCTTCCTCCTCCACCTCCTCCTTGATGCCACAAAAACAACCTCCAAAACCCCCACTAGCGAGCCCAACCAAGAAACCTCTACCACTTGCTTCAACTTGCATCGAAAACCCCTCATAACCATCGATAAAATCCTCCATCACAATCCCTACACCTCTGACCAAAAACACGACAACCCCTTCCCTTTTCTATCCCCTTAGTTGTGGTAACAACCACTACACCACACCATCTTACTTGGTTTGGTTTTTATCCCTTCTTTTACCCTTCAATTTCCTTAAAAATTACTTACTTATGTGGTTTAATCCTAATGGTTTTTTACTATGATTTATTAGGTGATTTTTTTGATGTTTTAGAAGAGGCAAAATAGGCGTAGCGTGCTTAGAGCCTAGAATTATTTTTGTAAGGATTATTGTCGTAGTCTAGGATTTATGGTTTATAAATTGGTATGCATGTTTTTGTGTTATATTATGTTATTGTTACTATGTGATTTAATGTATGATTGTTAATACTATGATATGTAGTTGATATTATTTGATAGAAAATGAGTAAGTGGCGATTATGTGGTATCATTATTTTATGAGGAAAAAAACCCTCTATGTGAAATATGGATGTATCATGGGTTTATTAATGATTGATGAGAATGAAAATATTAAAATAAAGTATATGGAGATAAATGGAAGATTTGAGAATATTATTACTAATTAAAATAAATGATATTATTTACATGAAATAAGGGTTTGTTACTGATAAAAGCATTTTAGTCAATATGGGTTAAATATGAGAATCGTGATATTTTAAGGTGTTATTTCATAAATATTCTAAGGAACTTCTATGAATTATTTAGAGTGGTTGTGAATAACCTAATTTTAATAAAGTATGAACATGGTTTGATTTGGGAATGGTCACCCTAAAACGATGAGGCTATTATCACATCTTTGAAACAGTAGAGTTAGACCAAGAAATTTGAATATGTTTTTAAGCTTAGTGTTTTTGGGATGTATATTAAATCTAGTATTTGTTTGAGCCCTACAAGAAAAGTTATGATGGATTTGTGGAATTAGGATTTATAAGTCTGGAGAATAGTAATTTTTGAGATATGGTTATTAATATATATGAAGGACCTTATATTTAGGAATTGAAATTAGAATTTGTTGATAATAACAATATTTGAGGAAGAAGTACTAAGTTTAGTGGTTAAAAGATTAGTTGAATAAGAGTTACGATAAAAATGTGAAATTAGGGTTCTGGAAAAATATAAGAGTCTTAACTCTAGAGAATGGCCTTATGATCTCATAACATGCCTTAACTATTTCAAACATGTTTTGTACTTGTTAAATCAAACATGAATAAGAAATTAATTATTTAAAGTGAAAGATCATGTGAGTTAGGTCGAGGTGTTTATGGATTCGTTCCATTGGATGATAATAGTAGTATAGGTATGCTGTCCCTAAGAGATATTTCAAACCATTCCACCTATTTAAGAATAGTGGCTCAGGAGTATTTTGCCTTGAGAGGTGTTGGATCTATTCAATTGGTTGATAATAGTGACTCAAATATGCTGTCCCTAAGAAGTGTTTCAGTTTGTTCCACCGATTTAAGAATAGCGGAACCCCTAAACTTAACTTAAATAAAAGAACAAAAATGGTTATATCTAATAAAGAGGCTTGGATCAGTATTTACCTTGTGATATTTTGTGTGTTCCACACGTGTACTTATCATCTACTATGAATGTATGTATTTGAATATATCCATAACTTGATAGCACTGTTACCTTACTCAGTACATAGTATACTAACCATCCTTTTTTATGGGTGATGTTCATTCCCATAAGCAGATGATCCAGATGCTTTTGTGCAGTTCTTTGAGGACTAGTTGGATCATTTCGTAACATTTAATGTATTATATGGGGAGGAGTAACTTTTCTTGTACTAGGTGTTTGGGTAAAGAGTCATGTTATCTGAATGATGTTTTTAGCCTGATACCTTTTGGACTCTTCAATCCATGGTACCATTTTTTGTTGTATGATGTTATTATATCTCAAAGTTAATCTCTAAACTTATATTTTCTCATTTCTAATTACGTTGTTTTACTTTAAATGATTTTAACATTTTGATTGATGTAAGGATGGTATGGTAATCTAGGCTCATGTCAATTATGGTGGTAACGCCCAGTATTTTGATTATATGCTTTTGCTGTAAAATGAAAATTTTTAGTAGTAAAGTTTGGGGTGTCACAAATACACTACACTATACTTTTAACTTGACATTATTCACTATTACTGGGTTAGAATCATTGTGACTTGCAAGATATAGAGATGAGATTATTGTGTCAAATACTACTTCCTTCATTGATTCCAATTCAACCCTTCATGGTTAACTATTGGGGGTTGATAAATTTTGGGTCTCAATTCACATTGACTTGGAGACACACTTAATGTAGCTAGTGTCGGTTGGTGGAGCATATAATTGCAAAGAGGATGATATGCCCATACTTTTCTTACTAGCAAGATACTTTATTGGATGGTCGAGTAACCTTATCATTATCAAAGATCAGGTAATCCAAACTTTTTCAATTCTATATTATGTTCTTATTACTTAAGGTGGTAATATATGTTTTAATAATTATTTTTTTCGACTCTTCATTACTTAGGGTAGTAATATTATCTCAAGAATCCTTAGTAAGAAGGAAATAAATGAGATTGAGTATACGAAACTCAAAAAAGACTTAGGCATGGAAATAGTAATCAAGTGCAAGACCTAACGCCTCTATTTAGGCTGTATTTGGATATAACACTTTCTTTGGATGGGAAATGTATTAGGAATCTTCTTCCAATGGATTTTCAAATAAAATTAGAGGATGTGAGTATCTGGATTGGGGTAGAGGATATCTTACAATTGTTACAAGTTGGCATATTACAATGTCAACATATAATAGCATATACGAGGTAATTTAAATCCTTTCACACTCAAATTTATTTTAATTGCTAATGGGAAGCAATATTTTAATACTAAATATATAATTTATTCTTTCATGGTCATAAGTTTTTTAAAGAGAAATTCTTAGTTGAGTTCTTGGACGAATCCGATGTATATAGATATTTATGCTCAGACATGATATCCAATAAAAATGATAATATTTAATGTATTCCATATATGATAAATGTGATGAATATGGCTTGACAATCCACATTTTTTGCTCCATTTTCTATTTACATGCATTGGATATCAGTGATATTGTACCCATATTCAGGGACCACATATTGGCTAGATTCAGTTGACAAAAATTCTCATTCTAGTCCAAGATTAATGGCTAAAGATTAAATATTTATCTATATAATGATATTATTTATAATCACGCACATGCACACACACACATCAATTTGGTCATTTACAACATATTTTGGGACACAAATGAAGGTAATGGCACCACCACCTTATATGACTTGGAATTTTTTATAAGGTTTGTTGTAGTTATGTCATTTAAGAATCATTGTTATTTAATTTTTAAGTATTTAGTATGAAACTAATAAGATCATTTAACTTATATTTTATTTTTTAGTATCCACGATAACAAGATAATGCTAGTTGTAGATACTATGCCATGAGATTCATGAAAGAAATCATTTGCAAATATTAGACAGAATAAGGAAAAGTATGTATTTACTTTGTTTAGTTCATATTAACTATCATTAGCTAACATGGTACTTTCCATCTTTTGTAGGTCTATCAAACTATTGATCTACGTAGATATCATGAAAAAAAGATTAATAAAGTTAGAAGAGAATGGTTAGATTTTATTATATATTTTTATGATGATTTTTTTTGTAGTATCATATATACTCCTTAAATTTTCTGTACCTAGAGCGCACTTATGAATAAACTAGAATTTTGTATGAGGTTTTTTTTTTGTGTAAAATACATGATGAAATTATAAAATCATTTATGCTGATGTGAACATTGTGAATTTTGGCAGCATGTTTTGCATATGGCAAGTGTTGATGTTGGTGAAAGCATTTTAAAAATCACGTTTTTTTATAGGAAACATTGTGGTATGGTACAATGAGCTCTATAATTAGAAAAAAGAGAATACATATGGGTTATTATATGAAATCGTCATATATACCCATAATACAACCATGATATAGATAATGGTTTTGTCTAATAACCACCGTGTATTATAAATTTACACAATGATTATTCGATAAAATTGCCACATATTCCCTTCCACTAAACTATATCATGGTTTGTGTTATTGGTATATAAAGTGGTTATTGACTACACATGCCATATATATTGATATTATAAGGAATTTTTTTGTTTATCTAAACCATCATATATATATTATGGTAACAAGGCATTTCAACCCAAGTTTAATGAATTATACAATAATTTTTAGAACTGTTATGTATAGTATATGCGGCAATGGATTAGGTTACGGTTGCAATGTCGTGTATAATCCTTTTTTCAATGGCCTTGTATGCCCTTTTTTTTGCATTGGTTTTATTTTATTATGTGACTTAGTTTAATACATAAAAACAGGCCTTTATGGTCATCCTAAGTGCAAGCTTTTGAAATTATCAATCTTTACTTTGTGGATGATATTCTATTTTTTTTATAGAGATTATATTTTTGCTATGACAATGCTTAGGATATATTTTAAGGAGTTATCTTTTTTAGTTTGAAGTTTAATTCACACAAGAGTAATCCCCTTTTAGGGGAGTTGAGGGATGTTGAGAGGGCTATTATACAACTAGTGGGTTTTAATGAAGGAACATTTTGAATCACTCACCTTGATGTTTCTCTTCCTTCTTCTTCTTTATAAAACCACCATGTATTGGAGAGTTATACTAGTTGTTGGAGTGGTTAAGTGCTTGATTAAAGGGATGTGTTAATCAAATGATTTCCTATGTTTGTATATTATGAATTATTCCATCAATTATTCATGATGTGCAACGATACAAGAAGCATGTGTTCATTCTCTAACATAGATTCATTCACAACATCATTTATATCTGTACATGCCTCCTTAATTTGGATTGATAGTATTGCCAGAGAAACGTAGTTGCTTGGAAACAAATTTTAACACCTAAGGATAATGGGTGTTTGTGTTTGATTAATTGAGTTATGAAATATGTGTCATTGGCAAGTTGGTAAGTAACGAACATGTGAAGAATGATATAAGTTGTGACAGATTATGACCTAATATGTTTATGAAAGCACTAGATCTAATCTACTAAAAATAAAACCTAAGTATGTGGATTTGTGATATCTTTTTGCTAAATTTCTATAAACCTATCCCTATTATCATAGAATAGACTAGGTTCTTTATTTATGCCATATAAAACCTTAATATATGGCAAATCAATCAAAGAAATAAAATTTGGCAAAAGTATAAGCAAATCCATGAACCGATTTTCTATTATTATTCTCACGAGTAAGACAAAATTCAAGAACACTCTCCCTATTTTTCTATCAGCAAGATTATTTAAGAACTACCTCTTGATAAGCCACTCACATAGCCCCCAACTAAGATTTCTCTTTTGATTCCCTATGGAAATAAGGAATATTACTATTGACCAAGTTTTTCATAGATCACAACACTAAATTTAGATTCAAGAATTATCTCTTCTAGTTCTTGTTTGTTATGGATACCATTGAACTATAAAAAGTCCCCTTCATATAGGTTATTAAGATGACCTATGCTTTTTATGTTTTCTCTATGGTCATGTGACTTGATCCATGTTGATTCATGGTATATCTTTTTACTCCATTTATTGTAAATTTTTGTTTATGATCCTATCAGAACATGTAAGGGGTATTTTTATAGAATGTTACAATATAACATATGAAACATGAATTAGAAAAATAAATTTATTATATTCTAAATCTAGTAGTGTGATCTATGGAAAATCTTAATTGAGAGTAAGGGGTTCTTCATTGAATGGATTCTCAAGATGTTATTGTTGATTAATCTTGGTAAGGAAAAACACTAAGTGAGTATTCTTGAATTTGTATTGCTTGAGACGATAGTACTAAAATCTAAGTTTTAAGATTCTTAGTTTGGTGTCCTTCTACTCTATTAGTTTGTGTTTTGACATATAGCTAGGTTTCTTAGGACACATTTACAAGACCTATGCTATTTTATCTCGAGGGCTCTTACATAGTGTAAGAAAAAAGTTTGAAACATGTCAGGTATTAAAATACTAAATTATTAGGTTTTATTCCTTGACAAATAATATCTAATGCTTCCGTAGATAGACTATGAGATAGTATGCCATAATGATATGCTTTTGGTCAAATGGACCCTTAATGTTTATTCAAATAAATATACTTTTTGGTTCTATAATTCTACTTTGTAATTCAAATTTTTTTTTCCGCTTATGTTGTTCTTCAATGATCTATTATCTCGATTGGAGAGTTTGTAGTTGTTTCTTCAACTGATGATTATAAGATCAAGTTACAATTTACAATAGGGCAAGGCCTATAGGTGATAAGGAGTGGTGGGATAGACATGCTTGGGGATCCTTATTTGTTCCAAGACATAGCTTTATTGTTTAGCATGCTATGCAAAATAGGTTGCATATGAAGGATAGATTGAACTAGATTAGGAATACTACTAAAGCCCACTATATATGATTTATTTGGTGTGTATTATAAAACTATTAATCATCTCATTTTAGAATATAGCTATAATAAACTAATTTGGCTCTAAATTAGGTTGGCAAAACATCAAAAAAGAGATCATTTGAATCCACGGAAAGGTGAACTACTCAAGACGGGACAACCAACATAGATAAAATAAATAGGTTCGTTGTGCCTTCCTTGCTTCATATCTTGCTTATGTTTGGTATCAACATAATAGTAAGATTTTCATGAACAAGCCTAAGAACGATCACATTTTTTAAATTATGTAGAATTGTTTCAAATGTTGCTAGGATGTGTCATCACCCCTTTGGCATCTGGGAATGATTATTATGGCACAACACTCTATCCTCGATTCCATTTCTATACGAGACTTTGGATGTAATATTTTCAATCAGTTATGAAATCTTGCTTATCAAAAATAATAATGATGACAATGACGGCAATGATGACAACAACAACAATGATAATGACTATCATCATCGTTGTTATTCATCAATGTTATAATATAATGCAATGATATGCAAATTCGGATAATAGATGATATCATTATTATTAATACTATTTAATTAGTTTGTACCATTGATAATAATAATATTAATTATAATGGTAAATTTATATAATACTAGGTTAGTGATGATTTGTTTGGGTCAGCCATATTAAATTAAATACCAGAAAATAATATAAACAGAACAGGATCTTAGTTCCATTACATCCTATTTTCTATCTTGCAAAATCTTACTAAAATACATAAGATATCATCCACCTATCGACTTTCTAGGGAAAGTATTTCCCTTTTCTTGTAACTAATTAATTTATTTGTTCCGACTATGATTATTTCTTGGACAAATTAAGAGTAATATTCAGCCTTTGAGGGTGCTTACCTAAGTACAAATGGGAAAAAGAAAAAAGAAAAAATCATCAACCAAGCAAACTATTTCTCTCGATGTAGTTTTAACGGTATCGCTATTACAAGGACATCATAGGGAGCCGAGGGCTGTGTGGGCTAAAATCTGTGAATTTTCGAAACCAAAAGGCCAAATCCTTCGCCCCCAGGGCCCCCAACCTGTCTGTCCGACAGCCTGGTTGAGGGAGGTAAATTACGGTATTCAGCGGTCAGGGATCAGGTGCCCACCCCCGTGGTGTCCACAAGGAGCCACCCCCACATTGGAGGGTTGAAATTCTCACGCTGCGGCTGCTACGAATATCGAATCCGGGTCACTCGGAACCAACTATCTGAACCTCGACTACTGAGGTACGCCCGTGCTGTATGGGC
Source organism: Tamarix austromongolica (assembly GCA_039764185.1). Taxonomy (NCBI): domain Eukaryota; kingdom Viridiplantae; phylum Streptophyta; class Magnoliopsida; order Caryophyllales; family Tamaricaceae; genus Tamarix; species Tamarix austromongolica. The sequence continues at coordinate 82,710,673 of CM077818.1, read as the reverse complement.
TGAAATCTGTGAATTTTCTTTCATATACGTTGATATCACATGGTTGTGTGGTCATGCTGAGGTCGCAGTAGCTAGTAGGATGGCATCGGAAGCATGTTCATCGTGGCTGGCTACTATCGATGTATATTGGACATAGCTGTGGGTGGGGACTGATTGGTATGCCTATCTTTTTCGCTTTTCACCGTAATGGTTTCGAATTTTATTTAGATGTGCTAGGTCGGTCTTCTTTCTAGTCAATGTGGGTTCATAATTTTTAAATTAATAAATTTAAAGTAGATCTAAATTTATATTTACGTAAATAAATTTAGATTAAATTTAATATATTTAAATCTAAATCTGATCCAAATTTAATCTATCGTAATCTATTTAGTGTGTGTATATATATATATATATATTTTAAACTTTTAAAATTCGATAAATTTAAATTAAATCTAAATATAAATAATATAAATAAATTTAAATCTAAATCTATATAAATTCAATTCATATCCAATTCGACTCAAACCTATTACTACCGCCCCTACTTTTCAATAACGTTGGCCAGGTATATCAAACTTCTGTTTATACGTCTCTTTACGATTTTGTCCGAATATATAATTAGTGCCCCTAGAGATGTCCTTCATACAAGATGTGTGTGAGAAGGGGGCTCATGATGGCATTTGGTTGATAAAATACATATATATATATTACCTAAAAGGCAGAACTGAAGAGGGGGGGGGGGGGAATTCCTGAATCCCTCAAGTTATCACTTAATTTCATTCGACTTTAGTTCCCTGATTCTTATAAAATTTCAAAAAAAAAAAAAAAATCTTTCATCAAAGTTAATCATTAAGTAAAAATTAAAATGAAAGTACGTAATATATAATTAAATAATATTTCTCTAATCTTTCATCAACTACGGCCGCTCATCTTGAAATACACATGTTAAATAATAACAGCTATAAAAATTAACTTTTGAACCTAATTAATTAATAAGATGAACAAAATTAAATAAAGAAAACGTCTTTCACACAAGTAGAGATTTTTTAAGCTGAACCCTCCTGTATTGTTACGTTAAAACACAGTGCGGAAAAAGGAGGGGAGGGGGTTGGAAACCTATGAGCAGAAAGCGTCCTTTTTAGGTGGTGGAGGAGTGGAGGAGGTACGATGGCGAGTCAATTCAAAACTAAAACGATGAAGATGTAAGAACCTCTCTGAAAAGAAGTTCCCACTATGAACAGTTTATTATTTAAAATATGAAGTGGGCCAAATATGCTACCCCTTTCCTTGAGGTGATAAAGATACACCGTCATGATTTGACGTGTTGGTATCAGGCATGGGTCCATCGAAGGGCCTAAATCGCGTACCCTCTGCCTCTGGCCATAGAATAATTGTTTTTCCATAATAACATTATGATATTTTGTTTTATAAAAAAAATATATATATATATATATAATTTATTATTATTATTTTAAAACAGCACATAAAAATGTTGGATCAGACATCGTTACCAACTTACTGCCGAGTTGCTTGTTGTGAGTTCTGACTCAGCAACAATTTTGTTGGCGACCCCACCACATTCCAACATCCATCCCCATATGACCGTCCAAGCTCAGATTCTGATAGGGCCCACACACCCCCCGTCGGACAGAACGGAGAACGACCCGTTTCAAAGTTGCAATCCCACTTTTGAGATATAAATATACATACCTTCGTATTCGGTAACATGCTATTGTATGACGGTGATAATAATTGTTTAACATTAGCTTCCATACCCTGTTAGCTGATGTCAGTAACGCATTTACAGACCAACTCCACCATAGTTATGGCGGTTTAATCACATAACATGACCACTATGTATATATATGAATATATATATATATATATACGTTTGAATTCTACCTCAAACTTGAACACAAATTAATTAATAATATTATAGTCCACGCTCCTTTACGCGTGATGAACCAGCTAATCCGATAAGCCAATATGCTTGATTATGTGCTGCTTTATCGAGATCTAAAGCAGCTTGTTATGCATTCATCTTTTTTCTTCTTCTTCTTCTTCTTCTTCTTTTTTGAAATATCAACTGGTTTGTCATATGATTTGACCTAGAACGAATGCGCAAGCATGTTTGAACGATACTTTATTTTTTATTTTTCCAACCGAACATCTTTTTATAAGAAATCAAAGGAAGTCTAATTATATAATCCCTAATTCCGTGGCCCAAACATCTTTTTTCAAGCGGTAGAACAAAGGTGACCGATTAATAACTTCTGAATCACGAATCTATGATAATATTAATTGCCGATATGTCCGGTTATGAAAATCTTATATACTTGTTTGTCTTTTTTTTTTAAATAAGTTAGTTAATCTCCCATTTATGTATAAAAAAGAGAGAGATACATGAATTATTAAATTCAAGGAAGGCATATGTAGGGCTCTAAATGATTCATGCTAATTCACAACCTATTCGGTTTGATTTATTACAAACTAGCTTCGGTTTATTTATTTAATTAATTGAGACGAGTTGAACTTAAGTCTTATTTTAGACTCGTTTATGAATTGAGCTAAGTTTGATTTTCGAGAACTATGGTCAGACCCAACTTATTTATAACCCTACAAACTTGTATGAATTTATTTTAATTAAGACTAAATAGAATCATGGATTTGAATTCTATCATATGGAGTGTGTGTGTAGGGGACAAATAAAACCACCATTTATTATTAGAACTAAGATTCATCTTAGTTTTTTGAACTACTTACAGTATTTTCCTTTACTTATTGACAGTAATTTTTATTATCTACCGTGGGTTGTTTGCTAACATAAAATATAAATATTTAATGTTTACAAAAATATCATATTTTTTTTCTTGGAAATTAAATACTATTGTTTTTTGAGGGACTATCAGTAGTTTGTTCCACCTACTTAAGGTAATTTCTACAACTTACTATGGATAATTTTATAAACGCAAATATAAATACTTAATATTTATAAAAAGGTAGTTTTACCAACTATACGGTGGATAGTTTTCTAACATAAAATAAAAATACTTAATATTTATAAAAAAATGCCACTATTTTTCTTTCTAGCATTTAAATAATGTAGTTTTTAAAAGACTTACAATAGTTTTCTCTACCCACTAAGAGTAGTTTCCACCACATATCGTGGGTACTTTTCAAATATGAAATATAAATACACAATATTTACAAAAAATATTAATAATTTTTTGCACTCAAATATTATAGTTTATTAGGTTACTTCCAATAATTTCGTCTACCTACTAAGAGTAGTTTCTTCAACTGAAAGTGTTGGTTCTTAGTTCTCCCTAAATTAGCTAATTCTTATTAAATATTATCCTTTAACACACACACACACACACCCCCTTGCACACCAATTTTAAGAGTTTCTCTAGCTTCTCATTGCCAAACATGTTAATTCCCAATAGAGATTGAAATGAGAAACTATGTATATAGTTGGATCATAAAATGACCAATGAGGTTGTAATTGTGAAATGGTGGAATCTTGGGCCATAGGTATGATCAATCTCTCGGTATTGTATATTATTATCATGTTATGACTATGGCACATCTACGCAGTAATTTGATACTTACCTCTTTAAGGACTTATTATGAATTAAAAAAAATAGTTTTATTATAATTACTGCTACCTTATAAAACATGGCGTGGACTAATAATAATAATAAGTAATGTTATATGCAAAATATAATATTTCTCACTACTCCATGAATTGCTATTCAACTCGGAAATAAGCAAATCTCTCTATTCTTTTCAATCAATTATCTGTTGCATGTCTTCGGTTATCATTCTACATAAAATTTCTCCTCTTGAACGATCTTCCAATACAACTCCCATAAATTAAAAAAAAAAACAGTAGAAAGAAAGATAGGGGGAAAAGTACAATAAGATGCATTAACCAGTCCAATTACACACACGTGCCTCAAAAATCATCATGCACATGTGATCCCACCACCCCACCATACCTCATACACAAAGTAGAAAGCTACATTTCCATGATCAACAACGCACCACGCCACCACGATGTACTGGCTAGTACCACCACCATCGTCGGCCGATCATATGTTGATTGACATGATAACTATATAGGATAATATGATCAAGGCTTCCATGCGCTAGCCCAAACTACGGGATGGTCCTTCCAAGACAATGATATACCGGCAGCCTCAGAACACGGGACCATGGACCAAACACCTTCCTTATACCTCCTCAAAAGCGCCCGCACATCATCACTTACCTCATCACTATAACCCATCGGACTAAGCCCGCATTCATGCAACCTCCTCGACCATTGTAACGCCGTCTCCCTCCTCTCCGTAGACTCCGACGGCGAACAAGCCAATAAATCCATCAAAGCCCGACCCGCAGCCCGTTCCAACATCAACCTTTCATTACTAGTCCTTGGAAAGCTGTCATCAAGAGACTCGAAGTAAACCCTAAACCAACGCAAACACTCTTGAAACCCCCTAACAAACTCGTAACAGTCATTATTATTCCCGACGTCGTTGAGATCGGCTTCTTCCTCGACCACGGTCACGATCCTCGGGTTAAGCCGTCGGAAGTTTGATAATAGCATATCTCTACTATCGACGTTGACCGTATGTAAGGAGTTGACTAAGTTGATGGCTAGGGCTTCATCATCTTTTAAATCCAAGTCGGAAAAATTTAACATGGACAAATCGGTATCGTGGTGTATGATATGAAATTTAAAAGGGACACCCATTAGTCTAGCAAACTTCTCCATCCTCGTACCAATCTCCTTCATCACCTTCTGAACCGCCGCTACCTCCGGCACATGCCCATCTCTGTCGGCACTGCCCGGTGGTCGTTTACTGAGCACCACGGTGGTTAAACGGAGATGAGGAGTGTCGTCGGTACGAGTAGCTATAGCTTCAAGTAAAGTGGGCCATTGAGTACAAAAAGTGTTACTAATATCAATAATATGCAACTTACTTTCACCTTCTAGCGCTTCCATAATTGCACCGTTTGAAGAAACATGACCAAAAGTGGTCCACGGGCTAACTTCTTGAAACTTTAGTACCATCCGACGGGTCGACTCGAAAGAACAAGTCTTCTCCGACGAAATCCTCATGGTACGGTAACATCTGTCGCCGGAATCCGTCATACGGCTAAAGAGGGCTTGGAGGAAGTAAGAAGCTAGCTTTTGCTCGGTATCGCCGTAGGGAGAGCTGAGCTCGTTTAGCATCCACATGAGCTGTTGGAGACGGTAGGTGTTGCGCTCAGCTATTGCTCTAGCTGTTTCCAGGAGAATATCGGATGCCCACTTGCCGGAAAATGAAGGGGTACTGGACGTAGTAGTAGTAGTAGAAGAAGAAGAAGAGAAGAACTCGTGGCTAAGGTCATGGGCGGGGGAGTAGGAGAAGTAGTTGGCGGAGGAGGAATGATGGTGATAAGGAGGGGTGGTGGTGGCCGCGGTGGTGGCAGAAGGGAATTGATAGGGTTGATACTGCTGTGGTTGGTGGTGGGGCTGTTGTACTTGTTGGTAGTGGTGGTTGTCATAAGTAGGAAAATGGCCGTATTGTTGCTGTTGTTGTTTGTTTGGAGCGCCCGAGTAAGTGGAAGAATTAGAAGAGAAGTCTTCTTCATCCATGAAAATGTTGAAGCATTCTTCGTCGTCTTGTGGGTAATTGGTATGTTGTTGTTGTTGGTTATTGGGATGCGATCTTGTAGTGGAGCTACTAGAAGTTCTAGTTGTAGTAGTGGAGTTATTGAAAGATTGATCGGATGATTGAACAGTACTGACTAGTCTAAACAACGTATCCATTTAAGCCCCGGCCCTTTTGTTGTTGTTTTTTATTCTTTGACTCCTCTCAACCAAACACACACCACCATCTGAATAAAAACAAACCATATGACCACCTTTCTTTTCAATTCTTTCCCCCTTTTCTCCCCCCCCCCCTTTTTCTTGCTTTGCGATGAAGGCCGGCAAAGGAAAAAGGACGACTATGGTTGGTTGTTGGGTACGTGGGTTTCGATCAATTTGGCACTTTGGGTTAATTTAATTAGGAGCTAGCTAGTGATCATGCATGCTAGTTTTATCCATTGGTAAATAGATTGGTAAGTTTGGTATAAGGGCGCCGCATTGGGGGTTTTTTAATTAAGAGTATGGATGGATAAGAGCTGCGAAGATGGAAGGGAAGGAAGAAGGTAGCCAAGTGGGTGGGTGGTGGGAAGCTGAATGAATGATTAAGCGTGGGAGAAGTGTTGGATTTTAGCTTGGACTAGCTAGCTACCTGGCCTTAATTCTTCATCATATGTAGTAGCATGAATTAGGTAGGGGAGGAAAGCTATATGAACAATAGAAAAGAATAATACTTTATTGGGAGTGAAGGAAAGGGAATCTGAGCCAGTTAAAACGTGCTTACTCTTTTCCTTTTTGTGCTCTAATCGATGAAAGAATGTAATGGGGGATGCAATTCTTTTCTAGCAATTGTCCCTTTATCTCTTTCAGCTAGGCTATTCCTTTTAATCCCCCCCCCCCCCCAAAAGTTATTTGTGCATCTGTTTCTCTCTGTTCAGAAGGCAAGTTTACTGGAATCGATATAATTTTTCAATATGTGTGTTATGGATGAAAAGCTCTCGTAAACACTTTTCAATGATCTTTGTGATTCATATATGCATGGCAAAACATATTTATGAGTTGTTTTTTTTTTTTTAAAAACAGTGTTTTTAGGCCCAACTAAATCAATACCTTTTCACTAAGATTAAGAGCATTTTCTCTTCACCTTAATATCATTTTAGCTAAGATAAGATCATTTCAGATGAACAAGATTTTAATAATAAATTAAAATATATAAAAATTTAATAATAGTATTTATAATAATGATAACAATAAAAATTATATCAAATGATAAACTTTAACCTTTAATTTTTCTTAAAATATAATTTATTATGATATAAAGGTATAATTATTATATTCATATTACAAAATAATTGTTTTTTATATTTTTTATAATATATATATATATACTCAAATATATTTGTAACATCTCAAATTTTTTCAATTAAAAAATTTCATTTCATGACAATCCAAAAGTGATAAAACCAAATTTAGGAGATGTTACCGTCACATCAAACATAAGATATATGGGACCATTTACATAACTCATGCTCTATGTAAGACTAAAATGTTTAACAAAACCATGCATAAGAATAAAAAATAATGACAAAGAGAGAGAGTGAAAGAGAGATGTAATGATATCATGATAAAGCATACAAAACCCAAATATAAGAAAAGAACCAACAATTTATGTAACTAAAAAAAATAAAAAATGTCCTAATGTAATAGGAAAAGCCTAAAAATACTAGTTGACCTAACTCTCTGATAAAATAAATGATTCCCCAAGCAATAACCGCAAAGAGGCTTCCATCAAGCTTATCAAATTACAAAACATCCTTTGCTACCTAGAAAAAATTTAGATCAATATAGTAACCACATAATGTAGTATCAACACAATGAAGTACTAGTAAAAAAATTTATCTTGTAACATAGAATAAGCTCATCATGTACATAGAGGTCATACTAATTATTACATAACAAATGAGCTTAATTAATCACATAATTAGGGAATAATAATGATAACATAGGGTAACTGCATGCATCTCTAATATAAACACCCATATATTTTATTATTATTCTAATATGTGACCATATCATCCAACTATTTAAGATATTTGAACAATAACACCTAATCATCCACCATGATCGAAAGTCATGACACCATCACTAGATAACATAGGTCTCACAAACATGGGTATACCCTATGTTAATCACAATATGGGTGTTCAAGAGATAACAACAAATACAAACATAGGCATACCCTCTACTGGCCATAACTTGGTAGAGTATTGATCTCAATATGAGTGTTTAGGTAATATGACCTAAAGCAAAAAAGATTATGCATATCAAAGGCATTCATGCCTTCCAAATTAGGAATTTAGGTGATTACACAAAACACAAGGAGATAAACCCATAAATCATGACATACACTCTATAAGTCACAACCTTGTAGATCATCAACGCAACAATGGTCTGCTACAATATCATTTCTAATCCTTCTTACAAGCTACAACTAAGTAGGATAGGAAAGATACTTGAAAAAGGGATGAAACCCTACCAAACATGGCATACCTCTATAAGTTGCAATCTTGTGGAGCATTATTGTCATGATGGTATAGCATAGTACACTAGGTACTAAGTGAAAAGTAAAAAGTACAAGGGTGACCCACCCACTAACCCCTGCCTAACTATCTCGAGAGTTAGAGAAAAATGCTCAAATGAATTCTTAATTCCATTATTCATTTTATAAGGAGATATCACAAATCACATTCAAAATCCATTATTAATCCAAATTGTGTGTTTTCAAGTATTGAAATCAAACATTAACAAAGGTTTCCAAGCCACCATATTAGGTGTTTAGGAGATAACACCAAATAAATTCTTAACAAGTATCCAAAACCACAAGGCACACAAGTAGCCACTTTTAGTATTTCTTTAGGTTCAATTATTCAAGGCTAAGATCATGATTTAAATGTCAAGAATAATGGACAAGGATAAAATATCACAATAATATCCTAGGGGACAAGTTTGATGGTCCTATTGTAATATCTCAAAAAATTTCCCGCCCTAATTTTTGGATAATTTGTCTATTAATTTCATCTTTAATGCTTAACCTGCAATTATCCACTCAACCCTTAAAACTTGTTTTTTCTTTTTCCCCTCACCCCCTCACATGAATCATTTTACCATTGTTATTGCTCCTTTGTTTGGTTAGTCAATCAAATCATAAGAAAAATATGATTTCGTGTTACCCTTTTCTCATGCCTCTATTTCTTTTATTTAGTCTTCAACCTCATTCAACCTCACCAATCCTATCTTACACAATATCAAATGAACTCAAACGAGCACTCTATACCCCTCCCTCTTCCTTTTTTATATTTCCTCCAACCTCAACAAAGCTTCCCCTTTCATTGCTCTAAAATTCTCCCCTAACACTCCATTTATCCTTCTTCCCTATTTTTCCATTATTTCTATTTGAATTACACCATTTCACTTCTTCTTCTACACCAATATCTCATATATCCAAACCACCCACCTACACTAATATCTCACATAGCCACACCACCATCTTCATTGCCACTTCACGTAGCCACACCAACACACTTTTACAATATTCCTACCTTATGTTAGCCAACCTTTACAACATGATAAGCTCATATTACTATCCCTTACCAGCTTGAAAAACTTACACAAGGCACCCCTTGTAGCATTACTTTCTCATGCAACTTCTCTTCCATTGTTCTACATTGGTTCTCTTCTCAAATTCATCTTCCATTTCCTTAAATTACCCCAATTTTTATGAACATGCTAATCTCTTATTTTTGTGAATTTTAGTTGATTATATAGTATTGGATGATGGTGTGTATAAGGTTGTCTAATTTACTTGCTTAGATATTAGAGTTGTTTTGTGGTAAGTATATACACCATCTAGATTAGGGTTTAAATGATATGTGTTGTCTTCTCATGAATTTTATGTTATCATGTTGTTGTAGAAATCATGTTTATGTTGCATTTCAATTTATATGTAGGTATTACTTGGTAAAATTGTGATTATATGTATAACGATAATTTTATGTGATATTGCTCATGTTAGGCCTTGCTAGGCTTTGCCATTAAATTCCAAGCATATTGGTGAACTTTATTTTAATAAGTTATGGTGGATTATATTTAAATGTGGTTATTTAGTATTGTTGTAAAAATACATTGAGGTTGGAAGCATTGGTAATGTTGGAACATATGGAGTTTTTATGAGTTTGGGTGATTCCAGGCCTTAAGGGTATTTGGGTCAATTTATGAGTTGTGTGGGGGAAATAAGTATGTCATTTTGTTCTTTGAATTTTTTCCTATAATTTTTTAGGGTTTGGTTGAGGGTGTATTAAGTTATTATAATAATAATAATAATAAATATGAAGTGTTTAGGTGACATAGGGATATTGTGGTCATTTTTGAGATATTTCTAGGATGTTTGGGTTGTATTTTTTGGGTTGAAAATATGATAAGTGTATGATGTGTATAGTTTTGGTTAATTATGGTTAATATAAGTATTAGTATTATGCAAAAATTTCTTTAAATGGGCCTACAAACCTTAGGGGTATGATCAGTATTTTATGTGTGAAATATTAGAATTAAGTCCCAATGTTTGGATATGTTGTTTATAATAATATATTAAGGTAATGTGTTAAATTTAGTAAGTCATATGAATGGAGTTATAAGCCATTTGTAAGTTAGGATTTTATAAGAGCATTATGGTATATTCATTGGCATTTCTTCTCCTTTTGGGTTTATTTTGATTCGCTCTTATCTTATGGTTATACTATGTGATTGTGGAATGTTTAATTTAGTTAAACATGATACTCCTATGTGTAGGCACATTAATCAATTATTGGAATAAATTCAATAATATTAGTATTTTATGTAATAATGATATACAATAATCCATATGATAAGACATTAACATTAAAGTGGAAGATCATGTGAGTCATAACTGAGCTGTACCATTTCGTTCTACTGAACACAAATAGTGATCAAGAACATTTACCTTGGGAATCGTACCAACCCATTCCACCAGACGAGCATAATGGCTTGGAGCATTCTCCCCTGGGAATTATATCAATCAATTTCATCGAACAAGAATAGTAAGGTCCCTAAAATCAAGTGACTAAGCAAATAAAAATATATGATCATCTAATAAGGACCCCTAATATGGTTTTCTCATAATCATCTTGTGTTATGAATATAATGCATGCATAGTCTTCTTTCTTATAACCTTTGTGTTATGCATGCCATTTTATTGTGGTGTGTATTGTTACCTTACTCAATAAGTGTGTATTGATAATCCATTTAATGGGTGTTACTCATTCCCATGAGCATTCAACCCAGTTGTTGATGTGTAGATTTATGATGATTACGTCGATGAGTTTGATGCACTTTATGTAGAGGAGTGACTTATTTGTATGGGTTTGGGAATAGAAATTGAGTTATTTAGTAGCCAGCATTTTTTTTCTAATACCTTATAGACTCTTAGTTCCATAATACTCCCTTGACTTGTATTATGATTATCACTTGTACTTAGAGTGCATCTCTGAACTCCTCTACATTTTATGAAATCTATCTTATTCTCTTGTTATCTAGTTTGATGTTTGTAAAGTTTTGCCTTATACTAGGTATAAGAATGGTACTGTAAAACAGACTCATATTTAGTACAATAGTAACACTAAATTAATTTATTTTTATCTTCTATAAAGTTTTAAAAATTCATTAATAAATTTTGGGGTACGCCTACTAACATGTTGACTCACCGGGGACCCAAAATAGAATAAAAAATTGAAATATGGGGACTAGTCAACTGGTATAGAGGTGGACAATCGACAAGTGTACCAATGGATGGTTTGACCCTCTCTAATTAACTAAACCCCAAAGTAGAGTCAAATAAAAAAATTCAGCTTCAATAGTCGACAAGCGCCATTAGGCATAAAATTCCATAAATTATGCAATTATTTACATATACCTCCAGCTTAACTATATAATCCTAGCATGTTACTATACTATTAAAAACATATATAAAAACATACTCAACACTTTAAAATACATGGAATCATACTCATTAATCAAGTATACAACATTTCCCATGATTACTCACCAAAATCATACTAAGGCTAACAATGGCTAGAAAATGCTCAAACTTCCAATAAATGTTAAATCATTTTAACTTGCTCATTTCCATATAACAACACATCTCATCCTTATCATACTAAAAATATGTAAATTCATTCTTGGTATCATATTAAACAACATTCATTCCATTTCCACAAAATACACCAAAATTTTCCAAGGGCAGCTAAACATGCTCTTATGCTAAAAATTATCATGTTATATATAGATAACATGCCGATTCATGAAAAAAGCATAAGAGGAAACATTTCAAGATAAACTCAAATCAAGCATGGATTTTATGGAAAAAGGCTTATCCCCCACATTCTTCCACATACTAACTAAAATACACAAAACATGATCATAATCATGATGAAAAATATGATAGACATATGGCACCAAACCTTATCATAGAATAGGATTTGTCTTAACCTTAAAGAACATATTATATCAAAAGGAAATAATCCTAAATTAATGGACACTATCATTGATCACCTAAGGAATCAAGAGCCTAAAAAATCTAAAAAAAACATTTGAAAATCTATTTAAAACTAATAAAATAGAAGAAGAAGGATAGAGGTATTTCTCCTCAACTTCAACGCTAAATATAGATAGTTAAGAGGAGAATGATTAAAAAAATGTAAACTTTATTCCAAGAAATAATCCTTCTTTATTTAGGAAAAATAAGGAATAACTAAGATAAAGATTATAATACCCCATTTTTTAGAAACCCTAATTATAAATTAATAATTATATGTAATTTGTTATAATAAGTATTGTAGGGTATTTTGTATTATATATTTTAATTATATATGTGTATTATCATCACATATTATATAAAAATTTAATTAAGCTAAAATATGCTAGAATTTGGGTTATTAAATTAATCCTTATTTATACCCTAACCGATATTGGATAACCCTACTCTTAGCAATAGGATGTTTTTACCTCGATTAAACTTTACAATTTATTAATCCTACCTTATACTAGATTTTGACCACACCTTTACTCCCTCTTCTTAATGAGACCCTTCACACCATGCCTCCCTCTCCTGTATGTTTCCCTCCCCTTGTCTTTCTCTACAAGACCCTTCATGTCATACCTCCTTTACCTTGACTCCCTCTCCTCCATGTTTTACTCTATTATACCCTTCACGCCATCCTCCATTATACCCATTTTGTGTTGTGCATCAACCCCCAAGTGACCTGCATTCTCTTCTACTTCCTCCTAAACTCCATTAAATAAGAGAAGCCTCATCGATGACCATCTTTTCCCATTCCATTTCCACCATTTTTCTCTACAATGTGCACCATCACTAGATCCTTCCACTTGTAATAATCCTTTAGCCCCACCTTTGGCCACTTCTACTAAAACCACCTCCAACCTGCAGCCAAACTCATAGATACCTCACCACCACCTTCAACCAAGTGCACCAATCCCCTCCCCCTTAATTCGACCACTTCCATCAACTCTACCCTCCTTACTACACCCTCCACCACCAAATCCCTTCCCTAAGCTGCACATAAAGCCATTGAAGCACCCCAACCCCCATCGGAAAAACCCATCGCTCATCTCCATTCTCTATCGGCTAAAACTACCAATTATCTCGACCTTGATGCACCATTCTCCACCATAGCTTCCCCTTGCACTAGTTCTTCATATAGGTCACCCTTCTTTAGCATCGTCCAAATACACCATTACTCCCTTCCCTTCCTCAGTAGCTTCCACCATTTCCTCCTCCCATTGGTTTGTGAGTTTGGGTGTTTCCTTGCTGCTTTGTTTTGGACATTTAGTTGTTCTTTGAGTGGTTTTAATTAATTTTGGGTATTTTTGTGTTAAATTAGATGCTTATCAATGTTTTTTTGGGTGTTAATTTCTTAGGTAATCCTTGGAGATCTTAGAGAAGATGGTTTTTGTACTTTTTTTGTAAGCTTGGATTTAAGTAAATCCAATCACTCATGAGATGATAAAAATTATGTGTGATTTTAATACCCTAAATTTTAGCTAACCCTAATCCTGGTTAATAAGTATCATAACCTAATTCTAAACTCAGAAAATATATTTTTCTATCTTACCCTAACTCTCAAATTCTAAATCTTAGCCTAACCCTAATATATTTCAAGTTATTAATATCTTTCATAACCTAAACCTAATCCCAGATGATAGTTTAATTAATTTATATGAGTACCCTAACCAAAATTATTTTTAATTTAAACTTAAATCTAAACCCACACTATTTTTCTTTTCTCCTTTTTCTTTTTCTTCTCTTTCCCTCATACTTCCCCCCGACCGGTTCTCTTCCCTTCCCCTTGCGTGCATGACTCTCCATGACAAGCCTACCCCTACTTGTAACACCCCCAAAATTCACTACTAAAAAAATTTCATTTTATTAAAAGATTGGCAGAAGCAAAACAACAAACTGTGAATTTCAGGGATATTACCGCCACACTTAGTACCAGATCGGTTCACTCATACCGTTCCAGTACCAAGTGCTAAGGCTAAAGAACAAAATATCAATTGCTAGAAATTTAAACCATTTTTAAATCAGAGTAGCACAAGTAAAAATTTTATAAGGATAGATTCCCCCAATGGTGGTTACAAGAACAAGGAATACATTTAAACCATAAAGTAAAGGCAAAGGGAGAACCCTAAGAATCCGGATAATCCTTACGCTCTTTTCCGTTGCCTACTTGAATAGCACCTAAAAAGACTCACAAGGGATCCTGCCCATTGAATAGGCAGGGGCCCCACGAATGGAACACTTCAGTACTACAGTACTGAGTAACCCGTTAAAATCACACTTAAAAGCAATCCAGCAATGTAACACATGATACAAAGCTACATACATATATAACAAGATGTGTATATATAACATTCACATTAGATATCAATAGGTCGTAATGAACAATCGATACTTTCGGGCCTTAAGCCATGTCATAGTGCAAAATCAATACTTCCGACCTTAAGCTATTAGTTAATCATTATTCAAGCATCTCTTATATTTTATATCCATGTGAGTGTGGGAACCCCACTATTATTCGCCGGTGGACCGATCATGCAAGGCAAAACGCTCCTGGCCACCATTATTCGCCGGTGGACCGGTCTGGCCCCGATTTACATGGTGTTCCACTATAAGTGATTAGTATTTTTCCATAACTTTATTCATATGCATAACTGGTTTTATTGAGCTTGGGACCCCCACTATTACTGTCGGTGGATATATATATATATATATATATATATATATATATATATATATATATCAACATCATCCAGGGCAACACGCTCCTGGGCCACTATTATATCTAGTGGATTGGTACTCATAACCACTTGCTAGGGCATCACGCTCCTAGGCCACTATTATAACCAGCGGATCGGTACTCAATATCATAAGTCATCTGGGTCCAGCTCATTAATTTTTTACTTTCATTATTATTATTTTTTCTTTCTTTAATCAGCACAATAATTTCATTTATTTACCTCAGTCGGGAGATCAAGAACCCGGGACACAAAGGTACACCGGTCGTACCGGTTCATACAAGCTACTTAGTACCCTTTAACCATGAACCGTGGGACGCAAAGGTACCTTTGTCATACTGATGCATAAATCTACTCAGTACCCTACCGACAAGGACACCTAATCGATAAGTATGCATACCCTCTAAATAGGTCCGTAGAGTTAGATAGGGTAAGATATAGGGCCTGGCTGGGGCATAAAGGCACACCAGCAAATACTAGAATAATTGTGGGCTAAACCACATCTTTAGGGTAGCGACCCCTAAAGAGCCACCATTCCCAATCTTAAGGTCTTTCATTTTAAGTATTAGTGTCTTAATTAAAGTGATCACGAAAAGCACAATAATCAGAAACTTATTCACTATCAATCGTTCTGATATTATTAGTCATTTTTTATTCAGGCGATTATCCAAGATAACACAGAGAAATCATTAAGGCCATCATAATCTCATCTAATTCTGAATTAGGACTCATTCTTGTGATACTTACTAATTATCAAATACTCTTACCTTGCTAATCAGCATTATTTGAATCATATTATGAAATTCCACAATCACAACGACATGTTGGGTACAAATTACTCATTCACCCCTTACTTATATAATTGCTAGGTCATCACTTCCTTACTTGATAAATTACTCTATTACACTCCTTGTTGTATAATTACCAAATTACCCTTTACTCGGTTTAGGTTACCAAGTTATATCCTACGCTTTTTAGATCACCATTCACCCTTCATAATTGTTACACTTAACATATTTCCCATTTGGTTGGTTAGATTACCATATTACCCTTCTCCTTTGTTATAATTACTAAATTACCCTTAAGTTAGATAAATTATCAAATTACCCTTCTTTATTATCATGATTGCCAATTTTTCCCTTTAGTTGGTTAAATAATTTCCAATATACCCTTTAGTCGATTAAATTACCAAATTGCCCTTCTCCATTATCATAATTACCGAATTGCCCCTTTAGTTGGATAAATTCCCAAATTACCCTTTTACAATCTCATAATGGCCAGATTACCCTTATCCATTATTATAATTACCAAATTACCCTTATCCATTATTATAATTACCATATTACCCTTATCCATTATCAAAATTACCAAATTACCCTTCTATTGGTTAAATTACCAAATTACCCTTCTGAATTGTTATAATTACCAACTTACCCTTCTCTATTATTAAAATTACCAATTTACCCTTCTCCATAATTATAATTATCAATTTACCCTTCTCCATATTTATAATTATTAATTTACCCTTCTCCATAATTATAATTATTGATATACCCTTCTCCATATTTTTAATTATTAATTTACCCTTCTCCATAATTATAACTATTAATTTACCCTTCTCCATAATTATAATTATTAATTTACCTTTCTCCATATTTTTAATTATTAATTTACCCTTCTCCATAATTATAATTATTAATCTACCCTTCTCCATAATTATAATTACCTTAATACCCCTTTTACTTATAAATTACTGTTTTACCCCTTTACTACTAACATTACCATAATATCCTCTTATTTATAAAAATTACCATTTTATCCCCTTACATCCAAATTTACCATATTACCCTTTTGCTTGCAAATTACCATAATACCCTTTTACATCCAAAATTACCATTTTATCCCTTTCTTACAAAATTACCATCTTTTCCTTCTCTTCCAAAATTACCATTTTACCCCTTACTTTCCAAAATTACCATAATACCCCTTTGCTTATAAAATTACCATTTTTCCATTTACTTATAAAATTACCACTTTACCCCCTTTATTACACCACGTTTATTAATTTAACATTACCACATGGAATAATAATATTAACACTCCATTAACAATATCCAACTCCACCAACTGTTATATCTTAATATAATACTTATTAGCACCCATATATATTAGGCCACATTCTTGCACAAGAAATATTACTAAAATGCCCCTAGGGCTCTTTATGACATGGATAAGTACTTAATACTTTCATTAATAATCAAACTCTTCCCTTAAGCAACATTTCCACACATGGCATAGAAACTAGCATACTTTCCTTTTTATTAATCAATACCATCAAATATATATATTATATTAACAACCATATATCAAACATAATAACATATTAAAACTCCTAATGTGCAAACATACTTTTATCCATGCGTTTAATTGGGGTTTAACGATTACCTTATATCTCACAAAAATCAAACCTTACTAGTATCCCGGTTAAATGTTCAAGCTTTAATTTACAAAACCAATACCTAAAAATAATTTCAATAATTATTATATTAGGAGTAGGAAATTAAGAGGATACAACTTTATATAAAAAAATTAATTAATAACAATTTACTTAAATATTAATACACCTTAATAATTGAACACAAAAACTCCCAAAATAATGTGGAATTCAAGCTGCATGAGCAACATGAGCCACATGCAGGTCGATGGGGAAAAAGGGTTGAAGGTTAAGGTAGAAGGGAGGAAGGGGTGTTTTTTAGGTTGGGGTCTTTAGGCTAGGGAAGAAGGTAGATAGGGGAAGATTAGAGGCAAGGGAAGGGTGCAGGAGTGAAGAGGGTGTGTAGGTGGTGGCCGGGGATGGGTTGTTGGTGGCCAAGAGCAGCGGAGGCGAGGCAGCGAAAATGGCTGGCACGCTGGGTGTGGCTAAGAAGGAAGGAAAAGAAAGGGGGAAAATGGAGGGGTGTAGGGGCTATTTTCTAGAAAAGAAGGTGTGGGGTGGTAGAGGAGGTTGTAGGGAGTTGAATGGTGGGTTGGGTGGCAGCAGAGGTAGGCAGACGGCGGTGAATGGTGGGGTTGCAGGTGGGTTGCTGAGAAGGGAGAAAAGGGGGAGAAAGGAGGAGCTACGGGGGGCTTGGGTGGTGTTGTGGTGGTGTAGGGTGGGAGTAGAGGGGTGTAGAAGGTGGTTTAGGTGGTTGATGAGGCGATTACACCAGTAGAGGGTGGCGGTGGTGCACAAAACAGGGATGAAAATGGAAGAAGAAGAAAAGGAGAGAAAGGGATCGGGGAAGGGGGAGGCTCAAAAATAATGGGGCAGAAAAGGGCTTGTGAGGAGAAGAAAAAGAAGAGGGAGGGTAAGGAGATAAGTGGCCGGTCATTGGTAATGTTTAGGGTGGGAGGGAGGGCAGACGAAGAGGGGGAAAACAGGGTAGGAGGGATGGTTTGCAGGGCTGGCCAGGTGCGAAAAATAGGAAGAAAATGATGGGAGAGAGGGAGAGGCAGGTGGTGGTAGCGAGGGGTGGTGGCCAGCATACCCAAGGTGGCGGCACTCGCCGACGAAGACAGGTTGGGGGCTGCTGGGTCGAGGCATAGAAGAAGAAGAAAAGAAGGAAAGAGGGGGGAAGCAGGCCGGCGTAGGGGAAAGAAAGAAGTTGGGCCAGCCCAGGCACTGGGGAGAAAAGGAAAGAAAGAAAATAGGGGGTGGAGCTGGGCTGCTACACCGGGGGAAAGGAGAGGAGGGGAGGGAGTGGGCTGGAGGCCTAGTGCGCAAGGAGGGAAGGGCTAGCTTGTTGCAGCGGCCCGAAGGAAAAAAAAAAGGAAAAGAAAAAGAAATAAGAAAAAGGAGAGAAAGGAGAAGGAAAAGAAAAGGAAAGAAAGGAAAATGGGAAATTAGGAAAAATAATTTAATTTAATTTAGAAAATAATAAAATGTAATATTTTTGATAAATTATTTAATTTAATCATTTGATTTAATATAATTTAATATATTGGTTCAAAAAGGATAATTTTAGTAAAATATTAGTTTGGAAAATTATTTAAATAAAGATAATATGATAAAATAATAAAATATTTATTTTTAATTTATTAAATACTCCTATCCATATTTATATACTCAAAAATCCATAAAATAATCAAACTAAATAATTTTAAAAGCTAATTTATTTTAAATAAAAGTTATTTATTAAATTATAGGCTTTCTAAAATTTTGGGATTACACTACCCCCATCAACTCCCCCTCCTTAGCTCAAAGGACTAGGGTTGAATTTTAGTAGATCACATGACCTATCTCCTCTTCTTTTCCTATGTACGTGTATATGTATATAAGATACATTTAATACCTAAACCTACCTCCTTCTCCCTCTATTTTCTATCACATGACCTTAATAGGATTTACTAGTGTCCATGCATACAGCAAGAGGTAGTAGAGTTTGTGTTGAGATATATAACCTACCAAAAGGTCAAGATTGAGCACTGGAGGCTTGGAGGGTTGGTTAAGCCTTTATATATTATAAGGTGGAAGTGAGATTCCATCTCGATGAGTTTTGTGAGTGGGTTACTGAGGATTCGCAATAGGTGTGACACAATTTTGGTTATCGTCCACTTGTTGACTAATTCACCAGTGTTTGTGCCGATGAAGTCAACTTGGAGTATGAATCAGCTAACTAATGCTTATATAAGGCTTGTGGTGAGTAGGCATGATACATCTACCGACATATTCTCTGATCAGGATTCAAGATTTGTTTTGCACTTCTAGAGGAACTTGTAGGAGGCTATAGGCACGAGATTGAGGATGAGTACTACCTCCACCCAACTACAAATGGGCAAATTGAGATGACAATTCATACATTTAAGGATATGCTATGGGATTGTGTGTTGGACTTATAATGTTGTTGGGAAGATCGTCTACATTTGGTTGAATTCTTGTACATCAATAGTTATCACGCTAGCATAGGGACGACGCCCTTTGAGGCACTATATGGACATAAGTGGCAGACACCCTTGTGTTAGAGCAACATAAGTTAGACTATTATACTTGGGCTAGAGATGATTGAGGATACAACTTAGCAAGTTTGGTTGATCCAAGATAGGATGAGAGCATATCAAAGTCCCTAGAAGAGTTTTGTAGATCAAAGGTGTTATAGTGACAGTTTTGAGTCGAGGATAAAGTTATGTTGAGGATTTCACCCACTAAACGAGTGTAGAGATTTTATTAGAAGGGTAAGTTGATCCCCAAATACATTAGTTCTTATGAGAATCTTAATAGGGCTAGCGAGGTTGCATATCACCTAGTGCTTTCACCAAAGTTGGCCTAAGTTCATAATGTCTTCCACATCCCCTAATTGAGGAAGTATGCTGTAAACCCGTCCTACCTAATCAAACTAGATGAGATTGAGCTCAACGATTCTTTATCCTATGAAGAGTAACCATTGAGGATTCTAAACACTAAAATTCAACATACCCAGATGAGTTCAATTCTTCTTGTAAAGATTCTTTAGATCCAAAACTGAGTAGAAGAGGTGAGTTGGGAGACCGAGAAGGATATGCGTGAGACACATCCCTAGATTTCTAGCATAGATGTGTTAGGTTTTGGGGTTCTCTATCTTCTGGGGAGATATTCTCATGTAATATAGTGTTAACTTTGGTAGATTTAAAAACTGATATCACCTTCCTTACATCATTTTACATCCCTAGATTTCTAGCACAGATGTGTTAGGTTTTGGGATTCTCTATCTTTTAAGGAGATATTCTCCGTTAATATAGTGTCAACTTTGGTATAATTAAAAACTAAGATCACCTTCCTTACATCATTTTTCTCTTCTTCCCCAACCTCAACTTATTTACTTCGGGGGCGAAGTCTCTTTTAAGGAGGTAGTGATATAATACCCCAAATTTTATCTAACCCTAATATTAAATAATTAATATCATAACCTAAGTCTAACCTCAAAATATTTAATTTTCTATCTTACCCTAACTCCCTAATTCTAAATCTTAGCTTAATCCTAATTTTTATTTTGGATTATCGTTATCTTTTCTAACCTAATCCTAATCTCATATGACCATTTAATTAATTTATCCTAATACCCTAACCTAAATTATTTATAACCTAAACCTAAATCTAAACCCAGATCATTTTCCTTTTCTCCTTTTTCTTTTTCTTCTTTTTCCTCTTATATTTTTCCCCCGACCGGTGCTCTTCCCTTCCTCTTATGTGCTTGAATCCCCCGGCTAAGTGTACCCCTTACCCCCATCAACTCCCCTCCTTAGCTTAAGGGTCTAGGGTTGAAGTTTGGCTGATCGCACCACCACATCCCACCTCTTCCTTTCCTCTATGTGTGTGTGTGTGTGTGTGTTTGTTTGTTTGTATAAGGCACATTTAATGCCTATACCTACCTCCTTCTACCTCTTTTTTTTATCAAATATTTGCACCACCAACACAAACCTTCCTCCCTCCTTCTTTCCCCTCCTTTCCATCACAAAAAAAAAATCCAGAAAACCCACCCCCGGTGAGCTTAACCAAGGCACTAACACCCCCACCGATAGCCTTTACCAACTAGCCAATATCACCATTTCCTACCCCCTTCATTTGGAAAAAATTACTAAAACCACCACTATCACCACCTTAGGCCATTTTCACCAAAACGGCCCCTACCATTAGGCCTTTTCTATCGAAAATACCCCCATTTCATCAGCAGCTGCTGAAACCATCACCCCCTTTTGGCTAAGACAATTGAAACCTTGTTTCAAGTTTTTATCTTTTTTTTTCACCCTTCAATTACCTTAATTATATCATTAACTTCTATTGTTTTTTTAAATTTTTTTTTCTTAGGTGATTTACTATAAGTTCTAAAAGAGGCGGGATAGGATAAGCGTGCTTAGGGACCGAATACTTTTTGTAAGGATACCCATTGATGTTTAGGGATTTGTGTTATATGCTTGTATGGCTATGTGTATTATCATGATATTGTCATTTTATCGTTAAATGTGTGTTCTTAATGATATAATATGATAATATGGATGATATGATAGAAAAAGAGTAAGAATGACGAAAGATGTTTTGATATGATGACTGTTATGCTAAGCCATATTTTGTGGATGAGTATAACATATAGGAGAGTAATATGAGCCTAATGAAGTAATATATGTGGGAAATAAGTATATTTAATATGTATGATGATAAATGGTAGATTTGGAAGTAATAATATTGAAGATATAAGATTTTCTTAAAATAAGAGCAATTGGCTATCTTTAAGGCCATTTTTGTCAATATAGGTTATTATGGGAATTTTGTTATTTTATGGGGTTAAAAGGATTTAAAATATTCTAATAATATCATATGGATTATTTGGAGTGATTATGATTTTCATAATTCCTCAAAATGAGAAAATGGCCTAGTTTAGGAATAGTAACCTTAAAATGGTAATCTTATTATCAAATGTATAAAACTTTATAGATTGACCATAAATTTTAGATAAGCTGTTAATATTGGTATTTTGGGAAGGTATATTTAATTTGGTAATTATATGAACCTTGTGGGAAAAGTTATGACTTACATGTGAAATTATAGTTTTTGAAGCTTTATGAATAGTAACTTTTGAGGTAGAATTATTATCGCATGTGTAAGATGTAGAAGTTAGAACTTTAATTTTGGGTATATTAAATATAATAATATTTAAGGAATATATACTACATTTTGTGGATAGATGATAAATATGAGAGAAGTTATGCTTAAATTGTGAATTTAGATTTTTAGGGGGAAAAATAAGCATATCTACATTTGATAACGATCTTGTTATTTGCATGTTGATGTCTTGCTTGCTTTAATTATGTTTTGTAATCATCAATCCTATCATGTATAAGATACTAATATTTAAAGTGAAAGATCATGTGAGTTGGACAGAGGTGTTGATGGGTCCATTCCACCGGACGATAATATTAGGTTAGATGTATTGTCCTTGAGAGATGCTTTAAACCGTTCCACTACTTTAAGAATAGAGGCTTGAGAGAAATTTTTCCTAAGAGGTGTTGGGTTCGTTCCACCAGACGATAATAATGACTCAAGTGTGTTGTTCCTAAGATGTGCTTTAGTTTGTTCCACCGATTTAAGAATAGTGTGTCCCCATACTCAACGTTAATAAGAATATGGTCTAGGATAAGTAACTAATGGGTAAGACATTAATTATTTAAAGTGGAGGATAACATGATTCAGGACCGAGGTGTTGGGTCCGTTCCACTAGATGATAATTGAAACACCCCGAAATTTTCTAATTTTAAAGATTATATTTAAATAAGATTTTATTTGAAAATTTAATTTAGTAAATTATTTTTACTAAAATAAAAGGAAATTTAGTAGGACAAATTAATGAGAAATTTTATAAATAGGTTAAGTAAAGGAAATTTTGGTATATTATCTAATTAAGGATTTTAATTTGGGAAATTATTTAAATAAATTATTTTATTCAAATTAAGAAAGATAAAATAGTTTCAAATTAATTTTAATTTTATAAATAATTAAATTAAATAAAATTTGAGAGATTTATTAATTTAAAATGGAAATTTTGGAAAAATCCTTTAAAAAGCCTATTTTAGCCTAAGAAGCGATTTAAAAATTATTTTATTTAAATATTATTAATTTTAAATATCCTAAATATTCAGATCTATTTAATTGGCCCTAACCTAATTATTTCTCCTTTCCTTTTTCCCTTTTCCTTTTTTATTTCTTCCTTTTTCTTTCCTTTTCTTTCTTTTCCTTCCTCTTCTTTTCTTTCTCTTTTTCTTCCCCGAATTGGGTCTGTTGCGCCAGCCCAATTTCTTTTTCCTTCCTTTTCCTTCAGCGCGGCCCAGCTCACGCGTCGTCGCCACCGCCCCCTTCTCTTAACGCCGCGTTTTAGCTCTTCTTTATCTTGAACGCCGCGTTTTGCTTCATCTTTTTATTACCGTTGCTCGGCAGAACGAAGCGCCGTCCTTCATGCCTTATTTTCTCCAAAACGCGCCGTTTCATTTAAACGTTTTTACCTTGCGCCGAACCGCCCGGCCTCCCTCCCTTTTTCCTCCTTTTCTTGGCCGGCCAGCCCCCATCTTCTTCTTCCTCCTTCCGCCCGACGCCATAACCACCCACCTCCCTCCTTCCCCGAAAATGGCGCCGCCGGCCATACGTGGCGTGACCGGCTCTTCTCCCGCTCGTTTTCTTCCTCTCGATATGCACTTTCATTTCAAACCATCAACTGCCTCTCTCTCCCGCTCGTTTGTGCATTGTTGCCTCGCGAAGTCGGCAAAAATTCAAGTTTTTTCCGCCCGACCTTCGGCTTGAATTAAACCATTTCCCCCTAATTTAAACACTTAGTAACCTCCCTAATTCAAATATAATCTCCCCAACTATAAAAACCCCCTCATTTGCATGATTTCAGGATTTTATTTTCCCCGAAACCCTAAGCTGTGCTTGTGCTCCACCGCCCCATTAGACGCCATTTTATCCTCCTCCGACCAACTTCAACACCACCTCTTGCTACCAATCTCTTCCCTGCAATACTATCTAATTAACTAAACTAACCTCATCCCTCTATTCATCGTGTGCAAGTTTCTATAATCATCCAAAGTTGGCTAGTTGATTCGACAAGAATCTTGACCCCGAGACAGTGAACCACCGTCCACCACCACATCCGCCACTTATAACACGTATTAAACCAACTATTAACTTCTACTAATTATCCTCTACAACCCCATATAATTATTTTAATTTTCTTCCTCTCCATCACCTATTTTCCTAATTTTTAACCCCCTTAGACCCATTTTCTGGCCACCTCCGGGAACCACCGCCGGTTCCACCTACATCCTCCAACTCAAGGTGATGCCATAGACATTTTAAATACTTAGTTTTGAATTATTAATAATTGTTCTAATTTTAGCCAAAATTTTAGTATTAATTCAACTTTAATTATTATTATTATAATTATTGTTATTAGTAATATTGACTGTATTCTAATTTCTAAATTTTTTTACAGGTCTGGGAGTATTATTGAGTAAGGTACAGTAATTATCTCGGCCTTTGCCTATTTACTTAGATTTTTACATAATTGATGTTATTCTTACTAATATTAATAATAATAATATTATTAGTATAATTATTTGGTTGATACTATGATTATTAATGGAAGAACAGAGGCCTTAAATTTTAATTATGCCTCACATTTATTAATTTTATTAACATTATTAACATTTTTCAACATTATTTTAATTATATTATCATTATTACCTTTATTATAATATAATATAAGTATATATACATTATTAATTTTATTATCACAATTCAGAATAGTATTATGTTCATCATTGTGGGATGGTTAGAAATCCAACTTTTAATTTTAAGAATTTCGATATCATTAATATCTAATATTCTATTTATAAAAAGTATCATTAATATTATTATACTTTATTTATATTACTAATTTGTTTTATTACTATTATTCTTATTATTGTTATTATTATTATCATCATCATTATTATACTATCATTTCTATTTTTGGTGAAGGATAGAAACCCTTAGGTCACCACCCTCTTCGAATGAAAATAATAAATTAATTGTAATAGTTTCTATAGTTAATTTTAAGTAGTAGTATTTTAATTAAAAACCAAATCTTGGAATAAGTTAGAGGATAATAAAATTATATAAGAGAGTCTAATTCTAATATGCTTTGATATAATAGGCGAACCCAATCAAATCCCTCAAGTGGAATAGGAGTGTGCACCAAGACCGGTGTCGTTTTAGGTAAAGGTCTACTAAGGCCATTTATGTGTTTGTATGCACTATGTGTTTGATATGCCATGTATTTTATGTTCGTTATTATTAATTATTTCGCATGTGGCATGATTGTAGAGTTGAATTATGTTGGTGTGAATAAACTGTGGCATGAGAACTATGCGTATGTTTATGTCATTATTGTATGATATGACTTGAGACATGTTGTTAGGGTTCATGAAATGGCATGGAGTTAGGGTCTTGCATGAAATGGCATGGTGATAGGGTTTGCATGGAATGCCAAGGAGTTGACGGGTTGCATGAAATGGCATGATGTTAGGGTTTGCATGAAATGGCATGATGTTAGGGTTTGCATGAAATGACATGATGTTAGGGTGGGCATGAAATGACATGATGTTAGGGTTTGCATGGAATGGTATGATGTTAGGGTTTGCATAAAATGACCTGAGGTTAGGGCTTGCATGGAAGCATGTCTACATGGATTTAAGGTTTGCATATGAATTGGGATTGCATGAGAGTGTAGTACGTGGAGTTAGGGCTTACACGGAGCTAGGGTTTGTATGGGAGCTAGGGCATGCATGGGAAGATAACTTACGTAGAGTTCGGGTTTCATGGTAATTAGGTTTATTATAGTATTGGGATACGTTACTGGATGTGCATGTCTTGAAACGAATATCTGAATAAGATACATAAATTATTAAATACGTAAAGTGGAAGATGTTGAGCTGGGCCCAGACCGATCCACCGGCATAATAGTGGCCAGGTACTACGGTAGCCTGGAGACCGATCCACCGGCTTAATAGTGGTAGGGTATTTTACCCTAGTGACCGATCCACCGGCTATAATAGTGGGGGATCCCGAGCTCAACGAACCAAACCTTATATGTTGATAAGATATGAGAAGATATTAATTACTTACAGTGGAACACCATGCGACAAGGGGCCAGACCGATCCACTGGCATATAATAGTGGTAGGGTGTATACCCTAAGAGACCGATCCACCGGCAAAAATAGTGGGGTTCCCGTACTCGTATGGACCTGATAAAGAACATGGTGTATATCTACATTTGATAAAAGAAAGATTAAATAATTAATCCGGACCTTTTTGGGCCTTACGTATGGACCTATTGATTATAAGTGATTTCACTTTATGCTTCTATGTATCATATGAGTGGGTTGTAATCGTATGTGATCATTATCCTGCATGAATTAATGTGTTATGTGTCGGTCTTAGTATTTGGTTACCTTACTCAGTACGTAGCGTACTGATCACCCGTTTCATGGGTGCTACTTATTCCCACGAGCAGAAGGCCTGTCTGATCTGTTGCAGGTAGGAGATATTTACTTTGATGCTATCGATGTCTACGGGAAATCAGGAGGGGCATAGTGATAGCTAGCTGGATCAATCTTTAGAGTGACGTGGTCATTGTCCTTTTTAAATTTATGATTCATGTTATCTTTTATTATGTTTGAATTTTCGAAACAATTTTACTAAGGTTGTTTAGTTATTATCTGGAAAAAGCAATAGCCGGTATTTCGAATTTTATAAGACTTACGCGTACTCTGATTCCTGTTTTTATAAATTTGAATTTGAATGGTATTACTGATAATGTTTTCTTAGCCTTAGCACTTGGTATCAGAACGGTAGAAGTAAACTGGTCTGGTACTAAGTGTGGCGGTAACATCCCCAGAATTTACGGTTTTAATTTATGAGTATTGCTTTTTTTTTAAAAAAATGTGTAAATTTTGGGGTGTTACAATAATTATGGCCCAAGTGTGTCATCCCTGAAAGTTATTTCAAACCGTTCCACTAATTTAAGAATCGTGGGTCAAGAGTATTTTATCCCGAGAGGTGTTGGGTCCGTTCCATCGAACGATAATAATGGCTCATGTGTATTATCTTTGAGAGGTGTTTCATACTGTTCCACCAATGTAAGAATAGTGGATCCCTCAACTCTTCATAAATAAAAGAATGGATCATGTTATATTATGATAATACAAATCCAAACTAGTAACTACTTCGTTTTGCTTTATATTCCTCGCATGAATGCTACCTTCCATTGTGAATGCATATGATTCTATTTTCCCCTATTTCGACTTTATTGTTACTTTACTCAATATGTAGCATACTGATCATCATTTTCATTGTTGTTGCTCATTCTCATGAGCAAGTGATCCAGATGCTTTTGTGCAGGCCTTTGAAGACCATCCCTTTGATGCATTGTATGGGGAGGAGTGATTTTTCCTATACTAGGTGTTTGTGTGAAGATTCATGTTATCTGGATGATGTTTTTATTCGGATACATTTTAGACTCTTTGATCCTTAGTATCTCTTTCGGTTGTATTTCATTATGGTACCCCTAGAGTTAATTTCCAAACTCATATTTCTATTTATAAATCTTATTTCATTTCTATTTACTCTATTTTAGTTTTAATGGTTTTAGTTTTTGATTGATGTGAGAATGGTATGGTAAACGAGACTTACTTCAATTACAGTGGTAACACCCGGTATTTTGCTTATAAGCTTCCGTTGCAAAACAACATTTTTCAGTAGTAAAATTTTGGGTGTTACAGTGAGCATGTTAGGATTTTTTAGATTTAGAATGATGTTATGTCTTTATATCTTTCATGCATTATGACATGTAAGATGAAATGATAACATGATAAATAAATATTACATATAATTATTGTTAAGTTATATTACATGCATGAGTAATATGTTAAATGATTTTCGTATGCATGTCTAGAGTTTTGTTAGAATTTGGAAACCTATAATATTATGATTTAAATGTCATGATAAATATCTCATTATTATTATTGCATGGTATCTAGGGCTGTTATAAATGGTATAAAAACATACACACAAGATTAGGGTTAGCATATAGTAATTTTGATCATATGTTCTAGAATTTTAGATATTTCCCTACTTTCACCATGATGTTAAATGCCATATTACGATATATATATCTATATGCATGTGTTTCATAGAATATATAAAGCATTAGCAATACATGATTAGGGTTTGTAAATGTAAAGATATAGTTACTTGCTAAATCTTAAAGATTACTTATATGCTAAAATATTATAAATTAGTGTATTTTAGCCTTTTTATGAGAAATTACTCAAAATAAAAATGTTTGGTCAAAATTTAGATAATAATGGTGAAATTAGGGTTTTGACGAAATTTCAACCATTTTCAACCTAATGCATCTTTTATGAATAACATGACATAAGATAGCCTTAAAATATTGATAGGTGACCTTAGTGTTGAGTTCGACCTTAACTTGGATTGTTGATCTTAGGGTTGAATTGGATAATTATAAATAAAGGAAAATTAATAATTATGGAATTAGGAATAATTGTGCAATATATGCTTTTTGTGGTCACTTTATAAAATAATGATACTTAAAGTGCAAGTCCTCGAGTTTGGGAATGGTTTCTCTCTAGGAGTAGCTACTATAGAGACGAGGTAGGAGCCCTCTATTTTTTTTTGTTCAATGGTGTGTCGTTGTGCACTAATAAGGCCCTAGTCTACTCTATATATGACCTACGAACCCTATAAAGGGGTATCGATACTTAAGGAATAGGTGTCTTAGGTGTGGAGGGTAGTGTATAACCTTGTGCATCAGTATAACCAGAGTGTTCTTATGCCTTTGGATTAGATGGTTGAGGTGTGTCGGTATGACCGATGTACTTACTTTAATGCCCTACCTTGGTACTTGAAATTGATTTGAAACTGTGGATTTGGTAGCCATTGTAGTGTCTTACCTTGGTATTTGGAATTTATTTGATTAATCAGATATGTCTATTATGTCTTGAGATGATGTGAAGTGAATTAGTATGTTTTACTACTAAGCTTGAGAATTGATGTTATATACATTATCCCATAATTATTTCATGTGGTTATGGTAAGTTCTTTGTGCTCGAGTATGATTTTTGGATTATCGTGTGACAATGTGCAATGTGTGTGTGCTACTTCTTATGAGACATTGTGATTTACTTAGTACGAAGAAGTCAAAATGATACTATATTTGCATATGGCTATGTGAAGGCCTTAGAGTGTTTCGAGTCGTAATATATTGGCAAGGATAAGTGGATCCCTTGAGAAGAGGAGCATATTCTCACAAATGGGTTTTCGGGTTTAAGAGTTAAGGAAATCGGTGTTGTACCTTCCGTTACTAGTTTTTCTGTAATCAATTTTCCTTCAAAACTTTATGTCCTTAATTATATTTTAATTATCATTCTTATACAAAGGATATTATCCGTAACTTTTATATATGTAATTTATCTTATTTCCATTGTTTTACTTTGGTTATGTTTTGTTTTAGCCTTAACACTTGACATAAGAAAGGTGAAGGAACCAGACTTTTGCTAATTGTGGCAATAACACTCATTATTTTGGTACTTAATGCTTCTACAAATAAATTTTTTAAGTAGTAATAAAATGGGGATGTTAAAAAGATTAATAATAGGATTTAAGGAGGAAAAACATTGTGAAACAAAGAGTAAGAAGAGGGGAAATGGGTTAATTGTCTGGAAGAATCACAAGGAAGAAGAACATCCTTCAATACTTACAAAATTTTTACTAGAAATAAAAGGGAGGACGGAGGCATATGAATTTCCATATTAGTGAATAAGATCAAAGCATGAAGGCTTAGTAGCATGACTTGGTCCATAAAACAAAGGGAAAGAGAGAAGGAGAAGCTAATTTAGGTGAAGGGAATGATAAAGTGAAAGGATAAGGAGTGTAAGAAGGTGAATGATAAAGTATGGGGTAGGAGGGGTGTAGATTTAGGCAAAGGTAAGGGTAAGGCAAGACAAGGACAATCCCAAACTTGTAGAGGATAGAGGGTAGGTGAGAAAAAAATACTTCAAAAAATGTTTTTGTGAGATTTTAACTAAATGATATCATATAATGATTTAAATAATATGAAAATAATTCTAAGATACAAAAATATGCTTATTAGCACAAAGATATATAAATTAAAAGTTTAGGAAACCATTAGAGCAAGAATGATAACAAACTAGAAAAGAAAATAAAATCACAGCATGACTAATCGACTAGTGATCCTATTAGTTTCAGTGCTTTAAATACAGAGCCAAAAATCGACTCAATATACCTTTCGATATGTGGTCCAACTGATCTGACTACGGTTTGATCAAAAATCATTTTTACTCAAAAAACTATCCATTATAACCTCGGTATGACCCATCCCGGCCTAGTCAACTAGTGCACCTTGAATTTATTTTCTTCATAGCTAAAATAAGGATGTTTAGGGTGTATCAGGAGCTGATTGAACTTGGTCAACCAATCAAACCCACATTTTTTAATTGATATACTAATTTTAAAATTGAATAGTTTCTTACTTGTGGTCATTCCAGTACCCGACTTGACTTGTGGACCTTCCAGTACTCGGTCTGAACAGTGGACCTTCTGTTACCCAATCAGACCGGTTGAACCGACCAATCAAGTATAATATTTAATCACTAGTTGGTTTGAGGTAACTAGTCAACAAATACCCTTAAAATTCATATTTCCACCCTAATTTCAAATCTTTTCAAAACCAAAGTCTTTTTGTTTTATATCAACATAATTAAAATACACTTTAAAAGATTTTAGAATAGAGTGTTACAATGGTAATGGTAAAAAAAATCCCTCAAATTACTAGGTGGCTTCTTTTTTTAAGTAACATAATCAAATAACTCATTGAGAATTTTAATTCAGATTAGATTGACTTAGTTTAAATCAGATTAATTTGGCAATAATAAGCTGAGTACATATTTTCTTAGAATCAAGTAAATTATTTAAAAACAATTCCCAATCTATAATTTTACGTAAATCTAACAACTTATGTTCGAACTGAGAAAATATTTCATATCCTATATATTACGACAAAATCATACCATTCCTTCTCTAAAATTACATGTACTTACCCAAAAAAATTGCAAGACATGTTATTATTATTATTATTTTGGTAACTAAGCATTAATCATTGATACAATAGATACAAAGTTTACAATCGGGGAACATAGTTTATTATTATTAGAGAGCCCACGAAGCATACCATAGGTAAAAAAGTAAACAAAGTTAACTAACACATACGTAAGAGCAAAAATTTTTAACCCGTCACATAACAAAAAACCACGATTAGGGTTAATTAATATATAATCAATTCATCATAGCACACCAAGCCTAGGTTATGAACTGCAATTTCTATTAAAAAACGTCTTAAGTGGTTAAATGACAGCTGATGAGTTCATATTTTGACACATTTTATACCCTTATACTCTTAGTTTTTGGTAGTTTATTTAGCTAATATAGGGGAATAAGTATTGTTTTATGCTTAAGTGGTAAAAATTGCATAAAAACTATTATTTGAGCTAAAATGATATAATTTAAGTAAATTTAGAGTATAATATTATTTATTAATATTTATTCAATTTTATTTTGTAGATATTGTTTTTAAATAAAAGAAAAAAAATAATAAGAATCGGACCTTTGGACCAACGGCCAAAGGCCGAAGGCCCAAAGGCCTGAAACAAAGAGCAAGCCAAACAGAGTGCTGCACGCACGAAAAAAAAATAAAAATAAAAGGGCTGACGTGGAAAAGCAGCATCGACGCAAGGTCATCAAAGGACGAAAATAAAAGGGAAGCTAACGAGAGGAGGCTTGGGAGAGTCTGGAGGAGGAGGGTGCGAGCCTTCACAGGCTCGTGCGGTCGGTGGAGAGAAAAGGCAGAGAGAAGTAGCCTCTGCCGTTAGGCGGTAGAGCCGCAGCACGAAAATAGAGGGCCGCAGGCCTAAAGGTAGAAGGTAGAGCCTTCAGAGGTTCGGTGAGCCGCTGACCAAATAGCTACGCACGGACACCGAGGACAAACAAGAAGTAACGTGCGTCAGCCGTCAGCGAGAATAAAGAAAAAAAGGAAAAGGATTATTGCACTGAAATCAAGCGCCGAGAAGGAAGAAAATAAAGGAAGAATTTATACCGGTAGAATTTATTTCAGATAAAATTAATTTTTATCTGAATAAATTTTAAATCTTTAATTCAAAATTAATTCCGGTTATTTATTTCTCTTATTTTTAATTTATATTTTAGATATATATTTCTGTGTAATTAATTCTTTAATTATGGCTGGCTGATTGTTTATTGTTAGGGAATGATTTGAAACCCTGGATTATGATTTGAATTATAATTTTATTTTCTTTGTTTTGTGAGATTGTTTCTTGACTCTATATTAATTGCTATTATTTATATATATAATTCTGTCAAGTATAGTTTATTTGGTGCATGCCTTGCTCTGGTTCCTCATAAGTGACAGTATGTAGGATTATTTGCCTGCGAGGTGACCATCTAAATATACTAGAATTTATATGTATAAATTGCAGCTAGGTTAGATAACAATTCACCTAATCGTTTTGTGATTCTAACCGAAGTGGTAAAACGTTTCGATACGTGTGGGTCAAGGATAGGAAATACAGCTAGACATACGTTTTGTACTAGTCTAGGTACTTAGATTGACAGCCTTCCACTTACACTTAATGCATTAAATCTAGTTAAATATAGGAGCTGCTTGTTGCTGCTATATTGCTAGTATTTAATAGGGTTAATATAGGCATTTGGTCATATTAATTAATTAAGGGAAGTAATATAAGGTGTATGGACCTGCGTTTGGTGTGCAACTTGGTCGATCTCATTCTCACAATTAAAGGATGACTTAGAGATAAATATTATATTTCGACCTAATCTAGTGGTGGATTTTTATTTCCCTAACATATTTCTCATATCTACGGTTTCTCATTATTTTCATTATTTTTATTAGTTTATTTTACTTTATTTTATTTATCCCTTTTATTATTTTTATTTTTATAAACCCCCATTAGCATTTTTCTTATTTATTTATTTAGTGTTATTTAGAATTTTTTATTTTTATTTTTATTTTTAGTTTAATTATTTTAAAGCTAGTTAGATAGAGGTGAGCCCTCTCAATCTCCGGCTAGAACGATACCCTTATTTACCAGTGCTACAATTGACAACAAGAGGGTTTAAATTGCGTGTCGGCTACGGTCGCACCAATTTTCGGCCCCGTTGCCAGGGATTGGTAACTTCACCTTTATTTTGCTAGTATTTTTAGTGTGTTTTTTATTTTTAGTGTTTTTGTATTTTTTCTTTTAGTTTTGTTTTAGATTTTCTTAGGATTTTTGGTGTGTTTTGTTATTAACCTTTTCCTTTGAAGTGTTAGTATTTTCAGGTGGCTATGAGAGAATCCTTTGGTTATGGACAACTTTGCTCGAATCTTAACGCAAGAGTAAATGAGGTAAGTATGAGTAGTCTTGAAGATAAACTTAACAAACTCACTGCTCTTGTTTTGCAGATAGCTGAAGCTAGAGTTATTAATACAAGTGGAGTGTGTCATACGCAAGGAAATCCATATGCCTACCATGAAAAAGCTATGAGAGGAGGAGGATGGACACAACCTAATGCTCAGTCTTTCAATGGTTTTCAAGGAGATGATCCCTCTACAAGCACATACTATTCTGGAATGAGGCATCAACCCAACTTTGGATGGGAGATGAATGATCAGTATCAAGTGCCATATCAAGACCCTTACACATGCGAATATGAAGCTTCAAAATATTATCAATATCCTCAACAAGAATCTTCTCCAGTTTCAGAACCCTCAAGTTCAGAAAAAATGGATAAAAACTATTATTTGAGCTAAAATGATATAATTTAAGTAAATTCAGAGTATAATATTATTTATTAATATTTATTCAATTTTATTTTGCAGATATTGTTTTAAAAAAAACATCTTTTTTTTAACATAAGTTTATTTTAAGCTAAAATTATTGACATGATCATCAATCAAGGAATAAACATCTTTTTTTTCTTCTTAATTTGGGTAGAAATATTTTTGAGTTTACAATAAATACATGAACAGTCAAATTTTATACCAATTACGGAAGTCCTTTGTTAAATAATATCATCATCATATAATCATAGTATTGCATATATTATAAACTTATCATTATATCCATTAATACTTATTTATTATACTAAAAAACTACAAATATTTTTCATATCCTAAATTTTATTATTTATTTAATATTTCAATATAAAAAGGTTTTTATTTCAAACAAATAAAAAGAATAAAAATTAAAATTTAAAGTTAAAATCTAAAATTTTGAAATTAAAACTTAAGAGATAAAAAATTTAAATTAGAATAAAATAAAATAAAAAGATTTATTTTCTAATTAAAAAAGTAAAAAAAATTAATTTTAAAACTTAGAAACTAAAACTAGTAAAACATATTTTTAGTTGTGCTTTCATTTTAATTCCATTATTTTTTAAAACTAGTTGCATTTTTTATGATCTCATTTTAAAAATATAGAAATTTACATTTGTAGTTATATATTTTTTTATTTTTAGTTATATTTTTCATTTTTCTACTATTTTTAGTTTTAAATTTTTAATTTTTGGTTCTAATTTTTTATTTTTTCAAAAATTATGAAAATATAAAAATAAAAACTGATAGTATATTAACTTAAATTATAATTACTTAGTGTGATAAATGAAAAAATTATTGGATATAATGGTATGTATATGCTTATAATATGTGCAATACCATATTTATATAAAAGTAATATTATTTTAATGAAAAAAATTCTTAATTGAAAAGAAAGTCAAATGTCTATGCCTTTTTATAAACTCAAAACTATTTATTCCTTAATTGAAATGAAATCCAAGTGTTTCTTCCTTAATTGATAATTATCTCATAATTTATTTTAAAATACTATATTTAAGTTTCATCATAGGTTGTTGATAACACTACCCTAGAGAGGGTTTTAATAACGATTATTTTACACTTTTAATGACGGTTGAATCGTCAATTATTAAATCTTTAATAAAGGTGCATAATTGTCATAAAAAATATACAAAAAACTATGAATATGGACGTAAACTTGGTCTTTAATGACAGTTTTTAAGTCACAACCGTTATTAAAAACAATATTTTAATAACAATTATTATAAAAACCGTTGTTAAATTATCATCCAATTAAGGTTTGAATCATTCATTATGCATTTATTCAACCCTAAAACATAGTAAATAAGCATAAATTTGAGATTAAATTCCAACTTCTAATAACGGTTTTTATGGATAACCGTTATTAAAAATTGTATTAATAACGGTTGTAGTGGAGAACCGTTATTAAAACGGTTGTTTTAACAACAATTCTTACTTAAAACCGTTATTAAAACTTATATGTTTTTTTAATATATTTTTCCTATTTTATTCTAGCCCATTTACACAATTGTATGTTCAAATATTTACCAAATCTGCAATGTAAAATAACATCAATTCATATATACATGCATATCTTCCTCCCAAATGATACTCCATATTTTCAATCAAGCTCTAATTGGTATGTCTCAATACACTAGGCATACCCAATAATCAAAATTAGTAGACATACCACAACTAGTTAGCTCTACACTTCGAAGTTAAAAGTTCATAGATCATAACCCACATAACCAACAGACGTAGATGAAATATAAACCTGAACATGCATGTAGAATATAGATCCCTAGCTAATATCGAAAGTATGAGTGCACGTGCTTGGACTATTGGTCTCTAACTTCATCAATTTCATCAACATTGTATTTCTGGCCTTATGCATAGTCACTTGTGAAAAACTACAATGCCCAAGTTTCGATTATTCAGTTAGTACTTAGGTCAAGTACCAAATATATATGTCATGATCTATTAATGGAAAATTATAGAAAAGCAAACATACATGGTTTGGATCTATGTTGACCGATCTATTTTGGACTATCAGATCAATTGCTCTACATACATAGTATCCACAATCATCACCATTCTACTGTTATGGACACTGTCAAATGAATTCAGTTAGCTCTCTAACTATTAGACATTAATTCAAATTAAAAAAAAATACAAAATAGTCGTCTTCCTACTTACCATTACAGGCTCATATTCAAGATTCTTTGGGTATGGAACTGAAATGCCCCAAAAATTTCTAATTTTAAAAATTATATTTAAATAAGATTTTATTAGACAAATTAATTAAATAAATTATTTTTATTAAAATAAAAGGGAATTAGTTAGGGCAAATTAAGAAGAAATTTACAAGTTTTTTAATTTGGAGAAATTTTGGTATTTTAGCTAATTAAGGATTTTATCTTGTAAATTAATTAAATAAATTATTTTATTTAAAATAAGAAGGAGAAAATAGTTTCAAATTAATATCAATTTTATAAATAATTTAATTGGAGAAAATTAGGGTGTTTCGCTAATTAAAATGGAATTTATGAAAAATCTTTTAAAAATCCTATTTTAGCCTAAAAAGGGATTTAAATATTCCAAATATTTTAATTAATATAAATACCCAACCTAATTATTTTTCTCTTTTCCTTTTTCCTTTTTCCCTTTTTCCTTTTTCTATCTTTTCTTTCTTTTTCTTTTTTTCCTTACCTTCCCCGAGTTGGGTTTGGCCGTGACCCATCTTCTTTCTTCTTCCCGTGGCCCACTCTCGTTCTTTCTTTTCTTCCTTCAGCGCAGCCCAATCAAAATGCCGCTCCTTCTCCTTTATTCCCATTAGAAAGTCGCGTTTGGTTAAAAAAAATTTAACCAGCACCGACCAGTCGGCTTCCCTCTTTTCTTTTCTTTCTTTTCTCCCCGAATTACCGGTTTTCCCCCCACCTTTCTTTCTTCTTTCTTCTTCCTCCCTTCCCCGACGTCGAGCACCTGTAACATTGCTGCTGCCACGTCCCTAGTTTTTCACCACCAATCGTGCTGTTGACCGGCTGATACTCTTTTCCCTCTCCCCTTCTGATTCGCAACCCATTCACCCAACTAACTCCCCCCTCCTCGCACGTTTTCCTCTCTCTCTCTCTCTCTCCTGTGCACAACCCCCTCCCCTGAAAATTGCTACCACCGGCCAACCATCACCGCCGGTGACCCTAAACCTACTTTCCTTACTCTCACGCCGACCCACAGAACCCTAACATTCCTTCTAAGCCTATAAATACCCCCCATAATAGCCCTATATTGAGCTTTTGTCTCCTACCCAAAATTTCCCTTCCTTGTCGCCGCCACCCCTTTAGACCCCTCGTCCGCCACCTCTTGCCAACTTCGTCACTAACTCCATCCACCAAAGCCTTCCCTGCACCGCCCTCTAGCTAACCAAACATCTCATATCCCTCGATTCTTCCTGCGCAAGCCACCCCACCGTGCAAACTTCCCTTCTTAACCAAACCATTTTCTACCATCTTCGCCCTTCGAACCACCATTAGTCACCTCCTTCGCCGCTTCCACCGCTTCTTTTACCTCTCAAATTATTCTGCAGATCACCCTCTACCTTCTCCTGCCCTTATTTTCCTCTCCCTACCTCTCCTTCTCTCTTTCTCTCCTTCTCCATTCGGTCACCGCCGCCGCCGCCGCCTTGCGCCGCCACCTCCATTCTAATCCTCTCCCTCTAGGAATTCTTAAACATCCCAACTTCCACCTCCATTCTCCCTATCTTTTTCCCAGCATTCAACTTTTCCTTTTTTTTTCCCTTTTTCTGGCCACCGCCGCCGGTGCCACCTATCCCCGTCAGCCTAAGGTTGAACCCTAGACCCTCTCAACCCTTTTTCCTATTTTTACAAGCCTTAAATTATTTTATTTCATTTATTTTAATATGAATCCTATTATTATTATTATTATTTCCATTTTTAATATGTATTATTATTTTTATTAATATTAATGTTTTTATTATTACTCTGTTGAGGGGTGAAGCCCTATTATAATTTTTAATTTAATTTTAGCACTATTACCCTTATTATTTCTATTATTACTATTATTAATATTAATATGTTATAAGTATAATTATTATTGCTATTATTTTCTATTTCGAATTTCTATTATTCTTATTCCATTATTATTAATACAACTATTTTACCACTAGTGTTGTTAATAATGTTACTAATGTTATTGTTGTTGTTGTTGTTGTTGTTGTTATTATTATTATTATTATTATTATTATTATTATTATTACTATTACTATTATTACTATCATTATCATTATTTTCAAGTGTTAGTATTATTATTTTATAAAGAACTAAAACCCTATTGTGCTTATTTTAAATTTTAGTAGTAGTATTATAAATATCATGTCTTATCATTATTAGGGTTATTAGTATTTATTATTATTATTATTATTTATTATTAATAATGTTATTATTATTATTTATTAAGTTATTATTATTCAATATGGGGTGGAAACCCTACTTCTTTTTATCTTCGATCATTTTCTTTACTATTATTACCATTATGGTTATTATTATTTTGTAATATTATTACGACCTTTATCATCATCATCATCATCATCATCATCATCATCATCATCATTATTATTATTATTATTATTATTATTATTTCATCATTATTATTATTACTAAATTTGGTTATTTATTTTAGTAATATTATTATTAGTATTATTTTAGTAAAAGGGGTTGAAGCCCTTATTTCACTATGTTTTTGAGTAATGTCCTTTTTATTATTATTGTTACTATTTTTATTATTCTTGTTAATATTAATATTGATATTATTTTGGTATTTTTGCTTTTATCATTTTAATATTTTATCAAAATCCTAGTCTTATATTAAGCTAATGATTAATATTATTTTTGATAGGAGGGAGACTAATTTTAGCTTTTCCATCATAATAGGTGAAATCAGTCAAAGCCCTAAGGAGGTGTAGGAGCGTGCTCCAAGACCGGTGTCTTTTTACATAAGGGGTGCTAAGGCCTTTTGTGTGTTTATATGCATTATGTGCTTTGCATGCTATGTATCCTATGTTTATCATTATTAATTATGTCCTATGTGGTATGGTGTGGAGTTAAAGTATGATTTCGTGTATTCGCATGGCATGTGTATTATGTATATGTGATGATATGTGTTGTGACCCTATAAGACATGCATGTGAGGGTGTTGATGTGGTTTGAGTGGGAGAAAGGATGAAAAGGAGGATGGGGAAAGAAGTTTACCAAGGGATGTGAGTTGACCTAATTATTTTAATGATTCATGTAACACCCCAAAATTCACTATTTTTTAAAAGCAAAAGTAATTAAAATACTTAATTTAAAACTCGTGAATTCTAGGGATGTTACCACCACACTTAATACCAAATTGGTTCTCTCCGACCGTTTCAGTACCAAGTGCTAAGGATAAAAAGGGATTATTATTAAACTCAAATAAAGAGTTCACAAAATGAATTAAAAGATCATAAAAAAAGAAATCAGAGTACACGTGAAGAATTATAATTCATTTCGAAAGAGAACTAAACTTACAACAAATAAAATAATTATTTGAAATACTCAATACAAGGTAATAGATCCAAATGGATAAATCTGATACAAGGGAACTAATAAAAAGGAAATACATAGCATAAAAATATGGCCACAACTCTCGAACCTTGAGCCTATACAAGCTCAACCCACAGCCCCGACTGATGTCTCGCCCACCTACACAAGGTCAGAAAGGGCCTTCTACTCATGGGAATGAGCAGCACCCATGAAACGGGTGATCAATATGCTACGTACTGAGTAAGGTAACCGAGCACTAAGGCTGACACTTTGATATGAATCTCCAATATTTGTATTTAATTAATTCTGATAATTGCTATAAATCATTTTGTACTTATAATTGTTTGTCTTATTGTGTGCTTGATTAGGGGGAATTAATGCAGCACATGGAGGATGGAATTAAAGTTGCTGTAGTTGCTGAAGTTTTGTTGCAGAAATTTATTTTAAGATATGTAATCCCATGTGATGCATTCGCCGGCAAAATTGGCTAATGGGGATTAAGTTGGTTGTATAACCCACCACCCGATCCATGGTTTATGGGTTAGTTGGACTGTGGGTTAATCATCCCTTAGTAACCATAATTAGCTAAATTATTCTTAGCTGATGGGAATTGAATGTATAATTATTTCCTTGTAATTTTAGGCTTGGAGTTATACTTGTTTTGGTTCAGTTCGATTGTTTCAACGTCGACCCACCTTTTGTATATTTGGGCCGATTGATTTGGGCTGATTATCGGCTGAGTATGTATAGTCTGCATCGTGTATTTGTACTAGTCTTGTACGCCATATAAATATGGCTTATAAGGAACGTTCGACACACTTTTGGCTGAATGAAAAGTTGAATCTGATTCTTTTCTCTCGAACTCT
Source organism: Tamarix austromongolica (assembly GCA_039764185.1). NCBI lineage: Eukaryota > Viridiplantae > Streptophyta > Magnoliopsida > Caryophyllales > Tamaricaceae > Tamarix > Tamarix austromongolica. The sequence continues at coordinate 82,669,691 of CM077818.1, read as the reverse complement.
CTCTCTCTCTCGCGTTCTCTCTTTCTGGCGAATCTCTCACTCACATTCTTCTGCTACTTCTGCTTCTTCTCTTCGATCGATTATTGATCGTTCTTACTTCTCAAATTCAGTAGCCGTTCTAATACTGCGCTTCTGAGTTCTTAGATCTTCCTTTGGAAAATTCCTTAGGCTGATCTCGGCGAATCGAACCCCGCGCTCGATTATACTTTGATCCTTTTTGAGAAACCCTAATAGGTTTCCATCACACTTAACATTTCAAATCATGCACGATAATGATCAATATACATTTAAAAACCCACGCATGATATATATAGAAGCATATAATGAAATCCATAGCCAATAATCAACAAGCCCACATATAAGGCCCAAAAAGGTCCAGATTAATTATTTAATCTTTCTTTCATCATAAGTCGATACACACCATGCCTTTTATCAAATCCATACGAAAACAGGAACACCCTACTATTATAATCAGTGGGTCGGTCACACATAGAGCATCATGCCCTAACCACTAATATTACTGGTGGATCGGTCACATATAGGGTAAAACCCTAACCACTATTCCTGACCGGTGGATCGATATGGTTCCTGCTCGCATGGTGTTCCACTGTAAGTAATTAATATCTTTTAAGAGCTTTAACAATTCTGGTTTGTATTTATTGAGCTTGAGTCACCCCACTATTATTGTCGGTGGGCCGGTCACATATAGGACCTCATGTCCTAACTACTATTATAACCGGTGGATCGGTCGCACATAGGGTAAAACCCTAACCACTATTCCTGACCGGTGGATCGGCCTGGACCCTGGTCAATAATCCACTTTAAGATATTAGTGTCTTAAATATTTTATTCATAAACATTTTCCATTCACAAACATTTGCCCAGGCATGCATGACTAACTCCATGTAACTCTAGCTCCCATGCAAACCCTAACTCCATGTCAACCACACTTCCATGCAAACCCTAGCTCCCATGCAAACCCTAGCTCCCATGCAAACCCTACCTCCACGTAAACCACACTTCCATGCAATCACTAGCTCCCATGCAAACCCTAAATCTATGTAAACCATACTTCCATGCGAACCATAACTCCATGCAGATCCTAACTCCACGTAAACATGCTTCCATGCAAACCCTAGCTTTACGTAGACCACACTTCCATGCAAACCCTAAATTCACTTAGACCATACTTCCATGCAAACCCTAATTCATATGCCAACCCAAGCTCCACATATACCATGCTTTCATGCAAACCCTAATTCATATGCAACCCTAACTCCACATATACCACGCTTCCATGCAAACCCTAATTCATATGCAAACCCTAGCTCCACGTAGACATGCTTCCATGTAAACCCTAACATCATGCCATTTCATACAAATCCTAATACCATCCCATTTCACGCAAATCCTAACACCATGCCATTTTATGCAAAACTCTAACACCACATTGTTACACTCCCCATCATTATTTTACAACCCTAACATGCATGCCTTAAGGCCACATCATATAATAATAATAATGTAAATATACACATAATTCTCATGCCACGATTTATTCATACCAACATACTTCAACTCCACTTTATAGCACATATGAAATAATTAATAATGATAACCATAGAATACATGACATCTGAAGCACATAATGCATATAAACACACAAATGGCCTTAGTAACACCTTTATCTAAAATGACACTGGTCTTGGAGCACGCTCCTACGCCTCCTTAGGGCTTTGACTGGTTTTACCTATTATGAGGGAAAAGCTAAAATTAGACTCCCTCCTAAAAATATTAATATTTGGTTTTTAATTAAAATAATATTATAACATAATTGATTATACAAAATACTACTAACTTACTAATAAAATACTATTGTAGTTTAAAAGAATGGTGGTATAAAGGTTTCTACCCTTCACCCAAAATGATGTTGGTAAAGATAATAATAATAATGATGATAATATTACTAAAATAAAATATTGTTAATAATACTAGCATTAGTAAAATAATAATAATAATAATAATAATAATAATAGTAATAATAATACTAATCAATAATGGTCATAATGATATTAATACTATATATATATATATAAGTTAATAAAGATAATAATAATAATAATAATAATAATAATAATAATAATAATATGATTAGTAATAATGTTAAAAATGATAATAATAGTAATAAAAAGCAAGGGTGCGAGACGTAATTAAAATTTTAGGTTTCTACCCCTCCTGAAATAATTACAATATTAAATAATAATAATAGTAAACATGTAATAATTCCATTAAATAACCAAAATTCGAGAATAATAATTTATCTAACTCAAGAATACTCCCAAACCTGTCAACAAAATTTAGCAATTAGGTTATAGTTGATAACAATAATAATAATGATTATAATAATAATAATTAAAATTGAAATAACATTAAAAATTAGGATAAAAGCAGAATAATTCTCAATAATTTGAAAGGAAGTGTTTTAAAGGTTTAGGGTTTCACCTTGAGTTGGAGGGGATGGGTGGCACTGGAGGTGGCCGGAAAAGTGATCTAAAAGGGGCAAAAATGAAGAAAAAGAGGGAAGGGGGAAGGAGAAAAAGAAAAGAAGTTTATGGGTCAATGGAGGAGAATTAGCAGGAGTTTTTGGGTGGTTCAGAGGGCACCAGAAGTGGTGGATGTGGTGGTGGGCGGTGGTTTACAGGTTTTGGGGTTAAATATTTTACGAGAGGAGTAGAGGACTTTGCATGGCTATGGTGGCCCTTGCAAGGAGAATTGAAGGATGTGGATGGTTTAGTTAGTTAGAGGGTGTTGCAGGGAAGAGTTTGGGAGGCAGAGACGATGGTGATGTTGGCTAACGGCGGAGGAAAGTGCGTCTAAAGTGGTGGTGGCGGACAGACTTAAACTTAGGGTTTCGGGGAAAAAATCTTTAAACTAGGCCATACGAGGGGTATTTATAGTGGTGGAAGATAGGCTTGAGTTCTGGAGGTTACTAGGAGGTCAAAGCCGGTGAGAAATGGGACGGTTATGGTGTTGATCGGGTGGCATAAATTTTAAATTTTGCCCGACCTTCGCGAGGGAAATTGGGGGCAAACATGGGGAAGAAAAGAGAAGTGGGGCGGTTCAAATTGGATTGTGCGTCGAGGGGAAGAGAATGGGTAGGAGAAAGGTCGGTCACGACACGTGTGGTGGGCGGCGCCATTTTTGGGGGAGGTGGGAGGTTGCAGATTCAACGTCAGGGAAGAAGAAGGAAGGAGGAGGAAGAAGGGTGGGTTGGACCGACGGTTCGAGGGAAAGAAAAGAAGGAAAAGAAAAGGGAGGAGGGCGAACCGGGCGATGACATTGAAAGTCATGGGGGAAAACACAATGTTTCGATGGATAAGAGAGGGAAACGCATCGCGGAGTTAAATGAGGAATTCTGAGCCACAAGAAATGGCCCGCGCTGAAGGAAAGGGAAGAAATATTTGGGCTGGTGCGACAGGCCCAATTCGGGGAAAGAAAAGGAAAAAGAAAAGAAGAAGAAGGAAAAGAAAGAAAAAGGAAAAAAGGAAAAAGGAGAAGGGAAAAGTAGGAAGGTTGGGTTAAATAAATAAATTAAAATATTTGGGATATTTAAAAATAATAGTAATAAAATAAAATAATATTTAAATCCCTTTTTAGGCTAAATTAGGATTTTTAAAATATTTTCCAAAATTTCTATTTTAAATTAGTAAATCATTCTAATTTTAATCAATTAAATTATTTATAAAATTAAAATTAATTTGAAACTATTTTCTCTTTCTTAATTTAAATAAAATAATTTATTTAAATAAATTCCCAAATTAAAATATTTAATTAGTTAATATACCCAAATTTCCTCTAATTACCATATTTATAAAATTCCTTATTAATTTGCCCTAATAAATTTTCTTTTATTTTGGTAAAAATAATTTATTAAATTAAATTCTCTAATAAAACCTTATTTAAATATAATCTTTAAAATTAGAAATTTAGAGGCATTTCAATTCATGAGTGGAAGAATAAAATGGAGAATTTTAGGGTTTCGTGTAGGAGAATCTAATTTATGATTTTTATGGTTTTGTGTGGGAGAATATAATTTATGGTTCTATTTGGGAGAATCTAATTTATGATTTTGTATGGAAGAATCTAATTGATGGTTTTGTATGAGAGGATCTATTCTAGGGTGTGGTATGGATGAATCTTTGTTTTTGTGTGGATTGAATTTAGGGTTTTGTATGATGGAATATTGGGTTTTGTATGGTGGTATTAATGGTGGTATAGTTGCATTAGGGTTTGGATGGAGGTAATATTGCATGGCGGTATTAGGGTTTGTATGGAGGTAATGTTGCATGGCGGTATTAGGGCTTGCACAATGGTATTAATGATTGTATGGTGGTATTAATAGTTGTGTAGTGGTATTAGGGTTTGTATTATGGTATTAGGATTTGCATGGTGGTATTAATGGTTGCATGATGATATTAATGATTGTGTAGTGGTATAAGGGTTTGTATGGTGGTATTGGGGTTGCATAGTGGTATTAGGGTTTGCATGGTGGTATCAATGGTTGCATGATGATATTAATGATTGTATAGTGGTATTAGGGTTTGTATGGTGGTATTGAGGTTGCATGGTGGTATTAATGGTTTCATGGTGGTATGGTGGTATTAGGATTTGTATGGTGGAGTTAGGGTTTTGCGTGGGAGTTAATGATTGCATAGGATTTAGGATTTGTATGAAAAGTTCGAGAGGTTGCATGGGACATGTAAAGTCTACATGGGAGTGAAATTTACGTATGAAAAGTTGATTTGGGATGTGAGGATGGTAATGTAAGAGTTGTTTGGGTGGTTGAACACTTTGGATGGAAAATAATATGTGGATCATTATAAGGGTATGGAGGAGACTGAATTAGGGTTTGGAGTGATTAACTATGGTCTGTTGTGGTTGACTAGGGTTTGGTGTGACTGCTTAGGGTTTTTGTTGTATCATGTTTATTTGGTGATTAAAGTGTAATTATGATTGTGGAATTTTATGATTTGTGATGTGTGAAGTAAAAAGAGAATGATTCGTGTATGTCCAGAATGAAAGCTTTTGAATAAGATACTTAAAAAATTAATTATCTAAAGTGGAAGATCGTTGAGACGGGACCAACCGATCCACCGGTTCGGAATAGTGGTTAGGTTTATACCCTATATGTGATCAATCCACCGGTTATAATAGTGGTTAGGACATAATGTCTTATGTGTGACCGATCCACCAGTTATAATAGTGGGAGTTCCTGAGCTCAACAAACACAAACCCAAGTTTTGCTCAAATGCCTAAAAGATACTAATTACTTACAGTGGAACACCATGCGAGCCGACAACTGATCCACCGGTTAGGAATAGTGGTTAGGATGTGTAGTCCTATGTGTCTCCGATCCACTGGCTATAATAATGGTTAGGGTATGATACCCTATGTGCCTCCGATCCACCGCCTATAATAGTGGGGGCTTCCGTACTCGCATGGATTTGATAGAAAGTATGGTGTGAATTGACTTCTGATCAGAGATTAATTAAGTAATTGAATTGGATTATATTTGGGCCTTTGTAATTTTACCTGGATGGTCGTATGTAATTATTATATCATGTTGGTGATTATGCTCTTTGATTTTTCTGCATTATTTATGTGCTTATGGGTTGGCCTTAGTGCTCTGTTACCTTACTCAGTATGTAGTGTACTGATCACCTGTTTCATGGGTGCTGCTCATTCCCACGAGTAGTATGCCCTTCTGACTTTGTATAGGTGGGTGAGACATCAGTCGGGGTTGAGTTTTGAGCATGTTTTGGCTCAATGTTCGAGAGTGTCATGGCCGTATTTTTCTTCATGTGATTTCATTTCATTATGTTATTTCTTCTGATTCTCATTTATTCTTTTTAATTTATTACCTTGTGTTAAGTTTTTCAATTAAACCTTTTATAAATTTTAAGTTTATTCCCTTCGAGGAATTTTGATTTCGCACACTGATTTCTATCTTATTATTAATTATAATTCTTTACGCATACTCTGATTTCTAATTTATTATCTCTTAAATTCATCTTATTTGGTTTAAGTTTTATATTAATCTTTTAGCCTTAGCACTTGATAGTGAAACGGTCGGAGAGAACCAGTTTATTACTAAGTGTGGCGGTAACATCCCTAGAATTTATGGGTTTTAAATTAAGTATTTTAATTACTTCCACTTTCCAAAAAAAATAGTGAATTTTGGGGTGTTATAGGGACACTATTCCCACCTCTCTTCTAATATGTCGTCCATAGTACCCTAATAAATAGATTTGGATACACAATATTGTAAGTATATATACCTCAAATAATTAAAGTAGAATATATGCATAAATAAGCTAATGAAGTAAGAAGTGAAAAGTACACTAACATATCGATAAATTCTTTCCCACCATGACAAGCGACATAAAAAGGCACATCATAGGTTCGAAGGGAATCAAACACATAGAATTTATTATGATTAGGTTGAACGGCGTATAAAATCCAATGTTCATTTGCGAGGTGAGGAATGAGATAAAGCTTGTTGTATCCCTCAATCAAAATGTGATCCACTAAATATTTTATGTACCTACCCTCTCTTATTGTAGTATCGTCAGCTATGTAGTATGGGCACACAAATACAATAGAGGACAGTAATCCCTCCATCTCAGCATGACTAGCTACCAACCTATAGACGATAATAACAATGCATATTTGTTAATAACTGATAACTCATATAAGAGGTCATAAAAATTCCAATGTAACAAGAATTACTAAAATATAAAATATGAAATAATACTTACGTGGCATAGACACCAACACTCATGGTTGACATCCATTCCTAATTATAAATGTCACTTATGTCAACCGTCGATACCATATATGTGGCATCGTCCCTCCCAACATACTTAAGACGATAATCAATGAAAATATAATTGTCCCTGAGGTAGTTTTGGGTATAGAAATACAATAAAGACAGTGCTGATGGAGGTTGGTTCTTTTCTGAAGAAGGAATTTTTTGTGGGACAACTGATTTTTCAGATTTAGCTCTCTTTCCTTTAGCAGTGCCTTCTTTTGTGTTGCTCGTTCTACTAGTACCTCTCTTGATTTTACTAGTAGGATCATTCTTCTTTTTTATTCCTTAATTCATAATAATAAACAAAATATGTATTGAGCATATATATATATATGAAAAAGTTATAAACAGTGTAAATAATAAATAAGGTCTAATAATGATATTGAATGCCATTACCTCTTTAGTAGTGAGACATATCTGATCCGTAGGCCAAGGCACGAAGCTTCCATGAGCTTCTAGCACTGTGGTTGCCTCATTACCTTCTTTATAACAAGGTAAGGGCGCACTTCCAATGATTAGAGTGTTAATACTCACTAGCTTTGTATTTAGGGCTAAGTTATACCCATGGACTATTTGCATTTGGGTACTATGACTGATGCGTACCATTCCTTTCGCTAAAAGAGTTGAAAGGTCATTCGCTAATAAGTCACATTTATGCAAACCCTAAAATCAAATATTACACATTCTTAATTATTTATGATATCGAATACATTTAATCATAGTTTGTAATGATTACCTTGGGAAGAGAAGAAAGACGTGCATCAGCTTCGCAACGGTCTCTAACGCTATTTAGATTGGATATGTGAAGATGATCATAGTTGACTGAATCGGATGGCTTATACCCTTGACATTTAACAAATGACAACTCCCGCTCCATTGTTTCCATCCATTCAAATGCCATGTTTAATTTTTGGGTGAGGATGGCCACTTATTCTATAGTGCTATGAGAACCATGAGATTGATCACACACAATCGTTCTCGTAACACGTAGTCCAAGATCCCTGTATCTTTCGGGCTGTTCTACAATTCCTGTAGCCTAGGAAACAATTCTATATTGGTCCACCCACTCCACATCATCTGACGTTTCAAGTTTGTCCTGTAATATATGCAATATATTTAAATTTATCTTATAGGAATAAGCATAATATAATAGTTTTCTAAAAGAAAACTAATTATGGTTTGGGATATCTACAAACTTACAATTTTTTTGGTAGCAACATCTACATCTTCATTAATATATCCATCTTTCTTTGCTCTAGCCTTCTTCCATAATGTACCAATATTGATGGACGAGATACATGGATCCAAGTCTTGGGCTATGAGCTGTAAATCAAAAAATAATCTTACATTAAGAATATTATTATAACATAAGACTTTACATGTAAATAGATGAATCAAAATCTCATTCCAACTCCTCTTCAATGCCTGCATAGCCTTTGCGAGCCATATTATGCCGGTATTAATTCTGTCTAGCAATCTCTTTATTTTTGGCACGTTTCCCCTATGTTACAAGCTAAAATATAGTCACATGGTTATTTAAATATTAATAAAATATTCTTAATCAAAAAATTTAATTTTTATCTAACAAATACCTGAAAATCCTCCGAAAGATAATATGCAATAAATTGGTTCCAACTTTCTTGATCAATGAAACTATATTCTTTGGGTGGGTTCTGCTGTAAAGAGCCATCCCTCTTTCTATACATTTTTCTATGAGACAAGTATGACCTAAATGTTCTTAGACACTCCCCATAATGTCTAAGAAGCCATTTATTCCTAGTCTCCGGGACATTGAAGACTCTCTGCAAAATAAGACATATAGATGTATACCAATGTTAATGTATTAAAATTAATAACTTTTTGACATACAAAAATTATTAAATAAAATAGTATATTTATCGTGATTTCCTACCAAATATGATCCTTGTGACCCTTTGGAATCTACTTCCAATTATTATAAGAGATAAGAATACGGTTACACGTGGCGAGTGACATGTACGTCATAAAAAAGTCTCCACAAGGGCCAATGGGAATATTGTAAGTATTACATCTCAACTTTACTAGTTCTCCTCTATTCCACATGTCTGTATTCTCATAATAGTAGGTCATCTCTTCCCTTCTTCATCACTATTGTCCCTATCAACTATTTTTTTGGCCATATATCTACAAAAAGTTAATAAATAATTATGTTAAAATGTTATGTATTGACCATAATGTACCACTAAATTAATTTTTGATACAATAAATATCCAATGAGGAAGTTCAAAAAATGCATTTAAAAAAACAATCACACATATCATATGTTACAATATTATTACCCTCATTGCCTTCTTTTCCTTCTTTTTTCTTTTACCTTGTTTTAGGATTGGTTTCAGGATCTGATACATATATTACTTCATGATAATCATCCCTAAAATATATTTCCTTCTCATTAATTGTATTTTTATCATCGTTTAATAATTGAGTTACTTGCACAGCTGAGACACACTCTTTATTCCAATTGGCATCATTTTCATCATCACATTCATTAACATTTCTTTTCTTCATAGATAGTACCACAAACCATTTGTTATCAGCAGGATCAGTGAAAAAAGATTATTTGTGTCTCTTGTGATGCCAAGATAAATGGGTCTTGTTTATGCCCTGCCCTATTGAGATCTACTAATTTGAATCTATCTTCATATCTAACCCCATAGCTATTATCAACCCATCTGCAACCGAATATAGGGACTTTAAATACAATGTAATCTAACTCCCATATATGTTCAATCACACCATAATAATTCATATCTGCATAGGTTGGATTATTATCCTTCACACTAACAAAATACATTGCCTCAGCCACAAAAGTCACCCCACTATTATGCATTGTACTCTTCTTATCTTGTTGTTTTGTGTAAAAAGTGTAATTATTGATCACATAACTGGTATATGAAAAAAATTCATAACTAGGTTTCTGAGACAACCAATGCATGGTCTCTAAAATTGAAGTTAGGGAATGTCTGATGAGTGGAAAGATGTAATCTCTTATCTAATCGATAAAGGAAAGATTATGTTTATTGATTATCCATTTCTCAGTCTTTGATGGATTTTCAATCCGTAAAGAAAGCATATGTTCTTCAATATACGTCTAAACATCATCACTATTGTGTAATACATATAGATGTGCTTTGTAGAATATTTCAGGGTCTACACACCCAAACTGTTTTCTCCTAATACCCTGTCCTTCGATTTTTTCTGCATGTCGAGACTTAGAAATACCAAGAGCTTCAGTATTTGACAAGTACTTCGTGCAAAACTCAATTGTCTCTTCTACAAGGTAACTCTCAACAATACATCCTTCTGGCCGATATTGATTATTCACATAACCTTTTATCAACTTCATAAACCATTCAAAGGGGTACATCCAGTGCCTATGAACAGGTCCTAAAATTTTTATCTCATAAACTAAATGAACAGTTAAATGTCACATAATGTTAAAGAATGAGGGTGGAAAATACATTTCAAGCTGACATAAAGTAATCAAAATCCCTCTTTTCAAGGCTTCTAAACTATCAGGATGTACAACTTTAGAGCATACGACGTTAAAGAACCAACAAACCCTCATGATAGTAATTTGAACATACTTTGGCAAAATTCCACGTATATCTATTAGCAACAAGTGCTGAATCAAAATATGAAAATCATGAGACTTTATGTAAATTAGTTTCGACTCTTTCATAGACACGAGCCTTCTGACATTTGAAGAATACCCTTCCGGAACCTTAACACTATTAAAGAGTTCACAAAATAAAATTTTTTCTTTTCTGGAAAGAGTATGGCATGCCGATGGTAAATATGTTCTTCTTCCATTGTCTTGAGGTGCCAGTTCCTGTCTAATACCCATTTCTTCCATATCCATTCGAGCATTGATGCCATCTCTAGTGTTTCATAGAACATTAAGTAATATACTAACAAGACTATCACATATATTTTTCTTGATATGCATCACATCAAGGGCATGTCTCATTTACAGAGATTCCCAATAAGGAAGGTCAAAGAATATTGACATCTTCTTCCATCCAACTGATTGAGGCTTATATTTATTCTTCTTCCCAAACTTGACACTCAATTGTTTCATTTTCAGCCACATTTGTCGACTAGTCAACCGGATTGGTGCCTGCCCTTCTTCTTGGAATCCATTAAATGCTTCTTCTCATAACATTATCATTGTGAAATAAAATACAATCATTAAGGCATGCATGTAACTTCTTATAACTCATGCCCATAGAAGAAAGAATCTTCTTCTCTTCATAGGTATGATCGAGTAGAACGTAGTCATTAGTAAGCATATCCTTTACAAGTGTTAATAATTCCATGAAACTCTTATCACTCCATCCATTACATGCTTTTAAATTGTACAACCTTAAAGTAGTAGATAATCAAGTAAACATCTTACAATTACCGTATAAAGGTTTCTCAAAGTCATTAAATAACTTCTTGAACATTTTTTGGACAATCCCGAACACTTTACTCAACCTTTTGAGTTATTTCCTCTAACGAATGTCCCTTATAGTTCTCAAATGATGATCCACTACCTTCCCTCCTAACATCATTATCATATTTAGACTCTGTCTCACCATGCCATATCCAACAAGTGTAACTTGTATCAATTACATACACAAACAAGTGATCTCTCAAATCATCAGCGTTGACACGCCGAATATAAGCGTAGCTCAAACAATGATAGAATATTCTTCTACAGTCCTAAGTATGCTCAACTACAAACTTGATGAAAAACTCCACTCCTTCGTTATATTCTCTAGATAAACGATTTGCAAACAACCATTTTCGATCCATATTTTTTCAATTTAGATGTATCCCATGCAAAATTAATTATTACAAATTAATTAAATTATAAGTTTAATAATTCATAAATTGCTCATGCTTAGAAAGAATTAATCTCAATGTTTCATGTTATTCTGTATATATATATATATATATACGAATCATGAGAATACGTTTCCAAAAAGATATTAATACTCAAACTACTCATACTGAGAAAGAGTTCATATATGTATATATATATATATATATACATACATACATAGTAAAACATTATACAATGGTTCAAATTACAAAAGATATACATACTATGGGATTAAAGCAATAGCAGCACTATATACATCAAAAGGTTGCTAAAGTCCAAACATCTAACTAAGAAAAACTCATAACCGTAAAACTAAATCCCTTGGTAGCCACGTTGAGCTTGACTAATAACTATCACTCTCAAATTTCACTCATCACGATATGTTATATGTTCCCTCACATCATCACCGGAGAGTCTAGTCACGGATACTCTAGGGTAATTAGGGTGGATACTCGAAGGCAAGCTATGACGAAATCTCTACTCATCATGAATCACCATTAGCTCTCTTAATATCCGATCATACTCTTTGGAGAACACCTCACCCTCAATAAATCTCTGGTATGGTGCATCAGTGTGGTGGACAAACCAATGCAAAAAAAGTAGATGTAGCCAATGACCATAGCTCTATCTGAGGTAGGGTCAATAGTAGGTGATATAATCTGACATGGAAGGGGTGATAGGATGTGCCATTCGCATACAACCGACCTAGCTCGTTGTATAACCGTATGACATGAGTCTGTAGATCAGCATGTGGCACCATGCATAGATATGGTGGAGGGTATGTCATCTCACTACCTACAAATGGGAACCACTAAATCTTATCATCAAGGTTAATCTTCAACTAGCTAGACAAATCAGAAATATACTCTACCAGATCTTAACCAACTATGTAAAGCTAAAAACATACCCACATAAGATACTCATCATAAAAATTATAATCTTGAATTAATTTTTATTTATTTCTCAATTTTTATAAATGTGTCATTAAATATCAAGAAAAGATAAATTCCAGAACACATCCTTTCATTTACTCCCACTACATTTGTCAATGAGTTAAGTTGAATCAAACTTCCTTTTATTATAATCAACATATTTAAAACAAGGAAATAATATTGAGTTATATATTTAACAAATTGGCTGAACATCAAACTATCATCAAATCGTTCAAGCTCTGCATAGTAAAATCAAGTAGATATTAATAATATAATATATATAGGTTAAGTATAATAATATAATATTATTAAAAGTAGAGTTTAGAATAATGTATATAATAGTTTGTTATAAGAGAACATATTAATTAGTCTATTTAGTATAATAAATGCTAAACCCTAACCCTAACCCTAACACTAATCCTAATAATTTATAATAAAAACTAAACCTAATCCTAAACGTAGCTAACTATAACTAAACCCTAATAAATCCTATATTATTATTATTATTATTATTATTATTATTATTATTATTATTATTATTATTATTATTATTATACACAATTATTCATCTCTATTTAATTATTGTCTTTTATATTTAGTGTAATAAATACTAAACACTAACTATAACCCTACTCATAATAAATTATAATAAAAACTAACCCTAAACCTAATAAACCCTAATCCTAAACCTAGCTAACTATAAATAAACTCTAATAAATCCTATATTATTATTACTATTATTAAAATTATTATTATTATACACAATTATTCCTCTCTATTTAATTATTCACTTTTATATTTAGTATAATAAATGCTAAACTCTAACCCTAACCCTAATAAATTATAATAAAAAGTAACCCTAAAATTAATAAACCCTAATCTTAAACCTAGCTAACTATAATTAAACCCTATTATTATTATTTTTATTATTATATACAATTATTCCTCTCTATTTAATTATTCACTTTTATATTTAGTATATATAATAAACGCTAAACCCTAACCCTAACTCTAACCTTATCCCTAACCCTAATAAATTATAAAAAAACTAACCCTAAACCTAATAAACCCTAATCCTAAACCTAGCTATCTATAATTAAATCCTATATTATTATTATTTAAAAAAAATTATTATTATTATACACAATTATTCCTCTCTATTTAATTATTCACTTTTATATCTTCTTTATTTTTTTTATGTCTATTTAATCCTCATCAAATAAAAATTATTGACATGCATCTCTAATTGAAATTTTCATTTAACGATGTGCATATGTAAAATATATTTTCATTTAATTATATGACATTTTCTAACATCTTAGTGTCTTATACGTATTAATGAAAATGTATATATATATATATATATAGTTTTTATGAGTGACATTACTAATATTTTTAAGTATTTAATTTCTCTTGGTAATTAAGCACTCATGCATGTTATATATATATGTAAGGTCTCGGCCAACACAGTCATGCATGTTCATATACATTAGTACCGACAAATTCAACAATGAACAATAACATTTTTTACCAACACATTCAACCACACATTTTTCAACAACAAATTGTATTTTTTTTCAATAACAAACAATGCAACTTGCATCAACATGCATGCATTTATATATATACATATAATAAGAGAAAAAGCTACGTGTGAAATTAAAGAACCATATGTAAAAGGAGCTGCAATGAGCAAGAGAACCGGCGGAAATCAAGAGGAGAGTGGTGATCACCTACAAACACGGTGGAACAAGAAAGACCAAGTGCAGGCAAGGTGTGTAAGAATGGTAGCACATGCAACGCCGAGAATGGGAGAGGTGTGGTGGTGCAAGTGAAAGAGTGGTTTCTCGGAGTTAGCAGTGCAAAAGAGAACAAGTGGTGGTTTCGTGGAGTTGAGAGGAGTAGGAGTGGTGGTGCACGGTGTGGTAGTGTAAGGGTTTGCAAGAGAATGAGAGTAAAAGAGGGAAGGTGCAGAGAATGAGAAAGTCTGAAATTTTTGGTATGAAATAAATGGCAGAAGATTGGGGTTTTAATAACGATTCTTACAGGAACCGTTATTAAAAGGTACTTTAATAAGGGTTGTTAGAAGCTTTTAAAACATTCGGTATTGAGGTAATGCACCGTTATTAAGAACTGTTATTAAAACATTCGGCCTTTTAACAACGGTTATTATAGAAACTGTTATTAAAGGAGCTTTTAAAAATGGTTTTTCATATACTTTATTAAAACTACAGTGTATAATTTTAGTATTGAGGTTTTAATAATGGTTTTGAATTATAATCATAATCAAATCTATCCCGCGCATTAATTTTTATGCATTTTGCAACGGTTTCCTAACCACTATTATTAATGTGCCGTTATTATTTTCACTTTTTGTAGTAGTGTAATGCTCTAGTTTGCTAGCTGATATGTATTGTGATGAGAGGAATAAGTATATGATTGACATAAATATAAATGGAATACTTTGCAAATAGTTTACTGATATAAATATGAAAGTCATATTTTGTAAACGTGACCTATTTTAATATATAATTTGTAGCTTAAGCAAGCTAATAAGTATAAAAAAATTATTCATGACCAATATATATATAATACACCCAAATTATAATGGTATAATTTTTTTTATTATAACTGTTAAATACTTTATTTTTTTAATTATTAAATGACTATCATGTTATGAATGTTATCTAATAATATAAAATTAATTATTTGTATGAAAAATGTTATCCTAGCTGATAAATTGCCATACTCATGAGCTATTTAGATGTGTAAAATAACATTGAAAAGTAATTTCTAAACAAACACGCTCAAAACATAAAATTATTGACTTTTAAGTAAACAACACATAAGTTTCAAAAGACTTCCTACCAAACACTATCCAAAACCTAAACTCTCTCGTTGAAAAAAAAAAGTTGTGTCAACCAAGATTTATTATATATTGTGATCATAAATTTATCTTTGGAGTATTTCCATAGAGATACATGTTAAATTTTGAATATTTTTTAGTTAGTTCATTAGAAAAAATATATTATGATGTTGTCATGTACTGTCACACTATCCCATGGTGTTCAACCAATGACATCATTACCATTTCAACATTTGTTTCTTAAATTTTATAAATGAAATTACATTTTATTAGGATTATTAAAAAAAATTATCTTATAGTATTTATGAGATTTTTCCTATAAATGACTATTTAGATTGATAAATTTTTGATGAAAAGAATTATGGTGAAATATCGTTGCAATCCCGGTAAAATATCTTAAGAGAAAATTTTGAGTAAAAACAACCTTAAGCTTTTAGTGAAATAATAATGAAAGATGTACATAGCAATAGCCATTTTTTTTATAATAATTGTAGAATTTTAGTAGAATAATGAAAAAAGATATATATAATGGTGGAAGATAAATATAATAATAATAATAAAAGATATGTAGGGCTATAAAAGAGTCAAACTGATTTAGATTACACTTGTGCTTATTTACAAACGAGCATAAAAAAATTAGGCTCGATTTATTTAAAAATGAACGAAAATTTTAAAGAGCTAATAGCTCATGAACTTTTATAGTAAACAAACCAAGATCCGGAGTTTTTCTATAATAAATGAGTGTGAGCCTAAATTATCGTGTTCAATCTCAATTTTGTTTAATCAAACAAGCCTAAAATAAATATTCTTGAATGGTTTATTTAACTAAATGAATAAACTGGGTCGAACACTTAACGAGTCAAGCCTAAAAAGTTTGTCAGCCTACTTTTTTCACTTACAGTCTTAGATATATGCAATAATGGTGAAAGAAATATAAAATAATAGTCAAAAATCACAAGAATTATGTTGAAATTTAGTAGTAAATTTTAGTAAAAATACAGGTGAAATATATGTACAACAACAATAAAAAATAACTACAATGTTGGTGAAATATCAATTCATTTATGGTAAAAGATCAATTTAGTTTAGTGAAAGATTGACTCAACATTATCGTTCATGTATGCTGAAAGATCAGTTTAGTTATAATGAATGATGAATTTATGTATGGTAAAACATTAGCTAGATTATATAGTAAAAATATCCTCTCCGATAAAATTTTGGTTCATTTATGATGAAAGATATATAGTAAAATATTGACTATATTTTATGATGTAATATCAACTTAATGTTAGTAAAATAGTAGTGAAATTATAATGAAAGATTAGTTTATATATGATAAAATATTAATTATATTCTTTGATGAAAGTATACCTATATCCTAACCCATACCTCTTCTTATAGTAAAACACAGCCATGCAGACGTCCAGAAATCACCACCGCACCATAACCACAGCCTTAAATCAATCTAACCTCACCCGTATCGATTACCAAAAGCCAAAAACGTTATTCCAGGGAGAAACATCCATAGCTCGGAGAATAGTAGGCCGGCCACAGCACACCCAACTCTTCACTGTGTTTGTGGATAATTTGGCGAGAGGGGTACAGGAGGCAGAGGTGAGAAACTTATTTGAGGAAGCTGGAGCCGTGAGGGACCTCTTTATTTGCAGGAAGGAAAGAAGGGCGACGAACCTGCATTTTGGTTTCATAAGGTATGGGAGCGCGGAAGAGGCAGAGGAGGCGGTGAGGAGATTCAGCGATATGAAGATGCAAGGCATACGGTTGTATGTACGAAGAGCTTTGTTTGAGAGAGAGGGCCTCGGCCAACGTAAGGGTCAGCAGAGAAATAACCAAAAACCAGAGGCGAGGCGGCAAGACTACCAGAAAGGAGGATGGGTCAGTGCTAACCGGGATGGAAGGTCCTACGCAGCGGTGGCCAGAGGAAGGGAAGAGAGCCCACAAAAGGAGAAAAGGAGGGAGGTACGTCTGCAGGTGAAGGAAGTCACGGCACAATGGCTCAGCAGGAGCGTAGTGGTCGAATCCCCTCAGCCGATGATCCTCGACATAGCCATCCCAAAACTCATGCAGGAGTGGAGGAGCATATCCAAGGTGCGTGATTTAGGTAGGTTTAAATTGCTAATTACTTTTGAATCGGTGGAGGACTGTGTTGAGGCTTTGGAGGAAGGAAGCCTGTTGAGGGAAACTTTCCCGATAGCGAGGTATGGGAGGGTGACTGATGCGTGCGTCAAGAGGAGAACCTGGATAGAGATCAGAGGTTTACCTGTGGCGGCGTGGAGCGAGGAGGTGGTGAGGTTGATTGCAGAACCGTGGGGAAGGTGGGTTTGTTGGGAGGAACTCGAGGACTTTGGCCAATCCATGGAGGCGACCAGAGTCCTGATAGACACAGTTCGAAAGGAGCAGGTAAAGGAGGAAGTGGAGATGAAGGTGGGCGACGACGTGGTGGTGGTAGTGGCCACGGAGATAGGCCAAGGGTACGTACCCTGGCAGAATAAGAGGAAAGCAAGTTGGGAGAGGTGGTCGGAATCCTCTTCAACCGGAGAAGTTGACGGAGAAGAAGATGGCCGGAGATCAAGAACGGAACCAAAGGGCGGCGGTGTGTACGCATGCAAGCCTGGTCCTGCAAGCATGCAAGGCGCAGGAAACGAGAGTGCAGACTCGATGGGGTTGGAAGACGAAACGACAGAGAAGGAGGGAGATAGGGTGACAGACGAAGAGCCTACTCGGGTTCTGTTACTAAGGGGCGAGGCTGCAGAAGACGAGGAGACCGAAAGTGGGAACGGAGAGGAAAGTAGGCGAAACGGTGACGTTAGGGATAGAAGGTTGGGTGACACGCGGCAGCTTAATGTGTGGGAGAATGAGGCGAAAGGGAGGCAGCAAAGTTTGAAGGCTGAGCGGACTGGGGAAAGCGAAGCATCGGGGAGAGCAGGTAAGACGGCTGATATCCCACCTTGGTGCGCGTATGGACACACGGAAAAGGGCGGCTTTGATGAAGAGCCCGGAAAACATAGTACGTGGGGAGAGGATATGTTAATAAGACATTTGAAGGTGCTCACGTCCGAAGAAGATCAAGTCCAGGGAATGGCTGGGATGCCGGTTGAACCGGGTCTTGGCATTAAAATAAGGGAGGAAGATGAGTTAACAAAGGAGACGCCAAGGAGTAGTAGGTTGGGGAAGAGTAAAGATGAGATAGAAAGGTGTTTGGAGGGGTTGCCTTATGCTATAAATTTGAGGGGGGAAACTACGAAGGATTGGGGAAAAAACAACATAGGTGCACATGAAGGAGGAAAAGGGAGGGATGAAAATGATTCCTCAAAAACTGCGGTTGTTTCAGTGGCCCATGATCTTGAAGAAGAAAGGCGGTTAATTAAGAGATGGAGAGATAAGGGGAGGGGGGAGGAAAGGAACGAAGGGGCACGATCCGGAAGTTGTAGTGGAAGAGTAAGTGAGAACCTAGTCATAGGTGCGCCTCCAGGGTTCGAGGAGGTGGAGAGCGTCGGCATATCTGGTAGAGACACGCAGACTAAGGAGGACGAAGTACAGGATACAGAAATACGAAGTTTGGGAGAGGAAGAGCTGGAAGAGGCAAGAAAGACGTGGCAGTTGGGAAAAGCGGTAGGCCTATCATCCTCGGAGGAAGAAGTGTGTGTGGAGAAGCTGGTAGGGTTGAGAAGAAGTCAAAGGAAGATTACGAAAAGGCAGATTTAAAGGAGAGTGGTCGATAGGGGCGGTAGCAGTTTTTATAATGAATATTATTTGTTGGAATGTAAGAGGGATTGGTGCGTTAGGGAAAATCTCTAGCATCCAAAACTTGATCGCAAAGGAGAGGCCCTGGGTGTGTGGATTGGTTGAAACAAAACATAGTGCTCTGGAGGAGTGTTGGAAAAATAGGGTTTGGAAAAACGGGGTTATCGAATGGTGTGATACAGTAGCGGTGGGTAGAAGTGGAGGACTTATACTTGGATGGGACTCGCAGTGGTTCGACGTTTGTAGATCCACTAGCGGTAGTAGATGGATCCTAGTGGAAGGCAGATTAGGGCCCAGGAGAGTGGATTGTGGGTTAATCCTTGTTTATGGGCCAACTGACCCACGTGAAAGGAGAGCTTTGTGGGAGGAACTGTGGGAGGTGGTGTGTCGAATCAATAGACCATTAATAGTAATGGGGGATTTCAATGAGGTTAGAAGCCAAAGTGAACGCAAAGGAGGGCGGGTGGATCAGAGCAGTGTTAGTAATTTTAACGATTGGATTGATAAGTTGGGACTTGTGGATTTGAAGCCGTCAAATTTGAAGTTCACCTGGCAACGAGCAAATTCAGCTAGCCTACTGGATCGGTTCCTCATTAGTCCATATTGGGTCACAGAGATGCCGGATATTCAATGCAGTGGGTTGGGACGATCGCTCTCAGATCATAATCCGATTAAGCTGAGTGTCATTTGTAAAAGAGCTGGGCCGAGACCGTTTAGGTCTTGGGACATGTGGCTTACACATCCACAGTTCCGAGGCTTCGTTGGAGATTGCTGGTCGAAGTTAGAAGGGAGGTCTTGCCAGAGTAGACTCAAGGAGATGAAGGGCCTACTCAGGAAGTGGAATAGAGAGGTCTTTGGAGATTTTGAATCGAGAATTAGTCAGATTGAAGAAGAAGTAAAAAAGATCGATGAGCCTGAATCGGATGCCTTGGATAATGAAGTGAGAATAGCAAGAAAAGCGGCATTGCAATCCCAACTGTGGAAGTGGCACAAAAGGAAAGAAGCCTATTGGATGCAGGTGGCTAGAGTTAGGGGATTCAAAGAGGGAGACAGAAACACAAAATATTTTCACACAGTTGCAGCAATCAGAAAGAAGAAAGGGGATATAAGGAGGCTAGTGGATAAAGGGAAGGTAATCGTAGAGCAGACACATATGACAAAGGTTATTACAGATTACTTCAAAGAGATGTATCGACAAGCAGATCTACCAGAAGTGTCCCTTTCAGAGGATGGATTCCAGAAGCTAACTAGGGAGGAAGCCTTGGAGTTGGATGCGATGCCCAGTAGTGAGGATGTTCGAAGAGCAGTATGGTCCTGTGAGCCCTCGAAAGCACCTGGGTATGATGGCTATCATATGGGGTTTATCAGGAAGATGTGGGGTATTATTGGAGAGGAGTTTACCAAGTCAGTGCTGGGGTTCTTTCTTTCAGGCAGACTACCGGTAACGCTAAATACGACTTTGATAACGTTGATTCCGAAAGTGGATGATCCGGAGGAGGTAAGTCAGTACAGGCCCATCAGTTTGGTAGGGTCCATCTACAAAGTGATAGCAAAGATTATTGCCTTCAGGTTGAAACAGGTGGTAGATAAACTGGTGGGTGATTCACAGTCAGCGTTCATTGAAGGGAGGAATATAGTGGACGGAGCTCTAGTTGCAAATGAGGTGGTTCAGTGGGTAAAGGGTCAGAATAGGTCGAAGGGACAGATGGTTAAGTTGGATTTTCAGAAGGCTTATGATAGCATGAAATGGGAGTTTGTGGAAAGGGTACTGGATATTATGGGTTTTGGACCCAGATTCAGAGGTTGGGTGAAGGAGTGCATATCCACGGCGAGAGTCTCGATCCTTGTAAACGGGGTACCCTCAACTCCGTTTCTTATGAATAGGGGATTGCGACAAGGTGACCCCATCTCTCCGTTCCTCTTTGTCTTAGCGGTAGAGGCGTTCAATCAACTCATAAAGAGAGGAGTAAAAGAAGGCCTTCTGCAAGGGATCAAGGTGGGAAGAGATAAGGTGGAAGTTACCCACCTACAGTTTGCAGACGACACGTTGATATTCTGTGGAAACACGCCAGGTAATATCAGAAATTGGAGACGTATGATTGACTGTTTCTACTTATTATCTGGGCTTCAAGTTAATTTTAACAAGTCAGTACTTATTGGTTTGGGGGTGGACAAAGATGTTGAGCAAGAAGCGGCAGATATCATGGGTTGCAAAGTCGGGTCTCTTCCTATCACCTATCTCGGGTTTCCTCTAGGAGCAAACACAAAAAAGCAAGAAGTGTGGAAACCTGTGATAGACAGGATAAGGCAGAAATTGGCTGGGTGGAAGGCAAAAGTTCTTTCAAGAGCCGGAAGACTTGTTCTCATCAAAAGTGTGTTGAACAACTTACCAATGCACTATATGAGTCTCTTCAAAGTCCCTAAAGGGATCGTCAAGGAGATCATAGGCATTCAGAGAAGATTCTTCTGGAGTGGGCAAGGGGACAGGAAAGGAATGCCGTTAGTTAGATGGAGTGTGATACAGAAACCTAAAGATAGAGGAGGTTTAGGGGTGGGGGATATAGTTCTAAGAAATAATGCCCTCCTCTTCAAATGGTGGTGGAGATTCTACACAGTGGAAGGGGCAGCATGGAAGAAAGTTATATCCTCTATTCATTCCGGGGCAAACGCTGGATCATTCGAGATTGATTCTTCAAGAAGAAGGTGGTCACCTTGGGCTGATATTGTTGTAACAGGGAAGAGAAATCCGATGTGGAGCTCAGCTTTGAGGATTACTATTGGGAACGGCGGAAGAGTCAGATTCTGGCAGGATGACTGGACGAGAAAAGGTCCCTTGCAGAGAACCTTCCCTAGGCTTTTCTTGATCTCAGAGCAGCAAGAGAAAAAGGTGATAGAGATGGGCGAGTGGGAGGGTTCGACATGGGTATGGCACTTGAAGTGGCGGAGACAGCTATTCAGATGGGAAGAAGACCGGGTAAGACAGATGCAGGAGATGATGGACCACATTGTCATACAGAAGGTTGTGAATGATTCTGTGATATGGGAACATGAGGCCTCTGGGTTGTTTTCAGTGAGATCGGTATGCCAGACACAATATCAGAGTTATACAGGAAATGAGAGGACCACGGAAGTGGAGAATATCATATGGAGGAGCCTAGCACCTCAGCGGTTCAAACTAATTGCGTGGTTCGGGGTCCATCAGAAACTCAACACGAAGGAGAGACTTGTCAGGTTGAACATTATGAACTCTGAAGAGTCCATGTGTCCTATGTGTAACACTGAGCAGGAGACGATTAATCATCTTTTCCTACATTGCGATGTGACTGGCAAGGTATGGTATGACATATGCGAGTGGATAGGGTATGATTGGGTGATACCTAAGACGATGGAAGATAATGCCATAGCTTGGTTCGGAGTGCCCAATAAAGGAATGCGAAGGGAGATTTGGCAAGCGGCTTTCTTTGCAACTATGGGGACAATTTGGGAGTCCAGAAACAGGAAAGTCTTTGAAAACGTCGATGTTTGTAGAAAATGGATGTTCATGCTCATTAAGATGCGTATAGGGTTCTGGATCAGGAACGGCAGGAAAGATTTTCCTTATCGGGCGGAGGAGGTGGTTCATAATATCCATGCGCTGTTAGATTAATGTTTTTTCGGTTCTTATGTCTTTTGTCTTCTGTAACATCAATTATCAAAAAAAAAATATTCTTTGATGAAAGATCATTTCAATATATGTGATAGATGAATTCAATTATGTAAAAATATTGGCTCAATTATAATGAAAGATCAATTTATATACTGTAAAATAAAATTGATGAAAGATATATATAAAATACTTTTTAAATCTTAAAAATATATCAATATAAGTGTCTATTTAAATACAAAAAAAAATTAAAATATTATGATATAATTTTTTTTTAAAATAGAAATTATTATCATTGTATTAATGTTACCGTTCACCGATTGTAGAATCATGTAAACGGTTGCATAGTATAAGAAAAGACAGAATTGTGGTTGCCATTAAGGCTCCAAATGTAATTTGATTATTTTTAGATTATAGTATAATTTTAACTGATGTGACCCATTATTTAAAATTATCCTTATATTTTATTATAATTTATAATCATTCTGTAACAAACAACTAAAAAGGTATCGGCCCATTGATTTATCAAGGAAAGTTCGTAAGTTTTGATATCAGTAAGGCAATATTCCCTACAGCTACAAGCCTTTTGGAAATAGTTCGCCAATTCCTCGTACACTACTTTTATGTCTACGGTGCGATTTGTTTGGAGCTATTCAAAAAACTTATGGTTATTTAAGATAATTATTTTTTAATTAAAAAAATTAGATTAAAATTTTCAATAAAAGATATTAATAATTAATGTAGCTAAAAAAAATTCGTCAATCCAAATAAGGGGAAAAACTAACTACACTGCATTTACATTTATGTTCGCATACATTACACTTTAGCCCATCAAAACTAATTATAATGTAATCTACTTAATAAATAAGAAAACACTCTTAGCAGATTGACTGACCGGCTCCCCGAAACAGAGAGTTTAACAGACAGTCTTGGAAGGTGAGTCGGAAGGAGCGGCTACTGAGGAAATGGAACTGGTTGCTCACTTTATCTGACAGAAAGATGATAAAGATTGGAATTTATAAGGCACAAAGCTTAGTGGATTAGCTCTTTTAGTTTTAGTTATTTGAAAGAAAGAGAGAGTAGAATATAATAATAGTATATGCAAGAATCCCCATGGGAGCAGGCGTGCTAACTTGGGGGAGGGGGGTGTTCTTCAAAGTTCGAAGACAGCGAGGAGGAATGAAAAAGCTGGGAGTGTGCGTAGTCGTCATCAAACCCACCACCACTACTGCCTCCAGCACAGCTGTTCTCACATTACTTGCCTCCTATTCATCCTCCAAAATCTGCAAAAATTCTTACCTACCCCATCTCCCCTCTTCCTAGGGTTTTTTTTTTTTTTTCCTCTAAACATTTTACATACCCTACTCTCATGGAAAATTTCTTTAGCCAGGGCATCTAACGAACTGTGCACATTGGAGATCATTCTTTTTATTTTCGGTGTGTATTGAGAGTGCGTGCGATCATTCCTTAGAATTTCAATATATATGGTGTAAATTAATGTAGCTAAAAAATTAATGATAAATGTACGTATTTATTAAGTCATTTGATATCTAAATTGTTTATCAATTACTCTCCATGTTTCATAATACAAGGTTTCCACGACTTTTGAGGTGATTTTTTATCATTAATATTTTTTTTAATATCTATTAAAAAATATTTTAAAATAATATAATGATAATACTTTTGAATATTATAATAATACTTTTATATTATAATCTATTTTATTCTGAAAAAAAATTAAGAGTTAAAATTTGTCTTAAAATGCATTGAGAGCTTATATTTTAAAACAAATGATGTATTATTTTATTATGACTAATATTGTTACATTTAAAAAAAAACAAAGAACACCATGACATTTCATCAAACTATAATAATACGTAGAGTTGTAAATAAGTTGAGGCGAACACCCCTGGGCTCAGGCTCGGCTCATTTAACTAAACGAACCTAAAATAAGGCTCGAGCTCGGCTCGTTTAACTAAACGAACGAGCCGAGCTCACGAGCCAAAGCCAAAAAATGAATCGAGCCTCACTTTTTCGAGTTAGAGCTCGACTCGTTTAATAAACGAGCCCAAAAGTGAGGCTCGACCTCAGCTCATTTAACTAAACGAACGAGCTAAACCGAACTTTTAATGAGTCGAGCCGAACCGAATACCAAACTGGCTCAGCCCATTTACAGCCCTATATTAATATGTGTGATCCAAATGAGGAGAATGATGTGTTTTTCTTAGGGTTTGCTCAAGCATATATTTAATGATCCTTCCAAACCCTTTCCAGAAATAGAGAAAGTGATACATTATGATGCTACAAAGCAAAACCCTTTGATCTTAATAAAAATCTAGTACTTATCACACAAAAAATATATAGTTGTTATAAAATACATTATAATAAATGATCTAAGAATCATTAGTATAATGGATAAGACTAATGAGGTGTTTACATGAAGATGTGAGTTCAATTTCCATGATGCGATAATCTTTGGCAATCTTTCAAGAAACATTGATCACTTACCATCCCCATAGTATAGGGTGAAACTTGATAAATGTAACACCCCAAAATTTTTAAACCAAAAAAATTTATTTTTAAGAAGATAATGTAAAAGCAATTGAAAAATAAAACTAGAGAATGTTACTACCACATCAACCATGAGAGAGGTGTGATCATCACCTAACCCATACCTGATGTAAGGCAAAATGGAATAAGGAACAAAAAAAATACATGATCATAATAATAATGCGACAAAAAAAAAAGATTAGAATCATATCATACATAAAATGAACTTAATAGTTTACAAAATAAAATACATAAATCTAAGCCAAGAGTTTAAATAACCAAAAATACAAAAACATCCCAATTTAGTGGGAAAAATACTAATAATTGGTTAGCGTAACTCTTAGAAACAATCATAAACCTTGAACCTCAAGCAATGACCCATGTCATCACCCTCATCATACTCTAATTGAGAGTAGTAACCTTGCAAATTGTCCTCTACTTCTCAGAATAGACGATGTATCATCACAATGACCACACATATCAGTATGATAAAATACTGGTAAAATATACTATATAAAACATGGTAAGACTCATGCAATACATTGAAGTCACATAATAGCATGGTGAAATCATATCAATTCAACTCAGGTACAACATAGCATGCTTGCATGGAAATCATAGAAGTATAGAAATAATACATGTGATGCATAAAATGTAAAACATATTAGAATTCTTCCTTTAGTTACCATACAAGTTCTACTTTGTAAAATAGTTCATTCGACCACACCTAGTTCTCTACCATGAACAAAATTCTTATGGGAGCATAAGATAATCAAAATGGGATAACACACCCATCACACAAGGTCAAGATACATCAAAGGGGATTTCTTGGGGGATACCACACCCACCACACATCGAGTGCACCTGCCACAAAAATTGAAATACCACACCCACCACACGTGATTGAAGTACACCAAAGGGGCTTATATAGGTAGACCTCACCTACTACACCTTGAATTTCTTCGCCACAAGGGCTAAAAAGTTGGGATACCACACCCACCTAAACAATGGATAATACAAAGTGCTAGGGGGCTTGTACCGGGATACCTCACCCACCCATACAGGACATCGATGACATGTTTGTCTGCCACAATATAATTCTATACCTCAAAGATATGTGCATACCCCCTAGCGACTGCAACTTGGTAGAGAAGGAAATAGGTATTGAGTGAAAGAATATAAACCAAAGATGACCTACCCACTAACTCCTGACAAATACCCTGAGAGCTAGAGAAAAAGGCTCGAATAAAATCTTAAACCATTAATTTATGTATAAATGATGTCACAAAACACAACAAAGTCCACACATAACCAAATTAGGTGTTTCCAAGTGATAACACCAAATACATCACAAAGGGTTAAAACCACCAATTGGGTGTTTAAAGATGATGCTAAACACATCCATAAGGCATAAAAGCCACCAATTGTTACAAATACGTGGAAGTATCACCACAAAATACCCAAGAGATCATAGAAAATTATAACAAACCAATTGGTTTCTAGCCAGACTAGTTGATTGGTTCTTCAAACTAGTCGGTTGGTCTGGTCGTACCAGGCTTGGACTAAAACCAAAACTAGAGCACTAGTCTACTGGTTCGCCTAACCGATCAATTGTTCATATAAACTAGTCGACTGATTTGGTTCACCTGGTCTATGGGTCTAAGCAAAGACCAACCTATTTGGCCTATAGAAAACCACTTTGGTTTATAGGGACGCTAGTCGATGGATTGTACCAACCAATCAACTTTTCATCGAAATCAGTCGATTAGTTTAATAAACCAATTGACTGATCTCACAAACAATCGATCCAAAACTCCAAACCATTCGATTGCTGCAAACCAATTGACTAGTTCCAGGAACTAATTAACTGGTCTAGGTAACACAGACTTGCAAACCACACTTTACCATATTAATCCTATCATAATTCTATGTCAAAACACACATAAAAATACATGCTATACACATAGAATCAAATGGACACATGATAATATACATACTTAAACAAATCATGCGCAAACAACCCATTTTATGCTTAAAATCAGAGAATCTCAACAACACTTACTTGAGGAGAATTAAATCACATGCTCATAACATGGAACACAATTAGATCCTACTCATATAAAAACTAACACATGGAACCCTAATATACTACAAAAATCTAATTATGTTAAAGATAAGAATGCCTTACCTTAAAGCAATCCATCTAGCAAAGAAGTTGAAGTCTCCAACTTTTCTTAACCTTAATTCGTCTTTGCTTAAGAAAATCAAGAGAGAAATAAAACCAAGATTATAAGAAGAGAAAGGAACACAATGTTTGCACAATTCAAAGGAGAAAATAAGAGAGGAGATATATTTTTCTTAGCCAAAGGAAGAGGAGAGGAAAATGGAAGCGTGCTCAATACTTAGTGAAATTTTCACAAAGAGAAGGGAAAAGAGAGTAAGAATACAAGTGAGGAATGATAATAGATTATTAGATGAAAAGTATAGGAGCAGGTTGGTCGACATTCTCAAGGAAAAGAGGGACGAGACTTGTGAGGTTGAGTGTGGGCAAGCCAAGAAGGAGGGTTGACTTGATGGAGTGGTGGGGGTTGAGTGCAGTCATAGATGGGATGATAGTGGGTTGGAAAGTTAGGGAGGGGTGCAAAAAGTCAAAAATAGCATCCCTATCTACTAGAAATAAGAGGGAAAAGTGAGAGGGAAGGAAAAAGGAAGGCTTGCCTCCAAAAGTGGTTTTTTGGAAAAATTTTGCTAATTAAAATCATGGAGTGATCTAATTAATGTAAAAATAATTTTAAAACATGCTTATTAGCATAATTGAACTCAAATTATAAGTTTTCATAATCATTAGAGATAAATTTGAATCAAAATAAAAAATGGATATGAAATAATAGGCAAACTAGTTGATCAGTTTGGACAAACTAGTTGACTGGTTTATTGAGGACAATAATATAAATTTTCCCAGAGCACTAATCGATTGGTTATACAAACCAGTCAATCAATACATATGAAATTCACATTTTTATTAGAATTTCAAGCCCATTTCAAAATCAAAATTCATTTATTTTATAACAACATAATTTTAGATAAAATTTGAAGGATTTTGGGATGGGATATTACAATAAACCAATATTTATGAAGTGTTAAATCTTGTGTATGATCCCCATGGAGATGTGTATAAAATTATAGTTGTGTGGAGGTATTCAAAGGACACATTATTTAGTGGTGGTATCTAACATAATCATGTAAAGTTTTGGAAAGATCAGACAAAGAATGAAGGAGTTATTGGAGAACATTATTGGGTAGTGTTGATCAAAACGAAGAAACAATTATGACCTACACGCCCATGTATTTATCTAGGAATAATATTAGATGAAATCTAAGAGTTAACATGGGCAAGTGGTGTCCAACTACATAGCCATGTTGATGATTATGAGAAACATATGCACTTGGACACAACTATGCCAACGGTGCCTATTTCACCTCATAAATGTTATTGGTTTCGTGCCTTTTATATGACATGTATTTGAGGTTCAAATTTAATAGATTTGTGCATGTAAGTTTGACCTAAGAGAGATAAGCTTGGTATCTAAGTGATTCTTGTATTTATCAATCCATCAATAAATATGTTAACCTCAAACTATGGATTAAGTATTTGTTAATCAAATAAATAAAGTGTTGACTTATTCATTTTTACCAACTTTTTTTTTCTTGATTTCTCTAGTACTAGTGAGTACGCATCACAACTATTGACATCAAATCCTAAGTTCAGTAAATTTAGGTTAATTTAGCAATAAAAGAATGACAGAATAAGAATAAAAGGAATGAATATTTTGATTTTTCTTTCTAGAATATGCATATTAAAGATTATTTGTATCAAAATGATCTTCATTAGCCTCTAATACCTCACATTTTTTTAAGATAGTTGAATGAGAAATTATTCCAACTTTGGACCTTTGATTTTGATTTAATGTTATGATTTTATTTGGGACAATTTGATTTGAAACCATGTTGAAAAATGAAGTTTATTGAGTTTTGCAAGCACACCGATCGACTAGTTTGTCGTTTAAGCCAATTTGGGCTTCTCAACTAAACCCATCGACTTTTGGGGAAAATTTGATCGGTTGGTGGTAGAATACCCAACTAGTAGATCCAAACCCATCAACTATTGTGTCGGTATGATCATATTTTCGAGCTTGATTTTTCTTAAAAATCTCTTACACTAAAATAAAACCTTACCAACCCACACCAATTTGTCCCTAAGAGATTTCTAACCATTTTTATGATGCATTTAACCTAAAAATATTACCTCTAATTGATTTGGAGGTTGATTGGGACAATTTCTAGGGAGAGATGACCTCAAGATTGTCTTTTTCCTCCTCTCTCCTCTACATGATTCTGAGATCAAATATTTCAATCTCGGGCATGCTTTTGAGTAGTTGGAAGATTCTTTCCACACTGACCTTCTATTACTCCATTCGTGTATGCTAATTCTTGTGTAATTGACCAGCACTCTCCAAAGACACCATTTGAGCTCTAGAGAATAGGTTAGAAAATCTTTGACAAAATCCATCCATTCTGATCAAATTCAAATGGTTAATGTTAGGGTTTTGAGTTGATTCCCAAACTCTCACCATTTCCCTTTGATTAGTTGGCTATAAATAGCCCCAATCATACCTGATATGCACCTTTCTTTCAGCTACCAAAATTTCTAAGTCTTGCATTCGCCTTCTTCTCTCCACACTTATAGCCTTACCAATCTATTTTTGCACACTCTTTTGATTCTATCTCTCTCTCTCTCTCTCTCTCTCTCTCTCTCTCTCTCTCTTATTTCACTTCTTAAGTAAGGAAGAGTTTGATATTGGGAAAAAGGCTTAGTGGTTCGGTTTTTTTCTTCCCTATTTTTGTCTTAAGTTGGTATTTTCTTATTCCCTTATGTTTTAGGTTTGAAATTCGATAAGGTTTTAGTATAATGTCTAAGTTTGATATTTTAGTTTTAAAGTTTTCAAAGCTGAGATTTTCCACAGTCGGAATTTCTATTTTTAAAGGAATTTTACCTACATCAAGTAAGTAATTCTTGCTTCTAAAATGTTTAGTAAGTATTCCTACTTATTAGGTATTACCTTTAGTTAATTTATTCATGTTGGGATGAAAGAATATAGCTTGTATAAGTGATTTGGTGGCTTGATAGCATGAGTTGAGTGAAAAGCATGAAATTGGGTAAAAATAGGCTAGGATGATTCAATGTTGAGAAATGCATGTTCATTTGATTGGAAATATGTTAGATTATGTTGATGCATGTTTTAATGTAGTTAGGAATGATTTATATGTAGAATATGCATGAAAGTTTTGATTTGGTGTTGTGTTAAGGCAAATTGATCGACTAATTAGGTGAAACCAATTGAATAGTACATATAGCATTTTACTGGTTGACCCAACCCATCAAATGGTAAGCCTATAGAGACCTTGGTCTTACTCTTTTCTTAAACCCATCAACTAGTTGGGAAAAACTAATAGACTGGTTTGAGGAAGGCATGGTCTAGTTGAGTCAAACCGATCAATTCACTGGTGCAATCGATTAATTGGTTGGATCAAATCGATCGACTAGTTCGACTGATTTATATAATTTGCTTATTTTTGGTTCGGCTATGCTTTGAGATTATGTTTTGGAATATACCATAATTATTAATGGGATAAAATACAAATTTTATCATGGATTTTTGGCCTAATTAAAAGATTAAAAATAGATCATATTTCATGGTATACTCTATGATAAGTGATAATATTGAGAAAAGAGTAATGGGAATTAGTATGGGTATGACTTAAACCATATGATGGCTATGAATAGTATTAGCCAAGGACAAATGGATAACTACATGGTTGGGAAAATGGAAATAAAAGGATTGGTATGGATTAAAATGGGAAATTGTCTTGATTGCTTGTATGGACCTTGTATGATTACCCATCTTTATGAATAAAATACTAATCACGTGAAGCGAAAGAAAGCTAGGTTGAGTATGGGTCTGGGTTACCTGATCCTTAATTAGCTGTTGGGGGTTAGTCTACCTTTGAGATTTTTTGGTGCCTTCTAGCTTTGCTTTCTGGTTGAATTCTGAGAGGTCCTGGTTCCTTACCTACTCTAGACACTGATGATGTATTAGGGGGTATTGATAGTAAAGGGTTTGTTTACCTAGGTGGTTAGCTTTAGCCTATAATTATGTCCATATTGGTTGGCTTTGGCCTAAACTTATGTCCATTCTGGTGAATGGCTTTATCCTGGACTTTATGTGCCTTATTTGGATAAGCTTCCATGGTATGTGAAATCATGGGGTGGTGCATAGTCCATTGCTCGATTATAATAAAATATAGATGGTAAATATTGGTTAATAATTTATGAACTATGACCAAGTAAAGGGTTAATGATTGGTTAAGTAATGGAAATAATGGTATGATTGACCAAAATGAATAAAGTTGTTTTATATACTTGGATAATGATCAAAATGACTAAT
Source organism: Tamarix austromongolica (assembly GCA_039764185.1). Lineage (NCBI taxonomy): Eukaryota > Viridiplantae > Streptophyta > Magnoliopsida > Caryophyllales > Tamaricaceae > Tamarix > Tamarix austromongolica. The sequence goes on along the minus strand of CM077818.1, from coordinate 82,637,652 downwards.
TGATGGAGAAATAGGACATTAATTGAATGACTGACCCATCTCATACATGGATAAATGAGTGGCACATCTTAAAGGACTAAGTAACCAAAAATAAATCCTAGAGGTTGCTTGGATGTTCTTTACTATTACGTATGTAACTGCTTATGTGATAAGGTTGTGAATCTAATCATGATGTATTCAACTTTGTTGGAATAATGCATGATAGCATGTCTTTATGAAATTCTACCTTTATATATAGCCTTATCATGATGCATTTTGTATTTTATATTCATGTATGATAAATTGGTATACTTGTGTTATATTGAGGGAGCAACTTGGCTTACTCAGTACATAGCATATTGATGTACCCGTTTGCTCGGTCACCTACTCATTCCCACAAGCAGAGGGTCATGTGCAGGTCTTTAGGGATGGTCAGTAAAGGGCCTACCTTAGTTGGGTCGGGGCTTGAGAGCAAGGATATCCAGAAGGTTTTGGTGGGGTTTATGGAGGACCAAGGTGTTTAAATGGTGTGTTATACCGTAATTTGTTTCATTATAGCCCTATACTTTATCTACATGTATTTGTAATGATTTGGTCAAATCCCATTAGTGTCCTCCAATGTAAAGACTCTTGAAGTTGTATAATTAAATTTTATTCCATGCACTCTGTTGTTTTAAGTGTTTTGATTGGTTTAACCTTGTATCTGATATAGGGTAGGTGGTGGTCGTCTATTCTATATCAAATATGGCAGTAACTAAGGATGGCAATAGGTTGGGTCAGGGGCGGGTCTAGCAAGATGTAAACCCGAATATATATATATATATATATATATATATTACCTAGACCCGGATCCAACCTAGAACCACCAGGTCTCAAAAGTTCAGACCCAAACTCAGATCTATCGGATTTAACAGTTAAATAGGTCATAAACGGACCCTAAATGGGTCCGACTATTTTTGAAAAAACAATTAATAATCTATGTAAATACAAATACATTTATGTTTTATATAGCTTAATATGTATTTTTTTGTTAAAAAAATATTCCGAGTAAAAAGTTAAACATTTTAAAATAGTTGCGCTAACTTTTCAAATGGTATTTGAATACCTTTGGAATACAATATTATAAATATTGCTTATAAAGAAAATATACAAAAATTAAATTAAAAAAATGAATAAGGAGTTCAAATAAGATTATGTGAATGATGACAAAAATAATATTAGTATGTAGTTATATGTGTGTATACTTGGGAGTGGGTACCGGTTCTTCAGCGTCAGCTGATTTAATCCTCAATAGGCTATGTAGAGACTGAGGCTTCCATCTTATTTCTTCACGAATAAGACCGGTGCTTCCTAGGGTGACACACTCGGTCGAATGTACCTATGCTCTAACAATTCCTCTAGCTGAGCCTTTAATTCCTTTAGCTTCATAGGTTCCATCCGCTAGGGTGATTTTATGACAGGCTTAGCTCCCGACACTTGATCGATCGTGAAGTTAATTTCCTAAGCTGGGGGCATACCCAATATTTTTTCTAGGAAAACATCTAGAAATTCTCTGACCACTAGGATACTTTTCAGAGCTGCTAAGTCCTTGTTCAACTCTTGCACACTACACAAGTACAAATGATACCCCTTTTGGACCAAGAAGTGCAGGGAAACTATAGATACTACCTTGGTAGTGGGCTTAGGCTAGGTCTTCTTGTACGAAACCCTATTACCCTTCGAGTCTCACAATATCATGTGCTCCTGTGCACAATCAATCACTGTCTGGTACCTTCCCAACGTATCCATCTCTAGAATCATGTCAAAGTCCCGCAAGTTCAGTCCAACCAAGTCCACTAAGGATTCTACCTCACCTATGACTAAGGCCACATTTGAAAATAATTGAGTGCAATCAATCTTATCACCCAAAGGAAGCATCATAGACGATCTATGCTAGTAGATGGTGACAGCTCAAACTTAACAACAAATGCAGTGGACACGAAAGATGAAGATGCACCCAAATCAAAGAGAACATGTACAAGCAAGGATAGTATGGTGAACATACCCATGACGACATCTAGATGGTGCTCAGCCTCCACCTAATTGATCACATTTAGATGCTCGCCTAATTGACCTCCTCTCTAAGGGAAGAATCGAGATCCCTAAGGTCCTCCCTTAGCATCCCAAACTGGGGCACTGGCTGGAATAGGTGCTCGCTTCTGGAACTACGGGGATGTGGCCTGAAAGTGCTGCCGGTAAGCCTAGTGCTAGGGAATTAGGGTTCCCCTCTACTGGTACTACTGACTCTAGAATTTTTGGAAGCACAAACGATCATGACAATAAACTAAGCGGTGACCCAATCTACCACAATTCACATAGGAAATGTGTTTGCCCTCACAGTCTCTATCTAGGTGCCTCCTACCACAACATTTGTAAGAGGGTCCCCCGACGGTCCCTGACCTCTGATGTGATCCCTCTGCTGGTGTCTCATGGGTCCTCTTACTCGCGGCTAGGTCCTACTCCCAAAACTATGGCCCTTTGGTTTCCTCTTCCAAAAGATAGTTGCCTGCTCTTAGACCAGAGTGGCAGTAATACAGACGCACTCATAAAGGGTGGTCAGGTCGATGAAGGCTACCGCTCCCATCATGTGGCGAATGCTAAAATTTAGCCCCTGATCAAATTGGAACACCACCATAGACTCACTAGCAATGGTCCCTAGGAAAAATTGGAGTAGCTCGGTGAAGTGAGCTTGATACTATCCAACCGTCATATTTCCCTACGTGAGCTGCATGAACTTCTAGAACTTGTCCCTCTTCAGACTCTTGAGGTATAACCTGGAGCGTAGGGCAGTCTTGAATGCCTCCCAAGTCATAGGGAGACCATCTCAAGCATGCTGTTCCACCCACCAGTCATTTGCTACACCTCTAAAAAAAGAATACTACTATGCTGGACTGCCAGGTTGGAGGCCAGTCCACCACTTCAAAGGTGTGATCCATGTCTTGGATCCACCCTTCGAGAATCACCAAGTCCTTCTCACTAGAGTACAATGGAGGATGATGTCCAGTGACCCTTAAGAGCCAATCCTCTCCAGCACCTTTGAAGTGGTGGGGGTGCAAGTTTGGCACCAGGGACTAGTGCTGGACAAACTATATAAAGGCCTCGAAGGCCTACTCCAAGCATCTTACTCATTCGTTCATCATGAAATGTAGCTGCAAGGGAAAAGGAGTGTAAGAAGTGAACCTACTTGTTCGATGCAGTTATCACACATTATTCCCCTTTTGGGAATTCATAATCTACCCTTTTTTTCCTCACTATGGTTCTAGACTCAAAGTTCTTAAGATAGAAAGACCTTTTTAGGGCACAAAATTACCTCAAATCTAGAAAAACTTGTAAATCAAAAACTTCTTTTAAAAATAAGGTGTGGTTACTAGAACCAACGCTCTTATACCAAATTGTAACACCCTCAAATTTCATAGTTAAAAATTTTTATTTAATCGAAAATCATACACTAAGACAAGGGTGCTACAACTGTGATCAACACAAGTCTGACCTCCGGTCAATCTCGTCCCAACCACACGGCTATAAAAATTCACAAGACATTAAACCAATTAGGACATAGAACCATAATGATCTAGAATATTCATAATTAAAAGGAGATCACAGTGCAAGATTAAAGAGTCATTACAGAATAGGAAACGATTACAACGTCAAAGCCCCCAAAGAGAAAGAACAATACAAACAGTAAGATAGGATAAAAACTGGAAAAAGATGAGTCCAAACGACACTTGCTTAGATAATTAATTATGATAAATAAATTCAAATATAGGCTTAATGGTATACGTTATTAGAGCGACCAATCAATGTGCAATGTATATAGAATATATTTTGTCTAAAGGAAAAATCTGCATTTTAGTATTTTTTTTTAAATCTTGGTTATATATATATATATATATATATATATATGTGGAAAAATAATCACATTCACTATTAATCAAGCAAGCAAGTTTATTCTTAAAAAGGACTTGTGACCACTTGACTCCCTTACTCTCAAATACCACTAGATTATGCTTATAATATAGTGACCAAATAACCATGAAGAAATCCAAAGTCCATTCTCAAAATCCTTGGAAAATGATAACATCCATGTATTGAAAAGTCCTTAAGAATAGACAATATCAAAAGAAAACACCGGCCATACCCCACCATCAATAACATTCTCTCTACATCCCCTATGGTATGTCAAATACATAAATAAACTCATTATTCAATGATACCACACAAGGATATGTGGCTAAATGAGAAGATAATATATTAAAATATATAATCCTCATTTAGGATTAAAATTTTCTATTAGAGCAAAATATGTAAATTACTCAATTTTAGGAGTAAAACCTCTTCAAATGAAATACCCCAAAACCCTAATTTAGGAAATTGTGGCTAAATAAGAATTTATTAGGAAAATTAATTAAATAACTATTTTTATTAAAATAAGAGGAATTAATTAAGGTAAATCGAGGAAAAATTAAAAAATAATTTAAATAGGAAAAAATTTGAGTATTTCCTAATTAAAAGGAAATTTAGGAAAAATCTTTCAAATTCCCTAAATTAACCTAAAAATAGAATTTAACTATTATTTTAATATTAATATTTTATTAAATATCCCAAAATACCCAAAATATATTAATTAACTCCAAACCCACCTTTTTCCTTTTTCTTTTTCCCTCTCTTCTTCTTTTTTCTTTCTTCTCTTCCTTCTTCCTTCCTTTTTCTCCTTTCCCTCTGACATGGGTCGGCTTGCCTTTGGCCTAATTCCTCCCATTCCCCCTACACAACCCAGGGCCGCGTCACCGGTCCTTTTTCCTCTTCTCTCAGCCAGTTTGGCTTTTTCTTTCTTCCTTTCTTTTCCCTTGGACTACCGGTCTAGCTCCTCCCCTTCCTCTTGCATCGTCTTCTTTCTCTCACGCCGCCTGCAACTCCCTCAATCAGCACCAGGATTTCTGCCACCGATCACGCCATTTGATTGCCATTCTCCTCTTCTCTTCCCCATTGTCTTCCCTGTCACTTCATCATGGCCGACCATCCCCTCTCCTACGTGTGCTATCCCTTCTTTCCCGCCAAAAATGGCCTATGAAGGTAGACCTTCGCCAGCCTACCCTCACCAGTCGGATCCTCATAACCCTTTACCCCCTACTTTCCCGTTCCCCTTTGTCGTTTTCCCTTCCAATCGATCTATATATACCCCTGAAGGCAGCCATAATCGGGTTTTGATTTTGGGCAGCCTAGAAAATTGATCGGGGGCCACCGCCCAATCAGACCGTAGTTTCTCCGTCGTCGGTCGTCGCCATTGCCTACTCTGACCAAAAAAACCTTCCCTACAACTTCCTCTATGCAACTGAACCACTCTCCTTCCTTGCCTTACCCTGCACAAGCCACCCCGGCCATGCAAAGTCCCCCTCCCAAATAGCCCATTTCAATCTTGCATCGCCCCTCGTGTCGCCGTCTGCCACTGATTCTGCCACCTATAGTGCCACCTCTACCCCCCAAAACAACCAGGGGACCTTAATCTACCTCCCCACACCTCCATCTCCCCTTAATTTCCTCTCCCCTAGCCTCCACACCCATCTCTCCACCTCCCTTCCTCCTCCATCGCCGTTGCCACCGCCGCCGGCTCCACCACCAAGTCTAGGTGGTATCCGAATTTCTTAACCCTTAAACCTTTTGTATAAAATTATTATTATTAACTATTATTATTAGTGTTATTATTATTACTACTACTACTACTACTACTAATACTACTATTATTATGTTCTAACTCTTACTCCAAAGGGATTTCTAATTAATGGTATTATTATTTATAAGACTACAACTTTGTTATTATTATTATTACTATTATTATCCTTATTATTATTATTGTTATTATTATAACTACTACTATTATCATTGTTTTGTTACTAATAATATTAGTGCTAACTGTGGCCATTATAGTACCATCACCCCTTTTCATGCCTATCAATATTATTATTATTATTATTATTATTATTATTATTATTATTATTATTATTATTATTAACACTATTATTATTATTATCATTTCTAGCATTATTATTTTTATTATCATTATGCTATTGCACTTGACCACATGATCACAAGGCTACTATTATTATGATTTCTAGAACCTTATTAGCATTATTATCAAGATCGAAACTATTATCACTACTAGCGTTATTAATATAAGTATCATTATGGCCATTACTTTTATATTATTTTCATCACTATTATTACTATTATTATTACTAGAATTTGGGGATGATATCAGTATCGTTATAAAAATTAACAATAATATTATTATTAGTAATATTGAAACCATAACTTTAATACTAGGAATATTACTAAGACTTACTTTGGTTAGTAGTGGCATGATTAATTATTTTAAGAATAATAACCCTACTTTTAATTATAAAACTACCATTATCATTATTAGCCTTAGTGGTAGGCCATGATAGGGGTAAGATAGGAAATTATAGTAATTCTGGAGAGGGAGATTAACCTATAGTATTTCCCTCTTATAGGCGAATCAAGTCAAAACTCTCAGGAGGCGTAGAAGGGTGCTCCAAGCTCGGCGATGTTTTAGGTAAGGGTGTAGCTAAGGTCGAATGTGTGATATGTATCTTTAATGCCTTGGATGTCCTATATAATTATATGTCGTGTTCTATATGCTATTATCTTAACTATTTTATATGTAGCGCGGCTTGGATTAGAGGTATGTTCATGTGCTCTCTTCTAATATGTGCTAATATGGATATGATGCAAGTTGTGACTTGATGTGATGTGGCCCTTAGGACATACATGCTAGGGTATTGGATGTGGTGATGTGGGATGGAGACATGAAAGAGAAAATTGGGAAAGTAAGATAACTAAGGAGAAGTAAGTTGGCTAACATAGGTAAGAATGACCTAAATAACCCATGATCCATGAGTGGTGAATAAAAAGGGGGGATTTAAATAAAATGAAAGAGTAGGAGAAACTAGGGTTTGCATGTGAGGAACTAGGGTTTGCATGGAAATTTTAGTGTTTGGCATGATAAATATCGAGAGTTTTGCATGGGATGGTTAGAGTCCGCATAGGGGCAAAATTTACATATGGAAATTTGCATTCGGGCATGAGGAAGGTAATAGAAGTGTCATTTGGGTGACTGTGGGCTTCGGGTGAAAAATAGTATGTGCGACAATATAAGGGTGCGTAGGAGACCAGGCTAGGGTTTAGGAGGAAACCTTAATTTGAGGAGGTGGAAGAAGCAAAAGAAAATAACAAAAATAAATGAGAATAAGTGGGGCATGAAGTGAGGATTGAATCTAAGGGTCATGACGTGTGGGGGTGTAAAATTGTTGGGTTGTGTGAGGTAGAGAAGGATGAGCCACATAGGCCCAAATTAGGGTTTCTGGAGAAAACCCAAGGGTAAGGCGGTGAATGGACTTTGATGGTATAAAGTGTGGGCCTCGACCCCCACACTTAGGAGTTGGGTTCCCGGTGTAAGTAAGTGGATTACAGGAAGGATGTCGGGGTGAGTTAGGAGGTGCAGAGGTCTCAAGATATGGGATGGGCCCTCTTAGGAGGATAAGTATAGCTAGAGTTAGCCATGCATGTCTAGGGTGGAATCTATTGAATAAGATACAGTAAGACACTAATCATGTAAAGTGGAAGATTATTGAGTTGGGCCCATACCGATCTACCGGCATAATAGTGGCCAGGTACCGGGGTGCCCTAGAGACCGATCCACCGGCATATAATAGTGGTTAGGTGCGTTATGCCCTATAAGTGACCGATCCACTGGTTATAATAGTGGGGGATCCCGTGCTCAATAAACCAAACCCAAAGGTGTTAAGACACATAAAATATACTAAGTACTTATAGTGGAATACCATGAGAGTCGGGGCCAGACCGATCCACCAGCATAATAGTGGCCAGGAGCGTTTGCTTTGGAGACCCATCCACCGGCATATAATAGTGGTCAGGTGCGTTTTTTCTTGTAAGTGACCGATCCACCGGTTATAATAGTGGGGTTCCCGTACTCGCATGGATTGATAAAAATTGTAGTGTGAAATGAGTACTATTCAGAGAATAAATAACCAGTTTATCTAGGCCGTTGTTGGCCCTTATTTACCTAAGAAATTGTACGCTATCATGTTGTTGTGATTGTATTATGTGCTCTTATATGCTGGCCTTAGTGCACGGTTACCATGCTTAATACGTAGTGTACTGACCACTCGTTTCATGGATGCTGCTCATTCCCACGAGGAGAAGGGCCTTTTGACTTGATTCAGGTTTGTGATTCTATCTTCGATGCCTACGACACTTTCAAGGCATCGTGAGGGGTTGAGAGTTGAGACTGAACCTAGCTTGGGGGTCGAGAGTGACATGGCTGGAGTCTATCATCTGTTTTATTTTTCCTGTATCATTATATTTTATTTTATTCTGTTGTATGATGTTTTCTGTCGTTTGGTACTTTAAAACTGTACTTTTGGGTTATACCTCTTGATTACCCCAATATGATTTCCTGTACTGTTAACGACTCATTTCTTTTATGAATGCTTGTTTTAATTATCAACTCGTGTTTGATATCTATCCCAATTAGCCTTAGCACTTGATATTGGAACGGTAGAAGTGAAACGGTCTAGTACTAAGTGTGGTGGTAATATCTCCATAATTTAGGTTTTTGTGATTTTGCTTCGGCTAAACCTTTTCATTAAACGAAAATTTTTAGTTGTACATTTTGGGGTATTACATCAAATATCCACCAAAAGATCTAAACATCTTCATATACTTTATAGTGTCATATATATAGACACAGACACACACATATACACTCAAATGATGTAATCCTATGTAGACTCATATTAATAAATTTCCAACAAATATAATATATCAATTCTTTCTCTTACACTATGTGTGCTCAAACATGTATAAACACACAAAAGCAATATGCTTCTTATTCGAAGGGAAACTCATTTGTCAAGCAAAATCTGAATCCAACAAGTTTTCCTTATTCTCTATCTAGCATATAAAAAATTTGTGTATTTAAATGTTAATATTTAAAATTTTTAAAACAAAAATTCAATGTAATGCCTAAATATTTTCTAATTTTTACTATTAGCACTCTTAATTAGTATCTCTTTCATAAGGTATTAGTAAAAAGTGTTTACAATGGTTAACTAATAAGGGCTTTTTCTCTTTGTCTCATTTTTGCTAAAATTATCTATGTTGATTGAATTTAAAAGAATAGTGTGTTATTGTTGTTGTTAGTGGTGGTGTTTTTGTTGTTATTGTTGTTACATAATAATAAATATTTCATTTTAAAATTTCATTAATATTATAACTATTATTGCTAATCTTATATTATTTTTGTCATTATTTTTATTATTAACAATTAATTATCTAATCTAATTTAAAGTGTTCTAATCTTACCTGAAAATATAGGAGGAATGGTCCCAAAAGCGATAAATGCTTATATTTTTTTAATATTGATTAGATACTTAGTCTATCAATCACTTAATTTTTATTCTAATATATTTTTGGGGGGGAAACTAATTGCATGCTTATCTATTAGCCCTTTTTAAAATAATGAAATAACAATTTAGGATATATGATGTAATATAAGGTTCAAAAAAGATTAAATGAGATATTTCTACTTTTCATAGAAGGTGGGGATAAATTCATGTTGATGCACTTAACCTTTCTGATGTAAGAGCAAACACACAAGAATTGACATTCATAAATATAGAACCAATTATTCTACATTTAGAAAGGATCTCACACAAAATTAAAGACAAATGAATGGTTAAGTTGCTAGTTATAGATGAAACGTACCATATAAGCTACTAGACGAATGTACATGTGCATGGCATGCTTAGAGATTAGCTAGAGAATAAATTAGTTGATTTAGTTAATTAATAAGTTAATTAGTAGAGTTAGAGATTAGATAGAGAATAAAGTAGCATAAATCTATCTTTTTGAAGAATATTCTATATTCTAGTATCTTTTAGCTAGGTATATTTTGAAGAATTATACCTTTTAGCTAGTATCTTATAATCGGTAGCCTTGGCTATATAAAGCCATAGAACCCATGATTGGAGATACATCAAGATTAAATTGAAGTCGAATGCAAATTACAAGTATTGAATTATGTGTGAGTTCATCTCAAGTTTAATCAAATCTGTGTGAACGATTAATCTTAAAATCCTTAATCTCTTCATCTATATAAATTAGAGATTAAGTACTATTTGTTCTAAACTCCATAACCCGCACCATTATTAACCATACTCATCGTCCAAACACATCCCAAAATTAAAACCCTAACTCTAACCCTAATTTTCGAAACTAAACCCTAACCCTAACCCACGAAACCATCCATCATCAAGCCCTAATCAGCGAATCATCCACATCATCATTGTCAAATCATATTCATTATTCATCCATCAAATTCGAATCATCATCATCATCGAATCACCAATACCATCGAATCATCATCACCGTTATTCTACCCTATTCGAATACCGACATCATCAAGTCTCCACTTTTGAATCATCCTCTTCCTAATTCCAACATAATATAGCATTGGTTTTACATAATTGATAATTCCACATTCCCACACACATCACTTTCTTTCTCCAATATTAATGAAACTATAACTGATCAAAAAAAAAAATCAAAGACAAATACTTTAGTATACAAACATCATGAGAAGTGATTTTTTGAATTTGAAATTTGTTTTATACATAATTTCAATCTCAACCCCTATGCCTTCATTAACATTGTAGAATAACTACACACTAGTGAACTTAGACCCTATTTCTCACTTAATTTTTTGTTTGATATGATATGATTCGTGTTAATGTTATATAATTAGTATTACCAAAAATAATAACAATTAAATTTATAATAATAATATTATTAATTATTACTATTATTATTGTATCACTAGTTATAATAATAACTATTAGTATAACTATATTAATAATCATAATAATTCTTCACAATAATAACTACATTAATAATTAAAATAAATATATTAATAGTAATTATTATGATTATAATTGTATCATTAATATCAGTATTAATAACAACATTATTATTATAATTATTCTATTAATATTCATAGTATATTATTAATAAATTTGTATTTCTATTATTATAATATAATTATAGTAATAATATTACTTATAAAAATACTATTATTAATGATAAATATTATTATTATTATTCAACTTATTATTAATGATAATAGTGGTTCTCATTAATATTATTAATATGATTACAAATAATAATACAGTTTTATTTATTATTATTATTATTATTATCATAAGTAATTATATTATTAAGCTGTTATTTTATTAATATTATTATTATAAATATTAATTTTTTAAAGATACATATTATAATTAATAATAATATCATAAATAATAAAATTATATAAATAATAATAAATTTAATAATGGGAATATCCATATTTATCATATAATAATAATAATAATAATAATAATAATATATTATCTAATCAGATTATTTGGGGGGGGGGGGGGGGGGGATGGTTCCTTATGTAAAAACCTCTCTTATTGGATCGACTGACCGACTCAGCGAAACTGGGACTTCTGTAGAAAATCTTGGATTTTGTGTTGGGACGAGCAGGACTGGAGCTGAGAAACTGGAATTGTTATTGTCCGACATAAAGATGATAAAGATTGAAATATATAAAGGCAGATAGCTTAGTGGATAAACTTTTTGAGTAGCAGTAATTTTAAAGAAAGGGAGACAGTAGCTACTATATTCGTAGGTTGTCGTAGCAGTATATACAAAATTCCGGGTAGGAGAAGGCATGCGCGCCCATAGGGGAATGTCCTCGACAGACGAGATATCAAGACTTAGGGAGTATCAGTTGTACACAGTATAATATAACAGTGTATATATTATTAATATAGGGAAAAAATTTTATAGTCCATTAAAATAAAATTAATTGGATAAAAATTAAAATAATTCTAAAATATTTAATTATAAATATAAAATATTATGTACATATAATTATATTAATATATACACCTAATTATATATAAATATATAGATAATATTTTATATATATATATATGTATATTAAATTATTAAAAAAATAAATTAAATACTAAATAAATTAATCAACTTTAATTATTTTAGTCAAAATAAACCACCATCTATTTTTTCCATTAATATACGTATGTTGTATCTTTTGATATAACTATTAAACTATGTAGGAGTCTCGCCACACTCATCGTACGGTACCGAGTATAATATAACAATAGTTGTATATTTATTATATTTATGTTGTATCTTTTCCTAAGTCTTTTATAATATGGTTGATTATCTGGATAAAAAAAAATTGAGTATTTCTTCCGTGAAATGCGGATGACTATATCATTAATCCAGTTAATTATTTTGACTAAAAAATAAATTATATTTGTTTTGAGTTTTAATTTTTTCAGAATTTGTATTATAAATATTTTTTTTTATTAAACCAAACTCCTTGTTGTATACCTAAGTTTTTTCCTAACACAAGTGATTATTTGGGCAAATAAATTATCATCTCGCCTGTGCAACGCATTATATCATCAGCACACGTGATTAGCTCAGCTAAAAAGTGATTATCTCAACCAAAAAATTAATAAAGAGCTCAACATTTTACTTTTCGGGGTTCTATATTAAATTTTGTGTTGCGTGACCCCTTTTCTCCAGGTACTTCACGCATTAATAATGATAATTAACGGATTTTGATAACAATTTTAGAGTGCTATTGTAACATTTTATTTTTTTTTCTTACCCTACTTATTATATAATTAGACTCATAATTCATTTTAAAATTTTTTTAATATTAATTTTAGATCATTCATATTATATTTAAGATTTTCGTAGCTGTTTTATCCATTTGTAGGAAAACACCATTTTTACGTGATTCAATTGATCATAGTGTTTTTGTTATTTTAAACTTATCATGAACTTAAATATAATTCCTAAATTAAGTTGCAAGTACATTCTTTTATATTGACAATTTACGCATATTTTCCAACCTTTTCATTGACTATTTGTTCTTTTCCGCATCATTTATCACATGTTTCATCTTGTATAAAAATTTTGAGCACTTCTTTAAAAAAAAAAAATTAAGTTTAGACGAGTATCTCAGAACTTTGTATGCTCACTCATTCATTACCAACCGTGAAAGCTTCTATTTACCCAATTAAACAGCCCTTTTTAATACATTGGTCATCGAACTAATTTTAAGACAAAATATTTTCATATATTTGATTTCCTAAAATGTTTATGTACCCATCCATAATATTTTGAATGCTCTAATATTCTTTTTGTGTATTATCCAATTTGCCTTTTTTACTTGTTTTTTATCCATTAAACTTCAAAACAACTCTGATATCCAATTTTTTTTACATGTCAAGGTTCTTAAAATTAATTCACTCATTCTCTCAAATTTTCATAATTTTTGGAGTTCATTTGCTAGTTTTTCTTCAAACATACCTATTTTGGATATTCTTTACAATTTAATTCATTAAATTAATTATAATTAAACTTCTAACTATCTCATATGATCCCAATTAACCCCTAAGTAGATTTAATAAGATTTGTAACCTATTTACATTCATTAAACATCAATATTTGTTAAAGGTGCATCGGTCCTAATTTTTGTCATAAAACTCTATCATACTTAACATGTCTTTACACCCATCACCATATGATTTCATTCAATTATGGGACAATTTATTTACCTTCTCTCCCATCCTAGTAAACCCTTTTACCCAAAAATTGTGCCCTCAATTCCATTCCAAATCCACTTGAATCATTTTTTTTTTTTTTTGACTAGTGATTGATTCTGCAAAGTTGATCAGGTTGGTGCACTCCATCACCTCTAACTCCTTTGTTTCTCCTCTGTCTCCCTTATTTTTGTTGCATTAGATTAATTGCATAGCAGAATATTGAAAATTTTTATTTTAAAGAAGTAATTGCAGAAGCCAAAATACAAAATGTAAGAGTGTCACACCACATCTAACATAGAAGATTAATTCCCTATACCTAGTCTATGTCGGGTGCAATGTAAAAAAAAAAAAAAAAAAAAAAAACCTCATACTTAGGAATCATGTGTGGTAAACATTTGATTCCATGATGATACATGATACAAAATAGAGAGAAGAGAACAAGTATAATGAAAGCAAAGGACTGAGTGTCCATAGAGATAGAGATATCCGGATAACCATACCCTATATCAAATTAATTGTACATTCACCAAAAGTAAGCACATTAAATGTATTAATCAAAAATCACTTATAAAATAGCGTAGCATTTGCTTGTGAAAATAAGTAACACCCATGAAAAAGATGATTAGTAAGCTCAATATTGAGTAAGGTGATAATACAGTCATAACAAGGTTACATAGAATATGTAAGATCATATAGAATAATAAATGTGCACAATGATCGACATAATATGATGTAAGATCAATGATTTAGATCTCCATTATTAGGTATAACCAAAATATGGTTCTCATTTATGTTGAGTTCAGAACTCCACTATTCTTAATCTGATGGAACGAAAATGTGCTTGACTACTATTAAGTCGGTAGAACAGACTTAACACCTCGAAGGATTGCACGCTCCTAGTGACTATTCTTACATTGTGTAATAGTTTGAACCACCTCCTAAGGCATAACGTACCTAGCCACTATTATTAATCTGGTAGAACGAACACAATACCTCAGTCTTGACTCACGTAATCTTTCACTTTAAGTAATTAATATCTTATTCATTATTGTTCATCTCAAGATCATATTCCGATTTATGTTGAGCTTATGAACCTCCATTATTCTTAAACTAGTGGAACGATTTGGAGCACCTCCTAGGATAAAATGTGCCTAGCCATTATTATCTTCTGATGGATTGTACGCAACATATACCTCAACCTTAGCTTATGTAATATTTCACTTTGAGTACTTAGTGTCTTATTCATTATGATATATATCTAGGTCATCATGCACACACCCATATAGATATACAAGGCACATAATCCATTTTAGCATAAATATTTGAAGTAAATAAAACATAGCCCATGAGAAATACCAATTTTTTTTTTCTAATGATAGAGGTCATATCCTTTAATAAACACTAATTTCATAAGTTAAGCATAACTTCTTCTCACGTACTAATTTTATCATCAAATTCAATACCCATCCTTAAAATTTTATTATTATTGAAAATATTTCTAAGAATTAAGGTCTAACTCCAACATCTTACACATGCAATAATAACATACCTTTAGGGATACTATTCACAAAATCCTACGAAACCCTAATATCACAAATTAAGCATAAATTTTCTCATAAGTATCATATAGCCACAAAATTTAACATAAATTCCTAAAATTACATTACCAATAAAATACCAATAAATTAAAATCAAAATCCAACATTTCACACGTGATATAAATCCTGTCTCTAGGATTATTATTCCTAATTTAAGTTATTTTTTTATTTATTGGACTTAGATAATTCATAATCATTCCAAACATTCCAAATAATGTACTTAACATATTTTGACCTAATTATCACATTAAAATACCCAATATATTATTTTTAATCCATATTGACCAAATTACCCCTAAGATAACCAAAATATCCATATTTTTACAAAATCCTTATGAATCCTAATATGAATGATTTTTCAACATCATATATATATCATTTTGATAATACATAACCAAAATTATATGGATTCCACATATCCAGATTTATGCCAACCAACAATACACACAAGCTCATGCTTTCATGACTTTCTCGCCTTTTCAACATACAACACCATATATAATATAACCTCATTATCATAACAGTATTATCCATATAACCATTTCAATAATGATATCACAAATAGGTATACACATTGCACATAAATAACCCTAGCTATAACATGTATTATTACCGAAAGTATCTTTGGTCTCTAAGCATAAGACATTTGATTCTTCATCTAATGCCACCAGAATATTACCTAGAAGCCAAAATAAATCAAGGATGGACTTATGAAAATTACCTAAGGAAAAACTATGGCAAGGAGGGGAAGAAAAATGGAGATAACCAAACAAGTGGAAGAGCTCGTGCACGGGCTGGTGCACAATGGTGCCAAGGTAGAGGGCATGATGATGCTCCAAGGACCAAACAAGAGTGGGTACGGTCGTGCTTTTATGACATGCACTAGTCGAGGGTGAAAATGGAACATGGGCTAGGACATGAAGTGTGCATGGGCTGGAGTGAGTTGTGTGGGGGTCGCATGTGTGTGTGTGTGTGTGTGTGTGTGTGTGCACGCATGCATGCATGTATGTATGTATACAAGTGCATGGGGTTAAGGTGAGGGGGATGGAAGCTGAAGGGTAAGGTATCAGACGTGGGTGATGTGGTAGGTGTGTGTTCAAGTGGTGTAGGGGTTGGTGTAGTGCAAGAGGATGGTGTAGGGGAGTAGGTGATGTAGGTTGTGGATGTAGTGCACGATTGCATGGCTAGGAAGGGAAAGAGAAAGAGACATGTGTGCATGGGAGAAGGGGTGTACATAACTCAAAGAGGAAAGGAGGAAGGGGTTGTGTTGATCAAGTTGGGAAGGAAGGAGGAAGAAAGAAAAAGAAACGAAAAAAGGAAGAAAAGGAAAATGAGGAAAAGGAATTTTTAGGGTTTGATTCATTTTAAGTGAAAAAAATTAGGAAATTCACCTAAGAATAATCTATCAATTATTCGGAGTTAGGGTTAGGCTAAAAAAATGCAAGTGAGCCATAATTAGAACTTATATTAGGTTAAAATATTAATTAATCAAGATTAATATTAGATAATATTTTGGGGCATTACACATATCCATTTTCATTGGTAATCGTTATCTTTTCCTATCTTATAGCTCCGACTTTACCTTCCCACATTATTTCATGTTGTCTTATTATTAGTAGGATTGTTTTTTACTCGAATTTCAACACCTAGTTCTCTTTCATTAATTACCCTTTTGATCTTTTTTTTTTCATTTTAACCCTTTCATTGAGCTCTTTAACTTTTTACCTTTTTTTTTTTGCCTCACAAGCGCACCCAAACCTCATTCATTTTTCCCCTTTGAAGTCAACTTTGTTATTACTAGCTATTGCATCATGGGTGGGGTTTTTCATTTTCTTCCAACTTCCATGAAAACAATTGTCCATTATTGTTCTTGTTTTCTCTTGGTATTTGTTTCTTGCAAATTTTTCTATAGTTACCATCCTTTTCCCTTACCTTTAGGCACCATTTAGAAGTCTACGACCCACCTTTGCCGCATTTTTGCTCTATTTTGTGGCCTTCTACTCATCCTTTCCTCTTACTTTCTTTTCCCTTTAGTCCTTACTTGCCGAACCTACATATCCTTCCTAATTTACTTTAGCTTAATATTTTAATATTTTCTAAAATATTTTAGTATTAAGGTTTAGTGAAAGTGGAGTTATAATCTTATTTTCCTTAAGTAAGGAGTTAGGTATCTTTCTTGAAGGTTTGTTCCCTATGTAATATGATTAACTCTTTATATATAAGTTTTTAAATTATATTTTCCATAACTAAATTCAATATTGTGATATTACGCAAATCTATGATAATGCTTGATAGTGAGCTTGAGAGTTTTTATTTATGTATTATTTGTTTATTTTATTTTTTGTGAAAATTTTCATATTTGTCCATGAACGATAAATTTTAAATTTATCTTTTATTCCTATACTTTCTTCATTTTATTTAGAATTCTTAATATATGCATGTTTATGTGCTTAAGAGTTATGAAAATCATGAAGTTTGTTTCAGCTAAGGCATGTGTTGCCTTATTGGTGAACTCGGCTCCTTTGGGTGTTGAGGCACCAAATGCTTGATTTATTTCATGACTTTTTTATGTTAGTATGTTTTTTTTTTTAATTTTTTGTAAACATTTAGGGTAAAATGGAGTTGTTTTGGGTATTGAACAAATTTGCATAGGCTAATGTCTAAGGGTATTTTTGCCATAAAATTTGGGAATTTCCCAAAATTAGGCTCACCATTGTTTTTATTAGGTAGTTTTAGTATAATTTGATACATAATATAATGGTTTTGGAGTTATATGGAATTAATAATAATTTTAGAAGTTTTAAGGTAATTTTCTATGAATAAGTGTATTTTTAGCCTTTAAACTTTAATTATTGAATTTAGGAATTAAAATGAGTATTATTATACTAAAAAAATATTATGTAAATTGATTGAGGTAGTTGTGATTAGTATAAATTAAGGGTTTATGATAAAATGACATAAAATTAGCATCAAAAACCTTAAGAGTAAAATTATTATTTTATGTGCTTAATTTTGAGTGTAATTTCCATTTTTGGCATAATCATATGTAACATGACGTTTTTCGGGGTATATTTAAATTTGGTAAATTAATGAGTTTAAATTGGTGGTTTTATCGATTAAATAATGATTTTGGGTTAATAAAGACACTTTGGTCTTTTTACCTTTAATATAATCTCCTCTGGCCATGCTTGGCTTTAAGATAACTTTAATGACCATTTTAGGTGAAACCCTTAAATTAAATGGCTTGTTTTATTTATTTATGTTATCCTTAATTTTTAGTTCAATGTTTAAATGAATTCCTTAATTGTTATTTTATCTAGAGCTTTCTTTAATCAACATTAGTGAAATCCTAATTTCATATTAATAACATAACTGTTGAAATGAATTCACTTATGTGATGAATAGAAACTAATGATGATAGTATTAGAGTCTTGTGAACCACTAGGGTTAAGTTTTTGGATGTATCTATTTGATAAAACATTAAAATTAAAGTGAAAGATCACATGAGCCATGATTGAATTAATCTTTGTTCCATCGAATATAATAGTGGTTTGGAGTTTTGTGACCTAGTAGTTGCATTATGATGATGTTTTTTCTACCCTAGTTATGTGGAATTATAGTGGCCCTAATATACTCTATACTTATTGGTTACACTAACCTATAAGGGGTATACATGCTAAAGGGAGACAATTAGTGACTTAAGTGTGTTTTGCCTTGAGATAGTGTTTTTAAACCAATCTATGTTCCATGGGATGCAATAGTAGCCTAGGTGTGTTATGCCTTGAAAATGTGCTTTATAATGTTATTGTCTTAGTGAGGAAAGGGTGCAGATTGTTATTCTCTAACCCCTCTACTCTAATGATGTTAGTAGCAAATAAATTGTGGATGGGTCTAGTCCCACCTCAGGTGGAACTGTTTGTGTGGCTTGTCCTTTGGAGTAGATTTCTACGTTGGCTAAACGGAAAGAATGCACTCTATCATTTGCTCAACAAGCATTATGCGTCATATGTGGAGAGGGAGAGGAGGATTGTAACCACCTCTTTTCACATTGCAAGGTGGCTTGGGAGATTTGGACTTGGTGGTTCTAATTATGGAATATCTCATGGGTCCTACCTCTTTCAGCCTTAGATGCTTTCAGTCAATGGAGTTGCTGTTGGTTTGGAGAGTTCTTCTCAAAAGTGTGGAGGGCTATTTTCTTGATAATCATTTGGTCGATTTGGAAAGAACGAAATGAGAGAATCTTCTAGAAGAAGTCTTCTTCCTTAGGTAGCCTTAAACAACTTATTCTTCTAAGACTAGGTTTGTGGATTGAAGCTTGGGAAAAAGAGTTTTCTTACCCACCTAGTGAAGTGGATAGACACCCTGAGTGTATCAAGTGGAAGTTTAATCAAAGCAGGTCCAGACTGCCATTTTTTGTATCCCCTGAATGGGCTCCTCCGGAGAATAGAGTTCTAAAGTGGAACACGGATGCCTTGATCTCAGAGAAGAACAAAAAAGGTGCTATCGGGGGAGTATATAGAGACTGGAATGGCTTCTTCCATTATATCTTCTTACACCCATGTGCCTTTATGGATGTGAATGAAGCAGAGGTGAACGCCATTAGTTTTGACATTCAACTAATGATAGGGAAGAATTGGTTGAGAAAATTCTCCTTGGTGTTTGAGTCGGACTCTCTTACTGCGGTTAAATGGTGTAATGAGGAGGAAGGGGCCATAGTAGTGTAACTTTACTTTGAATATAATTCGGAGTTTCAAATTGACTTGGGGGAATGTTCAAATCATTCAGCAACCCATAAAAGAGAAACTTGTGATAGATTCCTTGGCAAAGCAAGGTTTAGGAAGGGTGACATATTTTTGTCTAAGTAGGGTTTAGGAAGGGTGACATATTTTTGTGCCTGGCTATAGGTTTTTATTTTGTTTATTTTGGAGTTCTGTAGGTTCAAGTGGGTCCGCTTGACTGTGCTCATTAGTTCTTGAGTTTATGTATTCACTGTGACTTAGGGATAGAGATATTTAATGCTTTAGGTTCCCTCTCTTGTATTGAGTACAAATTATCAAAAAAAAATATTATTATTGTCTCATAAGTACTTAGTGTAATTAAGATTATAATATTGCGATCACTAAGTAAAGATAAATTTGGGTTATTATAATTATATTTATTCTCATGCCTATGTTTATGATATTTATATGTCATCACATGCCTATTATTTGATTATTATGATCAACATGTAGCATGCTATATATTTAGAATAATCATGTTACCTATAATTGCATGGTGTCATTATTGTAATCCTATGCATATTCTTATGTGATAACCATATTGTATATATAATGAGTGTTTCATCACATATTTTTTAAATTATTTGTATTACTTCGTACATAAGTACTGATGCATTCATTTTATAAATATTTGTTCATTCTTATGAGCGTGTGCATCTTATTTTACAAGCATTGTTGATATCGTTGATTTAACATGATGCATATGGTAGAGTGATGTTTTGGGGGTGTGGGCATAGTGTTATGGTTATTCAAACTTTTCTCTTATGTCACATATCATATGTGAATTCTCTTAATTCTCCTGTACTTATCACATATGTTTTGTAATCTTGTAACATGAGCTCAAGTGTTTCCCATACTTGATCTCTAGTTGTGAGTTACATTTGTTTTCTTACACCTGGCATGGATAGGGTATAAAGAGTATCATTTTATGTTGGATATGGCAATAACAACTATTAGTTTATTATTATTATTATTTGGTAATATAAAACTTTGTAAGTAGTAGATTTAGGATATTATAGTTATCAAATCATTTGCTGTTAAAACTTTAATTATGTTTCCAAAATTATTATCAAAACTTGAGTTATGATAAAAAACTATCATCCATAATCGTTATTTAAAATGTTTTTAATAATAGTTTTTTGATAAAACCATCATCAAAGGACCAACTTCTTGAACTATTTTTCACACTAATTTTACAATGACAATTAAGCTAAAGAAGCTTGAAGGAATTGAACCCTAACTATTACCAATAGAACTATAAAGTATAAGCTTCATATTAGTCTAGATTGATTACTTCAAACATCCAAATAAGGTAAGATAATATATTTAATACCCCAAAATTTAATCTAATCATAATCCTAAGTAATTAATATTTTAACCTAATTCTAATCCCTAGTAATCAATATTTTTATCTTATCCTAATATCTTAATCCTAAATCTAAACCTAATACTAATCGTAATTTTGGTTAATTAATATTCTAACCTAAAACTAACCTTTAATGATTGATAAATTAATTTTACCCTAATTACCTAATCTTAAATTTAAATCTAATTCTAATCCTAACTCTAAATTCTTTTTCCTTTTCCCTTTATCTTTCCCCCTTTTCTCTTTTCTCTTTTCTTTCCATTTTACTTTTTTCCTTTTCTTTTTATCCATCTTGAACATGTTGCTTCCCCCTTTCCTCTTCAAGCCATGCACCACCTCCCACATGGCTTCCTTTCCCCCTCCCTTCCTATCCACTACTCCCTGCACCTACTTCACTTGCCCTTATAACTACATATGGTATGCCCAATCCCAATCTTTCCCTAGGTATTTTTCTAGAGAAACCATTCCCCCAAACCCCTACACCATTTGGTGGTTCCCCATCTCACACCGTTACCCCATTCCCCTATAGATATCCCCTCTTCTCTTCACTCCTCCCCTTCTATTATGTTCAGACCATATCCTTTCATTCCTTTCCTTATCCTTCCTTCCACTACCCCTATTCTAGTTTCATTTAATCATCACCATCACCATCACCATTCACCATTACCAACCATTGCTAGCTTCACAATTCCTAACCTTCATCGTAGCTTAGCCCCATTGCCAATAACCACCATCCTCAACCAAGCCTCTCTTCCTCCTTTCTTCCTCTTCCTAGTTGTTCTCTATCCCATTGTCACACACCCCTATTTTTTAAATTTAATTCTTCATATAGTACTGCACCCTCCCTCACACAACCATACACCCCTCTTATCACAATCGTGCATGCCCTTCTTTGTGAAAGTCATGTACACTCCTTCACATAACCGTGTACACCATGTGCATCACTCCTTACACCCTACTTCACACAATTCATGTATAACCCTTGCATCATCATACCCTTCACAACTTTCTTTCACTACCTAACACTAACAATCTACCTCTCCTCTGGTTTCACTTCTACCAACACCAGCTTTCACAAGCCACATCCACCCACCCTTTTCCCTTACTTCATTCCAACAACCCAACAACCTTCCCCCACCTCATCCAACCATCACCTCCTTTGCATCACCACTCCACCCTCACCAACATGATCCTTTCATAATGCACCCCACGCAACCAACTAGAACCATTTACACTACCCTCTTCATCAATGTGAGGACCTCAAGAAATAATCCCCTAGATGTGTGAGTCTCTCATGCAACTCCCTCCTTAGTTGTGCCACTTTTACACACAAGTAGTTCCCTTTATTCCAAGTTCCGTTTTCTTCAAATTTTCTCCATTTCCACCTTATTTTCCTATTTTCCTTCATTAATTTCCTAAGTTCTAACCTTATTTTATCCTTTATTTTTAGGTAATTTTTTCTGGTCTTAAAGGATGAGTCTTAGGGTTATATGTGTTTAAAGACTAGAGACATTTTTTGTAAGGATATATACCATAATTAGGGTTTTTGTATGCAATGTAAAATTTTTGTGTGAAATATCATGTTTTTTATTATTATATGGATTATTCCATGACGATAATGTCATTATATTATATGTTGTGTTATATCATGGAAAAATAATTAATATGTGAAAGCATGTGTTTATGAGTATCATTTAGTTGAGCTTGTTTGTAAGTTGAGTAGATGGAAGAATATATTTTAATATATTTGTGGTTAATTATTTTCATGATGAGATGTATTGGAGGTTAAAAATCATTCACATCAGAGCTCATAGGGTTTTGTAAAAATATGGGTGTTTTGGCTATCATAAGGGTAAATTGGTCAATATGGAAAAAATATGGAATCTTTAGCACTTTAACAGGTTAATGTGTTAAAATTTTGGCTATCATAAGGGTAAATTGGTCAATATGGAAAAAATATGGAATCTTTAGCACTTTAATAGGTTAATGTGTTAAAATTATTATAAATTTATTATGTGCAATACTTGGGGTAATTATAAGTGACCTAAGTCCAATAAAATGAGAAAGCACCTTAAAAGGGGAATAGTAGCCCTAGAGGTAGTCGGGTATGAAAGATGTTGGAGTTAGACCTTAATTTTTAGATATAGTGCTAATAATTATATGTTAGGAATTTATATTAAATTTTGTGGTTATATGAGTCGTATATGAAAAGTGATGCCTAATTTATGAACTTAGGTTTTTCTAAGGATGGTGAACAGTAACCCTAGAAAAACTTAGGGTTGTTATCATATGTATAAGATATTAGATTTAGGAATTGATTTTTATATATCTTGTTAAGAATAATATTTTAGGTATGCGTACTAAATTTGGTAGTAAAATGAGTATTATGGAATAAGTTATGTTTATCTTGTGAAATTAGGGTTTCTTATAGGAAATATGGCTTTTTTACTTAGGAGATCTCCTTGTTTGCATGCGATTATGTTCTATGCTATTTGAATAAATATGTAAGTATGGATGGTGTGCCCTACATATCTATATATGTGTATACATGATGATTTTGATATAAATAATCAATAGTCTTATAAGATCATAATGCTTAAAGTGAAAGATTATATAAGTTAGGACTGGTTACACTTGTTCATTCCACCGAATAAGAATAGTGGTCAGGAGTGTTATATCCTAAGGTCATACTAGTCTATTCCACCAAACAAAAATATTAACCAGGGACATTTTGTCTTAGGGTTGTATATTATTGATATTGCTCCATAGGTTTCAAATAGTAGGCTCCTTGAACTCAACATAAAGAAGAATATGATCTTGAGATAAATAATAATGAATAAGATATTAATTTAAAGTGAAATATTATAAGAGTCAAAACTAAGGTATTGTGTTCATTCCAGTGGATGATAATAATGGCTCAGAAGCATTTTTTTCCTAAGAAGTGCTTTAGGTTGCTCTACTAATTTAAGAATAGTGGCCAGGAGCATGTTGTCCTAGTAGATATGATGTATATTCCACTGGGCGATAATAGTGGCTTCGGAGAATTTTTCCCTGAGAGATGCTTCAATCCATTCCACTAGATTAAAAATAGTAGGGTCCTTGAACTCGACGTAAATAAGAATATGGATTACGATTATATCTACTAATGAGTTGTTGGAACCAACTATTATCTTTCATCATATTATGTTACGCAATATGCGTGTTTAATACCCTATACAACCTTATGTATTTTATGTAACGCTATTACAACTAACTTACTCCCTTACGTAGTACATATCATATTGAACTTCTTTTTCATGAATGTTGCTCATTCCTATGAGCAAATGCCACCATGTTTTGCAGGTGATTGTTGATTAGTACTCTTAATTTACTTACCTTTAGTGAGTGTGTAATAAAATTGGTATTAAGTATGGTTATTCGAATATCTTTATCCCTTTATGGACTCTCGATTCTCTATTTTTATTATACATATTCCCTTATCTATATTTTGAATCATGTATTGTGTTATAATCAAGTACTTCCCTAACCTAATTCTAAGGTATGAGCTTACTTTTGTCTTACATCTGACATAGACTAGGTATAGGGAGTGACACTTCTATGTTGGATGCAGTGTATCACCCCTACATTTTGTATTTTGGCTTTCGCAATTAATTCTTTAAAATAAAATTTTTAAGTACTAAAAATGAGGGTGTTACTATATATAATATTCAAAATAAAAAGATTAAAATACTTGCACATATATTACTATAAATCTCACCTAAATCAAAATCATTACTTTGATCCTGTAGATTAGTCGAGATAACAAAAGAAAAGGCCAAGAGGACACAACGGTCAAAACACGAGACTAAAACACTTGCACATAAAGTACTACTATTATCACCTCAATAGAAGCCATAAATCAAATTGCTAGATTTGAAATTTCCAACATTGACTAAATCAGCTAGCAAACATGGAAGAACCTAGGGAAGCCAAACGAGAGGACTAAACATTAGAACCATGAAGCATAAGACTGAACTAGTTCAAGTCTAAATTGAACCAACAAAGGAACATCTTCAAACAAGCAAGAAACGCATAAAATAAGACAAATAAGTGGATTATAATTTTGGAAAAGTAGACCCATACGAGCTAAGATGTACTGCCAAAATGATATTACAAGAACCCTAAAATAATGAGATTTGTGCCAATCTAAATCCACAACTAAGGGGCTACTAAAACTAGAAGCTTCAATGCTATAATATAGTTTGAAATTTCTTCACTCAAATAGATTTGATGAGGAAAAGGTAAAATTTAAACTTGAAAGACTAGAGATCTGATCATAAAAACCAGAATGAGCAACATCTACTTGAAACAAAACAAATTCAGAACATCTAAAATAAAGAGATCTCAAACACCCATGGAGTTCGAGACTCATATATTAGTGAAATCGATGGACACAACAAAGTTGGAAAACTAGATAAATGTAGATCCAACCACCACACAAATAATTCAAATTTTGGAATAAGAATTCACATATATGAACCAAAGAACTCTAAAAAGGGGAACCTTTGGGAACAAATATGAAGAAACCTAGAATAAACTTGAAAAGAACGAGCTAAAAAAATCCCATTTTTATTCAACGCCCAAATGTCATGGTCAATGTTGGGAACATAGGAAAAGAGAATAAGATTACTAGATGAAAGAGATTAGACACTAAGGGTGAGTGATTAAGGATAAGGTAAGTCGACAATTTAGATTATGGACAATGGAGATAAGTTGTGAGAGTTTAGGTTATAATGAAAGAACAAAGAATGGAGAAAAGAATAAATTGTGGAACTTTTAATAATAGTTTTGAGTACAAATTGTTACCAAAGCTTGAAATTTTAATAAAAAATTTACTCAAAACCATTGTTAAAGGTCAAAATGTAATATTGTTAACAAAAAAATTCAATTAAAACTATTATATAAACATGTGTACATTTTTCAAGTTAGTTTTAAGGCAGGCATTGTCTTATTGGTGGAATCAAATCATATTCCTATAGTAGTGAATTTTGCATAATACACCTTAGTGTATAATATAATTAACATATGTTTATATAAATATAAGGTTGAATGAAAGTTATAAAGGTATCATTGAGTTACCTCATTATTTTCATATTATCTTAAAATTTATACTTCAACTTGTTTGTTTTAATTTATTATTTTTAAATCCTTACAATCTCATTATTTATAACTCATTTATAACTTATAATTACTTAATAGCTACGTCCTACCACTTTTACCTAAATACTTTTAAGATCTTATATTATTTACTTTAATTACAAATATACCCTTATTAATTTAATTTACTTTAATTACCTAAAATCTTTTTAATTTACAAATTTAATTGGATATACATATTCATTTCGATAATTTTTTGGGGATATCTTCTCCGTGTATTTTACCCAAAATATTAGAATCTCATATATCTAAAAAAGACAAATCGGATATGGTTTGGATTAACAAATATCCATATCCATATGAAAATGCTATTTTATCAATTTTAATAACTTTTGCAAGATAATATTTAAACATAAATACCATATATCAGTTAATATTTATATTTATATTTATATAAGTGTATTATTTTTATAAAAAGTATTATAATAATATTATTATAAAAGTTTAAAACATAGAAATAAATTACCTTTAAAAACTTAAAACTATAAAAACACAATATTATGATGTCTTGTTGAAATAATCTATAAAATATTATATATTTTTTTGTAGAATGGATAATCTAGTAAAAAAAATCATTAATTTTGAATTTCCTTTTGACTAAAATCATATTGGATTTTTTAGATATCGGATAAGATTTTTTGGATACCATTTTTTTTTGCACAACCCCCACCTACCACACTATCATCATTAATATTAATTATTGGTATTATTATTAATTAACATTTATAGTAACTAAAATTAAATTAAATTTTTATTAATATTACCAATGAATAACATAATACTAGATTATTAACATTCAATAATTAAAATAGTATATTTTAAATTATCAATCAATAAATATTATAGAATAATTATTAAAAATATATTTAAAATAATAATAATATAATAATTACTAATATATACTATTAAGTATTCATTATTAATATGTTATTATTGATACTAGCATTAAAAATGATTCTTAATATTAATAATTATATATAATATTAATAATAATTCATAGAACTATTAATAATAATAATAATAATTGTTAAATTTTATTCATTATCAATATAACTATTATTGAGAATAATAATCGTTAATTATTAATATTATTAATAATTACTAATGGATAATGATTAAGATATTATTAATTAGCAATTGCTAGATATTATATAAAAGTTATTCCAAATATTTATCATATAACAAATATTAATTATTAATTACTAATATATTATTATTATTATTATAAAAAATGAATATTAATATTCATTAATACTAACATCATTAATAATCAATAATATCAATAAAAATATTATTAATAATATTTATTATTCAACATTGTTTGTTAGGAATATTAATTATTAATATTAACTATTTTTATTCATTATATCTATATTGATAAAACAACTGTTAATGCTATATTTTTAATTATCAATTATTAGATAATATTTAATAATTTTTAAGAAAAATATATTGAAGTTTTTAAAAATATAAATATTTTTCAATGCATATTATTATTTGTTAATATTCATTATTTATAGTATCATTATAATTATTATTAATTATTAATACATGAATATACTATTAATAATATTATTAGGGGATAAGAATGAATGATGTTAATGATTAATTATTAATTAGTGTAAATGTTCTCTATTATTATTATTAATTACTAATATATTATTATTAATAATAGATATTATTACTAAAAAATCATAATTACTAGTGTAATTTTAATTATTAATTTTTATATAAAATTTATTATTAAGAAATTAATATTTATATAATAAATAATAATAATAATGAATAATGATTTTTTGTTTAAAGGTACATGGGATTTAATGCACTTTAAAAGGGGTGAATATGGTAGAATGAAAGTTAATGATAAATTAAAGTTGTATACTAATCTATAGTTCGAGGATTTTAATGCACATCTACATTCACTATCAAAAGGGTATTCCTTGTAGATTTTAAATCTTCCTTTATTGTATATTTATGATGATCACTATTTTAAGTTTATGAGCTTACAATCTCAATAACTTCGGTAAGAACTGATTTACTTTAACACCACAAAATTTGCAACTAAAAAATTTCTTTTAAGAAAAAGTGTAAAACTACATAATTTGGTGGTAACGATATACTGGACATAAGTTCAACTTACCATGACATCCTTATATTGAATTCAAGACAAAATAATCAAATAATTAAATATAATAAAATAGAGAATAAGATAGGTTTTATAAACTAAAACAAATTTTGAAGAATTACTCTTAAGTAAAAAAAGACAAAATATACAAAGATATATATTATAAAGTAAGAGTCCCAAGAGTTATTCGAGCTAAAAGTGTCAAGGAGACAACCCAACTCTATGACTCAAGTCCTGAACATAACAATCAATGCTCTTTCCCAAGTAATGCATCATATGCATCATAAACATCTAAGGAGTCCTCAAATACCTACACAAACTTAATTAAGTCCTCTGAGCATAGGAATGAGTAGGGCCCATGAAAAGGATAACTAGTACTCTACGTATTGAGTAAGGTAACAATACAGTCATACCCAAGTTACACAAATCACATAAGCTATACTAAAACATATGTAAGAACAATAATTAACATAATATGATGAAAGTAACACTGAATCTAGAAGTCCATTATTATATATGATCATAATCTATATTCTTATTTACATTGAGTTTAAGGATCCCACTATTTTTAATCAAGTGAAACGGACCACGACACCTCTTAGGACAAAGTGTCCTTTAGCTACTATTATTGTCTGATGGAATGGTCCAAGCATATATTAGGGTAACATGCTCCTAACCAGTATTTTTAAACTAATATAAAGGTTTAAAGAACCTCTTAGGTCAAAATGCTCCTAATCTACTATTGTCATCCGGTAGAATGGAAAGAACACCTTGGTCTTGATTCACGTAATCTTTCAATTTCATAGATTAATATCTTATTTATTATTACTTATCTCAAGATCATATTCTGATTTACGTTGAGACCTAGAACCCCACTATTCTTAAAGCTATGAAATAGCTAGAGCACATCTCAAGGAAAACCATATCTAAGTTACTATTATTGTTTGGTGGAACAAACTCACAACACCTCAGCCTTGGCTCATGTAATATTTTTCTTTAAGTATTTAGTATCTTATGTATGGTGGTATATCTCAAGATCCTCATACATACATGCATGTAGGTATTCAAGTCACATGAATACATATTAACTTAAACATTTGAAATACATAAAGCATAACCACACCAATACTAATACATTTCCTAAGTAAAAGGCCACATACCTAGTATGAAACCTTATTTTTTGTAAATTAACCATAACTTATACATTAGTACTCATTTCATTACCAAATTCAATACCAATTTTAAAAATATTATTATTCAAAACTTACCCAAAAATCAATTTTTAACTCCAATGTCTAACACATGTGATAATACCCTACCTTTAGTGTCATTATTTACCTTTCTCTAAAAAAACCCTAATTTCACATTCAAATCATAACTTTTTACATGTTAGTCATACAACCACTAAATTTAATATGCATTCCTTAAATTCCAACATTAACAACATATTCATAAATTAATATCAAACTCTAACATTGCACAATCTTACCCCTAGAGTTATCATTTCCATTCAAAGCCACTTTTCCCATTTGGATTGAGACCATTAATATTGACTCCAAATAATACACATGATATAATTAACATATTTTAGACCCATAATCACATTAAAATACCCAATATTCCATTTTTAACCAGTATTGACCAAATTACACCTAAGACAGCTAAAATACTCATATTTTCACAAAAACCTTATGAGTTCCAATATGAATAATTAATATTAATATATAATATCATGATAAAAATGCATAATCACATTTATATATGGGTTACACATATCCTGATTTATACTGACCCACAATATGTACAAAACACATACTTCCACAACTTTCTCACTTTTTCATTATATGATACATCATATACATAGTTATCATAACAAAATTATCCATATACAAATTCCAAACATGATATCACATACAAATATACACATTGCACATAAAATCCCTACCTATGACATGTATATTTACCGAAGCGTCTCTGGTCTCTAAGCATGTTAGGCCTAAGACTTCTCCAATATCACCTAGAAACCATAAATGTAATAAAATTAGACTTAGAAAAATTAACTAAGAGAAAATAAGGTAAGGGAGAAGGATGAAAAATAGAGGTAATAAAAAAATAGGGAGGCTCGTATAAGGGGTGGTGCACGGCTGCGGGCAAGATGATGCTCCAAAGAGAGGGTAAGGCGGCACAACTGAGGAAGGGAGTACATGGCTAGGGCATGTTCGTTGCAAAGGGCATGTCCATGATTGGCATATTGGGGTAGTGTTGGGTGGAAGTAATGGTTAGCATTTAGGGTGGTAGTGACGGTTAGCAGCAAGGATTGTGGTATGGTGGTGTTAGGATTGGGATTGGGACTGGTGGGGGTTGGTGATAAGGAGTGTTTGGTTGTGCTTGGTGGTTAGCAGTAGAGAGGTGGAGTGGTTGGAGGTGCTTGGTTGGCAATGGCTTGGGCAGGGAGAGAAAAGAAAATTAAAGGAGGGGTTGGTGGTTGTGGTTGATAGAAGAGTAGGGAAGAAGGAGGATAAAGAATCGAAAGTGGTGGTGGTGGTGTTCGAAGACGATAGATAACAATAGAGAAAATAGGTGGATGGTTGTTGCACCAAGCCATAAATGATTTTCAATAATAGTTTTGAAAAGGTTTTAATAATAATTTTCAACCATTATAGAATTACGTAATATTAAAGCTTTAATAAAGGCTCAAAAACCATTATCAAAAATCTTAAAATTCTGTCAAATTTAGGTAAAATTTCATATTTTAATAACGATTGACCCAAAAACCAATTATTAAAACAAATGGTTTAATAGCCATAAACCCTAAAAAGCCTAACTAATTCTTGATAAATCATTATTCAAAACCCTAGATAATAAATAATTAGAATTAAATGCATGCTTTAATAACAGTTTTTTAGAAAATCATTATTAAATCATGCATGTTAGCATTAAATATGTGATTGCACACTAATTGAAACATAATTAGTATTTTAATGAGCATTTGAATAAACTTTCGTCATTGTTTTTTTCCTTATAACCATTATTAAAAATGGTTTTGATAATAGTTCTAACAAAAACCATTATTAAAAATAGTTGAAATATATATTAGATTGGAATTTTAATAATGGTTTGGAAATGAACTATTATTAAACGTAATTTAGATATATATATATATGAATTATGTAGTTTTTCTTAAGTCCACATATATAGTTGGATGCTCTAATATTTACCAAATTTGCAATGTGTAAAACAACAAAAATTCATGCATATATTCCCCTAAGAATATATATATATATATATATATATATTAGTAGGTGTACCACAAGTTGATAGCTCTATACTCTAAAGTTAAAGTTCATAGATCATAAAACCTAAATATATATCAATATCTAATAAACACTTGCATGCATATATGCATGTGCATCTCTAATTGCATAGAAGAACATACGACATATGAGATACAAACTAGAACATGCATATATGTAGATCCCTAATAGTGAGTGAGTAAGACACAAACTTAGCCCATTCATCTCTAACTTCATCAATTTCATCATTTATGTATTTATGGCCTCATGAATATTCACAAATGAAAAATAAAAATTGATATGATTCTATCATTTAGTTAGTAATGAATATGCCATAGATTAATTAATTAAAAAATATAGAAAAAGAAGCATATATGGCTTGGATCTATGTTCATAGATTTGTTCTTGAGTATGGGATCCATTAATCTACAAATATAGTATATATAATCATTATCATTTTAATGTTGTTCACACTATAAAATAAATTTAATTAGCTTGTTATTCTATTACATATTAATTGAATTTGAAATAAAATAAAAAATACTTATATTTTTTCATACCATTAAAGGCTCATACTTAAGATTACTTGGGTCTGGCACACCATTTATACCTCTCCTCATATAGGCCATTTGTAGTGCCCTAATAAATAAAGTTGATCCATAATATTGGAAATTTATATACCTCAAACAATTAATGCAAAATATATGCACTAATAAGCTAATGAACTAAGAATTATACTACTATGTTAATTAAATCTTTCCCTTCATATTGAACGACAACAAAAAGGACAGAATAATTTTAAAGGAAATCAAATACATATACTTTATTTTGATCAGGAAAAACGGTGTACAAAATCCAATATTTATTTGTGAGGTGAGGCATTTAAGAAATATTGTTGTTGTACCCCTTGCTTAAGATGAAATCCACTACATAGTTTATATGTCTACCATCACTTATTGTAGTACAGTCAGATATGTAGTATGGACACACAAACACAATAGAGGACAACATCTTCTTTGACACAACATGGTTAGTAGCCATCCTGATGGATGGCATTAATAAAGAATATTTATGAATGACTAATAACACACACGCACACACACAAGAGGTCATAAAATTATATAAATCAATGAAAAGTGTTAAAATATATGATATGAAATAATAATTACTTAACATATACAACAACACTCATTGTTGACATCCATTCATGCTTATAAATTTTGTTTATAACCTCCATTGATACATATAAATGGCATCGTCCCTCCTAACATACTCAAAAGGATAGTTAATTATAATTAGACTACTACCAAGGTAGTTTTGGGTGTAGAAATACAACATTGTCAAAGCTAGTGATGGTCAGTGGGGTTCTTATAGTTTTTGGTTTTCTTATGAAGCTTGAATATTTTGTGGGGCAAATAATTTTTCTAATCTAGCTCTCTTTCCTTTCTTGGAACCCTATTATATTTTACTCATTCCACTAATATTTATCTTTCCTTTTTTCTTAAGGGTGTTCTTATTTTTCGATTCCTTAATTCAAAGTAAGGTGTGTGTACACACACACACATGTATGTATGTACGTATATATATTAATAAGGTATAAACAATGTGTGTAACATATTAGGTATAATATGGATGGAGTATGTCATACCTCTTTAATAGTCAGATGTATATGGTTTGTGGGCTAAGGCATGAAGTTTCCAACACTGTGGCCACTTTATCATTTTTTTTAACAAGGCAATGGTGCATCTCTAATTATTATAATGTCAATATATAAGTGCCTCATATTTGGGGCTAAGATAGACCCAGGGAACGCCAATATTTTGGTACCATAATTGATGCATACCCTTCCTTTTGGCAAAAAAATTAAGCTGTCATTATCTAATAAATCACATTTATCCAAGCCCTAGAATAAAATATTACATATTTTTAATTATTTATTTGATACTTGATACATTTTATATATATCAATTTATATTTTGATATGTTTACCTACATGTATTAGCTTTTTAAGCGTCTCTAATGATATTTACATTGTGTATGTGAAACGGATCATGTGCATTTGAATCAGATGAATTATACCCTTGATATTTTATGGAGGCCAAATCTTTCTCCATTTTAGCCATTTGTTCAAATTGCATGTTTAATTTAGGTTAAGAGATCCACTTGGTCATTGGTGTTCCAGGGTCCGCATGATCGACCACATATGCATGTTCTTATAACGCCTAATCTGAGACTCTTGTGTCTTCCTAAGTGTTCTTTAATTCCTATTTCTTATGACATGATTCTATATGAATCTACCCTCAAAATTATATTTTGTTTCAAGTTCATCATGTAACATATATAATTTAGAATATAGGAATAAACATAATATAATAGTTTGCTCTAAGAAACATAACTAGGGTTAGGGATAGCTTCAAACTTAGAAATCTTTTGGCAGAGACTTATTCATCTTCAATAAAATATATATCCATATTTTGTTTCTCTATCATTCTTCCATAATGTGCCAATATTGATAGATGAAGTATATGGATATGTGTCCTGGTCTACGAGTTGTAATTCCAAACTATTCACTTAAATTATCAATATGATTATAACACTCTCTATATTAAGATTTAAGCACATTAATCAAAATGTCATATAAACTCTTATTCAAGACTTGCATAGCCTTTTTTGAGCCATATTATTGCAATAAATTTTCTACTTAACAATTTCTCCATTTTAGGCACTCCTATATTACAAGTGAAAATATTTACTCATGATTATTTAAATATCAATGAAATATTCTTAATCAAAAAGCTTAACAATTATGTAATAAATACCTTAAACTATCTTAATCAATGAAACCATAACGTTCAGGGGGATTTGTGCATAAAGCACCATTCCTCTTTCTATACATATTTTTATTATTTTACAAGTATGCCCCAAATGTTCTTAGACGTTCACCGCATTTTCTAAAAAGCTACTTCTTTCTTACATCTCTCTATAAAATAAGACAGAAATATGTATATCAATTTTAATGTATTAGAATTAATAACATGTAACTTCCAAAAATTAACAAGCAAAACATTTCATTTACTATGACTTCTTTCCAAATATGTTCCTTGAGACCTTTCGGGACCTACTTCCAATTGTTGTAGGAGATAGAAACATGATTATGAGTGATAAGTGAAATTTATGTGAGAAAAATGTCTTCATGCATGACAATAGGAAGATTATAAGTATAATATCTCAACTCTACTTATTCTCCTCTATTTCTCATTTCAGTGATGATTTTCATCATAATAGGTCCTCTCTTCCCTTCTTCATCACTAGAGTCCCTATTAACCATTTTCTTCCTCATATATTTGCAACATTTGAATATATAAACTAGTACAAACAAGGATATGAATAAATATATACAAAATAAAGTGTTAATCAAACATATCATATGTAGTAATGATATGAAAAACATAATAATTTGATGTTTCATGAATGTATACAATATAAGAAGCTAAAATAACAATCACACTCTACAAACATGTTAGAATGTTATTACCCTCATTACCTTATTTTCCTTCTTTTTTATATTATTTTATTCTATTAGATTGATTTTATGATTTGATACATATATTAATTCATGATGATCATTGCTTACATAGATTTCCTACTCACCAATGTCATTGTTATCATCATTTAATGATTGAGTTGCTTGCATAGCTTTGGCACACTCTTTATCCCAATTTTCATCATTTTTATCATCACATTCATTGATAATTCTTTTCTTTATGCCTAAAAACCATCTTCTATTGGCATGATTAGTGGAAAAAAACTTGTGTTACTTGTGATACCAAGACTAATGGGTCTTATTTATGCCCTACCCTATTAAAATCTACTAATGTGAACCCACCTTCATATTTAACCCTATGACTATTATCAACCCATTTGCACCTAAAATATGTACTTTAAACACAATGTAATATAGCTCCCAAATATATTCAATCATGCCATAATAATTCATATTTGCATATGTTGGATTATTTTCCTTCTCACTAACAATATGCATTGCCTTAGCCACTAAAGTTATTCCACTATTTTGCATTGTACTCTTCTCATCTTGTTATTTCTTATAAAAAAGTGTATCCATTAATGAAATAGCTAGTATATCAGAAAAATTCATAATAGGGCATTTGAGACTAATGGTAGGGAATATATGACAAACGAAATGATGTGATATCTTAGCCAATTATAAAGAAAACACTATGTTGATCTATTATTCATTTCTCAATATTTTATGGATTTTCAATAGTCAAAGAGCGTATATGTTGTTCAACATATGACTGACCATCATCAATATTATGTAACACATAGATCTGTGTTTTATGAAGCATGTTCAGGTCTACATGCCCAAATTTTTTTACCTATAACACTATTTCCTTCAATTTTCCTTACATGCTGAAACTTAGGAATACCAAGAGCTTTAGTATTGGTTAAGCAATTTTTCAAAATGAAATTACCTGTTCTACTATGTAACTATTAAAAATGCATCCTTCTAGCTAATATAAATTCTTCATGTAATATTTTATCAATTTCATAAACCATTCAAAGGGGTACATCTAGTTTCCATGAATAGTTCCTAAAAGTTTTATCTTATAAACCAAGTAAAAAACTAGATGCACTATAATGTTAGATAATGTGGGAGGAAATTACATTTCAAGCTAGCACAAAGTCATTAAAATACCTCTTTACAAGGCATCCAAACTATCAAAGTGTATGATTTTTGAGATGTAATACCCCACTTTTAAAGTTTTATAACAT
Source organism: Tamarix austromongolica (assembly GCA_039764185.1). Classification (NCBI taxonomy): domain Eukaryota; kingdom Viridiplantae; phylum Streptophyta; class Magnoliopsida; order Caryophyllales; family Tamaricaceae; genus Tamarix; species Tamarix austromongolica. The sequence continues at coordinate 82,600,760 of CM077818.1, read as the reverse complement.
GTGTTAATTTATAATTCTAATTATAACCTAAGTGTGTTTAATTATCATTTAATGGTGTGTTTAAGGTTTTTTGATCTTGGCTTGGATTTTTGGAATATAATTGGTTTTATCAAAAAACCAATCGTCTGGTTTATAGGTACCAATTGACTGGTTTGTTCCTTAAATTTATGTTTTGAAACCTGTCAAATTGATCGATTGGTTTGGGGTATTAGTCGAGTGGTTTAATTGAACTAGTTTTCTTTGGGTTTGTTTTTCACTATGAATCTTTCCTCAAAAAAATTTTAGCATCATAATTATGTTTGAGTGGCATATTCATGATTTTTACAAAACATTTAAGCATATTTTACCCACTTTAATGATTTTCAACAAATTCTTAAAGGGCAATTCTCTAAATTCACTTTCATGACTTTAAAACCTTTATATTCCTCTTCTTATTTTATTTCCTTTCTCTTATGCGAGATTCTTGAGTAAAAGATTCAATTTTTCAACCATTGAAATTTTTATTTCGATTTACTCTCCTTGTTATCCTTATTCCTGTCTTATGATTTGAAATTTATATGGCACGTTACCTAAAAGTTTCAGTTTCAGCATTTTTTCTTGATGGAAAAATACCAACTTTGAACTTTCCAAATTATGCACATGGAAACTTGAAGTTAGGCTTGGGTTTTGGGGTCTCAATTTATACACCATTACCCTTCTTTTCCACCAAAAATCCTCACTGATTTGAACCCAAAGTCATTATTTTCCCCCTTCTTCCCTAACTACTTTATTTTCTTCATACTTGCTTTGCCCACATTTCCTATCCTTGAATTTACTTTTTGATATTCCTTTCCTCTATCAATCCTTTTTATATCTCCTTCTGGTTTTGATCTTAAGCAAGATGGGGTTAGATTTATGAAGGGAGTGAAGGATTAACTTTCATCTCTTGTGTTTTTTTTTCCTTGAGAAGGTTGGTTTGCTCTCATTTCCTCTCCGTAGTCATTGATTTTATTAGATTTTCTTTGCATGGGTTTGCTCTAATTTCCTCTCCTTAGGCTCTAATTTTATTAGATTTTATTTACATGATTTCAAAGGTTTGAATTAGTTTTAATCTTTCTTTCATAAAAGGTGTTCAACTATTGGAAAGAGGTTTGGATTTTCAAAGAATTTTACTCTCTTTGGTAGGTTAGCTAAGTTCTTTTGAGGTGAATCAGTGTCTTCCCTATTTTATGAAAATTGGTATAAGTAAGTGAAGTTTATGTTCTATGTTTCAGCAAATGTATGATTTATAATTATAATAATGCATAGAGAGGGCATATATTGAATAAATGAAAGAGTTAGTAGCAAGCTTAAATTGAAGTCTAGTTTGTATAAGCCTCATAATTATGGTTTTAGATTCGTAATTACCTTTAATATTATGAATGTCTTAAGTGACATGAGAATGTGCGATATGATGGATAAACTGTTGCATATTGGCCTAGCATGAAGAGAATGTGATTTTTGACTTCCTCACTTTTATTGAAGTTCATAAGGTGCAAGCAGGATTTTATTAAGCCATTGAGATTCTCAACATGATTTTGATGATGCATGATAATCTATATTGATTGTTGAGAAACATGAATGAGTTATGATTTAGGTTTAGCGTGACTGAGTAAAGTTTGTATAAAGATCTTGTGTGTGATGTGCTTGGTAGGGGTTATTTCCACCCCAATTGAATGATCGGTGTGACGAAACCTATTGATTGGTTCCTCAAATTATCAACTAGTTGGATCAACCAATAAAATGGTTGGCTTGTGACTTTAGTGATCTTGGTATTAGGTTTAACTAAACCCATCAATTGGTTCCTATAATAGTTGATTGGTTAGATCAACCCATCGACTGGTTGTTCTACAACCCTAGTAGTCTTAGCATCAGTTTAGATGCATTGACCAGCTTAACTAAGTTGATCAACCAGTTCTTAGAATATTTTATTGGTGGAGTTAATCGATGGACTAGTTCACCACCACTAGGAAGGTTGTAAGCACTAAACCGATCGACTAGTCCATGAGATCGATCGACCAGTCAGTGAAACCCATCAATTGGTCATGACCACTTTTGCTTTTCTTTCTTATGTCTTCCCGAATGTGATATTTTGAGTTTATTATGCTTAGATAATGACCTAAGATGCCAATACCTATAATTTTACCATGATTAATTTAATTTAATTAATGGATTAAAGTTATTAAAGAGAAAATTAATCCTTATTTGACTAAGTTAACCTTGGTACCACATTTTAGCTTTTATCTTGACATAGAATGAGTAAAGGATTAGATGGATAAAAAATGGATTCTTCTTATGGATAATATCTATGTAATGAATCATACTAATGGTCAATATACTTCTAATAACATATATTATGGCCTTAAAATGTAGAACATTGTAAGTTTAAGTAACTTAGCATGAGTGGAAGGAGATAACATAGACCTATGTGTTGTCTGTATAGTGGCCTTAAGTTGACCTTCACTTAGCTACTAAGATAAATGTATAAATAACATGAGTTAGGGTTAGAATCTAGTTACTTACCAATTTTACCTCCATCTTTAGCCTGAGGGATTAACCTGGAATATTCTTTAATAAATTATAAAGTTAGGTTAAGTAATGAAACTATGGCTTTGACCTTTGCCTTAGGATTGACCTAGACTTGAATTATGTTTGAAGGAAATTAAATGGAAAATGAATGTTGGTTTGGTTATCTATAGTTGATATAAACATTGTATAAATCCACCTTTGGCATAATTGATTAAGAAATGGAAGCATCACTTTAAGATACCATTATTGAGAACATTGGAAAGTATGAGAACCTTATATTGGTGCATTGGATTGGACTGACTGGGGTATTTTTGTCACATGGCATATGGACCTTGATTTAATATTGATCTAATAAGATATTAATCATTTAAAGTAGAATGAGCATCATGATAGGTCTGGATTATTTGATTCTTGATTAGCTACTGAGGGTTAGTATACCTTTGGGGGTTTTACCTTTAGGTCCCTTTGGACGAGATTCTAGTTGATCATGGGATCCTAGTTGGTCCTGGTGCCTTTCCTAATCTTAAACACTCACAATGTACCAAGAGGTATCAATATTAAAGGGTCAGGTCACCACAACAAAGTTACTTTGGCATGAGTCCAGATTTATACTCACGAGTTATTTTAGCTTCAACCAGAACTTTACCTCAATTTATTTGTTTTGGTTTCAATAGGTATTGGGAAACCTTGGGGAATAATCCCACCTAGTTCTTACAGATTTTGTAGAGTTCTATATTCACTAACGCAAAATAATAAACAGAATGAAACCAAAAGAGGTATTAATTGGTGTTATCCTATTTTATGCTTGATCTTGATATGGTTATTCTGCTGACATGATACTTTCTTTTCTCTACAAGTATTTAAGCGCGTAAGCCACACTTAAGTTATGAATATGTTATGTAACCCCACATTTTACTTCTTTAAAAAAAAATTTAATCATGTGTTCTTATGAATGTATGATGTGGTATACCTATTATTGAGCATATGCAAACATGTGCCACCATATGTTCCCGTTGAATGCTCTATTGTGGTATGATTCTATATTTACAGCATGTTTCCATGAATGATCTATTTTTACTATAATCATGATCCTCATAATGTAAGAATTTTAGTTGAAAAGTCATATGTGTACCTCTAATTGCACATTACCCTTCAAGCTATACTCTAAAAACTATTGTGGGGATGATCTAAATGATCCATATTTCCTTAATAAGGTGATATGTATCATATAATCTGTATATCCTTGTATGCTAGTATGATTATAATTAAGCACGTTTCAGTGGATCTAAATATTTCTTGTATGACCCAGTGTAATAGTACGTGAATGACATAGTGGGAGTATTGCATGTATATTTTTATATGTCATACCATGAGCATGTTGTGTGGGTCTTTCTCGTACTATGATCTACATGATAGTGGTATGTTGGTATGCTCAGTATGTATGCATACTTATGGGGGGTTTTGTTACAGTCCTCTACTTAATCCCACGAGTAAAAGATATGGTGCAAGTTTCCTAAGAAGAACTAGTGAATGGTCCATCCTCTTTTTAGTATAGTTGGATTCTTGAGCATAGGCATTCCTACAGACTTTCTTTTGTTATCCTTTAGTGACAAAACGAATTTCCTTTGGCCAATGTTATCATCTGGTGTTTCTTTTGTATAGTCTTAGGCTTACATAGCCTTGGGTTGCACACCTTGACTTTCATAGTTATAAGTTTGCACAATCAAGTTCTTCTTTGTGTTTGGTTAGTTGGATACTTAGCCTTGTGCCTAGTGTGGGGGTAGGTGTTAAGGTGCCTATCTTGCATTAGATGTGGTGGTAGCAACCCATTTTTTAATCGATCGTCTTGTATTTCCATTTTTGTAATGATTTAAATGAAATTTTTTTGTAGTGAAAAATTGGGGTGTTATAGGACTATAGTGCATTAAAGAACCAACAAAGCCTAGAGATAGCAATTGAAACATAAATCCCTAGTATGGTTATTGGCATCAAATGTTGCATCAAAATATGGAAATCATGAAACTTCATGTTAATTAGTTTCAACTCTTCCATCGACATTAGCCTTCTAACATTTGAAGAATACCTTTATAGAACCTTGACACTATGAAAGAATTAACAAAATGTAATTTTCTCCTTTCTAGAGAGAACATGACAAGCGGATGGTAAATATGTTCTTTTTCCATTGTCTCATGGTGCTAGTTCATGCCTAATTCCCATTTCTTCTATATCCCATCGAGAATTGATTCCAGCCTTTTGTGGAACATTAAGTAATGTACCAACAAGGTTATCATATATATTTTTTCAATATACATTACATCGAGGGCATGCCTCATGTATAGAGATTCCTAATATTGAAGGATGAAGAATATAGACATCTTCTTCCATCCAACTAATATAGGCTTATCTTTATTCTTTTTCCTCAACTACGCCTTCAAATGTTTCATTTTCAAATACACTTGTCTACCCGTCAACCAAATTGATGCATGCCCTTCTTCTGAGAAGCCATTGTAATCATTCCTTTGCTTACAATAATATTGATCCTTCGGCAATAATCTATGATGCCTGAGAAAAATATTCTTCTAGCTATATTTTATTTAAACAAATGAAGTAGTTTCCTTGTAATCGCTTTTCGCACTATAATCTTAAAATGTGTGTATTTATATCATGGAAGATGTATATTTTATTAGAGAATATGTGTATTCATATCCCAAAAGATGTATCTTTAACTATTAGATTTTGTTTATTTATATTCTAAATGATATGGCTTAAACTAGAGTATTTATATTAGAAGTTGTATATGTTGTGTTAGTATCCTAATATAATAATGGTGATATCTTTATTTATATGTAATATCTTTATTTGTAAATAGAAGTGTATTTTTTTGGTAATTAATAATAAATATATAATAAATAGAAAAATATTAAGAATGTACATTATATTAACTAGCCTCTTTAGTATTAAAAATAAGTACCCACAATTATATAATAATATTCAACAACTTTTCAGGGATAGAGTAATGTTTAGAGTAATTATACTTTAATAATCACTAATAATGGTGTAATAACTCATTTCCATAAACCCTAATTATAACCGATAATTTTGTGTATTAGTTGTAATCATTATTTTAGGGTATTTGGTAATAAGTATATTGTTAATATATGTAATATTATTACAACTTATAAGATATAAATTTTAATTAGGTTAAAATATACTAGAAGATGCATATTAAATTTTTAAACCTAGATTGGGTCTTAACGGGTATCCATTTCATCAAACAAACCTAGCCTAGTTATATGATAAATTTTACCTAGATAAGTTTACCCTAACCTATTGCCTAAGTAGTGCTATAAATTTTTCTTACCATCACCCTACACCCTCTACCCTGTCACCTTACCCTATGAATGATCACCCTACACCATCTACACCATACCTCCCCTATTTTCCTTACATGCCACCTCCTTCTTAACTACTTCTCCTCTCCCTCTTATGTTGTGCCAAACTCTTGAACAAACCTACACGTATTCTACTTCTCTTAAGCTCCCTCGCACACCAAATTTTCCACACCATTCTTCTCTGTAGTTTGGTCCTTCTAAAACCATTTTTATTTGCTGCAATACCAACCCCACCAGCCTCCTTATCCTACCACCGGCTACCATTACCAATCCCCCTCACCCTACACAGGCAACCTTAGCTAGAGCTTCCCTACCATCCACACACAAAACCCCCAAAACCGCCCTCTCACTCATGCTACGTCTATTCTTCCTTTACCTTCGGCTCTCCCCACTGAATCAACCCCTATACTACTGGATAACCTTGTTGTTCCTCCCCCTTAACCTTCAACAATTCCTACCGAAACCACCCCCACCTGCACCTTAACCCACCAGAGACAACCTCTTCCACCTTCGATCATTTTAGCTAAAGCTCCCCCCTTTTATGTTGCACCCATTTTGATCGAAGCATCATACTCTTCTTCAACCTATTTTTTCCACCTTTTCTTCTCCCTTTGCTACACCTTTGATTCCATTCATGACTCCCTAGCACTAGCCAAGCCAACCGAGCTCATCCTTAGCTTCTTAATTGAAGCTTCCTTCCTTTGGTGCTATGTTTTTCCTTAGCTTTCCTCTTGATTGTTCAACTGGTTAGTGAGGCCTAAGTTATTTTAGTGGTTTTGGATTATTATTGAGTAATATTATATGCTAATACATGTATTATTGGGTGTTAAGTTCCTAGGTAATTCTTAACTACTTTAGAGAAGACTTTTATTTATATAAGATTAGATTAGGTAAATATAATCACTCATAGTACAGTAGAATTTATATGTGAGTATTCTAGGATTTTTTTTAAACCTAGAATCATGCTAGGGTTTTAAGATTTTCAAGCTTTATAGCATGCATGGTAAAATGATAACATGATAAAGGGATGATATACATGATTATGGAAGCTAAGTTATATGCATTGTAATATGTCAAATGTTTTATGTTTACATGTCTAAGATTTTGTTAGGGATTCCATTAATATAAAGTGTAATTCAAATTCCATGACAAATGCCTCATGATTTTTCATGCATAATATTTAGGGTTACGATCAGTCGCATGGAGGTATATGCACATGATTAGGGTTAGCTTATGATAAATTATATTCAAATAGCCTAGGGTTAGAGATGATTCCCTAGATGTATTGTGATAACATTATTCCTATTTAAATGATGTTTTATACTTTAAATGTGTACGTGCATGTTGCATGGAAGATGTGACATGTAAGAGTTGCATGATTAGGGTTTTGTGGGTACAACCCACTAAATATATGAAAAGTGAAAAATATAGTTAATTTCCAAAATGCAAAGATTAACTATATATGAAAATAATGTGGAATATTGCCTTTTTACTTGCTCATGACAAATCTCTCGTAATGACAATGTCTAGTATGAAAATGAAATAAAATGGTAAACTAGGGTTTTGAAGGTTATTTTGGTAATTTTCACCCAATGTACCTTTTACAAACAATTGGATGTTAGGATGGACTTATACTTTTGATAGGTTGACCTTAGCTTTGACTTGACTTGATATGATATAGAACTATGAACTTAGAGTCTACCTTGATAAATTGAAAATAAAAGGGAAAATGGTTAAATATAGAAAAATAAAATTTATTATGTTATATACGACTTATGTGATCACCTCATAAAATATTAATACATAAAGTGAAAGACCTCAAGTTAATAATAATTTCTCTATAGGGGTTTCTACCTTTGAGGTGAGGTATTAGCCTTTACTATTTTGGTTCACTAGTGCACCGATGTGTCCTAATTTAAGGCCCTACTCTACTTTATAGGTGACCTACAGGTCCTATAGGGAGATCGATACTTAAGGACTAGGTGGCTGAGGTTGGCTGGACACTATGTTTCCTTTTTACACCAGTAAGATTAGGTGTATTGTGTGTCCTTAGGTTCGAGGTAAGGGTATTATATTGCCTTTGAGTGCTAATATGACCAGGAGTACCATTGTGTCCCTATATCGATTTGTATCCCCCTTGGATAAGTAAGTAAAAATGAAAATATCTATTGTGTAATAAAATGCAATAAATGGATTTGTTGTTTCGATAGTGACCTTAATACCCTACCTTTATATTATGTTGGATCTGTTAGTTCGGTAGTTGACTTAGTGCCCTACCTTGGTATTGTATTTGAGTTGCTGGTTTGGTAGGTGTCTTAGTGCCCTGCCCTAGTAAGGTTTTAGAGTGTTGTTTTGGTAGTTGCCTTAGTGCCCTACCATTGTTTTTAGAATGTATATAACTAATCAGATATGACGTTGTACCTTGAAATGTTTGAATTTGACAGGAATATTTTACTATTAAGAAGGTTATTAGATATTTATATACATTGATTCATGAATAATGTTGTGGTTATGGCTCATGCTTTGTGCTCAAGTATACTTTTAGGATTTTTTGCGTGACTATGAAAAATGTGGGTATGCTGCCTCTTGTGAGGTATTGCGATTTACTAAGTACATGGAAATCGTATTGATGCTACTTTTACAAATGACTACATGAGGGCAATGGAGTGGCATGAAGCGTATAAAAATGTGAAGGATAAGTGGATTCCTTGGAAAGAGGTTTTGTTTTTAGAGAGGGTCTTAGGGTCTAAGATTTAGGGCAAACTAGTGTCATACTTTTGGGTGTTGGTTTTTTGGTCATGATCAATTTTTCCTTTGGTCTCTTATATTCCTTGCTGTATTTTGGTTATAATATTATATGGACAATAATTATCCATAACTTCTATTTATGCATTATTCTATTTTCATTGACTTACTTTGGTTATAGTTTGTTTTAACCTTAGAACTTGGCGTAAGAAAGATGAGGGAGTCAGACTTATGCTAAGTGTGGTGGTAACACCTTGTAATCTAGTAATTAAGGCTTCAATAAAAACAAAAATGTTCACGCTAGTAAATCAAGGGTGTTGCAAATGATCTTAATAATTATGTGTGTTGAAAATGATTTTTTTAATGTTTTATTGAGCACATGAATCAGATACGTAGATGTGGTGATAATTTAAATGACATTCAAAAGAATGAGTTTCCTTGTTGGTTTTATTCTAAAGTAATTGAAATTAATGTTAAGCTCAATAATTATTCCTAATTAGTTAGAAGTATAATGAAATTAATAACTATTTTTACTAACTATAAATACTATAAGTGTATAACTTATGCTAGCCAGGGTCACCTGAATACACTAATGAGTTATTATCTATTACCACTAGTTTATCTATTGTGGTTACAACTTATATCAGTTGTATTGTAAATGATTTTAGATTTTTAACTCATAAAAGAGAAAAAAAATGAAGGAACACAAAATATTGGCATGTATGTCTCCAGATTCAACAATAAATTAGATTATGGATAGATACAATAGATCATCAAGCTATCTTATTTGTGTGATTATTCTATTATGTTGTCCAAGTGCAATTGTTTTGACACTAATGCAAGGAAAGAAAAAAAATACAAAACAGTAACATTGTAAATGTTTGCATGAGGTATGAGTGGTATAAGGAGGACTATATATTATAATCTCAAGCAAAGCAAGTTTGGTTTGTTGATGATTTACTGAATGGTCCCTATTGGCTAGTTGTTTGGGAGGTTAACCCTTATCATATATGGGATCTCAACGACGATGAAAATGAGAGAATCAATGTTGTTATTGACTAAAGTTGATAACCTTGATTTAAAAAAAAATTTCAACATCACTATATTAAAAGTAATGACATATAAATTGGTGATATTCCTGATGAGATGATACCTAGTACAACAAATACATTTTTTTTTATATGGATGAGGATGCTTCAAACTCAAATAATGAAAAATATTTATTCAGTGATGATATTACTTGTAGTAATTACTAATTTATCTTATTGAAAGTTGTATGTTGAATTTGTTATCCATTATATAAATATTATATTTAGTATATTATAATTTACCTTCGTGTGAATGTTATTGAATTATCTTCATAATTGTTTATCAATTTTTTTGTTAAATACTAGTAGGTATGGTTGATGTTATGACAAGGCGTCATGGGGAGGATGGCAATGATGACCCCTCCGACATTCATCTGGTATCCTATCTCAATGTGAGTTAGGTAATAACATTTTTCCCATAAATTAAATAACAAAGCAATGCATATTCTATTTTACATATTTGGTTAACTAATGTGATAAATGATGCAGCTCCAACAAGTCTTAAATGCTCGAGGCTAAAATTTATTTATATGTGTGAGGAGTTTAAGAAGAATGGTTATATCAAATTCTACTTTGAGTGCCTATCATAGTTTACAAGGCTTGGAGATCCATTGGTCGTAATGGTATAATGTTTTCAAGAAACATAGGGAATAATACTGGGATGTTGATTCTTGTGTACTACAAAGACTAGGTTCATGTTTATAAGGAGGATAGAGTTAAGATTATCCCTATAATTGAGGTAATAGTTAATCATAAGCATCTTTTAATTATAATGTTAATGGTTTTTAGTTGATAAATAAAAAAAAATCGAAGAAATATTTTAACTTGGATGAGTGAAAAGGAGCATCGCACCAGCCATGAGTATGGAAAGTTATCTGTAGATCATTTTATGATACCTATCAGAGTAGAAAAAGTTGACTAAAAAAAGCCTAGTAAGAAACTAGATGATTAAGAGGATGCAAACTAAAAGAAGCTTTAGGAGTTTTGGAATACTCATAAATAAAACATAACCGTATAATATTATATATAGATAAATTTAGTATGTACACATACTAATTAAGTGTTAATATTTCTTGATCTACGAACAAAAACAAAAAGAAACACAAAAAACAAGGCAAGTAATAATATCCTAGCCTCCATGGCTCATAGCCAATTTTTCAATTTTGCAATTGTGAAGTATTCTATAACTATTTTATAATTCCATTCACTATTTATCAAGTTATTATGAAGTACTATATTTTAATAACTATAGGCCAACCATACAACCATGAAATTTCCAGGTAAGGTAGACAAATTTAGAGATATGCACGGCAAGGACAGAAAATGGGTGAGCGAGGATTGAGAGAAAAAATATGTTAGTATACGGTTCTTTCAAGGAATTAATTTAATATGATTATATTTATAAGCTAATTAATATAATTTTGACTTTTCTTATACCATAAAATGGCGAAGAGGAAACAAAAGATGATAAAGGAGGCCCGAGTCCAATCACTTGACAGCGGATGTGGGTCTAGTGCGCTAATAAATATTGACGAGGTAGTGATTGCTTGGGATGTTCTTGAAAAATATCATAGCTATGATAGATCAACTAATAGATTATTGAAGGGCTTTTCATTTGCATTGTTTTCTAGTGTAAGTACCAATGCTCCTACATTTGAGGAAAATTTTGACAAGTTAGCCAAAATTGTTCAAAAGCATGCCAAAATGATAAGATATCACAAAAAAAATATTGTAAAGTTGTAGACTATTGTGATACAAGACCTTAGACACAAACTTATAAAGGAAGCGGGGAGGTGGAGGTGGTAATAAAGGACCAAAAGGACAAGGAGGATGGGTCAAATTGTTTATTGTAAACAAAAAATAGTTGTGTTTAATGATAATTTTTTATTGTAAACAATATTTATACTTTAATTTTTTTTAATATTATTTATTATATATTAATATTAATTTGAAATTCTGCATTAATAATTACTCTAACTAATATAAAAAGCTTAAAACTAAAAGGTAATAAATTTAAATTTTACTTTTAGTAATGATAGGGCTGCAATAAAAATTTATAAAAAAAAATAAATTTAGCTTTTAGTCAAGATAAGGGTTGTTTTAGTAGGTTGAGGTCATCACAATATAGTTTTTTTGAAAAAAAAAACTTGACTTTTAATGATGACAAGGGTCACTATAGTATGTTGGGGATCATCACAACACAATAAATTGATGATTTTTTTAACTTGTCTTTTAGCAAAGATGAGTGATGCTACAGTATGCCAGGGTCATCAAAATAAACATATGACATTTTTTTAATTTGGCTTTTAATGACAACAAAGGTTGTAGCAGGTTGGGAGTCATCACTATAGATTGATGATTTCTTCTTCTTCTTTTTATTTGGGTTTTAGTGACGATGGAGGTCACTGTAGTAGGTTGGGGTTGGCATAATAGAATAATGACATTTTCCAAATTTGGATTTAGTGACGGCGGGGGCCATTATAGTAGGTTGGGTGTCATCACAATACAATGATGATTTATTTTTATTTTTTTTAATTGGGATTTCATTGATGACAATGGTTGGTGTAGAAGACTAAATGTCATCATAATAAGTAAATTGTATTGTTTAAAATTATTTTTAAATGGTCATCATACTAGTATTATACTGTCAACATAGTCATCGTAATAGGGGTTTTCACTAACAACTCTCGTCGTTGTAAACTTGGGTCCTTTAATATGAAGACGACCATTTTACAATGAACCATAATTGCAATAACCTTTCTATGAAAACTTTTAAGACTTTCAAGGATGACTATAGTTATCACAGAATAGTATATTAGTTGTAGTGATACCTTTGTGGTCAACATATTATTTTCCTTAAAATATCATATGTTTGAGTTTCTAGGGATATTATAGATTCTCAAATATTAGAAATCTATGTGAGTATATAATGGATAAGGGTCTAAAAATGATAACATGATGTATTTGTGATGAAGTGTGGACATTAATGGAGTCTTATCTCCCATTTCTTTACATAAACACACCTGATCTAATAGTCTCTCTCTATCTTTCTCAAATCTAAAGGGACAACTAACCTCTACCATAAATAATTTCTATGGAGAACACACATAGAGTCATTTTATCATCACAATCATGTAAACACCTTACAAGGTGCACCTAGGGACATTTTTATAATTGTATAAAGTTTACCTAGGTATAATGGGGTTATTTTTTATATTTTTATATTTTTATAAATTTTATTTAGGTACACGAGGTTATTTTTATAATGTATTATTCCATGGAGAACTCTATGGTCGTTTTTATAGTTTTATAACTCTTATTTCTAGACACATGGTCATTTTCTTATATTTAATAAATTTTTATTATGAATATGTTAAGCAAGTATGATGAACATAGGGTAGATTGTGTAATTTATAATTCTTATTTATAGGCACACGGTTATTTTTTATAATTATATAACTCATGCTATGTATATATGTTTAATAATATTTTCATAAATATGGAAGTTTTGTTATGATGAACATATGGTTATTATGAACCCAAAAGTTATGATCTAAAGGTTTAATGCTCTACACTTGGGAGTTCTTTTTTTTTTTGGGGATAAACTTGATCCCTATAAATATAATACCCTATCCTAAAATCCTTTAAAGTGTATTTAAAATTATGTTGATATAAAAGAATTTTTTTTTTAAAAGGACTTCAAAATTAGGTAAAAATATAGATTTCAAGAGTAATAGCCTACTAGTTTCATAAACTAATAAACCACTATATCCAAGGACTTGCATTTTTTTTTAAAGATAACCAATTTATGGATTTTCCAAACCGATCAATTAATTGCACCATAGTTCTAGATCCTTTTCTATTTTGCTATGGTTTCTAATGTTTATGAAAATTTCTAATTAGAGTCTCTTTGTGCTAATAAGCATACTTTAGTGATTTAGGATTATGTTCACCACCTCACTGTCGTGTGCTGCCACCTTTGGTTGTGCTACCACCCTCATTCTATCCCTCTCCTCCTATATAACTCTAAACACCCCAACCCCTTCTACCTCTCCTTTTTCCAGCCTTCAACTTTTACCCTTTTCTTCTGTTTTTCCAGCCACCGAGGCCAACGCCGTGCACCACCGTCAGTGCCACCCATCACCAATAATCTAAGGTTGAACCCTAGACCCTCTCAACCCTTTATTCTATTTTTACAAGCCTTAATTTATTTTATTTCATTTATTTGAATATAAATACTATTATTATTATTATTATTATTATTTCTATTATTAATATGTATTATTATTATTATTAGAGATTTTATTATTATTTCTATTGAGGGCCGAAGCCCTATTATATTTTTTATTTTGATTTTTTTATTTTTTTTTATTATTGCTATTATCTTTATTATTATTATTACTATTTCAAAATTATTATTATTATTATTACAAATATTTTACTAATAGTGTTTCTATTATTATTATTATTGTTATTGTTATGCGATTATTATTATTATTATTATTATTATTATTATTATTATTATTATTATTATTATTATTATTATTATTATTATTATTATTTAATGTTAGTATTATTATTCTATATAGTTCTAAAACCCTATTGTGCTTATTTTGAATTGTAGTAGTAGTAGTATTATAAATATCAAGTCTTATTATTATTAATATTATCATTATTTTTATCATTAGCATTTCTTATTATTATTAGTGTTATTATTATTATTATTATTATTATTATTATTATTTAATAATTTTATTATTTTTCAATGTAGGGTTGAAACCCTACTTCCTTTTATCTTCAATTATTATCATTATTATTATTATCATTATGATTATTATCATTTTTGTAATATTATTATGGTTTTTATCATTATCATTATTATTATTACTATTTTTTTTATTTTACTAATTTATTAGTAGTATTATTTCGGTAAAAGGGCCGAAGCCCTTATTTCACTATATTTTTGAGTAATACCCTTTTTATTATTATTGTTACTATTTTTATTATTCTTATTAACATTAACATTGATATTATTTTTAGTATTTTTGCTATTATTATTTTAGTATTTTATCAAAATCCTAGTCTTAGAATAAGTTAGTAAAAAATAGTATTTTTAGTAGGAGGGAATCTAATTTTATTTTTTCCCTAATATAGGTGAGATCAGTCAAAGCCCTAAGGAAGCGTAAGAACGTGCTCCAAGACCGGTGTCATTTTAGGTAAGGGTGTTACTACTAAGGCTTTATGTGTGTTTATGTGCATTATATATTTTGTATGCTTTATATTCTATGTTTATCATTATACTTATTTTGTATGTGGTATAAAGTGGAGTTGAAGTATGTTTTCGTATGGTATGTGTATTATGTATATGTGATGAAATATTGTGGTATGTGATGATTGGTTTGTGACCCTTTAGACATGCATGTGAGGATGTATAAAAGTGGTATTGTGTGGGAAAAAGGTCGAAAATGGAAAAGGGGAATAAGATGAAAATGGATGTGAGTTGGCCAATGTATTTTAATGATCCATGAATAGAAGAATAAAATGGGAAATTTAGGGTTTCATGTGTAAGAATCTAATTTATGGTTTTGTATGGGAGAATCTAATTTATGGTTTTACATGGTTTTGTGTGAGAGAATTTAATTTTTGGTTTTGTATGGGAGAATCTAATTTATGGTTTTGCATGGTTTTGTGTAAGAGAATTTAATTTATGGTTTTGCATGGGAGAATCTAATTTATGGTTTTATGTAAGAGAATTTAATCTATGGTGTAACATGGGAGAATCTAATCTATAGTGTAACATAGGAGAATCTAATCTATGGTTTGTATGGATTAAATTTAGGGTTTTGTATGGAAAAACCTTATGTTTTATATGGATTGAATATTGGGTTTTGCATGGAGGAATCTAGGGTTTTGTATGGTGGAATCTAGGGTTTTGTATGGATGGATCTAGGGTTTGCATGGTTGAATCTAGGGTTTCACATGGGAGTTTTAGGGTTTTGCATGAAAAGTTCGAAAGGTTGCATGGGATATGTAAAGTCTGCATGGGAGTAAAGTTTATGTATGGAAAATTGATTTGGGATGTGTGGAAGGTAATGTAAGTGTTGTTTGGGTGTTTGAACACTTTGGATGAAAAATAGTACCTAGCTAGGGTTTGGTGTGGATAATTAGGGTTTGGTGTGGCTACTTAGAGTTTTTGTGGTGTCATGTGTATTTGGCGATTAAAGTGTAATTATGAGGGTGGAATTTATGAGTTATGATGTGTAGAGTGTTAAAATAATTTAGGATGTGTGAAGTGGAGTAAGATGGGCCACAAAGGCCTAAAGTAGGGTTTCTGGGAAAAACCCTAGAGTGAGGAAATAAGCAGACTTGGAGGTGTGTAGTAGTGGGTCTTGACACACATATTTTGGTGTTGAAGTTCCAGTATGAGTTTGAGTATAGAGGAAAGGTTATTTGGCAAGTTGGGATGTGCATGAGTCCGATGATATGGAACGGGTCAGTTGGAGGATAAGTGTAGGGGAGTGATTTATGTATGTCTAGGGTGAAAGATTGTGAATAAGATACTTAAAGTGGAAGATATTGAGACTAGTCCAGCCGATCCACCGGTTAGGAATAGTGGTTAGGGTTTTATACTATGTGCGACCGATCCATCGGTTATAATAGTAGTTAGGGTTTTTACCCTATGTGTGAATGATCCACCGGTTATAATAGTGGTTAAGGCATGATGCTCTATGTGTGACCGGCCCACCGATTATAATAGTGGGGGATCCCGAGCTCAATAAAAAAAAATCAAAGTTTTTACTAAGACACTTAAAAGATATTAATTACTTACAATGGTACACTATGTGAGCAGGAGCCGAACCGATCCACCGATTAGATATAGTGGTTAGGGTTTTTACCCTATGTGTGACGGATCCACCGGTTGTAATAGTGGTTAGGGTAGGATGCTCTATGTGTGACCAGCCCACCGGTTAAAATAGTGGGGGTGTTCTTGTACTCACATGGATTTGATAAAAATTATGGTGTGAGTCGATTTCCGATAAGAGATTAATTAATTAATTAATTAATCCGTACTATAAATGAGCCTTTCTGTATTTACCCGAATGATTGTATGATAATATGTTATCATGTTGGTCTTTATGTTCTTTTATTCTTATGCATGGTTTATGTGATGTTATGTGTTGGCCTTAGTGTACGGTTACCTTACTCAGTACGTAGCATACTGATCACCCTTTTCATGGGTGCTGCTCATTCCCATGAGTAGTAGACCCTTCTGACTTTATGCAGGTGGGTGAGACATTCGGCGGGGCTGAGTGTTGAGCATGTTTTGGCTCAAGGTTCGAGAGTGTCGTGGCTATTTTCATCTTCTCATTATTTTATTTCCCTTCTATTATATCTTCTTGTATCGAATCTATCCTTTTTGATTTATTACCCTATATTGAGTATTTTAATTAAACCTATTGTCAATTATAAGATTATCCTATATGAGGAATTTTGATTTCGCACTCTGATTTCTATGTTATGATCTTTTTATTACATTTTTATGAACTCTCAGTTTGAGTGTGAAAATAATCTTTTTAGCCTTAGCACTTGATACTAGAACGGCCGGAGTGAACCGGTCTAGTACAAAGTATGGCGGTAACATCCCCAGAATTCATAGGTTTTAAGTATTTCTATTTTAATTGCTTCCATTTCAATATATATATATATATATATATATATATATATATATATATATATATATATATATATATATTTATAGTGAATTTTGGAGTGTTACAAATATATAGACCCTCCTCCACATCCCTAACTTGCATAACCATTACCATTAATTGATTGCACTATATCTCCCCTATTTTCATTATTTTCCATTATTTCACTTTATCCCCATACACTCAGCCAATATAAAACCTCTCTTTTCCCCTTTAAAGTGTCAACCATTAGTTTCCCCTTTCCCAATTTACAATCTAAAATGTGTCTTCAACACCTACTATTATTTCCTCTAGTCTCCCTTGGCTCATATTTTTACTAAGTGTTGAAATTTCTCTCTCTTTTAATCCATTATTCTTCCCTTCTCCTAACCTTAGTCTTAATCTTCTCTTGTTTTCATATTAAAAAAGAAAGGATTATGATGTAGAGAAACGTTAAAGATCCTAGTTTTTCTCCTCTTGGTAACCTTATTCTTAGGAGGAGGATAAGTTGTGTTTCTTTTCCTCTTCTTCTATTTTTATTTTAAATGAGTTTTTACTTATTTTTATTATTTATTCTCTTAGGATATTTAAGAGCCTTAGTAGAAACCATCAAGGTAAAAGTAATTGATTTTGCTAGTAAGTTTTGCTTAAAGGTAAGAAATTATTATTTTTAATATGACTAAGGATTGATGTTGTTAATTGTGGTTCTATGATCTTGGTGTGTTTTATAATATGTATGTGTTATTTTGATCCTTAATTCTTGAGCATGTGTTATGATTTATAATTTTGGAATTTAGAGCATGTTGTAGTTATTTTACTCTCAAGCATGAATTTGATGAGTTAAGTATAACTATGGTGTATATTGGTTGTCTATCATGAATCCCTGTATTTTTAAGTTTTGAGCATGCCTTCTTATATGTTTGTACACTATAGGAGTATGTTATGATTAATTTGGAAGAGTGTGTGGATTTGGTTAAAGTGTGAAAAGTGTGGTTTGGGGTTGTTTTAACCAAACAGGTCAACTGGTTGGCCAAACCCATCAGCTAGTTATTTTTGTGTCCAAAGTGGTTTTAGTCTTAACTTAAACACATCTACCAGTTTGGTAAAAACCATCTATTGGTTCTTATGAACAATCAACTAGTTTTTATGATCAATCGTTAGGTTGGGTCGACCATTCGACTAGTTTTTATGATATTCATCATGCATAATTGAAATTAAGGAAATATTAAAATGGTGAATTATGTGGTGTGCCTTGGAAGCCTTATTTGGTTTGAGTTTGTTGTTATTTCCTAAACTTCTAATTTAGTATCTTATGCCTTGATTTTTATTTTCTGTCATCACTTAAAAAAACCACATTGGATTTTCATATGGAAATAAGTTGTGGTTTTTTGTATCACCTAATATTTATTTATACTAAAAATTAAGATTTTATTTGAGCTTTTTTCTCTAACTCTTGAGGTAGCTAACCAAAAATTAGTGGGTTAGTCGCCCTTGCATTTATTACTTTTCACTCAATACATATGCTCTTCTCCACCAGGTAGGATTAATATTGTGGTAGACCACCATGTCATCAGTGTCCAATTCAGGTGGATATGGAATCCTTGTATAAGTCTCTTGGCACTTTATATGTCCATATATTATGTGGTTGTGGTATCCCATTTGTGTTATCCTTCACTACAGAAGCAATCAAGGTGTGGTGGGTGCAGTATCCTTTAAGAAAGACCCATTGATGTAGTTTAACCACATGTGATGGGTGTGATATCCCATTGGTGTCAGCTATGCTACCATGAATTTTCTTCATGGTAGAGAACTGAGTGTGTTCACTCAAATATCTTAACAACTGGAAAGTATATGATCACTAAATAAAGGAATAATAATAATAATATGGTTTATCTTTTATGCATTTAATGACTGAATAGTGTTGTTTATCTCTTCCATGATTTGTATATGAATATGCTTTATAATATGTTATAATGTGACCTCAATATGCAGCATGAGTTGTTTCCATGTTTTAAGTAGTTCATTTTACTAACACTTCACCTTACTAATAATACAATTGTGTGGTCAATATGATGATCTAGCTTATGTTCTGTTGATCAAAAGATAATTTTTAGAGTTATGATTCTCAACTAGAGTATGTTTAGAATGACACTATGAGCTAGTATCCAACCATTTCTTAGTGATTAAGACGTATGTTTTCTACTTTAGTTAAGAGTTAGGCTAATTATTCTAGATAGTTAAGAGTTTGTCTCTAATTCTTCTATTTGAAATTTTTACTTCCCTCCCTTCTATCATAATATGTCATTATTATTATTACTATTGTTAGTTGTTAGTGCATTCGCTTGTTTGTCTCATTCTATTTATCTTACATCAAACATTTGCTAGGCTATTATCACATATTTATCATTTTTAATGTGGCAATGACATCCCCTAGTTTATTTTCAACTTCTTCTATATTATCTTTAAAAAAATCAATCCTACAATTTGGGGGTATTAAATAAAGGATGAATCTATGTATCGTATATCATAACCTTCTAAATTTTAAGTTATTAATCTAATCCTATGAAGTTAGTAAAATAAATTATACGGTAAACCAATGTGTTTTATAGGTTAAGCATGGTTGTTTTTCATAATAAACTTAACTATTTGATGTGATCAAACTATACTTTTCTTCCCTTTGGCTGTAATACCAACTTTAGCAAAATTGAAAATTTTCTTTACAATTATGATTTCTATTCTATCAAGTTTGTTTTAGTATATGTGCAATAGTATTATAAAAATATTATAACATTAAATTTATTCTTAAATTGACATAAATTTTATCCCAAAATAAGATAATTGGATTTAAAAACCTTTTAGCTAGAACTGAAGTTTGTCGCGATGCCAACTTTAGCAGAATTTTGAAAATTCTCTAAGATTTTGATTTCCATTCTTTCAAGTTTTGTTTACATTATGCGTGTAATAATAATAGAAAAAAAATATATTATACACTTAAAATCCTCATTAAATTGATCTAAACTTTATCCCAAAACTAGGTTCAACAACTATTTAAATCTATAAACATAAATCCAAGATATATAATATGTAGGTTCATCACATATAGTAGTTATGTTCATCATGAACAACTATTAATTATTGAACCTAAAACAATGAGATGAACCTTTGTCTATTGAACCAAAATAATAGCTTAGTGAATATTTAAGAATTAATTATTACACCTACAAATATTCGGTAAAGAATTATCTATTGAACCTTTAAGACTTAATTACTGAAACTAAAACAATATGTGATGAGCTTTTATCTGCTGAACCTAAAATAATAATTTTTTGAATTTAAATATTTTATAAGATGAACCTTAAATAAATAAATACCCTTAGTGAATTCACATATTCATAAGATGCATACATGTACAACAATAAATTTTCCTCTTCATCAACTAGATTCAAAGTGATTATGATATTAAATTTAAAGTTCAAACTATCATCAATTGGTGTGTTGATGTCCCATTTTCTACATCAATTATCTACACAATAACTTCTTATGGAAGTTTAAAAAGAAAAAATAACTCAGTTCAAGATAAATCATTACTTTATTGTAAGAACAATTGTAGCACATAGAGGCAAACTCTAGGTTCTATGTTATGAACTTATACCCATAACTTGCTAAACATCTAAGAATTATTTACTAAACCTATAACTATATCAATTAGGCTCAACATGTTTATCAATATCTATATACTTGAATATATATATTACTAAATATATACCCATAACTTCTTGAACCTTTAAAAATTATTTAGTGAACCTATTTTTGTCGTGGAAAATCTTTAATATTCACTGGACATATTCAATATGTTTACACTCTTCTATCTCATGAGGATGAACTGAGATTACACCAATCAGTGTCCATCTTCTAGTATAAATTATAGAGGTTGAAGACAATGATCTTTAAATTAAGTGTCAATCTCTTTAATTATGGTTTCTCAAATGAAGCATTATTATTGAGTTGTGAAAGAGAAGAAGGAAACATAAGCTATTGGAACCATATATCCCGCTCCACATGGAAAAAGATAATGATCATGCTCCTTCAACTTTTGCATCCTCATACTACAAGATACCTAGTTTCCTTGAACATCTTCCTTTGTTCCATTAAATTTCAAAATTAACAGCATTTTATGTGAAAGCTTTGGTGAATAGATGATGCAAACTTGAATTGGTGGTTGTTTGTAGTCCTAATTAAGAGCTAATACAACCAGCGATGTGCGATAAAGAACAATGACAATCTCTATGAATAATTCAAGAGTGTGGTCTTCATTCTAGTCCATATATATATATATATATATTTAGGCTCTTGTACAAACCATTACTTAAAATACAAATGTAGGAACCTTTAATTACCATTAGATCTAGAAGATTGAAGGGTCAAGATTAAAATAAATTCAAGTTAGTTATTTACTAAATCTTGACCATTGATCAAATACTAATCTAATGGTTATGATTGGTTCCTACAAATGTATTTTAAAAATAGTGTGTATGGGATATATATATATATGCATAATTACGTAAATTAGCATCGAGAGGACATAGTGAGGTACTCTGAGCATATCATATAAATTTCACATACAGAGAACCTCAAAACAAAAAGGTATAAGTTAACAAATAATAAATCTACATGAATCTATGTATTAAAATGAAAGAGAAAAGAATTAAATGATAGGAGTTTTAATGTAGGGGTTGAATATGCATTCAACACCATCTTTTGATATTGTGTTTTATGGTAAAAATCATCAACACCACGTTTGTATTTGAAGTTACACTCCATTTGAATTTTCTGATGTAATACATGTTGCATAATTATGTGATTTGAATGGATGTTGCGGTATTACGTGGATTGAATAGATCCAAAACCAAAATCAAAATTGACATGATGATGAACAAATAATTATTCGATCACAAAATTGAATAATTGAGAAGAAAATAGAGATCTTTATTCACGCTTTTGTATAATTAAAGGAAGATTTAATTAATTAATTAATTACACAAATCTACAATTCTATTTTAATAGATAATTTTATAGAGAAAAAGATGAAGTTGGGTCACACGACTTGATAGCCAGAGTTTTCTTACATCTCTATTTTATACTAGAAAAAAATCCTACGCGTTAAAATAGTGTGTTACAATCATAATGGAAAAAAAAGGTATGTATTTAGGATACCCGAGACCCTCGTATTAATTTCCTTACTCTCAGTTTTTTCCCCAATAACAAATCAAAATATTTTGTGAGAAACCACGGTCTGTACCAATATACATAGGAACCCCGTGTTTCT
This sequence comes from Tamarix austromongolica, assembly GCA_039764185.1. NCBI lineage: Eukaryota > Viridiplantae > Streptophyta > Magnoliopsida > Caryophyllales > Tamaricaceae > Tamarix > Tamarix austromongolica. Next base: position 82,577,974 of record CM077818.1, on the reverse strand, counting down.
CACAAAACCCACATATTAACCCAAACTTCTCTACCTCCTTCACGAACTAACACAATGTTATGTTATGCATCAAATACTACGTCAAAGCTCATAATACTCTACCTTGACTCAATATTTGTAATGCATGACATGTCATGACCTCTACAAAAAAATACACTAGGCCCAAAAAAGGACCTCATGGCCTATGAACATCGATCAAATCCGAGAAACACTCAAACTTACCATAATTAGTGGCTTTGTTAGTATATTGGTCAAATTATCTAAAGTGCCTACTTTCTCCAACATAAATTTGCTAGTAGCAACAATACCTCAGATAAAGTGACAGCTAATGTCAATGTGCTTCATCCGATGATGGAAACAATTTTGATTATTCGCTAAACATATAGCACTTAGTTATCACCTCGAATGACTGGATCACCATGACCAAATCCTAGCTCACGTACTAAACCACCAAGCCACATGGATTCCTAAAAAACCTATTTCATAGACATATACTTTGACTCATTAATGGGCAAGATTGTCACCTCCTATAAAGAATACCTCTAGCTAATAGCTAAATTACTAAGACAAAAAAAATATATACATTGGTGGATCTCCTTTTGTTAAGGTCTCCTCCATAATCAGAACCCATAAATCTAACCAGTTAATCAACTGATCTCCTAAACTCTTTATATGCTGAAGCCATATCCTTTAAGTACATCATAATCCACTTCACTATTTGTCAATATGCCTTCCCCAAATTCACTATATATTGACTTACCACACTAACATCTTAAGCAATTTCAAGCCAAGTACGCACCATAACATAAATGATGCAACCAAAAACCTTCAAATATAAAGTAGTATCCATAAACTCCTCTTTGGATTTGGGACAATCCAAAATTGACAACTTAAAGTGATTAGCCATTGGAGTGCTCACCATCTTGGCATCTATCGTATGAAACCTCTCTAACGCTTTGTTCAAATAGGACTCTTATGACAAGTATAAAAACTTCTGCTTATGGTCTCTTATGATCTCTATGCCAAGGATCCTCTTTGCAGATACAAGATCTTTCATCTCAAATCCACTCTTCAACATTGCCTTCACCTTATTAACATAAGACATATATTTTTTTTCCAACAAGCATGCCAATAACATGTAGCACAAGATACAAAGAGAGCCTCCCTCCATATCCTTCAAATACACACACCCATCATACTCATTCCTAAAGAAACCATGCTCAAGTATAAATTGATCAAACCATTTATAACATTATCTACGAGACTACTTCAGACCATACAATGACCTCTTCAATAGATACACAGGATCATGTATTCCCTCAACAAATCATTAGGTTGTCACATGTAAATCTCCTCTTAAATCTCACCATGAAGAAATACAGTTTCAATGCCCGACTACACCAAATCTAGATCATACGCAACCACAAGTGCAAGAAAATTATGATAGAAGTATGTATAACAATAAGAGATAATACCTTGTACTAGTCTATACCTGGAATCTAATTAAATCCACGTGCAGCTAAATGAGCCTTGTACCTTTGATCACTCGATCCCTAGAGCCTCTGTTTGAACTTGTACACCCACTTGCAATCAACTATCTTCTTCTTCCTGGATGCCTTCACAAATGCCCATGTTTGGTTCTTCAATAAGGACTCCATCTCCTCCTTTATACCAGCACACCACTCGGTGGAATCAAAACTCTCAATAGCCTTTGAGAATGATGTTAGCTCAAGCACACTAACAATAGTCTCTACATTAGATAAGGCATAGCCAACCAATTCTTTAAAGGTATACCAAACTGGAGGATTAACAATCCTCCGTCCTTTACTTGGAGCAATACCTCGTTACTCTACCTGCTGCTTAGATCCACCTACTTTAGAAATAGTGGGTCCATCAGAAGGGTATCTGTCATCCAACTCAACCTCCACCTAGCTCAAAGCACAATCCTACTCCACCTCCTTATATTCATCATCACAAGACTCAGTCTTCTAGAGGAACACATACTCATTGAAGGTAACACCTCTACCAGTTAAGAATTCAGATGCAATTGGGTGCCATAACCTATGCCCCTTCACTCAAAATGTAAAGCCAAGAAAGAGACACTTCTTGGTTCTAGGCTCAAGTTTATGATCATTCACAAAAGTATATCCAAGGTAACCAAAGAAATATAAATCAAAGTAATCGATTAGCTTACCATATCAGAAATCCTATGGTGTCTTCAACTTAATGGACCAATTTGGTGGCCAATTCACTAGGTATGCTACCATGTGAACCACCTCGGCCCAAAAACCTCTACCTAGCCCTCCCTGTGACAACATATAATGAGCCTTATCTAATAGGGTTCTATTTATCTACTTAGTAACCCCATGTTGGTATGATCTCCCAACATAATTGTGGTGTCTTGATATCCTATAGTCTTGGCAGAAATTAGTAAAACTCTACTCAATAAGATAAATACCATTATCTGTCCTTAGCCATTTAACTTACTTCTGAGTCTGCTTCTCTAGCAAGGTCTTTCACCATTTGAAAACACCAAACACATCTTTCTTATGCTTTAAGAAATAAACCTATACCTTTCTAGAAAATTCATCAATGAATGTGAGAAAGTACTGCGAGCCACATTTAGAAATCACTCTCACTAGACCCCACAAATCTGGATGGATATACTCAAAAGGTGGTCTAATACTATAATTAGTTGTTGGAAAGCTAACCCACACTTATTTTCCTAACATATAGTACTCATAGAAATTCATAGTACCTATACTCTATCCATCTAACAATCCCCTCTTAGAGAGCTCAATAAAACCCTCGACACTCATGTGTCCTAGTCTCGTGTATCATAGTCTCGTAATATCATAATCAGACAACCTCGGTGATGTTATAACAATGGAACCCACCAACTCATAAAATGTTTTAACCTACTTCCCCTTCATCACCACTACATCCCCTTTTGTAAATCTCAGAGTACCATCCTTAGTAATACACCAACACCCATTACAACTTAAGGAAATAAAAGAGATGAGGTTCTTGGTCTTCTACATGCCTCACATTGGACAATGTTCTGAACACACCATCATGTATCCTCACCTTCACTATCCCAATCCCAGCAACTTTGCAATCAACATCATTACCCATCAAGACAAATCCACCTTGAGTCACCTCGAGCATCTGAAACCAACTCTGGTTGGGACATATATGGTAAGAACAACCAAAATCCAAAATTCATCTATCACTAATCTTCGTTTATCTATTAGTAGCTGACAACATATCTCTATCACTATCATCATGAGCTACAACAACATTGTCTTTCATACCAGATGACTCGCTAGACTTAACATCAAGCTTCCTATTAGGACCAAACTTCCTAACTTGTCCATTCTTAGGACACCCTTGCTCATGTGTCCTCCTGTGGCTACCAATCCCTTCCCATTTGAGTCTATAGATATATCGCTGCTATTCAACTGGCCATCAATCAACTTTCATTGCAAAAGGGCAAATTTCACATCCTCAAATACTAACTTGTCCTTTACATACAACAAAGTCTCCCAAAAATGATTAAACTAGCATGCAAAGAACATAATAGCATAATATCAAAATCTTCATCATCTAACTTAACTTCTATGTTATGAAAATCCATCATAATAGAATCAAATTCATCAAAGTGAGATTTCAAGCACTGGCCCTCACCTAATTTTAGGTCATGAAGCTGATTCTTCAACAATAGTTGATTTGCTACTGGCTTTGTCATGTACAATGACTCACGCTTGAACATAATGTCGCAGCCATTGATTCTATTGCCACTTCCTACAATACCTCATTTCATAAGCACAATGGTATGCTAGAGAAGTCCTTCATATCTACTTATTCAAATCTTTCATCGGTCATCAAATCTAGCTTGTTCGAATGGTCAAATAATGCCTTTTCCAACCAGTTCCAAATTAGCATCACTTGCATCTTTAATTTTGCATAATCCAAAATTGATTGACCAATTAGACTTCTTAATATTGAATCTTGTACTCATCTATATTACCAGATCTCTTCAACAACCACATATTTTATACCAAATTGTTATGAAATTACATGGATTGAATGGATGTTGTGGTATTACATGGATTTAATGGATCTAAAACCAAAATAAGAGTTAACAAGATGATGAACAATTGATGATTCAATCACAAAATAGAAAAGAAAAATATAGATCTTTATTCGTGCTCTGTGTAATTATAGGATGGTTAAACAAATCAATCACACAAATTTACATTTCTATTTCAATGGAGAAGAAGAAGAAGTTAGAGTTTTTTCATACCTCTTATATAGTATAAAAAATTATATGAGGCAAAACAATGTGTTATGGAAATAAAGGTAAAACACAGGACACCTATGTTAATTTCCTTACTGTTGGCTTTTTACCCAAAAACGTATCAAAATATATTGTGAGAAAACATGATTTGTGTTAATAAACACGGGACCCCTATGTTAATTTTCTTATAAAACACACATATTAATCCCAAACTCCACCACCTGCATGAACTAACACAATGTTATGTTATGAATCAAATACCTAATCAAAGCTTACAATACATTCTAGGAAATCCACTCACATCATTAGCAACTCCACACCTATATCTAACATAGCATAAAAAAATGCTTATCTACATAAGGTAATACAGGAAGATATCCCCTTTGGGTTCATGGTGGTATATGCTTCACTAGTTTTCTTAATCCATTTGTCAATGGTGCCACTATTAAGTGGCATTTTCACCTCCCTCTTTCATAAGTTGTTGCTTCGCATACAAATTGTACTTAAAATGAGCATAATAGTTTGTTGCAGGCTTAAAGAATTTCTCACTCCATTACATAATAATGATAATGACTATAGCTGGCAAAAGTTGATCTGATCAAAAAATTCTAATAAATACTGACTTGATTAGCCCAAAATTTGATTTGATTTGATTTGATTAATTAAGAGCCCAAAACATATCCAACCTGATCAAATACATATCTGATAGCCAATATAATTTGAGAAATCATAAGTCCTAAATAAACCCAACCCAACCTAATGTAACCTAAAAAATAATAAATCTAAAATGACCTGACCTGATCAATTATTTATCTAAAATTCTATATAACCCAAACAACTATAAATCTAAAAAGATTCAACCTTATACTACCTAAAAATTAGCATTAACATATAACTAAAATAACTTACACTTTTCAAAACTTCATAAAACATGAAATAATATAAATGTGCAACTAATCCAACCTAATACTTAAATCAAAATCTTGAGCCAATATAACTTCTTAAAGTTTATATCACTTTTTATATATATACAATATCCATCTATACCAATACTGAAGTATAACAATAAAAGTAGAGAAAAAAAAAGAGAGGAAAAACTCTACCACACTAGGTAAATATTAATTCACTTCTATCTAGTACCATAAGATAATAACAATGCAAATACATCAAACAACTTAAACTCAAGATACAAACATAAAAGCCTCAAAAGACACTATAGAAATCACTTAAAAACAATCAAAATGTACATTTCCACATCAATAACTCAAAACAAAACTATGTATGCCATAAAAGGTATCATATAATCATTTCAACATGTGTAACCCAAAAAAAAATGCAAGCCTCAAACAACACCATGAGATAAAAATAATAAAAATGCAAATGTATCCAACAACTGTAACTCAAAACAAAAGAAAAGGCCTCAAAAGGCACCGTATAAGCTTTTGAAAAGCCTAAAAAGGCACACGTCTAGCATTTAGTTACTGGATGTACCTACATTAATCAAAAGCCATAGTTTATCGCACATTGGTAGCATTAATATCAAAATACTACATATTTGACACTTCTACCTTCCTAAAAGATCATAAAGTAGTTGACTAACCACATGTGGGTGGTACTACAACCAAAATCATAGATCTTAGAGCAAGCGGATCAATAACATTATAGGCTTACCTCATGTTGGTAGCTCTACTAACAAAATAAAATCTATAAAACTAAACCAATTTGAAAGAGCTCTAATATTCAAAATTTTCTACAATCTTATATATACACAAAAGGTAAGATATGATTACTAAGGAAAAATAGAATGAATTGATACGATCTAAATTCTAGCATTGTATGCAAGATGATCAACCATAAGTTGTTTTCAATCCCTTGCTTGCCAAGCTTTGAGGGCTAACACTAGCCTCAAAACGTCAAAATGTAAACTTCAATATCAAAATGTTAAAACACACAACCTAACAACTTATTATCCAACATCAAACACTACTCTCACCTCAACAACAAAAAAGACATTAGATTACACAAATTTGTGAGATACAATTGCTACTTTGGAAAGACATAGTCTAACAAACTTGCGTGCATTTCAAAGAGATTTTGATAATTTTCTCACATGTTCTCTAAGATTGCCAACATTTATATCAAGAAAAAATAATGTTTACCTATGAAGGCCTATATTATAGCTTATATTGCAATAGGTACATAAGAGTACTAAATAATAGAAAATGAATTACACTAATGATAATAAGTTAAGAGAAAATAAAATTTAAGTGTATAAAATTACTTCCTTCCCACCCGACCGGCCTGATTCCTATCTTTTTCTTTCTTTTCTTTTCTTCTGGACCGCCGGTCCATGCTATCTTCTTCTTCCTCCTTCTTTCTTCTCCCCGACGCCGACCTACACCTGCACCGCCGCCATTGCTCTGGTTTTTTGCCGCCGATCTCATCCCTTTGACCGACCATTTTTCTCCCTTTCTCTTCCCTTTGTTTCGGCGACCACTTAGACCCAACCCACCTCCCTTCCTTTTCACACATAACCTCCTGCTCAATTTGAATTTCACCAGCTTTTGTTGCCGCCGGTGAACGGAATCCTACCTACATTACTCCCTAGCTGACCTATAGAACCCTAACATCCCTTCTAAAATCTATAAATACCCCCATAATGAGCCCTACATCGAACTTTTGATCCCTACCCAAAAATTCCCGACCTTGCCACTACCTCCACTTCAGACGCCATTTCTGCCACCTCCAGCCAACAACACCGCCCTTTCTGGCCACTCGAGTACTTCCTGCACCACCATCTAACTAACCAAACCACCCATCCCCCTTGATTCTTCCTGCACAAGCCCCTCTAGTCGTGCAAAGTTGCTTCTCAATCAGCATTTTCTCCCACCTCTACCACATTTCGCACCACCGTCCGCCACCACCACTGTCGCTTCCGCTACCTCGTTCACCTCCCAAACTGTACTGCAGACCCTCCTCTATCTTCCCCTACCTTTCTTTTCCTCTTTCTCCTTCTCCTCCTATCTTTCTCTTCTTCTTCCCCATTCGGCCACCACCACCTTTAGCTACGCCACCACCTCCATTATGTTCCTCTCCATGTAGGCAACCATAATCACCTCTACTCCCACTATAATCCCCCAAAAATTTAGAAAACTTATAATTTAATAAATATCTTTTATTTGAAATAAATTAGCTTTGAAAAGTATATAGTTTAATTATTTTATGGATTTTTGAGTATATAAAATTTGATAGGAATATTTAATAAGTTAAAACAAATATTTTACTATTTTATCATACTCATTTTATTTAAATAATTTACCAAATTAATATTTTACTAAAATTATCCTTTTTAAACGCATATATTAAATTAAATTATTGAATTAATTCATTACTCAAAACATAATACACTATATTATTTTATAAATTAAATTATTATAAATTTCCACATTTTTCCTTCCCCTTTTTCTCCCTTTTCCACCTTTCCTTCCTTTTTTTCTTTTTCTTCCTAGGTTCGGGCTGCCAGGCCAGCCCTGCCTTCCCTGGTGGCGACTGGGCCACATGCCCTTCTCCCTCTCCCCTCCTCTCCTTCTCCTCCTACGTCGCAGGCCTAGTCGGATTTTTTTTCCTCATCCGCCCGCGCGTCACAACTAGCCCAGCCTTTTTTTTCCTTCTCCCTTTTTCCCCTGGACTGTACGGCCTATCCTTTCTTTCCTGCGCCGGTCCACCTGCTCGCACCCCCTTCCTTTCTTTCTTCTTCCACGCCCGACCAACTCCTCTGCCATGCTTGAGCACGCTGGCAGCACCTACAACTGCCATGCCCAACCTCCACCTGCCTCCTTGCTACTCCCTCTCTCCCCCTCATCATTTTCTTTCCTATTTCGAACCAAACTAATCCCTGTATCCCCAACCCGCATGACTTTTCCTTTCCCTCTTCTCCCCTCCCCTCTCCCTGCCAACCAACCACCCCTACCACCCTACTGCAACCCCGACCGACCACCTACTTTCCCTAGCTCTTCCTCTTCCTTTTCTTCTCCTCACTATAATTTCTTGCCCCATTTTTTAGCCTTACTTTCCCTTCCCTGATTCTTTTCTCTCATCTTCTCCTCCTTCTTATTCATCCCCGGTTTTTGCACCACCGCCACCCTCCGCCACTTACACCGCCGCACTGACCCCCTGTGTCGCCTTCTGCCACCACCTTCTACTGCCTTGCACCATCACACCACCCCCTCGAGCCACCCAGCAGTCCCCTTCTTCCTCCCCTCCTCTTTTCCCTTATTTTCCCTCCCTCCTTGACAGCCACCCTTCGCCACCTCGCCTCCGCCGCCCTTGGCCGCCAACAACCCATCCCCAGCCTCCACCTACACCCCCTCTTCACTCCTGCACCCTTTCCTTGCCTCCAATCCTCCCCCACCTACCTCCTTTACTAGCTTGAAAACCCCAACCCGAACCATCTCCCCCTCCCTTCTACCTCACCACCTTCGACCCTTTTCCCCCCTATAGCCTGCATGTGGCTCACGCTGTTCATGCAGCATGAGCTCCACATTGATTTGGGAATTAATTTGTTTAAATTTTTCAGGTATATTAGTAGTTAAGTAAAGTGTATTATTAATTAAGTTTTCATAAAATTTTTATCCTTTTAATTTCCTACTTCTAATACAATAATTATTGACTTTATTTTTAGGTGTTGATTTTGCTATTAAAGCTTGAATCTTTAATGAGGATACCGGTAAGGTTCGATTTTTACGGAATTAAGGTAATCATTAAACCCCACTTAAATGCATGGAAAAACGTATGCTAGCACATTAGGGATTTTAGTATGATTTTATGCATGTTATGTGTTGCCTAGTATGATATATGTGGTTGTTTATATTGATTGATAAAAAGAAAAGCATGCTAAATTTTTTTTCCCATGTGTAGAGACGATACTTAAGGAAGGAGTTTGATTATTGATAGAAATGTTAAATGCTGGTCTATGATGTATTATGTCATTAATGCATGAATAATATTATTGTGAGCCTAAGGGTATTTTAGTAATATGCCTATGTAAGTATGCAATCTAATATATGTATTTGCTAATGAGTATTATGTTGAATAATGGTAAGTTGGTGGAGTTAGATGATAGGAATGAAGTACTAATATTAGTATTTTATGTAGTGGTGGTAAATTCATAAAAGTGGTGTAATAAAAGGGTAAAATGGTAATTTTATAAATGAAAAGGTATTTTGGAAATTTTGGAGTAAAAGGGTAAATCGATAATTTTTGTAAGTAAAATGGCATTTTGGTAATTCTGGAAGAAAAGACAAAACAGTAATTTTATAAGTAAAAGGGGTATTTTAGTAATTTCGAAAGAAAAGGGTAAAATGGTAATTTTTTAAGCAAGAGGGTATTTTGGTAATTTCAAAAGAAAGAAGTGAAATGATAATTTTATAAATAAAAGGATAAAATTGTAAGTTGTAAGAAAGAGGGGTATTATGGTAATTTTGGAGGCAAAAGGGCAATACGGTAATTTTATGGTTAAATGGTGAAATGGTAATTTTATAAGTAAAGGGGTATTATGGTAATTTTGGGAATAAAGGGTAAAATAGTAATTTTGGAAGTAAGGGGTACAATAGTAATTTTGAATGTAAAAGGGTATTATGGCAATTTGCAAGCAAAAGGGTAATATGGTAAATTTGGATGTAAGGGGGTAAAATGGTAGTTTTATAAATAAGAGGATATTATGGTAATTTTGGTAGTAGAGGGGTAAAATTGTAATTTGCGAGTAAAAGGATAAAGTAATAATTATAAATATGGAGAGGGGTAAATTGGTAATTATAATTGTAGAGAAGTGCAAATTGGTAATTATAATTATGGAGAAGGGTAGAATAATAATTGTAAATATGGAGAGGGGTAAATTGGTATTTATAATAATAGAGAAGGGTGATTTGGTAATTTAACCAACAGGAGGGTAATTTGGTAATTTTGATAATGGATAAGGGCAATTTGGTAATTTATCCAACTAAAGGGGCAATTCGGTAATTATGATTATGGAGAAGGGCAATTTGGTAATTTAACCGACTAAAGGGTAAATTGGTAATTATTTAACCAACTAAAGGGGAAATTGGTAATCATGATAATGAAGAAGGATAATTTGATAATTTATCCAACTTAAGGGTAATTTAGTAAATATAACAAAGGAGAAGGGCAATTCGGTAATCTAACCAACCAAATGGAAAATATGATAAGTGTAGCAATTATGAGGGGTGAATAGTGATCTAAAAAGCGTAGGGGATAACTTGGTAACCTAAACCGAGTAAGGGGTAATTTGGTAATTATGCAACCTGAAGAGTAATAGGGTAATTTGTCAAGTAAGGAAGGGATGACTTAGCAATTATATAAGTAAGGGGTAAATAAGTAATTTGTACCTAACATGTCGTTGTGGTTATGAAATTTCATAATATGATTCAAATAATGTTGATTAGCAAGGTAAGAGTATTTGATAATTAGTAAATATCACGAGAACAAATCCTAGTTCAAAATTAGATGAGATTATGATGGCCTTAATCGTTTCTCAGTGATATCTTGGATAACTGTCTTAATAAGAAATGACTAACGATATCAAAACGATTGGAAGTGAATAAGTATCTGATTATTGTGCTTTTCTTGATCACTTTAATTAAGATACTAATACTTAAAGTGAAAGACCTCGAGATCGAGAATGGTGGCTCTTTAGGGGTCGCTACCCTAAAGACGTGGTTTAGCCTACGATTATTCTGGTATTTGCTGGTGTGCATTTGTGCCCCAGCCAAGCCCTATATCTTACTCTATCTAGCTCTACGGACCTATTTAGGGGGTATGCATACTTATGGATTAGGTGTCCTTGTCGTTAGGGTACTGAGTAGCTTTATGCATCAGTGCGACCAGGGTACATTTGCGTCTCTGGGTTCATGGTTGAAGGGTACCGAGTAGCTTGTATGCACCGGTACAACCGGTGTACTTTTGTGTCCCAGGTTCTTGATCTCCCATCTAAGGCAAATAAATAGAATTGTTGTACTAACTAAAGAAAGGAAAAACACTAATTACAAAGGTGAAAGATTAATGAGCCGGGCCTAGTTGACTTATGATATTATGTACCGATCCACCGGTTATAATGGTGGCCCAGGAGCGTGTTGCCCTAGCAGATGATATTGAGTACCGGTCCACCGGATATAATAGTGGCCCAGGAGCATTTTTACCCTGGATGATGATTATATATATCCTGGTCCACAGGTTAAAATAGTGGGGGTCCCGAGCTCAATAAAACAAGCATTGGATGTGAATAAATTATGGAAAGATATTAATTACTTATAGGTGGAACACCGTGTGAGTCGGGGCCAGATCGGTCCACCGGCGAATAATAGTGGCCAGGAGCGCTCTGCCTTAGAGACCGATCCACCGACAATAATAGTGGTCAGGAGCGTTCTGTCCTATATGTATTCCGATCCACCGGCTATAATAATGGGGTTCCCACACTCACTTGGATATAACCAGAGAGATGATTGAATAATGATGGACTAATGGCTTAAGGCCCAAAAGTATTGATTGTACCTTATAATTTGTTGATATGTGGCAGCCTTGTTATATATGTGATTGTTATGTATGCACCTCTCATTACATATGTATATAGCTTGCATTATATATCATATTGTGGGCCTATTTTTAAGTGTGGTATTAAAGGGTTACTCAGTACCATAGTATTGAAGGATTCCACTCGTGGGTCCCTGCCTATTCAATAGGCAGTGTCCCTTGCAGGTCTTTTCACATGCTACTCAAGTGGGCAATGGGAAAGAGAGTAAGGAATTATCCGAAACCGTTAGGGTTTTTCTCCTTCTTTTTTAAATTTCTAGTTTTAATGTTAATGTTGTTAATGTAACCACCACTGGTGGATTTTATTCTTGTAAATGATTTGATACGCTACTCTGATTTAAATATGCTGAATTTCTTGTAGGTTGTATTTCATTTTTTTTAGCCTTAGCACTTGGTACTGAAACAGTATGAGTGAACCGATCTGGTACTAAGTGTGGCGGTAATATCCCCAAAATTCATAGTTTGATGTTTTGCTTCCGCTAATCTTTTAATAAAACAAAATTTTTCAGTAACAAAATTTGGGGGGTGCTACACCCACCTTCATTCTCCCTATTTGTTCCTAGCCTTCAACTTTTCCCCCCTTTTCTTCTCTTTTTCCGGTCGCCGCCACTGCCGTCGTGCACCACCGACGATGCCGCTTGTCACCACCAGCTTAAGGTTGAACCCTAGACCCTCTCAACCCTTTTACCCTATTTTTACAAGCCTTAATCTATTCTATTTCATTTATTTGAAATATATTATTTTTATTTTTATTTTTATTTTTATTATTTCTAGTATTATTGTTATTACTATTATTATTATTAATGATTTTATTATTATTTCTATTGAGGGGCGAAACCCTATTATATTTTTATTTTGATTTTATTATTATTATTATTCTTATTTTTGCTATTATCTTTATTATTAATATTAATATGTTATTATTATTATTACTATTATTATTTTTACTATTTTGAAATTATTATTATTATTATTATTATTATTATTATTATTATTATTATTATTATTTTGGTATTATTATTCTATATAGGGCTGAAACCCTATTGTACCTATTTTGAATTGAAGCAGTGGTATTATAAATATCAAGTCTTATTATTAATAATATTATCATTATTTTATCATTAGCATTTATTATTATTATTATTATTAGTGTTGTTATTATTATTATTATTATTATTTAATAAGTTTATTATTATTCAATGTAGAGTCGAAACCCTGCTTCATTTTATCTTCGATTATTATCATTACTATTATTACCATTATGATTATTGTCATTTTTGCAATATTATTATGGTTTTTATCATTATTATATTATCTATTTCATTATTATTATTATTACTAAATTTTATTATTAAGGTTACTAATGTTATTCTTAGTATTATTTTGGTAAAGGGGCCGAAGCCATTATTTCACTATGTTTTTGAGTAATGCCCTTTTATTATTATTGTTACTATTATTATTATTCTTGCTAATATTAACATTGATATATTTTTAGTATTGTTGCTATTATTATTTTAGTATCATTATTATTAATATTATTAAGATAGAGTCTTCAATCTTATATTATCAACTTTTATAATATTACTACTATTTCTGATATTTTTAGCCAAATTTAGTAATTATTTAATGGTTATTATTATTATTATTTTATTATTATATCAAAAGCCTAGTCTTAGAATAAGTTAGTAATTAATAGTATTTTTAGTATGAGGGAATCTAATTTTAGTTTTTCCCTAATATAGGTGAGACAAGTCAAAGCCCTAAGGAGGCGTAGGAGCATGCTCCAAGACCGGTGTTATTTTAGGTAAGGGAGTACTAAGGCCGTTTGTGTATTATGTGTTTTATATGACATGCATGTCATGTGATATGAACTATAATGTATTTTATGTGTATTTGTATAACTGTCATATATGCAGAATGATATGGAGTTAAGGTAAGATCGTGCATTAAATTGTGGCAAGTGTATTATGTGTATGAGTTGTATTATTATTGTGGTATAGTGTGGCCCATAAGACATACATGATAGGTTTTTTGTAAAATAATGATGGAGAGTGTCATAATGTGGAGTTAATGTTTGCATGGAGTTAAGGTTTGCATGGTGTTAAGGTTTGCATGGAGTTGGGGTTACATGGTGTTAGGGTTTGCATGGAATTATGGTTTACATGGTGTTAGAGTTTGCATGGAATTATGGTTTGCATGGTATTAGGGTTTGCATGGAGTTGGGGTTGCATGGTGTTAGGGTTTGTAGGGAGTTGTGGTTTGCATGGTGTAAGGGGTTGCATGGAGTTGGAGTTTTATGGTGTTAGGGTTTGCATGGAATTATGGTTGTGCATGGAATTGGGGTTTGCATGGGAGTTAGGGTTTGCATGGGTGTTAGGTTATGCTATGGTTAACTTTGGTGGTGGTGGTTAACTAGGGTTGGAGTGGTTAACTAGAGTTGGAGGATAAGAATAGTAGAAGTCATTCATACATGTTTGGGTGAAAGCTTCTGAATAAGATACTTAAGACATTAATCATTTAAAGTGAAAAATTATTGAGCCGAGTCCAACCGATCCACCGGTTAGGAATAGTGGTTAGGGTTTTTATCCTATAAGTGACCGATCCACCGGTGAATAATAATGGTGTAGACCTGATGTGTAACACCCCAAAATTCACTACTTTTTTTTTTAAAAGTAGAAGAATTTAAAATTTAAAAACCTGTATATTATGGGGATGTTACCGCCACACTTAGTACCAAATCGGTTCTCTACGACCATTTCAGTACCAAGTGCTAAGGCTAAGAAAATTAATAATAAATTATGAATCAAGAAAATCTAAACTTAAAATAAGCATTAAATGGTTGTAAAACAAAAATCAAAGTATGCATAAAGAATTATTATTCATATTCAAAAGAGAAATAGCTTACAACCGATAAAAGATTCATTTGAAATACTCAATACAAGGTAATAAATCAAATTGGATAAATCTGATACAAAAGAAATAATAAAAGGAATTACATCACATAAAGAGTAAATATGTCCACAAGTCTCTCGAACTTTGAGCCAACCACAAGCTCAACACTCAGCCCCGCCAGATGTCTCGCCCACCTGCACAAAGTCAGAAGGGCCTACTACTCGTGAAAGTAAGTAGCACCTATGAAAAGGGTGATCAGTACGCTACGTACTGAGTAAGGCAACCGTGCACTAAGGCCAACACATAAAATCATATAAATAATCATGCAGGATCATATTCAACTTACACTTTCAAATCCACATATGTAATACATAAGGTCATGTAAAAAAATTATACAACTTATAAATGATCAAGCCCACACATAAAGGCCCAAAAAGTTTGGATTGATTATCTAATTAATCTTTTATCAAAAATCAATTTACACCATGCTTCTTATCAAATCCATGCTAGTACGGGAACGCCACTATTATAGCCAGTGGACTGGAAACACACAGGGCATAAAGCTCCTGACCACTATTATTCGCTGGTGGACTGGTCTGGCCCCTTCTCGCACGGTGCTCCACTGTAAGTACTTAGTGTATTTTCCATGTCTTGGCACAAATATGTTCGGTTTTGTTGAGCACGGAATCCCCCACTATTATAGCCGGTGGACTAGAAACGCACAGGTGCAAAGCCTGACCACTATTATTACCAGTGGACCGGTTACACATAGGACATTATGCCCTAACCACTATTATTTGCCAGTGGACCGGTCTGGGCCCAGCTCAACAATCTTCCACTTTAAATCATTAATGTCTTAAGTGTATTATTCGAAAAAATTTAACCCTAGACATGCATGACTCACTCCCTTACAATTATCCTCCAACTGATCTGTATTATACCATGAGAATCCTACACCTTCTAACTTCCCAGAAACCCTAGTTTTGACCTTTGTGGTCCATCTTACTCCACTTCACACAACCTATATCATTTTAACACTCCACACATCACAACTCATAAATTCCACCCTTTTAATTACACTTTAATCACCAAGTACACATGATACCACAAAAACCCTGAGCAACCACACCAAACCCTAATTGTCCACACAAACCCTAGCTCGGTCTCCTACGTACCCTTATATTACCCCACGTACTATTTTTCATTCAAAGTGTTCAAACACCCAAACAACACTTACATTGCCTTCCTCACATCCCAAATGAACTTTCCATACGAAAAAATTTCATGCCCGTGCAGACTTTACACATCCCATGTAACCATTCAAATTTTTCATGCGAAACCCTAAAATCCCACGTGAAATCCTATATTCAACCATGCACACCCTAGATCCATCCATGTAAAACCCTAAATCCTTTCATGCAAAACCCAAGGTTCCTTCATACAAAACCCTACATTCAATTCACACAAAACCCAAGGTTTCTCAATACAAAACTCTAAATTCAATCCATAAAAACTATAGATTAGATTCTCCTTTGTTACACCGTAGATTAGATTATCCCATGTTACACCATAGATTAAATTCTCCCATATAAAATCATAAATTAGATTCTCCCATACAAAACCATAAATTAGATTCTCCCATTCAAAACCATAAATTAGATTCTCCTATATAAAATCATAGATTAGATTCTTCCACACAAAACCCTAAATTTCCCATTTTATTCCTCCACTCATGGATCATTAAAATACTTAGGTCAACTCACCTCCCTTGGTCAACTTATTTACCTTTTAGTTAACTTACTCCCCTTTAGTCAACTTCTTTCCCATTTTCCATTTTCAACCTCTTTCCCACACAATACCTCTTTTATACATCCTCACATGCATGTCAAAAGGGTCACAAACCAATCATTACATACCACAATATTTCATCATATACACATAGTATACATGCCATGTAAACACACAAAAACATACTTCAACTCCATGTCATACCATATACGAAATTATTAATAATGATAAACATAGAATACATAGCATACGAAGCACATAATGCACATAAATACACATAAGGCCTTCGTAGCACCCTTACCTAAAATGACACCGGTCTTGGAGCACGCTCCTATCCATCCTTAGGGCTTTGATTGGTCTCACCTATATGAGGGAAAAAGCTAAAATTAGATTTCCTCCTACCAAAAATACTATCAAATACTATCTTATTCTAAGACTAGGCTTTTGATAAAATACTAAAATAATAGTAGCAAAAATACCAAAAATAATATCAATGTTAATATTAACAAGAATAATAATAATAGTAACAATAATAATAATAAGGGTGTTACTCATAAACAAAGTGAAATAAGGGCTTTGGCCCCTTTATCAAAATAATACTAATAATAACATTAGTAAAATTAATAACAAAATTTAGTAAAAATAATAATAATGATGATAAAAACCATAATAATATTGCAAAAATGATAATAATCATAATAGTAAGGATAATATTTGAAGATAAAATGAAGTAGGGTTTCTACCCCACATTGAATAATAATAAAATTATTAAATAAAAAAATAACACTAATAAGAATAATAAATGCTATTGATAAAATATTAATAATATTAATAATAATAAAACTTGATATCCATAATACTTCTACTATAATTCAAAATAGTCACATTAGGGTTTCATCCCTATATAGAATAATAATATTAACATTGAAAATAATAATAATAATAATAATAATAATAATAATAATAATAATAATAATAATCATCGCATAACAATAATAATAATAATAATAGCAACACTATTAGTAAAATATTTGTAATAATGATAATGAAATAATAATATTATTAATTTCAAAATAGTAATAATAATAATAATAATAACATATTAATATTAATAATAAAGATAATAGCAACAATAATAATAATAATAATATCGAAATAAAAATTATAATAGGGCTTCGGTAAAATAGAAATAATAACAAAATCATTAATAATAATAATAATAACAATAATAATAGTAATAATAATAATAGTAATAGTAATATATTTCAAATAAATGAAATAAAATAGATTTAGGCTTGTAAAAATAAGGTAAAAGGGTTGAGAGGGTCTAAGGTTCAACTTTAGGTTGGTGGTGATAGGCGGCACCGACGGTGATGCACGGCGGTGGCAGTGGTGGCCGGAAAAAGAGAAGAAAGGGGGGAAAGTTGAATGTTGGAAAAAGAAGAGGTAGAATGAAGGTGGGGGTTGAGGTGATTAAGACTGCCCAAGTGGAGAGGAACAGGATAAGGGTGGCAGCGCAGCCAAAGGTGGCGGCACACAACAGCGGTGGTGGTGGCCGAATGGAGGAGAAGAAGAGAAAGAGAGGAGGAGAGGGAGGGAGAGGAAAAGAAAGGTAGGGGAAGGTAGAGGAGGGTTTGCAGAAGAGAATGGGAGGTAAAAGGAGTGGCGGTAACGGAAAAAGTAGTGGGTAAGGGTGGTTCGAAGGGCGATGGAGGTTGGAGAGATGGTTGATCGAGAGGGCTACTTCACACAGCTGGGGTGGCTTGTGCAGGAAAAATCGATGGATGAGGGAGGTTTAGGTAGTTAGAGGGCGGTGTAGGGAGTACTCAGATGGCCAGAACGGGTGGCATTGTTGGCCGGAGGCGATAGAAATGGCATCTAAAGTAGTGGCGGTGGCAAGGTCAGGAAATTTTGGGCTGCTGGAAAAAGTCCCAAGATCGAGCTAATAAGGGGTATTTGTAGATCTTAGATTGGAGGTTAGGGTTCTATGGGTCGACAAGGGAGTAATGAAAGTAGGGTTATGGTCACCAGCAGTGATGGTTGGTCGGTGGAAGCAAATTTCAGGGTAGGGATATACACAGGAAAAAGGGAGGGGATCGTGTGAGAAAAAGGGGAGAGTTGGTTGGGTCAATGGGTTGTGAGTCAGAAGGGAAGAGGGAGAAGAGTATCGGCCAGACCACATCCCGATCAGCGGCAAAAAACTAGGGACGGGGTAGCGTTATAGGTCATCAGAAATGGTAGGTGCGAAGGTGATAGATGAGATTTATATGTTATTTTGCTAAGTAAAAATGTCATTTATTCCTCATTACTTTTATAACATGTAATCTTTTCTCGAGTTTTTCTCTTTTGGATAGATTTTGCAGGAAAAGATAAAAATGAAGAAATTCAAAGGAGAAATCGATGGAAAGAGAAAAGGCAACAAAGAACACATCAATAGATATGGAATCAATGGAAGAAAAGACTGGAAATGAAGAATATATATCAAAGGGAAGATTGTGTTGAAATTTCATGAAGAAATAATGAAGGAACAAGAAACACGGCCCCCCCGTGTTTCCTAAACACGGCCCGTGTTTTTCTATCAGCACACAAATTTCAGCACTTAAAATTCAGCATTTGGCCGAGAGTTCAAGGAAAAACACGGGGGTCCCGTGTTTCCTAAACACGGACCGTGTTTTTCTCAAATTCTATAACCGTTCGCGCAACGTTTCCCCGATATATTTCTAAAGTTTGAACATTCGAAAAGAGTGGTTCGGGGGAGTTCGAGAATGGGATTTTCTCTTTCTCTCTATACTCTCTAGATACCACATGTAATTTGTAATTCCAATTCTTTTTCTCTCCATTGTATTCAATTGAACAATCAACAATCTGCAATTCAATTCGATAAGTTCTACTCCATTCCTCTTTTAATTGCAAGTTTTGATTTTTGATTGAATGCAATTCAATTCTCTTTGCTGCATTATTATTTTTCTTGTGTTTAGTGTTTCATTGTTAATTTATTTATAAGCATTGATGTTAATTATAGATTATTGCATTTAATTGTGTGTTACTGCAATTATGTAGATAATATAAGGTAGGAGGATTTGATGACGGAATTAGGGTTTTGGATTTTGAATTCATGATTCTAGATGGAATTTAATTGAATTGATGGACGGAATTGAATGATCTCGCATCATAGATTAAGAATTTAAACTAATTAGACTGATCACCTATCTAGTTTAGATCTTAATCTACGCTAGGATAACGGAATTAATACGTAATTGTTAATTAACGTTTCCATAGTAGCAAAAGATTAATTATTAATCTTGTCCATTAATTCGTATGATTGCATGATCCGAGCTTATGTGATTATGGTCATAGTTGACTGCTTTCCATTCGTAATGCTTCCATTAATTGAATCTAGTGTTCTTAACCTAGGTTATTAATTGGTTAGGTGATAAATTGAGAGCTTATTCAATTTATTAAAATTGAGAGAAAGCAAAGAGATGAATTATTATGAGTTTCTACAAGTCAACGTTAAATCATTTAGAATATTTCGTTTCTCCATGATTATTTGATATCCTAATTCCATAATCAATACTTCCTATCCTTATTCATTAATTAGTGAGTACAATGTTTTATTATTTATCCATAGTTTAGATATTGATGATAGAATTGTATGTTATTACATAACCGGGGTTTTAACATCGATTATGGAATTATTGATTATATACCATTCCTTGTGGGTTCGACTCCTTCTTGCCATATACTACGTGTTTGGGAATTAGGATTTATTTATTAAATTTGTTGTGCATACGACAGTGCATCAGAAGGCTCGGGAAGAAGAAGAAGGGGGCTAGATCGGCAGTCTAGAAGAAAAAGAAAGAAAGGAAAAAAGGGGAAAGAACTGGTCGGCGACGCTAGTTAAAATTCTCTAAACAAAGCGCCGCATTTTGGGGTAACAAGAGGCAAGACACAGTGCGGAGAAGGAAGGAAGAAGGGGGTGGCCGAAGGAAAGGAAGGAGAGGAAAGGGGGACTAGGTCGCGAGCTGGCCCAGGTCGGGGAGGAGAAAAAGAAAAGGAAAAGAACAAGAAAGAACAAGAAAGAAAAAGGAAGAAAGAAAAGGAAAAAGGGAAAGGGGAAAGGGGATAAAGGAAAAATGATGGATTGGGTTAATTAAATTCATCAGGATATTTAAAAATAATAATATTTAAATAAAATAATATTGAAATCCCTTTTTAGGCTAATTTGGGGTTTTTGAGAGGTTTTTCATAAATTTCATTTTAATTAGTAAATCTCTCTAATTTTCTCCAATTAAATTATTTATAAAATTCATATTAATTTGAAACTATTTTCTCCTTCTTATTTTAAATAAAATAATTTATTTAATTAATTTCCAAAATAAAATCCTTAATTAGCTGAAATACCCAAATTTCTCCTAATTAAAATACTTATAAATTTCTTCTTGATTTTCCCTAATTAATTTCTTTTTATTTTAATAAAAATAATTTATTTAATTAATTTTTTCTAATAAAATCTTATTTAACTATAATTTTTAAAAATAAAATTTTTCGGGGCATTTCATGATGTCCCGCAAGTGACCAGCCCATCGACAATAATAGTGGGGTGACCTCGAGCATAATAAACACAAATTAGAGTTTTCTAAGACACTTAAAAGATACTAATTACTTATAGTAGAACACTATGTGAGCAGGAACCAAACCGATCCACCTGTTAGAAATAGTGGTGTGGACTATTATCCTGCAAGTGACCGATCCACGGGTAAAAAATAGTGGTGTGGACTATTGTCCCGCAATTGACCAGCCCACCAGCAAAAAATAGTGGTGTGGACTATTGTCCTGCAAGTGACCGGCCCACCAGCTAAAATAGTGGGGTGTTCCTATACTTACATGGATTTGATAAAAGGCATGGTGTGAATCGACTTCCGATAAAGGATTAATTAAATAAATGAATCTGGACTTTTTGGGCCTTTATGTGTGGTCTTGATAATTTATAAGTTGTATAATATTCTGCATGACTTTATGTATTATATGTGTGGGTTTGAAAGTGTAAGTTAAATATTATCCTATATGATTTTATGTGCTTGTGTGTTGGCCTTAGTGCTTGGTTACCTTACTCAGTACGTAGCGTACTAATCACCCTTTTTATGGGTGCTGCTCATTCCCACTAGTAGTAGGCCCTTCTGACTTTGTGCAGGTGGGTGAGACATTAGTCGGGGCTGAGTGTTGAGCATGTTTTGGCTCGAAGTTCGAGAGTAGTGTGGCCAGATCCACTCTTCTTGTTATCCTATTTATTTATATTATTCTTTTTGTATCATATTCTTCCCTTTATGAGTGACTACTTTGTATTGAGTATTCTAGATTAAACTTTTATCTTATGAAAGTTTTATTTCTTCTTTTTGGAATTTTGAGCATGTATTCAGATTCATGATTCTTTTACACGTACTCTGATTTTTAATGTATGAACTTTCTAGTCCTTTATGAACTGTTGGTTTGAGTTTAATGACAATCTTTTCTTATCCTTAGCACTTGGTACTGAAATGGTCGAAGAGAACCGGTTTGGTACTAGATATGGGGGTAACATCCCCAGAATTCATGGATTTTAATTTAAATATATCTATTTTAGTTTCTTCCGCTTTTAAAAAAATAGTGAATTTTGGTGTGTTACAAAGAAAATGGTAGAATTCTTGTCACTAGACACAGAACCAACAACCTCAAAGAAAAGAAGGTTGCACTCATTAATTTTGCATATGCAATCCAAACTGATGACATATAAAAAGGCATGTAACAAAATAATATAATCCAAGTATGCAAATGTAATGTCACTAACCATATTAGAGTTAAGTAACCGATGATATCATGAATGATATTCATTATTTCCATAAAGTGCAATAACTACTACATGATTGTACGTTCCATCAATCTCTGCATCCTGAACTTATGTCTAATTCTATAGATTGTTTAAATGTTGTAGTAATGTCCCCATCATGTTATTGTAACTTTTCTATAATCTCCTTAGGTTTGATATTTATAAAAGTTAGTTTGTGTACCAATTTGTGTTATTTAGATGTGATGTGTGTGGGAGGATGGGATTCTCAAATTGACGAGAATATGGCTCGGATGTGTTGATAATTAGAAGAAGCTTCAGTAATGAGGTATGGATGAGAAAAAAATTCGAATAGGGTGAGGTAAGGAAGAATTTGATTCGAACAAAGTGATGGTGATTTGGTGATGATGGTTTAAATGGTGTGAACTAATTATGATATACATTTGACAATGATTTGTAGCTAATGATGAGGATTAAAATGTTAGGGTTTAGATGGAGGATGATGTCATGGTTTAGGGTTAGGGTTTAGTTTGAATAGAAGGGTTAAGATGATGTTTGGTTTGGATTGAAGGGTTTAGGATTTCAAATGGTGGTTTAGGGTTTCTAATGTGGAAACTGAATTAGGGCTTCACTTAGCTTTGAATTAGAGTGTTGTTTTAATGATAATAATAGCTGGAAAACTATGGATTATGGAGAGTATAAAAGATATGAATTAATCTCTAATTCACATAGACAAAGAGATTAAAACTTTCAAGTTAAATCATTCACACATATTCGATTAACTTGAATTGAACTCACAAATAATTCAACTTGTACTCAACTTCAATATTGATCTTCAATCTTCAATCTTCAATCTTCAATATCCATAATTGTGCCTTCTATGGCTATTTATAGCCATTCTACCACTTAGCTAAAAGGCATAATTTAAAAGATTATAAACTAAAAGATATTATGCTACTTTTATGCTAACTTTATGCTTTATCTATTATCCAACTTTAGTAGTTAATTAATTAATTAGCTAAATAACTAATAGTGCTCAACAAGTCTACAAAGAAACTCGCCCATACACGTGGTCATCATTCCATTCATTCCATGTACATGCACGCAGACACTTAGTTGCTTGTTTGTTATGTTTCTAGCAACGTAACCATCCGTTGGTCTTCAAATTTGTGGGAGATACTTTCCAAATAAAGAATAATTAGTTCCATAATTATGAAAGCTAACTCTTAAGTATTTGATCCTACATCAAGGTGACTACTAATAAAAAAAATAAATGAACCTACAAATACCTTCTTAATTTATGATTATGCAAATTGATTTCAATAGCTAATCTTCAATCACCCAAAGCATCTTCCCTTCCATATATCCTAAATTTGGAATCACACTTTTTAGGCCTAGTAGATTGCGCACTTTTTGAATTCATTGAATTTTATGTTCTATATGCACCACCACTCTCACAACATATCCAAATCCTACCTTTTTTCAACCTCTCGATACTAAAAAACCATATTATGTTCCATTATGGGTTTTTAACCCATTGAATAAATGAATCATGATAATTAAAAATCTTTCTTGTATCGAAAATTCCACTCCAATCAATATTAAGTGAATCTTGATTATATAATTGACAAAAAAATATGAAATTATAAGGAATATAAATATAAAATTGGATATAAAAATTATGAAAAAAAGGAGCTTCTAAGTAAAGAGCATGATGTAAAGGAGGACTTGTTGATAAATGACCCATCATAGTTGTAGTGAAATAAGTGAGTACTCTATCACAAATGGGCTTTATCAAGTGAAACACACTTCACTAATGGCCTCTAACTAGTGGGTGATCTCTTAATGGGTTATTTTCAAGAGTAAATGACTTGACGGGTATTAGAGGGTTTGGGAAATTGGCTTATAATGTTGAAAATGTTTGAAAAAGAAGAATGTAGCTTACCATAATTCACTATAACAATATTAGTTTACACTGATGCCATTTTTTGTGACAATTAAAGTTGTTGTGATAGATTATGCTAATGCAACAACATATCATCATTAATGAAGTAATTTGATGAGTGGGAAAGGTGAAGATACAAAGAAAACTCTTTGTACATATATTGCAATGATTAGTAATTAATTTTATTTTATCTTGAAAATTCTTGAAATTAATGTTAGGAAATAAAAAGAAACTAGCATGACACATCGTCGTAGTTTTCTGTAAAAATATTATCCTCCGCCAATTAAGTTTCCTATGTAAAAAAATTACGATGACTCATCGATGTAGTAGATAAGGGTCATTGTTGTAGGGGGTATTCGAAAGTTCCCACAACATATTTTCCTCCTACAAAATTTTGTGGAAAATTGGTGTGGAAAAAATTTTGAGAGACTATATTATAGTGATGCATCACTGTAATAGGAGTAGGGCCACTACAATATACCCCTTCAAAACGGTATCATTCCATTTAATGAAGGTCTATTACATAAATATTTTGATCTACTATAATGATAGTGGTCACTGCAATAGGGATCATCTATATAAAATCGAAAACCCTAATTGTATTGGTAATTCTCTTGTTGCCTCTTTCTCTTCTCGTTGCTCAAAGATTGGTATTAAATTGGGTAATATTTGGCTTTAATATTCTTCCTTTTTGTTAATTTCTTGTTAGTATCTCATTTATTATTGTTATAATCTAATTTTAATATATTTTTTTATATTCTTATGTGTTTCCACCAAAGCCACAACCTCTACCACCGCTTCTAGTGCCTCACTCCACCACCACCTCTATATCTCAATTTACTATTTTTTTTATTCTTTTTTTTAGTTTTTTTTATTATTAGTTTATTAATGTAATCATTTTTTAACTTGATTTTTGGTTGGGTTGTAAGTTGCCGAAATTTTGTTGGAGAAAGTGTGATGTCGTCGGAGCTTATTGTTGCTGTCAAAGCTTACTATCACCACTGCCCCTCTATTGTTGTTGCCACCCTTCTGTTGCTGCTACCACTATTTGTATGATATTATTATTATTATTATTATTATTAAAAAGTATATAAATGTTGATGGTAGTTACTGTGTGTTGATGTATAGGTTGTGATATATATATATATATATTATGAGTGTGTTAGTATGTTATGTTTTTCATATGATATATGAATGCAAGTATAAGCTAGGCTAATTAATCTCGACCATTTTTTTAATAATATAATTTTAGCAAAAGAAAAATATAAATTGAATATATGAATACAGGAATATGATAATTAAAAATTAAAATAATAAGATATTGTTGGCTTTAAATGATTTATTATTAAAATATAAAATTATTAGATAATAAATTATTTTTAACCTTAGATAAATTATTATTAAAAGATTGGAATAATAAGATAATAAAATATTAAAATGTTATTGTCATTTAAAAATCTATGTTTAAATAATTAAATGGAATAATAATATAATAAATCTGTAAATTAATAAAATATTGTATTCATTTGAAAAGTTATTATTAAAAAATTAAGTGAAATAATAAGATACTAAATTTTCCAAACAATAAAATATTGTTGGCCTTTAAAAATTTTATGATTAAATAATTAAGTGGAATAATAAGATATTAATAATTTGATTAATAATAAAATAGTGTTTGCCTTTAAAATATTATTAAAGAATTAAGTGGAATAATAAGATAATAATACTTTAAAATAATAAAATATTATTACCATTTAAAAATTATGATTACATAATTAAGTTGTATAATTTTTTTAAATAATATAATATTATTGGCCTTAAATAATTTATTATTAAATAATTAAATGGAATTTTCAATCCTAACTCTAACAATAGACCTTAAACCCTAACTATAACTATAAATCTTAAACCCTAACAAATTCTACACTATAATAGTTTAGTATCTATTATCATAATAATAACATAGGTATTTAGAAGTTATTGTCCCTTTTTGTAGGTGTTATAATACATTGTTTACACAATAATTACCCTTTGTACTACTTTAGAATGTCTCGGGATGGGATATTAGAAGGTTAGTTGGGTACATAATGTGTTATAGTACATGGTGGAGAGAGGTTGAGACCATTCAAGTTTATGTCACATTATCTTTTGTTGAATTTGTCACAGATCCAACCATGTTTAGAGGTGAGGGATAGATATATAAATTTATTTTTCACTAATGTTATACACCCTAGGGTTATTGAAAGTGGATGATTTATAAGATACTATGATCATATAGTAATAGAGTTAATAGTGATTGATGATGAATGAAGGTGTTCTCAAATGATACCAATGAGTGTATAATCTCTTTATCTTATTGACTCATGGGAGGTAGATGAACCTTCTTTTGAAGAAGTAAGAGAGCAAAGAATTTTACAAGAAAAGTGGACTCAATGGGCATTCAACAAGGACCACAAACTATAATCTGAAAATTAAATATTAAAGGAACAAAAATTATAATATAGAATCAAATATTAATATTAATGTTTATTTTGTTAGTAGAAGTATCAAGTTGAAAGCAATGTATTAGTATTATTTATTCTTTCTTTTGATTTATATCCTTTAATTATTTTAAAAACAAACTATGAGAAGGTTTAATAGTTTATCTATGTCCATGCTTATCTATGTTAATATTTATGGTCTATTTGAAATATGTTTATCCATGCAGAGAATGTTAATATTTTTTTTTGGTGACATAAAATATTCATGCCTTGTTATTTAATTATATAGTTAATATTTTTACCACTTTATTGATAACACAATATTTGTTAAGAAATGAAAGAAAGAATATGGAATAGATGTGATGTCACCAACGCTACTCAAGTAGGTACAATGCATATTAACAACTATGTCTTGGTTGCTAAGCATAATACATAAACTATGAATATGAAACTTTTTGATTTCTCATTTTAAGTTTAACCATTTTTCCCTAAGTTTTGCAAGCATTAGTTTCATAAAAAGCATTATAAAGTTTGTTATAATTAAGTTTATATACTAATAATTGATCCTTCTTTTAATTGATTTGATAGATATATTATACCAATTGATAAGAGTTGTATGAGGTTACATAATAAAAAATTCGATGAGTTTTCAGTTGGTCTTCACACCTGTATAAGGGTTGCAAAAGATAACTTATGGTTAGATGGATTGATGTGTTATCTTTGTAGAAGATGTTCCAATTTTGAATAGGTTATGATAGAAAGGGATGAAGCCCACATTTTGTGGTTCAGGTTCATGGATGATTATGATATATGGGAATTTCATGGTGAACTTGAAAGAGAACGTGTGGAGGAAGAGATTAAAGATGAGATGGCATATGTATTGGGCGACTTATTAGGTGGTGATCCACATTGAGGATAGTAAAAGAGTCATGACTATTGGTGATTAATTTAATGCTAATGAGGCAAAAAGTGATGACTTTGGGTATAATATAGATCCATATGTAGATATGTTAATTCAAGAGATAGAGACAGAGTTATATGTAACGAATTATTTTCCCTAAACTTTTTAGTGAAGTTGATGCATCACAAGGTGTTGAATAAAAAGAGTAACAAGTTATTTGATAGACTTCAGAAATTATTGAAAGAAGCACTTCCAAATGGCAATAAGCTCCTAAGATCATATTATATCTCTTACAAGATGATGAGAAAGTTAGGATTGGGTAATGAGACTATAATACCCCATCATAAAATCCTTCAAATTGTATTTAAAATTGTGTTTATATAAAATAAATGAGTTTTATCATTAGAAAGGGATAGAAATTCTAATAAAGTTGTAAATTTCAAATGCACTGATTGACTGGTTTGCCTAATCGATCCATTAGTATGCTCAATAACTAACAATTTTATTTTCTGATAAATCAATCGTTTGGTTTGCTCAAATTGATTGGTTCATTGTCATACGATTTCATAACCATTTTGTATTTTGATTTGCATATTTTTTCAATTTTTATGAAAACTTCTAATAATCATAGTTTGGCAATTTGGGATTACTTTTATATTATTTTGATTAATCTATGATTTTGTTTAGATAAAATTTTCCTAAAAGCACCTTTTGAGGTATTTCTTACCTTCTCTCTTCTCCCTCACTTTTCTCTCTCATCTAGTGACTATGGTTGGGTGTTTGGCTTTCTTCACATCTCCCCTAACTTTCTTCACTACTATTCTTGTCATTTTTATCATAGAATTGTTTTATTATTAGTTAAACATGCATTATTCTATAGTTGTTTTATTTTATTTTACATTGAGTATGGACTAGGAGATGATCACACATCTCTCATGGTTGATGTGGCAATAACATTCTACTATTTTAATTTTATAAACTATTCTACATTGTATTTGAAATAAGATTTTCTAGTTCAAAATTTAGGGGTGTTACAAGTTAGTACAAATCCTATGGTTTTAAATCCTACTGTTTCTTTACAAAAAATGAATTTCTTCAGCTTTATCTGAGTGTTTAGAATTCAATTTAGTCTATGAGTGAGCATTCTTTGGGTTAGGAATTAACCTTAAATTTATTAGATAGGACTAACTTCTAGTCTTATGTGTAATGTGTTACCTTCATGTGTACTAACTACGTAGCTATTAGCCAACCTTTCTAATGTGTTTTAGTATTTTAGGACTTCGATGGCTATAAATCGACATCGTGAGAATTTCATGCAGATAATTGGGGCCTACATGGAGAGGTGGATTTAGCATGAGGAGGTTCTATAGTTGTTCTCGCCACCTCCTTTCCCGATGCCACTACTTGAGGATTAGCTCTGTAGGGTCGTTCTTCATTGCCCATTAGCCTTTGAGGGTCAGGAGGACCTGAATGTGTTGAACCATTAGTTGAGGGATTTCAAGAAGCTTTTTGTGGCTAGTAGCTGCCCAGAGGGTAAGCAAGTGGGCATTGAAGTGTTCCACTTGTGAGGGTGTGCGAATGAGTGGTGGAGAGGTCAAAAGTTAAGAGGAGCCATTACAGATCAGTGAGAGACTTTCGTTGTGATGGTAAGGGTGTGTTCCTACCCTAATCCACTAAGGATGGTGAAGTACAATGATTTCATGCCATTATGTCTAGGTACATCTACAATAGAGAAGTGTTACAACCACTATTTGGATCTCGTCTGTTTTGCTCTAGAAGTCGGTGCTGATGAGAGAGAAAAGTCACCTATTTTAGTTAGGACTAAGCCTGAGACTTTGAGAGATGTTGGTGAGGACTCATGCATAGGACGTGCAAGTCATGTATGACTATGCCTTGGAGGCATTAGGGATTGCATAGGTTCTCAATGCCTAATTAGAGGCTAAGTAGAGGTTTGAGGGCAATCGTCCCTAAGGGGGAGAGAATCAGTTCCAAGTCGTAGATAGTAAACAATCGGGTATGACACCTCGCTATAAAGGACAGTTGAGTCAGTCGGTAGTGAGGTGCTTCATGTGTTACTAGTGTGGTAAGAACTACCTAGGGACAAATTATGCTAGGTAGATGCTTTAGTGTCATAATTGTGGTAGGATGGGGCACTGTCCAGTTAAGTGTCATATCATTGAGGGTAATGTTCTGCAAGTGCAAGCACGTTCACAGGGTACCGTGGCTCAGGTACCATTGGCTCATAGGGCTCAATCGACAAATAGTGGAGCTAGTAGGGCTGCTTTGCAGTAGAGGGTTTAGAGATCTCATACTTTTTAGCCATGGAAAGGTCCAGGCAGTACTGTAGGACCACCTCTAGACCTCCAGGCAGTCATTTGAATATGATGAGTTAATCAAAGGCTACCATGTAAGCAGATGTTATCATAGGTATTGGTTTCTTCATTTCCTACATATGTTTTATTCGACTCAAGTGTTATTCAGTCTTTTTTATATGATGCTTTTGTAGCTAGGATAGCTATGATTCCTTTTGATATGATAGAAACTTTTGTTATGCTCCCATCTAGGGACAAAATTCCATGTGCTAGGTTTTATAGAGATGTGGCCTTAGTCATTAGTGGAATTGAGCTTCTAGTAGACCTCATAGAGCTTGAACATTGTGACTTTGATGTTATCCTTAGGATGGATATAATCTCAGGATATAAAGTTATAATCAATTGCACACAAGAGCATGTGGTTCTTAAAGGACTAATGGGTGCTAGGGTCTCTTATCGAAGATGCAAGCCTAGGTCCTCAATGAGGATGGTGTTAGCAATTGTGTTTGATACGTTGGTATGAAAGGGGTAACCGCTCTACTTATGTAGTGTTCAAGATCTCAGCATTAAGGATCCATCCATTGAGGGTATCCTAGTGATATAAGAGTTTCTAGACATGTTTCCTGATGAGATTTGGGGTATGTCGCTAGTGTATAAGATAGAATTCATGATAGACCTTTGACTAGGGATAGAGCTTGTGTCGAAGGCAGTGTAACCCCTGGCACTGGTTGAGATGACAAAGTTTCGCACTCAATTAGAGGAGTTATTGGAGAAGGGGTACATTCAACTAAGTATATCACTGTAGGGAGCACCATTCCTTTATGTGAGGAAGAAGGATGGTAGATTGAGACTCTACATCAATTACCAAGGATTGAACTAGATTATTGTAAAGAAATATTGTCCTTTAACTCAGATTGATGACTTTTTTGATCTGTTGTGTGGGGAATATAGTGGTTTTGAAGATTGATCTCAGATCAGGGTATCATTAGTTGAGGATTACTAAGAGGGACATACCGAATATAACCTTCAGGACAAAGTATGGGCATTATGAGTTCACCGTGATATCCTTCAAACTCATAAATGTGCCAGTGGTTTTCATGGCTCTCATGGACAACATATTATAGTAGCATCTCAATCAATTTTTTGTGGTCTTCATTATCAATATCTTGATTTATTCGAGGACTTGTGAGCAACATAAGCAACATCTAATGAAGACTTTACCATTGTTGAGGACACATCACTTGTATGTTAATCTCTCAAAGTACAAGTTTTGGTTAGGTGAAGTAGTTTTCCTTAAACACATTATTTTGAAGGATAGTGTGTTAGTGGATCCTTTGAAGATTCGAGCAATATCAAAGCAGTCAAGATTAATGGATGTTAGGGAGATACATAGTTTTTTGGGATTAGTAGACTACTACAGATGTTTTATCTATGATTTTTCTAGGATTGCTCATTCTTTGAACACTTTGTTGAAGAAAACAAGGCACTTTAATTGGGATAAGAAGTGTAATGAGGCTTTTGAGGATCTCAAGAAGAGGTTGACTTTAGCTCCATTACTTACCTTATTGTTGGGTACGAAGGGATTTCAGGTGTATGGTGATGCATCCAAGTATGGTTCGGGGTGTGTGTTGATGCAATAGGAGAGGGTAGTGGTATACACTTCTCGCTAGTTGGAGGAACATAAGTATAACTACCCTACTTATGACCTTTAGCTAGTTGTAGTGGTTTTTTCCTTGAAAATTTGGAGACATTACCTGTATGGACTTCAGTGTAAGTTCTACAGGGACTATAAGAGCCACAAGTACATGTTCACTCAATGTGAGCTGAACATAAGATAGCAAAGATGGTAGGAGTTGGTTAAGAACTACTATTTGAATTTATTCTACCATGATGGCAAGGCTAACGTTGTAGCATATGCTCTTAGTATAAAGCCTTTACACTCATTGGGTTTATCGGTTGTTTTAGACTAATTTGGAAGGATCTTAAGGAGATGGGCATTAAGATCATTGGGTTTAGGGATATTGAGACAAGGATAAGTGCTCTCTCAATCACACCAACCATTTTTATAAGATTTAAGCTATTTAGCCAGGAGATGTCATGCTTAAGCAGATTAAGCTAGTTATAATATAGGGTAGAGTGGTGGTTTTTAGATTTTTGAGGATGGTAGTATCCATTTCCGATTTAGATGGTGCTTTCTATAGAGTTTTGGGGAGCTTAAGATGAAGATTCTAGAGGACAATCATCGTGCTCCTTATTCCGTTCATCCTGGAGGGGACGAGTTGTACAAGGACTTGAAATGGATCTATTGGTGGGCATATAAGAAGTGGAAGGCTTTAGACTTTGTAGCTATGTGATTGAATTTTCATAAGGTCATGATCGAGTACAAGCGTCCGATAAGGTTAGTTTAACCACTAGAGGTTCCCGAGTGGAAGTAGGATAGTGTGTTAATGGAATTTGTGGTTGGTTTGACGAGGACCCGCAATGGTTTAGATTTAATTTGGGTTGTAGTTGATTGGTTGATCAAGTCGGCGGTATTCATACCAATAAAGTTGACCTAGACTATAGAGCATACAACTTATGCTTATAAGAAGCATGTGATATGGTATCATGGAGTACCCAAGTATATTGTGTAAAACCGAGATTCTAGATTCTTTTTGTACTTCTAGTAGAAGTTGCTAAAAACTTCCGTGACACATTTGAAGATGAGCACTACTTTCCATCTAAGTACATTTCCTTATATTATTTTATTATTTTCTCCTTTGTCGGTCCTTACCTCACCTCTCCTCTCCTCTTTTCTTCTTCTACTGTGCATGCCTTTCCTACCAAGCCTACCCCTCTACCCCCATTAACTCGTCCCTCCTTAGTTCTAGGGTTGGGGTTTAAATTCTTACCTGATCACCACATCCCCTCTCCCTTTTCCTATGTACATGTGTGTATATATAAGGCACATTTAATGCTTGAATCTACCCCCTTCTCCCTCTATTTTTTTGTCAAAATATTGTACCCCAAACACAGCCTCTCCCTCCTTCTTCCCCCTCCTTGTCATTACCAAAACCGCCCAAGATCACCCCCACCGGTGAGCCCAATCGCGACACTAATACCACCATCGACAACATTTTCCATACCTTCACCTCTAGCACTGACCAAACTCACTACAACTTGCCCCCAAGCACTGGCCAAACTAATCGTTGCTACTCTCTTCTTTTTGCCAAATCAACCGAACCAAACATATTACCTATGATAACAACCACCATAACCCACCACCTCCATTCGTCCATTCCTGTTGCATCTCATCACCCTCCTTCATCCAAAACCACTGGTCCTCACCCTTACCCTTCAGCCAAACCTGTTGTTACCACCCTCATTGTTTCTCCCCTTTCAACCAATCCCCTCCTTGTTGCACACAAGCTTGGCTGAGACTCCTTTGAACCTCGGTTTGGTTTTTCCCCAATCTTTCACCCTTCCATTACCTTAACCCCTCCTCAATTATATCATTTAATTCTATTATATTTTATTAATTATGCTTAGGTGATAATCTAGAGGTCCTAGAAGAGATAGGATAGGAAAAGCTTGCCTAGAGACCGAAGTCCCTTTCGTAAGGATACTAGTTGATGTTTTATGGTTTTGTGGTAAATTCTTGTATGTTTATGTGTATTATCATGATATTGTTATTATATGGTTAAATACATGTTGTAAGTGATATGATATGACCATATGAATTATATGATAGGAAGAGAGTATAAATAATGAAAGATGTGCTAATATGATATTAATACGCTAGGTTGTATTTTGTGGAAGAGTAGTATGGACTTAATAGAGTATGATAAATGGGAAATAAGTATATTTAACATGTATGAGGATAAATGGAGGATTTAGAAATAATGCTATTAAGGATATAAGATTTTGGTAAAATAAGGGCTTTCAACTATCTATAAGGATATTTTAGTCAATATGAGTTAATATAGGAATTTTTGGTGTTTTAACATTTTAGGAGGATTAAATATGCTAATAATATCATGTGAAGTTATTTGAGTGATTATAAATGTCGTAAGTTCTCTAAAATGAGAAAATGACCTAATTTGGGAATAATAACCTTAATACGGCAATCTTATTATCACATGTATAAAACGTTAGAGTTAGATCATGAATTTCAAATATGTTGTCAATATTAGTAATTTAGGGATGAATATTGAATTTGGTGATTTTATAAGCCTTATAGAAAAAGTTATGACTTATCTATGAAATTAGGGTTTGAAAAATTTATGAATATCAACTTTTGATATAGGACTATTATTGCCTGTGTAAGAATTAAGAGTTAGATCTGGAATTTTGGGTATGTTAATAATAATACTATTTTAGGATGATATACTAAATTTGGTGGGCAAATGATCAATATGGGAGAAGTTATACCTAAATTATGAAATTAGGGTTTTGGAAAAATAAGGATCTTAAGTTTAACTACAACGTGATGTGCTTACCTACTTTAATGTGTTATGTACCTATGAATCAATCATGAATAAGAAATTAATTATTTAAAGTGAATGATCACGTGAGTCGAGTCAATGTGATGTTTTTCAAATTTGTTCTAATGCAGGAATAAATGATCAAGAATTAGCATGTATTATTATGGAACCTATTATCCTTTACCTAGAGAGGATACCCTACAAATTTAATGTTAAACGGATGTCTACATTACTAGTTATGGACGAAAATAGCAAAACAAGTCACTAGAAATAGAGGCATGTGCATGGCATGCATGAGAACATGGTTTATACATAAATGGCGTGTGTTTAGTATTTATTTATTATGTTATTTACTTAATTATTTTATTAATTATGATTGGTTAGTGTATAAAGTAGCTTTTTAAGGAGATTCTATCTTATAGTGTTTATCTTATAAGATATCCTTAGAGTAGAGAACAAGGTATTGTATAGGCCGATTTTGATATGATTTTTTTAACCTAATTAATTAGGATTATTTTATATTATTGAGGAGGTGTAAATAGGCTATAAAAATCCTTGGGTTTACACGTTCATATGCATAACCAATTGAATGAAAATACAAGTTATTCTTTATTTGAATTCTGTATGAGTTCTTCTCAGTTATAATCAATTATGTGTGAGTGATTATTATTGAAACCCTTAATCTCTTTGTCTATGTGAATTAGATATTTATTATTATCACTAAAGCCATCCATAACCCACGCTAATCATCAAACCTAGTTGCCACATTCAAACTAAAATTCATCATCTTCAACTTCATCTCTAATATATTCTTCTTTACTTTATTCTACATATTCAATACCTAAATCCTAGATAATAATGATATTATTATCATACTTTCATCATCATCATCATACCATATTTAAAATCCCTTCATCAAATCACCATCATCATAATCGTTCATCATCATCTTTATTCCATATTCAAAACCCTAATCATAAACCTTAACCCTACTTCATGAACCCTATCACCCTAAAAACCTAAATAGTTGACCATTATCATCCTTAATCCATCATTACCAAATCATTATCATTATATTCAAACCCTAACAGACCCATAATACCACATAATCTATAGTTTCATAATCCTATACACATCAATTTTGGTATTAGAACATGGTTTTGATCTAGTTTGTTATACAAAATAAAGATCCAATTTTTCCTTCAATATTCTTTCAAGAACATACTCCTACCTCAAGATTATTTCAAAAACTCATCAAAAAGGTGCCAAGATTCAAGATTTTGATTGATTTTTAAAGGTGTTTTGAAGAACACCATTCGTTTAGTGTAAGAAAAATATGGCAAGCCTAGAGGAGGATCTAAGAGATGTTCTCAAGGTGTTGATAGAGGATATCAAGGAAGTAAAGTTGCATATGGTAAGGATGGAAGCCTCACAAGCACAAGGATCATATATACAAAATAAAAATTGTAGAGATCAAGTAGAAGAAGATCATATAAGGAGATCACATGACTAAATGGAAGAAAGAGAGGAAGATAGTGTAGGAAATTATGGATGACCCCATGATACCTCAAGGAGATCATATGATGATGTGGAAAATGGGATTTGATTAGATTTACCTGATTATGAAGGTAATTTGATCCGAAGTCTTTTCTTAAATGGTTATAAATTATTGAATCTATTTTGAGTATAAAGAGCTTGATTATGAAAAAAGGTGCAAAATTTTCATATTGAAGTTTAAGAAATTTGTTAGAGTGTGGTATGATCATTTGAAAAGGAGGAGGGAAAGAGAAGGAAAAATAAAAATAATATCATGGGAGAAATTAAAGAACCACTTAAAAAGAAAATCTATGTTTATAGAATATAAGTAAGAAGATTTCATAAAGATGAGTACTTTGAGGCAAGGTTTACTTGGAGTTGAGGAGTATATTAAAGAGTTTGAAATATTATCTCTTATTTGTGATGTAAAAGAAAGAGAATATCAAAGATGTACTAGGTTTATTGGAGGTCTAAATATAAATATTAGAGAGAAGGTAGAGGTGTATCCTTGAATTATTTGAAGACTTGGTAAAATTATCAATCAAATTTGAGAAGCAATTGAAGAGAACAAAGCCACCAAGCAAGTCAACCAATGCACCATATGGTTTGAATTTCAAGGGGAAATTAAAGCCATCAACTTCTCAAGCCACAAATAAAGACAATAATAGGAGGTTTGATCATGAAGAGAACGACAAGAATAAAGTGGTTGACAAGGTGAAAAAGCAACACTTCAAGTGTAGAGGCTATGGTTATTATGCTAGGGATTGTCAAAATCAAAAGGCATTAACTTTGAGGGAGATATTAAGTATGGAGGCTTGTGATGAGGAAAATGAAGACTTTGATCAAGACCTTGAATAAGGAAGTGATAGTCCGAAAGATGCTTCGGAAGATGAATAAGTAGATTGCTATGTGTTGCAAAGGGTTCTTCAAGTACAACAACAACCTCAAACTACTCAAAGGGAGTATACTTTTAAAGCTAAGTGTAGAGTTGGAGATAAGGTGTGTGAAGTCATCATTGATAGAAGCCCTTGTACTAATGTTACTAGTGAAAGAATGGTAACCAAACTTGGATTCAAGACCATGGATCATCCAAGGCCATACTCACTTCAATGGCTCAACAAGAACAAATGTGTAAGACTAACAAAAAAATCTCTTATCTCTTTTAAAATTAAAAATTATTTTGATGATGTTTTATGAGATATTCTACCTATGGATGCTTGTCATATTTTATTGGGAATACCTTGGTAATTTGATAGAAAGGTTGCACATAATGGAGTCCTTAATAAGTATGTGGTGTGCAAAGGTAAAAAGAAGTTTAGATTCAACCTTAATATAGATGTGGGGATCTCATTTTTGAGGAGAAAAAGGCGAAAGGGAGCCAAATATATGAAGTAAAATGAGGAAAAGCTAGGTGATTCTAAAATGGTACAAAAAGATGGATTAGAACTTGAAAATGAAGGAGAAAAAATGGGGTTGAATTTAAATGGAGTAGGGGAGAAAAGAAGAAAAAAATCGAAGTAGAAAAAGGAAAAAAAAGAGGAGTTGAAGATGAATAGGAGGAAGAAAGAATGGAGGAAAAAAAGAAAAATAATATAGAGATAAGGAAGGCTAAGATCAAAGAGAGTAGGAAGTTGGATTCTAATGTGGAGTTGTTGATCCTTAAGAAGTGTGAGATAATTAAAGCCATTAATGATGAGGAAGTATGCTATATGTTGGTAGTGAAGGAAGTCCAACGAGGGGAGAGTTCTAGTATGGATCCTTGGCTATATTGTGAATGGAGACGGTGTTAAAGTTGATCCTTTAAAGGTGGAAGCTATTCAAGCATGGCCTATTCCTACTAATGCTTATGAAGTTTAGAGTTTCATGGTTTGACTTCATTTTATAGAAGGTTTATTAGAGATTTTTATACTATTGAGGCACCTATTACACAATTGTTTAAGAGGGGGGTTCATTGGAGTGAACACGCAACAAAGGCTTTTAAAGACTTGAAGATAAAGCTTTCAAATGTACCGGTATTATCTTTACCTAGTTTTGATAAATTATTTGAATTAACTTGTGATGCTAGTGGTGTAGGTATTGGAGGTGTGCCTTCACAAGAGAGAGTGAGTTCTTTCAGAAACTTCATCAACAAATCAGACACAATATTGAGAAGGTAAATGAAGTATACAAGGCAAGAACAAATAAGCAAAGGAGTCAACATGTATTTCAACCGGGAGATTTCGTATGGTTGCATATAATGAAGGAGAGGTTTCCTAATCTAAGTAAAAATATGCTTATGCCAAGGGCAGAAGGTCCTTTCAAAGTACTTAGAAAATTCGGAGAAAGTGCTTAGGAGCTAGATTTACCTAATTCATATGGTGGGATATCTAGGACATTCAATGTTGGAGATATTAGTCCTTACTATGTAGATGCAAATTTGAGGGCGAATTCAAGTTTAGATATTCAACCATCATCACTAAATCATTATCATTATATTCAAACCCTAACTGACCCATAATGCCAACAATTCATAGTTCCATAATCGTATACACATTACATTCCACCAGATGATAATAGTGGCTTAGGATCATTTGTCCCTAGGGATGTGATGTTTTCATACTCGTTCCATCGGATGATAAAAGTGGCTTAGGTGTGTTGTCCTTGAGAGGTGCTTCAGTTTATTCCATCGGATTAAGAATAGTGGAGCCCTATACTCATTGTGAATAAGAATATAAATTAAGTTATCTAATGGATAAGATATTAATGATTTAAAGTGGAAGAGTACATGAGTCAAGATAGTAACCTAATGGATAAGACATTAATGATTTAAAGTGGAAAAGTATGCGAGTAAAGACCAAGGTGATATTTTCAAATCTATACCACCTAATGATAATAGTGGATTAGGGGCATTTTGCCTTGAGAAGGTGATGTTTTTAGATTCGTTCCACTAGATTATAATAGTGACTCAAGCGTGTTGTCCGTGAAAGATGCTTCAGATCGTTCCACTGATTTAAGAATAATGAGGTTCCTAAATTCAATGTAAATAAAAGAATGGAAATGTTTACATCTAATAAAGATGCCTATATCAGTATTTACTTTATGAGACTTTTTGTAAACTGTACGTGTACTTATCATCTATAATGAATGCATGCATTTTTATGTATCACTGACTCAATAGTATGGTTACCTTACTCATTACATAATGTATTGACCATCCTTTTCATGGATGCTATTCATTCCCGCAAGCAGATGATGAAGATGCTTTTGTGCATGTCTTTAAGGACTAGTTAGATGATTTTGTTGCTTTTGATGTATTGTGTGGGGACAAGTGAACTTTTGTTTGTACTAAGTGTTTGGACAAATAGTTATATTATTTTGATAATGTTTTTGCTTGGATACTTTTTAGACTCTTTGATCTATGATATCCCTTAGTTTGTATTCTATTATTGTAACCTAGAGTTAATCTTCAAACTCGTGTTTGTATTTACAAAAGCTTCTCTAATTTCTAATTACCTTGTTTTACTATAAACGATTATAGCATTGTGATTGATGTAAGGATGGTTTGGTAAACTATATTTATGTTAATTACGACGGTATCACCTAATATTTTACTTATATTTTTCTGCTATAAATCAAAAAATTTTAGTAGTAAAATTTGGAGTATTATAGTGCAGATGGTATAGGGTGATGGTGCGTAGGATGAAGGTGTTGGGGTAGAGGGAGTAGGGTGATGGTATGGAAAATTTCTAGTACTGATTAGGGAATAGGTTAACCTTCTTCATACTCCTTTTTCCTTTTTCTTTTATTTTTTTCCTAAATAGACATTAGTAATAAGGTTAATAATAATAATAATAATAATAATAATAATAATAATAATAATAATAATGTAAATTAGAGGTAAAGAATTAAGATACAATATTCTGATAAAATTTATCAAGTTACCGGGTTACGTTTGTTTAATGAAACGGATACCTGTTAAGACCCAATTTAGGTTTAAAATTTAACATACATCCTCTAGTATATCTTAACCTAATTAAATTTTATATCTATTATGTCTTAATAATATTACACATATTAGCAATATATTTAGTACCAATTATCCTAAAATAATTATTATAACTAATACATATAATTACCGGTTATAATTAGAGTTTCTAGAAACGGAATATTACAATAAGAAGAATAAGAAAATATTCACAAATGAATCACAGTAACCTAAATCCATGCATAAACAAATCATATCATATATGACTAGATTTAAGAATTGCAAATCCTATACTCATTTGATAAAATGTATAGATGACTTAAGCTTGGAGTTTAGCCTTGGTTAGTTGCTTTAGGCTTGAGCTTTTCTTGGTTGTTTATTTGACAACCGCTTGTAACTACCTTGACTTTTGAGAATATAAAATATGAATGTATACTGCTTATCAATAAATAAATATATATATATTCAACATTCAACTCAATAAGCATTATTAGTATAAATTATAATTTCTATAAATTATAGTATTGCAAAAATACTAAATGTAATATTAATTCATATTTAATTTATTTTCCATCTATTTTTCCCACAAAAAACTTTATATTTTGAATGTTATAATTGTATTTAACCAAAAAAATATATTAGATAATATTTAAAAATAGAGATTCATATCCATTGATTTTTTATTATATGAGAGTTTCTACTACACAGACTTCTGTTCATAAACTTTATTGGGTGTTGAATATGCATTTTCTTAATATAGTTTTATTATATTATTTTTCATAAAATAAAATAAAAGTTCAATTTTTTTTTTGGATAATGAAAATAAAAATTCAATAGAAACTCGTTTTGGACTTTGGGCCATCGCTATCTGTAACTGGGGCCGGGGAGGGCTTGAAGAGAGAGTTTAGCCCTCACCGGGCGACAGCCAGAAAAAGAAGCAGTAAGAGAGCTGCATGGGTGAAAGGGAAGGGAATCCGGTTAATGACGATTTCAGCAGCGGGGAGGACGACGGAGATGAACTGTGGAAAGCGGCAATAAGCTCGGTCGCCGCCGATTATTTGGGGTTTCCGGTTAGTGGCTATGGAGTCATCAACACCTCGTCGAAGTGCGTCGTCAATTCAGTCGTTGGTTCCATTGACGGTAACCAGCCAGACAAGGCCCAACCTCAACCCCTCAAGCACTACCAAATTAAGGTTCAATCCTCTTATTCTCCTTACAGTTACTTTTGCTGTCGTTATTTATTTATTCATTTATCTGAAATGCTGAATCAATTGCTGTCTTATTAAAGCTTTAACTTTTTGCTTGTTCGTATTTTTTCCTGGTGCGAAACTACTAACAATTGGGGTGTTTGTATTACCAATGTGAATTCTATAATAGCGAACCATGGTGAAACTTCATCAAGTAGCCGCCATCTTAGGGCACACAAGCAAAGTAGTGTTTTTTTTTTCTTTTAAATTTAGCTTGAAGATGATATATATGGCTTTTATATACTGTTTGATTCCTTCCTTTCGGTGTATTTGAAGGTTAACCCTCGAAATTTAGCTCTGCCGACCACGTAAGTTTGCAATGGGCATAGTCAGGTGAAGACTAGGTGACTGTGCGAGGTTTTTTGTTGTATAGTGTCACCCTATACTTGTATTCAGGCCTTTAGTTGAAGGATTTTGGTTTAATTAAACTTGTTCTTTAAGATAAATCAAATGATTGCAAAAACTAACAAGCAACAACTTCCTGCTAATGAGCCAAGCGCAACAATCTGTCTCTATGTCCTCTATGATATTTCAATTTAGAGTAGATTAATCTAATCTAGATGCGTGAACAAGTGGATACGACAACAACTCGTACTGCTACCCCATGTGATTTCCCTTCTGCAGGGTCTAGTGAGGTCTGGTTGTATATAGCCTCACGTCAGCTAGCATGGAGTTCCGTCTCTAATGTAGCCCCAAAAAACTGTTTTATTGTTGTAAAAGGAGGTAAGCAGAACTATTAGTACAAATAGTACAAATGTGTTTAATGAAGGAAAGAAATAATATTAACCCAGGTAGTGGTAATTATTATCAAAAAATAAACACAAATATCAAAATAAAATGAACAATGAAATGAAATGACATATAAATTAATGAATAAATGGTAACTCTACTGGAAACAAACAAGTATTACTGATACAAAGTGAGTGACACACGCCACCACACCAATAAAACACAACACATAAATAGATGTCCAAACACGTGACGATGAAAAAGGAATACTAAGTAAATTGACTAACTTTTGACACCGACAAAGAAAATAAAGGTAAAGAAATGATACACTACTTGAAACGAACAACTGCTAATCATACCATGCGAATGACATGGACACCTCTTCACCAATACTAAACATAACATAAATACATGTCACATAATGTAATCATAAAAGAAACACCGATTAAAATGAAAAGGCACAATCACAATTAAGTTCATCACTAACAGGGAAAGAGGTTCTATTTAGTGTTCATTATCCAAATCCTTATGTGCCACAAGTCATTATCTATGGACATCCTTATTAAGGCCTCGCAAGTACAAGTCACATGTCATATGATGACATTTCACACTCAAACTCTTTGCCTCTTACAAGCTCTTAACAAAATATTTTTGTAGCTTCTCAATTGTACATTAGATTGACGCATGGAATAAAAATGTAGATTTGTTGTTGTGGTATCGAAGCATATAACTATTATGTTGCGGCTATTGCGGAGTAATTTTTTATACTCCATGTTGGTCCATATTGATAAATATTGGAGAATGTTGGTGCGGGCATATCAACGAACTCAAAATCTGATATAGGTCGCTGATTTATTGGGATTAGTACCAATATTTCATATCACATGACATCTCTTCTTCACATGCCCAAACCATTGAAGTCTCATATCTTGTAACTTATATCCATTGGCATTCACTACGACATATTCTTTTACAAACATGATCTTGATCCTATCTCTCCTTGTAAGGTTGCACATCCCTTCTCACCTACTTTGGTACCCTTCACTGACCAACATTATTAGCTACCTAATAGAATTTTAACGCTAGTTTGAGCGGTGTAGCCTTATCGCATATGATTATCAAAGCACTATGCCATTTTGGTAAGCTGATGTTAACACAATGAATGATGTTTTTGTCAATCTACCTATTTTCTTGAATGATATGACCCCAAATACCTAAAACCAACATTATTTGGCATGATAG
This sequence comes from Tamarix austromongolica, assembly GCA_039764185.1. Taxonomy (NCBI): domain Eukaryota; kingdom Viridiplantae; phylum Streptophyta; class Magnoliopsida; order Caryophyllales; family Tamaricaceae; genus Tamarix; species Tamarix austromongolica. The sequence continues at coordinate 82,534,746 of CM077818.1, read as the reverse complement.
TCAATCAAATCCTAACGTCAGGGGCCGGGACATCTTTTACTCCGATAATGTTGCAACACAGATTCCAATTCCACTTAAAACCCTTAGACTCCAAATGGTTCCTTCAAATCTCAACGTTATCCTTATTGCCTTTCTTTACCCCTTCCACTAAAAGAATGCTATTTGCTAATAACACACTCTGAGACACTTGTCTTGGATTGACTTGGAACATTAATTCAAAACTACCGTATGAAGACCAAGACTCAAAAACGGTCTTTGAATAAGTCCTCGGTATCTCTGTTAGGCATCCTTACGTAGTTGCTTACACGCTCATAGATTACACCAATCACCTTGATATAGCCTATCGATACACTTGCTTTTGACTACCTCTACAAAAATACACGTGTCACTTGTTAATATGCCATTTTTTTCCCTTTTGATCTCCTCGACATAAAATGGAGTTAGTTCACAAAATTAATGATATCCCTTCTCATTCTTTTCTTGATGACCCAGTCCCTTTATTTCATGTTATGATCAAGTAACTTAATGCCTAGTTGTTACACTCTCTCTCTCTCTCTCACTCTCACTCACATATCACTCTTGTTCTTGTACAGAGGCATCTGGGTTCTAGACTTCCATTCATTTGGCATCTTTGCCAACTCAAGGATAACATTAAACTATTTTGTCAACCATGTAATACCTTTCTCTCATTAGTATTTTGAAAGACTGATATTGGTATTAGATCAGGTGCCATCTTATGGAATACTTGTTGAATTTTCTCTCTTGCAATCCTTCAGAATGGGCTTTGCCTAAGATCTAATGTGTTGAATTCTTCTAAACATAAAAGCTTGTGAAAGTAACTCTTACACGTTCCTTTAATTTTCACCTCATCTTTGAGAACTGTGTCAATTTTCATCTTTAATGCATCCAACCTGTTATAAGTCTCTTGCTTTTCATTCCCTATACTTGCTATTTGGCATCCTTTTTCCCATTTATTATTTGGTACAAGTCCTCAAAGTCTTTTTTCTAGTTTACGACTATCTACATTTTTTTCTTTTTTCCCCTTTCTTTTCATCTGACTTGTGCTTTTCCTTGTTTGATGCTTTGCCCTCCTTAGCACTACTATCAATTAAGGCTTTGTATGCATCCTTCTTGCCCTTAACTTTTGCTTGAACCTTTTCATTCTACCACCAAGTTCCCTTTTGCACTATTGTCTTCCCTTCTGTTGCTCTCAAATGATCAGGAGCTCAAGTCATGAGGTTGTTTGCAACCATATTCGACATATTGTCTGCATCGCTCTCTTGTGACATCACACGAAGTTGGGACTTGGGCTACCATATCCCTTGTCAACTTCTACTGTGAGGCTTTTTTACTTTGCTATCTCCTCCACCCCTTGAAGTTCTCACTGCCATTTCCAGCACAAGAGCCTATGTTGAGTGGTTGAATGCTAAGTAGAATCTTACAATCTTTATATTTTTGCATAATATATTTTTATCACTGATATTACTATTGTTACCATTAGTATGAATATTATCATTATTATATTTATTATCATTACTTTTATATATTTTTATTATTATCAAAATTTTGCTACTTTGATCTAAATAGGGAAAGAAGAATGTGCTCGTAGTTGATCCGCTCTTAAAAGTGATAAGTTGATCTCTATTTAGAGTAAGAAAGTGTTTAGTATCATAAGATCAATAACTACATAAAGCTCTGATAGAGTGATAAGTACACCATATCTAAATCCTCCATAGGCACTCTTATGACCACATACTCTATCCCTTGTATGGCCATCGGACTCACCACCTATTAGAAGTTTCTTGGTCAAGGGATACCTTTGATAAGCTCATATGATTCCCGAAATATTTTCTTTTCCAACCTTTCTAGGGTCATAAACATTTACTACATTCACTATCTCATCCCATCAAGCCTTTATCCACAATGATGTTGGCTCCATTACTCTTTGAAGATTTTATTTTATATTTATAACAATAGCGCTTGTAACCATTAATGTCTCTAGCATTGGTCCCTACCCACCTAGTCTCTTGGAGGAGAGCTATATTGATTTTGCACTTTCCCAAAATCTTCCCAAGTTTAATAGAATATTCCAAAAACTAGAACATAAGCTAACAACATCCTTTTTCTTATGAGATCTACCACCTAGAGGACATGCCTTGTTGTCAAATTTTCTAAAAGAGGCTACATCCACAGAGCACTACCTAGACAACAACAATAAAGAAAAAATGAGTAGGCTAAAAACCAAATTCGCACAAACAAAATGATTGCTAAAACCAAAATTCTACCCCCATTAACAATAAAAGCAATAAAAATGAAGCAAAGACCAAGTAACTAAAGAATAGCAGTATGCTTCTAATACCCAACTAAGCATCCCTATTATAGGTGTGCTTAAGGATAGGCCGATCTCTCTTTATATTATGGTGGTCCTAATTAAATAATGATTGTGTTAGTTAAGTTGTTAGTAGTTGTAGCTTGTAGGGCACTTCTACTAGTGCCAGGTGAGCCATTTGGGGAGAGAATATGCTAATAATCTGTTGGACTAGTCTTTATAAACTTGGGTAAATGAGGAGAGCATTATTAGGAAATTAGTGCGAATGATTTGGGAGGCTACATGATGCATTTATATTTGTAGCTTCTACATCTAAGTACATTTTCTCAATCTGTTCTCTCAAAATTTCCATATCATAATGATTGTTTATTGTTATTTTGAGTGATATGTATCAAATGGTATTAGAGCGGTCTACTTTGGGAAAGAAGTGGATCAAACTAAGGTGGATGTGTGGAAGAGAAACGGGATGTAATTCAGCAAGCAAGAATGGGAAAAGACACGAGGTTCCATGACAATGAATGGAGAAAGTAAAGAGAAGTATGGAGATCTTGGGAATATTGGGTTGATCATTGAAAAAGAGAAGGGACAAAATCCAAGAGGATAGAATTCCAGAGGGCTCATTGGTGCTAATGAAAGCAAAGCTTGGTGTATAAATAGGTGAGGCATTCATTTAACTAGAATCACATGGCAAAGCTAGAGAAATTTGAAGTTGTTGAGATCATACAATTAAATAGCGGTGCTGTTATAGCTTACCAGCTGTTATTTAGTGGTTTTTGGGTTAGCCACAATGCGAAATTACCAATATGCTATGGTTTGAAAATTTTATATTTTATTGGCCGATAAATCATCGTTAAGTCATCGATAAATTGAAATCGCTGATAAATCAGAAAATATCACCAATGAATTAGGATAAATCGTCGCGATTTATTGAGAATTCTTAAATCTACTAAAAAAAGCATGCATGATAATTTCTTTTTATTCATTTACTATATATATATATTAGATTAAAGTTAGTATTGAATTATAATAAAGTATTGCTATTTATTACCTTCACATGTGCCACTAAATGACATGTATTTTTTCATTCTAAGGCAATTTTAGGGTTATTAGGACAATTTAACATATAATAACTTAATCACATACTTCTAATATAATATATAACACTAGTTTATTGAATATTTATATTCAAATGATCAATAAATAATAATTAGAGTATAGGATGAAATAAAAATAGAAATTCACGTTGCGACGACTACAACACATACTTTATCGTTCGCGACGCTTCGATACTGCGATATAGTGCCCACGACCGCAAATGTGACTTTATTGCGTGGTTGCGATGGAGATGAGGATTGTCACATGCTTCGTGGTTGAATAGTTCTTGACTACCCATCTAGAATTCACCATGAACGAGTCTATGGATGCCTTCAAACTACGAGGGACACGGCCAGCCATATGTCCTGAAAATGTACGAAGGAAGAAAATATAGCAGGAAACATCCATACAAGTTGCCGCTAATTTTAGTTGGGGGAAAAAACTATCTTCTTTGAGATCGATGTAAAAAACCATGGATACAAATGGAAATCACTACCAATAGTTGTTGGTGCTTTCAATGGTTACCAATCATTGACCTCGCCACACACCGATACTGCTACTTTGAATTGCTCAAAGGTTATGCTGAACCTAGAGCTCAAGTTCCTTAATCAATTGGTTGCTAGTGTAACGATTATTCAAGATTTAAAATAAGGAAATGGAGATTGATTGAAAAGAAGTTGTGAGGGATTTGAGAGGCAAAGTGAAGAGTGGCTGTGGAAAACTAAGCTGCATGTCTACTTAGAGAGTTAGGATTTCTTTAACTTCTAGATACTAGGCCTATATTGGGCTGTATAACAAGACATTTGATGCGGTCAAGTAATAGAGTTAATTAGTTAAAATATAATTAAGAATTCCAATTTAATTAAGATTAAATATAGTTATAATCAGTTAATTTTGGAGATATGCTTATATAAATAAATATAATAACAATATAATATATATGTAAACTTATAAAATATATTATATATATATATTCGTCTTTGTTTCCTGATATTTTAGGAATTGTTCTTTCCTTGTTTTCTTATGTCCTCATTTCTGCAAATCCATTTCAATCCCGCTGGCTAAGACTTGCCAGCCAAGCTGAGATTATCACGTGTAGACCAATAGATTGAAGGAACTAATGAAGGTATTTAATATGATAGGAAATAAAAGTCAGGGGATGCAAATGGGATGAATCTGGATAGGATACAAAGCTGGTCAGCTAGATCAAAATAATGACGACACTAAGCTGTACTTTTCCATTTAATTCTTACCTGTTATACTCCGTGGCACTTAAGCTATTCCTTGTGAACTGCCATGCGTGGCCTACTGCTGTGAATTTCATTTGCAACCTTGATAAGCTAACAACGGAGGAACAACTGACATCACATGGGTGTCCCTTAGATCATGGACTGCCGAGAAAACAAATGAAGATGCTGGTCGGGGAGGCAAGGTCTCTCAAGCCCCCCACGCCTTTTTTGTTTTTGTAATTAATAAAAATTCTATTAATACTAATTGAGCATGATTGCACAATGTGCAAAACTGCAAATGTAGGGGAATTTATGTATTTGCCTAAGATATCTCATATACTTTTTTCCACTATTCCCTCTCTATAACATACAATGAAATATCGGTACCGTAATTGCGTATCGGCCGCAATTTTGCCTTTTTTGGGTCAGCTGCGATACGAAATTCCGAAAATGCGGCTGTTTCAGAAAAGCACATATTTATCGGCGAAATTTCGGATATCAGCCGATATTTATCGATATCGGCTGATATTTACCGATATTTGTTGTGTAAAAGAATTAAAAAATCACATCGCGACAACCGCGACATATAAAATATCATTCGCAACACCCCGATATCGCGACACCGCTACTGTAACTGTAACTGCGGTTTTATTGTATGCTCTATAATCTAATGTAAATCCGCACAATTAAACTATGCCCAATCCTCATTGGTGGCGTAGTCCTCTGCTGGAACACTTGCAAGTTCCTGTTGTTCTGGATCTGATACAACACACCTTCAGCTAAGCTTCTGAGAATACCTGCATATCCCTTTCTCCTCTTTGTCCTCGTAATCAGCCTGGTCAATAGCTGTTGCCAAGTGTTTCATGAGCTGCACATTTTGAGCCGGTTAGATACCAGTCTCCAGCACTCTTAGGCAGTAGCGCATCTCAGAAACAGGTTATTTAGGTCCTCAACCTCAGCTGCACAAGCCTCGCATCGGTCATTTGTTATACAATTCCAGCTGGTCAAAATCTGTCTGGTGTATAGGGCCTCATGACATTATCTCTACAGGAACACCTTGTGCCTTGCAAGACCTTCGTGCTGCCATACCAAGTGGCGCCAAGTTTTTTCCTACTCCCTTAGTCTGATCAATTGGTACATTGCATCAATACTGTACTGTTTATTCAATTCACATGATTTATCAGGTATATATCCCAGTAACTTACCCCTCAAGCCCATCACTTTCTGAAGAGCCATGAGTGAGGAGGCCTGCAGACATATATATGTTGCAAGTTGATGATGCTTGAGGTAGGTATCATGAACCCATTTTATCCATAGGCTTTCTTTTTGTTTTTCACCGCCAATCGCCATAGGAACCTTCCAATCGCAACTTTGGTCCAGCTGTCTAAATGCTGTATACCTAATCCGCCTGCCTTCTTCGTTAACCACATGGTCCTCCAAGCAATGGGTGCTTTATGATTAGGCTCCTGGTTACCACACTAAACAGTAGATCATCAGCAAATGTACCTCTTTAGACTTATATGGTAACATTCCATGCCTAACACCAACAAATAGGGAGAGATCACATTACCTTGTTGTGAACTTCTCTTGGTGTTGAAAGGGTGGTGAGCGTGTTGTCCATATTCCAGGATACTGATACTTTCTACAGATTCCATGATTTGGGACACAAATTGCTAGGAATACCAAATCCAAGCAGTACATTTCTTAGAAAAGGCCATTAAATTGAATCATAGGCCTTTTGGATGTCAATCAAAAGCATTGGACTTAACCTTTCCTTGTATAGTGCTTGACAAGTTCATGGGCTACCAAGACATTTTCATCGAGTGCTTTGCCTTTATAATGGCTGCTCGACTATCATCCAGAGCCTCATGTGTCACCTCTTGTAATCTATTTGTGGGCACCTTGGAGCATACAATTAAATATCGGTCCCGATACGCAATATCGGCCGATGTTTATTGGATTTTGGGTCAGCCGATACGCGAAATTGATGATACGCGATGGATTTAGTATTTCACGTATTTATCGGCGATATATCGGTTATCGACTGATATTTAATGATATTTTACCGATATTTGCCGATATTTACTGGTATTTATCGATATTTATTGCGAAAAAAAAGTAAAAAATCACACGCTCCGATACCGCGATATCGCCAACGCAACCGCAATCGCGACCGCGACCGCGATTTTATTGCTTGCCTTGGAGTGTATTTTGTATATCACATTGCAACAAGCTATTAGTTGATTTTGTCTGGCTCTAGATGCATTTGCTACTTTGACTCCAATGGTAAGGGAGGTGTTATTTTTCTAGTTGAAACAGTTTTCTGTTTCCCAGGAAAACTTCACTGCTGGTTCAACACTCCTTCCCTCAATGGCCCATGTCTTCTTGTAAAAATGTTCATTATACCCCTTATGTCATAGTGCTCTTTAGATCTCCATTGAAAATGTAGCTTCTCTAATCTCCTCAGTCTCCTCTGAGGTAGTTGATTTGAGCAATTTCAATCTACTCTCCTTGGATACCATCCTCCCCAGTTGACATACTTCAATATTGACTTGTTTAAGAATGGATTTAGCCTCCCCCAATAGTTTCCTCTACTAAGCTGTCAATTCCTTTCCATCCTCATCAAATCCTATAGCCTTAGTGTGATCTCTCCTCATCACTGTATTTGGTTCTACACCTGTCTACTCTTAACTTGGAAAAAGAAGAATATTTTCATCTCTAATTTGGATCAAATTGGTATCCATTAGGTTGTGTTCTAGCTAGACATGGTAAAGCCAGCTTGACCCAACCAACCCGACTTGGACCCAAAAAATTAAACCTAATCTCAACCTGAAACAACCTAAATCAAGTTGAACCCGTCCTAAATTTAGCTAACCCGATAGTGACCTGTATTCGAAATGAGTGAATTGAAATAGCCTAACTTGAACTTTATCTATACCTGCACAAAAATCCGATAACGATCCAACCAAAATTTACCCAACTCAAAATAACATGACTTGAACAGACCCATACTCGAACTTAATTTCAAACCTGATCCAAATTAAAGCGATCCATAAAGATAACATACATAAAAACCATTAAACTATCTTATTAATAAAATTTTATGTAAACAAAAATATGCAACTCATATAACAACAAATGAAAAAAATTTAGTAAGACTTTGTTCTTTGCATTTTATTATAATATCATATTAGCATCAATTAGATTAGATATAGAAATTTCTATTATTATTATTATAACACTCTAATTTTTAAAACAGACAATACTTAGAAAGCAATACAAAAGCTGAATAATAATGAGGGTATTGCTACTGCATCTTGCACAAGTAGATACTATTGTTCTTCTTACACTAGATACTAAGTTAAAATTACAACAAAATTTCAATGCATTCTTAATATAATAAGATACTATAATAAATTCAAATAACAATGTTGAAAGTAGTTAACGATATACTAGTAAATTATATAACTCTTCTACATTTAAAATATATTAAAATCGAAACATCATCAAAATATAGAACTCTGAAGCCAAACTACTTTCTCAACTCATCCCGCAAGTATGCGTCCATCACCAAGTATAGTTACAATCTACTTGTACAAGACGATCTATTCACCTTATACATTATGGATTATCACAATTATGTTAATTAGGAGAACAATTAAGTAACCCATTATTTAGAAGGAAACTATCATAATTTATAGAATCACTATAATGTATCAAACACAACCACATATAGGGTAAATAATAAGCAAATATTAATTTACACCTGACTAATAAGTCTGAAGACATCCAATAACGACCAAAACCAACCACTAGAGATCTGCTTCGTGGCCAATCCCAGCGGTCTTAACACCAAATGGTAAAATCTGATCTTGATTATCCAATCCTTAAAATGTGTACACCTTTTAAGAGGTCCAAAAATCCTAATAGAGTAGACATGAAGCTTTATTGACTCATGGCTAGGTAAATAAATCAAGTGACTATACATAAAAGCTATTGCCGATCCCTAAATCAAGGAGGCCAACTACAGACAACCCTATCTAACTCTCATATTTTACTTTAAATTTTAGTGTCTTATTCAAAGTGATCATATAACACGTTCTAAACATACAACTATATCCATTCCTTAATTATCCATCTTTCTAAATCTGGGTACCATTCATATTTTTTGCTTTTTAAAAATAGCAACTTTCACAAATAACATTTTCCTTACTTACCACATCCCATAAATAACACTTTTATATAACATTTTTATTAAATAAGCTTTCCATAATATCTTTCCAATTTGAACAATTTCCATAAAGAGTTGACCTTTTGGGCTAGAATCCAATCAACAATCATTGTGATTCAATGTAAATTAGAAAAACAAAGATCATATATTCATAATAATACCATATAACTACATGTATCATGAATTTCATATGATTAATACCAATATATAACATCACATAAACACTTATATACGTTCTAAATAAATTAGCAAAAGAAATTTATTAAAATACATATGAATAAACTTGTATTTATAAAAATCAAATTGTTAGATAAAATTTTGATCCATGTTGATGAAACACAGGTTTATGAAATAAGTGTTACCTTGTATATAAAATTTAAAGCACCTTAAATCATATATTATGGAAATAGTATCACATATATCAAAACTTAATTGATAATTTACCTATAAGTAGTTAGAAGAGTAAGTGGGTTATGTGAAATGCGATCCGATTACTAAAGACTTACGATTCAACTAATCCTAAAGTTAACAATAATATATTATTAATGCTAGGTGAAATATATTAAATAATGGCATACGTAGTTGATTGAGTAGAAATTATAAATTGCTGACTTGAGAATATGAATTAAAGAAGTAGACACTACTTAGGAAATACAAAAAGGAGAGGTGTGGTGAACAACACCATGATTTCTCCCGCCCCCTTTTTTTTTATTCCTATAAACACTATAAAACAATTATTAAATGTATCAACAAAAGGTGTGTAGCTGCCAACTAACCTGATAAGGGATAACATCATATGCTCTTATATAGTAATTTTATATTAAAATAATAAAAAGGGATGATATGATGTAAGCAAATAGGATTTAAAGTATTGGTTAAATACCAATAAATATCATGTGGTATTATAATTTTCACACAATACCTCTTCCTTTCTGATCCAAGTATGTCTGTGCTGACTTTTATATTTTGTTTTTGTTGGGATATGCGGTCGCTGTGTTGAGATTTAGTAGGCTAAGGATAGTAGAGTTACGGTAAAATGGGTTTAGTAAAAGGTAATTTCTAGAACTTATTTACTGGAAGGTAATTGGTTACCAAATATAATTTTAAATAGTTAAGGTTCTATTCATTATTAAATTCCATTAACAACGTAAATTATTTGATAAATACTTATTCTATATATATAATTTTTTTTTACATACAACTAATTACTTGTATAATATAATAAATAAACATGTGTGTAGACCCTTATCCTCATATATTATTATTATTTATGGGTATTAATTATTATAAACATAAAAAATAATTGTAAATATGATAATTATAATATATATTATTATAATAACAATAGTAAAATTTATTATATGGTAGACCGTTATCTCAAGTATTTCTACTAATAATAATGATTATTATATTTCCAAAGATGATAATAATAACAATACCAATAATAATAATAAGAATAATTAATTATAATAGCAATAATAATTATTATAATTAATATAATAATTATAGTTATTATAACAAACATTGTTATATAGTAATATTTATACATGTACTTATAATAATAATTATAACAATAATGCTAATAATGATAATAATTCATCCATATTATTTTATGATAACAATTTGTTATATTTTACATATAATATGATAAAAATTACTACGATAATCATAACAATAATAATAAATCACAAAATTCAATTTCTTAATTATATTAAATTGATAACAATTAATTTTAATATAAATTCTACATTGAATTAACTTAGCTAAAGTCCGATACGAAGTAGAGTTTATAAACCCAAATTCATTTGACCCAAATCTAATCCTACTCGGAGTATGTAGATCTAAATCTGAAGAAATCCGATGGGTTAGACCTGGACCTGATTCGATATTCTCCTGACTAGAAATAGCCAAATCCAATATAGACTTGACCCTAATTACCGTTACCCGAATTAGACTTAAACTCGAAAGACACTCGACCCCGACCTGATTGTATAACAATTAACAACTCGACCTGAATTGATCCGACCCAAATCCGACTCATATGACCCATTTGCTACATCTAGTTCTAGCTTAGCTATAGCTACTTCCCATCTTTGCTTAGCTTCCTCCTTTTGTGTAACATGTCAGTGCCTCTTATTGAACTCTTTAAGGAGAGGCTTTAGGTCCTTTAATTTCTTCATTTCCATATAACAAGGATGGCCATGCACCTTTTGGGCCCAGGCTTGTGCCACTATTGTAGGGAACGCATAATTGCTAGTACAGCAGTGTAACACCTCAAACTCATAATTGCTAGTCCAGCGGTGTAATGCCTTAAAATTTACGACCCAAAAGTTTGGTTATTTAGCAAAAGTATAAAGATAAATTAGCAAGTGGTACTGGTCCACTTAGTGAAGTCCGATCAATGCTTTTCTTGCACCAAAAAATGGCTAAAATATTTACTACTTTAAATCCAAAACAACGGGGAAATTGATGAAATTGTTCAAAAAGTTATATAATTAATGTAAGAACCAATAGTGCAGAGATTGTAAAAGAGAAAAAGAAAGCTAAAGGGGACTAAGAATCCCGAAAAGATATTCAGAGCACTAGGGGAACATGACACATGTCAATGTCGGATAACTATAACTCTTCGCCCATTCCTAGGTCAATCACTCATTTGTAGGCAAAGTTAGTAGGATCATCCTCGAATGCTTGGTATGCACAACCACCTTACTGAGCAACACAATCTGCCTAAAGAGGTCGGTATACAACACACAAAGCCAACATGTAAACACAATATAATCACATGCAATAACATGATTTATACTAATAATAATAATGATAACTCCTACATGGAACAATTCACGAATCTAATACAATAATGAGGCCCAAAGGTAAGGGTATAAGTATAACAGCCAATTATTATATTCTATTAATGGTATTTACACATCTAATTATTACTCAGTTCGAGGACAAGACTCAACTAACTTCGTGCATGAACGATACCATACTTGTTGGGTAGGGCCCAAAACTTCCATATAAAATTACTACAAGTTCTGATGGCTTGTGTGAATGTAACCAAAACTCCCAAATTCTGGAACACATAATCATTTAAATATGCATACTCTTTTAGGGTTTGTGGTGCCTAAAGAGTAGAAAAGGGCTTCTCTAACCTTCGTAAGGAAGTCGGGATCATAGAAATGGAAAATACTGGATTGGCACAACGACCAAACTGAACTCAGAAGCCATCTTGAGTGATACAAGTCTGACTCAAACCTTTATTTCACTTTTAAGTAATTCATGTTTTATTTATAGAATATTAGCCAATCAGCCCATGTATAGCACTTACCAACATCACAACCACGTTTGGCCATTTTTCATATTAGAATTTATTATTATCAAACCACAGTTGATCTACATAGAATCAAGGCCCAACATCAACCACATGACACAAATGCATATCACGCTATTCACTTGGCACTAAGGTCCAATACTAGTACAAATGTCCAACACTATTTACTAGCATAAAGGCCCAACACTTGTGTTATATAAATATGATTATGATTATTATTAAGGTTTGATTAAGCACAAACAAACCAACATCAACGAAAGATTAAAATGCCCATAGAAAAACCTTAACCTCACTTATTATAATAAAATTTCCAATTAATCTCACTAATCCACTAAAATTGAGGTCACCCTTAGAAACCCCAACAAGATTAATTTAGAGCCCAATCCAAACTTAGAAAAACCCATTTTACACATAAAATGACAAAAGTACCCCTAGAGTTACTAATATCATTTTAAGTCCTTTTAAGAACTAACCAAGCTAATATTGATTTTAAACTACACATATTACACTTAATACATTTTTTCATCACTTTCTGCTTATTTAACTGAAATTCTAGAATTTAGGTGAAATGACTAAGATACTCTCAAACACTTATGACATGTTTGGTAAATAGAAATGGGAGTTTGGGAATTAAGAATTTAGAATGATATTGAGAATAAATGATTGGGAATTGATCGATTTATTTCCATTCCCATGTTTGGTATATAATGGGATTTATTTGGGAATAAAATAGCTAATTTACTAAATAATCTTTCTTTAAAGTTATACTTTTTTTTAATAGAGAGATAAGTTAGTAAGGTTATTTTTTTTTAACCTTTTATTCTAATAGATCTTTGGGAATAGGTCTTGATTCTCATTCCCAATCCCCCTTTTATTTTCATTCTCTTGTAACAAACAATGGAGTATATTAAACCTCCTTCTCATTTTCTATTCCCTATCCCCTACTCTCTCAAAAAAAATGTCCCATTAAGAACTTCTAAAAATTATAGTGAATCTTAAACAAATTCAAACCCTAACATTTTATATATCAAACTTTAAGGTAAACATTTAATGAACCCAAAGACATGCTCAAAATTAAATAAAACTAACTAAAAGGATAAAATTGTCCCTAGGGTTGAGATTAGCCATAAAAAATCTAAATCTGATTTTAATCAAGCACAAGTATACACACACACAAATACTTATAATAGTATATTTAAATAAAATTAAAACAATAAGGGACGCCCTTTTAAGCTCCAAGGTCGAGAGTCCATACGCAACATACATGGTTTTTTTAACCATTTTCATGCTTAACATTATAACATCCTAATCATGCTTTCTTGGCCATTTAAGCACCACATATGCACTTTAACATCATTTGCTAATACCATACAATAATAATACAATGATCATATATTATGATTAAGCTAGGAACGAGGCCAAAAGAACACAAATTGCTCTCGGCCAAACAACATTTCCAGTAAATGACATTGACACTCAGCACGGTTTTGACTATAATTTTTTTCATACTTAATGAAATTAAGGTCTCAAGAATGCGTAGATTTTAGTAAACTAGACATCTTAAGCTTTTATACGGCACATTGAAGATGCTAAAATTCCAACCACACGTCTAGTTTTGCGTCACAATAGAGGCCAAAATTTTAGGATTTAACTGGTGTGCTTCACAAGAAAACATATTCTCATGCTTGCAACACTTACAACATATACTCACGCTTTCTTAAGATAAAAGTACAACGTACTTAGGACCTAAATAGTAAAAGCATTTAGCATATAAAATCCTACTTTTAAAAGTTAGATCACATTGCCCAAATCCATGCTTGTAGGCACTAAAGAAAAATAACTCTAGCTTGGCACCATCATGTAAGAAACTCAATCACTTTCATAAAAAATGAATAGATAATAAACTTAGGAGATCATCGAAACAAAAATGAAAGAAGAGAATGGAAGGATGAAAATAAGGAAATTAAACCCTTGTCTTGATGATGAAGAACTTGAGTAAAAAAGAGAAGAATCCATCTCCACCTTCTACTAAAACTTAACTCCAAAAATACTTGAGGCAAATGTTAAAGAGCTAAGTGAAAGGAAAATAGGAAGCAAGGAAGAAAAATAAGAAGGGAAAGATGAAGAAAAAGGTTCATTGGGCTGGACCAAACTGAATGCCAAAGAGAAGGGAAAAAGGGAGGAAATCTGTAGGAATTTTTGTGCAAAAGAAGATTAATGATCTTAATAAAGGTAAAATGAATTTTGATAAGCAGAAGAAGGTAATGGAGTTCAACCATTTACAACAAGAAAGGGCAACAGGTCACTTGTAGGACACTTGAATGAAGGAGAATGATGAATGGAGTGAGGAGGGAATTAGGTATGTAAGTGGGTAATGTCATAAGACATGATTGGTGTAATTTAACTCAAATTTTGTTTCAATGAAATAAACCAAAGTTGAAAATTGATTTGGGGGAGTATGTTGGTCACAAATTAGAACCAAGTTACAGGTTGACCACAAATGATTTTTAGACAATTTAATTAGGTAGAAGGTCAAATGATTAGGCATATATTATGAAAAATATGAAAAATTAAGAAAAGTTAGGGAAATGTGTGGAATAATATTTAGTAATCCCAATATATAAAAAATATTTGGTAAAAGAATTGATTTATAACTCAAACGAATTAAAACAAGAAAAATTAAGCAAAATAGCTAATTACATAATCAGGTTTTCTCGTGATTTAAAGAGATGAATGATGGAATATTCAAATTTGGTAAGGATGAGATTATTAATCAATATTTGACAATTTATAATGATTTATGAGGTTAATTATCCAAGAAAATTAGGGTTAGAGAAACGGGTATTACAAATGGTTCATAAATCTGAAAGTTTCGGTTTGCTCTATATAATCTCTCTATAAGCCACCACAGTTGCGACTTGATCAAAACATAAGACATTTATGTATTGTGTTGAAGTGTAGGGAAATTTACTTAGCCAATGTATATTTCCCTTGACCATATCTAGCTTACTATAATCTTGCTATAAGCATCTTGAGGATTGGTCTATTTTATAGGGAACATGCCCCATAATGCAAGTTTGAAGGCATTGAGCAAACTCATCAATATCTTGCTAATCTAGGTCACCTCTTGTCTTCTTATTTGCATTTACCTAACATCTCCTCTAGTATCCTCAAGCCACCTCCATGACTCCCTTCTTTATGTCCTTGATTCAATGCATAAAAAAATGTTACTATGATCTTGTTGTCGCATTGTTATCAAGCATTATATAAAGCATTGCCCATTCAAAAGTTTTTTCAATATTTATATCACAAGAGGGTGAGTCCCATAATGCCTAAATCCTGCCATTCCTATGGTTATTGTAATTTGTTTGCCATTCCAAAGTGAGCATATGTTTACCAAACATTACGTTGGAGTTCTCTATCTTCACCATGTTTCTAGTAAACCTAATGCAGGACCATACCTTACAATTGTACCCTATAGAGTGCCCTATGGGAGGGATATATAGTCTTACATGTGGAGGGACATTTCACCCTTGGGAAGGGATACCACACCTTACGGGAGGACCCTACACTCCTACACATTAAGGTGGGGTTGCGTATGTTAGGATGGACTCAAGGAAGCTTCTTGTAGATTAGTGAATGTGTGGACCAATTGGTGGAGTATGGAGGATGTCCAAGCTTGGGGAGGCCAGGCAAATATGCTACCTTATTAGGATTTCTAGATCGTTAGATTTAAATTTTTGTGGTTTATCTTATTAAGTTATAGGTTTATGCTTCAAATCTGAGTTTTACTTACGTTGTTTTGTTATTTTATTTTGTGTGGTAAAAGTATGTTAGGGGTTATCTTTTAGTTAGTATATCATTTTGAAAGATTTATTATATCTTTTATTGTGATGTGAAGTAATAAGCTAGATTTGGGGGTAATATCTTTTATATTGACGTGATATATGGGGTGGGGACTAGAAGCTACGTTTTGAGGAGGTTTAGTGGCTATATAAAGCCTTGTAATCACGCCATACAAGGGGTGTGCCATGTCTGGAGTTAATAAATTGAGTTTTTACTCTTGAAACGTGTGGGAGTTCTTTTCTGTTTTGTCAATCTATGTAAGTAACAATTAACAAAACCTCTTATAACTTTCATGTCCTAGCTTGTATGAAGTTATTTAGTAAAGTTTATTGTACGTTTCTTCATTAGAGATCCTTGTGAGAGGCTTTCAAACTTTTTGTCTTTGTTCATATCCTATAGTTTAGATATCACTCATCCTTACCCTAACATCCTACTATTCATCCATCTTTATCAAATCAGGTGTTTTTGAAAGTATCCATTCTGCCACACATCAAACCCTAAGAGTGCCACTTTATTTTTATACTCAAAATGACGAACCTTGTTTTGTGCGAGCCTATTATCAAGCCCCCTAACATTCCAAGTGGCTATTGTAATACCAAGGGGGGTGTATAACCCTTCCATCCTCTCCCCCTATCAATCAATACTCCTAGCCTTCAAAAAAGTCAATTACCCTGTTGCAATGTGCTGTCATTGTCAGTTGCTGAGTTTTGCCTCGATTTGAGAGGTCCCCATTACTTCCTTGCCTTTTCTCTTACTTTCCTCAAATCTTTTCGCCTCTAAATTTTGCTTGAGTTAGTGTTTTGTTAGCTAGTGCTGTTGGTTCTCCACTTGGTCTCCATAGCTTCTTTTGTATACCAACTTTGTGAGGCTTACATTTTCCATCTTGGTGCCACATGGTGACATGGTAGAAATATGTCATCCATTCAAATCTAAATTCTTGAGCTATTATATCTTTAATGGGAGAAGCACCTCCACTTTTCTTGTTGGTTCCAGACTAACATCAACTTCAATCACTGAGAGAAGGAAGTAGTAATGGCATCTCTGCACATTAGTCTCCCGGTCGAACTACCTATCCTACTCAAGGAAATAGTAGACTAGAGTTGAAGGGGCAGGTGTGGTAGCAATACCCAAAGGGGCATAGTATGTGAATCTAGCTGATCAAACATGAACCCAGGGGACCATTTTCTATACAAAAAAGGTCCATTGCCAAACATCCAACATTTATATCCTGCTTAGATTGAAATTTAAATAGGAAATACCCATGTTCGCAAGCTAGTATCTCAGGTGGGGACGAGTAGTTACTCCATTACATTTGCATAAATCGGGATTTTTGTCTATATTAAGGTATATTCTTGGTAACAAAACCTACCAGCCTAGTTTTCCATTGTGACTCCTTCAAGATCTCTTCCTAGAGAACTTTGGCCTTTGCAACACCTTTGATAACCATTGGGTGGATATATCAAAGGTTAACTCCCTTTTTGTCTTCGATTCATTAGTAGGACATCTTTCCAACTCACCTCCTCCTTATATTGCTTTTTCAGATGACATCTTACTTGGGAATGGATTCTCATCCATTGGTGTAGTATTTCTAGTGTTTGCACAACATGAACGAAAATTCAACTAGACTTTACAACACTCCTCGCACCCTTCTCCATGTTATGAATCCAGACGATTAAGTACATTCATGTATGATTGAAGTTCATCACTCCTGACTAGTATATCAATGGTCATATATGAATTGCATGATTAAGTACATTCATGCATGATGATTAGGTAGATTCATGAAATATTATTATTATGGGTACATGAATCAACATGAACGTAGAATATTTATGAATAGAGTTTTATGAAGAGTTTATAAATGAGGCTCATGAAGAGTGCTTTCAGAGGCTATAAAGGAGGTGCTCTACATCCCATTTGGGCATCTCATTGTGAATAATGCGATCACATCACAAAAAGGCTATTTGAGGGAAGTGAATCTAAGGATTTTTGAGCATATTAGCAAAGTGGGTCTAGAGCGTTACAAGAGTTTGCATAACTCGTGGAGTGAGAAAAGCTTGAAGGTTGAGAGGGTACCTATTTTGGAAACAAGAGCTCGAGTTGGGTATAGCCTTGAGTGATCATTTTGTAATATTCTCTAATAGTGTAGGTGTATCTCTTTATTAGTGTAGGCAATTTGGCTAAAACTTGTGAAATCCTGTTGTGTGCTTAATTTTCTTCTCTCTTAATCATCAAATTTATTTACTTACACGATGAGGGTGAACATTCATTTCCAAATGGTGATATCAGAGCAAGGTTCATTAGTCATGGAATGTTCGTCATGGCAAGTTTAGGCATTTTACAATTTTGTATGGAATAATTTGATGAAAGTAAAACTTTTACTCTTTGGTAAAGAAAAGCGAAAGACATCCTAGTTCAAAAGGGCATTGCAAAGTGATCGAAAGGAAAGGAGGCTAAGTCGACGCAGATATTAGATGTTGATTGGTAGGACTTGGAATCCAAGTGTGTCAAGTACTATTAGGCTTCATATTGCCGGTAATATAATCAACAATATAGGTGATGTGGATTTGACGCACGAGCTTTGGGAACAATTAGAGGAACTGCATTTTGGAAAAGGTTTACAAACGAAATTAAATGCATTTTAGAAAAGGCTTACAAACAAAATTAAATTTGAAGTGAGATTATTACGAGATCAAGGTGGGAGAAGTTGAGAATATCATGGAACATATAAACGCGGGGTTATTGAATCAACTTGCAAGAGTTGATGTTAAAACTGAGGAAGAAGATCAAGCCCTATTACTTCTTAGCTCGATTCCCGATTCATATGAGAATATTGTGACTTCAATCACATTTGGACAAAATACGCCAAAGATGGAGTATGTAGAATCAACTCTCTTATCACACAAAAAGAGATGAAACACCAAAGATTCTCAAGGCTCTATTTTTGTCGCTCATGATTTGAATTGCGGGGAAAGATTATCTTTGAAGGGATGTAGTGAACATATTATGTCTAAATCAAGGGTAGGGAAATAGGCAAGTAGTGCTACAAGTGCAATGACTAGGATATGTAAAGCTGGATTGTCCTTTAATAAAGGGAAAAGGAGCATCGGTTTGTTTCATCTGATTCTGGCCTCGAACAATTTTGAGAAATAGTGTGCACAAGAAAATAGGTACCTAAAGCAAGTCTCATTTTCTAGCATAGTAGAGACGTTAGTTACATATTCCATATTTTGAATGATGGTAATAAGGAAAAGATGTTATTTTGAGGCCCATCTTTGGAGTCAATTAGTGATTGTTAACTCGGAAAAGTTCATACATTACATTGGCTATTTTGAATTGGGGGAGTTAGGACCACCAATTAGAAGTTAAAAGCCCATAGATAGTTTTTGGGTATTGTAAGTTGTCTCTTGGTTTAGGGTAGATTTCACGTAGAAGTCGCTTAGTGTTGTCATGTATGCTTTGGATGGGGAGATTGTTATGGACACAAACGATTAGGCATTATAGACATTCATTACTCTTCGATAGGCAATTAATGGCCATTCATGTATTACTCCTGGTTTAGAAACATTGGAACTTTATAGTTCAGTGTTTGAGTTAGGTAGATGGAGTAGAGCTATGGATGTGCTAGGCTCATGAAATGTTATTCATATGGTCACATGAACCAGTATGAATGTAGAATATACATGAATAGAGATTTATGAAGAGTTTACAAATGAGGTGTTCTACATTCCATTTGGACGTCTCATTATAAAAAAAAACACTATTAGATCACAAAAAAATTACTCTAAAAGTCTTCGGGTATAGATTCAAAATGGGTTTAAAGTGTTACAAGAGTATGTATAATTCTTGGATCGAGATAAGTTAAATGTTGAAAGTGTGTACAAGGGTATCTGATGTAAATACAAGAGCTTGGGTTAGCTATAAACTGAGTGATTGTTTTTTAATATTATCTAATTGATAGGGAAGGTGTTGTCTCCGAGGACGTCAGTAATTTGATTGATTCTCATTAAATTTTGTCGTTTTCTTAGTTCATTTATTTTCTTATCATCATCAAATTTCTTTACTTGCATGACGATGGGGGAAACACATTTTCCGCCACTCCATTCTTGTTTCACTCAAATTTCCTTTCACACTACTCTATTCTCCCTTGTTTCTTGTGGATTGAGATGCTTTTGATCATGGTGGTAGCGTGAGCTTTTTCTTTGCATATCGTTTTCATGCCATGGTCTCCGTTGAGGAGTAAAATAAGACAGTGTGTGGCATGTTCTAACTAATTCATATTTAACTCATTAGGTGTTGGTTTTACATTTTTTCTTAAGGGTAGATGACTTGTTCTCGCAATATCTAGAAGTCATTTATGGGTTTGTCTCTGAGGGTCAGATTGTTGTGTTTGTTACTCTTCCAAATGAGAGAATAATTTCTTCATTATTTTCTGATCGACTGAAGAAAGGTCTGAAGTAAGGAAACTATTGGTGATTTGCTGGTGGGTTTAAGGCGGAAAACTAGCTTTGTAATCATGCTATTAACAGCCTTTCTATCGATGCCATGACATGCTCAATATAATGCCTGCAGGAGGTATGGTTGTGTGGAATGATCTGCTTAATTGCTATCTTGATAGGGGTATAATGTTGCATTCAAATGGTATGTTTCAACCTCTTCTTGCTTATACTGGAAATTGTAAGTTGCTTCATGGTATCAACAATAAGGTGCTATGATTACAAAGATATTTCCATAACTGTGTCGTTAAGTCACTTACAATGACTATGGGTACTTGGGTGGATCTATGCCTCTCATTAAGGCCTAGGGCATAGGAGAATAAGAGATTGACTTTCATTAACATTGTGCATCGCAGTTTTATTTTCTTCGAAACTGCATTCATTTCTGGCATCTGGGGTGCTTCAAAGTTATTAATGCCACTGGTTTGATGTGCCTTTGGTTCAGTTTCCCTACCATCTTTTGTGGTCAATCTAGTGTTTCCGGTACTAATTCACTAAAGTTGTTACGGAAAATAGTTGCAACTGTGGCAGGTGATACTATCTTTAATCAAGCAAGGAGAGAGGACATTGTAGATGACTTTTTGGCCTGCCCAATGCTGTAAGGGAGGTGCTTAAGCTTGATGAGGACAAAATTACTCAATACAAGTATTTGATCAAATCAAGGGGTGTAGCTCAGATTGTAGAACCCAAAGAGATGTTGGCGATAGGTTATAATTCCAATGAAGCGGGAGGACTTGAGAGAGACTACCAGATTTTGACACATCATGGGAAGATTTTGAACCCGCTAAATGATATATTTCCAGATTTTCACGTTGAGATCAAGGTGGAAGTTCGAGGGGAGGGTATTGATAGGCCTATGACTAAATACCTGGCTGAGTACGCCTATAATAGGTGTGCTCAAGGAGAGGCTGTTGATTAACTGCTGAGCCGTCTTTATGCTAGTGGTGGTCTTAAATAAATAATGATTTAGTCAAGTTAAGTAAACAAGGAGAGGGGGTGAATTAGCTGCTGAGTTTGTCTTTAAGTCTTTCGTAGCAGCAGGGCATTTCTGCTAGCACCTGCTGACTCATCTCGGAAGAGAATATGCTAGTATTCCATTGGATAAGTCTTTATAAGCTTAGGTAAAGGAGGAGAGCATTATCAGGAAATTAGTGGGAACTATCGGATAAGCTACAGGACCTCAGATCCTCTTTTTTTATAGCTACTGCATCTAGATACAATTTCCAGCTATATTTTCTCTCAAAATTTCCGCCTCTTACTAATTGTTTGAGTCCAAAAAATTTAAGTCATATAAGACTACACCATCTATGCAAAAAGAGGCCACTATAAAATTAAAATAAATCACACCAAACTATAGATATGGTGGAAGGGAAATAACTTTAAATAATTCTTCTACAGGAACCATGACGATTAAAAACCAAGAAAAACTTTCTCAAAGATGCTGAGACTATCCAAACACCTAGCCAATAAGGAGAGCTTTCAGAGATAAAGCCAAAGAAAGAGATTTGGAAGGAGGAGGGGGGGGGGGGGAATGCCTCCTGCAGTGGAATGAGCAGGCAGGGAGCGTGTAGATTTGATGGCCTGAAAAACCAATCATGAAAATAAAATGCTAATCTAAGAAGCAGTTGAGCAAAATTCAACGAAGGAAATAAGGAAATAAAGAAAACCTTAGACAACCAAATACTTACTCATTTGAGAGGACCTCCGAGGTCCATAGCAAGCCCAAAATAAATAAAATAAAATAAAATAAAATAAAAAATTTAAATTCATCCAAACAAAGGCTTTTCTTGAATAGGGTTGATGATTGTTGCTAAAAAACGAGTGACATCAAAATGCAAAAAAATTAGATTAGGGATTCAATAAAGTTTTTTTAAAAAAAATAAGGGAACAAATATGTTATGGAAAGTGAATTGATGGAAAATCAATGCTAGGGAAATCAGAGCCCCACCCTCTCTTGCTCACTGGAATACTAGTCAAGCCACTAAGCTCGGACGTCTTTTGTCATGGAATGAGGGCTAGGAAATCTGTTATTCAGAAAATGACTGCTATAGAAAGTTAGTTAAACAGAAAACCATTGTCCAAAGAAGAAACTGAAATCCTTCCCTCTTATTATAGTGCCAATCATATTTATTAGATGTTTTCATTGGTATCTCGGTATATAATAGTAGCTAGGTAGAGTTCCATGGTAGGATGTGTCACCATAGAAAAGCCCTAGTTCTTTCATTCTGAAGATCATATCTCTTTTTGTATGTTATAGTTTCCCATTTGACCTAAAATATATGGATGCAAAACTAATTCATGGACTTTCATGCCTAAATTCTTGTAGGTGTATTAATTAAGTACTATTTTGGTCCCTTTAGAATACAATTTTTCCTATTTTGGTCCTGAATAAAAAGATGCTTAATTTAGTCAGTCCCTGTGCATTTATTTTTCGTCCCTGATCTATTAATGAACCTGCTATATCATGTAATCCTTACCTAATCTCTTCTAATTATTATTTTATTCATAATTCGATTAATCTAATTGTATAATCAAATTTTAATTTCATATTAAAGTCAAACAAAATCTACTGTCTGAAGCGAACAATGCAACCAGCACATTGGTTCTTCGTCTTCCCCGGCCTCCATCTTTCTCTATCTTCGACCCCCTTATGAATCTGTACCCTCTCCCTTATGCCTAGCAAATACTCGGTTCTACACAATCTCTGATTTATACCTGCAGGATCCAACTATCGTCCACATATTCTGAACCTAAATTCATCTTTCATTGTCAGTGATCAACTGGTTGATGAATCACCTAATATTCTCGTTCAGCATAATGGACATTTTCGAATCCACATATACAATTTTGAGTTCAATTTCACAAATGGAAGATACCAAAGAGCAATTGGTTCAACATATGAAGTGGTATCTTCTTCAGCAACAGTAAAGCTCATTCTTCAGTAACAATGAAGCTCGACTGGGCCCTTTCCCAATTCTGATATTTTGGCTCTAGATCAAGTTTTGGATCTTTATACCTCAAAAGAGAATGAAGAAGTTCCAGATATATATGGTTTCAAGGGTCCTGTTCCATGTCTGAGATTTAGGGTTCAAAATTTTGGGTTTCTCATCGTAGAATTCTTTTATTGGTTTCAAAATTTGATCGAAAGCCAGCCTCGAGTCCTTGTATGGGGCCTTGTATTTGCCTTGTCAAGAATCTTTCTTTTTGTTTTGGGCGTGTTTAATATAAGGAATAATTGATTATATGTTGACCTGCAATAGCATTACATTAAAACTTTGTTTTATGATTAGGGTACTTAAATCATGAATTGATTAGACTAGTAGAATTTAAAATGCTAATGAGGAGAAATTTGGTAAGAATTACATAAAATAGCACATTTGTCAATAGATCAGGGACTAGTTTTTGATGAAAATTATATCTACAGGGACTAAATTGAACATTTTTTTTAATTCAGGGACCATAAAAAGAAAAAGAAAAGTTGTATTTTAGAGGGACCATATTTAACTGTGATACATGGTGAAAATCATGATTCAGAGTTTTAAGCTCGAGATACATATATTATTAGTGTTCAATTTCTGCATTTGAAGGTCTTACCTTCGAGATTCTTTTCCATAGTGCATTTGGTCATTATAACATCGGACCATTTCGAAAGTGAAGTGAACAGATTCATGGTGATTTCTATTACTGGCAGATGGTAAAAGAGCCATGAAGTGGTCAAGTGAGAAAAAAACAACTTTTTGCAGCCGGCAGCTATAAGCTTACTTGCAAGTTTTGTTTGACTTCAATTCTATTTTTGGTGTTCTAACAATGCTGCGTCAGTTGAGATGGTGATACCTTGTATTATCCTGGACAGGCGCAGCAGGCTTTGGATGACATTTTAGAGAAGTCATTAGTCATGGTAAAAGATCCCATCAATGTCATGAATGATGATCCCATGTCCACCGAAGGAGGGATTCGATTGTTTAAGTCTGCTCCCTGTGGAATTGTGTTTGATCATGCAGGTATATCGATTTTGCTTATTACTTTCGAAGGAATAACAAGTTTGGTGTTGGACAATCCAGTAGTTGACACTGCATTTCTTCAGATGAACTTCAGGGACCAAGAAAGAAGCCTAGAATTATCCCTGGAGAAGAGATCCGTGAGAAATCTAAAGAGGTTGGTTTTCAGTGAAAAGTGTCCTACAAGCAAAACTGATTCTCCTTTATATCTTCGTCATTGCTTTTTCTGAAGTGTTGCATCTGTCACTTTTGTTTCCAGTTCAAACGCCGATTACAATGTGTTTCTGTTGATGGAATGGCCATTCTGGCCGCAGCTAATGATGCATGCCAGAAGTCTAGAGCTAGACAAGAAGCAAAAGAAGCAGCTGCCAAAGAGGCTTGCGAAAGGGAGGAGCAAAGAATTGCTGAACTGAAAAAAATTAGAGGGGAGAGATGGCTGCCATCAATTGCTAAAGAAAGGCGGCAGTTGAAGTCTGTTGGACGTGGTTCTAGATAAAACTCATGGATGATGAATGATGATCGTTCATGTAGAGTAGTAGCAGATCCCACCATGTCCTCATTTTGGATAAATCTCTGGATTATGACGAATCTGATGGTTCTTATGATATTTGTGATTCTTCTGATGCCATTATGGTTCTTGAGCCCGAACCGATCATCATCAAGTCATGATCCCTTTTGTGCCGAAATCTGTCTTCTGGCAGAAATATCAGATGACTCCCCCGTCTGCTTTCTAGTTATTAGCGTTCGCATTTTGGAATAGGATTCCACTGTTATGATTCCCAGTATCCAGCTACCTAAATGGAACCTCAAGGGCAAGAACCAAGGGCTGCCTGGCGTTGTGCTTGATGCTCTACTAGCAGTCTTTAAGTTGATGGGCATCTTATGTACTTGCATTTCAAGGTGAATAGGGGTATAATTTAAGACAACATACGATAACTTTTGCTACCTCCTATCCATAATAAGTGTTATTTTAGTGAAGGTTTGTTTTTATTTATTTATTTATTTATAATGTATGTCAATGCAAAAGATGGGCCATTTTTTCTAGGTTATCTTTACTCATTAAAATTTTCCTACTAGACAATACTTGATGATGTACCATCAATAAAGATATATTTGACAATTCATGTACTTTCTTAATAAGTTTGTAAAAGCTTAGAATAGCACTTGTTTGAACGAGTTATATTAGAATGATTTTTGTCAAAATGGGTGAAACTTGAGTTATATTATTAAGGATCAAAATAACGAGTCTAGACTTTAAAAACTGCGAACACGAGGAACGGAGCGTAAATTATAGTGATCGAACTTCTGGTGATACAAAAAACTTTGGGAAGCTAGTGATGTTTAGTCCAGCAATACATAAAACTTTTGGTCACACAGCAGGGCAGACTGATTATAAATTATGGACTTGGTATGCACCCTCTCCTTCTAGACCCCTTAGCAGAATTGCTCATGAATGTTTGTGTCTTTATTATCAAAAAAGCCGAAGACCGTCTGTCTCCTCTTCTCTCCATCGGCCGTTGATACAAGTCGATATTCATATCACTAAACATCCACAGAAACCACTAATTCAAACCATTAAAGGGGTTTGTTTGTGTCACTATCAAAATGGTAGGATTTATGCTTATGAATTAACTACCGGAGTAGCCACTTCAATCTGTCCAACCGATTGCCAGCCAATATTGTTATAGGAAAAGTTAAAAATTGGATTTTGAAACCATCAGAAGAAAACTAGTTGCATCGGTTCAATCGATTGGCAGCATAGTTGGACTACCTAGTTCATCCAGTTCAACCATTCGACATTACCAATTTAATATTGATATCACTCGTTGAGGAGGATGATCTAAATGTTCACTTGAAAACATGATCTTACCCCTTTTTCCTTTTTCTTTCTTTTTTCCAGAAAATGTGAGGATAATTGCTAAAGAAAAGGTCAAAGTAAAAAAAAAAAGAACTAGCACTACTATCATCTTTTATAAAGTTGGACTCACTAAGGCAAGAAGATGATGGTGTGCTATGGCCTTTATATTTTGGTTATGGAATGATAACTTATTATTGTGTAGGTAGCAAATAGAGCACAAGGTCATTAATTAAGAGAGACATTGAAAGTGAACTAAATAGTGAATTATTAGTGGTTAAGGTGTTTATTGTTACCGGTTATGAAATGACAACATATTGTTGTGTAAATGTTTATAATGAGGGTGTGATTTAAGAAAACAAGGTAATGGAATATAAGAGGGAAAGAAGAGTCAAAGGGGAGGAAAATGACACAATAAAAATATTTAATTTGGGTGTTTCTTAGGAAAGGATAAATAAAAAACTTAAAAAAATAGTTTAGATGAATCCTAAAATAAGACTTTTATTTCAAGTTGTTAATTAGCCGAGCGGACTTGGTTCAACTTTATATATGCTTAGGATGACATATTTATTTAGTTAAACAAATCAATCACAAATTTTAAGTTTAAGATTGCTTATTAAGTGAGCAGAGTTTAGGCATGAACACGTTCAACTCAGTTTCTGTGGGCATACTCATTTGTAGGCTCATTTAGAAAATCAATTGATTTTCTTCTATAATCTCATTTAAAGCTTATTTATATGTCTATTGGAGATTATTTATAAATATCCACATTATATATTGGTAGTATTTATACATTCATTCACAAAAAATAGTTTCAAACTAAATATTTCGTTATACATAAACTAGTTGAGTAGATTGGGGACAATGATATAAGTAAGGTTATAAATGAGTGATTTGTTTATTCAAGCTCATCTCATTTAACAAATGGTTAAATGAGCCAAGTCACTTTGACTTATTTATTATAAGAGTTTAAATCCTGGCATTAAAGTTTAGCTAGTTTAATCAATGAGCCAAATTCGAGCCAATTCATGAGTCGCCTTTATTGTTGGAAATAAGTCGAGTTGTCATAATTCATTGTAGTATAAGCTTAATTATTGACTCAATTTATATATCTAATTATTTTTTATTGAACCTAGGGATATAATAAGAAGTCTTATACTCTTTTTTATTTACTTATTTGTCATACTTAAGTAGTTTATACATTCATACATATAATAAAAGGCTCATTTATATGTTTGATAGATGTTTATCTAAAAGTACTACATTATATATATATATATATATATATATATATATATATATATATATATATATATATATATATATATAAATTGAGTTAGAAATCAAGTTTATAACATAAGGAATTAAGATAACTCAACTTATTTTATTACTAGAGTTGCCTTAACTCAAGTTGTTTGATAAATAATGTAACACCCAACATTCTTATCATCTTGTTTCCTCTTATAAAACTATTTTTTCCACAACTAGTGTTCAGTGAAATATTAACTTCTTAACTATCATAGGTATTATCTACTTCGAAGTGAAACTAATTAGTCGAAGTGACACTAATCAGTCCACTGTTTCTACTTTCCTTTGTAAATGTCATTCCTCTATTATGATATTTCCTTTATCAGGATCATTGCTTTTTGCACATACCCTTATTGCTATTTTTTTCAATGACATTATTTCTTTCCTAGTATCATTTTACTTTATTGTAACTCTCCTATAATCACTAAAGCTAAATGAATAATTTGATTCCTTTATTGTTATCTTTTTTTCTTAATCGTCACTTCATCATTACTACATTAATTTTTATGGTTATTTCCCTTTGTTGCTATCAATCCTATTGTGGATACCCTTCCATGTCAATGTTTTTCTATCCTATTATCTTTTTTTCATTGGTATCTTTTCCTTATTCTTATTATTACATTATAACAACTTGTTTTCTGTTCACCATAATGCTATTTTATTTTCCAATTCAAGCTGTTTATTATTTATCTTGCTTTATTTTGAATTCCTTCTATATATCACACTCACCGCATCATCTCAGTTATTTCCTCATGATCACTTTATATCCTTTACTCATTATTACTTTACTGCATTCATCTCCTACCATTTCTTTCTTTATTATGATTATTTTTGTGACTTAATATTCACCATCCCTAGTGCTCAAGCATATAAGCCAACCACCTTTTCATCTTCTTTTTTGTACGCCATAGTTTTGCTTCATTTTTTTTCCTCCTACTATTCTTTTATTGTAAGATATGTAATTACCATCTTTTCATGGTATCCATATCTCAACTTTATTCTTTTTAGCCTTTCCAAAAATTTCTTCCCTAATATCCTATAGCTTTTGTATATCAATTTAAGTTTCAAGAATACAACTTTTATTATGTAGCATAATTTTTAATTAATTTTATTGTCGAAGAATTTTTTTTTCTAAAAATGGGTCATACTTTAACCTATAACTTTTGGCCATATAAACATATTTATCCCACTTAATTGTCATTTGGGTTTATAATCTTATGAAAAAATAGATAATTAAATCAACATATAACTTTGTGTAGTCTTCTCATTTATTATTACAACTTTCACTATTGTTCCACCTCTTTTCATGATACTACTTATATTTTTAAAATGTGAATCCTTCACTTCCAAGGCCTCCACTGCCCACCGATAGGACATTATGGATGAAATAAATTATGATATGTGCTTTAGTAACATAGTAGACCATGTGTTGTATGACAAAGAGTGGGATATATTGAAACTCAACATAGAAGAAAATGTGTTGTATGCCAGGAGTTCCATTACCCAAAAAGCCAACTTATAGATGCAATCTGGAGGAGGCTAAGGAGCTAAAAAAACAAGTGCAAGAGTTGCTATACCGAGGTTATATTCGAGAGAGTATAAGTCCATGCGGGGGTCCAACTTTGTTGGTGCCTAAGAAGGATGGTACATGGGGGATGTGTATTGATTCGAGAGCTATCAAAAACATCACAACCAAGTACATATTTCTGATGCCAAGATTGGGTGACATTTTAGATGAGTTGCATGGTGCAAAGGTGTTTTCGAAGATTGATCTTAGAAGTGGTTATCATCAAATGAGGATAAAGGAAGGGCATGAATGGAATACAACTTTCAAGACTAAGTACGGGTTGTATGAGTGGTTGGTGGTGCCATTTGGGCTATGTAATGTACCAAGTTCGTTCATGAGGTTGATGACAGAGGTACTTAGACCATTCCTTGGAGTCTTTGTTGTTATTTACCTCGATGATATCTTGATATATAGCAAGAGTGAGTTCGATCACATATAATACTTGAAGAGGATATTTGATAAGCTTAGAGAGGTAAAGATCTATGGTAAGATGGAGATGTGTGATTTCATGATGGAGAGTATGATTTTTATTGGTTATATTGTTAGTGGAGATGGTATTCGAGTCGATCCGTCAAAGGTGGAATCTATACAAACATGGCCTATTCCTACTAATGTCTATGGAGTTCAAAGTTTTCATGGGTTGGCCTTATTCTATAGGAGGTTCATTAAATAATTCTCTACCATTGCAGAACCTATCACACAATTGATGAAGAAAGGATAGTTCCATTGGAATGATCAAGTGAAAGGCTTTTGAAGACTTGAAGAAAAAGCTCTCAATTGCACTGGTTTTATCTTTACCTTGCTTTGATAAATTATTTAAAGTAACATGTGATGCGAGTGGTGTAGACATTGGAGGTGTACTTTCAAAAGAAAGGAAACCGACTACTTTATTTAGTGAGAAGTTAAATGGCATAGGACTCAACTATTCGACCTACGACAAAGAATTTTATGCTATTGTGCATTGTTTGGAGACGTGGAGTCATTACTTGAGACCCAAGCCTTTTGTACTTTATTCAAATCATGAGAGTCTAAAGTATCTGCATGGTCAAAAGAAGGTGAGTCTAATATATGCTAAGTGGATAAGCTTCTTGCAGGCATTTGTGTTCTCTAGGAGACATGTGGATGGCAAAGAAAATGTTGTGGCATATGCATTATTGAGGAAGACCATGGTACTACCATGATAGATGCAAAGCTTTTGGGGTTCGAGATGTTGAAGAGTCAATATGCCATAGATGATGATTTTGCTATGATCTTCAAAGATTGTAAGAAACAAGAAAGTTCTAGCGCTTATGTTATTCAAGATGGGTTCTTATTCAAGCACAACAAATTGTATGTGCCGAAGACCTCAGTTCAAGACTTTCTAATCAAAGAGGTGCATGAAGGAGGAATTGCAAGACACTTTGGGGTTCACAAGACTTTGGATTTTCTGCAAGTATATTTCTATTGGCCAAGAATGCAAAAGAGAGTATCAAGGACACTCAATGTCGGAGACATTATCCTTTATTATGGTGATGCAAATTTGAGGGCAAATTCAAATCAACAAGGGGAGAATGATGCAGGAGAAAACACTCAAGAATTGGCTTTTATAATTATAGAACCAATTATTCTTCATTTGGAAAGTATCTACCATAATTTGAAGACCAACGGATGGTTACGTTGCTAGAAACATACCAAACAAGCAACTAAGTGTCTATGTACACGTGTATGGCATGCATGACATGCATGGAAATGATGACCATGTGCATGGGGAATTTATTAGAATCTTGGTCAAGCATTAATATTGACATTAGCTAATTAATTAATTAAGTAGTAAGATTGGATAATAAGAAAAGCATAAAGTAGCATAAAGTTAGCATAAAGGTAGCATAATATCTTTTAGCTTGGAATATCTTGAATTATGCTTTTAACTAATGTTAAAATGGATATAAGCAACCATAGAAGGTATGAGTATGAAATAAAAGTTGAAGATCAATATTGAAGTTGAATATAAGGGAATTCTGTGTGAGATCAATTCAAGTTAATTGAATCTGTGTGAACGATTTAGCTTGAAAGTTTCAATCTCTTTATCTGCATGAATTAGATTAAATCATATCCTTTTATACTCTCCAAAAATCATATTTTTTCCGGCCATAATTTTCATCAAAACATCACTCTAGTTCCAACATAATTGAAGCCCTAATTCAGTTTACCCCTAAACCACCATTCGAAGCCTTAAAACCCATTAAACATCACCTTACTCTTTCTATTCGAGTTAAACCCTAACCCTAACCCTAACCCACGAAATCATCTTCCATTAAACCCTAAAATTTGAATCATCATATTCAACAAAACATCATTGTCGAATCAACATCATAATTAACTCATCACATTCGAATCATCTTTATCACTCATTCGCCATCACTGAATCATCACCATCAATGTTTCTACCATATTCAAACCATCCTCATCCTTATTCCATTTTATTCAAATCTTCAATTTCTTAATTAACCATCAACAAGCCTTTATCCTAATATCTAAACCCAATTCGAGCCTTAATTCCACATAATTGAGAATCCCAACCTCCCACACACATCAATTTTGGTATCAAAGCCTTAAGTTGGTGGTATTACAATCAATATTCAATCTTTCTTTCAAGATTCTTCAAGATTATTCAGGATCTTTTAAGAGAGTGTATTATTTTCAAGAATCTTCAAGAATTCATCAAAAAAGTAAAAAGGACTGAGCACTTAAGGGCGTGTTTGAGAGAGTAATAATCGGTTGGTAAGGAGGAAGGATGGAGAACAAAGGAGAGGACTTAAGGGATATGCTAAAGACCTTGATGGATGAAATCAAGGAGATTAATTTCATGTGGGGAGAATAGAAGCTTCCCAAGCCCAAGAGTCCCATGTGCAACCACAAAACAAAAGGGAACAAGTAGAGGAAGGGTATGTGAGAATGGCACAAAATCAGGTGGAAGAAGAAGAAGAGAGCGTGGGGAATTATGTAAGGTCATATGACACCTCAAGAAAAACTTATGGTGATGTGGAAAAAGGTGTCTGCTTTGATCTTCCCGACTTTAACGGTAATATTGACCTAGAATCCTTTTTCGAATGGTTGCAAATTATTGAACTGATTTTTGTGTATAAGGAAATTTATGAGGAGAAACAGTGCCAAATACAGATATTAAAGTTTAAAAATTTGCTAGAGTTTGGTACAATAATTTAAAAAGGAGATGGGAGAGAGAAGGAAAATCGAATATTTGGTTATGAGAAAAATTAAAAAAGCACTTGAAGAAGAAATTTGTGTTTTTGGAATACTAACACGTTCCTACTTGCAAGCGCACGGGGCTAGAGTAGTAGTCAAGGTCGATCCCACAAGGATTGGTGAATGACCACTAAGACAATGATGGAAATTAACTATGTCAAGACTACAAAATGATAAGAAGTGAGAAACTGTAAGCTAAAATAACTAAAATAACTAACTAAGTTAAAAAGAAAGGAAAATAGCACTCACGTGACTCAAGTATATAGAAAAGCTAAGGTTCCTGTTCATTGCCCTCGATCCTCCATGTAATTGAAGACCACATCATAAATTGATTCAATAATCATAATCAATCATGCCAATAAGGATAGAAAGTGTTGTGCTTTCTCAAGCCACAAACACCCTATTACATTTGTATGGCCCTAATTATCTCTAGCTTTGGGTCTAATAGAGTGTAATGCCTTAAAGTCCACAAAGTTTCCTCCTTTATTTTTGTAGAGGTCAAATTGATTATCTCTCGACCTACAATTTAATCTGTAGTTGTGCTATTGGGTCTAATACTAGATTATCTGTCGATCGCATAGGTATTTCCTACACAAAAAATTAGAACCTAGCCGAAGTTCGTTATTCCGTCAATCAATCAACAACACAATACAAGGATCATGAATTGAATAAAAAAGAATGCAAATATTCAACACATTCGGATTGGGGGAAAGTCACCTTCACCTTAGCACAAAAAATTTATCCAATCAAACTCATAGCAAGAACATTAAGAATAACAAGAGATTGTATAGATAGATAAGAGAGAGAAGAAAATACCCTTGAAATCTAATAAGTCTTATAAGTGTTTAACTTTTTACACCTAGATCTCTAGTTTACAAGAGAATTCTTGAGGAATTGGGGAAGAGGATGGAGGAGAGATAAGAGAGAGGGAGTGGAGGTTTCTAGGATGAAAAATTAGAATGAGATTTTAAATACTATGGCCTCTCGAATCCCGAGGGTACCGATAAACACAGGCTTCCCGTGTTAGCTTTGACAATGCTGGGTATTTTGACCATAACTCTTTCACCAAGACTCTAATTGAGCTAATTTTATATGCATTGGAAATATATTGAAATGATATACAACTTTTATGTTTAAATATTCTCCAAATTTAGATTTTATCCTGCTCTAAATTCCACTTATTTTATGCCTATATACTTTGAATATACATTCTTGCTTTCATTTTATTTCAAAATTTACATTTTAGCTCTAAATCTCGTTTTGCTTTAAATTTTTCTCCTCTTTGCTCCTTTTTTCTCCTTTCGTCTCCCTTTAAGCTTATTATTTCTTCCATTATTCATACTTGTTTGTTCCTTGAGATCCTGTAAATTTTCATAACACAAAGGCAGTAATAAGAACAAAAAAAGAGAATTCCAACTGAAATTTGAGGTAAAAACCCTTATAAACCTTAGGAATAAGATGCAAAAGTCACTTATCAACTCCCCCATGATTAAACATTTGCTTGTACCCAAGCAAAGTAATATAAGAAACACACCATGGGAAAAGAAGAATTAGGATCCCTTTCTCAGAAAAGAGTGTTTATCCCTTTAATAGCACAAGAGTCAAGTCAGAAGCAATAAGATCCAAAAGTATAATAATTAAAAGCTTAAAATCCTTTTTGAAAGATTTTTAGGTTGCCTTTTTATGTGAGAAATTTGATTTCACTATCGAGATCTAGGGCCCTATCATGAAACAAAGGACATCCAACAGTGGATAGCAGGCAACCATATACCAACTCACTCATTCCTCCAAGTTTCGAATTAGAATTCTCACTTTTGGTCTTGTGGACACACTTCTCATGTGTTTTATTGTATTTCAAGGTTTCAATCTAGTCATCTCACTCATGATCAAGATCATTAATATTCTTGGAATGCTTTTTGATTCTCCACCACTAGAAAGACTTAGGACACATAAAAATCAAGAGGTTTTGTTAGGGTTGTAATGGGGCCATGGGTTAAAATGTTAGGATGGAAATTTTTTTTGGAAGTGGAGTTAAAAGTCTAGTACCAATGAGGTATGGTAATTTCTTTTTTTAATAACATATACTTTACCATCCCAACTTTTCATTATGAAGCACAATCACCCCGAACTTCTTATTGATTTTTTTAGATAGATAAAAGATAGATCGATTTGCTTTTTATCCTACACAGCCATTAACCCTTTCACACCTCCCCCATGCTTAGCTTACATTACACTCCCAACCTCCTTTTTTCAAATTGAGCAACACCCTTTGGTTCTAGACTTAGGGAGGGATAAAGGAAATTAGGTTACATGTGTGGTTAGATCAAGAAAAATGACCATAAGCACAACAGGGTTAGTAAAGGATAAAACATGAAGGTC
Organism: Tamarix austromongolica; assembly: GCA_039764185.1. Lineage (NCBI taxonomy): Eukaryota > Viridiplantae > Streptophyta > Magnoliopsida > Caryophyllales > Tamaricaceae > Tamarix > Tamarix austromongolica. Next base: position 82,499,842 of record CM077818.1, on the reverse strand, counting down.
AGACTATTTGGCTAATGTAGGTTATGACAAAAAAAAGTGCCTCTATCATTTTAATGCACGCCTAAGTCATATGTGGCTTTGAAGAAAACTATTACAAGTTCTAGTTTCTCAAGTCATGGTGGGAGACACACACACAAGAAAAAATAAGAGACTGAAATGATGTATTAGTTTAAAGGCTCAAAGTCTTATTCGGTCAACAATTATCTAATTCAATCCCTTTTTCCAAAGAGTAAATCAACATAAGTCAAACTGAAATACCACAAGAATGATAAGTCATGCATAACCCTAAAGTTCTCAAACATAGTTACACTTGTCTCATAAAAATGCAACCAAAACACTCAAGCACATAGAAATCCATTTTCAATAGGTATTTCAAAGGGTCTTAACATGACAAACTAAACACTCCTACCATTGCAAGATAAAACATACTCTTTAATATCATCAATTAAGGGTCATTTCCTTTTCTTTTATTTAATATATATATATATATATATATATATATATCCAAAAGAAATAACCAAAGAACATACAACAACACTAATTGAAATAAAATAGGGAAGAACATAATACTAAAAAATGAAAAGGATAGGTTATCTTCTCCTCCATGCTTGTGTACCAAATTGTCCTCAATATGAAACAAGAAGAACAAAAGAAAAGAGAGAGAAAAAAATACATGGCTCAATTTGATGGAGGAGGTGGTGGAGGTTAATGGATGATGTGACAGTGGTTGTGGTGGTGGCGGGATGGCCGTGTCGTGATGCAGTTGTGGCGGTGGAGAATTTGGTAGAGGTGTAATGAATTTGCTTGGCAAATTTCACACCTTCACACTCAAACAAATTGACCATGGTTGCCACTCAAATTAGAATTCACCACCTACAAATCCATAAAACAAAAGCCATAAGGAAATTGAAGAGTAAACAAACCAAGAGACCCAAAACAAGAAAAATAAAAACGAAAAAGAAGGAAAAACTTGGGTTGCCTTCCAAGAAGCACTTGTTTATAGTCATTAGCTTGAATTTCTCGCTTCACTTAGGATCATCTCGAAGAATGGTAGCTTTGAGGGTTTCAACCTCACCACTTTCATACACCTTCAACCTTTTCCCATTGACTTCGAATGGTTCTTTATCGGGGGCTAGTGATTCTGACTACTCCGGATGGAAAAATTGTGTGATTGTGAACGGTCCTGACCATCGGGATCTAAGCTTTTTAGGGAACAATCAAAAACAAAAATTAAATAGAAGCACTTGCTGTCCCACTTTAAATTCCCATTTGGTAATGCATTTATCTTGAATCCTTTTCGTGCACTCCTTGTATAGCCTTGCTTTCTCGTATTCCTCAATCTGAAATTCATCAAGCTCGTTCAACAAAAGGAGCCTTTTCTCACCTACACCTGGCATATCAAAGTTAAGGAGACGAGTAGCCCAAAATGATTTATGCTTAAGTTCTACGAGAAGGCGAAAAGACTTTCCAAAAACAACATTGTAAGGGGACATTCCAATGGGACTTTTAAAAGCAGTCCGGTATGCCCATAGAGCATCATCAAGTTTCAAGGACCAATCCTTTCTAGAGGAGTTAACCATTTTCTCAATAATTCTTTTAAGTACACGGTTTGATACCTTCACTTGATTGCTAGTTTGAGGATGATATGGGGTCAGCAACCTTATGGTTGACTCCGTACTTACTCAAAAGAGCGTTAAGTGCTCTATTGCAAAAATGTAAACTCCATCACTAATGATAGTATGTGATGTCCCAAACCTTGAAAATATATTCTTTTTCAAGAATTTAGTAACAACTTTTGCATTGTTTGTGGGAGTGCTATAATACCCCATTTTTAAAAACCTTAATTATAAATTAATAATTGTATGATTAGTTACAATTATTATTTTAGGAGGTTTTATATTAAAAGTGTTATTATTATTTGTATTATTACGACAGTTTAAGTATAAATTTACTTAAATTAAAAATTTGATAGAAATTGGATTATTTAATTTAATCCTAGTTTATATCTGTAAATCTTATCCTAAATTATTTTACTGATAATATTTGATCTGTAACCCTGAAATAATTTCCTAAAATTTATTCCTGATTATTTTACTCTTTTCGACCCTTTTTAAACCTATCCTAATCTGGATTATTTTTCCTAGATTATTTTTCAACTTAGTACCCTAATCTATCCAAATTAAACTTAAAACTAAATAATTAAAATTCTATCCTACCCTACCATTTCACCCCTCTGTTGTACCCCAATCTTCTCCCCTTCAACACTCTTCCTTTCTCCCTCACTCAACCCATCACCTTAGTCCTCTACATTTTTATATATATATACATGCTACACACGCACACATCCTTCTCCCTCTATTCCTTTTTGACACCCTCCCCCAACCCCGCCATCTACACAACCATTCCCCCCTACCAAACAACTCCTACACCTTTCCTTTCTCTACCCTTTCGAGCCCTCGTATCTCCCCATCCCCCTCTGCATTTTTCCTTCAACCATAACCATTCCAACAACTCTAGCCCCTACTCCCTTCTCTATCCCATTAGTTTCTCGACACCCCCCGAGCAACCAAACACACTTCTGCCACCCTCAACCAAGCCCAACCATCCACCTCTCCGTCCTTGTCTATCTAACCCTCCTTTTCCTTTATTTTTGTTGACTAACAGCTCCCCTCAAGCACCAACCATCAGACCACTGAGCCTAGCCATCGACCTTACCTGGGCATGCAACCACCCCCACTGACCAACCTTCAATGCAACAGCCAGCTCCCTACTCCCTCTCTCCTCTTGGCTCCTTTTAGTTTTCCTAGCCCCGTTTCATCACAGCAACCACAACACCCTACAGATTTCAGCCACCAATAACACCACCTACCCTACCTGTTGTAACACCCCTAAAAATCACAGTTGAAAATTTTTGTTTAATTAAAACAATTACAAGCACGGGGGGTGCTATCACCATGATCAGTACAAGCCCAACCTTCGGCCAGTCTCGTACCAACCACAAGGCTAAGGAAAAATTTTCACAAAACATTAGACACACTTAAAACAAAGATTTATAGAATACTGAAATGTTCATAACATGAGAATCAGAGTGTGAGATGAAAAGGTATTACAACCCAAATGGGGTACATAGTTAAAGTTTCCAAACGGATAAAAGGTACAACATAATAAAAAAACCGAAATAAAATGAAAACATTAGTAAATAGGGATAAAATAGAGTCCAGTATACATCCACTCTCGGCCCCAAGTAAGTCCAATGGTCATCATTCATCCCCATATAAATTCATAAAGGCCCTATGCTGGTGGGAATGAGTAGTACCCATGAAACAAGAGGTCCGTACGCTATATACTGAGCAATGTAACCATATGGGTAAGGCCAATAAGAAAACAAACAAGTAAGGCATACAAAGGATAATTCAAGTTCATATCATCAGGCCAAACTTAGACTAATATTATGTCTTATACCTTTCTTATATTAATTCCACGTGAGTACGAGAACCCCACTATTATAGCCAGTGGACCGGAAACACTCCATAGGATCGAACGCACCTGTTCACTATTATAGCTGGTGGATAGGAATTACTCCATAGGGTAAAACACACCTGACCACTATTATAGCTATTGGACCAAAAAATCAACCTCACTAGCCCCAACTCACGTGGTGTTCCACTCTAAGTAATTAGTGTCTTTCTATGTCTTATAATTCTATCTTACGCATTTCTCATATTAATTCCGTGTGAGTACGGGTACTCCACTATTATAGCCGGTGGATCAGAAACACTCCACAGGGCAGAATACACCTAACCACTATTATAGTTGGTGGACCGAAAAATCAACCTCACAGGCCCCGACTCATGTGGTGTTCCACTGTAAGTAATTAGTATCTTTCCATGACTTATTACCATGCAAATTTTGGTTTATTGATCCTAGAGTCCCCTATTATTATAGCTGGTGGACCGAACACACTCCACTAGACAGAACACACCTGACCACTATTATAGCTAGTGGACCGAAAATTATTCCACAAGGCAAAATGTACCTAACCACTATTATAGTCGGTGGACCAAAAACTATATAACCTTATGGGGCCCTGGCTCGATAATCTTTCACTTTAGGTGTTTAGTGTTTTATTCGTATTTTATTCCACACACAACCCCGAATAGACATGCATGACCCACTAGACTTCCCATGCTCACCCTTTGACTCTCAACTTCTCGAAAATCCTATCCCATATCTTGGGACTTCTGCACCCTCCAGTACATCCAGATATTCCTTTCCACTCTTTACTCATTACCATGAATAACCAACTCCAAGGCCCACTTTCCATATCTTTGAGTCAACTTAGAGATCACTCTCTAGGGTTTTCCTCCGAGAAACCCTAATTTGGCCTATATGGTCCAACCTTCCTCTATCTTACACACCTTATGCTCCTCTTCCCCCAATTCATCACCTCACTCGAGTCATCCCCAAGCACCTCACTTTACTTCCCATTTCACACATGTGACCATGCAACCTTAGTTGGCGATTCCAAAACTTTATCACCTCTCTTTCCTCATACAATGTTATCCCTTCATCACTCTCACTTACCATCCCCTCTTCCACATGACACATATCCATCATAACCTATGACCCCGAGACTTCCTTCCCATCTATCCCACACCATGAGAACCCAAAACTCTTCTTTGTTACCAAAACCATCACTTCCCTCGAACCACACCCAACATCACAACCTCACTATCCAACTCCCACACATAGAGCTGTAAACAAGCCGAGCTGAGTCGAATACCCCTAGGCTTGGGTTCGGCTTGTTTAACTAAATGAACGAGCCGAGCTCATGAGCCAAGACCAAAAAATAAATTGAGCCAAAATTTTTCGAGCTCAGACTCGATTCATTTAATAAAAGAGCCTAAAAGTGAGGCTTGGGCTCGACTCGTTTAACTAAACGAATGAGCCGAACCGAGCTTTTAATGAGCCGAGATGAGCCGAATACTGAACTGGCTCAACTTATTTACAACCCTACCCATAAGTGATCTTGAAAACCCTAGTTCGCTCCCCAAAACCCTAGTACTGATCCTTTCTTTTATGTCACCCCTTAACACCCAAATACTTTTTTCTCAATTGGCTCACTTTTCTTCCATGTGACACGCCTCTCATATTTTATTCCCCATTATAACCATTTCAATTAGTTTTCCCCTTCCTTGCAAACTTCTCTCACTTAGGGTTTCCTCCCAAAACCCTAGTCAAGTCTCCCATACATTCTTACACCAACCCACATACTATTTTTCACATATGGACTCCTATGACCCTAACAATTCTTCCCTGACCTCACTTAACTCTCAAGTCTACTTTTTCTACGTAAAGGTCATCCCCATGCAAAGGCAAACCATCCCATACAAACCCTAGACTCCCCATGCATGTTTTGGTCCACTCCCTTAATTTATTCCCATTATTCCTCTTTTTGTCCACCCATAGGTCATAAGATGTTTAGGCCATCCTTACCATCCTCTTAGTTAACTCACTTACCTCACTCTTTTCCATTTCTCTCACAACCACATCACACTATTTAGGGTCTTTTATCATGCATGTCATGAGGGCAATATTACATCAACACATTTCATGAACAAGCAACAACACCACATTACACATATCATAAAACACATGTAACTTACCTTAGCTCCATTCTTAGCAAGCTGCGCTATAAGAACATAATATACAAAGCACACACATGAAATAAACACACATTAGGCCTTAATTATATCCTTACCTAAAATAACATCGGATTTGGAGCATGCTCCTACGCCTCCTTAGGGTTTTAACTTGGTTCACCTATAAAAGAAAAATACTAGGGTTAACTTCCCTGTTACCAAAATTATCATTATTCCCTACTTTTCCTTTATCATAACCTAGTATTAGGGTTAATAATAATAATAGCAGCTTTACAAGTAAAAATAAGGGTATTATTCTTAAAATATTTAATCATGCTATTATTAGTCAAAATAGGTCTAGGTAGTTATATTGGTTCATGTTAAGGTATTATTAACAATATTAATAATATTAAAGATAATAACTTTAATATTAACAACAACAAGAATAATAATAATAATAATGATAATAGTGATAATAATAATAATTTAAATAATAATAATAATTTAAATAATAATAATAATAATGATGATAATGATATTAGTAATAATAATAATAGTGATAAAGGTGGTAATAATAGTAATAATGATAATAATGTTAATACAAGTACTAATAATACTAGTAGTAACAAGAATAGTAACAATAATGATGATAACAACAATAATGATAATAATAGTCATAATAATAATAATGGTTCAAATAATAATAATAATAATGATGATGATGATGATGATGATGATGATGATAATGATATTAACACTAATAAAATAAATAACAGTTACATTAATTATATTTAAAGGTTAGGAAGGTTAGGTCACAACCTAGTGGTGGTTGTGGCTAGGTAGCGGTGGCAGTGGAGGAGGAAATGGAGTTAGAGAGGTAGCTTTCTAGGCTAGAAGAGGGGGAGTGAGATGGTGGTTGTGGTGGTGGTGGGTTCTCTGGGTTGAGAGGGTTGGAATGGTAGTGGTAACACAACAAAAGTGGCGATGTAGGTGGTGGTTGCTATGGTGGTCCAAGGTGGTGGAGGAGGAAGGGTGAATGAGAGGGAGGCAGGGAGAAAGGAAGGTAGGAGGGGGTAGGGGAGACTTTAATAAGTGTTTTGGGTGGTAGGAGAGGTGTTGGTTGGGCGGAGATGATGGCATACGACGACGATGGGGAGGATTGGCAGATTGGGTAGCCTACTTGGCACAACTGGGTTGGCTCATATAGGGAGAATTAGAGGTGGTGAGTGGTGTGGTTCAGTGGAGGGTGATGGAGGCAGGAGTTTGGCAGGTGTTTCGGGCGATGGCACTAGGCAACGGTGGTGGTGGCATCTAAAGTGGCGATGACACAAGGAAGGTTGATTTTCTAGGTAGGGAAAAAAGGTCAATTGAGGTCGGGTAGGAGGTATTTATAGGCCATTGGTGGAAGGATAGAAAAAAGGGGGAAGAGGACAAGGGGACAGGTATGGTAGGCTCGCTGGTTAGCGGTAGCAAGTCAGTACAAGCTTGCGATTTGGAGTTTTGGTTGGGTTAGGGAGGAGAAAAGGGAAAGGGAGAGAGTCATGTGTGAGAGGGGTACAAGGTAGGTTGGGGTTGGAAAAGGAAAGGAAAATGACAAGGAGAGAGGGGGTAGTTTAGGCCGACAGTACAGCGGCTGGCTAGTCGGCATACCAGGGGGAGGGGTTGTAGGTCTTGGTCTGCAAGCGTGGAAGGAAGAAGGGAGGAAGAAGAAGGTTAGATGGGTTGGCCGGTCGGTCTGGGGAAAAGAAAAGAAGAAAAAGAAAGAGGGATGAGCAGTTGGGTGGGTGTTTTGATCACAACTCTTTCATTAGGACTTCGATTGAGCTGATTTTAGATGCGTTGGAAAGATATTAAAAATATATACAACTTTGATATTTAAAAAGTCTCCAAATTAAAATTTTATCCTGGTCTAAATTCTACTTCTTTCATGCCCGTATACTTTGAATATGTATTCTTGCTTTCATTTTATTTCAAAATTTACATTTTAGCTCTAAATTTCTTTCTTCTTTAACTTTTGCTATTCTTTGCTCCTTTTTTTTATCCTTTCTTCTCCCTTTAAGGTTATTCTTTCTTCCATCCTTCATAATTGTTTTTTCCTTGAGTTCCTATAAATTTTTATAACATAAAGGTAGTAACAAGAATAAGAAAGGAAAATTCCGACTGAAATTTCAGGTAAAAACTCTTATAAACCTTAGGAATAAGATGCAAAAGTCACATTTATTAAATACGAGCAAGAAAATTTTATAAAAAATGACTATGTTGAGGAAAGGGTTACTTGGAGTTGTATATTTCATGGAAAAAGACTTGCTTAACTCATGCTTTAACTTCTCAATCCTAGAAGTGTTATTCCTAACAATGAGCATATCATCGATATAGAGCAATCAAATGATGAAATCACTATCACCAACTTTCTACATAAAAACATAGTGATCTAAAGTTGTCTTCTTGTAGCCATGTTGTTTGATAACATACTCAAACTTCATGTACCACTGCCTTTGTAACACCCTAATTTTTACTACTAAAAAAATTTGTTTTATAGTAGAAATACATAAGTAAAATATTAGGGGTTATCGCCGTTATTAACATAAGTCTAGTTTTCCCAAATATCATCACATTAATCACAAGGCAAAAATCATTTGTAGTAAAAAAAGAAAATTAGAAATGGAAGAAACATTTATAACACAATAGGAGTTTAGAGGCTAACTCTGAATTACAATTACAAAATACAAAATAAGGGATACCATGGATTAAAGAGTCCAAAAAGGTATCTAGGTAAATACATCAACTGGTTAATATGACTCTTCACCCAAACACCCATTAAAGATAATAGGTCACTCATATCCGCATAGTGCATCAAAAGCCGCATAGTCATCCAGTGGGTCTTTTGAGACCTCCACACAAGAATCAAGGTTTCTTGCTTGTAGGAATGAGCAACAACCATGAAAAGGGTGGCCAATATGCTATGTACTAATCAAGGTAACAATACTATCAAATTAGGGATATAGATAATACATGCATTCACAACTGATGATAAGTACACATTCAAACAAACAAAAAATCTCATAAGATAAATACTAGTCCATACTTCTTTATTAGATATAACCATTTCATTATTTTATGTATGTTGAGTTTAGGAACCGCACTATTCTTAAAATGGTAGAACAATTTGAAGTACCTTCTCAAGGATAACACACTTGAACCACTATTATCATCCGATAGAACGAATATGAAAACCTCACCTTCTTGGGGTAAAACACTCTTGAGCTACTATTATCCTTTGGGGGAATGGATATAAAAATATCACCTTGGTCCTGACTCACTTACTCTTCCACTTTAAGTTATTAGTGTCTTATCCATAGGTTATATATTTATATTTTCATTCATGATGAGAAATGACTCCACTATTCTTAATCCGGAGAAACATACTGAAAAACCTTCTTGGGGGTAAACACTTCCGAGCCACTATTATCCTCCAGTGGAATGAATATATAAAAACATCATCTTCTCGGGACATAACACTCTCCAGCCACTACTATCATCTGGTATAATGGAGATAAAAACACCACCTTAGCTTTACTCACGTGATCTTTCACTTTAAATGATTAGTATCTTATTCATGATTGATTTATAGGTACCAAAAACATTAAGGCAAATAAGCACATAACACAATTTATAAGGTCAATTTCTAGAGTCATGATCCTTAATTTCCTCAACCATAATATCTCACTCCTAGCGTAACTTCTCTTATATATTGATCATTCAACAACCAATTATAGTATATCATTTCTCAAATATAATCATATTTATCATACCTAAAATTCATGGTCTAAAACCCACGTCTCATACATACAACAATAACCTTATCCCCAATATTACTATTTTTAGGGCTCTAAAAACCCTAGTTTTAAGATTAGTCATAACTCTTCCCATAAGGCTCATATGATTACCCAAATTCAATAAACATCCTTAAAATACCAATATTCATAACGTATACAAAATTTTTGGTATAATTCAATGGTTTTACACATGAGATAATATTATTACCATTTTAAGGTTACTATACCCTAATTAAGCCATTATCTCATTTTGAGCAACTCACAACATTTAGTAAGTACTCCAAATACTTCTCTTGATATCATAATCATAATTAATGCACCTAATGCATTGGAATATCACGATATACATATTAACTCATACCACTTATGCCATAAGTTATATTTTCTCACAAGTATAACTTAGCATATTAAGATTATATCAGCACATCTTTCTCATTCGCATTACCTTTATATCATATAAATCCACATTATCAAAACATATCATTAACAACATAAATTCTGACATATAACAACGATATCATGATAATACACATAGCCATGCAAGCATTTAACACAAAAATCCTAAAACATCGATTAGTATCCTTACCAAATAGGACACCGGGGTTTAAGAATGTAAATCCTAGATTTTCTCCTCCGAGATCATTAGAATATCACCTATGAAAAACAAGATAGTACTTGGTTAGGCTCAAAGGTTATAACCAAGGGAAAAATTAAGGTAAAGGAGGGTAAAAATGGAAATAATTGAAGTCAAAGGAAAACTTAAGTTCTGTGGAAGTGTGGTGGAATGTATGGGGGAGCTATAGTAAAAATTTGGTAGTGCTTGGATAAGGTTTGGGGGGTGAAAAAGAGGGTACACGACTAAAATGGGAAGGTTGCAGGGACGTGTAGTAGGTGGTGCAAACCTAGGTCGTGAGCTAGAATCAAGAATAAGAAGGCTTTGCGAAGAGGAACGACCATGCTTGAGCACTAATTGCACAAAAACAAAATAAAAAAGGTATGCACGGGCATGCAACAAGTTGTGCATAGGTTGTGCAAGGGTGCACGGGCAAACTATACTGGTTTGCATGGGCATGCGATAAGGAAAATTAGTGTTACATGACTGAGTGTCTCACAAAAACATGATGGACGTGACAATGAAGAGGAAAAAATGACAATGGTCAACTGTGATGGCCGGTGATGATAAAGAGGAGTGTTGGGGTGACCTTGGTGGTCGGTCCACCGAGTTTTAGGCTGCGCGTGGTGGCTATGGTAGTGCACGATAGTGATGGAGGTTGTAACACCCTCAAAATTTATAGTTGAAAATTTTTGTTTATTATAAAAAACCATACACTAAAAATGAGGGGGTGCTACCACTATGATTAGTACAAGATTGACTCTTAGACAATCTCATACTGACCACAAGGCTAAGGGATTAAAATAGTAATGTGAGTAGTCAAATAAAACTAGAATAGTTTAATATTTCATAAAAGAGATCAGAGTATGCAAACATCAGAGTTAGTACAGAATGGAAAACGAATACAAGTACGTCCACTATGGGGGAAATAAAAACGATAGTAAAAAAAAATAAAGGTAATTCCAGAGAACACCCTTTTGGACCCCTATAATAGGTACAATAGGCCATCACTCAGCCTCGCTCAAGGCATTGTATGCATAAAATTAATTAATAGCATCATCTCCTACCGACACAAACTCAGGAGGGGACACTACTCATGGAAATGAGCAGCACCAATGAAAAGGGTGATCAGTACGCTACATACTAAGTAAGGTAACCGTATGAATAAGACCATGCATGACATAAAAAGGCAGATATTGCATGCAATATGCCATTCAGATTAATCATCCTTATTAAGATTTACGTTATTAACTTCGTCTTTACACATTACTTGAATTATATCCACATGAGTATGGAAACCCCACTATTATAGCCGGTGGATCGAAAATGATACTCTAGGGAAAAACAAACCCGACCACTATTATAACTAGTGGACTAAAAATACTACTCCAGGATATAAAGCACCTGGATACTATTATAGTTGGTGGACTAAAAATCATCCTAACTTGGTCCCGACCCATGTGGTGTTCCACTATAAGTAGTTAGTGTCTTTTCCATGATTTATTACCATATAAGGTTTGGTTTATCAAGCTCAAAACCCTAACTATTATAGCCGATGGACCAAAAATACTACTTCAGGGCAGAATGAGCCTGACTATTATTATAACTGGTGGACTGAAATACTTTCTAGGGTAAAAAGGCTCCTGGTCACTATTATAGCCAGATGACCAAAAAACACTCTAACTTGGGTTTGACTTAATAATCTTTCACTTTAAGTAATTAGTGTTTTACTTGTGTCTTGTTCTACACGTAACCTCAACTCGACATGCATGCCCCTAGTGGACTCCCAACTCATACCCTAAACTTTCTGAATAACTCGGTCCCATATCTTAGTATCTCTACACTCCCCAAGACTCCAAGATCTCTAGTGCACCTTCCACACTATTTACCATGAATCCAAAAGTCTCCCTACATGTGGGTTAAGGACCACTTTCCCATTTCTCCACCAAGGCTCACCATCTCCTATTAGGGTTTTCCTTTAGAAACCCTAAACTGGCTTATGTGGCCCTAGCTTCACTTTTTCTCACCTAGCCCATACTTCCATTTCAATCCAACACCATTGCTCCACACAACCCACTCCAATCATCACAACCCTATTCTCCAATTTCCATATGGCATAAGAAACCCTAGTTGGCCAATCTAAAACCTTAGTACTCCTCTTTCACATTTCACCATCCCTTCACATGCACACTCCACCCTCTTTACCACTTGACTCATCCCCCATCATAAGACACCCTCCTCATCTCAACCCTAACTCCAACCAATCACCATCAACCCTTTCACACATTCTCCTACTTAGGGGTTTTCCCTAAAAATCCTAGTTAAGCCCCCATGCATATATCCACCAACCCATATACTATCTTTCACCCAAGGACTCCAATCACCCAAAGTACTCTTCTCACACCATGCTTAAACCTTAAACCACCTTTTTCCACATAAACTTTACCCCCATGCAAAGGCTAACCACCCCATGCAAGCCTTACACTTTCCATGCAATATTCACTCCAACCCTTCATTTTATTATTATTATCCCTTTATTTTGTCACCCTTGGATCATAAAGTACTTAGGCTTTTCTCACTTCTTCCTCATCACCCCACCCTTTTTATTTATTTTAGATCCCCATAACCTCGTCGTACCATATAAGGCCTCTTAGGACACATGTCATATTATAAAAAATATACATAAGAGCATATCATAAAATACAAGTCATGTCACCCATATCACACATATCATAACTCATACACAACTTACCTTAGCTCTATGCAAAGTAAGCTGCACTACACACATTTTAGTCCATACTCACATATAATACATAACACATATCAAAACATCCATGAGCACATAAAGCATACAACTAATCCTTTACCATATCCTTACCTAATAGGATACTAGACTTGGAGCACGAATCCTGCACCTTCTTATGGGAAGGATTTGGTTCACTTATAAAAATGGAACACTAATATTAACTTCTTTTGACTCCATTTTTCCCTTTTTCTTTTATAGTTTTCTAACTTAATATTAATAAGGAGATTAATAATAATAATAAGGTTAATAACATAAAAATATTTAAAATAAATTATATTAAATAAAAATAAGGGTTAGGGCACAACTAGAGAAGATGTGGTAGCTAGGGTGGCGGTACACAACGATAGTGGCACAAGGGTGGTGGAGGTAGTGGTGATAGAAAATATAGGATTTTGGTGTTGGAAAAAGGGAAGGGAAGTGGAAAGATCTTGTTGAAAACTAAATAGGGAAGAAGGTGAAGAAGCTCAGGATAGATAATGTGTTAGAGTTCATTAAGACAGATTTTAATGAGTTCTGTTCAGATCATGGTATTTCTAGACACAAGGCTCTGGTTGGGAAGCCTCAACAAAATGGAATTGCAAAACACATTAATCGGATTCTACTTGAGAGGGCAAGGTGTATGCTCTCTAATGATGGATTGTGGAACAAACGTGAGTTTTGGGCTGAATCTCTTTCTACAACTTGTTACATCATTAATAGATCTCCACATACATCTATTGATTTCAGGATTCTAGAAGAAGTTTGGTTAGGTAACCTTGTTGATTACTCTATTCTTAGAGTTTTTGGATGTCCTGCATATATTCATGTTAATCATGGTAAATTAGCTCCTAGAATATTTTCTTAGGCTATGCTTCTAAGTCAAATGGGTATAGGTTTTGGTGTCCCGACTCTAAAAAAATTATTCTGACTAGGGATGTAACTTTTAATGAGAATGCATTACTATCTTTTGGAAAAAAATCTACTATTTCCTCGCATGGCACAGGTGATTAGTAGGGTACTAGCGAGAAGGTGGAGTTAGAGGTGATGCCTATTAATTCAGATCATAGTGATCCCTCTTCCTCATCCACACAGTTCAGCAGTGATGTCGATGGTGTTGACCATCTAGCTCATACCACTAGTCCCATCCAGCAGCAGCAATAGGAGGGTGGTTATTCTATTTCTCGTGGTAGGCCAAGGAGAAATATTTGAAGGAAAACTAGATATGCAGATGGAGTTGATGATGGCTTGATTGCTTATGCTCTAGCATTTGCTGAAGAGATTACTTAAGGTGTTGAACCTACTTCTTATTCTGAGGCCATATCTAGCCCTGATTCTTCTAAGTGGCTAGTTTCCATGAATAAAGAAATTGAGAGTTTGCACAAGAATGGCACTTGAGAGTTAGTTGAGTTACCTAAGGGTAGAAGAGCATTGAGCTATAAATGGTTCTTTAAGTATAAGGAAGACATACCTAGGGTTGAAGATGCTAAATGGAAGGCATGCCTCATTATTAGAGGTTTCAGTCAGAAGGAAGGTATTGAATTTAATGAGGTATTCTCACCAGTTGTTCACATACCTCCATTCAAATTCTCCTTGCTTTTGTTGCTCTATTTGATCTTGAGTTAGAGCAGTTAGATGTCAAGATAGATTTCCTCCATGGAGAGTTGGAAAAGGAGATTTATATGCATCAAATTGAAGGTTTTGTTACTGCTGATAAGGAGAATTGTGTTTATTGGTTGAAGAGGTCCTTGTATGGTTTAAAGCAAGATCCAAGACAATGATATATGAGGTTTGACTCTTTTATGATTAGGCAAGGCTACACAAGAAGCAAGTTTGATAGTTGTGTTTATTTTATAGAGTTTGAAGGTGGCTCCTTTGTTTATCTATTGCTTTATGTTGATGATATGTTGATTGCTTCCAAGGAGAATTCCTTAATTAACAGGTTGAAATCACAACTTAACAAGCAGTTTGAGATGAAAGATCTTGGTGAAGCTAGGAAGATTCTCGGCATGGAGATTATCAAAGATCGAAAGGCTGGGAAGTTATTTCTGTCACAACAGAAGTATATTAAGAAGGTGTTAGATAGGTTCAATATGGGTAATTGTAAACCAGTGTCTACACCTCTAGCTGCCACTTTAGACTGTCATCAAAGCTTTGTCCAGAGTTCAAGGAAGAGAAGGAGCTAATGTCTACCACTCCCTATTCTAGTGCAATTGGTAGTTTGATATACGCTATGGTCTGTACTATACCTGATCTATTTTATGCTGTGAGTATGGTAAGCTGGTTTATGCCTAACCCTGGTAAGGGTCATTGGAATGCAATCAAGTGGATTTTGCGTTATTTGAAGGGTTCCTTTGATATTGGTTTGGTGTTCGATAGGAGTAGAGCACAAACCACTTCCATTTTATCAGAGACATTATTGCTGTAGGAGATGTTGTGGTGAAGAAAGTTCACACGTTAGATAATCCTATAGACATGCTTACGAAGCCACTACCTACTGCTAAGTTCGAGCATTGCTTAGACTTAGTTGGTTCTTGCAGCATATGATTACCTTTCGAGGTTTATGATGATAATGAGTATTGTGGATTTGAGCCAATGTGGAGATTGTTGAGTTTGTGACTCAAATATTACGGTTATGGAAGTCTTTAATGTGAAGTTGAAGTAATCAAAGATTCTACTACCAAATTAATTAATAGTATTTACTACCATCAATGTAGAGTTTAAAACCTGCGGTTATAGAAGACTTAAATATGAAGCTAAAGTAACTGAAGACTTTACTACTAAATTAATTGGTAGTATTGAGTGCCATCCATGGAGAATTAAAGTTTTTCACTCTCCATCAATTAGCAGTTTTTTTAAGGTTTTCTTTTGAAGACTATATATATGTAGTTTCTGGCCCCCTCTCAAAACATGACTCAAAATATCCATCATAGTTCCACACACATTTTATTTACTATTCCATTTGAGAGTTAGAATAATTGAGAGTGGATCTCTACAATCCTATATCCAATTGAGGATTTCTTGTATTATTTCTCTATATAGTAAAATTATCCTTACTCGTCGTCATCCGTGGACGTAGCCCATATTGGGTAGACCATATAAAATTGTGTGTTCTTTTATTTTTTGCATTATTTATGTTTATAGCTTAAATTAAATTGATCCTACACTTATCTCCTTAAATTGGTCATGAATTCACTTCCATACATCGCTTATGTTTTCTCCCCTTACAAGAAGAAAAGGAAGAAAAAGAGAGAAAAGGGAAAAGGAAAAATAAATAAATATGAGGTGGTTAGGGTGTTTGAGATTTTTTTGAATTTTTAGGAATAATAAAATTAATAAAAATAAATAAATAAATAATTAATTAATTTATAAATTATGGTTATAATTTTCTTAAAATCTATTTTAGTTTATTAAATTATTCTAACCTCCACTAATTTGATTCCTACATAATTTTCCTTCTTTTTGGCTTTAATTATTTTTATTATAATAACCTTAATTTAAGAAAAATGGTATATTTAATTAAATATCAGGTACTAAACCCTATTTTATTATTAATTCCTTAATTAGGGTTTTGGGGTATTATGCGGTAGAAAAATAGAGCAGGGAAAAAGGAAGAAGAAGAAAAAGAAGGAAGAAGGAAGAAGAAGATGAGAGCTCAAGGCAGTTGTTGCTCAACACAAAATGGGCGGAAATGAAGCAAAACAAAAGAGGAAGGAGAGAGTAGTGTATATATATGTATATGTAAGAAGACATGAGACGGGTGAAAGAAAAAAAATGTAGAGGGTCATGCATTCGGGTACGAGGGATGGTAGGGGAGGTTTTTTTAATGAAGTTGCTAGAGGTGATGGTAGAGTGATGGGTGAAAATTTTCAGAGGTATGCAACATGAGATGGTGATGGTTGTGTGTCTTTGTGTTGCGTGAGGAAGGAAAATGGAAGGGGTGTGTGCATGCATCAGGGTGCTAGTAGCAACGAGGATGAGATGGTAAGGGTGAGGGATGATGGTGGTTGTAGCAGAGGTGAGAGTGATAGCTGATGGTGCAAGTTGCAAGGAAAAGCAAGTCAAGTATTCCATCATAAGGAGGCAGGAGAAAGGCGAAAGAAAAGAGAAAAGGGAAAAAGGAACAAAAAAAGGATTGTGGTTAGTTTTAGATAAATTTGATTAGCTAAAATAGGTAGGATTAGTGATAAATTTTAGTGGAATTATGATTAGGTTATGAAATGCAATTTATCTGGGTTAAAGGCTCAAATTATATTAAGATTTCAGGATTAAGAAATTTGGTTAAGGCTTAAATAATATTTTTTTGAGATTAGAATCAAATTATGGCATTAATGATATGAGATTAGGTTAACCAAAATTTCGGGATATTACAACCTTTGTGACCGTTTCAATCTATACAAACTCTTTTTAATCTTGCAGGCATGATTTTCCTCGCCTTTCACCTACACACCCTCTAGTTGCTTCATGTAAATCTCTTCTTGCAACTCATCATGCAAGAAAGCAGTCTTCACATCTATCTACTCAACCTCTAAATCAATATTAGTAGCCAATCCTAGTACAACTTGGATTGAAGACATTTTCACAATTAGAGAGAAGATTTGTCCAAAATCAACACCTTTCTTTTTTCTGAAGCCTTTAACCACCAACCTAGATTTGTATTGTGGGACTGGAGAATTCTCCTCTTGCTACAATGTGTAAATCCACCAATTATTCAAATCTTCACTAGCTCAAATGAATGGTTGTCATACAATGATTGCATCTTATCTTGTATTTCTTTAAGCCATATATCTTTATCTTTACTTTCAACAACTTCTTTATAAGACTTGGGCTCTCCTCGTTAATCAAAAGCACATACTCTTGTGAAGAGTATTTAGAAGAAGGTTTATGATCTCTAGTGGACCTCCTAAGTGGAGCTTTTGGTTCATCTACAGAAACTTCTTGGTGGTCACCTACAACATCATCTGTTGGATCATCAATATCACCATCATGTTGATGCTTATCATGAGTCAAATGCTGATCCATATCATTTTGCACTCTACGGTCAACAAATTCACGTATCTGTTGCATCTTCACCGAATCCATATCTATTAGTTGTTTTCACTCTCAAATTTTCACTTCTTAGCTTTGTCAATATCAGCAATGGTATGTTCTTCAATGAACACTACGTCTCTACTTCACACTAGCTTTTTTTTTTTGCAAAGGATCATATAACTTGTAGCCAAATTCATCATGACCATAACCCAAAAGATGCTTTAATGAGTCTTTATATCCAAATTTGACCTCTCATCACTAGGGACATGAACATATACCTTGCAACCAAACACGCACAAGTGATCATATGAGACATCCCTACCATACCAAACTCTATTAGGACCATCACCATTCAGAGAAACTATAGGACTCAAATTAATCACATGTGCATTTGTAAGTAAGCTTCATCCCGAAAAGACTTAAGCAACTTTAACTTTGAAAGCATTCATCTAAATCTTTCAATTAGAGTTATATTCCTCCTCTCCTCCAAACCATTCAAATGAGGAGTATTTGGAGGAGTCTTTTAATACCTATTACTATGCTGAATGCAATACCTATCAAACTAACCACAATACTCACCACCATTATTAGTATGAATGCATTTTTGCTTCTTACCGGTCTCTCTTTCAACAAAGGTATGAAAGTTTTTAAACTTATCAAACACCTCATCTTTATATTTCAAGGCATAAACCTAAAACTTTCTAGAATGATCATTAGTAAAAATGATAAAGTAAAGTGCACCACCAAAAGCTTTTACCTTAATAGCACCACAAACATCTGAATGCGCTAATTCAAGAACCTCGACTCTTCTTGATGGAAAACCCTTGTGGAAAGAAACCCTATATTATTTGTTCACCATACAATGAGAACACTTCTCCAATTTGGCACATTGCAAACTAGAGAGAAAATTCTTCTTTACTAAGCAATTAAGTCCTTTCCTGCTTATGTGATTAAGCCTCCAGTGTCACAACTTAGATACATCTTTGTTTGCTATTGCATTCACGTGATCACTAGAAATCAAAGATTGTATAAAATACAAGTTAGCAAATTTGTTACTTTGGGCCACAACCATATTACCTTTAGTGAGCTTCCATTGGCCTAAATGAAAGCTATTGCAAAAACCCTTATCATCAAGTTTTCTAGTTGAAATAAAATTTAGGTAAACATTTAGTGCATGTCGGACATCCTTCAGAACAAACTTTGTCCCAAGCTTAGTCTCCAAGCATACATCTCCCATGCTAATCACGTTAGACAAACCATCGTTACCCATCTTCAAAACTCCAAAATTACTCGGAGTGTAAGAAGTGAATAATTCCTTCCTAGAAGTAACATGTTGTGAAGCACCACTATCAATAACCCAACTCATCTCATGATTTGCAAGATTCACAATATTCTCATCAACAAAAATGAGAAGATTATCATATGCAACAATAGAAACATGATCATTATCATCATTATTCTTCTCTTGATTGGGATTCTTGTTATCTCTCTTTCACTTGTAACAATATTACTTGATATGTCCCATTTTGCCACAATAATGGCATTTTAGATTCATGTACTTACCTCTTAGCTTACCGTGGCTCTTATCTCTATCCTTCTGAATATTTTCCTTGCTTCTCCCTTATTTTTGGTAAACAAAACATGTGATTGTGAGGATGACCCTTGATTTCTTCTTCTCATATACTCATTCAGAACACTACTCTTACAAAGCTCCATGGTTATCTCACCATTTGGGGTGGAGTTGGTGAGTGAGGCTCAAAATGTCTCCTAAGAATTCGGTAGAGTATTAAGGATTTGTAATGCTTGAACGTAATCTTCAAACTTTATACCCATACTTGAAAAATGATCTAACACACCTTGGAAGTCATTCAAATGATCAGAGATCAAATAAGCATATTTGTATCTCAAATTCATCAATTACTTCAACATATACAATTTATTGTTCCTGGTCTTTGAGGCATACACATTTTCTATTTTATCCCATAGTGTCCTTGCATTTGTCTCATTCACAATGTGGTTGTAAACATATTTCTCTACCCATTTCCAAATAAAACCACACACTTGTTCATGATCAAATTTCCAATCTTCATCGATTTTATCTATAGGTTTATCTTTAACAAAAATCAGTAGATGCAAACTTTTTACATATAAGAGATCTTTCATTTTTACCCTTCCATCTATGGTAATTAGACCCATTTAAAGAAGCCATGTTATGCGTATTATCTTCCATCTTATGATCTGATGCCACTTTTACGAGGTAAAGTAAGAATGTGCCAATAACATTAACCACAAAATAGAAACAATAAAAAATAAATGACACACGATTTACGTAGAAAAACTCTTTCAATGTGAAAAGGAAATAACCATGAGACACTTCAATCTACTCGGAAAACTTTCACTATGAGAAATCTGAGATAAAATATCTAGTATTCAAGTGCTAATTGGATACTACATTCATCAACTTAAAATAGTACAATTAGACAACAATTACAATGCCCAAAGATAAGAACTTGCAAACCCTAAAATAGAGTTGTTGTAAACACATCCAAAGGTCAATATACAAAAAAAAAAAGAAATAACTTTTACAGTAATAAACAAAAATTTGTAAACAACAACTTTACCAAATTTAAGTCAAAATACAGCACAATAGACCACTCTATCGAAGCCAAACTTGAAATAGACCTAAAACTATCCTAAACAAGAATGCCCACTAAAATAGCAATAAAAACCTAGTCTAGAGAGCTTGAAATAATCTACATCGTTCAAAATTAATATTGGTGTCCTGAAAAGATTGTTTCAAAAAATCAGCAACATCCAACGGTTAACAACTTCTGATATTTAAATTGATCAAACCTTCATCGAATAAAATAATGGAAAATTTTTTGTGTGCCTCTCTCTTTCTCACCCCTACGGGGTTTAAGTCTTTATATTTCTCATGTTTTTCTCTCCTTTCCACATCAACTTGTCACCCGATGGCTTTAACATTCTCAAATTTAGGTCATCAATTAAAATAATAAAAATAATCTTAATTTAAAAATGAGTTTTACCATATATGAGGGAGTTTAAATGTTCCAATAAGAAGCCTTGTACAGAACTTGTAACATTGACGGTAGCAGCAATTGCAAGGTGCTGATTAGACCCGCCAAAATTTATTTCAGCACTTCTAGCTCCACGCCCACGACCTCTACTGGTTGATTCAGAAGGCCAGCCAATGCGATCACAGCAATTATCATAGACATGCGCAGACCTTTAACAGTTTGTAAAAAACATACGGGTACACTGTCTAGTTGTGTGTCCTCGACCGTGGCCTTGTTGAGAGGTCCGGAAAACAAAACTCGTGATGGCAGAATGTTCACTACTACGTCGAGCCACTGTCTTATGGTCTTCTTGAAAGATCATAGAATACACAGATTCTATGTCAGGCAAAGGATCCATATTGATGATTGGGAACGAACCGTGCGGACGTTGCATTATCAAGACCCTTCAAAAACTGATATGCCTTTAGTGAATCAAACCAAGTGTCAAATTTGGTTCCTTGGTCACACGAGCACACTTAATGGGACATCACTGACATACCTTGTTGATGAACATAACAGAGATGAGACCCCATCCGGTAAGTTTCAGGCCCATTCTTAATCGAGTACTGAAGGAAATGAACAACCAAAGAGAGCAAGGAAACAACTGAAGGATAGTTGACCAGTGAAAAGTCAAGACTTGCTCATACAGAGACATGACTATGGATTTGGTACCATGATTAAAGAATTAGGATAATCCCCTCTAGTTCTTCCAATTCACCAGTGAGCCCTTTTATAGGCTTCTACACGGAGGAATATTCCCCAAAATTATGTCCAGGAAAAAGGGGACCTAATATTTCCTTAATACAAGATACAATCAATCAGTTAAAATTACTACAGGCAATATATTTTAATACCAATTATATAAGATACATTATATATTCATCTAATATGAACTTCAGCAAACCAATAATCAGTTTAAGAGATTAAGTACTAAATATATAAAACCCTTCCTAATTTTCGTACTTAACTCCTCGATTACCTTTGTCATACCAGTCAAGTTATTTGAAGTCATTATGTTACATTCGGGTGTTTGAAGGGCAAAGGGCTAGCGCGCAAAGATTTTTTTTTTTTTTTGCAATCTCAATTTTTTTTTCTAAATTATTAATACATTGATAATAATAATTTTTTTAATACAACTATTAATATAATTATAAAAACTAGTTATTATAAACATTATAAATATTAATATCATAATTTTTTATTAGTGCTAATAAGATCAAATAAGATTCGATTAACACTAGTTAGATTAGATTAGCAAAATAATCTCCCGAGAACATAACCTAATATAAAACAAAATATATTAATATATGTTGTACAGGTAATATACATATAATTGGTTGAAAATAGTTTACGGTGTACAAGATAAAACTTTGGGTTCTATAGGGGTATGTTATACAAGATTTTGGCTTTTTCAATAAATAAATAAATAAATAAAACCGTTTTATTCTCTTGCCTCCTAAATAGTTTTTACAAGTTAAATGAGTGTTTAGGGTTCTATAATTATATGCTGCGATGGCATCTACTTTCTTATTTCTCTGTTATTTTTAGTTAGTTCTTCATTGGCTTAACCTGCAAGCTATATGATATTACACGTCGCATATGCATATCATTAATCACCGTATCTCAATTTATGTATTATTTTTTAACTGATGCTTTGTTTCGTAAATCTTTATCGAATCTGTGTGCTGGTTTTTCTCAAGCCTAGTTGTGTGAACTAAAAGCTAGAATACCCAATTAGCTGTGGTCAGTTAGCACGCAAAGAATAAATACAAATATAAAATTTAGTTCCATGTTATTGGTGATAAGTGTTTGATGATGTACCTGCACACTGAGGTAAGGAATTAAATTGACTATTACTTGTTAAGTTCTATGGATCATTGCCCCTATCTTTTGCGAGGTAACTATCCATATTGAGACTAAGTCTACATCTTAAGTCACGTGTATACTAAATTTGAACTATCCATTTATTTAGTCCTTTTTTTTTATAATTATTATTGCATTTGGTTTTGGTTTATAGCCATCCTTTTTCATAGGAAAAAAATTATAGTTAATAATATAAATATACGTTAGGTATGAATATGGTCTTGTGTAACTTATGTGCTATCACTTTCTTAAAATTCATTAATCGCTTAAAATGGAAGATAAGTGGATTGAGGATGATATAGTCTTTTAGATGATATTCTTAGAAGTGAAGACCATATGCGCTAGGTTAACTAGAGGGTTTGCCCAAGTCTACTTGCTCATCATTATCTATTACATTTTTATCCAAAGTCACAAACAACTAGAGGGTTTTTCTAGATCGTATTTGTGGCTATGGGTTGTGGGGTGTGCACATTAATGACATTGTTACACACACACACACACACACACACACACACACACACACACACATATGCTTTCCACTTTTTATATATTGTTGACTATTAGAGGTTTTTCCTAAGTCACATTTGGTAGAACATCTCGAAGGTTTCCTCGGTTCTACAATGTTTTCTTTCCTCATTATAATTCCCATGAATTAAATTGTATTAGATCATGGAGTAATTTAAGAGTTCTTGAATTAATAAGTAAATATTGAAAGTATAAAAAAATTATATTATTAAATCATTTGATTTATTATGATACTTGATAAATTACCTAAATATTGTTAATGGAATTAGTCTTCCTATTTCATGTAGTTATTATTATTATTTTTAAGCTACAATCTTATTTTCATATTGTAGTAGTTAGAGCTACTCCCCATTGACCATGGACCAAAATTTCAAGTGATGTCATTGGATGTTGGTAATGTTGTGCTTGCTTGAAGATTGAGTGAGAAGACGGTTATTTTTCACTATATTTGGTTATTTTACTAACAACTCACTTGAAAGTTCAATTTGATATTGCACTATTTCCTAAGGAAATGCAAACTCGGATATGGGTATTTGCCAGAATATTTTTTTAGATATCCACTCCACATCATTTATACCGAATATCGAACTCCACATATCCAAAAAATACGAATTGGATATGTATTAGATTCAGATATATCTAATATCAGTATGAAAACACTACTTTATAATAGCTTTTACAAGAAGATTTAAAAATAAATATATATTACATATAAGTTATTATACATATAAGCATCTTATTTTATCTAAAAAAATGTATTACAATAGTATTATAAAAGTTTGAATTACATAAATAAATAGAATTTTAAAAGTTAAAACTACAAAAGCATAATATTGTAATATATTGTTGAAATAATCAATAAAATATTGGATTTTTTTTTGATATGATAATTCAATTGACAACTCACTATCCTAAACATCAAACATCATTTTGTTTAAAAGCAACTAAAATATCCTAAATTTCAGATCATTTTTTTTAGTTACCAACTTTTCAAATACTTATTTTTTTGCACAACCTTACTATTTCCTGATAATGTTTGAATTTTCTTTCATCTAAATTTATAGTAAAAAATGTTAATAATAGCTTTATTTTACTTTAATTTAGGCTTAGCATCAAACTTTGTTGGATATGGTACTTTTAACTTAGGTGTGGCGGTAATGCCCTTACTTTTATTTTATTTTAGCTTATGCAAATTAGTTTTTATGGCGTCGCTTTGAAATCAAGGGTGTTACAAATAGTCCTAGCTTCAATACCAATATTCAAACTTGTCCAATAAATAAATAAGCTTGAATCTATTCATTTATTAAATGAGCTAACCTTAAAAAAGTAGGGTTACACTTGATTTAGTTCATTTACACCATCTGTTTTCTGGATGTAATGTTTACTCATTTATGGCATCTAAGAGCATAAAGTAGTAGCAATTTTTCTAAACAAAACATCAGAAAACAATAATATACAAATCGTAAGATTCTCCTCTCATCTTGATGAATCCCCTTGAGGTCGATATAAGCATCGATAGATGATAGATCTTTGTAACTCATCACCCCATGTCTAAATTTAGAGAAAAAAAACAACAAACATGAGACATTAATTATAGCCTAGAAGCAATATTCTTACTTCAGAGTTTCCCTTGTGTTGGTTTTATCACTCTAATCCATAAAAAATGGATTGATAAAGCTTATTAACGACTATCTTAAAAAATAGATTAAAAAGGAGATTAAATGGAGTAACATGGAACACTTATAATAGCAGTTTCCAAAATAATATCATTGTAACAACGAGGGGAGTCTAAAAATTCAAAAATAAAGAAGTTACGTGATAAAGTTATTTGAAGGATAAAATAGAGACAAAAGGGATCTTAGATGGTGGTTGAAGGAAATATTCCATTGATGAACATGTCTACGACTAGTGATACAAGTTTCAATTTCTCATATTGTGAGAAACGTTCAAAATTATCATTGTATGTGTATATAATTTAAGTTTTAGTATTTTTCATGGCCATTTTTTGGGGTGATATATTTTTTTTAATTTTCTTGGAGTCTCTTTTCTTGTTACAAATATGTTATTTAAGTATATGTTACAAGATTTACAATGACATATAATTTGCATTGTTTGAGTAAGAATCAAAGAAGTTATGGTTTCATAAAATTATACACAGGATCTTAAAAATCTAGATTTTTTAGATAAGTTTTTCATTAGAAATGAATGTAAATAATTTTTTGTGTGCGCTAAATAGTTTTTAAAATTTTAACCACTAAAACTAGACTTAACAGACTTTGATTACATATACCACCTGTATGTTTTCGTCTAGTATTGAAGAAGTTATGATATCACGAACTTGAACTTGCAATTTTAGAAACTTGAAAACCTCTACAAATATTTATTGTTTCACCTCTATTCAAATACAAATTATTTTCACTTTGTATTGAATTAAATTTTGAAACATTAAACACTAAAATTAGGCTTAATAAGCTTCAATTATATTATCACACGTTTTTTTTTAGCATTAAAAAACTTATGTTTAGCATTGAAAAACTTACGCTTGACTTTAAAATATATAACATATTTTAGATTTAAAATTTTACACCTAATCAAATATTTTTCCCCCTATGTTATGAATCAGTTAACAAAACTCTAAACAGTGAAACCAAACTAAACAAGCTTCTATTAAATACATTACATGCTCTTTTCCATTAAATTTTGAATAAGTTATGGCCTGACAAAGTTAACACAACCATTTTGTAAATTTGAAAATTTACCCAAATTAACTTTTAGTCTTCATTTAAATACAAATATCTTGATTTGTGCTTTTTTTTCTTTTCTTTTCTTTTCCTTTTTTTTTGAAAATTTAACTACTAAAACTAGACTTATTAGGCTTCAATTTCATGTGTTGCTTTCTTGCATCCATTAAGCATTAAATGAGTTATGATCACCCAAAATTGAAGAGTTAGTTTGACATTTTATAACTTTATATTTGTTTTATTAATGCCTTTGAATTATTTTTCTTATCTTTACTCTTATTGTTCATGTTAAATGTGTGCATGTATATTAATTTTTGTGATTATATATGAAGTTGATGCAGGTCAATATTTTTTAATTGATATATTTTATAACAATTTTGTGTAAATTAATTGAGGTAATATATGTAAAAAAATCGTATCTTGGATGATGAATGGAAAAATAGTGACATTTTGACTCCAAAATAGATTATGTATATCTATTAACTCAATTGAAAAATTACAAAGTAAAAATTTATATATATATATATATATATATATGTTTACATCAATATGTGTGTATTTATCTTGTGCCAAACTTTTTATTTTACCAAATGGCTTTAGCTTCAACAATTATTGTCACTCAACTCAACAAAGGCGAGAAACTTAATGGTAACAATTATGAGATTTGGAGTATGAAGCTGCAATATGTGCTAGAAGAGAAATAAGCTCTTGAGGTTCTGAATATTATCAAGAAATAGCCTAAGGTAGGAAAAACACCTCAACATAAAAGGGATCATGAAATTTATGATGCTTGGAAGAAAATAGCTCCTTAGATTAAATTATATTGTTGAGTAGTATGAATGATGATGTCATGAGGGAGTTCTTAAATTATGAGCATGCAGAGGACATGTGATTTTTTTTGAATGTAAAATTAGATGTTCTATGGTTACTAAACTAAGATAACTCATCATCAAGTGATGCAGGAGTATCTAATAAACCTAATGATTGTCATGTTCATATTATTCCTCAAGGTAAGGAAGATTTATCTTTCTTAATATTGAAGCCTATCATGTTAAATATTCTTGATAATTCTTATATGCTTGATATTGAAAAATATTCAAGTTGCTCTTGTAGGTATGTCACATATTTGCAAGAAGAAGATATTAATACACTTTAATGTGTACAAGTATTCAAAGCATGCAAGACTATGACATACATGGGATGATAATTTACAACAAGAAGATATAGTGATGATATTCATTAGTTGTGTTAACTTATTGTAAACCCTAACCCTAAGTGTATTTTATGTAAGTTAGGGTTTGATATAATTTCATGTATGTATCTTAGTTAATTGTATAGCTTTGTAATATTAATCCTTAGTATCATTTAACCAGTGATATTATGCTTTGGATTAAGGTTAATATGGGCTTAATTTAACCATGATAAATGGGCTTGGATTAAGGGAAATACTCTGCTGGTTTATACATGTTAACCACCGACTATCTCCTCTCTTGTATAAGCTTTTGTGCGCAACATTGTAATGTAGATTTGCATAGAATTTGAATGAATAAAACATATGATTTTGTGATCAAACTTTGAGCTACATTAGCTAAATTCTATCCTCCCTTTTGGGTCGACATTGGGCAAGGGAAATCTAGGATTCTACCTTCCTCAATCAATCTTCAAACTCGACATATTTGAAGACCACTCAAATCTGTCGAGTATCTTCAACTTTGTTATTCAATTTCTTCACCTATACTCTAGCAAATTGATTTGTTTCTTTTGTATTAATTCATGGGTGATAGTTTCTAATACAATCTTCGATCCAACCTTTTGGCTAATTTGATAAAACCACATCATCAAGTTTGGCATTTATGAGAAACCCTTAAACCACATTATGGAAAAACATCTAAGGAAAATGTCAAACATGCTAAATGAGTTAAAATTTTCTCATCATATTTTGACAGATAAATAATAAATCCTTGAAATCATTCATTCCTTATACTATAAATGGGAGCATATGAACATGCACCTTACTTATAATGAGAATATAAATACCTTATAGGATGTAATATGCTATCTATATATAAAATATGAGAGTCTCGATGCTTCTAAGATAGATACAAAAGTGTATATGGTGGGATTTGGTTCACAAAAGGGATTTAAGAGCAAGCAAAAAAGGGGAAAGGGGAAGGAACATGCCATGTAAAGAAATCGATGTTCAACCAACATGGTCATAACAAGCATAATAAGAATAAGAATATATCAACATTTAATTGATACAATTGTAACAAATGTGATTACTTTGCTTGTGATTGTACAGAGCCAAAGGTAACTAGTTGTGAATTTGTAAGTGAACTCTGCATTTCTAGCTCTATTTTTCTAACCAAATCACATCCTTTATGGATTTGAAACTTGGGATAAAAAAACCACATATAATGAATCATGAAGCTTTAATGGATTTTTGATAAGTTCCACATGGAACAAGATGAATATTTGTAAGAAACACCATCAATGTTGAAGTTAAAGGGATTACAACATGCAAGTTAATTATTCCTAGCCAGTACTTGAATCATTATCCTTCATGAAGTAATGTTTTAACCTTATATTGATTGGAATATAATTTTTGTGTTGATATTGCTTAGACTAGGATTTAATTTTTCATTCCGTGAAAACGTTTTAAGTTGTCTGTAGGAACAATTTATTATGGTTTTTGTTATGTATTAGATGGTTTTATTGTGATGGATTTGGAATATGACCTTAGTGGTTGAAATATAATACTTTCCATGTTTGTTAGCTTGCATAATCATGAAAGTGATGTGAATGTATTAGAAGCTAGCACAAAAAAAAATGAGTTTGAGCGATGATTTATATGATAATAGGGTGACGAAATAGGTTTTTTTGCCCTTGGTTGTGTTTAGGCGATAAAAACATATTATTTCCCTTCTTTGGTGTAGGGAAACAAATTTTTATAAGCATTTACCTTGTTACAGTGGAGAAAATATGGGGCAACAAAGAAATTTTATATAGTCCGTAGTCATTTAAGAGCTATGATATATATTTTTTGTCACATATAAGATAGTTTTGGGGCACAGTTATATTTTTTTGTTGCCAATACTTTAGTGTTGGGCCACAATATTAGTTTACTCTCATGTATTTCAATGTTATCAGTTTACTCTTGATCTTATGTTTTGGAATTTTTAGGAACCTGATGTATCCCCATTTGTAAACACTTATGTTTGATATTTATATAATATATGTTTTATGCACTTGATTTCTTATATTTGGTTCGGTTAATTTTCTTCGCATTTTATGAAACATAGGTTGGGCAGTGGATATCTATCATATGTTAGGTGCGGCAGTAACACTCCATTTTCCCTTAGGTGTGTTTGTGTTCTCTTATTCTATAGTGTCTTAAAAATGATTTTTTTTGTAGTAAAAAATGTGGGTGTTACATAAAATTAGTAAAAACCAATTTTTAAAAAGAATAGAAGAAACAAGAAAGAGTCACAACTCAACCTCCTCCTAACAATAAGGTTAGGTAAGAGGATAACAAGACTAGGAACCTTAACCTTTCTCTATACTTTAATCCTTCCTTTCTTACTAGGAAAAAAAAGGGAGAGCTAAGACTAAGACTAGGAGAAGAAATAAGGGGAAAAATGATCAAAAGAGGAAAAACCGAGAGGAAAAACCTCTATTTTTTAGTAGACAAGGAAGGGAAGGAAATCTCAACATCTGTAAAAATTGAGCTAAGGGAAAAGAGAGATAAAATGAGAGAAAGTGTTAAAGAGAGTGCTGAGATTAGAAATGAGGTTAGGGGGAGATGGTTGACTTAGGTTGAGTGTGAATTACAAGGTGTGAGGAGTTAAAATGATGAAAGTGAGGGAGGTAAGGTGCAAAGTAGGTAAGATAGAGGTGAGGTAGGTCAAAATGTTTATAGGGAGGGTCTGAACACAATCTTGTAGGTTGGAAGGGAGAGGAAAGTGAGTGAGGGAGAGAGAGAGAGAGAGAGAGAGAGAGAGAGAGAGAGAGAGAGAGAGAGGTGAGGAAATCTCAAAAGTACTTTTGAGAGATTTTTAGCTAAATAAAATTATATAATGATCTAAATAATGTGAAAATATTACTAAACTACCAACATATGATTATTATCACAAAGAGACACTAATTATAAGTTCAAGAAATTGTTGGAAGAGAAATCAAAATAAAATCCAGAAAGCATATGAAAGTTTCAATAGAACTAGTTGGCTGGTTGTGAAATACTAGTTGACTAGTTATTCTGGAGTGGATACTTGGGTTTCTTAATGAACTAGTTGACTAGTTTTGGTTATGACTAATTGACTGGTACCCCTAAAACTCACTTATTCACATATTTTCCAAGAACTTTCCAAAACCCAAACCATTTTCTTTTATGTCAACATAATTTTAAATACACGTTGAAGGATTTTAAAATGTGGCATTAAAATTATACCTATAAAGAGTTACACTAAATATATTAATTAATTAATTAATTATCTTATTCCCCATGATTTTCATGAGACTAAAGTATAAAAAAATATTATTTAACTTTACTATTCATGATTCCTTGTTTTAACTTCACTATTTTAATACTTTGATGTAATCGATACTCATCCTCATCATTGGGCCCAGAGATTGAGCCCAATATCTTATTGGAAAGTAGATACTTGTACCTATGGATACACCTCTTTTTGTTGGTTTTGTAGGTCTAAGAGTGTTATTTAGTAACTAAATTGTATTTATCATTATTTAGTATTATCTGATTAGTCTTATTCATCAAATATTTAGTAATTGTTATCTTTTACTATTTACCTTAATTTTTCTTGTCGAGTGTTTAATTTATAAATAGCAACCTATGTATGTTATTATTTTTGGAGAGTTGAATAATAATTTTGAGTGTTAGAATTCAAAGGCTAGAATATGATCTTGCATTAGTTTGGTATCAGAGTCCAAACTTGATACCAACTATCAATATGATGTTTTAAATTATTATTCAAGATTCAAAATAATCCCTAATCTGAAATCCCTAACTTCCAAATTGAAATCCTAACCCAAACCACCGCCACCTTCTTGCAATAGTTACCGGTTGTCACCATGGCCCCTTCACCACTACTAGACCATTTCCCTTCCTCATTAACCACCAAAAGCCTCTCATAGTGGCCACCTCTTAATCATTTTTGTACAACAACTCAAATCAAATACCACACTTCAACCTCTCTTGCTGGTTGACCAACATCAATAAAATCCAAGACTTTACCACCTACACACTAGTTGCTATCACATTCATCCATAATTTGCAACCTTGTCACCACGATTACAAAACACTTCACATTTGTATGCATAAATACATCCATCCTTTTTTTATATGTAACACACCAAATTTAGGGAATTAAAAATTCTTTTTAAAAGAGTTGATTGTGGAAGCTTGAATACAAAACGTAGGGGTGTCACACCACATCTAACATAGAATAGGCACTCTCTATGCTTATTATATGTTGGATTCAAGGAAAAAGTAACCTCTTACCTAGGAATCAGGTGTGGACAACACTTGATTGCACCACGATATAGGATAAAAAATAGAGAGAAGGAAATATGTAAATTTAAAATAGAGGACTATGATTCCATATAGAGATAGAGGTACTTAGATAACCATACCCTATACCAATTCAATTAGCACTCACTAAAGGAAAACACATTAAAAGTAGAAATTAGCAATCACATGTAAAACAAGGTAGATCTTCTCGTGCAGATAAAAAACACCTATAAAAAGGATGATCAATATGCTACGTACTGAGTAAGGTAACTATACAAGTAAAATAAGAGTACAAATGCATAAATCATATAGAAGAATAAGTGAGTATAATACCATATATAATGTCAAATATTATTGATTCCCAAATTCCATTATTATGTATAACCTCAATCCAATTCTTATTTACATTGAGTTTAGGACTCCACTTTTCTCAACTTGTAGAACGATATCAACAATATACAACTCCAGGGAAAAATGATCTTGGCCACTATTTTCAACCAGTGGAACAATGTCAATAATATACAACCCTAGGGAAAAAATGTCCTAGCAAATATTCTTAATTGGTGGGAATGATATCAACAATATAAAACCCTAGGTTATAAAGCTCATGAATACTATTCTTGTTTGGTGGAACATATAGGTACAACCACTTTCGATTCACATAGTTTTTCACTTTAAGTGATTAATATATTATGAATGATTATGATTCTTATGACTATTTATTTAAAAATGAGTTTAGGAACCTCACTATTCTCAAATAGTGTAACTGTATCAATAATATACAACCCCAAGGCATAAAGCTCATAGCTACTATTCTTGTCCGATGGAACAAACAGGTACAACCAACCCTGACTCATATGATCTTCCACTATAAATGATTAATATCCTATTTATTATTATTTATTTCAAGGTAATCATGTAGACATACATATTAAAGGTACATAATCTAGCTTACAACAATTACCTAACACACATAAAACACAACACTATGAAGATCGAAATATTCCTTATGAAATAATGTCATAATTTCCCAAAGAAACCCTACTTTTACAATATATGTATAACCCCTTCCATATTACTCATTTGTCCAAAAAATTTACCATACTTTTCTTAGATTTTTTTAATCCAGATATCCAAAAATAAAGGTCTAACTCCTGCGTCTTACATACGCAATAACAACCCTATCTCTAGGGTTGCTATTTATAACACTTACAAAGCTGTAACTTTTCCCATAATACTCATGTAATCACCAAATTTAATATAAATCCCAAAAATTATAATATTAATAATATATCTTAAAATCATGGTCTAACTCTAACGTTTCATATATGTAATAATAACACTGCTTCTATAGTTACTAGTCCTAATTTAAGCTATTTTATCATCTTATTTGGACTTAGGTCATTCATAATTACTCTAGATATTTCACATTATAATTATTAGAATATTTTAAACTACTTAACACATTAAAACACTAAAATTTCTATATTAAATCCACATTAACCAAAATACATGTAAGGATAGCCAACCACTCTTATTTTGTAAAAACCTTATATGTCCAGTATCATTATTTTCTAATCCACAATTAGTTACATCACCACTAATATTAATTATACTCATTTCCCACTTATCACACTTTATCAAGCGTACGTCAACATACCATATATTACCACTATTTCATTTAGGGTTTACAAGATAAGACTCATCAAAATAATATCCTATAAGTGCATGTTGTGTCATCTAACTCACTTCCATCATATGATACCACATTATCACAAAATTCATGGACTTAACAATATAATCATAAAAACATGATGATACACAAATCATACATAAAATTTAGCACAAAAACCCTAACTATGATATGTATCCTTACCGAAAAGGACACCAATCTCCAAGCACTTATAATCTATCTTGCTTCCTCTAAGACCTCTAAACAATCACCTAAGAAACAAGGATAAAACGATATTAAAACTTGGGGAAATAAAAAGGAAATGATAAGGTAAAGGAAAGTGAAAGAAGGAGTAAAAAATAAATTGCAATGCCAAAAGTAATGGGGGGGAGAAACGACAATAGCTTCCATTTCTAGGGGTATGGTAATGGAAATGAGGGATGTTTCTCAAAGGGAAGGAATGGAAGTGGAGGCCAAAGTTGAGGGGAAGGTTGTTGTGGTAGATACCAAAGCAAAGGGGGAGGTTTTAATTGTGATGGCCAAAGGTTGCAGGTGGAAATGGTGATGGTGGCCACTACAAAGGGGAGAGGAATGACAAGGAGGGCTAGTGCAAGGAAGGAAGGACCGGTGTAAGGTGGCATTTCAGACACTCATCAATAGAAATAGAGGTGGTTGGGAATTAAATGATGAGCCTTGGAGTTACACACACACATGTACACACACACAGACACACACATGTACACACACACACACACATAAAGACACACGTGTTGCATATATGGTGAGCAAGAAGTAAGGGAAGTGAAATACACGATCGGGTAAGTTTTCAATTAAACATATCAATGTTAAATTTGAGAGTTGATGGTGTGATGATTAGGGTAGGGTAGATAGATTATGAAAGTATGACATAAGGGATTTGACCTGGAGGGGGAGTGATTCACGTAGAAAGAAGAGGAATAAGAAGGTAAAAGAAACTAGATAGGAGGAAAAGAAAAGGAGAAGGAGAAAAAGGGAAAAAAAGGGAAATTTAGCTTGTGTTTATAATTAGAATTATGTTAAAATAGTTTAGATTAAGTAATTAGGGTAAAATTAATTATCAAACATCTAGGGTTAGGTTTGGGTTAAAAAATATTAATGACTCGGAATAAAAATTAGGATTATGTTAAGATTTAGGATTAAGGAATTAGAGTAAGGTAGAAATATTAGTTTCTTAAGATTATAATTATGATAAGATTTTAGTTACTTGGGATTAAGATTAGATAAAATTTGGGGTATTAATTTATATTTTTCCACCTCCTACTATCACCGATCACACATCACCCTCAATAGAAACTTGTCATCTATTTGCAATAGTGGTTACTACACTTCACTGCCTCCATTGTTGGTTGACTAAAGCGTCGTCATCATCATGCTAGAGTAAACTTCCAGATCTGAGTTTTTATATCTATAACATTATATTATCTTATTAGGTCTTTGTTTTTTTAGCTTTCTATTTTTAGGTAATTAAAAAAAGATCCAGTCAATTAAGAAAATGAGTCATATTTGGGTCTAAAAAAATAAATTATTATTTTATTTCATCATTATTATTAGTTAATTTTCCAATATGGTTAAGAATTAAGATTTTCAAGGTCTTCAGCTAAAGGTTGAGAAATTAGCTGAAGCACAAGATGCTACTATCCATCATTATTTAGTATTATCTTATTAGTTTTAGTTATTAAGTGCTTGGTAATTATTATGTTTTACTATTTACCTAGGTTTATATTTTAGTCATTTAGTTTAATACACAGGGACCTATGTACGCTACTCTTTTTAGAGTTGAATAAAATAAAATCTCTGGTTCATTAGAAACAAAGGGCTTAGTGCATCATACTCACACACTTAAATATTAAATCGTGACTAATATAATCAAAACTAATTAAAACTCTTTAATAGATAAAATTCAACCATTCCTAGGTTGGGCTAAGTAATAATCTATCCTGCTTAAAGTTCCATCTAGGCCCACAATTCTATTAATTAAATCCTTACTCGCGTAGGACCATAATGAGTGCAAATTACACTATGTATATAGATTTACCTTCCAAGGTGTATCCTTGTGACATGATCATAAGTAAGAAACATTTAGAATGCTGATTTCTAACATGGCAAAGCCAACCTAAGTCATATATTTTTTTTATTATAGTTAGTGTATATCTTTTGGTCGATGTATATCAACTGAAACAACTTCAAATGATGTATATCTTTTTTTAGGTCACTCATGTGTGAATATATTATTCATTGTATATCTTTCTTTAGGTTGGTGTATGTCCTTCTTTGAGACAATGTATATTCTTCTTTAGATTAGTGTATATGCTACAAGATTTTAACATAAAATTCTTTCTTTGAGTTGCTCATGTGAATTCATTTTATTCGGGGTATTTTATTTTTGGGTCAATGTATGTCATTTGGATTAGTGTATATAATCACTTCTTTAAGTCAGTATTTATATAATTGTCCACATTAGCTAAGAAATAATGAATTGGTTGGCTAAACAATTCTTATTGCCTAATATTGACAAAGTTCATTTTTCAACCCATGAACATTTTTTTTTGACAAAAAACTTCAAGAAAACCATTTTGTAAGAGAAGTAGAGCCAAATTTCCATTACAATTAGGTTATTATGATATTTTTTCTCCCATGAATGTGAAAGCTATGATAAAAACCTTTATTTCATCATATTTTTAGATAATTTTACTCTATGCAGTAATGTATGCAATTATTATGTGGTTTATACAAATTCATACTATATGCTATACTTTTACATTCCTTTTTTCTTGGATTATATTTTCTTGTCCAAGTGTTACATATTTTGTTATATTTAGGTCAAATGAAGTAAAAATCCAAGCAAAAAGAGGATTTTGGATGGAACTAGAATAAAGATGTCAAGTTAGGTGTTTGGGATTAATAATACAAAATAGAGCCACAATGAGATTATTTGGAGAGAAATATAAGCAACAATGGATTGAGAATGCATAGCTTGCCAAGAATAAGAATGCATGAATAAGCAAACTTTCAAGCACACTTTATTCATAATTTGGAAATATGTGAATGATGAAAGTCATATATCTCTTTATAAGATTTATAACAAGTTTTAAATCATCTCATTTTGAGCTCAAATGAAGAAGTTGTGGATGAAATACAAAAAGTTGTCAAAGTTGACAAGAAATGATGAAATAAAGCCGAACACGATTATGCAATGTTGTTTAACAAACCCAGGCTGTGTCAATCTCAAATCTTCTCAACATGTAAATTCTTTGTTTTAAACTATTCCAAAATAATATATATTATGGTAAACCTATTACAAAATTATATACTAAATTTAAACCCTCTCCTCCAATTATAAATACACCATAAAATTAAGAGTCCCAATACACGCATGCAATTAGCCTTTGTCTCTCAATCTTGGATTTTTTTATTAATTACATTCATGACTTCAAGCTTTTGATTCAATATTCTTAATTTATAAAAGGTTCAAGTTTTTTTTATTCAAATTGAATATATTTTCTTATAATTATTAGTATGTTCTAATTTTTTTTTACCAATGATATGATGAAACCTTATTCTCTATATTATTTGATTTATAAATTAGGCTATGTGTTTTACGCTATTGTTCTTAATTTTGTTTAATTAATATAATCACAATAATTAATCAGTGTTTAATAAGTTGAGTTAAGAGCGAGAAATAATTATATACTTTAGATTGAATAACATAAATAGAAGTTAAATATGTTATGAAAGTAATTGTATGATTTTTAAAACAACAGGGAAGGGTAATAAATCAATTGAGTGTAAAAAAATCATCCTTTATTTAGATCATTTCCCTATTGATTTTAAAATTAATAATTGACAATAGGACTATATAACTTGAAAGAGTGTGTTAGTTATATATTCCCGTTGACATATAGTTCATAATTGAAAAAGTTAAATAATTAGCTAATTAAAATTTATAATTGGATTATAGGTGGAACCAACATCTTTGGTAACTTTTATTAATTGATTTGATCTTTGCTAGATTTAATTTATTTTTATTTCAGATATTTTTATCTAAAACTATTTTTTTAAATTAATAATTATTTCTCTATTTTATTTT
The DNA here is from genome assembly GCA_039764185.1 of Tamarix austromongolica. Taxonomy (NCBI): domain Eukaryota; kingdom Viridiplantae; phylum Streptophyta; class Magnoliopsida; order Caryophyllales; family Tamaricaceae; genus Tamarix; species Tamarix austromongolica. Next base: position 82,462,407 of record CM077818.1, on the reverse strand, counting down.
GATCACCTAAGTCTTATTAGAGTGATTAAATTCTATAAATCATTGTTTTGTCTATGTGGAAATGATAAGATGGTACTTTTAGTGCTTTATATGGAACATCATTATGCCTTCATTGATTTAGGTATGATCTATCCTACCTCTAGTAATGATGATAAAGAATTATTATCCTTAGAACTTTTATGAAATTTTGTACTTATATTTACTGTAGAAAATTCCATAGGTACTAGTTAAAGCTAAATGGGGGTGGAGAGATCAATGACCTTAATACCACCATACACGTAGTAGATCTCGTATGACTAGTTCTATAATGAAGCTAATGGTTGTTAACAATCACATCGGGAGGCAACCTAAGAGCGTGTATTTATTTTAGTTTATGTTTTGATTTTTTTTTGTTTTTTTTAAATTATTGGGTAGGTTGCTTTTATGTTTACGAATGCATATCATTTTCACATTTACAAAGTTTAAAGAATTATAGCTATTAGGAGTAAAAGGTGAGAGGTGTAGAATATATAAAATTTCAAGCCCGTTGTAGCACATATGAGGTAACATGGGGAGGGGAGTATTTCTCAATACGAGTTGTGGTGTCTTAGAGACATGAATCTTTCCCCTAATCTTTTTACACCATTCTTGTCACCTCTCTAGTACCTCATACATGCTATGACATGTACCAAGTTGTCATTTTCCTTTCACTCCTCTGTATTGTTCTTGTTATTCCTAGTAATTTACTATTTTTACCCTATCGATTTTGTTGTATGGATTCATTTATCCATTGAGAATAGTATCCATAATAAGTGAGGGTGAGTTTTTCATTGATCTTGTGCTTTAATTTCTTTTATTACCTTTACTTATATTAAGTTTTTTGCATGATGTGAATTTAGTTGAGCCATTTGTTTTGGTCTGAAGAGCCTTTAAATAGTCAAAGATGAAACTATCTTCGAAATTTAACTAAAAGAGGATCACAAAACCAAGATGAGGTTGACAATAGAGTTTTTGTGCTAGTTTTAATGTAAAGAACACATATCTATATGATTCGATGTGAATAGAGTAGTAATGTGTGTGATTTTCTAGCCATCAATATCGCATGTTGAGATTCATCATGACATATAGTAACTTTTTGAGCCATAAGTGCCTCTCTCTCTTTTTTTCCAGAGCATTTCACATAAAAAAATCTATATTATCTTTGTTTCATTTATATTTGTAAACCTCACTTATACTAAGTTATTTTGATCAAATTATTTTCCATAGATATTGTAATGGCTTTTATAGATTACTAGAACTTGTTCATGTGCTAATTGAAACTTTTAAGTCTCAACTTCTCTAATTGAGAATTTGATGAAGGTACTTTAGGATTTACCACCATATAGCCAAATAGCCTTCTCTCCCATATTTATGTACATGAGATGAGAATGCCTTAGGCAATCCCTTTGAGACTTTTACATTATCCATTCTTTCTTTCAACACTCATCTTATTCTTAATCCTAAACTTAAAACATAACTCTACCATTCTTCTAGAAGCTATTATAAATATTTTTTAGGAATATACATGTGATTCAAGGTTTCATATGATGGAAGTATTAAAGATCATCCAAAAGAATACATTTGGGAGGGGAAAGTAAAAAGGAAGAAGAAGAAGTAGAAGAAGAAAACACGTAACTTGAGGTAATAATGTGGAAAGAATTGGTGGATTAATTGAACACTAATTCCTTGTGTTGGGTAAGATGGATCATAAAATGCACCTTGGTGAAACATGAATAAAATAGGAAAAAAATGAAAAAGGAAAAAATAGCTAGTCTCTTTTCATATATTTTGAAGTGTAGTGGTGAAAATGATATGAATACCCAATATGAATATATTTGGTCTATGTGATGTTATGTTATGTCATATGAAGTTTCCTTGAGAAGTTTAAATTTGCAAGAAAATCCTCTCTACCTTATCATGATTCTACTAGGTTTTAGGATATTTGGTCTTGTTTCATCGTTAAACTCTTAAGATAGGCCCCATTATAACCCTTTTAAAGTTCTATTTGATTCTTGAGATGAGAAACCTTTCTTTGTCAAAGATTAGTCATATAAGTTAAACATATGATTCGGTTCATTCGGTAGGCATTTCATATCCTTTATGAGGTTTTCATCGACAAAAATATGAGTATTCTTTGTTATTATATATGAGTTGATTACTGTTTTTATTCTCTTATCTCAAATATCTAAATGTGTTTATTTATCTGTAGCCATGAATGAAAAAAGAGGGTGTAACACCCTACAATTTACTATTAAAAAAATTTTGTTTTTAGCAAAAGCATAATAACAATATAATTGTGTGTTATCACCATACTCCACGTAAGTTTGACTTACCATATCATCTATACATCAAATACAAGGTAAAACAGGTAACACTTAAAACATGATAAGTTGAGGGGTTTAAGTAGAAGGCAACGAAAGTCACCATAGACTAGGGATGTGCAAAAATTCCGTAATCCGAAAATCCGATCCGATATTTAAAAAATCCAATCCGATTTTTAGGATATCCGATCCAGGTTTTAAAAACCGGAGCGGATATCTGATCCGGTCAAAATTAAAAATTTTCGGAGCGGATATCCAATCTGATATTTTTTCGGATTATTCGATCCGATTAAAATATCTGATGTATACGAAAAATATTTTTTTAAAACAAAATATATAAATATATTTTGATTAAACAAATTATATATATAATTATTTAACCCGAAAATTATGGATTTATGGACTTTAGATTATTGTTGTATTTGTGTTATGGACTTTGGACTTTGGATTATTGTTGATTTGTTGTATTTGTTATGGACTTTATATTTTTAGAATTTATTTTAATTTAATTCTAGCAGGTTAAAATATCCACATTTGGATATTTCAATGCGGATATTTGGATTATTGTTGATTTGTTGTATTTGTTATGGACTTTGGATTTTTAGAATTTATTTTAATTTAATTCTAGCTGGTTAAAATATCCACATATGGATATTTCAATGCGGATGTTTAGATATCGGATATCGAATATCCGAATTTAAATTATCAAATTTTCGGATATTTGGTCATAAACAAGTGTTTTTTGTTGAAAAATAAATATTTTTCGGATAATTGGATGTACCGAATATATCCGATATCCGTATCTGATTTTTCGGATATCCACTATTAATGGATACGGATACGGATATAGGTTACTAAATATCCGATCAGATCGTATATCCGAAAAAAATCCGACCGGATACGGATATCCGATATTGCACAGCCCTACCATAGACCATATGGTTGATTGGTTTGGACCAACCGATCGACTGGTTTGCTCCTAGAAAACACACATTTTCCATTTTACAGGCAATTCACATTTTAAAAACTTACCACATCCAAACCATAACATTCCATAACAAAATAACAATTTTTAACAAGCTCATTAACTAAATCGTGCTTCATTTTCAAGAAATTGACCTTATTTTCCATAAATCAAGCCTTTTTTCTTAGAATTATTAACTAATTAAACATGCATCAAATAGAATCCAAACTCTCATGTAGGCATATAATTAATATTGTATAGAGTACATCAAATCACATGCTTATTCAAGCCACATTTCAAAGGTAATAATGGCTTACTTGATGCTTGGAAAAGTTTTCCACAAAAGCGGAAAAATTCAAGATAGATGATTTTAACTTTCAAAACCTTTAAAAATAACAAGTTAAAACTCTGAAATTATTGAATAAATTTCACAAATTAATAACTTGAATTAGGAAATAACACAAACTTACCACTCCCAAGAGAAAATTTGAGAAATATTCACCTGAAAGAAAACATCCTCCTGAATCTAACTCTTTTTTTTCTTAAGGATGAAACAAGAAGGAGCTAGAAAATCGATTAGAATAGTGAATGGATTTTGAATGTAAGCTCAAAATTGAAAGGAATTAACACAAGTTCTTGAGGAATCAAATATTTCAGAGGATGAAAGAAAGATGAGAGAAAGGGGTGAATAGGGTTATTTATAGCTAACAAATTGGTTAAGGAATGAGTGATGTTATGTAATAAATAAGGAATAATAAATACGAGCTGAAAAGGAATTTGAAAGATCAAATGGTGACTTTTTGGAGAATGTAGGTTCAACTCATCAAGAAAATATCAAACAAAGAAGGAAAATGGAAGAAGAGAATCTCCCAGCCATGCAGGGATAGTTTGGAAGTTGAAGAATACTTCTAGAGGTATGTGGAGGATAGAGGAGGAAGAAGAAAATAGTAAGGTCATATTCTCTCTCAACATTCAAAATCAAGCCCTTGAATTTGTTTGAGGTAGAAACTAAAGCCAAATAAGTGATCAGAAAGGTGAAGGATAACTAAAGAGTAGCTTGGAGTGGGATTATCAAAGTTCCATTTTGATGCAAGAAATTTCTCAAAAAATTGAGCTTTGAAAAGTACTCAACCTAACCAACCAATCGATGAGTTTAGCTAGACTAATTAACTGTTCTACAGACTAGTCAATTGGTTTCCCATACTTGTCGATTAGTTTGGTTGAACAAAACCCTTTTCTGAAATGATGAACCAGTTGATCAGTCCTCCAAAAAACTCTTTTTTATTTGATTTTCCAAAACTTTTTCAAATTCCTTAGTACCTCAAACCCAAGCTATATTTCCAAAGTGAGATTGAACATTATCAAATTTTATTAAACATAATAATTTCCCATTCTATAAATCTTACAAAAATGCGGGATATTACAAGATGGTTCTATTAGAGTGTGTGTGGATAGTATAGCTATTAATACATTACCATCAAGTATAGGTATCCCTACCTTAGCTTGATGATATGTTAGATTTTTTACATAGGGATTAGATGTTCTCTAATATTAACTTGTGAAGTGGCTATTATCAAATCTGGATGAAGGATGAGGATGAATGGAAGACACCCTTTAAAACTAAAGGATGTTTTTATTAATGGATGGTTACACCCTTTAGATTATCAAATGTGACAAGCACTTTCATGAGGCCCATGGAAAAATATCTAAGGCCTTTCATTTCAAATTTCTTTGTAGTTTATAGTGGTTACATTCTTGTACACTCTTGTAGTAGTGAAGAGAATTTAAGGCACTCAAATATTGTATTTTATAGTATATCTTAGAAAGAATAAGTTGTATGGTAACCTAGAGAAGTGTGACTTCTTTGTGCCAAGATTCACCTTCTTAGAATTTTTTTTATCTCAAAAAGGCATATCAATGGATGAGTCAAAGTGGAGGCAATATGAGTATGAACTACACCTACATCCGTTACCTAAGTTAGATCCTTCCATGGACTTACCTTGTTCTATAGACAATTCATCAAAGGATTTAGTACCTTATTGGCTCCTATCACTATATGCCTCAAGAAGGGGGAGTTTGTTTGGATAAAATCTACCAAGAAGTGTTTGAGTTGATCGAGGGAAAGATGAGTGAAACATATATTATAAGATTGCCCAACTTTACCAAAGTGTTTTAGATGAAATGTGATGCAAGTGGAGTGGGTATTGGAGCAGTTTTACTATAAGATGGCTAATCTATAACCTAGTTTAGTTAAAATCTCAATGGCCCTCACTCCGACAATAGAACTTATGACAAAGAATTATATGGCATTGTTAGAGTTCCAGATTATTAGTATCATTACATTAGACCATCTCAATTTGTATTTCATACACATCATGAGTCCCTAAAGTACATAAATGCGCATAATAAGCTCAAATCTAGGCATGCTAAATGGGTTGAGTTCTTGCAATCTTTTTATTTTGTATCCAAGCATAAGAGTGGTAAGGAAAATGTTGTAGCTCACACCCTCTCTAGGAGGTATTGTATGTTGTATTTACTAGAGGCTTGAATCCTTGGGTCTGGTTGCTTGAAGGAGTTCTACAGAGGTGATGAAGACTTTTCCATGTTCTTTGAAGACAAAGACAAGGTTTATAGGCCCTACTTTATATAATACATTTTTCTCTTCAATCATAACAAATTATGCATCCTTAAGAGTTTGGTTCATGAGTTGTTGGTTTGTGAAGTGTATAGAGGAGGATTAGCTGGTTAATTTGTCATAAACAAAACATGTGATGCACTATAAGAATATTATTTTTGAAATACCCCCAAAATTTACTATTAATTTTTTTTTATTTAAAGAAAATAGCATAAGAAAAAATTAAAAACCATAAATTTCAGGTATAATACCGCTACACTTAGTACCAGATTAGTTTTCTCCTACCATTCTAGTACTAAATGCTAAGGCTAAAAGATTGAAATATAATTTGCTCAAATTCAAACTTTATTTAAATTAGAGTAGCTCAAAAAGATTTGTTACAAGAATATAATCCATCATTGGTGGTTATAAGAATACAGATTACATTTAAACCAGGAATCAAAAGGTAAAAGGGTGAAACCCTAAAAGTATTCAGATAATCCTTATGCTCTTTTCTGTTTCCCGCTTGAATAGCATTTACAATGGACCTGCAAGGGACATTGCCCATTGAATAGGTAGGGGCCCACGAAGGGAACCCTTCAGTACTATGGTACTGAGTAACCCTTTAAACCACACTAAAAGGAAGGCCCGTAATGCAATACATGATGCAAAAACTATGTAGAATAATAACATACGGCTAATACACAAGGCACATCTCATACAATAAGAGATGCATAATACAAAATCCATATACATAGAAAATTCTTTACATGCCCAAGGAGGGATAAGTATTGAAGCCGACTCAGGTCATATCAATAGATCATAACGGGAAATCAATATTTTTGGGCCTTAAGCCATTAATTAATCATTATTCAATCATCATCTTTTGATGTATACCCATGTAAGTGCGGGAACCCCACTATTATAGCCGGTGGACAAAAAACATATAGGGTAGAATGCACCTGACCATTATTATTCACCAGTAGATCAGTCTCTAGGGCTCCTTGCACTTGGCCACTATTATTCGCCGGTGGACAGGTTTGGCCCCAACTCACATGGTATTCCACTGTAAGTGATTAATATCTTCCTATACTTTAATAATATCCAATGTTTGGTTCATTGAGCTCGGGATCTCAAACTATTATAGCTGATGAACCAGAAACATATAGGACAGAATGCAGCTGACCACTATTATTCGTTGGTGGACTGATCTCTAGGACATCTTATGCCTAGCTATTATTATTGCCAGTGGACTGGTCTGGGGCCGATTCAATACTCTTTTACTTTACATAATTAGTACTTTATTTGTTTCTTATTCAAAGGTCTATTTATTCGATTCGAGGGAAGGGGAAATGTTACAAATCTAGAGGTACAAGATATACTAGCCATAGAATCAAGCATTCCATATCAAGAATCACAGAATACACAAAACCCTAAAACACACTTCAAAGATATCTAACACACATTTCCATGCATAATTACTTACCAGGCACCCCTTATATAATTATGTCATAACATTATATCACCCTGTTTAGTTATCCATCCAACCCTAGGTTATACCATATTCTTATGATACTCTCTTGTAACACCCACTGATTAATCAGTTACTCTTATCATATTATTCAATATTACTTATGTTTTATCAAGGAGAATCATTTAACCCCTCAACATGTTATATGCATGTTTCCACTTTACCCCATCATCCTTACAAATATACTAAAATAACCTTGTAAAATTACTAAGCCATCCCCTTTTATTTGTCAATTTATCATATTACCCTTCGTGTTTGCATAATTACCATATTACCTCTTGTATTGGTTAAACTACCAATTACCCTCCATACTTATTAAATTACCAACTTTACCTCTCATATTTGTTAAGTTACCAATTTACCCTTCTAGTGGATTAGATTACCGTATTATCCTTTATACTTATCTAAATTACCAAATTTCCCTTAGGCTTATTAAGTTACCAAGTCACCCTTCATACTTATTACACTTGTCAAATTTTCCATTTGGTTAGCTATTCTTTATTATTATAATTACCAAATTGCCCTTTTAATTGGTTAAATTACCAAATTGTCCTTCTCCACTATTATAATTATCATTTTGCCCGTCTTTCTACAAATTACCAAAATACCCTTCCTTTACATCAATTTACCATTTTACCCTTCTACTTTATTAAATTACCATTGTACCATTCCTTTATACCAAATTAATATTTTACCCTTCTACTTCATTAAAGTACCATTTTCCCTTCTTTTATACCAAATTACCATTTTGCCCTTCCTTTATACCAAATTACCATTTTACCCTTCTACTTCATTAAATTACCATTTTACCCTTTTACTTCATTAAATTACCATTTTACCCTTTTACTTCATTAATTTACTATTTTTCCCTTCCTTTATACCAAATACCATTTTAGCCTACTACTTTATTAAATTACCAAAATACCCCTTTTACTTTACAAAATTACCATTTTACCCTTTGTTTATACTAATTTACTAAAACACCCTTCTCCTTTATTAAATTATCATCTTACTTCCTTACTTTATAAAATTTACCAAAATACCCCTTTCCATTATATTAAATTCATCAAAATACTTTCTTGCACCAAAAAATTACCAAGTTGTCTCTTGTCCATGTAAAATTACTAAAATGCCTTTCTTTCTTGTCCATTTACCATCTTACCCCCCTTTACTCTTATAATTTACCATTTTGCCCTTATTATACCACTTTTAGCAAAATACCTTCACTATATAAAATAATAATATTAATGCTCTTTACCCATCATCTAATTCCACCAACTATTATTAATTATCATTAACACATATTAGCATATACACTTATTTAGGCCACACTCTTATGCAAGCAATATTATTAAAATGCCTATAGGGCCCATAATAATAATATTTATGCAACAAATGACCACATTAACATAACATGTCTTACATAAGCACTTAACATTTTTTTTAACAACAAAGCTTCTTCCTTAAGCATTATTTCTATACATGACACATAAGTTAACATGCTTTCCTTTTTATCAATCAACACTTGCCACTAAATACCTTATACTCAACAACACATATCACACATATAAGCATATTAAAAACCTAATGTGCTAGCATACGTATATCCATAAGTTTAAGTAAGGTTTAATGGTTACCTTATTTTATGCAAATATCAAACCTTACCGGTACCCTAGTTAAAGATTCAAGCTTTGATTAGCAAAATCAATACCTAAAAATAATAACTATAATTATCATATTAGAAATAGGAAAACCAAAAAGGATAAAACTTTATTAAAACTTTATGAAAAATTAATTAATTACATACTTTACTTAACCATTAATATACCTCAATAATTAACTCAAATAAGTTTTAAAACCATGTAGAACTCACGCTGCATGAGCAGCATAAGCTATATACAGATTAGAAGGGAAGAGGGGTCAAAGGAAGGGTGGAAGAAGGGAGGGGTGTTGTTTTGGGTTGGGGTTTTGGAGGCTAGGAGAAGGGCAGGTGGAGGAGAGTTAGGGCAGGGGTGGAGTGGGGGTATAGGTGGTGGTTGGGGATGGGTTATCGGCTTCCAAGGGCGGCAGGGCGGCGGTTGCAAGGTTGAAAAGTGGGCTATAGGGGTGGCGGTGGAGAATAAGTATGGGAAAGGAAGGATGAAAAGGAGAGGTTGTAGGGTTGGGTTTTTGCCAAAGGAGGTAAGGGGTGGTAGGGGAGGTTTCAAGGAGTGGATTGGTGGCTTGGGGGTGGTAGAAGTAGCGAAACGGCGGCTGACGGTGGAGGAGCAAAGTGGAGGTGAGAGGGGGAAAAGAAATGAAGAGGAAGAAGGGGGCTATAGAGGCTCAAGGGGGTGGCTTGGTGGTGTAGGGTGGTAGTAGAGGGTATTAGGAGGTGGTGTAGGTGGTTGGTAGGGCGGTCGAAGCGATGGAAGCGGCGAAGCAAAATAAGGGAAGGAAAGGAAAGGAGAAAAAAGGGAGAAGAAGAGGTCAGGAGAGGGAAAAAGGGGGCTCAAACAGGATAGAATAAATTTGGAGGGAAGAAGAAAAAAGAGAGGGAGAAGAGGGGAGGTAGGTGCGGCCGGTTGGGGGTAGGTTGCAGGTGCCAGAGGTGTCGGGGTGTAGGGAGAGGGAAGGGAAGGAAAGGAAAGGAAAAAATGTGGGGCTAGGGGTGCAGGTCAGGTTGGTCCGAAAATGGGAAGAGACTAAGGTGGAAAGCTGCAAAGTGAATATGGAGGAGGTGGTGGTGCAAGCTTCCATGGCACAGGTGGCATACTCGATTGTTAAGGTAGGAGGGAAGAATAAGAAGAAAAATAGGAAAGGAGGGGTATACCGGCTAGGTGGGGAGAAAAGGAAAGACGGGCCAACCCACATACGAGGGAGAGGGGGAGAGAAAAAGGGAGAACTAGGTTGGCCCAATCAGAGGGAAGGAAGATACAAAAAAGAAGAAGGGAAACGGGGAGGAATAAAATAAAATAATTTTTGGGGTAATAGAATTTAATATTTTTGATAGATAAATTAATTTAATAATTTAATATACTATTTTTTAATATATTGGTTTAAAAAGGTTAATTTTAGTAAAAAATTAGTTTGGAAAAAATATTTAAATAAATGAGTATGATAAAATAATAAAATATTTATTTTAATTTACTAAATACTCATATTCAATTGTATATACTCAAAAATCCATAAAATAATTAAATTAAACTAATTTAAAAGTTAATTTATCCCAAATAAAGGCTATTTAATAAATTATAGGTTTTTAAAATTTTTGGGGTATTACAATTTTAGATAAAATGGCAGAGGATGTACAAAGGGTCATGGCATCTACTTTCCAAAAGTCCAAAATCCATTTCCACCAATGGTTCTATACTCCATTTCCTATCTTACTTCAACCATGGAATCACATGAGCATGAACTTCATAGTAGCACTACCTAGGACTCTAGGGTAAAATGATGTTATTATGGTGGCAGTATATCGGTTTTCAAATATGATTCATTTTGTCTCTGTCATAAGATAGATGACTCATTTTATTCAACTATTGTATTCTTCAAGGAGATAGTTAGGTTATGTGGTATCCAAAAAATAATTTTCTCTAACTAGGATACCAAGTTTCATCTATTTCTAGAAGTCTCTTTAGAGGTTAGTTGTCACTAAAATCCTATTTAATATCACCTATCACCCCCAAATAGAAAGTTAAACTGAGGTTACCAACTGGACGATTACAATTCTTTTGAGAATCTTGGTTCACAGATCCCTATGGGATTGAGATCTCAAGCTAAGCCATGCTAAGTTTGTCTATAATTGATCCCACACTTACGCTATCAGGAGCTACCCTTTTGAAGTCATTTATGGGGTAAAACCTAACACTCTTGTCGATATTATACCCCTCCCAATCTAAGAACACATTAGTTTTCAAGCATATGATAGGGATAAAGAATTTAAGCAACTACATGAACAAGTTATATCCCAAATTGATTGTATCAATAAGATGATAATAAAAAAGGAAAAGAGGCACTGAAATGAACAACTTTTTGAGCTAGGAGATCTTGTGTGGTTACACCTTCAAAGGGAGAGGTTTCAACCATAAAAAGGAACAAGATAATGATTTAGAGTAATGGGACATTCAAAATCATTGAAAAGATAGGGAATAGTGTATATACAGTCAAATTACCAACAGAAATGGGGAACATATTGAACACATTTTGTGTGGGATATTTTCTTCCATATTTACATGATGAATCGTATAAGGATGAAAGGGATCCTTCTCAAGAAGAAAAAGATGGTGCAAGAGCATCCCCTACAAATGATATAAATATGCTAATTAATTTCTCTAAATTAGAAAGTCCCAAAACACTCCTAACTTAGAAAAAAAATTATTAGCGAAGGTTGCAAGCCATGCATGAGCTGACTAAGCGACCATCTTACTATGGCTTAAATTTATCTCAACATGGCTTATTCCTAGCTAAATAAAATCGAAACACCATCTCCCTCAAGAAAACCAACAAGGATCTATTATTCCCATCCATAACAATCGGGCAAAGCTTAAAAAATCAAACTGTATTAGATCAAATTTCACAATAGTCATGCAACACGCTTGGGCCATGTAAAAGAGGAGAATAATAAGCTCAAATCTAGGTCTATTTTATTGAGATGATCAAGGGTTATTGGTTGCACCTACTTCATTATGTGTTGGATAATCAAAATGTTTGATGTACTAATTGGGTAAGGGATTACTTATCCTTTTTTAGTTAATCTAATTTTACTACTTGTAGCTAGTTACCACTTGAAGTTGATGCATTAGTCTTATCTTTATTGTAACTCCCACGAAGGTAGATTCAAAGGCTTGGAGAGATATATTATTTTTGGTGTTAGTTTCAAACCAACTAGGAAATATTAGAAAGATAATTGCATTCAACATGTATCTTAGCTAGTTGGTTGGGTTATTAGGGAACTAGATGAATGGGATATGTAATGAAGTTAGCCATAGAGGGTTATAAATGTCATTTTTTAACTCAAGGAGCTTAACACACCTCATATAGGTGTTGTTTCCCACATGAACCAGATCTATACAACCCTTTGGTTGAAAATTTGAGTCCAAACTCGTGTTTCGCATGCAAACCTCAAGTGAAGAGTTTTGTCCTACACCTTTAAAATCTCACATTATTTATCCTTAGCATTAATAACTAGGTTGTGATTTTTAGCATTTGATTTCAAGGGTTACTTGTAGATTAAATACCCTCTCTTCTATCTTCTTTCCCTCTTCTTTGTGTTCCTTTCTGGTGGATAACTCCCTTAACTACCACCTTCCTTTCTATGCTTGTCCTAATTATTTATCATATGCATTAGGATAGCATCATCACTCCTCCCCAAGCAATGTGTCATAAGTAGAAAAATCAACCAATGGGGCCTTATTAACCTACATAAACTTATCTAGGTCATATTTTCATGGGAATGAGTCACATGGAGAAGAGTTGGTTCCATAATCCCATTATTAGATATCAACAAAATCTATTTTCTTATTTATATTGAGTTCAATACCTCACTATTCTTAATCTAGTGGAGTAGATAGAAACACCTCCTAGGGAAAAATGAGCTTAGCCACTATTATTAATTTGGTGGTACTGACTCACCACCTCCTTGGGAAAGTCACTCCTATCCACTATTTTTAAACTAATGGAATGGTATAAAACATCTCCCAGGACAAAACACATGACCAATATTATTAAGTGGAGGAACATACTCAACACCTTAGTCTTGACTTACGTGATCTATTACTTTAAGTGATTAATATCTTATTTATCATTATTTATCTCAACATTATCATGTGGACACACATGCAGATATAAAAGGAACATAATCTCATTTAATATAATTTTTCAAAACATGTAAAACATAATCAGATGAATATCTAGACATCCCCAAAGAAAAAGACCATATCTCCCTTAAGAAAATCCTATTTTCACAAGGTGAGCACAACTTCTCCCATAATACTCACATAACCATAAAATTTAGTAAACCTTCCTAAAACATTATTATTAAGAACATATCCAAAAATATAGTTCTAACTATAACGTCTTACAAATGCGATAACATTCCTACCTCTAGGGTTATTATTCATAAATCCGTATGAAACTCTAATTTCACAAATTAGTCTTAACTTTCTCATAAGATTCATATAAAGGCCACATTTATTACATATGCCTAAAATTCCAATATTAACAACATATCCAACAATCAAGATGTAACGCCTCAATTTTTACTACTGAAAATTTGTTTTTACAACAGAAGTATATAGATTAAATTTTGGGGGTTACTATTGTAATTTACATAAGTCTAGCTCATTCAACCATCATTTCATCAATCATAAGGCTAAAATAACTTATAGTAACACAATAATATTAGAAACAAAAGAAACATTTATAATACAATATGAGTTTGGAGTTTAATTCTGAATTACAATATCAAAATACAAGATAAGGGATATCATGAATCAAGAGTACAAAAAGGTTTTCACGTAAATATATTTACTGGATAACATTAATCTTCACCAGAACACCCAGTACAGATAAGATCACTCATCCCCACATAGTGCATCATAGGCAATATAGTCATCTAGAGGATCTTTTGAGACCTGCACACAAGAATCAAGGTCTCCTAGTAGTGGGAATGAGCAGCACCCATAAAAGGGTGGTCAGTATGCTACATTCCGAGTAAGGAAACAATAATAATGAATTAGGGTTACAAATAACACATGCATTCATAACATATGATAATTACACATTCAAACCTATGATACATCTACTAAGATAAATATTGATTCATGCCTCTTTGTTAGATATAACCATTTTCATTATTTTATATATGATGAGTTCAAGAACCCCACTATTCTTAAATTGGTGGAGTAGTCTGAAACACCTTCTTAAGGACAACACACTTGAGCCACTATTATCATCCAGTGGAACAAATATGATAACATCACCTTCTCAGGGCAAAATGCTCCCGAGCCACTATTATCTCTAGTGGAATGGATATAAAAACAACACCTTGGTCCTAACTCACGTACTCATCCACTTTAAGTCATTAATGTCTTATCCATCGGTTATACTAGTATTTTAATTCACGATGAGTAGGGCCCCTACTATTCTTAATCCAATGGAATGGGCTGAAATACCTTTTCATGGTAAAACACTCCCGAGCCATTATTATCTCTGGTGGAACAAATATTTAAAACATCATCTCCTCAGGGTATAACACTCATGAGTCATTATTATCTCTGGTAAAATGGAATATAAAAACATCACCTTAGCCCTAATCACATGTTATTTCACTTAAAAAAAATTAGTATCTTATTTATGGTTGATTCATAGGCATTAAACATATTGAAGCTGATAAACACATAACGTAGGTTAAAGTCCTTAATCTCTTCAAATCTTAATTCCACGCTCCTAACATCATTCTCTCATATTGATTATTCAACCAGAAATTATAATATATCATTCTCAATTATCATCATTATTATTGTACCCAAAATTCATGGTCTAACACCCATGTCATACATATACAATAATAATCTTATCCCAAAGTACTACTCATAGAATTACTAAAATTCTAATTTCATAGGTAGTCATAATTCTTCCTATAAGACTCATATGAATATCAAATTTAATATACATTCCTATAATGTCAACATTAGCAACATATCCAGAATTGTTGGTTAACCCTAGTGTTTTATACATGGGTTACTAAGATTATCATTTTAGGTCACTATGCCTTAAGTAGACCATTATCTCATTTTGAAGAACTTAAGGCAAAAAATAATCTTTCTAAAAAAAATTTCTTAGGTTATCATTATCATATCTTAATCCACCTAACACATTATAATACCTAAATTTCCTTATTATTCCATAATAACTAACATACCCTTAAGGATAACCAATAGTCTTTATTTTATATAATCTTGTATCTTCCACAATCATTTTTTTTTTCAAATCCACCATTTAAATAAAATCTCATATTTATGTTTATGTCCACTTATCAAAGCTTATTTGGCCCATCTTTCATTCCATAACATATATTTCTCACAAATATGTCATTATCATAATAGAATCATATACATACCTCTTACCCATTCTTATTTTATTTCAAACACATATTCCATATAATCACAACATATCATCTATAATATAGATTAAATCATATAGCCATAGAATCATGAAAGTTCACATAACCATGCACGCAAATAACAAAAAAACCCTAAAATATCAATTAATATCCTTACCAACTAGGACACCGGGCTCTAAGCACATAAATCCTAGACCTCCTCCTTTGAGATCATCGGATTATCACCTACAAAAAATAACAAAATATACAGTTAGGTTTGAAGGCTATAATCATGGGAGAAATTAAGGTAAAGAAGGGTAAAAATAAAAATAACTATATATAAATGGAAGCTTGAGATGTGTGGATGTATGGTGGAGCTATGGTGAAATTTTGGTGGTGTTTGGATACAGTTTGGGGGTGAAAATAGGGGTACGCGACTGAAATATGTAGCTACATAGGCGTACTGTAGGTAATATACACCCAAGTTGAGAGTTAGAATTATGCACGGCTAGGTGGTGAGAAGTGGCATGGTTGTAATCGATCGCTAGGTAAAATAGACTTACATTGAACAGATGCACATGGGTGTGCAACAGGTTATGCACAAGCCATGTGAGGGTGCATTAACAGGCTGTACCGGGTTGCACAGGCATGAGATGAGAAATTTTAGTGTTGCATGGCTGTGCACGGGCCATGAATTTTATAAAAACATGATAGACGCAAGGAATAAGAAGGAAAAAGTGCGGTGGTTGGTGGCGATGGTGATGGGGAAGGATGGGGTGACCCTAGGCGGTTGGTTCACTAGCATTGGGTGGTGTGTGGTGGTGAAAGGTGGTGATGGTCGTAATGGAGGTGGCTCCATCATGTAAAATAAGGCACGACCACATGGGAAGAAGAAAAGAAGAAGGGAAGAAGAAAAAGAAGAAGAAGAAAGTAAAGGGTCGTGTAGGGTGTTTTGGATAGGTTTGGGCAAGAAGTACCACAAACAAATGAGAGAGAAGGATACCGTGTAGTGTGTATGTGTATATATATGTATGTTTGTATGTATGTATGTTTGTATGTATGTATGTATATGGGCATGAAAATGGTGAAATAAAAATAGGGGGAGGCATGCGAAAATGATACGGGGGGTGGCAGGTGAGCATGAGGGATAAGAGTGGAGATGATGGTTGAGTGTTGGGGAGATTACAAGTGGTGCAGGCAGGAGATAGTGATGGTGTGTATGAATGTATGTTGCGTGAAGAAGGAGAATGATGGTAGGGACATAGGGGTGCACATGTAGGAAAAATCGGGGTAGCAAGGGATAAGATATGGTGAGGGATGATGGGTGATGGTGGTTATAGAGGCATGATGGGAGATGTTGATGGTGCAAGTTGCAAGTTGCATAAAGGCTAGTCAAATGTTACAACAATTAAGGATGACAGAAGTAATGAGAAAGAAAAGGAAAAAAGGAGTAGATTTTTTTTGGATTAGTTTAGATGTTTTGGGATTAGCCAAAATAGATAGGATTAGTGATAAATTTTTAGTGGATTTAAGATCGGGTTACAAAATATGGTTTATTAAGGTCAAAGATTCAGATTTGGTTAAGATTTTGAGATTTAATAATTTCTATTAAGGCTAAAATAAGATTTTATCAAGATTATAATCGAATTAGGGTATTAATGATACGATATTAGGAGAAGAAAAATTTTGGGGTATTACACAAGATCTCCCCGACATTTTACACATGTGATAATGACCCACATCTAAGGTTACTATTACTAATTTAAGTAATTTTCTTATTTTATTGAACTTAAGCCATTCATAAGCACTATAAATATTCAACATAATATATTTATCATATTTAAACAAATTAACATATTAAAATTCCAAATATTCCATATTTAACTCATATTGATAAAATTATCTTTAAGATAGCCAAAATACCCATATTTTTATAACAAGCCTACAAGTCTTAATATGAATAATTTTTGACCTCTTACATATGTCATCATGGAAAAACATTAACCACAAATATATATATATATGTCAAACATCATAGCTTAACTTATAAAATACGCTTAACTAAAAGATACTCATAAACACATGCTTTCATGTATCACTTATTTTTCACAATACAACACAACATATCATAAGAAATTATCAACTTGACATAATCTATATAATGATACCAAAAATGGGGTTTCATACAAAATTTCACATTGCATAAAAAAAAACCTAACTATGACATGTATACTTTCCAAAAATGTATTTGGTCTATATGCACGTATAATCCTAAGACTCCTTCTCTAAGACCATTAGAATATCACCTAAGAGTCAAGAATAATGCGTCATTAAAAATTAAGAAAACAAAAAAAGTAAAATATAAGGAAAAGATGGTGGAAAGTGGAGCAAAACTGAAGCAAACAGAGTCATGGGAGAAGTTTAGCAAGACTTGAACCAGCTATAACAAAACTTGGTGCAATCCTAGGGTATGGAGTGTGAGATACTCACATAGATAGGGGTGTTACATGAGATCCTCGTGTTGGGTGTGTGTGTGTTTTGGATTTGAGGTGTAGTTAGGGGTGGTGTAGGGTGAAGAAGTGACACAAAGAGGTGGTAGCTATATGAGTTTGAAGGTGTAAATGAGGGCAGTGTGCATAGGAAAATCACACAGCAAGGGTGTGTTTGTGGAGGAGGAAGGTTTTGTGAAGGATGAAAGTAGCTAAGGGGTGTTGAGCATAAAATGTCAATGCAACTATGGGGTTTTTGGAGTAGGTTTTTCATCCAATAAGGCTTAAATAACATCATGTGCGATCAAAAATGAAAACTTATTGCATGATAATGGCGGAGCTTTAACTGGCATGGGGTGATGCAGAATGAGGCTTAGAATGGAGAAAGGGAATTAGGGAAAGTGTGTGTGAGTTGTAAAATTAAGTACAAAATTGACAGAAGGTGTGTTTATAAGGGGAATGGGGCAGGCATGAATCAAGAAATGGCTAAAGGTGCATAGGCAAAAGGAAATGGTTTAGATTTTTCTTTCATACAGAATAATTAGGGAAGGAAAGGGACAATGCATGATTTTGCTATTGTAGGCTAGGTTATTAGGGCAGGTGTAGGGCAGAGGTAAGTCTAGTGGTTGGGAAGTGGAAAAAAGGAATCCTTGCGAGATAGGGTACATGGCATTAAGAGGAAGGGGGAGAAGCAGGTTGATCGAGACCAAAGTTGAGGGAAAAGAAAAAAAAATAAAAAGAAAAAAGAAAAAAGGAAAAGGAGAAAGAAAAAAAGGAAAAGAAAAGAAATTTGGGGTTAGGGTTAGAATTAGGTTTAAATTCAAGATTAAGAAGTTAGGGTAAAATTAATTTATCTATCATCCAAGGTTATGGTTAAATTAAAATATTAATTACCTAAAATTAAGGTTAGAATTAGGTTTATATTCAATATTAAGTGATTAGGGTAGAATAAAAATATCAATTACCTAGGATTAGGATTAGGATAAAATATTGATTGTTTGGGATTACGATTAGGTTAAAATTTGGAGTATTACATAAGGTATATCTTTGTGAAGGTGGATCTAGATTTGACTAAGGCATGCTTAGTCTTTAGCTATTACTATTGCTTGCTCCATATATATCATGTTTATATGAGAACCATGTGTTGAAATTAATTATTTAAAATTTTTAGTGTTGAATTTGTATTGAGTGCTAATCTTTGTGTTATGAAAGATCTTGAGGAAACATTACTTAAGGGTATTATAAGTGTGTTTTTTATTTTTTATTTTATTTATGTGTGATTTTGTGGTAATATCATATGTAAAACTTTCATTAGACCACACACATCCTCTAAAGGTGATCTAGTAGCTTAAAAGGCTTGTTGCATATGCTAAGTACAATCGTGAGATCTAAAAATATGGCTAGTTAGTTTTGTTACCTTTATTTTACTTGAGTCATATCTTTCTTAAGGACACATAAGAAGCTAAGTTTAGGATTATTGATGTATGCTACTATGATGTGGTTTCTTATATATTTACAGAAGGGGTTTTATACAAATTCATACCATACACTACAATTTTATATGTCATTTTGTTTAAATTATAGTTTCTTGGCCAAGTGTTGCATGCTTTATTATTTTGAGGCCAAATGGAACCAAAATATATGAAAAAGAGGCTCATGTAATAGGAATAAATAAGTCAAGTTGGGTGATAAATACTTATTTGGGATCAATCATACAAGACAAAGCTAAATTGAGACATTCTATAGAGAAATATATGCAACATTTGGCTGAGAATGAATGGTTCACCAAGAACAAGAATGTACAGCTAAGAAAAATCAAAATTCCAAACGTGATTAGGAAAAATAATTCAATGATTAAATTTGTATATCTCTTCATTACCTATCTAATATATTTTAAATCATCTTATTTTTAGCTCAAGTGAAAACATTATGGACGAAATACTAAAAGCTATTAGAGTGGATAAGAAATGTTGAAATAGAGCTAAACATGGCTAAGCCATGTTGTCCAATACATCCCTGCCATGTTAACCGATGAATCTTCTTGGCCCATAAAATCTTTGATTTAAATCTTTACAACCTAATATTTAATCTTATGAACAACCTATTACACCATTTTAGACCAAAATTAAACCATATCGACCACCTATAGATACATCATAAACTCAAGACACACACTTAGCTTTCATCTATCAAGGTTAGATATTTTAGTAATTACATTCAATACATCAAGATTTTGGTTCAAGATTGCTAATTTATGCATGATTCAAGCATTCTATTCAAATTGATTATGTTTTCTTTAACTATTAGTATACTCTAATTTTCTTTTTTACCAAGAAAATGGTGAAACTATATTCTTTATATCATTTTATTAGTTAATTTTTTGATTTGTAAACTATCTTATGTGTTTTATGTTATTATTCTTAATTTTATCTAATTAATAAATTGACCATCTTTAATTAACATTATGTTACGAAGGAAAACTTATTCTCCACTTTAAGTTGAATAACATAAATAGAAATTGAATGTATTATGAAAGGAATTTCATGATTTCTACAACAATATGGGAGGATAATTAATTAATTGAATGTAAACTATTATCTTTCATTTGAAACCTTTGTCTAGTTTCTAGAGACAATAGGACTAATTATTGATGATAGGATACACGTAACTTGAGAGGGTATGTTTGTTACATATTCCCATTAACACATAGTTGGTAATTAAAAAAATTTAAGTAATTGGTTAATTAAATTTTATATTTAGATAGAGGTGGATCCAAACTCCTTAGTAGATTTTGTTATTTAATTTGATCTTCATTACAGTTTATTTATTTTTATGTTAGTGATTTTTATTTGAAATTCTTGGTTTAGAATAATAATAATTTATTTATTTTATTTCAATCACCTAAGTCTAATTAAGGTGATTAGAGTGTTTGATTTATTATTTAGTCTCTATGAGAACAATAATTCATTATTCTTTAGGTTGTGTGTTACTTGCCGCTAATATACTTGTCAATAAGTATATTTGGTATATCATTAAGCTATATCTATTTGATTTCACACAAAAATGAATCACTGAGTTCCTTCAAAAATATATGAGTTTGACTAAAAATCAATAAGATAAAAAAGTAAAATCATTGGGAATTTATCAAGGTTGAGAGTATTTATAGTTATGTTTTAAATAGTTATGTAATGAAGCAAGTATACTACATTAGTTGGGTATTTTTTATACTCCACAAAAAAAGGGTGTTGTTGAGAGAAGGAATAAAAAGCTTCTTGAAATTCTTAGGTTAATGATAGTGAAAGAACAATTGCATATCATCAGTTGGGACAATGCTTTATTGATTACCACTTTTATTCTTACCTATATGCCTATGAATTGAAAAACTAACTTAAATATTATTAGACCTTAGGTGGGGGCTACTATGTTCATGATATCTTCTATAAATATGGAAAATTATATCCAAGAGAAAGGAAAAATATGTTTATAAGATACTTTAAATCCTTCAAAGTTCATGTGTTTATAAGTCAATAAGACATATAAATAAATTTGAATCATGAGGTTCCACATTTTTAGAGAATGAATTTCCTAATTCAAGATAGATAAGTGAATACTTATAATTATTCAAGTAGGAAAATTGAAAAAGATGATGGATTAAGTTCGCTTCTGATTGCTCTATCTCATGTGAACAAATGTGATGTTGGTTTGAGTGGGAACAATTCAAGGATTTATTTAAGTGGGAATAATTCAAGAATTTATCCAAGTGGGAATAAATTGAGATTTGATGAATCCCAGTTGTGGAATAGTAGTTGTATAATAATTCCTTACCATTAATATGAAGTTATAGTTGTATAAGCTTTCATGATTCTCTCATAAGGTCGAAGATAGCCTAAAAATTATAAAAGAATCATTTTCTTGTCCTAATAATATAAATTAGATTAAAGAAATGGATGACGAAATATATTCTATGAGATTTAACCAAATTTGGGAATTTATTGATCTCCCAAAAAAAAAAGAAATCCATCAAGAATAAATGGGTTCTCAAAATAAACTAAAAGGCTAATGGGACTCTTAGGAGGTATAAAGCACACCTAGTTGTAAAGGGCTATAAACAATGAGTGGGGATTGACTTTGAAGAGACCCTTTCACTTATTGTGTGATTTACTTTGGTTTTATTAATTTTGGAAGTAATTGGTAGCCTTAACCTTGAATTATATCAAATAGATGTAAAGACTTCCTTTCTTAATGGAGAATTGAATAAAGTGATATACATGGAAAAATAAGTAGTTTTTTTTTTAAATAAGGCCATCCATATAAGGTTTGTAGAATTTTAAAGTCAATCTAAGGTATTAAAAAAATCCGTAAGGAAGTGGTATATTCATTTTCACAATGTGATCACATCAAAAAAATTCACTATGATCAATGAGGATCATTGAATTTATACTAAAAGATCTAAGGACATTTTTATAATTATGCCATTATTTGTTGATAATATAATCATAGCTGAAAATGATAGAGATTATGCAAATAACATAAAAACAAGGTTATCATCAAATTTTGGAATAAGAGATATGGATGATGCTACATATATTCTTGAAGACAATATTTCAAGAAATAATTCAAAGAAATAATAAGTTCTTTCACAAAGTGACCTCTGTAAAAATAGTACTTGAATGATTCCATACTCAAGATTGTAGGCAGATAGATACTACTATCAACAAAGGTGAATCATTAAGTCCAAACATGTGTCCTAATACTCAACTAGAAGAGGAATAAATCAGTAGAGTTCCTTATGACATTGTAAATAGTTATCTAATGTATTTTATGAAATGTACAAGATATAAAATCTACTTTTCCTTTGGTATGGTAAGTAGATACCAATTAAATCCTAACATAACACATTGGAAGGCAGTTAAGAGAATTTTGAGATATCTAAAGTAAACTATTGATCACATACTATACTATTAAGGTTGTGATTTGCAATTAAGACGTTATACTAATGCTGATTAGGGATATGACAGTGATGAAAGAAAATTCATCTCTATATTTTATCACTAAACAATGGAGCCATATTTTCTTATAGTAACACAAGAAGTTATTTGGTTGAAGAGATTTTTGGATTGATTAACCGTTATCATTAGCATTATGAATCCAGTTTTATTCTACTATGATAGTCAAGTGATAACTACATATACAAAGGAGCCAAAATATCATTGTTATACTTGTAATACCTGAAATTTAGGGTAAATGGTAGAGGCTTAAAAGGATTGATAATGTTACTTATATCAACAAGATATACATCCTTTATAGAAAACCTATCGTTAAAGAACTTTAAGTATGTTTAACTTTGAGTAATTTAGGGATGGGTTAAATCCTAGGAAGTTTTTTAGATATATGTGAGTTAATAAGAATCATGTTCTAAAGGAATTGTGTTGATCTATAGGGTTAGTTATCAATTCTAAAAATACTCTAGGTAACTAATAGTAGTCAGTATGGGGTTGGGGTGTTACAAGACTAATCAAATAGATATCAAGTAAAACTTTGTAAGAGATATGGTTGCATGCAAGGAAGTTAATGTGAAGCACATTTTTATGTGACAAATGATTACATATCCACCAATGAAATCTATTCCTAAATATGTGTCTGTAGAGCTTGGAGTGTTCCAAGGATTGTGCAATGTTGATGTAACTTATTCATTTTAATTTCATAAAATGTTTGTGAACATATTTGATGAATGATGATAATGAAGTAAATTTTTACACATGTATGTGTGAAGGTTTGTGATACATATTTAAATACTTTTGAAATGTATGTTATATATATAAAAGGTTGAAAATCTCACACGGGTAACGACCTCTTTCATTTTATTAATTGTTGGGGATGAGAAAATCTAATCTAATTATCTAGGTGATAGCTAAGGAATCAAAGCTTAAATATTTTATGTCGCTTAACTAATGGATAAATTTATAATATGATAGGCGAGTTTGAATTACATATTATCTATCTTTATTTTCAAATGTGAGCTCGAATAGTGACATTGAAGTATACAATGAACTCATAATTAGACATAAGTAGTGTTTAGTTATCATTTTTACAAAATTTAAGATATATACTCCATGAGAAATAAAAATATATATAATAGCAAATGATTCATATTATATGTGTGTAACACAACCAAGGTAGGCAATGTAAGTAGGATCTCAACTTACTATTATGTAAGTCCCAAAAGGTATGCACTAAGCCTTATTTTAATACCCTCACAATTCCATACAAATACTTAACACTTAATTTAATTATTAATATCTTAGGATGTTGCTAAATGGTCATGTATGATTTGATGTGTTGGGACATAATTAGATAAATGAATAAAGTTAAGGCAGAGATAATCGTAAGAAGAGCAAGTTTATTAAAGTATCACATTAATATGTACTCATATGTTAACCAAGTATATCTAGTTTGAGAGACAAGATATAATGGTAAATAAAATATATTATCTATGATGAGAATGAGAAGCGATATTTAATAAGATTAATGATATAGGATAAAAACATATTTTTGTTTACTCTTTGAACTTATGTTTAATTGTGATACTATACAATCCTAACAAATGTATAGTATTGAGCCCTTGAAGTATGTTGTTTATATGGTCCATTTTCCTCATATAAAACTTTTTAAATGATATTTAGTTTCACTTAATGTTTTTGTATTATGCATCCCCTTTTTTGTGAGTGGGAGATGTTGGTTTTATTGGTCTAGTCTACCTAACATATATTGATAAGGCTCATTAACTAATATCTTTAAAAAAAAATGCTAAGGAAAGTGAATGTGGTTGCATAAATTTCTTATAAAAGTAGTTCATGGAACAAGATAATTTTAACAATAAGGAAAATATGAAAATTCAAAACAGAGAGCTTATGTGACAAGGCTCTTTAAAGAAGAAACTAAAGATAAAAGGATTTTATCAAACTTAAACAGAATTTTATAATTTAAACATTTGATTTCATTAACAAAATGTAACTCTAAATAATGTCTTAATGAAATGACGAAGTTTTAATTAAAAAACAAATTTAAAATATTAAAAATAATCATGATAAAATATAAATATATATATATTTAAATAAAAATAAAAATTATATGAATGAACTTATCTAGAATGATCCGCAATGACAACAATTAACTAAATTCTAATATGAATTCAAAACCATTGATAAGCTATAAAGTGAATCAAAATTAAAATAATTAAATATATTCATCAAATTACGTTGATGAAATCATTAAGGTTAATACAATTTAATTTTAAAAATATGAGGTATTACATTGGGCGACAACGATTAGGGTGGAGAAGAAAACAACTGAGGTTGTCAGAGGATAACAAACAACAAGTGAGGCTGATGATAGGTCAATGAACACTAATAAGGGTGAAATGGGGGGCAACAAAGTTGGGGGCAATTTTGTGGTGTTTAGTGTGGTGACATGAGTTCTAGGGTTTAGAGGAGGTGGCACATAGATGATGAGGGGTTAGAAGGGGTTTTGGGGTAGCATAGATGGGTCAAAAGAAACTTGGCTAGTTGGTGTGACATATTGTGGGGGTCTTACCAGTGGTGGCCATCCATGTTGGTTTAGCGACTACCCACTCATTTTCATCTGACACAATTCTTCTATAAAACCACATAATCTTTTGGTATATTCCTCTATAGTATTATTAGGATTGTTAAGCCCCTTATCCAATTTATCCAAGTCTCATGAGGTTGTTGAGACTTTCATTAAGTTCTTTTAATATGGTGACATTAGGCTCAAATACTAATAAGATAGGATCATGATTCTTAAAACTAGCCACAACTATTATTTCCATGGATTTAGATGGGTTCTTGGAAGTATAGTTTAATTAAACAGAATTTACTGAATTAATTTTACTCGTGAGATATGAGAATTTAGTAATGGGAAATAAAAGTAGAGAGAGGTGGAAGTGATAAAGAAAGAAGAGATAGGGAATAATTTTTGATAATTCTCCTAACTTATCTTATTAATGAGGTCTAACCATGGTTTTAAAAGAGGACTGGATTGACCGATGAACCGTACCTTCACTAGAATTCCTTTGTTATAAGACCAAATATGTATATAGACTAAACAAACCATTAAAACTGGTCAATCTTTATGATAAATTAGTAATTGGAAACATAAAAGATTGGTATCTTCAATCAAATCTTGCATTGTCGAACACTAAAATCACAATGATGGTTTCATTGAACAATGTTATCACAACAATATCCCTATTGAATGCATGATGTCATAGCAAGACCATAGTTGAAGAATCACATTTGTGATACACCATTGTTGAGCTCATGATATTGCAGTAGCACCATTAGCCAAGTAGTATCATGAGATGACAACAATAAGAAAAATTCTTGCAACTAATTTCAATAGAAAGCAACAATACAAGTGACTCATGCATTGAAAAGAATTGAAAGAAAGAAAAAGAGTGTGAGAAAAAAAGAAAGGTCTAAGAAAAGAGAGAGAGAGTGTGTGAACATTTTGGGGGTAGGGCCGCTTCAAATATTTCACGCTATACAAAATGATAAGTGACTACCACTTACTAGGGTCAATCTAGTGTGATACTTTATTAACTAATTGGGCTTGCTTTTTTTTTTCAAATTTTAGTTAAAATATGCCTAGTTTAATACCAGCAACAAGATACATATGAATGACTATGAGTACTCTTAAATCAGGTGCTTTATATAATGTAATATTTTAGTATTTTAGTAAACAAATTTTAAATGAATTATGCTTATGATTATATTTAAAATTATTAAAGTATTTATTCAATTCCCTTTTATCATATTTGATAGACAACTAGTTAAACCACTTCGAATCACTAATCTAATTAGTAAACCACTAAACCAGTAACAATACTGGTTCATTCACTAGTTTGGTTTAAAGCTACAAGTGTTTCTTCTTATTTATACTTGATAGACTTGGAAAGAAAATTAATGTTTCTAGTATGTTTAGACTCTAATCAGCATTTTATTAAATAAGAAATTACATCCTAATGCATAAACGTAACAACTCAAATTTTAATATTAAAAAAATTTATTTTAAAGAGTTAATTGGGGAAGGCTAAAATATTAGAAAATAGAGTGTTACCGCCACACTTATTATAAATCTAGTATTCTCTACCATTCTTATACCAAGTTTTCACGCTAAATCATTATCCTACTTAAATTAATTACATCAATAATAAGAATAGAATAGATATTACATTTGTTCCAATATACACAAATCTATTGGTCCACAAGGTTACAACTCAAAAAAGAAAGGAAACACATAAGGGACATAAGAGTCTAGGGATATCTAGATTAAAAGATGTCGGATCAGACATTGGATATGTGTAGCTCTCAACCCCAAACCCTAACCATCAAGCAATACCCTTAAAGTACTCCTATGAAGTCACAACTAGTCATTAAATAAGAAAGGGACCATAAAATGAAACCCATCAATATAATGGTACTAAGCCTATTCCACTACACTAATCATGCAAATGTTACATGAAACATATAGAGGGTATTCATAAAAGGAAACATGGTATAATTATATCAATAATACATATGATATAAAATGCAGTTAATCATTAATCATCCTAGAACACAATTATCACCAAGGCTATATGCTCATTTTACAAATATACTTAATCGTATAGAGCTAGATAAATCAATTCATTTCAAGGGTGTTCCACAAGAGAAGACACCAAACCATACTTAGTCATTTCCAAAAAAATCATATCACTAATCAAACCAAGAATCTAATTTGAACCCAAAAATTCTAAACGCTACCATACAAGGTTACACTCTTTCAACTTTCTTGAGGGGATACAATCATAAATCGAGGACACTCTAATGCCTCATTCATACCGGTGCACAAGACAACATAGTACCCTTAAACTTTAAATTTGAAGATGTGCCAAGTACCCCGACCATATTAGTACATAAGACAACATAGTACCCTCCAATCCTATGACACCTAATCTTTAAATATCGATACTCCCCTATAGGGCTTGTAGTATACTTGTAGAGAGATTAGGGCTTTATTAGGGCACTACAATACACAAGTGAAATCAATCCAAAATGAGGAATCCTACCTCATATTTAAGGTAGTTAACCCTAGAGAGTAAAATATTATCAACTCTCAAGATCTTCCACTTTAATTATTAATATTTTATTTAGTAATCACAAATGTCACATAATACACAAAAAAAAAAACAATCTCATACTTAACCCTTTTTTACCTTTATTTCTAAGTATTCAAATCAATCATAAGGTCAACAATCCAAATCAAAATCAAATTCAACACTAAAGTCAATATGGTCTAATTATTCATATTTAGGCATTTCTTTGTTGAAAATGACTAAAAAGCCCATAAAACCCTAGTTATCTCAAAATGGTCCGTTTTAATACTAAGCTTGATTTTAACTCCTCAGCTCTTATGAAAAGTCTAAAGGCATTAAATTAAACATTTTAACATGCATTAAAATTTGGGAAAATTTATGAAATGATAAAATTACTATTATGCCCCTAAAGCACATTCAACACATAAAAACCTAATCATATATATCTAGCATACCATATTTAACATACTTTTCATAGTCAACATAATACAACACATACTGAGAATATATGTTGAAAAATTATAAATTTTGTGTGAAAGGACTAAAATACCCCTAGAACATACAAAACTTTATAATTATACATAGGCATGCACAAATATTAACATATCATATAATAAACTTTAAGTAAGCCATGTGAGGGATCAAATGGTAAATTCAAAAATGACAAAGGAGATCTTAGCTAAGGTAAACTAACCTTTAGCTAAGCCACCCCTACAACACATGCATAAACATTTCACCATAAATAATTCTATTTTAGCATGCTATCATACATGTGTTAAATTACATATATCCATCATACTGATACACAAATTCACATGGTTACATTCTTAGAGAAAAATAATACACCACCCAAAAATTTATTATTAAATTTTATGCATTTTTAATTGAATGATAATACCAAATCAATTTGGTATTACAGTTATAATTGACATAAGTCTAGCTTACTATAATTATGTGAATCATAAGGCAAAGTGATTATAATGCAAAAAATGATAAATAGAAAATGAGAAAAGCTTCATAAACATAAATATGAGTTGGAGATTAACTCTGAGTACAATATCTAAAAATAAACAAAGGGATGCTATGGATCTAAAAGTCTAAGAAAGGTATCTGGGTAAAATTAATATTCATATAATATGACTCTAAGCCCAAACCCTGATACATAAGGTCACTCCACCACACATAAAGCATCATAAGTAGCAAAATCATTCACTAGGTCCTTATCAACCTATACAAAATAATCAAAGTTTTCCTGTCATGGAAATGAACAGCACCCATAAAAAGGATGCTTGGTACACTATGTACCAATTTAGGTAATCATACGATCAAGAAATGATACAAATAATTACATATGTTCACATAAAAGAATAAACATATATGCATGATGAATAAATTAATGTAATATATATACCAATTCTGATGGAAACCTGTTAGGGTTTCTCGAAAGGATCGAAAGATTAATCGAGCGCAACGTTCGATTCGCCGGTTCAGCCTAAGGAACAACTCCAAAGGAAGACCAAAAGATTCAAAGGCACATTTTGTACAACGGCAACTGAAATTTGAAGAGTGAATGATCTAGATCGATCAAAGGTAAGAGAGCAGATTCAGAAGAACGAGCGAATGAGAGAATCGCCGAGAGAGAGAGACAAGTCGCGAGAGAAG
The DNA here is from genome assembly GCA_039764185.1 of Tamarix austromongolica. Taxonomy (NCBI): domain Eukaryota; kingdom Viridiplantae; phylum Streptophyta; class Magnoliopsida; order Caryophyllales; family Tamaricaceae; genus Tamarix; species Tamarix austromongolica. The sequence goes on along the minus strand of CM077818.1, from coordinate 82,432,569 downwards.
AGTCGAGAAAAACTTAGCCAAAAATATTCAGTCAAAAGTATTGTCCCTGTTACACATTGACCCAGCTATATATAGGCGTATTACAGACCTTCTAATACACGCTACAACTACAACGGAAAGGCCGAATGGCCTGATTGTTTTGGGCCACAAAATAGTCGATCAACGCAATCAAACCCCAAAATAAGAAATGTCCCAAATACAATTAAGTTTAGGACTTAATTCCATCAGCTAAAAATAACACTTTAGCTAATCATGGCTATTAAGGATTGATTAATCCACACTCCATCTAGTCTAAATTAAGGACCGGGTGGCGGATTATACAACCGACCTAATTTCCATTAACAAAATTTTGACCAGCGAATGCATCATATGGGATAACAATTTATTAACAAAAATTACATAATCTGCACACTTCAGATACATAATCTGCACATTCCAGCAACTGCATCCAAAGATCCACAGAGTCCATATGTTGTATTACACTCCTATTTATTACCAAATAAGACAAACAATTATAAGTAAGTAATTCACAACAATTTTCAAAATTAATTAAATATAAATTCTTAAGATTCACATCAAATTCCATATCTCATTATTAGATATAACATATTTCATTCTTTAATTTATGTTGAGTTTAGAAATCCCATTATTCTTAATCTAGTGGAACAGACTAAAACACCTCTTAGGACAAAACGCACCTGGTTACTATTATTAAGCCGGTGAAACAAACTCTACACTTGCCACGGTAAAACCCTCCTGGCCACTATTCTTAAACTATTGGAACAATTTAAAGCACCTCATAGGATAGAACACTCTTAGCCACTATTATTAAGCCCATGGAATGATTTCCTACACTTCAGTCTTAACTCATGTAATCTTTCACTTTAAGTGATTAATGTCCTAATCATTTGTTACTTATCTTAAAATTATATTATCATTCGCATTGAGACTAGGGCCCCACTATTATTAATCAAATGGAACAAGATGATGCACCTCCCAAGGAAAAACATTCTTGACCACTATTATCATCTAATGGAACAGACACATAAAATACATCGACCAAACTCACATGATCTTTCACTTTAAATAATTAATATACTATTTATAATCGGTTATAACATAATTAAGGACTCATGATTATTACAAAACAAATAATTGAAACATTTAAAGTGCAACCATTTAGGTATCAAGGATGTTCTCAAGGAGACAAGTCCATGATATTCCTAAGAAACCCCAATTTCATATTATAGGCATAACTTCTTCCATATTTGATCACTTATCCACCAAATTAAGCATATATTCCTAAAAATATTATTATTACTATCAATATACCAAAATATAAATTTTTAACTCCAACATCTTATACATGCGATAATAGCCCTATCTTAAAGTGACTATTCATGATGCTTACAAAACCCTAATTTCACAAGTAATTCATAACTTTATCCACAAGACTCATATACTAACCAAATTCAATATACATTCTTAAAATTCCAATATTAATAATATATCCAAAAATCGTAGCCTAAATCCAACATTTTGCACATGCGATAATAACCTCGTTCTTAAGGTTATTGTTCTCAATTTAAACCATTTTCTTATTTTATTTAGAATTAGGTCATTCATAAATACCCCAAACCTTCAACTTGATATTATTACCCTATTTTAACCCATAAAAATATTAAAATTCTTACATTTCCATATTTAACATATATTGACAAAAATACCCTTGATAATTACTAAAAGCCCTTATTTCACAAAAAACCTTATGCGTCCAATGTCCTTATTTCCAAATCCTCAATTTATACCTCACCACACCTCTTAAATATACTTATTTCCCACTTACCATCATTTTTCAAATCCATATTACAACAAGATATATCATGCTTATTACTTAGGATTTATAACATAGGATTTATCGCAATGATATTCACTACTAGAAATGAGGCTTTTAACGACCAACAAATTTCGTCGTTAATGGCCAAATTTTGGTCGCTAAAGCTAATAACGACCAAAAATTTTGTTGGTCGTCAGTGGTCGTTATTGCTCCCTCGTTAAAGGCTTTAACGACCAACTAAAATTTTTTGGTCGCTAAAGCAATAACGACTACATATTATGTTGGTCGTTAATGCAATAGCAACGGCGTATAATTTTCGTCGCTAAAGGTAATAACGACGAAACAAAATGTTGGTCGCTGAAAGTAATAACGACAACTTATGACATTGGTCGCTAAAAGTAATAGCGATAATATATGATGTTGGTCGTTAAAAATAATAACGACGAATAAAATACACTGTCGTAAATAATATTAACGACCAATTTTTTTATCATAATTAAAAAAAATATTACACCAATAACGACTAATTTTTCCGTCAATACTAAAATTCATTCATTATTTACGACATAATTTATTGGTCGCAAATGACACAATTATATATTCAATAATATATATAATCAACATTTCAATATTCATCTATAACCCTACACCTATATGGATATACATATATCCATTTCAATCTTTTGAAGACCTGTACATGTATGTGTACATATATCCATTTCAATCTTCTCAAGACTTGTACCTGTATGTATGTATATAATCCATTTTGATCTTTTCAAATCCTGTACCTGCATACATATATATTCATTCTAAGAAATAGATATAATTTTCTATATATCTGTTTATAATTAAACATTCAACTAAATATTCATACAAATAATTTGTATCAAATGTCCGATACAATTTTCGGCTATGATCAAATATAAATATATTACAAAAGAGCTACAATAAGTCGTTGCATTACAAAAATATCATGATTAGCAGCCGCTTAAGAATTAATCATTCTATCCATCGGATACAATAAAATTGGTAAATTTATCAAAATAAACTGGATCTGCAACAATAGAAATATAAAAATAATAATTAATATAAGTATCAAATAAACAATGACATATGATATCAAAATAAAAGAAAAACATTACGCCGAATAATAAACAATGACAGCAATTCATGAAATCAGATATATAGAATGAAATCTCCAAATACAAGGAAAATAATGAAAATGGAAATAAATATGATTCAATAACATCCGAACTTATTAATTGTGCTCTACTACAACCACCTAAATCATGCATTATCATTACCTTTATTCATTTTTCCTTTACTTCTCATTTTCTCTTTCTTTGTACCCTGGTCAAACTTTTATTGGACCAAATCCCGTTGTATTTCAATTTTCATGCACATGGTGCCATATTGCCTATTTTTTGGCTAATTTTGATTATATATAGAACAAAACTAAATACCCTTAAATACCAACAACCTATTCTGTTCTGTGAATTGGTTGGGGCACAAGCAACAAAACTAAAGACCCTTAAATACCAACAACCTATTCTGTTCTGTGAATTGGTTGGGGCACAAGCAACAAAACTAAAGACCTTTAAATAGCATCACATTTAGTTATTATTGTTATTAGAAATTAGAAATTCTGCATATTAACTTAGAAAAATATTACTATAATGTCCAGCTTTCCAATTTTTTAGTTTTATTAATTTGGAAAGATACTTTCCAATTTTTAGAAAAATCAGATTTGGGGAATTGACTGATTAAGCTAATTCTTCCACTCCTACTGCAATCGGCTCTCTCTCTGTATATCTGCATCTCCTAGCCCCTCCCCCTTTCCCTATTCTTCTATTGTTTTTTTCTACCTTAGTCTCTATCCTCAACCATGGGGTGCGAGGGAACCCACAACAAGAAAAGAACTTCCAGCAGCTCAAGAACCCAACTTTACAGGATATAGGAGTAGCCACGTAAGTCAGCAGTTTTTTGAATATTATTATTGTTTTCACTTGCCTGTTGATAGAGGACTGTCCAGTGAAGGGAATAAAAATAAAAAAGAAAATGCAATGTCCGTGCGTTATTTTTCTGGGTTTCTTAGTTTTATTTATTCTTTCTCTCCTTGTATATTTTTGTTGGTTTGACTTAATGCCATTTGCTTGAGTGTAATTTGGTGCGATACATTTCTGCTATATTCTTCTGCTCATCCCACCTTATGTTCTTTATTGTTGAATAAATGAAGAAAACATTTTGATTGGTTACTAAGTTATAGTGCGTTAAAATGATCCATTAATGGTTTCCTCTATGATCATTTTCCTAACCTTCTGTGATATTGCCTTTCCGTTATACATGAGTATTCTTTGTCATTTCTTCTTGTGTTTTAATGAGCAATTTTGATACCGCCAATTTCCTTAGGCCAAATCTTTCTTTTCTCCCCTCTCTTCTTTCCATACTTTTTCTACATGATTTTTGTCCACAACAGTTGTTCTAGAAGAGCTACAAGATATATTGCTTGCACAGGCAGGATATTTCACTTTTTCAATCATCTCCGCCAACGTGTTTTATGACTGCTGGGTGGTCAAAATTACATTTAGTGGTCTCAGAAATCTAAGGGTTGGAGAGTTTGTGGCTAAAACGTAATGGTAATGGAGCCTGCTTCGGTATGGTCTCTATATTTAGCTCACTGGATATGTAAAAATATGATTGTTTACATCATTGTCCTTTTTCCTCTACTTGTAACCATAAGTGCTTACTATATTATATTCCAGTTCATCCACAATAAATTTGTATGAATACATTTAGTAGATTACTACGAGCCAATAGATAGTTAACAATATTGCATAATCCATAGAACTAGAATAATTTTGTGTCATTCTTAAATGATTCACTTACATTTAACTTCCAGTTTTTTTTTAAAAAAAATTCAAAAACATGACAAAGGCCTAACAATAACAAATTATACACCACCAGTAAGTACAAACATCCATAAATCTAACATGACTAAATTCTTATGACATTTCCTCTCCAACTTCCCAAATTCCTTACTAGCCAAGATACTACAAAGTAGAATAAAAGAACAATTATCTATGTGAGAAGTTCGGTAAGCAAGATTGCTGACTAAGTTCACAACGACCGGCCAGTTAACTTCTAATGATTTATATAGCTACAGCCACTTTGGCTAGAAAAGATATGCAGAGTATCAAAAAAACACTCTTCTCCTGGTACATGTAGCTCAGACTTCCAAGATAAAAACATGTAAGACAGGATATGCAGAAAGAACAACAAAACAAGTAGATATATTTCAAACACCCCATGCACTTATTCTCAACATATCTCAAGTACAACAAAGATGCAGAATCAAACCTGATTGCTGTGTCCACATTTCTTCTTCCGGCAGTTAACAGCCCTAGGGTGGAGGCGGGCGTAACATCTAATAATTCCAGGTTTACCAAATCAGCATAGCAAACAGAAATAGAGTAATCATACACCAAGACTATTGCTATATAATTTATGAAGACAACATAAAACCTAAAGGGAATGGATCATGCCAGGGAGAAAGTAGTACCAAATGAGATACAACCTTTGTATCTTTTGCATTAATTCGTGGGTGATAGTTTCTCATACAATCTTCGATCCAACCTTCCGTTTACTTTCATAAAACCACATCAAGACCTTTTTCCCATAATTGAAAATTTTGTTCTAATGATACATGAGGAAGAAAAATAAGGGAATGGAGGTGAAATTACTGCATAAAACATGAAGAGAGGTGTGATCATTCATCTAATTCAATGCCCCATGCAAGGCTAAGTGTAGTAGATCTAAAATTTTACAATAATAAAACCTTTAATAAATAAGATAATGATAGGGTAGTGATGAATATAATTGTATATAATGAAGAGAAAGAACATAGATAAATGAGCAAGTAGTTAAGGAAATTAAAATTCAACAAGCCTAGGCTATCATCACTATCCCAATCAAAAGCTTCAACAAAAATTTTACAACTTGAAAAACATCACTAACTACTCCTCCAAATAAGCCAAAGTCAATACAACTCCACAAATGCATCTGTATAGTAAGGTACTTAGTAAGATATAACCTCTATATACACTTAAAAACATTTCATATTTGAAGAAGACATATCTATCTCATGACCTTAATAATTGTATTTATCATGCTTTCATATATACGTACTATAAGACACATAAGCAAAAAATATCCATAGATCACAATAAAAGATTTAAGGATTCCCTTTATAGTAGTAAAATCCCTAATACACCCCTAAGAATTTAGTTAATTTGTACTGATTCCTCCATATATCATCCTCATCATACGTATACCCAAAAACTTAGACCTTAAATAATTGTTACCAACACTATTTTAAGATGACATTAAAGTCATTATCAAAAGTAGGTTCTAGCTTACACTAACTTATCAAATTATAACTTTGTTTCTACTGACACAATATATATTATCCATATAATGACAATTTTTTAAGCTTACGCCAAACTTAGTCACATATTATCTATACTAAACATTACATCCATGTCACTATAGTGTTTTAAGTTGATGTAAAACATATTATGTGGACCAACCAAAACAATACCACCACATTAAGTTGTACACACCCACAACTCATATTCTTATGCCATGGCAATCAAGATAACATACATTGTATACTCAATTGATTAAAACAATAAAGAAAAGATCCAATTTAACATAATTAGGGTTTTTTAGCTCGGACTACAAATCTGCTCAAATTTTGCTAAATAATTAAATTGACGGATCGACAATGAAATTAAACATACTCTAATGCAAATTATATAAACAATTGAATAAAATAACTTGATTACACAATTTAATTTAAATCCGCAAGAATTTTGACCTACGAATCCAATTTTGATTAATTTTGCACAAAATTTTCAAATTGATAGTTCTAAAATAAAATTAGATATATTTTAAAGCATATTGTAAATTCAATTTATCTAAAATAGCTTAATCGGATAAAACCGACAAATCCGAATATAACCGGGTCACAAATTCAATTTTTACAAATCAACTACAACTAATACAATTAACCATTCCAAATCACTCATACAGCACATCTATATATAATTAAACAACTAATTTATCTTATTATAAGTTAATTCATTCAAAATTAATCAAAACTGAAGTTAGGGTTTGGGTATTTATACCAAACGAATTGCTGCGAAATCGGAGAGGATGAGGGGTGCTGGAGCTTCGCCGGTGGCCAAAGACCACTCGACAGTGCCGAGCGGCGCCGGAGGTTGACGGGTGGTGCCGCACCGCTGCTGCCTTCGTGCGTTGCTGGCGGCTGCTGCTGATGCTGATGCTCGCTGCTGCTGCGCTGGAGGATGACGGCGACGAGAGGAGGGCTGGTGGTGTGCTCGAGCAGCGGTGGCTGGAGTGGTGGTGCGGCCTGGGTCGAAGATGCAGAGCAGGAAGTGTTTGGCTGGTGTGGTGGTGCGGCAGGGGCAAGGGGTCGGGGGTAAGGCAGGAGCCAGGAGCTGTTTGGTCGAAGCTCCACAGGAAAACTGAAAATAAGGCAGGGGCTGGGGCGCTCGGGCGGGATTTTTTTTTTTTTTTTTTTTTTTTTTTTTTTTTGAAAATTTGAGGATTTGAGGGGGTTTAAGTGTTTTTTTTTTCATCATATTTTTTTTTGGATTTTAAAAATTTTAAAACATATATATATATATATATATATATATATGAGACTTAAATAATTTTAACGACCAATAAATTAATGATTAACGACCAAAAATTATATTAGTCGTAATAGATATACCAATAACAACGACTTTTAATGGTGGTCGTTAATAATATGTCAATAACGACCAAAAAAAAAATTGGACGCTAAATTGGTCGTTAATGTGTCAGTTTGTTGTAGTGATTGTATAAACGCATAATCTTCAACTTACTGACTTTTCACCATATAATATCACATTACCACATCATAATATTAACAATCTTGAAATTAAAAACATAATGATAACAATATGATAAACCACACAATCTTACATAACATGCAACACATAAACCCTAACTCTGACTCACACCTTTACCAAAAAGGACATTAGTCTCTAAGCATGTATATCTTAACTCGCCTCCTCCAAAACCTCCATAAAATCACCTAAGAGAACAATAATAAATTACATTTAGAACTTCATGATATAAAAAAGGAAATCATAAGGCAAGGGAGAGTAAAAGAAGGAGAAAAAATTGAATCAAACTAAGGTAAAGGCTTTGGTGGAATTTATGCTAAAATGGAGGGGGCAATGGTGGGATGTGCTAAGGTAAGGGGTAGCAACGGTAGTTTTTGCCATTCCTAAGGGGAGGTTAATGGTGATAAATGCCAAAGGGTTGGGTGAGTATTGGTGGAGAAGGGTGAAAGGATGGAGGTTGTTTTGGTGGATGATGCTGAGGGGAAGTAGGGGGTTGTTGTGGTACCCAAAATTTTAGAACGGAAAATTTTTGTTTAAGTAGAAGCATAAAAACATAAATTAGTGTTATTGTTGTAATTGTATTAATTTTGGATTACAAGATGTTCTCACATCAATTAAAAGATAAAATAATTTAGAACATTAACATAATAAACATAAAGCGAGGAAACTTTTAGAAGTATAACTAAGAGTTTTGCAAGCTAATTCCAAACACAAGATTCAAATACATAAAGGAAATATCCTGATAAAAATACCAAAAGGGTAAAAAGGTAAAAAAAATGAACTAGATAACATAACTCTCATATTTATAAACTCCATAAATGAGGTATAATCACTCCACCTCAACAAGAGTGTCATAAGCAACATAATCGTCTAGTAGGTCTTCAATGACTTGCACAAACTTAATTGAGCCCTTTATTTATGGGAATGAGTAACACCATAAAAGAGTGATTATTACGCTACATATTGAGTAAAATAATAATACAATTAAGTAAGATCACACAAAGTCATAATACCATAGCAATAGATAAAAGTGCATATAGAACAACATAAAGGTACCAACTCATTTATTGATCTCTTAGCCTTACAATAGTAATAATATGATCAATATTCATAATTTTATTCATGTTGATTTTAGGAACCCCTACTATTCTCAACAAGTGGAATTGTATCAATGATATATAAACTAGGGCAAAATCCTCCTTGCAACTATTCTCATTTGGTGGAACAGATCGGTACAATAGGTCTTGACTCACGTATTATTTCACTTTAAGTGGTTAATGTTTTGTTAACGATTTTGATAATTCAAATGATTTATTTTATTTGAGTTCAGGAACCTCACTATTCTTAACTAATAGAATGGTATCATAAATATACAACTCATGGTAAAATACTTATGGCCACTATTCTCATATGATGGAACACAAAAGTACAACGATCCTGAATCAAATGATCTTCCACTGTAAATGATCCATATCTTATTTTTGGTTATTTATTCCAAAGTCATCATATAAAAACATATAACTATGTAAGAAACATGTTCCAATATATCCTCCCAAGCCATATTTGGTGTGTGTGGGAGTATGTAATTCTCAATTATGTGATATTAATGCTTGGTTATGTTGAGACTAATAAAAAGAAGCTTCGAAAATGGTGGAATAATGATAAAGGTATTCGAATAAGGTAAACTAAAGATGATGATGAATTGAATAAGATGATTATGATTCGATGATGGTGGATAAATGATGATGATGGTTCCAATGTGATGAGATGATTATGATATTGATTCGACAATGATGTGTTGGAGATGATGACGTTTCAAAGCTTAGGATTTAATGGAAGATGATTCTGTGGGTTAAGGGTTAGGGTCAGAGTTAAGGTTAGCTTCAAAATTGGGGTTAGGGTATGTTATGGTTTGAATTTTAGGGTTAGGGTTTTGAATGATGGAACTGGTTAGAGTTTCAATTAGGCTTCGATTTGGGTAATGTTTAGATGAAGGTGATGGCTAGAAAAATGTAGATTATGGAGAGTATAAAGGATAAAACTTAATCTTTAATTCACACAGAGAAAGAGATTAAGGGTTTCAAGATTAATCGTTCACATAGATTTGAATAATCTTGAGTTGAACTCACATAGAATTCAAATTGCATTCAACTTCAATACTTGATCATCAACTACATCTCATTATGACTTTCATGGCTTTATATAGCCAACGTACCATTTAACCAAAAAGCATAATTCAAAAGATACCAAGCTAAAAGATATTATGCTACTTTATGCTCTAGCTAATATCCAACTCTACTACTTAATTAATTAATTATCTAAATCAATAATTACATATGTCCAAGCTGCACATTTTCTCCCCATGCACATGGTCATGCACTCTGTGCATGCCATGCACATGTACATAGACGTCTAGTAGCTTGTTTGGTACATTTCTTCTATAACTAGCAATGTAACCATCCATTTATCTTCACCTTGTGGGAGATATTTTCTAAATGAAGAATAATTAGTTCCATAATTATGAATGATAATTCTTGAGTGTTTGCTCCTACATCAATATTCCCCTAAGAAACCATAATTTCACAACTCTAGTATAACTTCTCCCTTAGTCCCCATCTCATCACCAAATTCTGTACCCATCCTTAAAATATTCTTATTAACAACATATCCAAAAATTAAGGTCCAAGTCTCACATCTTACACATGTGATAATAGCCTATCATTAGTGTTACTATTTACATTTTCTATAAAACCCTAATTTCACAATTGAATCATAACTCTTTCTATGAGACTCATATAACAACCAAATTTAATATGTAAACCTAAAATGCCAATGTCAACAACATATCTAGAATTTAAGGTTATATCCCAACATTTCACATGTATGGTAATGATTCGCCCCTAGGATTTAATATTCATGCTTAAATCCCTTTGCCTCATTTATTAAACTTAAACCATTCATTTTTTCCTCCAAACATTTCATATAATATACTTAATATATTTTGAATTGTTTAACTCATTCAAACACCCAATATTCCATTTTAAAACCATATTGACCAAAATACCCTTTAGATAACTAGAATACATATTTTTCTATTAAAATCTCATGATTCTCAATATAAATGATTTTTAACCTCCCGTACATACTATCATCATAAAATTCATATCTACAATTATATATAGACATTCCATATCCAAAATTCATCTCAACCAACAAGATAAACAAACTCATGCTTTCATAACACCACATACCATATAGTACTATTATCATAATAATAATTTTCATCAAACAATTCCAAGTATGATACATAAACAAATATACACATTTTACATATAAAAATCCCTAACTATGACATGTATACTTACCGAAGCGGCTCTATTCTCTAAGCATGTAAGATTTATGCCTCCTCCTCTACTATCATCGAGGTATCACGTAGAAGTCAAAATATTCACAAATTAGACTTAAGAATTTAAACTAAGAAAACTAAGGTAAGGGAGAGAGAAGAAAAATATAGATGACCAAAAGTGGGAGACTCAGGGAGGGTGGTGCATAGTGGCAGTGAGGCAACAACTACGATGGTGGTGTGGTGGAGAATGTGGTGGTGACGGTGGAAGTTAAGGATGGGGTGATGGTTGACGACAAGGGTTGAGGTGATGGCGATGTTGGGATTGACGAGAGTTGGTGGAAAGGAATGGTGATGGTGGTAGTGGCTGGTGGCATAGGGTGGTCTGGTCGATGGTGGGGAGAGAAAAGGAAGGTAAGGGAGGTAGGGGTTGAGGATGTGGTTAGTAGTAGGGTAGGGAAGGAGGAGAAAGGAAGAGAAGGATGGTGTGGGCAACAGTGGTGGTGGCACTAGCAGCAAGGGGCGGCGATAGGATTAAGGGTGTTTGTCGTGGATGTAAGGCATAGAGATGATGGGAAAATGTGGCATAATGGTGTGGTGGTGGTAGGTTGATTAGGTAGGAAAGGAAGAAAGGAAAGGAGATTAGCTAGAGGCGATGATGAGGGTGGTGGTGCTGGTGGCAGGTTGATGCTACTAGGAAGAAAGAAAATTTGGGTCGGCTAAGAGCGGTGTGTGGTGACAGGAGGAGAAAAGAAGAAAAAGGAGAAGGGAGAAGAGGGAGATGATGTGTGTGTGTGTGTAGGTATGTATGTATACACACACACACACATGACTAGGAGGGGAGAGATGATTAGGGGAGATGACCATGGCTTTCGGTATGTAGGGCAAGTAAGTAGGGGTGAAGGGGTTGTAGGGTGTTGGGGAACGTATGTAGGGTGTTGATGGTGTAGAGGGAAAATGGTGAAGGGTTGTATAGAATAGGTAAGGGAGTGGTATGGAGATAAGGGAATAGGTTGCATAGCCGAGAGAGGAAAGTAGGAGGGTGATAGGGGCATGGTGTGCAAGGGATTGTTTGACCGAAAGAAGAAAAGAAGGAAGGGAAAGGAAGAGGGTGACAAGGGTGGGAGATAAAGAAAAGGGAAAATAAAAAAGAAAAGGGGGTTTGGGATAGATTGGCATAGCCTGAGAAAGGGAGGGGAAAGAAAGAAGATGAAAAAAATGGGTTGGGAAGGGCGTAGCCCGAGGAAGGAAAAGAAAAAAAAAGAAAGGAAATAAAAAGAAAAGAAAATGAGAAAAAAGGAAAAGGGGGAAAGGAAAATTTTTGGATTTAGAATTTGGATTTAGGTTTAGATTTAAATTTTTAAAAAATTAATCTAAAATTTTGCATAACACCCCCATTTTTTTACTATAAAACAATTTCATTTAAAATAATGCGGAAGCGGACAATACTATACATACTTAGGAAAAATAGGGTGTTATCACCGTACCTAACACAAGGTAGATATATGTTGCCTAGTCTATAGTAGATACAAGGCTAAACCAAACCATCCAATTTTAAATAGAGTGCACGAAATTAAATTACATAAATGTTTAAAAGATCATTTACATCAAGGACCTCGATGGTCCCCGACCAAGTCAAATACAGGAATATTGATAAATTAAGAATATAGGGTCATATTAAAATGAGATTAGGGTGTGACCCCAAAACCATAGTCCATCACGAACCGTAAAAAATCCTATAGATGTCCATGCTCTTAAGCATCAAACCCAAACTGAGGTAGGTCCACTACTGGTCATCTCCGAAAATCTACACATAACCCTCTGCTTGTGAGAATGAGTAGGTGACAGAGCAAATGGGCACATTAGTACGCTATGTATTGAGTAAACCAAATTACCTCCTCAACAGAAGTTACAAGCATACAAGATTCTATCATGACATGGATGTCATACATGCGCCATGATAATGCCATATACATAAATGTAGTAATGCATCAAGATATATTATCATACATAATTCAAACAACTCGGAATGGATCATGCTTATTTTCATAGTATAATAGCATAAATAATCACACACGTACTAGGTAGATTAATTCAGATAACCACTAGGGTTTATTTTCCAACTTAATTAATTAAATTCTACCATTGCCTCATCCATATACTGATATAGGTCATCATTCTAATCAACCAATTCCAATTATTAACTAGTTATTTGTTCAAGGCATTATCCATGTATTAATTCTAACTTTTACCATTATTATCATCCAAACCATTTGTTCCCATCATTATCTAATTATTTATCATCAAATTATTAATCATATAAATTTTTATCATCGAGAAATGGACTGCACACCACAGTATAGTCTCGCATACCATGGAAGCCTATGCAAACCAATGGGCATAAAGTCCAAGTTGAAGCCAATCGCCAAAATGGACAAAAATCTAAGCCAAAGCCAACCATAATGGCCATAAGTCTAGTCTGAAGCCAACCAATATAGATATAAGTCCAAGTCAAAGCCAACCACCTAGGTAACCAAACCCTTTAGTATCGATACCCCCTAGTGTATCATTAAGGTCTAGAATAGGTAAGGCATCGGGATCTCTAGAATTTCGGACGAAGGCAAAGCCTGAAGGTAACAAAATTCCCAAAGGCAGACTAAACTCTCGTAACTAATCAAGGATCAGGTAACCCAAACCCATACACAACTTGATTGTCTTTCACTTTACATGATTATTATATTATTCATGAGGTTAAGTGGTCACACAAGGCCTATACATAAAACAAGAAATCCATTCGCATGTTTCTTCCATATTAATCCTTTCCATTTCCTAACCATGTGTAAGATTTCCATTTATGTTTTTCCAATATCAACCAAACCCATTATATCATTTCATGCAAGCATATGTTATGCTTTATTACTCTTTCTCAAAGACCATCACATTTCATATGTGGTATGCCCATTTAGCCTTTACAATACTCATTGAGCATGTCACAAATCATGGTCCATTTTAATCCATTCATTAGGTTATTAATCCATTAAAAATATGTATTTTATCCTTTTAATAATCATAAGACAAGCCTATGCATAGCCTCAAGGCATAACCAAACTGAAAGGAACCAAATTGCACAAACCAACCGAACCAATTGATTGGTATGGCCTAGCTAGTTGATTGGTTACACCAACCAATTGATTGGTTTGGGATGACTAGTCAATGTGTTTGGCTCGACCACACCTTGCTTTTCCTTAAATCAGTTGATCAATTTGGGTAAACCAGGTGATTGCTCATAGACCAGCTGATCAATTCTACCCAACCAGTTGACGGGTTTAAGCAAAAAGTAAGACCAAGGTGTCTATAGGTTCACCAGTCAATGGGTTGGGTCAACTAGTTGACTGTTTTAGGACCAGTTGATTGGTTTGACCTAACCAGTTGATATGTTTACCCTACAATGGCACCAAACAATCATTTTTATGTAGATCATGTTTATAAATATTTATCATACTACATTGGAACATGTTCTAACATTACATAACACATTTTCAGCCTACTTAAATTGGACTTGTCAACATTAATCATCATAACCCATCTTTTCTCAATATTCATGATTTTCACTCAAATACACAATCTAACCATCCAAATCAGCTCTATAAGCTGTATATATTCATGCCAACATAATATTAATTTAAATAATTTCATATCATGAAATATTACTCATAACTTATTTTAAAAGCAATAATAACTTACTTGATGCAGGCAAAACTTTCCTTAAATTAGAAATTTCAACGTGCAAAATCCTCAAATTTTAAAATCTTAAAAACAACAAGTTTAACTCAGAAATTCATTTTAAATTTTATAAATTTGAACTTGAAATAGAAAGGAAATAATGAACATAGTACACCCAAAGGAAAATAGAGGATACTCAGCTGAACCACTCAACCTTTTTCCTAAATCTAACTCTTCCTTGCTTACTAATTAAGATAAGATGGAGGTAGAGAAAGGATTAGAAGAGTGAAAGAAATTTGACCCTAAGGTTCGAAATGTAGAGGGAGAAGGTGAATACTATAGAGTTAGATATTTTCAATAGCTAAAAGAAAGGTAAACAAAGGGGGTGAGTAGGGTTGTTTATAGTCAACCAACCAAAACAAATCATAGTATGGTCAAGAACAAATCAAAAATCCTAATTCTCACCATATGAATTTGAGTTAAATGGATAGATTTCATCCAAGATATGCTAACCTATCCTCCAGAGCTCAAATGGTGATTCTAGAGGAGTGTAGGTCAATTGATTTGGAAATGCAATTCATAAGAAAGGTAATGGAAGGTCAGCGTGGAAGGAATCTCCCATTTGAGAGTCTAAGATTGAAGAAATGATCTCAGAAATATGCAAAGAAGAGAGTGGAAGATAAGGTTGAGGTCACCCTCCCTTAAATTGTCCAAGTCGACTCCCCATATCGATATGAGGTAGTACTTTTGGGTCAAATGTATCATGAAAAAGGCTAAGAATCTCTTAGGAACAATTCAGCATGGGTTACTAGAGTTCCATTTTAGTATGAGAACTTTTTACGAAAAATTGAGTTTAAAAAATATTCCTAGTTTAACATACCAGTCAATTGGTTTGGCCTACCAGTCAGTTATTCTATAGACCAGTTGATCGGTTCCCCAATCAATCTATTAGTTAGTCGAGTAAAAACTAGTTTGCTTAAATAACAAACCACTCAATCACTTCATGAAACTAGTAAATTGGTTCACCTAAAAAACTCATTAAATTAATTTTCCAACTTCATTTCAAACCAAACTTTGCCTCAAACTAAATCATAATAGTAAATCAAAATCAAACACTAAAATTTACATAATCTCTCATTCAACACTTTACAAAAATATGAGGTAATAAAATTTTATCTATAAGTTTTTTGAGGTTGAGGTTAGGCTAAAATAAAATAAAGAGACCCAAAATTTTATAATTTAGATTAGATTTAAAATGTTGATAATTGAGATTAAGATTTTATAAAATTTAGGGTCTTACGATTGTCATGGTTTTGACTGAAGGGAAAGGGATGGCTTTTGTAACTTTAGCTAAAGCTAAAGAGTGTGGAATGGTGGCTTTGGCTGGTGGTTGGGGGGACAGAACAATGGTTTTTGATGAAGGTGATGGGTGGTGAAGAAAATGACGAGACTTCAATGGTGGATGGTGAAGTAAATGGGGAGGTTTTGGTGGAACTTACCAAAGAAAATGGGGAGGGAACGATAAGGGCATTTGGAAGGGAGTGTGGTGCAGTAGAGAGTTGCATTGCTCAGTTGTTGTGGTGTTTTTGGTAATGATGATAAGGAGGAAAGAAAGGCTCGGTGGGTGGTGCTATTTTCTGACAAAAATAGAGGGATGAAGGAAGTGGTTTGGAGCATTAAATGTGCTACAAAAACACGAGCGCGCATGCGCGCACACGCATACAAAGAGAGCAGAGAGGGAGAAGGTAAGTGTGGCATGCAACATTTTCAACCAAACCCATGAATATAGGACATGGGTGATGATGAGGGTAGCTTGTAGGTCAGGGAAGTATGGCCAAGGGTATGGCAGAGAGGATACAGTCGGGGGAACTGTTTCACACAAAAGGATGGAGAAGAAGGAAAAGAAGGTTAGACAAGGGAAAAGAAAAAGGAAAAGAAAAGGGGAACGAGAAAAAGAAAAATGAAAAGGAGGAAAGAAATTAAGTGGGTTTAGGATTAGAATTAGTATAAAAATAATTTAGGTTAGGTTATTTAGGACAAATGAATTATTAACTACCTAGGGTTAGGTTTAGGTTAAAAATATTAATAACAAGGAATAAAGATTAGGATTGGGCAAAGATTTATGATTAAGAAATTAGGGTGAGGAAAAAATATTAACTTTTTAAGATTATAATTAGGTTAAGAGATTAATTACTCGAGATTAGGATTAGCTAAAATTTGGGAAATTAAAAAAAATAACAATACTATTTGCATACATATTTTCATGGAATTACAATAAAACATAAATTTCACTTTAAGCATATCATAAAAATCCTAAACATGTTATCACATGATTTTTACACAATGAGTTGGAGTATATGGGTTACCTCCTTTCTCAATCACAATTAGCAAAAAGAGTAGAAGAAAGAGCCACCAAAGTTCTAGCTACCAAGCTAACTCTCTTATCCTTATGAATACAAAACCAAACAAAAATAACTAGGACTAAATAATGAAACAACAATACCATAACAATATCATCAAAACTAAAGAAAGAGCCATACCCAAGCAATGAGTGGCACACAATATATAGTAAGGAGCAACTCTCTTTAATTTTCTCCCAAATCTAATGCTTAAATCTTTAAGAAAAGATAACAAGGATCAAGAGAAAGAAGAACTATCAATAATTAACACGTCTAATACATGTTATCCACCTATTATTTCTATTATCAAATTCACATAACACATAAGTTGTAATTAGGTTATTATTTAGAATTTACTAAAAATGAGGTATTATAATAAATCACTTTACTAACTAAGCCCCATTTCAAATGAAATAAAATAAAATAAATAAATTGAGAATATTAGGAATAAAAATCTAGCCTACGACCTAGGTCCTTAATTAGAAAATAAGGATGTGTTTTTAGTTGTTGTAGATCAAGTTATCTTCAATCTCATTTTCATTAAGCGCAAGCAAGTATGTTCTTGATGGGTATGGTTGTGAATAAGCTGAGTTAATTAGATATTCAACTCGTTAAAAGTTTGATTTGGCTTGTTTATTTTAAATAAGCCGAGTCTGAGCCATGTTTTTGGACATTTATTAAACGAACCAAACCTAAGCCTGAAAAAGTAAAGCTCAACTTATTTTTGTCTTTGGCTCATAAGTTCAACTTAGTTCGGCTAATAAGAAGTTCAACTTGACTCGTTTGATTAATAAAACGAACCGAACTCAAATCTTATATTGGCTTACTTAGTAAACAAGCTGATTCCAAACTGGAAGATATTTGATTTAGTTCGACTTATTTACGACTCCATTGATGGGACCATGGGAGAAGACCAATAGAGATTACAATATTATCTGCCAAAACAAAAATGCTAGTATAGCATAAAGCTATAAATAAATAAACTTTATTTGGTGGATAGTTGTAATACCACAAAGTGAATACCTAGTATATCACACAATCCCACTATCGTTCAATCTAATAAATAGAACAAGAACCCATAAATTGCTGGCTTACAACTGCTCTTAATTGAAAGGTACATAAACACTGTGGACAGGAGACCGACGGTCGTGCTGGACGGACTAATAACTGAATTTCACGTACAAGGGGGAACAGCAAGGATTACTACAAGGTAGATAGAAACAGGAGAGGGAGGCAAAACACACAAAACACCATGAATATGGAAACGCGCCGTTTCCAACTTTGCATGACTTGTGAAGCGTTAAAGGGGGAACAGCACAGGTAGCGTCTTATTCTGGAAGCAATGCTATCCAGAAGTAGCGAGAACCTCTGGCAACAACAAGGCTTCTTGTTGAACTGAATATCTGTTCGAACCAATCAAGCCATTAGATAACCATGATCCTCCAGATACGAGACCACAGTTTCAGCCATTTCAACTGGGGACCGACATGCTTCTGGTTGTTGTTGTAAAACAATCTGCAAGGATTATATGATATGTCTAAAGACTCACGATTACAAAAGTTACCCTCATCAGCAAATAATAAGTCAGTTTAGCGAAAAAGAATTTAGCCCACCTCACAATTCAAAGGTCGTTCATAAGGATCATCTATCCCTGTAAAACCTGCAATCTCAAAGCAAGTCTACAGGTCATATAAGCAGAAAAATTGACAAAAAGACTGGACATAACCAAATTGAGTACTAATACTCCATGAGCTGCATTAGAGGTCAGTTTATGATTTATCACGGAGTGGCAGAACAATATCAGTAATGGCACAGGAGCTTCAATGATATAAAAAATTTTGCCTTCTTGACTCCTCCACTTCCAATAATACGGAACAGAAACAAAGGCCATTAATTTGGGTATGGAACATCCCATCCCCCTCATTTCATTCAATTTGGCCCCATGAGTACATTAAATGTCACATCAGTAATGATATCCAATCATTTAATGAAACATCCTACTCTCTCCTGATACCTATAACCACTCAACTATATCATTCATAGAGGTAGTAGCGTTTGTAAGACCCACATCAATATTCCTAAATAATTTTAACAATTTCCATATTTTGATGTCACGCACAAATTGAGCCCTTGAATTTGAAAGTTGAGGGGAAAGGAAGGTGAAAAAAAAATCCATATCAAGACAAGTCAGGAACAATCACAGATTCACAGTTATCCAATCAAAATAAAAATGGTACCTTTTATTTTTCCAGCTCGTGCCAGCTTGTAGAGTCCCTTGGGATCTCTGGCCTCACACATTTGAAGAGGGGCATCCATAAAGACCTGGTAGAAATATTAAAACCGTCATCTTATACCGACTCCTTTATGCTTTTATATTGTGAATGGAAGGCAATCATTAGAAAATTCATCTAACCAGAAGTCGCACAAACCTCAATAAAATCGCCTTCAGGTAGCAGTGAGCGACAGGCATCTCGGTCTTTTCTGTATGGTGATATTAGACTAGCAATGCAGATGAGACCAGCATCAGAAAATAGCTTGGCTACCTCTCCTGAAAATGATCAAAAGTAACATAAACAGAGTTTCTTTATACATAGGAATAGATCCAGAAAAGTCTGCAAATTATAAAGCATAGTAGAAATCACCTACCAACTCTTCTTATATTTTCTGTGCGGTCATCTGCTCCAAAAGTAAGATCGCGACATAAACCATGTCGAACGTTATCGCCATCTAGAACAAAAGTCAGCTTTCCCCTAGAATGCAAGTATCTACTCAGAGCACAAGCCAATGTGCTTTTCCCTGTAAAATAGAAGCTAATGTTAGTGCAGAGGAATACAAATGAGAGTAAAACTAACAAAGGAAACAAATTGAATACAGGAAGAGAGGTTAGAATATCAAGCTTTCAAAAAGGAACAAATTCTCGGGTTTACTACATCTGAAATATTTCCTCAGTCACTTTTTGATAATACACATCTTCGGAAAGCACTTAACTGAGAAGGCTATGGAAAAGTCAGATTTGTTACAGATGAGGTGTTTTTGTTAGTACTTCAAGACTGGGGCTTGGTCTTATTGGTTCTAGGTACAAATCCCCCATGCAGTGTGCATATTAGCTTATGCTAACTATTGAGCTTATATGTCTATTGTACTAGCCTTAAACACTTGTTATGAATCAACATTCCATTTAGGATTTCTTAAATGACCATGAAATATGACAACATTTCATGTGGAAATTGGCGGCAATGTTAGCTGTAGAAGTTCATATGTGAACAAGAAACCATTCCCAATTCAAAGACTTTCTGGTCTAGCGTGTTTAACAGCTTCGTCTGGAGATGTTAAACACATGAGAATGCTACAGTGTTTTCACATGAGTGGTTGTGACTTGTCTACAAGAAGTCAATGAGGACAGGAACATGTATATGAATCAGTCATGGAAAATCAACCACAAATGTCACTACAGAGTATATCTTCTTTCGAAGAGAAATGCAGTACAAAGTGATCAACAAAGATGCAAAAGAAGTTACTGTCAGTATTTAAGCCCACCATAACGCTCTCCGAATACTTAAAAGTTCTGTTTTTATCTTACTCCCATAATTCCAGTAACATAACGACACGAAGATGGCAGAGGCTCAAGGATGATGTCTATCCTGATACGACCTAAACCTAAGTAATCCACAACAAAATAAGGACAAAAGTGCTAAGGCAGTCGATTCCTGGTACCACTGCAGTGATTCCTAAACCAGCCAAAATTGTTCGATAAAAAATCGAACATAGTGATGAAAAGAAATAAATACATCAGATACTACGTACATAAGATGCTTTTGGTGACAACCTAGGATGCAAAAAAAATAAAATAATAATTGTAAAGAGACAATTACATATGCAAACCTGAACCGCTGAGGCCTGTAATCCATATAACACAACCTTTCTGTTGCAGTAGCTTTTGCCTGTCTTCTTTGGTAACGGAGCAGTCATGCCATACAATGTTCGAAGAATTCCCAACATTTGACATCTTGAGCGGAGCTTTCCCTGATGCACCAATTTAGCAATCAGAATATAATCGAAGAAACGCCCCTTCATTACACATTTTAGAACAAAGATGCAGGAATAATAGTCATAGATCATATAATATAACCAATTATTATTATTAAAATTATTACTACTACTATTTCTATTATTATCAGCAATAGTTCTATCGATTCAACCAGAGGCTACAAAATCTGACACCGACTGAATTTTATGGCAGTCGTGGCAACTCTAATCTCAACCACCAAAAGATGAGGCATGGAACAATTTAAGTTCCATTTTTGAACCAATAAGAGGCTCATAACCAGTAGCACGGACGACCAACAATCTATTGATAACACACCTACCCTGAAAAAAATTGAATGGATGATTGTTCTGTTTTCTTTGATCTCGCAAAACTATCGAAATCGACTAATCAGATAATAAATGAGGCTCAACGAAGCCAGAATTCTTCAATCACGAATGAATTTTTGAACCGAATAAACTGTCAGCGTCCAGAATCTTCAAAAGAGGGAGAATTTTAGGGAAAGGGGGCAAAATAACGAGAGAGAGAGAGAGAGAGATGAAACGTATAGTTCGCCCAACAACAGTCAGTCAAACCAGGCAAAATCTCAAACTATAAAGATGCTGAATGTTTCTTGCAGTTTCACACCCATTTAGCAGAAAAGGTTTTACCAAATTTATAGCGAAACTATCAGAAGCGGGAAAAGGGGAAGAGAGTCACGAAATGTGCGCACCATCAGAAAAACTAGGATGACCATTGGCCAATTGAGGATCGGCCGCCGTTTGACCATTAACCAACGACGACGTTTTAGTATCCTCCATTGCCTTAATCAGCTTCCAATTCATCCCTCTCTGACAGCCACCGCCAGCCCCCAGAAACTTCTGATCACCACCGAAACGAATAGGAGAAACCGACGATCCACCACCACCTCCACCTCTCCTATCAAACCCTGACGAACTGGGCAATTTAATTTGAATAGACGGCACCGTCCTAAGCGCTGCCATCCAAGTTAATTGAGTCTAGAGTCTCAACCAATATACACAATCGGTACGTTTTCGAAATATTGAGCACGGAATATCGTCTCCGAACGGAGGGTTTAAATTGGGGAAGAAATGAACGAAAGAATTCAATGTAGCAGACGAGGCGGGATTAGCATTAAATATAGGTGAGGAACGGAAAATGCGGATGGCGTCACAGAGGAAGGGAAGATAAACAGCTCGAGTGTCTAACTACCTATTCGAGACGAAAGGTAGGCGAGGGAGAAGGGAAGGTTAAGCTGTGGAGGGAGGGACAGTAGGGGCCAGGGGGAGGGCGGTAATTGGCTTGCTTACGTGAAATTATAATCTTATTGCAATCTCTGTCAGTTTCCCTCCCCTGTGCGGGCTGAAGTTGAAAAAACGTGTGTGATTTGACTTGGATTGCACCTCGAAAGTACGAATCCTGGGTGGATACGAACTTAACGAATATAAATGGTGGTGCACCGATGAATATGATCTCCCTCCGCCATCTTTCGTATAGTTTTTGGCATTAACTTCTAATAAATACTACTACATTAATCTCAAAAGACTTCTACTACTAATTAATAAGAAGGATCATGGTCTTTGCTGAGAGATAATAATGTCTTAATGCTGGTGTTGGTCCCTTTTTTTTTTATGGGAAATCGAGGCCAGGCAGCGTTGCAAGCTTTGTTAGACCAAAGGCAAAGGGCGCAAGAGGCAACGGATGCATAGCGAAAAGGTTGGTATAGTATAGGGGTCTACAACATCACGAGGCAGATCATCTTCATCGACCGAACACCCCTAGAGGAGGGAACTTTTAGGCTCCATTTAATTACGGTAAAGTTTTCAAAAAAAAAAATACATTTGGTTTACTTAAGAGACTAATATATATATATATATATATAAGAGTAATCAATAAAAGACTAAAATATTGGTATATCAACCTCACTATGGGCGAGGCTTTGGGCACTCCTACAAAGTAGGAAGTTGGCAAATGAGTTGAATATTAAAAGGTCATTTTCTAAATCAATTCAAGAATTGTTGCAAAGAGGAATACTGAAAGAAAAAAGACAAATGTCGGATATGTAAGTTTGGCTTACAAGTGCACAAAACTTTTGGCATACGGCTGTAAATTTCCTCTTCGGTGTACATAAGAGTGTGCATAGACTTTTCTCCTGCCCACGGGTTGGAGCTTTTCTTTTGCTTTCTCAAACATACAAAATATAGTCGGATTATATGCTCTCTTTCCTTTTTTCTTTTTCAAAAAAATAAGTCATAGCTCAATCTCACACCGGCGATGTTTTGTTGACTTCTTAATTTAGGTGAGTCTTGTTTAATACAAATCTTCTCACATAAAAATAGAGTCATAAATATATTTTATATTTAGTTTCTACATTTATCATATTACAATTTTATGGTCAATTGGATTCACCTAAAAATTTCTCATAATCCCAAATTACATCCTTATAGATTTCAATATAAGAAGGGAGAAATTTGGACCACTTCTTTCTATACAATAATGGGAACTATATGGGAGTTTAGGAATAAAATAGTTTTTGATAATCAACAAATCTTTATAAGATGGATGATCATGCTCATCAAATCAAGAATTAATTTATGGATCAAGGTTCGAAGAAAGGATTTTCCTTACAGAACTGAGGAGGTGACCCATAATGTTTAGACCTTCTTGTGACTGTGGTTCGTTGGGGCGTGGCCCCTTTGTTTCTTAGTTTCTTTCTCTTATGTTTGTTTTTTGCCTAGTGTTGTTTCCTACACCTAACTATAATAATAATGATAAAAGATTTCAATATCAGAAACGTAATAAATTAGTACATTCTAATCGATATCCATTCAAAGCAGCTTTTCGATCTCCATCTCCATACATGTTTTCTTTGAAATTTCATTTAGACACAAGAATAAATTTTACTTATATATGATGATATTTGGCCACTTAGGTACAATGTGTTTTAAATAACAAACGCATTAGTTTACTTTTTAATTTTATTTTTTCACTTAAATTTGGAACTTTTTTTTGTTTATTTTAGGTAATTTTTTAATATATGATTCTTAATCTATCCTTACATTTATTACATACTAAAATTTATATTACTTTTTTATGAAAATATATCCATAATATTTGTAAGATCATATTTGACAATAAAATGTTGTATCATTACAAAATTAGAAAAGATTAATATTTTGAAGGAAAAAACGTAATAACTAATTAATAAACTACTATATTAATGATATTAAAATTAATATTATATAGTGACAAGTACACAGCTAGGATTACTAATATACTGTCGATGCTAATTGGTGATACAATTATAGTATATCAAAGACAAAATTTTCAAATCTATATTTTGATGTTAGAGAATAATTCTAGTTAGGAAAACTAATATACTACCAATGTAAATAATAATATTTTTGAACTTAACAAATATACTTATCTTATTTGATAATTATATTATTGCATGAACTATCTATGCTATGTTTATATTGTATGTATTATAGATTTATCCATCTATAACAATATCATTATCTATAGCTCCATATACTATATGCTTTAGGGTATGCTTGTATTATTGATAATATTATCTTTTGATATTTATAATAGTATATCTATTAATATACATAAAATAATGTATTTATCATATATATATATATGGTATCATATCTGAAGATATTGATAGACAATTAATTAATAAAAGTGACATATAATATAAATATCTTAAGTTTTAATATCTATTTCATTTTTCAGTTTTCCCGAATTTGTACAAAGATATTTTATGAACCCAAGTTAACCTAATTAATTCTAACATATATTAAATTGGTTTTTTGATTTCATAATAAATTATACTCATATAATCATAGTCTATACTTTATTTTTCCTTGTCACTAACCAATATATATATTTTTTAAACTTCTTTCCTATTGGTAAAATAATAGTATTGTGTCTATCTTATTTAAATATAGCAAATCATTCACTCTTTGCTGAATATTTTTTTAATGAAATTATCTGTATTAATATTATTCTTATCAATTTAAATTTTATTACTATTAATTACGTACATTAATAATTATTATAAATAAAATTTTAATTGTTAATATTATTAATACTACTATTATCATTACTTTTGTACTATAATAAATATTTTTATATTATAAATATCTTTATTTGTATTATTAAAATATTATCATTTATTATATAATTTATTTTTACAAATCTTATTGGTATTGATTTGATTTTGTACCTATCTAATTAATACGATATGACGTGAATAAGTCTAAAAATAAAGTAAGAAAAACATAATTAATGTGTTAGTGTAAAGAAATATAAATAATTTTTATATTAGATATTATGTTTTATACTATATTATTATCATGGGTTAACTTTTATTTCATAATTTTGTGATTACATAAAGTAAAGGAAACATATTCTCAATCTTTTTTTAGCCATTGATTATATAAAGTAAATGGAAACATTAAAGTAATTACTTCACTTAAAAAACAAACAAAAAATTATAGCATACTAATAACATCTTTTAATTAAACAATGAATCATGAAGAACTAGATTTAAATAACATACACACACACACAATACTACCAAGAGGAAAGAAGTATAAAAAATAAATATAGATAATAAGATAAACCTTAGCATCATGTCATGAACGTAAGAAAATACTTGAAACACGTAAGTTTGTTGTCTCTTCTTCTTGAATTATTGATTATTTGGCCCTTGATTCTTATAGAATGCTGGGTGATTGTTAGTATCGCAACACACTAAAGAAGGGAAAAGGGAGGTGAATTGAGTGTGTAGGATTCTTAATAGCAATTTTTATAGTAGGATATGATATTCAATCTAATGTGTTTTTTGATCCTTTTTAAGTTGTTGTGTTTAGCTCATGTGTGTCATTTGCCTATAATGCAAATATGTAAAAGATAATGCATAGGCTTCATTACATGGATCAATCAATTCTAATCTATGTCTGCAACTAAGTTAGTACTCTTTTAAATCTACTATGATTTCAAAGATTACAAGCCAACACATAGCTCTAACTTTAGACCTAAATATCCTATAACTATACTCTAGTTGTGTTCCTTAATCACATACACGATTGCTCTTGAATACACTCGTAACCCAATACTCTCTTTTTTATGAATACAATGAACTTCTTTTTGATATATGGCTTCAAAAATAAACAAATTAATCTTTTTTGCTCAATAAAATGTAATACTTTATCTCTAAAAATTCTATCATATAGTTTGCTTGATCTTTGAAAGTTTTTGAATACTTTTACATTCTTTTGTGATCACGTGTCGATTTTTCATGAGATAATCCTCTTTATATATTATAACGTGGTGTTGCAACTTTGAAGAGTATGGATTTATTTTTCAAGGAGTCCTCCACATATCATGTTTCTTTATAATAGAAACTTTCCTTTGAGGTCTACATTTGATTTGGCTATTGCCCTTTACTTTAATAAATTAACTACAAATCTTAGATATTTTCGTTTCAAGTGTTTGGAGTTCATTTTTTTTATATATCTTGGCCATAAAGTGTTTTATTTGACTTCTTCATTTCTTTCTTGTATCAAGCAAACTATTATCTAAATTTTCTAAAATATTATACTCTAAATTGTTGTGCGTATCTACTTTGATTCATGCATCGTTTTTTTAGAGAAAAGTTCATGTCTATGAATTTTACATGCCTTTCTATAGTCAATTATTTCTGTATATAGCATGCGGTTTGATCTTCTATATGATGTTGACTTTAACTTTTACCATTATGAGAATTTATTCTTGAGATGAATAGATAGTCCTTTTATGATAGTTAAAATCTTGCATATAATATAATGAGACTCTTTAGTGCTTATCTTAGGTCCGAACCCCTTCTACCTCCTTGTTGTGATTCGTATCTCTTGAGTTCATGTATGACCTATTTCCTATATTAGTCTTAGTCTTGTGTTATAACCTATTCTTGATGGTTTCACATGGATGACCTACTTATATGGTTCAACCAAACCGAATATGCAATCATAATCATTTGTTTGGAATCATTAACAATCTAAGGGAGCTAATGGTGATCAAAACTTGTAATAATTGATACCAAAATGTGGTATAATAAATCAAGGGTTTTGCCAACAAAGGAAGGAAAAGTTAAGAATGAGAAGTTTGATGATTTCAATTTCACTTCCTAGAAGATGCAAATGAAGGATTATTAATGTGGAGAAATATTTTAGTCAACCACTTAAAGGAGTTAAGCCTTAATTAATGGATAAGGAAAATTGATAAACTTTAGATAAGAAGGCTCTAATTGCTATTTGATTAAGCTTGGCTCGAAATACTACATTCAACATCATAAAAGAGACAATTGCAACATGTATGATGAAGGCTTTTACTAACATGTATAAAATATCCTTATACAATAAATAACGTATTTTTGATTTTCAAGCCATTTTGGAGATGTTTGAAGATGTATATGGTGTATACCACATTAATCAATGTAATTTAGTACCAATTTAGTTGATTTAAGCTAATATCTTTTTAGATGATGAAATTAAAGCCTTGATTTTTCTTTCTTTATTGAAAAAGAGGTAGGATACAATAGTTGTACTAAATACCGATTCAATGGTAAAACCAAGTTGAAGTGTAATGTGGTACAAGACCTAATTCTAAATGAAAGTTTTTGAAGGATTGGCTTGAAAGAAGAATCCACAAGGAGTGCTCTAAGTGCATAGTATAGGGTAAGAACTAGTAATATTACTTCCATTAATCATGGCATATCTAAATTTGGAGCCAAGTCTAAAGGCACTAGGGAAATGACTTGTTAGAACTATGGTGAAAACAAAATCTCAAAAAAAAACTATTAGAAGTCTAAGAAAATTAAGGTGTAACATCACTATGATGATGGTAAAGATAATTTTGTTAATTTAGTAAGGTTTTGGATATTTTAATCCATAGTATGGAGACTCATGAGACTTTTTCATTCCATAAGAATGATCTTTTTTGAAATTATATTTCTAATAAGGTTGGTAAGGAAAACCTTTTAGATAATAAGTCCTTGAAAATTATTAACAAGGAAGATAAGGAGATATGTTGATTAAGACTCCCAGTGGTGGCATGTGGGAGTTTAAGGATTAGGTTTATCCCTACACTGAAAAAGTTGGTTAGATAGTACAATTCACACAACTATGTTTGTAGGTGTTTTTGAAAACTTAAAAAAGATACTAGAACGATACTTGCATAGTGTACTTCACAAATCGGGCACCAGAATGCGGTAGTAGTAGCTAAAAACTCAATTTGCTCAAAATTATGACATCACAATCTTAGTCACATTAGCAAAAAATGATGATTCTAGCTTCAAGAGGTATTTTAAATTATATGAAAGATTTTGATTAAACACATTGCAAAAGTTGAATTTATGGAAAATAGAAGAATGATAGTTTCACAATGATAAAGTGAGAGCTTAGGGCATAATAGTTGAAGTTGGTATGCACAAGGAGTATGATATTACACCAAGGATTTCTAAAGTAGATTTAGGTATAGGTAGTTTTCATAACTATTTATGGGGTCCTTCAATGCCACTTATTAATTGGATACTATAAGATGCTTTTTTATTTTTCAAGAAATAAGATGACTCTCTCACCTAAGAATCTTTTGAATATGTATACTATGTACACATTAATCATGATTGTAGAGATAAGCTTGATCCAAATTCCTCAAATTGTTATTTTATTAGATATATCATTGAAGAGTATGGATATATATTCTATGATGATATGCATAGTAAAGTGATTAAACACTCTAATGGTGTGCTTAATGAGACTTTTTTATATAAAGGTAAAAATGTTGGATTAAATAGTAATTAGGTTGAATTACCTAAAGTTTAATCAATTGATCTTGGGGAGATACTAAAATATATAGCACCTGATCTAGTTACTAAGCATTACATATATTGATGATGATTACTCATGGTTAAGCACTTGAGAGTTTACTGTGTGAAATTACTTAATATTGAAAGATGGTGATGAACTAGAATCTTTCATGGAATTCGTGTAGGTGGAAGATACATTTAAGAAGGAGAAAGTTATAGTTGATGAGGTAAATCACTTTGAGAAGAATTCTCTAATACCCCATTTTCTAATCCTAATCACCTTGGGTAATTAGCCTCTTAAATCAATACAAAATATTCTCAACTTGATTAATCATCTCATCCTTTCCAAATTTGACATTCCAACATTCATTTCTGTATATCACAAAAAATCATGTTACATGATTGGATGATTTATTTTTCATTTTTTCTCAGTTTAATTCATTTGGTTTCCAAATCATTTTATTTATCAAATAATTTTATATATTCGGATTTATAAAATTATTCCACACCTTTTCCTAAAATTTCTTAATTTTTTAATTTTAATTGATCTTTTTTACAATAAATATCCATCTATTTGACTGGATACACAATCAAATTACTAGAAATAATTATGGCTAACCCTTTAACCTTTACAATGTAATTCAATACCCACACCATGGAGATTTTCCACCATATCCTCATTCATTCAGACAAAGTTTGAGTTTAAAGGACATTAACAATGCCTTAAATACTTACACACTTGATCTTTATTTTATACTCCATCATGATGTCCATTAATATAAGTGAGATTGAATCAATATTTTGTTCTCCCTTGCCATCAATTTTCAACATCCATGCTTTAATATGCCTTCTAAATCCATTTTTTATTTCATTCACTTCATTAGACTTTCATTTGCACTAAAAAATGTTCCTTAGTCTTTCTTCCTTCCTTTCTTTCGGTTTCTCTAGCCCAACCAACCTCCTTCACCTTTTCTTTCTTACTTTGCTTCTTAGTTTCCTAATTTTCTTTAGCTTAACTCCTAGACATTTACCTTTGGTGTTAAAGATTTAAGATTTAGGTGGAAATTGTCATCATTACTCAAGTTCTTCATCATCAAGACAAGCTTTTAATCTCTTTTTTCTTATCAATTCCTTTTATTCTTTAATAATTTTTTATGATAATTTTCTAAGCCTTGCTATATTTAATTTTTTTTAAGGTGACAAAGTTTTTTAGGTGGCGGTGCCAAGTGAGTTATTTTCTTTTGCGCTTAGGCGCTTGGATATTTGTTGATGTGA
Organism: Tamarix austromongolica; assembly: GCA_039764185.1. Lineage (NCBI taxonomy): Eukaryota > Viridiplantae > Streptophyta > Magnoliopsida > Caryophyllales > Tamaricaceae > Tamarix > Tamarix austromongolica. The sequence goes on along the minus strand of CM077818.1, from coordinate 82,402,138 downwards.
TCTAACCTTTTAAAGTAAGATTTTATGTGCTAAATATTTTTATTATTTAAATTCTAAGAAATTTTCCTTTACAATGATGAAACATGATTATATATTTTAATTGTTGCAAGCATGAGAATATATATATTTTTTTATGATTTTATGTAAAGCATGCTAGTTTAAATCCTAGTAAAATTTAGCCTTGTTATGATGCAAAAATAGAAATATGTAGTTGTATTTTTAGCATTTTTAGCATTTCAAATGAAATCTTATGATATCCATTTTACTACGTACTTTTTGGATCTTGATTCCATTAAATATGTAAAAAGTTATAGCCTAATGGTTGCTAATCCGCAAGTGCACAACTTCGTTATAGCATGTGAAGGTCGTATCGACAGGGACTTCACAATTGATTATTGATTTTTCTTATTTTAACTATTTAGATCATTATGAAGTGAGAAAATGGAAGTAAATAATAAAATGACTAACAAATTGTAGATTCTGTAATGATAGATGTAAAGCTTAGGATTGAACTTCAATCTCGTTTTTTGTATTCAAAATTAAATTATCAATATGTCGTAGTATAGTTCAAAATTACTATGAACAATCGGTCTAATGTGATTCGCTAGCATCTTTCAAGATCTATGAACATACCTAATCTAATTCATTGACTACTTTCATAACTAATAAATTAGATTAAACCCATTAAACACCATCAGTTCAATAATCCCTAAGAATTAACCTTTCAGGTATAATTTCATGATCATTTGAGTTCCCATTCATATATTCATTTCTAATATTGACTTTAACCTTTTAGTTATACTCAACGTCTATATAAATCAGATTTATTAAACCCAACTCATAACAATAATTCCTAACATACGAAACAACATATATGAACTATACATACAAAATATAATTTAACTCATCATATTCATACCAAGTAGAGCCTAGTTTAATCCTCAAAAAAGAAATTACTCACTCGTGATTTGAAATAAATGAAGAAAATAAATATAAATGACATGCATATTGTAGATATAATAAATAATGGAAAAGAGAGTGGGTTGATCAAACCGTAGATTAAAGATAAAAATAAGTTGTTCATAGAGTTAAGATACGCACTTGACTACTCTTAGCTTGTAGAAAAAAATTTGCATAAGAATTCAAAGTAAATTGGAATTGTTTTTGCTTAGGAATAATGTAGAGAAAACAAAGTCTTTTCCCCCTTAATTTGATGTTCAGCTTCCCTTTTATTCTTCCTTTAGTGTCAACATAGAAAAGGGTGAAAAGAAACGTGGGTGATGATCGTGCAATGTGTGTAACTGTCAGCGGCATGGTCGTGCAAGGCTGCACTAGCTGGCCAAGTAGCTTTTCTTCTCATGGTAACTGATGAAAGCCCAAATACCCTTAGTACCCTTACTAAGAAAAGCACCAATTATCCTTGCAAAATAATTAATTATATTTGTATTATTGTCTTGCAGGATAATCAAGAAAATTGACAATCTAAACCAAGCAAGCGGGGAAAAGGATTCAAGACGGTGTTATCAAAAACGGGACCCTGTTGCTGAGAAGACATACTCAAGTTTTAGCAAGAATAATGGCATTATCGCCAATTAGCAAAATTCTACTATTATTATCGTTGTTTTGTTTATTTAGATTTATCTTGTAAAAAGGGTATTAAGCAGCTAGTTAAGTGGGACTTGCCTAATCCATCATTAAACCACCCTCAAATTACCACATCTTCCTTAATCCTACCACACCCCAAAGCCCACTAAACGCACCGTCTCCCAGCCCACATCCTTTACGCCTGCCCCGGCTCCCCGGTCCACAGCCGTCACGCCCTCCTTCTTTATCAAACCCTCCAGTCCAACCCGTTCGGTCAACACACTTTCACCCCTCACACAGCCTTCCCGAGTCGTCTTCTTCCTCTGATCTCGCCTTCTTCGTCGACCACCATTAATGGGAGTTACCCACCTTTAATTCACTCTACCCGCTCCACCTTTTCGACCGTTGCTCAACGTTCGACTTCCATCTACCCTAGCTAGTTGCTGCCCTATAAATAGCGTCGATCTTTATGTAAGAAGGACAACTCAGTTCGAATCGAATTCAGCATATGAAATAAAGCTTTTAGCTTAATTCTTACGATTTACGTCGTTTATTGTCGGTGTCCGGCATTTTTGTTATTCTCGGTTTCGAGGATTTAGATCGGGAAGTCCCGATCTCCCTATCCCAGTTTAATTCACCTAGTGATCCGAACTTGATACCAAAATTAATTTGGTATCCGGAAATGGGGCAGGATATCGGGTATTAGGCGGCGATTCGATATTCCATATCGTTTAAGCCACCAGCTCGAAAAAAACCCGTCCTATCGAACAGTCACGGGCTAAAAGCCCAACATTCTAGTCACCTATTACGTAAGTAATATCAATCGATCGTGTGACAATTTAATACAGATAAACGAATTGAAATGAATTCCCGAACCGGACATGCAATGTCAGGACACGTGTCGGAAGGATCCGATAGTAACTCAAACCCTATTTCCGCACAACTACGTATCCTAATAGAAAGACTGGATCGGATTGAACAAACAATTAATAATACAACTGAACCTATCCAGTCACCCCAACCAAACAGACATCCAAGAAACTTCCACCCCGAACCAGATATTTTCTCATCCGACGGCCCATCAGCCCAAGAACATGCCAGGATGGGACATCGACCTCGCCGACATCCAAGACGGTACGATCAGGAGGACCGGAACCTAAATAATATCAAATTAACGATCCCAGCATTTAGTGGAAAAAATGATCCTGACTCATATTTGGACTGGGAAAGAAAAATAGAGTTGGTCTTTGATTGCTACAATTACTCAGATGAAAAAAAGATTAAACTCGCCATTGTTGAGTTCACCGATTATGCCATCAATTGGTGGGATCAGCTTATTACTAACCGGCGCCGAAACCACGAGAGACCGGTAAGAGATTGGAACGAGTTCAAAGGATTATTACGACGCAGGTTTATACCTAGCTATTACTATCGAGAACTCTACCAGAAACTTCAAAACCTCGTTCAAGGTCCTAGAAGTGTTGATGAATATTATAAGGAAATGGAGATCGCAATGATTCGAGCCAACATAATCGAAGATAGAGAGGCGACCATGGCTAGATTCCTTAGTGGACTTAACAAGGAAATAGCTGATAAACTTGAACTCCAACACTATGTGGATATCGAGGAAATGGTTAGCTTAGCCATCAAGATTGAAAAACAGATAAAAAGGGTCAGGACCTTTAAACCCCAACCCAACTTCCAATCCGGCCATTCAAAAAATCATAACTGGAAGCAGCCTCCTAGAAGTGAAGAAAGTTCAAGAGTCCAGTTCGACAATCGGGCAAGCCCTCTTAAGGAAAAGGATAAGGAACATCTAAGTGGTAATTCTAGCAATGGACGTTCAAGAAACATCAAATGCTTCAAATGCTTGGGGCATGGTCATATCGCGTCTGAATGTCCCAATAGGAAGGTGATGGTGGTTCGACCCACAGGAGAGGTTGAGTCCGAGGATGATGATTGTGTTGACCACTCCCCTACTCCTATTGACCCCTATGATAGTGACCCTGGCCATGATGAGGTATATGCTTCCGAGGGAGAACTACTCGTCGTACGACGTGCCCTGAACGTGCATGCAAAAGTTGATGACGAGCGAATACAACGTGAAAATATCTTCCATACCAAATGTCGAATCAGTGACAAGTTGTGTAGTTTGATCATTGATAGCGGTAGCTGTGTTAACGCCGCAAGTGCTAGCCTAATTACCAAATTAGGGTTGACAGCCACGAAGCACCCTCGACCCTATAAACTACAATGGCTCAACGACACGGGTGAGGTCAAGGTCTACAAACAAGTATTACTTGCAATCCAAATTGGGAAATATACAGATGAAGTATTATGTGATGTCATTCCCATGCACGCTAGTCACGTTCTACTTGGGAGACCGTGGCAGTTTGATAGGAAAGTGACCCATAACGGGTATAAAAATAGCTACTCCCTTATCAAGGATGACAAAAAGATCACTCTAATGCCGCTATCACCCCAGCAAGTCCATGATGATCAACTCAAGCTTCAAGCCGAATTCAAGAGCATGAGGGAGGAGATAAGTAAGACCTCAAAATCCAACATGGAAGGCCAGAATAAACCACTACGTAACTTTTTCGCCCGAAAAAGAGACATCTCTTATGCCTTCTCTACTAAGTTACCCATCTATATGCTCTTGCGTAAAGAATGTTATCATAGTGATTTTTCTCTACTTGATTCTGTTCCTGAGGACATACGAACCTTACTCAATGAATACTCTGAGCTCTTTCCTGAAGAAATTCCACAAGGGCTACCCCCAACTAGAGGAATCGAACATCAGATTGATTTCGTACCTGGGGCTTCCATTCCCAATAGACCTGCATATCGAGCTAACCCTGAGGAAGTAAAAGAACTAAAGAAGCAGGTAACTGAATTACTTGAAAAGGGGCACATTCGAGAGTCCATGAGTCCTTGTGCTGTTCCGGTGTTACTAGTTCCAAAGAAAGACGGAAGTTGGCGCATGTGTATTGACAGTAGAGCTGTTAATAAAATTACCGTCAAATACCGATATCCCATCCCTCGATTAGATGAAATGCTCGACCAATTGCATGGGTCTATTATATTTTCAAAAATTGATTTAAAAAGTGGATACCATCAGATTCGCATGAAGGCTGGCGATGAATGGAAAACGGCCTTTAAAACCAACTTTGGACTCTATGAGTGGCTGGTGATGCCCTTCGGCCTGTCTAATGCACCTAGTACTTTCATGCGACTAATGAATTATGTGCTCAGACACTTTATTGGTAAATTCGTCGTCGTATACTTTGACGACATCCTTATATATAGCAAATCTTACGAGGAACACTTTGATCATCTATGATCTGTCCTTGAAGTGTTTAAGAGCGAGAAATTATATGCCAACCTCTCCAAGAGCAGATTCTGTTTAGAAAGTGTTGTGTTTCTGGGATTTGTAATAGGCAAGGATGGAATATCCGTTGACGATGAAAAGGTGAAGGCCATACGAGACTGGCCCGTACCCCAGTCTATTACAGAAGTAAGAAGCTTCCATGGCTTATGTAGCTTCTACCGGAGATTTGTGCGTAACTTCAGCACTATAGTCGCTCCCCTCACCTCTGTTATAAAAAAGGAAGTCGGGTTTAAATGGGAGAAAGAACAGCAGAATGCCTTTGACTTATTAAAAGAAAAGCTGACTAATGCCCCCATATTATCGCTACCTGATTTCGATAAGGCTTTTGAAATTGACTGTGACGCATCAGGAATAGGTATTGGAGCTGTCATATCTCAAGAAAGAAAACTTATTGCCTACTTCAGTGAAAAATTGAGCGGTGCTACCCTTAATTACTCCACCTATGAGAAAGAATTATTTGCCCTAATTAGGGCTTTGGAAACTTGGCAACACTACCTATGGTCCAAGGAATTCATCATTCATTCAGACCACCAAGCACTCAAATACCTAAAATCTCAGCATAAGCTAAATCGGAGACAAGCCAAGTGGATTGAATTCCTTGAATCCTTCCCATATATGATTAAGTACAAAAAAGGTGGTGATAATATTGTTGCTGATGCCCTAAGCAGGAGATATACATTGATTGCTACCTTGGATGCTCATTTATTAGGGTTCACCTATATTAAAAATCTATATGCAACTGATGATGACTTTTCCGAATTATTCAAAGCATGCGAAAATACCGCCATCGGAAAATACTATCGTCATGAGGGCTTACTTTTTCGTGACAATAGATTATGCATACCTAGATGCTCTATGCGTGCCTTGCTTATACAAGAAGCCCATAGTGGAGGTCTGATGGGCCACTTCGGCCATCTCAAAACTTTAAGTATCATCAAAGAGCATTTCTATTGGCCCCACCTCAAACGAGATGTGCAAAGATTTTGTGATCAGTGCGTGACTTGTAAACATGCTAAATCCACTTCTAAGCCACATGGGTTATACACACCTCTTCCCGTCCCTAAGCAACCTTGGGTTGACATTTCCATGGATTTTGTACTTGGACTACCCAGGTCTAACAGAGGGAAAGATAGCATCATGGTAGTTTTCGACCGATTCTCTAAAATGGCACATTTTGTTGCTTGCCATCGTACCAATGATGCTACCACAATAGCTGATTATTTCTTCCAAAATATTGTGCGCTTACATGGTGTACCCCGTACCATTGTATCCGATAGGGATGTCAAATTTCTCAGCCACTTTTGGCGGGTCTTATGGGGAAAATTGGGGACAAAGTTACTATTTTCTACTACATGCCACCCCCAGACTGACGGCCAAACCGAAGTAGTAAATCACACTCTTGGTAACATGCTTCGAGCTATCCTGGATAATAACATTAAGCATTGGGAATCCCACCTACCACATGTGGAGTTCGCATACAATCGGACCATCCACTCCACCACCAAAAAGACTCCCTTTGAAATTGTCTACGGGTTTAATCCTCTTTCACCCCTTGATCTTATTCCTTTACCCATAACCGATTATGCTAACTTTGATGCAGAAAAAAGGGCGCAATCCATAAAATCATTACATGAGTCAGTCGAGAAACAGATAAACCTACGCAATCATCAGATAGCAAGCACAGCAAACAAACACCGCAAGAAGATTATATTCGCCCCAGGAGATCTTGTGTGGGTCCATTTACGAAAAGAAAGGTTTCCTACCCAAAGGAAATCCAAGCTCGCACAAAGAGGCGACGGTCCCTTTACCATCTTGGAACGCATTAATGATAACGCTTACAAGATCGATCTTCCAGGAAAATATGGCAATATCAGTGATACTTTTAATGTTTCTGACCTATCCCCATTTTATGATGCAGGTTCAGTTTCGGTGACGAAACCTTTTCAAGAAGGGGAGGATGATGAAAGCCCAAATACCCTTAGTACCCTTACTAAGAAAAGCACCAATTATCCTTGCAAAATAATTAATTATATTTGTATTATTATCTTGCAGGATAATCAAGAAAATTGACAATCTAAACCAAGCAAGCGGGGAAAAGGATTCAAGACGGTGTTATCAAAAACGGGACCCTGTTGCTGAGAAGACATACTCAAGTTTTAGCAAGAATAATGGCATTATCGCCAATTAGCAAAATTCTACTATTATTATCGTTGTTTTGTTCATTTAGATTTATCTTGTAAAAAGGGTATTAAGCAGCTAGTTAAGTGGGACTTGCCTAATCCATCATTAAACCACCCTCAAATTACCACATCTTCCTTAATCCTACCACACCCCAAAGCCCACTAAACGCACCGTCTCCCAGCCCACATCCTTTACGCCTGCCCCGGCTCCCCGGTCCACAGCCGTCACGCCCTCCTTCTTTATCAAACCCTCCAGTCCAACCCGTTCGGTCAACACACTTTCACCCCTCACACAGCCTTCCCGAGTCGTCTTCTTCCTCTGATCTCGCCTTCTTCGTCGACCACCATTAATGGGAGTTACCCACCTTTAATTCACTCTACCCGCTCCACCTTTTCGACCGTTGCTCAACGTTCGACTTCCATCTACCCTAGCTAGTTGCTGCCCTATAAATAGCGTCGATCTTTATGTAAGAAGGACAACTCAGTTCGAATCGAATTCAGCATATGAAATAAAGCTTTTAGCTTAATTCTTACGATTTACGTCGTTTATTGTCGGTGTCCGGCATTTTTGTTATTCTCGGTTTCGAGGATTTAGATCGGGAAGTCCCGATCTCCCTATCCCTGTTCCTATTCGGTTGTTCTTGCGTTTTCTGTGTAATTTTTACTGAACTCCACTTGGAGCTCGCTTCAGTAACTTGCACATGCATGGTTGTGTTGAGGGTAAGGCTGCATTGGCTAGCCATGTAAATTATTTTCTCTTGTAAATTTGATGATTAAGAGTTGCACAACTGTGCATCTAGTTGTATTACAGCCGTGTAACACCCCTTTATTCCTCCTCTTGCTTCATTTGCTCCTCTTTTCATCTTTAACTTTCTTCACTTTTCGAAAAACATGTGGGGTTGATTATTTTCATTCAATGCCTTCCATATTTGATTTTTCTTGATTCCACACACCACTTCCTTTGATTTATGCGTTTATGTGCAATTTTCTAAAAAATAATTACCAAGAGAGTAGTAACACAAATAAGATACCAAACAAAATTACACAAATGAAGGCAAAGTAGGGTGAAAATATGGAAAATTCAATTTATTATGGCCCAAACCATGAAAAGTGTTGAATTTTTCATTGTTAAAAAATTTGTTTGGTTGAGAGCAATTTGTGCTCTTTTTCCCATGTTTTCTTGCTTATCATTGATATACTATTTTTGTATGTTGTTATGGATGATGTTAAAATGCTTAAATGATGCTTAGATGACCTTTAAAGTATGATTTGGCTTTATGAAGTTAAGTTTCAAAAATAATAGATGTCATTTATGGATTCTTGCCTTAAAGATTTAAGAGAGTTTCTTAATTATTATTTTTTTATTATACTAATATATGTATTTATTATATACATACTTGTGCGTGATTTTGGTGTAAAAATATTAAAATGGATTTAGGATTTTAGGGTGGATCCTACACCATGAGAATACCTTTTAATTGGTTTCAATGAATTTTGAGAATAGCATTAGGTTCATTAGGCATTTTACTTAAAGTTTGATGGATAATATGTTAGGGTTTAAACTTGTTTAAGGATAGTTATAAGATTTATAAGTTTTTAAGGCTTTTAGAGTATTTTTCAATTCATCTAAGTTATGAAAAAATTATTTAAATAAGTGGATAATGATGAGGAATTAGATTGAGAGTAATAAATTTGGTTTGAATTCATTGTTAGCTTAGTTTAGTTCTAAAAATGGCTTAAAATGAATTTAGTAACTCTAGAGGCACTTTTTTCAATATTTTATGTGTGAAATTGGTTTTTCTAAACTTGGTTATACCTTTAATTTAATGTAGATAACATAATTGGTGTGCCCTTATTTTTGGTGGATTATAAACATTAATTTTAGGTTTTATTATAGTAAGGGTAGGGTTTTCTAAGGTTTTTTTGATATTTTTTAATGTTAGTTTGTTTGTGCTTAACTAAACCTTAGTAATGATTTTAATCATATTAATATAACACAAGTATTTGTATTGGTATGAATTTATGTTCTATGTTAGTATTGAGCTTTGGGATGCATGACAGTGTTGGCCCATTTTTGTAAATGAATAATGTTGGGAATTTGTGCTAAGTGAATAGTATTAGACATATATTCCAACAAAATAGTGTTGGGCTTTTTATGCCATGTGTTTTTGTGTTGGCTTTAATCCTTTATAGAAAAAGTATGGTTTGATAATAATAAATGGCTATGTAGTTATAACTTTTTTAAATGTTATATACAGGCCTTTATTTTGTAAATGGACAATGTTCCATAAATAAAACATTAATTAATGAAAGTGAAATAAAGCCATGAGTTAGGACTTATATCACTCAGAATCGCCTCTAAGTTATATTTGGTTGTCATATCATTCTGATAATTTTCATCTATGTGATACTAATTCTGTTACGAGGATTCAAGATTACCTTACCTCACATTTTTTGGGCCCACCTAGCCTAATCCCAACTTTTACTGACTACCTAGACCTAACCTAACTCCAGCATACCTGACCCGACCCAATTTTTTCTATGGCTTATCAGTCTTGACCAAGTACTCTCAACTTTTCCCCTGACTTGAATTTTCCCAAGCCCTTCTACCCTAAATTGACCCTGTCCCTCCCTAACCTTAAATCACCCTAGCCAACTGAAATGCCCCGAAAATTTCTAATTTTATAAATTATATTTAAATGAGGTTTTATTAGAAAAGTTATCTAAATAAATTATTTTCATTAAAATAAAAGGATATTTAATTAGGAAAAATAAAGAAGGAATTTATTAGTATTCTAATTAGGAAGAATTTGGGTATTTTAGCTAATTAAGCATTTTATTTTGAAAATTTATTAAATAAATTATTTTCATTAAAATAAAAGGAGAAAATAGTTTCAAATCAATATTAATTTTATAAATAATTTAATTAGAGAAAATTAGGATGTTATGCTAATTAAAAAGGAATTTATGGAAAATCTTTCAAAAATCCTTATTTAGCCTAAAAAGTGATTTAAATATTATTTTATTTAAATATTATTATTTTTAAATATATCAAATATTTTAATTAATTTAAATACCCAATATTATTATTTTTCCTTTTCCTCTTTTTCCTTTTTCCTTCTTTCCTTCCTCCCCTCCCCCGAATTGGGCCTGACGTGGCCCAATTTCCTTCTCTCTTTTCTTCCCCTGCCGCGGCCCACTTCCGTTGTTTCTTTTGTTTTTCCTTCGGCATCCAGAGCTCTGCGTTTCGTCCCTTTTATCCCTTAAATGCGTCGTTCCACTTAACTCCCACCTCCCTCTCGCCCGACCGCCCGGCCTGCCCCCTTTTTCTTTCTTTTCTTTCCTCGCGAACCGCCCGGTCCAGTCCCCTTCTTCCTCCCCCAACCCCTCGCACCTGCCAGCCCGACGCACCTGCAACTCCCCGCCGAAAATGGCGGCACCGGCTACGAGAGGTCTGACCGGCCGAGTCACCTCTCTTTTTCTTCCTCTCAGCTCGCACATTAGCTTGGAATAATCAATTACCCCTAACTCCCGCTCATTCTCTCTCTCTGGCTTCGCGAAGGTTCGACCCGACCCAAGCTTAGGTCGGTCGATTTCTGTCACCGGCCGCCAAAACCATAGCAATGAATGTCATCTACGCGACCCCCAAAACCTTAATAACCCTTCTAAAGTCTATATATAGCCTGGTTGTGAGTGTGGTCGGGACTTCTTCCTTCCGAAACCCTAAGTGAGAATCGCCCACCACCGTGACTTCAGACGCCTATTCCGACGCCGATAGCCAACCCCAACGCCACCACCACATCTCAAATTCTTTGTTGCAATTCCCTCTACATAACCATACCATTTTCAAACTTCGATTCTTCTTGCACGGGCGTCCAAAACCGTGCAAAGTTTGCTTCTCATCTCGCCCAAAATCTTGACCCCGAGACCTTAAACCACCACTCTCCGCCACTTACGCCGCTTCTGCCACCCTATAAACCACTCAAAATCTTCTACTAAGTATCCTTCATCGAACCATAAGCTTAGTTTATTTTTCTCCTTACCCCTTACCCCTTTTTCTTCATTTTTACCTCTCTTAGATCCATTTTCCGGCCACCTCCGGGAACCACCGCCAGTTCCACCTACACCCTCCGACTCAAGGTGATGTCATAGACATTTTAAGTACTTAGTTTCGATTTAATTATAATTATCCTAATTTTAGCAAAATTTTAGCATTAATTCAACTTTTATTATTATTATTATAATTATTAATATTAGTAATATTGACTGCAATTTTATTTCTAAATTTTTTTGACAGGTCAGGGAGTATTATTGAGTAAGATATATTATTCATCTCGGCCTTTACTTATTTAATCTAATTTTTGTATGTTTAATGTTATTATTAATAATAATATTAATATTATTATTATTAGTGTAGTTATTTAGTTAATATTGTAATTATTTCAGGAGGATTATAAACCTAAAATTTTAACTAAGTCACGCACTTTTGCTTTTTACAACTATTATTAACATTTTTAACATTTTTTCTAATTATAATATCATTATTATTATATTTATTAACTTTATATTATAAGTATATATAATATTAATATCATTATTACATTTTTGAATGGTGTTATTATTAAATGGGTTGATTTTGAAAGCCACATTGTAATTTTAAGAATTTTGGTAGTATTAATATTAATATTCTCTAATAAAAGTGTTATTAATAATGTTTTATTATTATTGTTATTATTATTATTATTATTATTATTACTATTATTACCCTTATTGTTATTATTATTATTTTGGTGAAGGGTAGAAACCCTTGTATCACCACCCTTTCGAATGAAAACAATAATTTATTTGTACTTTAAGTAATATTTTGTATAATTAATTATTGTATAGTATTGTTTTAATTAAAAACAAAATCTTAGAATAAATTAGAGGATAATAAAAATTTTATAAGGGAGCCTAATTCTAGTATACTTTTATTTAATAGGTGAACCTAGTCTAATCCCTCAAGAGGAATAGGAGCGTGTACCAAGACCGGTGTCGTATTAGGTAAGGGGTGCTAAGGCCTTTTTGTGTGCTTATTTGTATAATGTGATTTGCATGCTATGTATCATATGCCTATCATTATTATTTATGTTATATACGATGTGATGTGGAGTCCACGTATGATATTGGTTTGTTATATGGCATGGGTTTTACTTATATGTGATAATATGTGATTTGGTCTTAAGACATGCATGTTAGGGTTCTCCCGGTGTTATTAATAGTGCATGGTGTTAGGGTTTCACATAGCAATATTAGGGCTGCATGGAAAGGTGGTACGTTGCATGATAATATTAGGGTTGCATGGAAAAAAAATGGTACGTTGCATGATAGTATTAGGGTTACATGGAGGTGTGGGGTGTTACATGGGAGTTAGGGTTCGCATGGAAGGGTGACTCACATGAAGTTAGGGTTGCATGACATGGCATGATGTTGGGGTCTGAAATGACATAATATTAGGGTTTGTATGTAATGGTATGAGGTTAGGGTTTGCATAAATTGACCTGAGGTTAGGATTATCATGGAAGCATGTCTATGTGGAGTTAGGGTTTGCATATGAATAAGGGTTTGCATGGGAATGCGGTATACATCGAGTTTAAGTTACGAATGAATTAGGGTTTGCATAGAAATATGGTTCACGTGGAGTTTAGGCTTACATGAAGCTAGGGTTGTATGGGAGCTAGGGCATGCATGGGAGGATGATTTACGTGGAGTTCGAGTTTCATGGTAATTAGGACTATTGTAGTATTGCAATACGTTACCGAATGTGCATGTCTTGAAACGGATATCTGAATAAGATACATAAATTATTAAATACGTAAAGCGGAAGATGTTGAGCCGGGCCCAGACCGATCCACCGGCATAATAGTGGCCAGGTACTGCGGTAGCCTGGAGACCGATCCACCGGCTTAATAGTGGTAGGGTATTTTACCCTAGTGACCGATCCACCGGCTAAAATAGTGGGGGATCCCGAGCTCAACGAACCAAACCTTAAATGTTGATAAGATATGAAAAGGTACTAATTACCTACAGTGGAACACCGTGCGAGGAGGGGCCAGACCGATCCACCGGCATATAATAGTGGTAGGGTGTGTACCCTAAGTGACCGATCCACCGGTTATAATAGTGGCCAGGAGCCAAAGTGCCCTGGAGACCGATCCACCGGAAAAAATAGTGGGGTTCCCGTACTCGTATGGACCTGATAAAAAGAATGGTGTGTATCGACTTTTGATAAAAGATTAATTAAGAAATTAATATGAATTATTAGGCCTTGGTACTTTTACCCAAATTGTTCATATGCCTTTATGTGTTATGTTGGATTATGTCGTTTATTATTTTGTATGGATTATGTGTTTATGTGTTGGCCTTAGTGCTCGGTTACCTTACTCAGTACGTAGCGTACTGATCACCCGTTTCATGGGTGCTGCTCATTCCCACGAGTAGAGGGCCCAACTGATTTGGTGCAGGTAGGAGATGTTTACTTTGATGCAATTGATATCCATGGGTCATCAGGTGGGGCCGAGTGATGATTGGGCCGAATCCGTATCAGAGTGGCGTGGCCGGACTTCCATTGAGATTTTCCTTCCTATTTCATTATTTATGTTAAGCACTTCCAAATAAATTTATGTTCGGAGATATCTCTCTCTTCCTTGAAAAACTAACTCTCGTAGTCTGGATTGAATAAGGACTTGTACGTGTTTAATTTTCGTATTTATGAATTTGAACTTTTATTAATTTTTATGGGTTGTTATCTTAGCCTTAGCACTTGGTATTGGAACGGTTTGAGAAAACCGGTCTGGTACTAAGTGTGGCGGTAACATTTCCAAAATTCACAGGTCTTAAGTATTTCTGTTTTAATTGCTTCCGCTTTTCAAAAAAAAATGAAGTGAATTTTGGGGTGTTACACCAACTCTACTCGATCTAGGTTCATCCACCCCTAATGTGTTACACTTAAGCTTGCCCACCCTGAATTATCTTTGCTCTATTCCACCCCGTCCCCCCTAACTTGACCCGAAAAGGCCTATCTTGTCATAACTTAGTGCAAGATTAAGCTTACATGCCCTGCTCTAAGCTTTTCTACCTCAACCTAAATCCATTATGCCCACCTGGCCAGCCCACCTAAATTGTTCCACTAAAGAGCCAAATGAGCCCAACTTTTTTTAGCCTTCCCTATCCCAACCTAACATTGCTCAAGCTCACATTGCCTCTATCCGATTCCACCTTCTCTTGTCTTGACTTGACTTAACTCAATCCTAACCTAATTTGACACTACCGCTGAGGCTAGCTTATTGTCAAATCTACTAGGTCACTTGTCCCAACTAGGCTCTTTCTATCAAACCTCAATTTAATCTATTAGGTCTCGAATCCTACTAGATTGGTCAATGTATGGCTAGCTTGGACAAGTGTTGTCGTGATGGTAGTGATAATTTTGTGGCCGCATATGTATATTAAAAAGTGGTGAAGGTAGAGGTAGTGGCAATTTAATAAAATATAAAATAAATAAAAAGAAGGTGGTGGTGGTGATGAGGTTGCGAAGGTGGTGGTGGTGAATCAAAGAAAAAAAGTGGTGATAATGGTTATGGTGGAAGGGGTGGTGATATGTTAGTTTATATATATATTAATCCACAATAGCTAATGTAACCCCTGTTTACGATGGGTTGGGTTGAAAATATAACCCCCTATTTCTAAAACCTTATTTGTTACTATAAATATAATAAAATTAGTTTAAATATTAATTTATTACATCCCTTAAAGGTTTTGAAACTCTCATAACATTTTTTAAACATTTTGTTTCAATGGCTTAAACTTTCTTACAATTTTGAATTTTGTAAGCTTTTGAGCCACTTTTAGCGATCAAACTTTTTTGGACTCATTCTAATTTGATCATATTTGAATTTGTTGGTTTTTTAGTGTCCTCGGCCTTTTCAAATTTTCAAATGGAGACTTTGAAGAAAAAGTACGATTAACTATATTTTTTTACTCCTAATCATGTTTTAAGCCTTGAAATGAGCATTTTACCCAAAAACAATTATGAAACTTCAAGGATACTTATTTTATTATATTTATAGTAAATTTGACCTTTAAAATAGTAATTTCATATGAACAATGAATTGATGTAAATAGTGAATAATGATTTTTGATTATAAGTTTCTTATCATAGTTTTTCAAATCCCACTATATATAATTAGTAATTTGTTAAATAGTAACTTTTTCTAAAATTGGTGTATGCCCTTATTTTGGGGTGATGATCTATAATATAAGTGAGATTTTGTGCAATTTAAGCAATTAGTGAAATAAATGGGTTTAAGGGTAGGTTATGTTTATTACGGATTAGTTGGTGGTTTCATTTCATCTTTAGGATTTGTAGGCCAACTATGATAGATCATCTCATGGTTTATAATTCACCTCGAGTAGCCTTAGGATGACCTTAGAGTCAAGGTTGTGCAATAGATGCATTCCCTATGATTTCACATATGTTGCTCCGGTAGTGCATTAATGATACCTCTCTTTCTACTTTATAGGTAACCTACATGTTCTATAGAATGTATCAATACTTATAGGTAAGGGTGTTCTCGGTGCTATAGCCGATAGTGTTATAAGCTATTATATTTATGTGGTTTTCTTTGCCTATTGTACCTTAGATATCTTCTGGTTTCCATAGTCATTGAGCTATGGATGTTTGTTGTAGGTTCTTTGGGTGTCAAACTCTAGATGTAAGTAATTCTATGTTTTGAAAATCGATAAGTGAATAGAAATATTATGCATAATATAAGGAATAAGTGAAATAAGCAAGATAAGTAAACAACGATACATGGTATAAGAAAGTGGGTAAGTATGTGAATGATTGATGTGATAACTTAAATAAGGAATAAAATAGTCAGTGGACCTCAAATGTGCATGAATTTCATTATTTTATATGCTCGGTATCATTTTCGCAATGTCTATATTATTCTAAGTGTTTTATTGGATTAATAGGGCTTTGATTAATAGTGTAAATAGTAGTGAATTGCTAGGAATAGCATGAATGGAAAATTTTGATGAATGTTACTATGAATCGTGTATTCACATGTTTTACTCTTTTATTCTTCCTTAAGCATGATCCTAAATGTTTACTATGTTCTTCTTCTTTAAGCATGATCTTACACATTTTATGTCCTTCATGTTATTACTTTTAGTATAGAATACTTAGTACATTTATCGTATTAATACTATACTTTTTATTAAGGTATTTGTGTACATGATTAGGTATATAATTCTATGTTGAGACGTGGTATCTAAATATTATTTTTTTGCTTTGTTTGTTTGTATCTAAGTATAACTCAATTTATGCATATAAATATCGCTTTTGTTAATTATTTCTCTTATATTTCATCTTGTTATTTCTTTTGAATTGTTGTGTACTTTTGTATTTCATTGGGATTAGGTGCCTTCCATACCTAATCACTAGGTATGATAATACTTTTAGGCCTAAACTTCAACATGGATTGGGTATTGGAAGTATTTATCTATGTTGGATGTGTCCGCAATACCATAAATTTCTTATTTATCTTCCATAAAACTATTTTTAAGTGAAAATCACATTTAGTGAAAATTAAGATGTTACAAAAAAAACTATTAATCATTTACTCCAACGCACTATGAGTTGGACCATATGTTGCATGGATAATATGGGTAAAGTTATTATGGGTGGGTTGGAACCATGAATACCCACTTAAACAACCATAATATGCATAACAATCATCTTAGGCAATATCAAAAACACCAAAACAAAGACAATTATTTCCATTTAAAACATTTATAATGAGCTCAAGTGTTCTAACAAATGAAAGTAACTTACTATTCCAATTACCAATAGTATATTTAAGTTGAGGAAACGAATAATCATAGCTAATAGATTAAAATTTAGTAAAGCTATGTGGAACTCCTTAGTTCAGAAGGGCAAAGGGCTTACTAGAATCTTAGAAATATCTAAGGTTTTTCTCAATTAGCTTATATTGAATTTTCTACCCATTAAGGGGTGAACAAACTATAGAGCGCTATGATGTTTCCTTATTAATTTTCATGTTACTCAATTTTATGATCCATTTGGTTCTTGAAAAGTTTTAAATAAAAGAAAGAAAATGAAGAGAAAAATAAATTTTTATGTTTGGTTTAGATAAGATAGTGAGATAGAAAAAGAGTGATGAATAAAATTGTTAAATAATATTAGTTATTTGATTTTCTTTGAGGAAAGTTTGAAAGAAATTTTGATTTTAATTTTCTTTCCTCAAAGTTTTACTAGAATCAAGCAAGCCTTTAATGTCCAAGACACCATAAGGCAACATGTTTGTGTCTATATCTAAAATGGAGGAAAGCTATTGTGGATGTTATATGATGAAACCCAAACTATTGAGCTCAAACTTATCATCACAATAATAGGTGGTGGAAACATAGTAAAACCCTAACAAAACCAAAAGCACATGCGTTTATTAGCTAATTGTACTAAACTTAAAACAATAATGGAAGAAAAATCATCACCAATTATATATATATATATATATATATATATATCAGCCAAGATTCCATTACAAGCTCCCAAATCAAAAATATATAAAGGCTAATTAAAGAAATGCTTAGAAAAGAGGGTAACAAGAAATGAAAAGAAAAAACAATGGCCTTAAACAAAAGTGATGATAGTAAAGCTCCATCAAAAGAGAAAGAGGAAGATATTGAAGTGATCAAAAAATCTAGAGGAGCATAACCGAAAAGAGGATAAGAGAAGAGAGTGGCATTGAAGAGAGAAGAAGAGGTATCAAGACAATAAGGGATTCCTAAGGTTTATCCCATTTAAATATATCTAAAAAAATTGTAATGCCCCATATTTTTGTAAATGATTGAATGAGAATTTTGCCAATTGTTTTAGGACCTTTGATCTTGATTTAATGATATGATTTGTTTTAGGGAAAAGTTGATTTGAAATCATGTTGGAAAATGGAGTTTGTAGAATAGTCGACTAGTAGGCCAAAACCCATCGACTGGTTTGTCTAGATGGTCATATTTTTTGAACTTGATTTTTTGAAAAAACTCTTATACTAAAATGGAACCTTACCAACCCATGCCAAATTTTCCCTAAGATATTCCTAACCATTTTCATAATGTCTTTAAACAAAAATATTACCTTAGATCGATCTGGAGGTCAATTAGGACAATTAAGGGGGAGAGATAACCTTAGCCTTGTCTTCTTCCACCTCTCTCCTCTACACATTTTTGAGATCAATGATTCAATCTCAAGCATGATTATGAGTAGTTGGAAGATTTTTTCCACACTAAACTTCCATTACTTCTCTTTTGTATGCTAATTCTAGCCTAATTGACCAGTATTATCTAGAAATACCATTTGAGCTATGAAGATTAGGTCAGCATGTCTTAGATAAAATCCATCTATTTGGCTTGCTTCAAAAGGTAATTTTTAGGTTTTTGAGTTGATTCCAAAACCTTCTATGATTCCCTTCGATTGGTTAGCTATAAATAACCCCAATTATGCCTTATACACATTTTCTTTCAGCTATCAAAATCTCTAAGTCTTGTATTCACCTTCCCTTTTCCCACACATTGAGCCTTACAATTGGTTTTCTTATACTCTTCTGATCTTGTCTCTAGCTCTCTCTTATTTCAATTTTTAAGCAAGAAAGAGTTAGATTTTAGGAAAAAGGTTGAGTGATTTAGCCGAGCATTTTCCTATTTTTGCCTCAAGTTGGTATATTCTTCTTTCCTTCTATTTTAAGTTCAAATATTTGATACAGTCTTGGTTTATATTTCTATGTATTAAGATTATGGTTTTATGATTTTAAAAGCTAAGAACTTCATAGTTGGAAATTCTGGTTTAAAAGGAGATTTTACCTACATTAAGTGATTATGGCTTCTAAAATGTTAATGAGTGTCCTTGCAGGCTATGAGTTCCTTTAAGTTAATTTTGCATGTTGGCATGAATGTATATATCTTGCATAGGTGATTTGGATGGATAGATGGATAATTTGAGTAAAAATCATGAGAAGTGGTAAAAATAGGACATAGCGATTCCATGTTGTGAAATGCAAGTTAATTCAGTTGGAAATGCATTAGACTATGTTGATACATGTGTTAATATGGTTAATGATGATTTATATGTAAGAATATATATAAAATTTAATGGTTTGGTGTCGTATTAGGGCAAGCTGATCGACTAGTTAAGTGAATAGATCGATTGGTTCCTAGAACAGTCAACTGGTTGACTTAATCCATCGATTGGTGAGCCTATAGAGACCTTGGTCTTACTCTCTACTTAAATCCATCAACTCGTTGGGTAGAACCAATTGACTAGTTTTCTCAAAATGATCTACCAGTTTGAGAAAAAGCATGGTTTGGTTAAATCAAATCGATCGACTGGCCGACCCAAACCGATCAACTGGTTGGTGTAACCAATCGAATGGTTTGCATGATTTGTTTCCTTTTGGTTTGGTTATTCTTTGAGGCTATGTTTGGGACTATAATATGATTATTAATGGGATAAAATGCAGATTTTACCATAGATTATTGGCCTAATTAATGGATTAAATGGATCATAATTTATGATATACTTTGTGAGTAATGTAAAGGCTTAATGGGTATTTCTCTTATGATAAGTGAGGATATTGAGAAAAAAGTGATGAAACTCAGTATAGGATTGAATAAATGATAATATGGATATGAGTAATATGGTACAAGAATAAATGGACACCCATATGGTTGGGGAAAATGGAAAGGAAAGGATTGATATAGAATAAACATGGGAATTCCTTGCTTTCTTTTGTATGGGCCTTGTGTGATCCTTATCCTCATGAATAAAATACTAATCACATAAAGCAAAAGATAGTCGAGTTGAGTATAGGTTTGGGTTCCCCGATCCTTAAGTATCTGTTATGGGTTAGTTTGCCTTCAAGCATTTGTGGTGCCTTCGGGGGATCTTGAGAGGTCATGGTGCCTTATCTATCTAGACATTGATGATGTACTAGGAGGTATCGATACTAAGGGGTTTGATTACCTAGGTAGTTGGCTTTGGTTTGGACATATGTCCATATTGGTTAGCTTTGGATTAGACTTATGTCTACTTGGTGATTGCCTTCAATCTGGACTATATGTGCCTTATTTGAATAGGCCTCCATGGTATATGAGATCATGGGGTGGTGCATAGTCCATTGCTTGATGATAATCAAATATGGATGATAAGAAATTAATTGATAAAATATGAATGATGACCAAGTGAATGGTTAATAATTGGATAAGAATGGAAGTAATGGTATGAATGACAAAAAATGGATAAAAGTTGGCTTTTACACTTGGCAAATGACTTAAATAATGCATTTGTTATTGAATAGAATATTGAATGGATGATCGACCGATCTTATATACAGCTAAGGAAATGGTATAACCTAACTGATTAAGTAATTGGAAATAAATCCTAGTAGTTTCTTGGACTTTATCTGCTATTAAATGTGTGAGTACTTATGTGATGATAAGGTGAAACCAATCATGATATATTCTGTATTGTTTGAGTTATGCATGATAATATGTCCTAATGTAGTCTTACCTTTATAAATTGATTTATCATGATGCATGTTGTATTTTATATCCATGTACAGTAAAATCTGTATAATTGTGTTTACATTAAGGGAGAAACTTCGCTTACTCAATACGTAGCGTATTGATATGCCTGTTTTCTCAGTCATCTGAGTCATGTGTAAGTCTTTGGGGATGACTAGTAGAGGGCCTACATCAATTGGGTCGGGGCTAAAGAATGTGTACATCTAGAGATCTTGTGGGTTCCTTAAGGGACCGTAGTTTTAATTTGGGTATCATACCCTTTGTATTATTATCTACATGTATTTTTTTAATAATTTGATTAGGGACCTTAAGGTCCTTTGATGTGAATAATCTTTCAATTTTTTTATGAAATATTTATTCATGCGCTCAGTTTGTTTTAAATGATTCGGTTGGTTTTAGCCTTATGTATGATATAGGGTAGACGACGGGCATCTAACATATGTCAGGTACGGTGGTAACACCCTATTTTTTCTAGGAGTATTTTCAGCTTCCGTAATGTTTGAAACAAGTAGTGATAAATGGGGGTATTACAAAATGAGGGTAGGGGGATCCAACTAGGTTGTGACTTAGGCCTAGCTCATTTCAAGCCTAATATCTTTTAGGTAAGGGGACGACAGCTTGACCATACCTCTATGAGTTCAATGGACTAGAAGATTAAGTTGAAGCTACCAAACCTAACCTACTATTAATGTGTTTACAAATCTATTTTCAAGCATCATAGGTCATTACACACACACCCACAAAAATAATAGCAAATAATTACAATTAAACCTTTAAAACGAAAACAGACAAAATGATACCCATGTGCCTTGCTCTAGATCCTCGTCATTGTAGTTCCAAGTATATATGATCACAAAATAAACATGCATATTAGTAGAAATTTTTTTAGCACAATTCACAGTAGGATTAAGATGGGAGAGCAAGGTTATGAAGTTCAATTTATCCCCCACCTTATTTAAAAAGTTGCATCCTCGAAATCTATAAAGTATTAAAAAAAGGGAAAAGGTCAAAAACATTAAATACATGATAAGGACGAGTGATTCTTTCGACTTCATTTGTTTTAAATATATTTGGGCTTTGAATCTTTTTCAATATCAAATAATATAATATATTTGGATTTCTAAAGTTATTGTTCACCTTTCCCTAAGTTTCATATTTTTCGGGTCTATTTGATATTGTAAGGGGAAAATAGAGATGATGAACGGAAGTGAATTCACGATAGATTCAATTAGAGAAGTGCAGGATGAATTCAATTTAAACTATAAACACAAATAATGCAAAAAATAAAATAACACACAATTTTTATGTGGTTCACTCAATGTGGGCTACGTCCACAGACGACGACGAGCAAGGATAATTTTACTATGTAGAAAAAGAATATAAGAAATCCTTAATTGAATAGAAGATTGTAGAGATCTATCACTCTCAATTATTCTAACTCTCAAAGGGAATAGTAAATAAAATGTGTGTGGAACTAAGATAGATATTATGAGTCGTGTTTTGAGAAAGGGCCAAAGAATACATATATATAGTCTTCAAAAGAAAACCCTAAAAAAGTGATAATTGATGGAGATTAAAAACTATAACTCTCCATTGATGGCAGTTAATACTACCAATTAATTTAGTAGTAAAGTCTTCAGTTACTTTAGCTTCATATTTAAGTCTTCCATAACCGTAGGTTTTAAACTCTTCATTGATGGTAG
This sequence comes from Tamarix austromongolica, assembly GCA_039764185.1. NCBI lineage: Eukaryota > Viridiplantae > Streptophyta > Magnoliopsida > Caryophyllales > Tamaricaceae > Tamarix > Tamarix austromongolica. The sequence goes on along the minus strand of CM077818.1, from coordinate 82,379,645 downwards.
TAAATACTATTAATTAAAACTATTTGGTTACTTCAACTTCATATTAAAGACTTCCAAAACCGTAATATTTGAGGTACAAACTCAACAGATATATTTCCCAATATATACCTATAAATTCCATTTTTGCACAATTAACTATCTAAAAGTATATATGGTCAACCGCTTGACTTGTTAACCTAATGCACCAACTACTAGACCCCCAATCAAATTTTGGCTTTTTGTACTCCAACATATCTCACCAATTATCTTATATTACCTACATTTTACCATACCTTATGTAACACCCTAAAATTTACTACTGAAATTTTTTTTACACAGTTTAGCGCGGAAGAAACAATAATAAAAATGATGGGTGTTCCTACCACACTTAGTATAAGTGTGGTTACTCGTACCATTATCATACCAATTACTAAGACTAAAATCATTACTCCACTTAAATTTTTAACGTGATTACAATAAATAGAATAGAGGAAACAAAGATAAGTATTGGTGCTATATAAAAGCAACATCAGTGATTTATAAAACCTAAAGAGAGAGAATATAGAAGGACATATGCATCCAAATACTATAAAAAATAATATATCAAAATACACCAAATAACCATAGGTTCTCGAACCTAACTACCAACTTTCGACTGAACTTAAAAGCTAGACTATAAAGACTACTTCCCATTGAATGAGTAGGGGCCCACGAAAAGAATCTTTTAATATAATGGTACTGAGAAACCCTTTATACTAAACCAAAATAGAACACATACAAGGCATCATAATAATATATGGTATAAAACATCAAATTGTACATGCATCAATTAAAATACGAGGACAATTCCTATAACCATATACCACCAAGATTATATACTATTCATTCTCGTTCATTTGAAATTGCTTGAAACTTACCAATAGAACATACAAGAGATGTTCTTTGTAGTATAATTAGAAACAACATCAACCCAAGACCAAGAAAATAATCACATGCCACATACCTCATTATCAATCCTGATAAATCTCATAACATAGGTAGACTCATAAGCATAGATCAATAACAACCCATCACAACTAAAACAACGGTAAGCACGTAGGCTACTACTGGACCATAGGTAGGCACAAAGACAACTACCAAACCATAGGTAGGCACAAAGGCCACTATGGAACCACAGGTAGGCATAAAGGTTCATAATAAACCATAGGTAGGCATAAAGGTTGATACCAAACCATAGGTAAGCACAAAGGTTGATACCGAACCATAGGTAGCATAAAGGCTACTATCGACCAACCCAATAATCTAATAATCCAACAATCCCTTAATCAATTCTATTTTTATTTACTTAAGGAGAGATCAATCCACCTGGAGACACTATGGTTCTCTTATCATACCAATGCATCAAGGCAGCATAATATACTACCGACTATCAACGTAAGGACATAAAGGTGCCTTGGTCGCATTGGTACACGAATGCAATACAGTAGTCTATTGATAAGGACACCTAATTCATGAGTATGCATACGCCCTATCAGCCTGCATAATAGAATAGAGTAAGATATAGGGCCACCATTCCCGATCAACCTTGAGTTAAACCACACCTTTAGGGTAGCGACCTCCAAAGAGCTACCATTCTTGATCTCAAGGTCTTTCACTTTAAGTATTATGTTTTATCAAGGTGACCATGAAACCGCATACAATTACATAGATCTCATTTGCATGATTAATTGTTTTACTCATTTTCAATTATTCTAGGACAACCATAAACAAGATCATTGCCAAGGCTATTCATAAAAATATACTAAGGCCATCCTAGGCTTAGTTATTCACTTTTAGGCATATTAGGCCGAAAAAGACCAAAATACCTCTAAGGCCAAAATTATCACATTAACATCATATTTAATTACTAAATCCATTTCAGTTATATGTTTATCATGAAATTGCTAAAACATAATAATTAAATTAATTTATCATGCAGTTAAGTTATTAGATAAGCTAAATGACTATTTTACCCTTATTCAAAATTTTGCATATAAAACCCTAACATGCGTATCTAATACATCCATGTTCACATAATATCATGCTTAACAACATATAATACATATTATACATGTTTATCATGGTAAAAATAATAATACACATAAATTAACCAAATTGCCCCTAAGGCACACATCTATGATTACTATTCCATAATTATACTTAAACATTCTCGTCCTACATCTCATACTTAATAATGAGAGATCATCTTGCCATACTTTTGTACTTGAAATATTTTATATATGATAACATACTATTTTTACAAATTTCTAGGATATAATAGCTAACATGTAATTATAACTTAACCAATCATGCTTTACATATTTTAGACACAAAATCCTCATGTTCTATCATGCAACGTCAAATATTTTAGTAACGGATAAAAGTTACCTGAATTCCAGAACAAATGTAAAAATAGCAATTTCCTACTGAATACTAAGAGATCCCATTAATCGACTTTCATATCTAAAAATAATACCAATATGCCATATTAATATTTAATGAATAAACTATTTATTTTTCTAAAATCCCAAAAATACCCTTACTCATAAATAATGGGTACAAAAAAATTAAACCAACACACCTCATGTTACATGCACATCGACAACCATACACACGTAGGGGGAAGGGTGGAGCTGGCTGACTATGGGTGATTGTGCCAAAGGAGGTGGAGATGTTAATGGCTCGGTGTGTGGTGGGCAATGGCAGGGAAGAAGAAGAAGAAGAAGCTGTCAATGGAGGTTGTTGTGTAGGGTGGCAACATAAGAAAATGGGGAAGAATTGTAATACCCCCAAATTTTGGAACGGAAAAATTTCATTTTAAAGCGTTAACAATGGAAGCCAAAACAAAAAACGTGGGGGTGTCACGCCGTATCCAACATAGAAGAGGCACTCCATATGCCTAGTCTATGTCGAGTGCAAGGAAAAAGTAAACTCATATCTAGGAATCAGGTGCGGGAAGCACTTGATTCCATCACGATACAAGATACGAAATAGAGAGAAGGGAATAAATAGTGAAAATAGAGGACTAAGAGTCCAAAGAGAGATAGAGATATCCGGAATAACCATACCATTTACCAAACCATTTAGCGCTCACCCCAAGGCAAGCACATCAAGCAAGTAATCCTCAATTACCTACAAAATAGGGTAGATCTGCTCGTTGGATTGAGCAGCACCTAGAAAATGGGTGATCAATACGCTATGTATTGAGTAAGGTAACACTATAGTCAAACATGGTTACACATAATTATTATAAGAAAATCATACATGCGCAAATCAAAGAATGCTAGATAAATACTGATTTTAAGTCTTTCATTAGCTATACCATATTCCAATCTTTTATTTACATTGAGTTCAGGGACCCCACTATTCTTAAATTTATGGAGCGGTCTGAAACACCTCTTGGGGCTAACACACCCGAGCCACTATTATTATCTGGTGGAATGAAGCCAACACCTCTCAAAGTAAAATACTCTTGAGCCACTATTTATTAAACCGGTGGAATGATCTAAAGCACCTATTGGGGATAACACACCTGAGCCACTATTATTATCCAGTGGAACAGACTCAACACCTTGGTCCCGACTCATGTAGTCTTCCACTTTAAATGATTAATATCTTTCCATTTATACTTTACTCGTAATTGTATTTTCATTCACATTTAGTATGGGGCCCCACTATTCTTAATTCTATGGAATTGAATGGAGCACCTCTCGGGGACAACTCACCCAAGCCAGTATTATTTTCCAATAGAACGGAGCCATATAAACACCTCAGCCTGACCCAAATGATCTTTCACTTTAAATGATTAGTGCCTTATTCAGAGTTGATTACATATTATCATGCCAAACTCATATAAATACACAAGATATACATTTTAAACAACATAAGTACTACCACATTATTATCCTCAAATGACCATAATACCCTTAGGGTAATTAAGATAAATGTATTCTCCCAAAGCCTTATGAAACCCAAAACATATAAATTTCCAATCAATATTTGAAGTACATATCCTTAGTTCTCTATAGATATCTTATATCCAGCATTATACCCAAATACGAATTTACATAATTTCATTACTCTCAAGAACATCATTTCATAACATTTCCATAAATAAATTATTCCATACAACATATTCAACACAAAGCATATACAAAGAAAGTACATAGAGCACATAAAACCCTAACGATGACATATATCCTTACCAATAAGGACACAGAGCTCTATGCACGTAAATCTTATACCTCCTCCTAGATCACCGGAAAATCACCGATGAAAATAAGATAAAATAAGATTAGGATTAAAGGTTAAAAATTAAGAGGGAAATTATGGTAGAGAAGGGTAAAAATAAAATTTACCGGAGTCAAATGAAAACTTGAATTGTATGGGAGTGTAGAAGAGTGTGTAGTGGAGCTATGGTTAAATTTTGATGTGGTTAAATTTTGATGGTGTTTGGACAAGATTTAGGGTGAAAATAAGGTTGTATGGATAAAATGGGAAGTTGCACATCCATGCAGGAATTGCAAAACATGTTTTGAAGGAAGAGAAGACATACAGCCAGACGGTGTAGGAATTGCACGGCTGTGCAACACTGGCTAAGAGAAAAAAAAGATGCACAGATAGACAGTGCAAGGGTTACACAGCTGTGCAGCAGGGTATCTGAGTGTTTGCACGGCCGTGCACTCTGAAAATCTACGACAATCAAGGGGAAGGAGAAGGGAAAATAGGTGCCGGTTGGCGACGATGGCCGGTGACAGCTAGAGGAAAGGAAGGTTAGGGGCAACCTTAGTGATCAGTCCACCGGCCAAAGGGCGGGTAGTGGTGGCTTGAGTGGTGCTCTGTGGTGGATTGGGTGTTTCAAACACTAAAGCAGGGAAGAAGGATAAGGAAAAAGGAATAAGAGGAGAAGGTCGGGGAGTTGATGGATGATAATAAAATTGAGGGTTGGAGGGGTATATATACTAGAAAGATGATGTGCTTTAGAGGAGAAAAAATGGTAGGGTGATGACAACAATGATGATGGTTCTACCAAGAAGAAGAAAGAAGAAAGAAAAAGATAGGGGGATGGTGATGGTTGAGAGGGATAGGAGTCAGGCAGAGGTACTAGGGAGATGATGATGATGGAGAAGAAAAAGTGTACGAGAGGAGAAGGCAGGGAGAAGAAGGAAGAAGAAAGTGGCAAGCTGGCAAGGGGATGGGCTATGAAAAATAGGGTGGAAGAAGAAGAAGAAGAAGAAGAAGAAGAAGAAGAAGAAGAAGAAGAAGAAGAAGAAGAGAAACTCCTTATGCCATAAAATCGGCGCTGGAGAAGAAAGAAAAGAAAAGAAAAGAAAAAGGAATACAAGGAAAGAATGGAAGAAAAGAAAAAGAGAAAGAAAAGGAAAAGAGAGAAAGGTTAGGGAATTAGGGATAGATTAGGAATTTTGGGATTAACCAAATAATTTAGATTAGCAAAATTTTAGAAGTTTTCAGTTTCAGTTTATGAATATTTGGTTGATCCAAATTAAGGTTTTGATTTTGGTTAAATTTTTGGGATTAAGAAATTTGGTTAAGGTTAACAATTAGATTTCTTAGGATTATAATCAAATTAGGGCTAATGGAACAGGATTAGGTTAACCAAATTTTTTGGGTATTACAAAACTGGTGGTGGAAATGGTGACACATGAATAAGGCTAGTGGTGATGGCTGCTATGAAACCAAGCGAAGTCAAGAGAAGAGAGGGTAGGGAATGGTTGTGTTTAGTTGTGTTAATGTAGAGGAGGGGAAATAGTTAGCAAGAAGAGGAGAAGGGGTGATGGGTTTAGTGGTTGGTGAGAAAATCAAATGAAGCTACAAAGGGTTGGGGGAAAAGAGAATAAGGGAAAAAGGAAGAAGGTGTTGTATTGTTGTGTGCAGGTTGTTTGGTAGAGGAGATGTAGGGGCTACACGTAGGGGAGGGTGGTGGTGTTGCGATTGTGGTGGTTGAACGAAAACGAAAGAGAAGGAGGATGGATGGTTAGGGAATAATCAAACAAAGAAAAGAGATGGGGAGGAGGGATGATTTGGTTGAGGAGAAGAGGAATGGGTATTGGGTTTTGTTTGGTTGAGGAAGGATAGGGTCGAGAGAGAGAGAATTGTGGAAGGGTATTGTGTTGGTGTGCTATATGTATATATTTACAAGTAGATGGGTTATGTGGAGTGAGGTAAGGAGGGACACAAGGAGAGTTATTGGGGAGGCATATGGGCGTTGTATGAGGTAAGGAAAATATAGGGAAAGTGGTTAAGGGTAGAGGAAAAGAATGGGACACACAAGGGGTAATTAAGGGGTAAAAATGACAGGGTAAGGTAGGGATAGAAATATTTAGTTTTAGGTTTAGTTTGGATTGATTAGGGTATTAGGTGGAAATATATTGGGTAAAAATAATTAAGTTTAGAATATGTCTAGTAAAAAGGAAAGGGGTAAAATAATTGGGGAAAATGTTTAGGAATTTATTTAGGCTACGAAAAAAAGGTTATAAATAAAAATAATTGGGCTAAGGATTAAGGGTTAGTTTTGAATAAAAGGCTAACACCTAGAAACAAAGGTTATGAAATTTTGGGGTGCTACACGTTAAGTCAAGTGTGTTGCAAAGTAAATCTTGCCCATCTATAAAACAACTTTCACACAAAAAATGGCTAAAGGAAAAGGTTTGGAATAATTTTAGATATCTAAATATATAAAAATATTTTGTATAGGAAGATTTAGAGCCCAAACAAATTAAAATAAGTGAAATAGAAAAAATTTGTGAACGAGTTTTTTGGTGATTTCATGACTCGGAAGGAATGGGAAAATGGATTTAAAAGAATGATTAAATGAGATTAGAATTTTTTTTATATGGTTAAGAAGGCTAATTACCTAGGATAATTAGTAAAAGAGAAATAGGGCATTACAGAGAATAAGAAAACAGTTCTTAGAAAGTTGATAAAAGTTATAATGAAAAATTAATGTTTCCTTCAATTTATTAAGAGTGAAACCATTTAATGATTAAATGGAATATTAATTACATAACAAACAAAGAAATTATGGCTAAAAATGGGTGGGTTTGTGTGTGGCTGGCTGTAAGTTGTAACTTATGATTTTTACTTACTAATATCATACACTTGCACTATATTTCTTGTCCCTATTTTTTACGTGGTTAATTTGATAATGGTCCTGTATATAGTGTTATACATTGAAATTTAGATTTGTTGTAATTTTTTAATATAAAATAGAGTATTATTTTATACCTATAAAATAGGTAGTATTATAATTTTAGCAATAGAATTATTTAGCAAATATAATCAATATTGCAAGATTGAATCAATGAAAGTGGAAATTTAATGGAATGGTAAAATATTATTAATTCACTATTTATTTGATCTAGAGTAAAACAAGGAGAATGATTTAATCCTCATAATTCTTTCAATAATCACACGTTCTCTTATTAGGTTTCAACAATTTATAAGAAGATCATTAATTCAACAACTTAAATAAGTTCAAATTAACATAGGAATATACATAGAAAAATATGAAATAAATAAGAATAAGGTGGCATAAAAACATCAAGCCCGTACGATCCTATAGAAAATTATAGGTGGCCATGTTGCACTCTAGAAAACACAATCTTCACAATTAGCTAAAGAATAAGTGTGTTCCTTTTTTACCAACACTATTGCCTCATGTTTACCTTTGGTGCCTCTATTTTAATCAAATGGCACATGAATATACCTCCATCTCATGGAAATCAAATGTAAGTTACAATCTCAAAAAAAACATATAGTGCATAAATCACAAGCTACATTAAGCCACACTCTGAAATTTTGGCTTAAAGTGTAGGACGACAAATAACATGGTTTTGTTTGAGATTTTTTTAGCATTATTGTAATACTTTATTCTTACAAAACCTAATTAACATATATTATTATGATCCAAATACATTTCTAAAAATTTTATTACCGATTTCCCTAATTCGAATATTATGTCTTTTATTTTATTCTTTTGCATAAAATGTTTTTTTTATTCTTCCACTATTGACATTTTCACTCTTCATAAAGTCATTTAAAAATTATAAGTTATTCCTAAAATATTTTTAACCTCATCCATACATTCCATTCATATGTGATTCACCCATTCTTTTTAAATGGTTAAATCCCGGGAAAAAAAAACCTTTTACATAATTAGCTATTTTTGTTGTTTTGGTTGTTTTTAATACTTTGGGCATCAACCCAACTCTAAGAAAAATAATTTAATACATTTGGATACATAAAAATATACCACATCTATCTATTGTAATTTTAAACACTCATTACTCATTTCTTGCATTTGTAGAAAAATCCGTTCAAACAATTTCTTCAGTTTTGTTCTTTTTGCTCATTTTTCATCCATCATACTTCGACCCAAATCTAAGACTCAATATTCTTATATATTTGAGTTCCTAAAACTATTCCACACTCTCCGGTAAATTTTTATAATTAATTTTTTATTTTTCATAAAAAATGTTCGTTGTTGGACTTTTTTACAATTTATTACCTAACATTTAATGTAATCAACCTCCTAACTATCAGCTACCATCCAAATAGCCATCTAACCAAAACATATTATATTATTAATATATTTATTTTCATTCAACCAAAATTATGGCTATAAGTACATAATCATTCTTTTTTTGATATTTCTCTTACACACTCAACCATAACATAATCTCTCCTTTACACCCCTAATTCTAGCACTCAAGTGAGACAAAATTCAAACAAAAAAAAACTCAATCCACATTCCTTCCCTATCGAATAAGGTGAGTTTTCAATGTAAATGAGGCACGATTTAGGAACAAAAAGATATGCCTTTCCCTCTTGTTTCCCCTTTCTCAAGCTACAAACAGCTGTTGTCCTAGGCTTCAAAATTTTCCCTGGTTGTTCTCTATTTGTGCTTCTAGCTTTTTTGGTCTTTATTCCTTTGTCCTTGCTAATATAACTTTGTAAGTTATTTTGATTTAGCTCTCAAAAATTTGTTTTAAGTGTTGAGAGTTAAATCATAGTGAAAAGTGAGCTAAAATCTCTTCTTCTTTTTTCTTAGCTAAAATTCTATATTAAAAACCAATGGTTATTCTCTTTTCTTACTCATTTCTTTCAATTTTCCTTCTTGATAACAATATTCTCAAAGCTTATATCCATTTTTTTTGTGTGAAGGTGATTATGGAGGAGATCTAGTTGGTAATGCTTAGTTGGTTTAATTATTTTTCTTTGGAGCTTAAGCCTTAGCTAATAATTTCTACTCTTTAGAAATATAAAATAATTTGCTAAGGGTTGTAATTAAATTTCCAAACATGATAGCATACATGGAATATGAAAGCATGATAATGTGTCTTAAATGTTTCGCATAATGTCGGATGTAAGGGAAATTAACCTAAACACAAGAATTGGAATTGTTAGCTTTTAATCCAAGGTTGAGGCAAGACCAACATGAGCAGAAGAGAGAGACTAAAGATAATAAAGGGAAATATTTACAAAGAACTTGATGTCCTAAAACATGAAAACAAAGTAAGAACAATATATAAATCTAGAAAAAGACTACAAGCTACATTGGACAGCCATAAACACTCTAACCCAACATAAATTTGCCAACAACTTGTCAGGTCCAAACTACCCTTTCAATAAGCAGGGGACTATGAAAGAGAATTCATCATTATAATGGTACTAAGAAAACCACTGTACAACACTAAACATATGATACCACATGGATCACACTAAATGTAAACACATATTAAACATGCATAAATATGATAAGTGATACATATGATATTTAACTACGATAATCCCATAAACACATATGTCACCAACGGCCATATACTCATCTTGCAAGCACACTTAACCATATTATGGTTTTCCCATTAATCTATTTTATACCAAGGGTATCTCATGAGGGAAAACACCAAACCATATTTAAGCCTTTCTAATAAACCACCACATATTATTTACGATCATAATGGACAATGTACTAAGGAAACAATCAATCAAACCACAAAAACAAGTAAACCTAAAGTTAGTGCTTAGAGGTAACTATTAACTAATATATCAACCCAATTTCAATAAACTAAAGGGTAGTGTACAGACATAGCTACCAAACCAACATATCAAAATAATTCCAAAAAATGAAAGAGTAGTGCAAGAGAGTAACTATATATCCAACATACCAAACAATTTCAAAGGTCACAATGCAAGATTTACTTCTATTTTAATTGCTTGAGGGAATATAATATTAATATGAGGATGTTAAGATACCTTAATCATACAAACACACAAAAGATGCACAATATCTCATCAACTATCAACCTAGGGGAGCTAAGATACCCTGGTCATACTGGCACATGAAGGATACCCATTACCCTACCAAAAAGGATACCGAATCCATAATTATTAACACTCATAGAAAGTTGAAATAACTAAATAAAGAAGATGCAAGACTAAATTTGGGTATTAAGACACCCAAAAAAAATCACAAAACTAAATTGAGGGCTAAACCTCATCTTTAGGGTAGCTACCCTTAAAGATCCACCATTTTTAAATTCGAGGTCTTCCAATTTAATTATTATTTTTTTTATTGGGTGATTACAAAATGTCATATAACACAAACAATATTAATTACATATCTAACAATTTTCTTTAACTTTGATTATTTAAAGTCAACCATAAGGTAAACAGTCCAAGATAAGATTAATAGTCAATGCTAAGGTCAATCTAAAAATCCACTAAGGCCATCTTATGTCAAATTATTTAGTTCTTAGAAAAATTTAGTCATAAATTACCAAAATGCCCTTAAACCCTAATAATCTCAATTTAAAACATTTTAAAACTAAATTTAATTATAACTCCATAGTTATGATTAAAAAGCTAAAAGGCATTAAAAATAACATATTAACACAAAATAAAAATTCTAACATTTCTTGAAATGGGAAAAATACTATTTTATCCCTATACATTAATTACACACATAAAATCTTAAACATGCATATCTAATATATCTTAAATCACATGTTTCATACTCAACCCAGTATAACACATAATAGGCATACATGTAGGGAAATAGAAGTAAGTCACATGTAAATAACACATTTACCCATAGGGTAAGTAAATCTTAAGTCATGCATAAATAAAATTGAGCATGCTCAAAACATATCATGCTATGTATCAAAATTCAAGTAACATTTATGAGTAATTTGATGGAAAGCTCAAAAATACAAGGACATAACTCGACAAGGATAATACGTCCTTGATTGAACAATATACACTATATATGCATAAAAATTTCATTACATTAAACCCTATTCTAGCATGTTATCGTATATATATTATATACATAAATATAACTTGCTCTAACATATATTTCTATAGTAGCATACATAATAAAATACAACAAAATATGGTGCAATAATATAATTCATAAAAATCACAAGAGGGTATAAAAACACCTTTTAGCATGAAAACCAAACCCTAACATACTACCACATGCTTTTTACATATTTTAGAAGCACATGGGTTACATTATTTTTAATAAAATCAAGCAAAACAAATAAACCAGAGCCTTCAAAAGCTCTAGCTAACAAACTATTCTCCATCTTCTCCTTAAAATACAAAACCTCGATATTAGAAACTAACACAAAAAATGAAAACATAAATCACAACAAATTTGAAAAATATAAACAAGAAAAGAGAGGCCATACCCTTTGAGGGTGGAATATGAAGAGAAAGACAAATAAAGGGATATCTTCAACCATTTTCTAAATCTAACACACTTACATTTAAGAAAATATAATGAGGCTAGATAATGGATTAGAGGAGGATAAAAAATCAAGGAAATAGAGGAAAATGAAGGGTGATATTCGGTCACCTCAAGAAGAACAAGGAGAATGAGCCTTTAAACATTTAAAATAACATAAGGAGAAGATAAGAGATAACTTAAAGGGAGAAGTTAAGTGTGTATGATAAAAAAAAAGAAATTTAATAAAAAGTTAAGGGGAGGTAAGGGGTATAAATTCAACCAAATATAGAGAAGGGAGGTATATTGAAACTCACTTGAATGAGATCATGGAGTTGGAGTGTGTAAGAAGAAGATAAAGTGGTGTATGAGGGTAGGTTGTTAGGTTTTTATCCAATAGTGGTCTTACATGTGAATGATACCAATTATGGGTTGTGGTATTAATTAAGCATGTATATAAATGATCATATTTACATATAAATTATTTGGACTCAATGTATCTAATTAGATTTGAACCTATATGTGTACAGACTTTGGGTATTCTAGATTGTTGATGGACTGAACTAAAATAACCTAATAAATGACATGTTGGTTCTTTATATATAGGGTTATGGTCTCTAGGTCATAAAAAATTTCTCATATTCAACTCCCTTAAATTAATAAAGACCAATAGGTGTGTGCCTAATCCAAAAAACCACAGTACCACTAGTACGGTTATTGTCTCAAATCCATCACTATATAGTGATTTCCACACTATGGGTTTAAGTAAGCTTCCATGTATCTATTTTGGTTATTATTCTTCATGAATCAACATGTGATCCTATAAGATAAATTCCATCAATTGGTGTCAGAGCTCTATATACTTAATTTATCAAGATTAATTAAATCAAATTATAATCGATTTTTATTTTTTTGGTTGTATATGGAATTTTTTATGGTTTTGTTTCCTTTTCATTTTCTCCTTCTATCATTTGAAGAATTTAGAATTGATTTTCATAGATTAAGAGAATTTTTTCAACTTTTTCTAAGTTTTGACTCTAGTCTCTTCTGCTATTTTATCAGTTCTCCTATTATTATTGTCAATTTTATTTTATTTCATGTTATTTATTTATCTTCCCACAGATGTGCTAAGTTTGGTTTATTGGTATCCCTGCCATCTTTCTCTGGTTTTTATGTTCTTTGGTCATCCATCTATCTCCTTTTTGTTTGTGGAGCGACAAGGTTGCCAACTGTCTTTAGAGTTGCTTGCGGTGGCTTTTGGGACTAGTGTTCACTGGTTATTGGGCTTGCATTAGCCCATTGACATCGCTTCTCTAGGCAGCCTGGTGGTGGGATGTTATCATAGATCGGTAGTTACTAGTATGGGGAAGCATTGGTGGGCGGTTGGGCGAGGGGTAGAAGATGAGATTAGAATGTGATTAGGTTTTAATTAATTAGTGTTAGTTTCATAAATTAACCATTAAAATACAAAGTTGTTTGGTCAAGCCTATGTTTGAATCCGAGACTTGACCAATAGAGGAAAAGCTCTTAATAAACTATGTTAGATAATTTTTCTTAGCTTTTTGTGCATACCATTTTTGTTATTCTTTGGGTTATTCAGACCTTCCTTTGAGTGATTGGGCTTATTCCTATATTATGCCGCTTGGGTCATTTGCTTTCCTTTTTGATAATTTTGATGTTATCTTGATATAGAAACACTTTGGTTATTATGTCATTTGATATTTATTTTCTTTGCACAATAAGGTTTTAAAGTTAACCACACTTTGATTACATTAAAGTTTGATCTCAAAAATTAATAAGGTGGACCAATTAGAAATAATCATGTTAATATCATATTACATGACCTTGTCGTGCTACTTATCCACATTATAACCCATGTCGTTTATTTATATCTATATATGTGACCATAGAAGGCTTAGTTATGAAGAAATATGATGAAAGCCGCTTTGATCTTATGTTGGTGTGATGGATGGATGGATAGGATTGGTCATGGGCATACTTTCATGACAACACTAATATTGAGGTCTTTTGGTTATTTTTTTAATTCTTGTCTATAAGGCCACACATATAGCCCAAGTGGTAGATTGTTGGATTTTTATTCAACTTCGGACTTATATGTGATTGATACAAATTATAGGTTGTCGTATAGATTAAGCCTGTACATAAGTGATCATTTTTTATATATAAATTATTTAAGCTTAATGTATTTAACTAGATGTCGACCCATATGTATAGAGACTTTGTGTATTCTAGATTATTGATGGACCAAACTAGAATAGTAGGATAGACATCAAGTTAGTTGTTGATATATAGGGTCATGGTCTATGGGTTATACACAATTCGCCCTATTTGATTTACATTAGTTAATAGAGATTGACGAGCATATGCCTAATATAGAAGACCACAGTAGCGCTAGTACAATTATCATCTTGAATCCATTGGCGTACGATGATTCCCATGTTATGGATTCACGTATGCTTCTGTATTATTCTTATGTATGAATCTTGATAAATTATCATATGATCATGTCAGATCTATAGAACAATTAATCTATCAGGTAAGATGGTGTAAGTGTAATTTATGGAAATTTTTGTTGTTGAATGAATTAGACAAAGACAATATAAGATCAAATCTGATGAAAGAATGTTAAAGGATAAATTTCATGGATAAATAGTAATTTTAGGATTAATAACTACTTTTAGTGGAGAAATATCAATAAATGAAGATTAAATAAGAGAAATATCAAATGTATCCTAAAAATTACCAAAATTTATGGGAAGTTGTAAAATGAATTTAAGAACCCAAATATGTAAAAAAATATTTGGTATATGAAGCAAATTAAAGCTAAAACAAATCAAAATCCACAATATAACACAAGTCACAACAATCAAGTCAACCATCTAGTTTTACCAATTGACACCTAAACCCTTGGCAAACACGTTGATCAGACTGACTAGTTGGTCAATTGCTACTCCAAAATTTCTATTTTTATTAAATTTAACCCAATTATTTTAATAAATTAATACCTAGTATTACACATAGTAATAATATACTCAACACCAATTATCCTATAATTTATATGATTAATACACATAAAATACCCTATTTATCCTTAAGTTCTCTAATTTAGGTTAATTTAGAACGGTTTATTACCTATATACCTTAGAACAAGCTAGTTAAGAGTCCTCAATTTGTATTTTACCAAGTTGTTGTTGTGCATCAATTAAGGTTCCATGTCTTATATTTTAGTATTCTATAAAAAATCTTAGAGAGTATCAATACTGAAGAATAGAATATTGAAGTGGATTTAGCGAGTGAGGGTTAGGCATCGTGTTGCTCCATACTAATTACCACCGAGTGCTAGAACATTATTATATACCATTTCTTTTATAACCTTCTCAAGGAATTAATTTAAAAAGGCTCTTGTTTGGTATTGGTAGTTACCTTCATTTATTACCTTTATGAATTTAAAGTGAATAATTGTGTGGTGTAGCTACTATTGTGTGCTACTATTGTTGGGGGGAGCACCACTATATGCAACCATATATGTGTTTGTAGGTAGTTACTAGAGGGTACTCATTTATATAATCTTAAATAGGAATATGATTTATGGTAGTCAAAATTGGCATGTTATCGTGTTGCTACACCACATGAGTTGATATATAAGTGTTATAACATAATATTCCTCTATATTTTTCCATGCATTATCCTATGTCTCATGAGCATGATCTTGTTATCATATGCATGCTATCATTATTGTTATCATCACATATTTTAATATGTGTTATCGCATGGGCCTTATGTGTTGCATGTAATTTCATCATAATATACTTTATAACTCAATATGAGTTGTGTACTAATACTAGAATTTTGTAGTTGGTGTGTCACAAACCTTTGATGATGACACAACAAATTTTGGGGAAGTGTCATAGGTGGAGTGACTTGGGTTATGTTTGGGATTGGAGATTAGAGTTATAGCTATATGAGTTTTCACATATTGTGTACCTTAGATCTCATATATCTCTTTTGCATTCTTCATTCCCTTATTTTGTTCCCCCCATCTTTTATTGTGTTATCAAGAGTTTAATTTCCATAACTCTATTTTTATGTAATTTAAGTAAGTATTCCATTGTTTCTATATGTCCTTGATTATTATGATTTTATTGTTGTAAATTTTTTAGTCTTGCATTTGGTATAAGATATGTATGGATCAAATTGATACTACATGTGGTGGTAACACCTTTTTTATGTTAATGATTCTACTTAAAAATAATTTTTTTTTGTTTAAATTTTTGGAATGTTACACCTAAAATGATAATTTGAGGCCAAACAAGTTTGAATTTGATAAAAACAAAAATTATGTTATATTACACTCTACTTTGAGAAAATTATACAAATCAAAACATCACTTTGCTTTTGGAGTACTATATATATATATTGTTAGAAAAAATATTTACAATTAATTTTAAGTAATTTTCTTATCTACCCATCTTTAAAAAAATTAATCTTATTTGTTCATTGTCATTTATAATAATTTATTTAGTGACATTATTTTGCTTATTTTTTGTATGTGGAACCATTAACATAACTTAAAGTGTGTAATTGTCACACCTATTTTGGTAAATACCTTTCTTATAGTAAATAAAAGGCTAGAACGTTTGGGACATTAAATCAAAACTTATGGAAATAGATAGAAATAAAAGAATAATTTAATAAATTAAATGTAAGAATTTATTATGGAGTAAATTCTTTAGATAATACAATAGATAGAAATAGAGAGAAACGGGAAACAAAAAGAGTGAATAGTCTAAAAGAGATATCTAAAATATAAGGTACACAACACATGTAACCCTAAATAGCTATAACTTTACAACTTAATGCTAGGTAAAAATCCAAATTATTCTACCTGAAGAACCTTTTTTAAGTTAGCAGGATCATTTTCAAATACCTACAACACAAAATCTAAGAGAGTTTAAGTACCAAGTAACATAATTATCCTAAAAAGATAGCATTATGCACAAGGCCCATATGAAGAAAGTGATACATGATAACAACATGCTTCATACAAATGTTAATTGTAATATAATATAAACCTATGGATAAGCTTGATTAATTTATTATTATAATTTCTTATTATAATCACAACTATTAGATTATATTAAATTGTGGATGGAGACTCAAACAATCCCTTTTCTACAACTTTTCTACCTAGTGTCCAATAACTCTAGCCTAGGTGGCCCATCCATACACGTAACCAAAAACTCTAATAATAAGTTACCTAATCACTATAGAATGCATATACCTTATAAAGCCCATAGCTTCTATAGAATAGAAAATTGTTTCTAATACCTCACATAAGGACCCCAACATCATAAAAGAGAAAAACACTGGAATGGTACAAAGTGGATATCAAACCTATGTAATAATAGATACCCCAAGCGCTATTAGCACCGACTCAAGATCTTTATGCTTTAAATGATTAATCACTTTAACCAAAATGAATAATATTTATTGAGTTTCAATAATATTCATACACTTGATCCATAGAGGGATCAAAACCCAACCATTTAGAAAGCACAGGCCCAACATCACGCCTCCAAGATCCAATTTCAAAAATGAAGCATTAAATTCCAACCTAGATTATTGAGGCATTAAAGCTTAAGCCCAATCGATGAAGTGCCAATTTATAATTTAAATCTCAATAATTATCAATTACATTTATTGAAGACTTAAGTCAATGCTCAATGTCTAATTTATGGTTAGCAAATGTCAATTTTTGACCAAGTCAACCAGAGGTCAAATATCACACTAGGGTTCACATATAAAGCCAAAACCAATTAAATGATTCAAGCAGACATAAGATAACTAATATGCCCCTAAGGTTAACTAACTGATTTGGGATCAAGAGAGGTATATTTTTTGCTAAAAGGATTACACTTAACCAAATATTTTCTTACGATGAATGTTGAATATACATATCAGGTTTAAAAACACCAAGATTACATAATGCACCTTAAATATTCTTTATTTTATTAATTACATATTTTAATTAGAGTCTTTAATTCCACTCATGAATCAACATCCAATTATCACATATATCCATTAAAACTTATTTTCTTAACCTAATGTTTACTTTGATACCAATTTTTTTAGAATTAAAGTATAATGACCAAAAGACCCTTATTCACTTAAAAGACCTTAAAATTTTCAAAATTCAAAACTTACTTTGAACAACTTCAAACACTAACATATTATTTACCAAATTTATAATAAAGGAAATAATGAGAAAAATGGTACACTCAAAACTTAACAAAACAATCTGAAACCCCCAAAATTCCCCTAGTCAAATATGTCTTAAAAAATCGTGAAGTTCAAATGAAAGTTAAATTCTCCAAATTTCACACCCTAGATTATGTACACTAATACAAATACTGTCATACTTATATAAATTAAAAAACAACCAAAATTTATGTAAAATAACAATGTTGAGAGCTACCCACTTAGTTTGAGGCATATTCACCACGTATATATAGAAAATTCATTATTAACCTACAGAATATACATTAAGTATAAGCAACTTATTCTTCTAAGTTTCAACAAACATTAAAACATGTTAAAGTCATATAAATCATCTTCTAATGCAATTTTCATGCATCTACACATAACATAGCAACATACATATATCCTACAATATTTTTCAATATATTATTTCAAGCTTATAATAAATATATACCTAATCATATATAAAATAACATATAATACACTTAACACAAAATCCTATTCATAAAGCTTAGTTTAGTTACAAAATTTTATAAGATCCTAAGAAAAAAGAAACCAAACTTATCACCTTCTAAAGAATCTCCTCATCACCTTCACAAAATAAGGAAAAATAGGTTTGAGAAGTATTATTAACAACAATACAAAATAAACAAAGAAAAGTTGTTCAAGGTTTCGCCCAAGCTTAAAAGGATGGAAAATTTGAAGGGTTAGCACTCAATCACCAACACCACTATAAAACCCCAAAGTTACTACTAAAAACTTTCAATTTTTATAGAATCTAAACGAAAAAAAATCAGATGTTACTACTATATTTAATACAAGTCTGGTTTCTATACCATTATCATATCAAGTATAAGGAAAAAACATTAATGAACATAAATGAGATAATAAAATAATAAGATTAGTTTCAAAACATCGATAACAGTTTTGTAATCCTAATTCTTGGGAGATTAATCTCCTCTATAACCCTTAAACCTTCTGTGGACACTTTATCCATACCTCTCAAATCCTCATTTCAATGTTTCTATCCTTCAAAATCCTAGTTTTCATTTCAACCACTTGATGATCAACCGAGTAATACTTTTGATCAATTGGCTATTAGAGTTCCAAACCATATTGTCATGGGTCTTTAGTGGTCCACTCCCAACCTCTTCTAGTTGACCAAAGTTGGATAATATCACCACTTTAGGCCTTCATAATTTTCTTTTATCTTAAACCAATTCCTATGTCCAATATTTGTGTATATAAGGGTTACTAAATTAATTCCTCACCTTTCCCTAATTTTTCATGATTTTTGGAGATTATTTGATTAATTTTCCTATTTTAAACCATTTATTGGACTTTCTATCCTATCTAATCTAATTTTAATCATTATTGACTTTCTTGGCAATGAGGGCTTTGAAAATATGACCTTCTCACATCTAATGATTATATACCATGTTTTATTGCTCATTTAACCAAAAATCTAACCATAATCACTCCACATCACCTCTCACCCACTTTCTTATACTTTATACTTACACTCAACTTTTCATTCAAGTGTTGGAGATGTAACTTAGTCAACTATCCCTCTCTTATTACTAATTGTCTAGTAACCCCTTATGCTCCATTATGCCTTCATTTGTTCATTCTTTATTTAGCCTTCAACACTTAGTGTTTCATGCTTTCTCATCTCTTATGTTTTCTTTGAGTTTTGCTAAAGTGTTAAAGAATACCTACCTCTTTGTTCTCCAAGTTGAAACTGAAACCCTCCCTTCATCTCCTCTCTATTTTCATTTCATCCTTTAACTTCTAAAATCTTGAATATTAACTATGTGGTGCTTGTTTGAAGTAAAGGAGAGTTAAATTCATATATTGGTAAATGTTTGATTCAAGCTTATTCCAAGACTTATCTTTGAACCTAGAGGGTTTATTTTCCTTCCCTTTTATTTTTCTCTTATATTCTAACCTTTCTATTCTTTTATATAATTCTTGTACTTTTTCAGGTGATCAAAATATGGAAGGAAGTTATTTAGTAGTATTTTTGCTTAGAGGCCAGTGTAGCCTTTAGTAAGGATATATGTCAATATTTAGGGAGTTTTGTGACTAGGTGTTAATTTTATAATTTTCATATTATCATGTTTCATGATAGAAATGGTTTTAGGTTTTAATTTAAACTCATATCCATGTAATCTTTTGTTAAAATGCATGATCTTGTGAGTTTTGTAATTTTATGCATAGTTACCTTACTTTCTGCCTTTATAGGATTTAACATAAAATCCTAAGTGTGATAATATATTATTTTTTATTCTTAAGTCTTGGGTTGAGTATATTAAAATATGTTTAAGTATGAAAAATTGGTGTATTTTGTTGAAATCTCAAAATTTGGGAGTCTTGTCTTAAGGGAGTCTCGAATATAAGATCTTTGTGGTGTTGTGGATTATTTTAATATCAACAAACTATAATTTTTGGATGATGATAATAATAAATGGTGATATGTGTAAAATTGGTTAAAAAAAATGGAGATTTGTAGAATTTGGTGATTTATAGGGAGTTTCAACCATGGGCTAATATGATCATTTTGATGAATTTTAGGGAAAATAAATTATTCATTGTTTTCCTTGGGGTTTTAAAATAAATTTGATATAAAATGTGTTAAGTTTTGGATAAGGATAACTTAAGTCATGAAAATAATAAAATAATAAAATTATAGATTTTATTTGAATTAAGGGAATTTTGGTTCTTTTGGGTTAAAGCTAGAATTTTAGTGTTTCAGAAGTGTTATATGGGTTAAAATATTATAGGTATGATAAGTGAAGTATTTTGATTAATTATGAATAACATAAGTTATGATTTTATGAAAAATGGCCTAAATTAGGAATATTAACAAAAAGGGTGACATTGACATTTTATGAGTAAAAATTTAGACTTAAGTTATGACTTTTGGATATGATGTTTGGGATAATATTTGATGTTAGTGTGTTCATTTTGGTCAGTTGAAAATCCTTATGGATGAAGTTATGGCGTGTTTATGAAATTATGGTTATATGGGCAATATGGTCGTTTACCATGTGAATGATTCCTTTATGTGTTTAATGAATATGCCCATTTTTTGCCTTTACTATTGTATCATGTGTAATGTATTCTTAGAGATACACTATGAGTATGGATGGTATTAGTTGTTGGAATAGATTTGTTATAACTAGGATCATGATTAAAAAAAAATTTTCATGGTATGTTAATGGTAACCAAAGTGGAAATCCAATGATGTTAAGTAAATCTAGTGAGGCATTATTATGTTCTAAGTGTTGACTAATGATCTAATAAAACAATACTATTTAAAGTGGAAGATCACATAAGATGGGCCCAAATGGTTCCATGTGCTGAATGTTTTTGAATATTAAAAATTATTTTCTAATCCTAACATAACTAGAGGATCCTAATCTACTCTATGTAATCAATCCCTTAACTTATAGAGGGCCTGCATACTTAAATATTAGAGGTTTACTAGTAGCCCAAACATGTTTTACCCTAGATGTGAGAGTATCAGTGAGGTTGACTACCATTGCTTCCTTTGTGGGGAAATAGGAGAGTAAATTTTATATATCAATAAGTTTGACTATCTTTTATCCATTTACGAGGGAAAGAGGAGGTGAGTGGTTATATTATAAATGGTTCCTTGTTTTCAATGTGACTATGTAAATAGAATGTGTGAGTCACCTAATGATAAACTTTAAATATGGATTTCTCTTGGATCATCTCATATATTGAGCATCTATACATGGTTAATATCCATCTTGTTATTTTGTTGCTAATGCCACACATGCCATTTTCTATGGATGTGTATTGCTACCTTACTCAACACATAACGTATTGACTACCATTTTCATGAGTGATGCTTATTCGCATGAGAAGTTACCACCTTGATTGTAGATATATGTTGATTTAATGATTTTGTTATGCTTACCTATGGAAAGTAGTTATGGGTTGGTTCAAGTGTTTGGTTATCCAAAATCTCTCTATCTCTCTAGAATTTTATACTTTTTTCCTATCATATCTATTCTCTCTCTATTTTGTAATTTTGTATCATTGTGGGATCAAGTGCTTCCTACACCTGCTCACTAGGTATGAATTACTCTTTAGCCTTGCATATATGGGGTATAGGGAATACCTCTTTTATTTTAGATGCAATGTAACACCTAATATTTTATTATTAATGCTTCTACAAAAAACATAATATTAAATATTAAGTTGTTACAATACTTGTGTATTGAGTAAAGTAATGGTACATATCACTAGAGTAATGCATAGATAGCATGTAAGGTCATAATGAGTGAAAATTATGTGTGCACACTACACATGATAAAATATGACCTAAAAATACAATCATATTAAAATCTATAATTAGGTGATCGTACAAATCTATTTAATTAACACATTAAGACCAATAAACCATTAGTAACAACTATTCCCCCCTCCCTTGTATGTGGGAGAAAGGTAGTCAACTTCACTAATACTATTACATCTAGGGCAAAATAAGTCTAGGAAACTAGCAAACCTCTAATCCTTAGCTACGTGTGCCATATAAAGTCCAGTGGATTAGACTAATATAGAGTAAATTAGGGTTCTCTAGCTCTCATAGAATTATATAATTATTTTAATAAATAAAACACTTGGTCCTGGCTCATGGGCTCTTATATTTTAAGTCTTAATTTATTATTAGTACATTAATCAATGCTTAGCACATAATAAATTTATTATTTTATTTAATTAATGTCATCATATTTCCACTTTCATTACCATTGACTTATCATAAGGAAAACTACTTGTCAACTTATTATAAGGATCTCCGATTATGATGAATTCATTCCAACAATTCATATTTTCTTAAATTCTTAGAAATGCTTCATGATTAAACACATTGTACATGTTAGGATAATTTGAAGTAAAAGTAAGGCTTAAGAGTCAACAATAAGCATAAAAATAAATATTTCACAAAAGAAAAATACCATAATGCCATTATGAAATTAAACCAGAACTCCATCTATAAGGCTCTCCAATTCACCAAATTTAACACACTATCCTAATATATATTTAAAAATATCACATCTAAATATTATAACCTAACTCTAACTTTTCATACATGAAATACTGATATTACTATTCAGTTACTATCCCCAAATTACATATCTTTCTTATAATATTGCACCAATGCTGCTCCTATTTATCCTTAATATCTCACATATCACACTTAATATTTTTACAACCTAAACTACTTATACAACATAAAATTTCTATATTTCACCTAAAAAGACTAAAATGCCCCTAATTCGCCTAAACACCTCCAAACTTTTATTTTCATAAATTAAGTTATACTTATCCAAACCCTAACATATAATATATCAAATTTAATTTCAAGACCTCGGGGAATACAATGTTATACTAATTTCCCATAAAAAAAATTTTAAAAAAAGACTAAAATGCCCTTAATACCAAAAATTAATCATAACCCAAAAAATTCTACAAGCTTTCAAAATTCACCAAAATTATACTCAACCACACTTACAATATTAGCATTTACAATATATTATTAGTTCTAATTAAGATAGCCCATAAAACCTCAAATATCTTTAAAGGTGAAACCTCCATAAGCCCAACAACCATATCTTGGAACCTCAACATATTACACCAATTATAATATTTAAGCACAATTAATTCTACTCATCCATGGGTTTATAAAAATGAAATAATATATCATTATGATTTAGATTTTATAAAGAAACCTAAAAAGGCATAGAATATAAAAAATCCCATAAATCATGAATTTACCAAGTAATAAATGAATATAAATAACATTAAATACTAAAGATTATATATTAACAACAAAACATGGCAACATGAAAAATCATAAAATTAACTCCTAGCAACAATTAAGCCCTAAATTAGATGCATGTATCCTTGTCAAAAGCTACTCCAATCTCTAAGAAATAAATACTCATAAATACCTCCTTCCACACTTGGATTGTAATCCCCCAAAAATTTCAAAAACCTATATTTTAATAAATAACTTTTATTTGGAATAATATTTACTTTTAAAATTATTTATTTTAATTATTTTATGGATTTTAGAGTATATAAGTTTGGATAAGAGTATTTAATAAATTTAAAAATAAATATTTCACTATTTTCATATTATTGTATTTAAATAATTTTCAAAACTAATATTTTACCAACCTTATCCTTTTTAAACTAATATATTAGATTATAATGAATTAAATTATTAAATTAAATAATTTATCAAGAATATTATATTTTATGATTTTATAAATTAATTTGATTTATTTTCCCTATTTTTTCCATTTTCCTTTTACCCTTTTTTCCCTTTTTCCTTTTTTTTCTCCTCTTTTTCCCATTCTCCCCTCCCTTGGGCCGCCCGGCCAAGCCAGCCCTCCCATGGGCATTGGACCTTCGGCCCGCCTCCTCCCTTCTCTCCCTCGTGCGCCGCCCAACACGCCCAGCCCGACCTCCTTCTTTTTTTCCTCGACCGGCCGGCTTCCTCTCCTTTCCTGCGCCGGTCTAGCCGCACAACACCTCTCCTCCCTTTCTTCCTTCTCCCACACCCGACCACCAGTTCTGCCATGGTCGAGCATTCGGCTGCCTGCAACTGCCGCCACCTGCCATCACCACCTACCTCCCTCTCCCTCTCTCTCTTCCCTTGTCATTTTCTTTCCTTTTTTGAGCCAAACCGGCTCTTGGACCACACCCCGCGTGACCCTCTCCCTTTCCTTCTTCTTCCCCCTCTTTCCTCAGCCAGCCCTGCCACCTGCGCCCTCTCTCCGGCCAGCCCCTGCCCCTCTCTTCTCCCTCTTCTTTTTCTCCATCTCTCCAGCCCTTCATTCCCCTCATCTTCAAGCCTTCTCCTTCCCCAAGCTCCATCTTCTCTCCTTCCTTTTTCCCATTTTTTTCCCCGGTTTGTTATCACCGCCGCTTGCACCACCGCAACCAACCCCTGCGCTGCCTCCTACCACCACTCCCTATTTCCCATCACCCCCACGCCACCCCCTCGAGATTGATTATTTTTCTCCCCAACTTTTTCCTTACCGCCGAGCCACCTGCAACCGCCACTTCTGCCACCGTCCGACCACCTCTGCCACCACCCAACCCACCGTTCGACACCCTCCAACCCCCTCTACCACTGCCATGCCTTAGTTGGCCAAAAACAGCCCTTGAACCCCTCCACCTCGACCCTTCTCGGCAACCAACTTCGCCGCCTTGCCTCCGCCACCCTATGCCACCGTGAAACCACCCTTAGCCTCCACCTACACCCCCTCTTCACTCCTGCACCATTCCCTTGCCTTAGAACCTCCCCTAACTACCTTCTTTTCTAGCCCAAAGACCCCAACCCGAAAATGGCTTATTTTTCTTCCTTCACCCTCTTCAAGCTTTTTTCTCCCCATTATTTTACATGAGACTCACGCTGTTCATGCAACGTGAGCTCCCCCTTATTTTGAAATTCATTTGGTTAAATTTTGAGGTATATTCATATTTAATTAAAGTGTATTATTATTAAATAAATTTGTTTTATAAAGTTTTGTCCTCTAATTTCTTACTTCTAACCTAATAATGATTGATATTATCTTAGGTGTTGAGTTGCTTATTAAAGCTTGAATCTTTAACCGGGGTATAGGTAAGATTTGATATTTTACGGGATTAAGGTAACTGTTAATCCTCCCTTAAATACATGGAAAAACGTATGCTAGCACGTTAGGGATTTGGTATGATTTTATGTATGTTTTGTGAGCCTAGCATGATATACAAATGGTCGCTTACATTGATAGAAAGAAAAAAGAAATGCATGATAGCCTTTGTGCCATGTGTAGGTATGATAATTAAGGAAGAGATTGATTATTGATGGAAATGTTAAATGCTTGTCTATGATGTATTTTTTTGTTAATGCATGAATAATATTATTGTCTAAGGGTATTTGGGTAATTTTGTAAGCAAAAATGGTATTTTGGTAATTTCAAAAGAAAGGGGTGGAATGATAATTTTATAAGTAAATGGATAAAATTGTACGTTGTGAAAAAGAAGGGTATTATGGTAATTTTTGAGGTAAAAGAATAATATGGTAATTTTATGATTAAATGGCAAAATGATAATTTTATAAGTAAAGGGGCATCATGGTAATTTTTGGAGAAAAGGGTAAAGCGGTAATTTTGGAGTCAAATGGGCAATATAGTAATTTTATAAGTAAGTGATAAGAATGGTAATTTTGGAAGTAGGGGTAAAATAGTAATTTTGGATGAAGGAGGGAATTATGGTAAATTTTCAAGTAAATAGGCATTATAGTAAATTTTGGAAGTAGAGGGGCAAAATAGTAATTTCATAAATAAATGGCAATATGGTAATTTTATAAGTGAATGGCAAAATGGTAATTTTATAAGTAAGGGGTATTATGGTAATTTTGGGAGTAAAGGAGTAATATGGAAATTTGGAAAAGAAGGGAAAAATGGTAATTATGTATGGAAGGATAAAGATGGTAATTTTGGACGTGAAAGGGTAAAATAGTAATTTGTAAAGAAAAAGGAGTGTTACGGTAAATTAATCAATAAAAGGGCATTATGGTAATTTTAAAAATGGAGAAGGGCAATATAATAATTATAAATATGGAGAAGGGTATAATGGTAATTATGACAATGGAAAGGGTAAATTGGTAATTTAATCAACTAAGGGGCAATTTGGTAATTATGATGATGGAGAAGGGCAATTTAGTAATTTATCTAACTAAAGGGGCAATTTGGTAATTCATCCTATTAAAGGGTAAAGTGATAATTGTTCAATCAACTAAAGGGGCAAAATAGTAATCATGATAATGAAGGAGGGTAATTTAGTAATTTATCCAACTCAAGGGCAATTTAGTAATTATAACAAATGAGAAGGGCGATTTGGTAATCTAACCAACCAAATGGGAAATATGATAAGTGTGGTAATTATGAGGGTGAATGGTGATCTAAAAAGTGTAGGGGATAATTTGGTAATCTAAATTGGACAAGGGGTAATTTGGTAATTATGTAACCTAAAGGGTAATATGGTAATTTGGCGAGTAAGGAAGGGATACTTAACAATTATATAAGTAAAGGGCAAATGAGTAATTTGTACCTAACATGTCTTTGAGATTGTGGAACATTATAATATGATTCAAATAATGTTGATTAGCCAAGTAGGAGTATTAGTATGACCTTAATGGTTTCTCTGTGATATCCTAGATAATCATCTGAATAAGAAACGATTAATGATATCAGAACAATTGAAAGTGAATAAGTATCAGATTATTGTGCTTTTCTTGATCACTTTAATTAAGACACTATTACTTAAAGTGAAAGACCTCAAGATCGGGAATGGTGACTCCTTAGGGGTCGCTACCCTAAGAACATGGTTTAGTCCACGATTATTCTGGTATTTGCTGGTGTGCCTTTGTGCCCCGACCAGGCCCTATATCTTACTCTTTCTAGCTCTACGGACCTAGTTAGGGGGTATGCATATTTATGGATTAGGTGTCCTTGTCGGTAGGGTACTGAGTTAGCTTTATGCACCAGTACGACCAGAGTACCTTTGTGTCCTTGGGTTCGTGGTTGAAGGGTACTGAGTAGCTGATATGCACCGGTACGACCGGTGTACCTTTGCGTCCCGGGTTATTGATCTCCCGTTCGAGGCAAATAAATATGATTGATGTGCTGATTAAAGAAAGGAATGATACTATTATTGAAAGTGGAATATTAAAGAGTCGGGCCCAGATGATTATGATATTGAGTACCGGTCCACCGGTTATAATAGTGGCCAGGAGCGTTGTACCCTGGATGATGATTCTTTATATATCCCAGTCCACCGGTCATAATAGTGGTCAGGAGCATTGTGCCCTAGATGATGATTCTTTATATATCCCGGTCCACCGGTTATAATAGTGGCCAGGAGCGTTGTGCCCTGGATGATGATTTTATATATATTCCGGTCCACCGGCAATAATAGTGGGGGTCCCGAGCTCAATAAAACCAGTATTGCATGTGAATAAAGTTATAGAAAAATACTAATCACTTATAGTGGAACACCATGTGAGTCGGGGCCAGACCAGTCCACCGGCAAATAATAGTGGTTAGAGGTGTTCTGTCCTGTGCGTTTACCTTCCGGTCCATCGGCAATAATAGTGGTCAGGAGCGTTCTGCCCTGAGTGTATACCTTCCGGTCCACCGGCTATAATAGTGGGGTTCTCACACTCACATGGATATAAAATATGATATTGATTGAATGATGATGGAATAATGGCTTAAGGCCCGAATGTATTGAGTTTACACTATGACTTGGCTTAAGGCCCAAACGTATCGATCGTGAATTATAACTTGCTATATGTGTGATTGTTATGTATGCGCCTCTTTTTTCATATGTACATAGCTTGCATTATGTGTTACATCACGGGTCTGTCTTTAAGTGTGGTATTAAAGGGTTACTCAGTACCGTAGTACTGAAGGGATTCCCTTCGTGGGGCCCCTGCCTATTCAATGGGCAGTGCCCTTTGCAGGTCTTGTCGGGTGCTACTCAAGAGGGTAATGGGAAAGAGAGTAAGGAATTATCCAGTACCATTAGGGTTTTCCTCTTTCTTCATTTAAATTCCTGATTTTTAGATGTTATGTTGTTACTTTAACTACCATTGGTGGATTTTATTCCTGTAAACGATTTGATGCGCTACTCTGATTTAAGTATGTTGAATTTCTTGCAAATTACTCTGATTTATGTATGTTGGATGTCTTTCAAATTGCATTTCATTTTTCTTAGCCTTAGCACTTGGTACCGGAATGGTATGAGTGAACCGGTCTGGTACTAAGTGTGGCGGTAATACTCCCAAAGTTCACGTTTTATTTATTTGCTTCCGCTAATTTCCTTTTTAATTAACGAAATTTTTCAGTAGTGAATTTTGGGGGTGTTACATGGATCACCTAAAACAAGAAAATAAGAATTAGATATAAGAGTTATAGTAAGGGTTATAATACAAGAGAAAAATTAAAGGGAGAAGAATAGACCCTCAAGCTCAAAAATGTGTTGGAGCAAGCTTGAATCAAACATCCATCGATCTATGAATTTAACTCTCTTTTACTTAGAAAAAGCACAAAAGAGTTAACGTTCAAGACTTTAGAAATTAAAGGATGAAATAAAATGGATTAGAGAAGAAGGGAAAGGGATGGAAATGAGGGAAGCACCCAAGAAAAATAACAAATGCAACTCAAGAACAATAAGATCTTGAAAAGGGTAGGAGGGAACCAAGTAGAAATTAGGAATTTTTATAAGTGTAGAATGACCAACTAAAGGGCATAAGTCCCTTATGGCTGTCCAAAATGGTCACGAAAGAGGGGAAGAATTCATATAAAAGGGTTGATTGTAAGAAAGAGGAGTGATGGGAGTGATGGGAGTGATGGGAGTGATTGGCATGGGTGAGAGATGTAGGAGAGTGGGTGGAAGATGAATGAAATGATAATGGGTAGATTTTTTATTGAATGAGTAAGGATAAAACATGATACGATCATGGGGTGTAAGGGGGTATGAATTTTGAATTCCAAAAACCCTAAAAAATTAACAAGGATTAAAATTGGGTAGGTAAGGTAAAGTTTCCAATAAATGGTTAAGATGGAACAAATAGTCAAATAATTTTTAAAAATCATGAAAAATTAGAGAAATATGTGGAATTAATCTAGGAACCTAGATATATAAAAATTTTGAACACAATACTTAATTTCACTTCAAAAGAAATTAAAAATATCAAGAATAGTGATAATCATTCAATTTTAATCGATTAGGTGATGTTGGCGTCAACCTTTAAATGTCATGGATGAAGGTTTTGTGACGGTATTAGCTAATTGAGCAAAGTTAAGACTCAACTAACTATTCATTTGCTAAAATGAAAAATAAGGGTTTAAATGGTAGAAAGGTATAACTAAGGGTGTGATGTATATGGTTAAGGTGTTCAAACAAGATTTAAGCATTAAGAAAGGGATTAGGAGACTAATTGAATAGAAATTAGTGTTAGAAAAAAAAATCAAGTTATTATAATCATCTTCCCTGAACTTTAACTTTTGACACTTAAAATAAGTGTTGGGCAGCTATGATAAGGAAAATTAGAAAAGGGAAGTACAATGGAAGGGGGAGAAAGAAGCCTCACATTGTCACTAAAAAATCATGACTAATAGTAGCAACATGGTAAGGAAGCAAGTTTTAGGGCTAAAATAGAATGGAAAACCACAAAGAACAATGGAAAAATATATCGTTTATGGAATGTACAATGTAAGGAATTCAACTCACTGATGACAAGGAGGAAAGAAGGAGATACATGTTTGCTATAATGGATCAAAGTGGGGGGGAAATATTAGTTGCTATAGCATAGGCTAATTGGGAAGTAAAAGTTGTGAAATATTTAAGGGTTATAGGGTCATAAAATAGAAGGGGGAAATCTTGGAGTTGGATCATGCAATGGAAGGACTTATACTAATAAATAATGTGGGAAAATAATGAGAAAGAAACTTTCTTGAGAGGTTGGAAGTAGGAAACATAGTTATTAGAGGGGTGGAGGGAAATTCGAAGAGAAAAGGGGTTACATGAGTTTGGTAAAGTCAGGATGCACAAATTATGGAATGCTAGTGTGAGTAAGAGGTGAAATATGATTGAGAGAGGTGTGGGAGAGGCTTATACTCTTATACAATTGAATTAACATGGTGATGGAAGTGAAAGAGAGTTCATTGAGAGTGTTGGAATGATGCAATTTTTGGTAGAATGTGAGTTATAGTTATGATTTAGTTAAAACAACCAAAATAAACCAAAAATCTAGTCACTCAAGCAAAGGAAGGCTCACTTTAGTATGGGAGGGAATATTAGGACTTTCACAAAATTTTAGGCTAATTATATAGGTAGAAATACTAGAAAATAGGAATATATTAACCAATGAATCTAGAAAATCATAAAAGTTTATGAGAAGGTGGATAATAATTTTTAAAATTAAAATATATAAAAATATTAGGTGTCAAAGTTGGGTTGAAGCTCAAAAAAATTTAAATAGATAAAAATAACTAAAATCATCTAATGACATAAACAAGTTTTTATATGATTTGATAATTTAGAAGAAATGAATAAATTTTGAGTGAATGGATTAAAAGAATGAGTTTATAAATGAATTTTAATTGGTAATGGAAATAAATTTTGAATAACTAATGAAAAATGCAAGTGTTTGTTATAATACTTTAGCGCTGACATTTAATTATATGGTCAGTGAAAAAAAATGTGATTCGGTAAATAACTCCTTAGTTAGCAATATATCTCTCTACATCCTCATCAAGAATGGAGAAAGTATTCCAATGGAAAGATCTAAGATATAAATCCAGAGAAGGATGAATAATATTCTTCTTGTAATTTTCAAATACCCAAAGAGACAGTCCTCTTGTGTGACGAAAAGCTTTCTTTAACTGGTCCACCATTTTCAACCCAAGGAATTGTCCCTCCAATTAAATCTTCATGAACATTACACTTGCAATCTTCATGATCCTCTTTTTTTTCCTTCAAGACTTCAAATAATTTAGACTCATTATTTGATCCTGATGATGTGCCTGAAACCCTAAATGCACTCTTTAATCCCATCATAATCCTTTTCCCTAAGCTCTTCCTTATCCTTGGAGTCTGATTATCTTCTAAACCACTAGATCTCTTTTCTTCTGTACCAAAACGCAAGTAACTTGAAGATTTTGAGCCTTTTTCTCCCCTTCCAACCTTATTATCACCATACTCACTACGATCATGGTCATCCTTCTTCTTATCCTTACTAGTAAATCGGCAACTGATTGATGATCTGCCTTGATCCAATGCTAGTACATTACTTCTTCTTTCTGAATCTTGTAGAAGCTCTCTCAAGTCACTCAACTCTTTCTCAAGGCTTTGGATTCTCGATCTAGTCTTTCCAATAGTAGATTTAATCTTAACAACCTGTCGTAGAGCTGCCTCTTTTTGGAGTATGGCTCCTAGGGTTTCTACTTGCGTTGTGCCTTCTTGTCGTTGTGGTTGCGATGGTGGTGGAGGAGGCTTGCTCCTAGTGGTAGTAATGGTAGAGAATATGAAACGATGAGTGTTTACCTGCTCCATTAGCATGGCTTGGAGAATGAATCTCAAGGGCATTTTAGGGTTTTGGACTACATGTAGGAGAAGTTGTGAGGAAAGCATGCTGCAATCTATTGAGTTGCATATCTGAGACTTTTGTTCCTCAGATATCACACCTGTATATACCTGTTTTAAATTACAATAC
Source organism: Tamarix austromongolica (assembly GCA_039764185.1). Lineage (NCBI taxonomy): Eukaryota > Viridiplantae > Streptophyta > Magnoliopsida > Caryophyllales > Tamaricaceae > Tamarix > Tamarix austromongolica. The sequence continues at coordinate 82,347,291 of CM077818.1, read as the reverse complement.
CTAACATTAATTTTTATCAAGCCAAATACAAGAACTAATAAGCTACTTATTCAATTTGTTGATAAAAATTCCAAGTACACATTTATGCGAAGACTAAGAAAACAATAATTAGCTAAAAATGTATTCTTTCATCGCAATAATACATTTCACCATATATCAAAAGAAAAAAACTTAATATTTCAAAATACTTACAAAATCATCCATTAAAGTCATTAAAAATCATCAATTATAAAGTTTTTTTACTATAGTTTAAAGAACCATTTAACAAGTACTCATGAAGACTTATTAGGATAATCACCAATTAACTTGTGTATTTATAATTAAGAACCCAATTATATTATATTCCCTCTGTATGTAATATAAAAATAAGCCATAGGGACAACAATAGGGTGGGGTGATTATGGAGACCCCTATCCCTACACATGAAATCAATACTAATCTTCAAAATTATCTAATAAGGGATTTCCTACCTTAATCATCATTGAAAGTTTGTCCCCCACCCCTAACCTAAATCAAAATTTCAATCCCTGAACCTGATCCTCGAACTTCATCCCTAAAACCCAAAATCCATAGGTAAGCTAGCAACCATACCCATCCCCAAAAAGTAACTTGGTAGAGTAAAAAAAAGTAAAAATCTTAAACCCTAAAAAGGAATTTGTTAGTTTCCCACTTAAACTTATTAGCAATCATTTGATTTAACAAAAAAATGAGTAAATTAAAGATCGAACTCTAACTCTAATTTAAAGAGCGGATTGGAAGAGTGGAAAACTAGTGATGGTTAGCTAAAAGAAGAGTAATATATGTTAGTGGAGGAGGTAACACAACTAGGGCTTTACGATGATGAATAATGATGGATCCTAACATTAATTTGCATCTTCGAGCATTTTTTGTGAAATTGTGCTTGATTCGATAAAAGCCACCTAGGTTATCCCACTATATGATAAAAATACCCCTCGATTCTAATTCATTTGCCAAGAAATCCTAATATTTTGAGATTCTTATAGAGATTTGTTGAAGCATTAGTCAGATCCACCCTTGTCTAAGATTAGTTGAGTGAGTTCGCTTAAGATCCATGCAAGTTCTTCTAGATCTCAATAAATCTCCACTAGATCGATTGAAGTGTTGAATAAATTTGTTTGTTATTACTTTGTTCATGTGAGTTATAGCTTTGATATCCTATTTCTAGAATCAATACACACTCGATTGAACATTTATAAGAGTCTATCAAATAGGTAAATAGGATTGTGGTCCCTGTGGTTGTGGAAAATACATAGAGGAGATCAGGACACTTGGAGTCTAAAGTGATGAGAGTTAAGACTTTAGTACCCCAATTTTCGTAAACCCTAATTGAGAACCTAAATGTAACTTATTAATTTATGTGAACTTAAACATGTAAATAATAGTTAGATAATAAGTGCATTAGATTAATTAGGTTAAAATGATAGAAATTAGGTTTTTGCGATGAGCAGTTGATTGGGAACTTAGGCTGGACAACCACGATTGATGGTAGAATGTAACAACATCAGAGGGTTTGGGTGGTCGGCCAACAGTCAACCAAGCATCGATTAGAGTTTGTTTTTAGTAATTTTTATTTTGTTTTGGCTTATTGTGGTCAACTCTTTAACCATGGACCTAATTATTGCTTATACCCCTTCCATTACCTAAGTTATTAGACACAGTCAACTCACCATACCTTCCATCAACTCTCTCCCGCATCTTGTATATTCACCCAACCTTTTTCATTTGATTTTGTCTTAAGCAACCATGTTCAACTCTCCCTCCTTTTTTCCTTGCAAATTTTTGAGTCCCATATCCCCTATTTAGACATGAAATTTGCAATTTCTCTAATTATTTAAAGCTTGGTGCATTGTGCTCTCTATTTTCTTTTTTCTTTTTGAATTTTTATCTAGGTGTCGGAAACTTCCCCATGTTCTTGTTGTGCATAACTTAGACTTCCCACTTCTCTTGTCATCCATTTTATTTTATTTTTGATTATTTTATCATAATTATTTATCTAACTCTATCATATTTTCTTTAAATATAACACTATTGGAATTAGGAAAAATGAAAGACTTTCCCTCTCCTTTTTCTTCTCTCTGGCACACCACCCAATTATTGGGTATGAAATCCTTTTTTCTTATCGGATTGTTGACTTGTAGTTATTCATATTGCTGTTTTGTGTTTACTTTTTAATTGTTGGGTTTAGTATCTTGAGTAGAAGGAAGATAGTAAGATATCTCGGTGGTTCTTTCTCCTTTAATTTGGCTAATTGTGCTTGGAAAAAGAGGTCATCTAAATGCTCTCTCTCTCTCCCTAAATTACATTCAAATCACCTAACTATTTAGTAATATAATTATTAATTTATTTATAATTTTAAATTTAATTACATTATAGTAAATAAATTACAAATTTTCCTCATCATTGGTATAAGTTGATTATTATTTTAAATAAACTTGAAATTAGAAATGGATTAATTATTATAGTACTAAGTTTTACGGATAAAATTACAAATTGTTAGGATTTAATTGAAAAGGAAAGCGGGGAAGGATCCGTAAATTAGTACGCTCGGGGGAACGAATAAGGCCGGGCCGGTGTGGAAATTACATCGTCCGACAGGCAATAATTGGAGGCATGCTATGTTGTCTGGGTACACTGTACATCGGAGGAGTCCATATAGGTTGTACACAAACAGTGAAGGCGACCCAAAGGTAAGATAAGAGACTGTTGCTACTCGCGTAACTCCACGACAAAGCTGGAACCATAAAATTTAACGAAAGGCCCTTCCGAACGGTCAGATGTCAACCACCCTTCTGCTGATCGTGCGGCAAACATGCTGACTAAGGCGCATCGATCCTTAAACCTAATGATTCAATGCACTACGTACGTTAAACTTTAGTGTTTTTTTTTTTTTTTTTTTGGTACAACGAGGCGTCAAATGAGCAACAAAGAAAATAGCAGAATTGAAAAGAAATAATCACTAGTGTCATTTATTATTGTTATTTTTTTTTTAATGTTATGTTATGTTAAACCTACCGATCATTTTCTGACTATTGGATTTAAGAGGGATGGTCGGTCTGAGTGAGAAGGACCGCTTTGTGTGGCTGGCCATATAGAATTAATGCATGTAGTAGTTGCGGTCAGTAGCCAGCGGATGACATTTAATTGAGAGTTATATATACTTACCACCACTCGAATGGGTCGCCGCTTTGTTTTCTGTATTTCAATTTCAATTTCAAATCCATACCTGGTTTTGAATCGAATCTATGGGGCAAAAATGGAAGCTAGTGTTCGTCTCTTTCGAACGCTTACAGCAGCTTATGGGTCGACTTCTTTTATTTTAATATAAGGGTACTTCACCCCATATGATGAAGATGAACCAGTACTTCACCCCATATGATGCATAAATTATAATTTATTTTTATTTTTTTAAATAATAACCTGAAGTTTTAATTTTAGATGTGCTAATATCTGTTCTATTATTACTGGATAAAAGTAAAATCAACCATGCATACATGAATGAGACGGTGAAAAATCCCCTGCCATGCCCTGTACGTGAAGAGTGAACCGGTTTCTCTTTCCCACGTTAGGCTGATCGAACGTCAGACTCAGGGATGCCCGCTCTGAAGACGACCGCTTGACCTCCCTCGCTAAAAGTGAAGGCAGGTAGCGAATAGTAGGATTTTTATATTATCCGGGGTGATCGGATTAGATATTTAAATTGATTCTATTTAAAATATTAAATAATTAAATATTTTATTAGGTAAATATAAAATTAAATAAATTAAATATTTGATTGAACAAATACAAATAATATATGACCTGATGAATTATATATTTATATATTTTAAATACTATTTATTTATTTTTTATAATTACGTATGTGTGTATGTATAGATAATTTAAAATGAGTGTTTATTTTAAGTAAATTTTATATTTTTTTAATTATTATTTCATTAAATATTTAATTACTATCTAAATTTTAAAATTATTAATTCAAAAATGTAATTTAATACTCATATCAAATTATTAGATTATATTTATTTAAATTGGATAAATTTTTATTTTTTTTATTCAATATCTTTTAATTATGATCCGTTCAAAAATTTTAGATATCTAACAAATTATTTATTATCTGATCTAAAATTTTAAATATTTAAAATATTAGATATCTAAAATATTGTTTTTAAAAAAAAAATATTTAATATTTTAAATATCTAAATTTTTATTGGATATTTAATTATTAAATATATAAAATACTGAATATTCCATCTAACACCCCAATTAAATAGGGACTCGATTTTAGGAGTTACATTTACCAACTAAAATTTGTGGCCGCTTCTCAATTCTGATCGCTCTATCTAACTTCATATCCGTGTGGGGGGGATGGATAGCAATCAATTTATAGCTACCAGATTAGGTTGCACCACGTAGCGACTGACAGCACCTTCTACTTCCTCTTCGATCTACTCCCCCGGTAGTTGCCTCTTACGCTATATATGTTTCGATTGGGACCGATCAAGTCTATGAAACTGAATTAATTAATTTATTTTATTTAAATATTAGGTTAATAATTTTATTTGGATAAATCGAGGTTAATATTAACTTCCAACTTAGGAGGTAATTGAGGTGAAAGTGAAAGAATAAGTAAATTTTTGTTTAATATGATCAAAATACTCCTCAATAGGACCTATTTATTTAACATAAAGATATAAATGTCATTTATTTCATTATTTTAATCATCATTCATCTCAATCTAAATGAAAATTTTAAAATATTTACCCCGATTTACTCAGGTTTAGTTAATATCATCCGAACAGCATTTTTAAATATTCACCCTGATTTACATCAATTTCCTTCACCTAGGTTAATTATTAATATTTACCTTCACCTCAATTCACTTCAATCTAAATGGACCATTAGAGTATCGAGCAAAAAAAAACTCAATATATTTTTTTAAATTAAAAATATTTTTTTATCTTTTTTAAACTTTAATTACACAATAAATGCTCAATAATATAATACTAAAATATACTATCTTATCAATCTATACCCAACCACAAATAACTAAAATATTTACTTAATTAATTATATTATTGATAAATTTTTTATTTTTGCATGATTGAATTTTTTAAGCTGGATTAATTTTTTGCACTCTTCTATAATTTTTAATTCTTTTCTCTTATTATTATAGTATTTTGCATCGAATAAAAGGACGGAAAAAAAAAATTTGCCCCTCGGTCGTGGACAGTGATATAGAATTCGTACATACACACGGTTTTGGTCACATAATATGAAAGTATCCATATTTTTCGAACACTTTTACTATAAGGAGCGATTTCCACGCGCCGGTGAACCTTATAATTGCTGTTAGAATTGTTCAATATCATGAATTCAAAAAAGATTAATTATTAGTAAATTATTTCAACTTACGGAACATCAGATGTAATACACACTAGTTTAATTTCAATTAAGGGTGTGTTATATGTTATGTACGCACTACTTTACTACACCGTACAATGTGTGTATACTCTTATTCGAATAAAATTTACGCATTATCCTCAATATATATTTACACATTATCCTCAATATATAGACAATGTAGGAGCCATCATTTTTTGTATCATTTTTTGTTTGGTGGTTAAGTACACTAAAGACAATGCTGATAGATTCTACTTTATAGCCCATACCTATTCAATGAATAATTATAACCTTACCAAAAGTATTTTGAGGGGGTCAATTGAGGTGGTTAGGATTTGGATTGAAGAGTTAGAACAATCTAGCTTCCACGCCTTTTGATTCAAATATTTTCTAGACTCTTCTACCCCTCCCTTACATCTTATTTTTAATTGTACTTGTATCTTGTCAGATCTCTTAGGTTATAATAGAACCATTATAATCTTATAATGTAATTCTATTGGTTTTTTCTTACTAATGTCATTTTTAATTTTAAGAGGAAAAATATTTTAACCTTAGTACGTAATATAAGAAAAGTAGTGGAGACCAGACTTATAATATTAAATGTAATAGTAACACCCTATGTTTTAATATTTTAGCTTCTATAATAACATTTTAAAATGAAAGTTTTAGTTCTAAAAATTAGAGTGTTGTAGTTCCATCTTCCAATATTTCATAATTATTAAATGAAATCCAATCATTCTATAATAGTGAATCTTCAAATACCAATATACAATCAATGTCACACTTAATGTTAATAGGAGCCCCATTAATTGGAGCCACCAGTAATAGGAGCCCCCGTTAGGGTGGGCCGCACCCTTTTTGCTTATGGCCACGTATTTGATATGATTTAGTCTGTTTTTTTTTTTAAGTACTTCCATATTGTGTTATATGTTTTATTTATTTATTTATTTATATACTAGTGAAAGGATTTGAAAATTTATCACAAATGCAGCTACAAAAAAACCCTGAATATCAAACTAAATCAACTATTATATTTATTATTAACTTAATTAAGATATCATCATGCTACCTTCGAACAATGCACCAAAATATGTTAATTGTTGGGTAAAGAGATTGTCGAACAAAGGATAGAGGAGGACGAGAAGGAAGAATCAAGAGCCACATGGAATCTAGGGGTGGAGATAGGACTCTCATCTAAGGAAGAATATAAGTGCTTAGAAAAAATTGAAGGGTTGAGAAGAAGTCAGAGGAAAGGGAAGAAGAAGGTAAGGTAAAATTGGGGAAGACCTCGGGTGCAATAGTTGTGGTATTTATGATAATAATAAGCTGGAATGTAAGGGGAATTGGTGCCTTGGGCAAATTATCGAGTATTCAAGCAGTAGTATCAAAAGAGAGACCATGGATCTTTGGATTAGTAGAAACAAAACACCAAGTGGTTTCAGATAGTTGGAAGGAGAGAGTGTGGAGCATTGGAGGGATTGAATGGAGCGATTCCCCAGCTCAAGGTAGGAGTGGAGGCTTAATTTTAGGATGGAACTCGCAGCATTTTGGGGTGCAAAATATTAGGAGGGGTAATAGATGGATACTTATAGAAGGAGATTTAGACCCGGGCTCTTTCAAGTGTGCGGTTTTACTTGTGTATGGTTTTCCGGATACAAGAAATAATAGGGTTTTATGGGAAGAATTGGGGGACGTGGGACAACAATGTACTAGGCCACTTTTGGTGATGGGGGACTTTAATGAAGTTCGTCACCAGAACGAGAGAAAAGGTGGATGGGTGGATGTGACGAGTGTCAGATCTTTTAATGACTGGATAGAAATGATGGGGCTCTTGGACTTACCCCCAACCAACGTGAAGTTTTCTTGGGTAAGGGATGGATCTGCCAGCCTGTTAGATCGTTTTCTTATAGACCCAGCTTGGTTAGCGGTCTTTCCGGATTTGTGGAGTATGGCTCTAGATAGGTCCCTCTCGGACCATACTCCTATTTGCCTTTCTATCAGAAATGGGGGCGATGGACCGAAACCTTTTAGATCTTGGGATATGTGGTTCTCTCACCCAAAGTTCCAAAGATTTGTGGCTGATTGTTGGGCCAAGATGGAAGGGGAAACGTGTCAGGATAATCTGAGAAGGATGAAGAGTATGTTAAAAGACTGGAACAGAGATATTTTTGGGGATTTTGATACAAAAATTAGACAGTTGGATTCTGAATTGGTGAAGCTAGGAAATCCGGATGTAACCGCAAATGGTGATGAAGAGATGATTGCTAGAAGAGCAGCTTTGGAAAGCCAACTCTGGAAATGGCATAAGAGAAAGGAAGCGTACTGGATGCAGATTGCTAAGATTAAAGGATTCAAGGAACGGGATAGGAATACAAAGTATTTTCACGCAGTGGCTACTATCAGGAAAAAGAAGGCCAGGATAAGCAGAATAGTGGATAAGGGTGAAGAGATTACCGACCATGCAAGAATTAAGAAGGTGATAGTGGATTACTTTGAAGGCCTATATAGTAGGGCGGATCTGCCTGATATTAGTATTTCGGAGGAGGGCTTCAAAAAGTTGTCCGAGGAGTAGAATCGTATTTTGGAAAGAATGACTGATAGGGAGGAAGTTAGAAAGGCTGTGTGGGATTGTGCACCTCTTAAAGCTCCTGGGTACGACGGTTATCACATGGGCTTCATCCGAAAAATGTGGGGGGTCATCGGGGAAAAATTCACTGATTCAATTCTAGAGTTTTTTCTGTCTAGTAGAATGCCAAAAGGAATTAATACCACTTTACTTACGCTGATCCCGAAAGTAGAAAAACCGGAGGAGACCAATCAATACAGGCCCATCAGCTTAGTAGGTTGTATTTATAAGGTCATAGCAAAGATTTTAGCTCACAGATTGAAACGTGTCGTGGGCAGTTTGGTAAGTGATTCCCAGTCAGCTTTCATAGAAGGAAGAAGCATTATGGATGGGGTTTTGGTTGCTAATGAGATAGTTCAATGGGTCAAGAAGAAAAGAGGAGCCAGAGGGGTAATGATAAAGTTAGATTTCCAAAAAGCCTACGACAGTATAAGATGGGACTTCATGGATAAAATTATGAGCATCATGGGGTTCGGGAGTATTTGGAGAGGGTGGATAAAGGAATGTATTTCAACGGCTAGTATTTCAGTTCTTATTAATGGGTCCCCGACTATGCCTTTCAAGATGAGGAGGGGACTTAGACAGGGGGATCCCATATCCCCGTTCTTGTTCGTATTGGTAGTGGAAGCGTTTAATCAACTTATTAGAAGAGGTATGAAGAAAGGGTTGATTCGTGGATTGGAAGTGGGGAAAGACAAGTATGAAGTCACGCATCTCCAGTTTGCAGATGATACTATGATTTTTTGTGCAGCGTCGAAAGAGAACATCATAAATTGGAGGAGATTGCTTGATTGTTTTCACTTAGTGTCTGGATTGAGTGTAAACTACGAAAAGTCAGAAATGATAAGGTTGGGGGTGGAACCTCATTTTCATAAGGAAGCAGCAGAGATTATGAACTGCAGAACTAGTTTCTTACCAATTTCTTATCTTGGATTACCCTTAGGAACAAAAATCAACAGCAGTCAGGTGTGGAAACCAGTGGTGGAAAAAATTAGACAAAGGTTGGCAGGATGGAAATCGAAACTTCTTTCAAGAGCAGGGAGACTAGTGTTAATCAAGAGTGTGTTGAACAGTTTACCGGTGTATTATATGAGCATATTCAGTATCCCAAAAGGAGTAGTTAAGGAGATTATTAGCATTCAAAGGAAGTTCTTCTGGAGTAGCAAGCTTCCGTTGATTAGCTGGAAGGTGCTACAGAAACCGAAGAGTCTAGGGGGTTTGGGCATTGGCGATTTGACTATGAGGAATAATGCCCTTTTATTTAAATGGTGGTAGAGATTCTTCACAACGGAAGGAGCGTCATGGAAGAAGGTTATCCAGTCTATTTACTCGGAAGATCATTTTGGTACCTTACGAATTCCGGATAAGAAGAAAGGATGGACACCGTGGGTGGACATAGTGGATGCAGGCAGGATTGATCCTATTCTTAGCTCAGGTTTAAAGGTCATCATTGGAGAGGGCAATAGAGTTGGTTTTTGGAAGGATAAATGGATGGAGAATGGTCCACTAAGGACAATGTTCCCAAGACTTTTTGCGATATCTGACCAGAAAGAAAACAGTATAGCGGATATGGGCTTCTGGGATGGGGACCAATGGCATTGGCAATTCGTGTGGAGGAGGCGGTTGTTTGACTGGGAGGAAAGACAAAGGGAGCAAATGGAGAATCTGGTCTCTCAGTTTGATCCACATAGGGGAAGACTGGATGGGATTAGTTGGGAATATGATCAGCGGGGTATGTTTTCAGTCAAATCCTATTGTGAAGCTTCCTATCAGAATGCACCCGGGGGGAATCTGATCACATGGTTTGCGATACAACAAAGACTTAATACGAGAGATAGATTGATCCGACTTGGGGTTGGAAACGTCAGTGATACAGGTTGCCCTTTTTGCAAAGATACTCAAGAATCGATTAACCATGTCTTCCTTCATTGTAGTGTGACAGGGAAATTATGGTACGAGATTTGCGATTGGCTTGGAAGGACCTGGGTGATGCCGAGATCGACCGAAGAAACCGCTGCTATTTGGCTTGGAGATAAAGATAAAGGTCTACACAGCGAAATTTGGTCAACGTCCTTTTTTGCCATAATAGGGACTATTTGGGAATTCAGAAATAAGGCTATTTTTGAAAATATCCAGATCTGCAGGAATTGGATGACGCTACTCATAAAACAAAGAATTGGCTTCTGGATCAAGCATAGAAGAGACAATTTTCCTTATAGAATTGATGAGGTGGTTCATAACGTACAAGCTTTTCTGTGAGGTGTTCATGCGTTTAGGGTGTTTTTTATTACTAATCGTTGTCTCTTAGTCTTAATTGGCTGTAATCGTTAGCTCCTGCTCGCTCATGATGAAGTTTTACTGGATGTAAACTTCAAATTATCAAAAAAAAAAAATTGCACGGAAAAAGTGGCTGGTCACGGCTTTGATTGGCAAAGTGCTTACTGGGCAAAGTTTTAACGTCAAAGCTTTTCGATCGAACTACCATGATGATGGCATGGAGCTCCCGTAAGGGGCTGGTTATTAAGGATATTGAGCCCAACCACGTCGCCTTTGAATTCCATAGCAAAAGCCGGACAGTTTGGTCCTGGAAAATGGTCCTTGGCACCTTGGCAGCCATATCTTCATGTCGAAGCCAATCAAAAAAGTCACAACTAGCTATCGGAGAAGAAGCTTGATACTGCTTGCTTTGGGCTTAGAATTTATGATGTGCCACTTAATCTCGATCAAGACGATATGGTGAATTTAACGGGAGCCAATTAACTGAGTTTATTGATTTTGGTGAAGATGTTGCCGCGGGTTAGGGTCGTGCCACGAGGAAAAGGGTTAGGGTTCACTTCAAGAAGGCAATGGTTCTAGAACTTAGAATACGACCCTAGTGGTCGAGTATGAAAGATTACCTTACTTTTATTATCTTTGCGGACAGGGGGCCATGTTGAACGTGAATGGACAGCAGCAAATTCTGTGCATTGTTACGTGGCTCGCCCTTGCAACGGAAGGGCCAACCGGTCAATAGGGACGGAAGATTGAAAGCGATGCTAGAGGTCCAAGGCTGAGTAAAACGAAGAAAGTCCTATTTGGTGGAGGCACAAAACTCAACCGAGCCATGAAAAAGATATTTAACCTCGTGAGGGCTCACAATGAATTAGAACTAGTAAAAGTTGATCTGATCTATTTAATATGATCTTATTTATATACATTTCAACCGTATATAATCTAAAAAATTTATCAATTTGTAATATGAGCAAATTGAAGAATTGATATCAACCTAACCCGATATCAATTTAACTCGACATTTGATATTAACTAATCATGAATATAAAATATTATTCATGTTTTATCATTTTTGTAAGCTTTTAAAAATATATTCTTTTTTAAAAAATATTTATTTTTTTATTTTAATCGTGAATACACTTATTCACCACTAATATTCTAATTGCAATATTTTTTCCACACAAAAACATAACATTAAAAAGTCATAATAATAAACAAGTATCAATTAATAATATTTTTTAATTACATATTTACATTTACATGAAATCAAACTTAATTCTTGTTTAGAAGCGTAATGGGTTAAATTTAATTTTAGTAGTTAATGTCTTGTTTAACCAAAGCTTGAAGTGATTGGATATAGGATTAGTTTAGCACAAAGCCAATCCACCCCTTCAAAATTTGAAAATACATAATCCGTTAAGTTATAATACAAACCCAACCTAAACACAAGCTAACTCAACCCAAACTCGACCTGATCTATTAAGTTAACTCAAAATAACTTGAACCCAAAGCAACCCATACCTGAATTCCAAACAATACAAACCCTAACTAGCTCAACCATAACCTAATTTAACTTACAAATTAACTATATACAATCTAAATCTGCAACGATCCGAATCCACTTGAATAATAAAATGATCTGAAATGATCTAACTCAACCCACAAAAAAAATAATCCATAAATAACTTGACCAACTATAACTCAACCCAAAACCGACCCGTATGACCCAATTGATACCTAGCTCTATCGTAAGTTTTCTCTCACAAAAGTGTGAGACCCACATATAAATTAAACTTATTACCCTATTTTTTATGTGAGAGTATGGTAAGTTAGATTCACCTAAAAAAATTTAGAGAGATGAAAGACCCCACATATAAATTTTATTTATTATATTATTTTTATGTAAAAAGATCCATGGGTTGGATTTTTCTAAGATGATAATGGTCACCCAACACTAGACTCGACATAAAAATAGGGTGATGGGTGGTTGACTGACATCTTGGTGCAGATGATGGTAGGAGAGGGAGTATAGGATTTTTCCTTTGTCATGGGAAAGATAGAAAAGCGTAAGTAAAAGTATTTAAGGGGCGTAGAAGAAGTATTTTGGGAGGGGAGGAGTTTTGGATGCATCCACTTATTCCGTCACTATAATTAGGATATATTTTTAATACATTTGTATAAAAGTATAACAAAATATACTAAAAATATATCATAACTGTATAAATTATACAAGTGGCGTATCAGAGGAGAGTGGAAGAGAATCACTCGGCCAAAGGACAGTTGTGTGGTTCCAGTAACAGAATGGAGGTAACTGTACACGTGAATCTGCCCAAAAAAAAAGGTGTACTACAAGGCATTTTCTCTCAACATAACTAAACAGGTGAGGCTAGACGCAGAAGCGCCCTGTTGGGGCAAGTGACGGCAATCTTGAAGTTTGAACTGCTGGGGTTGGGGCATCCCCAGGCCGTTTGGAATCTCTGAGATCCAAATTCCAAGTGAAAACCGATGCAATGTTCCTCATGTAGACTTGACTCTCAGCTAGATAGATGACGAGGTTTTAACCATACAATTAAATATCGGTCCCGATACGCAATATCGGCCGATATTTATCGAATTTTGGGTCAGCCGATACACAAATTGGCGATACGCGATGGATTTAGAATTTTACATATTTATCGACAATATATCGGTTATCGACCTATATTTGTCGATATTCTACCGATATTTGACCATATTTATTAGTATTTGCTAATATTTATTGTGAAAATAAAAAATAAAAAATCACGCTGCGACAACCGTAGCATATAAAATATCGTTCGCGACGCTCCGATACTGCGATACTACAACCGTGACCGCAAATGCAATCGTGACCACAACCACGATTCTATTGCTTGGTTTTAAGATAAACTTGGATATTTTTTTAGTTTGGCGGTGGATAGTATTGGGCGAGGAGGAGGCTTAGCGTTACTTTTGGAGGAAAGGTCTAGACGTTTAGCTCCTGTCTATGTCAGCACATCATGTGAATGTTTATTTGGAAGTAAGTGTATACCCGGAGAACATGGCCGGCTAACTGGTTTTTAAGGCGCATATAAGAGAGTTCCGATATGCGATTGAGGATTGTGGCCTAATGGATTTAGGCTTTGAGGGTTCTCAATTTACATATGATAATGTGTGAATGGGGATAGCCAACACCTACTGCCGCCTTGATCGTGTATTGGCCAATATGCAGTGGATAGACGAGCTTCTTGGGATGGTTGTTACCGACTTTCAAAGAAGTTGGACTGACCACTTCATAGTTCATAGTGCATAAGAGAAATCACAGAACAGCAAAGCAGGCTGACTTACAAATATCGTGTCTTGACCAATATGCAGTGGATAAATGAACTTCTTGGGATGGTTGTTTCTGACTTACAAAGAAGTTGGTCCGACCACTTCATAGTGCATATAAGAAATCACAGAACAGTGACTAGGGAAAGGGGCAGGCTGTTCTGCTTTATTTGAAATGATGTGGACTAGCTAGTGCCTAGTCGATCATTCATCTAAGAGGTCTGGTCGGAGTCGCCATTTTTTTGGGGAGAGGGAAGGGGTTAAAATTGCAATCGAAAGACAGGAATCACTTCAAGGGGCAGGCCTGGGCGCTAATTTGCAAGATATATAAAATGATCTAAGCCACTCTGGCCAGTTTGATGCTCCCCCTCCCCCACTAAAAAATTGATAATTGTATCAAACTACTCCTCCAATCCTATATTGTTTGTAAGTTATTTCTTCTTCAACTATCCCAAAATATTCCTGATGTTTCTATTTATAAGACATCAAATATTTTTATATTTCCTTCTTTATCAACGACTTTTACATGTCCATTCAATTTCCAACAAAGTTACTCATTAATAATGAAGATAAATAACGAATAAACTATTATTTTGACGTCTCCTTTTCTTAATCGTGATTACTCTCAAGCCATTACAAATAATGTGGGGCATATGAAGTAATTAAACTGATCTTTTTCACTTTCTCACCAGATAAGTTAAATTAATTACCAACTTAATAAAGACAAACAATAGTAATTAATGGTTATATATATATTTATATAAAAGCCGAGAACATTTTCACCTAAACATGCTTGTTATATCTATTTTTTTTATCACTAATGGGAACATTAAGTATTTATTTGATATGATGTGATTACTATAAAAAAATGTTTTTCTTTTTTAGCGACAACACCAATAACTATCACAGCTCTCTTTCTCTTGGTCAATTTGTAAGAAAAATAATATTCATTTGTTAATATATTAATTATAACTATTAGGTTAATTAATCATATGTGTATTTATATCATAATTACTAGTGTATATATCTATGTGATATACAAGTATTTCAAAATAGATAAAACAATAATAATTTAAACACTTTAACATATACATATATAATACTATTCATGAAATTGTTATACAATATAGTATTATTCCATTTATAGAAACCCTAATTATAATGTTTGTATTTATGTGCAAGTAAATATAGTTACTATTATAGGGTTGAATGTATTATTAGCTATATAAGTTATGACGAAATATATTATAAATGTAATAAGGCTTAAATTGGATATAAATCAAAGGATTGGTTTGTCGTTTGTTGTTTTGAACGGTGGAACCCAACCCAACCCTCCCCAACCGATTTTCTCTTGGATTGGTTTGTGTAACCAAACCCAACTAGAACCCTAACCAAGTTGTAACCAAATTGATCACCACACTCTACCACTTGGCATGGTTGTTTGTTTGTGTTTAATTTTCATGCCAACCCCCATGTCCCTGCTTTGCTAAACCTATGTGTCTGACTCCCTCGCCAACCCAATTCTCTGCCTTACCCATTCACACGCAAACAACAAATGTATAAGCCTCATTCCACTCTCATTTTAATGCTTGATCTAACCCCCAATCCAACCCCAAATATCTCTTTCTCCTTCCATGTGGTTTGCTCTAGTTTTCCTTGGTTTTCTTTGAGTTTTTGCACCACCTTTTCTCTACACTTTGTCATACACCATGTTGCAAGACTCTAGTTTTATGAATCACAACCATTCCTCCCCTCCTACCTGTGTGAGACCTTAATGGAACCACCACCTTAGTTGTGGGAGTCATCCACGTAAACACCCTTGGTTGCATCAATTCTTCATGCCAAACTCCACCTTGTTGCAATTATAGCTTAGGTTAGAAGCCATTGTGTTGCATGAGTTAGCCACAAAACCACCCCTCCTTAGTGTGGGCATCTACTATAGCTCCCCACCCATCTGCATGAGTTCCTCACACATAAAGCCCAAGGAATCACAACTTGATATACTTTTCCATGTTTTGGCTTCATTTTTAATTAATGATTAGTTCTAATGTTTTTTTAGCTTTTTTAAGGAGAAGAAAGAGAGATAGTTAAAGGTTAGGGGTTTGGTGATCCTTACTTTTGTTTTGCTATTTTATCTTGAATAAGAGGTAACTATGTGCTTTACTAAAATGTAAAAATTACATCATAGCTTATTATAGTTTTTTTTGTGTGTTATATTGTATTTATTTCCACAAGTATGTCTTATTATATTGTATTTACTTTTCTAAGTATGCTAGTATAAAGCTATGTGTCATAATCATGTCAAATTATTCATAATATTAAGTGTATGAAAGTGTGCTATAATATATTTAATGGTGTGAATTAATTTTGCATAATGTATTAGGATGTAAGTGTTTAACATGATAGTATTATAGCATGGTTAGGATTAGCTTTATAGTAATATACATGGTATGATCTAGGGGTTGGAATGTCTTATTGTATGCATCATGTTGTTTATTGTTGTTATGAATGTCATTTTACACTATTAGTTTATTATGTGCGCTTAGTATGAAGTTTTTGATATGTTTGTTATGTATGCTTAGAATATTGTATGTGTTAAATTTCTATCTCAATCAATGCCTTAAACCTTATTTTTTACAATAACAATGTAGCTTAAATAAGGTAACATGGTTGTTTAAGTGTGCATGAGCTATGATTAATAACAAAGAAGTCAAAACACTTTTACTTAAAGCTTTTTTCAAGTGCACGTTTACAAGAGCAATCAAGTTTCAAAGCACAAGAGAAAACTATATTAAGACAACCAAGACTCAACAACTCAAGGTATATATTTCATGTCTTAGGATATCTTATAAAGCATGATGAGGGAAAACAAATTGATCTTAATCGCTTAAGATGTTTTAAAACCCTCCGCAAAACTATTTTGATATAAAAAAAAAACATGATGATTTTAATCCCAAAGTCTTTTAAAAGTGTTTTCAATCTTACTACTGGTTCTAGTTGGAACTAATTAATTGATCTAAATACCGATCGAATAGTTTGGTTCAGACCTAGGGTGTTTAACGTGTAAAAACTCAAACTAGATTGACTGGTTCAGAAATCAATCGACTAGTCTCAAAATCGATCAACTAGTTTAGAAATTGATCTAATGGTTTAACTAACTAGTCAATGGGTTTTGCTCCTATAGAAACCCATTTTGTCTTAGTTTTAATACATCGATAGGTTTATAAACTGATGGACTAGTTTGAATAACAAGTCTATGAGTTTTGATCTTGCAAAGACCATTTGGTGTCTGTTTGAACACGTCAACTTATTGATAAAATTGATCAACTAATTTCACTAACCAATCCATGAGTTTTACTCTATTAGAAACACATTTTGTCTTTATTTAAACACTTTGACTAGTTTCACCAACTAGGCTATGGGTTGAGATGAAATGTAAAATGGTTTTTGCCTAGGGAGTAAATCAATCGATTGGTTTGAAATACACATCGACTAGTTTACTAAACTATTCTACCGTTCAAATATGTTCATTGGACCAACTATGTACAACAAAAAATTGATCAAGTGATTTCAATAACCAATCAAATTGTTTATATAATGGTAACATTTGTATTTCAGGTTTGAACATATTCAATCAACTAGTTTAAGCAACCAATTAACTGGTTTTCTCAATCGATTGAGTGGTTAGCATTAAATGCTTAAAAATCTACCATTTGATCATGTAATAAATATATGTTATTTTACTCCAATGAATACATGGTAGTACATAAGTATAAATAGCATTCACGAGGAAGCATACAAACAAATTTTGAGCTATGGTTAATTGAAAAAAAAAATCAATTACTCCTACATACAATTAATTCTCAACTACTCACTTTCATATGAATCTCAATTTGAGATATCTTCTAAAGTGTTTGTGATCATTATACTCAACTAGAAAGTACTCATTAATTGTAATAGCTATTTAATTCTAGATAGATAACACTCATATATTGTTCTTTCACTTTCACATTTGTATCATTTGTGAGATACATTGTAATTAATCATAACTCTCCTCAAAACTCATTATATTGAGGTTGTATGTCACCTAGTATTTTATAGAAAGATCATTGGATTTGTAGATCCATAAAACTAGAAAGAATAACTAGGTCAAAAACCTACTCTTAGAAGGCAATTGAGATAGTAGGCTTATAAACTAAGAGATAAATGATTATCAATAAACACATAGAATATTTAAAATCCAAACCGCAAACCCTTTTGATAGTGGATGTAGAAAATTTTAGTTCTCGAACGCCTATACATTGTATAACACATATGCAGCGTGAGTTGTGTCTTGGTTTTTAAATTAATTTGGTAATATTTAATATATATATATATAGGGGTATTTTGGTAAATTTGTATTTATTAAATATTTTTAATAAAAATTATTATTTCATTGATCAAAATATTAATATGTTATTTGTGATATTAGTTTTAGTTATAAAAAAATTATTAGCGGAGCCTAATCATTTTTAGAAGGTTACCAACAAAGTTTGCTTTTGCTAGAAATCAGGTAACCTTTATATTCTACTAAAATGTTTGGATATCATATCATAGCACATTAGGGTTTTGACATGTAAATTGTGTTAGACATGACTTGTTATAAATAATTATGTCATATTAGGAAATCAAAAAAGAAGACATGTTATCCTATATAAAAAATCATGTGTGTGAAAGTGTGATTAAAAGGTATATAATATTGGAAATTGATTTTGTTTGTTATGTGCATGTAAACATGTTAGTTTAAGTATGTTTAAACACAATTGTAGCAAAATTATAACTATCATGTGCTTTAGGAATAATTTGGTCATTTAAGCATATTATAATATTTAACCATAACCAAGATTTCCAATGTGTATAAATATTGCTAAGAATTGAGATAGGGGTTTGATGTCTTAGAAACACATGTTTCAGCATGAATATCAGTATTATATAGTCTAGGGGCATTTTGATAATTTTAAGTGGACTATAATGATTACTCTAATAGACATGCATAATAAGTATTACTTGATGTTAAATATGAGAATAGAGGTTTGTTGTCTTAATAACACATGTTTCAACATGATTATTAATATTATATGGTATGGGGTATTTTGGTAATTTTGAGTGGACTATGATGCTTACTCTAATAAACATGCATGATAAGTATTCTTTGATGCTAAGTATGAGAATAGGGGTTTGCTATCTTAGTAAAACATATTTCGGCATGATTATCAATATTTTATGATCTAAGGGTATTTTGGTAATTTTGAGTGTACTATAATGATTATTCAAATGGACATGCATGATGAGTAATAGTTGGCGTTAAATATGATAATAGGGGTTTTTGGTTATTTAGAGTCTACCATGATGAATATTCTAATAAATATGTATGATATGTACTATTTGTTACTAAGCATGAGAATAGGGATTTGCGATATTAGATATGTCTATTTCAGCATAGTTAAATTATTGTATGGTATAGGTGTATTTTGGTATTTTGGGATATGTCATGATGATTATTCTCATAAACATGCAGGATGTGCATTATTTGTTGATTAAGCATAAGAGTGTGTTTTGATGTTCTAGAGGTGCATATTAGGGGTTTACGTGCAAAATGGTGTATAAGGGCAAAATAGTAATTTATCATGTTAGGTAACTTAATTATATGATTAATAATTTAATTATGGTGTGTTATTCTCCTTATGGCATGTTAAAAAAAATAAAATAAAATTTGTAATGGGAATGGATGGTAAAGTGGTAGCGTTTTCCTTAGGAGCATTTTGGTTATTTGGGTCTAAAGTGTCTACGTGTGAGTAATTAAGCCTAAGATGACTTTAGTAGAGTTCTTATGTCAACATTAATAATGATCTTGATTTTGGTTACCTTATAATGTTGGAAATGTATAAATTTTTAAGTATGAAGAATTGAATTTATGTGATTAATGTGTGTTTTTCATGGTCACCATTTACAATGGTATTGTGGTGATTCATTTTATGTGTTCCATGCAGGCCTTACATATTAGTATTGTATAATGGATTACTACATACCATTATACTGAAGTGTTCCTGTCTTGGGCCCTTGATTATTCAATGGGCAATGGCCTTTGTAGATTAACTCGCAAGCTCTATTCAAGGTTATCCTTCTGGTTAAGAGTGTAGGGTTATTTGGAGTTCTGTCTAGTAACTTGAACCAAAAGTTTCTGTATTTCTTGTAGTCTTTTTGTATTTTCTTTCCCTAACATTTTCGTAACCACCAATAGTGGGTTTTATTTGAAGTGTTAATTAATCTTTTTAACTATTTCACTACTCTGATTTATAATTGTATTTTTAAATTTAAGTGAAATAATATTTTAGCCTTAGCACTTGGTAACAAAATGGTAGAGGAAACCAATCTAGTACCAAGTGTGGTAGTAGCACCCAAAATTTATTGTCTTAGCTTCTGCATATAACTTTTAAAAAAAAATCAATAGTAAACTTTGGAGGTATTACATTGATAATTTATGCTTACTTCTAATGTTTTATTTGGCTTTATTTAAGGAGGAGAAGGTTAAAGTCTAGTGGTTTGGTGATCTTTTCTTTTTCTTTGCTATTTTAGCTTGGATAACATGCAGCCATATGCTCTAATAAAATGTGAAATTTACATGATAGCATAGTAGAGTTTCGGCGTGTTATGATGTATTTATTTCCCTAAGCATGGCTTGTTATATTATATTTACTTCCGTAAGTATGATATCATGAAGCTATGTGTATTGATGATGTTAAATTATATATAATATTAAGTGTATGAAAGCATCTTATAATAGATTTAATGTTGTGAATTAATTTTTCATGATATATGAGGAAGTTGATTTATAACATGATGGTATTTGAGCATGGTTAGGGTTAGTTTTATATTAATCTACATGTAATGATATAGTGGTAGGAATGTCTTGTTGTATGTTTCATGATGTTAGTTGTTGTTCTAAATTCTAGTTTATGCCTTTAGTTTATTATGTATGTTTAGTATGAGATTAGTGACATGTAAGTTATGCATGCTTAGGATATTGTATGTTTAATATGCGTATTCATGTGTAAGGATGAAATTGTCTTTTACCATATCTTAAAAATTACCCACATGCTAAAGTATTATAATTTATCGCATTTTAGCCTTTTTCATGAGAAATTGTTAAATGAAATAAAGTTTAGCATTAAAATAGATAATATCCTAGTAATCAAGGTTTGGAGGGCATTCTAGTTATTCATGATGAGAATGTGCCTAAGTGTGAGTAGTTGGATATATGATGGCATTAGTAGATTCTTAGGTTGACCTTAAAGTTTACTATTGAATTTTGGATTAGTCGTTAGCCTTAGGGTTGACATGAATAATCAAGATTAAAGGAAAAATGATTAAGTATAGAAATTGATATCACATGTGTATTATTTGATATATA
Source organism: Tamarix austromongolica (assembly GCA_039764185.1). Lineage (NCBI taxonomy): Eukaryota > Viridiplantae > Streptophyta > Magnoliopsida > Caryophyllales > Tamaricaceae > Tamarix > Tamarix austromongolica. Next base: position 82,326,199 of record CM077818.1, on the reverse strand, counting down.
CGATGTCACTAAATAAGATATGACTATTTAAAGTAAAAGATCTCAAGATTTGAGAATGGTTGCTATTTAGAGTTAGCTACCATAGAGATGAGGTAGGATCCCTGATCATTTTGGTTTTTATAGTTTTCTCAAATGCCTCAGTATTCTAACTAAGGTCATAATCTACTCTATAGGTGACTTACGATCCCTATAAGGGATATTAATATTTGAGGATTAGGTGTCAAAGAATGTGAGAATACTATGTTGCACTTTTACACCAGTATGACAGGAGTACCCATACATATTTGAGTTACAAGTTAGGAGGATACCATGTTGCCTTAGTGTGTCAATATGACTGGTGAACTTTATAGGTCTTTGGATTCTTTTTGTATCCCCTTGAGTAATTAAAATGAAAGTAAACATTGGTCGATAATTTGTTCATTTTAGAATGTGGGTTTGGCAGTTATCTTCGTGTACTACCTTTAGTTATATTGGTTTGGATTATTGATTTGATAGTTGCGTTGTTCACTACCCTATGGTTATGGTTATTTTGGTTTATGAGGTGGCTATAATATGGATAAGTATGACAATATGATGAACATGCGGCCTTGGTGAAGTATATGTGATAGGATATTTCATCATATCTCTTTATCACATGTCATCTTTGATATGTTTATGCCATGATTCTTGTGTTACCTTCTATGTGTTCCATGTGACTTTTGCATACTTAGTATTGTGTATTGATTTACTCAGTATTGGTGTAGTGATAGGTCCTTTATGGTCACATGTCTATTCAATGAGCAATCTTTACCTTATAGGAATATTTTGAGAGTACAACTTGATGGCTTTTGGTAGAGGTTGAGAGTTAAGATTGAATGGTTTATGCTCCAATATCTTTTAAACCAAATATTTCTTGAACTCTTATATCCCTTCTTTATTCCCTTTTCTTGTCAGTTGTATCTCTTTTGTCCAATCTTTTGTAATCGAGACAATTTAATATTGTAATGTATTATATGTTTGCTTCTTATCATTTGTTTATTCTTAATCTAAATGGATAAGCGCTTTAGTCTGAATAGTTAGTATAAGAAAGATAAATGTACCGAACTTATACCAAATTAATGCTTATTTAAAATCAAGATTTAACTACATAAAAATATATTATACATCAAGCTATGCAAAGAAAGATTATATCTAGTACGATCTGTGTCTTTCTAGCTTCTACATTAGTTTCCTTCTTCATCCCTCTTGTTTTCATCATAATAATTTTAGCTTTATTTATGTTGGTGTGCTAATTAAACTTCAATGTATTATTGATAATATTTTTTTTGTGTTTAGACCAAAAAAAAGGCATAATTATCTTTATTTAACTATGTCCTAATCTTTTAATCATTAGTTTGAATATTATAAATATTTTTTTAGCTTTTTATTTATTTATTTATTTCATTTTTGGCTTGAATTATATATGTGTTTTTAAATTGTCAAAATGAGAAAAAGTAATTTTATTGGTTGGTCTTGAAAATAAAGTGGACGGGCCAATTATAAGAGGTTTTTCTTTCATTTATCTGTGATTATAATAATTTCATGTGTGTGATATATGAATCTTATTGTATAATAATTTCATAATCACCTTTATTTTGATAAAAGTGCATTTTTTTCCTTATTAATTGAACATTCAAACTAGGATGCTTATCATGCCTAGGGGAAGTTCGTAGCACATCCCTGCCGGTACTAGTGACACCATAAAAAAACTAAAACCCTCAGAGTAAACAAGTAGAAGGAATATACTACCGTCAATAAAAGGTGTAGAGAGATATCATATCATAAAAGAGGAAGCTCAAATATACGTACCTCGAAGTAGAGATCGACGACTCTATACAGTAGATCATGGCTCCTACTAGTAATCCTCGTCTTCATACCTTCCAAGACCAAAACCAAATCCTCAGGCTTCATACCCTTAAGCCCATCGCCCAGTAACCTCCCTTCACCGCCTTCTAACCCCCACAACGCTTCAACACACCTACTCGGTATAAACACCATTTCCTCCACCTCAGGAAATAACCCGAAACTCGATCCCAAAACTACGGGCAAAAACTCCTTGTTACCTACCACCACTAGACAAAAGTAAGACTCCGTCTTCTGACGCAAGCAATGAGCATCGCTGCTGTTGAGTCCTAATACTTCGGACGCGGTCCTTAGAGCGGCGAGGTTGAACGGTGTTATGAGAACGTCGCAGGTGTAACAGTGTTGTGCTATGAGCTCGAAGGCTTCTGATGTGACTTTTAACTTTGGAGGGAGGGTGAATTCTGCTGCTTCTGATAAGTGGCGTTTGAAATAGGCGCTTTTGGAGGTCAGGACGTCCTGCATGGAAGAAAGTAGTAGTATATGTGTACGTATCAGCAAACTGAAGGCGATCGATCGGAGCTATCTAGTAAATGTTGTGGCAGGGTGCTGGTTCCTTCCTGCTGGTTACTCTGTGTGTATTAATGATGATCCAGTACTGCAAGTACTTTTAAATTTCAAATTGAAGGTGAGATGAAAGGTGTGAATTCTACATGCGCGCCTATTGACTCAACGTGTGATGCATATGTATGACAGTATGAGACATGATATGTCTGATTGTCATTTTTTTTTTTTTTTTTTAAAAAGGGTGTCCGAGAGGACCTTTTTTTCGAGACGGCCGGACAGGACCCTATCAGAACGGTAAAGTTCTCCTCCATCCGTTTAAAACCTGACGCATTTTCTGAATTCGAATTTAATACTCAGTTAAGTTAGAATAAGTCCCTCACCGATTCATCCAAGACGCACGGTTGGATACACATCTGATTGGCATAATATAGCAGATATAGGACTCGTATGTATGAGACGGTATAGTATGCTACTGCTTTCTATTTGGTCCGTCCAACTTCGTTAATTTGAAGGGAATGCATAGCATATATAGATTCATACATACCGAATTCCTTATTGAAATTAATCGTGTCACGCAGAAAAACTATGGGTGGAAATGCGTATATGGGTTATGGGATTCACACATGCATATTACAAACGTACATAAACTAATATTACTAGAATATTGTATGCCGACACGTGACATGATGGAGAATTGGAGGATGAAGCCTAAAACATCTAGCTAGCTAGTATTATCTTAGTTTTCAAATCTATGGCAAGAGTCCCGAGAAATTTCCTCTCGCGAGATTCTCATAGTAAGTAACCCATTTATTCATGCATGCACGTTTCGATATTCATAATCATCGTGTTTGTGTGTGTGTGTGTGTTTTTTTTATAATGAAGAAAAAAATCAGTCAAGAATTGTAAACCCAATTAATTAACATCATAATGAAAAGTCAAATTCAAAGTCTTTGATTTTTTTTACTTCTTTTTTGTGCGTGCGTGATTTATATATCAACTTTATTTATAGTAATCAACACCGAATAGTCAACATTCAGAAGATTCAAATTAAGTCAGAAGAAGAATATATATATTCGATAGTTAGTAATAAACTAGAAAAATACCAGCCAACGAAAGAGGAAGAAGGGGGTATATGAGAGTCCTCATCATCATTGGGGGGGAAAATTAGTTAGTAATATAAAAGACAAACCTTGTGGAGGTGAAAGCATTGCCCCTGGACATATATCTTCACATCCGGTTTATTCTTCGAAGCCAGCGTCCTTAAATTAATAATTTTGGAATAATATGCTTAGATTAATGATGACAAGCAAAAGAAACGAATTAAGGGGATGAATCATTTAAACTACAACAAAAAAAAATATCATACATATATCATGATATGGATACATACATACATACATATCCGTACATACCAAGCATGGAGGATGGATTGGAGATCAGGAGTAGAAGTGTCGGAGAAAGGAGGAGATGAGTACGGTGAAGTTGGAATAACAGAATAATTGGAACGCGGCTTCAAGAATTCTTCCTCCTCATCCTGATCGACGCCATCATCCTCGTAGTAATTTTCTTCCTCCTCCTCAAAAATCGTGCCCACAACCCCTAAATAATTACGACATCTACCGCCGTATTCCGATGTCTCGCCCCTACAACTACTTGTAGTGTCGGCAGCAGCAGCCGCCCCTGCGGTACTGCTGCTACCAGTACCAATACTGTTATGGTTATTACCCTTCTTAATCATCCCTCTCTTAATTTTTACACCCTTCTTTCTTGTACTGCTAGCCGCCCAGTTAAGTATACGTTCTATCTGGGAACGTACGTGCAGTATTAGACTGCTGTTTATTTATTTATAATTATTAATATTTGCTTCCCGCCCGGCCGGCCGGCGGGCACGGTTTTCTAAGCCTACCCTTAATTTGATTTTAGGGTCTTAGTTTGATGGGGATCACGGAAAACAGCCTGCTGGGACAAAGTTGGGGAGAGGAGGAAGAAATACTAGTAGTACTGCTAGCCTGCTACGATGGATGGGTGATAAATTCATTTGCCAGTTACAAACTCTGAATTTAATTCGTTGCAGTAAGTACCATAGACCACAAAGGGCGAATGAAGGGAGGGCATTCATGCTTTTATTGCCTGTATCTGACTCGGTATGTTAAATGCATGCTTTAATTACCCTTCTGAATTTCTTTTGGAAGTTTATACTACTAAATATATATATATATATATAGACTCATTTATTGCTATAATTGCAGGATTAATGTAAATACTTTTAATAATAGTAGTATCTTCTTTCGTTGAATGGGATTGGGGTAATCTTCCTTTTTCTTTTTCTTTTTCTTTCGTTTGTGGGTTGTAAGCGGAGCCACGTTCAAAACTTCGGACTCTTTTTGGCTAAACTTGCCGTTCGAGCTCGATGATGAAGAATGGTCATTAAGACAGAGGAGAAGATCAAAGTGACAGTGGAAAATTTGGTTTTGAGTTTGACGGGAGTATTACGAAATATTTGTTTCAACGACCATCACACACATTTTTGGTAAATGCATTTAATGTTTGGTTTTGTTCGGGTAAAACAAAAATTGATAAGGTGAATTAATTGATTTATTTCGTTTGGGTTTGAATTTTGTAAAACTTAATGAATCGAAGTTGTAGTTTGTAATACCTTATAATTTTAAACCTTTTAATTTTTTCTTTGGGTAATTATTGTTTAAATGTCTATAATGATGTAATACCTCATATTTGAAATTAAAATTTATTATATTTATACTATTTTATTCATTTTAATTTAAAAAAATACACTTTTTAGTTTTATAACTTTTAAGAAAAACTATTATTTTTAGAATAGTTTTGGTAATTGAAAGATAATATTTTTAGAAAATAGCTATTTTTATAGGATAATGTGTTAAAAATATTTTAAGGATTAATATATTAGTGGTTAGATTTTTCTAAAATTTAAATGCTATTTTAAACCCTTATTTTGTATAGAATAGTAAAAGAAAAAAAATGAGAATTTCATAAACAAATTTTTTTTTTTTGGAAAAAGAGAGCATTTTGAAGAGATATATTTTTTTTGTTATATATGATAACATTTTATCATTTTATTTATTCCTTAGCGTATTTAATTATTATCTACTTATTATCTTAAATGATATTATATGACTTATCTTTTTTTTTTATCTCATTTGTACAAATTCGTAGATAAATAAACCAGAGTTCAATAATTTAGCCATAACTTTTTCATCCAATAATAAAATTGGACGATTCTTTTTGCTTTAAAAAGATAACTTCAATATATATAACTTTTATCTTTTGATTTTTTTTTTCAATATCTAAATAGACATTAGTTAAAAATATCAGTTAATGTCGGTGATAATTTAGGTATCGTTTGGTATTACTTATTTTTAATAGCTACTTTTAGATAAAAACTACTTTTATAAATCTACTTTTAAAAAAGTACTTTTATAAGTAAAATGTATGTTTGTTTTTACTTTTATTATATAAGTGATCAATGCTAAAAAACTACTTATTGTACCTTATTAGTGTTTGGTTTTCATTTTTCTACAAAATTATTTTTTCTTTTCCATCTTTAGTTTTTATCTTCCTATATATATCTTTTAGTAATAATTACTATATAAATTATGTAATACTAAATATTAAAAAGCATATGAAACATTAACAAGTATAAAAAAAATATAAAGATATTACAAAGTACTAAAAATTATAAAATAAAAATTATAAACTTATTAAAAAAATTTATGAACAACCACTGAACAAACTTTATAAAATTCAAAAACATCTAAAACTCAAATAGTGACAATGATGAAAGTTTATATTGTGCAATAAACATTCTTAAATTTATAATAAGCATCATAAAATCAAGTAGAACTATTTTACACTTTAATTAGATCCATAATCCTAAGTAGTAGTTAGCTAGCCATAAATATAATTAGAAACGTTGGTTAAGCTAACTAAAAGCACACTACACTACTATCTATCTATCACTGAGCTAACACTACCCGATCTATCCAATGCATCTGACATTGACAGACAACTTAATTCTTAACTGGCCTAGCCTTAGTTCGTCTTCTCTATGTACATCTAATATTATAATACATCACTAGCTCGCTACAGAGTAGACTATATGTCATTGATGGAAATACAACACACATGGAGAGCATGAATCCAAAAAAGAAGAAGAAGAAAACACCACCCGTATCTAAATTTCATAAGACTTGGGCCAAACATGAACTTTAGGGGAATCGTAAGCTAACCTCCTCTTCCTACCGCCACATTCGGAATTGAAGTAGACAGAGTTCCAAATCGCCGTGAAGACTTGAATTATAATCCCATGAAGACATGGAGAATTGAGCTGAAGGAAGCAATTCAACATCTCCTTCAATTTGTCTTTTGAATAAATCCCATTCTCGACTATCATTTGAAGCATCGACTGCCTGAAATCCAAGTACAAGTCGTCGAAATCCTTCTCCACCGCCACAAATTTTATTATATCTTTCTTTTATAAAATATTATATAAGCCCTTACAAAACCCTAATAGCCAAACCTACATTTTTCTTTCTCCTTTAGTGTCATGGATTATGTGTTATACCTCCCACTAATGTTCTTCAAGATCTTCAACAAATTCATCAAGAGCTTTAATTAATTCATCAATGTTTTTAATTGATTCATCAAAATATTAAACTATATTCAAGATTGTAGATTCGAGATCCAAATTTTTTTCTACTTATTCTTTGTTTGAGGTCAAGGAATAATTACTCTTTCAAGATCAACAACTCTTGAAATCATTTTGGTGTCAGAGGATCATTCTTCATGCGTAAAGACCTTATATTCTATATATAGGGAGTTTATATTCTGTAACATTATTTTATTTAACTTACATACAAATATTATATATGTTTTGAAAATTATGCCTATAAAGTACAGTTATTTATTTATTATATAATTTTATACATTATTAATAATATATTGTATGCATCATGATATGTAATATAATTAGCATAAGTATATATGGTTTTATTTTAAACTCATGGTAGATTCGATTTGGCTACAACTTTATACTGTTTTACAAAAATCACATAGAATTGAATAGTAATAGTTTACCCATCATATTATATATTAAATCAAAGCCCTAGAAGTCTAGTTTTCACAGAATTTATCATTTATTAATTTTGATTTATGTACAAAAAATAGATAGGTTTATATTAAGGATTGGTTGAATCTAGAAAATTAGTATAACTTATAAAATTGATTTTTGGTGTGTTATATTGGTTTTGACCAATCTTGAGTCTTGGTGGTTATGTTAATACTAAATATTAATGTTTAACCTAGGTTGAATAAGTTTGATCTTTTAATATATGTGTGGTTTAAATATATTGGTTAAAGAGTTGAATTTAATCTAGAAAGTAGGTGATTCTAGTTGGATCTTTCTATTTTTAGAAAAATACCTTTTTGGAGATTTTTGTATTTGAAAAGGTTTTCATGTTTAGAAATTGGATAATAAAAGAAAAGGATTTAATGAAGAATTTTTACTTCTATGCATAATGTGATCACCTTAATAAGACATTAATACTTTAAGTGGAACATGTGGGCTTTGGGTCTTTTAGGGTTGGCCTCCTGAAGTTGGGAATTAGCAATAACCTTTCCTTTTTTTTGTTTTGGATATTTATTTATTTGCTAAATGTGTTGGGTTAATGTCTACTCTATAGGCTTCTTCTGACCCTATTAGGGGGTATGTTGAAATACCCCAAAATTTTCTAATTTTAAAGATTATATTTAAATAAGGTTTTATTTGAAAATTTAATTTAGTAAATTATTTTTACTAAAATAAAAGGAAATTTAGTAGGACAAATTAATGAAAAATTTTATAAATAGGTTAAGTAAAGGAAATTTTGGTATATTATCTAATTAAGGATTTTAATTTGGGAAATTATTTAAATAAATTATTTTATTCAAATTAAGAAAGATAAAATAGTTTCAAATTAATTTTAATTTTACAAATAATTAAATTAAATAAAATTTGAGAGATTTATTAATTTAAAATGGAAATTTTGGAAAAAAACCTTTAAAAAGCCTATTTTAGCCTAAGAAGGGATTTAAAAATTATTTTATTTAAATATTATTAATTTTAAATATCCTAAATATTCAAATCTATTTAATTGGCCCTAACCTAATTATTTCTCCTTTCCTTTTTCCCTTTTCCCTTTTTCTTTCTTCCTTTTTCTTTCCTTTTCTTTCTTTTCCTTCTTCTTCTTTTCTTTTTCCTTTTCTTCCCCGAATTGGGCCTGTTGCGCCGGCCCAATTTCTTTTTCCTTCCTTTTCCTTCAGCGCAGCCCAGCCCGCGCGTCGTCGCCGCCGCCCCCCTTCTCTCAACGCCGCGTTTTACTTCTTCTTTATCTTGAACGCCGCGTTTTGCTTCATCTTTTTATTACCGTTGCGCGGCAGAACGAAGCGTCGTCCTTCAGGCGTTATTTTCTCCAAAACGCGCCGTTTCATTTAAACGTTTTTACCTTGCGCCGAACCGCCCGGTCTCCCTCCCTTTTTCCTCCTTTTCTTCCCCGCGAACCGACCGGCCAGCCCCCCCCATCTTCTTCTTCCTCCTTCCGCCCGACGCCATAACCACCCACCTCCCTCCTTCCCCTAAAATGGCGCCGCCGGCCACACGTGGCATGAGTGGCTCTTCTCCCACTCGTTTTCTTCCTCTAGATCTGCACGTTCATTTGAAACCATCAAATGCCTCTCTCTCCCGCTCGTTTGTGCACTGTTGCCTCGCGAAGTTGGTAAAAATTCAAGTTTTTGCCGCCCGACCGTCGGCTTGAATTAAACCATTTCCCCCCTAATTTAAAGCCTTAGTAACCTCCCTAATTCAAATATAATCTCCCCAACTATAAACCCCCCCTCATTTGCATGATTTCGGGATTTTATTTTCCCCGAAACCCTAAGCTGTGCATGTGCGCCACCGCCTCATCAGACGCTATTTTATCCTCGTCCGACCAACTTCAATACCTCCTCTTGCTACCAATCTCTTCCCTGTAATACTATCTAATTAACTAAACTAACCTCATCCCTCGATTCATCGTGTGCAAGTTTCTATAATCATCCAAAGTTGGCTAGTTGATTCGATAAGAATCTTGACCCCGAGACAGTGAACCACCGTCCACCACCACATCCGCCACTTCTAACACCTATTAAACCAACTATTAACTTCTACTAATTATCCTCTACAGCCCCATATAATTATTTTAATTTTATTCCTCTCCATCACCTATTTTCCTAATTTTTAACCCCCTTATACCCATTTTTCGGCCACCACCGGGAACCACCGCCGGTTCCACCTACATCCTCCAACTCAAGGTGATGCCATAGATATTTTAAATACTTAGTTTCGAATTATTAATAATTTTTCGAATTTTAGCCAAAATTTTAGTATTAATTCAACTTTAATTATTATTATTATAATAATTATTATTAGTAATATTGACTGTATTCTAATTTCTAAATTTTTTTTACAGGTCTGGGAGTATTATTGAGTAAGATATAGTAATTATCTCGGCCTTTACCTATTTACTTAGATTTTTACATAATTGATGTTATTCTTAATAATATTAATAATAATATTATTATTATTAGTATAATTATTTGGTTGATACTGTGATTATTACTAGAATAACAGAGGCCTTAAATTTTAATTATTTCTCGCATTTATTAATTTTATTAACATTATTAACATTTTTCAACATTATTTTAATTATATTATCATTATTACCTTTATTAAAATATAATATAAGTATATATACATTATTAATTTTATTATCAAAATTCTGAATAGTATTATGTTCATCATTGTGGGATGGTTAGAAATCCAAATTTTAATTTTAAGAGTTTCGATATCATTAATATCTAATATTCTATTTATAAAAAGTATCATTAATATTATTATACTTTATTTATATTACTAATTATTTTTATTACTATTATTCTTATTATTGTTATTATTATCATCATCATTTTTATACTATCATTTCTATTTTGGGTGAAGGATAGAAACCCTTAGGTCACCACCCTCTTCGAATGAAAATAATAAATTAATTGTAATAGTTTCTATAGTTAATTTTTAAGTAGTAGTATTTTAATTAAAAACCAAATCTTGGAATAAGTTAGAGGATAATAAAATTATATAAGAGAGTCTAATTCTAGTATGCTTTGATATAATAGGCGAACCCAATCAAATCCCTCAAGTGGAATAGGAGCGTGCACCAAGACCGGTGTCGTTTTAGGTAAGGGTCTACTAAGGCCATTTATGTGTTTGTATGCACTATGTGTTTGATATGCCATGTATTTTACGTTCGTTATTATTAATTATTTTGCATGTGGCATGATCGTAGAGTTGAAGTATGTTGGTGTGAATAAACTGTGGCATGAGAACTATGCGTATGTTTATGTCATTATTGTATGATATGACTTGAGACATGTTGTTAGGGTTCATGAAATGGCATGGTGCTAGGGTTTGCATGGAATGGCATGGAGTTAGGGTTTGCATGAATTGACATGATGCTAGGATTTTGCATGAAATGTGGTGTTAGGGTTGCATGGAAGCATGTCTACGTGGAGCTAGGGTTTGCATATGAATTAGGGTTTGCATGGAAGGGTGGTATATGTGAAGCTAGGGTTTGCACATGTGTGGTACGTGGAGTTAAGGTTTGCATGGGAGTGTGGTACGTGGAGATTGGGTTTGCATGGGAGTGTGGTACGTGGAGATTGGGTTTGCATGAGAGCTAGGGTTTGCATGGAAGCATGGGTCATGTGTAGTTAGGGTTTGCATGGGAACTAAGATTTGCATGGAAATGTGGTTTACGTGGAGATAGGGTTTGCATGGAGTAGGGTTGCATGGGAGTTAGGGTTTTCATGGATTTAGTCACGCATGTTTGGGCAAATGTTTGTGAATGTCAAATGTTTTTGAATAAAATATTTAAGACACTAATATCTTAAAGTGGAAGATTATTAAGCCAGGTCCAGACCGATCCACCGGTCAGGAATAGTGGTTAGGGTTTTACCCACTACCACGGAAAGGGGTTTTAATAACGGTTATTTTATAGTTTTAATAACGGTTTTCAACCGTTATTGAATTGTCCGTTATTAAATCTTTAATAACGGTTCATAACCATAATGAAAAATACACAAAAACCCGCGAATATGTACGTAAACTTCAGATTTTAATAACGGTTCTTAAACAAAACCGTTATTAAAAGTATATGTTTTTTTTAGCATTTTTCCTATTTTGTTCCTGCCCACATACACAGTTGTATGTTAAAACAATTACCAAATCTGCAATGTAAAACAACATCAATTCATACCAAATCTGCAATCACACCATAATTTCAATCAATCTATAATTGGTATGCATGTCTCAATACACCAACTATACTTAGGAATAAAATTAGTGGGCATACCATAACTTGGTAGCTCTACATCCCAAAGTAAAGAGTTCACAGATCTAGGCTGGAAGACCGAAAGATGTAGACGAAATACAAACCTAAAAATGCATGTAGAATATATAGATCGCTACCTAATACCGAATCAATGAGTGCATGTGCTTGGCCCATTGGTCTCTAACTTCATCAATTTCATCAACATTATATTGCTGGCCTCGTGCATAGTCATCGGTGAAAAACTACAACACCCATGTTTCAATTAATATACAGTTAGCCATTAGGTATGTCATGATTCATTAATAGAAAAATATGAAAAAGAAAACATACATGGCTTGGATCTATGTTGACCAATCTATTCTGGACTATAAGATCCATTGCTCATCTTCTTCACTTGTATTACCTAAAGCTTCAATTTCATCATCATCATCTAAGTTCCTTTGTCTCGAAGATCTTCAATTATGGAGGTACCCAAAGCTCTTATCTCATCCATAATTACAATAGAGGATAAAGAGATAAACAATAGAGGAAAAACAATTCTGATAAAAGTAAAAACTAAAATAAATGAAAACATGTATTACCCTATATATAAAATAATACAAAGGTAGGCAACATATATTACCACTTTAATCAAGAGGTTATATAACACCATCATACCCTAGAATGTGAAAAAAAATTTCAGGATAGTCTAAAGTAAAGGTTCAATTTGTAAAAAAAGGCCCTAAAAATATACCCTAGCTATGTAACAAAATATGAAAAATAACAAAAAAAAAACCTCAATTTAGAGGCCAAAATGGCCTTTTTTGGGATCCCAGATTGCCCAAACCAGCTACGCAGATTTGTAAATCTCAAAAAAATACCCAAAATAGCCTCCTAGATCACCTAAATCCGAGGTCCCATGAAAAAGTTATGACCCTCCAAAGTTTACAGTAATAATATCTTCTCTTTTGTTTATTACTTACTAATATGTTGAATGGTGTTAATGTTAGTAATTTTATTTCTCTAAATATATTTTATTTCTGATCCATAGTACCCAAATTTATTTCCCAACAGCCATTATTCAACAATAATGTTGAATCTATATTCTCTATACAAACAAATACAACAATAATATGTAAAGGTCTCGGCCAACACATGCATTTGTTAATATATAACAATAACGCAACAAATTCAACAACAAACAAAAAAAAATTCAGCCAACACATTTTCAAACGACAAACCACAATCTTTCAATAACAAACAAATGAGAGGAAGAACAAACACATACATAAAGTGAGCTAGCTACAAACACGACGGTGAGAATGTTGAGAGAGGCAAGGGCTTCAAACACGATGGAGAGTTGGTGGTGCGAGGGTTTCCTTTACTTGAGAGGAGCTGGTGTGGTGGTGCAAGTTGGTGGTGCATGGTGTGGTGGTGCGAGGGTTTGCAAGAGAATGAGAGAGTCTGAAAACTTTGGCACGAAACAGAACTGAGCGAAATTTTGTGGTTTTAAAACATAAGAAGAAGTTTGATTTTGGGGTTTTAATAACGGTTCTTCCAGGAACCGTCATTAAAAGCTTCTGACTTTTGACAACGGTTCTAATATGAACCGTTATTAAATCCTCTTTTAATAACGGTTTACATAAAATCGTTAATAAAACATCCGTCCAAATTTTAACGTTGCCTTTTTAATAACGGTTTTTAACTAGAACTGTTATAAAAACTCTCCCGCCCATCAATTTTCACGCGTTTGACAACGATTTTCGAACTACCGTTATTAATGTCCCGTTATTATTTCCCGTTTTCGTAGTAGTGACCCTATATGTGACCGATCCACCGGTAATAATAGTGGTTAGGACATGAGGTCCTATGTGTGACCGGCCCACCGACAATAATAGTGGGGTGACTCGAGCTCAATAAATACAAACCAGAATTGTTAAAGCTCTTAAAAGACATTAATTACTTACAGTGAAACACCATACGAGCATGAACCAGACCGATCCACCGGTCAGGAATAGTGGTTAGGGTTTTACCCTATGTGTGTCCGGCCCACCGGTTATAATAGTAGGGTGTTCCTGTTTTCGCATGGATATGATGTGAGTAGGAACCAGACCAATCTACCGGTCATGAATAGTGGTTAGGGTCTTTATCCTATGTATGACCGGCCCACCGGTTACAATAGTGGGGTGTTCCTGTACTCGCATGGATTGATAAAGGCATGGTGTGTATCAAATTTTGATAAAAGAAAGATTAAATGATTAATCCGGATCTTTTGGGCCTGATATGTGGACTTGCTGATATTAAGTTATAAGTGATTTCACTTTATGCTTCTATGTATCATATGTGTGGGTTGTAATTGTATGTGATCATTATCCTGCATGAGTTAATGTGTTATATGCCGGCCTTAGTATTCGGTTACCTTACTCGGTACGTAGCATACTGATCACCCGTTTTATGGGTGCTGCTCATTCCCACGAGCAGAAGGCCCGTCTAATTTGTTGCAAGTAGGAGATACCTACTTTGATGCTATCGATGTCTACGGGACATCAGGAGGGGCAGAGTGATAGTTGGGCTGGATCAATCTTTAGAGTGACGTGGTCGTTGTCCTTTTTAAATTTATGATTCATGTTATCTTTTATTATGTTTGAATTGTCGAAACAATTTTACTAAGGTTGTTTAGTTATTATCTGGAAAAACAATAGCCGGTATTTCGAATTATATAAGACTTACGCGTACTCTGATTCCTGTTTTTATAAATTTGAATTTGAATGGTATTACTAATAATGTTTTCTTAGCCTTAGCACTTGGTACCGGAACGGTAGAAGTAAACTAGTCTGGTACTAAGTGTGGCGGTAACATCCCCAGAATTTACTGTTTTAATTTATGAGTATTGCTTTTTTTTTTAAATGTGTACATTTTGGGGTGTTACATATGTACACTTAGAGACTGGATGACCAAGGTTGGATTTTCCATTTGGTGCTAGGACCACTAGGATTGCACTAAAGGTGGATCTCTTATGGTTGGATTTTATTTTTATTGGATGTCTTCGGATTTTTGTTATCATCTTTGGATAATGTATAGTGGGATGGCTCGGGTGTGAATTATAATCCTCCTATGGTTGGTGGTAGGTTTTTGGACTTTGTTTTACCAGCTGACCCCTTGGTTGGTTTGCCCACTTAAATAATTAGAGGTTGTGATCACCTAAAGTAACATTAATAATCGAATATTTTATTTATTCTCTTTTATTTTGTTATGATTTGAAGTACATATATACACGTCTATATTATATTCAATTTTACTAATATATTATTTAGTTTTTTTTCCTAGCTAACTTATTATGTATTTTAAATGGAATTGTTGATTATCCATAATATACATGGTGAGTAGATGACCTAGTACAGATTGAGTGTGTAACTCCCCCCAAGATTTACTCTTAAATTTTTTTGTCTAAATGAATAATGTAGAAGCCAAAATAGAATTTGAGGAATGTTATAGCCACACCTAACACAAGATAATGTCTAGCATCTATCTTATGTTAGATGTAAGGATAAAATCTATCCAACAAAAATTCAAACAACATCTATGTCGTGAGTATAAACTCCCACAAGAAGATATCCACAAGTAGATGACAAGTAAACAATTTCACTAAATAAAATCATTGATGAATAAATCAGTAAAAGCTTGTGAAATAACCTTAGATTTTAAAATATTATCAAAGTAATGGGAAATTAAAATTTAATTAGAAAACCCTTAAATTTTTAATACAACACTTGAAAACATCCAAAAATAAATGCAAATAAATAAAGGCAAATCCCAAGGGATATGAATCCAGGTTTCCTAATCTCTCAAAGTCAAGCCTTCAACCCAATAAGGATATTTGATCTCAATCCTACACAAGAGGTATGATCCCCACCATCAGTGGATTATTATATTAGTACGGGTCCAACACTGACTAAATTACAACTACCTAACTCATAGGAGGAAACATGATACACATAAGATATGGTAATCTCTAGCTTACAATATTAATGCTCAATTATACATGTGATAAACTCACCATTCCACTCATATAATAACTCATGCTCAATTATATATGTGATACATATATAAATCCACTCATACAATAATTCATGCTTAATTACATATGTGATACATATAATAAAATATAGGGTCACCGATTCATTCATATGAATACATGACTAGACATGAAAACACAAAGGGTACAAGCGTACAAGAAATCATGATCGCATACTAAGTAACACACACTACCCTATAAGATAGCATTCTCCACACAAGGTCAACATATGATTTAAATGATAGATCATGTGATAATTGAGAACACACATACGTAATATGGTAGCACTATTGGTAGGGAAACAACCAAGATACATGCATAGGAAAAATAAATTTAAAGTCTATAAGTGAATGATAATAATTTATTATTATATTTTATTATCGTGATCACAACCATTTACTTATATTATCTTGATGATGGAGACTCAAATAGATCGCAACAACTAATCTAGTAATCAAACTGTACAAGTCCTAGCTAGCCCACCTAGAAACATAACCAGACCACCAATAAATAAGACACCTAATCACTTAAGTATGCATATCTCTTATAGGGCCAAAATATATCGAGAAACTTAGAGAGTAGAAAAGGGCCACTCTGGACCTTGTAAGGTACCTGAGATTATAGAAGAGAAAACCAAAGAAATGGCACTAAGTGAATACCAAACTTAACTCAAATAGCTACCTCGAGTGGTACAAGTCCCGACTCAAGATCTTTCACTTTAAGTGATTAATGTTTTATTTAAAGATTCAAACAATCATAGATAAAGCCCATATAATATCACTTAACTTAGTTCTATCAACACAATAAATTATTATTATATTCATTCCAAGTGGCATTAAAGCCCATTAATTTCAAGTGACATTAAAGTCAATGTAGTCCAAGTGGGATTAAAGCCAATCGATTCCGAGGTGATTAAAGTTGAACCAATTCATATGGCACTAAGGACGAATAATTTTAGGTTGTGTTAGTCGAATAATCCCATGGCATAAAATACAACATAAGGCATTATATAATTTTATTTCAAACTCACCCACAGATATGGTTTTCTAAATTGATTACAATTTAGATACATTAGAATATAATCTAAAATCACTAAATATTTTATAATTAGTTGGACATGTTAACCATCTAATCACACTCAACCCTTCACATACTCAATCATATACAATATTTAAGAGGCACACTAACATGTCTTTACATTAAAGCTATAAACTCATATATATATATATATATATACACAATTACCACATAAGAACATAGTATACACTGGCATAATTAAATAATCAAGGATCATACTCATCACCTTCCACTCCAAGCAGACATACATTCTAGATTTTGCCATAAATAAAGGTAAGTAATGCCTTATCTAAATATAAAGCTAGCTAAGTAAATTGAGAAAGAGAGAGAGATATTAAGGGCCTAATAATCCACAATACATGTTTCCTAGATCACCAATAAAAAAAACTAGGTTAGAAACTACCTTATTGATCAATAATCTAAATATTATAATCCAGTTAACATAAAGAGATATAAATGGTCTTTCTTGAGAAATGTGTCCAAAACCTAAGAATCATAAGCATAATATCAACCAAATCAAGTTTAACACATATCACTTGGGGCATTTTAAATTGATTTGGAAAGATGATGAAAGGATAATAGATTATAAGTAAATTATTAGTGGTGGTAGATGGTGGCAACATAGTTGGAGTGGCATTAGTGGTGGTGGCCAACTGTGTTGTAGAGAAATGAAGAAGAGAGGAGATAGGGGAGAATTAGTATGGGGTCGGGGTTCACGTAGAAGGGAATGAGAAGGAACAGAGAGAAAAGAGAAGAGGGACAGAATAAGAAAGAAAAGAAAAAGAGATAGGGGCTAGTCGTTTTTCTTTTACAAATACAAATATACAATGAAATACTAATATCTACAAATATTTTTGGATGATTTTATCAAAAACTCATTGAATAAAAATTATTTCGTAAGGATTTGAAGGAATAAAATTAATATAAAAGCTATATAAAGAATATCGAAAAAAAAATCAAAAGAGATTACTATTAAACACAAAGATCTATACTATTTACGAAAATACATTATAAGACATCAAAAAATATTTAGAACCATATAAGAAAACATTTAAATCAAATTCTAAGAGAACGGAACTAATTTAAATAAATTCCAAAAATGGTCTTCCACAAACCAAAAAGGGTAAAATGGAAGAAAATTAATTTTGAAAAGAAATCTATAAATAAACTCCAAAAATCTTTTTAATTTAAAACTTTTCAAATATCTTAACAATCAAGGAAAACGGATAAATTTAGAGTCATAATTGTATTATATGGACAATATTATTAAAATAATTTTACTATTTTAAAAGGAATTTTATAATTTAAAAAATTTATTTCATTAACAAAATATAACTCTAAAAAAAGTTGTAATAGTACGATGAAGTTATAATTGAAAACGAATATAAAATATTAAAAATCAAAATACCATAAAGAGTGGAAATACATATTTTTAATTGCAAATTAAAATTATATGAATAAAATAAAATCATAGCTGTGAACTAATTTATCTAGAATGATCCGCAATAATAATAATTAATTAAATTCAAATATGAAGTTGGAATTGTCAACAAATCTATAAAACGAATCGAAATTAAAATAATTAAATATCTTCATTTAATTATGCTAATAAAATAATTAACCTTAATAAAATTAAATTTTAAATATATAGGGTATTATAGAATGTGGACTTATTTGGAGTTCTGATGATATGTATAGTGGGGAAAAGCAAGAGTGGTGACCATTTTTAGAGATTTGCTTGTCATCATTTATTTTAATAATTACTTTCGTTTTTTATTGTAATAGATATTTTATTTTTGTCTTTTTATTTGGTTTTGATTTCCATTGATTTTAATAGAAATTTATATTTTATATTATATTGAGTTAAAAATAAAGTTTTGTGTGTTTCCTTATTATGATTAGCCTTAGGAGCTAACGTAAATGGGATATTGGTGTCTACTTACTTTAGTTGTAGTAGTAAACCTTCATTGTATTTAGATTCTGTAAATATTTTTAATTATTTTCTAGTCAACTGGTTTTGTAAAATGAGGGTGTTACATAGTTTAACTTCTTTTCATCCCGTACACTCATTTTTATCAACCTTTAATTTTCAGGAGGTAACGGAGATGTATGCAAAAATATAAGTAAATTTACCCTAATTAACTTGAATTTAAATGAGATTTTTAAACCATTCACTGTGGTTCACCCAAGATAAACTACTATCATTCAAATAATATTTTAAAATATTTATCATGATTCACCTTCATTCATTTTAATTAGGTTAATTTTTAATGTTTACCATTACTTTTATTTATCCCTCTCTAAATGGATTATAAAGGTGTGTATATTGCACAGCTTCATTTTTTTATCAATATTTGGATCATACTTTTCTATCTATTCCAATTTTTGGCCCCATGATTTACCATTTTTTTAAGGTAGTTATCAAAATTAATAATTTAAAATAATTAATTATTTTAAAAAAAATTTAGCCTAAAATGTTGTCAAAATAATTAATTATATTAAATAACTATAGAAAGTTTTCAAAACATGTTATAGTTATACATAATTATTTTTGGTAAACAGACCTTAGTTATTCATTCGCACAACGTCACCATCTTTAGAGTATTCTTTTCTTTCCATCCTCACTCATTTTTACTTTTCTATTTTTGTTTCCTTTTATTTTCCTCCATATCAATAAATTAAGAATTAGTTATTTTTTAGATTCATCAAATATATATTTTTCCTTATTTAGGTCAGGCTTATTTTCTTATAAAAATTAAGTCAGTTTTTTATTTTACTTCTTTATTATATTGTTTTCACCATAATTATTTTACTTCAATTTCATTGCATAAATTTATATCAAATTAGCTAGCTTAAACAAATACATTTTTTTATTTTCTTATCTTAGCGTATAAAAATACTAGATACTATGCACATCTTCTTTATGTTTGAAAAAACATGTTATATACTTTATACTACATGTTCATCATCAAAGATATTGTATTCTATATATCATTAAAGATACTTTATGATATACATTATTGGTCAAATATAGTATATCTTATATTATATAAAACATAGAGCACACTCATTAAAGATTATATATACTACACTCCAATCAAATATAATATATTATATATACTACTAGTTTGTAAAAAATATTGTGTACCTTAAAGACGTAATGTATTATAAGTTATGCAAGGATATTATATACTATATATTATAAGTTCCCTAAATATACTACACATGTTTGGGTTGTTTAATTAGAAGAAAGTAAAGGAAAGAAGTATTACATTCTAGGAAGTTAGGTATTAATTCCTTTTAATCCCATTTTCTATGTGTTTTCTTAGGAAGTAACTTAATTAGGTATACCTAAGTAAGTTATACTTTGTTAATATTCATTTATTATTTTATCCTCACGTTTATAAGTAAAAAATAATTGCATTTATTATTAAATGGTGCTACTGTAATTTAATTTATGTACTACTTCCTATGAAGTGTAATAGTAAACCAAATATAAAATATAATTATTTTTCAGATAATGGATATACATACCAAATACAAAATTCTGTTACTTTTAGGGAAGTATTTCAATTTTCATATAAGTAAAACTTACTTATAATCATTCTCGTGTACCAAATGACCTCGTTAATTTACCTCACCTCTCCTTACACTCAAATTACTAACTACACATCTATATACCCCTAATATTTTTGCCATTTCCAATTTTACCCCTCTCATTTCAACACCCCTCATTTTTCTCTAACATGTTGTCTCTCTTCTCCTTCATCCCAACTCCTCTTAAATCCTTCTCAATCTTCAATCAATTAGGGAAATCAAAATAAAATCAACAATCTAACACATTCTACATCAAAAGGTATGTAAGATTTCACTATTTTTTTTTGTCAATTTTTATCATTTTCAACAATGTTGGCATAAAAAGTATAATTATTGATTTTTTTTAATTAGGGTGTTTTTTTAACCAAAATTGATATCTGTACATATATATCAAACCTGTATCGGTGAAATGATTGTAATTTTTTGTCAAAATCCAAGCATCAAACGATAAAAATAGAGGTCAAGGTCAAAATAGTGGTCGACAGGTGGTTCACCCATTAGCTATAACTAGTAATGGGTAACTCACCCGTTGACTCCACCATCCATTGGGTAATTTATATGTCAAGATCCATGAGTGGTAGGTGATTCACCAGTCACAAACACTCCTCAATGGGTATCTTACCCGTCAACTTCGACCACCACTGGGTAGTATACCCATGAAACATTGTTCCAACAGGTAACTCACCTATGGAACCCCTTTTAACCCAAGATCCTCTAACCCTAAACCATAAACCCTAACCCCTAACTCAAAACCCTTAAGCCTTAACCTTCAACCTTAAACTATAAACCCATTACTTTAAAGCCTTAACCCCTAACACTAAACCCTAAATGCTAAACCCTTAACCCTTAAACCTAAAGCCTAAATCATAAACCCTTAACCCCTAAATTGTAAATCATTGATGAGCTAATCCATAATATGTAATGATTTTTTTTGTTATGATTAGTAGATGGTTGGTAGAGGAGGCAGAGGAAAAGATTTGATAAATGTTACTTCCGCTAAGACTAAGGTGGCAAAGAAGACAATTACTACCGGTGCTAGAGCACAAGCTGTGATAGAGCATAGAAAAGCTCCACGTACTACAAATAGAGATCATGTTCCTTTTAAGAAAGAGTATAATTATCGTAGGGAGGAAAATTTTGCCAGGACTAGCACGTCTACCCACGTAGTATGGTCTATTTTTTCATCTTCATCAAACAATGATTGGTGATTGATTGGGCCTACTTGTGGGGATCCACTCATTCTTGATCTTCTAACTAGTTTTAAGAGCCATGTGGCATATGCCACATGGAATGATGCTTAGGTAATTTACATTAGTATGTATATTGTGCTCTATAATTTTATTATGTAATTTATTATTCTAATATTGATTTTATTATAGGAACCACGTCCTATGTTGAGGGTTCAATCTAGGATAAAAAAAACTTGAGAAGACTACTTAGCAATGATGAGAGCATGGGTAGTGCATACAACTACATCGAGACCACAGGCCTCAAACTTCTACATTACACATACTTCCACCATCACGATACTTTGTTCATCTCTGCCTTTGTTGAAAGGTAGCACCCAGAGGCTAACACATTCCACCTTCCATTTGATGAGATGACGATCACTCTACATGACATTATCTACATTATGGATCTTAATTCTCATGGTCATGAGTGTATTATTGAGCATTGTCTTACAAAGGGTGATGTGATAGATCTTTTAGCTGAGATATTGTGTAAACCCAAGGTGTTGGTTAGATCTACTTTTGTGAAGGGAAGCACGCTTGTACTGGATGATATTTTTTATAAGCTTACGATTGACTGTGTTGAGGATGATGATTCTTATACCCAATTTTATATGTGGTACTTGCCATCATGTATGCTTTTTTTTTGGCATGTCTAGTAACCGTATTCCATTATCAGTGATTAGATTATTAGTTTATTTGAGTACATTAAGTGATTGAGCCCTTGGAGATGGCACTTTAGCCTATTTGTATAGGAAATTTGGGATAGCATCTAGAATCGGGTGCAAGAAAATTGGTGGATACGTGACACTTTTAGAGGTAATTGTTTATTGTGTTTTTGGGTTGACAAATGTTGTTTAATTGTGTTATTTTTATACAAGCATAGATTTATGAGTATTTCTCCTACTTTCCATGAAGTTATTCTTGTATGTATAATCCTTTATGCAATACTAAAGCTATAAGGTAGGACACATCTCATTAGATGATTCCACCCAAATCCATGGATGGCCTAATTTAGTACAAGAAGGAATTGGATTCTCTGAGGGCATAGCAGGTTTTAATTGTTAAATTCTTAAAATAATTGATATCCCAATTTGTTTTACATGTTTTTGTAGGTTGAATTCTTACCATTCGATCAAGATCCGAGTATAAAACATCCTGAGTTGACATGCCAAGGTAGCTTAAGCTTTATGCATTTGGTCAAGCCTTATATGCCAGATTGAGTTTCTCAACAATTTGGCTACCCTTATCTCATCCTAATTTCTCCTATTGTTCCAGCATATGGATTTTGTCAAAGTACAAACATTAAAAAGTAGAAGGTAGATTACTCTAGTTTTGCATCATATTAGAACGTTTGGCCATACCACCGACTAAACTTTAGCTCCAATTTTCATTGCTCAACATATAAGCATGATGCATCAGCTAAATACCATCCTTGGTATCATTCTTAGAAGCATCTATTAGTCCATCCTGTACCAGTAGATGAAGGGTCCAGTGATGCACCATACATTAGGACAGATGTAAAGACAAATAATGAGTCAATGGGTGAATTTCACTATTGGTTTAAAGAAGAAAAAAAAGGTTAGAATTGGTAAGGATGAAGGTTTTGATAGGCTGAAGGAGGTGTACCTTAACATGGGTGGGTTGAGATTGTCCTCTAGTGAAGAGGAGGAGGCCAACCAAAATCCTAGTGATGATATGTAGTAGATTTTTTCTTTACACTTTAATTTTATTTATTAGGACTATGTTATCATAACACTTTTTATTGATGTATGCTAATCTTAATTTCATTTTACACTATGACTGTCTTTACACCACGTTACAAAATACTTAAGATAATGCAATAAACTAATGTACAACAAATTAAATATTAAAATTTTTACTTTAAGCACAAATCATCAACCTAAGTCTCCCCTTTGGTGAACACCCATACTGTAACACCCCGAGTTGACACGACCACACGGGGGCTACCTTAGAGCGCCTTCGGATTGATCGGCTGACCCAACAGATCAACACGAGCCCTTTCAGCACGCTTTGTCCTCACTCACGCGCTTCCTAAGAGAATTTCAAAAAATTTCTGAAACTTCCCAGAAGGTCACCCATCCTAAAATTGCTCCACGGCCAACACGCTTAACTGTGGAGTTCTTAGGATGGAATCACCAAAAGGATGGTATACCATGTTGATATAAGTAGCCAAATCAATCCTTATAACACTCCGCTCAATATGGGGTATTACATTCACCCCCACTCAAAGAACACAACGTCCTTGTTGTGCCTCAACCAATGACTGTCTCAAATACAGTTTATCCCAAGAATCGTCTCGCTAGGTGACTGACTGGCTCATCCAAGTTCAGCTCACGGTCGCGGTTTCGCTCTGATACCATTTGTAACACCCCGAGTTGACACGACCACACGGGGGCTACCTTGGAGCGCCTTCGGATTGATCGGCTGACCCAACAGATCAACACGAGTCCTTTCAGCACGCTTTGTCCTCACTCACGCGCTTCCTAAGAGAATTTTAGAAAATTTCTGAAACTTCCGAGAAGGTCACCCATCCTAAAATTGTTCCACGACTAGCACGCTTAACTGTGGAGTTCTTAGGATGGAATCACCAAAAGGATGGTATACCATGTTGATATAAGTAGCCAAATCAATCCTTATAACACTCCGCTCAATATGGGGTATTACACATACCCATTGAATTTCGATATAGTTGAAGACGTTCACGATATAGGTCGCCCCATTCAGATACACTCAAAGTAGTATGCCTATACCATTGATTAGATATAGGTGGTAATATTGTGTTTTCCATCAAGGTTACTTGCAAACATATAAAGTATCATAACATGAGTATCATATACATACATACATACATACATACATACACACACACATATATATATATATATATAGTAAGATTTGAATGTAATAACTAACATAATGATACGTAGTGCAAAAAATTATTCACACTTAATATGGTGATTATCCGATCGGGTTTTTGGCCATTAGGTGGACCTCTATGCGGTAAACAAGTAATCAACCCATGAATACTCAAACATACAAATACGGCATTGTATGTTGTCCCAAAAAGGAAGTTAAAGTTAGGCTAATGCTACCATTTCTCCATCAAAGCTGATCCCTTCTAATGTACCAAGCATTGCATATTTTCAGCAATAAGATCTATAAAGGTAAGAACATATAACTCTTGATGAGCCACTAATTTCCTATACATTGTGGCTCTAATATTTGACCATTCTGATTCTTTGCCAAATAGTTATAGCGCTACCATTCTAAACCCATAGTTTCTATTACCCAAAACATCAAACCAAGATTCCATCCATAGGAATATAACTAGCCCAATATCATAAGACCATAGGAAATCATGGATGAGTGTACTAGTCCTCTCGATAATATGCATCCCACTACTATTTCTTCCTCAATCCAATCGACCAGGGGAAGAGCGACTATGCACATTCTGATCAACAGGGGATGATCGACCTCTACCATGTCCTCGACCAGATTGACCTCACCCTATTGGTGATTTCAAATAAGTACACTCTATATGCTCCTACTCTAATAGTTCCATTTGTGTGCTATTACGGGGACATCCTTTACTTTGTTGAACATTCGGTTCCTCTTTACTTGTCTAGGTGAGATCGAGAATCTTATCAATAAGATTAGAATAGTAGCATAGGCATAATGTTAATTGGTCAAGTATCATTTAAACCTTAGACATAATGTTAGAAGAAAATGGATTTATGATGTGATCAACCATTGAATCATCAAACGCAAACCTTTCTTCTCGTGGTCTAATAAAAGTGAAAGTCTTATAGAATTTATGCACTGCCGATACGGGAATAGGTTGTCGATCTTGTTTGTAATTAAATATATTATGGCCACATAGTAGATAATTTGTAAACCTCATGTAACACCCACATCTCAAGGATTCGGGACCAACCATATTAGACCTCTTACTCTCCTCTTCAGTCAAGTCTAATGCTCTAAGATATACAGCAAACATGAGCTCCTTAAATAATATATCATTTGTAGAGTAATGTGGAATAATTACCTACGATTGCTCCAGAACTTTTTTTACCTCATTAACTTGGTGTTCTATTAGTATCAATATTCAGGCATAATGTGTCCAAACTCATATGTGATGATGTTATATATTTCTTCAGCTTACCATGTTCACTTTTCACCCTATAATATTAATTTCAAAAAATAATTAATGGATAATTGTTAAACACTTAATAAGCTAATAGAAATTGAATATTTACAACAAATATGTTATACATGTTGGTTATATGAGTGCCAAAGTGAATGATTTTATCAACCCACATTGAAACAAACATCTCCTTATATGGAATCAACCAGGTCTTGTACAAATATTATAAAAGATAAAGAAATTTGCCCCATTTGTCATCCATCAGTAGAAGCTCATTCTCATATGTCTTAATTGTAGCGGCTTATACAATCTTCTTCCAACATCCTAGGAAACTTTCTCCCGTTACTATACTTTTTAAATTTTTATAGCATATGACAAAACATTCTTACTAATGTGTTATCTACACAAGAAGGGTTTCACATTAGGAAAGAACTTTGGTATAGTTTGTGTCAGTCCTAATTCCCTATCATTGATCACCACATTTGGTTCATGGAGCTCCATTAATCTCTTTACCTTATCAAGCACCCATTCATAGTTATCTTCATTTTCCTTCATCATAAATGCCAAGGAAATGGTAAAGTTCTTATCACTAGACACACAACTAACGACCTTCAAGAAAGGAAGGTTGTACTTATTGATTTTGTATGTGCAGTTTAAATAAATGACATATGGAAACGCATGTAAGAACACAATAAAATCTAGGTGCGCAAATACAATATCACTAACCATATTAGAGTTGGGAAATCGATGATGCCATGAACGATATTCATTTATTTCTATGAAGTGCAATAACTATTGTATGACCGTACATCCTATCAAGCTCTATACCTTAAACTTATGTCTAGCATTGTAGATTGTTCTAAGTGTTGTGATATTATAACCATCACCCCGCTTCAACTTATAGATAATCTCCTTTGTTTTGATATTTATTTGTGTTAGCTTAGTCACAAACCTACGTTCTTCTGAAGATAATCAACAAGAAAATGAATGCCCCTACAAATACTAACCTAATCTATGATTATGCATTCCACATTCTACCATTAGTCTCCAACCACCTCAAGCATCTTCCCTTCCATGAATCCTAAATTCAGAACCACATTCTTTAGTCCTAGTTGATCAAACCCTTTCGAAGTTCACTAAAGGTTGTATTCTATAAGTATCTCCTATTTTAGAACGAATCCATGCCCTACCTTCTTTTGATCTCTGGATGTCGAAAACCATATTATGTGGCCTTCTAATTTCTTTAACCTAACCAATTAATGACCCCCGATCATTAAAAATCTCATTCGTTGCAAATAATCTACTCCAATCAGTATTAATTAAATCGAGGTTCGATAAATAATTGAAATGCCCCAAAAATTCTAATGTTATTATTTATTATTAAATAATATTTTATTTTGAAAATTAATTAAATAATTTATTTTTATTAAAATAAAGGAAATTAATTAGGGCAAATTAATAAGAAATTTTATAAATATTTTAATTAGAGGAAATTTGGGTATTTTAACTAATTAAAGATTTTAATTTGGAAATTAATTAAATAAATTCTTTTATTTAAATTAAGAAAGAGAAAATAGTTTCAAATTAATATTAATTTTATAAATAATTTAATTGAAGAAAATTAGGGTGTTTTGCTAATTAAAATGGAATTTATGAAAAATCTTTCAAAAATCCTAATTTAGCCTAAAAAGGGATTTAAATATTATTATTTTTAAATATTCGAAAAATTTTAATTAATATAAATACCCAATCTAATTATTTTTCTCTTTTCCTTTTTCCCTTTTTCCTTTTTTTCTTCTTCGTTTTTCCTTCATTTTCTTTCTTTTTCTTCCTTTTCTTCTTTTTCTTTTTCATCTCCTTTTCCTCGTTTGGGTCTGCCTCTCCCATAGCCCAGTCCCCCTCTCTCCTTCCTTCGGCGAGGCCCAACTAGCACGACCCAGCCCACGCGGTTGTCTCCCTTCTTCTGTCCTGAGATGCGTTGCGTTTCATCCCTTTTGCACCAAAACTATGCGTTGCATTTAAATTAAACCACCTCACCTCGTACCCGGCCCGGTCTCCCCTTCTTTTCTCTCCCGAACTGCCGGTTCACCCCCATCTTCTTCTTCCTTCTTCCCCTCCTGTTCGACGCAGCCGACCTGTAACTCACCACCACCTCCGAACATTTTGCCGCCAGTTACGGTTGTTTTCCTTCCTCTCTCTCCTCCCTGACTCGTCAACCATTTTGAACCAATCCACTCCCCCATTCCTTGCACGATCTCCCTCTCCCCTGGCCACTTGCAGACCATGATCGAGGAGTGCGTTAGCTATCCTCGTCGGTCGGTGCCCACTCATGCCTACCACTCCCCCACTTTTCCATTGACCCTAACTTCCTTTCAAAGCTTATAAATATACCCCATAGCAGCGTTGAGTCGAGTTTTTGGCTCAAGTTCATAAAACGCCCTCCTTCGTTCCACCGCCCCTTTAGATGCCTCATTTGGCGCCTTTGGCCAACTTCGCAGCCATATCTGGACACCAAACTCTTCCTTGCTCTTCCCTCTAGCTAACCAAATCATTCATCCCCCTAGATTTCTCCTGCACAAGCCACCCCGACCGTGCGAATTAGTCTTCCTAATCAACCCTGTTTTCTTCCTCCACTACCCTTTGCGCCACCCTTAGCCACCTCTTCCGCTACTGCCACCGCTTCTTTCACCCCCATTCTCTTCTACAGACCCTCATCTGCCTTCCCCTACCTTTCTTTTCCTCTCACTCCCTCTCCTCCTCTCTTTCCCTTCTTCTCTTCCATTTAGCCATTACCACCGCCGTCGTGTGCCGCCACCTTTGGGTGCGCCACCACCTCCATTATGCTCCTCTCCCTCTGGGCATTCTTAAACAGCCCAACTTCCACCTCCATTCTCCCTTTTTTTTTCCAACATGTAACTTTTCCCTTTTTCTTCTCTTTTTTTCGGCCTCCACCACTGCCGTCGTGCACCACCGCTGGTGCTGCCTATCCCGGCCAGCCTAAGGTTGAACCCTAGACCCTCTCAACCCTTTTCCCTATTTTTACAAGCCTTAAATTATTTTATTTCATTTATTCTAATATAAATACTATTATTACTATTATTATTATTTCCATTTTTAATATGTATTATTAGTATTATTAATATTAATTTTTTTATTATTTTTCTATTAAGGGTCAAAGCCCTATTATAATTTTATTTTATTTTATTATTAGTATTATTATTATTGTTACTATCTTTATCATTAATACTAATATGTTGTTGTTGTTATTATTATTATTTACTATTTCAGAATTGTTATTATTATTATTTTAGTATTATTATTACAACTACCTTACCCTTAGTGTTATTATTATTAATATTATTATTATTATTGTTGTTGTTGTTGTTGTTGTTGTTGTTGTTGTTGTTGTTGTTGTTATTCTTACTACTACTACTACTACTACTACTACTACTACTACTACTACTATTATTACTATCATTATTATTATTTTCAAGTGTTAGTATTATTATTTTATATAGGGTTGAAACCCTATTGTCTTATTTTAAATTGTAGTAGTAGTATTATAAACAGTATGTCTTATTATTATTAGGGTTATTAGTATTTTTATTATTAGTAGTATTTATTATTATTAGTGTTATTATTATTATTATTATTATTATTATTATTATTATCATTATTATTATCATTATTATTTATTAAGTTATTATTATTCAATGTAGGGTGGAAACCCTACTTCTTTTTATCTTCAAATATTACCTTTACTATTATTACCATTATGGTTATTATTATTTTGTAATATTATTATGGCTTTTATCATTATTATTATTTCATCATTATTATTATTACTAAATTTGGTAATTTGTTCTATTATTATTATTATTATTATTATTATTATTATTATTATTATTATTATTATTATTATTATTATTATTATTATTATTATTATTATTATCAATATTATTATTTTAGTAAAGGGGCCGAAGCCCTTATTTCACCTTGTTTTGAGTAATGTCCTTGTTATTATTGTTATTATTATTATTATTATCATTGATATTATTTTTAGTATCTTTACTATTATTATTTTAGTATCATTATTATTATTATTAGGGTAAAGTTTTCAACCTTACATTCTCAACTTTTATAATGTTTCTATTGTTTCTATATCTTTAGCAAAGTTAGTAATTAATTAATTTTATTTTGTTAATATGCTATTATTTATTTAAAAACCTAGTCTTATAATAAGTTAGTGATTAATAGTATTTTTGATAGGAGGAAGTCTAATTTTAACTTTACCCTCATAATAGGTAAAACCAGTCAAAGCCCTAAGGAGGCATAGGAGCGTGCTCCAAGACCGGTGTCGTTTTAGGTAAGGGTGTTGCTAAGGCCTTTTGTGTGCTTATATGCATTATGTGCTTCGCATGTTGTGCATCTTATGTTTATTATTGTAATTATTTCATATATGGTATGACGTGGAGTTCAAATATGTTCTTGTGTTGTTATATGGCATGGGTATTATTTATATATGATGATATATGTTGTGACCCTGTAAGACATGCATGTGAGGGTGTTGATGTGTTTTTTGTGGGAGAAAGGATGAAAAAGGAGGATGGGAAAAGAGGTTGACCAATGGAAGTGAGTTAACCTAATTATTTTAATGATTCCTGAGGCGAAGAATAAAATGGAAAATTTATTGTTTCGTGAGGAAGAATATAATTTATGGTTTTGTATAGGAGAATATAATTTATGGTTTTGTGTGGGAGAATATAATTTATGGTTCCATTTGGAAGAATCTAATTTATGGTTTTGTGTGGGAGAATATAATTTATGGTTTTATATGGAAAAATCTAATTTATGGCTTTGTATGGAAGAATCTAATTAATGGTTTTGTATGAGGGGATCTATTCTAGGGTTTGGTATGGATGAATATTTGGTTTTGTGTGGACGGAATTTAGGGTTTGCATGGTGGTATTAATGGTTGTATAACAGTATTAGGGTTAACATGGTGGTATTAATGGTTGTATGGTAGTATTAATGGTTGCATGGTGGTATTAGGTTTGCATGGAGGTATTAGGGTTTGTATAGTGGTATTAATGGTTGCATAGTGGTATTAGGGTTTGCATGGTGGTATTAATGGTTGCATGGTATTATTAATGGTTGTATAGTGGTATTAGGGTTCGCATGGTGGTATTAATAGTTGCATGGTGGTATCAATGGTTGTTAGGTGATATTAGGGTTTGCCTGGTGGAGTTAGGGTTTTGCATGGGAATTATTGATTGCATGAGATTTAGGGTTTGTATGAAAAGTTCAAGAGTTTGCATGGGATGTGTAAAGTTTGCATAGGAGTGAAATTTACGTATGAAAGATTAATTTGAGATGTAAGGAAGGTAACGTAAGTGTTATATGGGTGTTTGCACATTTTAGATGAAAAATAATACGCGGGGATTATATAAGGGTCTGTAGGAGACCGAACTAGGGTTTGTGTGGACAATTAGGGTTTGTTGTGGCTGATTAGGGCTTTTGTGCTATCATGTGTATTTGGTGATTAAATTGTAATTATGAGAATGTAATCTATAATTTGTGATGTATGAAGTGTAAAGGTAATGATTCATGCATGTCCAAGATAAAAGCTTTTGAATAAAATATTTAAGACACTAATCTTTTAAAGTGGAAGATTATTGAACCGGGTCCAAACTAATCAACCGGTCGAAATAGTGGTTAGGGTTTTACCCTATATGCGACCAATCCACCGGTAAATAATAGTAGTGTGGACATTGTCCAGTAGGTGACCGGCCCACCGACAATAAAAGTGGGGTGACTCGAGCTCAATAAATACAAGCTAAAGTTTGCCAAAACACTAGATACTAATTACTTACAGTGAAACACCATGTGAGTAGAAACCAGATCGATCCACTTGTCAGGAATAGTAGTGTGGACTATTGTCCCGCAAGTGACCGATCCACCAGCGAAAAATAGTGGTGTGGACTATTGTCCCGCAAGTGACCGGCCCACCGGCAATAATAGTGGGGTGTTCCTGTACTTACATGGATTTGATAAAAAGTATGGTGTGAATCGACTTCTAATCAGTGAATAATTAAGTAATTAATCCAAATTATATATGGACATTTGTACTTTTACCTGAATGGTCATATACATTTATGTTATCATGTTGGTCTTATGCTTTAGTGTTATTATTCTGCATTCTTTATGCGCTATTATGTGTTAGCCTTAGTGCTCGGTTACGTTACTCAGTACGTAGCGTACTGATCACCCTTTTCATGGGTGTTAGTCATTCCCACGAGTAGTAGGCCCTTCTGACTTTGTGCAGGTGGGCGAGACATCAGTCGGGGCTGAGTGTTGAGCATGTTTTGGCTCAAAGTTTGAGAGTGTCGTGGCCGTATCTTCTCTTCATGTAATTTCATTTTGTTATGTTATTTCTTTTTATTCGCATTTATTCTTTTTGATTTATTACCTCGTATTGAGTTTTAAAAATAAACCTTTTATTGATTGTAAGAATATTCCCTTCGAGGAATTTGGATTTTGTACTCTGATTTCTATTTTATTATTGATTATAAACTTTTATGCGTACTCTGAATTCTATGTTATGATCTTTTAATTCACTTTATGAACTCTTTGTTTGAGTTTAATATTAATCTCTTTTTAGCCTTAGCACTTGGTATTGGAACAGTCGGAGTGAACCGGTCTGGTACTAAATGTGGTGATTACATCCTTAGAACTCACGAGTTTTAATTTAAATATTTCTATTATAATTTCTTTCGCTTTTAAAAGAAAATTAGTGAATTTTGGGGTGTTACAATAATATTCAAAATATGACATTCTCAAGAATACATAAACATAAAAATGAATAATAAAAATTTATGAAAAATGGTAAGTTAACTGGTGAGTTTTCTGTCAAATATAACCTAAGACGGGTGAGTTGCCCATCATTGTCCTGTTCTGACCAGTAAACTGCCCAATAAGGATAATTTTTGATCGGTGATTTTCCTGACATAAAAATTTTGTGATAGGTGTTTTACCCATTATGTGTGAAATTTGAAGGGTAATTTACCCATCAGATGCAAAAATTTTGAAAGAAAAAATTCGACTTATCATTATTTCATCTAGTTCATTTTTTCCAAAAAAAAATTGGAATCATAATGTTAATCCACACCCATTGTATTCAATATTGTTAAAATTAAATTTTGTGTAATTATTTGAGGAGAAGACAAAAAAAGAGAGAGATAATTCAGTTTTGGTGAAGTGCAAAAATAAAGGGGTATAATGGTAAAACAAAATCAACCCCTTTTGAGGGGTATGAACTTATAAGTTTAGGTGTGTATCTAACATTACCCATTAACCTTAGATAGTACACATTCTTTAAAGATACTATACAATAGAGGCTCGCCAAAGATATTATATAAATTATACTACTAATTCATCAAAGAATGGAGAGCATTCATGGTTTCATTGCCTAACTCGGTATATTAAAACTTGCCATTCAAGCTAGATAATGAAGAATAGTCATTAAGACAGCGATTGTAAGAGAAGATAAAAAAGATATCACAGAGGGGAAACTTTGGTTTTGATGTGATTATTATGGAATATTTATTTCGATAACTATGACACAAAGTTTTTTTTTGTAATTAAATGACCTTTATACTAAAATAGCAAATATATATAGTTATGCTTACAAAACTCAACACAAAACAACCAAACACTACCAAAAACTAATCAAAAGTGCTAGTGGTCTAAAGAGATTAAGTATTGTAAAACCTTCCTATCTCTAATCCCTTTATGCCTTAAAAAGATCTCATGGATTATTTTATTGATTAGAACATCTAGAGAAGCTTACTTTTTTTTGGAAAATCGCCATATTTATGCTATTCCAAATATTTACTACAATAGCAGTGAACACTACCCTCCAAATCTTAGCTTGATTTTTATCATTTCTTTTGATTCTAATCATCCACTCAAGGCTATTATACCATGTAGTGAAAAGTTGGGGCAACAACATCCAATTCAGGGCTTTCCTCCAAATCTATTGGGCTAAAATGCAGGTGACCTACAGATGATCCATTGTTTCATCATCATTTTGGCAAACCTCACATAAAGCTGAGTCAACTACATACCACTCCCTTAATTTTATTTTTATAGCAAACCTTCCATGAAAGGCTATCCTCATGGTCACTTTTTGTCTTGTCAAAATAGCATGGCACCATACTAGTTTGTATCATGGCACTGCATGAGCTTTAACTATAACTTCTTAATATGCTTTATTCACTGAAAACCTCCCTTTCTAGATGAATCATTGTAGTTCTCCACTCAGTTATCTTGTCTTCAAAATTTTTTTGATTATCCATGAAGAGTCTACAAGTGGAACAACATCTTTGAAATCCTGTGACCTTATGTACCTCTCATGAATCCACTTTATCCACAAGCTTTCTCTGTCATTCATAAGTCTCCATAGCTATTTTGCAAGGCAGGCAATATTCCAAGCTTCCAACTAGATAAGTTTGAGCCCTCCCTATATTTTATGCATACAGGTATTTTGCCAAGAGATGGGATCTCTCCTTCTATGGGGGTCTAAGTTTTTCCAAAAATACCTTTTGTATGAAGAGTTAAAATGATGCACAACTGTGTTGGGAAGAAGAAACACTTGCATACAGTATTGAGTTATGCCAAGGATCACTGATTATATGACTTGAAACTTACTATCATAACTAAGATACTTTAGATTCCAAGAATTTAGTCTGGCTATAATTCTCTTGATAAGGGGCTAGTATTGAGCCACAACAATTGAAGAACTACTTATAGGAACACATAGATACTTAAAAGGAAATTGTCCCTCTTTAAATTGCAAGATGGAAAG